>OY728160.1:315062440-320112440 GCA_963277665.1 Viscum album
AAATCAAAGCAGCCTCCTTACAGGAATGGCTAGACTAAACGGTAAAAAAAATTAGACATGGGAAAAACATCTATATCATGGAAAAGATAACCCTATTCCCCACCAATTAACCTATATCCAATCGAGAAAGTTATAGTATGAAAATAAAATGGGTAACACCATAAACACACAATACCTCAAACGATGGTATTGGGATCTTTTTCACATATAACTCAAAAACAAACTACTGAATGGAAAAAACCACCTACCTTGACATTGAGAGATCGATATACATGAGCCTCAAGCCTTGAATCCCCATAAAACTCTATATATCTATAAAATAAATAAAAAAATTAAACTGAGGATAACTCGTGAGAGAAGATAAATCAAGAGGTGATGTTCAAGAAGAAAGGAGAACTCATTTATGTAATTCCTACGAATCCGACGGAAGTCGATTCAGAGGACTGATGGAGAGCAGGGGCTCAGAGGAGATTCACGTTAGTACAGACACTCCTAGATGAGATGGGTCAAGAAGAAGTGTGTACTTTCTATCTAAAAGGACTCTGATCTATTTAATGAAAAAATAGAGAGTTCACGGCGTGTAATTTCCTTTTCCAGCCTCCTCATTAGGCAGTCTCCTGGTCACCAAACACAGCTATGTACCATGTTGTTACACGACAATAACACGGTAACAGGCGGACACTGGGAACCCAATGTGCACTTAGAGTACACGATGTGTACTCTTTAATTTTCTAGAAACTCCTCTTTTTCTCAAAAACTACTAGAAAATTCAAACATACATGAAAAAAATATTCACGTTCTTAAAAAATTCCCCCCTTAAATAAATTTTTCACCGAATATCCTTAGCAAGGCAGTGTAGTAGAAGAATATTTAAATAGCTCCGGCCACTATGATTTTTTATTGGCCTCCCTCTCATAGGTATTGTCTTGTACTCACCTGTGCTTCCATAAAACTCATAACAAAGGAACATACCTGCCATAGAGAAGCTTTTCACTTTGATCAACATTCTAGATTAGACCCTCCTCAAACGTGGCCTCTAAATCGTGCAGATCCTTCTAGCTTTGGAAAATATGAGCAGGGTCAAGTAAGTAATGGAAATGCTGAGAAATGCGAAAGATATCATACCTATTCCAATACCTCTGAGGTATCTACTGCATGTAGGCAACTGATCCAACTCCCTCTAAAATTTCAAATGGTCTGACGTACCTCTGCAAAAGATTACCCTATTTCTTAATCCTCCCCTATCCCAACCTCGGTGTGACATGCATGAAAACATAATTTCCATCCTTGAACACCAATGGTCATCTTCATTGATCAACATTAGACTTATATCATGAATATGTAGTATCCATTCTCTCCATATCCACAATATCTACTCCATGATCTCCTGGAAAAGAAGAGGTCCCAGCATTCTACCTCTTCTGCCTCTAGACAACAAAAGGGTGATCAGAATGGACTACCATATAAAGCCTCAAATGGTGCGATCTGAATAGTTTCATGAATACTATTATTGTATGAAAACTCTATAAGTGTAATTTGATTCTCCCAAAAACCTCTAAAATCCAGGATGCATGATCGTAGCATGTCCTCAAGAAACTGAATTATACGCTTAGACTGGCCATCTATCTCGGGGTGGTAAGAAATACATAGAAGTAATTGTGTACACAAATCCCTTTGGATCCCCTTCATGACCTGAGAAGTAAAATGCGCAACCTTTTCGGAAAAAATCGATTGTGAGACGCCATATAAATGTAAAATATGTCGGATTACAACCTTCCCATATCATCATCATTGACAATCTCTTTGACTTGAAAAAAGTGAGAAACATTCATGAGTTTGTCAATGAAAACTCATACTGCATCATTCCCACCAGGTGACCTAAAAAAACAGTCATGAAATCCATCGCGACATCATTCCACTTCCACTTGGGAATATGAAACTCCTGTAATAGCCCTAATAGTCACTAATGCTCTGTCTTCATCTACTAACAGGTGGAACAACTCAGGGAAAAACTAGCACAATATCCCTTTATACCCGGCCAACATTAAAAATGATGTAGATCTCTATACATATTGGTGACATGAGGATGAACTACCCAAACTGAGGAATGAAACTCTCGCATCAACTCCTCGCGTATGTCTACTGGAACCCACACACATCATGGAAAATGAAATATCTAATCCTCACATACTATCCATCCAGGAATAATTTCCTCTTCTAACACACTCTGTCACAAGACTGGGCCTTCTTAATCCGATAGTTTCCACATTCTAATTTTATTAAGAAGAGTACGGGTTGACCTATTGAAGAAAGTAACGTCTCCAACTGTCTATCGTGCACCTCAAAATTCATTTCGTAGAACAGATCCATACGCTTCCACTCACTGCTGGACTCATGAACAACCTATATATGAGTCCTACTAATCAACGCATTATCCACTGCATTCCCCTTCCAATATTGAAGTCACACTCAATGTCAACATACTAAAGTTACTCAACCCAACTTCGCTATCTGAAATTCAGGTTAGGATGAGTGAATATATACTTGAGAATATTGTGTTTAGTGAAAACATTAAAATTCTCTCTGATAAGATAATGTCTCTAGATGTGTATATCATAAACAACTGAATCCATCTTTAGAACGTATGTCGGGTAATTATTACCATATTCCATCAACTACGGAGGCCCGTATGTAATGACTCATTCTACTAACATAAGAACTACACCCAGACCAATACCTGATGAATCATAGTATAATATATAGCTCTTTCTGTTCTCTAGAAATACTAGTATCAGTGCTAATATAAACATTCCTTTCAGCTTCTAAAATGCTGACTCACAATAATCTGACCACAATTGCATCGCGCTATTCTTATTCTGGCTCGTTAGTTATGTAGCTATTCCTGAAAAGTCATGTATGAAATGTCTATAATATCCAACCATCCCTAAAATTCTTTAAACCTCAAAGACATTATTTGGATGATCCTAGGAAACTACTCCTGTCACGTTCTTTGGATTTATTAATTCACTGGTCTCAGAGATAACATGACCAAAGAAGGTGATTTGACCCATCTAAAAGTGGCATTTTGGGAGATTTTAATATAACTAATGGTCTCTCAGTGTAATAAAAACGTTCATAAGATGTGTGTAATGGTTGTGTCAAGTGTGACAACACACCACAATATCATCCACGAAGACTACTATGATAGAATCCATGTATAGATGGAACACTCGGCTCATCAGTGCCATGAAGACTGCAATCACATTCATGTGACAGAATGGAATAACCAAATACTATAATAGATCATAACTTTTCTATAAGGTTGTAAGAGGTACATTTGATGGTATAACATGAAACTGATGGTAACCGAACCTCATGTCAATATTTGAGAACACGAGGGATCCTAGAAGCTGATCAAAGAGATCATCAATCCTTGTAATGGGATGTCAATTCTTTACCATAAAATTGTTCAACATCTGATAATCCACACAAGTTATAAGGGTATCATCCACCTTCTTCAAAAATAGGACAGGTGAACCCCAAAGTAAAGTACTGGGTTAAATGAAACACTTTTCCTGCAACTCCTCCAACTACATTTTGAGCTCTTGTATCTATAGTGTAGCCATCCTATAAGGAGGAATGGACATCGATGCCGATCTTGGCACATTACCACAACTAAATTATACCTCTCTCACTAGAGTAAAACCTGAAAAGTCCCCAAGAAAGACATTCCTGAAACGATCAACCACTGGGGAAATTACACCTGTGAAGTACCCTGGTTGTCCTTATATAGACATGAAATATGGGTTCTATCTCATTCTAAACCATGATGATTATGTCCCACTCTGCTTGCCTGGACGTCCCATTAGCCTAAATTCAAAATCAGACTACCCACTAGTGATGTAAAACTCACCCTGTGGAAATAGATATCGACAAAAACCTAGAAGGAAACTAACTAGTACATTATGAGGATGACCTCATAGTATTTCATCTCTTAGACTTTGAGGACTAAAAATAAGTGACACCCCTAACCTCAAGAGGTAACTCCTTGAACTGAGGTACAATTGTTGTTCTGTCCCAAAAATACTGTCTAACGTCACGATATCGACTAACGAAAACAGACAAAGCCCAAGTCTCTATAGAACATCAACAAATATAATGTTATGGGATGCCCCTATATTGAAAAGAGCAGTAGCTGAAACTAAGAAAACTAGGATCGTACATCAAATAGTTGATTGTATGGGATCCTGCCCATACTAGGTCTACTCGAATATAACAGTCTGACCTTCACTGTCGCTCTGTGACCCTGCCTAACCACCATGAGCTGATCCAACCAGTTGTTTTTAAAATCATACTAACTGGCTACCAAGGCCACCACATCCTCCTTGGTCTAATTGGCATGAAAAAATATAGTTCATAGACTTTTGAGAAACTGGAGGTGCTTCTCCTGAATGAGGCGTCATAGACGAACCCTTATCACCAACTACTGGTGAGAAAAACTGACAGAAACGTCAAAAATTTCCCATCTTGATGCAAGACCAGCACTCAACTAGGTCTCTCAAGAAATGTGGCCTCGAATTCCCACTCATCCCACACTGGTAGCATACCACCTGGATACCTGAAAGAGTATCCCTCTTTCTCGGATCCCCACATATGGACTCCCTACGCTGCTTTATTCTATTAGTATGAGTAAAATTAACTTTTAAAGTAGAGCCACCCAAGCTCACAATTCCCAAATCCTTCAGATTCTACTCTGTGATCATTGTCTGGTTGATAATAGAGGTGATGGAAGTCATCCTGAAGATGTTCACCTAAGATATGAAGAAAGAATGGGACCATTCATAAACATCCTTGTCAGAAATAAGACATCACCTCCTAGAATAGGCATGAATTTTTTCTACTCTGTGAATCAAGAAGAATACTCCTAAAAAAATTACCCTTCTCTAGACTCAAGAACTCTTAGTCTTGATTGCCCGTCAATGTCTCAGGGTAGTTTTAGAGAAAAAAATGTAGAACTCATCCCAATCCATTACTTGCTGGTTTCCCTCCTGATAGATCACATCCCACCTTCTCATAGAGGAATCTCAAAGCATGTAGATAACAAGATTCATCCACCTCTTTGGAAGAGTATCCAAATTCTCAATGATACATACCATGGAATCTAACCATGACCTTGTAGCCTAATGATTTCCTTCTCCTGTTAAGGTAGGAGAATGATGCTATTAGAAAACCCATGTCAACTCTGCCATAGAAGTAGAAGGATGTAGTACTCCTCAAAATATCTGAAAAAACCCCATTAATCCTTCTTGGTACTATGCATCAGCACCTATGTCCAGAATAACGGTTGTTGAAAATACTGGAACAACTTGAGGATCTGTTGGTAGTCCCTGATCAGCCATATATGGTGTCTGATCAATGCTATATAAATGGCAGACAACTGGAGGACGTCTTGGTAAAATGAATATTCAAAGTCAAGAGCACACATTAGATCAAGATTAAACATAGATTTTTATGAAGGGAATGAGATAAAATAATAATTAAACTTTTGAAAAACATGGATACACGACGTTTAAAATTCATACATGTGTGTTTCCATAAACCTTCACTAGGGTGTGTACTTTTTCCATCATAGGTCTTGTAACACCCCAAACACACGATATGTTATCCTAACACATCGAATGTACATGATTCCTCTTTCCATTCCCGAGTTCTTCCACATGGCTAGGACACACGATTCCAAAATTACACGACAACATGGCATGTTAGTGCTAGACACTGCTTTTACTTGATACACTTCAATGACCCATGTTGTTCGTCACAAGGTCGGTTACATGACTCACTCTACAAGGTGTGTTCTGGATGGACACAGCCTGTACATGAAGGATTTCACTAACATGTGTTTTTCCTTATATTGATGGATACATGGGTTACATTACATAGAATAATAAATCATGACATGGTGTGTTTTAATTTTGTTTTATGAATATGTGTTTTTGGTCACACAGGTGGACACATGGTCTACACAACACGTGGTGTACTTCTGGTACACAGAGTATCCGACTACATTTTCCCAAACCTGTAAAGACCCTTAAAAATTCAAGGGAAATTTTTTCTTAATTTTCTTTTGGATTTTACAAGAATGCAGTTTCTTATGGAACCTGATTACGAGGCCCGATGTGCCCGGAATCTTTTTCTGAAGTTTAGCTCGGGTACGTTCAGTGAACGAACGAGTAGGTTTTCCTAACTTTTTGAACCGCTGCTCGGAATCAAAATATAAGGACACCGATGGAATTGGAGTGCCGGTAATTGCTTAGGAACACCTTTTCCGGAGTTGCATATTCTTGGGTGTGGTTTTTAAAATATTGGGTTATGTAAAATAATAAAATAAAATGGTGCAACCAATTTTATTTTATTTTAAATTGTTTAAACTAAGCTAAGTTGTTGAAGTGGGACCCACAATATCCTACTCTACTAGGTAGGATATTTGTGGGGTGGGGCCCAAATGAGCCCCACCTTTTCAAATTCCATGAAACCCACACCTCTAATTAGGTAACGCACCCGCACCCCCCTTTAAATGTAAGTCAACTCTTGCGTTTAACATGAATATTAAACGCCTTATTAATTGGGAGGTTTAAAATCCTCAATTAATTCAATTAATTGATTGATTCATTTTTTAATTTAGAAACATTTGGTGTCTGAAATAAAATAAGACAAACACTTATTTTATTAGAGTTGTTGGGTTGTGAGAGGATTGGGGGGAAAAGCTATAAGGACTGAGTTTCTTCTTCTTCGTCAAAGAACGTGATGAACGCACTGCTGCCGACGAAGAACTCAGACCTCCAACGACGGGTGACGGTGAGAGATGCCTTCCTCGGAGATCAATAACGTGACACCTTTTACCATGATGCCAACGACCATCCCATTCCGCGATGCTTTCTTCCACTACATTCAATTACATGACAAGCCTTCATTCAACTACGCTTGAGGTAGGGGTTTGGATATATGTTCGTGAATTTTTGAGCGTACTTCATAATCTTATGCCGATTTCTATCGATTAAAAGGTGCGGTCCGGACCACACAAACACAACCAACCCCCCTCCCTTAATTATGTTGTTGACCTGGTTGTTGTTTGGAACGGAGATGGCGCGGTGTCGTCGCACCACACAGGATCATGCGGAAAGATGTGTGGTTCCGTCTCGCTGCGCCGTCGCACCACGTCGGAGAATCGCGAAAACACCGCGGCCGGAGCGGGGATGTGACAGAGGGGCACGGCACCATCGCACGGCATCGGTCGAACCACGACCGCTGCCTTAAGCCGCGGCGGAGTAGGGAATGACGGCCGACTTCCGGCCGCCGGCGCCAGAGCAGGAGAGCGGGACCCCGACGGTCCCACGTCGGCAGCAACCGGCCGGCCGGACCGGGCCGGCAGGCTTCCGAGAAGGGCTGGGGGTCGTTACCCCCGACAGGAAAGTAGGAGAGGCCCCCCTCATGGGGGATGCAGCTTCACACAGGGGGAAGCACCCCCCCCCCCCTGCACCCCATCTGCTCGACCGTTATGGCCGAGCCGCTTGGCCACGCCGGCCAGGCCGAGCGAGCCAGGCTGGGCCAAGCCGCACGGGCTGGGTCGGGCCATACCCACCAGGCCAGGACACTCTCTAATGGGCCGGACCCAGACCCAGGTCGGGTCGACCCGGTTCGGGCCTACCCAGGGTGTATCGGTCCGGGTCGGATCGGGCCCGAACCCCCTATTCGCGGACCTTTTTTGGTGTTTTTCCAATAAATTGGGTTGTGGACCTCCGATCGATGCACCGTCAGCTATGACGTGACCCTTGTATCAAGGCAGTCCTTTCGGTATTTTAAACTCATGGATTCAGATAAATTTGGGTCTGACCGGGTTGGTTCATACACGAAACCCACCGGTCCCTTAGAGCGGAAATGCTTATAACTTGAGCTCTGGATGTCCGATTGACGTGACATCAACATTGGTGGATTCATCTTAGTGAGGCAGACCTTTTGGCTTACTCAGCTCGAGGGTTGGATGCAGTTGGAGTACGGTCGGGTTGGTTTTGACTTAAAAACCAGCCGCCCCCCCTGGGACGAAAAAGCCAATAACTCTCAAACTGGGCGTCCAAATGACGTGCCGTCTGTGACATTGAGTTCATGTTGACGATATGGAACATTTGGATACATCAACTCCAGAATTTGTGCCAGTTGATGTATCAGTCCCTCAACTCGTGGAGCAGACCCTCCCGAACGAGCTTGCAGTGTGCGGGAACCCTAAATCTGGTTGCGACTATGATGACGATGACGACTATACATAAATCCTCTGTGGAATTGACAGCGACGATTAAAGCACTCAACAATCCTACGTGGGTTATTGATACTGATCCTGTGTGGGTCAGATCCTATGTGGGTCAGCGCTCAGCGGTCCTGTGTGGGCCAGCGCGTACCGATCCTGTGTGGGTCAGATCCTGTGTTGGTCATTGTGGGGGTTAGTACCTATCGACCCTTTGTGGGTCATTGTGGGGGTTAGTACCTATCGATCCTTTGTGGGTCATTGTGGGGGTTAGTTACCCATCGATCCTGTGTGGGTCCGATGGCTTAGATGATCTAGTGGTCACAGCTGATCATTTATATCATCTTTCGAAGAAGTATACCTAAGTGAGATGAGTCTTTAATTTCAATAATTATCTTCGATATGATTGAATTGGTTTCCTATGTGGATTGTGTTGTTCTATTCTGTGTGGACGTGATCGAACTTGGTCTCAGACACTAGAGGCAAACTGGAATTGCTGACTTTGGTATATGTGTGTGCATATACCTAAGTAGGGTTGGTTGTTACTTCGTGATTGTATCTTTATATTGTGGATTATCCTTTGTGGATTCTAGGAGACCTTCAGGGGTCTCGGGGTCCCTAATAAGTATCTTATACTCACCTCTTCACGGGCTATGCCCGCACTACCTTGTGTTGGTTGCAGTTGATGGTCACCACTAATCGTGGTTGCGGCTTGCAGAGTAGGTCGGTACCTGGAGGTGGACCACTAAGGCGGGACGTACTTAGAGTAGACGGCTGGACCCTATGAGATGTGGAGGCTATCTGTACCCACCCTTCAGGTGGGACTTCCAGGGGACGGCTCGACATTTCGGATTTACTTTTAAGTTGTTGTACTCTCTTTTTCAGTTGTACATTACTTTCAGTTTGAGTTTGTATTCTGGCCCACTTACTTTTCCGCACTTACTATTGTACCCAGTTTTACTTAGTGTTTACTTATGCTTTCTTACTCTATGTGCTTGTTTATTATATAAAGGAAATTCCTTCCCTTTTTATCAAGAATTATGCCTTGGTGCTAGTCTCCAGCCCCTGGCCTATGGAAAGTGGGCTTGGGGTAGTCACGGCACGACCCCCGAGGACATGTCGTGACAAATTGGTATCAAAGGAGTTTGATTCTATAGTAGAACTCAGGACTCTGATATTTTTCTATGTGAAGTAATAGTTTTAAGAGTATTGAGTGTGGTTATCAATCCAGGGCGTCCAGTGTTGTTGTGGTGCCGACGTATCCATACACCAGGACCATGACTTCGGATTTCCGACTCAATACACGAAAAAATTGATTGAATGTATGTTTTAAAAGTTTTCTTTGCGATTACTTTTATTCATTTCACCAGGTATATTGTTTGGCCATGGCGCACCTGTTTCTATTTAGTATGGTCCCATGACTGTAGCCAGCTAGGGTTCCGAGCATTGTGCGAGATGAAAGCCTAGCGAGCGACGAGGCCTCGGTGCAGGGCCCTTTGACAGCAGAGGCATCGGTTGTACCTCTACACACCGAGCCACCGATGCTACCAGCCCCAGCCGCTGATAGTGCACGTCGCCTTAGTGCACTGCATGAGTTTCAACATTAGTGACTGCCCAGGTTCCATGGGGAGACGAACCCCCAGGCAGCCGAGGATTGGCTGGAGGCAGTTGTACGAGTTTTCCGTTTGGTAGGGACACCAACAGACCTCACGATGATCCTTTCTGCAAGTCTCCAGCACGCGGCAGCAGGCATATGGTGGATCTTGATGCTCCAAGTGTACGACGAGGCGGCACTCCTCTAGAAGGACATTGAGAGACTCTTCCGCTCGGAGTTCTTCCCAGCCACCCTCCATGCGGTGCGCATCCAGGAGCTTCTACATCTACGGCAGGGCAGCTTGACGGTCGCCCAGTACTCGGTGAGATTTACCGATCCCTTGCGCTATTCTACGGATATGGTACATGACCCATTCTTCTGGGCCTGGACCATCGAGCAGGGATTGAGACATGAGATCAGGGAATTGCTAATCTCCCTTAGCATTTCGTCACAGGCAGGGGTACTGGAGCGAGCCCTTCTAATCGAGAGCTTCCTTGCTAAGCCTACATCAACAGTGAGACCTACCGTAGGGCGGCACGTAGCAGAGTCTTCTGCAGAAGGCAGTCAACAGATGACACATGGGTCTAGGAAGACCAGACCCTCAGGAAGACGACCTCAAGACACTAGTTCAGTTGTGCGGGGCACTCAGCATAGAGCCAGTCTTTCGAGAGGCAAACAGTGCTACGCCTGAGGCGGGTTGGGCCACATGGCTCGTGAATACCCGACCCTCCATGTTGAAGAGCAGAAAACGGTTAAGGGACCACCCAAGAAGAGGTAGAGGTTCGACCATGGTGGTCCGCAGGGAGAAGGCAGATGAGGTAGAGGATCTGGCCGAGCAGCAGGTGTTGGGTGATGCTTTCAGGCTCTACCACCACCACCACCAGGAGGTCCACCCCGACCAAAGGGAGCTGGCAGGCAGAGACATGCACAAAACTAGGATGCGGAGGCCTACGACCATGAAGCTCCCGAGATGATTCGAGGTAATATCTATTTATACTCCACCCTTGATGCAGTTCTTATAGACACAGGAGCGAGTCATTCATTCATTATCGCTACCCTTGTTCGGAGCTCAGAGATTCCGACATAGCTGTTGGCTCGATCCCTACGGCTAGAGACTTCTACGGGAGCAGACTCAATGATTATGCACTAGTGTCGGCAGTGTGAGCTTACTTTAGGAGGCTAGAGCTTCAGGTGGGATCTTCTTGTAGCAGCGTCGAGGCATTACGAGGTCATGTTGGGCATGGATTGGTTATCCACAATCCATGCTCAGATCGACTGTATTAGGCGCAAGGTGCGGTGTATACACACCGATGGGAGCAGGTTCACCTTCACCGATGAGAAGGGAGCCTTTGCAGCAAAGGATGGACTCTCACAGAGGAGTGGACGACCCATCACTCATCAGTTGGCTAGCCTCATCCTAGGAGCAGTTGACATGCAGAGTCCGGGTTTTCCTGTAGTGGTGGATCCGTATGCAGACATTTTCCCTGATGACGTCTCAGGTCTACCTTTTCGCAGAGAGGCAAAATTTTATTTTGACCTATTCCCAGATACAACCCCGATATCCACTCCATAATATCGGATGGCCCCCACTACGCTTCGAGAGCTACAGGTACAGTTGTAGGACTTGTAGGGAAAGGGATTCAACCGACCCAGTGTTTCACCCTAGGCTTCCCCTATTTTTTATGCTAAGAAAGGGGATGGGAGATTGAGACTTTGTGTCAACTATCGTAACCTGAACCAGGTGACCGTGAGGAAAAAGTATCCGCTACCGAGGATTTAAGGCCTCTTCGATCAGCTCAAGAGAGCACATCGGTTCTCGAAGATATACCTTAGGTCAGGCTATCATCAGCACAGAGTTCGAGATGAGGAAATGCAGAAGACGACCTTCAGATGTCGGTATGGCCACTATGAGTTCTTGGTTATGCATTTCGGTGTAAGCAATGATCCAACAGTGTTCATGGGACTCATCGAGGCAGTTCTAGCTTGGGATCCACCCAGGAGCGTGATGGAGGTGCGAAGTTTCATGGGGAAAGCTGGGTACTATCAGAGATTTGTGCCAGAATTTTCTAGAGTTGCGGAACCACTCTCAGCTTTGACGAAGAAGGGGAATCCCTAGTGTGGTCAGACAGATGTCAGTAGAGCTTCCAAGAGCTAAGATAGAGATTGACCAGCATGCCTATCTTGAGGCTACCGAAGGAGGGAGTAGGGTATGTAGTCTACTACAATGCATTAGGGACCGGACTCGGATGTGTCCTGATGCAGGAACTGGTCCTCATCACCTATGGATCACGTCAGTTGAGGTAGAATGAGCAGAACTATGCTACCCATGACTTGAAGATAGTAGTAGTGGTCTTTGCTCTGAAGATGTGGCAACACTATCTGATGGGTGAGCGCTTTACAGTCTATTCTGACCACCAGAGTATCAGGTACATATTCTCGCAGAAGGACCTGAACCTGAGACAATGACGATGGCTCGAGTTACTCCAAGACTACGACATTGAGACAGTCTATACTCCTAAAAAGGGGAACGTAGTAGCTGATTCCCTCAGTAGGAGGACGGGCATACTGCTTCTTGGTGAGGCGATAGAACAACTAGCTTCTTTGTAGATATCGTTCGTGGATAGAGATGGATCAGCCTTTCTTCAGTCACTTATAGTCACTCCTCCACTACTGCAGCGGGTCAGAGAGGCATAGCATGGGGACGCCGATGGTGAGATGTTTCATGTGAAGATATCCTCAAGACAGGAACCTGAAGGAATCTATTTTTCATGAGATCACGTCGTCCTTTTTAGAGGACGTACCATTGTACCTGCTACTTTACAGGAGGAGTTGTTGAGGGAGTTTCACACTGCCACTTTGGCAGTACGTCCTGGAGTGGCGAAGATGTATCAGGATATCAGGCGACAACACTGGTGGCCGGGAATGAATAAGGTTGTGGCATAGTTCATTTCTCGATGCCTCACCTGCCAGCAGGTGAATGCAGAACACCAGGTACCAACAGGCTTGGTACATCCTTTGGAGGTCCCGGAGTGGAAGTGGTACGGGATATCTATGGACATTGTGACTGGACATATACACACTTCCATAGGTGACGACTCCATTTTGGTGATTGGAGACCGACTCACCAAGTCATCTCGCTTCTTACACATCAGAGAGCAGGGCTCAGTGGAGAGCTCGAGACGTCTCTATGTTCAGGAGATTGTACGGCTTCATGGTGTGCCATCATCTATCTTCTCCAATCGAGATGCTCGCTTTACATCCTGGATTTGGAAGGGGCTGCAGGAGGCATTCGGGATGCAGCTACGTCTGAGCACCGCCTTTCACCCTCAGACAGATGGTCAGACGGAGAGGACCATTCAGACTCTCGAGGACATGCTCTGTGCATTTGTCCTCGACTTTTGTCACAGCAGGGGGGATCACCTACCCTTGGTGGAGTTAGCGTACAACAACAGCTACCACTCCCCCATCAATATGGCACCATATTAGTCATTGTACGACCGACCTTGGAGATCACCTCTATACTGAACAGACCCTGGGGAGTCAGCATTTGTGGGACTGGAGATGGTCCAGGCCATGACAGAGAAAGTCCAGGTCATCCAAGAGAGGATGAGGACAGCTCAGAGCCTACAGAAGACTTATGCTGATAGGAGGCAGAGGCCACTGAAGTTCGAGGATAGAGACCACATCTTCTTGCGGGTCTCACCTCGACGTGGATTACAGAGATTTGGAAGGGGTGGAAAGTTATCTCCACGCTTCATCGGACCATTCCAGGTCCTCAGTAGGATTGGCGAGGTGTCTTATCGCCTGGTTCTACCACCTCTGTTGCACCATGTGCATGACATCTTCCACGTATCTTAGCTGAGGAGATACGTACACAACCCGACAGATATCATTGACCATAGGGAGCTAGACATTGATGATGGGGCGAATGTTTCCGTGGTACCAGTGGAGATCGAGGATCGACAGGAGAGGGTCCTACGTGGACGGTTGATTCCTCTAGTGCGCATCAGATAGAAGCACGGGAACCTCAAGGAGAGCACTTGGGAGTGGGAGGCTCAGATGGGTGCTTAGTACCCACATTTGTTTCCCTACATTATGTTGTATCTTTACGGGGATGTAAAGCCCTGAGGTGGGAGTAATGTAAATACCCGTAAAAATTCAAGGTAAATTTTTTCTTAATTTTCTTTTGGATTTTTCAAGAACACAGTTTCTGAAGGCACCTACTTCCGAGGTAGGGGTTTGGATATATGTTCGTGAATTTTCAAGCGTACTTCGTAATCTTAAGCCGCTTGCTATCGATTAACAGGAGGGGGATGGACCGAAAAAACACGGCCGACCCTCCTCCCTTAATTCGGTTGTTGACCTTGTTGTTGTTTGGAACGGAGATGGCGCGGTGCCGTCGCACAACGCGGGATCATTCGGAAAGATGCACGGTGCCGTCGCGCCGCGATGTGGAAGTCGAACAAGGTCGCGGTGTCGTCGCACCACGCAGGAGAATCGCGAAAACACCGTGGCCGGAGCGGGGCCATTGTGGAGGGGCACGACGTCGTCGCGCCACCACGGTTGGACCAAGGCCACGGTGGAGCAGGGAGCGGCGACCAGCTTTCGTCCACCAGCGCTGGAGAAAGAGAGCGGGACCCCGACGGCCCCGCGATGGTAGCAACCAGCCGGCCGACTTCCGAGATGGGGCGGGGGTCGTAACCCCCGACTGGCCAGTAGGATCTCCCCCCCCCCCTCAGGGGGGGCCACGGTTTCACACAGGGGCAATGTGCCCCCCACACCCCATCCGCTCGACCGTTATGGCCGAGCGATCCCGACCGCGCCTGGCTGCACTGGCTGGGCCGGGCCACACCCACCGGGCTGGGCCGCACCCTAATGGGCCGGACCTGGACCCAATAGAGGTCGACCCGGTTCGGGCCGACCCAGGGGGTCTTGGGCTTGGTCGGACCGGGCCCGAACCCCCTATTCACTGACCTCTTTCAGACTTTTTCCCATAACATGGAATGCGGACCTCTGATCGATGCATCGTCAGCTGCGATGCGATGCTTGGATCGAGACGGTGGTTTAGGTATATTACACTCAAGGTTTCGGAGAACTTTGGGTTCGGCCGAGTTGGTTCGTACAAGAAACCCATCGGGCCCTCGGAGCGGAAACACTTATAACATGAGCTCAGGATGTCCGATTGATGTGTCGTAGACTATGTTGGATTCCTCTTAATGTGAAGGACCTTTGGATTACTCCACTCGAGGTTTGGACACAGTTGGAGTATAGTCGGGTTGGTTTTGAATTAAAAAGAAACAGGGCCCCTGGGACAAAAAAGCCAATAACTCTCAGACCGGGCGTCCGATTGACGCGCTGTCTGTGACGTTGAGTTCCTGTTGATGATACAGAACTTTTGGATACATCAACTCCAGAATTCGTTCCAATTGATGTATCAGCCCCTCGGCTCGTGGAGAGGACCCTCCCGAATGAGCTTGTTATGTGCAGGAACCCTAGAGCTGGCTGCGACTGTGATGAGGATGATGACTGTACATAAATCCTACGTGGATTCGATGACGATGACTACAACACTCTGAGATCCTACGTGGGTCAGTGCTACCGATCCTGTGTGGTCAAGATCCTGTGTGGGTCTGCGCTCAGTGGTCCTGTGTGGGCCAGTGCGTACCGATCCTATGTGGGTTAGATCCTGTGTGGGTTATTGGGGGGGGGGTTGTACCTATCGATCCTTTGTGGGTCATTACAGGGGTTAGTACCTATCGATCCTTTGTGAGTCATTATGGGGGTTACTTACGACTTAGATGATTCAGTGGATACATCTGATCATCTATATCGTCTTTCGAAGAAGTATACCTGAGTGAGCTGAGTCTTGAATTTCAATCATTATCTTCGATATGATTGAATTACTTTCCTATGTGGATTGTGTTGTGATATCCTGTGTGGGAGTGATAGAACTTGGGCTCGAACGCTGGATCCGAACTGGAATTGATGACTTAGGTATATGTATGGGCATATACCAAAGTAGGGTTGGTTGTTACTTCATGATTGTATCTTTCTATTCTGGATTATCCTTTGTAGATTCTGGGAGATCTTCAAGGGTCTCGGGGTCCCTACTGAGTAGCTTATACTCACCCCTACATGGGATATGCCCGCACTACATTGTGTTGGTTGCAGATGACGGACAACACTGATCGTGGTTGAGGTTTGTTGAGCAGGTTGATACCTGGCGGTGGACCACTGAGGCGGGACGGACTCGGAGCGGACGACTGGACCCGAGGAGCTGTGGAGGCTATCTGTACCAACCCTTCAGGTGGGAGTTCCAGTGGACGGCTTGACTTTTCGTCTTTACTTTTCAGTTGATGTACTCCCTTTTTCAGTTGTACTTTACTTTTAGTTTGGGTTTGTATTCTGGCCCACTTACTTTTCCGCTCTTACTACTATACCCATTTTTACATAGTGTTTACTTCTTCTTGCTTACTCTGTGTTCTTGATTACTATATAAAGGAAATTCCTTTCCTTTTTATTGGGAATTACGCCTTGGTGCTAGTTTCCAGCCCCTGGCATATGGAAGGCGGGCTTGGGGTAGTCACGACATGGGCCCTGAGGACGGGTCGTGAAAAAATCCCTGACTCTTCCCATAGAGCTGGTGACTCGGTTAGAGAATAAACGAGGTCTATATATATAACACATCTTGTACTGATTAAAAATAGTTCCTGAACAGAAGGACACATGGCATGTATTCCACATTACACACCATGTTTTTAGGGTTTTTTAGATAGTAAGCCTCAGAAGATACTTCAAAAGTCCATAAAAAAAGAAACAAACATGAACGTGAAAAAATATGATCCTTGGGGGCCCATACTCCCCGCGAATCAAAGCTTGTCATCTTAGTCATGTCATATTAATATCAAAATAGTACAACAATATACCAAATTCTGATCCATGAGGGACCATAACACCTCAAGAAATAGTGTTTTGTGTTAATTTAAACAAAACCTTAAAAAAAACAAAACCTTATAAACAATAATTTATTCTATCAAGGCATCTATCATAATAGAATTAATACTTAGCATTAAATATATCACAAAAACAAGCAACCACTAATGCACCCTAAATGGCCTGGAAATAATTCATGACATGTGACCTATAAAAACTGTTATATTATGCATGAGATGGAATACCCTCATATCATCAGGTCTCAATAGAAACAGAACCTCAATAACATCAAAAATAATAGAAAAAACATGTGAATCACCTAATGGTGAATTCAAATCAACTATAAAATTGAAAAAACTTGAAAAATTTCAAATATAGAATAATTTAAATAATGATGTATATTGGCTTGTCCTTGTACACAGGTTTGCTACTCCTGGGAATAGATTATTACCATGTACCAATTCATTTATATCCTTGGATATAGGATATAAAAAGTATGTCAAGAAGAAATAATTCTACTGATACCACTTTGTAACATCCCAATTCTGGAAAATTTACAATGGTGCCCCGTACCCGGTTGGTCACATGGCCTCACGTGCATTTCCCCTAACGCCAGAGGCTGCCAACTAGCAGCTAGGGCCTTGGGTGTGATAGTTGGAAGACTAGGACCTCATAGGTATAGTAACATAGTGGATGTAAAACAGATTGCAATAGTGGAACTCGTAATAACACCTTACAAAAGATATCAGTGGAACAATGAAGTAATAATTTTTTTCACACATATATAAATGATGCATGATACATATGTCTATGAAAGAATCCAAAAAAATCACAATGCTAGAATATATAAATAAATCAAATTAAAAAATAAAACCATGTAAAATCTCTACAACATCACAATATTCTTCTTGGTCCCATGCATTCCATCTCCACTATAATCAAGTACCTAAAGTAGAAGGGTATTTTACCTTATGTGGACCTGTAACAATTTAATCTGTTAGGGGCCAAAAGCATGACCCAAATATAGTGTGGATGAATCCTAGTCAGAAACCACCCAAATAGTTGTGCCTAATAGTCAGTTAATATATATGGTTGGAAATAATCAAAATGAAAAAGAAAATAAAGAAGTACACATAGTAACAATCCAACAAATTCAATTGAATTCATTTTCATATATCAAGTAAGTAGCTAATAAAAAGCAGGTATCCCTCAGGGATGCACTCACAGCCTGATCCCTCTGGTTCAACCAATCAAACACAAGCAATTGTTAGGTAAATACACACAATCTAACCACTCATGTTCATCTTTAGAAAAGACCCTCAGAGGAAGCACTCACCATCAATTCCTCGTGTCGTCTCGTATCTATAATTAATAGGCACTCTGAGGAAGCACTCAACGTCCAATTACACATGTGGACCATTTCGAGGAAACTAAATACACTCTAAGGGAGTAAAAATTCCATACCCTCTATGGTCTTGCAACATAATTGTAAACAGACACTCTGGAGAATCCCTCAACGTCCCTTCTCCCTATGGTCTACTACACCAGGTTCTCACTGCCTAGTGTAAGTCATTCATTCACAAACGATATATGGCAGCCAATGTAACCCTCCAAAACAACATGGCTAAACAATATACAACAAATCATAGAATGTAAGATAAAAATCAGTCCATCCTAACAATACAATGTATGGAAAATAAAGCACTAGCCTAATAAGAAAGGCTAGACCAAATTGTAAAAAACAAGAAAAAATGGGAAAACATCCATATAATGGAAAATATAATCCTATTATTGATGAATTAACCTTTTTTAATTATGAATGTCATACCAGGAAATTAAAGGGCGTAAAACCATAAACATGCAATACCCAAAATGAGGGAATTGGGCACTTTTACACATATAACTCAAAGACTAACTATGTAAAGGCACAAACCACCTACCTCAATGGAATGAGATCGAAATATGTCATCCTCATGCCTTTAATCACTCTAAAACACAATATATCTACAAATAAAAAATCAACATAGGATAACTTGTGAGATAGGGGAAATCAAGAGATGAGGATCAAGATGAAAGGAGAACTCACTGATTTGATTTCAACGCAACCAAAAAAAGTAGAATTAGAGGATAGAAGGAGTATCAAGTTCATTAAGAATATTCAAAATTGTATGGATACTATTGGATGATAAGGGTCGAGAAGAAGTGTGTTCTTTCCGTTATATGCATCCTCGGTCTGTTTAATGAAAAAAGCAAAAGTACACTGTGTGTTCTTTAAAAGTACACAACGTGAAGTTCCCTTTTCTGGAATCCCCTTTAAGGGGTCTCTAGGTCACCACACATGGCCAGGTACATGGTCATTACATGGCCATGTACTCTGCTGTTACATGACTAGTACATTGTCACCTGTGGTAACAGGGTACACATCATGTACATATTGTACATAACGTGTACTCATGAAATTTCAAGAAACTCATCTATTTCTCAAAAACAACCAGAAAGGTAAAACATACCCGAAAAGATGACACAAGTTCATACATGTATAAATAGTATATTTATATTATAATAATCTATATAATATATAAGAATGAAAATAAATACACCATTCATTGAGATGGTAGGTTCTATGTTTGTAAGAACATTATATACATTTAATTATCATTTTGAAAGATAGAAAATAACATACATATATATATTTGTATATAATTAATACATTATAATTATGATATCATATATAGCATATATAATAATTAAATCCATCTTTAATACCTTCCATTTACTGTATGAATGAATCAAATCACTTAGAGGTGGAGAGAGACCACACTTCATGAAAACAAATTATTGTATTAATATACAATATATAATAACAATAAAATGTGTTGTAAAAATAAAAAATATTCGTAAATAAATAACAAACATATTATATAACATATAAAAATATTGTTTTAATCGTAATTTCAACCATGATAGGCAGTAAATAAAATTTTACAATCATCGTTTAGTGAGGTGGTAGTTTGTTGTACACGTAAATAGTATGCTTCTTATCTTTTAGATAGAGTTGTGTGTAAGTGTTGGTTGAATCCTTATCAAAATAAAATCCTACTATATTTAAGATACATTTAATTTTATATATTCATAAAAAATAATAATGAGGATGTGTGGTGAATGAAAATAAATGAATGGACTTTGTAGATGATGTTTACCCATAATCGAGTAACTTATTTTGGTTTGTTCCAAAAGGCATACAGGGATTGCCTTGGGATAATGGAACGGCCAATAAGAGGAAGTTAGGAAATTTTGGGATCTTAATTTAGTAGTTAATTTCCTAAATTAATTTTTATTGTAGTTTTTATGATGTAGGATATGTGTTCGTCTTTTATAGGGAATGATAAATCCATACTTTTAATTTTTGAAAACAAGTTAGGTGTACACATGTTCTTACCTAAAAAAGACATAAACATAAAATAATAATTCTTTAATGGAAGTTTAACATGATATTAATTTACTTAAAATGGGGTTTGTAAAGTTTACTAGGTCATTTGGGCCCCTAAGATTGAGTTTATGTCCCTAATTATGATTAATTTTTTCCTCTTCACTTTGATAAAATTTAATCAACTTTACTAATTTTTTTGTTGTTACAATAAGTTGATATTACATGACTATAAATATTATAATGATTAAAATGTCATTTTTTTCAAAATTCAGTTTATAGAAGGAGAAAAAATAAGGTTAACGTGAATCTCACAGACGAGATTAAATAAACGATTTTAAATGTAGAAAAATGTTCAAAAGCAAGCCAAGTTTTAATATTTAATTACTAAGTGAAATTTGTTCGAATGTACAAAATTTAATTAATTGGATTATAATTTAGAAAATTTTACATTAAAAAATTATAATATAATTTATCATTAATAATAATTTAAATGAAGCATAAATTTTAGAATTAAATGCGGTATTTTTCATTATTCATAAAAAAATAGTTTCTCTAAAAAATCCTCAAAACTCACCATAAGAAAATTTTGACACGATAAAATAAAAATAAAAGTTATTTTTATCAAATTAAATTTTTAAATATGTCCAAAATTAATTTTTTATTCAAATCAGTTCATTCGAAAAAGTGGAATTTTCAAGCACAAAACAACTTTACCAAAAACCATATCTTTCATTATCAATGTGTTTTATTTATATATAAAAAATTATAAAATTATTTGAAAAGTAGTTATTAAAATTCATATTATATTATTTAACATCTTAGTAATAATTAACTCATTTCGGTAATTATAACAGCAAAATAATGATTCATAGAACTATCGGTGTTGCGTGTTACATGTGCCAAGTCTGTGTTGCTTGTAACATATGCGTAGTAGGTGATATTTCTAAAAAATAAAAATTTGGTGTTGTGTAACAGATTAAAAGATATTTTCATGTAAATAATGACATATTAGTTCTATGTGAATGAATTCTTGGCATTCTTCATTACATGAATTAAATGAAAATTTAATATATTTGAATAAATGGACTATAAATGCTAAAGCCCTTATAATTGCAATTTTTTTAAAATAATTTTCAAAAAATCACACATTACACATATAGTGTCTTGGATATAAAAATGCTCACCATGGCTGTTGATAACAATAATATTCCACTCCAAGGGACACCATTTCTTAACAATTTATACTAATCACCCGATAATTATCTACATAAGCACCCAAAATATAACCCCTCAACTAGAGGGATATTCTTCTTAAGGGGAGTATTTTCATGAACCTCTACCCCCAAATGTGTCCCTCCATGGAGAACAATTAATGACGTGAGAAAATGGCTCCCTATTTCACATCTCCACTAGGTCCCAGGTTAGTGACTAACACAGAGTTTATAAAAGTATCACAAATGGAAATCCTTTCCCTCAATAATAATAGTATTAGGAGATATAAAAATTAAACTACAATCAATTCCCAAAAAAAACATAAGATAAAGGAAACCTAAAACCATCCCAGAATTAATTTATAATTAATATAAATATAGATAAAATAAAACCCATAAAAACATAATTATAATGTACTAATAAAGTGACTCAACTGTATCTCTAAATGTTCGAAAGAGTAACACCCACCCCGGTTCACCAAGAAATCCTTGGAAAATGAAAATCTATTTATATACGTGAGGTGAAAAAATGGTATACTCAATAAGAAATCAACGTTCTCTCATCAACATGTTAAATTATTATACTAAAACACATGTGAGTAAAAAAACCCAAAAACTCCTAAACAAGTAAAATAACTAATCTCATCCTCAAAAAGAATTCTCAACAAATAACACATCCTCGTATAATTATACTATAATAATGAAATCTATAAAGGTACTGAAAATCAACATTACTATTGATTTACTACTCTATTTCCCCAACATCAAATGTGATGTCACTCCCATATCTTCTAAACATTAAATCATACCCATCACCCCATGTGAAAGTAACCATCACATCACATCTGAACCAAAGAGATTTGTTCCATCAAGCCACATCACATGCCAAGGCACTTAGGGTCATCACTCCACAACCATAACTAGAATAGTATGACATAGTGAAAATGAAGGACATAAACCCAATGACATATTCCAATTATTCCTAAAACTCACCATAATACACATCATAATCTCACTAAACAACCTCCATTAGTGAAATTTTAACCTCGGACAATCATATCTCATGCATAACTAACTCACCTAGATTAGAGAGGGGATGAGTGGGTATCTAACCATATATTCTCACAAATATCATGCTGGAAAAGACACCCCAAATTATAAAATTTTTATAAAATGGTGATCGACATTGGGTGGGGGGTAACATTAAAATGTTGAAAAAATTCATCGTACATTTATATATGTACTCACATGCCCATACAATGGTTTCCCAATAAGGGTTCATTCGAAACACACTACATCATCACCCAACTATAAAACGCTACAACATTTACTACAAAAAATAAATTCATTACACCACACAACACGCTATAATATAGAAGCTACATTACATATTTTAAATTGATTAATCCATTTTCCAGACATGCCATTAGAAACAAATTACATATATACATCCCATTCATTTATAATTTATATCCCATTTCAATCCTTTCCATAATTAACCATTCATCCTAAAACATTAATATTGATAATTAACCCAATAAATCAAATACTGCATTTGAAACTAGAAATTTAATAGCACCTCATAATAACAAACAACCCATTATCCCCATTCCAACTAAACTACACTACAAAAATTACACTTACAAAAGATCCTCTTCATCACAACCTCCACATTACCACTACATTAAATCCAAAATACCCCATTTTAGTGCTACACATCACAAAAATTTTGACATTAAATTTACTAAACAAATCATATATAACCATGGAATTTTCATCACATCCACATCATTATTTTAGGGTAATTATCACATTAATAATATTTCCATTTTAATCCTTTTTATTAACTATATATAATTTGTTATCAAATATTTTTTTAGGTGATAATAGTTTTTCAAAAAACATAGTTTCACTCATAAATCTATTCCCAACTAAAATAATGGCTCCTAACTACCATGTTTTTTAGTTAGAAATCATTACCATATAATGAAAATTTCAATAACATCAATAATCTGTAAAATCATATGATTCAATCCCTATTCACCTATGAATTTAAATTAAACCATTTGTTTTTATTTAACTAATATGATGATATATATCTTCCCAAAATATAAAAAAATAAAAACCACACATGTATGATACACTATATGAGAAAAAATATGGATCTCTTACCTCAAATTGATATTATTGATATGTTTTGCATGGTTGTAAGAAGATATAGGAAATAATGAGTTCCATAATGAAGGTCAATACAATTACCGACATAGAAATAAAAATCCAGACCATTCCCATATACAAATTTATATAAAAATCATATTTTTACAATATAATAAACCACCCTAGATAAAAAACAAGGAAAAATCTAGAAAAATGGAAGAGACTGACTCTCTAAAACCCCAATGGATTGATCCATCATGACCGTTATTGAAACCCATTCAATGTGGGGTGAATAATATAATTACTATTTATAGTGGTTGGATAAAAATGCTGAAAATTTTCGAAAAGTGGTCTAGTTTAATGGTATATATGAATATATACCTTGCCTAAAAAATAACAGACCACGATGCAACCTATAAAACTATTCCAAAAAACAACTAAAAAAAGAGGGATTACAAAAAAGCGAAGAGGACCATGACACATCAAGTATGGCTAAAATGGACTCATATATCTGAATTTATTTATAAACCTTTCATATTATCAAATATGGTTCAGACTATTACGCAGCCCATACAACTACACCATAAATCGGCCATAACAAAAAAAATTTGTTCCATAGTCCCATATTCATGGAAAAACTACTCTAAATGTAATTTATCCATAATAACTCCTCACTATAGGCTCAATAAAAACCCCAAAACCTAATTACACAACCCTAAAATATTATTAATTTGTTACTCCACATCCAATTTTCAATAGTGTTGCTACACCCCAATTGCAAGTAGCTCGGAAAAAAATTCGGTGTGATTTATGCATCACCGATGGATCCTTCATACCATAGAGGACCCTCATTCTGTTCAAAACCCATTATCCACAACATATAATTTCATTCAGTTATACATTCCATACATCTCAACATACCACCAAATATCTTTCTCATGGCCTCCTCTAGAATCCTCCACCACTATAATTCCAATAATGTAATGAGACAAATGGGTTTAACTATTGTATGATATAACTAAAAACTATTATCATTATAGACAATCAAAAGTAACATGTAATTAAAAAGGAAAATAATTTCTAAAAAACCAAACCATGAGATACCTCTCAATGATCTAACTATAACTAAAACATCACAAAAAAAATAGACCAAACCATGTCAAATATTTCAAAAAACACTCACAACCACATTACCACACCACTTTAACATACACCCCACCATGACAAAAATACTATATTACACATAACCAACCACCTACACATATAAAAATCCAAAAATAAAATTCCAATGACCAAAAAATGATAAATAAAACCCCAAGAAGTGTAACATCAGTGTTATATCATCCAAGTAAATATATTATATTATTTGGAAAGAAATGACTCACCTAAATTTTTTTAATCATTTCATGGAATAAAATTTACGAATTAGGAATGAGGGTATCAATTATTCATATAATGGGTGTTTTTATATATAAATCACATCAAGTAAAAATCCAACTCCTTATTTGTATGATTTCAGCCCATATATCGTCATGGAATGCAAAACATGGAAATAATTTCATGGTTAAAAAAAATGTATACATGAAAAAATTCTATATATTACATTCAAAAGTACTCTTTAGTTGGAAAAGATGCCTCAATAATACATGAACATAATGAATGGTTTATAAATGAAACACTTTCTTTCAATGATCTTATATTTCATCCGGACACTCTATTAATGTTACATCATCTTCAATATCCAAATCTCCCAAGTATGTGACATGAGATTAAATGTGATGATACCAATTAATTTTGGATATGTAGAAGATGTTGTAAATCTGGTTCAGCAATGGAAGGAGTGGTAATTTATATCCTACCATAAAAAATCATCCAAAAACATCAATAGGTCCTCATAAACTATGGATAGATTTTACTCCCCTAAAAAACTCTAATTCCCATCCTGAACCGAAGCCATTAAGAATATGTAGTACTCAATATTCAACTCCAATGGCCTCCTCCTACATTTTGAATAGGTGTTCTGCTGATACTATATTTCCTTCATCATCTCACATGTTACCTAAAAATTCTCTAATATTCATTGTAGTTTATTGGGTCTGAGAACGGTTAAATCCCTCAAAATCATCCCATCATAATATAAAATGATTTTTTCAGCCATGAATTATTTAAAATAGGGAAATTATGATGTATTTTGATAGTATTTATTATAATAAAACACAATTAACGTCATGATATGTTCATAATATCAACATATGAACAATATATAGGCCTAAAATGTGTCCACCTGCATCTAGAAAGTACATAAATCTGACTATACATTTGTGATGCAGAAAGGAGTGTTGAGGTTCAACTAAGTGAAAAAGTAATGCTATAATACCCTCTAAAATCATGATGTAAAATGGATATCCTCATATGAGATAATTTACATTTTTAATTCATATAGACAAAGAAACATATCCATATAATTCTTTACCATAACATATAGTAAGTCCAACTCTATGATTGCTTCGAAGTGTACCGATTTCATCAATTTACCCATGATTAACACAGTATCCTCATTAAACCACATTCCTCAGGGTAAAATTATCATAAATTCCTTCGATATTTTACCCCTTTTAATCCCAAAAACATCTATTGGATACAATAAAAATAATCTGAAAGAAGATTCTCATTGTTTACCTATTGGAAAACCAAACACAGAGCCACAAACTCATCCACAACCAATTTCACCATAAGAAAATATAATTGCATCTTCAATCCATTATATATATTAGATACCCCTAGGTGTTCCACTAACGGTGTCTTTTGAATCTGATGAAGGAATCACTAAAAAAATTTCCACTAGAAAAACATCCCTCAAAACAATATCCAGCATTCAAAATCCACTAACCATTCATCTTTAATATCCCCATTCCCAACATAATCTCACATCACCAATGAATCCAGGTTTCTTGATATTCTAAAATTTTATATAAATTTTTCTTATGATTTTGTTAATAAGTTTTAATTATTTATTCGTTAATGCATTGGTAATTGATTAATTTTTAGAAAATAGTCTTCAGATGTTTCAATAAAGAAAAACTAGGACAAAAATGAATTTTCCTCTTATAAATCATGAAACCTAATTACACAATTTGAATTAGGGTTTCAAAACATGCTACATGTCATTAAATAAGTTGTGTAAACATACATGTGAATAATCCATTGCATGAAGTGAGTAGAGAATACTTTTTGAGAATGATTTAAATGAATTTATCACTCTGATGAAAAATCATAAAAATGTTACACAACATGAGTCACTAATACACAATGTGAATGGTGTCAAATCATCAAATATCAGGTTATATATGCATGATATACATATAGATTCAAAATTCATGGTGGAATACATAGATTAAAATTACATGATGAGAATACTCATTACACTTCTTGTTTTTTTTGCTAATAAATAATGTAGTGGGGTACTCAATTTTTTAGTGTTATATAGAACAATATAATATAATTAATGAATTTTTCAATCACCTGGCATCCAATTATATTCCCTCAAAACTAAACTATAATTTATTATTATCTTTTAATTTTTTAGTACAATCCTTTTTGCCTTTTTCCATCATCACTATCATTCAACACATTTACAATCACTAACCATCAACAAACTTTTGTTGCATCCATTTACATTTCATGTATACATTTAATTGTGTTTTAAATTTCTCATTCCGAATTTTATACATGTACACATTAGTAACATAAGTAATTGCATGTTTTCAATTGTTTAAACTTGAATATTTTTACCATGATGAGCTCCCTGTCAATTATTCATTCAGTCACATTCATTTCTTCCATGAGTGTCAAAAGACCCTAGAAATAGATCAATAGTAGAGGAATATGAACATAATAAGATCATTAATTCTTAATTTTTTAACCCTAGGGAATTGTAGTAATGAAAAAATATGTTGACTTCTAGATTCTTTCAAACATACTCGACCATGAGATATTAGAGTGAATAACCCTATCAATGTTGGAGTAGATTAAGTTTATTCAATATACTAAAATACATTCTACCTTATAATATATCCCTATATCATATCATGTGTCACTATTTCCTAATCACGGAATAGTCACATCTTTGTTATAACTTGATGATTTGACCATAGTCAAATATTGACCACCACTTTCATTGCAACATAAACCGTATGATCCAACCAAGTTATAATTATGAACATCTTTTATACACAATCAAAAAATTGATCATGGTCCCTCTCTTATTCTTGAAGAAAATTATTAACCCTCTAGAAATAACATTCCAGAATGAACCAGTTAGAAAGGACTCGTATTGCAAAAGGCCAAATCCATTGGATGAGTGTGATAACTTACATTCCCCATGTGATCAACTCCAGACATTTAGTATGATATTCCCTATAAGAAAATAATGATTAAGGAATAATAATATAATAATCTAACTAAAGATTGCTCACATTTAAAAAATGAATTAGAGAATGTAATATTTTTTTGTTATTTCTATGGAGAGGTAACAATGTTCTTATCATAGTCAATCATCTAGAAAAGGGCTTGGATTACCATTACCTCACCCCATTTCATTCACTCTATTATTTCTAGATTCTATTATGTCCTAACTCTGGTGGCATAGTTCATGTACCAATGTCCTTCAACTCATTCAAAGATAATTGTAAAACAAGAATATTTATATTTTGACCCCATGATCAAATTGTATCACTCTACACACCACAGACCAAACACAACTGACCACATAATGAAGTAGGAACCATCAAGCCTAACCATCGAAACTAGTAAAAAGTGATTGCTGGAGAGAACATGTTCACCATGAAAAAACCATCATGGAATATGTATATCCATCAATACATGGTGCAATACCAAGAATAGTGCTTCCTCTAATTCATGCACACACTTTTCAAATAAAACCTCTACTCATTTACATGATCCAGAACATGGGGCAGCATAGAAGGATTCAAAGTAAAGACCCATATGAACACATCTATAATTTCTTTGATGTTTAAGATACATTTGTAACTAGGGAGTATAATCAGATTCTACTACACTTTGCATCATCACATTCTATCAAAATACAGCCCCAAAATATTTCTCATGTGACATGCTCTTTAGTCTATCATGACTTCAGATGATCTATTGAAATTTATCATATAAAAATATTATCCAAAATATCTAATTTTGAAACTCCAAAATGATATTCATAATTTCCCTCATATTGATGGAGAGTCTTCATAGTAACCTTTGGATAGATTCAAATAAAATATGAGGATGTTCCCACACCACGGACTCGATATGTGGATTCATCTTCATACATTTTACTAATGTATCCAAAAATCCACATGAATATTTGTTCATGATGCTACTGATGAAGGACTATGTTCAAGAAACCTAAACCTAGAATAGCCATTTTAGATAAAGTATATCACAATTAAATTATATGGAAAAGTGATCTTGGACCACCACGTTATGGCATCCACCATGAGGATTAGTACATAAGAATATCAATACATGTCAAAGATCTCACAATGAAGGTAGAATCATTCCAGCAACCTTCTATACAACACCCTCCATCTCATGTAATAATAATATTGTGATGTGATATGTGAGGAAGAGCACACTGATATAACAACATGATGGGAAAACATTAATATTAGAAAAATAATTTTTGTAATTACATAAATACATTTATCACAGCCACCATTCTAATAGTAGTAGTAGAAGTATCCGCAGATGTCATATCATTAGCCACCACAAAAAAACCAATGCTATTATAAATAGTGAAATGGTCAAGCAAAATTTCTGAGTGATGGACCACTGGGGTACCCTCCCATGAACCTTGATCCAAGACTGCAAAAATATGTTCATAAAAAACCAACCCCTCAATGGGAACATTAACAGTTTCAACAAGCTCAAATATGACCTAATCAACAACCTTCCCCACATCATTGTCCATTTTAATACCTCCTGGAATCTTTTGTTCAAAAATAAGCCCACCAAATTACTACACAAGGTATGTTTATGTAAAAACCAATGAGATTCCATATGAAATATTTAAGTTACAATGAGTAATATCTCAAAGACACTGTCTATTATATTACATGGTATAATACCTAGTAATGGATAGGAATACCGAAGGGAACAATATAAGGTTGCAGTACTGAGAAGTGGAATTTTTTTGGATGCCCATAAACCAGGTGGAAGAGATAAAATACAAACTAAACAACCTAATATGAAACCACCATTAGATAATGAAAAAGATGACCGAATCCACTAGCCATTCTTAAGGGGGAATCAACCACTTAATTCACATAGACACCTGAGAAACCAAAATAACTAGTTTATATTTACCCACTAGTATACAATCCACCAATTCCATTTCTAGAAGGAAAAAGAATGTGTGGGAGGGAGGCATAATAAATGATGTTCATGGATATGTTCAAACAACTACCTAGCAACATACAATTTGAAAAGGCCATTGATAAAATGTCTAAGTATTCCATATTATTTGGGGTTATACTATCCAAAAAAAATCAATGATAATGGTTTCATATCACTAAATGATGAATGATATATTGCAGTTTTGTAGAAAATATAACCAATGATGATAGACCCTATAATTTTTTCAATATCATATGTAATTGGAGAATGTAAATTTAGAATATCTCTGTGTAATATTGGAGAAATCATCATCTTACTGACAATGAGTGTTTTTCACATATCATAATGTGATGAGATAAAAAAACTAATGTTGGACTACAACATGTTTACCGACTAATGATGTAAACTAGTGTAATTATGAGGATGTGTTAGTAAATTTTTTAAAATATATCATTCCAATACATTTCATAGTTATGGACAGTGAAGAAGCAGGTGACATGATCATTATAGTCTGATGAAAATTATTTCTATAGGAAACAATCTAATAGATTTATGTTAACGATATATAAACTTTTATTTTCAAGAAGAATGTGTAGTCTTAATCCTCGTCAAAGCTGTTAAACAATCAAAGGATACAATTAATTTTAACACCATATATCTTAAAAAAGAAGAAAATGTATACAATTACATAGATAATGAAAGTTAGGAGTCTCTCTTGGACACAAAAGAATAGTATAATTTTAAAGAAGTGTGATTCGTAGAATATATCAGAAGGAATGGATTTCCACCCTCCCCCCCCTCAATCATTCAAACACTAAAAATGGAATTTAATCCTCTTCCCCATAGACATAAGTATTAATACATGGCAGATTCAACCTTTATTACAGTAAAAATCAACTCTGAAATATCCCAATATCAAAAAGAAAAATTGGTTTATGTCTTGAAAATAAAAGAGTTGTCAATTTCTTGGGGATTTCTATATATTAATGGAATCAGTCCCACTATATGGACCCAAAAATTTCCACGTGAGGATGATGAAAAATCCAAAGGTTACTGTCAATGATCTCTGACGCCACTAATGATGTATGACCATAAAAATGAAGTATTGAAGCTTACAGATGCAGGATTAAACATTTCCATATTTGGTAGTGAATGGGTGAGACCTTTACATGTAGTTTTATTGAAAGGTGGACTTACAAAGAAGAAGAGCGATAGAAATGAATTGATCTCAACATTTACCAATACAGGATGTATAGTTTGTGTGGATTATATATAGTGAACCAGGTTTAACATACATGGAAATTACATATTTTAGATTTATATTATCTACATTACCAATAAATAAGTACTTATAGACTATTAAATTTTACTATATATAGAATCAAGAAAACAAAATCTCTTATCCCGGTTAAAGATCACAAACATCTCCAATAAATATATCTACCTTTATATTATCTACCTAAAAAATTTCTTCATAACCCGGGGAAAGGAAACATATAAAAAAATGATCTTATTTTATCAGTAAGGGTAAAAAAAATACATATAAGATTTAATAGGATGATAGGGGTATAATAACTTTATCATTACATTATGAGACCATACCCTGCATATCAAGGATCATAAACACGAGATATGGGATAATTAATGGAATATAATATGAAATTAATAATAACGAAATAAAAATAACGATATATAACAAGATAACTATGGAATAAGGCATAATATTTGGGGAATACAAATAAGAATATTAAATATTATTTAAAATCAACATACCATGAACTTTATAACATGTTAGGATAGGGCTAAGACCCTTGTACCTATTTTGGGCTTGGGCTAACTACCCATGTGCCTTCTTACTTTCAGTATTAAGAAACCACACATGTAACTACTTTTTTTAAATATTTTGTAACATTAATTCTGCCCAATTTCATATTGTATTGGGATATTACCAATATACATTCCGTTTTTCAGGCATGGGATATATCTCATGTACCTTCTTGTTTTCATGATTGGGATACAACATGGGTACCATCATTCTTTTAGGATTGGGATGAAACCCATGCAACATATTGTTTTCAGGATTGGGATACAACATGTGTAACCTTTGAAAACAAATAAAACATATCATTACCTAATGTATTTTAGAGATATATTAGTTCCTCCAGTCAAATATTAATATCATACATGCATGTGAAACAAAAACATTCATCATATCATGTTCCATGAAAATATATGGGTTTTATAAACATTAAATCATAACCCACAAATTTAAAGGACTATCAATTAAATTTCATCCTTTAATATCCATGGTAAATAGAAAGGTTTCATACGAATTTCATAAATGTATTTCATGTGAATAAAATCGGGTTTCAAAAGCATAAAACCAATGGAAAAGATTTTATTTTTAAAAAGAAAATGACATTATGAATAACATATTAATAGAAACCATATTAATGGAACCATTATATCATTTCATAAAATTGTATGAGTAACACCAAGATATTTTATCTGAGAAGGAAAATATATTGGAATGATATGTTTGAATTTTTTTTGAGGTAAATATCCATTTTTATTTAGAAAATAATCATTAACACCTAAAACTTTTTGGCAACCATTTTCAAAAATACATAAAAATTATATTGAAAACCATTTGAAAAAGATTTCATTGGAAATATATTTTAAAAAAAATTCATAAAAATATTCCTTTAAGCATGAAAATAAATCCTCAATGGATTAATTGTGGATAAATATATAGATTTTGTAAAAGGTATGAAGTACTTTCCATTTTCTCTATGAAAAGAATATAAAATTTCCTCATTTGGAATGAATAAATAATATTCGATTAAATTAATTATTAAAACAAAAAAATGTAAAAATTTATTTTAATTATCATATATTATTTTTAGAATATATTCTGTGATGTTTTTTAGAAAAAAAATGTTATTGATGAAACCCAAATGACCGACCAAAGAGAGGGTAAATTCAGGCTTTCCTAAAAACCATCTCTTAACTATATTATATAACAAAGAGTAGAATAATGGAACTAATACATGAATATATTTTGAATAAACATAGGAAGAGATAGTTCTTGATTGTTTGTGAGAGAGTGATCATAATATTCATTCAATAGGAGAATAAACATATATGACTTGGAATGTAATGAGTTTGTTTCAATAAGCTCCTATAACATAGAAACTACGGGAAACAATATACATGTAAGAAAAGAAAATTAAATGAATATTAATATATTATGAAAATAAAGATATTCATAAAATAGCATCGATTCATTATAAAACATGAATCTCAACGAGTGAATTTGAGACAATATAATTTTACAAATTTGATAACTTATGATGAATTAAACCGAAAATATAATAATTATAGAATGGAAATTAATCTACCAATATTTTTATGTACAATAATAATTAATTAAATACATTTTTTGTATACACTCCCCACAAATAGAATGTGTGGTGACTAAAATACTTATCTAATAGAAATAAATATAGTGATACGAAGGTGTATTGACTCTTATTAGTATCATAAAAACCACATGTATAATAAATATAAATTTATAATATGTAATATAGGGAAACATATTATTATAACTAAAACATTATATGTTTTTATTATGACCTTATATTACACACTTTTTAACTATCCTATGTATAGGTTTGACTTCAGTTGATATTCACACCGTTTTTCATATGTTTCTTAATTTGTTATATTGTTGGTCCTTATAACGATTTTAACATTTCAAGATGTATATATACATATATCATATATATGAATTATATGTTTAATATAATAATCTATATATTATAAAGTATGAAATTGAATACACCGTTCATGGAGACAGTAGGTCATAAGTTTGTATTAACGTTATTTCCATTTCGTTTTCAGGTTGAGAGATAAAATGTAAAAGACATATATGTATTAATATATATATATATATAATTCTAAAATTATATTTATTATATCATATATATCATATATATCATAAATATTATCTAAAAACATCTGTAATACAAACTATGTATTGTAGGATTGAGTTATATCACGTTGAGGGGGTGGTACTCCACACTTCCTCAATTAAAATTATAGTATTTACCTAAGATGGAAAGAATAATGCTATGTTGAAAAAAATTACAGAAAAATAATGAAATTATTAATATAATATATATAATATATAAATATAGTGTCCATTATAATTTCCAATAGGATAGGTGTCAATTGAAAAATGAACCATCATAATCTCGTGAGGCAGTAGTTCACAGTACACAAAAACATTATGTTCATTACACATTAGATGAAAGTGTTTGTATGTTTTGGTCAACAAATTTATATAAAATAATTCTAGTATATTTAGGATAAAATCTTTGTTATATAATAAAACAATAAATATATTTGGATGATGTGTATAAGTAAAATAAAATAATGTACTTGAGAGAAGTTGTTTCACCGTAATTATGTGACTACTTTTTATTTGTGCTAGAAAGCTTCCAAATATTTCCTTATGCATACCGGATGGATTATATAATGAATTTAGGATTTGTGGGAATTTTACGAGGAAGGTATTGGAATAAAATAGTATGTTTCAGAGGTTTAAAGAAGTGGAATAGATCGTGGCTTTTTGTAGTAATGTTAAAGGGATCAAATGGAATTTTTAGAAAAAATTTAGGTGAACTCATGTTCTTACATAAAAAAGACATAAAAACCCATGATATTAATAATGGAAGGTTTATAGAAAAATTATGGATTGGAATGGGGTGTTAGAAATGTTAAGGTATCATTTAGGCCCATAATTTTAAGGATTAGTCACTAATTATGCTTAATTTTTCCATAATCACTATGTTTAATTTTAATCACTTTTACTAATAGTTTTTTTATCAATAACGAACTCTTTAATAAAAGAACATAAATATATTACTCAATAAAATGGACTATATGATTTTTTCTAAATAAAATTTTTAGAAGAAAAAATATTAATATTTATTCTAATACAATAGACGAGACAAAATAATGTGTTTAATGTAGAAAAATGATCAAAATTTTGTAATGCAGTAATATTCAATTTCAATTTAAAAATAAATATAGTGATTTAAATTGTATTAATAGATTAATATTTATCCTATATGACAATAATTTTTTAAATATCATTTAACATTAATAATTAATTAAGCACCAAAGGTGGGTTTTAAGAAAATATTATTAATTGTCATTATTCATCAAAAAATGATTTTTCTCCTGACAAACAAAAAAATTCATCGTCATAAATTTCGATATTATTAATTAAAAAATGAATATTATTATATCAGAATCATTTCCAAAATTTATCAAAAAATAATTTTTTTACTTTTCACAGAAGGACATTAAAAGCAATTCATTCATGAAAATAGTATATTTAAACATAAATACTTTTTTAAAAAAATATCTTTCAACACCAATATGAATCCCACCGAGATTTTATACGGTATATTATTTTTAATTTCTTTGACATCTTGTGATGTAAACTACAACAAGATTAACATGCACTGTATACCACATTGTATTAGCTTGCAGTACACACAACGCTTTTCATTGTTTATATTAAACACAATTTAATTTTTTTATATAATTCATTTTGTTAAAGGCCGTTTAAAAGTCATAACTAAAAATTATAACCAAGTAATTATAATTGAGGGAATGAATGGTGTTAACATCCTTCTAGAAACCATTTTAAATGAAAATAAGTGAGTCTATAAAATAATAGAATCATCTTTAATAGATTTTATTAGTGAAATATACATAATATATTCAATTTAATGTTTTAAATTCATATTTTTATTGATATTATATATGAAAAAATTAACATTTTCAATATAAAGATGTATTTTTTTTAAAAAACAAGGTTTTACCATAATTTTATGGTGAATCCTTTTTAAATCCAGTTTTTGAAAATTTTATAACATCAATTAGATATAAAAAAATTTTATTTGCATGTTGGACATCAAAATTTACCTCGATTAAAATTTTGACATTTTTATGATAAAATTATTTTTTCAAATAAAAATTAAAAATACTGCATGTTTATTCAAAACTACCTTATTATCTAATTTATTTATATATTTATATTTTATTTTTAAATGGATTTACATAGTAATTGTATTATGTTTTTACCATATAGTATAATTTTGGTCATTTGAAATAATTTCACATATAAATTGAGCATAAACACATGTTAATTTTTTTGATGGTTTTTATTTCATAAAAAACCTCTTCTATATTTGACAATAGTAATTATTATTAAATTAATTATTTATAATTTAGTTTTATGAGTTTTGAAAAATGGAGAAAATATTTAGAATAATGGGCTAAAAATTATTTTAATTCGTTACGTTTATTATTTTGGATAATATAAATATTTACTTCTGTAATTATTATATACCATAATCAACGGTAAATCAGTTGAATGAGGTTAAAAAATAATAAAATAGAGATAAAAAATTTCCATATATCCTTGGAAAGTGCTATTGGATTAATTAATGTCGACCAATATCACCTAAGGTTCGGAATTGATTCATTTAATAGACTTTTTTCCATTAAAGGAAGTAATTAAAATAAAAATAATAAAGTGACAACATGTAACTCTATTATTACTTATTAGAATATTAATTTTAATATAGTGAAAAATTTATTAAAACTTTGATCATAAATAGTATACATAAATATAATGAATTTATATATATAATCTTCATTTATTGGAATTTTTAGAGATTACATAATTAGCATTAAAGATGACATAATAGTGACATTGAACATATTTTATTAATATAAATATCAAATAAATGGTTTTAAAAATATTAAAAGAAATATAATTTGAACTAATTAATGTAATCTAAGATTATCTAGGTGACTATGACCTTTTTTAATTTTTTTTAATATTTTGGTTCAAATTTCACTTCAGTGTGGATTTTATTTAAAATCAAATAAATGAATAGTGTCAAAATTGACACTATTGATATTTTATAAAAATTACATGTTCTTAAATTATATATAAATCACCAAGATTTATAAAAATTACCCCACAAAATTTAAATTTTTTATTTTCATAATGATTCCAATTATGAACATAATACAACACATAATAAATTTTTTTTAACAATTTAATATTTAGAATATTTTAACTACAATTAAAATTAAATAGATTTCATTAAGACCAATCAAAATGAAAATTGTAAAAATATAATCAAAACATGCCTATATTTTATTGTTTATGATTATTTTTATCAATATGCATATTATCGTCTATATAATATACATTGGGAAATATTTATTGTAAAAATTAATTTATATTAATTTAATAGTTTTGGTACATCCAATAGAGACCCTCCCCTCTCTTTTAAAAAAGAACCTCTCATTATATTTTAATCACACCTATAATTCTGTTTTTCATGAAAAAACTCTATCCTTATCCAATCTCAATATCCATAAATTCATATTAGAGGACAAATTTTTTGGCTAAAATCCATACTAAAAAGACCTTCTCTAAAAATCAAAAGTATTTATTCAAAAAATAGTAAAATATTTTGTCACCTCATTCAAAATTTATTTATTATTCAGAAACATATTCTTATGTTTTGTCAATACTAATGTAATAAATAAATTATCTTCTACATTATGAGATTTTATTTTAATTATGATATAACATTATACATCTAGTTATTTATAATATGAATAACAATACACCCTGTGTGTGTACGTACAACTTGTTATCTCCTCACCATGGTGTAATTTTTTATTAAAATATAAATTATTTCAATTGGTTTGATTATGAGTATGATGGTTTAAAAAATTAATATGTCATTATATTAATATTTAATAATTAAAACTCCACCCAATTAAATACCGTTAAACTATTAATTGAACGATATATTCACTAATGCGTACAAATAGTCTACCATCTCCACAATGTGATGTGATTCATTCAACATGATATTCATTAAACCAAGATTATATACATAAATTAAATGAATAATTATTATATATATTATACTAATATTATTCATTAAATTATTTAACTATATTCAAATAAGTGGCACATGAACTTATCAGAACAAACATGCATAAGAACATAACAAAGTTAATATTTGAAAAATGTGTGACAATGAAATGTTACTAACAAATGAATAATAATATTTGAATATTGGATATCATAAATGTTAATAGGATTTTTTAATAAGTCCATAATATTAATTAATCATTTATAAAGGAGTTTTGTCTATATATGATGCATATCGAACAAATGATAAGGGATCATTTCACAATATCATTTTTATTTGAGTTTATTTATATGTAAGTATTTACAGGGGTATATTTATCATCCACATTTAGGTTTCTTTAATTTTTAATATTATTTTTATTATACTAAAAATTTTCAAATTCAGTTTTACCCATTGGTGAATATTTATAAAAGAGTATAAATGAAATATTTTTTTTGTTTTTTTATATGATGTACTTTGGGACTTTTCAAGTAAAATTTTGAGGAAAATTAATTATTAACTAACACTGCATGAAAGGATTTTTACATCCTCATAACAACTTAATTTCACCAATATTAAATTATATGCTTTAATTTTTATTTTCATATAAATTATTAACTTCAAATATTTCACGACATTTTGAGAATAGAAGATATTTTTTTTGAAGAAAGGATATTTTTCTCAAGAAATAATTTCTAGCATTTTATCAATATTATTTTCCATCTATGATGATGATATTTAAATACAATTACGTTTATATCTCTATTATTAAAATGATTTTATTTTTAAATGATGAAATAATATTTTATTTGGATTATTTTATGATATAGTGATGTTTAAGAAAGCCATTTAATTCCTCAGGTTATGCAATGATGAATGATTTATGTTCTTGTAGAACTTGTAATAATTCATTCATTAAGAGATGTATGGGACCTATATCACCCTGAAATGAAATGGGTAATGATTTATATCTCACGATTTAGATATTTCTGGAATGGATTGGAAATCTGGATCAGTAATCCATTCCTAGAACTTCAGGTAAACCCGGTTTATTAATGGTCATTATCCACTGTGAAGGTCTTGGAGGCAATGCTTTGGTTACTATATAAATCATATTATGTGATTATTTGTTTTACATAATTCTATTTTTATTATAACCTTATTTTCTTAGGGTTTCTTATTCCACTATGATTTTACATTATGAACTAACATTATTTATTTCATGACTCATGAATTTTGTTTATGTTAAATATAGTATGTTTCGTTTCGAATGTTCTGTTCATGATTTTAAATTCATCTGTTTATGTTTTAAAAGATACTTTTAATTATTACCCTTACTGAGAAATTTAGATAACCCATTTTAATATTTCATTTCCCCTAGGATTTGAAAATGGGTAATATGTAAGAGGTTTCAAAAAAGGTATTTAGTTATGAATGATAATGTATGAGATGATGTGGATGTTTTATGAACCAGTTATTTATGTTTTCTAGTTTCCAAAGGAACTAAACAAATACGGTATTAGGGAATATTTTTGTTTCATGTTTTAATTATTCTAAAAAAGTAAAGTAAAGTCCATCAATGTCATTATATATTCTTTATAGTTCGTATCATGGAGAAATATAATTTATCTTTTAGAAACTATGATAAAAAACATTAGTCATATATCTACAGTTATTTCTATGTTATATATAGTGATGTATCTAAGGGTAATTCAAACTATAGGTATAAGTCCCCAGCCTTAAACCTTACTTAATCTTGAGTTATTACAATATTACACATTGATGATCTTTTCGGGTTTAGAGTTTTAGAGAATTATAACATAAAACTTGCATTACATTCCACATATAAACAAAGTGGTCACATAAAGATAGTATTCATTTTTCCCATTAATGGAAAAATATTTAAAATAAAACATGGATTCATTCTTGACACTTTCTTGACACTATCATCATATCATGTACCTTTCCCTTGACCTGTGAAAAAAATTTCAATAAAACCTGGGATGAGCATAAAAAGCTTAGTATGGGTTATAAAAATATGGAAAGGAAACATAAGTTCATATATACACAATAATGAAATAATACATTACCCATAAAACATAATCACTTTAACATACCTCATAAAATCATGAATAAATCATAGAAACCATAATACACAAAGGTAACTTGAGGCATTCATAACATTCTTAGGTTGGGAGTAACCCTCTTGGTTACGTTTGGAACAGCCATCAATGTATATTATCTAAATATCTTCATAGAAACCTTAACGTTTCATTCCTTCGCATTACCCAATGCATTGGAGAGCTATATCGGTCTCACCCACCCTTAGTTTATCACGGAACCACCCGTCTTCATAATAATGCCCAAGAACCTCACCATAATTGTATCACATAAAACATGCATAAAGGAAATATAACATTCCCACCATTAAATCACAACATATCAATACAACACATTGATATAATAAAAACATTATGAAAACCATATTCAATACCAAAATAAAAGAAAATTAAACCATGGTATTTATTTTTCTTTTAAAAAGAAGGTATGGCTTGTAGAGGAAGCCAAAACTCAAATAATAGTCACGGTGGCGGAGAAGTCGTTGTTGCCGCATTCATATGACAAAAACATTCCCTTTTGTCATTTAGTAAACGCTTCATATAAAAAAGATTCCTTTTGAATAAACTTAAAATTCAAAGGGGTTTATACACCATATAAAATATGGTTGTGTATAAAACAAAATATGCCTCAATGAAAGGAGATTGAGACGAAGTCCCATACCTCGGGTCCTACTTGACTAGATCGTTCTTTAATGTCCTGAATAATAAAATTGTGTTAATTTATAATTTCTTAAGAATATTTTTTAAGTTCATTATTCCTTTTATATCACTTATTTCCATGTCATTAACACTATGTAATTATTTAAGTTAATAACGGTCGTTTTAACGATCATTGGTACTTGAGTCAATAATAAACCCTTTATAATTACAAGTTGTTCATGTATCCATTATATACAGAATGGTATTCATGATGTATATATCATATATGTCATATATATCCAGTACATGAATACATTTATAATATTACATAATCATTTATAGATAAGAAATGAAATGCACCGTTCATGGAGACGGTAAGCCGTACGTACGCATGAACGCTACTTTCATTTCTATTTCGTATTTTATAGAATGAAATCATAATGATATAAAGTTATATTATAATTCTAGTGTAATATCATATATAATATCATAACTCAATCCTTTATACATCCCACATATGGTATTAATGAATCAAATCACTTTGAGGGGGCGGTAGTCCGCACTTCCTTAAATGAAGATATCACGTTTACCCATAATGGATACCATAATGGTATGCCCAAAATGAAAAATACAGAAGCTTAAGGAAAACATAAACATATTATATATCATATATAAATATAGTGTCATCTTAATGGCCACATTTAAAGGTGTTAAAATAATGTTGAACAATCATCGTTTCGGGAGGCAGAAATTCGCCATCCACGGAAACATTATGTTCTTTAACCATTAGATGTAGGTGTGTGTAAGTGTAGATAGAATCCTTATTATAACAACATCCTAGTTTATTGAAGATACTGGAGTTGTTACAAAATATATGAATAAAAGTGTTTAGGGGGTTGTAGAAGCAAAATAAAACAAAAGGACTCAAGTGAAGACATTACCTTAAAATCGGACAACTCCCTTTGGTTTGAGCTCAAAGGATTCCTTGGGAAGACTTCTGCAAAAAGTGAGGCTTCAAGAAGTAATAGAGGGAAGTGTAGAGACAAAATGAGCAGGTTGTGGCCGAGAAAAAGGCTTTGTAAGTGTGGGTATGGTGGTAGAGGTGTGGGCCTTTTATAAGAGGAGAGGAGGGGCACTCATGGAAAGTAAAAAAATGTTACATTATTTCAAAATGATTTTTTGATTCAAAAGGTCCCACATTGATAAAATTCGAGGGTAAGGTGATAAGGGTTCGAAATACACCCATATAATAGGTTTTGGACATGTGTAGGTCTTAGATTTTACATTGTCATTCCATTTTATTTAAATCCTTTATTAATGAGGTAATCGCTGCATCATCATGATGTCATTAATAATTTAATAAATTTAATGTCTAAAAATTATAAAAAAATATGATGATTTAGGAAATATTTTTATCTTTCTAATGAATATTTATAGTCCAAAATATCATTTATGTAGACAAAATTAATAATATTTTACTTAGGTGATACATTCTTTGTCACATTTAACATTCTTTAAAAATAAAATGATAAAAAGTCACTTTCTCACAAAAGTGATTCCATGGGGCCCCCACGTTTGGAAAAAGGCATCCCATGGTCGGCCTTGAGACAACCAGTAGCCTTAGGACACATTTTGGGGTAATTTTGTATTATTATGATATTATTTTATTATCCTTAACTACCCGATTACTCATTAATCAAGATAATTAAAGATAATTACCGTCGTTACTATTAATAATATCCAAAAACAAAAGAGTCTTGATTAAATAATTTGGACATTCTGATTCCAAATATTTAATAAATTTTACGAAATTCCAAACACATAAATTTCAATAATTGATTTAAAAATAATTCCCGTAAAACAAATAGCGGGTTTTTTTGAAACAATATCTTTGAAACGTTTGGCATTAGTTTATGACCAATTACAAAGTGAAATTAATCCTAATGACCAACATTAGATTAAATGGTAATAATATATTCATATTAAACTTTAAGACCAATTAAAACAATAATCTAACCATATAGTTAAATTAAATGAAGAAGCAGTTTTGATGTAAAATGCAGTATTTTTCACTATTCATTAAAAAATGAACATTGTCAGAAAAATATCAAAAATTTATCCAATGTAAATTTCAATGTCCCAATAATAATGAATATGTTTATTTTGACAAATATAGATTATAAAATTTTCAAGAGTATGATTTAAAAAGTGTTTTCTATCAAAAGTCAGTAAGACAATCTTTTAAGAATATTAGTGTATTCAATGCATAAGATTGTATTTATTTTCATTTTAAGCCTCTAAAACATTATCTTAATAAATAATAGTCATGGATAAAAATATTTATTATTCATTACTTACATGGGATGTTACAATAGGTGGCAGTCCTAGAAATATTGTAATGATCATGAATAAACAAGGATTAAACCTAAGATATTTGAGATTGAATGTACACCCCCATGATTTTTTTTGATAGTATGATTTTGGTCTCTCAAAATATACTTTTTGGGTTTTAGACAATATATGGAATCTGAAAGAACCATGATAATATTAAAATCACTAGGAAAAAAATGATTATCCTCCTGAACAAAAAAATGGTATGAGATATGGAATGGAAATTAGTATTTCTATACATACACAAGCAATGAATAATTATTTACATCCAGAAAATCAGAGAAGGGAAAAACATTTTGTTGAGTCCTCTTTGAGGCAACATCCACATTCATTCAATGGGTCTTATGATACAATTGTTACTGAACAATGGATCCATTCAATTGAAATTATATTTTGCATCCTTTGATGTTTTGAACATTAAAAATGTAATTTTCGATATTTATCTTCAATAAGGTGAAGCATATCAATGGTGGACACTAATCATAAAAACAAGGTAGTAATATGAAATTAAATACATGGAATGTGAAGAGTTCAAGAACATATTTTTCAACAATTACTTTCCCTTCATTATTTGTAAAAACGGAAAATGATTTCACTGATCATATGGAAATTGAAGATGAATTTGATTGTACATACAAGGAAAATTTTACAAGACTTCGAAGGTATGATTCTGGATTTATCATTCAACAAAATATTAAATTAAATTTTCATTAGTGGTTGAAAACCATTTCTTCAAGGGGAATTATATATAGGTGAAATTTGTAGCAATGAAGATATTTTGTGGTGTACTGTCAATGTTAAAATGGATTTTTTTTTGTTACAAATCAATCCCATTGTATTGATATGAAACAAAAGATAGAGTACATGGGAAAATATCAAACCGAGGATGAAATGATGAGGAATGTTTCCTTATGCTTAAATTGTGGTAATAAAAAATTCTGTTAATTGTATTAAAGGGACTAGAAAATGGGTTAAGTGTGTAAAATATGGTCATAGATGTTTTATGTTTTGATGTAATTAAGAAGTGGTTTCCGATGATTTGAATTGTCAAAGGACTATATAAAACACACCACCAACACATTAATGCTTCATGTGCACAAAAATGGGGAATTGCACTAAAAAATGGCCTAATCCTATTGTTATAAGAGATTATCGATGTCAAAATACTCTTAAGGCCTAATAAAATTCCCAATCACATGTGATCACTATTAGAGATTTTCGGTATAAAAAAGTGGTGGAATGATTATGTTTTTATGTAATAGGATTCAAAAATACTATTGTTGAATCTCTTTTATTGTTTTATGAAATATTGGAATATCTTGGTATTGGTACATTGTGTTTTACAAAAGTATATGCTACCAGTAACCATGAAAAGTTATTGAAATATTTTTGTAATCCACATGATATGCACAAATGGATGGGATACAAAGATAATGAAATGTTTTATAGTATTTCTGACTTCATTACTAATGTGTGTAAAAAAAGGATACCATGGATTTTGTATATAAAATTTTATATACATCTGGTGTGTAGAAAGTGTTAATATTAATAGAATACATATTTTCAATAAGGTTTTAAGGTAACTAATGATATTATAATATTTTAAGAGAATACATATTTATGGTATTCACATGTTTGGAATAGGACAACCAAAAAATACCTTTTTATATATGGGAGAAAAATGTCAAGTTGATTTTTTTCACCTCTTTGTGGTGTTTTATATTTTATTTTTTTTGAAGGATTGTAATGTTATCCATTTATGGATAGTATATGATATATTCTAATAGAAGTTTTTTATATTAATCTATTATCTCACAATAGGTGTACTTATGCACAAGTTATTTCCTTTTCTATGCTTTTGTTGAGACAAATTAATAAACTACCATTCTATATCATGATATTAAAAAACATCAAGAAGGAAAAATTAAAAAAAAAATTATTAAATAAGAGGTGATGTGGAATATGTACAAGGAATGAATAATTATTCCTCTTTAGAGAATGTATTTTTAATACCAAAAATGTTACCATGGTATAACTTATACGATGACTCAGATGGTCCCGTAAATAATTGCAGATTTATGGATTTCTGGTTGTTAAATTTAATCAATCCTATTTTTCTATAACTATCCATCAAAGCATGATGGACAGACATTTTCTTCTATGTCTATTTATTTAATTCCAACCTATGTTATCTTATATTTAAACCCAGTGACGAATTACTTTGGGTAACCGTTATGTTTCTAACATTCCAGATTAATATTAAGTTCTAGTATTCCTTTTTATGAAGTGGGTTTCTATGAAAGGATCATTCATGTAGTGAATATTTTATAACCCTAATGAATTAAAGAGTGGAAATTAATTTTAAGAATTAGAATATAACAACCTGATATTTTATGAGAAATATTCTTTTTAATACATTTTATTTCATGTGGTGTACGCTTCACTAATATTAGCTTTCCCTATACACAACACTATATTTTCATACAATATACGCATCATTATTCATATATTTTTGTCACATAATTTCATGTTCTTTTGATAGAATTAATTTCAATCAAGACCGATTATAAGTGATAACTAATTATTATTCCCTAGTAATTTTAATGGTGGGTATGGATATTATTAACATCTTTATAAAAATCTATTTAAATTAAAAAATGTGAGTCTATAAAATAATAAGATCACTTTTTTGGATTTTATTAGTGATATATATAATATATTCTATTTAATGTTCTATATTCAACATAAATGTTTCCTACAAATGATATATTAACATATTAAATTTTTAGATAAATGTAGTATATTTAATGAAAAATAGAGTTTTACCACCTTTTAATGGCGAACCATTTTTAAGTATATCTTTTGAAAATTTTATAAGTTATATGTGACATAATATAATTTTACTTTGAAAGAGGAACATCCATTTTTACCTTTGTTGAATTGTTTGGGTTTTTCTGACAAAACTCATATTTAAATGAATAGTGAAAAATACTGCATTTTAATTAAAAATGTAGTTTCTTCTAATTTATTTATATAGTTAGATTATATTTTAAATTTTTTAAATTCGTAATTGGTTTAATTTTTATCATTTAATAAATATTTGGTCATATTATGTAATGAAACATTTAAATTGTAAATAAAGACTTGTTAGTTTTTAATATTATTTACTTCTAAAAAACCCGCTTTCTTGTTTATTCAAAAAGAATTAGTTTTTAAATTAATTAACAATATATAATTGCTAATAATTTTTAAAAATAGATTCCATATTTTGAAAAATTATTTCTAAATTATGTTAATAGGTTACTTTTAGATTTTTGGATATTGTGAATAATAATTATGGTAAGTTTTATTTACCATACTTAAAAACAAAATGGGTAAATTATTTTAACGAAAAATATCATAAAGATAATAAAATTACACTAACATCTGAAAAAAATCTTATTGGACGTATTAATATCGAATAGTATCATCTAAGTGTCATAATTGATTCATTTAATGGACTTTTGTCCATGAAAGTGAAGTAATAAAAATTAAAATAATAGAATGTGACAACATGTCACACTGTTGCCTCTTATAAGTATCATAATTTTAATGTAGTGATAACCACGATTAAACTTCAATCATAAATATTCTATAAAAAATATAATGAATTTATATATATCAAGTGATTTTTATTAATTTTTAGTGACTAAATAATAACTATTAATGATGACACAATTATGATTTAGAAATTATTTTATTAATAGTGATATCAAATAAATGGTATAAAAAATATTAAAATAAATATAATATGAACAAATTATTGTGCTACAAAAATATCGAAGTGACAATGAAAAGTTTAGTGATTATTACATATTTTATTTTAATTAATTATTTTTGTGGATTTTATTAAATATGAAATAAATGAATAATGTCCAATTTTACAATATTGATATTTTAGAAAAATAACATATTATTACATTATTTAAAAATTAAAAATATATATTAAAAATATAAAAATTTAAAATTATATGATCAAAATATTTCATGAAATGTACAATTATTAAAAATTTACAACACATTAGAAAATATTTATAACAATTTAACATTTATAATATTATTACCACAATTAAAATTAAATATCCTATTAAGGGTTGGGGTCGAAGACTCATTTATTATTAAATAAAATCAATGACCTCATCTTAAAAGATAATTGAAATTGATAATGTTTAATATATAATCAAAACATGTATAAATTTTATTGGTTGATAAGAAATCGAAGCATCCTCATCTTATATTTGAAATAATCCATTTGGGAAGAATTTTAATTTAAAAAATAATGTATTGTAATATAATAGTTTGGTTATTTCCAAAGGTGCCCCTCTCCTCTCTTATACAAGGGAACCTCTTCTTTTCTTTTAATCACACTTCTAAATCCACTTTTCTAACCCAAAATTTTCCCATTTGTTCTCAAAACTTCCCCCACTTCATCATATCGGCAACAATTTGGGTATAAAGCCATCTTATGGAGACCTTTTGAGAAAATAAAAAACATGAAACTCGAAAAATATTTAATTGTTTTATCATCTATTTCAAATTATTTTTTTTCTACATCCTATTTATATGTTGTTTCTATATCAATGTTGTAAATACAAAATATTATTCATTATGAGATGTTAATATAAATATCATACAACCTCATACCGTCATTTATCCATCCCACAATTATCAATATCACCAAGCCTACATATGTACAACATACCATCTTCATGTCGTGGTGTAATTTATTATTCAATAATAATTAATTTTTATGGGTATAATGATGAGTATAATGGATTTAAATAATTAATATAACATGATAATTATTCTATATAATTAATATACCATCTAAGATTATATTGTTTAACCATGGAGTGAATTATATCATCACTCATGCGTACATACAAAAAATTGTCTCCACGATGTGATGTGATTAATTCTACATGATCATAAGTAAACCACAATTATATACAATAATGGAATGAATAAATATGATATATACTATACTAATACCATTCTTTAAATTATATAACCACAACTAAATAAGTGGAACATGGACAGAACTGAAAAAACATGAATAAGTACATAATGTAGTAAATATCTAAATACTAGTTGAAAATAAAATGTTAAAAAAATGACTATATAGTCATATATTATATAAAAATATTTACAATGATACTTGAATATGTAAATTAAATTATTTAAATAAATTTATATGACGTTCAGATACATATGATGCATATCAGATCTAATGTAACAGATTATTTCACAATTTCATTTGTATTTGAGATTATTTGAATATAAGTACTTACTAGGGAATATTTATCATCCACATTCGTGTTTCCTAAATATGTAATATTTTTTTTGTATTATTCTACAATTGTTTAAGGTTAATTTTACACACATGTAAATATTAACTAATATGTTTGAAAGTAATATTTTAGTTTTTACAATATGAGGAAAATTTTTACTTTTCTTGTTAAAGTATAAAGAGAATTTTTTTAACTTTACAACAGAAAGAAATTTTTAAAACATCATAATACCTTATTTCCATAATGAATCCTTTCAAATATATCATTTTTATTTAAAAAAATTAATGAAAAATTTTATCGAAATTATTAGAAATGAAAATGTTGTTGATAAAGAAAGCATATTTTCCTCAAAAATTATGTTCAAGTGTTTTATCAAAATAATTTTCATTCTATGATGATGATATTTAAAGAGGGTTTGGTTTCTTTCCATATTATTATTATTATATAGTTGTTATTGTGGAATGATATTTTATATTGATTATGTTATGATAGAATGTCGTTTAAGAAAATCATTTTATTTATTAGGTTATTTAATGATTGATGATTTATGTTTTTAGGAAAGAAAAATTATTTTATTATTAGATTGGTCAGACCTATAACTCTGTGCAATTCATTTGGTAAATATTTATTGAGATAAAAATGACTGGAATGAATATTATTTTTGGTTTAGTAATACGTGGATGGAATGGAAAATGAACTCAGTTCAGTAATAGACTTTTCCAACTATGATGGTCTTGGAAGCAATGCCTTGGATACTATGGAAATCATATTATGTGTTTTCTCCATAATTCCATGTTTTATGGAAATGATATTTTCTCATAGTTCATTATTCTATTATGTTATATTCTTTATGATCATCAAGGATTTATTTCATGACTAACGATATTGGTATAGGTTAAATGTTGAATGTTTTTTTAAATGTTGTCATTATGTCTATACATTATTATGTTTAGGTTTTATTTAATATTTCTTATGCATACACTAACTGATAATTTGATATCACCCCTTTTCATTTCCCCCTTGGATTTGAATATTTTTATTAAGTAAGATGTGTATAAAAGGGGTTCTAGATATGAAATATGAAGTAGGAGATTATGTATATGTTTTAATAAACTATTGTATATGTTTTACACTTTCCAAAGGCCCTAAACTATTACAGTCTTTGGATATATTTTTTTGTCTTGTATTATGTATTCAAAAAAAATTAATGAAATTTCCATCTATGTCAATCCTGTGTCTTTACCCAATATGTATTATTTATATTAAAAATATAAAAAATATTCGAGTAGTAGTTATTGAAATTTATATTATAATATTTTCATCGATCAGTTATTACATTGTTGTTTAAATTATCATAATAATAAATTGATATTTTGACAAAAAATTGTATTGCGTGTAACGTACACATAGTCGATCTTCTATGTAAGAGGAATATTTCACATAGTGAATTACCAGAAATAAATTAAAATTTAATTTATTAGCATAAAAAATCATTGTAATTATAATACTATTTTAATTTATATTCCATTTGTTTTTATATTCATTTACAATTAATTGGTAACCTATAAATCAATATTAAATTGTATTAACCATATATTTTCATTAATTAGTTACTACTATTCGTAACCTCTAATATTAAATCATTATATTATCATATTGTATTAAATTATGACATTTTAATAATATATTATAGTTTGTTAAAACTCGGTCTTGTGTGTTACCCAATTCATCGAGGAAAATCATTTTATAGTATAATGCAAGCTATTCTCAAGGTTTCAGGTAGAGCATGAAAATGTTTATGTTACATTTAGTGAATGACTAACATGGTTTTCTATATAACAAACCCAAGAATAGTTATTTAATATAAAATGGACTATCTTTAGTTTTTCATGAAATGAAGAATATAAAAATTGATAAATAAATTTGAAAAAATCCAAATATTTATAGGTATTACATTACATAATATTCAATGAAAAAACATGAAAATATAATTTTCCTTTGACATTTATTAATTAAATTTTAGAAAGTATTAGTAGACATGAATTTTATTGTTTTCTTGATGAATATTCCAGATACAATGGGATTTCATTGAAACTAGCTGATTACTCCAATACAACATTAACATGTCTATTTGTGACCATCACTTATAGGTGCATGTCATTTAGAATGTGTAATGATCCTACAATATTTTAGAGAATCATGATACATATTTCCCATGATATTGAAGAGTAATTGTTCAAAATTTTCATGCATGATTTCTTGTTCAATAGAAGATATTTTCAAGTATTCTTAAGGATTATGGAGTTTTTCATATTATACTATGAAGAATAATTCCTAATATTGAATTCTGAAAAGATTCATTTTATATTTAAAGGAGGAAAATTCCTTAGACATAAAATTTCCATATAAGGCATATAAGTAGATCCAGATAAGATAAATTTCATAAATGATTTACTGGAAACATCATTATTTAATTGTATAAGATGCTTTCAAGGCCATACTAGATTATTTCGGCAATTTGTAAAAGACATCATAGAAGAAAATAACATATTTACACAACTATTGTAAAACAATTTTCAAATTGAGTTCACATAATAATTTTTATTGATTTCATCACAATAAGAAAGATCATAATAACATCCCTTCTAATTATTTCACCAAACTATGACAAGGATATTGAATTGATGTTTGGCACCAAAGACTTCACCATTTGTGTAGTTTTAGGACAAGAAATTAGTCACAAATTCTATCCTATATACTATGACAAAAAAAATTTGAATGAACCTCAATTAAACTAAAATATAAAATTAATCATACTGTACCCATTTAGTAGCCCTTTGAAAAATTACATTTATATTTGGTCTTTTCCATGGTTATTGTGCACACCGACCATGTTGACCTATGATATTTAATGAAAAGAAGGACACTAAGAAAGTTATGATAATGTTGATCATATAATTTACTAATTTCATATTATGATCAATGACAAAAAATGCATAAAATATTTTATCGCTAACTATTTATCCTAATATCATCATCAACTCATCAAGGACAAGGATGGTACTAACATCAAAGTCAATTTTATTGAAGAAATCCATTTCATCATGATGGTTCAACCATGGTTCTTTGATATTTATATTTATATATCCATGGTATTTTTTCACTAATACCTCTCATATCAACAATAGATATAATTTTTGGATGATCAAACCATTTCAACTCAGATGTACCATTCATGTTCATCATTTGCACATATGGATTATTGTTACATTGCATCGCAAAATATGAAATCTAAAATGTGATATAAATATATTATATAAAAACAACTATAGAAAATCAATGTCCATATCTATCCACATAAAATATTATACAATGTAAATTGTATGGCCCGTGTTATAGTAATATTCAAGGGATTTATGCCAAAGCAGCGATATATTCTAACAAACCAGGAACATTGGGAAAAGAAAGAAATTCCTAAAACCCAAATTATAGAATTTGAAATATTATTTGTTTGGGGAATTTAATTCATGGTACCATTTCGAACATCACATTGAAAAGTCCCAAATTTTACTTTGTGTTGGTTATGTATCAATGTTAGTCGAAGTTGAAGAAACATCACATGACATGAAAAGAGTATTCATTAATTTCCTATGATATAATTTCTTCTCAAGATCTTTATTTCATAAATTAATCATCAATGATCAAGGATGACATTTAATTAACCAATATTTCAATGTATTTATACAATTATAGGGAATGAAACATAATAAATGAACTCTTTACCTCCCACAATCAAGTGGGAATGTTGAACTATCAAACATGGGGATATAGAGTATATTGGAAAAGATTTTGAATACATGTAAAATAGAATATACATTGAAAATGGATATTAAACTCTCGGCATAATGAAATATATTCAAAAACACCATTTTACAACATCGATATGACATGTTTATGAGTAACCATTCCACCTAGTAGTTGACCTATAGAATCAATCTTATTGGGAAATTTAAAAGATAAAATCACATTTTGAATAATCTAGAGAAACATAGATTTTATACTTAAATTAATTGGATGAAATTAAAAAATATACTTATAAAAATTCCATGATCTGTACGGAGAGAACAAAAAATGGCATGATAAGTGCATCACAAGACACATCTTTGTTCTAGGGAATAATGTCCTCTTATTCAATTCCAAATTGTAAATATTTCCTATGAAATTGAAATCTGGATGGTTTAGTCCCATTTATGTCATTCACGATATTCACTATGGGACCAATAGAATTAAATGAGTGGGTGGACCAACATTATAAATACTGGTCATGGGATGAAAATATTTCATGAACCCTTCCATGAAGGCTATTGCATCATCCTTATTTTCATATATACCATAATTGAATTAAGAACCAAATGACATAGGAAGTGATAACTAAGAGGCACTCTATTGTAGGTTATCTTAGCATACATTAAATAATTATTTCCTTAGGAAATCATAATATCTATTCTATGTTATAGGTGAAGGTGTGATAATAAGTTGAGATTTAAATGTCAATTACATGTCGTATAATTACATTACATTATGTCTAACTTTTAAATCAGAATTAATATTAAAGTCATAATTTAATGATATGAAATGTGGCTATACATCATAAAAAACCCCGAGAATATTTTTTTAAAACCATGTCATGAAAACCTAGTATCACAACATAGTAACCTCACCTCTCAGCCTTCGTCCTCCCTCCCACTCATACAAGTGGATTCATCCTCCATTTTTAGATAATTCATTCATTCCCCCACCCATCCCTTATTTAACCTATAAACCCCTCATTATCCCATCCATCCACACATAAAAGAATCCTCCCATCTAACATCCTCTCTATGTCACCGCCGCTCCAAGACCCCAGAACCACATTCCCCCTACTCATAAAACCATAACCGTACACCACCCTCACCCATTTACACCAATACACATTTTTACTGCAATGGAATGGAACATAAGGTGAAGCTATAATATTTTGTATCATTTTCATGCCATGAAGTGTAGCTTCCATCCATGTACCCATTCATAAATAATAAATTTATGTAACTCCTACACCTTCAGCACCTCCCTATATAGCTCGTAACGAATCCCCACCTGGCTCTGAGGACTTATCCATTGATGAGAACCTCGACCAACATATCATTATAGTATTGTACAATCAGAAGGATTATAGCATCCTTGAATGACAAAAAGAAAATCATTTGAGAAAAAACAACACCTCGGACATGCCTATTCTTTCACACATGCACATCAGTTATGAAATACTTAAACTCCTAGAAAAAATTCACATGGACTGAATTCTTGAGGTATGATAGGATACGTAAATATATATGTTTATAAATTTACTATATAAGTTATAGGTGTCCATTGATAGAATATTATTTATTCTAGGAATCTGACCACAAGAGATATCATTCGTATATTTTGGGATTGAAATGAGCATTTATATAGAGGAGTTTTCTGCATTTGAGGTCCTTCCAAAACATCATCTTTATCCTTCCCAGATCGATTCCAGGTGTATGTGGATGATGATTTCATGTGATCCTTAGACACCCCATGAACCCCATACCCCAATGTCCACCTATTAGAGTATCCCATCTTTGTAGATACAAAATCAATATTTGACAAACTCTTGGTTTTCACAAGGATAGTCACATTGTAGCCTGAGATAGGTTGATCTGCTCAACATGGTAAGATCCATCAATGGCCCATCCATCAATATATATTCAAAATAATCCTACCACTGTTGGGATCATTAAATTTGAAACATATGTACCATGATATTAATTTTATTCACTACACACCTAGTCATACACCTCAGTAAAATTGATGAGGCTCTTCTACTCAACTTTATTAACTATAGATGTCATTGATTTCATGATTCTGGACAAGATGACTCTTTTGTTGAGGGAAGATGATATCAACCATTTGGAACCAGAAATTTGGGAGGTATAATTAGCAACAGACTTTCCACCATCAGTATAAACTATAGTTTATCCACCCACAACATCCCCACATACCCCACTCAATCATATCCCTACCCTACCACTACAACATCTACTACTACTCCACCCACCCATCCTACACCCATGTCTATAAGATATACACCTATTCATCCTGGAGAACCTATACTAGATCTCCAACCATATGCAACTTCCCTTCCAAGAGATTTTGGATTTCAACACGCCGCCACCACCATCTTCTAGCAAAGACCCTATTCCACCAACCACACCCGTTAGACCCTCCTATTATACTATTCTTCACTAACCACAACTCTCCCCGAGTATCGCTCAGACATCAATGACCGTGCAGACTCTCTAGATTAACTAGGGGTGAAAGTATGGTGTGGAATGGGGCTGACCCCAACCTCATCCATTTAGGATCCCTTCATCGTTATATTTACCAGACTCAAGACCACACTCCAAATTAGAACCTATCCAAAAACTTCCCCACCTATCTATCTAGCCTTGTGAATCAAACCTCTTTCCATGATCAAGATTCTTCTACTAATGAAATGGCCACTAATCCAGTTGGATAGTTATCACCATCACCGTCGTGCAGTTGGATGATGGAGTATTTTTTTGGTTCTGATTACTGATCATATACTACCATATTTATCATTTTTTGTTGTTAATTTTTAGAGACAGGTCTCGCATTTTTTAGTGTTTTTTTGTGATTACCCAAATTTTAGTCTATTTTATTCATTTATATATTTGTTAAATTATTTCTACGTCACTTTTAGTTTGTTTTATTTCCATATCATTCAAATTTTGAATATCCATGTCAAGATCCTCTTTGCCATATACGGTTATGAATGGACTGGTAACACCATATGTTCTGTTTTAAAATGTGACTCATCACTTGTATGAAATAGAATATCAACTTAAACACCTTTCAATAGAGATTGATGCACATAAAAAACCACCTAAATCTATGATACCATTCATTCTATATCTGATTCATGCTCATGATTTTCTTGAAGTCACCAATCTTATAAAGAGACCCTATGAGCTAGAGGACATAATTAAAAGTAGCTTCAGATGAAAGAGGAGACATTGAGCCAATAGACCACACTACTCGATAATTTAATCCATTTTTCTGGCAGATGATTATTCTGTTAGGGATTTATTTATGGAAACCCATAGTTCATCACTGTTTTTGATATGGTTATCATACTATATTTGTTTTCTTTTCATAACTATTAGTTTATAATCTTTATTTTTGAATTTATCTATATTTAAATAAAATTGGTTTCCCATGCTCATCATACAATGCACCCACCAAATTCTTTGTCTTCTAATATTTTAAACCGATTGACTAACATTTTTTCTAGTGAATGATTTTTTTAATAACCAATATTGAATGTGATCCAAATTAAGAAATATAGCAGTGCAATTTCCCTCATGGTATATTAATTCTTATAGGGATATTTTGATTCCTTTGGTTTTATAATTTTTAAACCCCCATTTCAGTTATTTCTATGTTATGTTATCTAGAACACCCAATTAATAATTTAATAGATAGTGCATGAACTATCTACTTCTATGTGTGTGGAATGTTTTTGTGATTTTAATTTAAGATACAATATAATAAAATTCTTTTTTCATCTATCTAGGAGACAATGTTAAATATTGGTAGTATTTTTTAAACCTAAAACATATTATTCTCATGTAAATAAAAGAAAAATATAAGACATAATTTTTTGAATGAATTCTTCGTCTCTGTTAAGATTTTTAGAAAGATTTCTGAGTTTCATAATTTAATTCCAATTCAAAATATTTTAAATTATGGATAATTGACTAATTAATTGACTTTACCCAATTTTTTATTATAGTTTCCTATTTTTTTTCTCATTCATTATAGGATTCTATGAATATAATTTTATATTGTTTTTAGGAGTATTTCTTGATGGATACCTTAGACATGTAATCCTATCATAACATAAAATGAGATAATATTGAGGTGATTATTGAGAAAGTGAAATTTTAAAATGAATGAGGACATATTTTTTGAGATTAGTCTACCAGAAAAACACCTTGTATATTTCTATCATTAACTCATAGTTCCCATGACTTTGCATTTTGGATGAAGCTATTCCTAGATGACAATCCCTTCAAACCATATTTTTTTGTAATACATGCATTTACATTTAACAATTAGGGGGTTTTTATATAGAAAAGGATGAATATACTACATATATGTCTTCGTTATCAGATTATTTTGTTGTGGTCAATTTATACATTTTAAAATTTAACATCAATTCTTTTCCTTGGAAAATTTCAGAAGAAAAAGGAAATTGAAATTTGTTGAGTATTAGGATGGTAAAATGTCATCATTTCCAGATAGATTAATCCCCAAAAATATCATATGTGGATATGGGATATATGAGTGATATTTCCAAGAAAATAACTTCAAAATATAAATATATAAATACAAATGAAAGGAACATAATACCATTTTTTCACTTACATGACATATACATGGATTAAATTATGAAATCATGAATTATGGACGTTTTTTCAAGGTATGAGTCATTTTATTACAATTTCCATGACATTATAAATATTACATCAGTGCTTACCCTCACTTTTGATATTGATTTTCACTATTTACCCAACTTCCCATAGAGTCACTAGAAACTAATTGAGGAATCCCTCATGACTAATTTTGTAATTTTCATTACAAAGTGAAGATGATAGAACCAATATATGCCTTTGGTAAAGATAATATACTCTGGGTATGAGAAGAAATATAGTTTCATTCTACCTTATGTTATGAGAGAAAATTCATTATGAGGAAAATAAAAAATGCGTATACAATTCAATGAACAGTTAATATAATGTAATTAAAAAAATTTGAATTTTTTTAAGATATAAGATACGAGGAATGACATATTTTTTTGTAGGGATAATTCTGGTACTATATTGTTTTCCTTTCAGTTAGTTTTATTTTTATGGAAATAATGAATGTTTCCTAATTTAAAAAAGTGTTTATCTTTTTGAAATAACTATTGAGACAATTTTTTTTGAGGGAATTCTTTTTTAATGTGTCAGATAATGTTATGATATGAAATTATATATAAATTATTATGTTATTTAGTTAATTAATTTTAATTATTTTCTCTATAATGCATTTCTTAAACTATATATTTTCATAAAATAGCATTATTATGATTCAAAGGATAAAATGTAGAAAAAGAGAATAACATGCCTATTAGGCATCATGAAACCTCATTGAATGACATGTATTAGGGTTTTATAGAAAGATAGAATTCATGAATATTTTTCTAATGAAATTTGGGGAATATATAGGTGAAGAAACCATTACACTACCTGAGTAGACAATACAAGTCTTGAATGATTTAGATGTAATTCCCTCCACAATGATAAATCTTGAAGTATGATACATTTTATGAGTCGCTGATACACAATTGAAATTGAGACGGATATTAAAATCATATATGAGATACACAAGTGATATGTGTTGATTAAAAATACATTGAGGAATACATAGATCAACATTACACAACATGAATCCTTTATATACATCATGTATGTTTTTTCCTATAAATAATGAAACTGGAAAGTGGATTATATATAGTTATATAGATCCAATGTAGGAATTTTCTTTTTTTCATAAATCACTCATTTCATTCTATTACCTCTACCCCAAATTCAAATATATGGTTTATATTTTAATAAATATAAGCCATAAATCCATTTTTCATTTACACCTTAATTCGTAGTTGTCTCAAACATACATCATAGAATATATTAAGCTGCATAAATTTCCATTTCATGTAATAAATTAGTTGTTATTTAGATTTTATAATCCTGATTTCATTCTCTTACACATTAGTCAAATAAGACATTGAATTATTTTGAATTTTTTAAACTTAATAGTTTTTATGATGTGGAGTACCATTTCATTTCATAATTCACTCATATTCAATCCATGAAAGAGGGGATAAACTAAATAGGGTAGGTATTGAGAGTAGTTAAAACCAAACATAAAAAAGTCATTAAATATTAACATGGTAACATTATGGATTATTAATTAGGATATGATTTAATTTCCCTTTCAATTCATTAAAACATATTATTCTATGGAATATTATTGTGGAGAACACTATATTGGATTGAGTAGACTATGTTATGACCATTAGCCTAAAATATATTATTCTTTAGAAGATATGATAACTACATATATGTTTTAACTATTTACAAATAATGGAAAAGATCCCTCTTAAGTAGAAATGTTGGTTTTACCATAGTCAACCAGTGACGTCCTCTTGCTTCGGATTCTAAACCATAGGATCCTACCATGTTGTAGTTATTATTAACTTTTCTAAAGAACCCCGAAATTGATCCTGATCAATATATTATTCTTCATGAAAACAAAAAATCCTCATGAAATAAATATCCCAAATAAATCCAATTTGAAATGAATCCTAAAAAAATTCAATGAAATAGTTCAACTGCCTCAGCTTAGGCTGCCCATGGGATTAACTATAGAGTTTCATTATATTATTCCCATATAGCACATAATGTTTGGAAAAAATTGTAATTCTAGTATCACCGTAGTTTGTGTGAATTGAAACACATGACCGATTGTCACAAATCAACCGGTCAAGATTCTGGTGCTCTACTAATGTGTATAGCAGCACTAGGGTCGAATCATCGGTGATGATAGTTTGTAATGGTCATTTGTTTTTAGTTGATTGTATTTTGATGAAGGGGTTTTTTGTAGAGCGTAATTGAAATGATTGATTGAATATAATTGATTTAAAAAATTGATAATGATTGTGGTGAGTTCATCATAATGGAGTTACACTTGTGATATCCTTGAGCTTTGCTTAATATTACATTTAAATTAACTCCCACTTCACAAGATATAGTTGATTAGAATTCCTAATTATAAAGGATTTAATGGAAGCCTGAACATAACTTAGTGTTCAAATCAATACCATTAATTGTTTATGGTAGTGTATTTATGGTTCCAATAATCCATGGAATCCACATGATAAACAAAATATGCCATTAATCCATGACTTGTTAATTCCAACATACCCAATGTTAAATTAATGAATACACATCAAGAAAATACTATCAATCACTTAACATCCCTAAATTTTGACTCAGACCAATGAAATATTTACTCATCCATTTGGGTGTTTAATAATATTGTTATAATGATTATGATTGTAATTTAAGAATAGATGAAAAAGAAAGGGATAAGAAAAGAGTGGTGTGTCAAACACAAACACACGAACAATGATGATTATTAAAAATGGATTTTTGATTGAATGAGGAAGCAAAAGAAAAGATGGGGATTCAAAGGTAATTAAATTATTTTAAGAACATTAATATTATCCTACATAAAGTGGATGACAATAATAGATATTGAAGAAGAAAATTGCATTAAATCAGAATTACAGAAGAAAGGACTTATAAAATTAAAACAATGAATAACATAAAATTAAATGAAAACAAAGATAGGAGGAAAGGTCTCTCAAGAGAAAACGTGAGTATGGAAGGTCCTCCCAATACTTTGGAAACTATTTTTTCATTCCAATATGATCTCATACCTTCTGAAATTCCAACCCTTTTTAAAGGAGAGGAGGGGAGATATTAATAGCCCAAGGTCGTGGACAGTTTGCATTCCAGAATTACCCCTCCACTTGGCTAGGAGATTTGGACATTCATACAGCCGAATAATGAAATATATCCTTCTTTAAAGTTGTATATATAGAATTCCTATGTCGACTGTGAAAATTGTGTGTCCATTGGACAGGTGGAGGAAAGGTTATGGCGGTTTTACTTAACAATTCTAATCTGTCCATTTCAATCACGGCTTTTTCAAAGACCATAATGAGAATGTGTTTTCGAATATAACGATAGCCACAAATAAAAATCATTTATTCAATATAGTTTTCCGTCAATATCTCATATTTCACACTACAAAATCTCAACTCGAATGGATGTCCACATCAGGAGAAATGTCAATATTTGTGTGCTGCTTTTATTTCTCGGCAATAATGGTGGGAAGGATTTCAATGCAGCATTTTGGCCAATTTTTTTATTATTAGGCATTGAAATTTTTATACTAGACTCCTTAAATATTCTACTGAAATATGGTGGAGAAAAATGGAATTTGTAATTCCATATTTATCCAAGTAAATTGAACTTCATGAATAGACCAGTATTTTCACAGATTCTTTGGTCTTGTTTGTGAGGACCATATGACCCTTCAAATCGTAGAATTATCTCATGGTACCTTTTAATGAAATGTTGTATATTTATAGTAGAATCCTAAAAACAATAACCGCACATCTTGGATTAGTATAGTGATAGTTATTTTTAAAACAGTAAACTGACTCAATTGGACTACTTCTAATAATGCTCAAAAATTATACTTAATATTAAAACATTATATATAACCCAAATTATGCACATTTAATATAAAATCAGTAATGTGAGTATATAATAAGTCATGAAAATATTAATAACATCAACTCCCCCGTAGTTATTTTTTTTTCATTTCCTCATGTGCAAAAAATATAAAAACATAACAAAATCATTTTCACTCACAAACAAATATTAAAATTTTGTTTTCTCCAATCAGGGTAGGTTTAAAATATTTCACTCATCCATTTTGAATTACAACACAAGTTGTTAATGAAAAAATGTTCCATAATTAATTCATTTTTTTCATGCTCAATTTTAGAAATGGAAAATGTGGACACTTAAAACTCACACCTCTCAAGATGTTAATATTTATTTGTGGAGGTTTACTCTTTCTCCAACAAAATAGTATAAATCTTAGGGTTTGAAAGAGATCTCAGCGTACAATTCCTATCCAAAGTGCCAAAGAATCAAGAGTTATTTTTAAGGGGTTTTTCTATGGATATGGGACGGTAAGAATATAATGTCGAAGAGAGTGAAGAAGAGGGTTCAATCACCAATATGGAAAAATCAATGCACATTTTTTTGAAATAAAACATGGAAGGAAATGAAACCACATATTTACAAGGGAACAATTGTGTGAAAAAAGACACAATAGAGGAATAAAATTTGAATGGGATGATAAGATGAAATATTTACAAACCACAAAACTTCTCTCAATGACATTTGAAAATAATGCAAGTATTCTTTTTTTTCTTTTTTTATCTTTTTTCGAAAGTTGAACTTGGAAATGATCTGACACTCATATACCAACACTTGATTGATCTCCTCAAGACACTAATTTTAATATTTATAAAAAGATAAAATGATGAGAAATAGTGATTTTTTACTTACACAAGACACAACCCATTCTTTTTTTCATTTTTTTTATTTTTTTTTGATTTTTTATAATTTTTTTGAACACTTTGCTAAAAATTTTGTCAAGGATTTCATAAACATACATACATTCCCAAAACTCACTGAATGACAATATCTCCCCCAAACATAAATTGATGATTTCTCTCAAGCATAAGATAATATAATAACATCAACAAAGGGTATCCAAAATGAAATCCATTCCCCCCCCCAAACATAAATTTCAAATAAATTATGCAATGAAAATCCATGTTGATATTGGGTTGGAAAAGGTATAGGGCTTGTAATGTGGCTATCAAGGAAAAGGTTTTCATAGGCTCGGAAGGGATTTCAAAAGGATGAGTAATTTATGGTTAATGGGAGTATATTTGGCTATTATAATTCTCATGTAGTTCAGAACTATTCCTTTATCATATTAATGAACACTAAAGTAGGAAATTCAGCTCGAAGGTCCACAATCTCAGGATTCACAAATAGAGGTGAATAAACAGATTTTGAAAAGATGTCCATAGGTGGCCTTGGCATGAAAGCTAATGTTGGTTCTCACGGTTGGGAAAAACCATTTTCCAAATAAAAAAATGAGCATTCATAATTTGTTGTTTTTGACACACTATTCCGGTGCTCTGCTAATGTGTATAGCAGCACTTGGGCCAAATCCTCTGCGATGATACTTTTTTGATGGGCATTTGTGTTTTTTAGTTTTTAATAAATACACACTCACCCAAAAGAGAAAGAGAAAAATAAAGGTTTTGAAAAAAAATTGTAAAAAATGGATGGCAGAGGAGCAAGAAGAAAGAGGTAGAGGGAGGAAGATAGATAAAGAGAGAGTTAATGGGAAAGAGGTTCTCCCGGTTTGGATTTAGCGTGTCCCCATATCCATCTAGTGGTGGGTCGCCTACAGAAGTTGGGGATACAATTGGAGTCGATGTTGATCCAGTATTGTGCATCCTCTCATGGTGATGCTTTAACCGATGTCCATTAACCGTGAATGTCCTTTTGGAAGAGGGGTCTTGGACTTGCACTGCACCAAATGGGTAAACATTAGTAATAACAAATGGACCTTCCCAAAAGAAATTAAGCATACCTGGGTGAAGAGAAAATCAATAGTTGAAAAGAAATACCTTTTAATCTTCATGGAATACCTTTCTCATGATGTTTTTGTCATGTAATACTTTAACCCTTTCTTTGTACAGAGTTGAATTCTCATAGGATTCAAGTCGAAGCTCCTCCAGTTCAGCCAATTGCAACAATCTTTCTTCACCAGATTTTTCAAGATCACAATTTCCAGTTTTCATTTCCCAAAATGACATATGTTGGATTTCAAATGGAAAATGACATGCTTTACCAATAACTAGCCTAAAAGGAGACATCCTACTGAGTGTTTTATAGGTAGTTCGATAAGCCCAAAGTGCTTCACCAAGTCTTTCTGGCCAGTCTTTTCTAATGGGTTTTACAATTCTGTCAAGCACTCTTTTTTACTTCCCTATTAGAAATTACAGCCATAATATTTGTTTGGGGGTGATATGTAGTTGAATATTTATATACAACCACATTTTTTAAAAGATATTTCATGGTTCTTTTACAAAAATGAGTTCCTATGTCATTGATCAAGACACAAGGTGTGCCAAATCTATGGAAGATATGTGTCTTTAAGAACTCACTAATAGTATTGAATCATCCTTTCAAGTGGGTTTAGCCTCGACCGACCTAGAAATATAATCAACATCAATAACAATATATGAGAATCCATTGGAAGGGGGATTAGTCCCATGAAATCGATTCCCCAAACATCGAAGATCTTGCAGAAAATTAATGGCTTTTGGGGAATTTCATTTCTCTTGGAAATTGTGCAAAAGATTTGGCAAGTGGGACATGATTGACATAACTTGTGTGAGTCCTTGAAAAGTGAAATCCAACAGAATCCAGAGTCTAGGACCTTTTGGGAGGTCCTTTGTGGTCCAAAGTGGACACCACTAGGTATTATGTGACATAATTCTATGATAGAGGAATGTTCATCTTCATCAACACATCTTATAATTACCATGTTAGCCCTAGTTTTCCAAAGATTATTTTCTTCCCAAAAATAGTAATTTGAATCACTTTTCAACTTTATTTTTTGTTCATTTGAGTATTTTTTAGTAAAAACACTAGAAACAATGTAATTTACAATTGGTGAATACCATGGTATTTTTTGAGTGATAGATGAAAGGTGCTAAGTGGGGAATTCAGGATCGATGATTTCAAAATGAGAAGAATTAGAAATTCTACTCAAGTGATTAGCCATAGGGTTTTCATTTCCTGGTCCATCATTGATTTCACGGACAAACTCTTGGATAATTAGGATCCATTTTTTTATCCTCATTTTGGAATCAAATTACTTGAGTAAGAACTTTATAGCAGAATGGTCTATGAAGATGATATTTTTGGAACTTAAGAGATAGCGCCAGAATTTATATAAGGCAAAAATAACTGCTAAAAGTTCTTTTTTAGTGACAGTGTAGTGAGATTGAGTTTCATCCAATGTTTTTGAGTCATAATATATGACATGAGAAGGTTTTTCTCTTCTTTGACCAAGAAAAACCCCAACATCTCTATCACAAGCATCAAACATCAACTCAAAGGGTAAGGAACAATCTGGGGGTTGTATTATCAGGGAATATGTAAGAGAAGTTTTGAGTTAAATGAAGGATCTCTTGGAAACTTCATTGAATTGGAAAGTGACATCATTTTGGAGAAACCGAGTGAGTGGGGGGTTAATTTTACTAATGTTATGGCTGAATCTCTAATAGAAACTGGCATGACTGAGGAATGAACAGATGTCTCGATCACAAGTGGGTTCAAGAAGTGATTGGATCACTTTAATTTTGGCAGGATCAACTTCAATACCATCTATTGAAACTACGTGCCCTAGAGAAATCCCATTTTCAACCATGAAGTGACATTTTTATAAATTTTACACAAGGTTACCCTTGACACATTTTTGGTGGACCAGAGAGAGTGAACTCAAATATTATTCAAATTTCTCACCATAAATGGTGAATTCATTCATGAAGACTTCCATGCAGTGTTCAACGTATTCAGAAAAGATACTCATCATACACCTCTGGAATGTTTTAGGAGCATTGAAAAGTCCAAAAGGAATTCTTCTATATGAATATGTTCCAAAGGGGCATGTGAAAGTAGTATTTTCATGGTCCTGCGGTGCAATTGGTATTTGGAAGTAGCCAGTGCATCCATCAATAGTGTAATAGTGTGACTTTCCGGCTAGTCATTCCAGTATTTGATTAAGGAATGAGAGAGGGTAGTGATCTTTTCTTGTTTCAACATTCAATATCTTATAGTCGATGCACATATTCCATTTTTTATTCACTCAAGTATTGACTACCTATCCATGTTCATTTGTGACAACATTTATCCCACCCTTCCTATGTAAAACATGAATTGGACTAACCCATTCACTATCATAAATTTGGTAGATAATAGCAGCTCGAAGAAGCTTGGTGATCTCTTCCCTTAATACCTCATGTATGAGTGGATTGAGTCAACTTTGTGGTTGTCTAATTGGTTTGGATAATTGCTCAAGATGGATGTGATGCATGAAAAGGGAAGGTTTGATTCCAGGTATACCATCTATGGTCCACCCTAAGGCCTTTTTGTTTTCCTCTAACACTTTAACAAGTTTTGATTCCTCAGTTTTTGTAATTGAAGAAGAGATAATAACAGGATATGAGTGATCACAAGAAAAGAATTCATATTTCAGGTGTTCAGGTAGTGGTTTCAGATCAGACTCATCTTTCATTTGTGGGTTATAAAACTCAGGAATGGAGGAAGGGACTTCAATTGCTTCATATTCATTTTCCTAAATACATTACAAGGTGGAGAAGTAGAGATCATAATTGATGTGGGATTCAAGAGAGTATTCATGTTCCTCTAGATTGATGGAGTCTATGAATGAGAGATCCACATCAACTTCACCATTTATGACTTGGTTAATCATGTTTTAGATTTCACAAGATCCTTTGTCATTAGAACATGAAGAACATGGTGGATTGGGGTTCGATTGACTCTTAAAAGTATCCTAAGAATCATGGATTGAGTATGCAAAGTGATCCTCCGATGGGTATCGCATGGTATGGAAAATGTTGAACTTGACCAGTTGGTCACCGAATTCCATGGTCAAGATGCCTAAATAGACATCAATATTGGTTCTCGCAGTCATAAAAAATGGTCTTTTTAGAAATAGGGGATATCGAGAAGAGTTCGTCTCACCATCCATGTCAAGGACATAGAAATTAACAGGGATGATAAGGTCATTGACTCGGATAAGGACATCCTCAATTATCCCCTCAGGACTTGTTGTGCTTCGATTGGCAAATTGAATAACTACACCCGTTGGATTTAAGGGACTAAGACCAAGGTTGGAGAATATGGATTTGGGAATGGAATTAATTGAGGCTCCAAGGTCTATAAGTGCATCATCAATGTTGGAACATCTAATTTGGCATGGAACCGTAAAGGTCCTTGGATATTTGCACTTTATGTTAATATACTACTGGGTGGAAACATTTTCAACGGTCATAAGTTAACTCTTGTGGGTGCACAGTTCCATAATATACTTGGCATACATAGAAATTTTGTTGATGGCATCTAAGAGAGTAATGTTTACTTCAACACGTCTAAACATGTGGAGTATTTAATTATCAGGTTCAAAGGACATCATTGGCTTAGAAACAGATTTTGGAAAAGGAATTGGATTCTTAAGTGGAATAGAACGAGGTGATGGATTAGATTTAGATTCCTTTTCAATTTTTGTTTCTTTTCATTTTCATGGTCAACATTAAATGGGGGTTGGAAGACTTATCTTGAGGCCTAGAAATATTTATTCCCCATCTATGTAAAATTTCACTTACATTACCCTTGGGGTGGGGTAATGGTTGAGCTGGATGTTGAGAAGAATTGGATGGTTTCTTCTGACTAAGGTGGGATGCAAGTGGACCATTTTGGGTTTTAATGTTCTTGAGACTAGAATGGGTGAAGAAGGAAAGATCTATATAGTGCATTCCCATGGTTTCATAGAAGAAGAGGCTTTCCCCGAATTGGGATTACCTTGATTTTGGTTCTTGGGAATGTAATTTTATTGGTTTTGGAATTGGAATGGCTCACTAGGTAAATGGAATCCAGGAGGAGGATTTTTCCTTTGAGGATGAGGAATAAAAGGATAGGGTTGTTTGATGTTTCCAACACCTTGACCATATTGAAATTTTTTTGTGTTTTGAGGAGGGAATTTAGGGGGATTAGATATGGGATTTCCATACCTATGTCCTTGGTTATAGGAAGAAGAGTAGGGCTCAGAGTGAGGTTGGTTAATGATTCTAATGAACTGAATTGATTGTTGAGGTTTGGTGTTCCTCTGAGCATATACTGTATTGAGCTCCATTGGCCCAGATGAATCAGATTGATCCTCTTAAAGTTGTGGACATGTGTCAGTTGGATGAGATGGAGAGTTGTAGATTCCAATGTTTTTGACAGGTCTAGGAAACATTGATTGCAGAGAAGATGAGGTTGAGGATTTGGATGGCACAGCTAGTTGTCGCACATGACCTGTATGTTCAATCATCCACTCAGTCATCTTTTTCGGCTCAATTGATTGATTATCTTGGGCTTGTTTGACTTGATCATGTGCTAGAGTATGGAATTATTGTGTCTTTCCAGCCGTGTTACTTATGAGATCTCTTATTGCTGTAGGAGTTTTATCAACTAGAGCACCGCCACTTGTGACATCAATGAGAGTTCTATCCATTTCCAATAACCCCTCATAGAAGTATTGGATCAAGATTTGATCAGGGATTTGGTTATGTGGGCAGGTTTCAACACGATTTTTGAACTTCTCCCATTTCTCAGGGAGTGATTCACTTGGGAACTGACGGATACCACTTATTTCCTTTCGGATAGAAGCAGTACGTGAAGAAAAAAAGAATTCCTCTAAGAGTCGCTTCATGTCATTCCAAGTGGTTATGGAACCAGGAGGAAGAAAGTATAGCCATGACATAGTAGTTTCACCTAGGTAGAAAGGGAATGCTCGAAGTTTGATTTGTTCTTCGAAAACCCATTGAGGCTTCATGGTAGAGTACACCACTTGGAACTCTTTAAGGTGGAGATGTGGATCCTCACCAGGTACCCCGTGGAAATGAGGGACCAGATGAATCATACCCGATTTGAGTTTAAAATTAGCCTCTATGTTTTGATATTGAATACCAAGAGGTTGGTAATTAATATCTGGGGCAACAAGTTCATTAAGTTATTGTTCCATAGGATTGGAAATATCTAATTCAATTGGTTGGCCATGTAATGGTTCTTGAATTAGTTGATTATCTCTTATGTTCCTCCTACGTTGGTGAAGTGTTCGCTCAATTTTAGTGTTAAAAGAAACAAAGATAATGTTTGGGAGGCTATGAAGAATTCATGGATAATTTGAAAGAAAGAGTAATATGGGTCTTTCTTGGTTTGTTTTTCATTTATGAATTTTATGAGAAGATGTGTTTTTCTTTTTGTTTTTTTTTAATTTTATTAATTTTTTTTTTCATTTTTACAATAACCAGAAAATAATGATTACTTAAAGCACCATCCCTATAAAAGATTCCATTTGAAATGCATGTCAGATTGTCTCCTATCGACTGGTCAAGAATTCGGTGCTCTACTAATGTCTATAGCAACACTTCGGTAGAATCCTCGATGATGATACATTGCGATGGTCGTTTGTTTTTAGTTTATTATATTTTGATTACAGGGGTTGTTTTGTAGAGCATAATTGAAATTATTTATTGATATAATTGATTTAACAAATTGATAAATATTGGGTTGAGTTCATCATTGGATAGTTAAGCTTGTTATATACTTGAGATTTGCTTTATATTGCATTTAAATTAACACCCACTTCACATGATATCATTGATTTGAATTACTAAGTGTTAAGACTTTAATCCAAGACATAACATAACATGGAGTTATATTAATTACCATTATTTGTCGATGGTAGTGTATTTATGGTTCGAATAATCCATGGAAACCACATGTTAAACAAAATTTGTCATTAATCCATGACATGTTAAGTCCAACATACACAATGTTAAATTAACGAATTCTCATCGAGAAATTAATGTCAATCACTTCACATACCTAAACTATGACTCACCTCAATGAGATATTTACTCATCCATTAAGGTGTTTAATAATATGGTTATAATGATTATGATAATAATTTATGAAGATAAGAACAATAAAGGGATGAGAAAAGAGTGGTGCATCGAACACACACACACGAACAATGATGATAATTAAAAATGAATTTTCAATTGAATGAGGAAGAAAAATAAGGGAAGAGGATTCAAATGTATTTAATATATTTTAAGAACCATAATATTAATCTACATAAGGTGGATGATATTAAGATATATTGAAGAAGAAACATTCATTAAAATAGAATTACAAAAGAAAGGTCTTATAAAATTTCAATAATGAAGAACATAAAAGTAAATGTAAACCAAGAGAGGAGGAAAGATATCTCAAGTGAAAACATGAGTATGGATGGTCCTCCCAAGACTCTGGAAAAGCATTGGTCATGAAAACATAATCTCCTCTCTTCTGAAATGACAACCCTTTTGAATGGAGAGGAGGGGATGTATTAATAGCCTATGGTGGTGGACTGTTTGCATTCCATAATTACCCCTCCACTTGGCTCGTCGATTTGGCCATTCGTACAGCTGAATAATGAAATTTATCCTCATTAAATGTTTTATATATAATAGTCCTCTATCTACTGTGAACATTTTGCGTCAATTGGACTTATGGAGCAATGGTTATGGCAGTTTTACTAAACATTTCCGATCTGTCCATTTCAATCTGGAATTTTATAAATACCTTAATGTGAATGGGTTTTAGAATAGGAAGACACCCTAAAATAAAAATAATTTATTCAATAGAGTTTCCCGGCCATATCTCTTCTTTCACACTACAAATTCTCAGCTTGAATGGATTTCCACATCAGGAGAAATGCCAATATTTGTGTTCTTTTTTAATTCTCGGCCAAAATGGTGATCTTGATTTCAACGCATCATTTGGGCCAATTTTTTTATTATTTGGCCTTGGAAGTTTTATCCTAGACCCTGTAAATTGGCCCCCAAACTATGGTGGAGAATAATAGAATTTGGACTTCTGTATTTAGCCTATAAAATCAATCTTTATTAATTGTCTATTTTCGTCACAGATTCTTTGGTCTTGTTTGTAAAGACCATATGACACTTCAAATGGTAGAATTGGATAATGGTACCTTTTATAGAAATGTCGTATATTTAATTTAAAATACTAAAAAACAATAACAACCTAATGTGTATTAGTATAGTGATAGTTATTTTTAGAACAGTCAACTGACTCAATTGGACTACATCTAAAAATGCTCAAAAATTATACTTAATATTAAAACATTAATATTTCACACAAATTATGAACATTTCATATAAAATCAATAAAGGGAGTATATAATAAGTCATGAAAATATTAATAACATCATTAATTTAAAAAATGGTTGCTAGAAATTTATAATAATAGTAATAATCCTATAAATGTTTCATCAAGAATAAACCCTTTCCTCTAAAATAAGTAATCTACACCACCAAACAAACTCACATGTAATAGTAGGGATTCTAACCACTATATCATCCCCCAAGAATCCCAAATATCCTAAAAAACATCCTCTAGTGAATTCTTACTCAATTTCTCAGCTATGAAATTTCATTTTCCATAAGGGTAGTGTATCTTAATGTCATAGTTTATATGAAACTCTATACAAATATATTATCGTACACACATATCATAGTGAGAAAAGATATACCACATTATCTTATGATCTATGAAGACCAATAAATGATCTCTAATGAGGTAGTATCTCCACATATCTAGTACAAAAACAACATCTATTAATTTTAGTCCATGGGTTGTATTTTTATGATATCTGAGTTTTAACACTGTAGACCCATAATCAGTCAAATCATTATGTTTAATTGTGATTCATCTCAACTACATATAGTTTTTGTCACAAAAAACAAAAAAAATCACCCCTTATTTAAGAAACTGAATAAATCTAGCACTGATATCTATCCAATTTAGGTAGTCAAACACAACCTAAAATATATTACTCAACATAAAATCATCATCCATATTATTAAAAGATTCCAATGAAGAAAAAATCAATGAGAATTTTTTTTTCAATATCATTTAATAGCTGGAAATAGACAATAATCTATGAACAACAACTTCATTCCTAGGAGTTTCCAAATAAAAACTACCTCAACCTTTTATGGGTCCTTTGGAATACATTTCTCATACAAAAACATTTCATTGAAATGTACCTCTTCATAAAGAAATTCCCATTAATACTATTCCATAGAGATGGTCTCATTAAAGAAAATACAAGACAACTCTTAGATGACATGAATGATCATCCTATGACTTTGAGAAGATCAATATGTTGTTGCTGAACATGATTATAAAATTATATATGAATTCCTAGAAAAATGACTCCATCATTCACAATGAAAAAACTTGTGTGCTTGTGACACTAACTGCCATGTATATAAACTCCAAGATCACATAACTACAAATGAAGGAAGTTTTCAGAATATCATCCTCCTTCCACCCCAACAGGTGATATCTCAAACATATTTACAACATAGAAAAAAATCGTTCCCCAAATAGTTGGTTAAAATGTTCATCAAACCATAATTGTGGGTAATTATTCTTGATCATCACGTTATTCAACCTTCTATAGTCTATAAATGTATTCATACTACTATAGCTCTTCTTGGATAATAACACTAGAGCACCCCACAATGAAATGAAAATTTTTATAAACAAATTTTACCTTTGATAAAATATATAAATCCTTAAATTATTCACCATATAAAGTTATACCAGATAAGGATCCCTTGAAATTGATGAATAAGTAGGTTCCATGTATGTCCAAAACTCACTATCACAATAAGTGGGCAGTATCTCTTCCCCCTCCTAAAAAAATTGAGAAACTTGCTTAAAATATTTTTGCATCATCTATCCCAGCATCCATTGATTCCATTTATATCTCATGGATCAAATAATTAAAGGGATATAAATTAATACTTCCAAAAAAATAACCATGATCTAAAATGAAAAACACTTCCAAGTTATCCACATTCGAGAACCCAAATCGCTTCCTTATGTATTTGATCACATCCCAAATTAAATACAACTAGTCATAGATGATATTGACCAACAACATTATTTTATGTAGAAATAAAAGATCTCCATTGTATTTTTTTTCCATAACTTCATTTTACAACGTGAAAAACATAATACAAGGTGGCATATCCTTCTACATGAATAAGAACCAATAAGGTCATGATTAACCACTCAACATACTTTTCCAGATCATGAAATATAATATGTGAAATAAAGGAGTTTGAATTTTCAAAATCAAATAACATACAAAAATGTTAGATGTAAAGATAATCACAACTGTATGGTTAATTGGATTCTCTATCAATGACGCCTAAATATCATGTACCTCACCACACCAAGAATATTTTCATCCTTGCTGATGGACACCTTCATGGACACATTCCAACTGAGGTACTAAACCTAGGGAACATTATCTGGTCAACCTCAAAATAATCTATCCACTCTTAATAGAGCATATTCTTGAAGCATTTTGGGTTAAATTCAATCAGTAAATTCTGATTTTAAGGAAGTTGATGAAATTATTTGCCCCTAGAAAATATGTATACAGAAATCACATGAAAATTATCTTGATAATGATCAGGAACTCCAAAGAAAAATTACATTGGTCCAAACCACATAATAAAATATTTGAAATAAATGGAACTAGAAGGCTTGAAATAAGTTACTAATGTCAACTACCTAATATTTTAAACCACTGAGGACATGGTACCAATGACCATTAACTGTAAACTACACTCCACAATAAAACCTATTAGTTCTTTATCATGGTAAGAAACCTCATGATCTCAGAAACAGGATCATCTAAACATTATTCTAAATCATTACTTATGTTGGAAATGTAAAATTTTCTATATATATAATGGCTAAAATTATGGATTACCTCTTCAATACATTTCTCTTAAGATTCCTCATAAGGAAATACTTATAGGAGAAAATTAAAGTGATCCTTGAACTATATTCCCATATAAAAGACTTAAAAAACCAATATGAAGAGATATTAGCTCCTACCTATATATTTTTTTCATGGTTGATGATATGAACTATATGAATTACTCATTCATGAAGTCTTCCTGTGAAACATATACCTTATTCCACTCAATAAGATACAGCATCCACCAGTAATGCACAACTCCGGGCATATTAATAATATCCAATGTGACCCAATAATCTATCAAGGCCTGGATAATCATGAAGGAGATATCTAGATCATTAAACTAGCATCCTATATCTAGAATGTAAATTTTTCCCTCATACATTCCCAAATAATATCAATACATTTGACACAATTTATGTTCCAATAATCTCCATCCTCAATTAAAATACCCCATTGATGATCAGTTTCATCATCATGTAAATCCTCAACTTCTTCAACCACATAGAAAGGACTACATTGGTCTATATCTAAGATGGGGAATAAGGATTTATAAATGCTGATAGTATGTAACTTAATTATTAATCATAAAATTAAATTTATCATTAATAAACTAGCCAATATAAGTTTAATGATTATCCAATCATGATACATGTGCATTTCTAATGTATATACACTGTATGAGGCACCACATTCCATGGTCTCTTTATTGGATCAACCTTCTTTTTATGATATCATGCGAGCCCTAAAAACTAGAGTCCTACTCTGTCATCATTTTCCCATGTCATGCCCAAAGGTCAACTGACAGTGTTTCCCTAAAAATCCATTTAATTATTATTGTGAAAATATTTGTAATCTATCATATCCCTCGATCAAAAGCATTAATAGGAGAAATAGACTGTAAGAAACTCCAAAATATTATATAATATAATGAAAACAAAAAAAATTTCATAATGAATGTTTATGTAAAAATATATTTATAAATGTCTCCAAATATATTAATCTATAGAAATTAATAAGGAAGATACTCAAAAAAATCTCAAATGGTTACATATGGTAATATCAATAACAATCCACACAGTCATCCTAGAAATATAAAATTGAGGTTATATATGTGGTTTTAGAATTAATGTATACTCAAATAGAAGTAAATTGTATTTCATGTATATATGAGAGACACATAATAATGCACCATTGAGAAAATAGAAGAACCCACGTGACAAAAATATATTAACTAAACTAATCCCATCCTCACCAAGTTATGCTAACTAAATAGAGAATCTTTTAATAATAACATAATAAGATGAATATCAATAACATTGCCCCAAACTAATTTTCCTTATAATTTTCCACTCTCACACCTCATCATAATACATCATGGTTCACCAATGTCTTCCAAATATCACATCATTCTATGAAACTTGCGTGAAACTGACCATTACATCACAACATTCTTGAAGACACATAGTACATGACACTATATCTCACTTGAATACACCTAGTCCATCACATGACATCCTTCACAAAAATATTATTGTATTACTTACATCACTAACATCAACCTCTTACCCTTATCCTAACATGATTGACCATAACCATATTCCATATTATTATTTCACCAAATAACCACCGGATGTTCAATTATGACTTATGTATGTCACAATAAATACACTTATAACATGACTAGAATAGAGAGAAACAATGATTTATTAAACAACCATCCATCCTCACCACTATTATGTGGAAAAATATCCTCAAAATATCTAGTAACCAACATATGGTACTCAACATGGTTTGGAAATGTTTTAAATTCACTTGGAAATATAATGATCATATATAGACACACTCAATCCCCTCACAAAATCTCAAAAAAAGTATACTATCCCAACTCAAAATATTACCCCCAACTTCATAAAACATCCACATTGACTACCAATAATAAAATCAACAATCAACACATCAATTTACTATTCATATTTCTTCTTATTTTTTTCAAAATAATCAATTTTCTAGATTTAATAATGACAACAAATTAATTTTGAGAACCTATTAATTTCATATATCCAACCCATTTCAATACATTCATTCATTTACCTTTCAACCCATACCATTTCCATTAATTAATAACTATATAATTATAATACCACCTCGAAATAAAATAAAACACATCCCATTAAAAATCAAACAACCATCAGCCCCATGCCAGATATACCACATTTCCACCATCACATAGCCATAATCACTTCATCATTACCGCTTCCACACCTCCATCAGTTGTCATCACATAAAGTCCCATTTTGGATACAAACATCACAAAAAATTTCATATCACATTCACATAATGTTTTTAATATTTACCATAGGAATTTACAACAATTCCAATTCATTTATATTGGGGTATTCTCACAATATCCATATTTTTAGGGGAAACCATTTTATTAACATCATATATGTGGTTATGTAATTTATTTTTGGTGGTAAAAAAATCACCCAACAAGGATCGATAAGAAAAAAAATTTCTAGAAAAAACATTGGATCCCAATAATCATGATTTTCCATAACCCAACAAGCTTGTATAATCAAAATATCAATAATATTAATCTGTTGTAAAAGTATATGATTCAATTTTAAATCAGCTACCAATATAAATAAAAAGAGGTGTATATATTTTAATTACGATGATGAAAATACCCTTTCCAAATGATAATAAGTGTATATGATATCCCTCATAATACACTTAATGATAGATAAATGATCTCATACCTCAAACAATGATTTTTGATCTACTGCACAGGGTTTTTCAAAGATAAATGCCACCACCAAACACAATAATAAAGGACAACACACTCAGTACAATTGAAGACAACACCCCCCCCCAAATTATCAATTTAATACTAAAACTATAGTTTTCCATTATAAGAAACATCCCAAGGTAATAAAATGACTAAAATGTAAAAAATTGAAATGAGAATCTCACATAGAACATCATGAACCTATCCTCCATAACTTGGTTTAAATATAAATGAATCGATACTAATAGTTATCATTGGGATACGCTTGGTGTACATATAAAATAATATAAGTGTTAGCAATTTGATCAGGTCTAAGATGATCAAAGAATTTATACCAATTCTACAAAACATAATATAATTTCACAACCTATAAGAACACATAATATAATTAATAATGACCAAAGAGACTATGACATTACATGGAGGATCACCCTATAACAATTATATTAAAAATTTTCTTAGTTATTTTTTTGTATTTAGATACAATATATCCTATAATATATGTGGAAGACAAGGACACAAATTATAAAAATACACCACATAGACCCAATAACCAAGATGAAGGATATACTATTGCCCCATATTTACAGAATAGATACACTAAAAACTACAAATCCACTAAAACACATACACATATACTCAACTTCAAATACAAAACTATCATGAAACATCCCACAAATTCGATGAATGGGATACACCATAACCAAGGAAACATGGTGTAACTACCCCAAACTTGGTAGTAGCTCAAAAAAATTCCAAATACCCCCTATGTTTTAGTTGGATCCTCCACAACACCTTAGGATGACATTATTTTTTAACCTAGTTACCACTATAGAAAACACAATTCTGCATATTTTCCAACCAACTCCCACTTTTCACCATTTAACACCCTTAAAAAATTTAAATAACACCTCCTCGATCAAAGTTATTATATAGTAATAGGTTATAATGTATTAACCAATTAAAAGATATCAGGAACTATATACACAACTATAACATCACAACATAACCAATCATTGTAATTTTATTTATAATCCCCAAAATGTCACAAACTCTTATAGCCTAGACATGGTGGTTACTTTAATACATTAATACTATTAACAATAAATATCATCCCAATCTAATGAATATTTTACTAGTCTTGTTAAACTAATTACATACATGAATTTCACAAAACAATAAGAATAATAAAAAATAACATAGTATTTTTTTTGTTGTAAAATTATTTTTTTATAATATCCTTATATATCAATCATAATACACTTCCTATAATTCTTATGATAGGAAAAATAATAAATGGATGAGATACAATTATTAGTAAGGGTATCATTAATTCAGAATATATCATCAATAAAAAATTAATAATCAATACGGTGACCTAAAAAATTTAATGACATTTAATAATTACATTGATGATGATGAATAATATATGATGTAAAATATAATGGTAAAATAATTCCATGAAAACGACACATGAGCTCATAACATATTCATGTATATTATTATTAATTGAGTGATGATATAGAAGGAATAACTAATTTTTATATTATGTAATTCAGGACAATAAACATCATTAAATTATCATAGAGGCATTATGAAAATACACCTTAAATAAATGTGAATGGAATTAGCGAATACTAAATATAGTTTGTATAGTTAGACCTATCGATGCTTCGAGGGGATATAAAAGTACATTCTCATCAATATATCCAATTAATTCCATCTATGAAAGGGGTGAAACAAGTTAAAAATAAAAAATTATTATATAATATATCTTAACAAATTTCAATAATTTCCCCAATTAATAAATAAAGTTATACACCATTTAGAGTAATATGGAGAATAGTATCAAAATATAACTCCCCCAGTCAAACTGATCATCAACCATTCAATAAAATTGGGTTGATGATGATATATGATATCACCATGAATGAAAAATTATATTAAATAATGGATGTTGAAATAGATGAATATCATTTAAAAATATAAATAAAATTTTCTAGCGGAAAATAATTTTTTTCACATTGAAATAACATATTTTTGAAAAGTTGTAAAATTATAAATGGATAAATTTTAAATAAAGAAACATTTATAAATTTATAAAATAATATTTAAATCAATGAGTATTCATGGAAACTATAAATTATGATCATTTCAAATAAATAATAAAACATTCCTTCTATGTAATTTAGAATGTACCTCATTCAGAAAACAATAGGTTCCCTTTTAAAATATTTAATGAAAATATAATCATGGTTGAAAATTACATTTAAAAATAATAATAGAATAGTAATTCAGTGTTTGAAAACATTTTTAGAAACATATAATATGAATTTAAATATTCCATAGTGCATACATTAACATAAACAATCGCTAATAATGATTAAATTGTTAAATAAACCCAGAACACATTAGTATAATTTGATTAATAACCCCATTAGTGAAATAACATCAAATGAATATATAAATTCCAAGAATAAATTGATATAAATTTCATAATATATCAAATGTAAATTATATATAAAACACAAAATAAATAAGTGGTGATTATGACATATGTCCCAAATATGTAAAAGTGAGATGAGGTACCCTTAACTATGGATATACATCCTTAAAATGTGTTTCAACCACATGAATAAATAATACATATTAATTATAAATTTTTTTTATAAATAATATTATATTTATCAAAGAATATATAATATTTTACCATTAATTTGCTAATAAACTATTGTTAAAATCACTATTTAAGGCAATAATTGCTTCATTTTTCATGTATGTTTTGATTAGTTACTTCTGGTCCATTGCATTTTTATATGGTTAAATAATATCAAAAATATTACTCATGATATAAATAGAAAATAAATTATATATATATATTTATCAACAAATATATATATATATATATATATATCAAAAAATGATTTACATCATTCGTCGAGAAAGTAGGTTGTATGTATTCATGAACATGGTTTTCATTTTTCAACCGATGGTAAAACATTAATGTTGAAATATAATTAAATTTTATATAATAATTATTATATAACAAGTATCATATATATTAATTAAATATATTCAAATTACCATCCATGTAATGCATAAATGAAAATAGGACCTTGCCACTAAATAGAGGTGGTAGTCCACATATACACACGAGCAATGTTTTCATTTCCAAAAGGATCAGAAGGTAAGAAGGTATATATGATATTGTAGTTAAAAAATAATATATTTTGCATATATATAATATATACTAATTATTTTAATCGTTATATTAATCCATTTAATATGGCGATGAAAAAAAATTACAATGCTACATAGAGATAGTATGTCGTACGTACGCATGGGTGATCGTCCTTATCATAGAAAGGAAAAGAGATGGAATTTGGTTGTAACATAATTATAGAAAAATTTATGTTTATTTATTTAACTAATTTTATAATTTTATTAAGTATGAAAAAGATAAATATATGGTATAAGAAGAAAGAAACATAATATGTTTGGTAAATAGGATTATGTTATCTTTAGTGGACTCCCTTTACATCAGTTATTAAGTTTCCCCAGATTAATATTTATGAAGGTAATGATCATCAATAAATTGATTATTTTTTTTTGAAATGAATAATTTTCTAGTTTATATCGATATATAATGATCAATATTCTTTAAATAAGTGATGTAATGGGTGTACATTTATAATTGTGGGGAGGGGTATTCTAGGAATTGCCTAAAATATAATATTATTATAACTTATTTATCTTTAAAAAATGGCTCAAATTTTATATAATTTATATATAAGGTGAATATAATGGTATCAATTTCATCTTATAAAATATTTTCATGTTTTGAATATTTTTTCAAACTAATCTTTTTGTTTTATCCACTTCTTAATACTCATGACTATTACCATACAATTAATATTTTTTATTTACTAATGGTCCATAATGATATTGTAAAATGAAAAATCCACAAAAATGGACCATGGTTTATTTCATTAACCATTTAACGTTAAATTTTTAAAATCTAATATTTTTTGTAATGTTATAAATTTTTTTAAATAGTTTATATAAAAGAATATAACTAATGTTAATTTTTATAACTATTCATTACATTAACCATAATAATATAAAGTCTACACATAAAATTTAAAAAAATATTATATTGATATTATTTATTGGTAATAAAAAATCATGGATCACATTATGTGTCTCAAATTATAGTTATTTTAGTTTTTTTAATGTAATTTGTCTGATTTTTGCCACTAGTTCATACTACATCAGTGTTTTGTTAGAATATATCGTAATTATTAATTAACTCAGAAATAAAAAATATTTATCATGATATATATAAATATTTAATTTATCAAAAATTATATTTATAGGATATCTTATCATTTTTTTAACCCCATGACAAAAAATATTATGTTAATTACGAACTTGAATTTGAGATGTTTTCCTTCTCTTGAAATAAAATACTATAAATGTGAAAATCTCATCCAAATGGTCATATAATTCCATAAATCAAAATAATGGATAATTATGGATGATATGGTCTAATAAAAAAATATTATGGGTTGTTTTAGGGTCAATATCGAGACATTACCATTTTATTTCAAACATTAATTACCTGATTTACTATTTACCATTATAAAAAATATATGGTTAAAATTTATATTGGAAAAAATGGAAATATTAAATAACATTGGACCTCATATATTCAAATATTTAGTAAATTTATAAAAATTGAGTATAAATATGTTGGAAACATTAATTTATAAATAAAGAGAAAAAATCAAAGAAAATTAGTTTTTTGAGGAAAATTATATTTTATGTGTTATTGTTTTGTAGAAAATTCAACTAAAACCCGATTAAAGTGAAATTTATTATTTTATTAAAAATTTAATACTTATATTTTATTGTAAAAATATTTTCATAAATAATGGTATCTTAACATGATTGAAATAAAAATATAACTTTTTTAAAAACTATATATTCATTATTTAATGAAAAATATATTTTTTAGAAAATACCCATGATATAAATAGAAGATATTTATTATATGTTAATTTAAAATATTATATAAATTTTTTAAAAAATAATAGTTATATTCAAATATTTAATTATAATATTTTATCAACAAAAATATCTTTTTAATGAAATTTATTTTATAATCATAAAATCACATCACCAAAAATTGAGTACTCATTTTACTAATAATTAATCAATTGATTTTTACCATGTAGGTTTTGAATAAATATTAAATAATTTTTTTAATAATACTTATATCATTTAATTTAATACAAAGGTTATAATGGTCATATTTAAATTATATTATTCTGCATTTTAATGGTCGATGATTCATTTTTAAACTCCATATATCATAGTTTTCTTTATTATTCATATTGTTTAATGTGAAGAAATATATAAAAAAAGATTATATTTATTTGAAAAAGAAAAAATGTAATATATTCAGGTGTTACATTCTTTGATATGATTAGTGATGCACAAAATATATACTATTGGAGATGATGTTCTACTATTAAAATCAAAGGGTGTTACAGTTACCCCATTGATAAATGTTCTATACCACATCTCATTATCCAAATACCTTATAATATATTTTATAATATATTCATTATTAATTAATAAAATAAAGGGAAATTATTCTATGTTGTACCCAAATTGGTTTTTTATTCTCTGTCATTAGGTTCACACATAATTTCCGTAAAATGTCTCCACCCTCCCTATGATAGTTTATGGGGGAATTTGACTCTCTATTGATTTGAAGAATTAATATAATCTCAAAAAATAATATATCTTTCTTTTTATACAATGATATATAAATGTAAAATCTATTTTTTCTGTAAAATTTATATGACTGTAAACACGAAACAAGTAGTTCATAGTTAGATAAGAACAAACAAAACAACTGTGTCTCAATTCTCTATGACCATAAATTATATCCCTCATTAGCCTAGACCTTATGAACCTATAACGTCGGTTAATATAATATAAATCATTTTAAGATGAAAACCTATAAATTGATTTCTATTAAAATATATTTTTTTCTTTCTATCCCTCATAGTATGTGGAATTCAAAAGAAATATAATATTTGGGAAAAGACAAAAATATTGTTGGGCCCATCATATTGCACTAGAAAAATATGATCCATAATAACTAGCCCAACAGGTTCAGGAGAAAGTTAAAATGTTTAAATATCATATACCTTCCCATTAATCATGCGTTTCATAAATTTGGTACATTCTTTTGTGGTCCTAAAACCATTATTGTATTTTCATTCCTAACATAATACTAATTTACTTGGATAGTTTTTTAATAATCCATATTCCTCAATGAAATTGGTAATGACAATATTCAACATCAAAGGACACATCTAAATTATTATTAATACAAGCTGCTAATATGAATATGTATATTAACTGCCAATATAGATTTTCATATGAGGAAATCAATATTATAATGAGAGATATCCACTATTGTTATACGCAATACCAATTTTGTATTGGAACTTATATTTTGAGTGTGCTCTGCGGTCGTTACCTACATATGTGTTATGTCTAATCACCACTAATTCCAATCCTTTATTTATAATTTATATAATTCCTCATATAATAGTTCATATATATTCACTATAACAACATGTAATTCAATTTTAAATTTCTCTCCATATTAATTTAATTTTTTAATAACTTATAAAACACGCAAAACTGAATCTCAATGAATCATAATTCATTGTAGCATTATAATCTATCCTTCAAATTGGAAGCGTGAATTGGAATAACCAAAATTTTAAATTTATTTTCAAATTATTCAAATAAATAAAATATTATAATTTATAATTAATCTATTTTTATTAAAGAATATATATGCATTAAAAATAATTTTTTCCTGCAAAAATGGTATTATATTTTTTTATGGAAGAATAATATAATTAATATTTTATCTATTTAGAAAATTCATTGGAAAAAATTTAATTCACTTTTAAAATAAATTTTCAAAAATTATAATAGATTTATTTTTTTATTATTTTTTAAAATGAAAGATGATTTAATGAATTTTGATAAATAATATTTTTAAATTTTTCTACTTTTAAAGAATATAAATAGCTAGATTATCTATAAATGTTTTTAACAGTATAAGTAATTTATCTATATCTCGAAAAATAAAATTTAATTCAATGTAAATAATTTAATTTTGGATTTTTTTATAAAACTTCATATTTTTGAAAAGAATTATTGAAAATTTTGTTACATCATGTTTAGTGTGATTAATTTGGATTATATTTATTCAATTAATTGATTTTAATTTTATGAAATAAATTACATATATTTAATCAACATTTAATAATATTTTTAATGTGGAAAATTCATTTTTGGTCATAATTATTAGTTAAAATAATAAATATTTCACATCCAGATTAATGTCAAAATAGGTTTATGAGGAAATAATAATAGATAAGGGTATTTTTGACAATTTTCCATGTATAAATGAAATAAAATGGGAAAATTTATACTTCATTCTATTTCATATTATATCCTCTATCCATTGGGATGAATATTTAATTTTTATGAAAAACTGTGAAACCGGCAAGTCCAACCAAGCCATGAAACACTATAACACATTACAAAATTATCAATTACCATCTTAAACAAATCAATACCTTTTAATTTTTAGCAAAATTTTTTAATGGATTCATTGTTTTTACATACATGGTTGGAAAAAAACTTCCCATAGTCATGTGTGATCACTAATATAAATTTTACCTTACCCATTTATATTGTTTCTATATATTGAAAATTTTATTTATTATTTATGGACTTTTTTTATTTGAAATAAGTGATTCCAAAATATAAGTGTAAATTTTACTCAATAAATATTCAATGTTATATTTTAGAAGGATGTTTATTTAGGATAAAATAAATTGATAATACTCATTAATTACTATGTATATGATTATGAGTTACAATTCTTATTATATTTCTATATGGTAAATGACTACGATATTGATATGTTTATGAAATCCATTTATGTTATATAGGTTCTGCTAAGATGATATATGGAAATGATTATGAATCCCATTTGTTTCCACATGTTATGATATAAAATGAATGCTTTCTGAACATTTGGGTGAAATTTTAATGGATTATTATTATGGTTTGTGTGGTTCCCCAAATTAATATACCATTAATTAATTGGTAAAATTTGGATATGTCATGAGATTATAAGGATAATAATGTGACGTTAACCTTTTTTATAAGGGAATCCTTTACAAAATGATATGAATATGTGTCATCCATGACTAATGATATGATGAAATGGTGTGTGAAACCAATCCACTATGATTTTATTGTAAATAAACATTTACTATAGAAGATATTTTTTATTTATATCTATATTAAAAAAACATCTTATTATAATTTTATGCAATCATGAATCTTGTTATTTGACCCCTTTATGATTTTAGAGTTATTTATTTTCAATATTTAATCCACTAATCGGGATAATGATATATGATATTCTATGTGTGGTTTGAAAATGTAAAGATAATGTTCTCATACCCTAATGCTCATATTATTCTTAACCTATCATTGATGTCTCCGTTATTTATCCTTCTTATACATATGATACCATAATTTTTTTCAATTTCCTAGCTTAGGAAGAATGGTTTTATGTAAAATATTACTTTCATGGAAGATAATTATGATGAACATATTGATAAATGAAAGAGACTTATTATGAAAACGTTTTTTATGTATCTATGTTTCCCAAGACCCAAATCCATTATGAAAATTGTATGGATCATATTGAGATGTTTTAAAATAATCATATTATAGGATATAGTATTTATTAATTAAAATTATCGCTTCCAATATATAGAATTAGATTGAGGATAATATTACATTAGAAACATTGATATGAAAACTTTATGAAGATCCCTTACTATAATCACATTTATTAGAGTATAGCCTATGTTATGGTAGAGAAAGAAGATGAATTTATTACCAAATCAACCATTTCATGATACTATAATTGGAAAAATATTTATAACAAATCCGTCGATGGGTAATATCCATGAAATGAGTTGGTCGAATATAAATCAATCGTCAATTTGTTTCATGGTGAGTTTTCTGATATTATGTAGCCATTTTGATTATATATATATGGAAATTCTTAGGATACTCAATATTTTCATTACAATAAATTATGTAGTATTTCTATTTATGATGATCATGGATGAACAAGGATTAACTTATGGGTTCATAGATTTAAAATACAATGTCCTAATTTAGAAATATTTTAAATGAATTTTCAATATTATGTGGTTTCCTTCTATAATTAAAATTTCTCATTCTATTTTTTTGGGTTTAGTCAATGATTTAACTCGAATGAAACATTTTCATTATTAATGTGATTGAAAATGAAATTATTATCCTCCTAATACAAAATTTTTTATTTGATGTCGAATGAGATAAATTTTTTCTATTAATAATTTACATTCAAATTTTATGAATCATGCCAATATTCTAAACATGTAATGGAGATAACAAGGTCTTATTGAGTCATATATTTGGAAAAATCCCCCATATTTTAATTTATATAGAAATACAATTATTAGTAGTTGATGCATTTGTACTAATGAAATGTTATTTTCTATTTTCTATTTTTCTAAAGATAAAAATGTTATTTTGATGTGTATCATTTGAAACTTGGTGCAAGTCATTAGTGGACGTTTATCATGAACATAAATAAATATAAAAAAATTAACTCCATTTAATGGGATGAGTTTATGATCATATATTTAAATAATTAATTTCCTTGTATTCACATTATGAAAATAATGAAATAATTAATTAATATAAAACAGAATGTTAATAAATACATTAGTACTTATGAGGTGTATTTTACTTTGATATTTGTGTATTCATCTAGTATTATCATTTAATAATATTATAAAATTGATTGATTCATTAATGTATTGAAACCAAATCCTTTTATTTTATTATCAATATGAAACATCTGTTATTATGAATAAATCCTAATATATTCTATCAAGGTGGAGATATAGATTTTAATTATCCATAAATATCATGACTTTATAATAAAATGGAAATTGAATTAAAAGAAGATAAATATTGTGATAAATATGGAGATAAGAAGATGTGATTTCCATTATCCCCAAATTTTGGAAGTAAAAATTGAGGAAATTTACATAGGATAACAATAGTGTTTTTTATTTATTGAATGGATAGACATTGGGAAATAAAATAATGAAGGGATTGAAAGAGATACTTAATAATTGATGGTGAAAAATCAAAACATAATGAACCACACATACTTTAATGTTTTAAATTCAAGTATTATAGGCCTTATTCTTAATAGTTCTCAAATAAAAAGGTTCATCATGATGATTGAAATTAACAACCTATTAATCATTGTGAAATAATAAAAATTTCACATGAACACTATTATAGATGTGGGATATGATAATAAAGTTGGTTATAGTACACATATTATCCAATATTGAATTGATAATCCCTTATTTGAGTCTAGATCTCACCACTTAATGGTATTTTAATATTTTTCTAAGAATGTTATAATTCCACCTCAATAGTTAGATGTAGAATTAGATATAAAACCCATTATCATTTGATTCTCACATCTCATATCTATTATTTTTCAGTGATTATATTTATTGGGAATGTACATTATGTTAATATTTTTATTCTCCCTCTATTGGAATTTTATGTTATCATAGCCATGGATTATAAATTTTTTCAGAAATCCCAAATAAATAACTAAGTATGTGGATTGAAATTTTAATTTTTGAACCATCATAGGAATATTTTACTACAATGATGATAATTATGAATTTCTGATGGAAAGTAAATCAGTTAAATGGATCTTTATTCCAATTCAAAGTGGTGTTTAATCTCATTTATATGGGGAGAAACGTGCAATTACAGGTATAACCATTGTACATGTGTTTTCTAATTTTGTACTAGAATAGGTCTATTGTCATATTCCTAAGAATGAGTTTTTTTCAAAAGAAAAAATACATTTTTAGACACTTTTTCAGACACTCTTTCTAGTATTTCCACTATTTAGTTTCTTGGTTTATGTAGAAACTCTTGCTTTATCCTTATAAGGGATTCATTTTGAAAAGTTTTTTATCATCAGTTGCTCCTATTATTTTTGGCAAGAAGAATGTTAGATCAATCCAATTCTTTATTGATTTTCATGAATTGAAAACCATCCTAATTTAAATCATATATCATTTGGCTCATATCAATGATTAGTATGATTAAATATATGGAGATCAATAATTTTTTAAGATTGACTATTGATATAAAATCTATCAGTTGAGGGTAAAAAGTGAATACATACCCCATACAGCCATATGTACGAGGTATATACATTATGAATTTAAAGGGATGTTATTTGGTTTTTCTATATCCCCTACTATATTCATGAATTTAAAGAATATGGTCTTTATAAATTATTGTGATATATTTTTGGATTCCTTTATAGATAATATTATTAAATATATCAAGTGTATGGATGAACATGAATATATCTTGATTATTTTACATAATAAAATATATGTTTTATTAAAATTTTAACATGTGTTTATGTTTTTTAAAAAAATTATAGGGACCCAATAAATTTTAAACATATCATTACATGATATTTAATATAGAAATCCATTAATTACAACAAACTGATATTGATGCCTTGTGTATTTTTAAGAATATGTTCAAAAACATAAAATTGAATCTAAATGAAAACATATTTTTTTTATTATTCATAGTGGTATCATATATTCTTTCAATATCATAAATTGTATTTGATATACAAGGTAATACATAAGAGAAAGCAGTGATCCAAAAATCGTAGTATTTTAAAAAACCCAATAAGGAATCATAATATGTGATTCAATGGTATAACATTATATCACAATAGAAAAGGAAAGTATGTAATCACATGGAAGCATAAATTAATGGACTTTGTATCAATAATATCAAGGAATTTTGGGAAATGTAGAAGAAACATAAAACTTGATATAAATATAATATATGGTTAACATTCAAGACCACATCACATGGTGGAAGAGTCCTATATTGGATTAGGTTTAGTCCATAATCCCATATATGATGTCTCATGAGACTAAAACACAACTCAACACATTGGAGGGATATATAAATGTAAACCAACATTCAGATTCATTTAATATAGATGAATATGTTTTCACTTATGAAAATCACACATAATGAATACAAAACTAATTAACCATGGATAGATAATGGTTAACATAATCTTGCCTCATATCATAATTAAAGGAGGTTTTATAATCAAGACATTTGATAAATGAGAATAATTCTTGTATTTCTCCATAAAAGTAAGGGATATTGGGAATGTTATATATTTAAAATAAATATATACATATTTAATAATCATTTCATAACATTAAATGTTTATTTAATTTATTGATAGAATTACTTTTAAAGAAAAAATAATTATTACTGAGAAAAATAAAATTGAAACATTGAAAATAACCTTTAAAAAAGAAAAATTTACAAAATATTTTGGGAATAAGTTTAAATTAAGAAACCTATAATATGTTAAATGAATATTCAATGATACTAATTGTGTGTAATTATATAAATCTGTACAAAATAAATTCCATTCCTCTCAAATATAGTTAATAAAATTCCAAATGTTCCTCATTTAAAAAATTAATCGAATATTTATTTTAAATTGGGTTTTTATAATAAAACATTGGTGAAAATTCCTTTAATAATTTTTTAGTAAATATAAATAAAATATTTACAACTATTCTTGAGAACTTGGATTTAGAATGAAAATTTATTTTTTATCAAAGAAAAAATGGAGTCGGATTTTCTTAAAAGGAATCTCATAAATATTAATTACCTAGTAAAGAAAAATGGTAATATAACATGAAAATTTCATAAATAAAAATATAGGATGAAACCTAATAGGGTTTATTTTTAAATTATAAAATAATATCCAATAATTTTAATTTAAGTACAATCTAACCCATTGAAAATGTTATAGAAACATAAACCCTTTTCACTTTGGTAACTTTTGAGTCATAAAACCCATAAATTATGTAAGTGGATTGTAAAAGAAAATACAATGTTCTATGAAGTACTTATGATATAATATGTAAATTTTTATTATGTACCGCATAAAAAATATATTTAGTATATAAATGAGTATGTGTATCAAAAAAGTATGTTTTGAGATGAAAACACATAACTCGGTTCAAATATTCTTGTGTATGTATTTTCTATACTATATGATAAACATGTATAATATTTTTTTCACAATATAATATTATTTTTTTAATACCTTATAGAAAAAACAACTTCTTATTTTATTTGAGTTATGTAGTTATTTTCATAATTATTTATTTCCATGTCGGGTGTTTTGAGGATTCTTTGTTCATTATTTTGAAATGGTGTCGGTGTGTTGACCAATATAAAAGGGGAAATTTGTTAATAACATCTATAACAATAATTTTTACATAATTAAATTTTCATACATAAATTATGTTATATATATAACCATATTTTTTGTTTATGAAAAATTATCTATGTTCTAATCATAGAGATGGTATGCATCATGTATGCATGTGTAACATTTCGATTATTCAATGATCATGATTAAAAAAGGTATGATTAATTTTTTATATAAATAATTGTAATAAATAAAAAATATAATTTTTATCATTTAAATATAATTACTTATATCAATGATCTTGATATAAATAAAATAATGGTTTATTTATTATTTATATTATTATTATTTTATCATAAATATAATATTTATTATTTCAATAAATTTACTCATTACAGAATTGTGATATAAAAAAATGAATCACATTTCTTCGTGAGGTGGTTGTCTATCGTACAAATAAATGATTTTATCATTTTTCAATGGATGTTAATTTAATATTGTATTTGATAAATTATTTCTTTTATAAGTTTTAATATTTCATGAATATAATATATAAACACAAGATAAATAGTAATGAATTTTTTTTTGATACAATGAATGAATAAATATTAGCTCACTTCGTGATGTGGCGGTCTGCCATACACACAGACAATGGATTTCATTCCCAAATGATGGAATAGGAGATGCATGAAAATTTCAACCTAAAAATGATGAAATTTCTGTATATATGAGATAATTGTGTTATTATAATTTAGTTTTTATGGATTAATTTATTTTGGAAATAGAATACGTAAAAAGGAAGGATCTTAGTGAAGAATATTACCATCGCATACAAGAACCTCTGTTGGATATCTTTCCAACATTCAAAGGTTGGTATTTTTGGATAAATTAAATTATATATTGTGGAAAAGTATGTTTTTGAAGGATTTTGTCACGGTTTCAGTAATAAAAATGGATTCATATTTGTGAATATGTGGTGGAAGGGGTGAATTTTTATAATTGTGGATGATTCACATTTTTTAAAATACCTAAAAATATTCAATAATGTGAATTCAATCTCATGTCATGTTTCTCAAAAATTAAATTACAAAGAATTTATGGATATAAAAGGTCAATAAAAACCACCAATGTTAAAAATAACAATTATTTAGCCATGTTATCTTCTTTTCTCTAAGGCACACACTTGTACCCATTAATATTTATTTACCATGGTAAATATTTATTGTATTATTTATACAATTCATTATGAATGACAAAATATTTGAAAATATTTTATAATATAGATTATTCTAATTATAAATATATAATCATTTTTATGAAATTCAATTCAGAAAACATTAAAAATATTAATTAAAAGTTAACATGAAGATGTGTCGAAACAAATTTTTTTCAAGAATTTCACTTTTGAAACATATGATCGACTTATACTGAATATAATATAATCAATCACTATAAAATTAATATTAATTACTATTAAAAGGTATATAATCTATAAATCTACCTTCAATAATTTCCCATTGTTATTTATTTTTATTAGTCAAAATAGAGAAACATTACACATATTAAATTTGATTTCAAATCTAAAAAAGTGTTTTAATGCAAACTAATAAATATATATTAAATTATAATATTAATACGGTTTTAAATAAATTAATTTAAATATGAATTAATAAATAAAACTTATGTTAATTTAAAATCATATTAAATAGTAATAGGACTATTAAATTACTAAATCCATTCAAAAAAAAATGATAATTTTATAAAAAATAGGTATTTTTTACTATTCATTATAAGTAAACATTTTTTAAAAGTGTCTAAATTTCATAAAATGTTAATATTGGTATTATAATTTAAAAAAAAATTAATTCAATAATGTTTTTTATTTAAAAAAAATTATTTATATTTTTTCATATAATAAAAAAATTTATATTTATAGGGAATAGTTTTTGTTGAATATAGTATCTTTATTAATCATGACAGATTAGTTGTTAACATTTTTTAAATAAATTTAAAGTTAATAATAACTTTAAATATATTATATTTTTTGTACCGACTCCGACCGTTACCCCAACATAATAGAGCTTGTACCTACTTACAATTAAATAAGATAAGATATAATTAAATCACATCCCAAACGATTAGAAAGTTTAATTTTCTTTAAAATACAGATTACATACATTATAATCATATTACATTGGGAAATTAAAATAAATCATAATTAAATTCAAGTATAAACTAATTTGAAACACATTCCTACAATTCAACTTCTTTTCCAAGGGAAAGAATATAAAATAAGGGTGATCTCAAATTCCTAACAATCATTAAATAAAATGGAAACTATACTTAGTCAATAAAGAATAATCAATATTGAAATGTTAATAAATGAAGACACATGCCATAAAAATAACTGGACAAGTAATAACCAATTTGGAATTAAAAATAATTCAACATACCTGAAATTTAATAAATAAAAAGAGATAAGAATACATCCCTTGATTTTTTCATAGTTAGAATCTAATGGATAATAGTTACTATATTATGATTAAATGAAATATATAATTATTATATTTTTTGTTTCCTAGGTACACTGTACATTTACTATAAATATATTTCTCAACACAGTTTAAAACTAATTCCTAAAAGGCATCTAATATTCTTAACTGATTCATCTTATAAGATAACTAATGCATTAATGGGTTATCATTAACTAGGCCCCACCAAGGTCTGTAGGTCCAAATCATTACTCATATATCAAATATTAAATTTAAACACGTGACTTATCGTTAAATGTCTATATTGAATAATGAAATTTACTAACCATAATGTTATAAATGAGAGGTGTGTAAAAGGTTGTTGATATCAAAAAAATGATGAAAATTGGATAAAATATGTTTCTCAAGGAAAATTTTAGAGAGTTAAATTATTATATCAATATCTATTAATAAAAGGTTTCATAATTAGTTGATTATTGTATTTTCCATAAGATCAATAACATCCTTTGGTTTTTTATTGAACAATTTATACTTCATATCTTTCATTTGGTTGCTTCATACAGTGATATAAAATAATATCTACTAAGACCTCATCCAAAGTTCAACACAAACCATTTATAAATTGTTAAACAAAATACCCTTATGATGATTATGATAAAAAAATTATATTCAGTTCCAAGTAATTTAGTTTTAGTCCATTTAATTTATTCATATCAATTCACCCTTTATCTAAACCCTATTATTTCAACATCGGAAACATATTAAGTGTAATATATCCCTTATCAAAGTGTTTTCCCATAATTTTAACATGCTACTGAATCACATTTCATGTAACAGTTTAGTATATTGTCTCAAATCCTCGATAAAAAGAAAAAACATTACAATAGACATATATTTAATAATTATTATTATCAGAAAGTCATCAATAATATAATTTTAAATAAAAATCATCTATCTAAATAAATAATCACATTAATAATTCCACTTTAGTAGTGTAAATAGTATAAGCTACACCTTGACCCCTTTGATTATTTTGAAGTATATTCCATTGATTCTTGTGGAATATATTTATATAGTGTCCCATTTTAGAATTGTTGAAACATATAATATAAGCCTTACATCCCATCAATTTTCATTATTTTTTCAAGTGACACATTTTTATAAACTTGTAATAAAATCCCAATATTTCATGTTTCCTAGGGTGATTAATTAAAAAATTATCACATGTAGGGAAACCCTTCATGCCCTTCATCCCATTACAAACTGTTTTTTTCCAACCACATTTTATCTTTCATCCATTTAAAGCCATAAGACATGGATAATTCGTTATTTTTAACGATAACACATGATACTATTTTATCATACAAAGAAAAAAATTTAGACATCAGTTCCCTTTATAGATATATGTTAATCTTTTAATGAAATGGAGAATCATGTATTCTATGATTCATATGAAATCATTAACATACCATTAAAACCTTATAAATTTAGATTCTTACACAACAACACACTATATTGTATTTTTATTTTATCTAAAAAACTTTATTTACATATTGATTTTCTATTTTGGAGATAAATATTTTCTAAAGAATTTATCATTATAATTATTCTATTACATGGGATTTGAATTCGTTTCCTCCCAATAAATCAATATCAATGAACCGTTTTGATCATCATTTACATTAATACAATACAATAAATGTGTATCATTATACTTTTAACCACACCCCAATAACATTAATATATTCTCCATAAATATAATTTATTTCTCATCATACATTGGATCTGTTTTTGCACAAATTGTTGTGGTCTAGTATCGCATAATGTGATGCAGTATCATAATATATCATTATCAAATTGGTTGGTCCATCGATGAAAAGTAGTTTTTTATAACCTGATTAATGATACCCAAATATAATTATAAATTTCACATTTATAATACCAGCTATAACATCATTAATAATTGGGAATCCACTACTTTGGACATGAGTATTGAAAAACATCTATTTTTAGGAGATAGTTTTAAAAAAAATTCACTAACTATATTAGATAGTAACATTATGTAACATATTTTTTAACCCTAAAACTTGTGCTAAAATATTTATTAAATTTAATAATGTATCCATATATAACATCATAAACAAAAAATAGTATTCATTTGATATATCCTTACAATGAAATAATTAAAAATGGCTAGTTTATATATTAGTCATCGTAATAATATCCAATGTATGTGTCAGACTAGCTTCATAGTAAGTCCAATTCGTGAACTATGAAATGCTCGAGTCGTGGTTAAGGTGACTTTTCCAATCTATTACACCTAGGTATATCATTTCTAGAACCACTTTCACTTAATATATATATATATATATGTATATATATATATATATAATGACCCTCATAAACTATAACTTTCCAAAACATTAAAATTGTCTTCAATACATATCATCTAACTTTTTATTAGATTTATATTTCCTTCTCAATGTTTTAATAAATCTAGTGTCAATGGATTCTATAAGATATTATTTTAATAAATGTTTTTCTAACCCCTACCCCAAAATCCCATAGAAATTTCCAACTACAATTAAATTTCCATAAATAAAAATAAATACCACCCTAATTGAGAAAATATTTTAGTAGTAGGGGAAAATAATATTAAATTCATTATATTAATATTATATTAGGAAACAAAAAATAAAACATAATAAAAGAAATTTTTAGTACCCTTGATACTCATTCTATTAATTCATCTTCATATATCCAAAGGCCTAGTAAAGGTTAAATAAAACAAAATATATCACAAGTGAACAATGAAGAATCAATATAGAAATTAAAATAACAAAACACACATAATATATAAATAAATATATAAGGTATAATAAATTGTAAAATGAAAATAACTAAACACTCATGCATGTTAATTAGTATGGTATGAATGGAAGACATTCATATATTATTCAAATTGAAAATATCATGGATAATAAAAATAAATTCTAAATTTATGAAATGATTAATTATTGGAAATTTTCTTTTATAGTAACATGATACCTTTACTATCAATATTTACATTTATGATAGTTTGAAACTACATAGTAAATTCTATTATGATTTGGAAGATGACTTCATCTCATATGAATACCTATAAATCAAAGGGGTATAATTAATCTGGCCCCAAATTTTCTATTAGTTAAATTAATTCCTAATATATCAAATAATTTATTCAATAATGTTTGTTATACGAATATATCAATTTTGAGCAGCGAATATATATTTAACAATTTTCCCCAATTAATAAAATAATAAAAAAGTAAAAACCATATTTAAAATGGTATATTTTTTATTAATAATCCTATATATATAAAAATAATATGTATAATATATAGAAATGTAATTTTGTTGAAAAAATATTTCAATAATGTCAATTTTTAAGATAATTCTATCAATCAAAAATGAATGTGAGATTTCACAAACACTAATATCACTTGGTAATTTCCAAATAAAATTCCCCTCTGTGAAATGATCCAAATTGAAACATAAAATAATTTGAAAAAATAATTGTACATTATTTTACATTTCATATGGGAAGTATATACACAACATTAAAGTTAGTTTTTTTATAATAAAAAATAAGTCTCATTGAAATTTAAATTGTAAGAATATCCCAAACATTACCATTATTTTTGTTTGAAAAGTAGTTAACCTCGGGTATTCTAGTTTTAAGAATTTTATTAACTTATAAAAGAAACATATTAACATTTTTTATATCACATATTATCATTTTATAAAATATTATTACCCATTTGTTAATAATATGTTAGAATTATTATCGTGCTAGGTAATAAATTGCATAGTTTTTTAAGTATGATTTGACCTATGATTTTTCACACATACATAAATCATTTTTTATAATATATAGAATTTCAGAAATATTTAACTATGAAATAAATTAATAAAATTTCTTTTTAAATAAATCTATTACATTTGATTATAGTAAATTAACTACACCATTCATGGAGATAGTAGGTTGTACCTATATAAGAACGTTGTATCCATTTCATAATCCTATTAAAAAAATAATTATATATATATATATTATCTTTTTACAATAATTAATAATTTTTAAATGACACATATTTTAATTGAAACTATCATTAATAAAATATATTTAATGTGTGAAATAATCACAACGCATTGTGGGGATGTAGACCACTATACACACGAATGGAATTTTCATATTCCCCTAAAATAGAAAAGATGAATTTATATGTTATATAACAATTAAATAATATAAAAATAATTGTAAATATAATATACATCGTATAAAAGAGTATTATCATCTTTATAATCAACCATGAAATTTGGTGATGGTAGAACTAAAGGCATCATTTTGTGAGGTAGTATTCTTTTGTACAAACGAACAAATATTTCATAACTCATTTGATGGATGTGTATGAAATTTTAGTTTACACCATTAACATATAAAAATATAATTATATTCATATTTTTAGTTTTTTATATATTCATGGTGTATGAGTAAATTAAGGGGGTGGAAAAAAACCAAGATGCATGTTGATGAATGTTACCTATTCACTGGGTATCACCTTTGTTTTGAATGAATGTCCTTCTATTGTTGGATTTATGTCAAAATTAATGATTCTATTATGTGATAGAATAGGTTGGGGAGATAATTTTATTAGGTTTTTGTTGATACAATTTTCTTGGTAGGTGTTAACAAGTGAAGGGAGTGAGTGACCCATTATATTAGAGGATTAGATTTCGTGTAAATATATAACAGTAAACACTATTTAAAGGTATAACATTGATAATTTGACTCAAATAATATATAATATTATAAATTTTTTTAATATGCTATAAATATGGCCCTAAAAAATATTTTTGGTATGTTTTAAAACATTTCAAGAACTTATCATCAAATATTTACTATTATGTAAGCTCATTATTACCTTCATCAAACAGATTAACAATAACTATTTCAACTATTCATTTTCGTTTAAATTCAATTTTTTTTACATTATTAAATATAAATTTTTATGATTCAAAATATGGTATCCATTTTTAAAAATTAATCTAATATAATTTCTAGATTTATTTTAAAATTTATCTGGAATATGTAACAAAAAAATAATGTTTTTAAAGTTACAATGTTCAAAATATTTAAATGTTTTTATATCCAAATTCACTATAAAATTTATTATAATGATCAAAATTAGACTAATTGATCTATAATTTAACTAATTTTATTTTTAAACCATTTTTAAATATAAATTATCATTATATATTATTTATATTAAAACAATTTCAATTAAAATTTAGTATTTTCCACTATTCATCAAAAATAAAACATCTCATAAATGTTGTGTAATGTCACCCAAAGATAAATTTGAAATCATAATTTAAAAAAATATATATATATTTTTTCAAATAAAATTTCTAATATTGTCAAAATATATTTCTAAAATAATTATTCCAGTAAATAGAGACAAATTAATCTTTAAAAAAATATATATTTTTTTGCATAAAAATGTATTTTTTCTTATATTATTCCTGAAAAAATCAAATAGATGAAGGCACAAAATATTATTTCATATATATAAAATAAATTTACAAAATTATAATTTTCGAACATTAATCAACTTAATTTTTTCAGGTTAAATTAATTTGTCTCATAATAGATGTTTTTTTATAAAAATATATCCTTTATATTAAATAGGTTTTTAAATTCACTTCTAATTAATTAGTAACTAATAAATTTGACAATATTTTCGTAATATATTTAATCCACAAATTTATTTTTTGATAGACAATTTTTAAAAAAAAATAATAAAAATATTCAATAAAACTCGGTCTTGCCTGTAAAACAAGCGATTGGATAAATTCATTATAATGTTTTAATCAAAATAACTCATTATTGCATGAATATAAAGATATATAATATATATAAGTTAAAAACATACAAAAAATATCATAAATTATATGGTTTTATCTTCTTTTTTATGAATATTGTTCTGTGTTTTACATTTCATTTAATAAAAGTGTCATTTTTTATTTTCTGAGGTGTTACATAGTTGATATTATTTATACTTGGAAATTTAATTTCAATGTTATATCAGTCAAAATTAAACATTAATATTTTATTATTATTTCATGTTTCATTTTAAATTATCCTTTTATGTAAAAAATCTATCAAGGAATGAAAATTTATTTAAAGATAGTAAAATCATAATTATTAACGTGTTATATATACCCCATCAAATAAAATGCGTCCTTGAAATTTGAAATCGTGAATTGTAATCAATGGATAGAAATTTGAAAATTTTATTTTGAATACCCCACATTATAAAAGGTGTTAAAAAACGTTCTTATCAAAATTATGGAAATGGAAATATAAAGGATATCAAATAACTAGGATTCCCCATATTTAAACATTGCTGGGAAGGGAAAATATAGACATGTAAGAAAATTATAAAAAAAATATGGATTCTGATAGATATCATTGGCCAAAATAAATTTAATGATCAAGATACACTGAACAACCACCTAACCATAAATATATAATGAATTATTTTACCATTGATTAATCAAATATGATAAAAATAGGATGATATCATTTAAAGGTACTTTTCCTATAGATGAGGTATTTTTTTACATCAATATAGATAACACACAATTATATAATTACATGTTATATTTTTATTTCATGATAAGAGTTCCGTCATCTATTTAGGATTCAATAAATTTTTACTTCACCACTTACTGTAAACAACGAATATACAATATGATATTTTTTATGTTTGAAGCATTAATATTGACATTAATAATATCAAAAGATCCATAATAGAATAAATTTGTATTACTCATATCATTATTAAAAAACCAATTATTATCAAAATGTAATATTATAACAAAAATAAAAATTAATATATTTACCTCCAAAAAAAAACCATTGTTTTAACATAGAAAATTAATTAAATAAATAAGAGTATATCCAAAATACCTTAAATTAAAATAATTCTAAATGTGGTTTTATCCTCAATGTTTTTCTTATAACCATGAACATAAATCTCCAAATATATAACATAATTCTTCCTATGTTATCATTTACATTAATCCTTAATGATATGAATATTTTAATCCAACAAAACAGTTCCTAAATTTTTATTAATAACCTCAATATCCGTAATATTCAGAATTATTTGAACCCTTAATATGATTCAAAATTTCAACTTAATTTTATCCACAAAATAATTTATGTGAAAAAATGTCATACAGACCAATACAATACTTAAGCGTGTGATAATAACTACAACTTATCACCCTTTTGTTGTATGTTTATGTCCTGTGGAATTTTTGGATATGATGATTTGTTTCCTGACATATGGATTTATATATATATATATAATCATAATTCATATAAATTACATAAAAATAATATTAATATCATTAAAATAAAACTAATCATAAATTTTTTTGTAACTGATATATATTTATATAAAAAATTATTTTTTCATAAGATCATATATCATTAATTGTTTATTATTTCCATAACATCAAATATAGTATAAACCCAAAAGGCTACATGTACATTTAAAATTATTTCAATAAAAATATGGTATTCTTCATTATATAACTTTTTTCTTAAACACCATACCAAAAAGGGAAATAATACCCAAATTATCTCCCTACACACTCTTTACCATCATAGATTTATTTAACATATAACCAAATATGGGTTCTTATTACTTTAAACTTATAATCAAAATTTTAAAAATAATATAAAATAATTTTGGGAAATCCTCGCTCAACCATGATTATCATCTATTTAATTATATTATGATGTCTTCTTAGAGAGTGTGTGGATTTTTTTTAAACCATGTAATGTCGAACCCACAATGTAGACTAGACCATTGTTATGCACTTGGTGATATTAGAGTCTGTATCAATGAAACATTTTTAGCGATACTACACCCAGGTAAAATTATTCTAGATTCATATCACCGTGTTGAATATTGATATAGTTATAATTTTTTTAATCCACTCTCTCTAAACATCACTGAAATTTAAGGATAATTTTCTATACATAAAATTATATTTTTACATATCCTTAGATCAATCCATATATTTATCCAATATGTTGTGCCATACTAGTATCTAAATTTTATCTCAACTATTTCTCTGATACAAACAATAGAGACCCAAAAACTTTTGAAAATATTATAACTTGATTTTTAACATAAATATTGTTTAATTACCACAAAAAATATGAGAACAAATTTCCATAGAAAAATACGTTCATAATAAATGAAAGTGAAATTTAATGAATAATTATTTATTTAATTATCAAAATTGAGGTCATAAAAATATTTTATATTCTTCAACTGCATATGAAAACCTAGGGAATACATAGAATAAATATGTGATCTATAAGCCACAATAAATAAATAAACTTGATATGAATGAATAAAATGTTAGTCAATGGTATAAATGGTGTTATAAAAGAGAAAACACTTGTGAAATCACATTGAACTATAACATAATTAATAAAGTAACATGATAACAAGGAATAATAGGAAATGTGAAATTAACATGAATCATGACATAAGAAAACGTTAAGGGTAACTTCCAAGACACATCACATTGTTGATAAAGTCTCATGAAATATTATGTTTACTCCCTAAACACATAAATGAAATCTCATGAGAGTAAAAAAATTCATTATTTATTGGAGAGATATATAATTATAAACTCACTGATCACAATAATTTAATACACTAGAATATGGGTTCTAAATATTAAAATAAATCATAATATATAAACATAGAATTTTTCCATGAATTTATATGTGTTATAATATAATTCCTCAAAAAATAATCATATGAAATTTGAGAAAAAAGTCATTCAGGAAATTAAAAAATGAATATATTACCCCATAAGTTGATGGGATGGTGAGATAGGTATATATGTAAGATACAAATATACATAATTTTGAATCAGAAAATACTATTTAATTTTGTTTAAATTTATTAATATAACTGCATATATAAATATAGAAAACATTATTGAACAAAATAATCATCCATCTTTAAAAATACATTTTTAAAATATTAAATTAACAAAATATGATTGGGAAAAATTTATATTTAATATACCCTAATAAATCATAATTTAATCTTCAATGAAATAAATGATGGGTAATTAAATATCTAATGTATATGTTAATAAATTATCACCTTCAACTTTTATAAATAATGAAAATAATTCCTCATTTATGAAATCATGAAAAATTTTAATTTAAAAAAAATTTCAAATATATTAAACAAAGGATCAAAAATATTCTAAATTTATCATTGGATGATATTAAATAATATACATGAACACATTATTATAAAACATGGATTAGAAAAGAAAATTGATTTTTGTATGACATGATAAATGAACATAAGTTATCCTAAAAATAATTTCCTAATCATTTAATATACTCATGAGAAGATAGTTGTAATATTACTTGAAATTTTCAAAAAAATAAAATGATTGGAATATTTATTGATTTATTAGAAAAATATAAAATAATTTCATTCAATGGATATTTTAGTATGAACAATCCCATTTAAAAAATATTGAAGCATAAACCCTGTACACATTGTGAACTATTCAATCATAACACCTTTAAATGGTAATGTAAAACATATCATAAAATAACAGTATTTATGAAGAATTTATGATAAAATATTTAATGGGGTATTATAAAAACCATATAAAATAATTTTTCTTTAGAAAATAGAATGCGTTTCAGTGATTGAATTCTTGTGACAAAAGCCCTTACCTCGAGTCCAGGCCTCTCATGCATGCTTTATATCTCTTGTATAATAAACATGTCTGAATTATTTGTTTTCATAAGTATTTTTTATGGTTTTAATACCATATTATTAATACGTGTAAATTATTTATTTTAATGACATGTTTAATTACTTAATCAGTTATGTCCCTATATAGTATTTCAAGGATTATTAGATAATTATTTCAAAATCGTGTCGATTTGTTTACAATTGTCAAATTGGAAATAATTTTACCGTAAAAGTTGTAATTTGAATTAAATAATCATTATTTTTTTAAAAATATTCTACATTTAAAAATATCCATGAATTGTGGTAATCGTAAATGAACTATGTTACATTAATGGAGATGGTAGGTCATACATACATATGATTACTGTATAAAATTTTCAAAGATCCAGATAGAAAAAATGTACGTTTTATTTTATATTTAAAAATTAATGATAATATAATAAATAGTATATTAATTAATTCAATACACTAACATATACAGTTAATTAAATGTGGTTATAAATAAATCAATCCCATGGCTTTACGGGTTGATATTCTACCATACACATGAATAATTTCATCATATTTTAATGGATGGTAAGGTTAGAAAGTGTATAATATTTTAATTTTAAACAATAATTAACATATAATTAATATCATATATAACTATTAAATCCATAATTAGGAACAAATTTGATAAGATGCGATGGAAAACATATTACATTAATTTTTGACGTAGTATCATGCCATATATATGAACGATGGGTTAGATTTCCATTTTATGGGAGTGATGATTATAGAATAATATGTAATAAGTAATAATATGTCAAAATATTCTATAAAAAATTGTCATTATATTTTAATTGTTAATATATAATGGATATTTTAAAAATAATATGTAATAAGAAGTATATTAGTGAATAACATTGCCTTATATTAGAAGAACCTCCCTTAGATCTATTATTTTGAACATTATAGTTGGTATTTTTGGAAAGAAAATACGAGATAGAGTTAATATAATGATTTTGAGGAGGGAATGTTTAATTTTTTAAAAAAAATGGCTTTATATGTGGAAATAAGTTAGGGAAGTGAGTCACATTTTATAAATGGATTTGTGTGTCTTTTTTGTAAATACCCAAAACAATTCAATAATGAGATGTAAAAATCATTAGAAGTGCATCAAAAATTGATAATTTTTTTTAAAAGGAGATATCATTCTTATAAACACCTATGAATTTAAAAATAAATATTTTTTGAACATGCTGTTCTCTATAAGTCTATGTTTACTCACCATTGCGCAAATAATTTTAAAAGAATTGTATCTATTTTTATTAATTTTTATACGATTAATTTTGAAAAAATTATTTTTTATTTGTAATATAATATAAATTATTCAGATTCAAGCTATTGAATTGATTTTATCAAATTAAATATAGATTAATTTAAGAGTTTAATGTAATTTTAATCCTGAAGAGGTGTTAAAAAATGGATATTCAAGAATTATAGTTTTCAATCATAAAATGATATTATGTAAACTATATAGAATTTAATAAATTATAAATTTATTTAAATTTATTTTTATTGATAAATTAAATTTAAAATTCATTTCATTCATTCCTTATCCATTATTATTTATAATAGTAAAAAATGAGAAACATTCTGCCCTTTAAAATAGTTTTTAGTGAAAATTATTTTAAATCCTAAAAAATCAAATATTAAAATCCATTATATATAATATTTATATATAATTCATTAATTAATATTTTACTAATGAATAATTCATCTCCATTATATAATATTAAATAATAAATAGAATATTAAATTTCTGAATTTATTAAATAAAAATGATAGTTTTACAAAAACATCAGTATTTTTCAAAATTATAATGAAAATAAATATCCTCTAAAAGAGAAATAAATTATCATATATTAAATTTAATATTATGTCATTAATTTTTTTTAATAATCACTCCTAATAGTTTAAAATATTTATTATAATATTTTCTTTTGAAATGAATAAAAATAATTGTTTAATGAAATTTATTTTTCATGTAGAATTAATTATCTGTAAAAAAGATGTGTAAATATTTACCAATAAATATCAAATAAACGTAAATTTATTAATTCTATTAAATATTTCCTAAAGTAATTGTTACTATTTATAAAATCTATATAAAACACAATCTTATAAAAATTTAAAATTAATTTAAATATAATTTTTTTATGAATTCATGGGTTGTTACATTTAACAACGTCAAATAAATTTCATCTTTGCAATTGGAAATTTTTCATAGTAATAATAGTTTAGACTTTTGGAAATTATTTATTGTAAAACTCACATCATAAATGTGGTTATCAATAAATCATATTTAAAATAGTGAATGGTGTTAGTCAGATTAGGGTACTCCATAGTGGGGGACTGAATATCTTTTGAAACATATTTAAAAGCGTATTATTTAAATTACCACTAATATTTTAAATTTTGATTTCAAAGTTATGTAGTATTGAATTTATAAGATCTTGATTGTTCGATTATTTTCTCAAAATATTGATTAGTTCTTAGTTGCATCTATTTGAAAATTAATATAACTTTTCAAACGAACATAATAAGTAAATAAATTTATAAACAATTTCTATGACTAACTATCAGAGTTAAATGTAGTTATCTATATTATGTGATGAAAAGGATTAAAACTAAAAGGTAAACATGTATAAGAAATAAAAAAATATCTTTAGTCTCATGAAGAGAGTTAATCATATCCACTTGGGTATCACCTACCACTAATCTGATTAAATTAACAAATAGATTGTTCCATACCTTAGATGAGGATTTACAATTGTACATAGGGTTCTCAAAGTCACCCTTGACCACTACCACAATTTATCATGGGAAAAACTTTAAATAGGTAACAAACAACATCTTCCAAAGTTGTATGTGGGATACAAATGAATAAAAAGAGTGTAAGATTAATGATATCAATTATCTTTCTTTTATGCGTAGGATTTAGTGTGTGTGTGTGTGTATGTAATAAAAAGATGCACACACTACTCAGAAATGTAACTAAATGAACAAAACAGATATAAAGATGTAATATTTGGCATAGAAGGCTTAGTGGGTTATGTGGTGTATCTTTGGACTGGTTTGATGATGGAGAGTTGATTTATGAGTCTTCATTTGAATGTTTACAGAAAACAGAGTGTCATATTATGGCAGCATGGTACAAGTATGGTTCTGTAGGTGTATTCTTCTCCTAATTGATATGATGAATTTTTTTGAAAAGTGGATGTTAATTTATATTGAGATCCCGTTGTGTTATCTTCTATTGTTGATTTCATAGTGGTTTCTTGAGAGTTGTAGATGTTCCTCAGTATTTCTCTCACATGCATACCTCACACCACTTCTCATTCTACCATTTATCTCACATGTTTTTCCCTTTTCAAACATTCTAGCATGGGAATGTAAAAGTAGAGATTCCTCGCACATTTTACTATCTGTTTTCATATCTAAAAGTAGACATTAATTATGTCAGATTCCTTAAATAACACAAATATGAACATTAGAAACAACATTAATAAATAAAGATTCAAACAGTCTATCGGGGACTCGTCTATCATTGTTTCATTCTGTCATCGTCTCCTTCTATCAGTATCTCTTTACGTCTATGTATCCTTTTTTCAGTATATCATCCCATTTGTATATCATTTCGTCAGTCATTCCACACATCAATGACTCGTTGCATCAGTGACTTGTTTCAAAAGTGAGTCTATCCTTCTCTCGATGAGTCATTCCTTATGTTGGTGAGATAGTTGAACCAATGGTGTAACACCCCAGGTAAATAAAGAATATGACATTTTCATATTTATCTATATTTGTGAATAAAATATTAATATTACTTTAAAGGGGACACTACGCTCGATGGCGTACCCAACACGCAACAACGAGTTTCTTGGGAATCTTACGTTGCACTGTAATAATAAAATAATATTATATTAAATGGTAGTTAACATGTAGCCATTTTATTGGAGGGAATAGATAGAAATAACTAAAATATTATTATATATGTTTCTAAATGTTTTTACATTTATCCAATAAAAGATAGTGGCATAAAATACAGAAAGAATTCAATTTTAGGCGTATATGCCCTAGTTTTCACTAAAGGTTCACTTATCGCCTTTTGATGGAGAACCGTCATTAAATATAGTTTTTTCACTGTTATACATCCTTTTGGACCAAATAAAACTCTTCTTAAGAATTGGGACATCAAAATTTACATTGTGTAATTTTTTGGTATCTTTCTGATGAAGTTCATTTTTAATGAATAGTGTAAAATGTTGTATTTTAATTCAAAAAATATTTTTAATCTAATTTATTTATATGATTAGATTATCTTTTGAATTGGTTTTAAAGTTAAATTAGAATATATTTTTACCATTAAATCCAATATTGGTCGTTGTAATTAATTTCATTTTGAAATCAGACTGAAACTAGTGTCAATATTTTGATACTTATTATTTCATAAAAACACGTTATTTGCTCTGACATCGGGAATTAATTATTAATTTAATTAATGTGACTTATATGTTTTGAATTTTGTAAAATAGACATCATTTTTGAATTCGGAATATCAAATATAACTTAGGGTGAATTTTTGGGATTTTTCTGAAAAACGTCAATTTTTGATGAATAGTGAAACCACTAAGTGGTACTTATAAAAACTGATTTTTCCGTTTAAATGAAATTTTGCCATCTTTGTGTTTTGAATTTCAGAAATACAACATACATGGTTTTCAATAAGAATTAAAATGTGGTTCAATGGGATAAAAATAATTTTTTGGTGAATAGTAAGTTATTAAGTTTTTAATCGCGATTAGAGGTAATTAGTGTAGTTTAAGGTAAAAATAATTTTTAAATAATATGAAATGAACATGACACATGTCTTAACCTCATTGGATGTGTCATGGACGACCAAGAAAACCCATGGGTCAACTTGGGGACCCCATTAAGCCACTTTGGTTGGAAAATGACATTAATATCTTTTTATTTAAAGTTAATGTAGAAATGAGACAAACATGAAATTTTTTACTAAAACAATTTTTACATGGGGTTATACAAATCACATTTTTCACTATAAATATTAATTGGAAATCTAAAATTATTTCCTACATCATATTATTATTTTTTTATAATTTTTAGACATTGAATAAATTAAATTATTTATGACATCATGATGATGCAGCGATGACCTCATTATTTAACGATTTAAATAAAATTGAAAGATAATGTAATATCTAAGACCTAAACATGTACAAAACCTATTGGATTAGTGGATTTTGAACCCTTATCACCTTATCCTAGAAACACATCAATTTGGGACCTCTTAAATCCGAATACCATTTTAAAATAATGTGACTTTTCTTTACCTTCCAGGAGTGCCCCTCCTCTCCTATTATAAAAGGCCCCCACCTCTACCTCCTTACCCACACTCCCAAAGCATTTGGCTCGGCCAAACTCTGCCCATTTTGTCTCTCCACTTCCCTCTCTTACTCCTTGAAGCCTCACTTTGCGCAGAAGTCTTCCCAAGGAAACCTTTGAGCACAAACCAAAGGGAGTTACCCGATTTTAAGGTAATGTCTTCACTTGAGTCCTTTTTTTATTTTTCTTCTCCAACCCCCTAAACTCTTTTTATTAATTCTTTTGTAACAACTACAGCATCATCATTATACTAGGATGTTGTTATAAGAAGGATTCGAGCTACACTTTCACACACCTACAACTAATGGTTAAAGAACATACTGTTTCCGTGGATGGAGAATTTCGGCCTCCTGAAACGATGATTGGTCAACATTCTTTTAACACCTTCAAAGGTGTCCATTTAGATGACACTATATTTATATATGATATATAACAGGTTTATTTTTTCCTTAAGCTTCTTAATTTTTCATTTTGGGCATACCTTTATGGTCTCCATTATGGGTAAACGCGATATCTTCATTTAAGGAAGTGCGGTCTACTGCCCCCTCAAAGTGATTTGATTCGTTAATACCATATGTGGTACACATAAAGTATATATTTAATGATATTATATATGATAACATACTGTAATTAAAATTCTATTATTTATCATTATGTTTTAATTCCATTAAATATGAAATAGAAATGGAAGTAGCGATCATGCGTACGTACGGCTTACCATCTCCATGAACGGTACATTTCATTTCTTATCTCAAAATGTTATGTAATATTATAAGTACATATATATAATGGATATATATGTAATATATTACATCTAGATTATGTATATCATTATGGAAATATAACATATATATATCTCTCTCATTTTGTTTTAATTCCATTAATATGACAAAAAAATGAAAGTAGTGTTCATGCGTACGTATGGCCTACCGTCTCCATGAATGGTGCTTTTCGTTTTTTATCACCAAATGATATGGAATAGTATAAAATAAATATTTACTGGATATATATGATATTTTAATAATTAATACTATTCTGGAAATTATTTACTTATAACTACATGGGCAATCTTTTTTCAAACAAGTTCATTTTTGACTCATGTACCAAACATCGGCAAAAACGTCTGATATGAACTAACATTATTAAACAATTATTATAACATTATAATATGTGATATGAACTGAATAATAATATCTAAAGTTGGTACATAGGCAATTAATAATTGACCAATGTTTATTATTCAGGAATATAAAGAAACGAACAAGACAAGTTGGACTTGAGGTAAGGGATCCTACTCCACTCATTCTTTTTGAGTACACTCTTTTATGTCATTCCTTTTAAAGATCATATTTCTTGTTATTGGGTTGTTATTTTATATTAATACTACTTTAATTTTTATGTTTATGTGATGAGAGACCCTATTCCCTCTCATCAATCCATTTTGGAAGTTTTGAGTGGCGCCGTTAGGCTGCCGAATTTTCGTAAGAGATCTAACCTCTCTCTTTCTTTTTAAGTACTGTCCTTTATGTCACTTATTTTAAGCTCCTCTTTGTTATTATGGGGGATGTTATTTTATATTAATCTTTCTTTAAATTTTATTATAATATGATGAGAGACCCTATTTGTTCTCATCAATCCATTTTTGGAAGTCTTAAGTGGCGTCGTTAGGCTGCCGAGTTTTCGTAAGGGATTTTTCATCTCACTTTTCTTCCCATGAGATTTATGCTACATTTTCCATAATTTCCTTTGAATGGTGTATGTAATGCCCATTATTTTACTCATTGTGTAATATACTTTCTTTTATGAGTATTTACATCAATGTTGTATTGTCCTTCTTTCACGAGGTGTATGTTTCGAAAGATACCCATATTGGTAAGGGAACCTTTCACCCTCCACTTTTTAAAAGACTTCTTTTGTTGGGTATTTTAATTTACATATTTTTATTTTGGGATATGTTCTCATATATCCTTATTGATGTAAATTTTATGTCCAAGTGATGAGATACCCTTTTTTTTCGCTCATCAACTCATTTTGATGTGACACCATTAGGCTGTCAAGGGAACTTCTTAACCCAATTTGGATTTCTTTGGGTTCAACATGTAGTTATTGAATATGTCATCCTTTGAATATGTGTGAATGACCTTTGATTATTTTACACATTATATCCACTTATATTATGTGTATTCGTTTGTCACACATAATTATGTAATTGATTTATCCTTAAACCAAGGATACCGTCTTTGTAAGGGACTTCGTCTCAATCTCCTTTCATTGAGGCATATTCTGTTTCATACAGAACCTACTTTTATACGGTGTATAAACCACTTTGACTTTTACATTTATTCAAAAGGAATATTTTTATACGAAATGTTTATTAAACGACAAAAGGGAATGTTTTTGTCGTACGTATGCGACGACAACGACTTCTCCGACGTCGTGACCATTATTTGAGTTTCAGCTTCCTCTACAAGCCATACCTTCTTTTTTAAAAGAAAAATAAATACCATGTGTTACTTTTCTTTATTTTGGTATTGAAAATGGTTTTCATATTTTTTCATATCAATGTGTTGTATTGATATATTGTGATTGAAAGTTGGAAATGGTATGTTTCCTTTATGCATGTCTTATGTGATACGATTATGTTGAGGTTCTTGGGAATTATTATGAATACGGGTGGTTCCGTGATAAAATATGGGCGGGTGAGCCCGATATAGCTCTCCAATGCATTGGGTAACGCGATGGAGTGAAATGTTAAGGTTTCTCTGAAGATATTTAGGGAATATACTATGATGGGTATTCCAAACGTAACCAAGAGGGTTACTCCCTACGTAAGAATGTTATGAATGACTCGAGTTACCTTTATGTCTTATGATTTCAGTGATTTATTCATGGTTTGATGAGGTATGTTAAAGTGCCTATGTTTTATGGTTAATGTATGATTTCATTATTATGTATATATGAAATCATGTTTCCATTCCATATTTTTATAACCCTTACTGAGCTTTTAATGCTCAGCCAAAGTTTTTGAAATGTTTTTCACGGGTCAAGGGAAAGGTACATGATGTGATGATATTGTCAAGGATGTGTCAAGAAATAATCTTTGTTTCATTTTAAATATTTTTCCGTTGATGGGAAGAATGAATATTGTCTTTTATGTAACCACTTTTTTAATTGTGGAATGTAATGCAAGTTTCATGATCTAATTCTCTAAAAATATAAACCCTAAAAGATCCTAAATGTGTAATCTTGTCATAACTCATGATTAAGTAATGTTTAAGGCTGGGGCCTTATAGTTGGTATCAGAGGGCGGTTTAGATAACTTTAGAGGTTAGGGTATTCTTTATGCATAAGTGACATTACCATAATGGTTTGGATTTCAGAAAGAGTCCTATTTTTAGATAAAGTGAATGAGTATGTATATCTTAGTGTTTACCTTCCTCATTAGTACATGATGGTTTTGTTGATATACTCACACTGACATTTCTATTTTTAGTAAATGGATGGATCTAGAAGGCACCAAAGAGACAACAGTTTTGAAGGAAACTATGGTGGTTCTATGATTAAGATACTAGATAAAATGGAGGATTCCATGAGGAAACTCGTGGTTGTTCTAAACCAAATATCAAGGAGTCATGATCAACCACTTGAACCTTGGTATGTTCTATAATGCATTATGTAATAGATGACCAATCGATGTGGATGTTCAGGTAATAATTATAAAGGTAACCATTAGAGTTTATATGATCCTTACTTTTGAGGTAATTATGGGTTATTATATGATATGCTGGAAAATGAAAGGCATGAGATAAACTTGAGGTTAAAATATGTTATGATCATTTTTGATGATTTTATCTCTTTTTGGGGAATGATTTAAGAATTATATAGTTTTGGAAAATGGACAACACGCAGACCGTGTGACTACCCGTCGCGTCGGACAAAGCTGCGGGAATCGAACCCACAATCAAAGTGTGACTGGTATTTATCGCCTACCACTAGACTACGTGAAGACCCTGATTAGTTTGACCGGTTCTTTTTAGTTATATGATTTTATGAATTAAGAGTAAGTTTATTTTGGTTTATTTATGAAAATTATTAACCTATCATGGATGATATGTGATTAGATTAATTACTTTTCAATACAAGACTTTAGGAAAAACTGATGTTGTTTGGAGCTAAATGTTAGGATTTAACATGGAAGACTATGTGACTAAATCCTTCAAATATTTGGGTTTCAATCTTAGATTGGTTTACTTTGAAGAATTTTATGGACAAATTGTTTATCGGATGGTCCTCGTTGAACTTTGGTTTGTGTTGGACAAATATTGGAGATTAAGCATAGATTTTCTTTTTAATGGGTTATCCTTTTCTGGATTATCTGACCTTATACTAACCTTTTTTGGTTTTTTTTGGTTAATGCCTAAAGACATGGTATGTATAAAATTCTCTTTGGTGGATTAGGTGATTCACAATAAGTTGATTATAGTACTCTTAATGCGAACAAGCCTCCCTAAATACTCATCTTTTGGAAAAAAATAGGAGTTTGATTAAGGAATCTAGTAAAAGTTGAAAGTCAACATGATAAGTGATTATGTTTCCATATGAATAAATTCCTCAATAAAAAGTAACTTAAAACAAAAATGTTGTTTATTAAATTTTCCTTCTGGGTAATCGAATACCGTTTAACCCATCACAAGTTTGTGATTTTCTTATGGTTAACTTTCTCCTAGACATGTTTACTATCACTCTCCCTCAAGAACATGACCCTTTTCTTTTTCTTCCATGTCCATGTTTTTCTACATGTAATCCTAGTATGGGTTAACTCGGGTGACCTCTGTACTTATCTTCATTTATTTTAAAGTGATTGTTTTACCGACTCTTGTTCCGATGTGGGACTTTCAAAGATGTTTCCAAGCTCAATTTTAAAAATTTCGGGGACGCGATTCCCAAAAGGGGGGAAGGATGTAACACCCCAGGTAAATAAAAAATATTACATTTTCATATTTATCCACATTTGGGAATAAAATATTAATATTACTTTATAGGGTATGCTATGCTCGATGGCGTACCCAACACGCAACAACGAGTTTCTTGGGAATCTTATGTTGCACTCTAATAATATAATAATATTATTTTAAATGGTAGTTAACATGTAGCCGTTCTATTGGAAGGAATATATAGAAATAACTAAAATATGTTTATATATGTTTTTAAATGTTTTTACATTTATCCAATAAAAGATAAAGGCATAAAATATGTAAAGAATTCAATTTTAGGCGTATATGCCCTAGTTTTCACTAAAGGTTCACTTATCTCTTTTTGATGGAGAACAGTCATTAAATATAGTTTTGTTCACTCTTATACATCCTTTTGGACCAAATAAAACTCTTCTTAATAATTGGGACATCAAAATTTATTTTTGTAAATTTTTGGTATCTTTCTGATAATGTTCATTTTTTAATGAATAGTGTAAAATGTTGTATTTTCATTCAAAACCTCTTTTAAATATAATTTGTTTATATTATTAGATTATCTTTTAAATTGGTTTTAAAGTGAAATTAGAATATATTTTTACCATTAAATCCAATATTGGACGTTGGAATTAATTTCACATTGAAATCAGACTTAAACTAGTGTCAATCTTTTGATACTTATTGTTTCATAAAAACATGCTATTTGCTCTGATGTCGGTAATTAATTATTAAATTAATTAATGTGACTTATATGTTTTGACTTTTGTAAAATATAATTCATTTTTGAATTCGGAATATCAAATATATCTTAGGGTGAATTTTTGGGATTTTTCTGAAAAACATCAATTTTTGATGAATAGTGAAACCAGTAAGTGGTACTTATAAAAACTGATTTTTCCGTTTAAATGAAATTTTTCCATATTTTTATTTTGAATTTCCAAAATCAGACATACATGATTGTCATTAAGAAGTAAAATGTGGTTCAATGGGATAAAAATAATTTTTTCGTGAATAGTAATTTATTAAGTTTTTAATCGCGATTAGAGTTAATTAGTGTAGTTTAAGGTAAAAATAATGTTTTAATAATATGAAATGAACTTGACAGACGTCCTAACCTCATTGTATGTGTCATGGCCGACCATGAAAACCCATGGGTCAACTTGGGGACCCCATTAAGCCACATTGGTTGGCAAATGACATTAATATCTTTTTATTTAAAGTTAAAGTAAAAATGAAACAAACATGAAATGTTTTATTAAAACAATTTTTACATGATGTTATACAAATCCGATTTTTGACTATAAATATTCATTGGAAAGAGAAAACGATTTACTACATCATAGTATTTTGTTTTATAATTTTTATACATTAAATAAATTAAATTATTTATGACATCATGATGATGCAGCGGTGACCTCATTATTTAACGATTTAAATAAAATGGAAAGATAATGTAATATCTAAGACCTACACATGTCCAAAACCTATTGGATGAGTGGATATCTAACCCTTATCACCTTATCCTCGAAACACATCAATGTGGGACCTCTTAAATCCAAAAACCGTTTTAAAATAAAGTGACTTTTCTTTACCTTCCAAGAATGCCCCTCCTCTCCTCTTATAAAAGGCCCCCACCTCTACCTCCTTACCCACACTCCCAAAGCCTTTGGCTCGGCCAAAATCTACCCAGTTTGTCTCTCCACTTCCCTCTCTTACTCCTTGAAGCCTCACTTTGGGCATAAGTCTTCCCAAGGAAGCCTTTGAGCTCAAACAAAAGGGAGTTACCTGATTTTAAGGTAATGTCTTCACTTGAGTCCTTTTGTTTTATTTTGCTTCTCCAACCCCCTAAACTCATTTTATTCATTTCTTTTGTAACAACTCCAGTATCATCAATATACTAGGATGTTGTTATAAGAAGTATTCGAACTACACTTTCACACACCTACATCTAATGTTTAATGAACATACTGTTTCCGTGGATGGCGAATTTCGGCCTCCCGAAACGATGATTGTTCAACATTATTTTAACACCTTCAAAGGTGGACATTAAGATTACACTATATTTATATATGATATAAAATATTCTTATTTTTTCCTTATGATTCTGTTTTTTTTGGGAATACCTTAATGCTTTCCATTATGGGTAACCCCAATATCTTCATTTAACGAAATGCGGACTACCACCCCCTCAAAGTGATTTGATTCATTAATACCATATGTGGTACGTATAAAGGATATATTTAATGATATTATATATGATACCATAATGGAATTAAAATACTGTTATGTATCATTATTTTTTAATTCCATTAAATATGAAATAGAAATGGAAGTAGCGTTCATGAGTACGTACGGCTTACTGTCTCCATGAACGGTACATTTCATTTATTATCTCAAAATGTTATGTAATATTATAAGTACATATATATAATGGATATATATGTAATATATTGCATCTAAATTATTTATATCATTATATAATTATAACATATATATATCTCTCTCATTTTGTTTTAATTCCATTAATATGACAAAAAAATGAAAGTAGCGTTCATGCGTACGTACGGCCTACCGTCTCCATGAACGGTGCTTTTCATTTTTTATCTCCAAATGATATGGAATAGTATAAAATGAATATTTACTGGATATATGTGATATTTTAATCATTAATAATATTCTGGAAATTATTTACTTATAACTACATGGGCAATCTTTTTTCAAACAAGTTGATTTTTGACTCATGTACCAAACATCGGCAAAAACATCTGATATGAACTAACATTATTAAACATTTATTATAACATTATAATATGTGATATGAACTGAATAATAATATTTAGGGGAGGTACTTAGGAAATTATTAATTGACCAAAGTTTATTATTCAGGAATATAATGAAACGAACAAGACAAGTTGGACTTGAGGTAAGGGATCCTACTCCACTCTTTCTTTTTAAGTACACTCTTTTATGTCATTCCTTTTAAAGCTCATATTTCTTGTTATTGGGTTGTTCTTTTATATTAATCTTACTGTAATTTTTATGTTCCTGTGATGAGAGACCCTATTCTCTCTCATCAATCCATTTTGGAAGTTTTGAGTGGCGCCGTTAGGCTGCCGAATTTTCGTAAGAGATCTAACCTCTCTCTTTCTATTTAAGTACTCTCCTTTATGTCACTTCTTTTAAGGTCCTCTTTGTTATGATGGGGGATGTTATTTTATATTCAACTTTCTGTAAATCTTATTTTAATATTATGAGAGACCCTATTTGATCTCATGAATCCATTTTTGGAAGTTTTAAGTGGCGCTGTTAGGCTGCCGAGTTTTCGTAAGGGACTTTTCATCTCACTTTTATTCCCATGACATTTATGATACATTTTACATAATTTCCTTTGAGTGGTGTATGTACTTCCCATTATTTTACTCATTGTGTAATATAATTTCTTTTATGAGTATTTACATCAATTTTGTATTTTCCTTCTTTCACGAGGTGTATGTTTTGAAAGATACCAATGTCGGTAAGAGAACCATTCACCCTCCTATTTTTAAATAACTTATTTTGTTGGGTCTTTTAATTTACATATTGTTATGTTGGGATATGTTCTCATATTTCCTTATTGATGTAAATTTTATGTCCAAGTGATGAGATACCCTTTTTTTATCTCTCATCAACTCATTTTGATGTGACGCCGTTAGGCTGTCAAGGGAACTTCATAACCCAATTTCGATTTCTTTGGGTTCAACATGTAGTTATTGAATATGTCATCCTTTAAATATGTGGGAATGTCCTTTTATTATTTTACACTTAATATCCACTTATATTTGGTGTATTCGTTTGTCACACATAATTATGTAATTGATTTATCCTTAAACCAAGCATACCATCTTTGTAAGAGACTTCGTCTAAATCTCCTTTCATTGAGGAATATTCTGTTTTACACACAACCTTATTTTATACGGTGTATAAACCACTTTGACTTTTACTTTTATTCAAAAGGAATATTTTTATACGAAGTGTTTATTAAACGACAAAAGGGAATGTTTTTTTCGTACGTATGTGGCGACAACAACTTCTCCGCTGTCATGACAATTATTTGAGTTTCGGATTCCTCTACAAGCCATACCGTCTTTTTTAAAAGAAAAATAAATACCATGTTTTACTTTACTTTATTTTGGAATTGAAAATGGTTTTCATAATGTTTTTATATCAATGTGTTGTATTGATATCTTGTGATTGAGAGTTAGAAATGTTATGTTTTCTTTATGCATGTTTTATGTGATACGATTTTGTTGAGGTTCCTGGGCATTATTATGAATACGGTTGGTTCCGTGATAAACTAAGGGCGGGTGAGCCGAATATAGCTCTTCAATGCATTGGGTAACGCGATGGAGTGTAACGTTATGGTTTCTCCGAAGAGATTTAGGGAATATACTGTGATTGGTATTCCAAACGTAACCAAGAGGGTTACTCTCTATGTAAGAATGTTATGAATGCCTCAAGTTACCTTTATGTATTATGATTTCTATGATTTATTCATGGTTTGATGAGTTATGTTAAAGTGCCTATGTTTTATGGGTAAAGTATGATTTTATTCTTATGTATATATGAACTCATGTTTCCTTTCCATATTTTTATAACCCTTACTGTGCTTTTTATGCTCATCCCAAGTTTTTGAAATGTTTTTCACATGTCAAGGGAAAGGTACATGATGTGATGACAGTGTCAAGGATGTGTCAAGAAAGAATTTGTGTTTCATTTTAAATATGTTTCCATTGATGGGACAAATGAATATTGTCTTTTATGTAACCACTTTGTTTAAATGTTGAATGTAATGCAAGTTTCACAATCTAATTCTCTAAAACTGTAAACCCTAAAAGATCCTCAATGTGTAATCTTGTAATAACCCAAGATTAAGTAAGGTTTAAGGCTGGGGCCTTATAAAAGGTGATTCATTTCAACTTACAGTGAGTCATTCTGTTGGTAGAAAAACACTACGGTAGTTCACTTGAAATTGACGTAGGTCATCTGGGTCGATGAGTCATGTGAAACAGTGTGTCATCTGTGTCAGTGTCATGTGCAATTTGTGAGTCATCCGCATTGGTGTCATTTGCAATGGCGAGTCTTCTGCGTCGGTGTCATCTACAACGGTGAGTTGGCTGCATCAGTGTCATGTGAAAAATTGATTCCTTTAATGGTATCAACATTATATTCTTAGAACATATGTATTTTTGAACTGTCTTTCTATGAGTCATATGTCTATCCGCGATTCATCTATCTTTTGATGCTAGTGACTCATACATAGATTATTTTTATATGTTCTTTCATTCAAACAATTGAACAATGTGAGAGAGTTATAGTACCTATAATTACAGATATACAATTTAGTAATATTTGTTTTTTTAATTAAGCTCACATAAATAGTTACATGATTTAAATGATTTTATATTAATGGTAGTTCATTGGAATAATTTATAATCATTGACATAAGGAAAAATATATGTTAATATATGACATGAGTTGTGATAATTTAAACCATTGTATTTAGAGATAGTTCCAAAAATATCTATTGGACAATAATATACACCTTTTGATAATAAAAAATTATGGCATTATTATGTATCATCAGATATAATATTAGAATAAGGTATCAGATATAATAAAGATAAAAATAATTTATAAGAGATAATAATGATGAAAATATATTATCATAGATAATAATGCATAAACCCAAAAAAGTTCCACCCTTTTAATAATGCAAAATAAAATTCTCCCCCATTTAATAATTAGTAATAAAATTCTCTCCTATTTTGGATTAGAAAAAAGTGTGTGGTGTAACATTATACATAGAGAAATTGCATTCATAAGAAATATACACTAAATGATAAAATGTACAATGAATCAACCCTATAAAAAATCACTTGAAACTGTATTCTTGGTTCAAGGGGTTCATTCCCCTTATCAGAACTATCAATTAATGGATCATAAAGAGGGTTACTCTGAGAAGCAGGATGGGTTGAATGGATTTTTAGGGGATTTCGAGGAAATCATTCAGGAACTTTAGAATCTAGGGTAGGTTTGAGCAATGAAATAAAATGTGGTTGAACAATTTCATTAAAGACAGGTCTGATCAGAGGAAAGGCTAATAAAATTTGCATTTTAGGTTGAGCAAAAACTGACCTAGTAGGGCCATGTGGTGAAGCATTTTATACAATAATGGATTCACATTGGAAGGGATATATGTTTTTAACATCATGATGAACTATTCAATTTAATGTTTACCATATTTCATTGCCTTTTAAAATCATATTTTTTTCAATAATCATGTCCAAAATGCGAGTGAATTCTCTTAGCATCTGAATCTGAACCTTAAAAACAATTTTCAATGGAAGAAGAGTATGATAGGTGAAAAAAATACATAAACATAATATTCATTTGATGCTTTCTGATGAGTTGGGAGAAACAATAATTAATACTATTTGTCATATTTTCCTATGTGTGTGAAGAACTCCTTGAATAATAGTCAACATGGTCAAGCAATTTATTAGAGGTGTACTCATCCTTGGACAAAAATTCAACTAAAGCATTCAAATCATCTTTCAAAACTAATATAACAGTAGTAATATCATAATTTTTTAAAGGTAGAACCAATGGTGTGTAGGTTGAAGTAAGAGTAGAGGAGGTATGTTATTTAACTTCTTTTCATATATTGGAAAACTAAAGAGATTCGAAAATTGAAAAAAGATTCAAAATATAATTCATAAAAAATTACATTGTATTTCTGTACTTGGTGATAAAATCATTTATTATAGTGTTTCACTTCTTTATCTCATTTTCAAGCTTGGTGTTTCATGTAAAAATTGATTATATAGTTGTAATTAAATTTTGTTGAATTTCGTTAATCACCATCCTAGAAACCGAAGCAACATCTTCTTGAGAAATACTGGATGATTCAAGAGTAGAAATAAGAGCTTCATATTTCATTACCCCATCAACCACATACCTAATTTCATTCAAATTTTCCACCATCTCGGTGTTCTCTCTTATAATTTCATCAATTTCATATCTCATTTAATATCGTACTAAGTTTATTATGGAGGGAAATACATCTTTATTGAATTTTTTGACAAATTATTTTTCGAAATTGAAACTAGAATAGGTCTCAGAATCTAGTTCCCTTTCACCATGTGCAAATAATACATCATCAGAATCATAATAATATAACTCCAATGTCACATAACTATGATGCCTCAACCATTATGCCAAAATATCAGAATCCAAAGGAATAAGAGTATCAATTCTTAATCATAAAATACGATTCTATACATCATCATGAGATTCCATTATTTTAGGATGCCCCTTAGTATCTGTATTCTTGGAAAATAGATCCTCCCCGGTCACCACTTCATGTCTAGGTTACTCTTCTTTATGCAGAGTTATTTTATAGTGTATAAAATGGAGAAATGGAAGTAGAGATCATGCATACGTACGGCTTACCATCTCCATGAATGGTACATTTCATTTCTTATCTCAAAATGTTATGTAATATTATAAGTACATATATATAATGGATATAAATGTAATATATTACATCTAGATTATGTATATCATTATGGAATTATAACATATATATCTCTCTCATTTTGTTTTAATTCCATTAATATGACAAAAAAATGAAAGTAGTGTTCATGCGTACGTATGGCCTACCGTCTCCATGAACTGTGCTTTTCGTTTTTTATCTCCAAATGATATGGAATAGTATAAAATAAATATTTACTGGATATATATGATATTTTAATAATTAATACTATTCTGGAAATTATTTACTTATAACTACATGGGCAATCTTTTTTCAAACAAGTTCATTTTTGACTCATGTACCAAACATCGGCAAAAACATCTGATATGAACTAACATTATTAAACAATTATTATAACATTATAATATGTGATATGAACTGAATAATAATATCTAAAGTAGGTACTTAGGCAATTAATAATTGACCAATGTTTATTATTCAGGAATATAAAGAAACGAACAAGACAAGTTGGACTTGAGGTAAGGGATCCTACTCCACTCATTCTTTTTGAGTACACTCTTTTATGTCATTCCTTTTAAAGCTCATATTTCTTGTTATTGGGTTGTTATTTTATATTAATACTACTTTAATTTTTATGTTTATGTGATGAGAGACCCTATTATCTCTCATCAATCCATTTTGGAAGTTTTGAGTGGCGCCGTTAGGCTACCGAATTTTCGTAAGAGATCTAACCTCTCTCTTTCTTTTTAGGTACTGTCCTTTATGTCACTTATTTTAAGCTCCTCTTTGTTATTATGGGGGATGTTATTTTATATTAATATTTCTTTAAATTTTATTATAATATGATGAGAGACCCTATTTGTTTTCATCAATCCATTTTTGGAAGTCTTAAGTGGCGTCGTTAGGCTGCCGAGTTTTCGTAAGGGATTTTTCATCTCACTTTTATTCCCGTGAGATTTATGCTACATTTTCCATAATTTCCTTTGAATGGTGTATATAATGCCCATTATTTTACTCATTTTGTAATATACTTTCTTTTATGAGTATTTACATCAATGTTGTATTGTCCTTCTTTCACGAGGTGTATGTTTCGAAAGATACCCATGTCGGTAAGGGAACCTTTCACCCTCCACTTTTTAAAAGACTTCTTTTGTTGGGTATTTTAATTTACATATTTTTATTTTGGGATATGTTCTCATATATCCTTATTGATGTAAATTTTATGTCCAAGTGATGAGATACCCTTTTTTTTCGCTCATCAACTCATTTTGATGTGACACCATTAGGCTGTCAAGGGAACTTCTTAACCCAATTTGGATTTCTTTGGGTTCAACATGTAGTTATTGAATATGTCATCCTTTGAATATGTGTGAATGACCTTTGATTATTTTACACATTATATCCACTTATATTAGGTGTATTCGTTTGTCACACATAATTATGTAATTGATTTATCATTAAACCAAGGATACCGTCTTTGTAAGGGACTTCGTCTCAATCTCCTTTCATTGAGGCATATTCTGTTTTATACAGAACCTACTTTTATACGGTGTATAAACCACTTTGACTTTTACATTTATTCAAAAGGAATATTTTTATACGAAATGTTTATTAAACGACAAAAGGGAATGTTTTTGTCGTACGTATGCAGCGACAACGACTTCTCCGACGTCGTGACCATTATTTGAGTTTCAGCTTCCTCTACAATCCATACCTTCTTTTTTAAAAGAAAAATAAATACCATGTGTTACTTTTCGTTATTTTGGTATTGAAAATGGTTTTCATATTTTTTCATATCAATGTGTTGTATTGATATATTGTGATTGAAAGTTGGAAATGGTATGTTTCCTTTATTCATGTCTTATGTGATACGATTATGTTGAGGTTCTTGGGAATTATTATGAATACGGGTGGTTCCGTGGTAAAGTAAGGGCGGGTGAGCCCGATATAGCTCTCTAATGCATTGGGTAACACGATGGAGTGAAACATTAAGGTTTCTCTGAAGATATTTAGGAAATATACTATGATGGGTATTCCAAACGTAACCAAGAGGGTTACTCCCTACGTAAGAATGTTATGAATGACTCGAGTTACCTTTATGTCTTATGATTTCAGTGATTTATTCATGGTATGATGAGGTATGTTAAAGTGCCTATGTTTTATGGGTAAAGTATGATTTCATTATTATGTATATATGAAATCATGTTTCCATTCCATATTTTTATAACCCTTACTGAGCTTTTAATGCTCATCCAGAGTTTTTGAAATGTTTTTCACGGGTCAAGGGAAAGGTACATGATGTGATGATATTGTCAAGGATGTGTCAAGAAATAATCTTTGTTTCATTTTAAATATTTTTCCGTTGATGGGAAGAATGAATATTGTCTTTTTTGTAACCACTTTTTTAATTGTGGAATGTAATGCAAGTTTCATGATCTAATTCTCTAAAAATATAAACCCTAAAAGATCCTAAATGTGTAATCTTGTAATAACTCATGATTAAGTAATGTTTAAGGCTGGGGCCTTATAGTTGGTATCAGAGGGCGGTTTAGATAACTTTAGAGGTTAGGGTATTCTTTAGGCATAAGTGACATTACCATAATGGTTAGGATTTCAGAAAGATTCCTAGTTTTAGATAAAGTGAATGAGTAAGTATTTCTTAGTGTTTACCTTCCTCATTAGTACATGATGGTTTTGTTGATATACTCACACTGACATTTCTATTTTTAGTAAATGGATGGATCTAGAAGGCACCAAAGAGACAACAGGTTTGAAGGAAACTATGGTGGTTCTATGATTAAGATACTAGATAAAATGGAGGATTCCATGAGGAAACACGTGGTTGTTCTAAACCAAATATCAAGGAGTCATGATCAACCACTTGAACCTTGGTATGTTCTATAATGCATCATGTAATAGATGACCAATCGATTTGGATGTTGAGGTAATAATTATAAAGGTAACCATTAGAGTTTATATGATCCTTACTTTTGAGGTAATTATGGGTTATTATATGATATGCTGGAAAATGAAAGGCATGAGATAAACTTGAGGTAAAAATATGTTATGATCATTTTTGATGATTTTATCTCTTTTTGGGGAATGATTTAAGAATTATATAGTTTTGGAAAAAGGACAACACGCAGACCGTGTGACTACCCGTCGCGTCGGACAAAGCTGCGGGAATCGAACCCACAACCAAAGTGTGACTGGTATTTATCGCCTACCACTGGACTACGTGAAGTCCCTGATTAGTTTGACTGGTTCTTTTTAGTTATATAATTTTATGAATTAAGATTAAGTTGATTTTGGGTTATTTATGAAAATTATTAACCTATCATGGATGATATGTGATTAGATTAATTACTTTTCAATACAAGACTTTAGGAGAAACTGATGTTGTTTGGAGCTAAATGTTAGGATTTAACTTGGAAGACTATGTGACTAAATCCTTCAAATATTTGGGTTTCAATCTTATATTGGTTTACTTTGAAGAATTTTATGGACAAATTGTTTATCAGATGGTCCTCGTTGAACATTGGTTTGTGTTGGACAAATATTGGAGATTAAGCATAGATTTTCTTTTTAATGGGTTATCCTTTTCTGGATTATCTGACCTTATACTAACCTTTTTGGTTTTGTTTTTGGTTAATGCCTAATGACATGGTATGTATATAATTCTCTTTGGTGGATTAGGTGATTCACAAGAAGTTGATTATAGTACTCTTAATGCGAACAAGCCTCCCTAAATACTCATCTTTTGGAAAAAAAATATGAGTTTGATTAAGGAATCTAGTAAAAGTTGAAAGTCAACATGATAAGTGATTATGTTTCCATATGAATAAATTCCTCAATAAAAAGTAACTTAAAACAAAAATGTTGTCTATTAAATTTTCCTTCTGGGTAATCGAATACCGTTTAACCCATCACAAGTTTGTGATTTTCTTATGGTTAACTTTCTCCTAGACATGTTTACTATCACTCTCCCTCAAGAACATGACCCTTTTCTTTTTCTTCCATGTCCATGTTTTTCTACATGTAATCCTAGTATGGGTTAACTCGGGTGACCTCTGTACTTATCTTCATTTATTTTAAAGTGATTGGTTTACCGACTCTTGTTTTGATGTGGGACTTTCAATGATGTTTCCAAGCTCAATTTTAAAAATTTCGGGGACGCAATTCCTAAAAGGGGGGAAGGATGTAACACCCCAGGTAAATAAAAAATATTAAATTTTCATATTTATCCCCATTTGTGAATAAAATATTAATATTACTTTAAAGGGTATGCTATGCTCGATGGCGTACCCAACACGCAACAACGAGTTTCTTGGGAATCTTATGTTGCACTCTAATAATATAATAATATTATTTTAAATGGTAGTTAACATGTAGCCGTTCTATTGGAGGGAATATATAGAAATAACTAAAATATGATTATATATGGTTTTAAATGTTTTTACATTTATCCAATAAAAGATAAAGGCATAAAATATGTAAAGAATTCAATTTTAGGCGTATATGCCCTAGTTTTCACTAAAGGTTCACTTATCGCATTTTGATGGAGAACAGTCATTAAATATAGTTTTGTTCACTCTTATACATCCTTTTAGACCAAATAAAACTCTTCTTAATAATTGGGACATCAAAATTTACTTTGTGTAAATTTTTGGTATCTTTCTGATAAAGTTCATTTTTTAATGAATAGTGTAAAATGTTGTATTTTCATTCAAAACCTCTTTTAAATCTAATTTGTTTATATTATTAGATTATATTTTGAATTGGTTTTAAAGTGAAATTAGAATATATTTTTACCATTAAATCCAATATTGTACGTGGGAATTAATTTCACATTGAAATCAGACTTAAACTAGTGTCAATCTTTTGATACTTATTGTTTCATAAAAACATGCTATTTGCTCTGATGTCGGTAATTAATTATTAAATTAATTAATGTTACTTATATGTTTTGAATTTTGTAAAATATAATTCATTTTTGAATTCGGAATATCAAATATATCTTAGGGTGAATTTTTGGGATTTTTCTGAAAAACATCAATTTTTGATGAATAGTGAAACCACTAAGTGGTACTTATAAAAACTGATTTTTCCGTTTAACTGAAATTTTTCAATATTTGTATTTTGAATTTCAAAAATCCGAAATACATGATTGTCATTAAGAAGTAAAATGTGGTTCAATGGGATAAAAATAATTTTTTCGTGAATAGTAATTTATTAAGTTTTTAATCGCGATTAGAGTTAATTAGTGTAGTTTAAGGTAAAAATAATGTTTTAATAATATGAAATGAACTTGACAGATGTCCTAACCTCATTGTATGTGTCATGGCCGACCAAGAAAACCCATGGGTCAACTTGGGTACCCCATTAAGCCACTTTGGTTGGAAAATGACATTAATATCTTTTTATTTAAAGTTAAAGTAAAAAATGAAACAAACATGAAATGTTTTACTAAAACAATTTTTACATGATGTTATACAAATCCGATTATTGACTATAAATATTCATTGGAAAGATAAAACGATTTACTAAATCATAGTATTTTGTTTTATAATTTTTATACATTAAATAAAATAAATTATTTATGACATCATGATGATGCAGCAGTGACCTCATTATTTAACGATTTAAATAAAATGGATAGATAATGTAATATCTAAGACCTACAAATGTCCAAAACCTATTGGATGAGTGGATATCTATCTCTTATCAACTTATCCTCGAAACACATCAATGTGGGACCTCTTAAATCCAAAAACCGTTTTAAAATAAAGTGACTTTTCTTTACCTTCCAAGAATGCCCCTCCTCTCCTCTTATAAAAGGCCCCCACCTCTACCTCCTTACCCACACTCCCAAAGCCTTTGGCTCGGCCAAAATCTACCCAGTTTGTCTCTCCACTTCCCTCTCTTACTCTTGGAAGCCTCACTTTGGGCATAAGTCTTCCCAAGGAAGCCTTTGAGCTCAAACAAAAGGGAGTTACCTGATTTTAAGGTAATGTCTTCACTTGAGTCCTTTTGTTTTATTTTGCTTCTTCAACCCCCTAAACTCTTTTTATTCATTTCTTTTGTAACAACTCCAGTATCATAAATATACTATGATGTTGTTATAAGAAGTATTCGAACTACACTTTCACACACCTACATCTAATGGTTAATGAACATACTGTTTCCGTGGATGGCGAATTTCGGCCTCCCGAAACGATGATTGTTCAACATTATTTTAACACCTTCAAAGGTGGACATTAAGATTACACTATATTTATATATGATATAAAATATGCTTATTTTTTCCTTAAGATTCTGTATTTTTTTTGGGAATACCTTAATGCTTTCAATTATGGGTAAACCCAATATCTTCATTTAACGAAATGCGGACTACTGCCCCCTCAAAGTGATTTGATTCATTAATACCATATGTGGTACGTATAAGGATATATTTAATGATATTATATATGATACCATAATGGAATTAAAATACTGTTATGTATCATTATGTTTTAATTCCATTAAATATGAAATAGAAATGGAAGTAGCGTTCATGAGTACGTACGGCTTACTGTCTCCATGAACGGTACATTTCAATTATTATCTCAAAATGTTATGTATTATTATAAGTACATATATATAATGGATATATATGTAACATATTACATCTAAATTATTTATATCATTATAGAATTATAACATATATATCTCTCTCTCATTTTGTTTTAATTCCATTAATATGACAAAAAAATGAAAGTAGCGTTCATGCGTACGTACGGCCTACCGTCTCCATGAACGGTGATTTTCGTTTTTTATCTCCAAATGATATGGAATAGTATAAAATGAATATTTACTGGATATATGTGATATTTTAATCATTAATAATATTCTGGAAATTATTTACTTATAACTACATGGGCAATCTTTTTTCAAACAAGTTGATTTTTGACTCATGTACCAAACATCGGCAAAAACGTCTGATATGAACTAACATTATTAAACCTTTATTATAACATTATAATATGTGATATGAACTGAATAATAATATTTAGGGGAGGTACTTAGGAAATTATTAATTGACCAAAGTTTATTATTCAGGAATATAATGAAACGAACAAGACAAGTTGGACTTGAGGTAAGGGATCCTACTCCACTCTTTCTTTTTAAGTACACTCTTTTATGTCATTCCTTTTAAAGCTCATCTTTCTTGTTATTGGGTTGTTCTTTTATATTAATCATACTGTAATTTTTATTTTCCTGTGATGAGAGACCCTATTCTCTCTCATCAATCCATTTTGGAAGTTTTGAGTGGCGCCGTTAGGCTGCCGAATTTTCGTAAGAGATCTAACCTCTCTCTTTCTATTTAAGTACTCTCCTTTATGTCACCTTTTTAAGGTCCTATTTGTTATGATGGGGGATGTTATTTTATATTCAACTTTATGTAAATCTTATTTTAATATTATGAGAGACCTTATTTGATCTCATGAATCCATTTTTGGAAGTTTTAAGTGGCGCTGTTAGGCTGCCGAGTTTTCGTAAGGGACTTTTCATCTCACTTTTATTCCCATGACATTTATGCTACATTTTCCATAATCTCCTTTGAGTGGTGTATGTACTTCCCATTATTTTACTCATTGTGTAATATAATTTCTTTTATGAGTATTTACATCAATTTTGTATTTTCCTTCTTTCACGAGGTGTATGTTTCGAAAGATACCAATGTCGGTAAGAGAACCTTTCACCCTCCTATTTTTAAATAACTTATTTTGTTGGGTCTTTTAATTTTCATATTGTTATGTTGGGATATGTTCTCATATTTCCTTATTGATGGAAATTTTATGTCCAAGTGATGAGATACCCTTTTTTTATCTCTCATCAACTCATTTTGATGTGACGCTGTTAGGTTGTCAAGGGAACTTCTTAACCCAATTTCGATTTCTTTGGGTTCAACATGTAGTTATTGAATATGTCATCCTTTAAATATGTGTGAATGTCCTTTTATTATTTTACACTTAATATCCACTTATATTTGGTGTATTCATTTGTCACACATAATTATGTAATTGATTTATCCTTAAACCAAGCATACCATCTTTGTAAGAGGCTTCGTCTAAATCTCCTTTCATTGAGGAATATTCTGTTTTATACACAACCTTCTTTTATACGGTGTATAAACCACTTTGACTTTTACTTTTATTCAAAAGGAATATTTTTATACGAAGTGTTTATTAAATGACAAAAGGGAATGTTTTTGTCGTACGTATGTGGAGACAACAACTTCTCCGCTGTCATGACAATTATTTGAGTTTCGGCTTCCTCTACAAGCCATACCGTCTTTTTTAAAAGAAAAATAAATACCATGTTTTACTTTACTTTATTTTGGAATTGAAAATGGTTTTCATAAAGTTTTTATATCAATGTGTTGTATTGATATCTTGTGATTGAGAGTTAGAAATGTTATGTTTTCTTTATGCATGTTTTATGTGATACGATTTTGTTGAGGTTCTTAGGCATTATTATGAATACGGTTGGTTCCATGATAAACTAAGGGCGGGTGAGCCCAATATAGCTCTTCAATGCATTGGGTAACGCGAAGGAGTGTAACGTTATGGTTTCTCTGAAGAGATTTAGGGAATATACTGTGATTGGTATTCCAAACGTAACCAAGTAGGTTACTCCCTATGTAAGAATGTTATGAATGCCTCAAGTTACCTTTATGTATTATGATTTCTATGATTTATTCATGGTTTGATGAGTTATGTTAAAGTGCCTATGTTTTATGGGTAAAGTATGATTTTATTCTTATGTATATATGAACTCATGTTTCCTTTCCATATTTTTATAACCCTTACTGAGCTTTTTATGCTCATCCCAAGTTTTTGAAATGTTTTTCACATTTCAAGGGAAAGGTACATGATGTGATGATAGTGTCAAGGATGTGTCAAGAAAGAATTTGTGTTTCATTTTAAATATGTTTCCGTTGATGGGACAAATGAATATTGTCTTTTATGTAACCACTTTTTTTAAATGTTTAATGTAATGCAAGTTTCACAATCTAATTCTCTAAAACTGTAAACCCTAAAAGATCCTCAATGTGTAATCTTGTAATAACTCAAGATTAAGTAAGGTTTAAGGCTGGGGACTTATAAAAGGTGACTCATTTCAACTTACGGTGAGTCATTCTGTTGGTAGAACAACGCTACGGTAGTTCACTTGAAATTGACGTAGGTCATCTGGGTCGGTGAGTCATGTGAAACAGTGTGTCATCTATGTCAGTGTCATGTGAAATTTGTGAGTCATCCGCATTGGTGTCATTTGCAATGGCGAGTCTTCTGCGTCGGTGTCATCTACAACGGTGAGTTGGCTGCATCAGTGTCATGTGAAAAATTGAGTCCTTTAATGGTATCAACATTATATTCTTAGAACATATGTATTTTTGAACTGTCTTTCTATGAGTCATATGTCTATCGGCGATTCATCTATCTTTTGATGTCAGTGACTCATACATAGATTATTTTTATATGTTCTTTCATTCAAACAATTGAACAATGTGAGAGAGTTATAGTACCTATAATTACAGATATACAATTTAGTAATATTTGTTTTTTTTAATTAAGCTCACATAAATAGTTACATGATTTAAATGATTTTATATTAATGATAGTTCGTTGGAATAATTTATAATCATTGACATAAGGAAAAATATATGTTAATATATGACATGAGTTTTGATAATTAAAACCATTGTATTTAGATATAGTTCCAAAAATATCTATTGGACAATAATATACACCTTTTGATAATAAAAAATTATGGCATTATTATGTATCATCAGATATAAGATTAGAATAATGTATCAGATATAATAAAGATAAAAATAATTTATTAGAGATAATAATGATGAAAAAATATTATCATAGATAATAATGCATAAACCCAAAAAAGTTCCACCCTTTTAATAATGATAAATAAAATTCTCCCCCATTTAATAATCAGTAATAAAATTCTCTCCTCTTTTGGATTAGAAAAAAGTGTGTGGTGAAACATTATACATAGAGAAATTGCACTGATAAGAAATATACACTAAATGATAAAATGTACAATGAATCAACCCTATAAAAAATCACTTGAAACTGTATTCTTGGTTCAAGGGGTTCATTCCCCTTATCAGAACTATCAATTAATGGATCATAAAGAGGGTTACTCTGAGAAGCAGGATGGGTTGAATGGATTTTTAGGGGATTTTGAGGAAATCCTTCAGGAACTTTAGAATCTAGGTTAGGTTTGATCAATGAAATAAAATGTGGTTGAACAATTTCATTAAAGACAGGTCTGATCAGAGGAAAGGCTAATGAAATTTGCATTTTAGGTTGAGCAAAAACTGACCTAGTAGGGCCATGTGGTGAAGCATTTTATACAATAATGGATTCACATTGGAAGGGATATATGTTTTTAACATCATGATGAACTATTCAATTTAATGTTTACCATATTTCATTGCCTTTTAAAATCATATTTTTTTCAACAATCATGTCCAAAATGTGAGTGAATTCTCTTAGCATCTGAATCTGAACCTTAAAAACAATTTTCAATGGAAGAAGAGTATGATAGGTGAAAAAAATACATAAACATAATATTCATTTGATGCTTTGTGATGAGTTGGGAGAAACAATAATTAATACTGTTTGTCATATTTTCCTATGTGTGTGAAGAACTCCTTGAATAATAGTCAACATGGTCAAGCAATTTATTAGAGGTGTACTCATCCTTGGACAAAAATTCAACTAAAGCATTCAAATCATCTTTCAAAACTAATATAACAGTAGTAATATCATAATTTTTTAAAGGTAGAACCAATGGTGTGTAGGTTGAAGTAAGAGTAGAGGAGGTATGTTATTTAACTTCTTTTCGTATATTGGAAAACTAAAGAGATTTGAAAATTGAAAAAAGAATCAAAATATAATTCATAAAACATTCCATTGTATTTCTGTACTTGGTGATAAAATAATTTATTATAGTGTTTCACTTCTTTATCTCATTCTCAATCTTGGTGTTTCATGTAAAAATTGATTATATAGTTGTAATTAAATTTTGTTGAATTTCGTTAATCACCATCCTAGAAACCGAAGTAACATCTTCTTGAGAAATACTGGATGATTCAAGAGTAGAAATAAGAGCTTCATATTTCATTACCCCATCAACCACATAACTAATTTCATTCAAATTTTCCACCATCTCGGTGTTCTCTCTTATAATTTCATCAATTTCATATCTCATTTGATATCGTACTAAGTTTATTATGGAGGGAAATACATCTTTATTGAATTTTTTGACAAATTATTTTTCTAAATTGAAACTAGAATAGGTCTCAGACTCTAGTTCCCTTTCACCATGTGCAAATAATACATCATCAGAATCATAATAATATAACTCCAAGGTCACATAACTATGATGCCTCAACCATTATGCCAAAATATCAGAATCCAAAGGAATAAGAGTATCAATTCTTAATCATAAAATACGATTCTATACATCATCATGAGATTCCATTATTTTAGGATGCCCCTTAGTATCTGTATTCTTGGAAAATAGATCCTCCCCGGTCACCACTTCATGTCTAGGTTACTCTTCTTTATGCAGAGTTATTTTATAGTGTATAAAATGGAGAAACGGGTTCATCAGGAGAAACATTTACATCTTGAAAAAAAAACCCAATAGATACAACCACATTATCATCATCAACTTCCATACTAACATCATTGTAATTTTCATCAGGATGATTAGATTCACTATCTCTGCCACTTTCACCATTTTTAGAATTATCACAATCTTCATTCATTTCATTTCAATTTTCATCATCAACATTCTCATCATCTTATTCCCAACATAATTATGAACCAGTATCACCATTAATAGCTTCTTCTTTTCATTCATCAACTACTTCACTTGATTAATAGATATATCTACACTTATTTAAACTTTTGTTTCTTCACTTATAATATATCTGAGAACAGGATCATGAGAAGATATGTCCAAAGGTGGACATGTAGGTCCAACGGTTATACTTTTTGTTGGCCCAGTAGTTTCAGTGTAACAATTATCATCAACTGGTGATCCCATAGCTCTCATAGGTGTAGAAGGATCGTCCTCCTCATTTAAATAATAAGTTACATTTTCAGCTCATCTAAGGCCAGGATCCACTAGATCCCATGGTCAAACAAGATGATCTATAGGATTGAACTTCTTATATAGTCTATCTTCATCACATACACATTATTTCTCTATGGTTTCTATTTTAAATTCATTCTCTTACAAATTTCATAAATAAATCAAAAACCACTACATTTACTTACTACAACATCATCAACTTCACTTACACAACTATTCTCTTTTAGCATTACTAAAATCATTCTGAAGTAGAATAAGGAATTTGAATTAAAAATAAGTGTTATATTGTCATTAATTTCCTCAATAATATATCTACATAAATTTCATTTATATCCGTTCTACAAAAAAAAAACAAATGTACATCATGATACTTGACTGAAGAAAAGTCCACATTCTTGGGACAGATTTGGTGGTGAATAAAAAATAATTAAATTCTACACTCGTCATTAAATTTTTAATAAATGATTCTCATATGTTCCTGATTTATAGTAAACTCTATCCGATTTATCTCATATAAATGTAAATCACTTTTGGGTAGAGAAGTACCTTGTAAATCATCAAACATTCATTCAGGGGGAACCTTAAGATATTCAGCACAATGTCTTGAAGAGAATGTGATTTTCTTCACATTTACAATCAACTTGACCGCAGATACATCTCTTCCTTCCAAAAAAAAGTTACATATTCATGTAAAATTCATATAATAGCTTTGGGTAAAAAACTCAATAATTTTTTGTGAACCAGTCAATATGTCATTGATCTTGATGCACCCTAAAAATAGACTTTCCCTCTAGGAGCCATTCCATAAAGAATTATTTCTTTGATATTAAAATAATGTTTACCAGACTCGAATTTACGAGACCAGAAGGTTTTCTATATTGACCATTATATTTATTGGATGAACGAGACTCACCCTCTTCCAGATGTCACCACACTCTGGACATTTTGATTAGTTAAATCTCGGGGTCTGAAGGTGAAAGGTACATGGAAAATAAAGGAAGTGGTGGATGAGAGAGAGAGTAGAAGTAAATTAGTAGGTTGGATTGATTCCAATTTATAACATTTATGGATTTTAAAATTTATCAATTGTGAAATTGTAAACAGGTTTCACAAGAATTAATTAAACAATTTTGTTTTGATAAAAACATTAAAAGTATAGAAATAGAGTATCATTTGTTTCGGCATGATAGAATTTGTATAACACCAACAATTTCAGGAGGACAACAATGCCAGTATGACAATAGATTAAGCCTGACTACAGTTTCGACATGAAAATGATGTCGGTGTGACAATGGTGTCAGTGTGAAATCATTTCAGAAAATGATTAATGGAAAAGAAAATACATGGTCTTACTGAATTATCATTCTTAAATCATGTCTAATGTTATTTATTATTTCAGAGATAAATGTCAACTGAATATTTATCTTAGATGATATTTAGTGCCAATAAATTATACAGTTATATGACCATTTTGATACTGATATCTCACAATGTGATGTCTGACAACTATATGTTTTGATCATGAGTGATAAACTGGGTTCATAGAAATATTAATAGAACATGTATTGTCACATTTTATAGTAACATGTCAAAATTGATATCAATATTATAGGAGTGTGTTTTCATTCAAAAAATATTTGCACAAATGCTACCAGTAGAAATATAATTAGATTTAATAGTAGATAATTCTACATAATTATTTTTTCACACTACCCCATGAATCCATTGAATTTCCAAAAAAGTGACATGTCCCAGAGTTTCTCTTTCTATCTAACATTCATCCACCAAATTCAGTATCATAATAACTCAATATATCCAATGATATAACATTGGGGTAAAAAACAATTATAGTATATTTGAGTTATTTGATGATTATTTTACTACATTTAAATGATATTATTTAGGACTATATTGAAAATGGGTAGACATACACCCACTAAAAATTATATCTATCCAAATAGTAGTTAAGAAGTGAAAAAAAAATCAAATCATTGCACTGTAAGTAGTTTGATCAATAGTTTTACCATCTTCATCAAGATCCAACTTACAAGTATTACTCATCAGGGTGTAACTACTATTAATGATATTAATGACAAATATTTTTGTAATGATCATTTTTATATTTACATTGACTTAGAGTGATTCATTATTTATTTTGAAAAATCTCAAATCCAAGAAAGAATTTTTAGTTCACCCATAAATACATTTGAATTTATTTTTCATCATTATTGAAAAGTCAATAGTTAAATAATTTCTTAAATATCTAAAAAAATATCTTCAACATAAATATTAATTAATAAAAAATTATTATAAATTATTTTTATAAAATTAGTAGGATCATCAATTTATTTGGTAAAACCATTCAAAATAAGAAAACTAATAAATCTATAATACTATGCTCTTGGAGATTATTTTAATTAAAAAAATTATTTTTTAATTTGAACACATGATTTTGATAATTATGGTTTCTAAAACTAGGTGTTTTTTCAACACTAAGATCCTCATATATATACGGACATATTTAGGAAGTCACATTTAACATCCATTTTATTACGTTTGAAATTATGATGGGAAACATAAGAAAGTAGGATTTTAATGGCCTCAAGTATAGAATCATGTGAAAACGTTTCGTCATATTAAATAAAATTTTCATTATTATAACCCTACGCAACCAATTTAGAATTGTTTCTAAAAATATTACAATATTCATTGACTTTGTTAATAAACACCAACTTAGTGCCTGTGGTCAAGGTCTTTTTTGGGAATATGAACATGCTTCCAAACATTATTTCATTCAAATTGACTATATTATTATTTCAAAATTATCAACCCAAATTCCTATTTAATTGCATCACTGATGTTTTTAGTATCATGCTATGATAAAGAGGCTTGATGTTCATATTGATTTATATGAGAGGCCCTAGTATACGACCATTTATCTATATATCCCTCAATATAATATAACATATGGTTTCTTATAGTTTTAGTTGGTCTACAAAAGGAGGGTTTAGTAATTTCAGGTTCATTTACTAGTTCTAGTTCATCATGTACATGTTCTGAAGCATTTATTGAGCTGTTCGATTAAACAGATTACTGGACAAGAGGATTAATTTATTTTAAATTTTTCTCCAGGTTTGTCATATCATCTTTAAGGATGTATATAGAGGTATTAGGTTCATTTTTATCTATTTCATCATATTTTACATGCACATATTTTTCCAAAGACATAATTTTATTATTAAAGAATATATATAATTTACTAGAGGTTGATTAACCTATGAATATTTCTTCTTCAATCTTGGATGAAAATTTTTCAATATTATCTATAGTGTTTATGATATAGTCTTCATAATTAAAAACATGTATGTAAATATGTTTTGTAATTCTATTTTTTGATAGATCATATGAGTTATATTGATGATAGGTCTAATAAATATTATATTAATTATGTAGGAAGTTGTTTTTACAGCCACAGCCTAAATGTTAATAGTTTAATCATATCAATTTTTCATTGTTCGGGATATCTATTGTAATTTTATTCTAATTATTTTTCAATTCTATATTTTTTTGAGATGTTCTAGGGGTAGAGAAGTTATAACTATAGTTATTGTGTGAGAAAAATGATTTAATATCTTGATTTGAAAACTCACTCACATGATCACATCATACGGATTTAATTATATGTCCACTTATATTTCCCATTTTTTCCTTACTATGTTATTTAAGTACCGACATCACTTTTTTGAGATAATAATTTAGTCCATGTTTTACTAGAATAGTTATCCAAAGGAATATAAAAATATTGATTCCCATTTAAACTAGAGACTCGAGATAGTCCTTATAAATCTATATGAACAAAATATAATGGCTGAGAAGATTAAACTTCATTCATTGATTTAAATGATATCTTATGTTGTTTAACCATTTGACAGGGACTACAGAAATTGCCATCTGGAAACACATGTTTGGGTAGATTATTGACTATCAATTTTATAATAAAAATTATAAGATAGCGTATGTCATAGTGTCATAATCTCATATGAAATATCCAAGACCCTTTATGAAATTATCTTAAACAATAAACATTTTGAGAAAATGAGTAATCTATGTTAACATAATATACATTTTTATTTTCTAAAATAAAAAAATACTTATGCATTTTTAGAGTGATTTTTTTTCAAGAATCGTTTTCAAATTTAACATTAAATCCATCATCCCATAATTTTGAAATAATTAGAAAAATATAATTCAATCCATTAAAAAAATTTCATTAGAAATTAAGACTGAATTAGAGTAACAAATTTGGCCGAAGCCAATTATTTTTCCTTTATCATTATCACGAATTCTGACATATCCACCATCAGTCATGATTTGGTTCTTGAAGATCTAATAATCTCATGTCATGTGTTGGGAACATCAATTATCCAAGTATCTTTGCCTCTTGCTGGATATCTTCAGACAACTTTCCTATAGAATATTAAAAAAAAAATTGATTTTAGTACCCATACTTTTTTGGGTCCAGTGACAATAGTAATCCATTACTTAGGTACCCACATTTTTCATATGGGTTTTTAATAAGAATTAACTAACATATTCAAATAATAAAATATATTTTGTATAGAAAAACAAGACGTAGTTATAGATTTTTCAGATCTCAAACTTACAACGGTGTTTTAATTTTTAGGTGGAAGAAATTATTTTCCAGATTTAGTAAAAAAATGTTATTTAGATAAGTCATTGTGTCTAGGACAATATCTAATAACACAAGTGTACTTAAAATCTATATATATACCACACCATCAAGTACAAGTATCCTTTCCATTGGAAAACTTTTCTATATTTATATTTAAATTATAATTAATGATTTTTGATTTATTTTTTTGTTGAGAAGTTTGTCATTCATTTATTTTTCATTAGTAAGTTCAGACATAATCAATATAGATACATTATGATGTTTCATTAATGATTTAAATTAAACTTTTACTTCAATACATGTCTCATCCAGAATCCTATAGTATTGTAATTGTTCATCACTTGTCATTTTTTAGACCCACATACATTTATATAATAATAAGAAATCTGTGTAGGAGACTGTAAGGTTACATCACTAGTGTTAATTATAAAACACATATTTTCTAGGTCATTTTTCCCAAAATGATATGATTCTAGTTAACTTTAGTTATCCTCAAAGGCACACCAGGTGGGCTTCTTAGCATTTATATACTACATGTCTTTATTATCATACTTATTTTTTTTAATTTTTGGATAGGTATCTTTGACATGTCCTACTCATATTTCATTCATAGAATACACCCACCCTTGATTAGTACTTTATTATCATGTCCTTTTTCCATTTCCTATGTTATCATATCTTCCTTTTTAATTGGTAATCATAAAAAAATCGTTTTTTCTATAGAATTTATTGATCTTTCTGGATATTTGATCCATCCCTTAATGAATATATGATGTTTATTGATCATTACTGGATTATTAAACAAAGGATATCACCTTCTCTATTTCCATATTCCTAGAGGTTGCAGTCATGATGTCTACCGATTCTCTCTTAGGATCGTCCTCATATTCTTTGTTGGCTTTGATCTCATCCTCATATCTCTTCAGTTTTATAGTGAGTTTTTTGATTGATAAACTACTTATGTCATTTAATTCATTAATTGTGACAAAATATCCTCTCCCTTTATCGGGTAATTATATGAGAATCATAATGATTCGTTATTTGGTAGTAACATCCCCTCCCAGAGAGATCTTAGTTTTCACAATTTCATTAAACCTGATTCACATGTAATAAATAGACTCATCCTGATTCATATTAAATTATTCATATTTAATAGTAAATGATTTGAGTCTCATTTCATTAACACTAAAAGTTTATTAATGGGAAAAAATGTATCCCCATTTTCATAAAATGTTTAACATGATTTTTTTATTAAATTCTGCTTCTAAAAGAGGACAGTATAAGGCATTCATGACATTCCATTATTGTAACAATAAGTCTTATTTGGGTCATTCCAAGTATTTCTATAAGTTTCTGGAATCTTATACTCATCTACAATTGAAGAAAAAATTTCAAATCCCATACTATCTAATTGCATTTGAATTTTAAGTTACCTTTTGGAATATTTTGTTCTATTATATAATAAGGGTAAATTTTTTGAAACACCTTAAAATGTATTATCCATAATAAAAATTTTAGAGCATTATTTAAAATAGATAAAATTTTAGTATTAAAATGAATATTTTGATCTTTGAAACAGAAAAAAAATCACAGATGAAAAGATTTGAAAATCATTGAAAACTAAAAATTATACACCTTTGATACCAAATTATGGTTTTAGTAGAGTAATCAATATGGGATGAATTGAGTATTAATAAAAAAATTTGTAAAAAGTAATTGTTCAATTTTCCCACAATATTTTAAACATTGATTTTCATGTTATCCAGTAGTGAAATAATAAGAGCATGAATAATTTATTAATTTATCAAAATATTGATTAGTTATTAGTTGAATCATTTTGAAAATTACTACATATTTTGAAACAAACCTAATAATTCAATATAGATATAAAATATTATTAAGACTAACTATCAATGTTTAACATAGTTTTCTTAAATATGTGATGAAATAGAATAAAACTAAAAAGAAAAAATATAGAGTAAATAAAATAAGAGGTTTAGTCTCATAAAATAACGGAATCCTCTCCACATGGTGATCACCAACCACAAATCTATTGAAATTAATAAACAGTTCAACACAAACCCCAAATCAGGGTTCACAATAGCACACATAGCTGTCGAGGTCACACATGACCTATACGACTATTCATCATGGATAAATCAACTAATATGTAACACATGACCACTTCAACAGAACTACATGGGATAAAAAAGATTAAAATAGTTTGAGGTTAAGGATATCACGTATCCTCTTGTTATGTACCCAAGTCAGTGTGTGTGTAAGAGACATATAAACACATTTCTTAGAAATGTAACTGAAACAACACAAAAGAGATAAATTTTCAAATATGGGTTTAGAAGGCTATGTGTGTTATGTGGTGCAGCTCTAGATTCATTTGATGAAGTGGAGTTGATGTTTTAGTTTTCTTCTAGAATATGAAATGTAACAGAGTGTCATATTCAAGATGTCATTTACAGAAATGGTTCTACATGTGTATTCTTATCCTTCTTAACATTATAAAATAATTTTTCTATTATATTTTTAATTCGATTGAGATCACCTCATGTGTTCATCTGTTCTTGAGATGACAATGATTTCATGATAGTTTCAAATGTTTTTTAGTATTTCTCTTTTATGCATGCACCAAACCACTTATCACTTTATCATTCATCTCACGTTGATTGTTTTCTTTTTAATACATCTATCTCGACAATGTGAATCTGGAGATACATTATACATCATAATATCTACTATTGAGTCTTAAAGTAGACATTAATTGTGTCTTATTCATTAAATAACACAAATATTACCATTAGAAATAATATTAACAAATGAATATTCAAATAGTCTATTAGTTACTTGTCGTTCAGAGTCTCATTCTATCATTGTCTCATTCTATAGGTGTCTCCATAGGTTGGCGTCTATATCTTTAAATGTATCAACCTATCTATATTTCATTCCATTGACCATTCCATAATTCGGTGAATTATTACATCAATGAATTTTTCAACAGTGATTACTTTCTTATATCTGTGGGTCCATCCTTCTATTAGTGAAACAATTAAACCTAGGAAAACTCATGCCAACTAATGGTGAGTCATTCTGTCAGTACCACCATTAAATGGAAGGTTAGCTAAACTAATGGTAGGATGTCTACATCAACATTTCTTGTGCAATGGTGAGTTGTCTCTAGCATAGTCATGTGAAATTTTGATTTATATACGTTGGTGTCATATGGAATAGTGAGTTGTCTCTATTGGTAGCATGTGAAATGGTGTGTCCTTCAATGGTGTCATCTACATAAACATAGAACATATGTATGTTTGAACTTTTTATCAGTGATTCAAATTTCAAGTGGTGATTTATATATTTTTTGGCATTGGGGACTCTTACATAGATAATTTTTAGATGTTTTGTCTGTCTTACAATTCACAAATGTCAAAGAGTGTTTATAGTAATAACTACACATATATAATTTTCTTTATGCTTTTTTAGACATAAACTCAAATAAATATATATATGACTGAAATGGTTTGATATTAAAGATAATTATTTAACATATTTGATAATATCTAAAATAAGGTAAAAAATGTTAATAAATGACATGATTTTTGATAATTAAAACCATTATAGTTAAAGAAAGTGGAAAAAAATATATATGGTTTTACAAAAAGAAAAATATGATGGTAACTCTATTACATGTTTTATATACTAGAAACCATTAGTGTGATGTGAAAATATATAAATGGAAAAAAAGTATAAATAATTATAGAGTTTCATATAGATAACTTATCAGAATAAAATGAATGATCAAAAGAATATTATCAATTATAATACCATGAATTTTCGTAGGATGAAAATATCATTTATTTATCTGATATGAAGGTAACAGTATAACATTATTTGTGATAACACTTTTCTAGAGATAAGATTTTATTTTTCTATCAAGATAGATAAAACCATACAATAAATGTACATGACATCTTTTTCATTTCATAAACACAATTACATTCCTTCATATTTCTTCAATCAATTTCTACTTCACCTCTAACCCAATGAAATCAATTTCTAGTATTAAGGTATTAATGCATGAATCATTTTAATTACCTTCTAATAGATCATAATAGAAATCAATGTGTAACAACATATTCAATATATCATTATCAAAAAAAATGGTATACCAAATTATGATAATACTAAAAATTAATATGAATATTTTAATCATTAAAATTAAATTAGTAAAGAAAGATATCAACATTGATAATTACATATATATTTAACCCTATATCCCAAATAACCTTATCAAAATAAAATTGAATTATTTTTTACTTCATTGTTTATCTTATACCATTCAAAAAATACCTTAAAAACATAAGATCATTATTTTAAAATAATACTTTTCATTATTCATAAATGATATATATCTAAATAAAATAAAAAAATTTCCCAAAATTTCATTAATCACCTAATAATCAAAATAGTTTAAAAATATACGATCCTATAATATGTTTCCCAAAATATACTTAATATTTATCCTGAATAAAATATATGAAAATAATTTCTTATTAAACTGTAATTTAAGTGGAATCATTGATGGATCTTCAAAATTTTACCATCCTTTATTTTTGTGTTCATGCCATGTGGTCTTCCAGAATAGGATGTCTTATAATCTGAAATATGATTTTTCTTTTCTCAAAATTTATAATTCTTTTGGAATTTCCAAAAAATTATGATGAACAAGGTAAAATTAATATTAATCATTAAATTTATTTGTAACCACTATGTTTATTTATACAACTTATTTTTACCACTACATCAAATATTATTTATTGAATAATACTAAATTTCAATAAAATATATGATAAAACCTAAATGTACCATGTACCAAAAAACATATTTCCATAAAATATGATTTTTCCTTCATCAAATTTTTTTTATTCAAAAACACATTATAAAAGAAATGGATATATTTCTATAAATTTCTCCCAATGTTCTCTTTATCATCTTAGAATTCACTAACATAAACCCTCCGAATGTGTACATATGACTTTAAACATATCATAAATTATATAATTATAAAAATATGAAACATCATGTTTATTTAGAAAATCCATGAATTTCATCTATTCCATTCCTTCAATATATCTCATAATTTGTCTATGAATTTCCAAAAAAACATGTAATGTCTAACTAGGTGTATGAAAAGACCCATTATCATGCACCATGTGAAGATCGATTCCATATCATTGTTCCCATTTCTGGATTTATAACCCCATGGTTCAACTATTACAGATTAACACACACTAGTGGTATCATGATAAGGATGTAATTTCTTATAAACCACTATTTCATAACTTTACCAAAAAAATCCAGGATATTTTACCTTAGATAAAATAATTTTTGTAGTTACCCCCTAAACATATACCTAGAGTTATCAAAGATATTTTCTCATCCATGTTTCAAAATGACAATTAATATAGTTCTTTTATATGAGTGATATGTATTCAAATACTTTTATATATATCATAACATTAATTTTAACATAAAAATTAATTAATTAAAATTTAGTAATAGTGAGTCCTAGTGTATTTGTAAGGATAGGTTCATAATAAATACATGTTATAATAAAATATAAAATATATTATTTATTAATTAAAACGATTTCTTTAATAAATTATATCTCATTAAAATATATTGGATACATTAGGGATCATATTAAAGGTAGGGTGAGATAAAAATACTAGTATGAAAATAAACATGATACAGAAGTATTATATGTTACTTAAATGTATAACATGATTCCATAAATGAAAATGGAAATGAGTATTAAAATAGAATCATATCACTAAGAAAATGGTGTCATATGATCATGGAAGAACATAAAATTTGGCAGTGACTAAAAACAATACATAAAATTAGTCATGGATATCCTCTAAGAAAATAACACATTTGGGAAAAATCCATAAACAGATTAGCTTCGTTCCCTAATCCCATAGATGATGTCTCGAGTGACTAAAACATTATCCAATTCATTGGATAGTTATATATTTCTACTCCTAGCCATAAAATTCATTTCATGTACAATAATATTTGTTGAACATAAGATATTAAATAATAAAGTATAAACATTAGAATTACACTTGGAAATAAAATTTGTTATATAATACTACCATATAAAATAACCAATGGAAAATTCATAATAAAGGAATTTGATAAATTAATATAAGGAATGTATTACCCCATTAAAGGAATGGATATTGCGAAAGATATATATATGATATATATATATATATTATATAATATATTCATATTATTAATGGTTTTTTTATATTATGAATATAAGTACATTTGAAAAGATAAACATCTTTCAGGAATATGTGATTTTAACTTTGAAAAATGAAAATTTAAAAATATTATATAATTATTTATATCCATTTATATGAAAATATACTACGAAATATATAAAATAATCTTCAATGTAAATGATAGCATGTAATTATATATATGCCGCCATATTAAAAAAATCATTTCATATTTTCTAAGAAAATATAAACTTTTAAACGTCTGAAAAATGATGGGAATATTAATTTTAAACCATATTATTTTAAATTAAACACGGGTGAAATTTAATTTATTAAATATTTGGATAAAATTAAAAATATTCATTACATTTTATCAAAAAATATAGATTTGGAAGGAAAATGGTTTTTTGTTTGATGAGAGAAATGGTGTATGGTTTTCTTAAAAACATTATCAATAATTTTAAGTTCCCAAGAGTGAAAATTGATAATAAAATTTTAAATTAAATATATAAATATAGTATATTAAAATCTAAGTGATTAATTATACAATCATAAAATTATTTCCTTCAATTGAAACTCTAGAATAGATAACCCCGTTTATAAAGGGATTGAAGAATAAACCCATACTGGTTTGGTAACATTAGAATAAAAACCCCAATGATTGAAATAAATGAATTATAAGTTACATTAACATTGATTATGAATTATTAATTATATAATTTTAAATATATGTAATAAATAAAATAAATTATGTTTATAAAAAGAATGAATCTATAAGAATAAATTTATTGAGATAGAATCCCTTACCTTGAGACTTGGCATGTCGTGTTTGTATTTAATCTAAAATATAATAATATTATATCAAAAATTTAATATATTAATTAAAATTTCAGGGTTTGATGTCTATTATATAACCCATTTACTTCATTTATTTTGATGACATATTTAATTACACTATCTTATATGATCCTATAGGATGTATTGAGGATTTAGAATTCATTATTTCAAAATGGAATTGTATTGCTGAACATGGTGAATGGGTTCATATTTCCATCATATATAGATTAATAATCATTTCAAAATAATATATATACATATAAATAACTTATTTATTGAAAAATAATGATGAAATGTGGTGATGAAAAATGAACTATGTTACAATTATGGAGATGGTTGGTCGTACGTATGCATTGGTAAAATTTACTTATTTCAATGATCATAATAGAATAAATGTACATGTTCTATTATATTAAAATAATGATTATAATATCATTAATATCATTTCATTTCCTTAGAAATACTTAGATATGGTTAAAAATCGAATCACATCGCATCATGAGGCTGCAGTCCTCCATATACACCAATAATGTTATCATCTTCACTGGATGGTAATGTAATAAATTATATAATATATTCATTTAAAATAATTATGTATATTTCCTGAATATACAATATTCAAATTAAATCAATCATTATTAACATCTATAATAGGTGATCATGGAAAACAAAAATCACCAGTTCATGAGATAGTAGTCTTCCATACATACGAATGATGATATCACATTCTATTTAATATTAGTATATATCCATGAAAATAATGTCATAAAAAATCAATTAAATGTATATAGGATATACTGGTGAAATTATATTGTAGTTTTTATTATATAATTTATGATGTACAAATAATATGTAAAAATATGGATGTCAGTGAAGATAATTACCTTGGATTAGAAGTACCTCTTTTGGATCTCTTGTTCAACAACCTATGTATTAATTTTTTTAATTAATAGAATATATATAGTGTTCATAAGGATGTTGGTGATATATATTTTCTTATTTTTGTAAAAATGATGGCATCATATTTTTGAATAAGTGAGGAGATGTGGTTTCCATTTATAATTGAAGAATATTAATATTCTAGTAAGTACACATAATGATTCAATAATGGGATGTCACACTTATGACAAGTGCCTATAAAATATATATATATAATAAATTATAGGGATATAATTTTCATAAAAACATATTTAATTAAAATAAACTGTTATATATATTTTTTACTCTATTACCCTTTAGTTACTCACTTTTACAATTTATATGTTTCTAGAATATTATTTATTTTCCTTAGTATTATTAACATTTATGATGAAAGAAAATTTTGATTATGTAAATATATAATGAAAAAAATTATTATTAAAATTAATCTATATATTTTATTAAATTATATTATTAAAATATTTAATATTTAATTTTCAATTAAACAAATAGAGGTGTCAAGAAAATCAATTTTCAAGAAATACATTTTTCAAACATTGAATGATCTTATTATAACTATATAATATGTTGTTAAAAATAAATGAATTTAAATTAATATATATATGTATATATTAGTGGAAAATCAAGAAAATATTTTTTTAATGATTTATTTTATTTATATAAAATTGAGAAACATTATTCACTTTAATACTGTTTTTGGAAAACATTGTATTAAATCCTTAATATAATCTATAATAAATTTATTGTGTAAATAAAGTATCAATGTAATTAATTGAATAAAATTTAACTGAATAGAACTAATGATTCACTTAAATATTATTATATATCAATGAGACTTTTATATTAATATATTTATTAAAAAAATAATAGTTTTACTACAAATTATTATTTTCATTATTTACTAAAAATATTTGTTTCGGAAAAAATCCAAACATTCACACCATGTTAATATTGATATGGCCATTTCATAAATTATATTCATATAATAAAATATCTTATATAAATTTTCAAAATTGTAATTATAATATTTTCTCAAAAATTAATGACAGTTAATTTTTTAAGTAAACTTTTGATTTATAAAATAAAATATATCTATTAATGTTCAGTTACTATTTGATAATGATATATAAATAAATTTAAATATATTTTACCATTATTTATATTTTATAAATTCTTTAATACTAAATATAATTTAAAATTTAAAGTCTCAGTTTTATCTGTCGGTTTGAAATAATAATATTTTAATATTATGTTTCTGATCATTTAAGCTCAATGTTACTTGAAATGAATAGCATAATTGAAAGAAATTTTTTTCAGTTATTTATATTATGAATTCTATATATTTTAAAAGAAAAAGGTCTTTTATCATATATTCATAATTTTTTTATACTGTTAGATCTATTAATGATGACTGTTATTGAACGTTGTACCAAACTAACCACTATGACTGAAATTTAGAAATTTATTAGGTTGGATTACATGGGGATAATTTATCATGGATATCTATTATGATGACCATTTTTACATGGAAAGGATTGAAGAACCATTGTATAGATTAATGTATTGAAAATTTCATGGAACCAAAGATAATGTATGTCATCACACTACTACATACAACATCCAGAAGTAGAGAATGGTTTTTGATTAGTAGTGATACTTGAAAAGATGAATTTAGATGATTAATAATAAAAATTGATAAATTTATATATTATACCTTATGATAAATTAATGGTGTTGAGAGTCATTACCTATATAATAAATGGAATTCATCTAGGAAAATTTTCTATTAATGGCATCGAGACATTATAATTATTTAAAAATTTCTAACATATATAATGAAAATTATAATTAAATACAATTACACTAGAATAATTTTAACTTGAATATGATAATATTGTTAGATTTGATTAAATATTTTGGTTGATCAATTCATTACCACTCTAGTATAGTTAAAATGGATTTCAATTCACTGATTTCAAAGGATCAATAAAAATTAACTATTATAAGGATAAATAATCCAATATTTATAGATTTTTAATAAAAGGATATAGAAATATTGAAATAAGGGGGTAATCCTATTTTGACCAAATGAGTGTTCAAACATCATTCCATGTAATAAAAATAGATGTGGTGAAGGATGAGGTGAATCTACCAAATATAGTGATATAAATTTGTTAGTTCAAACATATTCATTATAGAACGATATGATTTAAGAACAGTGTATGTTATCCATCCATACTAGATATGAATGTTCTATTAGATGAACCACATTTTTTATCATTCATTATTCCAACATTAAGTTTTAAAATGTATAGATATCTGAAATAATATTTTTTGTTGGAAAACATATGGAAATATGTTACCCAGTATGTATCTCATTGATGGGTATATCATAATGATAAATATGTGAAAATAATTAAAATTAAATGCTAAAACCCGTTACCTATAAGAAAATGAAAATTAGAAAACATCATAATGGAATATATCATTGGAATATGCAAACCATATAAAGGATGTAATTTTATTTTAGCTATAGTCAATCCCCTTAAGAAGTCATCACACTTCATTACTATTAATGATTATTTATCTATGATCATATTTTAGGAATATAAATTATGTAATTGGTAATGTTTCATGAAGTATCATGTTAAATTGTACTATAATGAGATATGATGATTACCATGAGGGTTTGGTTATATCTATAGATAGATGTGGATTTATAGTTGGGTTTTTGTATTTATTATCATTCTTAAAAATATTTTTAGTCTAATATAACCATTAAAATGATGTTGTATGAACTGATATGTTTTTCCATGTATTTAATAGATTATTTGGATCAATGCAACCTTCTATTTTTGTTTCTGTATGACAATAACTTTTGCTCGAGCATTCAAATGGATCCTTATAAATAATACTACGTAAACTTTTGTATAACCACAAAAATATAAAATAATATTTTATAATTAAATATATTATTTTAACAATTTAGGTAACTCAAAATAATTATATATATTATTTTGGAATAATAATTTGTATACATAATAATTTTGTTTTGTTTCAGGAAATAATTTTTTCATCAAGTTTTGCGATATTAATTTATAATTAAAATGTACCACTTTTCGGTATTGAATTTTAGGAAATTTATTAAATATTTAGAATCATAGTATTAATAATTTTAAATCATTCCAATTTCATTTCAGTTTATAATTCATAGTAAAAAGAGTATAAAATTAACACAATGATTAATGATAAAATAACATTATTGGGGGGGGGGGGTAAACTAAGAGATAAGTATATGTTATCCAAAAAATTATATGTTTATTATTTTATATCCATATATTTACCACACTCTATGTAAAATTAATATATCTATCCATTTTTATTAATTTTACTTTATTATGGCTTTATTATATTTTAAACATCTAGGAAATTCCTAGTTTGTCTTCTCCCCCACTTATAAAACGTAACCCCGGAATTCTCTTATTTACACCTAATTGATCTATATATCATGGAAAAAACCTAGAAAATTATGTTATAAAATTCCATCTTCATGAATTATTTTTTGTTTCCATCATAAATTATCATTTCATAAGTCTTTATGAATAGTTTAGAGGGGTTATACTGATGAAATTTTAATCGTTATACTCAACCACATTAAAATTATTAATTTTTATAACACATATTTTTTTTAATGATTAATAAAAAATAATAAATTCAATTTTACTAATATACTATAATGTTTTGACGATTATTAAACTATAATTATTATCATTATTTCTAACAAATGTGATGTGAAAGTATCACTCATCCATATATCCAGACCACATTCTACACATAGAAATCCCATTCATTTTTATCACCTTATTTAATGTATGGTTGATATAATGTGTTTAATTTTTAGAAATTATATTTATGAAATATATACTATTCTATAATTAAAATATTATATCCATCTTCTTCCATTCCATTATATTGTGTTATTTTAAAATCTGATATCGTATATGCGTCATAACACCTCTATGAAGCGATATGATTTTTATTTAATTACATATTTATAAGGCTAGAAATTAGTACAGAATTAATGGATATATATTATATATATTATGTAATAATTCTACTATAATTTTGAATTATTATTTATCATTTTTAAATTCATTCTATCAAAAATTGAGAACAATGTGAATGTGTGTGTATGACATACCATCTCTATTAACATTGTAATATATTTTTCTATCTCAACATTTTATGGATGAATATATATATATATATTAATAATGGGATTAAAATGTTGGTTGTTATGGATCCATGATTAATGTCTATGTAACAGATCTGAGGAACCAAAATTCTTATGAAAAACCTAAATTTAACACATGAAAATAAAAATTTTAATAACAAATTTATAATAAATGGATGATAGAATATATTAATTATATAATATGTGATATTAAAATAAGTTAACTGATTCTTATATATAACTATACTAAATTTCAATTAAAATTTATTAGGTTATAACACATTCGAACCATGTCAAATTTTAGGTAAGTGAAATATGCTACAATTGAAATGTCTATCATGATTGTTTTTTAATATCATTTCAATGATGAATTTTTTTACCTATCCATAAATAATATATTTAATTTTATTATTCTATATTTATTTCAACCAAAAACATTATTTACATTCATTTTACTCTCTTAAATAACTTAGGAGACGAAAATACGGTGGATAAGAAATCCAAAATTTATTTTCCATTTTTTTCAAAATTCATTTTTCTCCCATAATCGAATTTTCTAATACTATTTTCATAATATTTTTAGTTATTCAATGAGTTTTAAAATAATTTCTTCCAATTATTTAGTTTTTCAAGAAAATAAAAAGGAATTTTATTGTTTTTTTTTGAATGAGGTGTTTTTCAATTTTTACCTAAAAAATTAAAGGTATATTTATTTTAAGGTATATGTACTAAATGGAAATTATTACTGTTAGAAATTTAAAATTATATTAATATTTCATTAATTATTTTCATGGTGATTTTCTTTATCTATATAGTCTATTATGATGATGAAGTTGTTGTTTATAAAACCAATTTTTTCCTTGGGGTATGCTTTGATTAAATGTTAACATATGTATGAATATTGTTTATTTTACATATTTAATTATATATGATGAATATTTTATGGTCATTAGGTAAACATATTAATGAATTATTATTATTTTAATATTGGGATCAATATTTTTAACCCATTATAAATTGTCAATATTTTGATATATCATGAGATAATATGGACATAAATTAAATGTGACTTTAGTTTAGTAAGGGAATATATCCACAATCATATTATTTGAAGTAAAAAATTACAAAGGTAATGATGTAATGTGGAGTGAACCCCAATCTACAATGATAGTATTTGATGTTATCCTTTCCCGACGAAATGATTTTATATTCTTATTTCAATGATAAGAAAATATTTTATATGGTAATTTTATCCTCTCTTTGATCATGTTCATGGAATACGTTATAATTAATGTCTCATAAACTCCCATTATTTATACAATGAAATAATATTAAAATATAGAATTTCGTGTTATGATTTTATAATTTTTTGATCATGTTACCATAACATCATGGTCATATTTCATTTAATTTACCTTTGATGTAACAAGTTTTTACAGTAACCAAAAATTTTACCTCATCTTTTGTATTCGGAATAAATACTCATACATGAGTTTATATAGCTTTTAGATTGATTGTTACTATTTAAAAATAATGTTTCTAATTTACGTTAATAATATATGACGTGAATTTGGAAAAAGTTATATTGAAAATTATCTTGATAGTTTTATTTATGATCTAGAAATGATTTAGGAATCTGTATGTACTATGTGGCATATATTCTTTTGTTTTAAATTTTTTTAGGTTATATGAATTGGAAGATGGAATTGGTTTTAAAAAATTTATAATTCCAATCACAACTCATGAATATATGCAAAATGAATGAAATCCTCCAATGATTGTTGTTTTTTTAAAATTAATATATTTCTCAAAAATCCTAGTGTTTCTTGATAGTTTTGTGATTCAAGAAATTTTTATGATATTTAGATGAAATATTAAATAAAGATGGTATCTTTTCTGACTATTACAATTCATTGTAAACATCATTAAGGTGGTTTGTTTGGAGATCATGTATGAATATTTTCATGAAAATGTGGTTGTTAGATTAATATTATCACGAAGGGGGATGTGTCTATAAATATTTTCTCCCCCCCCCACAAACCACACATTTGATGAATGGATTATTTAATAAAAATATAAATTTTATAAGTTCATGAAGTAATTTCATGATATATTTTCTTTAACAAAAGATTTATAGGATCATAACATTAACTAAATAAAGAAGATTCGTCATAAATAATAATGTTTTATGAATTATTTTTTGTTTTATAAATTTTATTTGGAATGGAGTTAAATGTATCATGAATGATTGGGTTCCTTCATGAATTTTCGGATTGTGTTTCATGAGAGTGAATCATAATAAAACATTCCTATAAATTATATAGTAGAGTGGTATTAATCTTGTTGATGAATGTAATGATTCATGATGCACCAAAAAAGGTGTAAAAACTACTGATTCAAGTGATAAAAATAGGAATCTTATTAATTATCAGTGGTCATACTTTAGTTTTGAGTGCATCAATATTTAAAATTTAGATTATTACTAATCCTTGCGAGGTGGTGAGCCAACTCTAATCATTGTAACAATAGTGTGGTTTTTTGCATTGGGTAAATCACTACATTTTTATTATATTCATTTTGGATGTCACCTATTAATTGGAATCCCTGAAAATTTTATATGTATTTTGTATGTTTTCATATCTACTCATTTATTTTAATTGGAAAAGGAGAGATGTGTGTTTTGTTTAATGGTGAAATGAGTCTAAAAGGTGGAGGTTATTTAATTTGTTGCACACTAAATTGTTAACTATGTCAATATATTTAAAGTAGTTAGACTAACAATTATTTATGTTTCTTTTCCTTATGTTATAAACATTATTTTTAAATTTTACATTTATAATAAGGGTGATAATTATGAAGAACATAGTCAATGATTATGTAAATCTCTAATAAACAAGTAGTTTATGTAACCATGTTTTCATAATAAGTGAGCCATTATGTTTCTGGAATGGATTGTCATGTTATGTATTTGAATATTCATATAACAATAAGTAATAATTATATATTAAATTTTTGAGTCCATTTGTTCAAAATATAATATGTTACATAATTATGTATCATGATTACCTTATAAAAAATGATTTGACATCTCTCATGGAACATTTCAATAGTTATAATTATGTTACCCTAAAGGGTATGGCATTATAGTCAATTCTTGATGACCACAAATTGAATGATTGCTAAATTCGCAATGGCTCAATTCTAGAACAATATCCCTCAATCACATCATGTTTTACCAGTCTCTATGTATATGTTCATTCTAATATAGTTTTTTAATTTTTTGTTACCATTAATATATTATCAATTATCCCAACTTTCAAGACTAGAAATAATCCATTGGAATGTGAAACAAAAATCACTAGGTTTAACAGACATAAATGGAGGTAAATGAAAAATTTCAAGTCTACACTCACTAGAAAAACACATATCCAGATAAAAAAACTGATTGTTGGGAATTAAAAAAACAAAACTTTTTTTGTTAAAAATAAATAAAGGGATTCCAAATTAAATGTTTTTTTATTAACTATTGATATTACCATATAAAAATCTTAAGAAAACATTATGTAATAAGTAAATAAACAAAATCCAATGGGGTCTGTGATGTGACCTAATATTAGGTAATGTTTTTCTTGATAAAACCTTTTCTATTAGAAAAAAATTATAGCATTCATAACCAACCTCATCCATATAGTATCTTCATATCAGATCCTTGTGAAATGTATGAATGAAAAAAATCCAAGGTTCCCAATCCATCTCAAATATTTTTATCCTCAATCAGAATTATACTTTTGGGATCCTAATTACGTTAATTCACCTCATTTCATATTTTAATATACTAAATTTAGTGTTATGGTGATTATATTTATGAATATTACTATATGTCAGCCATGCCCATGAAGAAATAATCCAGCCAAAATTACTAACTATTGTTCAATGATGATGTATATAACAACCCTGCTTTTTATTACAACATAAACATGATTTATTACATAAAACATCACTTGATACAACAATGAAGATAGAGAGGTTTATTGTCTTTGGGTCTTAGGATCATTAAATAAAAACATAAAACATGAAATACAACGTCTTTATTGAAATATTCCTTTACATAACCACTACATGTCCCTCATACTTAGCATTTCATGGGATAACCTGAGGACATGCATAAGAAAAGGGTGAGCTATAAATCCCAGTAAGGGAGTACACATGGAATAACATGAGGAGTATAATACATGTTAGGAAAAAGGAATGTCAATAGAGCATAAGAGAAAAATGAACATAAAGTCATGATAAAGCATGATAATCATAACATGGAAATGTGGCAACAACAGTTAACATTGAATTAGCATGAGCCATGTCTCATTCCACATAGAGCATTAGTATACTCTCATTGCACATGAAACACGAGTAAACCATTTTTGCACTTGAATTAGCATGATTCAACACTCATTGCACATGACGTATCATGATACTATACTTTACCTAATGCAATGGAGCGCTATAAGGGCTCACCCTTCTAAAACATTTCATTTCATGCATAAGTGTTTCACATGGATCAAAAAACATGGATTCATAAAACATAATCATTTATTCCATGATAGAGGAATTGTGGAATTAATACATGAAACTTTACAATCAACAAGTAAATGTGAATAAAGTTGAATACCCTTGATGGAGATATGGGCATGGTATTCACTACACAATGACATTGGCTTAGAAAATCGGTGTGATTTCAGCAGCGTAACGGCGTGACATAAGAATTCATAAAAAAGGTTGATGAGAGAGAAAGGGGTTACTCATCATATTTACATGTAATAGACAGTAAAGAGTTCATATAGATACATTTCCCAACAATTTTAATGTAATTTAGATTCACGATACAAAAGTTTTTCTTGAATATAAAAGAGGAGAGAGAAGTTCCTTTCGGAATTTCGGCATAGTAACGGGTGTACATGGGAGGAATTTAATGAGAGAGAAAGGGGTATCCCATCATTCAGACAATAATAGGGAAGTATGGGGGAGGTCCTAAACCATACCCCAATATTCATAATTGAAATTAAAAGGGAAATACAACTTAAATAAAATTGACAAAAAATGAGAAAGGAAGAAAAATCCCTTACATAGAAGTGTGCTTCCAAAGGCTACAGGGAGGCTTGTGAGAGGATTCTTGGGAGATTGGGGCACCTTGGGAGGATTCTAGAGAGATTAAGGCAGAGGTTAGACGAACTAAAATGGATTATAGTGAGGAGTAAGTGGGAGTTTGGGTGGGTTTATATAGGAATGGTGAGGGGATTCTTTATTATTTAGGTTTGGGTCCCCTTACATTAAATTAATCCAAACGACAAACCATAACATGGTTTTTGCCCATGTTTTTTGGAAAATAGAAGAGGGAAATAAAATTTTATAAGTCCCATGTCTGATATTCTTAAATTAATAATGTTGCTTATGTGGAGGTGAGTCACACTCCCACGAAAATTAATTTAAAAAGGCAAAGTGTTGAATATGTTTTGAGGGGTCCATTAATGCTTTGAAAAGTAATTCAAACAAACCCAAAATTACATTATTTAAATAATAAAACATATATTGGTTGAACATAAGGATTATTGTATTTTATTATATCACCATTGGGTCATTATATTGTCATAAAACACATTATTTATTTAAACAGTATTTAATTTTTAACCAAAAATTTGACTGTCTCAGAAAATTATGAAAAATTCACCATTGGATAAATTATACGTCCTGATTCCAAATATAACATTTATTTTATCTAAATAATTTTTTAAATATGTGAATATTCACTTTTAAAATAACAACCGACATTTATAAAAAATTCACAGGTTTTGACAGAAATGGCTTTCAAAGCTTAATAAAATTTTAATTGCATTCATAAAATTATAAAATAATTTATATTTAATAAAAATTAATCTAATATTAATAATAATATTTTATTAAAATATTATTTAATTAAAAAATCCCTTAATTTAATAAAATAAATTTTTAATTAAATAATAACAAAAAACTAGTTATAATGTATCAAAAATGACTAGAAATTATATTCATTATTATATACAAAAATAATGTACATAAACCTAGTACTACTTATTTGTTACATAACACCTTAAAACATCCGCATAAGACCTAAGGGTAAGGTGTGTTATTGTGACAGACTCTTGGGGTGGATCGGATAACATCGCTCGAGTGGTAATCTCTATCAACTTCCACTTTTCCAGTAGACAGCCCCGTTTGAGATTGACATGGTGAAGCTCTGCTTGGGCTTGGTCAAGGGCAAAGCCCAAATATGCCACATCTTCTCCGAGCTCTAGAAAATGGGATTTGTATGGAGAAATTCTATTGGATGAGGCCATCTCTTATTTTTTTTGAGTAAATTGAATTTGTTAAGGTCCTATATTTATACTAATCATGTGGTTACTGTTCAACAACTATATTAACAACGGTCAAAATTCTTAACATAAAACCAAAGAAGTTGACATCTTATAAAAACATTTTTCATAATGAGACATTTAACTGGATCAAGAGGGATTTTCCATTAATGAAACTTTGGGTCGTTATAATATTCCCCCCTTAATAAATTTCTCCCTTGAAATTTTCCTTTTCCCACACTAAAACAAATGTGGGTAACTCAACATCATCATATCCTCCAACTCCCAAGTTACTTCTTCAAACATGTGGTTTCTCCACAAAACCTTGACGAGTGGCATTGTCTTATTTCGTAGAACTTTTTATTAACAATCTATGATCTTCCCTGGTTACTCCTCATAAAAAAGATCATCTTCCAATTGTACCACCTCAGAAGAGAGTACATGTGAAGGGTCCGGTATGTACTTCCTTAAGAGGGATACATGAAAGACATCATGTAATTTGGCCATAGTAGGTGGAAGTGCTAGTCGATAGGCCACATCCGCAACACGATCAAGAATCTGGAAGGGGCCGATGTACCCTGGACTTAACTTCCATTTCTTTCAAAACATCAAGACCTTTTTCCATGGATATATACATAGAAACACCATGTCTCCAAATTTAAACTCAAGGTCTCATTGACGATTATCTTCATAACTCTTATGTTGACTCTGGGATGGCTTGATATGCTGCTGAATGATTTTCACCTTCTCCACCATTTCTTCGACCATTTCTGGTCCAAGCAGCTTACGTTCACCGACCTCATCCAATCATGTCGGTGTTCTGTACCTCCTCCCATACATGGCTTCATATTGTGCCATTTGGATGCTCGAGTGGAAACTGTTATTATTAGAGAACTCAACCAGAGGAAGATGTTGATCCCATCCTCTATTAAAGTCTATTGAGCATGATCTCAACATATCCTCATGTGTTTGGATAGTCTGCTCAGATTGGCAATCAGTTTGAGGATGATAGGCCGTACAGATGTTCGGTTCAGTATTCAGAGCTTGTTGAAGAATCTTCCAAAATATAGAGGTGAATCTTGGATCTCGATCAGACGCAATAGATAGTGGTACCCCATGCAACCTTACCACTTCCCTGATATATATCCGCACCATTTGATCCAATGAGAAATCCTTTGGAATAGCAATGAAGTGTGCAGTCTTTGTAAGACGATCCACAGCAACCCAGATTGCATTGTTGCCTCTAGATGTCCTTGGAAGTCTGGTGACAAAGTCCATGGTGATGTTTTCCCATTTCCATTCTACTATGGGAAATGGTTGCATCATCCACTTAGACATCTGCCTCTCTGCCTTCACTTGCTGACACACCAAGAACTTTGATGTATATTCGGCGATCTCCTTCTTCATATTATCCCACCAAATGTTTTCTCATAGATCTCAATACATCTTTGTTCTCCCTGGGTGAATAGAAAAATATGAACTATGTACATTATCCAAAAGTCCCTTCTTCAGCTCCGGACATGATGGAACACATAGTCTTTTCCCAAACCGCACAATTCATTCTTCATTAACATTAATCCATAAGGATTTCCCCTTTTTGATAGCTTCCACTTTTTCTTGAATTCCCAAATCATCCTTGTGAGAATCCTTTAACCTTTCCAAAAGAGATGATTGTGCAATAATTTGTGAAAGGGTTGATAATGTTCCCTTCTATATGATTACCACATCCATATTCATCAAGTATAAGAAGATTGGATCCTTCTCAATTCTCATTATTGATTGAATCGCTTGATACTTTCTACCTAGGGCATCTGCCACCTTGTTCGCTTTCCTAGGGTGGTAATGTATTCAACAATCATAATCCATGATGAGCTCTATCCATATTCTCTGGCGCATATTAAGCTCTTTCTATGTGAATATATATTTAAGACTCTTGTGGTCAGTATATATCTCACATTTCTCTCCATAGAGATAATGACACCAGATTTTCAAGGCAAAGATCACCGCCTCCAACTCCAGATCAAGCGTTGGATAGTTTCGCTCATGGATTTTCAACTGCCTTAAGGCATAGGATATCACTTTATCATTCTGAATCATCACACATCCTAATCACGTATTCAAAGCATCACTGAATACAACAAAAAGCTCCCCACTTGTGGGTAAAGTGAGCACGAGTGCAGTGATAAGCCTCCTTTTCAACTCTTTGATGCTTTCTTCACATTCATCACTTTATGAAAACTTTACTCCCTTTCGAGTTAGCTTGGTAAGAGGGTAGTAAAATCGTGATAAATTTATCACAAATCGTAGATAATATCCAGCTAAACCCAAGAAGCAACGGATATCCATTACAGATGTTGGCCTCGACCATCCCTCAATTGCATTTGTTATGGAGGGGTCCACAAATATCCCATTGCTTGTGATGATATGGCCCAAGAATGAGACCTCCTTAATCCAGAACTCACACTTGCTGTACTTTATATAGAGCTTCTCCTTGCGCAAATTCTCTAGTACAGTTTTTAAATTCTCCTCATGGTCCTCCTTGGTTTTGCAGTATATTAGAATATCCTCTATAAAGACTACCGCAAATTTGTCATGGTAATCTCTAAAGACTATATTCATCAAGTCCATGAATATTTCTGGATCAATGGTGAGTCCGAAAGGCATTACTATGAATTCATTGTGCCCGTACATTGTGAGAAAAGCAGTCTTCGGGATATCTTCCATATTCACCCTTACTTGATAATATCCCGACCACAAGTCCACCTTGGAAAAGTATTTTTCTCCACACAACTGATCGAACAAGTCATCAATTCATGGGAGAGGATACTTGTTCTTTATCGTGATTTTGTTAAGCTCACGATAATCGATGCAAATCTGCATTAACCCATCCTTCTTCTTGACAAAGAGGACTAGTGAACCCCATGGGGAAGTACTTGGGCGTGTAAATTATTTATCCAGATTCTCCTGTAGTTGTTTCTTCAGCACTTCAATCTCAACAACAGCCATTCAATGTGGATTCTTCGATATTGGTAATGCCCCAGGTATAAGTTCAATTGAGAACTCAACATCTCTTCTTGGAGGAAGACCTCGAAGTTCCTCAAGAAACACTTCTGTGGATTCCCTCATAATAGGCATTTCTTCAAGGATGGTTTCTTCTATGGACTCAATCATCTGAGCTAGATACACATGCTCATAGGGCAGTAATATCTGTGCTTGAGATGGTGGAGATAAAGTAGATTTATCTTCCTCCTAAAACTTGTAAATAATCAGGGGTCGATTCTCCATATGGAGTGTGATTTCCCTCTCCCGTCAATTTTTGTTGTCTCTATATAAGGAAATCCAATCCATGATAAAAAGTGCATCAAATTCCACCAAAGGGTGTATGAAGAGGTTTTTTGGAAATTCAATCCACAGATTATAACATGGGAGGAGTTATATTCATGGGATGCAATGATTTCCCCATTTTCCGTACTCATCGACATCTTTACTTACATGATTTGTGGTGGTGCTAGGATTGTTCTACTAAACTTTAGAGATATATAAGAATGCTTAGAACCTGAATCAAAAAGTACATTCGCTATTATTGGATGAATAACTAGCATACCTGTCACCACTTCGGTGTCGGGGTCCACTTCGGCAGATGTGATGGAAAAAGCTCTTCCTTGTTGTCTTGGAGGTTCTTGGTTGCCTCCGATAACCCTTGGATTAGGGCACAAATTTGCAAAATGACTCAGATCTTTGCATTTATAGCATTGATCAACGTGTTGAGGTTAGAACAGAGCATTCCTTTCCTCTGTCGTAGCCGCGGGTCTTTCTTGCTGATAATTAACAGATAGGTTCCCTTCTTTTCCACACCTAATGCATTTTCTCATCCCCTTAAGGCAATTTCCAGGGTACTTCTTTCCTCACTTTTGGAAAGTGGGGTGATGGATCTTCTTAGCACCATTGGATTTATCCATTGGCCCACCAGCATTGAAGTCTACCTTATGCATCTTATCCCCATGATACCCATGTGAATCTCCGATATCCATTTCGACCTTGAGGGCATATCGGACAATTTCCTCATAGCTGCCGAATTCACTGATCGATAATGTTTTCCACAAGCTAGGATTCAGCTCACCAAAGAAGAGGTCAACGTTGCATTCCGGGTTAACGACAAAGCCGGAAGTGCATCTTGCAAGCCTTGTAAATGTTTCCTCATACGCTCCAACATATTCTTCATCTTTTTGCTTGAGGGAAATGAAGTCCAATTCCATCTTAAGCCAAAGGGTGCGTGAAAAATATTTATCGAAAAACATCTTACGGAATTCCTTCCATTCCAAAGCCTCAATCTCCTCCTCATGCTTCGTATTTTTGAGTAACATCCACCATTGATCCGCTTCACCCTCCATACATTAAGCCGCCTGGAGAACCTTCTCTTGTTCAGAACATTGGAGGATGGAGAATATCTTCTCAATGGAGTTGATCCATTGTTCAGCGATTGTGGGATCAGATGATCCACTAAAAGTAGGATGCCTTTGTCTCATGAAGCTCTCGATAGAGAATTGTTCTTTATTAGAGGGGGGTTGAATGTTCCTATTGACTCGGGTTTCTATTCAAAACATGAGATATCTGAGACAGAAGTGTGACAGAGATCTTGATTCCCGCTCCCATTGGATTGGGTATCTCATTAGTACAATCATCACACTGATCTTCACAACAGTTGTTTTCCCGAGTCCTCTTATTACCAGCCATTGGCTGGAATAAATGAAAAGTTAGGGGTAACTCATAAAGGATAATCTAAAGACAAAAGTTGATGACTTATAAATAAACATTTATTTCCTTAACTCATGAGTCTATAGGCTTTAATATGGGCTTTTAATGATCTACATTCTACCATAAAGTCTTAGGGGATTTTTTTTAATTCCCTTAATAAGGGTTCATACTATGATTTTGAATTTACTAAAGCATATCCCCCAGGAGTGTCGTAACCAAGAGTGCAGCAAGGCCCATTGTCATGCACCAGTTCCTGTTCGAGTCTAGCTCAAAGGGGTGTTTTCGGGTTTTACCCCTAGGATACATCTGTGCCAGAGCTGCCTCTACCTCCTCGTATCCAGAAAGGGATGTATTTTCTTGATAAAACAATTACTCAATACTTACCAAAACATAGGGATGATTTTTCTATACTTAGTCTTAGTCTTATATCTAAGGCTTTATAATGGTTTTCTAATCCTAATCCCAAAAAATAACTAAACCTATACTCTGATACCAACTATGACAACCCTGTTTTTTATTACAACATAAACATGCTTTATTACATAAAACTTCACATGATATAATAAAGAAGATCGAGAGGTTTAGTGTATTTAGGGATTAGGATCATTACATAAAAAATTAAAACATGAAATACAACATCTTTATTGAAAACTTCCTTTACATGACCACTACATTCCCTCGTAATTAGCATTGCATGGGATAACCTGAGGACATGCATAACAAGAGGGTGAGCTATAAAGCCCAGTAAGGGAGTACAAATGGAATAAAATGAGGAGTACAATACATGTTAGACAAAAGGAATTTCAATAAGTCATAAGAGAAACATGAACATAAAGGCATGATAAAGAATGATAATCATAACATGGAAATGTGGCAACAACACTTAACATTGAATTAGCATGAGCCAAGGCTCATTGCACATGGAGCATGAGTAAACCTCATTGCACATGAAGCCTGAGTAAACCCTCGTTGCACTTGAATTAGCATGAGTCAACACTCATTTCACATGATGTATCAAGATACTGTACTTTACCCAATGCATTGGAGCGCTATAAGGGCGCACCCTTCTTAAACATTTCATTTCATGCATAAGTGTGCCACATGGATCATAAAACATGGATTCATAAAACATAATCATTTATTACATGATAAAGGAATATGGAATTCATACAAGAAGCTTTAAAATCAACAAGAAAATGTGAATAATGGTTAATACCATTGATGGAGAAATGGGCATGGTATTCACTACAGAATGACATTGGCTTAGAAAATCAGTGTGATTTCGGCAGCGTAACGGCATGACATAAGAATTAATAAAAAAGGTTGATGAGATGGAAAGGGGATACTCATAATATTTACATGTAATGGACAGTAAGGAGGTCATATAGTTACATGTCCCAACACCGGTAATGGAATTTAGATTCATGATACAAAAGTATTGCTTGAATATAAAAGAGGAGAGAGAAGTTTCTTTCGGAATTTCGGCATAGTAACGGGTGTATATGGGAGGCATTTAATGAGAGAGAAAGGGGTCTCCCATCATTTAAAAAATAAGAGTGAAGTATGGGGGAGGTGTGAAACCATACCCTAACATTCATAATTGAAATTAAAATGGAAATACAACTTATAGAAAATAGACAATAATGAGAAAGGGAGAAGAAACCCTTACTTGGAAGTGTGCTTCCAAAGGCTAGAGAGAGGCTTGTGAGAGGCTTATTGGGAGCTTGGAAAACCTTGGGAGGATTCTAGAGAGAGTAGGGCATAGGTTGGACAAACTCCAAGGTATTTTAGTGTGGATGAAGTGGGAGCATGGGTGGGTTTATATTGGAAAGGTGAGGGAAATCTTTATTATTTAGGTTTGGGTCCCCTTACATTAAATTAATCCAAAACAAAAACCATCCCCTGGTTTTTTCCCATGGTTTTTTGAAAAGGGAAGAGGTAAAAAATATTTTATAAGGGCCATTTACAATCTTCTTAATATAATAAGGTTCCTTATGTGGAGGTGAGTCACACTCCCATTGAAATTAATTTTAAAAGGCAAAGTGTTGAATATGTCTTGAGGGGTCCATTTATGCTTTGAAAAGTAAGTCAAACAAACCCAAAATCACATTATTTTAATGATAAAACATATATTGGCCGAACATAAGGACTATGTTATTTTATTAAATCACCATTGGGTCATTACGATGTCATAAAATACATTATATATTTAAATGATATTTAATTTTTACCCAAAAATTTGGCTATCTCATAAAATTATGAAAAATTCACTGTTGGATAATTTCGACATCCTGATTCCAAAAATAACATTTATTTTATCTAAATAATTTTTTAAATATGGGAACTTTCATTTTTAATATAGAAACTGACATTTATAAAAAATTCATGGGTTTTGAGAGAAATGGCATTCAAACCTTAATAAAAATTTTAATTGCATTCATAAAATTATAAGATCAATTATATTTAATAAAATTATTTTAATATTAATAATAATATTTTTTTAAAATATTATTAAATTAAAAAATCCCATAATTTAATAAAACAGAATTATTAATTAAATAATAACAAAAAACTATTTACAATGTATCAAAAATGACTAGAAATTATATTCATTATTATATAAAAAAATAATCTACATGAACATTGTACTACTTATTTGTTACATAACCCCTTAAAAAATCCACATAAGACCTAAGGGTAAGGTGTGTGATGGTGAAAGACTCTTGGGGTGGATTAGATAACATCGCTCGAGTGGTAATCTCTATCAACTTCCACTTTTCCCGTAGATGGTCTTGTTCGAGCTTGACATGGTGAAGCTCAGCTTGGGCTTGGTCAAGGGCGAAGCACAAGGATGCCACCTCTTTTCCGAGCTCTAAAAAATGGGCTTCGTATGGAACAATTCTACTGGATTAGGCCATCACTTCTTTTGTCCGAGTAAATTGGATTTGTTAAGGTCCTATATTTATACTAATCATGTGGTCACTATTCAACGGCTATATTAACAACAGTCAAAATTCATAACATAAAACCAAAGAATTTGGCATCTTATAAAAACATTTTTCATAAAGTGACATTTAACAGAATCAAGAGGGATTTTCCATTAATAAAACTTTTGGTCGTTACAATTTAAGTTATGGCTATACCAATATATTTTTCATAACAATGTAGAAATAATTCATGAAAATAGACCATGTCTAATTTTATTGTCATCGTATTTTTACTTACACTAGTCTTTGAGGAATACACATGAATAGTTCTCTAATTCAACTATTTAACTTTTTTATTGAATTAATTAATTCCAATTTGATGTTTTTGTGGACCTAGTTATAAATTATTCCACTTTTTTTAATGTTGATGATTATAATTATTTAATAAATCAAGTAAAAACAAAATACATTAGTTTATATCCTCGTCTTAATAGGCATCATCTCATTGTTTTATATAATATAGAATCTGACTATATATTCACTAATGTGAAAATGTTATATAAATTTTAAATTATAATTAGACAATATTTTTTTTAATAAATAAGATTCTATGGTGGTTCACTTTATTTCTATGAAAAATTCATTGAATAAAAAAATCATATAAATCATGATGTAATCCTCAAATAGAAAACAAAAACAGTGTTTGAGTAGACTCGTATCTTTGTGCCCGATAGAGAAAAAATAGGATTTTCATGGGCTTCAATATTAATCATACACTATGTTAGGGATAATAAAGAAAAAAATTTACCATTAAGAATATATTTTGGTTATATCCTCCCTCTAATATTAGGAGAAAATATTTTCATAGTTTATTATGACATGGTAATAAATGTTGAAAAACTTATTTTTTAGGGTATTTTGGTAACATTTTCCACATTGTACATATTTATATGGGATATAAAACTAATCTAGGGGTCCTAATTCAATTAATATATATTTTTATTTTACTATTCATAGATCCAATTAAGACTTATTTATAAAATCATAATCCCATAATATTTTTGGATATATTCATCTAAACTCATTCTTAATTGACACACTCAACTACTTCTCCCATCTGCATAGTTCACCCATTTACTCATGAATGTGATCCCAACCAAGGACACAACACTAGTGAAATTTTACTAGTTTTTCTTACATGTTTTGACTACTTATACATGTGTTATGCATATGTGGATTGCTCTATCACACCTCAAATCCATATAGAATTCACACATTCTCAAAACATAAACACATCAAAAAAATTTCAAGTAGTATCCCAAATTATATATTAAATAATTCCCATGATATCATAATTTGAAGAAAATTATAATATTAAAAAACAAAAAATATCTATATTTATCCTATCATTGAACCTATGTCATAAAATTTTAGAAGATATTTTATTTAAGATTAAAACCAAGGGAAATTGACAAAAAAATGGATTAATTGAGTTCACAAAGGGTTCAAATCACACTGAAATATTTTGAGAAACCACTTAGTCCTTATTTAGTAAAATATTGTTTGAAAAACCATTAAATATAATCAAAAATGAATTCCATTTGGCCAATGGAATCTATGAGGCTCCCTTCCAACTAGGCTGAAGTTTCACTAAATATTTATCTCCCATAATATCAGTTATCCCATGTCTGACTTGGGTGAAAACATGTTTAAGGATCACTATGGAAAATCATATTGTTTTCTTAAAATAGAGAGAACCAAATTGGTTACCATAAATAGTGTGAAAAAATTTTCTAATAAAATATTTCACTTTGGAGAGACATTTAGATCTCCCAACTACCAATTGGGAAAAATCATTTTTGACCAATTTAATAGGGAAAACCATCCACTTATTCTCCCAATGAATATTAATTTTGGAAAAAAGTCTTATATTGTAGAAAATTTATATTCCCAAATATCATTCCTAAATTTTCTATTTCCATGATCTCCGTCAATGTCAACAGATTCATATGATCAAGAAAAATACACTTGTACACACCTCTGTGACTGTATATTTCATTGATAAAATCATTCTATGGGATATCATACTGTATTGGTAAGACCACTAGGTTAAATAATAGAAAAGTATTATATTAATAATTCATGTCCCTATGAGGAAGAAAATATATCAATCTCTCAAAGATTAATGATGTATTTTTTATTCCACCATCAACATATACTAAAAATGGAATTCCCATAAGAGTAATCCACATAATTTCTTATATGGGGAACACCTTATGAATAATGAATATTATGTACATCTAATTATAATTCATAATTATATAATTATGGTCCTATAATAGGCTATAACACCTAATATGGTTCTTATTGGGATAGACAGTAACATGATAAGGATGTACACTAAGGGAATCATCAATGTATAAACCCCAAGAAAAACTAGTTTTGCACTATCTTACTATGTAGTCAATATTATATGATTTATTTTCTTTGAAACATATATGAAAAAAATTGGGCCAATATATCTTTGTATAAAATTCCATCAACATAATAAAAAATCCTTTAATACAATCTCTTTATTCAGTTTTCAATTATGGATATGTTATCAATCAAATGATTCATTCCCCAATGGGAATCCTCATTAAGTGTATTCCCTAGAAAAATATTAATGATAAGATTTACATGAAATATTCCACCTAAATAATTTTTTTTACACAATGCAGGGCTCAGATTCCCCTTTAGTATAATGTTAATCTTTATTGCCAAAATCCTTGTCGTGTGACATAAACTAACATGGAAATATCTTTACCATATAACATCATTCTATTGGGCATTGTACATCATATGAAAAAAAAGAATTTCAACCTAAAATATGTTGTATTTTATTTTATTTTTATTTCATATATTTGATTCCTTGAAGTGGGTCAATCATAAAATTATATATATATACCATTTTTAACCTTGTGGGGATATGTATTTTCAAATATCATCTATTTCCTTCCCATGACATCGTATATTCTTATAAATAATAATTTAATTTTCATTAGGGATATGTTTTTTTTGGATTATTATATACATTGGGATATATTTTCAATTAAATCACAACCCCACCTAGTGGGATATATTGGTTAAAACATGTTATTTAATAATATATTTATCTTTAAATAATATTTAATGATAGCATGCATTGAACACAAAAAAAATTAAATGAATTACAAAATGAAATTCTATTAGTTTTTTGAGAAAATTTTACATTTTTTATGTCATAAAATAAATATTATCATATGGTGGAATTTTAAATATTTTTCTAAAAATATTTATTGTTTTGTGAATAGTAAAAAAATTCTTTATTGTAACGCTGGGTTTTATTTTAATTGAAAAAGACAAATAATTACTTAAATATAATCCATAAGTAAAATAAGAATATTCTAGTTATAAATAATCTAATTTATTAAATTTTAATAAATAATTTACATTATATTAGTGTATGTTCGTTTTTAGAATTCAAAACACATTTTACAAAAAACCATCTTAATCACATATTTTTGGTTTCTATTTATTAAATTCATTCCAATTATTGTAATTGAATATGGTAAAATGTATTTTGTGATTGTAATTATTAGTGTAAAATTTGGTTAATATTTATATTTTTCTTTTGTTCAATATAAATTGTAATAGTGAAAAAACTCACAAACTCAATAATTGCTAAAAAAGATAATTATGTTTAAAATTATTCTGATAAGGCTTTAAAATTTATATAAATAAGGACTTTATCAAATTGGATGAATTTATTTCGTCTATTATCATTAAATTGTAAAAAATATTTATTCTTGGTTCGTATTTTCATTCAGAAGATCCTTTTTATTACTTCATCGAAGGAGTAAAAAAGGAAACACTCATGATTTTAATATAACAAATAATATTTACATAGGAAAAAAAGATGTTATCTGATTTTATAATGGATAATTTTTAATATAAATTAATTTTTATCATTTTTATTTATTTTTTATTCTAATTAATTTAATAATAATTTAAAAATCATACCCAACATCGACATATTATTTATTCATTTAAGAGAAGAATAAGATAAATGATTTAAAAAAATAACTATGCCATATAAATTTGATGGATAATTCTATTTCATTATTTTTAAATATAAATATTAAATATTCTGTGTGTGTTAAATTATTATATTCTTACTCCATATTTTATTGATGTAGTTGAAGTGGAATAAAATAAATAGTTTCAAAAATGTTATTCTTAATATTTTATGAAAATAACAATTTAAAAAAATATATAAAATAATAAAATTATTATATTTAGTATAATAATTTTTCTTCATTTAAATATATTTTAATTATTAATTTATTAGTTTTTTAACTTACTATTACATTATAGATAGTTAAATGCTAGTAATCATTAATATTGTGGTAAATGCTTGAAGGGTTATCTGGTTGTTAAGACAATGTTATAAGGTTGAAAAAATTTGTAGAATTTTATTTAATTTCTATATTACACATAATAATGATAATATGTCATAATTATTTACATTTTGTTCTATTTGTATAGGAAAAATAATTTATATTAATTTAGTAAATTAAGAAATTTGAAGAATTTCCATCAATGCACTAATAAAAGGATACCCCTTATCTCTTCTCAATACAGTATATTAACTAACCTAGATCTACAAAAACCCACCAAATTACCTTATAAATATTATTATAAATGTTATATATGTGTTGGGTTCCCCAAAAGATGGAAATTAAGTAATTTTAGGGAATATCTCATGGATGTCTATTGATGTGTATATAATTGTCTTTATTGAATTATTCAGGACTATTTCTTCTTATAAATTATATTATGGTATTTTAATAGACCTAAAATAATAAATATAGTATTATAAATAAACATATATATCATTTTTGTTATTTTAAAACCATTTTCTATCCATTTTCAATCCTTTGAAAAATGAAAACATCACATCTACGTATGTATGAGTTACAATCTTCATTTAGTGGTGTAATTGTTTTTCATAACCAATCTACATGGATGTTTATTATGTTCAAACTAAAAAAAATATAATATAATTATTATATAATTATGATTATAATGTTATAAAATAATATTTACCGTTTTACCTTCCTATTCATTGGAAAATGATAACATCACTCATGCATACGAGTGGAAATACCGTCTCCAAGAAAAAAAGTGATTCTTTGTTCCCATAGAATTTAAATAAATTGTAATAAGATAATATTTAATGAATATATAATATTAATTTCATATAAAAATGATCAGGTATGTGAGAATTATTATTTACCATTATTTCATTCCATCTATCAAAAAATGAAGACAATGTTCATTAGTTCATATAGCCCACAATATTTTTAAATGTTGTAATTCATTATACAATTTTAAAAATTTATGAATAAATATACATATGAATATAATAAATATATGAGATATTTACATTATAGATAATATTATAGACATTGTGAAACCATGAGAATTTTGCAAGGACTAAAACAACAGAAAACTTAAATGAAATACAATGCAACTAACTCCTGAAAAAATGAAAATAATAAAATATTTTTAGCAAATTGGTGAAAAAATGTTATAAATGAATCATATAATATATATTACTTTATTATTATTATTATTTTATTTAAGTATAAAAAATTAGTTTTGTTTATAAATAAGGTTAGAACAACTATGAGGTATATCAAACATATGGTAATGGATTTATACTTAATTATCACTCTATTGATATAAATAAGGTATTATGAACCTATATAAATTAATGTGGTATATATATTACACCTTTGAGTAAAATAACATCAATAAATAATTATTCAATAGGATTCATGATTCAATTCATGTTTCTCATTAAATTTTATTGTTATAAAATTGATCTTATTTTTATTATTGGTCTGGAAAAGTTTTCTTCCATTGCTATATTTTTTTACAAAATCCTTATGTATTATATATAATGATTTTATAAGGAAGTTTTTTTTCCATTTACAGATAAATTTTTTAAAATGTAATCTATATATTTTTATCTAGAATGTTCTATTTGAAATCTATTTAAAAAATTTTAAAAAATGATTCTTTTAAACATAAACAATGTTAAACAAAGTTCCTATTACTCTAACTTTTTTATTCAATTTACATTCTTTTATGATTTATCTATATATATTTTCGAAAAAAATTTATTTAATGAAATATTATCTTAATATTACATTTCCATTTTCTTGAAATCCATATTTTTCTATAAAAACTATATTTATGATGAATTTAAAGTAGCATTTTTTGATTTTTAGATACTATATTTCTCTTCAAAATTTATATTTGTTGTGATCATTAAGAATTAAATTTATCATCAATATCAAAATTATATTTTCCATTGATATTATAATCTTATAAATCATATACAATTTCTATATTATATTTTTTCTTTTAATGTTTTTTATTGGCTCTAGATATATATATATATAATATTATTTATTGAATATGAACATTTATTGATTAGGAATACTATTTATGAATTAAATATATCATTTAATTTTTGAGGAATACATTGGATATGCAGTTCTTGGTGGGGAATGTAATTATATATCTCCTTAATCCATTGGTTGTTCTAATATGACAAATTAGGTAGCCCAATTTAAATAATTTATGGAATATACGTATAAATTGATTATAATCTATTGTAAAAATAATTTTATTGTAAAAAATTCATGATTTATAGGGTCATGAAAATCAACATTAATAATTTGAATCATTAAAAATTTAGTCATTACCATCCTTGATATTACTATATTAACATTACCCTTGTATTCATTTCCTGACCATGTCATTTTTTTAATGAAAATTGTTTTTAGTTATATAAATTGAAATATTTATTACAAATTATTTATCCATGAATGGTTCTAGTCAATATAACTGTAAAAGTGTATCTGAACTCCCCATTTATAAGATTTCTTTTACCTCTGAATTGAATAAATATACTATGAATAATATCCGGAATTCATGATTTTTTTATATTATGTATTTTATATTTCAAAATTAATATGTGAATGATGTATGTATCTTGTTTTTATATTCGTCTAAACTATTATTTCCTTTCTTATGAGATACATAGAATTTTACAAAAATGTAATAAGGTTGAACCCAGATCTCGGTTACAAGTGTTTGTATTTGTTAGGTGGTATTAAATATTGATTTATAGGAAAACATGGAAATATATTTTAAATAAAAATATCTAACATGATAATTATGATAATCCCTTAAAGTATTTGGTATCCTTTTCCATTGTTGTGATTTTTATTTTATGTTTCAATGTTTATATGGATCATGAGATGTCCCTCTGTGAAGAATAATTCAATGATGGATACTAATGAGATAAATGCAATCAACATCCTTGAAAATATAAATATTTCCTAACTAAAAAATAGAATACTATCAGTGTTAAAACATAGAAAATCATGCCTATATTAGGGTATTCTAATCAGGATATAATTAATAATCATGAAAGAATAATGAAACCAATTGTTATAAAATATGATTTTGTTATGTTATATTGCATCGTGTGACAAAATAAACCATATTTTAAATATAAAACTAATCCATTTTTAGATAGTCAATGAACTAATTCCTTTAAAATGACATTTCATGCATTTTAATTTAATGAATGAAATCAATAAATTATTAGAGAAGTGTATTATTTGAAATATGATTCCAATCAATGGTTGTCACTTACATAGACTAGTTAAGAGTATAATCACATATAATGCATGGATTTGATAACTTTTGAAACTATTTTATTTGGGAAACAATTCCTTCAAAAATAGCTAGCTAAAATAGACATTAAGTTCCTCAATTTAATGAATAATTAATAAGAAACTATTTTAGAGTTTGAGACCAACATTGCAGTATTTTCTATTCTTACATTGAATAACATACATTATCTAGAAAAAAATATTCTCAATTTCTTTTATAGTTTTAAGATGAATCATTTATGGGTCTTTTTTCCTAAAAAATCTTCATATGCTGATTGAGTATCATGTACTATTATAATGAAGAAATGTAACGCACTGACCCCAGTTACCCAGAGCCGGTGTATTATTTTAATACATTGGCATGAATACAAGGAATGAAGTCCTGATGGACTGATCAGTTTAGCAGTCTTGGAAAATAAATTACATACATGAATGTTACATTACAAATTAAAAGATAAAACACAATGTAAATGATCTTTTGAGACCACAATAAATCCCATATCTTAATCCTACTTACCAATGATAAAACACTTCATGGAGTCCTAGGAAAATTAAACATAAGAAATGGGTGAGCTCAAACACTCAGTAAGGATAATCAATACCGGAGAAGATATCAAAAATATTAATCATGTTGAATAATTGAAACCACATGCCTTCACTAATAATAAACATGAATAAATTTATGGATGGAATATGAGCTGAGTAAATAATGCCATAAGAAAACATTGTCATGGGTATTCTACTAGTCGAATAACTGCATGATCGACCTATATTATTTTCATAATGATGGAATGTATAATACAATACATTCTGAAACATTTTGTCAAGACCTTGGCCAAGACGTCTAAAAATGATTAAGGCCTCAGCCATAACCATATATCATATTAGGAAAGGCCTTGACCAATTCCACGTCTAGTTGTATCATGATACCTACCGATTAATTGAGGAGCTATAGCTACTCCACCCGTCACTTACTAAGTCCATTACATTCCTCATATGAGAAGTTTGATATATAACATAAAAATTCGTATTAAAACTAGCATATGAAATGTCAACACTTTTACCATAAAACATGAGTGGTATAGACATAGAACATCAAAAGTCAACCATATCATAACTCATTAAATAAAATATGAAAGATTGTATTATAATATATCAACCTCAATCAAAAATAATATCCTGTAAAAATGCTAACAAAGTTGAAAATGCGAGTAACACTTTTTGAGAGAAATAAACGTTTTGTAAAATCATTTAAAAGTTACACATTTATAAAGGAAGTAATTTAAAAGAGATTTTTTAATCAATGTTTCCCATACCACATTGAAGCATTTGAATAGAATTATCATTTCTATACATTCTTGTCTATATAAATAAATCCATAAATTCATTTTGAAATCATAGACATTCATTAAAAATATTTTGAAAGATAAATCATTAAAACATTAAAAATTCTGATCTTGATAAATAGTACCTTTCAAAAATCCATAAAATATTTATTTTGAATTCATTTTTATGAAAAATGGATATGGATGATAAAAACTTCCCAGTAAATACTTACACATAAACGATCTCGGATAATAATTTGATTGGGGAATTAACCCTCACCTTGAACATTTCTTTAGATGAGGGTATGTTTAACCTCTTGTATGAAGATCACAGTATGTTATTAAGTTATACCAAAACAATATTAAAATTTATAATATCATACATTATTCATTTATGAATTTATACTACCAATTTAATAATAATATCCATGTTAAATTAAGATTTCGGGTAATAATCGACTTCTTTTTCGTACGTGTTTTAACTTGTTACTCATGATTGTATAACTTAGATAAATATTTAAATAAATCAAAAATATAATACATGATTTATATATCATATATATTTAGAATATAATTATTCATAATAGACATATATATGAAATGAAAAACACCTTTTATGGAGACGGTAGTCTGTACGTACGCATAAACGTTGTTTTTGTTTTAATATCATATTGAACGGAACTACATAAATAAGATATTTGTAAGTACATATATATATATATATATCTCCATAAGCATTATTATTTCATATATTACAGACATATTACTAATATTTATTTTTATAATTGTCGATGAATGGTGAATGTGGAAATGAATCTCATCACGTCGTGGAGACGGTAATCTGTACATACACATGAGAGGCAATATAATTTCCTTAAAGGTGTGTAATTGGATGGTATATTAATTTTAAAGATACATTAGAATGTTATTTTCATTATTTATATACATATTACTCATCATTATATCCATCCAAATAACATAGTGTTGAATAACAGATTACACCACAGCGTGGAGACGGTAAGTCGTATGTACACACACATGGTGAAATTGTTATTCATAAGATGTATAGAATAATGAATATAGTTGTTACATATTTATAATAACATCAAAATATATATTAGATAGTGTATTTATTATTTTATAATGTAAACAATAATGAAAAATTAATTGGAAGAATAAGAGAACTTGAATGAGGGTGGTGAAATCATTACATCTTTTTCGGGTTTTTCTTTTTTATTTGATCATAAGAGCTCTTTATGTTGGCTTTAAGACCAAAGGAAGGCCCATAGTATGAATTTAGGATAGTTGGGAGGATATTTGGTCAGGGTTTGGCCGAGCCAAATGGAGTTGGAGGTATGAATTTGAGTGAAGGGGAAGTGCCCTTTTATAAGAGGGGTGAGGGTCACCATTGGGAAAACTTAAAATATTATTTTATAATAAATTCATATTCTGTTTATAATAGCACAAAAGTGACTTATTTAAAGGCTAGGGTAGGTATGGGTCGAAATAATCTCAAATAATGGTTTTACACAAGTTTAGGTTACCATTTTAACCTTATCATTTAGATTTAACTCTAAGTTAAATAATTTAACTTTTATCGTGTCTTCTTGTATATTTACACTATATGGTTAATTAAAATACAATATACTACAAGTAGAAACCCAATTGGTTTAATAATGTCATATATATTATTATATATGTATTTAGGCAAAACCATAGATTTTTAGGACCATTATACTACTTAATAATACAATATTTGTTTTAAAAAATAATTTATGCCATTTTTGATACTATTTCATATTTGTTTTTTTAATTATAATAGCATTATTACTTAAAAAAATACATTTAATCAATAATAACCTGACATATTCACCTAGAAATTTCTTAGTGTCATTAAAACTTTGAAATTATATTTACTTTAATATTTATAATACCAATTATTTGATTATTTCATTAATAAGGTAATTACTACATCATTATTGTGTCATTAATAAATTTGATTATATAATCCTTAAAATTTATAAATAAAAAAAAATTATGTAGGAAATCAATTTATCTTCCTAATTAATATTTATAGTTGAATGTATCTTTTGTACAACCATATTTTAAAAATTATTTTGTCATTAAACATTGATTTAAACACTTTTAACTTTTCTTAAAATAAAATAATAATAAATTCCTTAATCTAATCCAAGTGGATCTAAAGGGTCCTATTTTATTCCTAAGGTTGTTTTTGGTCGAGATAAGCTTATCCATTAGAATTAGGACATTTGTTAGGGTAATAATAATATCATTTTACCCTTAATTACCCTATTTACTTTTAACTGTGGTTTAAAAAGTAAAAAAGTTACTATTCATCAAATTTTTTTAATCTTTTTGAACCACATTTTACATATAGATATCAACCATGTTTCACGAATTTTTGAAATTCCACTCACAGAAGAAGTAAAATTATGTTTTATGTGAATTAGAAAATTCTCCTAGGTGGTGGGTAAAAAACGGTGAAAAATTCTATAAAATTTTTTATATATCTAAAATTATTATAAATTGACTCCAAATAATTTCATTGAACTTATATATATATTATGTATCCATTATGACCAAAAATAAATATATATAAAATAAAAAATTATTTAAATCAATATTTGGTTTTAAACGATAAGTTAGTGTTTTTTCACTATTCATCATAATTGAATGTTTTCAGAAAAATACAAAAAATTAACCCTAGGATAATTTTGATATTCTGAATCCAATAATGAAGTCTATTTTACCAAATTAAAAACATTTAAGTTTCATTTATTAATTTAAAATTAATTCTCGTTGTCAAAACAAATGGCGTGTTTTTAAGAAACAATAACTATCAAAAGAATGACATTTGTTTATGTATAATTTCAATATGAAATTAATTACAATTTCCAAAATTGAATTAATAGGTAAAAATATAATCTAATTATAGTTCTAAAAAAATAAAATGAATAATTTATCAGTGTAAATTTTTTTGATTAAAAAATATTTTTTCAGTTAAAATATAGAATTTTTCACTATTCACCCAAATATAAAATTTATTAGAAAATCACCAAAAATTTATTGAAACAAAATTCATATGTACTGATTCAAAAGAGAATTTTATTTTGTCAAAATTAAAATATAAATGTTACAAATATTGGAATTAAAAAGGGTTCTTCATTAAAAGGCAGTAAAATTGCATTTTTAAAAAAATAATTCTTTTATCTAAAAAATGAATTTGTTATTAAATTATGTCTAAGAAACTCATAATATGAATTCCAAAATTATATAATGTTCAATATTTTTGATACTATTCTTAACCGCTTTTGAACGGCTAGTTTGGTAAGTTGTGATGCACTTGAACTCTGTGTTGCATGTAGTACAAGTTATTGCATTACTTGGAAGAAATAAAATACTATGAAATCTTTTGGTGTTACATTATTTCCTCCTTCAATAAATTGCATCATCATAATTTGAAATTGTTCTTTTAAAATAAATGGTCGAAAATAGAAAAATTCTTTTGTGGGAAAACCCACATCAGAAATTGGGTTAATAAAATTTAGTCTTAATAAGATGAAACAGGGAATGAAAAGGTCACAACCAAATTTTGATCTCAATTAGGAGAACAATGGTGGAAATTAGAGACACTAAATTGGAGGAAATGTTTAAATATTTATAGGGAGTTATTGAGGGCATCAATCACAGACAATTGTATAATTGTGGGACTCAAATCCACCAATCTATGATGATTTAATATACCATCAATTCAACAAAACAAATGGTATTAGGATAACACATTTTTTGTTTTATTACCCCTACCATAATGTTTAATAATTAATCTATCAATAAAATAATATGGAAATATATATATATATATATTTATATATACTTGACAATTAGAGTTTCATCCTTCAACTAATTCCTACCACAAAATCATATTTCATTCAAAAACATTTCAATATATATATATATATATATTCTTTTTATCCTAATCGTATAGGGTTCCAGAAATAATGAATTTATAATTCACATATCACACAATTTAAAAAACTACATTATTCAATACAGGACATCATGTGGGTCAGTGATAGGTGATACACCCTTGCCTCTCTTTAGTTGCGGGTTCAAGTCTCGCATCCTTGCTGGACATGAAAAGTTGCTGCCTGTCCTCCGGGTTGTACTTTTTATGGAAATCCGAAAATAACCTTAACAATAGTATCCTATTTCAAACTAAATTCATTCCGACCATTATAATTATCCAAAATAATTATATGCAAACTCTCATTCCAATGTTTATAAGGAAGTTAAACATAATGAGGATCCTTTTTGCAAGGTAATAACATGTGAAGGCCTTCATCATGTATTTTTTGACAACACTGCAAAATCCTGAATTACCAAAATCAACAATCTCTTATTCCAAAATCACTAACTCATTATCAATATCATATAAAGGATTACCTTTACTTCAACAATTTATTTTCTTAAAAGTGTAGATTACTATTAAGCAACTTTTCATAGAACCATATAATCTCAAATCCTCAATAAAATAGTACTGCAGTACAATCCTTATTTATCTCATTAATTCGTGTAATATGTATACTGTTGATGCAACACTCAAATGAAATAATTCTATAATGAAAACATAAGAACAGTAGTCATTATTCTACATATGAGGTAGTAACATAACTTGAGTATTATCAAATAATATCATTTTCGGTATACTCTTATGAATGGGAAATTGATTCGCGTATTGTCTCAATGCCATACAGATGAAGAACATTACATTTGAAAATATTTTGTTACCCTTTCAGTCACATATTTAGTGACCTTTTTCTCCACACTTATAACAAAAACTTATTCCCTTCACGAATTTACCAGGGTGATTTATTGCATATTTATCACATATTATAAAATAATTCATTCCCTTGTTCCCTTTATCCATATTTCTTTCTACAATCCTTTTCCTCTCTGGCTTCCCTTCAACTCCATAGGATTCAGTGAATTTGTTACTGATCTTATTAACACATGATACTATTTATTCATATGATGATAATACATGGAAGACTATTTAATTTTAAATATTGGATTAATACCATGAATAATATGATCCTTCTCACTCTTTGGATCATACGTAGTGTTGGAGTTTTCATTCCTTCTATTGGGTGCCACTTAAAAAAATGGCATACACTAGGTCAGTTTATAGATCACAATTCATAATTCCAAAATTGTAAAATACCTAATGTAAATTGAACATTTTATTGATATATTCCATAATCACAAAAAAATTCTTTGAGAAGGTATATTCTCAAAAACCCTTCATATTGGTTTGTAATGAAAATGAGACTTATCCTAAGAATATCCCCTGAGAGTGTCATAACTAAGAGAGAAGCAAGGAATGTTGTCATGCAGCAGTTCCCGTTCAAGTATAGCTTAAAGCAGTTTTCCAGGTCTTATCTCTTGGTACATCTATGTTAGAGCCGCCTCTACCTGCTCGTATCCAGAAATGGATGTGTTTTCATGAAAAACTCTCAAAATCTCTATATTAACAACATTTAGGAAGACCTTCTATGCTAATCCTAAAGGTATATCTTAGGTTTATGTGCTCAAATCATAGTTTTTCTAAATCTAGCATCCATGGTTATTGTTAAACTTCCTCTCATCTCAACTGTAAAGCCCTGACCCTAATTACCCAAGGTCTGTGCATTATTTTAATATATTGGCATGAATACAAGGAATCAACTCCAGAAGAACCGATCAATTTAGACGTCTTGGAAAATAAATTAAATACATGAATTTTAAGTTACACATTAAAAGATAAAACACAACATAAAAGATCCTTTGAGACCCCCATTAATCCCATAGCTTAACCCAACTTATCAATCATAATACAATTCTTGGAGTCCTGGGAAAAAGAAACATAATAAAGGAGTGACCTCAAACGCTCAGTAAGGGTAAGGAAAACAATGAAAGATAACATGAATATTAATCATGGGGAATAATTAAAACCACATTCCTTTACCAATAATAAACATAAATAATTTTATGGACGGAATATGAGCAGAGTAAATAATTCCATAAATAAACATATTCATTGGTATTCTACTAGTTGAATAACCGCATGAACCATCAATATTATTTTCATAATGAGGGAATGTATAATTCCATACATTCTAAAACATTTTGCCAAGACCTCGACCAAGATGTCTAAAAATGATTAAGGCCTTGGCCAAAACCATATATTAAATTGAGAAAGGCATCGGCCAATTCTTTGTCTAGTTGTCTCATGAGACCTACTAACGTATCGATGAGCTATAGCTGGCTCCACCCATCACTTACTAAGTTCAATACATTCCTCATATGAAAAGGTTAAAATATAACATAAATATTCATATTAAAACTATCATACGAAATGTCAATAATTTAACCATAAATGGTAAATTGTATAAAAATAGAACATCCACATTCAAACATATCATTACTCATTCAATAAAATATGTAATATTTTATTATAATAAATCAACCTCAATAAAAAATAATATCCCCTAAAGGATGATAATAATGTTAAAAATGACGAGTAAAACTTTTTGAGAGAAATTAACTTTTTTTAAAATCATTTAAAAATCACACATTTATAAAGGAAGTAATTTAAAATAGATTTTATAATAAAATTTTCCCATAACTCTTTGAGACGTTTGAAAAGAATTATCATTTGAAAACATTCTTGTCCATATACATAAATCGTTAAAATCATTTTGAAGAAACACACACTAATTAAAAAGAATTAGAATGATAAATAATTAAAGCATTTAATATTATGATATTGATAAAGATTACATTAAAAAAATCCTTAAAATATTCATTTTGAAATTATTTTTATGAAAAATGTACATGGATGATAAAAATGACCCAGTAAATACTTACACATAAACAATCTCGGATAATAATGAGAATGGGGAATTATCACTTATCTTGGACATTTGTTAAGTTGAGGGTACATTTAACATACTTTATGAAGATCGTATTATGTTATTAAATTGTACCATAACCATATTAATATTTATAATATCATACATTATTTATTTATGACATTATACTACCCATTAAATAATAATTTTCATGTTAAATTAATATTTTGGGTAATAATCGCTTTCTTTATCGTACGTGTTTTAACTTGTTACTCTTGATGGTATCACATAGATAAAGATTTAAATACCTCCATAATATAAAACATGATTTATATATCATATATATTTAGAATATAAATATGTATAATATGCATATATATGAAATTAAAAACACCATTTCTGGAGACGGTAGTTCGTATGTACGCATAAACGCTGTTTCCGTTTTCATATCGAATTGAACAGAACTAAGTGAATAAGAAATATGTAATTACAACTATATATATATATCTCCAGTAGAATTATTATTTCATATATTACATACTTATTATTAATATAAATTTTTATACATGTAGATGAATGGTGAACGTGGAAATGAATCTCATCATGCCGTAGAGACGATAATCCATATGTACGCACAAGAGACAATATCATTTCATTAAAGGTGTGGAATTGGATGGAAAATTGCTTTTAAAGAGACATTATAATGATATTTTCATTATTTATGTACATATTACTCATCATTATATCCATCCAAATAACATAGTGTTGAATAACAAATTACACCATGGCGTGGAGACGGTAAGCCGAACGCACTCACGCATGGTGAAATTATCATTCATAAGATGGATATAATAATAAATATATTTGACCCATATTAATAATAACATCATAGTATATATAATATAATGGATTAATTATTTAATAATGTAAAAAAATGAAAGAGTAAGAGGAAGAATAAAATAACATGAAAGATGGTGGTGAAATCATTATATCTTCTCTGGGTATTTCCTTTTGATTTGATCAAAATGGCTCTATAGGTTGGCCTTCTGACCAAAGGAAGCCCTATAAGATTAATTTAAGATATTTCGAATTATATTTGGGTAGGGTTATTCCGATCCAAATGGAATTGGAGGTGTGAGTTTGAGAGAAGGGGAAGTGCCATTTTATATGAGGGGTGAGGGGCACCTTTGAAAAAACATAAAATATTATTTTATAATGAATTCATATTCTATTTATAATGGCTCCAAAGAGACTTATTTAGATGATGGGGTGGGGATGGGTTGCATTACTCTCAACAAATATGTTTTAGGCATGTTTAGGTTACCATATTTACCTTATCATTTAGATTTAACTCAATGTTAAATAATTTAACTTTTACCGTGTGTTCTTGTATTCTTACACTATATTGTTAGTAAACATATTATATACTATCAATAGAACCCAAATTAGTTCATTAATGTCATATATATTATTATATAAGACTTTTTTCAGAACCATCGATTTGTAAGACCATTATATCAATTAATAAAATAATATTTCTTTAAAATAATATTTTATGTCAATTTTGAGACTATTCTGTATTTGTTTTTTGTTAAAATAATAACAGCATGATTATTTCAAAAAAAAATTATATCAATCCTAACTTGTCATATTCACCTAGAAAATTCATGTATGTCATAAAAACATTGAAATTATATTTATTTTAATATTTATAAAACAATTTATTTGATTCTTTCATTAATTATGTAATTACTACATCTACATTGTTTCATTAATAAATTTAATTATTTAATTTATAAAAATTATAAACAAAAAACCATTATGTAGGAAATATTTTTAGATTTATAATTAATATTTATAGTCGAATCTATATTATGTATAACCCTATACTATAAATTGTATTGTTATTAAACATTGATTTTAACTCTTTCAACTTTTCCTTAATTAAAGATATATTAACTGTCTTAATCTAATCCAAGTGGACCTAAAGGGTCATATATAATTTTTAAGGTTGTTTTTATTCGAATTACACTTATCCAATTGAATTAGGACATGTGTTAGGGTAATAATAATATCATTTTTACCCTTAATTACCCAATTTAATTTTAACCGTGGTAAATAAAAGCAAAAGGTTACTATTCACCAAAAATTATTTTTATCTTATTACACCAAATTTTACTTGTTGATATCAACCGTGCCTCTAGGATTTTTAAATTTCACTTAGAAAATTGGGAAAATTATGATTTATGTGAATTTTCAAATTATCTTAGGAGGTGGAAAAAACGGTGAATAGTTCTATAATTTTTTTTATATGTAAAATTATTATAAAATGACTCCAATGACTTACATTGAACTTATGTAGATATTATGTATCTATTTTGACCTAAAATAAATTTAAATAATATAAATAATTATTTTTAAAAAAAATCGGTTTAAAATGATTACTTAATGTTTTATCAATATTCATCAAAAATTTAACGTTTTCAAGAAAAAGAATATTCACCATAGTATAAATTCAATATTCCGGATACCAAAAAAATTATTTTACCATATTCAAAACATATAAGTTTCATTTATTAATTTAAAATTAATCCTCATTGTCAAAAAAATAGCGTGTTTTTAAGAAACAATAACAATCAAAAGATTGAAACTTTTTTATGTATAATTTATTTATGAAATTAATTAAAATGTCCAAAATTGGATTAATGGGAAAAAATATAATCTAATTATACATCCAATAATTTAAAATGTATAATTCAGCAGTATAAATTATTTTGATTAAAAAAGTTGTTCTCAGTTAAAGTATTATATTTTTCAGTATTTACCGAAATATAAAAGTTATCAGAAAAACACCAAAAATTTAGTGAATCTAAATTCATAAGTCACAATTCAAAAGAAGAAGTTTATTTTGTCAAAATGAATATATAAAAGTTTCAAATATTGGATTTAAAAAAGGGTTTTCCATTAAAAGGTGGTAAAATTTTATTTCTTTAAAAATAATTATTTTATATGAAAAAAATGAATTTTTTCTTATATTATATCTAAGAAACACATAATATGGACTCCAGAATTATATAATGTTCAATATTTTTTATACTATTTTTAACTTCTTTTGAACGGCTAGTTTGGTAAGTCGTGATGCACTTGAACTCGGTGTTGCATGTAGTACACGTTATTACATTACTGTGAAGAAATAACGTACTATGAAATCATGGGGTGTTACATTCTTCCCTCCTTCAATAAATAATGTCATCATTATTTGAAATTGTTTTTTGAAAATAAACGGTTGAAAATAGAAAATACCTTTGTGGGAAAAACCACATCGGAAATTGGGTTAATAAAATTTAGACTTAATAAGAGGAAAAAGGGAATGGAAAACACCCCATCAAATTATGATCTCAATTAGGAGAACATTGGTGGAAATTAGAGACACATAATTAGAGTAAAAACATAAATATTTATAGTGAGTGATTGAGGTCATCAATCACATACAATTTTAGAATTATGGGCCTCAAAGACACAAATCTACAATGATTTAATATACAATCGATTCAACAACACGTATGGTATTATGATCACACATATTTTGTTTTTCTACCACTTCCATAATGTTTAATAATTAATTTATCCATAAAATAAGAGGGAAATATATATATATATATATATAATTGACAAGAAGAGTTTCATCATTCAACTAATTCCTACCACAAAATCAACCATCACTATAAAAGATTTCAATATATATATATATATATTCTATTTATCCTAATCGTATAGGGTTCCAGAAATAATGAATTTATAATTCACATATCAGAACCATTAAAAACTACATTATTCAATCTAGTATATCATGTGGGTCAGTGATTGGTGATACAACCTTGCCTCCCTTCAGTTGTGGGTTCATGTCTCGCGGCCTTGGTGTTCATGACAAGTTGTCACATGTCCTCCTGGTTGTACATTTTATTGAAATACAAAAATAACCTTAACAATAGTTTCCAATTTCAAACTAAATCCATTCCAACAATTAGAATTATCCAAATTACATAAATCCAAACTCTCAGTACAATGTTTATAAGGAAGCTAAACATAAGGAGGATCCTTTTTTCCAGGTAATAACATGTGAACGCCTTCATGGTGTATTTTTTTACAACACTACAACATCCTGAATTACCAAAATCAACCATATCTTATTCAAAAATCACTACCTCATTATCAATACCATATTAAATATTACCTTTCCTCCAACCATTAATTTTCCAAAAAATGTAGCTTACTATTAATCCAATTATCATAGAACCATATAATCTCAAATCCTCCATAAGATAGTACTGCAATACAATCCTTATTTATCTCATTAATTCATGTAACAAGTATACTATTGATACAACACTCATATGAAAATATTATATAATAAAAACATAAGAACAGTAGTCATTCTTCTCCAACTGGGGTAGTATAATAACTTGAGTATTATAAAATAAATTAAATTGTGGTATACTCTTATGAATGGGACATTTATTCACATAGTGACTCAATGACTTGAAGATGAACAATTTTACATTTGAAAACATTTTCTTACCCTTGAAGTCTCATACTTCGTGTCCTTTTTCTCCACAATTAAAACAAAAACATATTCCCTCCAAGTGTTTACCAAGGTGATTCACTTCATATTTATCACATATTGGATAATAATTAATTACCCTGTTCCCGTTATCCATAATTTTTTCTACCATCCTTTTCTTCTCTGGCATCCCTTCAATGCCATAAGATTCAGAGAATTATTTACTGATCTTATTAGCACATGATGATATTTATTCATATGATGATAATACGTGGGAGACTATTAAATTTCTAAATTTTGGATTAATAACATGAATGATATGACCCTTCTCACTCTTTGGATCATACGTACTACTGGAGTTTTCATTCCTTTTACTGGGTGCGATTTCTAAACAATGGAATACACTAGGTCAGTTTATGAATCAAAATTCATAATTCCAAACATGTAAAATAACAAACGTAAATTGAACAGTTTATGGATATATTCCATAACCACAAAAATTTTTTCATTGAGAAGGTATATACTCATAAACACTTCATATTTGTTGGTAAAGTAAATGGGAATTATCTTAATCATATCCCCCAGGAGTTTCATAACCTAGAGTGATGCAAGGATTGTTTTCATGCACTAGTTCCCGTTCGACTCTACCTCAAAGCGGTGTTTTTGGGTCTTATCGCTAGATACATTAGTGCCAGAGCCGCCTCTACCTGCTCGTATCTAGACATGGATGTATTTTCTTGGAAAACTCACAAAATTTAGACATTACCGAAATTCTAGGAAGTCCTTCTATACTAATCCACAATGTCTATCTTAGGTTTATGTGCTCAAATCATAGTTTATCTAAATCTAGCTTCAAATGTTATTTCTAAACATCCTATGATACCAAATGTAACCCCCTGGCCCAAGTTACCTAGATTCGGTGCATTATTTTAATACATTAGCATGAATACAAGGAATCATGTCATGAAGGACCGATCAATTTAGAAGTCTAGGAAAATAAATGAAATACATGAATGTTACATTACACATTATAAAATAAAACACAACATAAATGATCCATTGAGACCGCCTTTAATCTGATATCTTAACCCTGATTATCAATTATAATTCACTTCATTGAGAACTAGGAAATGAAACATAAGAAAGGGGTGAGCTCAAACGCTCAGTAAGGGTAAGAAATACAGTGGAAGAAAACATAAATATTAATCATGGGGAATAATTAAAACAACATGACTCTACAAATAATGAACATAAATAATTTTATTTAAGGAATATGAGAAGATTAAATAATTACATTATAAAACATATTCTTGCATATTCTACTAGTTTAATAACTGCATGAACCATCAATATTATTTTCATAATGAGGGAATGTATAATTCCAGACATTCTGAAAATTTTTGTCACAGACTCAGCCAAGATGTCTAAAAATGATTAAGGCGTCGGCCAAAACCATATATTAAATTGAGAAAGGCCTTATCCAATTCCATTTCTAGTTGTATAATGAGACCTACCGATTCATCAAGGAGCTATAGCGGGCTCCACCCGTCACATACTAAGTCCAATACATTACTCATATAAAAAGGATAACATATAACATAAAAATTTGTATTAAAACTATCATACGAAATGTCAATAATTTTACCATAAATGATAAATGGTATAAAAATATAACATCCACATTAAAACATTTCTTAATCCATTCAATACAATATGGAAGATTGTATTATAACAAATCAACCTCAATCAAAACCAATATCCACTGAAAGATGATAACAAAGATGAAAATAACAAGTAAAACTATTTGAGAGAAATAATCTTTTTTATAAAATCATTTAAATGTCAAACATTTATAAAGGAAGTAATTTAAAAGAGATTTTATAATCAAATTTTTTCAAACTTATTTAAATCTTTTGAAAAGAATTATTATTTGAAAACATTCATATCTATATACATAAATCCTTAAAATCATTTTGAAAACATAGAAATTAATTAAAAATAATTATAAAGATAAATCATTAAAACATTAATTATTCTGATCGTGGTAAAGCGTACCTTTAAAAAATCAGCAACATATTCATTTTGAAATTAATTTTATGAAAATTAGACATGGATGATAAAAATGTCCCATTACATACTTACACATAAACAATCTCAAATAATAATGAGATTGGGGAATTAACCCTTATCTTGAACGTTTCTTAATTCGAGGGTATGTTTAACCTCCTATATGAAGATTGTGGTATGTTATTAAATTATACCATAACCATATTAATATTTATAATATGATACATGATTCATTTATGACTTTATACTAACCATTAAATAATAATTTCCATGTTAAATTAACATTTTGGGTTATTATCACATGCTTTATCGTATGTGTTTTAACTCGTTACTCTTGATGGTATAACATAGATCAAGATTAAAATACTTCCAGAATATAAAACATGATTAATATATCATATATATTTAGATTATAAATATTAATAATAGACTTATATATGAAATTGAAAACACCGTTTATGGAGATGGTAGTCTGTATGTATGCATAAATGATGTTTCCGTTTTCATATCGTATTGAACGGAACTATGTGAATAAAATATATGTATGTAAATATATATATATATATATATATCCTTTATCATTATTATTTCATATATTACATACTTAATATTAATATATATTTTTATACATTTTTATGAATGGTGAACGTGGAAATGAATCCCATCATGTCCTGGAGATGGTAATCTGTATGTACGCCCAAGAGACAATATCATTTCCTTAATGGTGTCGAATTCGATGGTATATTTCTTTTACAGAGAAATTAGCATGTTATTTTCATTATTTATATACATATTACTCATCATTATATCCATCCAAATATTATAGTGTTGAATAACAAATTACACCACGACGTGGAGACGGTAAGCCGTACGCACGCACGCATGATGACATTATCATTCATAAGATAGTTTTAATAATATATATTGTTGTTCCATATTTATAATAACATCACATTATATATAAGATACTGGATTTATTATTTAATAATTCCAAAATCAATGAATGTGTATTTGGAAGAATAAGAGAACATGAAAGAGGGTGGTGAAATCATTACATCTTCTCCGGGTTCTTCATTTTGATTTAATCAAAGGGCTCTATAGGTTAGCTTTATTAACAAAGGAAGGCCTCTAGGATTAATTTATGATAATTTGGATGATATTTGGGCAGGGTTTGGCCGATCCAAATGGCATTGGAGGACTTTATTTGAGATAAGGGGAAGTGTCGTTTTATAAGAGGAGTGAGGGGCACCTTTGGAAAAACATAAAATATTATTTTATAATAAATTAATATTCTATTTATAATGGATAAAAAGAGACATATTTTGATGCTGGGGTGGGGGTGGGTCGCATTAATCTCATCCAATTAGTTTTAGACAAGTTTACTTTTCCATTTTAACCTTATAATTTAGATTTAACTCTATGTTAAATAATTTTACTTTTTCTGTGACTTCTTGTAATCTTACACTATATGGTTAGTAAACAAACTATATACAATTAATAGAACCCCAATTGGTTAATTAATTTCATATATATTATTATATATGTCTTTTTTCCGAACCATAGATTTTTAGGACCATTATATCAATTAATAATATAATATTTGTTTTAAATACTATTTAATGTCAATTTTGAGACTATTTTGTATTTTTTTGTTAAAATAATAACAGCATGATAACTTCAAAAAAACATTATATCAATCCTAACATGTCATATTCACCTATAAAATTCATGTATGTCATAAAAACATTGAAATTATATTTATTTTAATAACGATATTAGAATTTATTTTATACTTTCATTATAAGGTAATTACTAAATCATCATTGTGTCATTAATAAATTTTATTATTTACTCTCTAAAAATTATAAAAAAACCATTATATAGGAAATATTTTTAGATTTCTAATGAATATTTATTTTCGAATCTATCTTATGTATAACCCTATGTTGAAAATTGTTTAGTTATTAAACTTTGATTTTAACTCTTTCATCTTTTCTTAAAATAAAATGAAAATAAATGTCTTTATCTAATCCAAGTGGACCTAAAAAGGGATATTTTATTACTAAGGTTGTTTTTTTCAAATTACTCTTATTAAATAGAATTAGGACATGTCTTAGGGTAAAAAAATATCATTTTTACCCTTAATCACACAATTTACTTTTAACCGTGGTAAATAAAATTAAAAAAGTTTCTATTCACCAAAAAAAATTATCTTATTTAACCACATTTTACTTATTGATATCAACCATGTATCTAGGATTTTGAAATTTCAATTAAAAATGTGGTAAAATCATGTTTTATGTGAATTTGCAAATTCTCCTAGGAGGTGCGTAAAAAACGGTGAGAAGTTCTATAATTTTTTTTTTGAATTTGTAAAATTATTATAAATTGAATCCAATGAATTACATTGAAATTATGTAGATGTTATGTATGTATTTTGACCTAAAATAAATTTAGATAATATAAATAAGTATTTAAATAAAAATTTGGTTTAAACGATTACTTAATGTTTTTTCACTATTCATAAAAAATTGAACGTTTTCCAGAAAATAACAACAATTCACCCTACGCTACTTCCAATATTCTGAATCAAAAAATGAAGACAATTTTACCAAATTAAAAACATATAATTTTAATTTATTAAATTAAAATTAATTCTCGTTGTCAAAACAAATAGTGTGTTTTTTTTAAAAAATAACTATCAAATGATTGACACTTGTTTATGTATATTTTTATTGTGAAATTAATTTCAATGTCTAAAATTGGATTAATGGGTAAAAATTTTATCTAATTATACTTCCAAAAAATAAAATGTATAATTTAATAGTATGGATTATTTTGATTAAAAAAGTTGTTTTCAGTTAAAATATAGTATTTTCACTATTCACCCAAATATGAATGTTATCAGAAAAACACCAAAAATTTATTGAAACTAAATTCATATATCCCAATTCTATAAAAGAAGTTTATTTTGTCAAAATGAATATATATAAGATTTAAATATTGTATTTAAAAATGGTTCTCCATTAAATGGTTGTAAAATAGCATTTTTAAAAAAATAATTATTTTATCTAAAAAAATGAATTTGTTCTTAAATTATGTCTAAGAAACACATAATATGGATTCCAGAATTATATAATGTTCAATATTTTGTTTATACTATTCTTAACTTCTTTTGAACAGCTAGTTTGGTAAGTCGTGATGCTCTTGAAATATGTGTTACATGTAGTACAAGTTGTTGCATTACTTTAATGAAATAACATACTATGAAATCTTGGGGTGTTACATTCTTCCCTCTTTCAAGAAATTGTGTCCTCATAATTTGAAATTGTTTTTTTGAAAATAAAAGGTTTATAATAGAAAATACCATTGTGGGAAACAAACATCGGAAATTGGGTTAACAAAATTTAGTCTTAATAAGAGGAAAAGGGGAATAAAAAATCCACCACCAAATTAAAATCTAAATTAGGAGAACATTGGAGGCAATTAGAGACACATAATTGGAGGAAAAGAATAAATATTTATAGGGAGTGATTGAGGTCATCAATCACAGACAATTGTAGAATTATGGGCATCAAAGACACCAATCTATGATGATTTAAAATACCATTGGTCCAGAAAAATATATGGTAATAAGATAACACATTTTTTGTTTTATGACCACTTCCATAATGTTTAATAATTAATTTATCAATAAAATAAGAGTGGAATATATATATATATATATATGTGTATATATACTTGACAAGTAGTGTATCATCGTTCATCTAATTCCTACCACAAAATCATCTTTCACTCTAAAATATTTCAATATATTTTTATATATATTCTATTTATCCTAATCATATAGGGTTCCAGAAATAATGAATTTATAATTCAGATATCAAACTCCTTCAAAAACTAAATTATTCAATCCAAGACATCATGTGTGTCAATGATAGGTGATACACCCATGCCTCCCTTCAGTTAAGGGTTCAAGTCTCATGGCCTTGATGGACATGACAAGTTGCCGCCAGTTCTCCAGGTTGTACTTTTTATGGAAATCCAAAAATATCCTTAACAATAATATCCAATTTCAAACTAAATCCATTCCAACCATTAGAATTATCCAAAAATAATTATATCCAAACTCTCAGTCTAATGTTTATAAGGAAGTTAAAAATAATGAGGATCCTTTTTTCCAGGAAATAACGTGTGAACGCCTTAATCGTATATTGTTTTAAAATACTACAACATCCAGAATTACCAAAATCAACCATCTCATATTCAAAAATCACTATCTCATTATCAATACCATATTAAGGATTACCTTTCCATCAACCATTTATTTTCCAAAAAGTGTAGATTAATATTAATCCACTTTTCATAAAACTATATAATCTCAAATCTTCAATACAATAGTACTGCAGTACAATCCTTATTTATCTCATTAATTCATGTAACCAGTATATTGTTTATACAACACTCAAAATAAATAATTCTATAATAACAACATAAGAACACTGGTCATTCTTATCCATATGAGGAAGTATCATAACATGAGTATTATCAAATAACATCATTTGAGGTATACTCTTATGAATGGGACATTGAATCGCGTAGTGTCTCAACGCCTTGCAGATGAATAATTTTACATTTGAAAACTTTTTCTTACCCTAGAAGTCACGTACGTGGTGTCCTTTTTCTCCACATATATAACAAAAACTTATTCCCTTCAAGAATTTACCAAGGTGATTCATCAATATTTATCAAATATTAGAAAATAATTCATTCCCTTGTTCCCTTTATCCATATTTATTTCTACCATCCATTTCTACTTTGGCGTCACTTCAAATCCATAGGATTCAGAGAATTCATTACTGATCTTATTAACACATGATACTATTTATTCATATGATGATAATATGTGGGATACTATTTAATTTCTAGATGTTAGATTAATACCGTGAATGATATGACCATTCTCACTCCCTGGATCATACGTATTGCTGGAGTTTTTATTTCTTATACTGGGAGCCATTTCAAAAAAATGGGATGCACTAGGTCTGTTTATGAATCACAATTCATAATTCCAAATATATAAAATACCCAACATAAATTGAACAGTTTATGGACATATTCCATAATCACAAAAATGTTTTCTTTGAGAAGGTATATACACATAAACCCTACAGAGTGGTCGGTAAAGAAAATGAGAATTATCCTAAGCATATCCCCTAGGAGCGTCGTAAAAAAAGAGTGAAGAAAGGATTGTTGTCAGGCACCAGTTCTCATTCGAGTCTAGCTCAAAGAGGTGTTTTTGGGTCTTATAGCTAGGTACATCTGTGAAAGATCTGCCTCTACCTGCTCGTATCCAGACATGGATTTATTTTCTTAGAAAACTCACAAAATCCTTACATTACCGAAATTCTATGATGTCCTTCTATACTAATCCTCAATGTCTATCTTAGGTTTATGTGGTCAAATCATAGTTTATCTAAATCTAGCTTCCATGTTTATTACTAAACTACCTCTAATACCAACTATAACTCCCTGACCCTAGTTACCCAGAGTCGGTGCATTATTTTAATACATTAGCATGAATACAAGGAATCATGTCCTGAATGACCGATTAATTTAGCATTCTTGGAAAATAAATTAAATACATGAATGTTACATTACACATTAAAAGAAAGAACACAACATAAATGATCCTTTGAGACTTCCATTAATCCCATAGCTTAACCCTGATTATCAATTATAATACACATCTTGGAGTACTGGGAAAATGAAACATAAAAAAGGGGTGAGCTCAAATTCTTAGTAAGGGTAAGCAATACAGCGGAAGATGACATAAATATTAATCCTGGGGAATAATTAAAAACACATGGCTTTACTAATAATAAACATAAATAATTTTATGGAAGCAATATGAGAAGATTAAATAATCAAATAATAAAACATAGTAATGGGTATTCTACTAGTCGAATATACACATGAACCATCAATATTATTATCATAATGAGGGAATGTATAATTCAAGACATTCTGAAACATTTTATCAAGGCCTCGGCCAAGATGTCTATAAATGATTAAGGCTATAGAAAAAACCATATATTAAATTGAGAAAGGCCTCAGCCAATTCCATGTATAGTTGTCTCATGATACCTATCGATGCATCGAGGAGTTATAGAATGCTCCACCCGCTACATACTAAGTCTAATAAATTCCTCATATGAAAAGGTTAAAATATAACATAAAGGTTCGTATTAAAACTATCATAAAAAATGTTAATACTTTAACTATAAATGATAAATTGTATAAAAATAGAAAATCCAAATTCAAACATACCATAACTCATTCAATACAATATGGAATATTGTATTATAATAAATCAACCACAGTCAAAAATAATATCTACTAAAGGATGATAACAAAATTGAAAATTACGAGTAAAACTTTTTGAAAGAGTTTTTTTTTTGTAAAATCATTTAAAAGTCACACATTTATAAATGATGTAATTTAAAGGATATTTTATAATCAAAGTTTCCCATACCACATTGAATCTTTTAAAAATAATTATCATTTGAAAACATTCATATCTATATACAAAAATCCTTAAAATCATTTTGAAAACACAGACATTAATTAAAAAGGATTCCAAAGATAAATCATTAAAACAATTAAAATTATGATCCTGATAAAGTGTACCTTTAAAAAATCATTAAAATATTCATTTTGAAATCATTTTTATGAAAAATGGACATGGATTATAAAATTGTCCTAGTAAATACTTACACATAAAGAATCTCGGATAATAATGAGATTGGGGAATTAACCCTTATCTTGAAAATTTCATAAGTCGAGTGTACATTTAACCTCTTGTATGAATATCGTAGTATGTTATTAAATTATACCAGAACCACAGTAATATTTATAATATCATACATGATTCATTTATGACTTTATACTACCCATTAAAAAATAATTTCCATGTTAAATTAACATTTTGGGTAATAATCGCTTTCTTTATCGTATGTGTTTTAACTTATTAATCTTGATGGTATCACATAGATCATGATTTAAATACTTCCAAGATATATAAAACATGATTTATATATCATATATATTTATAATTTAAATATGTATAATAGACATATATATGAAATGAAAAACACCGTTAATGGAGACAGTTGTCTGAATGTACGCATAAACGTTGTTTCCATTTTCATATTGTATTAAACAGAACTAAGTGAATAATATATATTTAAGTACATATATATATCTCTAGTAGAGTTATTATATCATATATTACATACTTATTATTAATATATATTTTTATACATGTCGATGAATGGTGAACGTGGAAATAAATCTCATCGTATCGTGGAGACGGTAATCCGTATGTACACACAAGAGACAATATCAATTCCTTGAAAGTGTGGAATTGGATGGTATATTTCTTTTAAAGAGACATTATAATGTTATTTTCATTATTTATAAACATATTACTCGTCATTATATCCATCCAAATAACATAGTGTTGAATAAAAAATTACACCACGATGTGGAGACGGTAAGCCGTACACAGGCACGCATGGTGACATTATCATTCATAATATAGATATAATAATAAATATAGTTGTTCCATATTTATAATAACATCACAGTATATATAAGATACTAGATTTAATATTTAATAATGTAAAAAACAATGAATTATTAAGTGGAAGAATAAGATAACTTGAAAGAGGGTGGTGAAATCATTACATCTTCTCCGGGTTCTTCCTTTTGATTTGATCAAAAGGGCTCCATAGGATGGATTCATAACCAATGGAAGCCCTATAGGAATAATTTAGGATAGTTGGGATGATATTTGGGCAGGTTTTGGCTGATCTAAATGGCATTGGAGTTGTGAATTTGAGTGAAGGGGAAGTGCCATTTTATAAGAGGGGTGAGGGGCACCTTTGGAAAAACATAAAATATTATTTTAAAATAAATTCATATTCTGTTTATAATGGATCCAAAGAGACTTAATTCGATGATGGGGTAGGGATGGGTCACATTAATCTCAACCAATAGGTTTTAGACACGTTTAGTTTACCATTTTAACATTAGCATCTAGATTTACCTCTATGTTAAATAATTTTACTTTTACCGTGTCTTCTTGTATTCTTACACTATATGGTTAATAAACATACTATATACTATCAATAGAACCCCAATTGGTTCCTAAATGTCATATATATTATTATATAAGTCTCTTTTCAGAACCATAGATTTTTAAGACCATTATATCAATTAATAATATAATATTTGTTTTAAATACTATTTTATTTCCATTTTGAGACTATTTTGTATTTGTTTTTTATTAAAATAATAACATAATATTATTACTTCAAAAAATATTAAATCAATCCTAACTTGTCATATTTGCTTAGAAAAATCGTGTATGTCATAATAAAATTGAAATTATATTAATTTTAATATTTCAAATACCATTTATTTGATTCTTTCATTAATAAGGTAATTACTATATCATCATTGTGTCATTAATAAATTTAATTATTTAATGTATAAAAATTAAAAATATAAAACCATTATGTAGGAAATATTTTTAGATTTATAATGAATATTTATACTCAAATCTATCTTATGTATAACCCTATATTAAAATTTTTTAGTTATTAAACTTTGATTTTAACTCTTTTAACTTTTCTTTAAATAAAATAATAATAAATGTCTTAATCTAATCCAAGTGGACCTAAAGGGTCATATTTTATTACTAAGGTTGTTTTTTGTCGAATTAAACTTATCCAATAGAATTATTTCATGTGTTAGGGTAATAATAATATCATTTTTACCCATAAATAATCAATTTATTTTTTAACCGTGGTAAATAAAAGTAAAAATATATTATTCACCAAAAATTATTTTTAACTTATTGAACATCATTTTACTTACTGATATAAACCATGTCTCTAGGATTTTTAAATTTCTCTTACAAAAGTAGTAAAATTATGTTTTCTGTGAATTTGAAAATTTTTATCGGAGATGGGTAAAAAACGTTGAAAAGTTCTATAATTTTTTATTTGTATATGTAAAATTATTATAAATTGACTCCAATGAATTAAATTGAACTTATATAGATATTATGTATCTATTTTGACCTAAAATAAATTTTAATAATATAAATAATTATTTAAATAAAAAGTTGGTTTTAAATGATTACATAATGTTTTTCACTATTAATCAAAAATTTATCGTTTTCTAAAAAATAACAAATATTCACCCTTGGATAATTTCAATATTCTGAAACCAAAAACAAAGTCAATTTTAGAAAATTAAAAACATATAATTTTAATTTTTTTATTTAAAATTAAATCTTGTTGTCAAAACAAATAGCTTGTTTTTAAAAAACAGTAACTATCAAAAGATTGACACTTGTTTATGTATAAATTTAATGGGAAATTAATTCCAATGACCAAAATTATATTAAAGGGAAAAAATATAATCTAATTATATTTCAAAAACATTAAAACGTATAATTCAATACTATAAATTATTTTTAGTAAAAAAGTTGTTTTCAGTTAAAATATATTATTTTTCACTATTCACCCAAATATGAAAGTTATCAGAAAAACACCATAAATTTATTGAAACTAAATTATTATGTCCTTATTATAAATAAGATATCTATTTTGAAAAAATTAATATATTAAAGTTTCAAATATTGAATTTAAAAATTGTTCACCATTAAACTGTGGAAAAATATTATTTTTTGAAAAATTATTCTTTTATCTGAAAAAAATTAATTAGTTCTAACATTAATTATATGAAACACATAATATGGATTCAAGAATTATATAATTTTTAAAATTATGTTAATAATATTAATAACCACTTTTGAATGGCTTGTTTGGTAATTCATGATGATCTCGAACTCTATGATGCGTGTATTACAAGTTATTGCATTATGTTGAAGAAATAACGTACTATGAAATCTTAGGGTGTCACAGGAATGATTTTTCTCAATCATATATTATAATGTTTAATAAAACGAAGAATAGGTTAAATATATCATTGAGAAAAAACACATTAATGAATAAGAGTATGAATATTTTTACCATTATATTAAAATTATGGAAATAAATATCTTAGAAATTTTTTATGTTAATTGGAGATACGTATGAGTGTTGAGATATTGGTCATCTAGGTAATTAATATGAGGAAAAAATTAAAACTCTAAAATATAGTGATATAACTCTAAATATAGGGAAAATTATTGATACTAGTTCCCAATTTGTCATGTGAAATTTCCACAAAATTATCCTAGGGTAGAAGGAAAATGAATATAAAATTTCTAATGTATAAGTAGATATTCCAAGTGATCTAGTGAAGAATACCCACATAATTCAATATATATGTGAAAATATTCTATTTGATTAAATTTCGACCATGTTTTTATCACTAATTATATTTCAAATATTATTACATAAATACCTCAATGATTTGATGTTTAGTTTTCATATAAAAGCATAAAGGGAGAATGATTTCATCATAAGTAGAATGTTCCTATTATATATAAGTTCGTTGGAATGTTCATAATTAAAATAAATTTTTTTTACATCTATTTTAATTTCATTTAATCTAGTAAATTGATTGTCCCTCTAGGCATAAATTCAATTTCAATTTTCAAAGAAGTGAAGTTACTTAAAATATTATTAATCAACTTGTTATAGTATTGTAATTCAAGGATAAACTTGAAATCCTAATGGAAATTATATAAAAAATTTAGTATTTAGTAGTTAAAAAAGTATGATATGTATCTTAGATGGATAGGGATAAATTAAATAATAATGATGTAACTATATTATTGGATTTTGTTCATGTCTCTTTAGATTAGTTTTTTAGTCTACCCCAATGTTGTGATGTTGTGTTTTGTATAGAACTCATGCCTTGAGATATACTAAATTCAAAGGATAAATTTAGAAAAAAAAATTTATTTTAATTTAGTAATTAATAAACTTAGGAAGAATATTAATAAATTATTTATATGCCCTAATTCAACACAATGGGGTGAACCTATTTTTTATTATGACGAAAAATAGGACAATACATATTTTTATTAATTATAAATAACATAAAAACCACAATTAAATAGGCGTATTCTCAACACCATATTGATTAATTATTTGATCAATTTTGAGGAGATCAATATTTTTCCAAGAATTATATTTGATCTTGATTTTATTAGTTAACGGTCAAGAAGGAGTATATAACCAAGACACCATCAATACATGGAATTACCATTATTAATTTATAGTACTTCAATTTGGACTTACCAATTATTTTTCTATATTCATGGATTTAATTAATAAAGTGTCTATATATTAACATGATATGTTTATAGTAGTCTAAATGGATAATAATTCTATATATTCAATGATAAAGGAATAATATTTTGAACATTTATGAAATCTGTTGAAGATCCCAATTGAGGATATGTTATACGAAATATTTATGAATTGTGAATTTTTTCTATAAAAAGTATCATTCTATGGACATATAATTTATGGAGATGGTATATCGATGGAACCATCAATTATTTTTATTATTTTAATTTTTCCTAGACTAACCATGATAATTGTGATATAATGTTATCATGGTCCGGAAGGATACAACTGATTATTTATGATTATGTTTTTCCTGAATATCTAATCAACTCACCACATTGACTCAAATGGGTGATATTTTATTTTGGAAAGATTAATGTAATGAGAGATACAATGAATTAAAGAGAAGTTTGTTAAGTGATTATATGATTAAACTACCTTGTAGTATATCCTTGTTTTTATCTATAGTGATGGATTAATGAAGTGATTGTGATTCATCCTATAGAATAATGATATTTTGATTATTTTTCAATCAATCTAGTTAAAATATATTTGGAAACATTCATCGACACATGATTTGGAGTTGGAAGTTGTACTTTTCTTATCAATGGTATGGATGAATTATCTATTTGGTAAAAGGTGATATATATATATTTATCATATATTATAAATTGATATATTTAAAAACAATGTTTAATATTCACCAGGTATGATTGTAGGATTTAATCAATGATTGTGGATAGTAAATATATTACTAACCATGGGAGGAGAATATGGTTGAAGATACTCAAAGAGGGAAATATCTTACTATTTTTTATCTAATATGTATTGAAAGATATCTAATATTTACGGATTTGTAGAAGTTTTATATTAAAATTTTGTAGAAATTGTATTGATATTATCAGAATTATATGAATTCTCAACCATCAATCCATTATTGGATTAATAAGGCATATATGGAATACCTATAACAATAAAAATGGTGAGTAAGGTTCCCATGTTTAAATGTGATCATTAAAGAATAATAAGAGGAAGAAACTAGCAATATATTCCATGAATACCAAATTTTAATAATGATATGTTGGATGGGCCTCATAGTTATTCATTAATTGTTCATCATGGTAGTAAAATGATACAAAAGTATCTATAATAATATTTCTGGTGGTAAAGCAAAAAAATTATATTGTCGAGTATGTATCCCAATTTTTAGTGTATTGGAATGGTGGGGATGAGAGACAAAATATAAGTGGATATTAGAACCATTACACAGTCTAGAATCTAAATGGAAAAATATATGATTGGATTTTTCATTGGAGTCACCAAAAAATATAAACGACATATTTTTATTTGGATTTTAGTTTATCACCTTCTGATATTGGTAAATTTATCCCCATAGGAGAATATTCATCTCTTGACTAGATTAATCTAATACTCATTAGGGTGGTTACAATATTTCTTATGGTACCACTCTAAATTATATCTATTTGCAATGCAAGGTTTGACTAATTTTATAGAGATAAAATTAGCTGGATTTAGTTATAGAGTTTGATTTTAGTATTTCATATCATCCATAGAGAGATGGTCAGTATAAGATTAAAATTAAAAATCTAGAAGAAATATTGAGTGATTTAAATATAGATTTCAAATATATTTAGAATCAATTGCTTCTTTTGATGTGATTTTAATACAATAATATATTTTAGTGAAGATTAATAACGAAATTAATTTTTATCCTCATACATAATTGTCCTTTTGAGATTCTTGACCTTATTCAGACAATAGCTCATTTATTGTATATTCCACAAAACCTATTTCATTTCCATATTGTCATACTTGTATCTCTCCTGAGAAATTACATACTTGATTATTCACATTTGTGGAAATCAAAGTTCTTGCTGATGGATAATGATCTTTCTTATTAGGAACAACCAGTGTAATTTCATAATAATTGAATGAAAGTGCTACAATACAAGACCAAACATGTTTTCAATGATTCATGGTGAAATAATAAATTTTTAAATGATATGTGGGAACCTAGGAATTAGGTGAAGAAAAAACTATACTTACTTTTTAGAATTATAATGTTTTATAGGGAATAATCTTATATGGAGGAGAGAATTTTATAACTCATGATTTTATGAAAACTTTATTTTTACTAAAATTCAATTGTTTTATTGCATTATGTGGAACACTAATTTTAGATCAACTATGAAATAAAATTAAAATATGTTTTTTATAATTATAACTTTTTATAATTTATCATGTCAATAATATATTAGTTTTAAATTAGGACATTTTAATGAAAAAATATATATTTTTGTGAATATTGAATAAATATTGATTTTTCCACAATTTTCATTTCTGTTAATTTAAAATAACGATAAATGTTTTAATTAAATAATATATTAACATAATAAACCATATTTTTAATAAACTAAATAATTTCATTGCAATAATTATTATACTTCATTTGAGTGTATGTTTACTTTTTGAACTAAAAATTTATTTTTCAAAAATATTTTTCATAACATTTTTGTGGATTTATTTTTAATTTAATATCTAAATTTTTTATGAATTGAATTTAATAAAACAAATAGTATATTTGGAATCAAAATTTCAAAATTTAAAAAATCCTACCATTTTAATTTTTTTAAATATGAATTATAACAGTGGTAATATTTATTACATTGAAAAAGGGTATGTCAAATATTTAAGGTTAAATAATAATGTGATAAGGATTTAAAATTTCATTGACACATCAATTTATAATATTATATGAATTTAATTTAGTTATTTCAAGTTAATTATATAATATATTTACACTTGGTTATATATTTCATTCTTATTGACCTTTACATTACATCAATATTGGATAAAAAGAAAAGTTCACATAATTGACTTTAATATAAGTATTTTTTTTAAACACGGATAAAAGGAAGTTTTTTTTGATATTTTAATTTAAAATTTAAATTAATTTTTATCATGGTAATTTATGTTTTAATTTTTATTAATTGAATAATTACATTTAATTCTTATGAAAAACAAATAATATATTAATTCCATTAATAGTAAAATAGAATAAATGATTTCATCAAAATTAAAAGTTATATAAATCTGATTAAATATTATTTTACATGATTTATATAAATAAATATGACATATTTTGGATATTTTAATAGATTATTTTAAAATTTCATCTGATTCTTGAGGTTGTTAAATTAAAATTAAATGAAATCTGTTAGAAATTACATTAAAGACAATTTATGAAAATAATATATTATTAAACGATTGAATTGATTAAAAAATTATGTTCATCCAAATTAAATAGATATTGATGGAAAAATAATGTGTGGTCCATTTATGAGTTATTTATCCTTATATGGTATTTTTATTAATTTTTTTATGTGTAGAATACTTTAATATTGCTGTAATTTTAAAATTTATCAACAGGGGGTTGGGTTTTAAAAGTGAAATATATGTTTGATAAATTACCATAAATTCATAAAGAATTAAGTGGATGAATGTATTTATAATAATAATTATAATCATATATTATATTCATATAAATTTAGGTCAATTTGGATATTATAAATAATGTATATTTATTTAATAATTTAAGAAACTCCATTAATGTCATCCACAAAATTATAAAATGACACTAATTATCTATTTTCATTAAAAAAATTGATTTTCCTATCTTGAAACAATCATACCTACATACCTTATAGAAATATTTATCCATGTTATATTGGAAATTTGTTATCAAAAGATCAACCTTATGTCTTGTAATAAGATATCTAAAGCATGTACACCCAAGAAGAGGTCATCATCTTAATCTACTCGTTAGTGGTTATATATTTTTCTAATTCCTAGTAATATAATTTAACCATCTTAAAATAATAACTAAATTATTATAAAAATTATAATAAATTTATATTATGATAATACCATTCTCAATCTTTTTTTCATCCAACAAAAAGCTAAAACATCGCTCATGTTTATGTACGACTTATTATCTCTATATAGATGTGTAATTTGTTATTCATCACAACGTTACATGTATATTTATAAAGAATTTAATAATGAATATAATTTTTTTTATGAAATAATATATTAAATTATTTTTTAATGAAATTATAATTTCTTATGTACCTTCTTTACTTTAATCTGTTGGAAAATGATAGCATCGATTGTGCGTATGTGTGTACAACCAACTGCACGAAAATATGTGATTCATTTTTTAATTAATAATTCATAGTTATTGTAATAAGGACTAATTTAATGTATATAAAATAATTATTTGACCATTAAATAATCTTGTAGATGTGAATTGTTTTTTACATTTCTTTGTTTACATCTATTGAAAGAATAAAACATTGTTTTTGCGTATGTAGACCTTCAATCTCTTTAAATGGTGGCATTAATTTTTACGTATCTACATTTAATGAATACAAATATATATTTATTATGTATATATAATATCTATATGTTGAATAAAATTCTATAGATGATTAAAACATTAGAAATATTGAAGGATTGAGACTATCGATTCAAAGCATACATGAAAAATGACGCAGTTAAAACCACAAATAAAAATAATAATATATTGTTATCAAAATTTTAAAACATTTTTATTAATTAATAATATAAGATACTATTTAAATTAATATTTTTATTTAACGTATGTAAAAAAATTTATATTTATTAAATATGACGTTTTAGTAATTGTGAGGCGGGTAGAACTTAAAGTAATTGATTTTACATCATTTTCAACTCCATCGAGACATATTCGGTATTATAAACATATTTAAATTTATGGGGTGTACATAATAACCAGTATTGTAATTTAACATTAATATATATTTATTCATGATGATTAATTATTCAATATAATCTGCTTTTTTAATGGAAAATATTAAACGAAAGGCTAATCTTATTTCTCATTAAAATATGGTATATTTCTTTTCAATGTCAATATTTAATTTTTAATTCAAAAGAACTATTTTTTTATTCAATTTATTTACCAAGGTAATTTAATGTTATAATTTAATATTTAAAATCATTCAATGGAATCAATCAACTTGTTTCAAAAAATTCTATTTTTCAATATTATTCACCAAATACAGAAGGAATTATTCTTTTTAATGTATACAACATTAACAGAATTCCAAACTACTAAAAATATTTTACACAATTTATCTTATTAAATATTTTTCCATATATTGGTATCAAGTGAATTTTAATGAATATTTATTAAAATATAACAATATCATTTTTCAAAATTCCTATTTTACTACAAACCATGTTATCTTGATAAATATACAGTAAAAATACATAAATTTTACGTTTAATATCATTATCATAAAAAATAACTTTATTTTAATCATTGGGAATTAATTATTTCTTAATTATCTATATTTTTAATCGTGTATATGATTATTTTAAAAACCATATACTATTACGAAATATTATATTTTTCTTTGATAGATATTTCACTGAATATGAAATATTGATGTTTTTTATTATAAATTAAATAATGACATTATTAAATTGAAAAATGTTTATGAATGAACTAAATAATTAAATATATGAATAATACATTGTACAAGTAGTAACTAGTGGTTCCCAAATGTAAATATCCCCTCAAGGCATTGACACATCTCAAGAGAAAAATTTTATGGAAATATAAAAATATGTTACTATGTATACCTACTCATTTATTAAATAATCTTTGGATGAGGATTCGATAGAATATATATTCAAAAATCTAATGTCTTGAAATCCAAAAGTATGATTTTTATTCATTTTGAATTCATATTTTTATCCATGTGATTACTACTTTGGCATTATCAACTGATGTATAACATAATCAAGTAATTTGTCAAATTTCATGAGTTTTTTTTATCATTTTTATTTTCATAAATATTATTCCATATTTATTACTGACATATCATGCCATATATAAATCTTATTGAGAATATTATACCTCCTTAAATTTTTTTCTTTTCCAGAGAATATACATAATGATATTATCACCATTATAAATAATGTAAGAATTTTTTTATTCTATTAATTTTATATTTACAAATGTAATATAAGTATCATGTATGTTTATTTCTTCAAGACTATTAAACTTATCAATCATTTAGGATGAGATATATTATATATTTTACTAATGTAATTAATTAGACACTAGATTCAGGTCACTGGTGTTGGGGTTTCTACAATATTATTACTAGGTAACCATTATGACTCACTCACTTGGGTCATATTCTCTATGAGTTACATAGTATTCTGTATTCCATCAGGACAAAACAGACAATCCCATGGGAAAAAATTCCCATTGAGATTAACTAGATATGGAAACACATATGTAAATCCCACACTATAATTTTCTACGAATAATTAATCTAGAGGACCTTTCACCATTATTCTAAACCAAATAGAACGGTCCTCGTCAAAAAACGAAAATGGTAAAATGTGTCCCATTAAGTGGAAGAAAACTATATGGGTTCTATTAACTTTTATAAATATATGTTTGGGGAAATTTTTATCATTTGGATATTAATAACCCGAATAGATATTGATTGAAATCATGGTGAAAAATTAAATTGAACATAGAGGTGTTTCCCAAAACCATATAACTATATACCAAAAAAGACTTATGATTATCAGAATAAATATAGATACCATCTATTACATACATATTCTAATAAAAATGGGTAACCATTGGTAAATAGATCACATAAATGATAGGAAATTTTTTAATATTTAAATAAATTTACGTCAATTCCTATTGAACCTCATATCGCTACAATGTGGTTATCCTATTTAGTATCAGTATATAGGAATGATTCGTGAATCACATCTTAAATTTCAGACATGAGTCAATGATCTGGAAAATAACCCCTTTAAAAATGTGTCATAAGATCTACCTCCAACACTCACAACCAATGCAAATTCTTGTGAATTTCATGAAATAGAACCCCTACCACCTCTTAAATTTGAAATGTTATCCAACAATGACATTCTTGTTGAACCATTAGGGATGTGGGGGCTGTTGGATTTTTTTGGATCTACAAAAACATCCATCTCTAAAACCGACAAAATAAAAAATACATCAATGCACACATATCCTGATATTTATTAATAATAATCTAATGTCTAAGGATCATTACATGATTTCACATAAAAAATATTCAATAACTCACAAAAATTACATATTACTATTTCAAGTTTGTACTTAAAACATCCCATCTATATTATTTCCATGTGAGAAATTAATGAGAAGAAGTCTCATCCAACTATGAGTATCGAGAACCTATTAGTCATAAATATTATAAGTATCATAAAATAATGTCATCCTAGACATATGATATAAGTTTAACATTATTTTCATATCACTTCAAAGATCTCATCATAGTACAGTGCTATCAAATCCTTTTAATTAAATATATATTATATGACATAATCACTTTAAAGTAACCTATAAAAACGATAAAAGTTTTTTAAGATGTTTCTTAGTATTGAATAATTATAATGTGTAATTAATCTAAAGTGTGAAATTGTTATTTATAGGATAAAAACTCAAATAAAATTTATGTTTTTCTAGATTCATAATGAACCACCATGTGTTGACCTATCAAAGTTCCCAATCTAATGAATCAAAAGTGCATGCATATGAGATACACCTATTCTACATAAATTCTAATAAAAAATGTCCCAAAGACAATAATTTATAAAAATAAGTGGTCCAAATCAAGAATATATAAAATATAAAACCACGAATTATATCAAAACTGTTAAGGTAAATGTACCCCTACTTTGGCATACATCAAAGGATTTATAGTGCCTAGATCACCTAGCCACATGACATCAGGTGCATCTGAAATATCTATCCAAAACATATTCAACATAAAAATACAATAGGAATTAATGAAGTCCCCATATAAAAATGTTATGAACCAAATAGAGTAACCCAAAACTCTAATAGGCCCTATGACTCCAATGGAATGATATTAACTATCAAAAAAATCTTTATCAACAATGAGATAACCCATAAAAAAACTATATTCTTTTAAAATAAACCTATATCGTATAATAACCATTTTTTTCTGAATCCCCCAACCATTGTACTAAAAACATATAAAACCAAGGAAATCCAACCTATAGATAGGGTAAAATATAAATAATAATAGGGGAGTGGTTCACTTAATTTTATAATCCATTAGTTCTCTATACTTTTCTAAACACTACTTTATACCAATTGAGAGTATCGTCATTTTAACAATTGAAAAAATTACTTATTATTTGATATCCCAAAGATCACCTAAAAATACAAATACCCAATATTAATATATATATATTATATATAAATATATGAATATTTTTTACATAACATAATGATACATTCCATAATAATTTTGGTATATTACCCCATAAAATTTGAAACATAATTTTTTTTCCATAAGTGAGATATATCATCCCCCACTATATTTTATTAACTATCACACTTTCTAGAAATATCATGCATAATAAACTTTATCATGAACTAGGAAATGTTAATATATGAAATTGTGATATCAGATGCTTAGTATGGGTATCTATAGAATATAAAAGTATACTATGTTCATAAGGGTATGAAAACCTGACAATTACATTTCGAAACCATACCCTTCATATCATAGATCATAAAATTTACTAATAGAAGAAATATTGATTGTTCAAAAGACAATAACCATAATTTAATCAAATAAAATGATCCATCAGATCATTTAATTATCAAAGGTCATAGATTTGTGGAATAAATATATGATCATTTAATTCTGAACATTTTAATGTTCAATGAGGTTATCTCATTTTGTTAGGATTATAAGATGATTGCCTTAGAGAAAATTATTGACATAAAACATGATCCATTTATAGACTTGTGTAAATGAATCATAATTCAACAAATAGTACAACGAAAACATAATATAGTTCTTCAATAAACATTAGATATTTTATTAGGTTAATGTATAACACTATGAACATGTAATCAGGTTCATGCATATAATAATTACTCACGAGTTATCGAACATTACCCAATGACTCGATGAGAGATATAGGTCACAACCATCAAATAATCGATACATCTATGTTCCAAAAGATCACAAAACATCTATCATATAAAAAACCATGAATTTAATAGGGTTTTATAGTAATTACATTATTGCATATCCCATCTAAAATAATGGTTATTTTTAAACATTCCTTCATAAAACAACCCATTGAAAAGTACAGTATTTCATACAAATATCTTCATCATGATCATAACCAATCTAGGGATATATTTATAATGGATTCTTTGGATATTATTTCTAGTAATTAATATGAAATATCAATCGATTCCACCATATATGGAATATGATTTTGAGAGATCTCTTATAATTTTTTATATGAAAAATAACATTTTTATGAAGACACTTTTTAAACTAAAATTTCAGATTTTTTTTCAATCCTTTTCATTGAAAATAACCATTAAAACAAAAAAAGGGAGATGTAAATACCGATTAAATATTTTTTTGGAGAAAATATAATTTACTAATTAAAAAATAATAAATAAAAAAATTCAAACAAGTAATGTGGAAATAAATTTCTAATCATATAATGGAATCCTAAAATATGGATTGTCCTAATGGTGTATATTTTAAATTTTTTTAAATATTGATTCCTTTCAGTTGATGCCAAAAATCCAAAAAAGTAATTTTTTATAAAAATTTAAATGATAAATCATTTTGAAAAAATGATTGATAATGTATAAAATGGGTAAAAATTTCATTAATATTTTTTTTTATAATTTGAAACATTTTTGAAAGAATGTTTAAAATATGTTGATATTGAGGAAAATTGATTTTCAACTAATGCGATAAATGATTTCTATTTTTTATAAAAAACTTTATTATATAATTGAGTATGAAAAGAGATAAAAAAAATTAAAAACATTTATTCTAAAGTAATAATCAAATTATAATAAAAGACATGAATTTATTGAGAAATATATATATATTTCATCATAAATGATGTAAAAAATATTGTTGTAACATCAAAACTGTACCACATATATAAATATTGAATCCAAAGATGAATAAAATAATAATGTAAAATGAGATTTCAAATCTATAAAACATAATTATATTAATGATATCTCATTCCAATGTGGTACTATATTCAACTCATAATAGAATATACCTATATAATATATAATATGTCTCCAGGGACGCGAATTTGATCAAAAAATCCATCACTCCTTTTTTAACTATTGAAGAGTAAATCCCCAGAATGGAATGTACTAATATATATATATATATAAAACCATATTAGGTTAAGGATAATAATCTTAAATAAAATTCATGGTTATTATATACTACACATAAGAGAAATTTTTTTGGTATTAGCAATGTGTCTCATAAAAAAAGAGAGATGGAAATCCATCACTATAGTTAAATAATTCCATTGTATATGTTGAAAAACACTTTATAAAAAAATTATTTTTATTATAAATATATTATAGACTAATTATAATGTTTATCGTACCATATATTAATTTCTAATATCATTATATTACAATTTTATTAATAATTCTATGATAAAATCATGTTTCGGGTAACAACTAAATTGTTTTTTGAGTATTTTTTTATTTTTTATATTATTTCATATTACCATGATCATGATAAAATCATATATATAATTTTAAAATTGATATAGATAAAATATATATCCAAAATTAATATTATATATATTCAATATATATTTATTTAAAGTAAAACATAAATTTTGGATATTGAAAATGAAATACCCCATTCATTGAGATGACATGTAGTTTGTATGTCTGAATGTTGTTTCCATTTTCTCAAAAAATAAATATAGATAAAGTTAAATAACATATTAAAATTAAATAATAATTCTAATTAAATATACATCATATATATTCAATTTATTTAATCTATTTACTATATATGAAAATAGTTATAGAAAAATGAATGACATCACTTTGCGTGAAGTATTCCGCTATACACACAAACGACATTGTCATATCCTATAGAGAATGAAAATTATGTAGTTATATGTGTTATAAAAATTAAATAAGTATAAATATAGAAAAAATATCATAAATATTTATTTTATCAATATTTATTACAATATATTTAAATCATAAATGAAAAAAACATGACATCATTTCTTGAAGCAATATTCCTTCAAACACTGGAGCAATGTTATTTTATTCCCAATTGTTTTGGATGTAATAATGTATAAGTGGTATTATAATTTAATATGTCTGATAATATCATAACTATTATAAATAAAATTTTAATTTATCATTATATAATTCTTTGAGATGTGGTTTTGGTAAACGAATAACAAAATTTCGTGGGTGGTAGTCCTCTATACAAAAGAATAATGATTTATTATCCATTTTTCCAAAATAGGATAAGGATTTATGATTATAAAACATAAAAATATCATATAAATTTTTAGAATATAATTAGTTTCTTATATCATTATGTTATAAAAATTATTTAATGATGTGGCGGATGAAATGAAATAAAATTATGGGTTATATAAGTCACCACTTCTTCATAATACATCTTTTGGTTTTCACCAAATGGATTCCTATGATAAATTTATGATTAAAATAAGGATTCTATGATAATATTAATAAATTATTGATTAAATTTTGGTAGTTATTTTCTAATCCAATGGGGTTTGTGTGTATTAAGAAGAGAAGAGAGGGTTGGCCTTTTAGAAGTGAGAGGAGTTGCTAAACTGTAATTTTAGAAATAATAATGGTGCACATAGGAATTTCACATTACAAATTGATAAAAAATGGTCAATTATGAACAATATAAGTAATAAGATCAATATATGTCCATTATATGGGTTTTTAAAGGTTTTTATTCTTTTATTATCTATATCATATAACATTAACCATCAGTAAACTAATTTTTTTTAACATGATAAATAATTTTTAATGTTTTAAATATTATTTATTGTAAAAAATATAGTTGAAAAAATTACACAATATAAATTATTCTGATTCAAAAAATTGAATCTATTTTTCCATAAATAAAATCATGTAATAATTATAACTTAATTTATAATTATCCCCACAGATGTGTCAGGGAAGTGGTAATTCAAATAAAAAAATATTGAAAGATTAAAATGTTTTTATACCAAAATTTCAATATTAAATTTATTCCAATGAAAAAATAGGATTAATATATATATATATATTTAATAATTTTAATTATATATAAATATTAAAAAATTTATATGTTTTTAACAATTGAATACAAAATGGTAATTCTAAATAAAAACATGCATTTTCACAAAACATGGAAGTATTCATCTTTAAAAAATTGACAAATTATGTCCATTATAAAATTTTGATTTGAATTTTAAAATTGATTTTTATTTTATCAAATAAATTTTCTATATGAGGTAACAAAAAAATATAAAATAAGTGTGAAAAAATTGATAAAACATATTTTTAGAAAGATAAAATTTTAAACATAAAATTGGATTGATTCTTATATATTTTCTATAAATTAGATAAGGTGAATTTTTTTATATTTATTGAATATATAATATATATATTTAATTAAAATTATTCAAAAACAATTATTTATTAATTTTATTAATGTAAATAATGTTTTTGTGTATAACAATTACTTTTTTCGTAAAGGGCATCCTTTGTTTTTAAATGGGATTTACTTTCATTTGTAATTAATTTTTCACAAAATAATTCATTTTATATATTAATGTTAAAAGTATATATTTTAATAATTTATTTAATTATATTCATACCCACCATTCCAATATATTGTTGATAACTATCATATTAAATAGTAATATTTTTAAAAATATGTAATATTTTGTTAATACGCAATGTTGTGTGTTACTCATGTTGAACTCAGTGTTTTATGTAAAAAAAAGTTATAAAATAAATTAATTTTATTGGAAAATAATATTTAATCATGTCTTATTGTGTAACATTATCATTACCTAACCTTGAACTTTAAATAATCTAGTAAATTCATTTTAATTCACATTATCACAATACCAAATATCTTTTATGTTTACAATTTTAAAAAATTAGGAAATTATTCATATATATCCACCCATAGGAATAAAAAGTGGGTACTAATAATGAAGTATCCATTTATTCCTCAATATAGATATATTTTTAACAAAATCAATAATTCATTCCATGAAAAGTCTTCAGAATAATCATCCTGGATTCTCTATTTCTTTAACCCATTCTCAAACCCTGTGATTTTTTTAAAACATAGGATGAACCAAAAATTCATAGTAAGGGACAAAAAAATAATGTGAGAAACCATTAGTACATAAATTAGTTTAAACATATGAAATCATTTTCACATAGTCAAACTTCTCAACCAATTTGTATCATATAGTTTCTATTTGAAGAAATATGTTTCCAAAAACAAAAGAAACAAAAAATATACCATAAAGGTAACACGGGGAATTAATTAATTAATATATTTTCCCTCACACATGACTTATTATTTGTAACCCTCATTGATACCTTAAAATCCAAACATCATAGATAATTTAATATGTAACCCTCAAGACTACCTTATTGAGTAACCATCATAGTGACACGTAGAGTTACTATAAAGATGACCTAAAATATAAACATAACCAACAAATTGGAAGAATAAATAGGTTCTACAACAAATCAAATATAATTATAAATAACATTAATCATAAATAATAACACATTCATAAAAACATTTATTTTATAAATTGTAAAAATAGAAATATAATAATGTATTTATTAGGTAGTGTCCCTTATAAATATAAAATAATTTTACATAAAATCATTTAAACCAATGGAATAAATTTATAAACAAGAAATACATAGTATAATAAATTAATATAAAAAATTCATTTCACAAATAATATTATTACAACATAATTAATGAAGTAAAAGGTTATCCCAACTAATATAAATTAGGTTACGAATTCCCATACCTCAAAATCATGTTACATAAAACATGTTCAATCATTGTTTATAATAGACTAAATAGTTTTATTAATATATTATTAAAAGTTATTAATATTCATAGTTAAATATATAATATTATTATATAAAAATTCCACCTGTTTATCAAAAATATTATGTAATTTTCATTCTTGTTGGTGCAATTACATCATGTTTCCCATGGTTGGTGTGTTATGGAGTTTCTTGTAAAATTGAAGAAAAACAATATTAATGGAATGAAATGGAGTTAATAAGTTTCTAAAATTATTAATAGCACCATATATTAATTTTTTAATATGAGAATGAAATAATAGATAAAACATTAATTGGAATGATTTAAATTATTTTGGTGGAATTAATGATTACCAAAAACTAATTCTATTTTATTCAATATCATGTTTATGTATTTGTTACATAACATTAAATAATATATATAATATTTACAATTAAATAATTTTTAACTATAAAAATATTTTTATGACCAACCATGGATGTGCTAGTGAAAAATATATGTATATCGTCCATGATGGAGGTACGTCGAGACCTCATAGAATATGTTCACATTTTTTGAAGAAAAGAAACAAGAGAATAATTTTGCTGATTAATTTTACAATAATCATGATAAAATTATTTTTTATATAAGATAATTTTGTTTTCATTCCTCTCGGATAAGTTGAGATTATGGGAGTGTATGAAAATAGGAGGAACTGGAAAGAAAATGATAAAAAAATGGAAGAGGATTTGACAACTTGAATTCTATTCTTTGAGAACCGATGTATTGACTTTGTTTTCACTATTTGTGATACCATTCGGTATTAGTGCTGCGAAATAGGATTGGGATAGGAATTTGTGAAAATTAGACAATATTAAAGTCTTTGAAGAGTGAGGAATGAGTTTTTTAGGGTGGTATTTATAGTGGATGGGATGGGAGTTTTCTCATTATTATAATAATTTGTTTAATATATTGGTTCAAGAAAATGAATATTTTGAGAATTATCTCTAAACATACTATAATAATGAATATGTATTTTATATTCTTGGCTTAAATAATCATTATAACATCTATGACTCATTATTTCATGTATATAGTTTATGTGTCAAATTTTAGTATTTCACTATTCCAAAAAATTAATGCATTTCGGAAAAATCCCAGAAAAATAAAACTAATGTTTTTTAATTATGTATTATCAAAAAAATATTTCTATTTTTAGAAATTATATTTCTATATATAGTAAATTTAATTTTTAGTTAATAAAATATTTAATTAAAAATAAATTAAAAATATAACTGAATTTTTAACACTTTGTAAAATTAATTAAGGGATCATTAAATTATTATATAATAAAAAGAAAAAAACTTATTAATTATTCAATCAATATTATGAAAATATATTTTATTTTTATTAAATAAATCTTTTATAAAATTATATATAATCATTTATGTCACAAAAAATACCAACACTTAATTTATCAATTTAAATAAAATTATATTATTCATCTTTAATATAAATATATCATATTTTCACATTTAAAGTAAATAAATTTTATTAATATTTTCATATTTAAGATAACTATTTTATATGCTGGTTACTGTTATTAAAGTCATGTTACAATTCCATTAGTATTAAATATTTAATTTCTATAAATATAAATTATTTAATTATACATTTATAATGAATTTTTATATTGAATTCCACAACTAAAAAACATTATTTCAAAAGTACCAGGTTTTCTCGATAAATTTTTACCACCTAAGATAAATTGGATCATCCAAATTTTTTCTTGTGGTGAATAATCAAGGGTTTAACATTCAAAAATATATTTATTAGGAAAAAACAAAAAAATTGTTTATAAAAACATAAATTGGAAAATAGAGAAATGATATGTGAAGGTTAACGAAAAGTACACCTAACTAGGTTTCAATGTAAGAGAACATCGGTGGGAATTTGAAACATGAAAACTAAAGAGAATAAATAATAGTCAAATACTGTTGGATAGTGATATAGAACATGGTTAAGGGAAATTTAACGATGATAATGCCATAAATCTGTGATTGGGGGAAAGACCATTAATTTATATGAAATAAAGGTAATTGTATAAAGATTTATTTCAAGATCATATTCCGAAAGATGAATAATTTTAATGATATTAAATTGTTACATGATTTAATTGAATTTAATATTCACAAAATCATCTTTTTATTATTAATCTATCAATATCAACAACATCACTATCTAAATGAAATGAAGATTATTTTTTTTGGAATTATGATTGGATCAAAAGACCGATAAAATAAGAAAAAAATAAATTCCTTATTTCGGTAGTCATTATCTAATTTTGAATTATTATCATATATTCTATAATCAAATACAATGATCAACTTTATCCATTTTGTGAATAGTTAACCATATGGGTCATGATTGTACGACCAAAATAGAAATCCAAAATTTTGAAATAGGGTCACTAAATATCCAAATGCGACTAAAAAATATAAGAACCCAATTAATGCTTTGAAGAATGGATATTTCCATTTCAGATTATATTTATGAAAATAGGGGGAAAAAGTCATGGGATTTGTGTATACCAATTACATGATGTGACTGGGGCCCACATGGCATGTACATATTTATACATTTAATTTACTCAGGGATACATGCCATGTACATATTTATACATTTAATTTACTCAGGGATACATGCCATGTAATCCTAGTACACAGACATGTAATGGTCTAAACACAAATTATAAGAACATGGAATGTACTCCCAAGTACATTCCATGTACATTTTCATTTTTGAGTATGTCTGTAAGTAGGGTGATTTTAATAGATGGAGAAAAAAACATCCCCTTTGATGAGCAGCATGCCAAGGAAATCTGAATGATAAATTGCCTTTGGTTTCATCATCTAATTCCCTATTTAAACATTGTAAGATCCATTTAAATCCCCTTTGTGAGAGGTCGATTCTTATTGATCATTTATTATGGATTCCTCTTGTTATCCTAGTTTTTTCAGGTTGAGAATTTATTCTATTTGTGTAGATCTACTCCATTATTGTTGGAATCAAAGCCTTACGCTAGACGAGGAGATTTTTCTGAGTCAGAGGTAGGTGGTATCGTGCCTTTCACAAATTTTCAAGATGATTATATGTGTAGGATACCCATGAAACCATATCTTGGTGTCACATAATTGTGTATTGAATTATTTTGTCACCTAATGTTTATTAGGTAATCAATTAAATGATTAAAAGTCATGTTTCAGATTGATAGCCTTGATTTAGGGACACCTCATGAGTGTGCTTTCAATGGATGGCCAACTATTATCCATTTGTCCAAGGAAAAGTATGGTCATGACTTTTATTTTCTTTAATTGGTTATTTTAATGTAATTGTTTATTTGGATGATTTTATACTGGGACATATATGTTTATTAATTGGTAAAGTTTAATTCAAATTAAAAGGATGTGATTTGATTTACCAATGTGAATATTAATTAATAAGGCAACTATTGGTAAGATTTTTTGATGGGTTTGTGCCTTGATTATTCCCACATCTGTCACGACCCGCCCTCGGGGTCCGTGCCGTGACTACCCCAAGCCCACCTTCCATAGGCCAGGGGCTGGCGACTAGCACCAAGGCGTAAATCCCGGTAAAAAGGGAAGGCATTACCTTTGTAAAGTAAACAAACACCACAGAGTAAGCAAGTGGAAAGTAAACACTAAACAAAAGCAGAGTACAACTGAAAGTGCGGAAAAGTAAATGGGCCAGAATACAAACCCAAACTGAAAGTGAAGTACAACTCGAAAGGGAAAACAACAACTAAAAAGTAAAACCCGCTACTCCGAGCTTTCCACTGGAAATCCCACCTGAAGGGTGGGTACAGATAGCTCCTCTGCTCCACGGGTCCCGCCGTCCGCTCCGTGCACGTCCCGCCCAGTGGTCCACCTCCGGGTACCGTCCCGCTCTGCAAGCCTCAGCTAAGGTCAACACTGTCCGTCGTCTGCAACCAACACAACGTAGTGCGGGCAAAGCCCGTGCAGGGGTGAGTATAAGCTACTCAGTAGGGACCCCGAGACCCCTGAAGGTCTCTCAAATCCACAAAGGATAAACCACGAAGAAAGGTACAATCACGAAGTAACAACCGACACTGCTTAGGTATATGCCCATACATATACCTAAGTCATCAAATTCAAATACGCTCCAACCTCCGAGCCCAAGTACAACTCAGTCCACACAGGAATGTAAACGTATTCCACACAGGAAAACAAAACGCAATCCACACAGGATTGCACAACACAATCCACACAGGAAAGCAATAGGTTTCAGCTCACACAGGTATACTTCTTCAAAAGACGATAAAGATGATCACTGATCCATCTATGTCGTCAGACCCACGAAGGATCGATAGGTAACTAACCCCCGCAAAAGAACCACACAGGATCGGGCCCACACAGGACCTGTAGGCACTGGTTCACACAGGACCGCTGAGCGCAAGGACCCACACAGGGTCGGACCCACACAGGATCGGGCCCACACAGGACCTGTAGCACTGATCCACGTAGGATCGCTGAGTGCTGTAGTCGTCGTCGTCGAATTCACACAGGATCGGGCCCACACAGGACCTGTAGCACTGATCCACGTAGGATCACTGAGTGCTGTAGTCGTCGTCGAATCCACACAGGATCGGGCCCACACAGGACATGTAGCACTGATCCACGTAGGATCGCTGAGTGCTGTAGTCGTCGTCGTCGAATCCACACAGGATCGGGCCCACACAGGACCTGTAGCAATGATCCACGTAGGATCGCTGAGTGCTGTATTCGCCGTCGTCGAATCCACACAGGATCTCTGTACTGTCGTCGTCGCAGTCACAGAAGCAGTCGTAGCAGTAGTAGTCACAGTAACAGTCGCAGCCAGCACTAGGGTTCCCGCACACAGCAAGCTCGTTCGGAGGGTCCGCTCCACGAGCCGAGAGGCTGATACATCAACTGTCACAAAGTCCAGAGTTGATGTATCCAAAAGTTCCGTATCGACAACAGGAACTCAACGCAACAGACGGCGCGTCGATCGGACGCCCGGTTTGAGAGTTATTGGCATTTTCGTCCCCGGGGCCCAGTTGGTTTTTAAGGCAAAACCAACCCGACCGTACTCCACCTCCGTCCAAACCTCGGGCGGAGTATGCCAAAAGACCCATCTCACTAAGAGGAACACAACACAGCTGACGGCACGTCAATCGGACGTCCGTAGCTCAAGATATGAGCGTTTCCACTCCGAAGGCCCGGTTGGTTTCGTGAACGAACCAACCCGGCCGAACTCAAAGTAATCTGAAACCTTGAGTGCGATATACCGAAACGACCGTCTCAATCCAAGGATCGCGTTGCCGCAGACGGTTCGTCGATCGGAGGTCCGTGGCTCAAGTTATGTCCAAAAGACCGAAACTGATCCGAAACGGGGGGTCCGGGTCCGGGTCGACCCGGCCCGCCCCCCCTGGGTCTGCCCGAACCGGGTCGACCCGACCCGGCCCGACCGGCTGGCGGCGCGGCGGCGCGGCGGCCCGGCGGTGGCGTGGCGGCCCGGCGGTGGCGCGGCGGCCTGGCGGCGCGCACGGAGGCGGCATGCGGGGGGCAAAGCCCCCGCTTTCTTGGAGGCGGCGGCACGGCTAATTGTCGCGCCCTTTGCAGAAAAAACGGCCCCCACGTGGGGGCCGGCTTGGAGAAAAACCGGGGGGCTGCTGCCCCCCCCCCCCCCCCCTTCATGGAAACCGCCCCACTCATAAAGAGGGGGGTTTTTGTGTGCTGGCAGGGGGATTAATTCCCCCGGTTTAATGCCATCCGGCCGGCCAGCTGGCCGGCCGGTTTTCTCCAACGGGACCGGAAAATCCGGTCACCTCTTCGGCTTCCGACGCCAGCGGCCCGACCGCCGGTCTTCTCTTCCACCGCGGCCCGGAACCGGCCGCGGTGTTCGTCGTCCGGCACGGTGCGACGGCACCGCGCCCCTCTGTCGTGCCTTGATTTCTTTCAACGCTGCGCGACGGCGTCACGTTCAAGATGTTTCTTCCATGGTGCGCGTGCGATGGTGTTGCGTAAAATAAATGCACGATTAACCGCGTGGTGCGACGGCACCACGCCACCTTGTTTCCACCCGCAAAGCAATTCAACAAGAACGATGGAGGGGGTTCGGCCATGTTCATGCGGTCCGGCCCCCTCACGTTAAATAATAACACAACTTAAAATATTAAAAAGCCTCACGTTAGACATGCGAGATCCACGATCAAGAATAAAATAAATTAACAATAAATCAACAACCCCTACCTCGGGTATAGGTTCGAAGATTTGACAACGTCCCGCGGAAGACAACGTCGTGGAGGTCGGGCGCCGCGGTCGTCGTTCGTCAAATCCGATGAAGAAGAGGTGCGTCTGATGTGATACGTCGTTGGCGAAACCTTGTACACTGACGAAGGTTGTCCGAGGAAGAAGCGGTGTTCCCTCTCGTTGACACAGAAGACGAAGAAGAGCGGAGCGGCGTTCTTCGTCGGAGCTTGAGCGTTCTTCGTGTTCTTCGTCAGAACTTGAAGAAGAAGAAAAAGCTCTCAACCTCTCAAGAAGACAAAACTATTAACCAAAATAAAATAAGACACTATCTTATTTTATTAACACATCATCACACTAGAATTTCAAAAGTTTGAAATTCAAAAGGATTAACTCCAAAATTAAATAACTCAAGTCATTTAATGAGGGGTTAAGGAAGTTGGGAGAAGATGAAAGGTTTAGGGGTTCGTGTGGTCCCCACCACACTTAATCCTCCCAAGAGAGGTTAAGTGGATGTGGGTCCCACTTCAAACCCCCTTTGGTAGGATTTATCAAGTTAAAATAAAATTTGTTCTTCACAAATTTTATTTAACTTAAACTAAAAACCCAAAAACTAACTTTCAACCCGCAACAAACGCAACTTCTGAAAAGGTCTCTTTAAGCGAATATCGGTGCTGCGAGTTCATCGGTGCCCTCGGATTTCAATTCCGAGCACCGGATCAAAAGTTAGGAAATCACGCTCATTCATTCACTGAACGTACCCGAGCCAAACTTTAGAAAAATAATTCCGGGCACTCCGGGCCTCGGAATCAGGTGCCGTCTGAAACCGCGCTCTTGTAAAATTCTAAAGAAAATTAAGAAAAAAATTTCCCTTGAATTTTACGGGTTTTTACATTACTCCCACCTCTGGGATTTACGTCCCCATAAAGATACATCAAAAACTAGGGAAAAAATGAGGGTACTGAGCACGCATCTGAGCCTCCCGCTCCCATGTGCTCTCCTGGAGATTCTCGTGCTGCCATCTAATGCGCACAAGAGGAATCGATCGCCCACGCAGGACCCGCTCTTTTCGATCCTCTATCTCCACCGGGACCTCCGTAAAAGTCGCCCCATCGTCAACGTCAAGATCCCCATGGTCAAAGATGTGCGTCGGGTCGTGCACGTATCTCCTCAGCTGAGATACGTGGAAGACGTCGTGCACCCGGTGCAACTGAGGTGGCAGAGCCAAGCGATAAGCCACCTCGCCAACCCTGCTGAGGACCTGGAAGGGTCCGATGAAGCGTGGAGATAACTTGCCGCCTCGGCCAAATCTCTGAATACCACGTCGAGGTGAGACCCGGAAGAAGACGTGGTCGCCATCCTCGAACTCCAGTGGCCTCCGTCTCCTGTCAGCGTATGAATTCTGCCGGCTCTGAGCTGTACTCATCCGCTCCTGGATGACCTGGACCTTCTCTGTCGTGGCCTGGACCATCTCCGGTCCCACCAGAGCTGCAAGATTTCTTCTTTGCCGAAAAGTGAAATCTGGTCCCATTCCCTGGATGAACCACATTTTTTGCCTAATACAGTCAATCCTAACATGGATGATACTAATCCATACCAAGGATGACGTCGTAAGGCCTCGACGCTACTACTAAGAGTTTCAACCGTTACTCTCGCCTCCAAGGGTTGAGTCACACTGTCGGCATCAGTGTGTGGTAACTGGGTCTCCTCCAGTAGATGTCTCACAAGTGAGGGTCAAGTCAACAGCCAAAACTGGAACCTCTTAGTAACATCATGAAAGAGGACATGAACGAAAATATCACAAAGGTATGCATCTTTTATTATTGCAGCACATAATACAAGACGCTACACAAAAGCAACAAGGAACCAGAAGTACAAAGGATGTATCCACTAGTTCTGCTCCTGTCCATCGGCTCCCAGAGCTCCATGATCGAAGGCCTCGGCTGCCTGAAGCTGAGCTCTCGCATGTTCACTTACTCCCTGTGGTCGTGGCGGACCTCCTGGTGGTGGTGGTGGCAGAGCCTCAAAGCGTCGCCCACCACCTGCTGCTCGGCCAACTCCTCTGCCTCGTCCGCCTCCTCCCTACGGACTGCCACGGTCGAACCTCTGCCTCTGCCTAGGTGGTTCCTCAACCGTCTGCTGCTCCTCCGCATGGCGGGTCGGGCAGTCACGAGCCATGTGGCCTTGCCCGCCGCATGCAAAGCACTGTCTTCCACTCAAAAGACTGGCTCCGCGCTGTGTGCCCTGCACTGCTGAGCCAGTGCCCGGAGGTCGTCTTCCTGAAGGTCTGGTCTGCCTGGAACCCTGAGTCATCCGTCGGCTACCTGTTGCCGAAGACTCCGCTATCTGCCGCCCTGCGGTGGGTTACTGCGCTGGTGTAGACTCAGCAAGGAAGCTCTCAATCAGAAGGGCCTGCTCCAGTACTCCTGTCTGAGTCGGTATGCTGAGGGAGATCAGCGATGCCCTGATCTCATGTCTCAAACCCTGCTCGAAGGTCCGGGCCCGGAAGAATGGGTCCCATACCATGTCGGTCGAGTAGCGCGAGAGATCAGTAAATCTCGCCGAGTACTGAGCGACCATCATGCTGCCCTGCTGCAGCTGAAGAAGCTCCTGGATACGCACCGCACGAAGGGTGGCTGGGACAAACTCCGAGCGAAAAAGGCTCTCAAAGTCCGTCCAAAGTAGAGATGCCTCATCGTGCACCTGGAGCATCAAGCTCCACCATCGTCCTACTGCTGTGTGTAGTAGGCTCACAGCGAGGATCACCATGAGGTCTGCTAGTGTCCTCACTAGCCTAAACACTCGTACCACTGCCTCCAACCAGTCCTCTGCTGCCTGGGGATCCGTCTCCCCGCGAAACCTGGGTGGTCGCTGGTTCTGAAACTCATGTAGTGCGCTGAGGCGACATGCATTGTCAGCGGCTAGCGCTGGAAACATCGGGGGCTCGACGGGTAGTGCTACCGCCGGTGCCACTGCTGAAAAAGGGCCATGCACCGAAGCCTCATCGCTCGGTGGGCTGTCGTCACACTCGACTCTCGGAACCCTAGCTGGCTGCCATCATGGGGCCATCCTGAATAGGAAACAGGTGCGCCATGGTCAAACAGTATACCTGGTGAGCTGATATATGTAATCACAAAGAAAACTTTGAAACACACACGCAATCCATGTTTTCGTGCATTAAGTCGGAAATCAGAAGTCAGGGTCCTGGTGTATGGATACGTCGGCCGCCGCACCAACACTGGACTCCCTGGACTGATAACCACACTCAATACGCTAAACATTATTGCTTCACATAGAAAGATCAGAGTTCGCGGTAGAACCGAACTCCTCTGATACCAATTTGTCACGACCCGCCCTCGGGGTCCGTGCCGTGACTACCCCAAGCCCGCCTTCCATAGGCCAGGGGCTGGCGACTAGCACCAAGGTGTAAATCCCGGTAAAAAGGGAAGGCATTGCCTTTGTAAAGTAAACAAACACCACAGAGTAAGCAAGCGGAAAGTAAACACTAAACAAAAGCAGAGTACAACTGAAAGTGCGGAAAAGTAAATGGGCCAGAATACAAACCCAAACTGAAAGTAAAGTACAACTCGAAAGGGAAAACATCAACTAAAAAGTAAAAGCCGATACTCCGAGTTGTCCACTGTAAATCCCACCTGAAGAGTGGGTACAGATAGCTCCTCTGCTCCACGGGTCTCGCCGTCCGCTCCGTGGACGTCCGGCCCAGTGGTCCACCTCCGGGTACCGTCCCGCTCTGCAAGCCTCAGCTAAGGTCAACGATGTCCGTCGTCTGCAACCAACACAACGTAGTGCGGGCAAAGCCCGTGCAGGGGTGAGTATAAGCTACTCAGTAGGGACCCCGAGACCCCTGAAGGTCTCTCAAATCCACAAAGGATAAACCACGAAGAAAGGTACAATCACGAAGTAACAACCGACACTGCTTAGGTATATGCCCATCCATATACCTAAGTCATCAAATTCAAATACGCTCCAACCTCCGAGCCCAAGTACAACTCAGTCCACACAGGAAAGTAAATGTATTCCACACAGGAAAGCAAAACGTAATCCACACAGGATTGCACAACACAATCCACACAGGAAAGCAATAGGTTTCAGCTCACACAGGTATACTTCTTCAAAAGACGATAAAGATGATCACTGATCCATCTAAGTCGTCAGACCCACGAAGGATCGATAGGTAACTAACCCCCGCAAAAGACCCACACAGGATCGGGCCCACACAGTACCTGTAGGCACTGGTTCACACAGGACCGCTGAGCGCAAGGACCCACACAGGATCGGACCCACACAGGATCGGGCCCACACAGGACCTGTAACACTGATCCACGTAGGATCGCTGAGTGCTGTAGTCATCGTCGTCGAATCCACACAGGATCGGGCCCACACGGGACCTGTAGCACTGATCCACGTAGGATCGCTGAGTGCTGTAGTCGTCATCGTCGAATCCACACAGGATCGGGCCCACACAGGACATGTAGCACTGATCCACGTAGGATCGCTGAGTGTTGTAGTCGTCGTCGTCGAATCCACACATGATCGGGCCCACACAGGACCTGTAGCACTAATCCACGTAGGATCGCTGAGTGCTGTAGTCGTCGTCGTCGAATCCACACAGGATCTCTGTACTGTCGTCGTCGCAGTCACAGTATCAGTCATAGCAGTAGTAGTCACAGTAACAGTCGCAGCCAGCACTAGGGTTCCTGCACACAGCAAGCTCGTTCGGAGGGTCCGCTCCACGAGCCGAGAGGCTGATACATCAACTGTCACAAAGTCCAGAGTTGATGTATCCAAAAGTTCCGTATCGACAACAGGAACTCAACGCAACAGACGGCGCGTCGATCGGACGCCCGGTCTGAGAGTTATTGGCATTTTCATCCCCGGGGCCCGGTTGGTTTTTAAAGAAAAACCAACCCGACCGTACTCCACCTACGTCCAAACCTCGGGCGGAGTATTCCAAATGATCCGTCTCACTAAGAGGAACACAACACAGCGGACGGCACGTCAATCGGACGTCCGTAGCTCAAGATATGAGCGTTTCCGCTCCGAAGGCCCGGTTGGTTTCGTTAACGAACCAACCCGGACGAACTCAAAGTAATCCGAAACCTTGAGTGCAATATACCGAAACGACCGTCTTGATCCAAGGATCGTGTTGCCGCAGACGGTTCGTCGATCGGAGGTCCGTGGCTCAGGTTATGGCCAAAAGACCGAAACTGATCCGAAACGGGGGGTCCGGGTCCGGGTCGACCCGGCCCACCCCCCCCCCCTGGGTCGGCCCGAACCGGGTCGACCCGACCCGGGTCCGACCCGGCCCGACCGGCTGGCGGCGCGGCGGCCCGGCGGCACGGCGGCCCGGCGGTGGCGCGGCGGCGCGGCGGTGGCGCGGCGGCCTGGCGGCGCGCACGGAGGCGGCATGCAGGGGGCAAAGCCCCCGCTTTCTTGGAGGCGGTGGCGCGGCTAATTGTCGCGCCCTTTGCAGAAAAAACGGCCCCCACGTGGGGGCCGGCTTGGAGAAAAACTGGGGGCCTGCTGCCCCCCCCCCCCCCCCCCCTTCATGGAAACCGCCCCCCTCATAATGAGGGGGGTTTTTGTGTGCTGGCCGGGGGATTAATTCCCCCGGTTTAATGCCATCCGGCCGGCCAGCTGGCCGGCCGGTTTTCTCCTACAGGACCGGAAAATCCGGTCCCCTCTTCGGCTTCCGACGCCGGCAGCCCGGCCGCCGGTCTTCTCTTCCGCCGCGGCCCGGAACCGGCCGCGGTGTTCGTCGTCCGGTGCGGTGCGACGGCACCGCGCCCCTCTGCCGTGCCTTGATTTCTTTCAACGCGGCGCGACGGCGTCGCGTTCAAGATGTTTCTTCCATGGGGTGCGCGCGACGGCATTGCGTAAAATAAACGCACGATTAACCGCGTGGTGCGACGGCACCACGCAACCTTGTTTCCACCCGCAAAGCAATTCAACATGAACGATGGAGGGGGTTCGGCCGTGTTCATGCGGTCCGACCCCCTCACGTTAAATAATAACACAACTTAAAATATTAAAAAGCCTCACGTTAGACATGCGAGATCCACGATCAAGAATAAAATAAATTAACAATAAATCAACAACCCCTACCTCGGGTATAGGTTCGAAGATTTGACAACGTCCCGTGGAAGACAACGTCGCGGAGGTCGGGCGTCGCGGTCGTCGTTCGTCACATCCGATGACGAAGAGGTGTGTCCGATGTGATACGTCGTTGGCGAAACCTTGTACGCCGACGAAGGATGTCCGAGGAAGAAGCGGTGTTCCCTCTCGTTGACACGGAAGACGAAGAAGAGCGGAGCGGCGTTCTTCGTCGGAGCTTGAGCGTTCTTCGTCGGAGCTTGAGCGTTCTTCGTGTTCTTCGTCAGAACTTGAAGAAGAAGAAAAAGCTCTCAACCACTCAAGAAGACAAAACTATTAACCAAAATAAAATAAGACACTATCTTATTTTATTAACACATGATCACACTAGAATTTCAAAATTTTGAAATTCAAAAGGATTAACTCCAAAATTAAATAACTCAAGTCATTTAATGAGGGGTTATGGAAGTTGGGAGAAGATGAAAGGTTTAGGGGTTCGCGTGGGCCCTGCCACACTTAATCCTCCCAAGGGAGGTTATGTGGATGTGGGTCCCACTTCCAACCCCCTTTGGTAGGATTTATCAAGTTAAAATAAAATTTGTTCTTCACAAATTTTATTTGACTTAAACTAAAAACCCAAAAACTAACTTTCAACCCGCAACAAACGCAACTTCCGAAAAGGTCTCTTTAAGCGAATATCGGTGCTGCGAGTTCATCGGTGCCCTCAGATTTCAATTCCGAGAACCGGATCAAAAGTTAGGAAATCCCACTCGTTCGTTCACTGAACGTACCCGAGCCAAACTTCAGAAAAATAATTCCAGGCACTCCGGGCCTCAGAATCAGGTGCAGTCTAAAACCGCGCTCTTGTAAAATTCTAAAGAAAATTAAGAAAAAAATTTCCCTTGAATTTTACGGGTCTTTACATAGTCATTATGATGTTAACAATATAATAGTGTATGTTACATGTGTTGTTTTATGCTGAAATTATTATACAATGGTCTCATCCCAGATACATTCTCAAATGTTTATATTCTAGGTTCTAACCCTGGATCATGTTGAGATGCTTATATACCAGGTTTCGATGCTAATTGATTAATTAAATGTTTGTACGACCAGTTTTGATCATGTTTGGTTCTATGTTATACCATTGTTATATAATTATATTTATACACACTAGGAGTGAAACCTGAATTCCACTTTATGATTCTGGCCCAAGACATAGTTATAAATTAAATAATCAAATGAAATGACAAATGGCACATCCTCCATGAAAAAGAAAAAACATTGAATCATCTATCACTAATACTTGATTACATTTTCTTTTGAGACATCAGTTGTGTTAACTTTTGAGTACCTACTATTTATTGCTTTATGTATAGTACAAATCCTGTTACAGATATATTCAATGGTTGATCGACACATAACATGGGTTTCTTCCTATAAATATTTCATCTCACACCATATTTGGGTCATTATTTTTTTCCCAAAGTGATTATATTATTACAAGTGTTAATCAGAGCAAACACACTTCTCTTGGTATTTCATTTCTTATTTTGGGGGTGGAGAGAATGGGACAGATCCGAATATATTAATGGTTTTTAGATTAATTTTTTTTTCTTTTTGAACATATATTGTGGATTTCTATAGTGTACCTATTATGGATATTTTCATATAATATAATACTTTTTATCATATTTTGTAATGAATGATTTTTTGTTTCTTATCTGCCTTCCACTATTAATTTTTTTATATGTTGTTTAATGATTGATCCTTTTTATTTTTATACATTATAATTTTTTACAATTATCCAATGAGGGTATGGTTTCCCCACTATCAAACCCTAGGACCTTGATGCTGGATGAAAGCCTCCGGCGATTGGGGAAATGCTCTTGAGTCCAACTAGGTATGGGGAACCCATTTAGTTGCATCAGGAGCAAGGACGTTACATAGTGGTATCAAAGAGTTTTTCTTTTTATTTTTTCCTACTTTTTGGAAAAAATAGATACGGATAAGAAAGAAAATTATTTTTTTAATAAACTATTCTAGGGTGTAGCTACCCTATGTATAGGGAAAATTCAAATTTCCTCAAATGGAATTTGGAATTTTGGATTGTGTTCTATTAAATTTCATTTTATTTCACCGATGGGTGACACAGATTTAGTTGTGATGTTATTATTCATTTAATTGTGTACTGGTTTGTCGCAACTCAGTGATATGAATCTATTCCATGTCACACATCCATATAGACACTTGTTAGATATCAAATGTCATGCCTTCATGCCTTGACATTAAGAGATCATTACTAATTGAATATTGTTGTTATTATTGTTTTTTAGATATTAATGTTGATTTCATAGGTACCATGATAGATATGCATATAATTTTTATAGGTGTATTGGTATATTTCATGGATGAATGGGATGGATGCCATAATTTGGAGTCTGAGGTGTATGACTGCTCTTGGATTGGAATTTGGTGGACCAAGATTCATAAATGAGCTAAAATTGTATAGTTATGTGATATATTTTATTCGAAACATTTATTCATAGGGAGTATGGCCCCCATAGGATGGAATTTGGTACACCGTTTATTTACTTTTCACAAATAGGGGTTCTGAGGATGTTTTATAAGATGAATATCTTGAAACTCAGAAAACATGGAGTGTGGGTTCATGAAGACACACCATTTGTTCTTCTTTTTGGGTGGAAATCATCTTTTTTAAGAACATTTCGTGTACTCTGAGTACATACTATCGAGTATATGATCATGTGTATGACCGTGGGAGAGATAAAATGTGATGTTGGATTTTAAGATGAACACATCATGTGCATTAGGTACACCCCGTATAGTTTTACATGGGCATAACCCTTATGAGTTTCACCATGTAGAAGTACCTGGCTAGGAGGGGTTACATTATTACACGTCATGTTTCATGGTGACATGCTCTGTACCTAGGAAATTTATACAACCAAGATAGGTGGACATACACACCCATGTAGTATTTAAAGGGTATACACTCTGTTTATGTTCTACAGACCATATACCCATATTTTGTGAAAATATGAAAATTTTATTGTTCTTTTTATCTCATGAACGGCTAAATTATGTACCTTGATGAACAAACATATACTATGGTGTATGTTCGGGACATTACCGAGATATTCCACCACAACGACCTCTAGTAGTACGCTAGGTCGGTTGAGATAAAAATACCCAAGAGGTGGTAGGCCGTGGGTACAAGTGGATCTTCCAGTCACACCAGTTGAGGCCCCAGTGGCTAATCTAGACATAGGTAATGATTCCTAGTTTCGGAAAAACATTACATGTTTTCTACTGACTTACTAGGGAATTCCTCATCCTAACACTTATATGGTTGATCTGACAAGAGTGTTCCAACAACCACATATTCCATCATTTAATTATTATTGGGGACATAAAGCAATAGACTCATGAAAAGAGGCCATGTTTTCTATCTTTTAGTTTCTAGAGACTCTTCTTGAGTAGATGGTTATTATCGCATAATATATGTTGTGTGATTTAGCTAAGAGTTAGTGGGATGTGGTTAATAAAATAGTAAATCATCGATATATGGCTTGGGATGTCCTCCATAGTGTATTATATACATATTTATATCCAAAGGTGTCGATATCTGACAAGACCTGGGATTTCATGCATCTAGAGAACGGTTCCCTATCTGTTGTGGATTACTGAGATTATTTTATTGAGTTCTAGTTCTTCATAGCTATTATATTTGGTGCAAATAATTCTTAGGCCTGGAGATTCTAGGATGTCCTCAGGTATGACATCTGATCACAGGTGATTATATTTCGTCTAACTACTATATATATAATAGAGAAATAGGAATTCGTTACTCAGTGAAATTAGAGGTAATCTTGAAGTGTCAGCCATGGAGGTTCAACACTGAGATCCGACAATGACTCTATAGGTATAAGAACGTTCCATCTAGAGGTTACACATTTTAAATATACTAAGGATATCATTTCATCAGGTATCCTTGTGAGGATCCACCAGGGAAGAATATTTGGTGACACGAAACATTTTTTATCGATGGATCTAGTTGAATTCCATGATTATATCATGATGGAACAATTACAATGATTAAATGGGATATTTCAACTACCATATACTGAGAGAGGATCTATATAGACTCCACATTCTGGAGCAGGGCCAATAGATTATCACCATTTGGGGAACTGGAATACTTCCTGCCACATAGGCTGAGGTAGTGGTCATGGCTCTGGTTGCCAAACTCTAGGTTTTTAGAGAAAGTAGAGCTGATCAACTCATGGTTTCCATGTTGTGTCATAGGGATGTGGTACATTCCAAACATTTGTTGTGTATCCCACAGGGAAGTAAGAGGATCCAAGAAATTCTACAGTCATAAGTACCATTCTAGTCACCTCTATAATAGTTGCATCACTCAATCATGCAAGTTATCACATAGTTTCATATGAGTACCGATTGTGACGATCCTTGGGATCTATGTTTTCACATCCAATGATGTTATGAAACTAAAAACTCTGTTATAGGTTACAATGGAAAGTCTCCGATAGTGAATGTATTTCCTCCATGATATTTTTGGGTGTTTGTTCATTTAAAATATCTATATCATAGAAAAGGCAGGGTTTTATTTAATCCTCGTAATGTATTGGCTAGTGTACATTCAATAATTTTTGGTTTTCTATTGTCGTAGGGAGTGTTTCAAGTTACCATATTGATGATCATTTTTAAACATGGGAGAGTGGGATATCTGAGAAATATGAGCTAGACCTAAGCTTCAGGGTTTGAGAGGTATGATAGAACAGATCACAAGTTTATATCTGGATGACCATGGGACATGTTAGATTAATTTTCCTCATGTGTTTGATCATTTTTTTGATGTCTTCATAGATGAATTCATCATTTTTACCACTGGTATGTGATGTATTGTTCCATATTGAGATTGAACTAGGAGCTACCCCATTATCCATTCCACCATATTAGATCTCTAGGATGATTTTTCAAGGACAAAACATATAGTTATAGGATTAAAAGGTTAAAGGTTTCATCTAAACCAGTAATTCTCCATGTGGATTTTCGGTCCATTTGTAAAAAATCCATATAATATTCTCATGTTATGCGTCAATTATAAGAAATTTAACCAGTTGATGATTAATAACCGTTAATATTTTCCCTTAATAGATTACCACATTGATCACCTCTATGGAGCTTTGGTATTCTCTATGATTGATTTGAGATCAAGTTATCATCAAATGTGTGTTAGATAAACAGATATACCTCAAAATAATTTCTATGTAGGTATGGTCTATATGAGTTTTTTTCATGTTGATTGGTTTCATGAATTAATCTGAATATTTATAGAAGTAATGAAATGAGTGTTACATCCTTATCTAGACTCAATCATGGTGGGTTTCGTTGATGATATCTTGGTGTATTCTCTAAATAGGAAAGACCATTCCACACTTCTTTATATCATTTTATGTTTGCATCGGTTAGATTTTATTATTGTAATGTGCCACTTTTTGATGGATCATATTCGAATCCTGGGACACGTCATCTTAGAGACAAGAGTATCAATGTACCCCATGAAGGTGAGAGGAATTGTTTTTTGAGAGAAAAACCATAACATCATTGAATTGAGAGTTTCTTATGGTTGTATATTTACTACAATAATTTAATAGATTACTTATCATGTTAGTCATTTCTATTGATAGGCTTGACTAAAAAAGGTGCAATTTATGTACGGGAATATCCAAACATGACATTAATTTAGGGTATGAAGGGGAGATTGACTTTTTCACCGATGCTCTTTTTACTAGGGTTGATAAGAAATTACACTGGGTACCGCAATGCATCAGGTATCCGAATAAGTGAAGTACTTATGCAGGTGGAATAATCTGTTGTGTATGAGTCTCAACATTTTAAATAGTTTGAGAAACATTTCCCAAAACATGTCCTCGAGTTATCGAAAGTAGTTCATGTTATGTGCTTCTGGAGACATTACTTGTTGTGTATTGTTTTATGATGTACACGGACAATCAGAGTCTCATGTACATCTTTAAACAACCTGATATAAATTTGATGTAGTGATGGTGGGAAGAATAACTTCAGTCTTTTGACATTGTGCTTCTACACATTCATAGGAAGGGAAATGCAGTGGCTAGTGCAATTACCTAGAGGAATCTGATACTGGTGTTGTAGATAACCAGTAGTGAGTGGTAGTTGATTGAATTGTATTCTGAGATGCATTTGGAAGTGCATGATCAGAAGGGACACACATTTCTTATATCCTTAATAGTTACCTCTACAATTATTAACATACTAATGATGTGACAACTATAGGACTCCAAATGCCTAGATCTATGAGAGATTATGTTAGAAGTTGACTCCCCTCCTTGTTGGACCATAGGATATGGTATGGTTATGTGAGTGTATAATAATATGTGGGTTTTAGAAGTCTTGTTTGAGGATTTGATGAAGGATTATCATGCTTCAGTTTGGGTAGTGCATCCTGTTTTGTCCAAGATGTATCTGGATTTACTTCATTAGTATTTGTGTCTAGGTATGGGGGTGTTGAAACTAGTTTCTTCATGAGATGTTCCGCTTTTTAGCAGGTGAAGGTAGAGAATCAATGACCAGCCATAAATTTACAGTAGACGCCGATTAAATAGTGAAAATATGATGATTTCATGATGGATTTCATGACAGTTTAATTGAGGTTTTCTCGAGGTAATAATGTTTTGCAGGTATTTGATTAAAGACTTAAGAAGGTCACCCTTTTCTTATGCAAAGAGGTGTCCTTTGAGGTTGATGAGATCAGAAAAATATATATCTGAGAGGTGGAAGGATGAAATGGTGTACCACAGACTATCATTTTAGAAAAGGAGACTCGCTTCACATCTCATTTCAAACATATTTTTTAGAAGGGGATGGGTACCAAGGTGCACCTAAGCATTGCATACCACCTTCATACTGATTGAAATTAATAGCGTACAATACTGGTTCTAGAGGACGTGGATCGGGAATGCATCATAAATTTTTTGGGCTCTTGGGAAAGTCACATTCCCCTGGTTGAATTCAACTACAATTATAATTATCTTTCCATGATACAAATGGCTCTTTACATGGATTTATACTTTAAGCCATATCGTTATCCCATTTTCAATTTATAGGTAGGTGAGGAATCTTTATTTTGACTGTGTCTCATGTAGGAGACTTCTGAGTAGGCATGGTTGATAAAAAAGAGAATGCATACTACAATATTCCATCATTAATCATATAACAATATTCGTAATGGACCTTAGGTGTTAATGTTTGGCGATCAGGTTTTCTTGTTTGTTTCACTGCGGTTGGGAAACAAGTGAATTCAGAGTCATAGTAAGCATTCAACGAGACATGTCAGTCCTTTAGAGATTATATAGTAGGTCAAGCTAGTGTCCTATTAGCTGCAGTAAACATAGAGGTGCATGGATATTCATGACCTCTTATACATATCTCAACAACAGTGTTATCACCCAGACCAGTCTTATACCTTTTAGCCCAAGGAAGTTCAGTTGCAATCAGATTCATCTTTTGAGAAGCATCCTATTAATATAGTGGATCGTAGCATGGAGGTTCTCCGTGGATGATATCTTCCTTTTAAAAATGTTCTATGGAATCACATCCAAGTGCAATACATTACCTACGAGACGAAGGCCGACGTTCAATCATAATGGCCAGAATTGTTCTCTGATGATCCTTCGGCACCCTTGGAAGGGAAATCTGTGGTTGAATTGCTTTAAGGGGTACTGTTTCTAAAAACTTGTTTCTTACATTGTGTTACTAATCTTTTCTTATCTGCATATAGTTATGAATATGGGAGAAAAGTGGTAAACGTATGGCTTCAATTCTGTTACATGACGTGATTATGTCCTACATACTATGTTCATATATGTACACAACATGTATTGAGGGCTACAATCCATTTAATCCCAGTACACTACCTTGAGGTGGTATGGACATAAATTCTATGGATAGTACATGTTGTCCCAGTTACATGTTGTTAACTTTTATTTTTTTGATTAAGTCGAGAATTAGCGTTGTTTTCCCAGATACATAAAAACAACCCCCCCCGGACGAGCAGCACACCTAGCCAATCCGAATGGGAAACTGCCTCTAGTCACGTCATGTGATTACCAATCCAAACAACACCATTTCCTTTGAAATACCCTCAGTGAGTGCTCAATTTCATTTGTGTATTTCATCCTAATTTCTCATATTTTCCTTATTATTTAATATTGATAATTTATTACCATTTTTTATATCTACCAAATTTAGGGAGGAATCATACCCTAACACTAGATGGGTAGGGTCATATAAGTACATGTAAAGTGGTATAATGCATTTCCGTAACCATGAAGTTGATTATATTTTTCGGCGTGTCGCACTCCAATTTTGGATTTCTCGTAATTGAGTATTGACCAATGTTGGTACCTAATGTTTTAGGTAGTCAATTAAATTATTATAAGGCATGTTCGAGATCGTTATCCATTATTTAAGGCCACCCCATGGGTTTGTTTTCCATTAGATGTCCAACATTTATCCATTTTTCCTAGGATGCCTATATGCATTCAATTGACTTCATTTTATGGGTTATTTGAGGGAATTGGTTAATTTAACTAATTTCCCAATGGAGGTAATAAATGGTTATGCCTTTTGATAGTTTTATTCACATGAATAGATCCTAATATTAGTTACCCATGTGACTTATAATTAATTTTCCTGGTAATGGATAGATTACATGAATGGTTGGTGGCGTGTAGATTTCCACATTAGTTATTATGTTGTTAGCAATTTAATAGTGTATGTTGACTAGTTTTTTTATTCTAAAATTATTATCCACTATATTGGGCCTTTATACTTGATGAAATTGTAACATACTAGATTTTTACTCTAGTACATGCTGAAATGGTTATATACCAGTTTTCAATCCTAATTGACTGTTTCAATTCTTATGTTACTAGTTTTATTCCAGTATGATGTTATGTTATACCATGGCTATATGATTTTGGTTAAACACACTTGGAGTGACACATGATTTCAAAATTACTATGTTAGGACCAGCCCCTATAATAACTTGAATATTTAAATGAAATTAATAATGAGGTGTCTTCCAATCCAAAAAAAGGCTAGATTCACAAACCACCCATACATGATTACATTGTCTTTTGACAAATAGGTTGTGTTTACTTTTGCGTACCTACTATTTACTATATAAAACATTGTACACTACCTATTCTACATATATTCATAGACATATCGTCACAGATCATGCGTGGTTTCCTAATAGAATTTAGTCTCACACCCGGTGTGGGTCAATTTTTGGGCCCCAAATAGATTATACGATTTGAGATGTTGATTAGGGAAAGAACCTTCCATTTGGTATTGTATATTACATATAGGACCATAGGGTCATGGGACCGAGCTGAGGCTTGGGATGCTTCTTGGATTCCATTGTTCTTTTGTGATTCGTGAACATATAATGTGGTTATTTCCATTGTGCCTGTTATGTTTATTTTATTAGAACATAATATTTAACTTTATCATTAGAATTAAATTATTCTTGGGTTTTTTTAGTATTCCAATGTTTATTATAGTTTTATGTTTTTTATTAATTCCACTACTTTGTTATTATTGATTCTTCTATGTTACACTATTCCAATGAAGCATTGTTTCCCCATTATCACCCACTAGGCCCTCTCTGCTAGTCGGTAGGCTTTGACATTTACAGAAATTTTCTTGAGGCCATGTGGCCAACCGGCTATGGACCATATTTGAATTGAATTTGGATGAGAGAAGTTACAAAAATGAATCCCCAAATATTATAAATCATTTCATCAATTCAATGATATAAAAAATATTAATACCATAGTCATTTTTTTATTGAAACATGTTAATTTAATGAAGTTCCATAAAAATTAAAAAAATGTAAGTTCTCATTACTTGAATCAAACTATTGATTATTGAGTATATTACAAAAGCAAAATATTTCAATAATTCTAATCAATGATAGAATAAACCAATTTTCCACAAGAAATTAATCAATTATAAAGTCATTAATACTATATAATTTAATTTATAGAAAAATAACTCCTCTTCCTAGAATCTTGAAATATAGAAAACTAAGTCATCATCCATCCATGGTCTCCACCACCTGAGCTCTTAAAAAATATATCACTACCTTATTTTATGAGTCCAGAAATTAGTTGAGGTGTATGTTTTTAATCATATATCATGATACCTAATTTTGAATAATCACAGTAACCTTCAATCTACTCATAAGCACAATTGGTTTCTAAAAAAAATATAGTTTCTATCACATTTGACATTAACCTAGTTCTTTAATAAAATTAATATTTACTAAAACCCAAAATAATATTGTAAGGATCTATAATTATAGTGGGAAACCACATAATCATTAAAAATCACTTATAGGATATATAAATGATTGATCATTATTTTAAATCTTTGAATCATTATGTATACATTAGTTTATTATCCAAACCCTTATTAATAAATCATAAAAAATTTCATTGTTGAAAAATAATATTTCCCCAATAATATCAATCTAGGTGCATAACAATGTATATTTTAATGAACTAGGTGATGATAATGTATAGCTCAATCCACCCTTTTTAGTGTGATTACCCTTTGGTGCCTCTATTCTAGATCCACATCCACTTGTACAATCCAATAGTGAGTGTAATTTTATAGAAACTAGAATCTCTATCCTATAATAATTATAGGATATTTTCATATACATTGAATCATCATTATCCTTATCCTTATAAATTACCAAATATATCCATATAAATATTTCCATGTATCTGACTAATGGTTTGTAATCCGAGTTTATAAATTTTATCTAAATAATTATCATATTATAATATTAAATTCCACAAATTATCCATTATAAATATTACATCCTAACGGAAGAATATTAGCAGAATAACATAATTTTCCATTGTAGAATTATTTATTTCTAGTTTTATTGAGCATATGGACATGTAATAAACTGAACCATTGGGGAGATACATCATCTCCCACTATGTTCAATACAAATATCACAATTCATATATATATATATATATATCATATATAATTCCATTCATTATATCTCGGGTAAATGACCACCAATAAATGGTGATCATAGATTCTCAGTAATGGTAGAAATGGGGGATTTCAACATACCTTGAGAAAAATAGTAAGAGAAAAAGAAAATAACATTTCAAAACTGTACTCTACAAATGATATATCATAAAATAGAGTCATGGAAAAATCATGTTTGTTTTTAATACATGATTCATAATGGAATCAATGAACATGAACCATTAAAATATAACAATATCATGAGGAATTGATTTTTTTCATACACATAAGGTTATAAAATTTTGAACAAGTAACAATTCCAAAAAGATCACTCAATTTGTCAAGAAAATGAAATCATGATCTCATATAATCTTATGACCAGACAATGAGGTCCAATAATAACATCATGAACATGAAATATAGGTCCAAACATAACATTTTGAACTTGTAATAAGGTTCACAAAAAACACCATTAACATGACATCGGGATTGTTGATAACATTGAGAAAATATAACCTGGATCCTTGATAACATATTCTATTATGATTTATCTATCATTACACAATTCATTATAGGGATATTTATGTCCCATTTCTCACATAATCTATAGATATATGTTCTAAATGTTCATGAAACATTCATCATATCATAACTCATGAAAAGAAATATGTTTTAAAAACATTTAATCATAGAATAATACATGTAAATGAAATGGGTTCCATATACATTTGAAAATTACGTTACCTTAGAAAAATAAAAGGTATTCCTAAACCATACTAAAATTGAATAATAAGGTAATCGTTGATCGTATTCACAGTAAAGAATATGAAACATCAATGGATGTTATCATAGATAACGAATTATTTTTAAAGATGACTTAGAATAAATATTATGAAAAATAACCATTATTTGAAAGTCAATTTCAAAATTAAAATATTTGAAAACATTTTGGGAATCTTTACTGTGAAAGGAAACATTAGTACTTATAGAGAAATAATTAAAAATCATTGAAATTTTTTTATGAGGAAAATATAATTTTTAAAATTTAATAAAACATTTTCAAAAAATGAAAAAATTTATAATCATTATCACTGAATTTTTTGGGGAATATATAATGTAATATTTAAATGAATTGGTCATAATGATAGCAATAAATGTCATAAATGTAAAAATAATGATTCTTTTAATGATTTTATTAACAGAAAAAAATGAATTTTTTTAACACAAGATGAATATTTTTTTAGTTTTTATATAAAATGGGTAAAAATATTTTTAATTAATAATATTTTCAAGTTTAAAACAATTTTTAATATATTTCTTGAAATCATATATATGTAAGAAAACAAAATTCCCGAAGAGAGAAATAATGTCAATTTCCAAAAACAATTATCCGATCCTGGTTTACATAATAGTAAAATTAAATTAAAAAATATATTAACAAGGAATAGAAATAGTATATAAAAATTACATAATATATTTATAAATAGGTTGTAAGATTTCATCATCAGAATTAAAATCATAAATAATCCTTATTAATAATGAGATTGTAACATCAAACCATTAAAAATTTATTATCATTTTTTTGTAAGAACCATGAAATAATAAAATCATATCAATCATTAAATATCATGTATTAAGTTATATTAATAATATTACATTTAAATGGTATATTATATACACCTAATAAAAGTATATGGGTAAATAATATAACATAAGTCTTAAAGAATGAAAATTGAGTCAAAAATATATTAACAATTAGGAAACCTCTGTATTATAAAATGCATGAAGTGGAGTTCCTAAAATGAATATTAAAATCCAAATCCTGTTGATAATAATCATCATAAAATACCTTCATGGGTATTATATAAACCACATTAAAAATAATTGATGAATACAACATGTGTCACAAAAAAATAAAATATTGATAGAAATCCCTAACTAAAGGTCATGAATTTATACATGTATGTTTCTTCCAAAATTATGATAAATATATATTTAATATCCATAAATTAATAAACCATAATAAAAATTATCTAATAATATTTTATTTACTTATCACCTTTCATTATAGTTGTCTCAATAATTCATTATAAAAATCATTTTTGGATTGATAACTCTTTTGTTCATGAATAATGTTTCTTTAGATCACATAATTTGATCATAGTTCCATAATATGATTAATTATAACCATGATTTAACTATAATATATATTAATATTATATATATTTAGTGTAAACCAATAAATTTGTGGATAGAAAATAAAATACACCATTCACGGAGATTGAAGGCTGTACGCATGCATGAATATTGATTCATTTTTCTCTAAGACTAAAATGTATGAAAGGAACATAGTATATTAAAATTATATAATCATTATAATTCCATATATATCAAATATATTCCTTTATATTATCATAATAACCTTCTAGGAAATGCATTAGTGAAAAATGAATCCCATCTCTTCATGTTGCGGTTGTCCGTTTTTCACATGACTGAAGTTATTCTATCACACATTGAATAGAATCAAATAATGTATATGTGATATCATAATTATATAAGTATACCTATGTTAAAAATATCATATATTAATTTACTCTATAATAATTTACATCCATGTAAAAATGGAATGAAAAATAAATTACATTGGTTCGTGAGGCGGTAGTTTGTCGTACACACGACTGATGTTAATGATTTCTTAACGGGACTAGATATAATAAGTTAGATGTGGATTTTTAATTAAATTTTTATAATAATATAATAAATATTATATATAATTATAACATTATTGACTAAATATTGCAGTGATAGGTGGTGATAGAAAATGAATATCATCGATTCATGAGTAGGAAGTTCATCAAACACATGATTGATGATTTCATATCCTAATTGATTGAAGAGGAAAATAATTTAATATATAACATTAAAATATCAAAATATAATTATATTTAACATAATTTTGTTATTATATCATCATTTTATTATAATAATTGATTATGGTGGAGTAATAAATAATATAAAATGATCTGTTAGGGACGTTATCACTTCTTGAGAAAACATTTTTTGGCTTGAACCAAAATTATTATTAGGATTGATTTATAAAGAAACTAAGTATTATATGATTAAAAAACGATGTAACTATGTTATATTTTTAGTTATTTTATGAACCATTTCATTTTAGAATTATTAAAAGAATTTTATATGGTGTGGCCTTTTATAAGTCAACTAAGAGGCAGAGTTGTAATTTTTTGAACTAAAAAACACCAATTAATTTATAGGAAAAAACTATATAAAGTTATCCATTATAGAAACTATAATAATCAATTATTCAATATAAATATAAATTGTGTTTGAGAAAAGTTTTCAGTATTCTTAACACTTGTTTTTTTAATCCTCACAAAACAATTTTTACCCAAACAATGGTAAATAGTTTCCGTGTACTTACTATTAATTATGGTAAAAAAACAAGTTCACATTATTAGATTATATAAATTATTATTATTCAAAATATATAATCCATATTTTCAAATTTAATTCATAGAAGTGGAATATTTTAATTTAAAAATGAACTCATATATGTGATGTGAATGTGAGATTTCAAAGATAAAATGTTCAAAATATTAAATCCTTTTTACAACAATATTATATATGAAGTTGATTCCAATGAAATAAATTTTATTAATAGATATAAAATAAAAATAATTTTACTTTTACATCCTTATTAAATCTTTTCCTTATGTTTTAATAATATTAATACTAAAATACAATTCCTAATGAAAAGTTGTATTTTCTAGTAAACACTAAATAAATTATCTTTACAAAATATTATAAAAAATAATGGTGTAATAAATTCTAAAGGTATATTTAAAATATGAATTTTAATGTTTTAAATACCTTTTCAAAATGTAGAAAATACTTAAATTTAAAATAATTTTGATAATTATTAAAACACAAAATTTTAGGAAAATTAATTACATAAGTATAATGTCATATTTATTCAAATATATTATCTAAAAAACAAAAATGGAAACTTTTACTATTTTCAATGACTATATAATATATCAAATTAATTAAAATATTTATATATTTTTTAATTTATTATGGTAATATTTGTTTTTTCTCATAAAATTATTTTTTTTCAAAAAATTATTTTCATTATTAGTAAAAGGTTTTTTTTATTTTTATTTAATTTGTAGCATAAAAAATCATTATATATTCATGTGTAAACCATATATTTTTCATAATTTATAGATACTTTTCATAAATATCATTCTAATTTCTATGTGGTATTTATAATATTAATATTTTAATTTTATGTCTGGTTTCATTAAAACTAATTTTTTTTTCAAAAAAAGTTAAAAATATTTTTGCATGTAACCAAATATATATAAAAATGAATGTAATTTGAAACGAAATATATCATAAAGTCTTGGGGTGATACAATAAAATCAAATTCTTGAGATAATAATACCTAAACATCATAGAAAAAGGTAAAAAATAATGTGTAAATCAACCCTCAAACCCATCCTCCAAACTATTGAATCATATTTTCCTAACATCTACGTTCATTAATGACTAGGGATTTCATAGTTCCCATAAAAAATATTATAGCTAATATGATCTATAAATAGTAGTAATTATGATATATAGGGACACCTGACATCAACAACACTAGGGTAGTACTAGCCACTCATTGTGAATACAATAATATTGAGCTCCCTCAGTCCCATAGATCATATATATGTCAAACTATGGGCCATACAAAATAAAAAATATATCAAATATAACTCATAATTTGATACAACTATGAAAATTAATCCAAATATAACATAAAAAAATAGATAATGAGAGACACTAAAAGGGTATTTTTTTATTGCATCAAATACACATTAAATTCCATAAATATGAAATATCATCATGAAGCCCCTAGTGTCCCACCACCAAAACTCAATCAATAAAAACCTGTCATGAAACTCAAAAACTAATTTCACAGTGGTCTTTTCAACCTCATTAATATTAGAAACTTCTATAAGTTGAACCTCTAGCATAAGAAAATCCTCAAAGAAAAATCTCTTCACAAGAAAACATCATTTGGAATCTTCATAATACAACCCTTTATTTGGTATTAAAAAACCTCTATAGTTATTCAATATAATTTACTTGGACTCATGTCAACACTTACACAATTCCACCATGCCATATCCACCATTTCACAATGTCAACGCAACTTGAATTGTTCAATATAACTGATCGTAAAACATCATGTCTAATACCAAAAGCAATAGTTCAAAAAATCCTCATCTAATACATCACTATATAATATATTTTGGAACTATCTAAATGAACATCAAATAGTTCCCTTTTGATATTCTATCTAGTTTGATCATAAAATCACATCCCTCGATCCAGAAAAATCATATCCATTCCAAAACACCATTTAGGGGGGCTCTAAATTTCCTAACGATTCCACCTTAACGATTTATGTAAAAATAAACAAGAATGGACTATTCATTTGTCAAATTATATATTTTGGTTGATAAAATAAGAAAAATAAATTAATAGTGGATTTATATAGTTGTCTCCCATTTTAAAAGATGTGTACCTACATCCATAATCATTATATATGTATGTCTGACCCTACTAGGGTGCACATAACAAAGTAAATTAAATGTACCAAACCTAATAAACATCAAAAAATATATTAATGTTGTGAAATGATTTAATATACCTTAAAAGTGTATGTATATATTTTTTAACCCACATATACGTTGTCTACCTTAATTGGGTTCATGTCATGAATCCCACACTAAATCTGAACATGTAGTCTATATGGGCATTGTATCTAGGCCTCACATGACCATGTTCCCTAAACACAGGGTATCTAGTTGAGACCCATGCAACACTCTGAGTTATCTTGCATGGAATATACCAAACACACATGATGTAAAACCCATTATTCATCAGGTTTCATTAAAATAAGAACATATGGTGTGTGTTATTTTATTCACATATTGTGACCTTATTTTACTAAAAAAAAAATCTCTAAGGTCACCCCCAAAATTCAATTTCTCTCTAAATTATTCAATGATGTCTATCATGGATCAAAAAAATGAGGCCATGTGGAACCATCAGTGGGGGTTACTAAAACATCATGCTAAGTTAGATAAGTGTAATGAAAATAATAAAAATTAGGCCATGCAATGACCCCTATGGTCGTGATGAGATTTTGACACATCATGTTAAAAATAATAATTCAAGACTGAACAATAGATTAAAAATATCTATTTGAGGTATTTTTTAATTGAAATCACAAAAAATATCACATTAATAAATTTTTATATTAAATTTTATACATTACCAATACTTGATAATATGACTGACATATATCTTCACTAAACTCATTTCTATGGGTAATAACTCTATATTGTATAAAATGGGTTGGTAAAATAATTTCGTAGATCATATCATAGTATATAAATTCATTTTTACATTCAAAACAACCTATGAAAAAACGTTCAAATATCTCTTCATTTTCAAAAAAAAGAATAATGAGATCCGTTATAATCATACTACAATAATTATTTTAATCCTCGGGAGTTCTCGATAGTGAACTGGCTTCTAGAATCAAACGTCATGCATTGATCAAAATGTATCTATCATGATCACCCATCAACTTGATAAATAGAACCCATAAACCTCCCAACACAATAGAAATTCAGCCATAAATTATCTGATTCTATGCTCTATTAGAGTATCATTATCCCCCATCCAAAACAAATGAAAACCTCCATAACCCATGCTTTTTCTATCCCTTAAATAAATGAATGGATGTGGGTGAGTATCTCACACAAGAGTTTCAACCAAAAAATGAATACAACTGATTGAACATATCACACTAGTTAGGACATTATATATTACCAAAAAAAACTTAATACAAGGATCACACCCTCTAATATTAAATTTGTTGCACCCTTCTAGAAGGCATAACTTAAACTGTTGCATATTTGTTGAAATCAATGGTCCCACCAGTTCCACAACACTTTGGTTTCATATGAACCTAAACAACTCTCAACTGAACCACACATGACCCAACTATAACAATGCATAATTGTGCACATGTTCCCTAAGTAAATAAGTATTTATAAAAAAACCATCCACCAATCTCCATCTAAAATCATATTGATAGTCCTATAATATCATATAAGTTTTCATAAACCCAAAAAATAGCTCTCACGTTGACACATGTCAATACCCAATTAAGGATGGATGAAACACCTAAAACATTGAGCATTTATATCTCACAAGTTAATGATAATATTAATAGGAACCCTTGATAATATTCTTAATAATCATGGGATCTCCCTTTTTCCATGATCTTCTATATATCTATCCCTCTACCCCACCATAATTCATCAAAATACACGAGAATAAAACCATTCCATCATCCCTCCACCCCATTTGTAACCAATGGTGAGTAGGAATATGTATCAAACTAATCCAAACCACTCGATCAAACAATGATAATTGAGAAACTATCATTACTCCACTAATAAAAAAAAGTTATCCTCGTGCAAAACCATAGGGTAATATTTTTACAAAATTATCCCTAGGATATAAAAGACCCCATAGGGCCCCACCAATGGGAAAAATATACATACCTATTTATGAATAAGGGGATAGGATGCACATATACCCCACTATAATACCAGATTGTAAATAGATGGTATGAGAGAACCCCACTTCCCAAAATTGTTTTAAAATATACTATTCATTAGTGAAACCAAAAAAATTGAAAAAACTAATTCAGAACAACATAATCCTGATCCGGAAATCTCTCAAGAATCATTACCCTCATCCAGCTATCAAACGACCACATAGATCCAACACCAACCCACATGGTTCTACATTTATCCCCTGATAAGGGTAATTCAATTAAAAATATGACACACTTCACAGCATGAGATCCACATATTATTTCATTATATGAAATACACACAAATACAAAAAAATTTCAGATACAAATATCGTTTAGTTGATTTTAATTCCACCATAGTGATGTATGGGAATATGATTTATAGGTTTCTATTAAAACATAAAACATATGTTCATACATCTTTAGTGAAATCACAAAATTAAATTTAAATCTTATGTTAATCTTATGTGAATTGAATGATTCAATAAAACTAGCATATAACCCATGGACTATGTTCGAAAATTAATGATGAATTATAAATCCATAAACACAAGTGCATCTAAATATGTAAAATGACACAACTCTAAATATGGAGACTATGAAAAGAAATAACATTCCCCTAAAAAATTTATTTCCTAAAAAATAATGTTTTTAAAAACTAATATTCAATCCCAGAATTGAATTCCCATATCCCAAACCCACTTATCTACAAATTAAATCAATCAAGAAATCAATAATCATGTGATACCATTTTTAAGTGAACTAGAAAGGGTTATTATGACATGTCACCTGATCCATATAACCATAAGGACTTAATAAAACCTCCACATAAACTAGAGTGTTAGGAAATGTTGAGAGGGACTAAATGAGATATTGTGCAGATTATAAAATTTTTAAAACATTCAAATTATATTGTAAATAAATTTGATTCAAACAAAAAATAAATATTATTGTTTGAATAATAAACTAAACTCAGCCTCATTATAGAAAAATTAAAACATGACATAAAGTAATAAATACTCACATGGATGATAAAAAAATCATTAATAACCCCCTTTACAAAAGATTTACACATAATAAATCAAATATAAAATTAATATATTAGGCACTGTTGTTAACTCCAAGATAAGATACATACCCAGTCTCTAGAACAGTCGAAATGTCTATTATTGATATTGAGACTCCAAATGGGCCATTAAACATAGTAAACAAACATTATTCCTATATCCAATAAACTATGAAACATATTCACCAAAATAAAATTTTATATATAGTCTGTATAATTACAAAAGGGAATGTATAGTGTTCAAAATTAAATCACAATATGTCACCCAAAATGGTGAACCAATAATATGTTCTCATAAAAATATTATAATCATGTATTATTCTAATCATAGATAAATATAATAACAGTAAAAAAATTAATCATATTAATAAAAATTAATGGTTCAAATAAATAATCAAAATATTCAGTCATTGGTCTAGTGGAGCATGTGAGGTAAATCTATCGTAACTCTATCATAAAATTGATGTATTTTTTCACATGTATCACCTATACACAGAAAATCATAAATACCATACAAATATATACTGATGATCCAAGATATTAAAAATACTACATGGAAAAAATATAGACCCTAGGGTAAAAACTTTGGAATCTAAGAAAATAACAAACCAATCTACTAAGATGTAGGCCTCCAATTGAATGATTAGAACTAGGAATATGATCTAAAATAAAACTATAATAACCCATCCATTATAGGATATTAATATATAATTTAATATCTTTATAAAATACACATAAAATAATGGTTATGTTCAAAAAATGATCATTCAAAATATAATGGACAATCGGCATCCAACCTATTGTCACGGTAAAACATTTATTATCCTAGGGTTAGGATCTGCTCCATTAAATCATCTATTAGCTGCATATGCTAGTCTATCAAGTACGATCCAAAAATATAGGTGATAATCACAGCATAATTTAATACAAATCCTGATAAATTTATATCCTAATTGTCTCCTTTCATATATTGGTCCCCATATGAAATTACATCAACAACATGACTATAAGAAAAAATCACGTTTTGATCCACTATTGAATGAATTATCCTAAATTCCACAAATCGGAACATCTACATCATGGTAATAGGGGATATATGCTACTTTTTCCCCTTAAAAAATCAATTAACTACTATAGGCTCTCATCATTGACTTATTAATTATATAGGGATACCTGAAATAAACATTTTTGTGAAAGTACTGACTATTAATAGGTTAATCAAAATATGTGGATCGCTCAATTCTGTGGATGTCTTCAATCTCAATCCATGAACATTTACTAATACCCAAATCACAATTAATACTTGAATCATATCCTGAACATTTCCACTATCCCATCCATAATATAATCCATAATGGTATGATATGACATCATAAAAGGGGAAACCCTATCACATCCAACCCATTGGATAACCCGAAATTGAGAAACATACTCTAGTGGAAATCAACGATACACCACTAATCCACTATAAAAAAACAATAAAAATGGAATACAAGGGAATAATCATGATATTTATGTGATTATAAATGGTCATCATGAAATCATCAAGAGAAGGAAATTCTCTGATGATCTTCATCAGTTCACTAGAAACCTTGTTCTAAGACCATCAATAAAATCCTCATCCATATTCCCAAATATACAACCCATCCAATAGTCTTACATCACCTGTAAGGGAATATATAATGTGTCCAACAATCCCATCTCAACATATAACAAATTAGACCCATCCATAGAAACTAACCCATGAATATAAAATAGCACAAAGACTCCCAATGAAATAATCCTCAAACATTAGGTCCAAACCGCTATGATATAACCGCAAATTGACTATGATGTGTCATGTATGGTTCCCAAATTCCTTGAAAATACATAATAATCTCAAATATATTTACATGGAATTAGAAACTAGTATAATAAATAAAATCATGACCCTAATATGGGCCGAACATATTATAACCCAACCCAAAAAATGGATTTTGAAATAGAACCTGGAAGAAATCCTCCCTCCAAAACTCACCGAACCCATAATAACATCTAATAAGAATCTATATATTGAATGAATTCCAATATAATAATTTATATAGGAAAACACTTAGAAAGGAATAATTGTGGTTCTAATATAGACTTGAGGGTGATAAAATAGGAAAAATGCATGAAATAGAACAACTTAATGTGAACCCCGTACAAATGGTGTGAAAACCCAAACATTTACCCAGACAATGTACCTCTGGAATAATTGGTGGGTAAGTCATAGAGTATACGATGTAGAATAACACTAAACCATGTGAAATTCACTTGGGTTACATGGCTGGATATCATACATTATGTCTACTGATGTACTAAAGAAGACCTCTAATCATATACATTATTTGAGAATTATTTTTATTCCACATAGGACCATATTACCTCAACATATGGTGTATTTTCATTACCAAATACACACATTGCGAAATACTACATGACTTGTCTTAATTAAAACACCATCTCACACCTTATTCTTCACATATCTCTAATCTAACAATACATGATACAAGTTATTAAAATAAAAATAGTGTGATTCTGTTTTACTAAATTGAAAACCACAAGAATCATCCCATTATTATAGTATTCTAACAAATAATCTCACATGGTATCTCATAGAAAAAAAAATAATATATATATCTTTATAATTTAAAAAATATAGGAATCAATGGATTAAAAAAAATTCCATCCTTTGGGAATAAAACATGAATGTTTTTCTCAAAAATCGGCAGCATGTACACATTGATGCATGATCTACCATTGTTCAATGATGCTAGTTTAATAAGATAATCAAACCCTATAGTTATCTTCATATACTATATCAACTATATAATACCCACTTACTGGGATGAGGGGGGATAAACATACACTATAAAAAAGTAGAGAGAAGAGACAATTATAAAGGAAAAATGAATAAGGGGTAATGGAAAGGAAATAGAAAAAGTAAAAGGATATTGAGACTGAACATGGTGCCCATTTTAAATAATGCGTCATATGAAAAATTAATACCTATTATAGAAACAATATCATTATAAATATCTCAATATGAATCTTCATTCAATAGATATCAACAAATGAACCTCAATGAATAAATTAATGTTTAATTAAATAAGTATTAATATTTAATTTTTTTGAATGTATCATATATCCACTAAATTCACTTCATATTTTAAAAACCCCATTATATATTAAATAGAGTGGTTGAAAATGATATTTATAATCATCTTATAAGGGAAATTATCATTTTACATTAAAAACCTAGTAAAAAGGGTAAAATTTGTACTTCTTATCTCTAACTTGTATTCATGTGGAACATTATATAAGCCAAAAATTAATAATTTTTTGTGTACTATCACCTACATTATATTCATTATTCTTATTAACTAAGGATTTAGTCAATTGTTCTTCCATTTTATTTTCCATGGAAGCCCATCATTTTATGACTTATTCTCTATATAAAAATTCCACAAGAGATGAAATATATAAAGTATAAATTTCATTCATTGATGCCAAAATATATCCCTGAAAATTAAATTTTATTACTGGTATCAAAATAAAATGTTATTGTTTATTTAATAAAAGTGTTATCACAAATTATTTGGATAATGATGTGTATCCACTCTACTGTATTAGATGAAATTGAAACCATACTATACTCAAAATCTTCTTCAATTATTTTTACCACTTCATACATTGAGCTATTTTAGCTCATATATATTTCATTGAGGAGTAATACATATCCCAATTGATATTTTAGATCATCCTAATCCATATAGAATCTTTCCTCTATATATATTCTACTGACTTTCTCCGCATCTCTTCTATAATCTTGGTCCATAACATTAGTGTCTCTCAAATACATTATTTTATTATTGAATACCATATAATGTTAGTCTCTTACGAATAATTTATTTCTTCCTCCCATGATAATGGAATAATAAAAATAAATATTGTTATATAAAATGTTATTCATTACTAAACCTATCACTTAAATTTATGGTATCCTTTTCATCCTCTATACCTCCAATTATGTATGAAGATAAATTTAATATGAATTTTTTATTCGTTTTGAAAGTGAAAATAATACCATATTGATTATTTATACTTTTATTGTCTTCCTTATTTTATTAATGTATATACCTTTATACATTATAACCATCTTCGTGTATCCATCATGATAGATCTTGATCCCAAGGATAGATAAAGCTTCCCATATGACCTTCACAGAGAGTCATGTGATCAAACATATCATAATTGATTTCAAGATTGATATATCATTTATAATTACTAACATGTCATCAATATATACATTCAATAAAATGAAAAATCCCCCACTAATCCTCATGTACAAATAAAAATCACATTTTTTCTCTATGAGACTAATATTTCTTTAAGATCTATCATAGATGACATTAAATTAAATAGACGCTTTTTAATTCAAAAATTTATATCTAAAATTTTTATACAATATCAAAAAATATTTTATTTACGACCCCTATAATTTTGGTTATATAGAAATATTACATAAGGATACAATTTATAACTAATTTTTTGACATCCATTTTCCAAATATAAAAATCAAGGAATGTTAATATGTATAATAAAATGTTGATGGATTTTAGAATATATTATAATGAAAAAGTTTTATTATAATCAATGCATTGGAACTGTTTAACCATTTTTGTAAATACCCTATACATACATGTGTTTTTATTTCTTTTATGTATTCTGTCTTCTTAAATAATGATGTTTAGTAAATTTTATATCATCCACTATGGGATCTAGTAAAATATAGAATTGTTTTTTTACATGCAATAATTTTTAGAATAAATATCATCTTGGTATCTGTTGTACTATATCCCATATAAACATATCTAATTGGACACATGTTCATTATTATCAATAAATAACGAGTCAGTATCTTTCGTTACTAGAAAATCATATATTCTTTTTTATATATCCGCTATAATTAACTTACTCAAATATTTCATATCAAGAACACAATATTAAATAAGCATTTTTAGAATCTGTTCCTGTGAAAAATTCTATATATATTGAGCCTCAACATCTTTAATTTCCATATTATTCCAAATACATATTTTGGTTATTTTATATCACACATAAAATTTAATGTATTATCACTATTATCATTATATGTTAAGATTTATATAGGTAATATACCATGGTTTCCTTGGGCTATCATATAATGATACACTTTGTGCCTCATGGTGCATGTTTATAAAATAAATAGTCCCTATGAAAATATTCTCATCCCCACACATGTAAATTCAAAAACACTGATTTACATCCAAATCATAGTTTTTATTGAATTATGATTAAAACACTATATTTCACAAGGGTTTTTATATGTGATTCTATCTATAATAAATTTAACAAATAGTATATTTAATTTTTATTACATTAAGTCATTAATCTCACCATGATTAACAATGTACAGTTTTCCATTTCACTTAAACCATTCTCTTGCGGTATATTAAGAGTCATAAATTGACATAGAATCCCAAACCCTATTAGATAATCCTTGATATAATTTCATTTGTATAATCCACTATAGTAGAAAATCTTCATTATCATATTACCAATATGATTCTAAATAGAATTCATATGTACCATTAATTTCTAAAAAAATACAACTGATATCTCATTGATTAAAAATATACATATCTAAAAAAGTTAATTATTAAAGTTATAATGTATGTTTATACACTCTATGATTCAATAATAAATGGTCCACACACTTATATATAAAACAATTAAAGAATCTCAATCGATATTTTACTCTACAAATATTTGATTACATTTCATTGTAAATAGTAATAACATATTTCAGTTGGATTTAGATTAGATAAAACTAAATAGATATATAAATACAATGTTGAAAATTTATTTTTTGTTACACCATCTAAGAGATGATTCCACAGCTGGTTGTCATATTTGTAATTTTAACATTATTTGTTATCATTTAAAAATCATTTTTTTATTTTTAAAATATATAGTTATCATTTTTATTATTTATTATACAATAATATTCAACATTTTAATAGATTTAAATATTTTTATTCCAAAATATAATAATAAAACATTAAATATCAATACATGAAATAAAATTGTTATATATAATTCATAATAATATTTCATTGAAACCATGTTAAATCGGGTCAACAATAGGAGTTGGAATTATCCAATATCCACATCATCTGATCTTTCTCTATTTCTAGATTTTATATCCAACACAACACATGAAACTCTTATAAATAATATTGATTCATTTAAATTGGATGAATTGTGAGCACCCAAAGCTATTCCTAACACGCAATTTAATGAAATATAAATATTTTCCTCAATAGTCAATGAACCTGATGATTCCACTTACATATTAATTATGTTCATCTTCTTCTCCCAGTGTCACGTCATTTCACATGAAATGTAGATAACATCATAATCTCCTTTAACAACTTCATTTTTCATCTTATTTGATGAGAGATCTAATGAAGAAGTAGTCCCAAAGATAGTATTGAATATTGTATTCATATCCTTCCACATATTCACTATATGTATAGAATTATTCTCATAAATCTTGTCAATATTTATATATAGATGTAAAGAAAAGGGATATCTGGTAGGCATATCAATGTTACGCATATTAAAATTTTGAAAAAAAAATAAGAGAACCATCTATAGAGAGATGCATATATAAGAACAATACATAATTACCTAGGTATCATAAAACCAATATTGACTTGATGATCAATATAAGAAATCACCCTTACCACATGATGATCAATTTGTGCCCCTCCCAATGTTTACATGTAATCTGGTCCTCAATGATCTATAAAATATTATATATTTCTATATCTTGATAAAGACCATATAGTTGTTTTATTATTGTATTTGTATATATATTCTCATATAACATCTATATTTTATCACAAATAGATGAAAAAATCAACTGCTGGACATATGTACTATCTTCTAAAAGTATTAAATTATTATAGATCTCTTATTCACTCCCCTCATTTATTGGTGTATTAGGTGCTAAGGGCTCTATTAATTATAGAGTACCAACACAACTCCAATATCGAAGATCATGTGTATATATTTTTATAGTGTAATATGATTCATATATCACATGACACATGATCTAAAATATTAGTTGTGTTGTGAATCTATTTACAAAAATGAAGATTATGTTTCATTAAAAATGCAAATTACACCCACTAAATAAATTAAAATATATTAATTTTTCCATGAAAATTAAAAATTCACAAGTTGTAATGTTCATAGTTCCATAGGGAAAATAGAAAAAATACAATATCTAGACGTTAGTTACTTAGTGAAGGGGTAGAATAAATATAATATTTCATCCATAATTCTATATTTATTAACAAGACATGAATATATAATTTTTACCACAAATGGAACTACAGGCATAATATATCCAAGAAAATTTAAAATTTACAAAATGCATGGATAAGAATGAATAATACCATGGTGATGGAATGAATAAATAATTTCATCATAATTATACAATTCAGAGCTCATTTTTATACATCAGACATAAACATTTAATGATAACACTAAGTAGCCATGTTTGTTTTTATAAAAGTACCTACCGATGAATCATGTTTCAATTCAATTTTAGGTCCCAATCCACACAATACAAGTCTAATCCACCCATATTATATAAAAATAGAAAAATAAAGCATATCAAAATGATCTTTATGGAACCAAAAACATATATCATGGACATGAAATAACCATATAAAAAGAAAGGATATATGGAATTATATTATTTCCATATTTAGTAGAATAATATGGCTATGAAGGTTAATATCTAATAATCAACACAAAAACAATATAATATTTTAATATTTATAAAAAAATCATTTATCAATAGAAATATAATTAAATAAAGGTGTGGGGTCGATTAAAGGTCCAAGGATATAAAAATAAATTATTCTATAATAATATACTCGAATATTTTATTATTTTTTATACAGATCATTTGAATCATTCAAAGAATATCTCCACGAATAATAAACTAGGTGTGTAGTTTGGCTCATTTATTATTCATCGAGTGAAATTAATGTGAATACACAATTAACCGAATTTAATGTTATTACGCCAAGGTAAATCTATGAAAAATACTTCATCAACATATATTATTCAGATATTGATGTCATTTCAATGAAAGAAGACACTCTTTACTTTACCAAATTGTTTCTATGTATGTTATTTATTGAATTGGTTTCAACTAATTTTCGAGTAACAAAATATCTAATAATGATTGTATAATTATATGGAATGGCTATAAGTCATTGGAAATATATTATGTTATAAATTAGAATGAATCATAATAATATTTCTCATTAAAATGATAATCAAATTAAATGGATTTCATTGATAAATGACAAGAATATATTATTGACACTTATATCGAGATAATAACATCATCGTTAAATGATATAATGAAAATGAATTAGTAATCACACATGAAGAATATATAAAATGGAAGATAATACCATTATATTTAATGAATATAAATAATGATTAAAGAATTTAAATGATATGATAACAAAATGATCATAATTGTAACACAGGAAGAGGAGACTTTAGAGCCCTTATCAAGAGAGATAGATTGTTAATTCATTAGAACATATCATTATAACCATATATACTCATTCAAGAAACTATTGAGTTCAAAATTAATTGGATAACTATTTTTATGAATTTTTGATTGATGAGGAATAAAATGATGAGCGGATGGGTGTGTATTTTTAATAAATGGTGACCTTTTTTCTATTATTTTAGATGAATAGGCCTTGTACATTCTATCAATAAAAAAGGAAATAATAAATCATACAATGGTTTTATCACATGGTATTTCAAAATAAATAAATATTTCTTGTATTTCAATTGATTAATAAAATAAAAAATAAAAAAAATATTATTATGGATCCGAACAATGATTTTAATAAAAAAGAATTTTTTTTAAAACCATACATCATGTTTTGGAATATTCCTTATAGGTTTTGAAAATTAATTTCATTTCATTAAATTAAATTATTTTAATGGATAAATTAATTTTTGGTTGATAAATCATTATTTTTAATTTATATACCATCTTAAGGCCATAAAAAGTGATAACAATTTCTATATATTCATATTGTATTAAAATGTTTAACAAAAAATAAAAAAATCTTCATAAATTCTAAATTTTTTTTTTGGAAAATTGTACCATACTTATTTTAAATTTAAATTCATTTTATGATAATAATTATCGGTCTTTTTAAAATATTATTATTATATAAAAACACTTCTTTATTTGAAAATAATTTATTTGGAAACTAAATTTAAATATTCATATTAATTTATTGAGGGATAAAGTGTATAGAAATATAATTATCCATTGTTAGATATTAATTATTAAGAATTAATACTTTTATTAAAAATTTCATTTATTAAAAATGTAAATTCTTAGTTTTTTATTTCATTATAATTTCTTGTACTATTATTATGATATAACAGAATTTAATGTGTTCTGTAATTTTTATAAATAAATTTTTATATACTATAGCACAACAAGGCGTATTACATTCCGAACATATATAATTTTATCTATAAATTTTAGGTGTATAAAAATATATGAAAATTAAGGGTAATTTTCCCTCATTTATTCATCACTTTCCAATTTTGTGTCTTATAACTTGTGATTTATCAATAGAAATTTCAAAATTTACGATATCAATTTTTTTCACATGTAATTTAGTCACATGAATATCTTTATGTTATTCACAATATGAATGGTGATGATCCAAATCTATTTTCAATGGTTAACATAAGTGAAGGGCCTAGAATTCATGTCTATATCATTGAGACATGAATGATTACATTCTCATTAGAGAGGATGTGTGAAGAAACCCAAACGATAAGTCATATAATCAATTCATTAAAATATTTTAAATGATCAAGTTCACACGATACATAACGTCCATTAATTAACACAACATATGAATGTATTTGATGGTAATAAATTTAAGAAGATATGATATTATTTTAAGAATTCCATGTCATCCCTTTGATTGTGTAAAACATTTTTATCCAAAATATCTTTTTATGATTCTAGATATCTCAAACTATATTAATAATTTACATAATGACATATCGACCAAATTTCCTCCTCCCCCAAATTGATTCCTAATATGATATATTACACTGTCATTTTCTATATAGGGACTCATACAATTCAATTTTAATGCATGAATGAAAGTTATTGTATTCTTAAAATTAAACTTGATTTTTATATCAATTATATCTTCCATATAAATTATGTGATCATAACCAGAGTGTGTCCTCTTAGGTGTATATGGTTATTTTATACCACCCATCAGCTCAAGGACGAAATGATGTTCATAAATATATCATGATGTAGAAATCCTAATAATAACTTATATTATATTTTGGTATCAATTGAGGGTTAAGATTCTATACAATTTATAATTGTTCACCATGATGTCTAGAAATATTATTGAAATAAATTCATGATAATTTTTATAGGTGTATATCCCCTCTTATTTTCTCGGAAATTTGTATCATTGGAATACTTATCTATTACATACAATATAATTTTATTTCTTATAGATGAATTAGGAAGTCTAATAATGATGTCAATTATGATGTTGTACGAGTTCGACATTCGTATATGGATAAGTTTCATGAAACGATTTGTAATTTTTCTATAAAAATACACCTACTGTTATTCCATGTATCATGAATCATTGGTTATAACTTACTAATTCATATTTAGAAACCACATTTTTAATTTCATATCTCTATAAAAATTGTTAATAAAACATTTTATATAAAAGTTTGATCTAGAAGATTCATTGGTAATTCGTTCTTCATATATGGTATTAATGATACACATTGTAACTTTCCAAATAGCAACACACCATATTCATTGAATATGTTTCTCAATCTCCCATCTCTCATGGATCTGATTTTCTATTGAATACCCTTTCCATAAAATTTGGACCTATTTACCTTGATTAGTAAGAATGATATGTTAATTAAATTGTAAATGAATGATTTTTTCCATTACATCAGAATTTATATATAAAAATATATAAATTAAATGTATATAGGATCCCTACCATATTTGTCATATATAGAACTCCATGATCCATCTTTCTCAATACATCAACCACATTTTCACCATCCCATGGTGGTACTATATATCATAGTACTATTCATTGATTATATTAGGAAACCTCCTTTATCTCATGTTGAGATATTTCTATGGGAATATATATTTCATAATATTAAGAATAGTTTATATGTTTAATGATTGAAAATAAAAATAATGAATCAATATTTTCATTGAATGATTACAAATTTCATATTAACAACACATGGTGGTTATTATTATTTATGGTACATTAATAAAATTTATTGATTTGAAAAAATTCTATCATTTTATATATGGTCACACCCTATAACTTTATTTAATTCACAACTATATATAAAAAATTTTCCATTCAAAATTTTATGGTTAATAATGACACATCAATCAAACTTGTAATTAATTTAAAAAAATTCTACACATTCCTTAGAGTGTGTGGATTATACCACTTTATGTGACACCTCGATTAACTACATATTTATTTGGGAATAATTTTCCAAAAATTACTCATATTAACCATGTAAACCTTTGAAATTACATTTCGTAGATATATTTTTATGGGATGTTCACTAATTTCCATTTTATTGTAAGGGATAATATTCATTATTTTGAGAAAATATAGTAATGAAATTATTATTTATTAATTTAAAATACACCCTTACTGAATTTAACATATTGATCATTCTCCCTTAGAGACACTCTGATAATATATAAATTGTATTCATTCTATTTATAATATATAGAGTATATCATAGTATCATCAATAAAGACTACTAACATCTAAATGAATAATCATTGAATACTCTATTAATTAGAACTTTGATAACTATATATGTATTTATTAATCCAAATACAATTAATATTTACTTATAAATCATATACTTTAAATTAGAATCCCCATTTTTTATATCATGTAACATTATTCTTAAATAATGTTAAACATAACAATGATACATTTGTGAGAAATACTGAGAACTACTATGTTCATCAATTAGATCATTATTTTTCGTTAAATAATATATATTTTTTATAGTAGTGGAATTTATTTATCTTTAACCAATTAATATGATCATATGACAATCCTTATTTTTTTAAATATTTGTTCCCCCCATTGGAAATATCATGGGTATATAGACCCATTATTACACAACTGTTATTGTTACTTCATTAATAATAACAGTTCTATCATATCTATTTGATATAATGGTTTAGATATGGGTTTTCCTTTAGAAATATTGTATATAATGAATTAAAATTATCACTCATGATAATATCCATGGTGATCTTTTATGAATAAATAAATATAAGTCCTAAAAATAGATATATACACTATTATAACGATATTCTATTTTTGTTCTTTTTTTCATCTGCAACCATAATATTATTAACATTATCTACTTATGTTTTTTCTAAAAAAGACACAGGAATTGAATTTTCTCATATTAAAATAAGGAATTATAATCTACCCTAAGATATTGTAATACCCTACTCACTATAACAATTTATTTTATTTTATATTGATAGGAAATAATTCCCATGAAGTATATGAAAGAATAACATTAGTATTACCACTATGTGTGAAAATAATTAATGTACATGTATTTTAATATAGTGAGGACAATATAATTTCCTTAAAATAATATTTACACACAAAGTAATAATAGAGAAATTATTTTTTAAGGTATTTTTTGGGTAATTGTTTGTTCTTCACAAAAATTTAATATATAATCATGTGCACAAGTCCAGAATAAAATTAGGTGTCAGAAAATGTTTATTTTATTATCAATGTTCTTTTCATAACATTTTTTTGGACCTCAAATAATTTTTTTGATTGGTTACGACGTTTTTTATTCCATTTTTCTCTTTTGGTCTGTATTCCCTTAACACATTGGAGTTTCAAATTGTTTCTAAATTCATATTTATTAAAAAAATCAAATCAATGGCATTCCTCTCCCATTGAATTACGTAATGATTCCCTTTAAACGCACAGGGGTAATAAGCTCCTGTTACATTCATAAAAGGTGAAAAAAAATTATTATTCCTATTGTTATTCATATTATGATGATTTTTTATACCTATGAATGTTTAAACCCTTGATTATTCTTCTTTTTGGTAAAATATGGGTAATTTTTAATGAGGTATTGAAATCGATTTAAAATTATAAAATAAAATATCTATTTATAAATCATTAATGAAACACTGATGAACATTGTTGTAATTATTTCTGACTATTTTAATTGTTTTTATATAAAAAATAGGCTAGTACGAAGGCTGCCTCCCCATGTATGTACCACAAATCACCGCTCTCCACCACCCCATGGATGGATATCTGATCCCAATAAACCCATGCATGTATTTCTATAATTTATTCACCACCACCCAATGCATTCACCTCCAGTCTCGGCTCGTCTCCACCGCTTGCATACAACTATCATAGGCAACCACCATATGATGCATCCACAAGCATAAAATCACCTCATGCATGAAACCACTCTGGTACTACTGCATTGTAACGCCCTGATCCTAGAACCCTTGAGCCGTTGGATTATTTTTATACATTGGCATGATTTCAATGAATCAAGTCCCGAAGGGCCGATCAGTTTAAGAATATCGGAAAATATATTCTATACATGAGTGACACATTACACATTCATACATAAAAAACAATAGAAATATTACTTTGAGAATGAAATTATTCCCCTAGATTAAACATACATATCAATAATAATACAAATCATGAAATCCTTCTAAAAAATAATAATAAATGGGTGAGCTTAGAGGCTCAGAAAAGTTAAATAATATAGAGAAAGCTATAAACTTTTAAGGAAAGAAGTGTAATAAAAACAATATAATTTTAAACATAAACATGAACGTAATATAGAAAAAATAAATCAATTGTTACCATATAAACATGAACATCGATATTCTACAAGTAAAATAATCACATCTAATAACTTATTTCATAATGAAGGAATACATAATTCTGTACATCATAACCACCTAGTCAAGGCCTCGTGCCATGAATTCTAATATATATTTTTTCAAGGCATTGTTCCAAGATTGTAATTTTTCTCATGAGGCATAATGATGCATATTGGGGCTATAATGGGCTTTTCCCATTACATACTATGTCCAATTCATTCCTCATATTAAAAAAGGTGAAACATAATCTTAACATTCGCACTAATACAAGATAATGAAATGTCAATACTTTAACCATAAACTATGAATTTTATAGAAATAGAAAATACACATTTAAACGTATCAAAACTCATTCAATACTTAATGGAAGATTTCATTTTAATAAACCAAGGATAATAAATAATAATATCTAGTAAAAGATGATGATATAGATGAAAATTATGAGTAAACCCCTTTGAGAAAAATAACCCTTTTTCATGAAATCATTTAAAAGATAAATAATTTAGAAATGAATTCCTTTAAAAGATAATTTTGAATAAGAGTTTCCCATGACATTTTTACACTTTTGAAATGAATTGAATCTATAAAACAATCTTTTCCATATAAATACATCTTTAAAATTATTTTGAAAACATGTACATTAATTAAATAGATTTCAATAAATAAATCATCAAAACATTTTAAATGAGAATATATTTAAAGGTTACCTTCCATAAAATCATGATATATTTCTTTGGAAAACATTTTTATGAAACATGGACATCGATGATAAATATGTCCCAGTAGAAACATATAGATAAAAAATCTCAAATAAGAATTAGATTGACGAAATAACCCTTACCATGTACATTCATTTAGTTAAGGTTACATTTAACATCTTGTATAATGACCATATATTGTTATGAAATTATAACAGAACCATATTAATATTTATGATATCATATGTGATTAATTTATCACTTTATACTACCCATTTGATAATAATTTCCTAGTAACAGTAAAATTTTGGGTAGTAATTTCTTTCTTTTATTGTACATGTTTTAATTTGTTATTCTAGATTGCATCACATAGATCATGATTTAAATATTTTTAGAATATATATCATGATTTATATATCATATATTTTCCTGAATATAAATAATTATAATTGATAGATATATGAAATGGAAGAACCTTTCATGGAGACAGTAGTACATACGTATACATGAACGTTCTATCCGTTTACATATCGTATACTATTAAAGTACGTAAATAACATATATTTATATATATATAAATATATATTATTCCATTATATATATTATTTAATATACCTCATAATTTATCAGTATATATTTTTATAAATCTACTTGATGGGTGATATTTGATGTTGGCTCGCATCGCATCGTGGAGACCTTAAGGCGTACATACGCAAGGGCAATAGCATCATTCTATTGATCATGAAATTGTGTTTAATTGGTTGGTCTATTACATATATAATGAATAATTATCATGTTATATTCATTATTTATATTAATAATACTCGTTATTATTCCAAATCAAATACTGTAATGTTGAATAACAAACTACACCACAACATGGAGATGCTAAGCCGTATGTACGCACATATAGTGACTTTTTCATTCATAGGATGGATATAATAATGCTTATTTTTGTATATTATTTATAATAAAATATCTGATGGTAGAATGAATGGGAGTTATTATTTTAGTATGCTAATAACAAACAACGAGGACGTAGAAGAACAAAATAACAGAGAAAGATGTGATAACATAATTACCCCTTCCTGTGTTTCTCTTCGATTTGAAAAAAGGGCTTCATAGGTTGTATTTCAGACAAAACTAGGTCTTTTATGTTTATGTGATTGTATTTGGGAGAATATTTGAGCAGGTTTTGGACAAGACAAATGGATTTGAGGGTGTGAGTTAAGAGAAGGGGAAGTACCATTTTAGTAGAGAGGTGGGGGACACTTTAGGAAAACCATGAAATATTATTTTATTATAAAATGATTTTCAGTTTATAATGTATTCAAATGGATTTAATTCGATGATAAAGTGGTTATTTCTAGAAATCATCATAGAAAATATGTTTCTGTCATGTTTAGGTCAGAATATTAACCTTACAATTTAGATTTAACTCTTATTTGAATAGTTTATATTTTACCACGTCTTCTTGTATTATTATAAGTCAAGGTTATTAAACATACTATAAAATAAATAGAGAATATTACGTGGTTCATTAATGACATATCGATCATTATATAAGTCCTTTGGATGATCCCTATATTTTTAGGATTATTATATAATTTAATAATTTTTTTTAAAACTCATTTATTTCAATTTGGACACTATTTGTTATTTGGTGTTTGTGAAAGTTGTAACCATTTTATCACATAAAATGTACTTTTTTTAATCAACAGTAGAATGTAATATTAACTTCAGAAATTAATGTAAATCATCAAAAGTCCCAATTTATATTTATGTTAATATTCAACATATCCATTATTCTAATCATTTGTTAATAAGCTAATTACTGCAACATCATTGTGTCAAACATAAATTAAAATATTTAATGACTAAATATTATAAATAAAATACCACTATAAAAGAAATAGTATTAACTTTATAATAAATATTTTTAGTTGAATTTATCTTATGTACAACCCCATATTAAAAATGATTTATTTATTAAAATTTTAATTTAACACTTTTAACTCTTCTTTAAATAAAATATAATAAATGTCATAATATACTCCAATCGGATAAAAAGGATCATATATTTGTCATAAGGTTGATTTTTGTTGATATACACTTCTCCAATAGAAGTAGGACATGTGTTATAATAATTATAATATCATTTTTTACCTTTAATACTCTATTTTCCTTTAACCGTTGTAAATAAAATTCAATAGTTACTATTCACCAAAATTAATTGTCACAAGAGAGGAAAAATTATGTTTTATGCAAATGTTAAAATGTTCCTTGAGGGTGGGTAATAGATGTTACGAATGTTAAATAATATTTTTTATGTCTATTATTATTATAAAATTTCTCCAACGAATTAAATTTTACCAATATATGTATTATTTATATATTTTGACTTTAAGATTAATTTTCAATTAAAAGAATTATTTAAATGAAAAAGTTGGTTTTTATCTACAATGCGTTATTTTTCACTATTCATAAAAATTTCAATGTTTTTCAGAATAATACCAAAAAATCACTGAAATATAATTTTTATATTCCAAATATAAAAATGATTTCAATTTTTCCAAATTAAAAACATAGAAGTTGTAATAATTAATTTAAAATTAATTCATATTGTGAAAACTAGAAAATGGGATTTTAAGAAGTAAAAACAATCTAAAGATTGACATGTGTTTATGTATAATAAAAAAGTGAAATTACATCCAATTACCAAAATTGGATTAAATGGTAGAAATAAAATCAAACAATAATTTTAAAACCTTAACATTTCTAATTTAACACAATAAAATATTTTTATTAAAAAAGTTGTTTTCAATTCATGTTTTGTATTTTTTCATTATTTATCAAAATATGAAAGATTTCATAAATGTACAAAAAATTTGACCAAACTAAATTTTTTATGTCCCACTTCTAAATAATAATTTAGTTTCATTATATTTAATATATAAAATTGTGAAATATTGGATTTATGAATTTATCTCCATTGAAAGGTGGAGAAATTTCATTTTTTTAAAATACTTCTTTTAACTGAAGAATTGAATTTGTTATTATATGATGTAGAAAAACACATAACATGTATTTTAAAATTATATATAGTATATAAAATTTAGAACGTAATTAATACCATTCATCCCCAATTTTTGAACTTCTTGTATGGTAAGTCGTGTTGCGCTTGAACTCGAAGTTACATGTGCTCATGAAATTGATTTACATTAAATAGATAGCGTAATATGAAATCATGGGGTGTTACATTTACCCCTACTTCAATTATTTTCATCCTCACAATTTGATATTTTTCTTCAAAAATAAATGGTCTAGAATATAAAATAACTTGGTGAAAAACTTACATCAAAAATAAGTTTAATAAAATATAGTTTTAATAAGACGAAAATGGAAATGAAAATGCCACCACAAAATTAGGATATCAAATAAAAGAACATTTGTGGAATTTAAATACACATAATTTTATGAGAAACATAAATATTCATAAGTTATTGAAATCATAAATCACAAAAAATTGAACAATACATGTAAAATTTAGGTACTCAAAGCTATCAATCATTGATGATTTAATGTATGATCAGTTCAACAAAACATATGGTATAAGGATAACACATTTTTTTATACATTATTATTATTATATTGAAGAGGAGGGATTAATTTATATAATGATAAAAACTCAAGAAAATATACTTGATTTTATTACCTGTCATAATCATATTAAATTTATTTGGTAGTGTTTCAATATATTTTCACAACATCCTATACACTAGGAAATGAATGTTCAAAATTGGTTTTTTTATACCTAAAAAACATTTGAAAAATTATATGATCCAAATGTATTACCTTAATCCTGTATATGATTACTAAAAACAATGAGTTTAGGTCAAAGTATTCAATAAATCATAATTTAGCCTCAAAAATAAAATCAAGTGTTCAACGAACTAAATTACAGCATTTATACTTATTGATAATAAATATGTCCAAACTCAGAGTCAAATAATTTATTAGGATGGTCAACATAACCAAATGAAGAGATCTTTTATCACAAAACAACATGTCGATACTATTATCATGTATTATATTAAAACGTGGTAACAACCTGGATTACCATAATACCTTATTTGAATAGGTACGTACCTTTTTATTCTTTCTGTATAACATTGAATACTAGATATTATTATTAAATCCAAAATTGTTGAAAACTCAAACAATGATGAAATAAACAATGAATTAATTCATTCCAAGGTATTAAATAATATCCAATATACTTTATCCAACTCAATTCTTTCATATTCCAAAATTACTGCCTTATTATGAGGACCATATTATGTATTATCTTTCTCTTAAATATATATTTTCCAAAAATATTTACAAGAAACTAAATCAAATTTCATGGTACCACAAAATCTGAAATCTTTAATGAAATAGTAATGTATTATAGTCCTTATATACTCTATAATTATTATATCTTATACATTATTAATACAACAATCAAATTATAAAATTCATAAATAAAAATATAAGAACACTAACGTTTCATCTTCATCAGCGGTAGTATAATAACTTGATTGTTATCCAATAGGATCATCTGTGGTATACATTAAGGATTGGGTAATTTATTCGTATAGTGTCCCAACTTCTTGCAGATGAAGCATTATACATTTAAAACCATTTTGTTATCATTGAATTCGTGTACATGGTGTTCTTTTTCTCCATACATATAAGAAAATCACATTCTCTTCGAGGATTTTCTATGTTGATTCATTCCACAGTAATTAAATATAAGAAAATCATTCATTCCCTTATTGACTTTGTATATTTTTTCCACGTTCATCCTCTTCTTATCTTAGTTTTTTCAAATCCATATGACTTCGAAAATTTATTACTTATCTTATTGACACATGATATTATTTCTTCATGTGATGATAATACATGGGATACTATTTCCCTTATAAATATTGGAAAAAGACCATGAAAGAAATGATCTTTCTTACTATTTGGATCATGAATATGGTTTTAGTTCTCATTCCTTCTATAGGGCTCAATTTCTAAATGATGACATAATCTAAGATAGATAATATCATAATGAATAATCCAAAAACTAGGAAAATTCCCAACATTAATTGAATATTTTCACACAACTAGAATTATAATAACAAAAACCATTTTTTGCTGGTATATGTAACCATAAATATATAATAAATGTCGTTGATGAAAATGTGGATTACCATAAGCATATTTGTTGGGAGTGTCAATACCAAGAGTGCAGCAAGGCCCGTTGTCATATACCTGGATATTCTGGGTGAAAACAAAATACCATGATAGTGTTTTCAATTATGGGTACATTTGTGCTAGAACCACCTCTGCATATTTGTATCCAGACATGGATTATGTTTTTTTAGAAAACAGACATAATATCTACATTACCAAATTTTTTGGATGTTATTATTTATGAATCCTCAATTTCTATCTTATAGTAAATTTTCTTAATAATAGTTTATCTAAATATTTTTTTCAATGTTTTTGCTAAACATCCTCTTATACAAACTGTATTGCCCAAAACCTAGAATCCCGTAACTGGTGAATTATTGTAATACATTAGCATGATTACAAGGGATGATGTACTGAATGACAGATCAATTTAGAAGTCATGGAAAATCTATTACATACATGAATGTTAAATTATACTTTAAAACATAAAACAAAACATAAATAATTTTTTGATAATGCCATTATTCCCATAAATTTACCATACAAGTCAATCATAATACAATTCATGAAATATTGGGAAATAAATACATAAGAAAGAGATGAGCTCAGATACTCAGTAAGTGTAAATAATTTAGTTGAAGCTATAGACATTTAAGGAAATATGTGTAATAAAAAAAATCTTTTTAAAAATAAAATTATTCATAATAAGAAAATAATAACTCAATCATAACAAAATAAATAGGAACATGTATATTCTACTAATAATATAATCACATGTAATAACAAATTTCATAACAAGGAATGCCTAATTACAGACATCATAACCACATTGTCCAGGCCTTGTGCGAATACTTAAAATATAAATCTTGTGAAAGCCTTGTGATAAGACACTAGTTATTCTGATCAGACCTAACGACACATCGAGGTGATATTGTGGGCCCCTCTATTCACTTACCAATCGCAAAACATTACTCATATGAAAAAAATATAAACCTAACTTAAATAATCATACTAAAACTAGCATATGAAATGTTGGTACTTTAACCATAAACTATGAATGGTATAAAAATATCACATCCAAATTCAAACATATCATGACTCATTAAATACAATATAATAGATTTTATTTTAATAAATAAACCTCAATGAAAATAATATCTAGTAATTTCTGTTGACATAGTTGAAAATGATTAGTAAACACCTTTGAGAAAAATATATATTTTTCATAAAATCATTTAAAAGTTACACAATTTATAAAGGTAGATATTTAAAAGGTAATTTCTAATCAAAGTGTTCTATAAAACTTTGAACATTTTTAAAGGAATTATTATTTTAAAATAGTCATGTCCATATATATAAATCATTCAAATCATTTTGAAAACATTGACATTAATTATGAATAATTACATAAATGAATCATTAAAAAAATTTAAAATGATGATATTGTTAAAGGGTACCTTCCATAAAACCACAAAGTATTCATCTTAAAAACAATTTTTTGGAAAAATGGACATGGATGATAAATATTTCCAAGATTCTTACAGAAAAAAAATATCAGATAATAATTTGGTTGAATAAATAATCTTTACCATGTACTTAAATTTGGTCCAGGGTATGTTTAAAAACTTTTATAATGACCATAGTATGTTATTAAATTATAACATAGCCATATTAATATTTATTATGTAACACAAGATTCATTTATGACTTTATACTAACAATTTAATTATAATTTCCATGTTGAGGTAACAATGCGGGTAATAATTTCTTTATTTATCATACGTGTTTTAACTTTTTATTCTTGATCTTATCACATAGATCATGATTTTAATACATAAATAATATAAAAGATGATTTATATATCATATATATTTAGAATATATATATTTATAATAGATATATATATGTAATGGAAACACCATTCATTGTGACAGTAGTCCGTACGTACGCATGAACGTTGTTTCTGATTTCATATCATATTGTATGGAAGTATGTAAACAAAATATATTTAACTACATTAATATATATTATTATAGTATGTATATTATTTAATATACTTCATAATTAATCAATAAATATATATATATATATAACTACTTGAAGGGTGATCATTGAAGATGAATCTCATCGCCCTATGGAGATGGTAACTGTACATATGCACAAGTGACAACATCACTCTATTGATGTCTGAATGATAATTAATAGAATTTTAAATTACATAAAAGTAATAATTAAAATTTAATATTTAATATTTAAATTAATTATTATTTTCCTTATACCCATCAAAATAATTAAGTGTTGAATAAGAAACAACACCATGACGTGATGATGGTAAGCTGTATGTACACACGTGTGATGACTTTTCATTCATAGGATAGATAGAATAATGAATATTTATGTAACATATTTATAATAGCATCTAATAATTTATAAGTTAATAAAGTTATTATTTTAGTATGGTAACAAAAAATAAATAGGATGAAGAATATGAAAAGAACATTGAAATATGTGATAAAGTAATAACCTCTTCATCACGTGTTTTCTATTAATTTGAAAAGAAGTGATATTTAGGATGGATTTCTGATCATAGTAAGGAATCATGGTTTCACTGAGGCTTGTTAGGAGAATTTTTTAGTATGTTTTTTCCATAAAAAATGGCTTTGGTGGTGTGAAATTATGATAAGGGGAAATACTCTCTTATAAGAGAGGTGAGGGTCACTTTAGGAAATGTTTGAAATAATAATTTATAATAAAATATTTTTTTATAATGGATCCATGTGGATTTATATAGAGGATATGGTGGGTATGGGTGGAAATTATCCCAACCATTATGTTCTAGGAAAGTTTATATAACCATATTTTCGTTATCTTTTATATCTTACTGTTAGTTGAATAGTTTAAAAATTACCATGTCTTCTTATATTATAATAATACAAAGTTAATAAACATACAATAAAATCCCTAGAGAACCTCAAGTAGTTAATTAATGAAATATATTTCATTATATAAGTCCTTTGTCCAAAAATTAGATTTTTAGGACTACTGTAAAATTTAATATAATAATATTTGTATTAAAAACTCATATATGTCAATTTTGAAACTTTTAGGTATTTGATTTTTGTAAATGAAAAAACAATATTATCACATAAAATTATTTTCACTAATCTACCGTAACATTTCATATTAAAATAGAAAATTTGTGGAATTCATCAAAAGATTCAATTTACATTTATTTAAATATTTAAAATATCAATTATTTCAATATTTCCTTAATAACGTAAATATTGAATCATAATTGTGTCATATATAATTTAAATTGTTTATTATCTAAAATTTATAAATAAATTTCAATTTTATTGGAAATATTTTTTTCTTTCTAATAAATATTTATAGTGGAATTTATCTTATGTATAACCCTATATTAAAATTGTTTTGTTTTTAAAATTTGAATAAATCATTTTTAACTTTTTTTTAAATAAAACATATTAAATGTCCTAATATATTCATTTGGATTGAAAATGATCATATTATTTGTCTATGTAGGATTTTGGTCTAAATAAAATTATCCTATAGAAATAGGACATGTCTTATGGTAAATATAATATCATTTATACCACTAATTTCCATATTTACATTTAAATGTGGGCAACAAAATTCAATAGTTACTATTCATGAAAAATAATTTTCTTCGTATTGAACAAAATTTTACATACAAATTTCAACCATATCTCTTAGATTTTTGACATTAAATTCACGAGACTAGTAAAATTTTATTTTATGCAAATTTGAAAATATGCGAAGAAGGTGGGTAAAAGGCGATAAAAAAGTTCCATATTATTTTATATTTCTGATTTTATTATATAATGAATCCAATGAATTGAATTAGACTAATATATGAATTATGTATTTATTTTTACATTGTAATACATTTTTAATTAAAATAAATATTTAAATGAAGAATTCGTTTTTTATCTACAACACAATGTTTTTCACTATTCATTAAGAACCGAATGTTTTCTAAAAAATAACAAAAATTCAACCAAATATAATTTAGATATTAAAAATTTAAAATTGATTTCAATTTTACCATAATTTAAAACTTATAAGTTTCATTAAATAAATTTAAAATTAATTCTCGTTTTCAAAACCAGAAATGTGGTTTTTACGAAGTAAAAACATTCAAAATATTGACATGTGCTTATGTCTAATTAAAAAGTGAGAAAATACTAATGAAAAAAATTGGATTAAATTGTAAAAATATAATCTAGTTATATTTTAAGACCACTAAAATTTATAATTTAACACTCAAAATTATTTTTACTAATAATGTAATTATCATTTTTTGTTTTTATTTTTTTACTATTCATAAAATTTTGTAAGTTATCATAAAAGTATCAAAAATTTATCCATATAAATTTTTATGTACCAATTAAAAAAATAATTAAATTTCATTTAATTTAATATATAAAAGTGTCATATATTGGATTTAAAATTGATTCAACCTTAAAATTCAAAAAATATTATATTTTGAAAAATACTTCTTTAATTTGAAAAATTGACTTTGTTCATATATTATATATAAGAATCACATCATACAGATGTTAAAATTATATTCAGTATATAAATTTTAAAATTCCTTTAATACTATTCATAACCACTTTTTGAGTGGCTATTTTTGTAAGTCGTGGTGCGCTCGAACTCAGTGTATGTGTCGCACAAGCTATTGAATTAATTTAATGAACTAATTTAATATGAATATTTGGTATGTTACAGGAACGACATCGGAAGATGCCACATCCACTAAAATGCTCAATTCTTCACTTCCATTGAGAGTCACAGGCTGCCACTACTCACCCACTGGCTACCTGGATGCTGCTTCCACAAAAAAATAGTTCCTTGGTGAATTATTTGATAATTAATAATAAATAAATAAAACACCCGATCGTTTTTATGGTATATTTTCTCTAAATATTTTTAATTCAATAATATAATTCATTACATGTAATCTTGAGTTTAAAAGAACCGCGATATTACCTTAGAATAAGATTACCATTATGGAAAAACCGATAATTTTGTGGGAATAAATATATTGAACTTATGAAGATGTATTTTGAATTCTTTAGTTGCAAATTATTTTCAAAAAATATAAATCAATTATAAATTTATATTTTCGTATTAATTAAATGAGCTAATTAATAATAATAATTAAATTTATGACATATATATGTTATATACTTAATAAAATATTTTTGATATTCATCGAATATATATTTAAGTAATATGGTATGAATTAAACCTATTTGATGTATAAGAAAAAGTATTTTTCAGAAGGGTAATTTTACACCTTTTAATAGGGAACCCATTTTAAATTATTATTTCTACACATTAATAATTTTTATATGAAAACATAAATATTTCTTTCAAAATGGGATATAAATATATTCTTTGGATGAAATTTGAATATTATTTTAATAACATTCATATTTTCATGAATAGTAAAAAGACTCTAAATTTTAATTGGATTATTTTTCAATGAAATAATTTATATGGGTTTTTATAATATTGACTATTTTTAATTTATAAATATAATAATTTTTTTTATTCAATATAATTTATGTAAATAGAATTAATAATACATTGAACTCAGATGTAAAAACTTTTCCATCTTTTGCAAGGTTTTAACATTTAACACCCTGTTTCTCTTTCCCAAAAAGAGAATAATTTTTATTAATTACTAAAAAATGAGTGTTTTCTATTTATAAAAATGGATTATGAAATAATTATAATTAGGTAAAAATTATGTAAATAATGTTTTTGTGAAATATGAATAATAAGTTCGGTAAATTTTTAATTTTACAGTAAGAGGGTTAATTGGGTAATTAAGGGTAATGATAATATTTTAAAATTACTCTAACAGTTATCCTAATAACATTGCATAATTTTTCATTATCATAAATCACCATTGGGTTGTAATGGTGTCCAATTTTACCAACATCGATGATATTAGGATATTTAGTTTATTGTATTTAAATAAAAGTAAAATATGTCCCACATAAGTATTATAAATAAATCATTAGTTTACATAAGGTAATATATTAGATAATGTAGATTATTAATACTCATTTAAAATCTAAAACATTATCAATTTTTATAGTAATTGATATTTAATTTATACAAAAAAAATATTTAACATAATAACGTATAAATTAATGATAGAAAAATTATTTAATTAATGAAAAATCAATAATATAGTTTTTATTAAAATGATTATACCAATTAAAGGACCAAAAAATTAGACCAAATCATACTGGTAGAGTATATATCAACCATAATCATCCAGAGGTTGATTTATAGAATATTTTGTGTCTTTTAGAATAGATTGTGACACTTATTTTATTTTATGTAAAGTGAGGATAATCGTTTTAGTATCATATTTTAATTGATATAACATTTTCAATATTGGATTTTATCGAATATATATCCGACAAAACCTTTTATTATTAATTAAATAATATTTATCTATATAATAGTGTTCTATTCTTTATTTTTATGCAACAAATATGTATATTAAATAATTACACAAAATTATTGTAGTAATTATTTTATTAATGTAGATAACGAATAATATGATTAAAAATGTAAGAATAAATTTAATATGGGTTAATTAATAGGTCCAATTAATTTTATATATTAACATTCTCTCTTATTAATATAATAAAATGTTTGGTTATAAGATAAATTTTTTTCTTAATATTGTTAAAATTCCATGAATTGAATAGTGTCAAATTTGACACTACTGATTGTTTAACAAAATAATGTTGTATTAAATTTTGTAAGAAAAATAAAACCTTTCAAAAATATATTAAATAATAATTATATGATATAAAATTTTATAATATATATATATATATTCTAATTTACATGATATATGTAAATATTTCAACCATTTATTAATGAAGTATTTGTTATCTTTATTAAAATTAAATAGAATAAGTAACTATTAATTGAAACAATATTCTCAATATTTACATAAAAACATATATTAATATTCTTGGTTTATGATATTATTACTATATTTCATCACATATTTGATATTGGGACATTTTGGTTGTATTTTAGTATATTTATTTTTATTTATTTATGAAAATTTTCGAGATTCCAAAAGTCACCTTCACCTCAATTATAAAAGGCACCAACTCCCTAGAAAATTCAATTGACATTGAGCATTAAATAATATTCATACCATGTCATTTTAAATGGTATAATTCTATATTTATAGTATAGAGGTTTTCTTCTTCTTCTATGATCTGCTCTAGTTCTCTAAGAGGCGATATAGAGGAAGCACGTCAAGGAATAGTTAATAAATTCTACATATTCATTCAAACATATTTTTTTTATACATACACATAATTAGTTTATTAATAATTACATATTAAAATAAGTTTCAATAATATTATTATATGTCAATATAGTTATTAATTAACCATATTCCACCTTCTATACATCCTACAAAAAACGAAATCACCATGTGTGGAAACGTACGACTTACCATCTTCGCACTGTGGTGTAATATTTTTTTAAACACCACCTTACATGGATGGGTAGAATTATTTAAATAATAACTATATATGATAATTATAACATGTTTTTTTAAAATATTATAAACCATTCAATTTATTACCATTCAGTAATTATTAAATTATAAAGTCGTTAATGCCTAAGTACGACTAACTATCTCCCTAAGGTGATGCAATTGTTTAAACATTATATTCATCTAATAATGACTATATAAATTTGTAGAATAAATAAATATGATACATGTCATGTTATTATCATTTTTAATGATATAAATATGAACAATGAAGGATAAAAATAATTTATTCAACAAAACATTCATAAGTAAATGATGTAGTTAACGCCTGAATAACAAGTATTAACAAAATATTTTTAAAAAATAGATAATAATATTATAATATAACATATCAAAAAATGTATATTATTATAGAATAATTTTATTATACTTTTAAATCATTATATAACAGGTTCTTATGATAATGTAAGGGTAATTTTTTATATATCATTATTATCTTGTATTGTTTATTCATATGTTTTTATTGTGGTATATTTATCATCTTTATAAAAGTTTCATAAATATATAATAAATTTTGTATTTTTTTTATGTTTTATAAATTTAATATTAAACAATGGTTAATTTTTACTAAATGATATGAAATTAATCTTTTTTCTTTATTCGAAATGTTGTAATTTTTTTAATTTTTCAGCAAAGGTACGAGGTGTATTTTTTCATTAAATTATACCGAAAAACGTATTTTTATGTCTTTATAAAACATTATTTCAATGAATCTTCATCAAAATGATTTCATTTTTATTTTCAAAAAAATTAATATCCATTTAAATTTCATTACTTTCTGAAAAAAGAAAATATTTATGAATAAGAAACAATATTTTTCCTAAATAATTAATATCAAGTGTTTTATAAAAATCATTTTCAATCTAAGATGAAATTATTTAATAGGGATATGATTCTATGCTTATAATTACTATGGTTTTATTGTTTTTATTATGGAACTAAATTTATTAAACACCATTGATATATATAAATTAGGATGGAATGATGTTTAAGAAACCCATTTATGTTTTTGTGGCACATGTAAGAAGGATGTGATTATGTGATTAGTGGGATAAATATCTCCCTCCAAAAAATGTGTATAGATTTATATCTCATGATATAAACATGCTTATAATGGTAAATTATATCAGTTTATTAGTACATTTTTGGAATAATGTGTGAACTCGGTTCAGTAATGGACTTTGTCTACTATGATTGTCTTGGAAATGAACCTTGAATAATGAAATCATTTTTTATGGTTACCTGTATTCAACAAACCTTCATGCACTATGTTATGAATTTTTTATAATTTTCATTGATTATCATAAAAATTCATGACTTATCCCATGGAATGATATCAAGATCATTCATATTAAGGATAAGATTTTATAGTCTTATGTTCTTATGCCATAAATTCTGATATTATAGGTATCTTCCTTGTTTACCTATATCAAGCATCTCAGCGAAACCATTCCTATGTTTCTTTTCCCCTAGTCATGAATAATATAATTATGGAACATATTCCAATAAGGGGTCTAGTTGTTGATAAATAAGTTGGAGATAATGAATATGATTTATGAACTAGTTCATTATGTTTCCCAGTTTATGATTACCCTATACATATATGGTCGCGTCAAGGATTTTTTATTTTTTTAATCAATATTAATCAACATTGTAGTAATATAAATGTATGAATATTATGATTTGTTATAGTTGGTATTAGTGTAATTGTATAATTAACCTTTGGAAACTAGGATGAGAGAACCATAGTAAGAACTGTAAGGATATATCAATGAATTGGTTTAAATACTAGTGTTTTAGAAATGAAAATGAATAACTTGGGATAAAACCCTATATTTCCAAATGTGAACTTTTATTATTGATTTTTTGGTTTTCACATTTTGATTAGTTTTTCTCACACTATGCTTCTTGAGTTTATTCAATGGATGTAACACAATAAAACAAAATTAATGATGAATGCAATGGGAAATGAAAATAATTCCCTACTGAGAAACAAAATTATATAGGATTCAGATGGAAATCTTTTTATCTATGCTCAAAAAAAATTATCAAAATATTATTAATGCATGAATTATAATGAGAAAAGATGGGAACAACATTTAGTTGGGTCTTTCATGGGGAATCATCCACCATCTTGCAGCGAGTATTCTTATCCATTAGTGGATAAAAAATGGATTAGAACCCATCAAATAATATTTTTAGTTCCAAATTATTCATAGAATGATAAAATCATCACATCAGTCTCTAATTTGGAAGGTGAATATGATCAATGGTGGAACCTTATCAAGAATACAAGGCACCAAGATGAAATTGAATCCTTGATTAGGAGATTTTAAAGAAATTAATTTTCAATAAGTACATTCGTGGTATTCATCAAAAAATATATGGATAAATATTTATATGAACTTATGAAAAACGGTGATGAATCTTTTATTTACATACGAAATTTTTTACCAGACTATCATGTTACCCTTCTAGAATTATTATCCAACCCGAGAGTATAATTAATAGATTCTTTTGGTATATAAACACTATTCTATAATAGTAATTATACATAAGGTGCATCATTAGATATTATTAAATCATTTGTTGTTATCTGAGGTTTATATGCATATTAGAGTAACTCATTAGTCTCATGTGTTTGATAAGAAGTGAAAATTAGAATTCATTGGAAAATATAAAGACCACATTGAAAAAAAGATGATTTCCCCTTATTCATAACATTTGAAAATAAAAAATGGAGTGAATTTTCATAAATGGAATTGTAAATGATTTAAATTTTGAAATGAAGTTCATAGGGTAGTTGAATGCCGATGTAATGGGAAAAAGATGACAGTTGATCCGAATAACAAAAAGGCTACATGGAATTCACCTCTTACACTTTAGTGTTATAAGTGAATGGATGTGAAGAATTATTGAAATAAATTCCCCAACCATGGTTTATTGATGATGATCGATGTTATAAATATCTTAATCCAAATTGAAAATGCATATCCCAGGTGATCACTATGGGTAATTTGGATTACGAATATGAATTGTTGAAAGATTCAGTTACAATCAAATCTGAAGTAAGAAATGTTTTATTTCTTTCTATATCCTCCCACTCTTTTATTTTTAATTAATTTTCAAACATTATCATTGTAGTACCTCAAATATTAGATGTTGTGTAAGCTGTGACAAATCTTAAGGGAATAATGGTTGTATCAAAAGTCTAAAATTCTTCCCCAGTTGATGTCTATGGGAAAAACATCATGTAATTATTATGATCCTTGCTATAGTGGAATTTTATGTGATTCATGGAATTTATTGGATTTCACAATATAGAGCTAATAACAATTATTGAGGAAGGGAAATTACAATTCTTATTTAGGATCAATATGGGATCATCTATCAGGGAAAAGATGAATAAAACCTTATACTAAAAATGTTTTCCATTTTATTTTTATTGATTCCCACAAATGAAGGTTATTTAATTTAAATGGATTGGTATAAACTACAAATTAAGAATAAACCCATAATATATGGGTTTTATGATGTCTTCCTATGAGAATTTCCTTTTAATCCACCGAATCATGACTCCGAGTTACTAATTGAACTCATAGCTGGTGCTAAGCTGATTTCATTGTCAGCTTATAGAATGGCCCCAATTGAGTTCTAGGAATTGGAGAAAAACGCCAATAGAGTGATGAAAATAGATTAATAACCCTAGTGTGTCGCATTGGGGATCTTCTATTCTATTGGTTAATTTTAATGATGGATCAATGGGTCTTTGTATTGATTATTGAGAACATAACAAGATCACTAACAAGAAAAAAAATACTTGTTTCCTTAAAGTTATGACTCATTAGACCAACTATAAATAGATATATACATTTCAATGATATATCTTTATTACATATATAATTAATAAATATTAAACAAAGAGGATATAAAATAGACAAAATTCCATACAAGGAATGGATAGTATGAATTTATAGTGATTTTGTTTCCTTATTAATTCCTCAACTATATTAATGTATCTAATTAATATAGTATTTAGAAAATATCATGATCAGTTTTTTGTAGACTTTATATACTATATACATATCTATTTGAAGATAAATAAAAAAATTAGGATCACTTGATAATTGTACTAAAGTCTCTGAGAATAGAAATGATTTAAGAAAAATTTACAATGTATGAATTTTTTCATCTAAATGTTTCATTTAATGGGACTTATAATCTAAAGATATGACATATTTTTTGATCCTGCTAAAATTGATGTTATTGAATGTTGGTTGAGACTAACAATGGTAATTGAGATCTAAATATTTATTTGTTTGGATCGATATTATATAGTTCTTTTGAATGATTTTTCAATATTATCCTATCCACACACCATGCTGATATGAAATGCAGATATGTTTGTGTCGATAGAGGAATGTGATGATAATTGCAAATATCTGAAAAGATGGTTAACCAGTGAACCTATACTCATAGTGCCTTATATTATATAAGATTTTTTATCTATATTAGTGAAATCAAAAATTGTTTGGTATGTGTTCTCATGAAATTATATATAGTTATCCCTTATCTGTCATGTTAATTGAATACCCATGTCAAAAAATTACCCATCTCATGATTTTGAGTTAATAGTAGTAATCTGTTCATTAATGATATGGAGGAATTGAAATTATGGTGAAAGGTGTGTTATATACACTAATCATAAAATTATAAATTATAATTTCACACAAATGGAGTTAAATATGCATCAATGAAGTTTGTTGGAGTTGATAAATGATTACAAATACTCAATATATTTCCACCCTATGAAAGCATACAATGTGGTTGATATATTGATTTGAAAGTACCATTGTAACCTAATAATGATGAGGATCACAATATATTAAATATTTGGGAATTTGAAATGTATGGATCTTGAAAATTTAATGGAAGGTGAGAAATTATATCTTTTTCAAATGAATGTTCGACCATCATAGAAATTAATGATTAATATGGCATAGAAGGAAGATGTAGATATACAAATAATGGTGAGAAATGTTCATGAATTGAACATTGATTGTGATGGAATAAAAAGGATCAATAATCTAGTGTGTATTATTCCAACACTATAATTAAAGAAGGATCTATTATATCACGCTCATACTTCATCATTCTCTATTCACCTAGGAAGAAATAAGATGTACGGGATCCTAAAATAATATTTTTTTTGTGATATTTAATCTAAAGAGATGTTTCTAATTATGTCTCTTGCTTCTTGGTTTCTCATCATGTTATGGATAAGAGAAAGATGACTATAAGCATGACAAAGCCATTACACATAGAAGAATTGAAATGAGAAATCATCACTATAGATTTTTTCATCGAACATCCCAAAACATCTAATTAACATAATTCTATATGAGTTATATTTGATGTCCTTATAAATTTAGCACACATAATTACTATAATAGATGATTTCAACCATGATTAGTTATCCAGGATATATGTAAAAGAAAAGGGTATGATTTCATAGAGAACCACATTCCATTTTATCTGGTCGGGATCCAAGTTCTACCTCAATGTTCGGGCAATGTATACTATAGGCACTTTATATAGAGTTACATTTCAGAAATTCTTATCATCTATAGATTGGCTCCCAGTCAATATAGAAAATTGAAACTATAGAAGACACGTTGAGATCATTCCTTATGTATTTTAATGGAGTTTGGGATCAACACATACCTTTGGTTGAATTTTCATAAAATCGATTCTTCAGTTGAGTATTCTGATGGATCCTTATGAATCCATATATGGAAATATTTGTATAATTACATCTTGCTTTGATGATGTTGGATACATAAAACCGATATTATCGATGAAATAATAGAAAAGGTCAAATATATTAAAAAAACACATAATAGTAGCTCAGATTCGACAAAAATGTTATGCCCCAAAGCAAATAAAATCCCTAGACTTTCAGGTGGACGGCATGGTGTTTCTATGAATATCTATCCAGAAGAGAGTGTTGATAAATGGGATTATGGCAATGTTGAGACATAGGTATATAAATCTTTTGGAAATTTTAGATCTTGTAGGGAAGGTGTCTTACCAATTGGGGCTTCCACTGAATATCTATCAGGATCATGATATGTTCCATGTATCTCTCCGAATAAAGTACATACATGATACTTAAAATGTAATAAATGCAGAAGATTTACATCTAGAGTATGATCATTCATATAAAGAACAACTGATATAGATTTGGGATCAAAGTAGAAATGTTCTGTGAAACCAGACCACTCCCTTGGTTACAGATTAATGGAAGAACAAAAAATTTGAGGAAGCTTCATGGGATCATAAGGATATGATAAAGGGATGTATCCTTATTGGGTTTTTATAAAATGATTATTTTTTTGGCATACATTATGTTAAAGGTGGTAGAATGTATCACATAGTAGTTTTTATGAAATATTTTATGTAAATAATTTTAATTATTCAAAATCTAGCATAGAACAGAATCAAGTGCTAAACAAACCACAAGACACCCTTAGAATAAAATGAATATTATAGCATAGTCATTAGTTTAGTGAGAATAAGTATAACTAACTTATGAACAATTAATTTGAATTTATTTTCTACAAATTATTTATGAAAAATATAAATCAATTATATATTTTTTTTTTGTATTAATTAATTTAGTGAATTACTATTATTAATTAAATTAATTAGATATATATGTAATATATTTAAAAAAATATTTCTGATTTTAATTTAATAGATATTTTACTCATAGTATATGAGTAAACCATATTTAATGTATAAAAACCTACAATTTTTAAAAGGGTAATTTTTTCTATTTATGTTGAATCCTTTTTAAATTATGATTTTGAAACATTATTAATTTTTTTTGATAAAATTAAACAGGTTCTTTGTAAAAATGGTATAAAACATCAAATTGGATGAATTGTTTATATTTTTCTGATAACATTTAAATTTTGATGATTAATAAAAATACACTAAATTTTAATTGAAAATTCCATTTATCATCAAAATAATTTGTATAAAAAAAATATAATATTTAATTATTTTAAATTAGAAATAAAATATTTTTTTTTCTAAATATAATTTATGTCATTATCAATAATTTTATAATGAATTCAAATGTAAAATAATTTAAATCATTTATAATATTTTATCTTCTAAAATGTGATCTCCCTTTAAAAAATTTGATTAATATTAATTAGTTAGAGAAAATTATATGTTTTTAATTTTAGAAAATCAATTATTTTTTTATCTATAGGCCTAAATTATTTAATTATATTGTTTTATTTATGGTTATTTGGAATAATACCTTTTGTAATTCGTTATGGTAAAAGTATAAATAAGGTAATAACGGGTTAGAATAACTTTATAAAATTAACCTAACAGTTTTCTTAATATCATTGTATGAGTGTTTTTTACCTAAATCATCATTGGGTAGAAGTTGTTTCCTTTTTAATACACTTGGATGAGATTAAAACATTTAATTTATTTTAATTTTTTTAAAAATTAAATATATCCCTATCAAATTTATATAACAATTTTGTTATATAAGGCTATACAATATATAAATTCAATAATAAATTCACAATTGGAATAGATTTTTTTTAATTCTCATAGAAATTTATTTTAAAATTTTAGGGGAAAAAATTGCTTTAATAGCTTAGACATTAATGATCCAGAAATTATTTAATTGATGAAAAATTAATTATATAATTTTTATTAAAATGAAAATACCTTTTACAAATCCCAAAACAATACCAAATAATATCGGTAAATAATATCTAGACTATAATCATACATTGATAAGGTATTGAACATTTGGAGCCTTATATAATCGATAATGCCAACTATATTTTTTTATTTAATGTGATGACAAACTTATCACATTCAGGTTTTAATTAATTTAACAATTTTGATATAGTATTTTACATAATATATATTCAACTAAAGGCTTTCTTTTCAAATCCATTTTTTTATTTATGATAAATTTTATTATTAATTTTTACTCAAAAATAATCTATATTATAAAATTACATAAAATTGATGTAGTAATTATTTTATTAATAGAGATAACGAATAAAAATTATTAAAAATGATAAAATAAATATATTTTGGGATAATTAATATGTCTAATGAATTTATATATTACCTTGACCTCTTATAAATATAATAGAAATGATGGTTTTAAGTAAACCAGTTATCTTTATATTTGTGAAAATCAGTTAATTGAATAGTGTCAAAATTGACACTATATATGGTTTATCAAGTTAATGTTTTATTATATTATATAATGAACATAAAAACATTAAAAAACATATATATTTATTATCATATGGTATAAAATATTATAAGTTACTTATTTATGGTCTAATTTATATGTAATAGTTAAATATTTCACCCTTTTAATATTGAATAATTTGTTATCTTAATTAAACTATAATATAATAACTAAGAGTTAATTAGAATGACAATGTTTAAATTGAAATAAAATTCATATAAAATTTATTGGTTTCCAATATTACAGCCCTATATCATCTCACCATATAAATTGGTACATTTTCGCAGTTTTTAGTTTGGGTTTTATTTTATTATAAATTATTATTTTTGGATATCCCAAAAGATTCCCTCACCTCAATTATGAAAGGGCACATCTCCCCTCACATATTCACATAAAATTAAACATTAAAAATCATCCATCCAATACTTTATTCACATAAAACAACTCAAGTTACATTATAGTGGTTCTGGTCTTCTTCTAAGTCAAACTCTACTTCTCTAAGGGGGGATTTAGAGGAATCATGTCAAGGAATAGGTAATTTGTTATACCGATTATTTCAATCATATTTATTCTTATAATTCCACTTCATTAGTTATTTATTTAATAAAGTAATAAAATCATTATAATCATATACCATAATGTTATTATAATTATAAAACACCCATATTTGACCATTTATCCATCCAATGATAAATGAAATCATCATGTGTGTGTACGTACAACTTACTAACTCCACATCGTCGTGTAATACGTTTTCCACCACCAACATACATGTATGGGTATAATGATGGAAATAATAAATTTATATTATTATTATAAGGTTGGGAAAAAATCCCTCAAGGCATCATTGAAGCATTTTTGAGGTGATTGTGTTTGTTGACAAAGTGGTCATCTGTGTTGTGATTGTTGACAAATCAAAACAATGACATACAAATTTGTTGACAAAGGGTATTTCATGGTGGAATGTCGAGTTCAAGAGTTGAGGTCAACGATCCATGTTTGATTCAAGAACATCAACAAAAGGAATGGATGGTCTGGAGGTGGTACAAAGAACATATACAAGGTGGCACCACTTTCCAGTGTTTGCCAAATTTTTGGGCCTGAAAATCAAAAAATGATGAAATGTGTTTTTGGCAAAGGGAATTGCACGTCGGGGACTTGGAGTATAGAAAAATTTTGCGCCATATGTTTTTCTAGATCAGAAGATCAAAATATGGATAAGGAAACAGGTTCGCGGATGTTTGGGATTTGGTCACGCAAGTGTCTAAAAGGACAGAAGACTTGCACGCCGAGACTGGGTCACGCAGGTGACTTGCGCGTCGTCGCGTAGGGTGGTCAATTTGCCTATAAATACTAGACCACCCCTATTCATTCTTTACCTTAGTTCAACACTTTGAGAAATCAGAGCTCCCATCGTGCAGGTGTGGTGGTCGCACAAGTGGTGTGTGTGGTCGCGTTGGTGGGACTTGCGTGTCAGGGTGATTGTTGCGCGCTAGTGTTTGAAGCAGCGCGCTAGTGTGGAGTGGCGTGCCAATATTGGATTGTGCGTAAAAGGAAGTGTGTCGCGCAAGTTTGGAGTTGAAGAGGGTTGTGTTGCGCAAGTGTTTGAGGTAGACTTGCGCGCCAGTTGGGACTTGTGCAACAATTCTTGCGCGCCGAGTTAAACTTGCGCGCCAAATAAGGTTTGGTTCCAGTAGTGATTTTTGGGCTGCGTGGAAGATGGATGTTTGCCCGATACCTTTTGTGCAAAGTGAAATTTAACTACAGGTGAAAGTTTTAATTCAATAGATCATCTACATACAGTGAAGGATGCATTCTTTCATGCAAATGAAAAGACCTATAGGTCTATAAACTGTGATTGGATCCTTTCCGAAGCAGTGAGCAGAGGAAGATGAAGAAGGTGATCCTCTACATCGGCCGTGAGCCAGAGAGAGAGAAATAGGGGGTGACCCTTGGGAAAGTAGTGAGCTAACCCTAAACATTGTAAAGGTAGTGAGCCAGAGAGAGAGAAACAGGGAGTGACCCTTGGGAAAGCAGTGAGCTGACCCTAAACATTGTAAAGGTAGTGACCTTGGGCATAGATGTGATCTAGCCCGAACATTGTATCCACATCTAGTGAAGAATAGTGGAATTTGGTACGACCGGTAACATGTCGGCGTATGTTCCTTGTATTTAGCCCAGTGAGGGTTAACCATGTAAAAATCTCTATGTCTGCCTATTTGCTTCCCCGAATTACATTCAAAGCATCATCAATAGATAAAGATGTAATGAAGTGATAATAGTTTACACACATGAGAAAACAAAGTGACCCATGTAATAAAGAGGTCAAGATCCAGTGGGGTAGGAAAAACATTGAAAAATAATATCCATACCCTGATTCACCCCCCCCCCCTTCAGGGTATATAGGTCCCTATTGGTCCTAACAATTGGTATTATAGGGATGATTTCTTTTATTAGATTTGTTTTCTTCGACTTGATGTAGTCGATATTTGTGGTTGAAGATACATTTTTCTCTTATCTCAATCTGCCATGGGAAAAGGAGAGGCATCAAAGAAGAATCAGAAGTCAGGTAATTTCCCTCAGTGTGGAAGTGTTTTTGGAAAAAGTGTGATTCAACTAAAAGAGTCAAATAACTTACTGAAGGAAGGCCTGGATGAATCTAATAGGGAAAATATTTATTCACTCAATCATGATGTTGGAATGAGTGAAGTACATGAGCATCAGAGTGATGCTGAAACAGAAGAAGAATTTTAAGGAAGAATAGATTTGCGAGCTGAGTTAGAGGCTGCTCTTGAGAAGATATATGTTTGGAGGGAAAAAACAAAGAATTCTAACAAAGTTGTTCATGATGCCAAACTCTATATGCATCAACAGGAAGAAGAGAATTCTGAGTTCATGGAAGAAATTGATAAACTCATGTTATCAACACGAGAGAACTCAGAATCAGTTGGTGAGAATAAGATTAAGATTGAAGAACAGAACCGGGAGATCGATGGCTTGAATAGAAAAGTGAAAGATCAAGTCAAGTTCATTGAAGAACCTGATATTCTAGGTGACGTTGGAAACACCGATGAAATTAAGTCTAAAGACATTCGAATCCATGCATTGGAAACTGAGATCACCAAGATAAGTCATTTGAATCAAAGACTTATTGATGTAGCTGCTGAGCTAAAGGAAAATAATGATTCTCAAGGTGAAGAAATTCAAAATGTGGCTAAAATGAAGGGCAAACAAATGGCTATTGATTATAAAGAGAATCATTAGTCAGATGATGTTCAAAATCTAAAAGCTAGAAATGATGATCTAGAAACACAGTTTTTTGCAGATGTTAAGAAGAATCAAAGGCTACAACAAGATAATGCATGTTGTTGTGATTTTATTGCTCAATGAAATTTGAAGGTAAAGGAGAAAAATGACATGGTTTATAAGCTGAAGTGTTAACTGGAAGATGATATGAGTTGTGGAAATAATTTCAGAAAAGAACTCAATTACCAACTTGAATCAAGGGATATGAAAATTTAAAAGATGGAAGAAGAACTAGAATCAGTGAAGAAGGAAGTGGAGTAATCTGTTGCTAGAAGAATGCATAAAATGAAGGATGGCCAACACTTTCTGTTTGATTATCCCTCCGCAGGTGATGATGAAATGAAAAGAAAATTTTCTATTTCTGAAAAGGGGCTGGGACAAATTTTCTCAGCTCAAAGACCATACAGTTTGGGAAAAAATGGTATTGGGTTTGATGAATCCCCGTCTGTGCATGAAAGAAAGAGGGTTGTGAATAGTTCCAGAAGTGGGGAAAAACATCTTGGTGTTGGAGATAGGCCTAAGAGAAGTATATCAAAAGGAAATGATGACATGTGCTAGTTTGCAGGATTCATGGCCACACATCAAGCTTTTGTTCAGAGGCTATGAAATACATCACAGGCTGTGAAAATAGTAACATTGATAAATTTGCGAATATGAAGAAGCGTCATAAGAAATTAGAGCAAAGAGTATCTCAGGGGAAAGAATTTATCAGATGCTATTACTTTGGAATAAAACGACACAAAATGAGTATGTTTCCAGAAGCTCAGAAGATCAATGTTAGAGAAAGAACTCAAAATGCATCAACATCTCGGTAGGGAAATGATGAAATGAGGTATTCCTTTTATGGAAAATGTTTTATATGTTCTAATTATGGGCATTTGGCAAGACATTGCAGCAAGAAGATATCAAGAAATGAAAATGGACTCGAAAGGATATTCTCAACCCCAGTGATGCATAATGATAAATTCTACACTGAGAGACAATGTGGTATGTTTGAGAATAGGCTTAGAGAATCAGGGGAATCACATGGAGCTGAACAAAAGGTGTATCATTCACCTCCTCTGTCATACTCACAAAAAATCTAATGGAGAGAATGTGAACAAACCTGGAAGATTAAGGGGAGAACTACTCCAGTTGAGATAAAGAATAATGAACATTCAATGAAGGAACCACCACCAATGAAAAATAGGATGATGACTCATAAATATGATAAATGACAGATGAACAAAGAATGTAATGAAAAATTCACCGGTCGTGCTCCACAACAAAAACTGGAAGAAGATGTAAGATCCATGCAATGGTGGAAGAAGCATGGGAAGATTGAAAGAAAAGATATTCCTTCTCAGATTAGGAATCTAGGGAAAATGAATTTTAGTGGAACATCAAAGATGGAAATGTGTACAAGTGGGTTTAAAACCGAAATGGTGAGAAAGGCTAGGCCTATAGAATCTTCATATCAGAAAAAGACTCAGCATGTTGGTAACGAATGCTTAGTCATATGGCCAAAGCAGTTGAAGTTGGCCAGGTAGCTGGAGGAAGCAAGAAATTAATGTGATGCACTCCAAGTAAGAATCAAAGGGTTGACCCCTCAGGATCAACCACTATCCTCATCTTGAGGATTTAAGAAAAATCCCCTCTCCCTATGTATATAAATTCAATTAACTGATGATTCATGTGTTTTAGGTTTTAGGGAGATACGATCCAAGGGGATGTGGCATCTAAAGATGCAAAGTGGAGATGTAATATGCTTCAGTGTTTTGATTGACTCAAATCAGGTATCAAAGTTGGTGATGAAAGGGAGAAACAGAGAACAATAGGAAGTGATTGTGTTATTGACATTGTCTCTTGTTTCCTACACTGAGTTCCAACTCAGTAGGCTTAGAGATTTTGTTAATGGATCAATTATGATTGGAATATGATAATAAATGATGGATGAGGGAAATAATGGTTATGGGTCTATACAGTTGGGGCTAAATGATGCAAGAGTTTCATAATACAGGGGGAGCATTCTATATCCTAATCAGATGCAAGATCACAATGCGATATGAAGGATGAATGTTTATATTCATGAAGAATGATTGGGGGCCAAGCAGTAACACACATGATTTCCTGATTATCTATTCTGTTCTAACAATGTGGTATCAGCTGGCTACTTTTAGGATACCATGATGCTACGAGATACAATCAAAGAAGATTCAATAGAAATATGAGATAAGAAGTTCAAAGAAAAGTTTTCATTGAATAATGGACCGGTGAGAAGTTTTCTGTTAAGATAAATGAATTGGTGAGAGACTCAGGGAGAGCAGAAGTGGCTGATTTTGATTCAGAAGAAGATACTGATGGTGAGTACGAGGAAGTAAAAACCTTATCTGCAAAGAAGCTAATGTGTTGAGAAGAAATTGATAGGAAGAATATCATCAGTGATTGGTCAGCTCCATTTTAAACAAGAGTAATGAAGTTATTACATCAGACATCATTCCTATCTCAAGAAGAGCTGAAATGCATTGCTGATGTAGCTCATGATAAAAACTGGATTCATCCATGAACTAAGAGATAGATTAAATCGAGAAGAATCAGAAGTGGGAGATTGTTTCAAAGCGAGTAGATAAGAATTTCATCAGGACTAAATGGGTCTTTCACAACAAGGTGAATGAATATGGAACAATGGTTCAAAAAAAAGCACGACTGGTGTGAAAAGGCTACTCTCAGATAGAGGGAATAGATGTCGATGAAATATTTTCACCGGTTGCAAGGCTGGAGACAATCAAAATATTTTTGGCCATAGTAGTGCAAAGAAAGTTCAAAGTGTTACAGATGGACGTCAAATCTGCATTTCTAAATGGGGTTCTGGAATAAGAGGTGTACATTGAGCAGCCAGATGGTTTTCTCATTCATGAGGATGAGCACAAAGTTTTCAGGCTGAAGAAGCCGTTGTATGGGCTGAAACAAGCACCAAGGGTATGGTACTCAAGGCTTTATCAGTACATAAATAAGATTTATTTTCAGCATGATGTATTTGATTACAATATCTATTTCAACAACAATAGTAATCAAAGGATGATGAGGCCGGTCTATGAAGAAGGCATAATATTTGGCCGATCAGATGAAGCACAGTGCAACCATTTTTCTGAATCCATGAAACATGAGTTCGAAATGTCTATGATTAGTGAGCTGATGTTTTTCCTTGGTCTACAGGTGATACAAGGAAGGAAGGGAGCATTAATTTCTCAATCTAAATATGCCAAGGAGGTCCTGAGATGATTTGGAATGGAAAATTCCAAGGATATAAAGACTCTGGTTTCTACCCGGATGAAATTATCAAAATATGAGGATGGCAAGGCAGTTAATTTCACAGAATACAGGCAAATCATTGGAAGTCTGTTGTACATAACTGCAACGAGGCCTGATATTTTTTTCACCACATGCTAAGCAGTGACATATCAGAGTAATCCCAAGGAAATCCAGATTCCTGCAGTGAAAAAAATACTTCTGTATATCTAGGGTATAGTCGATTTCATCTTGACATATACTGATAAATCTTAGACAGAGTTATTCTAATATACTGATGCAGACTGGGCCAGTTTAGCAGATGATAGAAAATAAACTTCAGGGGGTGCATTCTAACTTGGTGGATTGTTTATTTCTTGGTTATGTAAGATGAATGATTGCATTTAATTGAGCACCGTAGAAGATGAGTATATTGTGGCCACTCAAACATGCACACAATTATTGTGGATGATGCATCAGCTTGAAGATATGGGAGTTGAAGTGAAGTCTCTGATCAGAATCCAGTGTGATAACTCAAGTGCTATAAATCTCAAAAAAAAATCCGTCCATCACTCAAGGACAAAGAACATTGAGATAAAGTATCATTTTATCAAGGAGAAGTTTGAGCAGGGAATTGTGAAGTTGGAGTATGTGCCTACAGAGCTCCAAGTTGCAGACATTCCGACAAAGGCCTTACCCAAGGAAGCTTCTGAGAGGCATCGACTTGCTATGGGAGTTCAGTCAATTCCACTCACTTGAATTAGTGTGGATGTGGAACCCCCCCCCCTCCCCGTGGTATAATGTGTTTTTCCCTAATTTGATGATATGTGTTCTCTACTATGTTACAGACTACAAAGGATTGTCCTTTGGGTTCATTGACAAAGTGGGAGAAAATAGTGATTCCTCAAGGGGGATACATTGTGGAAGTTTGATACATCATGGTTGATATGGGGAGAAGCTGACAAGTGGAGCAGCCAGATAGGGGGAGTTGAAGCTAGTTGAATAAGCATAGCCAGAGCATAGTTTGGACAAACACAAGAAATAGGGCTAAAGAGGTGTTTATGTTGTGAGTAGAAAGGGGGAGCGTATAAAATCGGACGATGCTAAAAGTGATCAATCTATGAATAGATATCATGACAGTTGAGGATCGTGTTAAAAGCAGAAGAGTGGTGTTAGAGAATGGTAAGAATATTTCCAAACCAAACAATGGTCTTCCAACAAGTCCTTCAATAATTGGTATCAGTTTAGTAAAAATTGGTATCAGTTTGGTGTCAAAAGTGTATGTCAGAGATGAAGTGATTCATTGATGAACTTTTCATTTACTCTTGTTTCTCACGCCATGAATTGCTCATGTGGGCTTAGAGTATGTGTTGAGTAAATCCTTGATCACTATCAGAATCGCAAAAGGCGAATGGTGGCTGAAGAATCAACGATGTATCTTTTTATGGAAGAGTTGTCAACAAACCCAAAGGGGGTGATTGTTGGGAAAAATCCCTTAAGGAATCATTGAATCATTTTTGAGGTGATTTTGTTTGTTGAAAAAGTGGACACCTGTGTTGTGATTGTTGAAAAAGAAAAAAAATGACATACAAATTTGTGCGCCGAGGACATGGAGTATAGATAACATGTGCGCCATATGTTTTTCAAGATCAGAAGATCAAAATATGGGTATGGAAACAGGTTTGCGCATGTTTGGGATTTGGTCGCGCAAGTTTCTAAAAGGACAGAAGACTTGCGTGCCGAGACTGGGTTGCGCAGGTGACTTGCGCGTCGTCGCGCAGGGTGGTCAATTTGCCTATAAATACTGAACCACCCCTCTTCATTCTTTACCATAGTTCAACACTTTGAGAAATCATATATCCCTTCGCGCAGGTTTGGTGGTCGGGCAAGTGGTGTGTGTGGTCGCGCAGGTGGTACTTGCGCGCTAGGGTGATTGTTGAATGACTGTGTTTGAAGCTGTGCGCTAGTGTGGAGTTGCATTCCAATAATGGATTGGGCGTAAAAGGAAGTGTGTCGTGCATGTTTGGAGTTGAATAAGGTTGTGTCGTGCAAGTCTTCAAGGTAGACTTGTGCGCCAGTTGTGACTTGCGCATCGATACTTGTGTGCCAAGTTAGAGTTGCACGCCAAGTACGTTTTGGTTCCTGCAGTGATTTTTGGGCTACGTGGAAGCTGGAAGTTTGCCCGATACCTTCAGTTAAAAGTGAAATTCATCTACGAGTAAAAGTTTTAGTTCAACAGAGCATCTACATACAGAGGGAGATGCATTCTTTCTTACAAATGAAGAGACCTACAGGTCAATAAACTGTGAGTGGATCCTTTCCGATGCAGTGAGAAGAGGAAGAGGAAGAAGGTGATCCTCTCCACCGGCAGTGAGCCAGAGAGAGAGAAATAGAAAGTGACCCTTGGGAAAGCAGTGAGCTGACCCTAAACATTGTAAAGGCAGTGAGCTAGAGAGAGAGAAACCGGGAGTGACCCTTGGGAAATCAGTGAGCTGACCCTAAACATTGTAAAGGCCGTGAGCCTGGGCATAGAAGTGATCTAGCCCAAACATTGTATCCATATCTAGTGAAGAATATTGAAATTTGGTACGACCAACAACTTGTCGAAGTATGATCCTTAGACGTAGCCCAGTGAGGGCGAACCAAGTAAAAATCTATGTGTTTGCCTATTTTCTTCCCCGCATTGCATTAAAAGCATCATCATTAGATAAAGAAGTAAAGAAGCGATCATAGTTTACACACAAGATCAATCAAAGTGACCCATGTAATAAAGAGGTCAAGATCCAATAGGGTAGGAATAACATTGAAAAAGAATATCCATACCCTGATTCACCCCCCCACCTCTCAGGGTATATAGGACCCTTTTGGTCCTAACATATAATATTATATTAATTCTAAAATATTACACACCATCAACTTCAACCCAATTCAATAATTATGAGAATGATATCATCACTCGTGCATATGTATGCCCTACTATCTCCAAAATGCAATTAAATAAATTTTAAATTATCATAATTAAATATTTATTGTATAAATGTATATAATTAATAAGTATGATATATATTATATTAATATAATTTGGGAATTATATAACTATTTCATATGAATGATCAATAGAACTTATTTGACAAAACAAGTATAGTAAATGCATTAGTTAACACCTGAATAACAAGTAATAATGAAATGTTATTAACAAATTGATGACAATATGATCATATATGATATAATAATAATTACAATGTTTCCGTAATAAGTCAATTACATTATTTCAATCATTATACTGGTGTATTAGATACACAAGAAGGGAATCCGAACTTTGGTATGGGATAATTTTTCAATATCATTATTTTATAAGATTGATTATTCATAAGTATTTATTATGGTATATTTATCATCCACATAAATTTTCCCGAAATATTTAATACTATTTATATTCTAATTTTATAATATCAATTTTACCCATTGGTGAATCTTTACTAAATTCTATGATATAAATCATTTTTTTATTCGATATGATGTATTTTTTGAAGTTTCCCGAAAAAGTATCAGGATATTTTTGTTAACTTATATATCATGAAATAATTTTACATCTTCAAAACACCTTATTTATATTAATCATACACTATATTATTTTGTGTTTATTTTCAAAGAAGAATATCTTCTTTTTTAATTTTTTTTATTTTGTGAAAATAAAATGTTTTTTGTGATGACAGGATATCTTCTTAAATAATTAATATCAAGTTGTTTTAAAAAAAATATTTTTTATTTATGATGACATTATTTAATAATTTTATGTTTCTATATTATAAATAATTTTTTTAATAAGTTTATTATGTAATTCAATTTGTGAAATCCTTTTTTATTTGGATTATTATGGAAAGATGTTTAATAAACCCATTTTATATCATAGGTTAGGTCATGATGAATGATTTTGTATTTGTGGAACATGTAAGAATTATTTAATTATTAGATGGGTGGGAAATATATCATCCTTGTATTTTTTGGGTAAAAACATCTATCTCATGAGATAGGCATGGCTATATTGGGCAATGATCTCTGTTTTGTAATATAGTGTTGGTATGAGGACCAAACTCAGTTCAGTAATGGACTTCGTCTGCTACGATAGTCATGGAAATAAAACATGATTAAATGAAATGATTTACTATGATTAGTTGAATTCTATAAAAAATCATGTTTTATATTATGACTTTTTGGATAATGTTCATTGATTTGTATTAACCTTCATTATTTATCCCATGGACAGATATCATGATCATTCATATATAAGATATGATTTTCATGTGTTATGTTATTTTATCTTATTATTATGATATCGTTGATATATCCCTTGATTACCCTTAATGAGAATTTGAGCTCACACTTTCATATATTTATTTTCCCCATTTTTTGAAGATAGGTTTTAATTATGATATGTCAAAATTGGACTAATTATAGAAAAGTAAGTGGGATACAATGAATATGTCTTATTAACCACTTGTTTATGTTTCCCCATTTGTAATGACACTATACCTATATAGTCATGTCATGGATTTGTGATAATTGTTAATGAATATTATTCTAATGCTAGTTAATATTAATGTATTAAATTTTTCTTGTCGTTATATTAACCCAGTTATATCAGGTGAATTAATTATAAAATAATTCCATGAAGAATAATAATTCATAACGGGTCATGGGGTGATATAAGTCCCCCATCATATCCTCCCATATTATAGGGTTATTTAATTACATTAAACCTGATACAATCCCCCTATCCTATATAAATTCTCATTAACTATATCCCATATGATCAGTCAACCATCAATTTGGAGATATACAACAAGGAGTCGCAACACATCATCTTCTTCCACCCCCATTTTATATTCTTATTCTTTATAAAATTTTATTTATTTTTGTGTTTATGTTGATTTTTTTTATTTTTTATTTAAATTCCACTTTTATTTAAAAATAACAATTTATTCATTTTTTTAATTTTGTTTCCAGTATCCTTTTTTATCGTTTATTCTTCTTCAAATTATTCATCAATTTTTTAAACACTATTAATCTTATTAGTTTTTTATTCCTTAAAAATTATATATTTATGTTTTTACCCCGCATTCGATATTTATCAATTTTTATCATTATAATCCCCCATTATTTTAATTTTATATTTTAATCTGTCATCACTTTTCATATTATTTATTCATAATTACATTTTTTTTATTTTTTCCAATATTCTCTCTCATTCCTCCAATTAACCCCTTACTCTCAGAAATTATTGGCTGACCTTGAGTCTGAGCCATAGGTTACGTTACTTTGTTCTTGAATATTATTTAATCATTATTTTATGGTTGTAAAATATTTGAGTATCACAAATGGATGGGGAAAATGTCCCTGATGTGGTGACTACCCCCAAGTGACATACAACTCAATATATTCTATTAATTGTTTTATTACATTTTACTCCTTTTATAGGTTATTTATTTACACTATATAGCTAAGATATTGAATGGATGAAATTAAATCAATTTAATTGGGTGCTAAAAATTGACACCTACTTGAAAATGTACCATCCTTAACCTTTATTAATGGATGGGGGAAACTAAGAGTGAATAAATATTTTATAATATTCCAAAATTTATAAATAAATAATATTAATTGGAACATGATATTTCATATTTGGATTATCAAACATAAATGAAACACATAAGGGAGAATAATTTTTGTATATTAAACAAAACCTAAATACCAAGTACAATATTTACTTAACCCATTATGTCTTGTTTTAATGTATGTTTAATGCATTAATTTTAATGTCTTTAGAAAATTATTTGAATCAAAAATAAATTTTATTTTTCATCATAAATTAATAAAAATACAAAATAGATATATTAGCAGATTTTGAATGTTTATGTGATCAATCTGAAATGATACTGAAATCATAAGACTTGGTCATCCTCTGTGATGCACTAGGAAAAATATAATTTATATTGACCATGCCTCATGGTAGGCGTGCATCAAAACTAACATCTTTTATGAGGAAATGAACAAAATTTTCTTATCTTATTATATTTAACATTTTTTATAGATTTCAATTTCTATTATTAAAAAATAATGATGGTTACGTATAATTTTTTTTCAATTCATGGAATAAAAAATACCCTCAAGTGCAGGAACTTTTGATTCAAAATTTTAAAGAGGTGGTTTTACTGAAAAAGAGTGATGAAATCATAGGAAAAGTAAATTGATATTAAATAGAAATGACATTGAAATTTAATTTTATGAACTAGAAATAATATTAGATAAGACCAATCTGAATTATCAATGATTAAATATCAAGATGAATGTTTCACCGGAATTCTTGTATTTTTCTATGAACATCAAAGAGGTTGAGGCCCATCTTGAGTAGGCTAAAATAGTGATGGAATTCAAGTAAAGGATTAAGTATCAGAAAATCATACCTCAATATATTAATACATTAAAACAAAATGATCTTACCTATAAGGAAGATATTGAAGAGGAACCAAATCATGTAGTTGTACCATTCCATGACTCCATGTCTTCAAATTTTATTAAATATTAATTGGCCGTCACCTTTCATTGTTTTGATTATATCGATTTACAAAATCATTTCTAGTCCCTGGATGTTGAATACAAACATGAATGTGCACCTATTGAAGAACACCTGGACCTCCTTTATTTTTACGAACAAACATTTGGGGAGAACCGTCATAAAGAGGTCCACATTGTATATCCTAAGGTAATTAGGAAGATGGTAAATTTATTAAAGGGGATAAACTAGATTTTAAATATTATTATTTTAATCAAGTAATTATATTTCTTCACTTCATGTGTTATAATTCTTCCCTTGAAACCCGTCTAAAGCTAAAAATGGAAGATATTGACCATGTAGAAACCCATAACAGGGATGATCGATTCTTCATACCACCCCCACCATTAATTTTCTACCAAATAATGAAGTGGGATATCTACTGTACATTATTAAAGAAGCATTACTAAAGAACAAGAATTTACAAAATAATGGAAATGCCAGATGTGGTGGTTTAAATCAATCAATCTTCATCCACCAACTGAATTGGGATAATAAATGACCAACCCCTCTATAAACCGTAATAATTATTTGCCCACAAGGGGGATCCTACAAAAAATTTCCCAATTAAATTTATTTCTAGGAATATAGATTTCGATTTCTGTTCATAGAGAATGGGAAAAATATATCCCACTACACCATATCTTTTTTAGCCCAAATTACATTATTCTTGTGCATAATTGGGTAATTAATATTTTATGAGTTCATAATGGTTGATGGAGGCCTCAATGTATGATGAAGAAATGAGAATAAAATTCATGGGAAGTGGATTACATTTTTTAGTTTTAACATTTAATTTCTATATATTATACTATAAAAAATGTTCTGGGATTTAAAGATAAAATTCCATGCCAACACATGAAATCATGTTTTAGTGGACTTCATTTAGTGAAATTTATTTCTTTTTTATCCTATGATTTCATGTGTAATATATCAATGTGACCGAGAATGAATGAATAGAATGACTAATTTAATGATTAAATTAAAAAATGGAAATTAAATTGATGAATCATTTTTTAAGGAATTTATTGATTCATGTAAATGAAATTTCACAAACATTTTACAGAATTTGAAGCAATTAAAATTATTTCAATATATATATTATTTGTAATGATGCAATGAATTACTATCCCAAATCATATTTTCCATTCTTGATATGTTTTCTCAAGAACATACTTCTTATTTTATCTTAATCAAATTTCATTAGTGATCTTGGGGAATGCCACCTACTAGAACATGACATTTAACCTTTCAAAGCTATCACTATACAAAATCACAATATGAATGATTCAATAATAATTTGAAAACCAATTATAAATAAACTAACACCCTTACATCAATCATTGAAAATTATATAGAAAATATGAATGGAATATAGAGGATTGATCCATTTTTTCATCTATTTTTATCAATTTATACAAAAATATTAGTATTTTCATGATATGTTAAATTTAATTTTTAGACCTAAAATGAATCATGGTAAAAGGACTGGTTTTAATTGAATGAAAAAAGTGAGAGGGTTTTTATTATCGGTAAAAAATAAGGATATTTATTCATGTAGGATTGATTATGGAAAAATATGATGCTCAAATACAAGAGGGGGGTGAATTATGTACTTTAAAAATTCATTTGGAACCTTTAATGTAATGTTTAACATGGCTAAAAAAATTCACAATACCTCTTAAAGAAGGATGTTCTATTTTCATAAAAAAAAGATTCTACTTTAAAGCGTTTAGTATCTGTAATATAATCAAAGTAAAAGAATAACAAAGTATAATAATGTTATACTTCATACCTTTAACAAATTTAATATAAAATAGGGGATTTAAAACAAAATGTAGTAGTAAAAAAGTAACAATAAGATTGTTTTTACCTAAAGATAAGGGTATCTAAAAACCATGGATAAAGGTCCCTTGATTTATACTTCCAAGATAGTCTCTCTTATCCAATACTAGGTAAGCTCTCAATCTGATGATTGGTATCTGTCTTTCTATCCCCGAAAGACCTCGATTTAGAAGGATATCATAACCTCTATCTTCCAAACCCAGAATCCCACAATCAGCATGATCAGTGTCTGCACAAATAAAATCTGAACCATTTTTTCACACCTGAACAAGTTGTTCACAACATCCACACGAAGCACTGAGAGTTGTAAGATCCACTCTCCCTAGAAATCACTCCACAAGCTTGTTTATTTTCAAGTACATTGCTCGTTCAAATGATCTTGTATTTATAAGAAAAAAATTCCCAAAGGCTGTCTCTTCTCGAATAGTTTTATTTTTCTTTAAATTTTGGATGGACCTAAAAACGTGGAAAACATACAACGGTTAGTTTATAAAATATTGTATGACATTGTTTCAAGTAACAAAAACTATGTTAATTATTAGAGATCTTAGAGTCCGATATCATTGGAATGATACATTTAAACAACCCTATCATTATCAAGAAAATGTAATCTTATTAAATTAGGAAAAAAAATTATTATAAATAACATTATTAAGGAAACAGAATCACAATATTGGAGTCACATATACACCATATTCAGTACCATGAATATCGACATCTTATATACACCAAATTTGGTATTGAAAATCAGCATTATATATACACCGGATTCAGTAATGAAAATCAGCATCATATATACACCGTAATTTGTATTGAAGATCATCATCATATATACACTAAAATCGGAATCATAAAACTGAATCACATATCGTAATGATAGAACTCTAAGTATAACATAATGGAAAATCCAAATGACAGATCATCAAGTCTAACAGAATGACAAAATATAATTATATATATGTAATCATAACGGAATGAAAATTCCGGATCTTAAGAAAAATACAGAACATAAGAAATATTTACAACATAAGAAAAAGTGTTTTTGATTTTCAAAACAGAAAACCATAAGGAATGGAGAAGTCATAAGATATCCTTATTGTCTCAACAATTCATTTATGAGACTACATTATTTTTCCATAGAGAATAAAAAAATAGAAACTAAAAAAGGAAACAAAAAAAGTTATAAATGTGTTGTGATTTGGGAAAACACAAAATCCACATTAATATACATATTATTATTATGAAATTTGGATAGGTATTGGATGTGATGTTTATTTAATATTCACATTCCAATGAAAAAAATTTAATGGTTATTTGGATAAAATGTTAAATGTTTAAAAAATATATATTCATGAAGATGCACATATCACTAATTATGATTTGTTAGATCATTATAATTATTTATTTTTTGTTGAAAGGGAGTTTATAATTTTTTTAGGAGAATTCCATTGAGCATTAATTTTTTAAATTTTGGATTTATTATTTAAGAGATAAATTTCATCCTTAAGACATAAATTTGAACATCAAATTCCTACGAACAATAATCCTCAAAGATATGTAAACAATAATTGAAATTCTGGATGATTTTATGTTCTATATGTATTTTCAAGTATGGAAATTAGTTATTCTAATATCTAATGGATAAATATCTTGTTTTCATTACATGAGCATGAATTTACATGAATTTTATCATTAGATATGGATAAAAAGATTTTTGTCCGGTAAATCATTATTTTTAATTTTTAATAATTATGTATTAAGGAATATAAATGATAAATAATATTAATTACATCATTTTTATATGGTAAAAGTAATATGAATTATTTTATTACATTATTGAAAATTGAAAAAAATTATATTAATGTTACATGTGAAATTTGAAAATCTGACATAAAATTTATAATCATTTTAAATTAATACATTAATATTTTAATTTTTGTACAATGGTGACCTATAATATTTCCAATTAAGAATTTATGCATGGGGAAAATCATTGTTTATTTGTTGGGGTATTTGAAAAACTAAAATATTATTCATATTTTTATCTATTTTTAATTATTTTTATAGATTTAAAATGTTAAAATCCTTGATTTTCAATTTTTTAGTAAATTTTTGTAATTTGGAATGTTGAATTGAAAAGAATTTTAAATAATAAAAGAAGTTATTATTTTTTTAAATATAACTCATTTAAAAAAATATGATGAACAATAGTTTAATTTTTTCTAACAATTTCAATGTTTTATATGTACAAAATATGTCAACATGCAGACTGATACACTATGCATAAACAACCATTCATCGCCACCCCATGCATAAAACATCATTAAATTATTTTAACCACCCCATTAATTCACCCGAACATTCCCCCAACCAGTGAATTCAATAACTCTTGCCACCACCCAAGGAATGCATTGACGCTCGCCCCTCACCTCCACCCCATGTGTGCCACTGCTTTCCGTTGAGCCATGCATGCATTACCACCACCCGATTGTCATCGACCCAAGCATTCTCCTCTTCTTCACCACTCTTTTTTCACATTAAGAATATCACACTTCTTGCAACTCGACTCCACCCCTTCCATGGACCACCACTTAAAGCTCACCGCCACCACATTCATGTAACCACCGCATGAAACCAAAAGATGCTGCCACTTCCCGTATGAAGTAACCACAAGAATTCAGCCACCAAAACAGAGCTACATGGAATCATTGGATTCCTCTTCTATATCCCACCCCTTCTATCCACATCTTTCGAGTAATGCAGCACACATACAGTCACTATTTCACCCCCATTCTCCACATCATGTCCACCTCCATTGATGCTTCATTCTATTTGGAACATACCATAAAAAATATTATTATTTTCCATTGTATAAGATCCACTAGGCACTAATACTCACGCAAAGACATCATGTTCACTACTTCCACCTCATGGAGGATGCCTATAATAATTCATTCAATCAAAAGAATGATTAACCAGGTTCCATCTATCGAATTTATTAAGAATTCATTCTATATGGAATCATCATTCATCATAGGTATTTGAAGGATTTAAATCCCCCATGGTATCTTCCCTATTTTGATGGATCTTTTAATTCCATTGAGGCCAAGACAGTATGTCATTCATAGATATCAGATGATTGCCTCCAACCCATATAATTATTAGACCATCGTTGAGATCTCCACCATAATATGCAATGCAAAATCTTTTTCCTCTCCCATTTTTTCTACATAAATTTAATTCTCATTATATTAATTTTATTTTTTAGTTGTAGAATTTATATTAAATTTTAATTTTAATTTATAAATTAGTTAAATAAATTAAATTATAATTTTGTAATATTGTTCCCCCACCCTTATCCACCCTCTATTCTTCGTTAAATTCATGAAATCTTATTATTTTTATTATTATTAATAAAATTATATTTATATATTTTATTTATATATTATATATTTAATTTATTCTTCCTCTAATTTTATTATTTTATCTATCTCTCTCATACTTCATTTTTTATTTTTCTTTTAATATCTCACAACCATTCATTTTATTCATTCATAATTATTTATTTTTAGTTTATTTATTCTCATATTCTCTGACATAATAAGAAGTAATATATTACACTTATAAATTAGAGGATGACCCCATGTCTTGCCCATATGGGAGGTTAATGTATTTCTAAATTATAATTATCATTTATTATAATTATTTAATATATTTTAGTATCTTGCATATGTGATGTGAATGTTACCAATGTTGTGACTACCAACTATTGACATGAAAATAAAAATATTCTATTATATTTTTTAATTTCTTTTCCCTATATCCATTTATTATTTACTCTTGTGATTGGGATTAAAAAATCAATGGATGAAAAAACATTAATTGGTCTAATTAAAAAAAGATTACAACACCTAAAATAATTAATGTTCTCATCCATATTTAATATTGGAGGTGGTATTATGATTTCAAAGGTGTTCGATGATATAATAATATTTATAATTAAATAATAGTAATTAAAATATGTTACTTCATGATTCTATTTTTAAAATAAATTAAATCACATGAATAATAATGATGATTTAATATTCAACAAAACCACAAAAACATGTACTTTAAATCCATAACCCATTCATTAATCTTTTCATATTAGTTTAAATTATTATTTTTCATGTTATTAGAAAAGTACTCAAAAACCAAAAAGTGTTTTAATTGTTCACAAAAATTAATAGATGTCACAAAAGTGATATATTAGGTGATTTAAAAGTAGTATATGAACATAATTAAAGGCTCCTAATGTAATATGACCTTGATAAACCACTATGCTGCACTAGGAAAAATATAATTGATTTTAACTATGCCCCACCACTCGAATGATTCATAAGGTATCATTTTTTTGTTAAAACTATTATCTCATGTTATTAATTACACTATTCTATTCTATTCAATTGACAAATATCATTCTCTATGTGGTTGGACCATAATTTTTATCCATAAATTTCATTAAAAATTAAAATACGAGAACAATTCCTTATCAATGATAATTGAACTTGTCAATTTCACCTCATATGAGGAAATTTTTTGGGAGAATAATCCACTAATATGGTAAGACATCAACCTATTAAAAAATAATTAAATATTTCTTTGTAGATGTTTAACATTTTTCAAATGTTTTCTTACTAATATTATAATTTTATTCTCATACTCTACAACAAATTCACCTCTCTATAATCTTAAATTTAAGAATTTCTATTCCATTTTATCTTGTTTTTCACGAGTAATGTACATTTCAAATAAGGTCACCATTTGGTAAATCCCTTCCATATACTATATATTGTCTTCAATCATGGTTTTTTTAATTAAAGGCCGCCATTGGTCATTATCATCACATTGATGATATATACCCTTGATAACCTTTTCAATATCATTGCATCCAAAATTAAAAAACATATTATCTAGGTAATTGATTAATTATTTAGAGGAAATAGATTCATGGTTCCAAAATAGAATAGATGTTTCTACCTAAAAAATCTATCAATCTTTGTTGATCCTTATTGTGGAAAATCTTGTTATTCCATATAGGAAGTGTTATTTGTAACATCTCATTACCAATCTGTCATGTAAATCTTCAACATCATAATTATTTTCCATTTCCATAATTCCTTTATGAGAATGAGATGGAATTTGTAGGATACATATAATTGTGAAGATATAGATCTATTGGACTCATAGATTTATCCATATTTCTTTATAGGTTGTAAAATGATTTCACACCATGTAACTAGGTTACACATCCTTTATTAGTTGTTGGGTGAGTTTTTTGAAAAACATCATGATGGGAATGGTTATATTTCATGATGATATGATTCACATCATTAATATTTTAAATTACTGATTTAATACTGGGTGATGGGTCTTCTATTGTATACAGGTCTTGGAATGTTACACATCGTGTAACATAGATTAATGCTATCTAACAGCCCACATACACATTTTAAAATAGGAATTCCTGTGTTTGGTTTCATTTCAATTCCCAGAACTCTTTTTTCTCGACCAAAATAAAATCCTATGAAATCATGGGGGACTCCAATCCTTGTCGATTGATCTGATCCACATTCTATCTTAATTATTATTGTGGTACATCTCTTAAGGAAAGTGACCTTTCCACTTATTTTTTGACATTGATCTTGGTATCCCCCTTTGGTTGTGTTATCAGATCCATTTTTCTATGTTTTTTATTTAACATTTCTTCTTTAGGATTTGTTGCACTATCTAATTCTAGAGGTCGTTCCTTTTTTGGTTGTGGTGAATTGGGTGTTCTTCATTGTGGTATTTGGTGTTTCAAATTATCTTAAAACCCTCTTTCTAAATTAAATAACTCCTAAAACATGTATATTTTAATTATAGGGACATAATATACAATTTTGGATTTTCGTTATTGGTGGATCCCATCATGGGAATCTATGACCCATGTTATTAGGTAGGTGGTTTTGTCTCCATCCTCCGTCGATGGAGATTTCTCATAAATTATAAAATAATTCATAAATATAATTTTCATGGCTGATTTCAATGTTTTAATAACATATTCTATATAAAAATGGGTTTTATCAGATTATTGATAACTGGAAACAGAATAAGAATTTTGAAATATATGTAAATAGTTTTGTTAAAGGGTTTTGAAATTTTTTTAAAATAGTGAAAGGCTTGTTAATATGATTATATTGGTTACCATAGGTACTATGTAGAATTTTTATCATGGTTTCATCACCACTTATTTGGGTTCATATTTTGTGGTTTTCCTCATATCCTAGAGTGTATATTATTGTAACTTGGTACATTTATAGTATTGGGGATTCATATGAATGTGTGTATCCCAAGTCGTAGAGTGTAGATCATTGGGTCTAGGTATCATAGTGCATTATTTCCATTTATAATTTGTATGAGTAATCTACTTTCTAACATGTCTATATTCCTTGGTATTGGGACACCTATGTTGCTATGGTTGTTTTTTTATTCCTTGTATTTTTTCTGGTTATCCTTGATTTTCATGTTGATCCTTATTTATAATCATATGAAAAAATATGATTGGATATTAATATAACCGAATTTCTTTTAGAAATATGATAATAAATTAAATTTTTAACATTATTTCAATAACAATTTAGTACAATATATCATGCTATGTTTTATTTAAAAGGAGAAAATTATAATTTTGTAGAGAGAGTAGTTATGGAACACTTGGGTGGGAACCTATTGATCTTGTTAGATCACACATGCATGCCTCTCTGGTGGTTCATAGGCCTGTCTAAGTGATAAATTGTACAGATGGGAACAGAACCATATTTAGGTGGTCAGGTTTCATGTTAGCTGGGTTGGGTAGCTCGTGGTGTGATGGTGGGAGTTCATACAGACCACCGCATGGAGTAACTATTTCATTTTGGTCCTTTGTAGTTGTACATGTCTTTAGTGTGTTAGGAACACTTACAATCATTTGATTCCAATGTATTCTAACTATTACAGAATATATTTATATTCCTTCCTTTGAATATACCTTATATATTTTTACATATATTCCATGTGTTTGTATTGTTTTAGTGATATCATTCCCTCTAGTTTGTTGATCCATGCCAGAGTTATTGTCGATAAACCATGGGGATCGAAAACATTTATTAGGTATGTGGCAGATCAGGTGAGGTTCCATTATTAAAGGTAAACAGGGAAATTTCGATAAAATTGGCACCAAAGCATTTCTTTCCACAATATTACATATCTTGGAATGCTTTTAGATTGGATATTGGATTATTGGGACCTGAAAGGTATATTATGATAAGTTCTTGGAAAGATCTTATTGTGATGAGACTCAAACTTCCATGTGATGATGGGATGTGTATCTATAGAGTTGGGTTATGTTTTTTATTATAAATTTCTTCTTATGGGTATTATAGATTAATATGAAATTTAATCCCTTGTCTAAATGATCCATATTTTTCAGTCTATAGTTTATACATCTATGATGTCTGACATAGGTTCCTTGGGGAGGTGTAACTGATGTTCTATAATAGAATCCTCTATTGAAATAGAATCTCATAAATAATATAAAATGGGTATTTCATGCTATTTATAAAGAAACACCATGATTCCAGAACATCTCGGTAGAGGTATAACCAGGAGCTGGAAGAGAAAAGATCTTTTACAATAATTGTTTTGCGAAAATCTATCATCCTTTAAAGGAACAAATGATCCTCAAGACACCAAATATTATCTCTATTGAATAGATAAAATCCTAGTATTCTTATATACCCCTTAAAATATTAATGAAAATAATGCAACATTCAGCCATGAGGGTTCTCAAAATAATGCTGTTATTTAATTTTTTTCTAGAGTAGCTGATTTTTAAGATTTATATACAATTTATATTTTTACTACTTTCAATGAGTTTTGATTCGACGTATAATAAATAGTTTTATAACCATTGCCATTTTTATCTAGACATGGTGTTGAACGACCAGCTGAAGGCTTAGATGTACTTAGAGGGATTGCAACTAGATAAGAGATCACCGATATTTATGTTGATGTTTTCAAAGTAAGTGGAGACGGTAGATATATATATGATGGTAGAAAAGAATATATAAATCAAGGATGGTTTCTCTGAATCGTTCCTTCCATCTAGTGGTAGATTTAGTGGTATGCATAGGAATAAGAGGAAGTGGCATGATCATCCTAGAATTGGAGGTTGTGGGATTCAACAGTGTTCCTTCTTTTCACCCACTTATATAGATAGTAGTGTTTCTATGACATGCTCTCTGTGTTGGAGGGTTAAGCACAATATATTTTTTTATCTTATTCTTATAAATACGTGACACATTTTTGGATGTGTTGGTCATATGCATCGCTTCATTCATGCTAGGACTGACTAAAAATTGTTATATTTTATTTTATTTTTGAAAAAACAATTATGTGTGAGTGGGAAAAAGACCATATATTAGATCAAAAAATCACCAAAATCAGAAATAAATACATAGAAGAAATTCACATCAGAACCAAAATAAAAAATATTGTTCATGAATGAGCACATGTCACAGAACCATAATCAGCCTCATTGAGCCACACCCTCAATGCCATCATCACCATAGTACCATTCAAAAAACATGGAGTTCAACATCACCTTCAAAACCATTTTCCTTATAGAATATGTCATGCTATTACTAAGAATTATTAGAGTCAGTGTTCATCATCTCCAAAGGATATTTTAATACTATCAAAAGCTACAAAGACTACTGGGATCCAGTAACATCTGTCAGGAGTTAAAAAAAATCACGTAGAAGATGAGTGTCCAGTAGAAATATATTTAGGTCCAGAAATAGTTAAAGGCACTATCCCTTTTTAATATTTTATAGAAATTAGATTATTTAATACTTATTCCTCCCACTAATATATATCTGCACATTTTTTTCTTTTGATTGAAAATTCATTTGAACTTAAATCCCCTATAATGGTTATAGTGACACTTCTTGTAATGCTGATATATAATGGGTTTTAGTGTTATTCTTGTTTGTTAATGATTACTAATACATATTTGGCCAAGAATTTTTTCATTCTTGATCTGGAACTATTTGATATCATCATCGATAAGTATTGTCTTGACGCACATCATGTAGAAGGTGAATATTATTGTCAGTGTGTCTCATTTATTTCTTCTTATGGGAGATTTCATGGTATTCAATTAGAGTGAGACCCAAGATCATGATGTGCATGATCTTCCAGCACAATGTTCAATTTTTTGGTTTTTTTTGCATTTGAGATCGATGGAATTTCTCATTTTGTTGATCATCCTATTTCTGTATGAGATATTCCTATCATTTTCCTAAATCAGATCTTCATCTTCATCGGTATAGGGTGGTAGCATTTATTGATGATCTATAGCAGGGTACACAATAGTCATTGATAAAATACTATCATTTTCGACCAATAATCTGAAGTTGTTCAAGATTCAGATGTATCGACAATTGTAAAAAGTTTTCATTAATTATAATGTTTATCCCTTGGAATCCCCTGTACTCTATGCCAAAAACATAAATGGTTAACATCTGTAGTGCGTGGGATATCATATGTTGAATACAGTAGTGGTATTGAAAAAATATTCATTCCCCCCAATGTGCGAGTTGATAGATTATTTAATGGGGGAAAATTAGTTCTCAAAGATTGATCATTTGTCGAGTTATCGTCATATTAGAGTTCAAGAGTCTAATATATCGATGAGTGCTTTTAGAAGAATGTTGATCATTAAGAATATCATTTGATTCCATTTTCTCCAACTAATTCTCAATTTTTTTCATGTATTTGATGAATTATATTTTCTTCAAATATCATGAAAATTTTATGGTAGTGTTCTTGGATAGTAGTATGGAATTTTTGAATTTTGAGTGCAAGCAGAAGCACCATCTTTATTGGGATATGTTTATTATGAGAAATCATACTCTAAAGAGAAAACCTTTGAAATGAACATTCTTTATAGAATATGTGAAGTTACTATGGAACAAATTTTTTGAACATGTTTTATTTTTTTATCCAGAGAAGGTGGAAGTTGTTTCTTCATTGAAGGAACCACAATGTATTTTTGAAATTTTGATCATCCATGGTCTTGGTGAATATTACCAATAGTTCATTAAATATTTCTCACATCTAGTGTCACATATGACTATGCATACTATGAATTTAGTGAAATTCATAGTGGATTAAAATTTTAAGTATTCTATTGATGAACTGAAAGGAGTTCTGACAACGAATCCTACTCTGAAGTTACCTAATATAGTTAACCAATATGTGGGATTTTTTATGCATGTGGTGTTGTTTTGTGATGAATTATTATATAGGATGACTATTTTGTATTTTATGGATATCATCAACTCCAACCACATGAGTAGAATAACCCCCCCCCCATGATTTTATGATTTTTGTAGTTATGAATGTGGATAAAGGATGAAGAAACTGTCTTTTTGGGGAGAGTTTTAGGGTCTTATATGATAATAATAGTGTTGGTAATATACTTCCATAGATTTACATGAATCTCAGATAATGTCAATCAGTTTAATAACATTATACATTTGAATTATCTATCAACTGCACCTCAAGGATGGTGCATGCATTACAAATTATTTTTGAGGGAAATATCCTTCCAAAGTTGTTCTAGAATCGAAGGAGTGGAAAATCATATGGATTTTCTATCTTTTTCACCTAGATGCTCACAAGTATGTTTCATTTATGGTTCTAACTAGTGTTCAGTTATCTTCACCCCCTGGAGTCTATCATGAATATTCAGTAACAAGATTTAATAATTAATAATGTACAAGAATCCCTCTATGACATGGGAAAATTTCTAGTTTTACTCCCTCTTCAGATGGTGTATTCCACTTTGGGAAGAGGGTTGTGTTCTCAGTATATGTGGGGAATTTAGACATGTTTAATTATTATCGATATTTTTGGGAAATCCATCTAGCTGCTACAAAGATTTATTATGACATGAAATGAAAATTATGGTGTTCGAGTATGAGGTGTGACATTTTCGATTATGTGTCCCATTTTTTCACCTACCAACATATAATGTAAGAGAACATGAAACCATCTATATTTCATCATCTTCTTCTAATTCCAGTCATGAAATGGGCTGAGGTATCCATGGATTATGTTGTTGTTTTATGAAAAACACCCCATTGTAAGAATTCAATATGGGTTGTTGTTTATTGGTTGATGATGAGTTACCATTTCATTACGATCAAGGATAAAATGATGCCTGATGGTCATGGTATGATGTATGTGCATGAAATTTTTTAGGAGACATGGAAGTCCTTCTGAATTTTTTTTCAATATGGACACTAGGTTTACCTTAAGGTTATATAGTTATCTCAAAGAGGAATTGATAAATCATGTCATGTTTGAGAACATATTACCATCCATAGTTAGATGGTTAGATGGAGTTTGCACATTCATATCCTGTAGGATATGAATCATTCATATGACTTGGATTTTGGTGGATGTTGGGACATGAAACTGGTTCAAGTTGTGTTTGTTTACAAAAATATTGATTATTCATCAATATGAATGGATCTGTCAATTGATTTTAATGGTTTCACATATATATCACTAATTTTTTGTGCAGACATGGGAGTAGATACTTTGGAAGACCATGTTTTTTCCATGAGATGTTTGAAAATATTCATGTGGTACATTACCATTTAAATACAACCCGGTTACTATAGAAATTATATGAAGATCACCAGTGAGGTCCTTAGATATTTTCCATTTTTAACTGGGGTTTGTTGATTGTTTATAATTAGTAGGGTCACATTCAACTTTGGAACATAGTATGTTATCTCTATGATCTGTTGGACTGTTTGAGGCCATTGAGCGGCTTAGATAAGTTTCTTATCCATTGGCATTTTTAGTTCAGTTTATAGAATTTAATGATTTTGTCCACATTTCCTTGATCCTATAATACTATAATGATCCCACACAGATTCTGAGATGGAAGGAAATTGAGTTATATTCAGATGATTTTTTTGGAGAAGCAAGCTAAAATCGATGACTCTCATGTGAATTTCTACTGTGGTATTTTAATTATTTTTGTCAGTGTGCTAAAGAAACACACATTAAATTCCCATGATATGTGTGAATGCATGTATTTGATGAGGGAGAAATGATATCATATTTTTCTAGGGATTTCAACTTCTACATGACTTCCTGGTGAACGAAATATGTTATGGTGGGGATTATGGGAGATCTCAATAAAAAAATCAGATATGTCTTCATCCTCATTGTGTATTCTCATTTTATCATTGATTGTATGAGGTAGAGAAGTAGTTGAGAGGATACTAATAATTGTGAAGTCATTCATTTATTAGACACTTATATTTAACAATATTTCCTTGTAGGATGTAGTAGGATTTCATTTTGTTTAATATTTGATAGATTCAGGATGTTAAAGACTTCATAGTGTGATAGGATAATTTTCATTAATATATGTTTCACTTTGTGAATGTTTTTAATAAAATATTTTAATCCAAGGAGACTAGATTTCCGACATATGATGGATATTTATGGTTACACACCATGTAAACAGGTTACCCATCATGTAACTACCCACATACTATTATTAAAATATGAATATGGCTATTTTGATTAACCTCGCTTATCCATCGTCTTTTTTCTATAGACCCAGTCTAGTTCATAGGATATTTTCGGAGACTATCATCCTTCTAGGTTAAGCTGTTCTAAATTCGTTCTTTGTTGTGATTATGGTGTGTCTCTCCAGTTATTTGAAATTCAAACATATTCATTGTCTTTATCAAGTCACGACCCTTGGTTTGATTTATAAGATCCCCTCATCAATTTATTTGATTTCTCTTCTCTACTTATATATCTATTGTTCAATATAATTTCATACATTGTTCCTTTGTTTTATGTTATGTGATGGACATTCATTCATGAATTATATCTTTAATTACTCTTCACCACCAACCATTTTACTCAATTTAATAAATCCTAAGACTTTAGTTTTTGGATTCTTGGCCTTAGTAGAAATTGATGGGTTTTTTTGTTGGTGTATGTTCTTGTAGACAAGTGGGGATCGTGTTTCAAGGTATGTTGATCCATCTCTGGTCAATGTTTATGAACATTATGGCCTCTAATTTATAAAATTATTTATACTAGGAGATAGCATGATTTATTTGTGAGTGTGGATAATAGATTTTAATTGAAAATGAAGTTTTCATAATTTTTTATAAATGTAAATAAAAAAGGTAATTTTCAAGGAATTGAAAATTATTTTGTGAATTTTTTTGAAATTATTTTATGAATATTAAAATGGTTGTGAAAATGACAACATGGGTTACCTTGGGTAGTAGTTGGATGTATTATATTAAGGTCATCATCCATTATGGGGGTTTAATATTTTGGGGTGTTTCTATTGTCATAGAGTGTAGAATATTTTAAATTGGTATGGGTATGATATTGGTGTTTCACATTCTTGGGTGTCTCTATAGTCCTGGAGTGTATATCGTTGGATTATGTACTGCAATGCAATATTTCATAGATTAGTAGGTATGGGTATTATGATACCTAACATTTTTGTATTCCTGGGTATTTTCAAACCTTTTTGTCTACGGTTGTTTAGGTATTGCGTGTCATTTTTTTCTCCTTGATACTCAGGTTTATTGTTGTGAATGATGATATGAAAAAATGTAACTGAAAATTGATATACCTAATTTTTTTTAGAACTGTAATAAAAAGGGAAATGATTACCCTATTTTCAATAAAACATATTTACTACATATCATTCCATGATTTATTTAAAATTATAATACATTAATTTTTATATAGATATTGGTTATGGAAAACCTATGTGGGATCCTATTTAACATGTTTTCTCACACCTTACACACCTCTTCAGTAGTGGGTGGACCATTGTGGGTCTTCCAATATAAAGAACAGAAAGGCATCATAGTGAGGTGGTGATGTTTCTCGACATCTAGGTTAAGTATATTGTAAAAATATGGTTATATTTTATCCACACCATCGATTGGAGTATCCATTTTTTTTATTCCTTTGTAGATGGACAAGTATTTTGATGTTTTTCCATCTTTATAAAAAAAATTCACTATCTTTTCATTGTTGTGGGAAATATTTATTATTATTTATATGTTTCTTTATTTTACATGTGTATATATATTTCATGTGTTTTTATAGGTGAGAATAAATCATTCCCTCTAGTTTCTTTTCGATTTACCATTGCTTGTTGTCTACCCGTGTGGATCGGGAAGACCGTTCAAGTATGTGATGCATCTGGTCAGTTTCCAGCTTTATCAACAATGTTGGTCATTTCCTTTAATTATTTTTAATATCGCATGTGATCATCTATAATATAGTTATAATATACTCATATACCACACTATAATAATCTAATTTTTCTATTAGGTTATCACAATATTGATTAAGGTTTTTGATACAATTTACATTCCTTTATTTTTTGTGAAATTTCTAAAAAGTAGACAATACATGACTATTTCTTAAGTTACTAAATGAATTATAAATCACAATATAAATATTCTACACAATTATTTTAAATTTATGTAATATTTAATTTTGAAAATTATAATAAGGGGTTTTCAATGTTTTATAATTTCCAACTAAATTTTTCTAAATCTAATTCACAGGGTTTCTAAAAAAATGTTCATTAACCAACTATAACACCCAAAAATTAGTACATTAGAGCCAATAGGAATTTAATTTCAATGGTAAATAATATATATATTACAATACACATGATCCATTAGTTTTAATGTATTATAAATCTAGATGCTTAATTGAACATTGCATTTAATTGTAAAAATAATGTTTATCAAATGAATGCATAAAAAATTATTATTTCTCCTAAAAATGCATAAGTCGATTCTGGTAATATTCTTGGTTTCCTATGTAAATGGTGAAAATATAAACGAGAGTGATAATATTAATAGTAAGGTGTACCATACAATGGAGGTTATCATGCCTAATCATTTAATCAATAAGATTACACAAATAATGAAATCCCAAAAATAGTAACTAATGATATAATATATAAATTGAATATATAACAAAAATAACTACATTTAAAAATAACAACATATGTAATATTGATGGATTTAAAAAGACCAGACAATATAAACATTGACTAATTTCCTCATTCCTAGAAACCATATATAAACGGGTAAGTATTACACTAAATACCTAAGTCAATTAATCATATGAGACCTACCAATCCAATAAGGTACTATATTATAATTGACCGCACCTATAAAATAGCATGTCCAATGTATCCATCAAATGAATATTATATCTAAATAGTATATTTAATAATAATTCACAGGGATCCACATATATAAATCATTGATAAGTTTTATCCATACAAATTTTGAGGATATAATAACGGTAATTTTTCTCCATTTAGTTCAATAATATTGTTAACAAGTTGAGTATCCATAAATCAACATTGAAACAATAGAAAATTCAAAATTTAATGGAATGAACATCTATAAATAGGATGATAATGAAATGAAGGTTTATTTAACATTCATGATTCAGGATATTAATATATATATTAGTATGTGAAAATATATTCAAATCATTTATTGTGACTTAAGAAAAGGTTAAAAATCATTCATTGTATGCACCACAAAAGTATCAAACCATGTGTGGATTTATTCTCATTTTTAAATGATGGAATAATAAAATAATAAAAAACAAAACCTTAAAATGATTATATCCAATAGGTTCATCGATGAATGATTCCGAATACACATATGGAATATATATATAGGTTTTAATGATATAAAACCAATGAATCTTTACATTAACAAAATATTATTAGGTTTTAGATTGATACTTTGCGTTTATACAAATATTTAAGTGTTATAACTACTTATATTGGTATAATAATTATAGGTAATAGAGATATATCATATAAAATAAAATAGGATTTAACAAAAATTAATCTCGATAACACTTAATAATGAAATAAAATAATTGTATATAATTTCACAAATAAGCGATTAAAAGGGATTATTAGCAAATATATTGGAATAATAATGTTGTAGGAAAAGACAAGAATAATATAGAATAATTAATATATCACCAAAAATATGTCAAATGGGTGATAATTCCTTGGAATTACAAGAATGGGAGTATATGAAGAAATAATTTTAAAATATATTATATCAAAAATGTTGAAATTTAAATGGAAAATTAATGTTTTGAGAGCCCTTAAAATGAAATTTCACTTCATAATTATTGATAAGTCCACCATATAACATCACAAACTCCTTAAAGGTTCTCTTGAGAGTTAATGTAGTGTAAAACTATAGAAACTGTTAATCAATTAAACATGAATGTCAGTATAGGTGAGTATTTATATTAAATGAGGGAGATTTTTTTTATTATTTCCAAAATATGATCCATGTACTATAGGTTTATAAAAAATAAATCCAGTAAAATATACATAGTTTAAGACCATTATATTTGAATTGTATGGTCATGTATTTTTAATTAAATTTATTAATAACCGAAATAATTTTTAATATATTATATTTTTGCAAAATTAATGTTATTTATTAACAATTTTCATTTAAGAAAATAATAGTTTATTTTTTTAAAGAATATTTATAGGTTTTGAAAATTAATTGCCATTCATTTAAATTCAATATTTTAATGAATAACCCCATTTTGGGTTAATGAATCGATTTTGTTACTTAAAAATTATTTTAAATTGATTTTGATTTCATAATATTTAACATATATTCATACTATATATTAATTTTAAAACAAAGATTCAAATGGATCAAAAAATTATTAAAAAATAACCATTATCTAATTTCGATGTGTTACCAATAATTTTAATTTCTTTTTTTATGAAATTTACTCTATACATATTATATTTAATAACATAACCAAAACATGTGTGCTTGTTAAAATGAAGAATTTAATGCCTAAAATTAAATAAAATCATATCATTTTTATTCTATGTGGAACATACGTAATTAATGAATTAATCATTGATATATATATATATTATTAATTTGTAGTTATATTACATTAAAATGGTTTTTTGGTTAATTCCATTTTTTATATTTTTTTATTATAATGATTTGTAAGAATATATATAAATAATTTATTTTTCAATACATTATAATATTTTTTTGATTACCATATTATTTACTATATCAAAATCACAAATATCACATAATTAATTCTTTCATAGAATTTGACAATGTATATGTTCATGCACCACTTTTAGAAGATACTACTTGATAATAGGTTGTCCTTCTCCAGAATATTTTTTTTGTATACCCCTAAAATATAAAATTTTATATGAAAAAAATAAAATTATATTTTATACATTATATTGGATACCATAGGAAGTGAAATTGAAAAATTTTAATTATCATTTGAATTTACCACAAATTTGTTTTGTCAAAATATCCCTCACTATTGGACTAAGATTTTCATATAATAGAGAAATCCTAGTGAAATGATCTTCATTTAAATTATTATAAACCAAACAAGTGTATAATATTTTTCCCTATAGTATTAATTTAGGATATATTTCAAATTATTAACTCATAGCTTATTAATCACTTAACTGGACACCATATTCCTAAAATCAAAAAATTGAATTCATCCAAACAATCCTATTTGTGACACAATGTCTAAAAATTTAAACACCGAATTATTTTAACTTCATTATGTCACACTCAAACACTCATCAGAAATCTGGGATAATAGAATGCATCTTGTAATGTCCATATCAACACATTTTTCTATGGTTATATTCAAAATCATGTAATAAAAGAATTATTTAATATTTCCTTAAGATATTTTATTCATTATGTGTAAATTTATTTAAGATTAATATATTTATTATACATTATCTCCTATGAAAATTAATCTTATTTTGTATATTTTCCCAATATTAGAAACATTTTAACATGCATCACATAGGGGAAGAATAATTAAATTTGAAAATATAACCTAAATAATGTGACATGATCCTGAGATTTATAATGGAAATATTTAAAGGGGACGATATATCAATATCTAAACCTAAGAGAAAAACTACCCGAATCTAGCTTGGATCATGTTTTAGAATTCCACCAATGACCTATATATCTTTTTCGTTGTTTTCACCTCGAATCTTGTTCTAAACTACATCATATCTTTATATCTTGATTATTTACACGTTTTTATTCACTCTTTGGTGGTGGGAATAAGAGGTGTTCAATAAAAGAAATAAACCATGGATATTTTGGTCCAACATAATAATGGTGGAAGGATAATATAAAAATATTTATATTTTATTTATTGAATAATTACAAATATAAAAACCCATGAATTAATTTAATTTTCAATGGAATCTAAAGACATACAATGGTCAATTATTCCCATGACCAGTAACATAATTGAAATGAAATCACACTCATGCAATCTATCATTCATTCAAAATTACATTATATATTGATTATATATTTCTATTTAATTAATAATTTTATATATAATTATTAAATAAATTCATTATGTTAATTAATAATCCCTCAAATACATTAGGTATATAAAATTACAATGATTAGTAATTTTAAATAAATTAACATTAAAAAAAATTACACATCAACAAACATGTAAAATGAGAAATTGGATTTAGATCTGTTATGTACACTAGGTCAAATACCTAGATTGGTGGTGAATTTGGGTGTTATAAAATAAAACTAATACCCCTCTGCATCCTGTTTTGTAATTAAACAAAATGAATTTCTCTCTTTCTCCCGCAACAATGTGTGATCAGAAATAAAATATTGCGTACAACACAAAATATTTTTACTTGGTTCACTATTACCAGAATTAATCCAAGAAGAATACAACAATGATGTGCCGATATTACCAAATTCAAAAAGTCCCACATCCAACAATGATGTTTGGTCTAGATCAATTCTATTCCTAATCTCACAAAAAATACAAGTTTTAGGGTCTTCTCACAAAATTCCCATGGGTCACTCCCTATGTCACTTCCTCTAGATCATTGCTAGTGGATAAAATCGGCGACATCATTTTCCTTCAACCAAAACTCATGGTAGTAATTTTAAAACTGTTTATGGACTTGTAAGTCCTTTAATTTTCCCAAACTCATATATCATCAGTTATAAATTCATGCACTATATAAGTTCCACATTTATCCAATAGTTGATTACTAATTTGCCATAGATTACATGGAAATCTATTTTTGAGCACATTCATGATGCACACTATATTTATGAAGCTCATTCTTCTAGGAATCTCAATCTAACAACACTAAGCTACCTCAATTTTATGAAACTCACAAAATCTTTTTTAAGACATCCGTTTTCAAAAAGCTCAACTAGACTTTGTGAATTCCTTACATCCTCAATGCTCAAAACATTTGGTTGGATTATAGACATATTAAACTTCTTCTCATAAAACCCATTCATGAACCCCCTTTAGGAAACAACATAGTGAACCCAAAGACATATTATTCTCATTGAGTATCAATCATCATTAGTAAGAGGTACGGAAAAAATTTTAGGTGTTCCACCAATTCCAAGACTAATTGAGCCATGTCATTACCATTACGTGAAGGTCACAATTTTCTATTGTGACTCTCACCCTATTCAAAAATATCAAAAAAATTATCATATTCTCAATGATTATCATAATCATGGATTATTCCATCAATAACCATTTTGGTTCTATGATGCTCCATTCGCGATGCTCCACACCATCGCCATTCCCGATGCTCATTGTTATTCCTACATATCACCGTCAGAAATCATAGATTATTCTTAACAAATCCTATTAAATCACATAATTGAAAAAATTGTTTCATACAACATATTTTAATATCAAAGACCTGAAAATATACTTTTGAAGACAAAATACATACTCAAATCATTGGAACGTAAAAATTTGGAAAACATTAGGAAATAACATCATCTTGTTTCGGAAATTTTTGGTACCTTTTCCAGGGGATCCATTACTTATTCTTGAGTATTTTTCAACATAACATGTCAAAAATTGCTCTGGACACCACAACCTAACTATAAAATCAAATTTATCACGAAACTCAATCATCCCAAATATACAAAAATGTTATTTTTATTAATTTTTCCCATCAATATAATCCTTTGAGATTGTTGAAAAATAATTATATTTTGATATTACATTGATGATCCTTCCATATTTTGACACAAATCACCTCTTTAAATTTAGATATCAATCATAGACATAATATACACATACTTTAATTACACATGATCCATGTTCAGTATGTCCAGCAATTGTATCATTAAATGTTTATCAATGAATCACTTCATTCCAAAACCTCTCATCTAATTTAATCATGAACTAAATATATTGTGATATATATATATAAATATATATTTTTATAACCATAATCATAATAATATATAATACTACTCTAATCTATTTTATCCCACTATTTCAGTACACCACCTTTTAGCTTCTACTCATATCTTGACTAAATCACTTTCTCCCATTTTTTATCCAAAATTTCTCGGCCTTTTCTAGTGAACCCGATGATTAGTCCTCCGATATATAAAAATTGTAATAATAAATAATATAATTTTAGTGGAAATTAACCACACAATGAGGATAAGGGGTCCCACATCCACATATATTTCAAGTGCAGGGAGTCAGTTGGACTCCCAGAGCAAGTCGATGCCTCTATAACACATCACTAGGTAAGGACTTTATCAAAATATCTACATCCTTTAGATGTGTAGGCACTTACTCCAACTTCAAAATCCTTTATCCACCATTGCCTAGATAGAATGATAATTTTTTCAATGTTATTTTTCTTTGAGCACTGGAAAATAATTTTTCTAAGACATATATCACATGAATTCTCAAAAATGGATTTTTATTAGTGATTTCACTTCACCCCTATATCCTAAAGATGTGGTTTTGTGTACAATAACTCTATGAATGCATGAGTGGCTGCAAATATACTCAGTTTCCGTGGTACTCAATGAAAAGAAATCATGTTTCAATCCTTTCTATGAAATACACAATCCATAAAGATAGAAATAAAATCCAAATGTTGATTTCATGTCATATGTTGAACCAGTACAATCATAATTTGTATATCCCAGTAGATATGACTAAGATTTATCTTTTTAAATCAAACTAAAATCCATAGTTCTCTTAGTATACAAAATATTTCTCTGTACTAAAATAGTTTGGAAATTGTCAGGATTTCATTAATATCTCAATATGTGGCAAGTGGAAAATATAATGTCAGGTCATGTAATTATCTTGTATAATAAATTACCAAGGAATTTCCTATATTCATTGAAATTAACTACATTTCCTTTGTGATCCCTTGAATTTAGCCACCAAAGTCTTCATCTACTTGGAATTATCTCTTCCAAAACATCTCAAAACTACCTTGTAATATTTTTATTAAGAAATTAATGAGCTATTAATAATTTGTGTTTCCTATAAACCAAGTAAAGACATTAGTTCACTAATAATTTAAATTTCAAACTAACATTCCATGAATTTTGAAAACTATTTTCCATGGGATTCATCTGATCTTTCAATTGTTATGCCATCGACATATACGAGCACCATCATCATTTGATTACTATCATGGTTGACATAGAGATTTTTATCAACTCTACAATGATGAAAATTGATAATTTGTTTAAATAGATATATCGATGAATATCTTGTTCATGACCCCTACTTAAAATCATATAATTTCTTACTCATAAAAAAACTATATTTTCATCACCATGAATGATAAATCCATCTTGCTGAAAAATAAAAACATCTTATTTTAGAACACCTTTAGAAAATATAGACTTGACATCCATCTACAAATAATGGATCATTATTTTAAATATTATAGCCAAAAAAGAATAATTTTATTCGTCCTTTCAGCAGGTGAATATGTCCCATAAATATCAATACACACTATCATGGTTTATCCTTTTCATAGTAGACATAATTTTGTTTTGAATCACAATACCAAATTTATTCAATTTTTTAGATAGTCCCATTTTTTCATAATTGAATTTCTATCTATTTGACTTGAAACAATCTCCCTAGTCTGGTACTCTCAATTTGGTCAATCATTTCATTAATATCCTAAACCTAATTTTCATCTAAAGGTACTTCATCAAAACATTTAGTCTCTACCTCTGATAAGTATGATGCTTGTGGTAGAGTATTCATCCTCCATGTCAATATTAGTGTTTTCTTATCACCAATTCTGTTTTGTATAGGAATTTCAACTCTTCTAGATAGAATCTGTATAAATACTAATTTATAATTATCCATCTCATCACTTGATTCTTCTTTAATATCTATTTCAAGAACTAGAATATCATTTGATCTGAATATTTATTTAATATAGTATTCCTGGGATATTTCATTTATGTAGTGAATATTTTCCTCATTCTGCACTATGGTTAGATAATGTGTTTTAGTAACCTTTCTTTTCCAAGTATTGGAATAATTTATAAGATCTTTTTTCATCTATTATCCATGATATATCCCTTAATATCCATAGTATCCAATCGTTATATGTTTCTCTTTGTTGAGACAAAAACACTTACATCCAAAGTCTCTATAGTATTTCAATGATGACTTCATTTAGATATAATATCTCACATAGAATAATTCATAAACACATAATTTTATTAACTTATCATTGGAAGAACCTTTGTATAGTCTAGAAATAAATTTTTCTCAACCCTATATACAATTTAATATTTCCTGTAACATGATGTGAACAATAATAATATCATCTATAACTTTTTATGGGTATATTTATAGAACCAATCTTGTTGTTATTTATTCCCAATAGACATCCAATGGGTATCAATGTTCTAATAATATTTTTTAATGACATTCCTTTGGGCATAAATCCCAATACATAAACTAGATAATGACAAGACCACAAATGACATCCATGACTATAAATGGTTCGAATCCAATGATTTTAGATAAAAAACTATTATGAAATTACTTTTTTGATGAATAAGAAACCAGCAATTTATATAATATAAATCACAATAAGATAAATTGATTAAATAATTATCTAGAAATGGAAAATAATTTTTTAACAGAAATTAATATTTTAATCAACATGTTGAAACAAATTCAATTATGTGAAAAAATCACCATGTCACATAATATGTGAATAATTTTCAAAACCATTGGTTTAAAACTCACCACTAATGAAAAATGAGGTTTTCTTTTTTACAAAATAATATTAAATAATGTATGCATGTACCCTAGAATACACAAGTAGTAGTTTAGTACAAACTATAAATTATTTCAAGAAGATTATAAATAAACCAATCATGATTAATATGTACATTAATTGTTATTACAATGTTTTTATAAAAAAAATATACAAATTGATTACCAAAAACATTCAAAATCAAATATCCCTTCGTGTAAATAAGATATCATAATATAATATTATTATTTGGAAAGGAATCATTATTTTAGAGATATTATATATATTATTCTACAAACAATAGAGTGCATAATGAAATTGTAATACCATAAGTTATATGTATAAACACCTATATGATAAAACTTTAGTTTAATAAAAAATAAATTATAAATAAACTATAAGTTTATAAGGGTATATTATGAGAATAATGGTAATCTAAAAGAAAATATAATATGATAATGATTTAATTCCTACCATAACGAATCATTTCTTTCATGATTCATGGATATATAATATTTCACCACCATCCATAAACATATATATCTCTTCAAATAAATTATAAAACCTATATTAGATGAGTAACAAACATTACCATACTACTGTAGTCAGAGTCTATTTTATGTCAAAAAATAACTTAACTCCCATAATTCAGTATCAAAATAAAAAATATTATGTAAATATAAATAGTTGTTCATGGATTACAACTATACAACCTTTCATAGATAAATTATTAAACCCATAAATTTCACTATCAACAAAATTAGAATATCAAAACATAACCCCCATAAAATATATTAAAAAACAAAACAAATAAATAGAAATTATTTAATAAATTCATTAACATAAATCAACTCATACATTTTTTTAATAAAACCCACCTTTTTTAATTAATAATAATAGTATTAGACCACTATATAAACATGTTATATAGAATTATAATAAATAAATTATTTAAATACATAATGATATGAAGCATATTTCATTCTTAAAAAAAATATTTAAAATTTAAAATAATTTCACATGAAAAATATAAATTATAGGGATAGATTAGGGCCCCCAAATTTTTTTCCCTACATATTCTTCAATACATCAATTTGATGATCATTATGAATGATCTTGTCTTTTTATAGGATCATATTGCTCTGATATTTAAATTAAAAAAATTGATTTATTTTGTATTCACATTTACACCTTGGAGTCCAGGTTTCATCATGGATAACTATTTTTTTTAATAATGTATTCTTAGATTGCGAGGAAAGAATAATAAATATGAGAAACCCAAACATGGTTCCTTTATTATATAAAATTTTTATAATTATCAAAGATTAATATATACTTGAACTAATTTTTTTCTCGTATAAATGGTTCAACTATTACCAATTGGTCCTGGTATGTTGAGAATCCTTAATGTTTGTTATTTTATCTGTTCTATGTGAAATAATATTTAGGATATATTTAGAGTAATTACATATCATGTAATTAATTTGGATTATGTGTAAATTTTTCTAGGAACAATATATGATCCTGGTTCATTTTATGAAATGAATACACATCATAATGTCATTACATATCATGTAATGTTCAGGTAGATTAAATATTTTGTAGAGGAAATATGTTTGTCAGAACATACATCTTAGAAGAAATCCATAACATGTAACAAAACTAAATTTTTTGTAATTAACTGAGATAATTTTTTATTGGTTTCACATCTAATTTTCTATGTTAACTATCATTCAACCATCTCATCTCGACCTTATGGTAGAATCCTTCGGATTTTGAAAACCTTCCATCCCTTTCAGATGTTCCATTTTAGTAATTAATCAAGTGCAAATATTTTGTGTTTTTTTTCTCTTATATCACATTTTTCTTTGTCTTTTATAGTGTAATCTTTTAGAAAACATATCATTTTATATGTATCATGATCAGTTATGATTTTATATTCTCATTCTGATCTTCAAAAAAATATTTTTTGTAGGTGTTTTTCATTGATTTCATTGAGTTCTTCATCTGTTAATGTTAGGGGGTTTAAATATTCATATTGTGGTCAGATTTTCAATTTATATGTATATACAATATTTTGATTGGACATTATCAGGTTCATAAAAATTAATTAGTTCTGTATAATTATAATAAACCTATATTGGATTCTTCATTGATCACTTTTTATTCCACTGTTGATGTGACCTAGATTATGGATACCCATTAGATGAGCATATTATTGAATATAATGAATTTAAATGACATACATATGATTTCATCCTGAAATGTATGTCATGTGATTAATATTTATAGTTTATCCATTGGAAATGGTTGATTGATTAATTTAATAACTGAGTACATTAAAATAGAAAATATAATTATCATAATTAACTGTTTATTCTTATATAGTCATAATGTTATATGATTTTATCGTGTGATATGAACTTGTGACAAATGAGGTAATGTTTAAATACTGGGTTGCAACACCAATGCATGCTATAATGGTTATATATCATGTTTTACACTAATTCATGTTCTAATACTTATATACTAGGTTTTAATCATGACACATGATTTAATAGTTATAAACAAGTTTTTTACAACATCACATGTTTTAATTATAAGAAAAAATACTTTTCCATGACCCATGTTGTGATGATAATATAGTGGGTTTCTCCCATTTATTCATTATATCATTAGTAAATGGTTTTGGTTGGCATGGTTGTGAGATTTTCTTAGTCATTCAAGCATTTCACTATGGTAGGTTATGTATTACCGTGGTTATATGGTCTTAGATGACATGGTTGTGATAGAAGATGAAAAATATACTATCATGGTGTCGAAAAAAGTTTTGACAATATTATTTAAAATGTAGAATTAACTAATACCTTTATTTACCACTTTTTCCATAAACTTATTATTGTAATGGATTGTTTACTCATGGTGTGTTCGACCTACATAGTTTTACTTATACCCTATTCAGGCCCCTATTTGGTACCCGAGAAGATTATATGGATGTATTTTTGGACACGAGAAAATGTACATGTTATTGATTGTCTATTAAAAAATGGGATGGAGTTAGAAGGAATGACAGACATGGGGAGCAGGACTGTGGACATTTATGTCTTCTATTATTTTACTTTTATACATCTAGAAATATATTTAGTAATAAACCTACTTGTCATCTCATTATTCTATAATTATTTATTGGATTATTCTTTTACTGTTTATATTGGTTATTTATATTGTATTGTATACATTATTTCAAAACACTAATATTTTATTTATTTATTTTATATTTATCATTTATTATGGCTTGAAACTCTATAAAACGGGGTATAGTCTCCACAATATATGTGATGTCCAGATCCCAGATTCCACTTAATAGATGTCCCATGTTTTGTCTCCCAGATGGCCTCAAGTGCATCACCCCAAACACCATAGGATGCCTACTAGTAGATAGGGGCTTTGGTTTGTATCTGGGAAGACTGTACCCTCATTACCAAAGTTTGTCATAATGTAAAAATATAAATAGAGGTAAATATTTTAATAAATGCATGTAAATATAAGGCACATCATAAAATAGAGACAACTGTAAAAACAACTAAAATAATAAGAATACCACAAAACAATTGATGATGACATTTTAATTATATATAAAACTATAAAAATATATATAATACAATATGTATAACATTTTTCACAAACAATAATAGAAATAAAATTATGTTACAAGCGTCTAGAGCACTAGCTCGGTCAATTTATGTTAAGATTCATAAAAAATAGAAACAAATCATTTTTTGTTGTGGTATGCATTGTAACATCCTAGGTAAATAAATAATATTAAATTCTAATTTTTATCAATATTTGTGAATAAAATGTTAATAGTACTTTAAAGGGAATGCTATACTCGATGGCATACCCAATACGCAACAACGAGTTTCATTGAAATCTTACGTTACACACTAATAATATGATAATATTATAATATTGAACGTCTAGCCGTTGTAATGGAGGGAATGAACATAAATAACTAAAAAATTATTACATATGTGTGTCAAATATGTTTATATTTATCTAATAAATGTTAGAGGCTTAAAATCCAAATGAATCCAATTTTAAGAACAAATACTCTAATATTTTTAAAAGATTGTTTTACCAACTTTTGATGGCGAACCTTTTTTAAATCTAAATATTGACCATTTAATAAGAACTATATTTCAAAATAAATTTATTCTTTATTATTGGGATATTGAATTTTTATTTGTTTAAATTTTTGGTATGTTTCTAACAATGTTCATTCCTTTTAATAAATAGTGAAAACTATTGCATTTTACATCAAAATTGCTTTTTCATCTAATTTAAATATATGGTTAGATTATATTTTTAAGTGGTTTTAATGTTTTTTTAGAATATATTTTTACAATTTAATTTAATGGTGGTCATTATAATTATTCTCACTTTGAAAATAGACAAAAACAAGTGCCAAACTTTTCATAGATATAGCTTCCAATAAACCCACTATTTGTTTTGACAGCGAGAATTAACTATATGATTTATTAATGATATATCTATGTTTTGAATTTGGTAAAATAGAAATAACTATTTAATTTGAAATAATAAATATATCTTAGTGTTAATTTTTGGTATTTTTCTGATAATGATTTTTTAATGAATAGTAAAAAATACAATTTTTAATTCAAAACTGCCCTTTCATCCTATTAATTTATATATTTATATTGTCATTTTAATTGTTTTTATAGTATAATGGAATTATTTTTTTATCAATTAATACATTTTTTCTCATTGGAAGAAATTTCACTTTTCATTTGGATGTAAAAACAAGTCAATCTTTTGATAAATTTTACTTCTTAAAAACCCATCTTTTGTTTTGACAACGAGATTTACATTTAAATTAATTAATAAAATTTATGTGTTATGAATTTGATGAAATGGATTCCATATTTGGAATAATAAGGTCCAAATTATGTAATTAAGACCGTTTTGTTTTTTGGACATTATTAATAATAACGACAGTAATTATCATTAATTATCGTGTTTAATTAGTAATCTGGTAATTACGGGTAAAAAAGTAATGTCATAAAAATATGAAATGACCCCAAAATGTGTCCTAATACTATTGGTGGTGTCATGACCGAACATGGGATTCCTTGTGACAACTATTGGACCCCATGGAATCACATTAGTGTGATAGTGACCTTTTATCATTTTTTTTAAAGAAAGAAAAATGTAACCAAAGTATGTAACACATAAGTAAAATAATTTTAATTTTGTCTACATAAATGACATATTAGACTATAAATATTAATTATAAATATAAAAATATTTCCTACATCATGATTTTTTTTAAATTATTTAGATATTAAATAAATTATTTATGACACTGTGATGATTCAGTGATTACCTCATAAATGAAAGATTTAAATAAAATGATAATATAGGGTGAAATATAAGTCTTACACTTGTCACAAACATATAGTATGGGTGGATTTCGAAAACTTATCATCTTATACTTGAAATATTTCCTTTTGGGAGCATTAATATTCGAAAATAACTTTATAATAAAGTAATATTTTATAACATTCCAAGAGTGCCCCTCCTCTTCTCTTATAAAAGGCCCCCACCTATACCACCTTACCAACACCTCTCAAGCCTTTGGCTCAGCCAAACCCTGAAAATTTCATCTCTAAACATCCCAATATTCATCTTTGAACCCTCACCTTTGGAATAATGCTCTTCACAAATCCCTTTTGGTTCAAACCAACATTAGTTACCCGATTTAAAGGTAATGTCTTCACTTTTGTTCTTTGTTTTTATTTTGCTTCTCCAAACCACTAAACTATTTTTATTCCTTTATTTTGTAACGAAACAACTGTATTAAATATACTAGGATGTTTTTATGTGATGTATTCGAGCTACACTTACACACACCTCCGTCTAATGGTTAAATAACATACTGTTTCTGTGGAAGGCGAATTACTGCCTCACGAAATGATGATTGTTCAATATTCTCTTAACAACTTTAATGGTGGCCATTATGATTTCACTATATTTTATATATGATATATATGTTATTTATTTTTTCCATATGATTTTTTATTTTATATTTCAAACATACCTTTATGCTTTTCATGTTGTGCAAATGCGATAATTTCATAGGAGAAGTGTGGACTACCGCCCCCTCAAGTGATGTGACTCGTTCATGAAAAACATGGAATGTATAAAGAATGGAATTAATGAACTTATGTGACCTATAAAACAAATATATTATTCTGAAATTATAATATATATATCTCTCAATTATATTTAATTCCATTAATATGTCAAAGAAATGAATGTAGCCTTCATGCGTATGTACGGCCTACCGTCTCTATGAACAGTGAATTTAATTTCTATTTATCTCCAAATGTTATGGAATAGTATAAAATGAATATTTACTGGATATATATGATATTTAAATCATTAATACTATTCTGTAGATGATTTACTTATAACTACATGGACAATCATTTTCAATCAAGTTCATTCTTGACTCATGTACCAAACATCGAAAAAAACATCTGATATAAACACACATTATTAACCAATTATTATAACATTATAATATGTGATATGAACTGAATAATAATATTTAAATGAGGAAATTAATCAATTATAAATTTTCAAAAGTTTATTATTCAGGAATATAACGAAACGAACAAGGCATGTCAGACATGAGGTAAGTGATCTGACCTCTCTCTTTCTTTTGAAGTACCCTCTTTTATGTCATTTCATTTATGATCCATGTACTTATGATGGAGGATGTTCTTTGATATTAACCATACATTAAATTGTATTTTTATATGATGATATACCCCCTTTTACTCTCTTCAATTCATTTTTTGAATTTTTAAGTGGTGTCGTTAGCCTGCCAAATTTTCGTAAGGGATCCTACCTCTCTCTTTATTTTTATGTACTCTCTTTTATTTAATTTCTTTTCAGATCATATTTCTTATGTTTGTGGATGTTCTTTTATATTAATCATTATTTACACTTTATGTTCGTATTTTTAGAGACCCGATTTGATCTCATAAATCCTTTTTTGGATGTTTTAAATGGCGCTGTTAGGCTGCCAAAATTTCATAAGGGGCTTTTTATCTCACTTTCTGTTTTCATGAGATTCATGATATATTTTCCAATATTTACTTTTGAGTGGTGTATGTAATGTCCATTAATCTACTATTTTTTTAATGCACTTTCATAAATTAGTATTTACATCAATGTGGTATAGTCCTTCTTTAATGGGGTTTACATTTTGAAAGTTACCCAAATCGGTAAGGGAACCTTTCGTCGTCCTATTTTTAAAAGACTTCTTTTTTATGTCTTTTAATTTTCATCTTATTATGTTGGGATATGTTCTTATATATCCTTATTGCCATAAATTTTATGTCCAAGTGATGAGATACCCTTTATCTCTCTCATCAACTCTTTTTCTAAAATTTGATGTGATGCCGTTAGCCTGTCGAATGTTACCAAGGGAACTTCTTAACCCAATTTTGATTTCGTTGGGTTCACCATATAGTTATTGAATATGTCATCATTTAAATATGTGTGAATTACATTTTATTGTTTTACACTTAATATCCACTTATATTGGGTGTATTTATATCTTTCACACATAATTATGAGATTGATTTATCCTTAATTTTAAGGATACCTTCTTTATAAGGGATTTCATCTCATTTTACATTTCTATTGAGTCGTCATTGTTGTTATGAACCAATTCAATCTTATATGGTTGATATAATGTCCTTTGGAATATTATATCATGAATCCATTTATTCTCATGATATTATAAAGTTCTGATTAAATGTTATTCCTCAATTATTGTATTCAAGTGACTCTCAGTTTGATAAAAACCCTTTAACTAAAATATCATTTTAAATGTTTTAATGATTTATTCATATGAAAATTTCTCATTAATATCCATGTTTTAAAAATGGTTTTATGGATTTATTTATAAGAATATTAATGTTTTAAAATGTTAAAAGCTTTAAAGTGTTATTGGACACTTTGATTCAAAAATCTCTTTATTAAATATTTTAAATGGTTTTGAAAATGGTTTTTAGAATGGATTCAAAATGCTAAAATATTTTATTGTTATTGAAATGTGGGAATGTTATCATTCTGTTATGCTTATGTTTTGTGATTTGATTATGTTATTGTTCTTGGGAATTTTTTATGAAGGCGGGTGGTTCTGGAAAACTAAGGGCGGGTGAGCCCAATATAGCTCTCCAATGCAAGGGGTAACGCGAAGGGGTTAAACGTTATGGTTTCTCTGAAAAGATTTAGGGAATATACTGTGATGGGTATTCCAAATGTAACCATGAGGGTTACTCCCTACGTAAGAATGTTATGAATGCCTCAAGTTACTTTTATGACTTATGATTTCTATTGAGTTATGCATAAATCTTATGATTTCATGAGGTATGTTAAATTGCATATGTTTTATGAGTAAAGTATGATTTCATTGATTCCTATGTATACATGGACTGATGTTTTCATTCCATTCGGTTATAACCATTAATGGGTTTTTTATGATCATCCCATGTTTTTGAAATGTTTTTACAGGACATAAAGTTGAATAGGGTCAAGGATGGGATCGAGGAAATGTCGGGCTGTTTAAAACAAGGAACTAGACAAGACTGTTTTGTTCAAGAGTTTTTATTTTTTTGAAAAAATGGAAGCTGAGTAGATGTGTTTACTTTGTAATCTTTGAGATGTAAAAGTTATGTACTAATTCTCTAAAACTCTAAACCTAAAAAAGATCCTCAATGTGAATTATTCATTTAATTCAATAATAAGTGATGATTTAGGTCGGGTCCTTATAGTTGGCATCAAAGGATGGTTTAGATAACTTTAGAGGATATAGTGTTAAGTGAAAAGTTGTGTATAACTCGAATGGTTATTATATTAGATAGAGTCGTTGTTATTTTTGAAGGTTGGAATGAGTTTGAGATAAATTGGATAAGTATATATTAGTTTTTATCTTCCTATTTATTATATGATGATTTCACTGATATACTCACACTGACATTTCAAGTTTTAGTAAATGGATGGATCTAGTAGGCACCATATTGACAATGGGTTTGAAGGAAACTGTGGTGTTTCTCTGATTAAGAGGATGGATGAAATGGGGGATTCAATGAGAAATCACGTCGTTATTCTAAACCAACTATCAGGACTCATGATTAACCACTTGAGCATTGGTGAGTTCCTTAACGCATCATGTATGAGAGAACCAAATCGACATGGAAGTTCAGGTAATAATTATAATGGTAACCATTAGGGTTTATATGATCCTTACATTTGAGGTAATTATGGGTTATTATATGTTATGATAGAATATGAACAACATGAGATAAAGAAGAGGTTAAATTATGTTATGGTTATTTTTGAAGATTTTACCTCTTTTGGGGAATATTTTAAGAATTATATAGTTTTGGAAAAAGGACAACACAAAGTCTGTGTGACAACCAGTCGCGTGGGATGAAGCTGTGGGAATTTAACCCACAACCAAAGTCCAATTGGTATTTATCACCTACCAATGGACTACGTGATGTCCCTGGTTAGTTTAAATAATTCCTTTTAGTTATATGATTTTAGGAATTAAGAGTAAGTTGATTTTGTGTAATCAATATAAATGATTAGCCTATCATGGAGGATATGTGATTAGGTTAATTACTTTTCAGTATGAGACTTTAAGAGTAACTGATGTTATTTTGGAGAAGAATGTTAAGATTTATCTTAGGAGACAATGTGATTAAATACTTTAGAGATTTGTGTTTAAATCCTTGTTTGGTTTAATTTTATTAATTTTATGGATATTTGTTTATTTAATAATCTATATTGAACTTTGGGTGTTGTTTGAAAAATTTTGGAGATTAGGATTTCTTTTTGTAAATTTTTTTTTCTTTTTGGGTATTATCTGATCTCTTACTAAACTTTTCTGGTTTGGTTTTGGTTATGGTCTAAAGACATGGGAAATATATAGTTCTCTTTTTTGGATTAGGTGATTCTCAAGAAGTTGATTATATTACTCTAAAATTGAAAAAGTCTTCCTAAATACTCGTCTTTTGGAGGAAATATGAGTTTGAGTAAAGAATCTAGTAAAAGATAAAAGACTACGTGACAAGTAAGTATATTTCATTATGATTTAGTTAAGCTCAAAAATAAATTCCTCAATGAAAATTAACTGAAAACAAAAATGTTGTCTGTTAACTGTTCCTAATGGGGAGTCGAATAACATTTAACCCATCACAAGTTTGTGATTTTCTTATGGTTAACTTTCTCCTAGACATGTTTACTATCACCCTCCATGAAAACATGACCCTTTTTTTCTCCTCCATATCCATATTTTCATACGTGGAATCCTAGTATGGGCTAACATGGGTGACCTTTTACTTATTTCCCTTTCTTTTAAAGTGATATTTTTACTGACTCTTGTTCCGATGTGGGGCATTCAATGAAGTTTCCAAGCCCAATTTTGAAATTGCGAAGACACAATTCCCAAAAGGGGGGAAGGGTGTATCATCCCAGATAAATAAATAATATTAAATTATACTGTTTATCAATATTTCTGAATAAAAGGTTAATACCACTTTAAAGGGAATGCTATTCTCGATGGCATACCCAATACGCAACAACGAGTTTCTTTGAAATCTTACGTTGCACACTAATAATATAATAATATTATAATAGTGAACACCTAGTCATTGTAATGGAGGGAATGAACAGAAATAACTACAAAATTATTACATATGTTTGTCAAATTTTTTTACGTTTATCCAATAAATGTTATATACTTAAAATCCAAATGAATCTAATTTCAATAATAAATACTCTAATATTTTTAAAAGATTGTTTTACCGCCTTTTGATGGCGAAACTTATTTAAATATAAAATTTGAAAATTTTATAAGCTCTATTTGATAAAATAAACTTATTCTTTATGATTGGGATATTGAAATTTACTTTTGTTATATTTTTGGTTTGTTTCTGACACTGTTCATTCTTTTTAATACATAGTGAAAAATATTGCATTTTACATCAAAACTTCTTTTTCATTTAATTTAAATATATGGTTAGATAATCTGTTTTCTTGGGTTTAATGTTTAATTAGAATATATTTTTACAATTTAATTCAATGGTGGTCATTATAATTAATTTCACATTGAAAATGGACATAATCAAGTGCCAAACTTTTCATAGATATTACTAACAAAAAAACTGCTATTTGTTTTGACTGTGGAAATTAACTATATGATTTATTAATGAAATTTATATGTTCTGAATTTGTTAAAATGGACATAATTTCTGAATTTGAAATATCAAATATAGCTTAGGGTTAATTTTTGGTATTTTTCTGATAATGATTTTTTTAATGACTAGTGAAAAATAATGTTTTCAATTCTAAATTTCCATTTCATCCAATTTATTTATGTATTTAGATTTTAATTTTAATTGTTCTTTAAGTATAATTGAATTATTTTTTTATCACTTAATACAATTTGTTTCATTGGAAGAAATTTCACTTTTCAATTGGATGTAAAAACAAGTCAATATTTTGATAAATTTTACTTCTTAATAACTCATCTTTTGTTTTTACAACGAGATTTACTTTTGAATTAATTAAATCAATTTATGTGTTTTGAATTTGATGAAATGGATTACATATTTGGAATTAGAAGTTCCAAATTATGGAATTAATACTCTTTTGTTTTTGGACATTATGAATAGTAACGACGGTAATTATCTTCAATTATCGTGATTAATTAGTAATCGGGTAATTATGGGTAAGAAAATAATATCATAAAAATATAAAATGACCCCAAATTGGTTCCCAATGCTATTGGTGGTGTCATGGTCGACCATGTTATGCCTTTTTCCAACCATGGGATCCCATGGATTTACATTAGTGTGATAGTGACCTTTTATCATATTTTTTAAAAGAAAGAAAAATGTAACCAAAGTATGTAACACCTAAGTAAAATAATTTTAATTTTGTATACATAAACTATATCTTAGACTATAAATATTCATTAGAAATCTAAAAAAATTTCCTACATCTTTATTTTTTTTATAATTTCTTAGACAATTAATAAATTATTTTTGACACTGTGATGATGTAGTGATTACCTCATAAATGAACGATTTAAATAAAATTAGAAGATATGGTGAAATATAAGTCTTAAACATGTCAAAAACCTATTATATGGTTTTATTTAGAAACCTTATCATCTTATCCTCTAAATATATCCGTTTGGGACCTTTAAAATCCGAAAATCACTTTATAATAATGTAATATTTTATAACTTTCCAAGAGTGCCCCTCCTCTTCTCTTATAAAAGGCCACCACCTCTACCACCTTACCCACACTTCTCAAGACTTTGTCTCAGCCAACCCCTGTCCATTTCATCTATCCAAATCCATCTATTAATCATTGAAGCCTCACCCTTGGAAGAATGCTCTTCAAGAAACCCTTTTGGTTCAAACCAAGAGGAGTTACCCGATTTGAAGTTAATGTCTTCACTTGAGTTCTTTTGTTTTATTTTGCTTCTCCAAACCCCTAAAATCTTTTTATTAATTTCTCTTGTAACAACACAATTATCTTAAATATAATATTAAATTGGTATTTGAAGGATTCAAGCTACACTGACACACACCTCTGTCTAATGGTTAAAGAACATACTGTTTTTGTGGATGGTGAATTACTGCCTCACGAAATGATAATTGTTCAATCTTCTCTTAACACCTTACATGATGGCCATTATGATGTCACTGTATTTTATATATTATATATATGGTATTTATGTTTTCCATATGCTTCTGTATTTTATATTTAAAACATACCTTTATGGTCTGAATGTTGTGAAAATGCGATAATTTCATACGGGGATGTGTGGACTACCGCCCCCTCAAGTGATGTGACTCGTTCATGAAATACATGGAATGTGTAAAGAATGAAATTAATGAACTTTTGTGACCTATAAAACATATATATTATAATGGAATTATAATATATATATATATATATATCTCACTTATTTTTAGTTCCATTAGTATGTCAAAGAAATGAAAGTAGCGTTCATGCATAAATACGGCCAACCGTCTCCATGAACGGTGAATTTCATTCCTTTTTATCTCCAAATTTTATGGAATAGTATAAAATGAATATTTACTAGATATATATGATATTTAAATCATTAATACTATAATGGAGATTATTTACTTATAACTACATGGACAATCATTTTCAAACAAGTTCATTTTTGACTCATTTACCAAACATCGACAAAAACATCTGATATGAACTCACATTATTATCCAATTATTATAACATTATAATATTTGATATGAACAGAATAATAATATTTAAAGGAGGACCTTACGCAATTATAAATTGACCAATGTTTATTATTCAGGAATATAATGAAACGAACAATGCAAGTCAGACTTCAAGTAAGGGATTCGACATCTCTCTTTCTTTTCACGTACCCTCTTTTATGTCATTTAATTTATTATACATGTTCTTATGTTTGAGGATAATCTTTTATATTCATCATAATTTAATTTTTATTTTCATATTATGATATACCCCCTCTTAATCTCATCAATTCATTTTTTTGAATTTTTAAGTGGTATCGTTAGGCTGTTGAATTTTCGTAAGGGATCCTACCTCTCTCTCTCTTTTTAAGTACTCTATTTTATGTCATTTATGATAAGCTCATCTTTATTATGTTTGGGGATGTTCTATTATATTCCACATTCTGTAATTTTTATGTTCATATTATGAGAGACCCTATTTGTCTCATAAATCAATTTTTGGAAGTTTTAATTGGCGTTGTTAGGCTGCTGAAATTTCGTAAGAGACTTTTAATCTCACCTTTTGTTATCATGAGATTCATGATACATTTTCCAATATTTCCTTTTTAGTGGTCTATGTACTTTCCATTATTCTACTCATTGTGTAATACACTTTAATTTATGAGTATTTAGATCAATGTTATACAGTCCTTCTTCCATGGTGTGTACGTTTCGAAAGTTACCCAAATCAGAAAGGGAACCTTTCACCCTCAAATTTTTCAAAGGCTTCTTTTGTTATGTCTTTTAATTTTCATCTTATTATGTTGGGATATTATAATTCCCTAGCCTTAATCCTTACTTAATTTTGATTTATAACAAGATTACACCCTGAGGATCTTTTCAGGTTTAGAGTTTTAGAGAATTAGATCATAAAAACATGCATTACATTCCACATTTAAACAAAGTGGTTTCATAAAGATAGTATTCATTTTTTCCATCAACGGAAACATATTGAAAATAAAACATGGATTCTTTCTTGAAACATCCTTGAAACTGTCATCTTATCATGTACCTTTCCCTTGACCTATGAAAAACATTTCAAAAAAACATGGGATGAGCACAGAAAACTCAGTATGGGTTATAAAAACATGGAAAGGAAACATGAGTTCATATATACATAAGAATGAAATCATAATTTACCCATAAAACATAAGCACTTTAATATACCTCATAAAATCATGAATAAATCAAAGAAATCATAAGACATAAAGGTAACATGAGGCATTCATAACATTCTTACATAGGGATTAACCCTCTTGGTTACATTTGGAATACCCATCACAGTATATTCCCTAAATCCCTCCGGAGAAACCTTAACGTTTCAATGATTCACGTTGACCAATGCATTGGAGAGCTATATCGGGTTCACCAACCCTTAGTTTATCACGGAACCACCCGCCTTCATAATAATGCCCAAGAACCAAAACATAATTGTATCACATAAAACATGCATAAAGGAAACATAACATTTCCACCTTTCAATCACAAGATATCAATACAACACATTGATATAAAAACATTATGAAAACCATTTTCAATAACAAAATAAAATATTAGTAAAACATGGTATTTATTTTTCTATAAAAAAATTATGGCTTATAGAGGAAGACAAAACTCAAATAATGGCCATGTCGGCGGAGAAGTCGTTGTCACCGCATACGTACGACAAAAAACATTCCCTTTGGTCGTTTAGTAAACGCTTCATATAAAAAAAATATTCTTTTTGAATAAACGTAAAAGTCAAAGGGGTTTATACACCGTATAAAAGAATGTTGTGTATAAAATAAAATATGCCTCAATGAAAGGAGATTGAGACTCAGTCCCATACCTCATGTCCGACTTGACTCGATCGTTCTTTAATCTCTTGAATAATAAACTTGAGTTAATTTTTACTTGATTAAAAACCTTCTTCAAGTTCATTATTCATTTTATATCACTTATTACCATGTCATTAACACTATGTAATTATTTTAGATAATACTAGTCGTTCTAACGATCATTGGTACTTGAGTCAAAAAATGCTCTTTATAATTACAAGTTGTTCATTTATCCATTATATCCAGACTTATAATAATGATTTATAAATCATATATATCATATATATTTAGTATATACATGCATTTATAATATTACATAATGTTTAGAGGTAAGAAATGAAATGCACCGTTCATGGAGATGGTAAGCCGTACGTACGCATGAACGCTACTTTCATTTCTATTTCGTATTTTTATAGAATGGAATAAAAATGATATAAAGGTATATTATAATTACAGTATAATATCATATATAATACCATTAATTAAATCCTTTATACGTCCCACATATGGCATTAACGAAATCAAATCACATTGAGGGGGCGGTAGTCCGCACTTCCTAAAAAGAAGATATCATGTTTACTCATAATGGTAAACAAAAAGATATGCCATAAATGAAAAATACAGAAGATTAAGTAAAACATAAACATATTATATATTATATATAAATATATTTACATCTTAATTTCCACCTTTGAAGGTGATATATGAGTGTTGAACAATCATCGTTTCGTGAGGTAGAAATTCTCCATCCACGTAAATAGTATGTTCCTTAACCATTAGATGTAGGTATGTGTAAGTGTAGCTCGAATCCTTCATATAAAAACATACTAGTATATTTAAGATACTGGAGTTGTTACAAAAGAAATGAATAAAAAGAGTTTACGGGGTTAGATAAGCAAAATAAAAAAAAGGACTCAAGTGAAGACACTACCTTAAAATCGGGCAAATCCCTTTAGTTTGAGCACAAAGGCTTCCTTGGTAAGAATTCTACCCCAATAGAGGCTTCAAGGAGTAATAGAGAGATGTGGAGAGACAAAATTGGTAGGGTTTGGCAAAGCCAAAGGCTTTGGAAGTTTAGGTAAGGAGGAAGAGGTGGGGGCTTTTATAAGAGGAGAGGAGGGGCACTGTTGGAATGTAAAGAAATATTACTTTATTTTCAAATGGGTTTCGGATTTTAAAGGTCCCACATTGATGTATTTTGAGGATAAGGTGATAAGGATTCTAAATCCACCCATAAAATAAGTTTTGGACAAGTGTAGCTCATATATTTTACATTATCATTCCATTTTATTTAAATCGTTAAATAATGAGGTAATCAGTGCATCGTCATGATGTCATAAATAATTTAATTTATTTAATGTATAAAAATTATTTAAAAAATACGATGATATAGAAATTTTTTTATCTTTACAATGAATATTTATATTCCAGAATATCATCAATGTAGACAAAATAAAAAATGTTTAAATCAGGTGATATATTCTTGTTATATTTACTTTCTTTAAAAAAATAAAAATATAACAAGTCACTTTTCAACAAAAGTGATTCCATGGGGTCCCAAATTTTGGAAAAAAGTATCCCATGGTCGGACATGAGACAACCAGTAGCATTAGGACACATTTTGGGTCTCATTTTTCATTATTATGATATTATTTTATTATCCTTAACTACCCAATTAATCATTAATCAAGATAATTAATGTTAATTACCGTCGTTACTATTCATAACGTAAAAAAACAAAAGAGTCTTGATTATATAATTTGGACCTTATAATTCCCAATATTTAATCCATTTTACCTAATTTCAAACACATAAATTGGAATAATTGATTTAAAAATAATTCTCGTTGTCAAAACAAATAGCGGGTTTTTTTGAAAAAATATCTATGAAAAGTTTGGCATTAGTTTATGCTCAAATTTAAAGTGAAATTAATCATAATGACCAAAATTGGATTAAATGGTAAAAATATATTCATATTAAACTTTAATACCAATTAAAAATATAATCTAGCCATATATTTAAATTAAAAGAAAAAGTAGTTTTGATGTAAAATGCAGTATTTTCACTATTCATTAAAAAATGAACATTGTCAGAAAAATACCAAAAATTTATCCAATGTAAATTTCAATGTCCCAATCAAAAATAATATGTTTATTTTGACAAATATAGATTATAATATTGTGAAAATTTTGATTTAAAAAGGGTTTTCCATCAAAAGGCAGTAAAACAATCTTTTAAGAATATTAGTATATTCCATGCATAGGATTGGATTTATTCTCATTTTAGTCCTCTAAAACACTATCTAAATAATTAATAGACATAGATAAAAATATCTATTATTCATTACTTACTTTGGATGTTACATCCTTCCCCCCTTTCGAAAATTTCATCCCCACAATTTATTTACTTATCTAATAAGTGGGGGTACTTATCCCTCATTGCATTTTCATATTCCCGTGTTGCCTCTTCAATCATGTGGTTTTTCCACAAAACCTTTACATGATGAATCACATTATGACATAACACTTTCTCCCTATGGTCAAGAATCTGGACTGGTTGTTCCTCATAAGATAGGTTCTCTTCCAGCTAAACTACCTCTGGACTCAAAACATGAGATGGATCTGGCGTATACATTCTCAACATCGAAACATGAAAACCATTATGTACCTGAGATAAACTCGAAGGTAAAGCCACTCTGTAAGCAACTGATCCAACTCTCTCCAGAATTTCATATGGTCCAATGAACCATGGACCCAGCTTTTCATTCTTACCAAATCGCATCACACATTTCCATGGTGATACTTTGAGAAAAACATGATCACCTACCCCAAAAGAGAGATCCTTCCTCCTATTTTTTGCATAACTCTTCTACCTGATCTGAGATGTTCTCATGTGTTTCTGTATCAGCTGAAATTTTTCTTCCAACTATTCTACCAATTTCGGTCCCATTAACTTCCTTTCACCCACTTCATCCCAGAAAGCTTGAGTTCGACATTGCTTCACATATAATGCCTGAAATGGTTCCATCTGTATACTCGAATGAAAACTATTATTATAAGAAAAATCAACCAATGAAAGATGTTGGTCCCAACTTCCCTGATAATCCATCGAACAAGAATGTATCATATCCTCCAATGTCTGGATCATTCGTTCTGACTGCCAATCTGATTGAGGATGAAAATCTGTACAAAAATTTAATTGAGTACCGAATGACTTTTGAAGGCCTTTCCAAAAGTTAGATGTGAACCTGGGATCATGGCCAGATACAATGGAGAGAGGAACTCCATGTAACAGGACTATCTCTTTAAGATACAAACGGGAAAGATGATCTAGGGAAAATGTACCATGTATAGCAAGGAAAAAAATTGATTTGGTCAAGGGGTCACCAATAACCCAAATTCCATTATTACCTCGAGATGTCTTCGGTAATCCCACAACAGAGACCATGGATATTTTCTCCAATTTCAACTCTGGAACTGGTAAAGGCTGATGCATCCCTTTCAGTAATTGCCGCTCTACATTAACCTGATGACAAGTCAAACACTTCACAGTAAAATCAGCAATATCTCTTTTCATTCCGTCCCACCAGTAATACTCACGAAGATCACTATACATCTTAGTACAGCCATGATAAACTGAAAACGTAGAACTATGAGCTTCAAATAACAACTCTCTCTTCAACTATGAATCACAAGGCACACACAATCTCTTCCCAAATCTGAAAACACAATCATTATCAATGTTGAATTCAGGCAACTTACCCTTCTGAACCAGCACTACCCTTTTCTGCAACTCACTGTCTTGCTTCTGTGCTTTCTTGATTCTGTCTGATAGAGATGATCTCACTAATACCTGAAACAAAACAAAATAACTTCCTGCACCAACAACTTCTATTCCAAAGTTCATCAATCAAAAACCAAAGGATCTCGTTCCAAACATATCATGGTTAATGAAGCATTACTTTTTCGACTCAAAGCATCAACCACTTTATTTTCTTTTCCCGGATGGTAATGAATTGTACAATCATAATACTTGATTAATTCTAGCCATATCCTCTGTCTCATGTTCAATATTTCTGAGGTAATATATACTTTAAAATTTTGTGATCGGTATATATTTCACACTATAATCCATACAAATGATGCCCCCAAATTTTTAAAGAGAAAACAACAGTAGCTAATTCCAAATCATGTGTAGGGTAATTTACCTCATGAGTCTTCAACTGTCGTGAAGCATAACCAATTACATGATCATTCTGCATTAGGACGCAAACAAGTCCTTTTAATGAAACATCACTGTATATAACAAACTCACCATTCCTGGAAGGTAGTGCCAAAACTGGAGCATTCACCAATCTTATTTTCAATTCTTGAAAAGAATTATCACATTCTTTTGTCAGATAATCATAACACCCTTTCGAGTAAGCTTTGTCATTGTACTAGATAACAATGAAAAATTTCTAACAAACCTTCAGTAATTCCATGCCAAATCAAGGAAGCTACAAATCTCAGTTACATTTGTGGGTCATGGCCATTCGTTAAAAACCTTTGCTTTTGCAGGATAAACAGTTATCCCATCTTTAGAAAAAATATGACCAAGGAAAGAAATTTTTTGAAACCAAAACTCACACTTTCTGAATTTCCCTTACAATTTAATTTCTTTCATGATTTTCAAAATAACTCTTAAATGTCTTTCATGCTCTACTTTACTTTTAGAAAACAACAAAATATCATCACTGAAAACCACCACAAACATATCCAAAAACTCATGGAAAATTCTATTCATTAAGTCCATGAATACAGCTGGTGCATTGATTAACTCAAAAGGCATTACTACAAATTAATTATGGCCATATCTTGTATGGAATGTGGTCTTAGGAATATCTTCTTCCTTTACCTTCATCTGATGGTACCCCGATCTAAGGTCAATATTTGAAAAATACTGAGCTCCCTGGAGCTGATCAAACAAATCATCGATATGAGGAAAAGGATATTTGTTCTTAATAGTGATGTTATTCAAGGCTCTATAATCAATGCAAAGTCTCATAGAACCATCTTTCTTTTTAACAAATAAAACAGGAGCACCCCATGGTGATGTGCTAGGTCGAATGAAACCTTTCTCTAATAAATATTGCAATTGCTCCTTCAACTCTAAAAGTTCAATTTGATACATTTGATAAGGGGGTTTTGGAATTGGCATATCATTTGGAACTAAGTCAATAGTAAATTAAACTTCTCGATCTGGTATTATTCAAGGAAACTCATCAGGAAAAACATCATAATACTCATTTACCACTGGCACATCATTAATCTGAACTGTTCCCTTGTTTTCAACAATGTGTGCAAGGTAACATTCATTTCCATCTTTTACAAGTTTCTCAGCCTCTTGATATGTTATCAACTGTAAGGGTTCATTATTGTACACAAACTGAAAGACTTTCTGAAAAATAACTTCTTTAGATCTACAGTCAATCTTAGTATGGTAAATAGAGAGACAATCCATACCCAGGATAACATCAAACTCTACTAGAGGTAAAAAAATAAGGTTTGCAAGTAGGTTCTTTCCACGGATAAGGATACGAAGGTTCTTATAAATTATTTTTTCCTCAACATTTCCCCCATGTGTTTTTACCACAAGTTCAGGAGTCATTTCTTGAGATGGTATTCCCATTTTACTAGAAAAGTTTTGAAAGATGAAGGAATGTGTAGACCCCGAATCAAACAACACACTGGCATAATCTGAATAAACAAACAATGTACCTGATACAACTTCATTTGATGGCCTGAAATCTGCGAAAGTAGTTGCAAAGGATATCACCACCCCTTTCTTCTTGTTTTCTAACTGGTTCTCATCACTCAAGCTCTTTGTCAGACACTCGTTTGCATAGTGACCCATCTCATTGCACTTAAAACATTTCACTAACTGTAAATCTAATTTGGTTTTACATTCACGAAGATCTTTTTTAGTGCAATCTCGAGCCTTATGTGCCATCTCACCGCATTGGTAGCACTTTCCAGAATTCAGAAGACATTCCCCAGCATGCCTTTTACCACATTTATCACGAACTGGAAACTTAGTTTTCTTACCATCAGACCTTTTTGATGAATTATTCCCTTTTCTCCTGCCACCTCGGTCTCTTCTTCTGCTGGTTGTTATAGAATACTTGATCATCGAAAAACTCCATTTCCACCTTCTCAGTACATCGAACAAGCTTTTCATAACTTTTAAACTCACGAGAAGCCAATTACCTTAGATATTTTGGCTTTAATCCTAAGAAAAAATGATTGATTTTACTATCAAGGTCTCGGATAAAATTTGGAGCATACCTTGCGAATCGAGTCATCCTCTCTTCATAGGCAGCCACTGATTCTTCCTATTGCCTCAATTATAAGAATTTTTTTTTCATCCAAAGTCGAATAGCCTTAGGAAAATACTTCTCAAGAAACATAACTTTGAATTCATCCCAGTCGAGAGCATCAATCTCATCAGCATCCCTGATATTTTTAACCATCGACCACCACTGATCTGCTTCACCCTCCAAACGGTAAATAGAAAGACTAAACTTTTGATTTCCTAAACACCCCATGACATCAAAAATCTTATGTAGTTCATTAGTCCACCCTTCAGCTAGAATAGGGTCAGATGATCCTCTAAATGATGGGGGATGTTTACTCATGAAATGTTCCACCACTGACATGTTCCTTTGTGGTTGATCTGGCTGATCTCATGCATGGATACCACCACCATTTATCGCTTGAGTAAACTGCGCCATTACTACAACAAACTGTTCAGTTCCAATTCTGACCATCTCAGGATGCTGATTCAGAAGGTTATTTTCTTCTGCATGCCTTCCTAGCACTTCTTCCCTATTTCATCTTCGAAAAAACATTCTGAACAAAAATGTCATAGATGCAACAACATGGTATTCTTCAAATTCTATATCATTTCAATTTTACCATAAAAAAATATTTTTGGATAATCATTTAATAAAATTCTAACTCCTAAAGTTATCTAAACCGACCTCTGATACCAACTATAAGGACTCAGCCTTAATCCTTACTTAATCTTGAGTTATTACAAGATTACACCATGAGGATCTTTCAGGTTTAGAGTTTTAGAGAATTAGATCATAAAAACATGCATTACATTCCAAATTTAAACAAAGTGGTTTCATAAAAATAGTATTCATTTTCCCATCAACAGAAACATATTGAAAATAAAACATGGATTCTTTCTTGACACTTCCTTGAAACTATCATCTTATCATATACCTTTCCCTTGACCTATGAAAAACATATCAAAAAAACTTGGGATGAGCACAGAAAGCTCAGTATGGGTTATAAAAACATAGAAAGGAAACATGAGTTCATATATACATAAGAATGAAATCATAATTTACCCATAAAACATAGGAACTTTAACATAACTCATAAAATAATGAATAAATCATAGAAATCATATGACATAATGTTAACTTGAGTCATTCATAACATTCTTACGTATGGAGTAACCACCTTGGTTACATTTGGAATACCCATCATAGTATATTCCTTAAATCTCTTCGTAGAAACCTAAATGTTTCACTCCTTCACGTTACCTAATGCATTGGAGAGCTATATCGGGCTCACCTGCCCTTATTTTATCACGGAACCACCCGTCTTCATAATAATTCCCAAGAACCACAACATAATCGTATCACATAAAACATGTATAAAGGAAACATAACATTTCCACCATTCAATCACAAGATATCAATACAACACGTTGATATAAAAACATTATGAAAACCATTTTCAATACCAAAATAAAAGGAAAGTAAAACCTGGTATTTATTTTTCTTTTAAAAAAGTATGGCTTGTAGAGTAAGCCGAAACTCAAATAATGGCCATGGTGGCGGAGAAGTCGTTGTCACCGCATACGTATGAGAAAAAAACAATCTCTTTTGTCATTTAGTAAATTCTTCGCATAAAAATAAGATTCATTTTGAAAAATCAAAAAATTCAAAGGATTTTATACACCGTATAAAAGAATGTTGTGTATAAAATAAAATATGCCTCAATGAAAGGAGATTGAGACGCAGTCCCATACCTCAAGTCCGACTTGACTCGATCATTCTTTAATATTTTGAATAATAAACTTGAGTTAATTTCTACTTTCTTAAGAACCTTTTTCAAGTTCATTATTCCTATTATATCACATATTACCATGTCATGAACACAATGTAATTATTTTAGTTAATAATGGTCGTTCTAACGATCATTGGTACTTGAGTCAAAAAATGCTCTTTATAATTACAAGTTGTTCATGTATCCATTATATACAGAGTTATAATCATGATGTATATAACATATATATATCATATATATATATATTATATACATGTATTTATAAAATTACATAACGTTTAGAGGTAAGAAATGAAATGCACCGTTCATTGAGACGGTAAGCCATACGTACGCAAGAACGCTACTTTCTTTTCTATTTTGTATTTTTATGGAATAGAATCACAATGATATAAAGGTATATTATAATTACAGTATAATATCATATATAATACCATTATTTAAATCCATTATACTTCCCACATATGGAATTAACGAAATCAAATCACTTTGAGGGGGCGGTAGTCCGCACTTCCTAAAATGAAGATATCACGTTTACTCATAATGGTAACCATAAAGATATTCCATAAATGAAAAATAAAGAATCAAAAGTAAAACATAAAAATATTATATATAATATATAAATATAGTGACATCTTAATGGCCACCTTTTAAGGTGATATATGAGTGTTGAACAATCATCGTTTCGTGAGGCAGAAATTCGCCATCCACGGAAACAGTATGTTCTTTAACCATTAGATGTAGGTGTGTGTAATTTTAGCTCAAATCCTTCTTATAAAAACATCCTAGTATATATAATATACTGGAGTTCTTACAAAAGAAATGAATAAAAATAGTTTAGGGGGCTGGAGAAGCAAAATAAAACAAAAGTACTCAAGTGAAGACACTACCTTAAAATCGGGTAACTCCCTTTGGTATGAGCTCAAAGGCTTCCTTGGGAAGACTTCTGCCCAAGGTGAGGATTCAAGGAGTAAGATAGATATGTGGAGAGACAAAATGGGAAGAGGTTGGCTGAGCCAAAGTCTTTGGAAGTGTGGGTAAGGAGGTAGAGGTGGGGGCCTTTTATAAGAGGAGAGGAGGGGCCCTCTTGGAAAGTAGAGAAATTGTTACTTTATTTTAAAATGGGTTTCGGATTTTAAAGGTCCCAAATTGATGTATTTTGAATATAAGCTGATAAGGATTCTAAATACACCCAAACAATAGGTTTTGGACATGTTTAGGTCATATATTTTACATTATCTTTCCATTTTATTTAAATTGTTAAATAATGAAGTAATCACTGCATCATCATTATGTCATAAATAATTTAATTTATTTAATTTCTAAAAATTATGAAACAAATACTATGATATAGGAAATATATTTAGATTTACAATTAATATTTATAGTCCAAAATATCATCTATGTAGACAAAATAAAAAATGTTTTAATCAGGTGATACATTCTTATTATATTTACTTTCTTTAAAAAAATAAACAGATAACAAGTCACTTTCCCTCAAAAGTGATTCCATGGGGTCCCAAAGATTGGAACAAGGTATACCATGGTCGGCCATGAGACAACCAGTATCATTAGGACACATTTTGGGTGTCATTTTTATTATTATGATATTATTTTATTATCCTTAACTATCCGATTACTCATTAATCAAGATAATTAAATATAATTACCGTCGTTATTATTCATAATGTCCAAATACAAGAGTCTTGATTACATAATTTGGACCTTATGATTCCAAATATTTAATCCATTTGACCTAATTTCAAACACATAAATTGAAATAATTTATTTAAAAATAATTCTCGTTGTCAAAACAAATAGCAGGTTTTTTTGAAACAATATCTATGAAAAGTTTGGCATTAGTTTATGCCCAATTCCAAAGTGAAATTAATCCTAATGACCACAATTGGATTAAATGGTAAAAATATATTCATATTAAACTTTTATACCAATTAAAAAGATAATCTATCCATATAATTAAATTAAATGAAAAAGTAGTTTTGATGTAAAATGCAGTATTTTTCACTATTCATTAAAAAATGAACATTGTCAGAAAAATACCAAAAATTTAGCCAATGTAAATTTCAATGTCCCATTCATAAAGAATATGTTTATTTTGAAAAATAAAGATTATGAAATTGTCAAAATATTGATTTAAAAATGGTTTTCCATCAAAAGGCAGTAAAACAATCTTTTAAGAATATTAGTGTGTTCCATGCATAAGATTGGATTTATTCTCATTTTAAACCTCTAAAACACTATCTAAATCATTAATAGACATAGATAAAAATATCTATTCTTCATTACATACATTGTATGTTACAGATATGTTCTTATAAATCCTTATTTTTGTATATTTTATGTCCAAGTGATGAGATAACCTTTATCTCTTTCATCAACTCTTTTTCTAAAAGTTGATGTGACACCGTTAGGCTGTCGAATTTTACCAAGGGAACTTCTTATCCAAATTTAGATTTCATTGGGTTCAACATATAGTTATTGAATATGTCATCCTTTTAATATGTGTCAATGACTTTTTATTTTTTTACACATAAAATACACTTATATTGGATGTATTTATATCGTTGAAACATAATTATCAGATTGAATTATCATTAATTTTAAAGATACCTTCTTTATAAGGGATTTTAGCTCATTTTACATTTCTATTGAGACTTCATTGTTGTTATGAATAGTTTACTCTTATATAGTGTATATACTATCCTTTGGCATATTATATCATGAATCCCTTTTTTCTCATGATATTATAAAGTTCTGATTAAATATTATTCCTCAATTATTGTATTCAAGTGTCTCTCATTTTGTTAAAAACCCTTTAACTAAAATATCATTTTAAATGTTTTAATGATTTATTCTTATTAATATTTCTAATTAATATCCAGGTTTTCAAAATGGTTTTATGGATTTGTTTATATGGATATTAATGGTTTAAAATGTTAAAATATTCAAAGTTGTATGGGACACTTTGATTAGAAAAATTCTTTATTAAATGTTTTAAATGGTTTTGAAAATGGTTTTTAGAATGGATTCAATTTTTTAAAATATTATATTTTTTATAGCAATATGGGAATGTTATCTTTCCTTTATTCTTATGTTATGTGCTATGATTATGTTATTGTTGTTGGGAATTTTTTATGAAGACGGGTGGTTTTATGATAATCTAAGGGCGGGTGAGCCCGATATAGATCTCCAATGCGTTGGGTAACGTGAAGGGATTAAACGTTAATGTTTCTCTTAATTGATTTAGGGAATATACTATGATGGTTATTCCAAATGTAACCATGAGGGTTACTCCCTACATAAGAATGTTATGAATGCCTCAAGTTACCCTTATGACTTTTGATTTCTATTGTGTTATTCATAAATCTTATGATTTCCTGAGGTATGTTAAATTGCATATGTTTTATTAGTAAAGAATGATTTCCTTGATTATTATGTATACATGGACTGATTTTTTCATTCCATAATGTTATAACCCTTACGTAGCTTTTTATGCTCAGCCCATGTTTTTGAAATGTTTTCACAGGACATAAAGTTGAATATGGTTAAGGATGGGATCAATGAAATGTCAGGCTGTCAAAAACAAGGAACTATACATGACAATTTTGTTCAAGAGTTTTTATTTTTCTGAAAAAAATGGAAGCTGAGTAGATGCGTCTACATTGTAATCTTTGAGATGTAATAATTATGTCCTAATTCTCTAAAACTCTAAACCTGAAAAGATCCTCAATGTGAATTATTCATTTAATTCAATAATAAGTGATGTTTAAGGCCCAGTCCTTTTATGCATCCTTTTATCAGTACCTTCATTTATATAATCTACTCTAGGTTCCAACTGGATCACAGAGAGGGTGTGAGATAAATATCAGTGGTCTATCACTAATAGTGTCTATAACATCCAACCCATGTAAAGAAAATGTAACTTCAATAAAATATGTGTATACAATGAAAATTAAATAAATGTAACTGAAGACCCATACACTTAATTTATCCCTCAGTTGGCCTCTGAACATTACTAGTACATTAATTTATTATTAGAATTTTATAAATTAGTTACAATTTAAAAATATATTAAGGATCCATTTTATGACAAGGAATCCTCTAATGAAATGTAATAATGATACTCTAGGGTAATAACTAATGAATTATAGACCTCAACGGTCACTAAATTGGAAAAAATTATAGCCAGTCTATTGGTAAAATTTTAATACAAAGGTGAATAGTGTATTTAATTCCACAATGAGACACCTACTGAGTCAATGGAGTCATCCATGGTTTTATGGGGTTGTTCAATTACAAGGCCTGATTGGATTTAACCATGAAATCTACTAGCCAATACTAGATCCATGGATGGTATCTCGGCCTTCTATAATAACATGTTAGGAATCATATGGTGGATTAGTATGTACCCAAGAAGAGACAGGGATTGAGATCTACTTGGGTCTCAACCAAAGAAAGCTATAACCATGAATCGTAATGGGGTTCCAAAGTGCTCCAAGAATTTTGTGATATGAATCAACGGAAATCTCAGGTATAGCCACTATTATTTAATTATGAGTCCATTTAATATTTAATTTGGTTCATGCATTTCATATCATTAGTGTCATATGGACATGTATCATGAATCCTTTTAAACAAGTCATAATTAATCAATATGTCCATTTGGTTCATTCCATTCCATTCATTTGTTGAAAATTACATATAGAATAAAACCATTATTTATACCATTTAAATAATATTAAATAATTAATAATAATTCGGTTACCATCCATTAATGTGGTATGGGGTGTAATGGACATGCAAGAGATGTTTATTTACATTTAATATTTTCATGTCATATACTTAGTATACTTCCCAATTTTCATTTCACATTTAATTATCAATTTGATGGAGATACCTTTTGTTTGTGAAGTGGAAGTGACATGGTAATTTACATTCCCCATTACTTGTTAAAACCAGAATTTATGATAAGGAGGCCTACCATTAGTGTGATTACGCTCATTTACATGTAAACAATGTATCAAAAGCTTCAAAAAACTAAAAACACAAATATAGAATATTATCCTAGATGGGAAGGATGGATATATGGGTGTAAAATCATATAACTAATAAAATATATAGAAAAAAAATAATCACATGGTCTTAATTATAATAATTATGACATATAAATTCAATAAACAACATCATATGAAGCCTGTGGTCCCCACATGAAAATTTGACAATCAACTGATGTAAGGGATGAGTATTAGACCACCAACCATAGGGTTGTAGGATCCTTATCCTCCAATATTGGACTCTAATTTATATTATAATAGAGTATATTCGAGAAAAAGGGAAAACACTCACACATTGATAACTTGGTCGATAGAAAGGGAGGAGGAGAATGACTAAGAATGACTTGAGTACGTGACATTTTGAATCTAATTTGATGAACATAAGATAAATCAAATCCCAAATTATGTACATATTCCAATCCAAATATTATTTCATCATAGAGATATAAAAAGAAAAAAATAGTTCAATCCATCATAGACCCTGATTAGGGGGATGCAAGAGGATTAATTAGATCAATAAGGTAAAAATAGTAAAATTTCAATAAAAATAGTATATTCCCAGTTTTTTACAATGTTTGGGAAACTGTATGCTAACCATGCACGATTATCTAGGAACTAGCTGAACATGTATGGTTATATATCGTGGAAATGCAATAAAATTTAGATGTGGTTCTACCCAAAAGTAGACCATCTGCACAATTAGGAAAACTGTGCACTTACTAGGCACCAACAATTCGCGATGGCCAGTTTCCCCAAAAAAATGTGTTTCAGGCTCTAAAAAATCCCTATCCACCACTAATAATTTTTTTAACTCATTGGGTATCTATATTAGATCGAAAATAACGATTTAGAGTTCAATTTAAAACATCCATGCTGGAGTGAATGGCCAGGTTCATACAGTCATCCAAATTAAATGAACATTTCCCCATGTTCAGATTCTAATAGTGTATAATGACTATCTGAGAACAATTCAAGACAATAATTCCAAATGTCATCCTCCTCCTCCCATATCTCATCCTACACATCCCATGATGCCATAATTCCCATACTAAATGGGAAAAATGGCCTCTAAGAAGCATTGTTCTCCAGTCAATGATGCACACTGGATACTCTACAAAGGTAGCATCACCATCTAACTCAACTTCCATAGGATCAATGTTATGAGATGGGTCAACATGATACTATAAAAGATATAAAAAATTATTGATGTTGTGTATGACATGGTACCTCTCATTATGTTTTAGCTAATATTCTACTTAGATGAGTCACTCTAGGATCTCAAATGAACCTTCGTAATGCTGCAAAAACTTCTCCTACTTCTGTAATAGTCTATGCCCTTGTCGAGGCGTTACATGAAATAATAACCAGATTCCTGAATTTGAACTCTAGAATCATCAGTGGTGATTGAAATAGGATTTCTGTCTAAACGTGGATGTATTCATACACATTCTGATCATCTAAACTAACTCCAATGTATCCTGAATGATATGAGCACCTAGTAGTGCTTCCTCACCCACCTCGATAATGCTCAAGGTTTAATAAAAAGATCTACCATATAAGGCCTCAAAATGAGCCATCAGAATTGGATCCCAGAAGTTTCTATTATATTCAAACTCAACATTAGGGTTATTATTTTCCCATGAACCGCCATAATATATTAAACATAATCAAATGACATCATCTAAAACCTATATTGTCCGTTATGATTTTCCATTGTTCTGAAGGAGAAAATTTGATCTTAGAATCGCATGTGATACCGTAGCCTTCTACAATCCATACAATAACCGTGAAGTGAAATTAATATCCCTAACTGAAACAACACTATGAAGGAACCCATGTAGTTGTATAATCTCACAGAAATTTAGTCACCTCATATCCTCAACGTATAAAGACTTCCAAATATGAATGAAGTTGGATACATTCATTAGTATGTCTATGAAAACCCGTAATACTTCTCTACCTCGTGGTGACCTAGGTAAACCGAATAAAAAAGTACATCAAAATATCTTCCCATTTTCATTATTATATTGAATGTTTCTGTAACAAAAATGTAGGTATCTAGTTCTCCACCTTCTCATACTGAATGGTGGAACACCTAGTGATAATGTTTTCAATCTGATGTTTCATCCTAAGCCACCAATACTTGTATCACATGTCTCGATACATATTTGGGATGCATGGATGAACTACCCACTCTGAGGCCTGAGAATCATTCATCAACTCCACTCTCATATATTTAGGGCCCAAGACATGACCATCAAAACGCGTGTTAGTATCTCTGTCTGTAGACAAATCTAATGGTGGGTTATCTATTGATATATTTTCACAGAGTACCAAGCCTTCATGATATTAAGATTTTCGACACATCACATTATCATGTTTTGAAGATGTAAATTTTAAATATTGATGATAATAAATCTCATGAATAACATGAATCTGATGATACATCATCAAAACGAGATATATTAACACATATTCATCATTTTCTTCTGTACAACATTTGCTAGATTTTTCCAACACAATGCATCTACATAAACATTACCTTACCCTGTTTTACAGGAATGATCAAAATTAAAGGATTTTAGATATTTTACCTATGCCCACTGTATGAGTATATAGTCATACTTACTAATGATATATATGAGTTTATTATGGTCAGTGTACATCAAAAATCACTCTCCCAATAGATAATGTCTCTTTAAATCTAGGGAATGGGGACTACATCAATCTCATGGACATGCATCGAGTAACTTCCCTCATGGGGCCCCAAACACTGAGATCCATATGTAATGATTGTATATTAATTCATCATTACATATCATATGAATATTTTTGGTGCATCATATAATATAATTTAACCTCTTCTAGGATCTAAAAGATTTAGAATATGTGATGAGGTAAGCCTCCCTATCAATTCCTGAATGGCTTTTTCGCACACTAATGACTAAAAGATCTTGACAATATTTCTAATAAGGATAGTAATATGGGAATAATTAAATGAGAAGTATTGTATGAAATAAATTTAAAACCAATCAATCCCCTAGAAACTCCTTATATCAAAAACATTATTGAACTACTCCCATGAAAAAACAACACTAACATTTTCTATATCAATAGATATGCATAATTCATAAATTATATAACTTATGAAGAGAACTTTTTATATCCAAATTGGGAACTTTTAATGCTTGTAATTAATATCATTATCCCACAGTGTAGACAAATTGATCTCAAGATGAATTGGATGTTCAATACGAGTGTGAAAATAAACCAAGATGCCATTCACAAAGACCATGACAAAAGAATTAGTGAATGGTTGGAACTCCCTATACCTCAGAGCCATTAAACTAGAAGGAATGTTTGTAAGACCAAAAATCATAACAAAGTACTCATACTTACAATACTTGATACAAAAAGCTTTATGAGGTATGTCTAATGGCCTTAATCGCCAAAGGTGATGAACCTATCTCAGGTCAATCATAGAGAAGACACAAGCTCCTTAGAGATGTTCAATGAGATCATATATTTGAGGAAGAGGATATAACTTCTTGACTATTAGGTGGTTGAAAATTTTATAATCTATGCATATCATAAAATTATATTATCCTTCTTCAACACAGGAATTGGAAAACCACAATAGGATATAATAGGCCTATAGATCCTCAAACTATAACTTGACCTCCAGATGCTTTGTAGGTTTCAACTTATATGGAGGAATGGAAACTGTATCTTCTCCAAGAACAAGCTTGACTGTAAAATCTACCACACTCTCAGGCGGTAATATAGAAAAATCATTGGGAACTATTTCCATAAAATGATCTACTACCTGAGGGAAATATACTTGTTGTAAACTCTGATCATCCATGAAGATATTTTAAATATTACCTTTCACTCCACCTAGACCATGATGCTTGGGTCCAACTCTATCATCATTTACATCCTACTCACCAATATGTATAAAACTACTTCCCTCTAGTGACGTAAATGATCACTACATAAATAGTAGTATAGAAATGCCTGGTACAGAACCAACTAATCCAACCTATGAATGACATTGAATCATGTCGCCTCAATAGTGATGTTATTCTATAATAAAGGGTAACTTCCTACCTAAAGGGGGATTTTTCTACACTAGTGTATGAAATCTATTCGTACCCCTAACGATATATCTTGGGTCATTATACCCCAAAAATATTTTATCTATAGTCAAAGAATTCCCAAGATAGTTATATAGAAAAAAGAGTTCTAAGCACCTATATTAAATATAGATGATAATATAGAAGATTCCACATGAATAGTACCTCGAACTATAGATGGTCCTGCAGGCTGACCCCAATATATTAGTTTTAGGGCATGCAATTTGCCGGACTGTCGGACTTATGAATCATATGGACTACCATGGTCAGAACAGCTCTGTTGGTGCTATTAGTGATCACTTTTTTGTCTTACACTAGTTTAAACTCCTCTTCTACTAGTCATGTCGGTGCAATTCCAACTCCTCAGCTGATGGGGCATAAAATAACCCACTTTTGAATGTGGAGATGGCATAGATCTTTTTCCACTCTAAGCTAGTGTAAAAAAACCTACAAAAATGTTGTAGATGTCTCGTATGGATATAAGCTTGTCATAACATTGGGTCTCTATCAAAATTAGGCCTCAGGTACGCCCATATTCCAAGCATATGAAACACTTTATAGCTATTGAACAACGCACTCATGTTGTCACTCCCCTAACAAGAAAACGCGAGAGAAAATTCCATACCAACGAATGAACCACTGGCCTAATGAGGATCTAATCCATTAAAATCAGTACTATTGGAATCCAATAGGATAAAATTAGTGATAAGAGATAGTATTTCTATTTAAAAGATAGTTCTAAGGAAAAATACATATAGATGTGTATGAATGCCATGCATAATACTATTCTCAAAGTGTCTAGTTCATATGAATCTAATTAATGGTTAGAAGTTATTCAATGGAATAAAACTTCATGAAACACACCGAATACTCAATGACTAACATATTACCATTCTTGAGATGTATGTACACTCTAGCTCAATCAGCTCTCAACATCTAAGAAAAAAACTGATCATAGAAGGATATTTGGAAATCACCACAAGACATGCCATGATGATGACCAACAAGGGTAATCACATCCGACCAATGATTTCCCAAATCCAAAAGCATGTATGTGGAAGTTATGACCCTACCCTATTGAGGATTTTCCAGATGCTCAAAAATATATAGGTTGTACTCTACCAAACACTCAGTAGTATCCATATCACTATCCCTTGAAATAGTAGACTGATGCTACTACTATAACTCATCAATCAGATCATCCATCATAGGTGCAAGGCATGGATCAATATGGATGGAATACAATAGACACGTGAATCTATCAAAAAATTGTGAATCAGTGCATGCATTAGGTATATCAGGTTGTGCCTCCAGTGTCACTCCTGGAGTTAAGATTGGCGGATCAGGCCCCACAATGTCTGGAGGATGGTCATCAACCCCATATTGGCGTATGATTTGAGGAATTCATTATTTAATTGGATTATAAATGAAGATCACATTCCTCATAACAAGCGTAGGAATAAATATTACCTCAATAGAAGAAGATGAATGTGAAAAAAAATCACTACCCAAGGGATACTACCCCAATTAACGGTGTAGATGACTTGGTATTGGTATGTTCTCAAGTATAAGATTCCTTTTAATTTACATTTAAAATCCCTTATGACATGTCAAGATAAGGATGAAAAAACAATTTATTTTAGATGTCATGATTCACATTATAATGTATAGTGATTTCCAGTGAATCAGTTCCCACACACATTATCATTAGAAACGACACACATTTTTTTATAACATAATTTCGTGATATAGTATATAAATCCTCCCAACCCATGTGTGACCATACACCTCATGAATTGAGATAGAAAATAACTTATTCACCTCCAAGAATAATAGAATAATTATATAACTATCACAACACCACTCAATAATCACATGAATATCTTGCAATGAAAATAGTAAAATTCACCTATATGGAATGGAAATATATTTGACATGTTATTTCATGGTTCCTATAATGATGCATGAAACAAAACTTTTTTCCCGCTTATCATTAGGCCATTGATGAAATCAAATATGTAAACAAAGTAATAACCAACAACAACACAGAGCAAGTGCATCACCAATAGTGAAATATAGTCAATTGTAATTATAAAAACAAACCAATAATTTTAATTATGCTAACATGGATTTAACCCCAAACTTGTATTTGTGATTCCCAAGAACGAATTATGACTAGATCCAAATGCATTAATAATATCCAATCCATTTTCTCCAAATATTAAATAATGAAAGTAAAAATATCATCATATACCACTTTGTGAGGTCCCGAAATTAGATGCCACTTAATAGGTTCCCCATGCTTGGTGGGCCACATAGCCTCAATTACATATCTTTAAAATCCAGAGGCTTTAGAATAGTAGACAGGGCCTAGGTTCTGTCTTTGGGGATACTCTGTCCCCATTATGAAAGTGTAGTAGTACAGATAAATATAATCATAGGTAAATAATGGATAAAATACAAGTAAAAAAGAAGTCCTAATGGAAAATAGATACCACAACATCAATAATTGAAATAAATGGAATAAAATACAACGATGGATGATGATATTTCAAGTATCCAGAAAATTGAAAACATTGATACCAGACTAAAATCATTACATGGTTCAAAAAGCATAAAAAATCAATGACTATACCAAGAATCTAGAGTACCATATTTTTCATTCTATTAAAAATATATTATCCTAAATCTCAAGAAATGAAGTTCTAAATGTATTATTCATAGCTTTATCTATAAAAGAAATCATATTATTTACTTCTAGTTTCAAACTGTACCTAGATAGGGTCTGAGATAAATTTCAATGTTCCACCACCAATAGTGTTTATAATAGCTAGCTCGTGCAATGGAAATGTTATAGTGTACAAATGTGGATATATTAAGTAATGCAGTATAATGTAACTAAATATTGGTGTACCTTATTCAGCCATTGGTTGGTGTCAGAATATAAAAAATATTGTATCACCTCCAAGAATAATTGAAGAATTATATAACTATCACAACACCACTCAACAATCACATGAATATCATGAAATGATAATAGTAAAATTCACCTATAAGGAATGGAAATATATATGACATGTGAATTCTTGGTCCCTATAATGAGGCATGTAACAACACTATTTTCCCTCATATCATTAGGTGAAAAATGAAATCAAATACATAAACAATGTAACAAACAACAACAACACAGAGCATGTGCATCACAAATAGTGAAACAATGTCAATTGTAATTGAAAAAAATAACAATAATTTTAATTATGGGTAACATGGATTTTACCCCAAACCTGCCTTCGTGATAACCTAGCATGAATTATGACCAGATCCAAATGAATTTATAATCTCCAATCCATTGTCTCCAAATTATAATGAATGAAAGGAAACTCTCATCATAAACCACTTTGTGACATCCCAAAATTAGATGCCATGTACTAGGTGCCCCATGCATGGTGGGGCACATAGCCTCAAGAACATATAGTCAAAATCCAGAGGCTATCAACTAGTAGAGAAGACCTAAGGTCTGTATATGGGGATATTATGACCTCATTATGAGAGTGTAGTAGTGAAGATACATACATTCATAGGTAAATAATAAGAATAAATTCATGTAAAAAGAAGGCACAATGGAAAATTGATACCACAAAATCAATAACTGAAATAACTCAAATAACACACAATGAGGGATGCTGATATTTAAATTATCCAGATTAATGGAAATCATGTATACAGGACCAAAATCATTACATGGTTCATAAAGCATAAAGGAAATCAAATACTATACTAAGAATCCAGAGTACCAGATTTTTCATCTGTCAATGATCTTCATCAAAAAATATCAAGAAATCAGGTTCTAAATATATTTTTCATACCTTTATCAACAAATGAAATCATATTATTTACTTCAAGTAGAAAACATCACCCAGAGAGCGTCTGAGAGAAATTTCAATTGTCCACCACCAATAGTGTTTATAATAGTTACCTCGTTCAATGGAAATGTTATAGTGTACAAAGATGGATATATTAAGTAATGAAGTATAATGTAACTAAATATTTTAGTACCTTATTCATCCCTTATATGGTGTTATAATATAACAAATTTACTAAATTATTATTACATGTTTATAAATGAGTCATATTATAAAAAAATAGTAAAGGTTCCAAGTTATTAAAAGGAAACCAGTAATGAAAATTAATAATTAATTTCTAAAGTAACAACCAAGGAAACAAAGATCTCAAGGGTTAGTAAAAAAGTAATAAGTGTGCCAAGATAATTGAATGATAATGATCTAAGAATCCTAGTTAGAGTAATTTCATAATAATATTTGTTCTGATTCTATGGTGTTCATCCTAGGTAAAACAAGGATAAAAAAGGACTGGGACTGATGGGATTTAATGATGGAATCATCATGTCAATGTTGGAGCCATGGAGTTTATCTAGGGAATATTTTAAAAATAATTGATTGATCCTATGGTGTCGCACCTTACATCCAAGAATATAAAATTATTAGGGTTTAGGTGGGTCTTAACCTAAGAAAACTGTATCCTTGAATCAAAATGTGGTTCCAGAGAGCCCATGGCATTCTCTGATAAGAATCCAAGTGTGCTCGAATCAAGACACTCTTGTTTAATTTTCGATAAGTATAAAATTTAATTTTTTCTAGGCATTTCAATTCATTACTATGTTATGTACAAGTAGACTTCATCATTTTAAATAAGTCATAATTAATCAACAAGTCTATTTGATTCAAACCTTGACATGGGATAGTGAGATAAGGCCATGTATCATGCAACAATTATTAATCTCATTTAATGAATATTAAATAATTATGGATCATTATTTGACCTTCTATTATTGATTTAAGGGTTTATGTGGATATGCAACCTATAATTATTTACATTTAATATAGTTGAGTCATAAACGTTATATACATTCCAATTTCCATTTCACATTTAATAATAAATTTGATGCACTTAACATAGGTGGATTAATTTGTAGATACATGGTATATTAAATTCACCATTACATGATACAACAAGAATTTATGATATTTAGGCCAACCATTTATGTGGTCAATCTGGAGAACTTTCAAAAAAATTGATTAAAAGTGTCAAAACAATAAAAACTCAATTATAGAATATCATCATATATATAATAAATGGACTTGAGGGTTTAACCAAAAAAAAATTATATGTATGAGAATATCATAATCATAAAATTCTATTTAATATAAGAATGACATAGAAATTTAATAAAGGGAACCTGGCGAAATTTGTGGGCCACTCATGAAAATTCAAAAATCTATCTATATAAAGATGTCATTAAGACCACCCACAAGAGGGTTCTACAATAATTATCCTCAAATATTATCCTCTAATTTTTTTAGATTGGAGTAGATCTTAGAGGATGGAAAAATGACCACACATTAATAACAAGGTCGAGAGAAAGAGAAGAAAAGAAAAAAAACAACATGATTGGTTAGCATTGGGAGTCCAAGGGGATGAACGAAAGGTTTATTATATTTCGGATAAAGGATATATTCCACTACATAGATTAGTACTAAGAAGAGATAAAAAAGGGAAGAAAAATTGGTCAATCTCTTATTAAAATACATTAAGAGTAAATAGGTGTTTTAAATAGACCATTAAAGAAAAAATATTATAATTAACCTCAAAATAGCATCTTCAAATTTTTTCTCCATTTTTTTACAAATAACACACAAAACATGAATTAGAACATGGGATGAATGGGCACTCACATAGTTTTCCTATATAATGGTTCACCAATATTTCTATATGGCTCTACAAAAAAAATACCATCTGTACTATTAGAAAAATTTTGTTTAAACCATTCAATATGGCCAGTTTCCCAAAAATTATGTGTTATGGGCTTTGAAAAAGACCCAAACACCCCTAATAACCATTATAACTCATTTGGAATCCATATTTGGTGGAAAATAAATAATTATACATAAATTTAAAGGAACAACACATTATTAAAAAACCAGGTTCTTGCATTATACTTATCACACTCTTGAAACTAGTCAGAATCTTCTCGAATACAGGAATGCATGTTTGATGACATTCAACCAAACCTTCATAGCCACATGACAGATTGATGGATTAGGTGAGGCTAAATATGACATAAAATCACACTATATTTTTTCATGTTTCTTAAATATTTATTAATTGAATAATGAAGACTAGGATGTTTCAGGACATGGTAATGAAATTATACTTGGATATTATAACCTATGTATGAGACCAAATCTAGGTTCATAGGGATAGAAATATCGTTCATGTAGTCAACTTTTTACACAGTGGGTCTATTTAACCATTGGTGTTTCAAATGTTGTGTGATTTTGTTCTTAATATTTTCATTTGTGGCCTAGTATAGATTTAGATGTGTTTTATTCCTGATCATTGGCCCATATAGATATATAAAAACATACATGATTCTTTCAGAGACATAATTATATGCATGTGTTATATTTAACATCGATACCATGAAATGAGATATATGATATACTAGAAAAATAAAATTAATGAACTTTTATATAATTCTAAAACCATTATTTTTCCATTTTTAGAGAGAAAAAGAGTTAGTGGATCTCTTTTATTATCATTTATTGAAGTATACCTTCTGGTTACCCATTTTTCTATGGTCTCCACCTGCCTTGTATACAAAATGGATCTTCCTTGTTTTTGAATTGAACATCATTGTATTAGAAATTAGTGTGCTCCTAATGCAGATGAGCTAAAGCCTACTTTAGTTCATTAGGATAATGTTGGTATTTATCATCCCAAAAGCTTATTGAGGCTTATGTGGTTATTGTAAAGGGATATTTCTAGTAAAATGAACTTTATATTTGAGCTAATGATATAGTTTAAACAACATGACTCATGTATTTTCTATGGGGATGGAGGCCCAATAAAAGAAGCATTCTGGATTGAGTTACTTCTAGAGATATTCAAGCACCTACAGACACCCAAAAATTATATGGTGATTCACGCTACATATATACTTCATAGACCAGCATGAATATTTTTTAATATTCTAGAGATATTTGGGAAGCTATAAGAGTAATCTTGGAAGGAATGCATGATTAATTTATTAAGACACTTCTATTCAGAGAAGTTTAGGGATGAGAATGATCATGATTTTATGTATCTGTCACATTATATTAAGTCGGTGCTAGAATACATTGAATTTTTTACATACATGAAATTATTTTCACCACCATTATACGATGAATAGATATCCATAGAGAGACTTTTTTTAATATGAAATTTTCTACGAGATCAGCTTAAATATATATTTTCTTATGTTTAGAAGTATTAAGGGTGTGATGAACTAGGATATCCTTATAGAAGAGAATATGATAGAGGAACTGAGCATGATCCATGGTATTTTTGTATCATATAAGCAATACAAATAATTTTTTACAAGAAAGTAGTGTGAAGACCATATAGGGAAGTGAATAGTCAACTCAGAAGCATATTTTTTTTAGTGTTATCAATGTGGCATGTTTGTCTATAAGAACCCATTATTTCCTTTACCTGTAGGTTAGTTTCATGTTAATGGAAGATTGGTCCATATTTAGAAGTTCTATTTGACAATTCCATATCATACCAATGAAAGGGGTTCAAGACATTTACATGAGTCTATAAGGGTCTCATCTTCAACCTTTTATACCGGTAGTTGGTTTCTTTCTAGATATTCCGGACGAGGATGGTTATGCAGTACCCAAGTGTAGTGGAGGTAGTACCAGGAGGTGAAATATAAAAAACTAGTTAGAACAAATTCAAGGGTTAAGGGCCATCTGTGATTCACTTTATGCAGACTAGATCATCTTCAATGGATTCAGGAGTTTCTACGCTCAGTGGAATGATTATTTTATCATAACCCTTATATTTTGTTTTGTTAATACAAGAGAATCACATTCCTTTTTATATGATCAATTTTAAATAGTTGGAGAATATATTTAGAAATTATAGATGATTCCTTGATCATTAATACATAATTTTTTGAGGGTTCAGAGAATATCAAATGCATAAGGACAGGTTCATTAGAGATTGGTATTTGCTATGTATTTTGATAAAATATTGTCCATGATATAATACGATTAGACATAATTTTTAGTATGGATAGTCTATTTTTATACATGGATTATATCATATACTATTAGAATATAGATGAATTTTTATCCTTATATGGAGGAATTCATTTTTACCTGGGTGAGTGGGATCATTACGATGGTCTTTCATGTCTAATTAAGGGATGATTTGATTATATGATGACTGAAAAAGTCAATAATAATTGTAAAAATGGTTAAATGAAGAAAAATTATTTTCATCTAGTTATTGATTTGGTTTATCAGGATTCCATTATTGGTGAGGTATATGGATTACTAGATGGGCAATAAATCATGTTCACGATCAAGTTGGTTCTGAGAGCATATGTAGTTTCTACCATGCCTTCTAGAAAAGATCTAGAAAATCATTTGGCGTTGAAAGTATATATATAAGATCCTAAAGATAATTGTTTTATAATACTATGAATATATTCTTGGGGTTTTTTAGTCCTCATCCTAATAAAGTCTAATTACACATTTATCTTATGTTAGGATTATGTGGGATTTAACCAGATGAAAATAGTGCAAAAAATGTCATTAACATTGGTTATTTTTTATTTTTTACGTCAGTTATTAGCTGACGTGAATACATACGACTTTATAAATATATATTTACGTCAGTTGTTTAAAAACCGATGTAAAAACATAACATCGCGATGTTTATCACATCAGTTATTAAATAAACGACATGATAATCCAAGGTGGGGAGGGTTTATCAGGTTAGATATTAAATAACTGACGTGATAAACCCATGGGGGTGGATGTTTATCACATCGTTTATTTAATAACCGACGTCATAAGGACATGTAAAATGATTTATCACATCGGTTATTAAATAACCGACCTGATAAACCATTTCCATGGTTTCAATCTCATTAGTTATCAAATAACCGACGTGAAAAACAAGTGATTATTTTTTAAATAGATAGCATTCCTCTGCTCTCCCCAGAAACAACCAGAACCAAAACCAAGAATTCGTACCAGAAATATAGAAGTATAGAAAAACAAGAACCGAAACAAAATTAAGCATTTAAATTGACAACATTTTAATCATACCCTGCTAGACAGCCCCCACCACCCATTGGAATGTCCCCTGACCCCACTAGATATCCCCCACCACACCCCTGGACAACTGACCTCACCCCACTTGACAACCCCCACCACACCCATAGACACCCCCACACCCCTGGACTGCCCCCCAACCCCCTGGACAGCCCCAAACACCCCTGGACTGCCCCTTACCCCTGGATATCCCCAATGAGCCCTGGACATCCCCACCACCCCTGGAAATCCCCGCACACCCCTGGAAAACCCCCCATCCTCATGTTACCCCAACCCCCTAGAAAACACTATTGTACCCCTATACATCTCTCCCACACCCCAGAAACAGGACCAAAAAATTGACCAGAAATAGAGCACAACCCCCTCACCCCACTAGACTTCCCCCACAACACCCATGCACACCCCCACACCCCTGGACATCACCACCACCCCTGAACATACCCCCACCCTCTTGTATATCTTCCACCCCCTAGAAAGCAGACCCACACCCTGGGAAAGCCCTCCCACACCCCTGAAATAGACTGAAATGTTACCAAAAACAAACCAGAAACCCCTCACCCCACTAGACAGCCCCCACCACACCCCCACGACACCCCTGGACTCCCCCCACCCCTAGACAACACCACCACCCCTGGACATCCCCCATCCCCTAGAAAACACTACAAACCCCTGTACAGCCCTCCCACACCCCTGGACAGCCCTCCCACACCCCTGAAAAAGACCAAAAAGTTACCAAAAATAGACTAGAACCCCCTCACCCCACTGTAGAGCCCCCACCACACCCACACACCCCTGGACTTCCCCACCCCCCCAAACCCCTATACATCACCACCCCATGGACATCCCTCCATCCTCTTATTCCCCCCACCCATGGGCAGCACTCCAACACCCTTCGACAACCCTCTCACACCCCTAAAACAGGCCAAAAAGTTACCAAAAGTAGAATAGAACCCCATCACCCCACTGGAAACCCCCCACCACACCCCCCATACCCTGGACAGCCCCCAACACCCCTGGACAATCACCCACCCTCCAAGACCCCCCCCCCCCAACACACACACCCCTGTACTGCCCCACCACCCCCTTGACACCCCTGGACTGCCCCCACCCCCTGGACAGCCCCTGAACAGCTGGTGTTGGGAGAGGAGACACCACCATCCCTCGGGGGGCATGCAGTTGGAATTTAATCATCACTCATACATGAGAAGCTTGAGATCTCAAAATCATTCACATGTGGGAGTGATGAGTACCTTCAAGCGACGTTAATCCCCCTGAGGGATGGCAAAGCCTCCTCTCCCACCCCCTAGACTGCCCCCCCCCCATCCCCATGGTCACCCTGGACCCCCCCCCCCACTGGACAACCCTCCCATACCCCTAGACACCCCTTATACATCCCCCCACTCCCCTAGACATCCCTTCGACCCTCCTGGAAACGCTCCCACCCCATGGACTTCCCCCCACTCTTATGGAAACCCATGATATCCTCCACCCCACCGGACATCCCTCCCACACCCCAGGATACCCCCACCCCATTAAACACCCCCTCCCCACCCGTGGAACGCCTTCCACCCGTGGACTGCCCCCCCCCCCCACTCTCATGGACACCCAGGATACCCCCTACCCCATCGAATATCCCTCCCACACCCCTAGATACACCCACCCCATTAAACACCCCCACCCTTGGATCCCCTCCCTCCAAGACCAGAATCCATTCTAGAAAAACGATCATAGGTAGACCAGAACATGAAGTAGAGAAAAATTAAACATTCACATATATAACATTCAAAATAAAAAATTTTAACTTAAAAAAACTTAATCAAACCTAAATTATTACCAAATACACAATTACAATGACTGTACTCAAAATTACATTTTACACTACAAACAACTAAAAATCAATCAAACCTGTAAAATAATTTAACCAATCTACTTGTAAGTGTTTGATGTCTTCAACACCATAGGGTTGAAGTTCATCAAATAGAAGAAAATTAAAAGAATATTAGTTAATGTGTATAATGAATAAATCAAATGAAATATAATTGAATTGTTTAAAAGGAAATCTTACCATGTCAAAGATCACAACTGTCCCAATTGTTATTATTAAATACATAAATCTTAACATATAATATCCGCATTTGATGAGGCCTTGTTGTTCATGAAAATTCAGTTTTAATTAATATAAATTCAATATATTATTTTTATGTAATAAATCATATTGTTCAAATTATAAATGGACATTTACCTTTATATTTACATATTTGATGTTCTCACTCCATTTAATTGTGTTTTTTTAAAAGTAGACCCATCCCCTATTAGAAAAAAAATACAAATAGGATAAATTTAAAATTCATTATAATATATAAAACTATTGATAAATTGAAACTTAATTTCAAACATTTTCATAAAACATTCCCTCACATCACCATGGATAGATCATATACAATAAAGTGTCTTCTCCCTTGTTCAAAGGAACCATAACATCCAAAGATCACTGATAAAAAAATTTATGGTTAGTGGTTTGTTATGATAAAAGATAATGAAATATTAGAGAGAGATGTGTTTCATACCTCTCACAAAAAGGCATCATCCTACATTGTGTGACTATATTTTGTTCAAGTCTTTTAGTAATATAAACCATTCTTTATTCTTCATCCAATGCACATGATTCAGGGGAAATCAAATGCGGGTCCATGAACCCATATACATCTATCCTCTCATTCTTCTCACAAATGTTATAAATATATCTAATACAAAACAAACATAAGTACACATTTTTAATAAATATAATGTATGGAAAAGGTGTTAATACTTACTTGGCAAAAAATTTCACCACGTTGATGCCCATCTTATCTCTAGTAAGAAGCTCCATGATATCAGATTTCATAATCTCAGACTTATTGCATGTACAAAAAAATGAGCTTCCATTGGAAATCATAATGATCCACCATCAAATTTGAATATATTGACAATCTATCAAAACCACTTGAATTTGTATCTGATGTCATATCCATTTGTCATTATTGTTGTATATACTATTTTTCTTTACCTTTGAAGTATTCCTGTAAAAATAAATAGAAAAATATATTAGATTTCAAATGATAAAACAACTTTAATATCAAAAAATAAATATAAGATATAACATACATTCCTCTATGGTAATGTGTCAAAGAAGCCTGGATTTTCAAATTAATAAATGGTCGATACTATTTCCAACTGTCATCACCTGATCTATAGGTAATGGTACAGAAGCTGATCTATCTATAATATCCTGTACAGTGACCCTATGATTCTCTACTTCTAATTGTTGATTATTAAATGCATCTCTTATACAACATACCAATCCATATACAACTATATGATGTGGAGGATCATCAAAATACATCTCACAATAAGTAGGAAGTTGCGGTGGAGGAGTAGGATAAAAAATGGGGTCTGTGGGCTGAGGTAGGGGAGTGGGACTGACTAGAAGAGGAGGAAGATAAATAATGGGGTTTGCAAGGGGCGGCTATATAGTGGGAGCTGCAGTCGGAAATTGTCTTTTCATTTCTGCAAACATAGACTGTACCAACGCTCTAATCATTTCTTCCATCATTGCATTAATATTATGAACTTTGGCATCCAAGGATTCTATTTTTTTATAAACACCCTCAACTGAAGTAGGTGAGGAACGTGGAAACACTTTTCTTACCAATACACCTATCAGATATTCTCATACATGAATAGGATGTTTTGGCATTCCAAATGTTGCAGATAAAATATCATGCCTCCCAGCAGCTGTAAATAACCCCTATGAGCTTTTCTCCTCAAGATAATACTTTATTAATTAATTGAAAATTTCTGTAATGATTGAAATTATATGAAGAAAATAGTGAACTCTAATAAATAAAATAGATATCTTACAATCCTCTCATATATGATTCTCAAATCTACCGAAAGATATTGTCATTATTTTCCCATCTGATCTCTCTTTCATTTTTCATGTCTAGATGGAGGGGATGGAGGGGTCACATATCAAGAGCATGAAGACTCAGCTGTTAGTTTTTGTAATTTTTCCACCATAATTTATTCTTCCAATAATGTATACCAATCCAAAAATGACAGTTTTATTCTACTTTCAAAAAACTATCTCCATGTGTCTTCATCTATGAAAGGATATATATGACATGGATTGTCATGAATATTATGACCAAAAATAAAATCAGATTTGAGGGTTGATTTGAAATCCCTCCATCTCATACCAGCCATCAATAAGCATTTCACCTGACTCCTCCAGTGTCAAGAATATCATATTTCATTTTTTTAAAGAATAGGTTAAACATAGTTTATATACTAGAAACATTTAAATAATTGGAAAACAATAACAAAATATCTTACAAAAACTGTCTCCCACAACTGAGATATTATCTCTTTGTCCACACTTTTCCAGTCATCATAATAAATACTTACTTTTCTCTTACCCTGAGTTGATACAAAACTCTTAAAATATTTTTAATTTGGACCTTTAGGAATATCTTCCAAATCATACTCAATAAGTATCCCTTGATCTTGTGTATGGGAAATTAATAATTTTGGTAAATGTGTGCACCCACGTTTACCAACTCTTGAACTCTTTGTAGTAATGGGAGCACATGAGGACGATTGGGGAACATCAAGAGGAGCATGTGAATGATTCTCCCCATAGGAATGACTAATATACTACTCTCCAGAATCATGTGGATGATCAATAGATTGATCATTCATTATCATTCAAATAAAAAAAACATTAGTTCAAAAATATACATATTCAAATATATTAATACTACTATAATCAGAAAATAAAAAATGTACTATGTTACTTAATAGTAAACATGGTCAATATGGAAATCATGTTACAAAATGGTACATATGGTAATGATAGTCAAGATGGTAAAAATAGTAAACATGGTAATCCTTGTAGACATGGTAACCATGGTAAATTAATTATCACTGAAAAAAATTATATATATATAATTTATGTAATGGTAAAATTGATAAAGTAAACTAAACAAAATTAAAACATGGTAAGCCTGGTAAACATGGTAAACATGGTAAACTAATTTTCATTATTCAAAAACAATAGATATATAATTAATGTAATGGTAAACATTATAAAGTATACTAAACAAAAATAAAATAAAGAGGAACTTATAATTATTTTGTTTTAATACATGTTTTAATAAATAAAAAACATACAATATATACCATTTTGTGAAAATAATAAATGTAAATAAGAAATAAACAAATATTACCTATAATTTTAGGAATGAAAAAATGGATTGTTTTCCCAAAATCTTTCATCGTGATCATTCCATATTGCACAAATAATGTCTTTAACATGCCCATCATTATGTTATGTTAATCATTCCATAGAAGTAGGGATCTCACATAAATCAGCATCTTCATCAAGTTCATCCTCACCAAAATATTATATTTTCCCTTGTAAATCAATATCCCACTGCATATCTGATTGATCTACTACATAGAATTTTTTTTCATGTGTTTCCATTATAAAAGAATCATTTGTGTCTTCCAATCTATTAAGAATAACAACTGTCCTTCCAAATTCATCGTGTCAGAAAATGTTTTTATTGATAAACCATTTATAGTTAAACACATGAACACTAATTTTAATGTAATCCTCCTCCCGTATGTCTTCAGTCACTCCATATTATGTACTTGAGGCGGAAATTGGGTTTTTGTCCTTAGCACTCGAAAAATGCATTGCTTCTGCAAACACTAATACACCACTTTTCTGAACTGCACTTCTGTTGTCATGTTGTTTCATATGAAATCTATAGCCATTAATGTCATAACCGGACCATGTTATCCCATTTAAACATGGACCACCCACTATCCAATTTAATGTCACTAATACAACTGATCTACCAAGCATGGTCTTTTTAAGCCACGACAAAAATGTTTTGTTTTTCTCATTCATAATCCACATTTCAATCTTCTTTGGATGAAATTGTTTTAACTCATTAATATGAAATGTGATATACTATTGAGAATCACCTATGTTATTCAAGATGTATGATTCTAACTTCTTCATCTGTTCAGCTGAAAAATATTTGACTTTCAAGCCACAAATCCCATTTCCCTCATTATTAACTCGTTCATGGTGAGATGGAGGAAAACCTCTGTGTTGTTCCCCATCCAAGTAGCTCGTACAAAACTCTGCAACCTCCTCAAGAAATATACTTTTCAATAATGGAGTCTTCATGTCGATATGGATTCTTAACATACCCCTTCAATATTTTCATATACCTTTTAAAAGGATACATCTAATAAGATATATAGGTCCACAATGCTTTATTTCTTGAACCATATGAATCTTTAAATGCACCATTATATCAAAAAAAGTATGAGGAAAATACATTTCAAATTGACAAAGTATAAAAATTTCATCCTTTTCCAAAATGTTAAAAGAATTAACACCAATCACCTTATTACAAAATGAAATGAAAAAATAACAAAACATCATTATAGTCAATCCGACAAGGATGGGAAATATTCCATGCAATGAAACTGGTAGAAGTTGTTGCATCATGACCTGAAAATCATGAGATTTCATACCAATCAACGTCAAGTCCTTAAATGAGAATTTTTTTACATTTTAAGAATAACCTTGAGCCACATTGATATAATGAAAACACTAAAAAAGTTAATTTTATCCCTCTTCGATAATGTATGACAAGTCTGGAGAAGAAATTTTTGTCTTTCATTAGTAGTGGGAGCTAACTCCAAACATATTCCCATTTATAGTAAGTCTAATATTTCATAAAACCCATATTTTGTCATTCCTTTAATATCTAAAATTGTTCCAATCAAAATATCACAGATATTTTCTCCACATGAATGAAATCAATATTATGTTTAACTTCATGATATCTCCAATATGGTAGCTCAATTAAAATTGCCCTTTTCTTACAAATATTTCTGTCATTACCAGATTTATGTGTCTTTCCCAATTTCACATCAAGTTTATTCACCCTCTCAAAATAATGATCAAGAGATAAAGGTTTTAGAGTAATATAATTTCTTATAGTCCATTGAAAGAATTTTTTAGTCTTCTATAACAGTGATCCATAGGAAAAAAACTTTTGATGACCCAAGTACATTGTTTTCCTCTCATAATGCAATTGACAGTATGACGTCTATTATTTGCAAATTGGACATGCTTTATGCACTTCAACACTGTATCCAGACAAATTTACATATGCTGGGAAGTCATTTATATAGAACAATAGCGTTTCATGTAGTTAAAAATATTCCATTTCATAAGAATCATACACCCTAATACCATCCTCTCATAAAATATTCAAATCATCAATCAATAGAGACAAGAAAACATCAATATCATTGACGGGTTTCTTCATACCAGAGATTATTATACTCAACATGACATATTTGTTCTTCATGAAAACTTCATAATAGAGTTTGTAAATTACCAAAAAAAATAGGCCATAAACTATGTGTTCTACTTAGAGTCTGGTATGGATTCATTCCATCTGTGCACAACCCTAGTCAGATATTTCTAATTCCATTTCCAAATATAGGATACTGCTCATAAATTTTCTTCCATTGTGGACAATCAGCTGGATGAAGTATTTTTCCATCACATAACCGCTCATCAGCATGCCATATTAACATTTTTGAATCATGTGAATTAGAAAAAAAATGATTGAAATGATGAATTATAGGAAGATACTAGAATAACATTGAAGGGAACTTTGTAATCTCGACATCAGCCTGTGATATTTCTTTAACATTATACCGTGATTTCCCACATTTAAGAAACTCTGACAGAAATTCATATTCCTTCCTATATATCATACAGTCATTCCGACAGGCATGTATTTTCTTGTATCCCAATCCCATCGGGTATAATATTTTCATGGCCTTATAATGTAAATCTAGAAGATTATTATATTTTGGAAGAATGCCTTTTATCAATTGTAGAAGCTCTGTAAAACTTATGTCACTCCATCCATGTTTCTCCTTTAGGATAATCAATCTGAACACCGCCGAAAAAACAGTAAAATATGTACATCTAGGATATAATGTTTTTTCATCATCACCATAAAGATGCTCAACTATCGGTTCTATCTCAATATGTTCTGCTGCAATATCGTGAATCATTTCGTCAATTCCATCGGAGTCACCATCTTGAAAATCATCAGCATTAGTGACATTCCATCCTGTCTCTCCATGAAAAATCTAAGGGATGTAACTCAGAATAGAACCATGAAAAATCAGATGATCTTTTATCTCTTTAATTTTCATCTTCTACATATTCAATGATTTTCGGCATAGACAGATGAAAATGTCACTACTTAGAACAATTCATTTAGAAAATTCCAAAAAGGCATATACACCTTCCTCATATTCATTTATCATTCGATGTGTCGGAATCCAACTTTGAATCGTTATTACCTATAACAAATATCAAAATTATAAATATTTTTAAGATAAGACAAATATATGTTTCTATGTAAAAAATCATAATTTTAATGTAAAACAATTTTTAAATATAAAACAAATATATGTGTATTTTAAAAAATAGTCTTAAATGTGAATTTAATAACAGTTCTAAATTACATGGAATCAAAGAAAACCATGGGGCCTCCAATGGTTGATAGAAAATTGGAGAAAATAGAGTAAACGTTAGAATCAAATCAAATTTAAAATAAAAACTCAGAGGGATAAAAACAATTTAAATCCAATCATCACAACATAATGTGGTCAGGATAACTACGCATATTTGAATACCACGACACGGTCTCCCCCATAACCCATAATTTTCTCATAGTCGATGACTAGTCAAAATATATATAACCAAATAGAATCATATTGCGACACTAATATCCTGGAAACAATACCATAATCTCGTCATAATCTCAAAAACCATGAAGCAATAGTCATTCCCAACTAACATGTATCCCCCACCCCTTGGACACCCCCTGGACACCACCACCCCTTAGACACCCCGCACCCCTCCTGGACACCACCCCCTACCCCTACCCCCGTGGACACCCCCTGGACACCCCAACCCTCTAGACATTCCCCACCCCCGGATAACCCCCCAAACCCACTGGACAGGCCCCACCCCCTTGGACAGCCCCCCCCCCCCACCCTCCCCCACCCCCCGCGCACCCATCCACCCCGTTGGACATCCCTTCCCTCCAACACCCCCTTCGACTCCCCCACCCCTTTCCCCCCCACCCTCCACAAACACACACCCCTGGACATCCCCACCCCCACCAAACCACCTCCATGGACACCCTGGACACCCACCAACCCTCTAGAAAGCCCCTCGAAACCCTCTAGACACCACCCCCACCCCCTTGGACACCACCTAGACACCACCACCCCTTTAGACAGCCCCACCCATCTAGACAGCCCCACCCCCTGGACAGGACCCCACCCCTCTAGAAATCACCCCCACCCCCTTGGACACCACCACCCCTCTTAGAATCCTCCCCACCCCTACCCCCTTGGACACCCCCAATCCTCTATAAATCCCCACACCCCCTCAAAAAACCCCCCAAACCCTCTGGATAGGCCCCACCCCCTTGGAACCCCCCCCCCTCACCCCCATGTATAGCCCCCTCCCCCTTCAACACCCCCACACCCTTGGACCCCCCCCCCCCCCCATACACACCCCTGGATAACCCCCCCCCCCACCCCCACCCACCCCACCTCCATGGGAAACTTGGACACCCCCAACCCTCTTGACAGCCCCCCGAACCCTCTGGACACCACTCCCACCCCCTTTGACACCCCCTGGACACCACCACCCCCTTGGACAGCCCCCCACCCCTCTATACAGCCCCCACCCCCTTGGACACCCCACCCATAATGGACACCACCCCTCACCCCCTACCCCCGTGGAAACACCCTGAACACCCCACAACTCACTAGATAGCACCGGACACCTAGGACAACCCCCCAAACCCTCTGTACAGGTCCCCACCCCCTCTGACACCACCACCACTCCCTCCAACGCCTTCGACACCCCCACCCCTTGGACCCCCCCCCCCCCACCTCCATGGACACCCTGGATAGTCCCCAACCTTCTGAACAACCCCCAACCCCCTGGACATCCACCAACCCTATGCACAGCCCCCCAAAACCATGGGATTTTAACTCGAAGCTACTAGTTTTGGCATATCAATGGATTTTAACTTCAAGCTACTAGTTTTGGTATCATTCCATTATTGAAAAAGTGAACCATGACCTGTATTTCGTACTCGTATAAAATGATATATTTTTCAAAAAAATCATGTTTTAATAGAATATGAGGACTTATAATAGTCCAAGATAATAAGTGACGTAAATAGTTTATGGAACAACAAAAAGTGATACCCAAAATAGAAACAACAAAGGATCCAAAACATACATTCCTCCATGAAAAACAAAATATACATATAAAATAAATCACACTGGTACATAGAATTGGTGTTTCAAGATGGTTTAGATATAAATTTCGGTAATAGAGGTGAATGAGATCATTAGTTGTCAATGAAAACAAATATTACCATAAATTTATAGCATATGTGAAACAAAAAAAAATGAAATAGTAGTAGGTGAGGCTTACTTGAATATTTCAAGTCAATCTAATGGATATTGTGATAATAAATAAGATGATGATTGGAAAATGAGGTAAGAGGGTTTTAAATAGAAAAATATTAGCTATTTTAAACAAAAAAATTGCAAAACGTAAATATAGACTATCCAAAAAAACGAACAAAATAATGTTGTGGGAGGCTTACCTGAGTGTTGGGAGTAGAGATGACAGATTTGAGGATAGTAAAGATGATAAATGATTATGGAAAATGAGTTTAATAAAACATGAACGAAGAGTTGATTCTAGGTTTTCCACGTGAGAGAGCAGTGTCATAGGTCTGTCGATCGAAAAATCAGAAAAGACAATCCACAGGGCATGATAAATTTTTTAAATGTTTTATAACGTCGGTTATTTACTAACCAAAATTATAAACTATTTTATTAAATTTATAACATCAGTTATTATAATAACCTACATTATAAATGTATCAGATACCAAATTTTTTACGTCTTTTATTTTATAACCGATGTAAAAAAAATCCGCGTGTTGGTTTGTTACGCCAGTTATTCTATAACTGACATAAAAAACACATCAAAAACCCCAGTTTTTACATCGGTTATTTTATAATAGACATAAAAACTATCGTGTGTTGGTTTTTTACATCAGTTATTATATAACCGACATAAAAACTTCTGAGGGTTGGGTTTTTACATCAGTTATTAAATAACCGACGTCATAAACACCTCAACTGCCTCTTTTGTTGCAACTGTTATGAAATAAACCACGTAAAAAATTCATTCAATACCTCATTTTTTGTTTCGGTGATTTTATAACCGATGGTAAAAATTTAATCTCTATTTTTTATGTTGGTTTTAAAATAAACGACATAAATAATCACATATCACAGAATTTAATGTCGGTTATTTATAACCAATTTATAAAAATGGGGACGTTAAAAATGTTTTATTCACTAGTGTGATTGTCAAGAATTGGTTTCCTTTTATGTGTATTGATGATCTATATGATTATATAAGAGGGGGATAGGGAATTCTATAAGAAAAATTTGATATTATGATCTCAATGGTTAATTTTGATACCATCATACATACTTAAAATAGATTTTTGAGTATGTATGTATTTTATGAGAACATTGTGATTCCATTTTGGTTGACTAATTCACTGGTGGTATTCATGGCCTTAATCAATTGGATATATCATAAATTTATTGATATGTTTTCTGTGCTTTTTTGGTGGCATCGTAATTTAATCGCACTAAGTGGGTGATGATTCCCATCATCTATAAATTGCCTTGTCTATATTGAGAGGGAATTGAAATTAATCCAAGGTAAAAAAAAATAGAGTTAAGGTATTGATAAATAGAACATCTTGGGCCATATAATCTATAATGTGGTATAATGACCCGGCCTTTTCATACATTACTATTACATCATTTCAAAGATAATCTACATAATAGTATTACACATGGAGGATCCAAGGGATTAGTGTCTTGGGCAAACTAGGTCTACACATAAGAAATACAACATCAAGCATAAACATTCATTTAATTTATTCTTCTATAGATTCTTAGTAGCACTTGTCCTCTCCTTAGTACATATATCCACCTAAGGATATACATGAAAAGGGGTGAGCTAAAATCCCAGTAAGAGGATAGAAAAGAATAATTCATCATGGGGTGAGCATAATCATAACATATGAAAAAGATCATGAACATGAGTGGAGCATAAATAAAAGTCTTGAAATGTGGCAATGCATAAATATGAAACATCATGTCTTAGTGGTTAAATACCACACATACATGTGAACAAATCTAGCATCATGTTCACAAATCATTTCACATTTACTCATGAGATTCATCACTTTACCCAATGCATTAGAGCGCTATATAATTCCAGGCACACCCATCACATTTTAACATTCATATTGCGCTATATAATTCTGGGAGAACCCGTCACATAATAACATTATCATTATCATGATTTCCACATAGAACACATATCAAACATGAAAATAAATAACCCATGGAAAGGAATGGGTTTCATCTCATAATAACACATTCAGAAGCTTTGGGTTCCCAAAATAAAGAGGGAACAACATACTTGATACAAGAACCATCAACCTTGAATGAGAGGTAAAAGGTGAGATCTTGAAAGAAGAGTTTTTTAGAAAACATTTTGATAGACATAAAAACCAGTGAAAACATTTATAACCCAGAAAAGTAAATGAAATTATGAAAAAATGATCTTTGAGGAGTAACCATATCAAAAATGGAGTGAAAGAGGGAGAACCCGAAGGAAGAAAATTGTGTTCGAGATTTCCCCTTACCTTGTACTCGAATGCCTCCTTCTCTTTAATGTCCGATATAATGACATTATATTCATTAATTAAAAATTCCAGAACCTTTTATACATTAATAGGGTTCATTCTGGTTTCATTATTTCATATTATCTTCCTTTGGATGACTTATTGAGTTTAAAAACATTGTTCGGGGATGTTCGTTTTTATGGTTTTCTTGAGCGGTCCACTTGTATTCTTAAATTGATGTTTGGGTAGATCATGGGTAAACATCTAGAACTAATATTAAACGTTATTAATGATATTACAGAAGCTTGAATGATTTTATAATGAGTTATATTAGATCCATGTGGACAAATCATTAGAAAAAAATTTAATGATGGTTATTTGGGTTAATTTGTGCGGTTTTTGGATCACAATAATCTTGTTTTAACATTTAACTTAGTAATAAGGCCATATGTTATTTCCAGAACTTAAAATATAAAATAATACAAATACAATATTCTGGCTCAACCATAAAATGGTTTCATTACCAGATTGATGGTAGAAATGGAAGAAGAGAACATGTCATTTTTGAAGGTGATAAATTTAACACCTCATGAACAACGTTCTCTTTAATAAAATAAATGGAAGAGGGAAAGGGTGTGGGGTGATATAATATAACATAAGAATCATATTATTACAGTATATATATAATACTGGATTGAAAGAACAATTTGGATGAAGATAGGTAGGGAGAGATCAAGTAAGGAACTTGAACTTGAAAGGAAATTACAGGGGAAGAGGGAGACAAATTACCTTTAGAATTCTTCTCTTGAGATCCTCTTTAAGGAAGCTAGGATTGGTCCTTTGATGAGACCAGCAGCTTTTGGACGTGGGGGATGAGCTAGGGAAGGTGTTTGGGCAGAGTTTAGAGAAGGATTAGAGCTTGAGTGGTGTGAGGAAAAGAGGGAGTGAAGGGTGGATTTTATAGTGGAGGGGAGAGGGGTTTCCTTAATATAAAATTGATTTGTTTATTAATTTCACCAAATACAAGGAATAGTGAGTATTGGATGACCAATAATAGTAATTTTATAATGTAATCCCGAACCATGTGGGCTTACATCAGCAGAACATCATAGATGACTCAATAAATACATTATTTAGCTTTTATTGTGAATTATCAGATTCCACTATTCATAAAAAATTCAAGTATCTCAGAAAAATCCCAAAAATTTACGCCAACCATTTTTCGACGTATAGAATCCAAAAATAAATTTCATTTTCCAAAAATAATTTTCCAAGTATTATTACATTAATATTAAATTAAAATCATAATTTACTTAAAAACAGTTTTTAAAATTAAAAATGATTTTGCAGTTCTTTCAAAAATTACGTAGGGTCTTATAAAATTATCTAAAAACTATTATAAATTGATTCAATACTTTATGAATATATTTCTGGAAAATAAGTATTCATTTAAATTAATTAATTAATTATAATTAATTATTTATGACTTATAAGATACCAAAAATGTTTACTAAGGTAAAATTATCACTTACTATGATGTATAAATTTTATTTTATTATTCATAGGTAATGTTACTCTTTTTTACTATTCATAAGGGTCATATTACTATTCATAAAGGTAGGTTACTATTCATAAAGGTAGGTTAATATTCACCAAAAATTATTTTTGTTTCATTAGACTCTAAAAACTATCTTGAACACAACCGTGTATGTTAGATATTTAAAATTCCAAACACAAGGGTGACAAAATTATGTTTAAAGGTCACTTATCACTTAGTAGTTCATTATATTGTGTTTTTATGACATAAATATAATAAGGGAAATTTTTATTGAAATACTTTGGGTTGTTACATTTTCCCCCTTAAGAAATTTCGCCCCCGAAATTTCACGTTACACAAACAGGTGTGGGTACTTCTCCTTCATTGCCTCTTCCGGTTCCCAAGTTGCTTCCTCAAACTTATGGTTCTTCCACAACACTTTGACAAGGAGAGTTGTCTTGTTGCATAGAACCTTATCATTTGGTCAAAAATTTTTACCATCTGCTTCTCATAAGAGAGATCACCATCCAGCTGTACCGCCTCTGAGTTTAGTAAATGTGAGGGGTCTGGTATGTACTTCCTCAGTAGTAATACATGAAACACATCATGAACTTGAGCCATATTCGGTGGAAGTGCCAGACGATAGGCCATGACTCCAATATGATCAAGGATCTCAAAGGGGCCAATGTACCTTGGGCTTAGTTTCCCTTTCTTCCCAAATTTCATGACTCTCTTCCATAGAGATAATCGAAGGAAGAATTTATCTCCAACGTATAACTCCAAGTCCCTTCGACGATTGTCAGCATAGCTCTTTTGCCGACTTTGAGCAGTTTTGATGTGTTTCTGGATGACTTGAACCTTCTCTGTCGTCTATTGAACATGATCGGGACCAAGTAGCTTTCGTTCTACAACTCCATCCCAACAGGTTGGAGATCTACATCGCTTCCCATAAAGAGCATCATATGGAGCCATCTGAATACTTGAGTGGAAGCTATTATTTTATGAGAATTCAACCAATGGGAGATGCTGATCCCAACCACCTTTGAATTCAAGAGAGCAGGCTCTTCGCATATCTTCAAGCGTTCGAATAGTCCTTTCAGACTGGCCATCAGTTTGGGGGTGATAGGTCGTGCTGAAATTTAATTCAGTACTCAAAGCGTGTTGAAGGCTCCTCCAGAATTTAGATGTGAACCTTGGATCACGGTCAGAGACAATCGAGAGTGGAACACCGTGCAATCACACTACTTCCTTCACATATATCCTTGAAAGTTGTTCAAGTGAGAGGTCTTATCGAATAGCGATAAAATTGGCAGTCTTGGTGAGTCGATCAACCACAACCCATTTCGCGTTATTTCCCTTTGACGTCTTCGGGAGACCCGTGACAAAGTCCATAGGAACATTTTCCCATTTCCACATGGGTATAGGCAATGGATGCATCATACCATTGTACTTTTTCTGCTCAACATTAACTTGCTGACATACCAAGCACCTTGATATATATTCCGCAATCTCCTTCTTCATGTTATCCCACCAGAAGTGTTCTCAGAGATCACCATACATGTTGGTACATCCAGGATGGATAGAGAATGTTGAGCTATGTGCATTATCCAATAGCTCCTTCTTTATCCTGGGAGATGAAGGCACACAAAGCCACGTTCCAAATCGAATCACACCATCATCGTTGATATGGAACTCTTGCAGCTTCCCTTCCTTTACTGCATTCACCCTCTTTTGTATCTCCACCTCATCCCTTTGCGATTCCTTAATATTTTGTTGGATGGATGGTTGCGCAATCATTTGGGAAAGGTAGGATGTATCCCCGGGCCTTATGATTCCCAAATCCATCATTTGCATATCCAAGAAGATATGGTCTTTCTCAATCCTCAACATGGATAGAGTAGCAGGTTATTTTCTACTTAGAGCATCAGCTACCTTGTTCGCCTTCCCAGGATGATCGTGAATAGAGCAATCATATTCCTTGATTAGCTCTAACCATCTCATTTGACGCATGTTGAGCTCCTATTTTGTGAATATATACTATAGGCTCTTGTGGTCGGTGTATATGTCACACTTCTCTCCATAAAGGTAGTGTCGCTATATTTTCAAGGCAAAAATCATGGCTTCCAACTCTAGATCATGCGTCGGGCAGTTCTTCTCATGGATCTTCAACTATCACGAGGCGTAGGCTATCACATTATCATTTTGTATGAGTACACAACCCAAGCCATTCTTTGAAGCATCGCTTTATATCACAAAACTTTCTCCACTTTTCGGTAGTGTGAGTACAGGTGTAGTGATCAGCCTTCTCTTTAGCTCCTTGAAGCTTCCCTCACATTCTTCAGTCCATACATACTTTACCCCTTTCCTTGTTAACTTAGTTAGTGGGCTTGAAAATAGTGAGAAGTTTCTCACAAAATGTCGATAGTACCCAGCTATTCCAAGAAAACTACGGATTTATGTGACACTAGAGGGCTTGGGCCATTCCTCAATCGCCATTGTCTTTGATGGGTCCACAGAAATTCCCTCACTTGTGATCACATGTCCCAAGAATGTGACATGATTCATCCAAAAGTCAAACTTGATGAACTTGGCGTACGACTTCTTCTTTCCCAATTTTGCCAACACAAGTCTTAGATGTTCTTCATGTTCCTCCTTGCTCTTGGAGTAGATGATAATATCATTGATAAACACTACCACAAATTTTTTGAGGTAATGTCTAAAGACACTATTCGTCAAATCCATGAAGATTTCAGGGGCATTAGTAAGTCCGAAGGGCATCACCAAAAACTCCTACTGCCCATACCTTGTATGGAAGGTAGTCTTCTGAATATCTTCCTTCTTCACCTTTACTTGATGATATCCAGAATGATGATCCACCATTGAGAAGTATTGAGCTCCTCTAAACTGATCGAACAAGTCATCAATCCTTGGGAGAGGATACTTGTTCTTTATGGTGATCTTGTTGAGTTCTCGATAATCGATACACAGCTGCATGGTTCCATCCTTCTCCTTCTCAAAGAGCACTGGCGCACCCCAAGGTGATGCACTAGGGTGTATGAACCCTTTGTCCATATGCTCTTGCAGTTGCTTCTAAAACTCCCCCAGTTCGATAGGAGCCATCCTATAGGGGAACTTCGAGATAAGAGTTGCTCCGGGTATGAGTTCAATTGAGATCTATACCTCACGATCCGGGGGAATTCCGGGTAACTCTTCAGGAAATACATCACCGTATTCACTTACGATGGGAATTTCCTCAAGGTTGGAACTTTCCTTTGACTCAAACATTTGAGCGAGGTATGCTTCTTCATAGGGAATCATCACCCACACCATTGAAGGATTTTTCAAAGGATATTCATTATCTTCCTTGCATTTGTAGAGGAGCATGGGATGGTTCGGAATATGAAAATATATTTCCTTTTCATGACAGTTGATATGTGATCTATATAACGAGAGCCAATCCATTCCCATTATAGCGTCAAATTCCACCAAGGGAAGTATTTCGAGATTTTCCGGAATAATCTTCCCACATACGTTAATAGGAGAAGAGTCAAACACTTGGGTTTCAATGATTTCATCACTTGGTGTTTTTACAGATATCTCTACTTAAAGGTTTTGGGGCTTCGATTCTATAGTTCTATAAAACTTGCAAGATATAAAGGAATGCATAGAACCAGAATCAAACAAAACTTTTGACATTCTTGAGTGAATAGGAAGTGTACCTTGTACGACTTCATTATCATGTTCCACCTCTGCAGTAGTGATGGAATAAGCCTTCCCTTGTTCCTTTGGCTTTGGTGTTTGTTAGCGCTGATTAACCTCTAGAGCTCGAGGTTTAGTGCACTAGTTTTAATAGTGCCCTAGCTCCCTATAGTTGTAGCATTGAACCACGAGGGGTTCTCTCCTTTAATCGGCTACATTATCCTTCCTTTTCATGTCTTTTCAACATTCGTGAGCTTGTTTTCCTTCCTTCTCACACTTAAAGCATTTCGCTGTAACTTTGAGGTAGTTCCCATGGTGCAACTTCCCACATTTTTGGCATGTGGGTCGTTGTGTTTTCATCCCATATTTATCACTAGATCCACCAGCTTGAAACTCCATATTTCTTTTCTTATCACCATAGCCATGGGACCATTCTCCAAACTCCATCTCCACTTTGAGAGCACACCAAACAAATTCTTCATAACTCCCAAAGTCTCTAATTTCCAGAGCCTTTCAAAGATATGGTTTTAATCCACTAAAGAATCTATTAATTTTGCTATCATTGTTGATAAAAAAACCTGAAGCATACCTTGAAAGCCTTGTGAAATTTGCTTCATAGGTTTTGACAGATTCTCCTTCTTTTTTGCTTGAGCTCTATGAATTCTCTCTCCATATTCGTGCAAAGAGTTCATGGGAAGTACTTATTAAGAAACATTATCTTAAAGTCTTCCCATTCCATCTCTTAAATTTCATCCCTTGTCTTGGTGTTCTTAATCAAAGCCCACCATTGATCAGCTTCTCCATCTAGACGATAAATGGATAGAGTCACCTTCTCTGTCTCGGAAGAGTGAAGAACATAAAATATCTTCTCCATGGAGTTGACCCACTGTTCCACAACTAGTGGATTGGAAGATCCACAAAACATCGGTGGTCGTTGCCGCATAAAACATTCGATAGCTAGTTTCTCCCTCTTTGGTGAAGGAGGACGTTCCCCATTATTATGGTTGTTATTTATAACCTGAGATAATTGGGTAAGAATCTCCATAAGGTTTTGAACTCGACCACCAAAATCATTGGGGATGTCGTTCGGGCAATCGTTGCATTGGCCTTCGCAAGAGTTGTTGGCCTGATTTCTCCTGGTTCCCTCTATTTTCTAGGATAAAAAAGGTTAGAACAAAACATAAGTAAACAAGTCATGAATAACTTATTCATTTAAACAATTATACCAAAAATATAACATATGGTATCCCTAGGTAAATATTATTGTGTATGTGTTTGTACTTATTCTTATGCTAGAGGTTTTCTCTAGGGTTTACTAATCCTAATTCCCAAATTAACTAAACCTTTGCTTCTGATACAAACTATAGTGACACGGATTTTTATTACATTACTATTACATCATTTCAAAGATAAACAACATAATATTATTACACATGGAGGATCCAGAGGTTTAGTGTCTTGGGAAAACTAGGACTACACAGAACAAGTACAACATCAAGCATAAACATTCATTTAATTTCTTCTTCTATAGATTCTTAGTAGCACTTGTCCTCTCCTTAGTACATGTATCCACCTGAGGATATACATGAAAAGGGGTGAGATAAAAGCCCAGTAAGAGGATAGACAAGAATAATACATCATGGGGTGAGCATAATCATAACATATGAAAAAGATCATGAACATGAGAGAAGCACAAATAAAAGACATGAAATGTGGCAATGTATAAAAATGAAACATCATGTCTTAGTGGTTAACTGCCACACATACTTGTGAACAAAGCTAGAATAATTTTCACACATCATTTCACATTTTCTCATGAGATTCATCACTTTACCCAATGCATTGAAGTGCTATATAATTCTTGGCGCACCCGTCACATTTAAACATTCATATTGCGCTATATAATTCCGGGAGCACCCGTCACATCACAACATAATCATTATCATGCTTGCCACATAGAACACATATCAAACATGTACATAAATAAACAATGAAAAGGAATGGGTTTTATCTAATAATAACACATTCATATGCTTTGGGATCCCAAAAGAAAGAGGGAACAACATACTTGATACAAGAACCATCAACCTTTAATGAGAGGTAAAAGGTGAGATATTGAAAGAAGAGTTCTTTTGGAAAACATTTTGAAATACATAAAAACCAGATAAAAACATGTATATCCCAGAAAAGTAAATGAAATGATGAAAAAATAATCTTTGAGGAGTAACCATATCAAAAATGGAGTGAAAGGGGGAGAACCCGAAGGAAGAAAATTGGGTTCGAGATTTCCCCTTACCTTGTACTCGAATGCCTCCTTCTCTTTAATGTCCTGTATAGTGACATTATATTCATTAATTAGAAATTATAGAACCTTTTATACATTAATAGAGTTCATTATGGTGTCATTATTTCATATTATGTTCCAAGGGATGACTTATAGAGTTTAAAAACATTGTTCGGGGATGTTCGTTTTTATGGTTTTCTTGAGCGGTCCACTTGTATTCTTAAATTGATGTTTGGGTAGATCATGGGTAAACATCCAGAACTGATATTACATGTTATTAATGATATTACAGAAGCTTTAATTATTTTATAATGAGTTATATTAGATCCATGTGGACGAATCATTAGATAAAAATTTAATGATGGTTATTTGGGTTAATTTGGGCGGTTTTTGGATCACAACGATCTTGTTTTAACATTTAACTTAGTAATAAGGCCATAGGTTATTTACAGATCTTAAAATAGAACATAATACCTATAAAATATTCTGGTTCAACCATAAAATGGTTCCATGACCAGATTGAAGGTAGAAATGGAAGAAGAGAACATGTCGTTTTTGAAGGTGATAAATTTAACACCTCATGAACAACGTTCTCTTTAATAAAATAAATGGAAGAGGGAAAGGGTGTGGGGTGATATAATATAACATTAGAATAATATTATTACATTATATATATAATACTGGATTTACAAAAAAAATTTGTTGACGATAGTTATAGAGAGATCAAGAAAGGAACTTGAACTTGAAAGGAAATTAAAGGAGAAGAGGGAGAGAAATTACCTTTAGAATTCTCCTCTTGAGATCCTCTTTAAGGAATCTAGGATTGGTCTTTTGATGAGACCAGAAGATTTTGGACGTGGGGGATGATCTAGGGAAGGTGTTTGGGCAGAGTTTATGGATGTCTTGGAGCTTGAGTGGTGTGAGGAAAAGAGGGAGTGAAGGGTGGCTTTTATAGTGGAGGGGAGAGGGGTTTCCTTAATATAAAATTGATTAGTTTATTAATTTCACCAAAGACAAGGAATAGTGAGTCTTGGATGACCAATAATAGTAATTTTTTAATTTAATCCCGAACCTAGTGGGATTACATCAGCAGAACATCATCGATTACTCAATTAATACATTATTTAGCTTTTATTGTGAATTATCGGATTCCACTATTCATCAAAAATTCAAGTATCTTAGAATAATACCAAAAATTTACTCCAACCATTTTTCGACGTGTAGAATCCAAAAATGAAGTCCATTTTTCAAAAATAATTTTCTAAATATTATTAATTTAATATTTAATTATAATTATAATTTACTTAAAAAATAGTTTTCAAATTTAAAAATGATTTTGCAGTTCATTCAAAAATTACGTAGGGTCTTATAAAATTATCTAAAAACTATTAGACATTGATTCAATAATTTATGAATATATTTCTGGAAAATAAATATTCATTTAAATTAATTAATTAATTATAATTAATTATTTATGACTTATAAAATACCAAAAACGTTTACTAAGGTCAAATTATCACATTCTATGATGTCTAAATTTTATTTTATTATTCATAGGTAATGTTACTCTTATTTACTATTCATAACTGTCATATTACTATTCATAAGGGTAGGTTACTATTCATAAAGGTAGGTTACTATTCACCAAAAATTATTTTTGTTTCATTAGACTCCAAAAACTATCTTGAACATAACCGTGTATGTCGGATTTTTAAAATTCCAAACATATGGGTGACAAAATTATGTTTAAAGGTCACTTATCACTTAGTAGTTCATTATTTTGTGTTTTATTGACATAAATACAAGGGAATGTTTTATTGAAACACTTTGGGTTGTTACATGTGGAGTGTATATAGACATAAATAATGTTACCTCAGTGATATCTTCAATGTATCCCATTAATGTATTCTATATTTCTATATTCTTGTTTTGTCTTTTTATTATCGATGATTTATCAAAGAAATCTCTCATCAGGAAGAACTAATTTCAGGTTGACCAAAAAGAGTGTAAATTTTTTTTTTCGGATGCTGGTGAAAAATATTTTCAAAAGAAAAAATAGGAGGGCCATAACATGTATTATATTCTTATATATTCTATTAAAATAATGTACAATGTATTCTGATCCATCTTGTGTTGGGCTCAGTGTATTATTGATGAAGGAGGATAAATTCCTTGTTGATGGATCCCCACAGATGATAATAAAAAACATGAATTGCCTAATCATGATTTGGAGTGAGTAGTTATTGTAAATTTCTCGAGAGATTGTATGCACTATCATTTTCTAAGTGTTTTGAGATTTACATTGAGCACAAGAGTCTTTGGTATATCATTTCACAGTAGAACATAAACCTTTTGTATATGAGGTGGGTTCAATATCTATAGTATTTCAACTACATGTTGGATTATACACAGTTATTGGAAAACATTATCAGTAGTTATATGATCCACCTAGAAAATAAAGAGGAATTTTAGGAGTAATGTTATGTGTGGTGGATGATGAAACTCTTTACAAACATGCATATGGATGTTCAAGAGTCATAGGGCTAAGTTGCAATAATTTATAGATCTTTTACACACAAGATATGAAAAAGATCTAGATCAAGCATTTATTTGATCCAAAAGGATTTATCTTGTGTGATATCATTTATGGGTGGATAAAAATTAAAGATGGTCTCATAAATGAGTAAATTTTAATCTTTTTTGGTATCGACTATGTGTTTAAACATGTATATTCAGGGAGAAAATGATTGAGATTCAAGATTCTATATTCATGGTAACTCATAGATTGAAAAATGAGTATCATGACCTCGATATAAAATAATGGTGGTCTAAAAAGAAAAACGAGGTAACAATATCTGTGATGATATGTTTAACTTTTCAGGATGTGAAAGGTAATTATCAATGGCCAACATGATTTTTTTAGATTGTTCCCATTCATAATTGGAAATTGGAAGAAGTCACTATGGGTTTGTTGATAGGATAACCTATGAAAACACATATTAATGACAAAATATTGGTTATTATGGATCTAATGGGGATGTTATAACACTTATTACTTATTATATAGTCTATCATTATTGATGATCTATGTTGTATTTGTGTTAATGAGTTAATTTTGTTGGATAATCTTCTAAGGAGTATCATTTAAGAAAAAGTGCCTAGTTTTATATCTCAATTTTGTAAGGCTATATATAAGGATATGTGATCAGTAGTCCTTTTGAGTACTGGATCTCATCCTAAAACTAATAATAAATCAGCTCAGACTAGTCTTGTTATGGGGGATATGTTACGAGTATTGTGTTTTTTGATTTTGGTGGCTATTAACAAAATATTACACTAAAGAATTTTGTATAAAATATTTATTTCTAGGAATCTACTATAAAGGACTCATTTATGGCCTTTTATATTTGTCCATTCCGTTATCTTCTTTATATATTTAAAGAATGCGAGTCAGCGATTATTGGACCTAGTCTCATAAATGAGATATTTATGCATGTTCAATTGATCAGGTAGTAGTTAGAGACAACATAGAGAAGAAAACAATCACATGCTGACCATTGATGACAACATCTATAGTTCAAGGTTTCTCATCATGTTTTGCAGAATATTTTTTCTTATAATAGGAAAAGTCCATATCCATAAATGGACAAATCTAGAACCTAGGTTTGTTGGGTCATTTGATATTGTTTAAATGGTCAATCCAATGACATACCATTTTTCCCTTCCATAATTTTCTGATTCCATGGATGATGTGTTTCACATTTCATAGTTTAATTGATATCATAAAGAGCCTTTTCCTTTGATATACATAATATATGACAAAAATATTGTAGATTTATCCTTGAAGGGAAATATAATATCAGTTATGGACTATAATGAGAAATATTTAAAATGAAGGACTATATCATTAGTATGAGTGTAGTTGTATCATGAGAGATTAGGTAGGGATAACAGGGAGAGGGAGTATGATATGGTAGCATAGTGGCCAAACATGTTCTCTATGACCCCATAGTGATTCTTAAAGGAACTCATGGATGAGCTATTTTATGGTTGAGAGGTTCTAAGATACCATATATTTCTAGGAACATAACATTCTATATTTCTTCATACAGTTTATTTAATTTTGTTTTTCACATTATATAAACCTTAATTGGTGTGTTTCATACTGAATGTATATATTAAAAAAATAAACATAGTCTTATCTTGTGAGGAATCTTGAGAATTCTTGATAGGATCCATGAAAAGATAATGTATTGGGGTAAAATTTCTTAAAATCATGATATATATGTTTGTATGAATGAAATGAGTCTTGGTATAAATGTCCCTAGATTCACAAAAGGTTCATTGTATGTTGAGAATCATTAAATGTGTTCCATGTAATATTTGATATGATATAGGTTATAGGTTATATACAGAGGAATTACACATAGTGTAATCAAGTTATAAGGTATATAAGTATTTCCAGGGACAAGCCATAATCCATGTTCTTAATGTGAAATTAAATTACCCCTGAATACATTACATGTAATGTAATGTTAATTAAAATAATATATTAAACTAATGTGATTAATTTTTTATTGTATCCCTCTAAACAGAAATATTATACGTGTAACAAAATTACATACTAAGATGCTCTCTGAGATGAATTTTAAAGGGTGTCCTGATGATAATTTTCTGATTCAGCTCACATGAATCCTTGTTCTCACGGATCTAGGGTAGAATCATAGTGATTTTTCAGACCTTTTGTACCTTCAAAATGTTTTTTTTGTAATAAATCTGTGTTATGTCATAATGGTTTTGCTTTCCCTTCTCTCACTTTGAACATCAGTCTTTGATTTTTAATATATTTACCCTGAGCTTTGTTTTTTATATCGTGATTGGTAATGATCTAGGACATAATTTTTTATATTATACTATTTTTTTGTTATCCTCTACTAGAAGAATTGTATTTAATATATATTAGTGGTATAGGTTATAAATCATAACCCTATGGTATGATTTTCAAGGGCTAATTATAATAAATAGTTTGATTACAATAATTTATGTGAATAATAATTCATAAATTTAATATAATGATGATGATAATGTATTGAATTTTTCTTTAGATGAATTTTAATTCCATTGATGATTCCACCTACCATATAGCTACCCTTTTGGTTAGAAAAACATTGAAAACAATTAAGATGAAATTCCATACATGTTATTTTAGCATGTCATGCGATTCATGTGATTTATTATTAATGATTGACATTGGAAGATGGATTTTTGATAAACAGAACTACTAGGTAAATTTAAATGTCAAATGGTAATTAGAATAATAAAAAATTTGTCCGATGAGTTTATATTATGATATGATAACTATTTAAATATTCACACATGACACATGCTTTTATTCTTATATATTGGGTTCAGACCATGTATGAAGCTATAATTCCACTATATTGGGTTCTGACCATTACACATGATTCAATGCTAATATAATATGTTTTGACATTATCATATGTTTTATTGATCATATACTAGTTTTTTACCCTAGAACTTGTTGTAATGCCTATATACAAATGTTTTCCTTCAAAAATAATGATATTATTATATTGAGCTCAGCCTCAGGATTTATTATAAAATTGCTAAATGGTTTTCATTTTCATGGTTGTGAGACATGCTTAGAAATATTTCAACATGACCCCAAGGAATATAATGTTTTACCTTGAATATATGGTTCTTTTGGGAATAACTGGGAAACATACATACAGATATTATAGAATTCTTATAGAGAATTTTTTTCAATATTTTATTAATTTTGAAATTTATATATATGACTCTTTGATTATTTGTTGCATATAATTTTTATCAGACTTGTTTATTTATACATGGATATGTCGACATTATGAGTGTTTCTCATACCCTATTGGGTCATCTATCTAGTACATTAGTATATTATTATGATGTGGGATTAGATAAGGGAAATGGATCTTGATGTTAATTGTTTCTTACTGGATGAGCTATATATTGGAAATGGTTCTGACATGGGGATCTGGATGTCCATCTTTTCTACCTGCTTGTATATAATTTTACTACTTATATCATGAAATTTATTTACATTCCACTAGAAATTAAATTATTCCTCTAATACTTACGGGATTATACAATTGAATTTAAAATAGTTTTCCTATATATAATATTATTTATATTATTTTCTCTTTTTTTTATTTTATTTCTTTTATTCTTATTTGTTATTTATTATATGATCTAACTGTGTAACCAGGGGATATAGTCTTCCCAATAAACATATCAACTCGCCGCTACTAGTTTTGTGCCTCTGGTTTACAAGGGGAAGCACTTGAGGTTTCATAAACAGCCATTTATGGCCACATGAGAGAGATCCAGATAAGGGTATATTGCAATTATGGGATATAGTGATGATACCTATCAATTAGAGGAACTTATAAATCATTATTGATAAAAAAGGAAAATTTAATTTTTAAAATATTTAGGACATATCATATTTTTTTCATGTTCTCAGACCTTTAAAGAATCACATTATCCCTTATGAATTTATTTTCAATGGTATATATAATATAAAGAGTGTACTAACCTACATTCCAATAAGAAGTAGACTATATAAAACTATAGTCTTAGGTATTATAAGAATGAAAATAATTGGATAATTCCAAAATTATTAGAAATAAACATTTTCCATTTTCATTGGATATACGAAATTTCATAAATCCCACCATAACAACTCTTAAATGAAAAAATTATAGATATAGATTTTATAAAAATAACATATTTAAAAATATATAATATATTCGTTATATAAAATAAGAATCATATAATATGACATAATTCATGACCATCTCCCTTGAGAACTACCTACTAGGTATGTATTAAAGATGAGGGTGACCCTTAATCCCGCCTCTAGTAGTCCATAGTGTAAAAACTAGCATCGATTTTAGAAGACTCAGAAACAAGAGGCTTTAACCTAAAAATAATTTGAATATGTATATTTAAATGAAAAATGATAACTATGAAACAAAATTATTCACATATCCTATATTATTCAGATTTCATGAAATGACACATATATTCACAATCTATAAGTGAATATATAGAATAAAAGTCTAATCAGTTACTCCATGACCAATCCCAAATTAAACAGGCCTATGTAGAGAAAAAAATTACTACAGAAATTTTTTCATATGTATATAAATTATTTTAATAAGAAATTGATTGGAATACCCTAAATTAGTTTAGTCGTCAAATTATTGATCAAAAATGACATTTAATCAAATTTTTTAAAACATATAATGTTTTCAATGATTTCGACATAAAATTGTTATTTCAAAAAAAAAAAATTTTTTAATATTCATTAACTTATTAAATAATTTTAAAAAAAATTCATCCTATTGTTACATTAAAATTTCATTTAAAAAAATAACTCATATCCATCGAATACATTATTTTGAATTACAAAAAATTAATTTTTTAATTTTTTCCCAAAAAAAATTAAATTTGTTTTGGGAAAAAGTTATTTTCGAAGCCTATAAATACATTACGAATAATAAATAAATTATATAACAATATGTTATATTTTCACTTCATAGTAAATTTTAAATATGTGTTTATTAATAATAATTAATGAAAATTTAATGGATCAATTATAATGGTCTTGTTTAAATTATAATAATAATTTTATAGTGAGGATTATCAAAACATTTTTTTGTTTTTCACATAATATAATGAACATAGAGTTTTTATAAAGAGACATGGTTGTAAAATTCCTCCCACATTAAAAAATTTCAACCATATAATTTCATATGATAAATATTATTGAAAACTATTGAGGATACTTTAGTTTCACTGATTTCTCATGTTTAGTGGTTTCTTTTTCATATTTATATTTCTATTATAACACTTTTAGCATGTTAGAAGTCCTATTGAATAGGAATTTCTCTCTATGGTCCATTATATTCACACACACATCTTCATAAAAGGGAACAATATATAGCTACATCTCCTCTTAATTTATTATGTGAGGGACTTATTGTTTACTTCATCAAAATAGATACATTGAATACATCATGTACATGATAAATGGTTTGTGAGAATAGGAGTCGATAATCCATAACATTGGTGTGACTAAAAATATCAAATTTATTAGTGTAATTAGTGATATTATTTCAAGAATTGATATATCACATTAATTTATTAAATAGATAAACATGGAGAAACACTTTATCCCAGACCTCAAATTGCATGTTTCATTTGAGATTATTAGCATAGGTCTTCTAATAACATTGAAAAGTGCTAAATTGATACCGAATAATCATGAATTTATCTAACATTTCTTCAACCATTTCATGTCACAAAATTTTGTGTTCACCAAATTTATCCCAGAATGAAGTTTTTATTCATATATTATCATAAATGGATTCAATAGGATCAATTTATATTCCTAAGTGGATGTTATAATTGTACGAGAACATTACCAGAGGAAGAAATTGATCCCTAACCCCATGGAAGTCCATCAAACATGATCTCAAAATGTATTCAAGTGATTGAATATTCCATATATATTGGGAATTAGATTATGGGTGGTATGATATATTGAATTTTGAAAATGTATTTAGATAATTTTAGAGGCTCTTCCAGAACATGGGTGTAAATCCTAGATCGTGGATAGATAAAATTGAAAGAAATGATCCATATAGCTCCACCACATCTCTACTGTATATCATTAAAAGTTGATTAAGGGATATATCCTCTAAAACTATAATAATGTGATCATTATATGAAATAAAATACACCAAAACCCATATTCTATTGTTTCTTAATGATGCCTTTGGAGGACCAGTGAAATATTCTATGGTTATTTTAACAATTTATATGTCGTTATTGTTAAATTTTAATTATCCCATTTTACCTTTTTCTTTTAGATTTTTCCTTCTGAAATACTAGAAATATATATATATATATTCCATTATCATCGTATTTATGTTGACAACAAGTAGTTATCTCATAGATCATGATAATTATTGATCTATGTACTCAGATGTAGAATGTTTATCATTGTGAATCATTAAAAATATCCTTATTTGAATAAATAGTTTATTTTACACATATTCTTGACAAAAATACAATAACTCATTTTTCTTAATTTTTTAATACCAAGGATTCTCCTATTCATATGGATGCCGCCTTATTTACAATATTCACGTCATCTATTTGTGAAATAATTAACACCTTTGAAAGGGATAGAAGTGTAATAATTTGTCAAAGGAATTAAGATGTCTCTTTCATTATTATTCCCTTGTATAAAATTTTAAAATTTAATATATTGGATCCTTCTCAATTATCCTAACCAATAATAATTCCAGATCTTTTATTCAATGATTATCAACCACACTATTTCTATATAGATTAAACACTTCTATCTATATAGTTAATATCATGATATTTTCTACATAAAACTCACTAAAACCAAATAAAGATCATGAATCATATTTTTTTTTAAAAATTTAAACATCCATAATGTATAGTTTATTACATTATCAATCCTCATTACTAAATATCCCATGAACATATTCAAAAAATTAATGTATACTATAAAAAGTTTCCCACTTGAAACGATCATGAAAATTTCTCTATTTTTAAGACACTTTTTCAACTAGTTAAATATCTATTCATAATCTATGGTCCATGGAATCATTAATCCATTCCATGATATCTTGGTTATTTTTTTTGAAAATCAAGATAATACCTCGAGAGTCATTATAAATTCTAGATAGTCTAGGAAAACTATTTATCTTTTTTATAAATTCTAATCTAGGATAGTCCTCAAATGATTTTTTCATAAAAGGGTTCAATGATATTTATTTTTTGGTGATAATATTCCTAAGTAATTACACATATTTTGTCCATAACTACCATTTAATGTGGATTTTTTTTAATTTACCTTTCAGAAAATTTTTCCAAATATTCAAATTCTCTTCATTCTCCATTTTAATTTGGAGTCAAATAGAATATCATCTATAAACAATACCATTAATATTATGGGGGATAGATTTAATTGACCATGTTTTCTATTATTGGGAGGGGATAATTTATATTTTTCTTATTTTTTCATTGTAATAAATGTAGAGACACATTAACCCGTACTTATTCTTAATGAAGATGATCGACATAGCGCATAATGCAACACTTCAGATCATATAAACTGTTACCGGTAATATTGTAACTAGTTCATTATATATAATTAATTTATAGTGCATAATTTTAAGGGATATGTGATGTGGGTGTGGAGCTAGGTATAATTTAAATTTAGAACACAACCTCTTAGTTTAGAGGAATACTAGAAAACACATTGTTGAAAAAAATCCTTATAAACCCACACAATGAGAATGCATTCACATTTATTAATAACTTCAAATAGATATGATTTATCTAATGGAAATTATATCCATTCATTAATGGAATATTCAAATTGAGATTCATCATCTTTCAAATTTTATAAAATTGGAGGATTTATTGGGATTTCATGTGTGATATCCCAACCTTGACAGTTGTTGTAAGATTTATATTAGGATTACCATTACATCATCAAAATAGTATCTAACTCCACCAATATAAGTATAATGAAATTTTATTAAAAATTCATTATATAAAAATTAAATGTGGAGCAGTTATAAACCTGGGATGAAAAAATTTGTATGTTCTTTGTTCTCATAGATAACTCAAACCCAGGTTTTGAGGTGGCTCAAGAATAGTTGTAATAAATATTAAAGATATTAAAGAATGATTAAAATTATAATAAAAAAATCATCAATTCTTTAATGAATAACTATCTTAATAACCACCACATGATTTTTAGGATCCCCTTATGTAGTAGTAAGATCAAATTCACATACATTTTTCTTATACGTAATGTATGGAATCATTGATTGTATTTGGAAACCCCTAGCTCATGGAATTGGATTTCATAATTCCTATGTTTCTTATAGTGGAAAAAACACAATATGATGTTTATTGATCTATGAAATCATTTATTCTTCAATATAATATATTTTCTTCAATTCCACCAGTACTTTCTATATTGATACTGATCATTTCCATGCATGAAAAAAATAACAGTTCCTAATAAATTGATTTCAGGATGATTCATCACATAATTTTTTCACGTGGTATTTTTTTTCCTCCATGTTATTTATTTTTTGATACCCCTAAATAATACTCCATTTTTTTATTTTTTATCCATTCCCATGAGACCACTGAAATACATTGAAATCCATATTAAAAATGAGTAAAAAATCAATTCATAATTGTCAATGTTATAAATCTATAGTTCTTTTTAATAGTATCTGTTTTAATCTACTAATGAAGAAGTATAATTTAATTTCATTTTTTATGTCAAAGTTAGATGCATACCATTATTTCCATGTGAAATTTTCTTCCAACATCATGATAATCTCATATTAATTTTGTTTTATATTGAGGAAATACATTTTAATTTTATTATATACAGTTAATGGAAAACATTTTTTGAAATATATTTTACTCAATATTTTAAATTACATGGAATCAATATATTATTTTGAATTTTTTACTTGATTAGTGTCCACCACTGATCAAATTCACACTCAATATGACAAATAAACAACAGAAATATCTTCTTTTCTAAAAATTAAATGATAGAGAATATCGTATAAATTGAGTAAATCCATTTTTCCATGACGATAGGATCAGAATTACCACAAAATGTATAAGTGAATTTTCTTATAAAATACTTTACTTCAACTTGATCTTTCGTTGGAAGAGTAGGTAATTACACATGATTCATGTTGTTATTCGTAAATTTAGCTATTAGTGTTTGTAGAACTATTATTTTTTTCATCCTCTCCCATTATATATAGAATATCATTGGGAAAATCTTGAAACTTCCTATCATGATTGTTATTAGAACTATGTCTCTTATTTCACATTTTTATCAAAACATAATTTAAGGAATAATATGAGAATGTATTAACATTAAATATGGAAACCATATAACTTATAAAAAAGTCTTTATCCATGGTTAGATGACATGTTGGATTACCATTCCTTTGAAGAACATGCTAACAGGGAGCTAATTTTTTCAGAAATGCTCTTGTCCTATGAATGACAGCCCAAGGAAACTTCAAGAACTAAATAGCACCGAGAGGGAGATAAAAACAATATGTTTTTTCATGACTATATAAAAGATAGGAGGAGACCTATCAAGCATAATATTCTTTTTTAAGGTAGATCTTATACATATGAGAAGGATTTTGTGGGAGGTATGTATCACTTCTATTTCAATGAACTATTGGTGGGACCCAATATTTGTATGGCCAATGGTTACTCAGGAAGGGACAATGGGGTTTTTTAGGTTTTTTATAATTGTATCTCCGACCAGGATAATGATAGGTTGAGTTCAATTCTGGATGAAAATAATAACTAAAAAACCATGATGAAACATCACCCCGTATAACACCATGGGTTTAGATGTTTTTTGGGCTCATTATATAGAGGCTCATGGGTGGTTGTGAATGAGGACATCATTTCAGCCATTAAATTCTTTTTCAAGGGAGGTAGCTTTCCACGAGTTACTTGTGGAACAATTCTAGTCCTTATTCCAAAAAATAGGAGCCCCTCTTCAATAATGTAATACATTTTGGTGAGTATGTGTAACATCCCAAATAAATTCCTCATGAATGTCATTAATGCAAGACTGTCTATTGATATTTCAAGGTGGATTTCCATAGAGTAGTATGGCTTTTTGATGGGATAGTCTAACTAAGGTGTTATTTCCCTTTATAATTATATAATAAGGGAAATTATATTTAAAACCCTGTGTTCAAATGTGGCTCTCATGTTAGATATAAATAAATCGTATGATTATATGGAGTGGGGCTTTATTAATAAGGTGTTGGCTAATATGGGTTTTTCTCCATGGAATATTGATGTTCTATTTAGATGCTTCAGGGCTTTGTGGATGGAGGCCTCATTCTTGGGGAAGTCATATGGCTTCTTCAAGTCAATTTATGGCCTCGGTCAAGGGGACACATTTTCCCCTACCATTTTCATCCTTACTCAGGATTTCATGAGCAAGCTAAATTATAAGAGCATTAATAATGGAGATATTTTGGCATATTAGAGTTGTTTGAGGAATACACCCATTTCTCGCCTTATGTTTTTCGATGATACTATTTTGTTTATTAATGCTATAAAAAAGTCTATCTATTGGTTGAACTAGATTTTGTAGGAGTACTGCCACGTGAGTGACCAACTTATCAATAAAGGGAAAAGATTATTTTTTATCTCCATCAAATGAACTTCTAGTCAAGTTTCTCATATTTAAATCAATCTTTCCACAAAAAGTGGATTTTTTCTCATGAAATATTTTGGGGCACCTATTTCATATATCATAATTCATATTCGGGACATTGATTTTCTTATCAACAAGATCATGTAGCACATCCACAACTGGAAAAATAGGTTCTTGTACTTCGATGATTGTATTTATCTCATTAATAGTCTGTTGTTGGCTACTCTAGTTCATGCTCTCTCAGTGATTATGCCTCTAAAATGTGTCATCAGTAGCGTTAAAAACATATAATTAGGTTCATTTTGGATCCTCAGGCCGAAAGGAAAAGATAATGGGTAGCTTGTAGAAGATTGGTTAGGCCTAATATAGAAGTTGGTATTAATGTTCTTAGTTTGGATGACACCCTCAGTATCATGCATTCTAAACTAGCTTGGAAAGTTTTGGATTAGAGTATGCGTTGGGGGAAAACTATACACCCTGTGTTTTTCCATCAGTCCCCGGTGGTGGGATAGAGCACTTTATTTTGGCCCAACCTATTGTTCCTCATTTCGGAACATATTGTTCACTCACAATGGATTATAGGGAGGGTGAGATTTCCTTCTGGCATAAAATCTGGGAGGGGACGGTTCTTAGCTTCCCAGGATGTCCTGATCCCACCATCACGTTTAGGGAAGAAAGTGCACACCCAGATTTCATTAATGCAGTGTTGGATGAGGAAAATTATGGCCTTTTCAAACTAATTGTTTTATCACAGGACCTGGATCGGTGCATTTTTTCTCCTTCCTTAAGGAGGTTCTTTTCGGCTCGAGATTTCCATCGTACGTGGGGCATGTCGAAGGCTCAAAATTATTAGAATGATGTTCTATGGCCCAAGGTGGCTCCCTCGAAACCTAATATCCAGTTTTGGAGAATTAGGAACCACGCCATTCCTACTGAGGAAAACATCAAACAATGTGGAATCCCACTTGGTTCTCGATGCACCTACTGTACAGTTTACCAAGAAGAAACAATTGATCATCTTTTTTTCTCAAGGGAATGGGTGAATGCAGTATAGAGTTGTTATGAGCACTTTATAGCATTTCATGATCCTAGCCTAGTGGATCATCTATTCTTTCTCAAATGGTATCATTGGATGGGAGCTAGAGTTCCAAAAAAGACATCAAGTTTATCGATTCTCCTTGTTGAGTGTTGGTCAATATGGAATTCCATGAATAAGCTCATGAACAAGGGGATGCGGTATACGGTTAAGTCTCTCATCATCTTGTTAAAAAATATTCTCATTGATCTGGCTCCTTATCTCTCCCACTAGCGGGATGCACCATACTTAAGGTGGATGTTTTCCAGTACTCATGATGTCCATAAGAGAGCTGTTATTGACATAGGTCTCTGGGTTAGTTGGATTTCCCCTATCAGGGGTCCTAAACTCAATACATGTAGGTCCTTCTTTATGGTAGTTCTGCATGGTGATGGGGTTGTCTGAGAAACAAAAATATTAATCATCAATCCCCTTCTCCTCTCACTTTTATTCATTAACTGAAAAAACATCCTTGATGTGCCGATTTACCACCATTGTGGATAATGCAATTTTATTTTCCATTAATACATTTATGGATGGACATAAAAAAAATTTTATTGTCTAATTGGAGTTTATTATAAATTTTTTATGTTATAAATATATTTTTTACCATTAAATAAAAATAGTATTAAATAAAATGATACCTTTTATGATGCTTGTAAAAAAAATCCAAAATAAATGAAGGCATTATTCTCAAAATTTCATCAAATTTATCATCCACATACAATATAAAAAATGTTATATAATAACAATTAAAATTATTTAAATTCATTATTAATAAATAATTTCACTTATATAGAAGTTATTACCATTTTACATCAACACACATAGTTATTCTCAAGGGAAGTCTACATAAAAACATTACATGAACTCGCTCAGAACAATGATGTTAACCATCATAACTCATAGAAATGAACATTAATGAACATCATAAAATTTTAAAAAATAAAATATTGGGTTAATAGGTTATAAATAATGTAACCAATTAAAATTATTTGATTATCCCAGAAATTATGTTCAAGTGAAGAATGCTTTCAGAGATATGATATGGGTTTTTCTCATCTAACATTTATTTCAATGAGATATGAACTATTTCACGCTTATTTCTTATGTTTGGTGTATGTATACTTCCATATGATATAAATTATCATAATTAAAAGTATTATCATTGAATTCATTGTTTTATTTGATGAAAATTAATTTTATGGGGAATACAGTTAAATGTTTTGAAATATTTTAAGGGGATTCTTGAACCCAACTGCCTTCCATTGGGTTACATCAATTTTATGTCATTTTCAATTTATATTTTTCTATTAATATTACTAAAATATAATTTTATTTCATTATAATTCTTTTTAAAATTTAAAATTTCAAATATTATTTTATGAAAAATATATAAATGTTTCAAAATATTTTTCCTTCCAAAGTAAAAATGGCTATATCTCTCAATAAATTGTGAAATAATTTTTTTTAGATTATATTCATCTATGTAAAAAAAAATATTTTGAATATTATTATTAATTTTTTTTGATATATAATAAAAATATAATGTTATTTTATTGATTTTTTATGACAATTTTGACTGGGGATGTAATATATTGATACTATATTACTCTAGAGAGTTTATTGTTTTAATTATTTATTAGGGAAATTTTATTAATTTAATATGACAGTTTAAATATGAATCTATATGATGATTATGTTTTAAAACATTAATTAGATAAATTTATTAGACATATTAAGTGTATATAGGGCCCTCTATAACCCCTCTATGAATCTTTTAGTCACATGAGATTTACTAGAGTAGGTTTTGGTTGAGGTGTCACACATTTATATAGAATTGTTGTTCAAGGCATTGACGTTATGTTTACGATGTAACAAATTATGAGTTCCCTCATAATGAGATTAGTTATTGATAATTCATGTTATTATTCTAAAATTATAATATCTTTGTTCAATGTATCATTCTCATGTGATTGTTTAGATCGATTTATTTGCTCATATTTTAATCCTACTATATTATTCTCTAGATTATGCTTAAAATTAATGTGTTTTTATTTATTCAATGTGTCTTATTGTTTATTTTTATTTATGATAGATTCAATTGTATTATTATCATTGCGGAGAAATTTTTCTCACCCCTCACTTATGTTTTATTATTTCCCATGATTCATTCAGCAATATTATGATTGAAATGCAATGATAATATATGGGAAAAGATATGATAACAAATGGGTTTCTAAATTTTATTTCAGTTCTTGTTTTAATATTACATGTATGTTTTAATGAGGGATTCCAAATCAAAAAACAATATTCATCCATTTTTTATTTTATTTCTAGTACTTAGTATCCATGTAATATAGTATGGAAGCTTCTATGGTCTATGGGGATCAAGGTCTATACTAATGATTTCAACGGTAGTATATTACAATTTTTTAAAACTCTATTTTAGAAACCATTTATTAAGAAAATATAACCCTATAAATGACATTAATAGTATTCTTAATGTAACCAATATAGTTATTTAGAGAATATGTATATCTAATTATTCAATTTTCATTGATTGTTTCACCAGTGTTAGATTAAAAATCATATTTCATAAAGTTATGACATTCTTGTGTGTAAATATATTTAGAAATGAAGCCTAGTGGATGGAATTGAATCTATATAAATATACATAATGCATGTTGGATTTTATTTATTCTGAAATATAATGATGATGGAGTTGGATCTGAATAACTTATATCTATACTGGGAAAATTGACTAACGTTATGGGAAATAGACATAATCACAGGGAGTAGCCTGATCCACAATGTGGTGTAGCAATGTTGGACTACATTATGGGAGTACAACCCCCATCATTTATTGGTATTAAAAAACAATTTGTATCAGAGAAAAAGATTGGTTCCTTGGATAAGACATTAACTTCTATGGTATGTAACAAATGTTGTAAGGTTTTCATGGAAGATTACCATCTCTAAATAGATATAGAAAAACATTTTCCAATAATATTTAACCAAACATAGGATGGTGAAAATAAAAATATTGAATAAAAGTATTTTAATGAATTTTTTTTGGAAAAATATTTCCCTCACCAATAACTATCAATTAAGGAGATAAAATAATTGTGTATAAAGAACAAAGAGTATTAAAAACAATTACAGGTATTATGCCAACATTACATGGCCAGAAAGGTATTCTTTGGACTTCTTCTTTAATCCATACAATAAGATTGAATGTGTTATTGATGGACTTAAACCAATTATAATAAGAGAAATAGTCTCCAACACACTCTCATAATATAGATATATTATCATGTTCCCTAAATATGAGGAAATAAATATACAAACCAAATTATTTATGGGGGAAGAAAGATATAAAGAGGGATGTTGTGCTCTCCAAAAATGGATATAAGGAAAATGGGATTAAGGGAATAATATATTATCCAACATGTAATAAATATAGAAAGCAAAATCATGAACATGAATATTGAGAGTGGTATTTTTTTATATGTATTGGTTAAATGTAAACTCATCCCTTGATTTTAATGGAAATAAATATGTTTAAAGTGTTCAATGCCTTAGAAAAAATTATATGGGGTTATATGAAAATGTGTGTCTAAAGAATCAAGGATTATATATATGAATATGGAAGGCGCTAAAGGTGATGCATTGGTGTTTAATATAGATGATTTAGAAGAATTAATTTTTTTGGATTCAAGAATTATGTAATGATATTTTGTTTATAAGAATAATGAAATATATAAGTATTATATTGTAGTTCATCTAAATTATGAATATTGAAGAATTCATGTTTTCATTTTGGTTTTATGGATATAATGGTATATAAATATATTGTTTTTTTGTTATTAAGAGACACATTATGTTTCAATAATTTATTATTATGTTGATTATGGAAGTGTAGATACCTTTCATTTTTGTTTTTGTTCATTTATTTTCCAAGACATGATCTAGATTAGTTTTAATATTAATTACTTATGTAATTTGTCATAGTAATATCTAGTAATTATAGTTTTTTTAAACATGAGATAATTTTTTTTGTTTTATTACACATTAAGGATCTATTTAAAAACATAAGGACTCTATGATTCATTAATTGTCCTTTGGTATGAAAAAATGATCTTGAATATCCATCTCCTGATGTATTAACTGAAGTGAAATAGTTTTAATAAATGAAAAAGGATTAAATTATACATATTAAATAGTAATAAATAAACTCATTTTATTATCACATGTTTCTATCTGTATAGTAAAATAATCACTAAATATTAGGAAATAAATTTTGGAATAAAAATGATACTCGTTTACATATTTTTTTGAGAAATCAGTGGTCTATTAACGTATCTTAGATTTACAGTCTTGTGATGTTTAACTTTCTAATGACCACATTCTCTATCACTATATAACATAACATGATTTTAATATTTTTGTTTGATTCCCATGTTTCCACTTACCACTAATTTTATCCCATAAGAAAACTAAATTTTGTGGTAACAATCACATTTTTTAATCCAATTTTTAAGAGGTTGTTTTATAATTCATTTTTATGATGTTCGATTTCCACATTGTTATTTCAAAATCAAGACTCTGTAACTATCAATAATAAGTTTATTTTGTGATGATGTAATTATGTGAAGGAGGGGAGAATGTAAAACCTTATGATTATATGTCATTTCATATTTAAATTTATTGTAATTTATTACTTATGTATATATCTTAAACAAATATTGAAATGATATTAAATATTAACATGACCACTGGAATAGTAATGTAACAATTAGGAATTGTAATTTATAAAATAATATAGTAAACTCACATATACAAGTTTAAATAAGTTTTTTTATCCTATGAATGGAAATATAATATAATTCCGCCATCAAATAAGTTAATAAATGTTTTAAAAATGAAAAATAAAATATATTAATTTTGGTGAAATAGAAATTATTTTTTAAAATTTAATAATTAATAAAATGATTGAAATGAAAATTTATTTTCAAAATGTATATTCATAAATAATTATTTTATTATCTTCTGATTATAATATAATTTTATTAGAAATTACATAATTTCATAATTTCTCACAAAATAAACTATAAATTTAAATTTAATATTTATCAAAATATTATAATTTTAATTAAAAATTAAATTTATCATATATAGAATATTTGTATCATTAAATGGATTTTTTTTAAATCATTTTAGTGATGAATTTTTAGGATGAAATTTGTTTTTTCTAAAATATTTGAATGTTTGATGAATAAATAAGTACTATAATTTATGGTTATTAAAATTATAAGTGAAATACAAAAATATTTGAGTAATGGTTGGTGAAAGGATGAATAATTACAATTATTTGTGACTCAAATTAACTATTTATTTCACATAGTCAAAATAGTAATTATTATTCAAATTCATGATCTAAAATAATGAACTTATAAATAAACTAATCCAAAACACCACACTTCACCACTATAAATACAAATCATCAACTCCCCTTTCCTTCAAACCTTATAATATTTGGATATTAATGATATTATTCCCAAATACTCTCCCAAATATTTTTTTTTAAAATTTCTGTTTTTCTATTTAATCAGTGGACATTTTCATGTTCCTTAAGGAGGTTATCATGGAGACAACACTTGATATGTAAACCCTCAGTATTTCTATTTTAGTTTATTTCATTTTTTTATAATTCTATTTCCTCCATTATAAAAAAGATAATAATAACTCAATTATACAATATATAATATATATTTATTAATATAATTTAATATTAATCATCAAACCCCTTTATAACGACCCATACTTTACATACATTGTTAATACTTCAAAATTGAAGCACACTTATTACAACATACGACAAAACCACAAAGGACCATATAGGTATAGTGTCTTTGGAAACTGGGAAACATAAACAACTGGTTTATAAATATTCTATATTGTCTCCCATTTATTTCAACATATCTAGGGTCCCTTTTAGAATATTATACTTAGTATCCATCTTCCTGACCTGGGGAAAATAAAACATACAAAAAAGGGTGAGCTCAAATGCTCAGCAAGGGAAAATAAAGGAAATAAAAATCATATCATATCTTCTTGAAAATCATAACCTGCAAAAGAGATCATAATATCTTAAAATGGAATAAATCATAGAAGTGAAAATGAGATCCCCATAATCATAACATAAAACTTGAAACTTTGTGGAATGCACACATAATCATGGAAAATCATTTCCTGTTAGTCATGACTCATTGCCAAGACTATCTTAGCGGACAAAGTCCATTTCTGAACCGAGTTCACTCCTCGTTTCAGTCCTGTATCACTGAACCAAAATAACCTTCCGTTCCAGCCATGTCTATATCATGAGATATAAATATTTACCCAATGCATTGGAGGGAGATATAGGTCCCACCCGTCTTATAATGAATCCTTTCTTATGTGTACCACATAATCATAAATCATACATCATAGCATAACACATGTAACAAAAATGGGATTCTTGAACATCATGACATTATAAAACAAATCATATAAGGTAAATGACTTCATAAAAATAATTCCTCACAACATAATCAAATCAATGTAACAATAGGGATAAAACAGAACCCTATACTATCTTAGATGGAAAATAACTTTGATAAAACATTTGAACTCCATTCTGGAGGAAAATATCATTTCTACTTCAAAAACACTTTTCTTTTCATAACATGTCATACAATTATAAACTAAAAGAAGTTGATTAAAAATAAACTTGAAAACTTATAAAGGAAGATTCTTGGAAATAATGTTATAAAAATCCATTCTTTCCGTATAAGTTAAAAAAACATTCTTCGCGTACTTTTGTCGGAAAACTCAAAAAAGTATCTCGTACGAAAAACGACAAAAGATTCATTTCATATCTTTTACTAAAAACTCACCGAAGGGTAAAATTGGATTTAAACAATTTTTAGGTGGATGGAAATAATATTACATATTGAGGGAACATGGATGTGGATGATAAAATACCCCCCAGTAAATACCAAAGTATAAACAATCTCGGATAAAAATGAGATTGTGATATTTCCCTTACCTTAGGTCCGATTTGCTTTGTACGTGTCCGAAGCTCCTGTATAATGGTTTAAATAATGTTATTTACTTATTCCAGAATCATACATATTGATATGATATCATATATGGTCATATTCTTAGCTTCTTATTAGTAATATTTCATTGTTACTTGTTACTCAGGTGTTTATTGCCTATTGTTCTTATATGTGTTTTGCCGAATAAATTATTATTCTTCTTTTAAGGTTATAGATACCTTATATACAGAATGGTATTAGTGTAACATATATAATATTTATTCATTCAATTCATTTATATAATTACTATGTAAAGATGATCATGTAGAACGAGTCGCATCACATCGTGGAGACAGTATTCCGTACGTACACACGAGCGATGATATTGTTCCCATGATCGTGGAATTGTATTTAAGTGTATTTATACTATTTCAGTATCAATATCACTTTATAATAATCATATATAGTTACTCATTACACCATTATACCCATCCTTGTAAGGTGATGGTGGAAAATAGATTACACCACAGCGTGGAGACGATATTCCGTACGTACGCACGTGCGGTAATTTCATTTTTCCGTAGGATGGATAACAGGTGAATTAGGGTTGTTTAATATTTATAATAACATATCAGTATGTAATTAATACTTATGTTATTACTTTATCATGAAACAACTAAAGAAGAAGAAGTTGAAGAAGAAAAAAATTGAAAAGATCTGTAATGGATATTACCTCTTATTTGAAACGCCTCTTTGAATCCTCCACTTAGGGAACTAATATTGGTCTTTGAATAAGACCAGGACCTCTAGGATTATTCTAGGGAAGTGGATAAGGGATTTTTTCAGGGTTTGGCCGAGCTTGAGTGCTCAAATTGGTGTGAGGAGGAGGGGGAGGAGGTGCCCTTTTATAAGGGAGGAGAGGGGAACCTTAGGAATATCTCAAAATATTATTTTATATTAAAGTCAAAATCGGTTTATAATGGTTCCAAAGGGTCTTATTTCGAAGGTAAAGTGGGGATGGGTCGAAATAATATCGACCAATAGGATTTAGACAAGTTTAGGTTATTATTTTAACCTTATCAATTAGATTTAACTCTAAGTTAAATAATTTAACTTTTACCGTGACTTTTTGTTTTCTTACACTATATGGTTAATACACTTACTATGACATGCCAAACGAACCCCAAGTTGTTTATTATTAATATATATATTCTTATCTAAGTCATTTGGCAGAATCATATATTTTTAGGAATAAAATAAAAAATAATAATATAATATTTGATTTAAAAACAATTTTGTGTCAATTTTGAGACTATTTGATATATGATTTTTGTGAAAGTCATTACAGAATTATATGTTCGAACCAAGTTTATTAAATCAACACTAATATATCATAATAACCTATAAAATTATTGGAATTCATTAAAAGTCTCAAATTACATTTATTTGAGCATTTATAACATCAATTATGTTAACATTTCCTTAAAAGGGTAATTACTGCATCATCGTTGTTTCATAAATAAATTAATTTATTTAAAGTCTAAAAATTATAAATAAAATGTCATTATGTAAGAAATATTTTTATCTTTGTAATGAATATTTATAGTCTAATTTATCTTATGTATAACCCCATATTAAAAATGTTTTAGTTATTAAACTTTGATTTTAACTATTTTAACTATTCATTAAATAAAATAATATTAAATGTCATAATCAAATCCAAGTGGACCTAAATGGTCATATTATATTCATAAAGTTGTTTTAGGTCGAATTACACTTATCCAATAGAATTAGGATATGTGTTAGGGTAATAGTAATATCATATTTACCCTTAGTTACCCTATTTACTATTAACCGCGGTAAAAAAAAGTAAAAAGTTACTATTCACCAAAAAATAATTTTTATCTCATTGAAAAACATTTTACATACTGATATCAACCGGGTATGTCGTATTTTTGAAATTCCATTCACAGAAGCGGTAAAATTATGTTTTATGCAAAATTCAGTTTTTAACCTACCACTTAGTGGTTTCACTATTCATCAAAAATTGAACGTTTTCATAAAAATACCAAAATTTCACCCTAGGATAATTTCGGTATTCCGAATCCAAAAATGAAGTCCATTTTGAAAAATAAAATTTATAAAATTTCAAAATGTTGTTATTACTATTCATAACGGCTAGTTTTAATAAAATTTTAATAGCATATCGTTGTTTAGTGAAACTCGGTATTGCGTACAACGCAAGCTATTGAGGAAGGTCGCGATTGCGTGTAAAGTAAGTCAAGCTGTTGTGTAGTGAAAGATTCCTTTGATAATATATATATATAACATAAAAACAAAATATTACTCTTAAAAAGAATTTCGCCCTCGAAATTCGTCACTTTGTTACAAACAGATGAGGATACTTCTCCCTCATCATATCCTCAAGCTCCCATGTAGCTTCTTCAAGATGGTGGTTCCTCCATAAATCATTCACCAATCGAGTGGTCTTGTTTCGTAGGACTTTTTCGCTACGATCCAGAATCTCTATCGGTTGTTCATCATAAGAAAGATCTTGCTCCAGCGGTACAACTTCTGAGCTGAGTACATGTGAAGGATCATGTATTTACTTTCTCAGGAGAGATACATGGAACACATCGTGAACTTGAGAGAGATTCGTTGGAAGCGCCAATCGGTAAGCTACCTTCCCAACACGATCCAGTATTTTGAAAGGACCGATATATCTAGGGCTCAACTTCCCCTTCTTTCCAAATCTCATAAACCTCTTCCAGGGAGATATTCATAAGAACACTTTATCACCCACTTCAAACTCTAGGTCTTTTAATCGGTTGTCGGCATAACTTTTCTGTCGACCTTGAGCTCCTCTTATGTGTTGTTTAATAGATCTGACCTTTTCTTCCATTTCATCAACAAGATCAGGTCCTACTATCTTTCTTTCCCCAACTTCATCCCAGCAAGTTGGAGTCCTGCATTTCTTTCCATAGAGAGCTTCATAAGGAGCCATCTGAATACTGGAGTGAAAGCTATTATTATAAGAAAATTCCACCAAAGGTAGGTGTTGATCCCAACCTCCTTTTAAATCCATAGAGAAAGCTCTCAAAATATCTTCTAGGGTTTGAATTGTTCTCTCAAACTGACCGTCTGTCTGAGGATGATAAGCAGTGCTGAAACTCAACTCTGTATCCAGAGTATGCTAAAGACTTCGCCAGAACATTGAGGTAAATCTCGGATCCCGATCAGATATAATAGAAAGTGGTACTCCATGCAATCTTACCACTTCCTTTACATATATCCTGGCAAGCTGATCTAGAGAGAAATCCTCTCTAATAGCAATGAAGTGTGCAGACTTTGTAAGACGATCAACTATGACCCAGATAGGATTATTGCCTTTGTATGTTTTAGGAAGTCATGTGACAAAGTCCATAGTAATGTTTTCCCATTTCCATTCGGGTATGGGTAATGGTTGTAACATCCCCTTAGACTTATGTCTCTCAGCTTTAACTTGTTGACAAACCAAGCATCGAGAGACATATTCAGCAACATCTCTTTTCATGCCATCCCACCAGAAGTACTCTTGCAGGTCCCTATACATCTTCGTGCTTCCAGGATGAATAGAGAATGATGAACTATGAGCCTCATCCAGCAGCTCCTTCATTAATTGGGGGATCGGGGGAACACAAACCCGATTCCTGAACATTATTATCCCATCACAATCAAGGTTGAACTCAGGAACATTTCTCACCTTCTTTTGTAACTCGACATCTTCTTTATGTGCCTCTTTAATCTTCACATGTATAGATGGTTGAACATTCATTTAAGAAGGATAAGATTTTTCCCCTTCCATTATAATTCCAAGATCCATCCTTTGTAAATCCATAAATATTGGATCTTTTTTGATCCTCATCATGGATAAACTAGCATGGTCTTATCGACATAATGCATCTTCCACCTTGTTTGCTTTCCCAGGGTGGTAATGGAATGAGCAGTCGTAATCCTTAATCATCTCCAACCATCTTCTTTGACGCATATTCATCTCCTTTTGTGTGAAAATATACTATAAACTTTTATGATTAGTATAAATATCACACCTTTCACCATAAAGGTAATGCCTCCAAATATTTAATGCAAAGATTACCGCAGCTAACTCCAAATCATGTGTTGGGTAATTTTTCTCATGGATTATCAACTGTCGTGAGGCATAAGCTATCACCATATCATTTTGCATAAGAACACACCCCAATCACTTCTTGGATGCATCACTGTAGATCACAAACATTTCTCCACTACAAGGCAGTGTGAGCACAGGTGCACTGGATAACCTTCTTTTCAACTCCTTGAAATTCTCTTCACATTCCTCTGTCCAAACAAACTTAACTCCTTTCCGAGTCAACTTGGTGAGTGGGTTAGATAATCGTGAAAAATCATTTACAAAACTTCGATAATATCCAGCCAAACCAAGAAAAATTCGGATCTCAGTTACTGTTGTTGGTCTCGACCATCTTTCGATAAACACTGTTTTTGCTGGATCCACAGATATCCCCTCTTTTGAGATTATGTGACCAAAAAATGCAACTTTTTTAAGCCAAAATTCACAGTTGGTAAATTTGGCATAAACCTTCACCTTTCTCAGGGACTTCAATATAATTCTCAAGTGATCTTCATGTTCTTCCTTGCACATTGAATAGTCAAGAATATCGTCTATAAAGACTTCCACAAATTGATCAATATAGTCTCTAAAGACTCTATTCATCAGATCCATGAAGATAGCAGGGGCATTAGTAAGACCAAATGGCATCACTATAAATTCATAGTGTCCATACCTTGTACGGAAAGTCGCCTTTTGTATATCCTCCCTTTTGACCCTTAATTGATGATACCCTAAACGAAGATCAATCTTGGAAAAGTATTGAGCTCTGCGTAGTTGGTCAAATAGGTCATCAATGTGGGGGAGAGGATATTTGTTGTTGATAGTGATCTTGTTAAGTTCTCAATAATCAATGCAGAGTCTCATTGATCCATCTTTCTTCTTAACAAATAGAACATGTGCTCCCCAAGGTGATGCACTAGGGCGTATGAATCCCTTATCAAGATTCTCTTGCAGTTTCTTCTTCAATTCCTGCAACTCGATTGGGGCCATTCTATAAGGTGTCTTTGAAATAGTCAAAGCACCCGGTACGAGTTCTATTGAAAACTCAACTTCACGATTGGGTGGAAGACCCGGTAATTCCTCCGGAAAGGCATCATCAAACTCTCGTACGATGGGCATATTCTTAATTGTAAGATTCTCACCAACCATTTGAGATAAATAACCTTCATTTAGTGGAATCAATACCCATAAAATGGAAGAAATTTCCACTGGAATGTTATGTTCATCCATGCATTGATAGACGATCATAGATTGATCTGGATTATGAAATGTGACTTCCCTTCTTTGGCAATTGATATGATCTCCGTATAAAGAAAGCCAATCCATGCCAAGAATCACATCGAATTCCACTAAAGGAAGGATCACAAGATTTGCAGGAAGCACTTTCCCACAAACTTTGATCAGAGAAGAATTATAAACTTTTGATGCAATTGATGTGCCATTAGGTGTTGTCACAGCTAACTCAACATCTAATTGTTGAGGTAATACAGCAATACCCTTAGAAAATTCTTCAGAAATAAAAGAGTGGGTGGATCCAGAATCAAATAAAACATTTTCTACTTTAGAGTGGATGGTAAGTGTACCTTTCACCACATCGTTATCGTACTCCACATCGCTGATAAAAATTGCATGTGACTTTCCTTTGACTTTAGCCTTAAGAGTTTGTTGACGTCGACCAGCATCATCAACCCTTGGATTTGGACATTGATTGGTATAATTCCCCATCTCCTTGCACTTGAAACATTGAAGTGTAGTAGGTTCATTCTGTGTAGCCCTTCCATTGTTTGCATTATTAGACATCTTCTTCCCATTATCACGGCATTCAAATGCCCGATGACCTTCCTTTCCACATTTGAAACATTTACTTGTCCCATTAAGAAAACTCCCTCCATGTTTCTTTCCACACTTTGAGCATAAGGGAAAGCTCATCTTCTTTTCAGTGTGCTCTTTAGATTTTCCTTTGAATTCCATTTTCCACTTCTTATCAAACCCATATGACTGATGGGTTACTCCAATCTCCATCTTGACATTGAGAGCACATCAAACGATTTCCTCGTAGCTATTGAAGTCCCTTATGTCTAACTCCCTTCGAAGACTTGGTTTTAAGCCACTAAAGAATCGATCGATCTTAATCTCAGGTTGCATAATAATACCAGAAGCGTACCTTTCATGTCATGTAAAATTTGCTTCATATGTACCAATAGATTCCTCATCCTTTTGCTTTAGTTCAAGAAACTCTTTCTCCTCCTTTGTTCGGAGAATACGAGGGAAGTACTTATTGAAAAATAAGTTCTTGAACTCGTCCCATTCCATGGACTCAATTTCATCCATTTTACTTGTATTCTTAATAAGATTCCACCATTGATCAACATCTCCTTCCAAACCATACACTGCTAGGATGACTTTATCATGTTCAGAACATTGAAGAACTGAAAATATCTTTTCAGTAGTACTAATCCATTGTTCAGCAACTAATGGATCAGTAGACCCGCTGAAAGAAAGTGGACGCTGCCTCATGAAGGATTCAACGTAATGTTGCTCCTTCCTTTTCTCGTTTGGAAGTCCTTTATGATTCAGAGCTTTAGAAAGGTGTGTGAGCACGGCTACATGATTTTTCATTCCAGCTCCCATATCGTTTGGTTGCTCAGGGGGACAATCATTGCATTGCCCATCGCATTCCGCATTAACACGGTTCCTTCGGGTTCCAGCCATTGACTAAAACCAAGAAGAATAGTGTGAGAAACACTAATTATAATAGGAAAACCACATAATTAAAGAATAAAATTATCACGCTTAAGGTCTTATCCTAGGTTATTCATGGCCATTTCTAAAACACTAATATTCTGTTCTATGCTTAGACTTATCCTTATGGTTCTTACTAAGGCTTTCACATCCTAGTTTCTAAAGGGTGACTATACCTTTCCTTTGATACCATCTATAACGACCAATACTTTACATACATTGTTAATACTTCAAAATTGAAGCACACTTATTACAACATACGACAAAACCACAAAGGACCGTATAGGTATAGTGTCATTAAAAACTGGGAAACATAAACAACTGGTTCATAAATCTTATACAGTGTCTCCCATTTATTTCATCATATCTAGGGTCCCTTTTAGAATATTCTACTTAATATCCATCTTCCTGACCTGGGGAAAAGAAAACATACAAAAAAGGGTGAGCTCAAATGCTCAGCAAGGGCAAATAATGAAAATAAAAATCATATCATATCTTCTTGAAAATCATAACCTGCAAAAGAGGTCATAATATCTTAACAAGGAATAAATCATAGAAGTGAAAATGGGATCCCCATAATCATAACATAAAACTTGAATCTTTGTGGCATGCACACATAATCATGGAAAATCATTTCTTGTCAGTCATGACTCATTGCCAAGACTATCTTAGCGGACAAAGTCCATTTCTGAACCTAGTTCACTCCTCGTTTCAGTCCTATATCACTGAACCGAAATAACCTTCTGTTCCAGCCATGTCTATCTCATGAGATATACATCTTTAGCCAATGCATTGGAGGGAGATATAGGTCCCACCCGTCTTATAATGAATCCTTTCTTATGTGTGCCACATAATCATAAATCATACATCATCGCATAACACATGTAACAAAAATGGGATTCTTGAACATAATGACATTATAAAACAAATCATATAATTTAAATGACTACATAAAAATAATTCCCTCACAACATAATCAAATCAATGTAACAATAGGGATAAAACATAACCCTATAATATCTTAGATGTAAAATAACTTTGATAAAACATTTGAACTCCATTCTTGAGGAAAATATCCTTTCTACTTTAAAAACACTTTTCTTTTCTTAACATGTAATACAATTATAATCTAAAAGAAGTTGATTAAAAATAAACATGAAAACTTATAAAGGAATATTATTGCAAATAATGTTTTAAAAATCCATTCTTTCCGTAAAAGTTAAAAAAACATTCTTCGCATACTTTTGTCGGAAAAGTCAAAAAAGTACCTCGTACGAAAAACGACAAAGGATTCCTTTCATATCTTTTACTAAAAACTCACCGAAGGGTAAAATTGGATTTAAACAATTTTTAGGTGGATGGAAATAATATTACATATTGAGGGAACATGGATGTTGATGATAAAATACCCCCCCAGTAAATACCAAAGTATAAACAATCTCGGATAAAAATGAGATTGTGATATTTCCCTTACCTTATGTCCGATTTGCTTTTTACGTGTCCGAAGATCCTGTATAATGGTTTAAATAATGTTATTTACTTATTCCAGAATCATACATATTTATATGATATCATATATGGTCATATTATTAGCTTCTTATTAATAATATTTCATTGTTACTTGTTACTCGGGTCTTTATTGCCTTTTGTTCTTATGCGTGTTTTCCCCAATAAATTCCTATTCTTCTTTTAAGGTTATAGATACCTTATATCCAGAATGGTATTAGGGTAACATATATCATATTTATTCATTCAATTCATTTATATAATTACTATGTAAAGATGATCATGTAGAACGAGTCGCATCACATCGTGGAGACGGTATTCCGTATGTACGCACGAGCGATGATATTTTTCCCATGATCGTGGAATTGTATTTAAGTGTATTTATACTATTTCATTATCAATATCACTTTATAATAATCATATATAGTTACTCATTACACCATTATACCCATCCTTGTAAGGTGATGGTGGAAAATAGATTACACCACGGCGTGGAGACGGTATTCCGTACGTATGCACGCGCGGTGATTTCATTTTTCCGTAGGATGGATAAAAGGTGAATTAGGGTTGTTTCATATTTATAATAACATATCAGTATGTAAGTAATACTTATGTTATTACTTTATCATGATACAACTAAAGTAGAAGAAGTTGAAGAAGAAAGAAATTGAAAGGATCGGTAATGGATATTACCTCTTCTTTGAAACGCCTCTTTGAATCCTCCACTTAGGGAACTAAGATTGGTCTTTGAAGAAGACCAGGACCTCTAGGATTATTCTAGGGAAGTGGATAAGGGATTTTGGCAGGGGTTGTCCGAGCTTGAGGTCTCAAATTGGTGTCAGGTGGAGGGGGAGGAGGTGCCCTTTAATAAGGGAGGAGATGGGCACCTTAGGAATATCTCAAAATATTATTTTATATTAAAGTCAAAATCGGTTTATAATGGTTCCAAAGGATCTTATTTCGAATCTAAAGTGGTAATGGGTCGAACTCCTATCAACTAATAGGATCTAGACAAGTTTAGGGTATTATTTTAACCTTATCAATTAGATTTAACTCTAAGTTAAATAATTTAACTTTTACCGTGACTTTTTGTTTTCTTACACTATATGGTTAATACACTTACTATAACATGCCAAACGAACACCAGGTTGTTTATTATTAATATATATATCCTTATCTAAGTCATTTGGCCGAATCTTATATTTTTAGGAATAAAATAACAAATAATAATATACTATTTGATTTAAAAACTATTTTGTGTCAATTTTGAGACTATTTGATATATGATTTTTTTAAAAGTCATAATAGAATTATATGTTCAAAACAAGTTGATTAAATCAACACTAATATATCATAGTAACCTAGAAAATTAGTGTAATTCATAAAACGTCTCAAATTACATTTATTTGAGCATTTATATCATCAATTATGTTAACATTTCCTTAAAATGGTAATTACTACATCATCGTTGTGTCATAAATAAATTAATTTATTTAACGTCTAAAAATTATAAATAAAATTTCCTTATGTAGTAAATATTTTTATCTTTCTAATGAATGTTTATAGTCGAATTTATCTTATGTATAACCCCATATTAAAAATTTATTAGTTATTAAACTTTGATTTTAACTATTTTAACTATTCATTAAATAAAATAATATTAAATGTCATAATCAAATCCAAGTGGACCTAAATGGTCATATTATATTCATAAAGTTGTTTTTGGTCGAATTACACTTATCCATTAGAATTAGTACTTGTATTAGGGTAATAGTAATATCATATTTACCCTTAGTTACCCTATTTATTATTAACCGCGGGAAAAAAAAGTAAAAAGTTACTATTCACCAAAAAATTATTTTTATCTCATTGAACCACATTTTACTTACTGATATCAACCGTATCTATCGGATTTTCGAAATTCCATTCACATAAGAGGTAAAATTAAGTTTTATGCAAAATTCAGTTTTTAACCTACCAGTTAGTGGTTTCACTATTCATCAAAAATTGAATGTTTTCAGAAAAATACCAAAATTTCACCCTAGGATAATTTCAGTATTCCGAATCCAAAAATGAAGTCCCTTTTAAAAAATAAATTTTATAAAATTTCAAAATGTGGTTATTACTATTCATAACAGCTAGTTTTAATAATATTTAAATAGCATATCGTTGTTTAGTGAAACTCGGTATTGCGTACAACGCAAGCTATCGAGGAAGGTCGCGATTGCGTGTAAAGTAAGTCAAGCTAGTGTGTAGTGAAAGATTCTTTTGATGATATATATATAACATAAAAACAAAATATTACTCATAAAAATATCGGGTGTTACACCCTTCTCCTCTCATTTTTATTCAAAAAAATGAAAATATCATCCAAGACTTCTCGATTTACCACCATCATGGATGATGCATTTTCATTTTAAATTATATCCTTAAAATCTATTTATATAATTTTTATTTTGGTTAAATAACATGTTATTAGAAATATTATATGTTACCAAATGTCCCCAAACCTGTATATAAACATAGTATTAAATATAACTATATTTGATCATGATGAAATTTAAAAGATGTAAAAATAAATTTAGACATTTTCATCATAATTTTATATAATTAATCAGAATCATACAATATAAACAAATGGAATATGATACCATTTTATTAATTATATGTTCGTTATCAAAAATTAATTTAACTTCTTGAGATGTTATTCACATTTGACAAGAACATCTATATTTAGACTTAAGGAAATCAAACATAAAAACCTGAAACAAACACACCAAGAGTAATACAAATTACCCTTAGAACCCATTTAAATATAAATAAAAGAAGTTACTAATACTATTATAAATAAAATATATGTGGAATAGGTTCAAAATCATGTAATTAATGAATTTAATTTTATTATCTAGTACATAAAATACATGTGCAGAATGCATCTAGACATGACGTAAGGGTTCTTCTAATTTCACTTCTATGTTTATGAGATATCCCTTATTGACCCCTTATTACTTTTATTCTTTGTTTTTGTATACCCTTAGTTTATATATAATACCAGTACTCATTTTATCTAAATTGTATACAATGTTTTAGTTGGTGAACATTAATTTTATAGGGCATACAATTCATCTTTTTTCCATTTGGTATGGGGGTTCTCTAACCCAGATCTCTTTCAATGAGATATACCTATATATTTCAATGTTTTAGTGTGGATGTTCCTTTAATATTCCAAAAACATAATTTAAATTTTCATCCATTTTATTATTTATGATATACGTGTTCAAATCCTATTTTATGATGGATAAAAATAATTTTTCAAAAGAACTCTTTAATCAAATGTAAAACATGTATTTATATCAAGAAATTTTCATTTGATATAATTAGAGTATTTTATACTATGTCAAAAAAATATGAATAGTGTGTTTTTTAATTGTGGTTGATATATTTTTATAATATTTGAAAGCATTTTATTGAAAGGTTTATGATAAATTTCACTGAAGATATACTATATTGATACCATGTTACACACGACTAATTTTGATTACATATATTTATTGGTGACATTATTTTCATTACATATTCTAGATTCAATATGAATTAATGTGTTTGTTATTTATAACCAATTTTTTATGAGGAATTCATAGGACTATGTATGTTTTTTTAGGCCCCTCTATAGAACATTGATGAATCATTATGACTCATTAAACATACTAGATAGAGTTTTTTCTTAAGTCATACACATCTTTGTAGATATTTTAACTGAGTAATTGATCGTATATTTATGAGGTCATGTATTATGAAATCCCACATTATTCTTCAAGTTATTAATACTACATGTTATAATTTTGGTATTATAATATCCAAGGTTATGTATCATTCTCATGTGATTATTTATATGGCCTTACTGGAAATTATTTTAATCTTGGCATGTCATTGTGTATATTATTATTTAATTAAATGTGATTTTAGTTATCAATCATGAATTGTTGATAATGGGTATTTATTATAGAATCCACTATATTACTACCATTACAGAGAATATGATATCACCCATTTCTTATATTTTATTTTATCATTGGATTCCTTGAGCTATTCTCTGGTTGACATTAAACGATAATCTAGGAGAATAGAGATGTCTCCAATGTAGTTTTTATACTGAATTTCATTAAAAATATTAATGTAAAACAAATGTTTGATTATGATTTTACAAAAAATATGACATATTTTTTTCCATTGGTTTCTGATCACATGTACTTACTAACAATATAATATAATAAGGTTCCATTCCTAGGCTATTGGGGTTAGGGACTTTAGAATCTGTATGGAAGCCCATGTGTATTTGTATCATCATTCTACATCCCAATCAATATTGGTAGTTGGGGAATCTGTCTGTGTCCAGTAATTTATTTCTCACATGCATACATTGGGTGCATGTATCATCATTTTATAATGCCCTGGAAATTTTGAGTATCAACCCCTAACCCAAACCCAATTTATCAACCATTAATAATATCACAATCATTATATTCAAAACAAGGTTTGATATCATTAACCATTTTCACTTTAATTATCATAATAATGTACCATATCAATTATCAATAACAACCATTGTTATTGACATTAATCTTAAGGAATAATAAAAAAATTAACCACATATCCTTTTAGAAACAATTATCTATACATAATTAATTCATCAAAATAATAAAACACATCCTATTTATTTCTATTATTATCATGAATAAAGATTTTATTTATTTCCATTTACTAATAATTTTCTTTTCACATTTCATAGTTTACATTCAATCATAATTTTCAAACCCCATCTCTTTTGATCAAGACTATATCATTCTCTCTAATTGGATTATTGGGATCCATGAAGGGTTCCAAATTTCATGTAATTAAATTTACCATTTTAATTTGAAATTAATTTATCAATGTGGAAATGAAATTAAACAACTGAAAACATGCAATTATAATCACTACATGGCGAAAATTCAATTATACAACGTACCTTTAGATTATAGATGATCAGTCGCAAAACTACAACCCTAAATTTGTTGTATATTAGCTTGAATCACAATGAAAGAAGGGATCAAGGATCAAAACCAAATATCACGATCCAAAGAAAGAATATAAGAAATAACCTATATCTAACCCATCATCAAAGGAGAAAAAACACTTCTCCAATGGGAATGAGAATCCGGATAGAGAGGAATATAGACAAGGAAGATATTACATTCCATAAAACAGTCAATGTGTCATTTCAATAAATGATTCCCCATGAAAGGGGTACAAGTATCATGGGAATCATTCTTGGATCCTCTAATATTGAATAAATTCATTATAGGCTATGATTGGGTGATTATGGTTACTAATACGGGTTTCATGAATTTGTTTAAAAAATGAGGACTTAAATTCCCCACACACAACATCTTAGGTGGGGCCACATGGTTTTCCTTACCATGAACCATAAATGTGATCGCCTACTATCTGGGATTCACAGTTTCTAATATATATAACACAGGTCAAAAAATAGTGAACCAACCATGGAATTCACTAATATGTAGATGAACGGTTTTCTCGTGTAGGCACGTGCTTTGGGAATACCATTCAAAAAACATACACAACACAAACCCCCTCCAAACGTTTTAAAAGCCAACACAAACTCAACCAACACACGATCCAACAAAAATATTTTAAAAATAAGGAAAAAACATATCCTTGAATAAGTACCATAATTCTCCAAATAGGATGGGATCTTAGACATATGTTCAAAATCACATTGGAATGTTTTATAATGTCCAAAAATTAAATTTTTTACTAATATTTTTAAAATAATAATTTGTATTTTTTTAAACGATCTAAGATAGAATCATAGATGTGGTAGATCGTACATACTCATGTTTAATGTTTCCCTTTATAAAAAATCATAATGGAAAAAAGTTATGTATTAAAATATATTACACAATGATCATTATATTATAAAAAAATATTATTTGTATCTATTTAGATATATATATATATATATATATGATCCATGCTACAAATTATTAAAAATTTAATCTCAATTCATCATTAGGTGGTTTCCCGCTATACACATGAATGTCGCTACAATTCCTCAGTGGTTAGTATGGGATTATAGTATATGATATATTAAATTTCTATAATTTTATTATATAAAGGATATCATATATGAACATTAAATCTAACATAAAAAATTTTCATGAGATGAGATGATGTTAATGATTTAAATCACATCATGCTATGGTAGTCCTCCAAACACACGAACGTTGTTTTTTTTTTGAAATTCGATTGATGTGTAGATGTAATTAAATAATGAAAGTAATTAAATAAGATTTATTGATATGGAAGATACAGATTTTATTATATTATGATTATTATATTATGATTCTATAAAGGTGGAATAGGAAATAAAACCAAGATTCCTAGTTTTGAACTGTATATATTCATTAGAACACCACATTATTATTATACCTAAACAATCAAATTATTTGTTAAATTATCTCAACAAGGAATATATGTTTTATTAAGGTAAATACAAAAGTTATTTGGGATGGATTTTTAGAATCCAATATGTAAATAAGAATTGATATGGGGTACACTATTATACGTGGCATCATGACACATACAGAATTCCAGAAAAGAGAAATCTATAAACATGTTGTAAACGTGTATAAAAATATACCATGATAGACTATTATCAAACTAGAGAATATATAAGGTACAAATATTTCAATAAAATAATATTTGGAAAAAATTTATGTCATTTTAATCCTTATATTTTTTTTCTTGATTGTTGTAAACACATTTTGACCTTAATTTTGACAAATAATTCATAATATTTTTACTTTTCATTATGAAACAAAATTAATTTAAGGATATTATATGTATGAAGTGTATTATTAATGACAAACTTCCCATATGTTTGGAAACAAATTTTATCAAAAATAAACATGAAATTTATTCAAATTACTTAAAATTTTATTAATATTAATATATGTTTCTTAGTGAAACCATTAAACCAACTAACAACCAAATATAATAGTAAAAATGATTTAAAATGGTATTTTTCAATAAAAACATGTATTTTTTTATTTTTTTAAAAACTATATTTTTTCTAAAAATCCTAAAAATTTATCCAAATAAAAATTTTACATGGTGAACACCAAATGGAAGACCATTTCTTTAAATAAACATTTTTAATGTGGATAAAATATGCTTTTCCAAAAATGAAAAATAATTTTTTTTTTGAATAATGAATTTCAAAAACCTATAATGTCCTTACCAATAATTATGTTCAAATATATTAACTCATATTTTTAACCTTCATTATTAATTTTTAAAATGTGATTATTCTTATTCATACCTTGAAAATTATTGTCTAGCTTATAAATTCCATGTTTAAAAATAATATTAAAAGCATATTGAGATTAGAAAATATTCCATTTTTTATGTTTCATAGGATACAAAACATATTTTCTAGTTTTAAAAAAACATGTGTTTTTAAAATAATAATATATATCCATTTAAATTATATATTATAAACAAAATAATGTTGTGAAGAACATTTTTAACAAAATTTTAGTTTATTATATCATAATATAAAGAGAGTGGTAAAAAGAAGGATAAGAAATTCCTCAAAGACTAATCAAAAATATTATTTCTTACATTTATCTAATTAATTATGTGATATATAAAATATGGTGTATATAGGTAGAAAACATTTCTCAAAATGGTAGAATTTGTGAAATTGTGTTTTCTTTATTATATTAATTGTGTATTATATGAGATTACACAAATTGAGAATAGAGGGAATTTGTCACAAAATTTAGATTAAATTAAATTTTTAATAATTATTTTTAAACTGATGATATGTGAATTTTTATTAGTAAGGTATTATATATGGAAAAATTAAAACAATAACATGTAATCATAGTGACATTGAAAATAATTCCCTTCCACAGAATTTTATTGAAACAAAATAAATCGTTTATTTAATATATTTCCATTATATTTAAAAATAAATATTCATAAAAACTATTTTCAATAATTTATAGTTACTCTTTTTTATATAATGTATAATTATTTTCATGGAAGAAGTCATACATAATAAGAAAAATATAAACATAGAAAAATATAGCCTTACAAACATCGTATGGATGGACATAAAGTAACTGATAATAAGAATAGTTTTAAAAAATATATATAAATATATATGATAGTAAAAATTAAATTAAATATATTTATAATATTTCTATTTATAATGTAATATAATAATTGATAGAGAGAGTGTCTGTGTGTAATACTAATTAATTTAAATGTTATTGATTTGGTAGTGTCACATTAATACAACAGATGGTACGAACTATGGATCTAAAAATAATCAATGAGAAAAGTAATAAAATATGATCAATGTTTGACCAATAAGAAAATGTTAATTAATAATAAAAATTATATATATGGGATAATATATAATAAAGAAGAATCAAATTTGAAGAATAAATTTTTGGATGTAATCCATATGTGAATTTGTGATTGTGTTGGCACCGAATTCCACGTGAAGCCACATATGGACATCATTAGGAAAATTGAAGCACGACCTGAGATCCAACGAGTGTCATATTTCATACTAACTAGAAATTTTGAAATGATGTAATCATGCCTATGTTTAAAGGATGGATGGAATTTAGGAATTCATATCCATAGAGATATGTTCCACTCTATCCACACAAGATCTTTAATGGCCCATAGATTCTTCATGGTGTGTTTTTACTTGTGATACAACATAGTATGTTGTAAGGTATATTCAATATACACACACCCATGTTAAATATATTTCAAGATTCCAAGATTTTCCCCATCACAATTGATCCTGGGGGGATTCCAATCCTTATGTTCCTCACTGGTAGAATCCACCCACTTAGGAATGCAGAGAGGAACACAGAATAGTGAACCAATGAGTCCTAGCCTCAAATAAATTTTTCCCCCATGCCTTATTTTTCTATCTTCTAATATGAATCTATATGATTCTTCCCTCCCTCTAATAGATGTGATTAGGCACCATTTACATGATCCCAATATCATCATCTCGGTTTCCTATTTAATGTATAAGTCTAATCATTCCTGAAAAAAGGTATAATTTTGGGAGTTGGGTTTGATTTTTACCTTATCCTTTAAAAAATCGAACATATATTGTGATACGATTTTATTTTGGTCTCCATCTCCCTATGTATTCTATGGAAGAAGGAAATCAAAAAACTCGAACTCATCTAGTGTGATTCCACTAATACAGTAGATAACCTATTCACTGATGGGGAATTCCCCATGGTAGAGATTGTATGTGTTCATGCATGGGGACCAATGCCTAATAATCCCTTGAATAATCTTCTACTGATATAAAAAATGGATCTATGATATCTGCACTTCTTCTTATAGCCTTATCTTTATGAGATCCAATGTGTATTTATAGAACATGCAGCACACCTAGTACACCAATTCCCATTCCCTGGATAAATTTTTACATGATTACAAATCATAGTTCTTAGGTAAGTTATGACTATTGTATTTCATGTTTAATTATATGTGGAATTTTAATTGAAGTGAAATGTTCTTCCACTGTATCATCCCATGTGACATTCCTTGTCCTCACATTAATTAATTAAATTCTGAACTCCATATGATCTCACGCAACTTGATCATTGACTATGATGTTCCAATGATGAAGATAATTTTCACATTTAATCCACGATCATGGTGAGTCAACAACACAATTAAGAATTATCACATCATATATAAAAAAGTTACATAGCGGTTGATAGTATCTTAGAGGATATTATTTTTTGACATTATTATCTATCCTAGAAAAATCTGGTTATCATATTAAACCCACCTAGACTGAATAATTTTATTTTCCCAAATATTTCATCTCTCTGAGCAATGATATTAGCAACGATATAAAAAATGACCTATTTAACAGCCATTTCAAATGTATCTGAGAGTTCTAAGTGATAAGAATGTATGATTTCATGTGTGATGTGAATTATGTGATATTGTGCACTAGATCGGGTAATTTTCACATTAAAATTTGATTTCTCACATGGTTTTAATTGAAGAATAATAAAAAGTACATGAATTAAGAGTTCAAAGCTCAGTTTCTTCATGAATAATTATTGAAATTATGCACTTGTGAGAAATATTCTTATCTTGTGTATTGTTAAGGTGTCATTCATAGGTCCCTCTTACACATATTTATTAGTTTACACCTGGTCTTCCACGCATGTGTAATATCCTTTTCAAGCCTATGAATGAGTGTTGTGTAGACCTATGCAATTAATCCTCCCTCTTATGAGTTTCCCTTATAACCTGACCTTATCAACCCATTTTAGCATAGATTTAGTGGGGATATTGGATCTAAATTCTATTTAAATCTTCAAATGTGCATATGTACTAAAATTGAATCAACAATATGACTGTATGGGACATTCTGAGAAGGGAAAGGGAGTTGGGATGATGTTTTTTGTTGCGAATGTAATAAAAAAAGCCACGTGATAAAAACACACATTCCCAATGAGACATATCTCACCCACTTCTAAATAGAATATGAAAAAATAAATTTAAGGTTCATGTAAGAGATAAACACTATGCAAAATAAGGGAAATCACATGAAAGGATATTCCCATACAAATATGTTGTCAAACTAGACCTTGCGTGAAGAATCACCATGAATAAAGATAATGATTTAGAGATGTTATCTTCAAGGACCAGAATCATGTTCATTGTCAGTGAATGATTATTCAATATATTAAAACCAACCCCACACCATTCTTCACGGTGATCCTTTGGACGATTAATTATTTATATGCAACATGTATTACTGATTTATATTATAGCATGAAAGACATAGAACACTCAATTTAGATCACTTGTGAGAAAACATTTTGGTGGGTCCTACATCAAGAGGGCCCACAATTATGAAATCCTCACCCAAACTATTTTAGTCTAATTCAAGTGTGTGTATGGGATCCCACTATATTCAACCTTGACCTTGCATGCAGCACTGTAATGTTGTGTTCAAGCCTACTCTTCCATGCAAACACCCTGTCTTTTTTGTACCACAATTTGAAACTCGTTGGATTTCCATTATTCCAAACCACCATGTCAGATCCCTTCATTCATGTGTCCCATATACCTTGTGTGTGCCTTTTTTGCATAGCCCACCTAATATGAAGAAATTATTTTCTAGTCCCTCATGAGTCTTCACCTATTCCCCAAATGCATGTGTGTCCTAACCTCTTACATTTCATCATTGGTACACTAATAACCACTTATTTTCATCATAAGTATGCTAATGTGTTCCACACGACTGAATAATACTCAAAACTATCATAACCTAGAATTATTGAATCTATCACCATACAATTGAATAATTAGTAACAATTATGTATTCCCAATTGGTAATGATTAAATCCCACACATCCTTGATACATGATGTGAATCATCCATGAAACATCATCCTCAACACATGATAGTAAACTATGTACCATACAATATGGAAAGAATGTAGGATGTCATGTCTAGGACTAAAATGAAATGAGATCCTCCTCAGATGGGGTAGAATCCAAAGCATAGTGTATGTAATCCTCATAGGAACCTGTTATAGAGTAATTTACCATCATTTTTATAGATGGATTAACTCATCATCCTCTTGACCACCATGGATTCTAGGTTAGAGAAATGATTGGAACCATATCCCTACCTACCATTCTCATACTACCGATATCTTCCACTATTGTGTGAGTAGAAGTATGTATTTTTCTATATCTTGCACTCCCTCTTGTCCATCATATTCAAACACGACTCATCGTAACCCATGTGAACATAAAGGCTATCCATGATTCATACATCAACACAACCCCAAACATCAATAGGAAAGATTCTATGTATAATCCCATCATTGTGGGATTGAGATCCTCCTCACATTGATTGAGATCAACTTAGAGGAACTTCTATATGTTAGACCCACACAATATATTTGGGGAACATCATTCACGACATGAGCATCGGGTCTACTTATTCCTCTTGTTTCTCCCACTAATGACTACACACATGGTCATAGATTCTAGTATCGACCATGTAAACCATATATCCATATTAATAATTCCTCATGGAGTAATCCAAAAATAGTCTCCATCATCCTTGGTACATTTCTACACATAATCCCTAACCACATGTTCCATTTATTTAGGCCTCCTCATTAGGTTTACGTCCAAACACATCATCTAGAACTACATGTTCTTTGATTCCCAACCATTCAGGATACCATGGAATCATTTATGAGTTATAAACCCAAAACGCCAAGAAATAAATCAAGTCCATCCACTCTATAAATTCCTTATATAATCCCACCCTCTTTTTTTCTAAGCCACCACATCTCGATGAGTTCATTATATCATTTTGGGATTCTTCTAAGAGTAATATCGATATAAATCTTCACAACTCCTAGGAGCACCCATGAATCTCCCAAGCTAAGCCCAACAAAATCCAATATATGTAAACATTTTCCTTCCAATATAACTTTTTTATTTTTAATGTCATTTAATAGAAAAGTGATAACCCTCAAAACATACCAGTATCAAACCAAAAAGATACAATGGATTTGTTAAAGAATTGTTTGCATTGTTTGGAAAAAATATCAATAAAAAATATCCATGGAATAGAATTTACCTAATTGTTAGGGTAGTAATTTAAAATGAATTGATAAAAATATTCCATGTTGTCTAAATATTTCTTGTATTCCACCATGTCAATCATCCCACTGTTGAATCCAATAAGTAGAATGCCAACCTTCATATGAATCCCTTGACCTTGATCCTTTGTAGGGGTCACACGATGTAATATTATATTATTTTATTCCTTAATATCAGGACATTCTTCTAAAATTACTTAATATAAGTGAAAAAGTAGATCCATGGGTTCCATCATTGAAGATATATATCATTGAGGGTATTCATTTGAGAATGTCTTGCACTACTGACCCGGGTCCAAAACCTAATTATCACCTATGGGAATTAACAGGGTTAGCGTCCTCACAACTTGTAGACACCAGCATATTTGAAATTTTTCCACCTGATGCTGGTCAGAACCATTTAACCTATTCCTGGGGGTGATGTATACATTGGTAGGAGACATCAGAAAAAAATTGTCCCTTATTTTTGGATCCTGTACGAGGAGGACTAGATAGGATAGAGTAATTCTCCCTATATCTCACCCCTAGGTTGTTAATAATGAAATTGTCCATGTATTTAGTCATGTTATTTCTCTTCTTCAGAGAGTATCTATGATAGTATTCCGTAATGACTAGTTCCAAGGACATAGCAGTGTTAGATGTCTAATCCATTTCCACTTTTTAATATTCCACATCCACCAATGTGTGCTATTTACGATCCTCCCCTTTCAATTCCCCAATAGCTTCACAGTCTCCTCCTCCTAACACTACAAAGATGTTTTTTATGAGTGAATATTGACCCCAAGATTTAACCTTCTCAGCATAAGAAATTCATTCCTATGTGAACAACTTTGATTAGTCTGAATCTCAGGTCTATTCATAGACACGACCAAAAAAATGGAATTTTACTAAGGGTTTTTCCAGTACCAAAAACTGGAATTTCTCACTAATGTATTTATCCACACAAATAACCCCATTCAGTGTAGATTCATTTCATATAATTTGTGGATCCATCTACAATTCATGTAAAGAATCATGGTGGACCTCTCAATCGTAATGCCCATCCCCTTCCTAGCCGATCCCTACATGCTTCATGACTCCACCATTGCCCACATTGCACAACCCACAATCACACATAGGTACATTAACCACCTCAATAAAGCATTATACACTCAAATCACATTTCAACAATTGAAAAATGTCTATGACTCTTGTGTTATCCTTTGAAACTAAATAATTATTCTGAGGAACCATGAATTCATCACATATTGTCCTTGAAACCATAACGGTAGTGAGATCAACCACTAATCATTGACCACATTAAATAGTTTCATCCATGACCACAATCCTAGCTGAGACCAAGGGAGGGCATCAGCCTCAAAATTCGACCCTTGGAGAGACCACCTTTCTTTATCGGTAAGAATAATACATACGACAAAGATGAATTCATTGCGAACAGAAGTGTGTTATGGACCCAATCACAAATTTTTTTTCCACTAGAACTCATATCCATCCTAAATCCAAATCCATTCAAAAATAGGTTTACAGTCTTCGAAATCAATACAGATACACATAGAATTTGGGTGAGAAAATAAATTGGTTTTCAGTCCAATTTGTGATATCTACCAACCACGTTCACAAGAATTATGATAATAGATGGGGTTTGAAAGGGTAGGGGGTCTTATAAAATATTACCCATAATGCTATTTTTGGTGCTTCCGAGTTCATATGAATACTGAAATACGATCTAAGAATAAAAATATGGAATCCATCGCATGATCGGGAAGCCCCAAACCACCCAGAGATTAGGTATCCTAACAATTAGAAACAAATAATTACATGCTGCATGTCAAGGAGACCCAATGTTTCCCATTCCTTACACACCCATGAAGAATAAAAATATTTCGAAAACATCAATCAATGGGTTTTATGAGATGGAATGAGAATCCAATGTATTTTTATAGAGAGATGAAGCATCATTAAATTCAGAGATTGTATTCTCAAATTGAGTGAATCCATATCGATGATCTGAGACTTTTGATAAAATCACAATTTTGGTTAATATTGGGATGCATTTGGGTGTAGAGAATGGGATGAAATGTTGAAACTCATTTGCGGTTGAGAAATTCCCATCAACGCTAATTGGGAGGATCCATGTCGGTGTCCATCCCATACTAGGTCTTTTTCGAGGTTACTTGTGCTGAAGATTCCATCCTAACAAATTAAATGGAACTTTTTTTTATGGGAACTATCCATACAATATCCCAACACTATACATCGATCGACATGATCATTTATCTTGGACTTCTAAATAGGGTATATATGATCTATATATGAGGTTCAATCCAAACCAATGATAAACTATGGTGTCCCATTTCTAGTGATACATCTCCCTGATCAACATCTATCACTGTCTATATTCGACATCAAGTTGTGACATCTTCCCCTATAATCAAAAAACCTGTAGGATCCACCCTCATGTGAATTCAAATTCATCCATCAGAAAAACATTCCATATGCTCCATACATGGAATACACATCTCTAATCCACATCCATATTGCATCTTGATTAGTCTCATTTGGTCTCTAGAAGAATTTAATCCCAAGACTTCAATCATACTCGTAACTAATTTTAAACATGGGATACCACCCTGAGATACCTCCCCTATAAATAAGATATAAGGGAATGATATTCTTAGTGTCCTCACATGCCAATGATGCCCAATGTGACTACACTATAGGTAGATGGTCCCTTTCCAATTAAGAACCCTTGAAATTTCTATAAATATGTAGCATTATTCCCCTACATCTAAATGAGATGGAGAAATGATCCAATGTTTTATAAATGGAAATTCCCGTCTTATAATTATGTCACTAAATAACATGAAATCACAACATAATGAAATACTATGTACTATGTGACCTGTATACAATTTTTTTTTTCTTTTATATGATTTGAATTTTGAAAATATGACATACACTATTTCTATCAGTAATATGTTTGGAGTCTGATAAGACAAACTTAATTTTTAGGTGATTAGCAACTTAACCATATGAATAGTAACATGCCCTTATGAATAATAATATGACCCTTATTAATAGTGCATCATCCAAAAAAATATTAACCTCACCCTTTAGAGTATTCATAAAATTTTTGCATCCAATATGTAATAATATGTACATAGTAAAAGTATTTGTGTTTTTTTAAGTCATAATTAATTTCTTACAATGAAATAATTAATATAAAATTAAAATTATTTTCTATTATTTTGATCAGAAATTTAATTTTTTCTTTATTTTGGTTGTATGATACTTTTATAAGACATTATGTAATTTTTTAAATAATTACAAAATCAGTTATTGTTTTAAAATCTGTATTTTTTTAGATAAATTTATATTTTAATTGAAAAATAAAATATATATATATATAAAATTATATTTTGAATACGAAATTTATTTTTTTATTCTACATGTCAAAAAATGGTTAAGGTGAATTTTTGGGATTTTTCTAAAATACATGATTTTTTTTATTAATAATAAAATATGATAATTTACAGTATATATATTTTTTTTGTTAAATACACTATTTATGATAACATGAATGATGTAAGATCCATGGTTTCGACCTCACATTAACATATTATAATTTTTGTTTTCAATAATGATTAATATTTCTTGTCTTATGAAAAATTGATAATCTAATGATTAAAATATTATGAAAACCCACATCACGTCCACTATAAAAACCACACACACTCTCCTATATTATTCTCTTCTCTCATGAACTATTACTTTCCTATATTCTACACAATTAACTCCTCAATATCCTCCCCCATGTCTAGAATACCTTTTTTTCTCAGAAGACCAACTCCTCTCCCCTTAAGTGGTTCTGAGGAAATATTAAATCAAGAGGCAAATTCCTCTTTTCATTTATTACATTTGATTTTCATGTTCCTTTGTTCCCTTTTATTTCCTGATCTCTCCTCATACAAATTGTTTGAAAAATACAGTAAAATAATTGTACTATAATTCTTTCATGCTAATCTGGTAATTCATAATAAATTATCCTTTCCCCACCTTTCAATTGAAATAAATTAAAACACCTTATGAGATGTGTTAATTTATCACATTCAAGGACGATGTGTTATCAATATCTATTACCATATTAAATTCATGTCCAAAAACCATTTTTATGGTTGAAAAAGACTAATAAATAATTATTTTATCATATTATATGTTCATGATTCTTTTTCAAAAAATATTTAATAAAATAAAGAAAAACATGTTAATTGTGAATAAAATATCCACATTATTCAAAGCATTTATCATTAATATTTTATATAATTATTCACCATCATTCCATATAACAAAATAATTTTTATAACCATGTAATGTTATATATGTTCAATAATATCATATAACTTCCATTTTAGGAAAATATTCTCATCAAACCTAATTTTTAGAACAAGAATATAAGTGAACCTATATTTAAAACCAATGAAGTAAACGATCCCAAACAATGTAATTGAACAACTTAACCCATAAAAAACCCATGAATGTACATAGTAATATTATAAAAAATCAATTACATGTTAATGATGTTCTGAATTTATTAATTAATGAACCTAATTTTATTATTCACTTCATTGAAATCAAGGGGAGAACCCCATCAGTCTTAAGGTAAGGGATTCTAACGGAACCATCAATATTCCTTTGGGTTATTCTTACCCTTTTTTACACTTATAAAATAAAATATCATGTTTATTTAAGTATTCTAATATCTTTTGATACATACCAACTCATTAGTCATGATCCATAAGAAATTATCTTGTTGGGATATAAAAGCGTTTATGTGATTCTCTCCTAATTACTTCCTGACAAAAAAACCCATTTTAAAAGATCTTCTAGAATTTGTACACTATTTCAAGTGAAATCAGCAATATTTTTTAATACAAAAATATTTTTATAATACCGTAGTTATTATTATTAAATATTTTTTGATCACTTCTGGTATTATATAAAATATTATTACCTTTTCTATTTTAAATGCTTGTTAGTATTTTTCGTAAAACCATACTAAAATGATCTAATTGAATAATTTATTAAATAAACTTTTTACATATTTTCCATTCATTTTATCATCAATTAACACAATATTATCAATTTTATTTGTGAATTTATTTATATGATTTAATTCCTTTCTTTCATGGACACTTTTAGGATAAGCCCATTCATTATGATTTCTGAATGGATTATGATACATATTACTTTCCATGGGTACCCACATAATTATTTATTAGTGATTATGTATGATTAATAATGTGTAATGAATATTAATGAACATGTTATGATTGGTGAACCTAGACAGAACTCCAATGAATTGTGTAAAGATGATTCTAATGAGGCCTTACATGTAGTGTTCTTAGAAGTTATCCTTGACTCGTACTTCCCTTTGCAACACTCTTGAATGGTTGCAATGAATTCTGATCATCTATAGGAAATGATCATTGAATTGTGGTTTAATTATGTTTTATGGTGCATCAAAATTATTATAAATCAATTTTTATAAGACCCCGTGTTTTTTTATGATTTCACATTCTCAATTATTTTTTATATAATTATTCCATGCTTTTTAACCCATGGGATAATGCATTATTACTATGTCTTTTCCCTTATTTGGATTTTAACTCATACCATTATTTATTTTATCCTCTGGTTATCTTATAATTATATATGTGAATAATGGATTCTAGGAGCACTATAGTATGATTAAATGATGAAATGATATGCTCAGTCCCATGTTTTCAGTTTTAGGTACCTAGTCTTCCAAGACAATAGAATTAAAAATACATGGACTGAAATATGATTAATCATTGTTATGAAAATCATGTAATGATATATGTAAAAAACTTTGGTATCTATATTTGGTATTAGAGGATGATGACGTTTTTTGGAGATTGGAATTATAATAATCCAGTATGAACCATAATGATGAGACAAGGTATACGAAAACATCCAATTTTTTTTAAAGTATTGAGTTTGTTGTTTATACAGAAATATCATCCCAATATGGATAAAAATAATTATAGGTGGCTCCAGAATATATTAATCATGGGGTAAGACCCGAACATATCACATTGAGCTACACTTCAATGAGATCTGGTGCAGGACAACGAGCCATGCTTCTTTCTTGGTTTGACAGTACCAGGGGATATGATTTTGTAAATTCATGATCATTGTACAAACCATTATTATGTGAATAAAATACATCCAATATGTATATATGCTATTAAATAGATCAATGATAATGAAGAATAAAACCATTGTATAAAAAAGTTTTTATATACATATCATTTCAATGTTTACCTTTTATGATCAATATTTCTTTTTAATGGTTAATTGTTATGTACTGAATCCCTATAACAGAATAATATTTTTCTTATTTAATGGATGGAAATTATAAAAAAAGTTCGAATTTTCATTGTCATAGTGAATGTGACTATTTCCCTAACAATAAAACAAAAAAGATGGGAGAGGGTGAACAAAATATCATGAAATTAGTTTCATAGGTGGCTCAAGTTATGGATATTAAATTTAATCAAATGGAATTACATCCTCTCCCAATGAAATAGAATGTTTCTTTAGAATCCTTCATCTTAAAAATGCATCCCTTGTTTTGTGGATCTTCTAATCCCCTCTTCATGGAATTGTGGATTAAATCCATTGAAAAGGTATACTCTGTCCTTTAGTGCTAAAAAAAGTTAAATGTGTACATGTAGACTATTGTTTTATGGGGAACCTGATCATTGGTGGACACTGATCAAGAATACAATGCCCTAATATGAAAATGATTCAATGGATTGGGAGCAATTCTAGAGAATTATTTTCAGTAAATATTTTCCCCGAACCCTATATCTCATGATTGAAAGAGAATTTCTCAGACTCAAGTAAAAGGAAGGTGATTCAATCAGGTTTAATGAAGAAAAAATTACAAATGAATCAAGTTATACCTTTTAATTTTCTATGAACAAAGAAATCAAGGAGGAGTGATTAAATAGAATATTAAAGATGACTCTTTAAAACACATTGGTGACTAGAGACTTTGATATATTTTTGGATATTGTCCATTGTAACCTGGAGGTAGTCATGGAGATCAGTGGCGTTAAGTGGTATCATCGGACCAATGAATAAAAAGAGGAAAATGGAATCAAAGGTGGGATGTTACAGAACAAACTTGATGGAAAGAAGCCCGATCACCCCACACGTAAGAATAATGGGACGAATCATCATGGGAACTTATAAAGGGAACCAAGAAATGCTACAAATGGGAAATATTAAACATGATGCTAAAAAATACTGAAGTGATATGAATAGTAAAACTATTATAGAAGAATAAATAAAAAACAAAGATCAGTATTCATCATGTATTGTAGTGTTAAACAAGCTAGGAGAATGGTGATTATGAGAACAATTTCCCAAAGTCGATGGTTGTCTAAGGCAATGAATAAAAATCTCTAATGCAACAATGTAGGGATAATAATATCACTACTATTGAGGTAGATATGGACAACAATGTGGATACATGTAAAATAATTATTCTTTCATGAATAGAGAATGTACTATTTATTCTAGTTCTATGCATTATTTTATATAATACATGTTTAATCTAAATATTCAAACCACACCTCGCAATTTGGAGGATAAGATATCATTGTGAATAGTGAATAGGGAAATTATTGTAGAAAAGATTTATAACTCTTCACCAGTAAATAATTTTGGACTAAACCTCCCATCAATAATTTTCATTAATCATTTAGTGGAGTTCAACACTATCGTTTTCATGGTTTTTCTACCATTATACTATGGCAACCTCAACTATCAAGAAATGTAGATAAATCTTCATATCCCGAAGCATCCTTTAATTCATCAAATGTGTAATGGAGAATATTAATCTACTTTATAATAATTGTATAATTTGTGCATATTAATTCAATATGATAAAGCATGTTGAACTCAAATTATTAAGATAAAGATATAATCATGCTTGATTAAATGCTAATCGTGGGTGATTATAATGATGTATTCTCTAACCAATATCCCAATATTGCTCTTCATTAATAGGGTGATTTTTTAAATTAAAATTATTCCTAGTTCCTAACCTATATAACAAAAACCATATAGACTTGCCATAGTGTAACTGAATTTTTGAAGAATACGATAAATGATAATTTGGAGAAGGGTTCTATACGCCGGTGTTTTTCAACAAGGGGTGCTCCAGTCTACTTCATCAAGATAAAGGATGTATCAATGAGCATGGACCTTGATTATCGTGATTTCAATAAAATCATGGTAAAGAATAACTATTCCCTTCATAAGACAGATAACCAATGAGATCAACTTCATGGGGCCAGTTATTTCTCTATGGTGGACCTTCTATCGGGATATTGCCAATTAAAGGGGTGGATAGATGATATTCCGAAGATTAACTTTTGAATTTGGTGTAGACACTATGAGTTAAAAGTGACTCTTTTCAGAATCACTAATACTCCATTAGTTTCCAATGATTTAATGAATATAGTCATTAGTTATTACCTTGAAAAACTTGTTATATAATTTATCGATCATTTTTTGATACACTCCAATAGAAAGGAACAACACGAGAAGTATTTGAATAATGTGGATAAGAATTTTTAAAGGGGTAAGATGTATATATTTTATAGTAAATGTGACATAAGGATGTAGGATGTATCATTCTTTGGGTAAGTTATAAGCAACAAAGGGATTTGTTTTGACCCTTCTAAGACAATAGAAATTGGAGAGTGGACCAGGATACAATTATAATAGAGATCCACAAATTTCTAGGTGCTGGGTATTATCGTCGATTTTTGAAGAACATTTGAAATTCAAACCCAATGACCAAGATGAAACATAAGGATTTGAATTTCGCATGGAATCATGAATTTCAATACCCCTTTAAGGAGTTGAAAGGGGGTTATTATTGCACCAATAATCACACTCCCAATGAGTGGAGAACACTTTTTAGTATAATGTGATGCTTCAATGGAGTTATTAGGCTATGAACAAATGAAAAATGATAATGTGATATCCTACACCTCAAGACAGATGAAAATGAATGAGTAAACAATCCCACATATGATCTGGAGTTGGAATATATGATCATTGAGTAGAGAATTTAGAGTCATTTAATATATGTGGAGATGTGATATATATATACTAAACATAATATTCTCAAATATATTTTGAAAAGAAGATCTTAATATGTGCCAGTGAAGAGGCATAAAACTCATCAAGGATTATGAGCACAAAATCACCTACCATCTTGGTAAGGCAATCAAGGTGGGAAATTCCTTAATTATAAAGGATCCTGCATATTTATCAATGATGATAATTTAAAACGGTAAAATATTTTTTGATTTTCAGTGCATAGATATGGGAGTTATTAAGTGAGAAACATAACAAATCTCTCTCAAATTATATCTCAATCATCCCTCATGTATAAAATAGTTGATCATCAAATAATAAATTCATAAATTCAGAAATAGGCAGATCACATTAGAAATGGGAAACCCTCCAAGTCTACGATTTATGAGGAATAAGTCATACGATATGGGCCAAATTTGGTGTACCATCAGATCCAAAATAACTAAGCATCATTGAAATGATACACATAGCATAACATCTCTATTCGACCAGGGCTCACAAATATGTATCAAGATATCCAATAAATATTTTCATGGGACAATATGAAAAAAAAGATTTCAAATTATACATTAATGTTCCTCATATGTCAAGAAGTGAAGGATGAATTAAATATGTACAAGTGGATGATGAAACCCCTACCCATAAAAACATGTATGTGCGAGAACATCTCCATGGATGTTTTCACTGGACATCCAAGGACATCCAATGGAATCAATTCAATATGGTTCATTTCAGATTGTCTTATAAATACTACTCAATTTATCCCAATTATAGAGTACATTTCATTGGATCAACTTGAATGAATATATATCAATGAAGTGGTAAGGATGTATGGAGTACCACTATATCTTGTATCTGATTGAGATCCAATATTCAACATGAAGTTCTAGAAAAGTCTCCAATATACTGTATCCATTGTACTAAACTTATGTATGACCTATATTGCTAAAACTGCTGGCCATTGTGAGAGAACTATTCAGACAATAGCTGATATGCTAAGGGTGTTTCCTATGAAAATTAAATGAGTATGGGACCAATATAGTCCATTGGCTGAATTCTTCTACAATAATAGTTTATACTCTAGAATCCAAAAGAAACCATACAAATCTCATTATGGGAAAAAGTAAAGAGCACTGACATATTGGGTTGAAGTCAGTGAGTTAAGCTGGTAGGACATGAAATGGTTGAACAAATAGTGGAGAACGTCAAAACCACTCAGTAGTATATAATGGAATCCCAAATTCAAGAACAGTGTTATGAGGAAAATTTTAAAAAAGACCTTGAGTTGAAGGCTTGAGAGATGGTATTTCAAAAAATATATCCATGGAATAATTTCATCATGACATGGAAGAAATACATGCTATGTACTAGGTACATGTGTCCACTCTAGATTCTTGATCGTGTTAGGGTTAGGGCCTATCGACTGGCACATCAAACTAAAAAATCAAAATTATAGAATGTATCTCTTTTATTCCACTAGAGGATTTCCATTCTAGATCCCTCACATGTACTCTTCTCATAGGTGGTATAGTTGGAGAATGATCGTTCATAGGAGGAGGATCTAGTGAAGATCTTAGACAATATAGATAAAGTTATACATAACAAGACTATTCGTCTGGTCAATGTAATATTGCATAACTATAGGTAGGAATAGTAAAAATGATAATTGGAGGAAGTAATAAGGAAAAGTTCCCACATATTTTATGGCATAGAATGTAAAATGTAATTTTGAGAGAAAAACATTATTTGGGGGAAATAATAATGACCCAATATTTTATCAATATAATATTCCCTTCTAATAATTTTTTTATATAATAAAATAAAATCCCAATACAATGAACTACTATGTACTACGTGACCATTAATCATAATGTTGTCACTTATATGATTTGATTTCCAAAAATATGACATGCACGATTGTGATTGGTAAGATGTTTAGAGTTGGATAAGACAAACTTAATTTTTTTTGTGAATAATAACCTACCCATATAAATAGTTACATGCCATTTTGAATAGTAATATAGATATTATAAATTTTACATCATCCAAAATAACAGTAACCTCACCCTTGAATGAGTAAAAAAAATTAGGCATCTAATAAGTTATAATATGAAAAGAGTAAAAGCATTATTATTTTATGAGTCATATATAATTAAATAAAACTAATAAATAAATTTAAAAGAAAATATTTTTTTCTGAAAATGTGTTAGTAAAATAACTTTTTAATATCATCTAGTTTTCAGATAATTTTATAATACCTTATTTAATTTTTAAAATATTATAAAATAAATTATAGTTTTAAAATTTAGTATTTTTCATTTAAACTAAAATTTTAATTAAAAATTAAATTAATAATAATTATTAATATAATTTTGAAAAAAGGATTTCATTTTTGGATTCTACATGTCCAAAAATGGTTACTGTTCATTTTTTGGATATTTCTAAAATACATGATTTTTTTATGAATAATACTATATGATAATTTACCGTATATATATATATTCTATATTTAATACATAATTTTTTTGTCAGTTATGATGTAATCACAATAGGTTTGAAATCACATGTATATATTACTATTTTTATTCCATAATAATCATTATTATTTCTTGTCTTATGGGAAAATAATATACCGATGATTAAAATATTAAGAAAACCTCCTCCCCTCCACAATTAAAACCACTAACACTCCCCTCTTCATTTAACTCTTCTTAAGCCTTGTGCCATCCCTTATTTCTATAAAAATCTCCCCCAAATATCCTCCACAAGTCTATCAATACTTGGTCTCCTTAAAAGACCAAATCCTCTCCCATTAAAAGAATCTTAAGGAAGAATAAATCAAGAGGTAATTTTCCCTTTACTTTACATGTTCCTTTTTTCTATTTTCTTATTTAACCTCTCTTAACCCAAATGGTTTGAAAAATCCAATACAATAAATTTTCTATAACTTTTTTATGCTAATGGTATAATCCATCATCATCTCTCTTTTCCCTTCCTTTTATAATAAATAAATTAAAACACTCTCTCAAATGTGTTGATTTATCATATTCAAGGATGATGAGTTATGAATTTCTATTACCATATTGAATTCTGGTCTTGAAACCATTTATATAGTTGAACCAAACTATTAAATATTTATTTTATCTAATAATATTTTCTGTAATACATTTTCACATATTATGTAAACTAATAATAAAAAACAAGTTAATTATGAGAAAAATTTCCAATGTTATCCTAATGTTTATCATTAATGACGTATATAATGATTACATTAACTCCAAATAATCCAATTATTTTTGTATCCACGTAATCATATAAATGTTCAATAATTTCATATAAATTCAATTATGGTCAATCATTCTATTATACGTGTTTATCTTAACATTAATATACGTGAACCAATCATTAAAACAAACAAAGTAAACTTACCCAACAATGAAAATGAACATTTTAACCCATCATAAAAGACATGAGTAAACATAAAAAGGTTATACTAAATCAATTATATGAAAAATATTTTCCTAAATTATTAATTATTGAACCGAATTTTATTATTCATTTCACTTATATCAATTTGAGTATACCTTCAGACTTAAGGTAATAGATTCTACCCGAACCTCCATTATTATTTTAGGTTATACTTACTTAATTTTTACCCAAATGAAATCCTATATAATATATATATATCTTATAATATTTATTTATATGTAAAAAATAACTTATCATGATCTATTAATTATTCTATTTCTGGGATATACATTATTTTACATTATTTCTTCTTCAATACTTCCCGATAAGAAAACCCATTTTAATTGAACGTCTCGTATTCATACCCAATTTCCAGGGAACTAAAACATATGTTTTAATAATCTATTTTTTTAAAACTAGTTTTTTTTTTATTAAATTCTTCTAGGATAACATCTGTATTTATAAAAAGGATTATTTCCTTTTTTATTTTAAATGATCGTTAGTAGTTTCATTAAAGCCGTAGTAAAATGTTTTAATTGTAAAATTTCATAAATACACTTCATGAATGGTTTAAATTCTATTTTACATCACTTTACATGATATATGATTATTTTAACTTATGAATTTCCATGTAGGTTTTAATTACTTATTTTTATTGAAAATTTTATGATACGCCAATTCATTATGCTTTATGACATGATTATTATTCCCATTCATTTCCAAAAGTACCATTATGATTATGTATATTTAATTATGTATAATTTTTAACATGGAAATAATAATAAAAAATATGTTAATGTGGGTGAACCCTTATAGAACACCAATGAATTGGGTAAAGTTGAGTCACATGAGATGTTATGTTCAATAGTCTTGGATGTTAGCCTTGACTCGTGCTACCATGTGCAACTATCTTGGTGGTTAACCATGACATCTACTCCTCCATGGGAAATTATATTAGACTCATGATAATATCATATTTTATGTTTCTTACAAATTAATTTGAAACCATGATTATATGACTTCATGTTTATATATTTTCATTTCCCTTTCTCTAAGCATTTTTATATCATTATGCGTTGACTTCTAACGCATGTGCTAAAGACTACTAAATATGTGTTTTTCCTTAATAAGATTTTATATCAACCATTTGATAATGCCATACATCCTTAACACATCAATATGTATGATCAAAATTGAATTTAGGATCTCTTTATGATTAATAAATTATGATATATTTTATTTAGTCCCATGTTTTGAGTTTTATTTATGTAATCTTCCATGAAAATAGACTTCATGATATATGGCTTGTAATATGATGAGATATTTTGGATACAATCATGTAATGAAATGTTTAGAAGGCTATGGTTGCAATATATGGAACTAAGAATGGGTTTCAAAAACACAACATTAGTCTATGATGGAGACACAAACTAGGTGACGAGTTCCAAGGAGGAATCCATATAAGGAGAAATTGAAGAAAAAAATTTCCTAACTCTATCAAGGAGAAAACACCATCCCTAAAAGTTATAAATGACAACTAAATTTAGAAAGAGGGAATTTGGGTCAAGAAAAACACTACATCCTTGTACATTTATTCCCACCTAGAACACCCCAAAAAATCCTCATACAAATGGAACGACTTACATATAAGTATTTGAAATGTAAATGTTGTAGTATATAAATACCAAGTGATGTCTAATAATTTGATGAATCTTATAATTAGAGTATAAAATACGTATGAATATTTTGAATTTGTATATAAAAATTATGGATTATCTAAAAATGAATGATTGGTAGGGAACCACATTCCAAAATTAATAGTAATTGTATTAAATGACTTTTATTTAAATGTAGGCACATAGTAACAAAAATAATAAATAAAATATTTTATTTTATGTATATTTAATTATTTTTATATATAATTATAGAATATATTCTATAATGAATTAATTCAAGGAAATTATGTAATGTATGAATACATCTTGATTGAGGGTTTAAAATAAATAAATAAATAGAAAAAAATAAAAAGATTTAAATATACATATAAAATTAAATAATGAAAAAAGAAAATTTGTCTAGTAATTATTTATTCTGAATATATAATTGAAACATGTGAACAATAGGAATATGAAGCGATAGGTTATAAATAGAAGATAAAATACGAGAGAGTCATTTTACAAACATCGTATGGTAAGAACAATCAATATATAATTGTGGTAATTAGAAATTTTTTACCTAAAAAATTATTTCAAAAATAAATGTACATTTTGAATAATTTTTAAATATTATATAAAAGAGATGATGGATAATTAGATATAAAATACATGACAATAATAGTGATTTTGATAAAGACACCATTCCGTGAGTACAAAATTCAATTTTATGTCCCTATAAAATCCTTAATGGTAAAATTACGTTTATTTATGGAATATTTATTAATAATATTATAGATTATTCAATATTCAATAATAAATTGTTTTTAAAATACTATTCATTTATTCAATTAATGATTCACGGGTTGATTTTGTAATGTTGTTTGGCCCATGTTTCCAAAAATATCATTGGTTTAAGGGTAATAAATAAATTTATCTATCCAATATTTCTATATGATTCAAAAAATTTAAATGTTTTTGCTATCATTTAATTCTCAAATCCAAAAAATTCTCTTATTGATAAACAATTCCATAATATTTATAAATAATAAAAGGGTCCTCACTATGCTTATTTTAGGGGATTGAAATGACCATAATTAAATATTTTTAAAATTGTTATTATTTTAAAAAAATATTCATTCCTAAAACAAAAAAATAGACATTTATATTATAATTATCTATGAAATAATATTCTTAATATATAATTAAATGGTTGTAATATATCATTCATATCATTTCATATATTTTTGGTTTGTCGAATGTATGATTAAACCATTACTATAAGAAACAATAAATTGATATAATTAGATATATTATAATAAAATCATTTTGAATCATCTTTCTGTAATTTATTTTTAAATATAATTTTATTTTAGTGATTATTAGTTTGTTTAAGTGAATTAAATAAGGAAGAATTATTCGAGGGGATTATTAATAATTATCTCATACTTCTACATTTAGATGACTGTTTTTTACTACACCTTCAGGCTTCTAGGAATGATTTTTCCCAATATGATGTCCAAAATATTTTGTAAATGTTTTTAGGAAGAAAAAATTATATATCAATATGAAAATAAAGGTGTTATGGATGTGGTAATATATTGGTGTAAGATGGTTGTATTTATATTTCACAAACCTAGTTTGGTTACCATCTGATCTGATAACTAACCTAGAAAATGGAATGACCCAAATGGAATCAAATACGCATTTGATGGAATAAGGGCCTTGGTATCACAAGTAATGATTGGGAATGATTTACCATATTTGATAAGAATAGAGCAACCAACATTCTAAATAACACAATACTGAAAATCAATAACAAAACAAACCCTTAACAACTTTTAAATTTTATGTTTACTACATGTTCCAAAAAAGCACAATGGAACTACATCAATGAAAAACTAAAACTCCTATAAAATTCTTCATGGAACATGAAGATAAACATTCACCCTACACAATCACCAAACCCTCAAAAGAAGGCCACTGATAACCCAGACCACCATCACTGAAAACATTGCCTTTTCCTGGAATATGCTAGCAGCATGATTGATATACAACTAGAGTTGTATCCAGGGTGTCACCTGCATCCCATTACAATGACACCTGAATAAAACACTACAATTCAAGACATTCATAATGTAGAAAAACATCCATCATTTATTAGAATAAAATATAAAACACTACTATGGAATGAATCGTTCTTCTTCAACAATTTAGTATGGAACAAATTAAATGAAACCCATTTATTAACCCTTTTCATTAAAAAAATTGTGTTTATAAAGTCACACACATACACAAAAGATATCAACAAAATACCAGTATCCGGAAACCCATATTACAACTTATAGAACCATGGGGAAATCTCATATGGTACAACTAGCTTATGTGGGACCCAAGAACCTCATGCCTTAGTGGAAGTTGGTATAGTAACCATATCTGTCAGCATCCTCATTCACGGTCCACTAGAGAGGAGACACTTCCAATGTTCTAGTTGGGATCATCCCATATATTAGTTTGGTTAGTGTTGAAAAAATCAATCCATCTTAGTGACAAAATCGAAATTCACATCTATATCACTAGTGCTCTAGTTCGGGTCTACAAACATAGATATATAGTGTTCCATTATTGTTGAGTTAAAGTTCACACATCACACTGTATATGACATTTAAAAACTAATGCCAAGCATTTCATAGAAATTATTGTTTTCAAAAAAACAACCCATATCAATATTAACAACAACAAAACACCTTTTTATTCACACTTACCATCACTCACATAATTCATAATAACTCCTTTAACAGCAAAGAAAAACAAGCATTAAAAATCATCCAATTCAATGGTCCAAGCCGCTTCAATAACCCACTCATACCTTAGGAAAGTATTTAAAATAGGATATTCAGCATTGGAATAATTCATGGTTTATAAACAAATGCATAACAAGGATAATATTCCCCAGAAAATCAATTTTCCACAAAACATACTCATTTAATCATATAAACACCTTATCTTCCTTTGAAAATATTATTCTCACCTTCCAAAAAACCCTGAAAACCCATATAAAGAACAATAAGTTATAACACCCACAAAACATATCCATTTCCTTTGTTAAATCCTCCCCTTCCATATAAACATGTCAAGAAAGTTAAAAAATGATCTTTGACACCCACCTATTAGACCATTGAATACATCTATAAACTCAAAAAAATCATATAAAATTCATCTCAAAATGTTTGGGTAATATACCACCTACCACTCCTGAAGAACCTTCGATAAAATGGTGTTAAATCCCTTCTATAGATCTACTACACCAAAAGATTGAATGAATAAACTATATTCATCAACATTCAACATGAAAATCAGGATTAAAACCATAAATCAAATAACTAATCATGGGAGAGAGAAACACACAATATAAAATAAGAAAAACATAGAATAAAGAGGGAAAACAAGAGACAAGACACATACGTGAGGGATTCATAAATAATGTAGTCCATAACGACCAGGAAAATATTGATCTAAGAGAGAAACGTGAGGGAGAAAAGGTCCTTAGTTATTAAGAAGCTGATGGTGGAGGGAAAAATAGTGGTTTGGGGTTTAATATTAGAAGATACAGAACAACACACAAAATTATAAAAGACCAGGTAGGCCACATAGGTAATCTACATACATCATTTAACTGCATGGAGCCCGTGTGGCCTCCTCTTACAAAGGAGACTCCTAAAACATAGGCTATCATCATGTTCTAACTACCATGTGGAATCTATGTGGTTGATTTTGATTATGACTTATGCCAACTTCATGGTTTTGCTGGGCCGAGGTTCATAGTTTTCCATAACTATGTGCCAATAGTTCTCTGATATCTACCTATTAGAAATTCAATATTATTCACCAAAATTAAAATGAAATAGCCAAGGAGGAAGTTATTCCAATGATAAAAAAGAAGGAATACCTCAAAATTTTGAACGTGTCATGCCATCATCTCGTGATAAATGGCTGATAACTGCACCCAAACTAAAATAAAGGAAACTTAAAAACACGTGCGTGAAAATTACCCCCACAATGAACATTCAAACAATCAAAAGATACCACAATGATGAAACCAAAACAATAATGATTCACCTTTATAAATCAAGGAGATTCCTAGTGAACATATAATGGGAGGTGGACCAAAACTCCAACAACTGAAAAAAGACAATGAAATTGATCTTAAGTGTCCAAAATAATTTCCCTCTATAGGTCAACGACACAAAAAAGATAAATTACATCCATTTGATTCATTAAAGGAAATGAAACATTCCAAAAAAATTATCCCACCTTTCGAATGGATTTTAAACATGCATTAAAATAAGGAATCTGACGACTTTTAAAAAAAAAATTAAACAAGAAGAAACCACATCTAATGAGAACTACTAGGGCCACCAACATTGGGGGGAAAACATGAGCATGGGTTTAGATTACTCTAAATGAGACCACATACTACAAAACCAACACCAGGACCAAAACATAAGTATTGACACTAAGAGGATAAAAAATACTCTATAAACATCCTATGACCTAAAACAGAATATGTATACAAATATTGGGAGGCCTAGATGGACTCCCCACTCTAAATAATTGGAAAACATTTATTTACTAATAGGAAATTTTAGCAACGCCACATGGTGTCCCCCCTATAATAACTGAACTTCTATCTTACACGATTAGCATGAACCGACAAAATAAACCTGACATGGGATAGCTCAAGATCTTATGAAATAACCTAAACTCCCACTTCTAGGGACAAAATTAATGATTCTCCAAACCAAATGGAATACATTGCACAAATCCCTACTCCCTTTAATATTAAAATCCTCATATGTTCCCAATGAAAATGATGATCAAAATAGACCTATAAAGACATTAGAACCTAAAAAACCATTAGGAGATTCACACCAACCATGATATAAGAAACATGTTTAAATAAATTGAACCATTTATTATTCCTTGTAACCATGGGAAACCATTCCATTATAAATATTATAACAAGAATGTACATGGTCCCCATGAATTTTTCCACCAGAGGGAACCATTAAATAGAGAACAAATATGTGAGAGGCTTACCTACATCCACATCTGATAAATATAATGAACACTGGACCAGATTTCATTAAGCTACTGGGGGGTCCCAAACTATTCATCGGCTTCAGGTCAGAACATATGTCTGGATGTCAGTTGACTGAATCATCTTCTTCCTCACTGTCAGGCACTGAAAACCCCCAATCAAAACATCTTCTTCTGGTGTCACATGTAGCTATACCTCATCATAAAGAACACTAATTTCTCAGACTACTTTCTTTTTTCCCCACTAGATTTAAATTCATTGTATCATGGTTGGATCTTTAAACCCAATGGTTATATATTTTATACAAGAACACTCAGAAAACTCAACAAAAAAAATCTTCATTCGACTCTTCTTGCTTCTAGTATCCCAATGTGAGCGGAGTAACATTACATATAAAAAACATAATGAATAACCTTCTAAATAAATTCATGGACATAGTAATTATTTTGACCAAATAGGGGATTATCCAATGGAAAATAATCCATTATCATTGTTTAATCAGGAATTAACATTTTTATGGGGTCGTAAACTAGCATTGATGGAATCCAAGGACCCAATAACACTGGTCCATTTCCAAAAATGTTCCACAAACATGAACCAAACACGCTTAGAGAGCCACTAAAAATGATTCCCAAAATAGTTATAAAATCATACCACTAAACCACACCCCATACAATCATATTGATTAAACACACACATGTAATATAATTCGAATGAGAGGGGTTTTCAAACATAAAAAACCCCACAATTACATTTAAAAATAAAAAAGTATTCAACCACACCACCATCATTTATCAAAACACCCATTCTTTTTTTGAAAAAAATGTTTATGAATAAAACATTATTGTGGGCTCACACATAGAAAAAGTGACTCATAAGTTCTTAAAATATATACTCACAATAAAAAATAGGCTCCTATCCACTTCCATCATTATAGACATTAATGTGGTTACCAATAAGAAAACCATGGTGAAAAATCAATTCCACATTCAACAACAACAATTAAACTAGACCTCTATTTCTAAAAACCATTAGCCACCAAACTAAATCCCCATTCGGAATTTTCCAAAAAAAATGTCTAGAATATCACTGATCATTCAAACCAAAATACTTTTCCAAAATATGTACAAAAACCTAAAAATATTTCATCCCAATTTCAAACTCATTTCAATAGTTTAGAAACTCTCATTTTAAACCATGTTTCAAAATCACCTTAAACATTTTCCAAATATTCCATCCAATTGATTTCATCAAACAAAAAGATAAAATTTAAAAAATCAATTCAATATAAAATCACCCCTGTTAATTCAAAACCATTTCATTGTAATTTTCTTTTACATAATTCCTTCAAACAATACTAGAAATCTATATTCCCCCACATTGAAAATTGTTCCATTTATCCTTTAAAATCATGTTTCACAATTTATTTTCAAAAAGGGTATTCAAATGATTTTTAAAAAACCCAAAGGGGAATAATGGAATGAATGGGAAAATTATTGGGTGAATATTACCTAGACATATGGTTGGAGTCCATACACCCATCACTCCACCGCTACGATGAAATTTTTAGGGAAATTTCAATGATTCACGTGTATTTCCTAGCCTTGCGAGCTCATTACGACTACTGAACAAATAAAATTTTCATTTCTAGAAACAAATAATTTCCACATAGACCAATGGGATTAAATAAAAACCAACATCCCCTATGAAATCATGTACTACCATGACATGTTCTATACTTGAACCATAAATTTGACAAGAACATCGACTTCTAAAAATCTTAGCTCCAGTCTACCCTAAATCTTCCCCAAGAGAGATAAAAATAGATCCAACCTGGCATGATAACATTTTATTATGAACGACAACCGGTCACCATATGATCTTTCCCCTAACCCAGTCTGTTCTATCAACCAAAGGTCATTCTTAATCCCCATGGGCTGGTAAAAGATCCTGACTATCAAATGTAAATAGATTGAATTACATAATACATTTAATAATAATTGAACAAAAAATAATCCGAATAGTCCATAATAGAATCTTTCAAACAAAAAAAACATAAAACACATTAAAAATTTATGTTTACAACTTGAACCGTAAATCCCAATATAACTACATCAAAGAATGATAATAATAGTCCTAACTGAACCTTCATGCAACATAGGATTTACATCTTCAAGAAACCATCACAAAACTTGGAAGAGGAGTCCACTAATAGCCAATACGACAATCACTATGCACGTTGTCTTTTTCTATAATTCACAATGATAATGATATACATATACTCAAAGGTTTTTAAGGGTGTGATCCAATTCCTAGTAGGATGCCACCAAAATGAGATAGTACATGCCAAAAAATCATAAGATAATCAAACATGCATCATTTATTTTGAATCTTTTGAAAACACGAATAACGAAAGAATCATTAATTTTTTACACATAATGAAGGAACACTGTCAAAGAATACATTTTATTAAACAATTTAATTAATGAAATATAGAGAATATAATGAAACAAACATGCACACAAGAGTACCACCATATGATGATAGATGATACCTCATTATATAAATTATAGCACTATGGGTAAATCACCTTGGGTTAATCTATCTCATGTTGGACCCAAGAGCTTCATTTCATGAGAGAAGGCAGTACAGTAACCACTTATGTGAGCATATTGGTGCACAATCCACTAGAATGGAGAACCATCCAATTTTCTAGTGGCGATAATCCATTATCATAGTTTTGATATTGTTATAAACATAAATCCAACTATGTGAAAATGAGGAAATTCACTTTTTTATCACTATTTCATTCGTTCTAGTAATCCCACCAAGATACCATGGGATAACTTTTTCTCATGTTAAATCTCAAATTTCAGACATATTACCACTTTCACAACCCAATTTAATGAATATCAAATAAAATTACATTTTTACTAAAAAAACAAAGCATTTCTATTTTACTTTCACCATAAACAATTTTTTGACACATTTTCCACTACACAAAATATTCTTAAGCCCTTATTTAATAATCATGTACAAAACTAATTAAAAGGAAAACCATTCAATGGTCCTACCCTCTTATCTAACCCAAACATTCCATAAGATCATTTTAAAAACAATATCTTCATCTTTAATGAAATTCACAATTTAAAAACAAACTGAAATATAAATACAAGCTCAAAATGATCCACTTTTGGTGGAAAATATCCATTTATAAAAACAAGCACTTCATTTTCTTTCTAAAATACATTTCACACCATCCCGAAAAACAATAAAATAAGTATTTGAAACATTAAATTATGACACACACAAAACATTTCCATTTTTTAAATACTTACCCTTTATATAAAAATTTCAAAACACTTAAAAATTACCCCTCATGCAACAATATCAAACCATTTAAAACATTTATAAACTCATGAAAACATATTAAATTCATCTAATAATGTTTGAGCATGGAGAAAACTAAAAATAATGATGAACCTTCCCAAAAATGGTTTGAAATCCAATCCACTCCTCAATTTTAAAATATGGAGGAAAGAAGAAACCCTAATAAAAAATATCCAACCCAAAAACAAAATATTAAAACCCTTAATTTAAAACATTAGATAATAAGAAACAACACCCCCATGGAAACGTTGAAAAAACATAGACTAAAAATGGACAACAAGAGGAAAGACACTTACGTGATGCTTCCTTGTGGAATACTGGAGAAAACCACTAAGAAAAGGGATATCCCAAGAAGCCATGGGACAGAAATGAGACACCTATGGTGGATGAGGATGAGGGGCGAAGAAAAAAGAGGATTTTGTGTATTAAGATGAATGTAGAGAAAATAAACACCCCAAACATTTAATGAACTAGAAGGCCGCATGGTTAGACCTGATGATTTTTCAGACTAGGCGGCTTACTATGATGATGGATAGACCTACCCCACAAGAAACCCACATGACCTAACTGATCATGTGGAAGTTTTTCCATATCTTCTTTCTATAACCAAAATATACCACATTGTTTCTCATATCAAGGTGCATTGTTACACTTACCCATGAGAAAATTGTGCACTACAATCTTCCTAACCCAAAATCCATACATTTATCAAAAATTTAAAACGAAACCAAAATGTGGAAGCAAGACCAATGACAAAAGGAAGGAACACCTCAAAATTGTAAACTCATAAAATGTTGTTCTTGATAGAAAGAGCCAAGATCCCGACCAGAACCGAAATATATTATACATAAAAACCCATGTGTGATATTTCACGTGAAGGGGAGGGTATTTTATATATAAAATATTGATTAACTTATTATTTTTATCTATACTATCAATAGTATTTATTCACAAAACTATTAATTGTAATTAATGTGTTTGTGTTAGAGAAAAGAGTATATCACACAATGTGTGATGATATTATTGATATATTTTCTTTATAATACAAAAATCATATTTTTCCAAATTTTCATACTCCCCTATGAATTTCAATATTAATAAATTTACTAAAGATTCACAGAATCCTAATATTAATTTGTGTATTTCTAAATGAGAATCAATTATAAAAAATATATTTTTATCGTAGAAATCTATAATATTTATGTTTTAACAAGAATGGTATGGTTATAATCAATATGTTTCAACACAAAATAATAAAAATTTCAATGAAAAATATTTTTTGTTACATCATTTGATAAATTATTCTATGTTAATGGAATATTTATGTTTTATTTATTTTAACCATGTTAATGATTATTTAATATATTTTTCCCTATCCAAAATGTATTGACTATTATGCTGACTATCATGATAATATTTATATTGTTGGGTTACTTTTCCAATGTTCAAGTAGTTCATATGGATCTTATATGTAACTATTATTTATTTCATTCATCAATAAAATAATTTTTATCAAAAATTAATCTATAAAAAATTAATAAAATTCAAATTATTATTATATTCTTTTTTAAAAAATTTCAATGATTTATTAAGGGTGATGTTATTTTTGTTAATCCACAACCTATTGATATTATAAATTTTACATATTTTTTTCATATTTTTATTGCCCTATTATACTATTATGTATCCGATATAATTTATTTATACATTTTCAGTAAGATTGTATAGAGGAAAATATAAAAAATTACTTTTTCATGATACCCTTAATTTTTTAATTTTGTTTTATTAAACATGAATAAATATTTTATGGATAAATTTTAAATAGTAAAGGAAATTGTTTTTGTGAAATATATAAATATTCGATCTAGTTTTTAATTTTTTAAACAACTGAAATTTTTTTACTATATTCATATGAATTATTTATAATATAAAATTAATAAATGTATTTTTTACACATCAGGTTTGTCTCATTATACATATTTTAATAAAATTACATCCTCACAATTCATACATATGATTAATACATATTAATATTTCCACATATATTTCTAATATCCTAACTATCATATTATGTCATCATAAATACTATCTATAATAACTTCATAATATCAATCAATATAAGAACATTGCAAATGTCCACCCTATATTATCATTCAAGTTAATTTTATAGTATTCTCAATATAATGGTAATACCAATAAATAATTTTTTATCCTTATTACCAAAAATTAGTAAACACTAGTAGAAAATCAAATGAGAGTTAAATGACTCGTAACAAAATCAACCCAAAGTTACATGATTTCTAACATGGGATGAACATTCATACATTTCTAGGATATTTTTGGTTGACATAATTAGATATTTTGTTTAAATATTACATAATAAGTTCACTCCTTCACACAATTAACATTTTTTTGATTGAAATAGAGTATTATATTTGAACATACATTTATTAAAAAATAATTTTCTTGGTTATTTAAGAGTCATAATATTTAAATTAGTTGCCTTTATAAAATATCAAATCATTCATACATGCGGTGAAAATCATTTAAAAAAGTGTGATGAGAACAATAATGCTCTTAGGGGATCGATAAAATGAATAATTTTATTACAATGGAACAAATGAAGACCCCTTAGGATGTTACCATTTAAAAATAAAAACATTTAACACACAATTAAATAATATCTACAAGTAAAAATAAATAATTTCCAAAATAAAACAATTTAAAACCAATATAAAGGCAATGAAAACACAAAAACCTGTCTCAATGAACTTGATAAATCATGAAAACAACCTATTTAAAAAATATAATAACCATTTTTGTTTCTTTAAATAGATAAATCAAAATATTTCTATAAAATTACTTTTTGAAAGAATAATATATGTATAATAGATAATCATACTGGTAACATTTTTTCACTATTGTTTAACCCAATCCATAATCTCTTAACCCTATTTAATTCTACATTTGTGATCCACTTAATTTTCTCCCTCATTTTCTCTATTGATAACTACATCATTACCCATTGCATTATAGAGTTATATTAGGAACATCCATCAACATGATCTAAATTGGAGACAATAGTAATTATCTATGATTCTCAATTACTATATTATCAAAATAATAACAATTTCACATTTTTATGTAAAAACCATTAAAAATAATTTTTACCCATATTAGAAACACATTAAATTTTACGATAATCTTAAGTAGTAATATTATTTTTCATTGTAAAATCATACAATGGAATAATTTCTAGAAGATTGGGAATAATTTATTTTTTGAAAAATGATGTTTCTATATATAGGAATAATGATAACATATAATGGTTATGATCGTGGGAATATTTTTTCAATATAAATGTATTTAAAAAAATCTATATTCACTTTTGTAAAAAATACAAAACAACCCATATGAATAATATTGAAAGGATTCAATTATAAACCATTGTGACGAATGAAAACTATATTTAACATGATAATTATAATCATTTTAATTATAATTTATATAATTCATAATGCATTTAAAAGGACATGAATGTGTAGTAGAAAAAGATATCAAAATTTTCAAATCAGTGTTTTAATGGTAAATCACATACCTTATGTCAAACCAAGCATATTCTATTCTAAAAATCTTTAAAAATAATATGAAACGCATAATTAATAATAATATATCATTATTGGAAAAACCCCCATGTTATACATATTAATTGGTCATAGGTTGGGATTTTGGTCTGATTAAAACCTCCTAGTTATTTGGATGGGTGTTTGGATGTTTTTTGGTTAGGTATTGGTTGAGAGAAAGGATAAATGTGTGTCTATATGTGATGCTAGGAGGACTCGTTGATTATTGGAGAAGCACACATGTAATTTTCCATATGTTTCAAGTAATATAAAGTCTTAATCATGGGAATGTTTCCGAAAAAATATCTTTTTTGAAAGATATTTTGAATATTGATGATATCTAAACATCTAATAAATGTTATTGTTTGGTTTTTTTGGGATTATCTCTTGTTTTACAGTAATTAACAACTATTTCCCTTTACCAATATTACAAAATTTTAATAATGCTACTCTCTATAATGAACGTAAATATAATTGAACTCATTAATAAATTTGAAAATATTTTTTTTAAATATGACATAAATATTTTTGGATAAAATTTTTATAACTACCATTAATTTATTTTAATATAATTACACATACTAAAATGGAAACATTTTTTCGAAAAATTCCACTTTGTTGAATGAAATAATTCTAAACCTAATTGATGTTTAATGAGGATTAATACAATATAAATTGGATTCTTTTTGGTAAAATGGGACTAATTACACTTTAAAATCAATCCAATATAGAAAATTAATTTTTAAATACTTGAAATGAAATGAATATTTTATTATAAATATATATTTTCCACTATTTAAAAAATCATTATTTTAAGGATTACCCAATAAACTCACCATATTCAATATATGATTTTATTGATAAAAAATTATTGTCTTTTTAATCAAATTAAATTTTGAAATATCATAAATTTAAAAATTAATTAAATTCATATCAAACATGTTGAATAAACATATTTTTATATTACTAATATTTTTCATAATTAAAAAATCATGTTAAATTAATTTTAAAAATATGATGAATATATATAAATACAATGTGTACATATAAATCCTAGTATTGATTTTTTATTAACATTAAATAGTATATTATAGAAACACACCTAGACCCACCTTTTAAGATATGGTTCCATAACAATATAATTTTCATAAGTAAAATAAATTATAATAAATATCCAGAATAAAATATTTATTGTTTATGGGAACTATAAAATTTTTATATCATTGAATAAAATATTACTATAAAATAATCAAAAATACATCAACATAGAAAAAATAACAAATTTTCATAATATTTGTAACACATATGATAACCATGTGACATATATTAAAGAATGGTTGAGACTAGTATAACAGTAATGAAATGATCAAATGGAATCATAATGATAATAATAAGTTTGAATAAATAGAGAACATGTATTATAAAATTTAATCACAAAATAATAAAAATAAGGAATGACATTAAAACATTAAATAATAATGTCTAGATATTTATATCATAATATAAATTGATATTATCTTGAAATAGTAACGACTGGACTATAGTTACACAGAGTCGGGGAAATATCAAATAATATTGGCATGATCACAAGAGATCAAATCCTGAAAGACTGATTTGTTTAGTAACCTTGGAAGTACTACATATATACAAACGTTTTACATTACATTATGATATGAAAAAACAATAAAAAATGGTGTCTCTTTGGAATAAATTTATCTCCTTTATACTATCACTACAGGTCAGTCATTATATACTTCTTCAAATCTTAAGATAAATAAAACATAGAACGGGTGAGCTCTGATGCTCAGTAAGGATAACAATATAAAGTAAACTTTCCTAAATAAGCCCAAACATTTAAGCCAATATATAAGATTAAAACAAAAAAAAATTAAACATAAACATCATCATAACATGGAAAATATAAATCAAATAATATCATTTACTGATTAACATGGATATTCTACTAGTTGAATAATCACATGCAATATCAATATCCAATTTAATATTGATGGAATGCATAATTTTATACTTCATAACCACATAGTCAAGCATCGTTCCAAGACTACAAATATGATTTTTTCATGTCCTTTTTTAGGACACTAGTTTTTTCTCATTCAAACTAATGATTCATCTAAGAGATATAGTGGGCTCCACCCATCACTTACTAAGTCCAATGCATTCCTCAAATTAAAAGGTTTAAAATAACATAAACATCCGTATTAAAACTAGATTATGAAATGTCAATAAATTATCCATAAACCATGAATGGTATCAAAATAACAAATCCATAGTCAAACATATCAAAAAACCTTCAATAAAATATTGAAGATTTGTATCATAATAAATCAACTTCAAACAAATTTAAAATCCATCAAAGGATGTTGGCATAGATGAAATGAAATCTATTTGAATGAAATAAATGTTTCTATTTTAAAATCATTTAAATGGAACATAATTATAGATGAAAACATTTATCTTGAAAATTTTATTATAATATTTTAAGTTATGTTTTTAAGGAGTTATAATGGTTGAAAATAAACACACCCACCTATAAGTTAAAAAAACATTCTTTCCTTAATTTTTTCGAAAAGGTCGTAAAAGACCCTGTTTGAAAAAGAAAAGAATGATTCCTTTAAAAAAAATCTTATAAAATGTAATACTAGAGTATAAATTACATTAAACTATAGTCTTTAAAATAGTAATAATATTTTGAATTACATTTTTATGAAACATAGATGTGGATTATAAAGAGGTCCCAGTAGATATTCACATATAAATAACATCAGATAATGAAGTGATTGTAGAATTAAACCTTTTCATTAAATTTTCATTCAGAGATGATATATTAACTTATGGTATAATAGTTAAATCACTGTTATTAAATAATATAAGAACCACATTCAAAAATATTATATCATGTATGATCTTCTAATATTTCATCATTTATATCATGTAAGTAGTATCATTGTTTTGAGTGTTAACAGATTTGTTTTCCTTTATATGAATAGTTAAAAAAGCCATTATTTTTATGGATGTGATCTATTTGATTCATATCTAGAATATTATGTTCTTACATATTAATTTTTATTCATAAAAGGATAATTATTTGTGAATTATTATGATGCGGAATTAATTTCATCACGTTCATGGAGACTGTAATCTGCATGTACGCACAGGCGATAATATCATTCTATTGATGGTGAAATCGTATGTAATTGGATAGGGTATCATATATAAAAAATCAATAATATTTTATATTTATTATGTAATTTAGTTATACACATTATTATACCCATCCAAATAATTATGTGTTGAATAAAAAACTACACCACGATGTGGAGATGGTAATTCATGCGTACGTACTTATGGTGACATGTCCCTCATTGGAAGGATAGAATTATGAATATGGTTGTACCATATTTAATATAGAATCAATATATTTATAAGGTACTAGGGTTATTATTATTTTATGTAAACGACAATGAATGATGAAGTGGAAGATGATAATAACTTTGAAATATGTGGTGAAATTATTACATATTCTTCGGGTGTTCCCTTTTGAGTTGATAAAAAGTTATCCTTAGGATTACATTCAGATCAATTTAAGGACTCTAGGTAGAATGTAGGTCTGATATGAGGACAGTTTAGTAGGGTTTGTCGTGTTAGATGGCATTGGAGGAATGACTTTTAGTGAAGGGGGTGCACCCTTTTATAAGAGAAGTGAGGGACACCTTAGGAAATGTTTGTAATGCTATTTTATTATACAATCAAATTTGATTAATAATGGTTCTAAAATGATTTATCTAGAATATATGGTAGGTATGGGTTGGAAAAATCTCAAAAAATAGGTTTTAGATAGGTTTTTTAACTATATTAACCTTATATTTTTTATTTAACTCTTAGTTAAATAGTTTATATTTTCCCATGTATTCTGGTATTATTTTAATTAATGGTTAATAAAAACAATATAAATATCCAATATAATATAATGTTGTTCATTATTAATATAAATAACCTTATATAATTCATTTGGAAAATCATTATCTTTTTAGGAATATTATAACAATTAATAATTTAGTATTCGTTTTAAAAACTCATTTATGTCGATTTTGACACTATTTGGTATTTGGTTTTTGTGGAAGTCATGAATTCATGATTAAATCAGAATAAATTAATTTAATGAACCATATCATGTCATATTAATAAAAAAAATTTGTGGAATACATCCAATGTATCAATTCAAATTTATTATGATATTTATAATATCAATTATTTTAGTGATTCATTAAAAAGGTTATTACTACATCATCATTGTGTCATAAATAAATTATATTATTTAATGACTAAAAATTATAAATAAAATAAAATTATGTAGGAATTTTTTTTATTTCTAATGAATATTTATAGTAACATTTATCTTATGTAAAGCCATATATTAAAAATGGTTTAGTTATTATACATTGAATTTAACACTTTGAACTCTTCGTTAAAGAGAATAATAATAAATGTCCAAATCTAATCAAATTACACCAAAAGAATCTATTTTATTTCTAAATTTTATTTTGTCCTATATACAATTGTCAAATATAATTAGGACATTTGTTATGGTAATTATAATACCATATTTACCATTAATTACACTATTTAATTTTAATGTTGGTAACCGAAATTCAAAAGATACTATTAACTAAATATTATTATCATCTTATTATATGATATTTTACTTACTAATATCAACTACACCTCTCAAGTATTTGATATTCAATTCATTGATGCGGTAAAATTATGTTTTATGCATATTTGAAAATGTTCTTAGATCATTGGTAAAGGATGATAAAATGATCAATAAAAAAATATATATCTAATATTACTATAAAATGACACTAATTAATTACATTGAACTTTTAAAGGAATTCGATATCTAAATTTACATAATATTAATTTAAATAATAAATCTAATTATTTAAATAAAAATCCAGTCTTAACCACTAATGTAGTGTTTTTCACAAATCATAAAAAATGATCATTTTAGAAAAATACCCAAAATTCATTCAAAGATAATTTTTATATTCTTAATCAAAAAATGAAGTCTATTTTGAAAAGTAATAATTAAAATTATTTAAAAATTTCATATTATTATTCTTAAAGGATAGTTTGATTGGTCGCGGTGTGTTGAAAATCCAAGTAGCATACAATACAAGCTATTGCTTTATTCAAAGAGAAGCATATCAGGGAAGATTGTGGTGTTACATTCTTCCATACATCAAATAATTTCACCCAAAAATTTAATGAATATTATAACACAAAATTATCTGAGTGGTTATTCCTCATTATTTCTTCAAGTTCTGACATTACCTCTACCATTTTATGGTTTCTCTATAGAAATTTTACTAGATGAGTCGCTCGGTTTCTCAACAATTGTTCTCTGGTATCAAGATTCTTGAAATGCTCTTCACAATAAGAGATATCAGGTTCCAAATCTATTTCTTCATAGGTTATTACAAGAGTTTGTTCAGGCATGTATTTTCATAATAGTCATATGAGGAACACATCATTAACTTTGGAGAGACTTGAAGACATTGTCAGAGGATATGATATAACTCTAATTCGTACTATAATTTCATAAGGTTTGATACACCCAGAACTCAATTTACCCATCTTACTACCTCGTAAAACATCATTCTAGGGAGATACATTCAAGAATACAAGATCACATACTTCAAATAACAAATCATTTTTGGGTTGTTGAAATAGCTTTTTTTCCTAATTTGTGCTACTGTGATGTGGGTTTGAATAATATCTGCCTTTTCCATTCATTCCTCTATATGTTCTGGGCCTACATGTTTTAATTCACTAATATCATCCCATCATGTTGGTGTGCGACACCTATTTCTACATAACGCTTTATATGGTGCCATATTAATATTTGAATGAAATATATTGTTGTTATAATATTATACCGGAGGTAAATACTGATACCACTTACCTTGAAATTCAAGTTAGAAAGATCTCAGCATGTATTCTATGGTTTTAATATTCCATTCCGTTTGTCCATAAGTTTGAGGGTGGTAGTCAGTGCTCAAACGAAGTTCAGTATCCATCGCCTTATAAGGTCTTTTCCAAAATTATAATGTAATGTGGGGATCATTATTAGAAACAATCAAAATGGGATCTCCATGAAGTCTTTCAACTTCATCAATATATATTTTTTCTAGACGTTCAAGTGGTAAATCTTCTATTATAGCAAGAAAATGTGATGACTTGGTAAGACGATCAACAATAAACCATATAGAATAATTCATTTTAGGATTATTTGATATTCCTATGAGAATATCCATCACAATATCATCCCATTTCCACTCAGGTATGGGAAGTGGTAGCATGACTCCACTAGGATGTTGTCTTCCCACTATCACTTATTGAGACAAATAATCAGCTATCTCTTTCTTCATGTTGACCCACCAAAAATGTTACTTCAACTATCTATACATCTTACAAATCCAAGGGTTTGTTGAGAAATATGAGCTATTAGAGACATCCAACAATTCCTTTTTTAGATCGTGTAGGTCAGGATCAAAATTTCTCTTCCGAAATTTCAAAATCCCATGTTTGTATATCATTTCGATCAATCTATCATCATTCAATGTTTTAATTTTCTTTTGAAACTCCTCCTCATTAGTTTGTGAACATTTTATACATTCTAGTATGTATGGTTGGGACTCCATTTGAAAAAGTATCAACGTTTCATCTTCCATTATTATTCCCATATCCATCTTTACTAGATCCATGAACATAGGATACCTTACAACTCTAATCTTGTTTAAAACTCTATGATCCTTTCTTCTCAAAACATTTGCCACCTTAATTTCCATCCCCAGGTGGTAGTGTATTGTGCAATTATAATCCTTGAGTTGCTCGATCCATTGCCTTTTCCTCAGGTTGAGTACAATTTTTAAAAAAAATATACATCAATCTCTTGTGATCGGTTTATATCTCACAATATTCACTATTGAGTTAGTTAATCCAACTATTCAAAGCAAATATTACAGCTGCAAAATCAAGATCATTAGTGGGGTATTTTTGTTCATGAGTTTTTTTCTATCTTGATGCATAGGCGAAAACACTATAATCATGTATAAGGACACAACCACTTCCTTTATTTGAAACGTCGATATAAATAACAAACCCATCATTATCTGATGACAGAGTCATTATTGAAGTATTGAATAATCATCACTTCAGTTCATCAATCCACCACAGTTTTGTCCTAGAGTATTTACCCAATTTTTGTGTAAGCCTAGTTAATCGGTTATCCAATCAAGAAATATTAGGGACATGCATCAATAATGACCAGATAAACCAATAAAACTGCATACCACAATTTTACTTTTTGGTTCTTGCCATTCTGGGATTTCATTTTCCTTCGAAGGAACAATTGAGATTCTATCATTAGAGATAATATGTCCATGAAAAGAGATATCCTGATGTCATAAATCACACTTGCTAAACATCACATATAACTCATTTATTTTTAGGGTTTATAGAATAGTGAAAAGTGATATTCATGATCTTCATTGCATTTTTAGTATACCGAGATACCATCAATAAATACCACTATAAATTGATAATGATATTCTAAAAAACTCTATTCTATAGATCCATGGAGACAGAGGGTTCATTAGTTATTCCCAAATGTATTACGGTGAACTCGTAATGCCCGTACCTGGTTTTAAATGCTATTTTTGGAATGTCTTCCTTCATCACACACAACTGAGATATCCAGATCGATGTTTATTCTGTGAAAAATATTTAACTCAATATAGTTGGTCGAATAAATCATCAATGTGTGATAGGGGATACTTTTTTTATTTTTATAACATTGATCTCCCTGTAGTCAATACAAAAAATCATAGATCCATCTGTTTTCATAACAAGAAGAATAAGTGCCCCCCATGGGGAAGCACTTGGGAGAATAGATCCTTTATTAATCAATTACTCTAGTTGTTTCTTTAGTTTCACTAATTAAAGTGTGTCCATTATATAATGGCTGTTTTATATGGTCCTTGAACAAGTAATTAAATAAATGGAAAACCTAATTTATTGTTCTGGAGGATGTCCAAGTAAATCCTTTGGAAACACATCAACATATTCTTGTACAATAGTTATGTCCTCTATTTGAAAATTCTATTTATTATCCACAGTTATTTCAATATATTATTCCCCAATAATTGAATTTAGTAGAGCTACTGGGGTGGATCTAGATATGAATTAGGTGTTCATTTTTCTACTCTATAGATGATGGACACTTTATCATTATTAAAAATTGTAACCTCGTTCTAGTTAAAATAAATTTTTGAATCATGTTTCAAAAGACAATCCATACCAAAGATTAAATCAAAAGAAACTTCGGGTATGGCGATGATCTCAGTAGGTAAAGAACATTTATATTCCCTAAGGGGAACTGATTCACAAAACATTGTTGCAAATATACTTCCCTTAAGAGTTTTGACTTACCACTCCCTTATTAAATCAAATTGGAAATATCTAATTTTCATAGAAAACTGCAGCGATATGAAATAATGTGATAATAAAAAATCTAATAAATCATTGGATAAACCTAAGGAAACCATTAAATTACCTTCCATCACGTCCTTCAGATCTTCAACCTCAATAGTAATGATTGCATAATCATGGCCTTGCTCCCAGTGATCTTTCTGTGTTAATTTTACTTGGAACATAGGACATTCATTTCCATAATTCCTCATTTCTCTATAATTGTAGAATTATTCATTGATAGCCTCTTTCATTCCCTTGAAATAAAGAGTTTGGTGGAATTTTTCACCAAACATGTAATAGACTCCAATTCCCTTCAGGCAAGTAACAGGGAGTTTCTTCCCACATTTACCACTTGATGGATTTTCAAATTATCCCTTCTTCCCATTATTTCCATTTATAGAGTGTTAAATAGATAACTTACTCTCTTTATTTTCTTTATTTTTTTAAGAATGAGATAATTCCTTTCTTGTATTGAGAGCGCTTGTGTCACGACCTGTCCTTGGGGCCCGTGCCATGACTACCCCAAGCCCGCCTTCCATAGGCCAGGGGCTGGCGACTAGCACCAAGGATTAAATCCCGGTAAAAAGGGAAGGCATTGCCTTTGTAATGTAAACAAGCACCACAGAGTAAGCAAGTGGAAAGTAAATAATAAGTAAGAACAGAGTACAACTGAAAGTGCAGAAACGTAAATGGGCCAGTATACAAACCCAAACTGAAAGTAATGTACAACTCAAAAGGGAAAACATCAACTGTAAAGTAAAAGACGCTACTCCGAGCTGTCCACTGGAAATCCCACCTGAAGGGTGGGTACAGATAGCTCCACTGCTCCTCGGGTCCCACCGTCCGCTCCGAGTACGTCCCGCCTAGTGGCCCACCTCTAGGTACCTTCCTGCTCTGCAAGCCTCAACCACGATCAACGATGTCCGTCGTCTGCAACCAACACAACGTAGTGTGGGCATAGCCCGTGCAGAGTTGAGTATAAGCTACTCAGTAGGGACCCCGAGACCCCTGAAAGTCTCCCAAAATCCACAAAGGATAAACCACAAAGGAAGATACAATCATGAAGTAACAACCGACACTGCATAGGTATATGCCCATACATATACCTAAGTCATCAATTTCAATACGCTCCAACCTCTGAGCCCAAGTACAACTCAGTCCACACAGGAAAGTAAACGTATTCCACACAGGAAAGAAAAACGTAATCCACACAGGATAACACAACACAATCCACACAAGAAAGCAACAGGATTCAGCTCACACAGGTATACTTCTTCGAAAGACGATAAAGATGATCTCTGATCCATCTAAGTCGTCGGACCCACGAAGGATCGATAGGTAACTAACCCCCGCAAAGACTCACACAGGATCGGGCCCACATAGGACCTGTAGGCGATGGTTCACACAGGACCGCTGAGCGCAAAGACCCACACAGGATCGGACCCACACAGGATCGGGCCCACATAGGACCTGTAGCAGTGATCCACGTCGGATCACTGAGTGCTGTAGTCGTTGTCGTCGAATCCACAAAGGATCTTTGTACTGTCGTCGTCGCATTCACAGTAGCAGTAGCAGTAGCAGTCACAGTCGCAGTAGCAGTAGCAGCCAGCACTAGGGTTCCCGCACACAGCAAGCTCGTTCGGGAGGGTCCGCTCCACGAGCCGAGAGGCTGATACATCAAATGTCACTAAGTCCAGAGTTGATGTATCCAAAACTTCTGTATCATCAACAGGAACTCAACGTAACAGACGGCACGTCGATCGGACGCCCGGTCTGAGAGTTATTGGCTTTTTCGTCCCAGGGGCTCGGTTGGTTTTTAAGGCAAAACCAACCCAACCGTACTCCACCTGTGTCTAAACCTTGGGCGGATTATTCCAAAAGATCCATCTCACTAATTGGAACACAACAAAGTTGACGACACGTCAATCGGACGTCTGTAGTTCAAGATATGAGCATTTCCGCTCCAAGGGCCCGGTTGGATTCGTGTAAGAACCAACCCGGCCGAACTCAAAGTATTCTGAAACTTTGAGTGTGATATACTGAATCGACCGTCTCGATCCAAGGATCGCATCGCCGCTGACGGTTCGTCGATCGGAGGTCAGTAGCTCATGTTATGGCCAAACGACCGAAATTGATTCGAAAACGGGGGGTCCGGGTCCGGGGCGACCTGGCCCGACCACCCCTGGGTCGGCCCGAACCGGTTCGACCCAACTCGGGTCCGACCCGGCCCGGGCGGCGGCACGGCAGCGCGGTCCGGCACGGCGGCGTGGCCTGGCGCCGCTCGGGTGCCACGCGCGGGGGGCAGAGCCCCCGCCTCTCCATGCTGGCGGCGCGGCTGAAGCCGCGCCTTTGGAGAAAACATGCACCCCTCGTGGGGGCCTGCCTTGAGGAAAACGGGGGGCCTCCTGCCCCCCTTAATGAAACTGGCCCCCCTCTTAAAGGGGGGCATTCAAGGGGGCCGGGGGAATTAAATTCCCTCGGTTTTCCCCTTCCGGTCGGCCCACCTGGCCGGCCGGTTTTTCTTCAACGGGATCGGCAAAGCCGGTCCCCTTTCCGGCTTCCGACGCCGGCGGCCCGGCTAGCCGCCGGTCTTCCCGTTTCGCCGCGGCCCGGAACCGGCCGCAGTGTTCGTCGTCCGGCGTGGTGAGATGGCACCGCGCCCCTCCGCCGTGGGCCCGCTCCGGCCACGGCGTCTTCGGTTTCCTCCGACGCGGCGTGACGGCGTCACATTCATGATGATCCTCCCACGGCGCGGCGCGACGGCGTCGCACAATATAACCGTGCGATTTTCCGCGTGGTGCGACGGCACCACGCCATCTCGTTCATCCACAAGAAATTCATAATCAAGAACAAAGGAGGGGGAATTCGGCCGTGTTTGTGCGGTCCGACCCCCCTCTCGTTAGACGATAACACATAAATAATTATCCTCACGTTTGTCATGCTAGAACCAAGAACGATAATAAATAAATAAAACAACAACAACCCCTACCTCGGTTTCAAGTACGATGTTCGTCAACGACCCGCGGAAGACAACGTCGCGGAGGTTGGGCGTCGCGGTAATCGTTCGTCAATTTCGTTGACGAAGAGGTACGTCCGAAGAGGTATGTCGTTGGTGAATCTTCGTAAGTTGACGAAGGAAGTCCGAGGAGGAAGCAGCGTTCCCTTTCGTTGACACGGAAGGCGTCGTCGATCTTTGGAAACAACCGGCTACGAAGAAGAGAGGAGCGACGTTCTTCGTTGGAGCTCGAAGGTACTTCGCATTCTTCGTCAAAGTTGAAGAAGAAGATGGAGCTCCCAAATCCTCTCAAGATGGCTAAAAAAAATGAAATATGTTAAGGCTTATTTTATTTACACAAACATCAACTTGAATTTCAAAGGTTTGAAATTCAAATCAACCCACCATAAATAATTAAACCAAGATTTCAACATTAATTAAAGGGAGTTATAGGGGTGTTTTGAGAGAAGATGAGGAGTTGGGGTTCGTTTCGGCCCCACCACACTTAATCCTCCGAAGGGAGGTTAAGTGGATGTGGGTCCCACCTTTAACTCCCTGTGGGAGAAGTTAACCCACAAAATAAAAATAAAATGTGTTTCCACATTTTTATTTAACTTCTTATAATTTCTCCCAAAAACTAACTTTCGTCCCGCATAAAACACAACCTCGGAAAAGGTCTCCTTAAGCGAATATCGGCGCTGCGAGTTCATCGGTGTCATCAGATTTCAATTCCGAGCACCGGATCAAAAGATAGAAATTCCCGCTCGTTCGTTCACTGAACGTACCCGAGCCAAACTTCGGAAATTAATTCCGGGCACTCCGGGCCTCGGAATCAGGTGCCGTTAGAAACCGCGCTCTTGTATAATTCCAAAGAAAATTAAGAAAAAAATTCCCTTGAATTTTACGGCTCTTTACATTACTCCCACCTCAGGGCTTTACGTCCCCAAAAAGATACAACAAAAACTAGGAGAACAAATTAGGGAACTGAGCACGCATCTGAGCCTCCCTCTCCCATGTGCTCTCCTGGAGGTTCCCGTGCTTCCATATGATGCGCACAAGAGGAATCGATCGCCCACGTAGGACACGTTCCTGTCGATCCTCTATCTCCACTGGGACCTCCGTAGAAGTCGCCCCATCGTCAACGTCAAGCTCCCCATGGTCAATGATGTGCGTCGGGTCGTGCACGTATCTCCTCAACTGAGATACTTGGAAGACGTAGTGCACCCGGTGTAACTGAGGTGGTAGAGCCAGGCGATAAGCCACCTCGCCAATCCTGCTGAGGACCTGGAAGGGTCCGATGAAGTGTGGAGATAACTTGCCGCCTCGGCCAAATCTTCGTATACCACGTCGAGGTGAGACCCGCAAGAAGACGTGGTCGCCATCCTCGAACTCTAGTGGGCTCCGCCTCCTGTCAGCGTATGACTTCTGCCGGCTTTGAGCTGTCCTCATCCGCTCCTGGATGACCTGGACCTTCTCTGTCATGGCGTGGACCATCTCCTTCCCCACAAGTGCTGACTCCCCTGGGTCTGTCCAGAAAAAAGGAGATCTACAAGGTTGGTCGTACAACTCCTCATACGGTGCCATCCCGATGGTGGAGTGGTAGCTGTTGTTGTACGCAAACTCCACCAAGGGTAGGTGGTCCTCCCAGCCGCGACCAAAGTCAAGGACACATGCGTGGAGAATGTCCTTGAGAGTCTGAATGGTCCTCTCCGTTTGACCATCCGTCTGAGGGTGAAAGGCTGTTCTCAGACGTAGTTGCGTCCCGAACGCCTCCTATAACCCCTTCCAAAGCCAGGAAGTAAATGGACCATCCCGATCGGAGACGATTGATGATGGCACGCCGTGGAGCCGCACAATCTCCTGAACGTAGAGATGTCCCAAGCTCTCCACTGAGCCCTGCTCTCTGATGGGTAAGAAGTGTGCTGACTTGGTGAGTCAGTCAACAATCACCCAAATGGAGTCGTGACCACTGGAAGTGCGTGGAAGTCCAGTCACGAAGTCCATAGATATGCCGTCCAACTTCCACTCCGGAACCTCCAAGGGCTGTACCAAGACTGCTGGTACCTGATGCTCTGCCTTCACCTGCTAGCAGGTGAGGCATCGAGAAACGAACTCTGCAAAGCCTTCTTCATGCCCGGCCACCAGTGTTGTCGTCTGAGATCCTGGTACATCTTCGCCACTCCTGGATGTGCCGCTAAAGGAGAAGTGTGAAATTCTCTCAGCACCTCCTCTCGCAAAGCAACTGATACCATGGTACGTCCTCTGAAAAGGATGTTGTGCTCTGCTCCAAGGGAGAAACCATCCGGTGCCTGTCCCGAGGATATATGTGCATGCTGTGTCTCACAGTCAACGTCCTCATGTTGTGCCTCTCTGACCCGCTGCAGTAGTGGAGGGGTGACTGTGAGAGACTGGAGGAAAGCTACTCCATCTCTATCCACGAAGAATATCTGCAAAGAGGCTAGCCACTCCGTCACCTCCTCAAGTAGCTGAATGCTCGTCCTCCTTCTGAGGGCATCGGCTACTACGTTCCCATTCCTAGGAGTATAGACTATCTCAAAGTCATAGTCCTGGAGGAACTCGAGCCATCTCTGCTCTCTCAGCTCTTGGAAGCTCTGCTGACATCTGTCTGACCACAAGAAGGGTTTCCCCTTCTTCATCAAAGCTGTGAGTGGTGCCGCAACTCTATAGAAGTCCGGCACGAATCTCCGATAGTATCCAGCTAGTCCTAAGAAACTCTGAACCTCAGTCACGCTCCTGGGTGGCTCCCATGCTAACACAGCCTTGATCTTCGCAGGATCTACTGCAACTCCCGCCTCAGAGATGACGTGTCCCAAGAAGTGGACCTCACGTATCCAGAACTGGCACTTCGAGAGCTTACCATAAAGCTGGTGCTCTCGGAGTGTGTCCAGTACAACTCGCAAGTGGTAGGCGTGTTCCTCCTCAGTCGTTGAGTAAATCAGTATGTCTTCGATGAAGACCACGACAAACCGATCAAGGTATGGTTGAAATATCCTATTCATGAGGGCCATGAACACTGCTGGAGCATTGGTTATGCCGAAAGTCATAACCAAGAACTCATAGTGGCCATACCGACATCTGAAGGCCGTCTTCTGCACGTCCTTGTCTCTGACTCTGAGCTGATGATAGCCTGACCTGAGGTCTATATTCGAGAAGCATCGTGCTCCCTTGAGCTGATCAAAGATGTCATCAATCCTCGGTAGCGGATACTTGTTCCTCACTATCACCTGGTTCAGGCGACGATAGTCATAACAAAGTCGCAGAGCTCCCGTCCTCCTTCTTGGAGAACAATATCGGGGCTGTCCCGGGGTACAAGTCAATATAAAAGTCTACCTCTCTGCGAGGAGGTAGCCCTGGGACGTCATCAGGAAAAACGTCCGCAAACTGATCCACCACTGCAGGAAAACCAGGACTCCGCACGTCAACTGCTCCAAGGATTAGGCTAGCCAACTGATGAGTGATGGGCTGTCCTCTCCTCCGCGGAAGTCCATCCTGTGCTGCAAAGGCTCCCTTCTCGCTGGTGAAGGTGAACCTGCTCCCGTCAGTGCATAAACATCGCACCTTGGCCTAAAACAGTCAACCTGCGCATGGACCGTAGATAGCCAATTCATGCCAAAGATGACGTCGTAAGGCCTCGACGCTGCTACAAGAAGATCCCAGCCGAAGCTCTCGCCTCCTAGAGTAAGCTCACACTACCGGCACCAATGCGTAATCGTCGAGTCTGCTCCCGTATGAGTCTCTAGCCGTAAGGATCGAGCCAACGGCTCTGTCGGAATCTCCGAGCTCTGAACAAGGGCAGCGGCTATGAAAGAGTGACTCGCTCCTGTGTCTATAAGAACTGAAGCAAGGGTGGAATAGAGACAGATAGTACCTCGAATCATATCAGGTGCGCCGTGGTCATAGGCCTCTGCTGCCTGGAGTTGTGTCTGTCTTTTCCCGCCAGCTCCTTGTGGTCGGGGTGGACCTCTTGGTGGGGGTGGTGGCAGAGCCTCAAAGCGTCGCCCACCACCTGCTGCTCGGCCATCTCCTCTACCTCGTCCGCCTCCTCCCTGTGGACCGCCACGGTCGACCCTATGCCTCTGCCTCGGTGGTCCCTCAATCGTCTGCTGCTCCTCGGCACGGCGGGTCGGGCAGTCACGAGCCATGTGGCCCTGCCCGCCGCACGAGTAGCACTGTCTGCCTCTCAAAAGACTGGCTCAGTGCTGTGTGCCACGCACTGCCGAGCCAGTGTCCTGAGGTCGTCTGCCTAAAGGTCTGGTCTTCCTGGACCGTAGAGTCATCTGTCGACTGTCTGCTGCAGATGACTCTGCCACGTGCCGCCCTGCGGTGGGTCTCGGCGCTGGTGTATACTCAGCAAGGAAACTCTCGATCAAAAGGGCCCGCTCCAGTACTCCTGTCTGAGTCGGAATGCTGAGGGAGATCAGTGATGCCCTGATCTCGTGTCTCAAACCCTGCTCGAAGGTCCGGGCCCGGAAGAATGGGTCTCGTACCATGTCGGTCGAGTAGCGCGAGAGATCAGTAAATCTCGCCGAGTACTGAGCGACCGTCATGCTGCCCTGCCGCAGCTGAAGAAGCTCCTGGATACACACCACACGGAGGGTGGCTGGGATGAACTCCGAGCAGAAGAGGCTCTCAAAGTTCGTCCAATGTAGAAATGCCTCATCGTGCACCTGGAGCATCAAGCTCCACCATCGGCCCACTGTTGCGTGTAGTAGGCTCGCAGCGAGGATCACAATGAGGTCTTTTGGTGTCCTCACTAGCCTGAAAACTCGTACCACTGCCTCCATCCAGTCCTCTGCTGCCTGGGGGTCCGTCTCCCCATGAAACTTGGGTGGTCGCTGGTGCTGAAACTCATTCAGTGCGCTGAGGCGACGTGCATCGTCAGCGGCTGGTGCTGGAAGCATTGGTGGCTCGGCGAGTAGAGCTACCGTCAGTGCCACTGCTGACAGAGGGCCCCGCACCGAGGCCTAGTCGCTCGGTGGGCTGTCGTCACACTCGACTCTCAGAACCCTAGTTGGCTGCCATCGTGGGGCTATCATGAAAAGGAAACAGGTGCGACACAGTCATAACAGTATACCTGGTGAGCTGATATAAAGTAATCACAAAGAAAACTTTGAAACACACACGCAATCAATGTTTTCGTGCATTAAGTCGTAAATCAGAAGTCATGGTCCTGGTGTACGGATACGTCGGCCGCCGCACCAACACTGGACTCCCTGGACTGATAACCACACTCAATACGCTAAATATTATTGCTTCACATAGAAAAGATTAGAGTTCGCAGAAGAACCGAACCTTCCTTTGATACCAATTTGTCACGACCCGTCCTCGGGGCCCGTGCCATGACTACCCCAAGCCCGCCTTCCGTAGGCCAGGGGCTGGCGACTAGCACCAAGTCTTAAATCCCGGTAAAAAGGGAAGGCATTGCCTTTGTAAAGTAAACAAGCACCACAGAGTAAGCAAGCGGAAAGTAAATACTAAGTAAGAACAGAGTACAACTGAATGTGCGGAAAAGTAAATGGGCCAGTATACAAACCCAAACTGAAAGTAAAGTACAACTCGAAAGGGAAAACAACAACTGTAAAGTAAAAGTCACTACTCCGAGCTGTCCACTGGAAATCCCACCTGAAGGGTGGGTACAGATAGCTCCACTGCTCCTCGGGTCCCACCGTCCGCTCCGAGTACGTCCCGCCCAGTGGCCCACCTCCAGGTACCGTCCTGCTCTGCAAGCCTCAACCACGATCAACGTTGTCCGTCGTCTGCAACCAACACAACGTAGTACGGGCATAGCCCGTGCAGGGGTGAGTATAAGCTACTCAGTAGGGACCCCGAGACCCCTGAAGGTCTCCCAAAATCCACAAAGGATAAACCACAAAGGATGATACAATCACGAAGTAACAACCGACACTGCTTAGGTATATGCCCATACATATACCTAAGTCATCAATTTCAATACGCTCCAACCTCTGAGCCCAAGTACAACTTAGTCCACACAGGAAAGTAAACGTATTCCACACAGGAAAGAAAAACGTAATCCACACAGGATAACACAACACAATCCACACAGGAAAGCAATAGGATTCAGCTCACACAGGTATACTTCTTCGAAAGACGATAAAGATGATCTCTGATCCATCTAAGTCGTCGTACCCACGAAGGATCGATAGGTAACTAACCCCCGCAAAGAGCCACACAGGATCAGGCCCACATAGGACCTGTAGGCGCTGGTTCACACAGGACCGCTGAGCGCAAAGAGCCACACATGATCGGACCCACACAGGATCCGGCCCACACAGGACCTGTAGCACTGATCCACGTAGGATCGCTGAGTGCTGTAGTCATCGTCGTCGAATCCACAAAGGATCTTTGTACTGTCGTCGTCGCAGTCACAGTAGATGTAGCAGTAGCAGTCACAGTCGCGGTAGTAGTAGCAGCCAGCACTAGGGTTCCCGCACACAGCAAGCTCGTTCGGGAGGGTCCGCTCCACGAGCCGAGAGGCTGATACATCAACTATCACTAAGTCCAGAGTTGATGTATCCAAAAGTTCCGTATCATCAACAGGAACTCAACTCAACAGACGACGCGTCGATCGGACGCCCGGTCTGAGAGTTATTAGCTTTTTCGTCCTATGGGCCCGGTTGGTTTTTAAGGCAAAACCAACCTGACTGTACTCCACCTGCGTCCAAACCTCGGGCGGAATATTCCAAAATATCCTTCTCACTAAGATGAACACAACAAAGCTGACGGCACGCCAATCAGACGTTCGTAGTTCATGATATGAGCGTTTCCGCTCCGTGGGCTCAGTTGGTTTTGTGTACGAACAACCCGGCCGAACTCAAAGTATTCCGAAACATTGAGTGCGATATACGGAATCGACCGTCTCGATCCAAGGATCGCATCGCCGCTGACGGTTCGTCGACCGGATGTCTGTAGCTCAAGTTATGGCCAAAATACAGAAATTGATTCGAAAACAGGGGGTTCGGGTCCTGGGTGGCCCGACCCGACCCCCCCTGTGTCGGCTCGGCCGGCGGCGCGGCGACCGGCGGCGCAGCGACACGGTCCGGCATGGAGGCGCGGCCCGGCCGGCGGCGGCGCGGCCTGGCGCCGCTCGGGTGCCACGCGCGGGGGGCAGAGCCACCGCATCTCCATGCTGGCGGCGCGGCTGAAGCCGCGCCTTTGGAGAAAACCGGCCCCCCTCGTGCGGGCCTGCCTTGAGGAAAATGGGGCTCCGCCTGCCCCCCTTAATGAAACCGGCCCCCCTCTTAAAGGGGGGCATTCAAGCTGGCCGGGGGAATTAAATTCCCCTGGTTTTTCCCCTTCCGGCCGGCCCACCTGGCCGGCCGGTTTTTCATCAACGGGACCGGCAAAGTCGGTCCCCTTTCCGGCTTCTGACGCCGGCGGCCCAGCTAGCCGCCGGTCTTCCCGTTTTGCCGCGGCCCGGAACCGGCCGCGGTGTTCGTCGTCCGGCGCGGTGCGACGGCATCGCGCCCCTCCGCCGCGGCCCCGCTCCGGCCGCGGCGCCTTCGGTTTCCTTCGACGCGGCGCGACGACATCACGTTCATGATGATCCTTCCACGGCGCGGCGCGACGACGTCGCACAATATAACCGTGCGAATTTCCGCGTGGTGCGATGATAGCATGCCATCTCATTCATCCACAAGAAAATCATAATCAAGAACAAAGGAGGGGGAATTCGGCCGTGTTTGTGTGGTCCGACCCCCCTCTCGTTAGACGATAACACAGAAATAATTATCCTCATGTTTGTCATGCTAGAACCAAGAACGAGAATAAATAAATAAAACAACAACAACCCCTACCTCGGTTTCAAGTACGATGTTCATCAACGACCAGCGAAAGACAACGTCGCGGGGGTTGGGCGTCGCGGTAATCGTTCTTCAATTCCGTTGACGAAGAGGTAGGTCCGAAGAGGTACGTCGTTGGTGAATCTTCGTAAGCCGACGAAGGAAGTCCGAGGAGGAAGCGGCATTCCCTTTCGTTGACACGGAAGGCTTCGTCGATCTTCGGAAACAACCGACTACGAAGAAGAGAGGAGCGGCATTCTTCGTTAGAGCTCGAAGGTTCTTCGCGTTCTTCGTCAAAGTTGAAGAAGAAGAAGGAGCTCCCAAATCCTCTCAAGATGGCTAAACAAAATGAAATAAGCTAAGGCTTATTTTATTTACACAAACATCAACTTTAATTTCAAAGGTTTGAAATTCAAATCAACCCACCTTAATTAATTAAACCAAGATGTCAACATTAATTAAAGGGAGTTATAGGGGAGTTTAGAGAGAAAATGAGGAGTTGGGGTTAGTGTGGGCCCCACCACACTTAATCCTCCCAAGGGAGGTTAAATGGATGTGGGTCCCAACATTAACTCCCTTTGGGATAAGTTAACCAACAAAATAAAAATAAAAAGTGTTTCCACATTTTTATTTAACTTCTTATAATTTCTCCAAAAAAACTAACTTTCTTCCCGCCTAAAATGCAACCTCGGAAAAGGTCTCCTTAAGCGAATATCGACGCTGCGAGTTCATCGGTGTCATCAGATTTCAATTCCGAGCACCGGATCAAAAGTTAGAAATTCCCGCTCGTTCGTTCACTGAACGTACCTGAGCCAAACTTCGTAAATTAATTCTGGGCACTCCGGGCCTCGGAATCAGGTGCCGTCAGAAACCGCGCTCTTGTAAAATTCCAAAGAAAAGTAAGAAAAAATTCCCCTTGAATTTTACGGGTCTTTACTGCTTCAAACAATATCGTCATGTGATAAGTATGATTGTGAGACTAATTCTTGATGTATAACTAGTTTTAACCCAACAACTAATTTATCATTCTTACTCCTTAGAGTACATATATAATTTGCATCATGCCTTCATATCCATGTAATTTTAGGCAAATACTATTCCATATTCTCATCCTACTTTTTCCATAGGCATAGAAATTGTCTTTCCGTATTCGCTCGATGGTAACAAGGAACATATTTTTCTATGAAAATCTTTTTAAATGCCCTCCATTATATATTTGATACTTATTCATCATAGATTGTGTTTTGAATTAACAAACACCAATGATTTTCGTCTTCCATGAGATGATAAAATGCAATGAAATCATTTTTCTTTTCACTACTCCCCATATCATGAAATATTTTTTCTAAGGATCTTATCCATTGCACAACTACCAACTGATTTGTAGTCCCATGGAATGTTGGTGGTTTTTCTCTAATGTAGTGGTCTATCATTGTTCCTCTGCATTGTGGATAAGGGTGATCCATATAGGTAAGGTTATTATTTGTAAACTGTGTGAGTTTTCTCAGTATGGTGATTAGATTATAAGTAGCAATTGCATCTCTAGCACCGCTATAATTATGTTGAATATAATGTAAATCCATACATGGATTATGAGGGTTGATATGTTTTACATTCCTTCCACTAGGCTCCATTTCTAAATAGTGGAATATAGTATATTACATTATGAATCACAATATATAATTACTAATGTATAAAACAGATAACATAAATTATTCAAATTATGGATATAATACCTTATCCTAAAATGTTTTCTTTAAGGAGGTAGATACTCTAAATTCCTTTATAATAGTTTTTAATGAAAATTTGAATTATCCAAAACATATCCCAAGTAGTTTCATAACCAAGACTGCGACATGGCCTGTTTTTGTGTACTACGATACCTCGGGTCATGTCCGAAACTCTTTGTCAGAGTTTTCACTCCAAGGTATGACTATGTAAGATCCGCCTCTACCTTCTCATATAAAATCAAGGATTTATATCATGGAAAAAAATAAAATATCTACATTACCAAAATTATAGGAAGTTCTTTTATAGTATTCCTTAAAGCCTATATTAGGGTAATCTTATCTAATCAATGTTTTTCTAAATATTGTTTCCAAGGATTGTACTAATAATCCTCTGATACCAACTGTAATGCCCCAAATCTAGTTTCCTAGAGTTGATTAATTATTAAATAACATTGGCATGATCGCAATGGATCAAATCCTGAAAGACCGATCAGTTTAGTAGCCTTGGAAGTAGTAGATACATATATATGTTATACATTACATTATGAAATGAAAAACACACACAACATTGTGTCTTCATTGAACATATTCATTATTCTTAGACTATCCTTGAAGTTTAGTCATAATATACTTCTTTACAACCTGGAAAAAATAAAACATAGAAAGGGTAGAGCTCTGATGCTCAATAAGGGTAATAATTTGGAGAAATCATTCAGAAATAAGCATAAACATTTAATGCAATGTATATGACTATAACATAATCCTTATAAAATTATGCTTCATAATATTATGGGAAATATTAATAAAATAATTCCATTTAATGATTTAATGGATATTTTACTTGTTGAATATTCACATGCAATATACATGAAAAAAATTATATTGATGGAATGCGTTATGCCTGACATCATAACCACATAGTCAAGGCCTCATGCCCAGACTTTAAATAATATTTCTTCAAGGCCTTGTCCCAAGACACTTTATTGTCTCATGAGACCTACCTATGCATCATGGAGCTATAACAGGCTCCACCCATCATGTGCTAAGTCCAATGCATTCTTCATATGAAAAGGATTAAACATAACATAAACTTATTTATTAAAACTAGCATTCAAAATTTCAATAATTCATCCATAAGCCATGAATTGTATAATAATAACACATCCCCAGTTCAGCATATAAAAAAAATCAATAAAATATTAATTATTTGTATCATAATTAATCAACATCAAACAATTTCAAAATCCATCAATGTATGTTGACATAGATGAAATAAAAACTATTTGAAAAAAATACTTCTTTCTATTTTGAAATCATTTAAGGTCACATAATTATAAAAGAATACATATATTTTTAAAATATTTTTTTTAAGATTGTAATGGATGCATTGAAAGTGTTATAATGGCCGAAAATATAAGCACCCTCCATATATGTTAAAAAACATTCTCACATTAATTTTTTAAAAAATGTCATAAAAGACCTTGTTTAGGAAATGATGGAATGTTTCCTTCATAAAAATATTGAAAAAAATTAAAAAAGGGTTATAAAATAATTTAACCCATATTCTCCAAAATTGGAAAAATATTTTTATGTACATTTTTATGAAACACAGATCTGGATGACAAAGAATTCCTAGTAGATACTCATTTATAAAAAACTTCTAATGATGAAGATATTATAGAATTAACCCTTACCTTGTACTTTGCATTGATCAAAGGTATGTTAACCTCCTGTATAATAGTTAAATAACTATTATAAAATTTTTCAACAACCACATACAAAAATATGATATCATATATTATATTTTAATATTTCATTGTTAATAATATTTTAGTAGTATTATTGTTTCAGGTGTTAAATGATTTTTTTCCTTTATATGATTGGTTATGTAAGCCATGTTTGTTACAGATAGGATTTATTTGATTCAAATCCGAAATTATATTTAGTTGTGAATTTTTTTTAATCGTAAAATATAAATTATTCTTGAATGATTATGATGGGGAATGAATTTCATCGCTTTCATGGTGACGTTAATTAGTAAGTACAAATGACCGAAAATATCAATCTATTGATGGTGAAATAATACATAATTTTGTGATATATTATATATTTAGAATCATTAAAATGATATACATATTATTTTCATCATTTATACTCATTATTATACCCATCCAAAATATTAAGTGTCGAATCACAAACTACACCACGACGTTGAAACGGTAATCTGTACGTACACACATATGTGGACTTGTCGTTCATAAGATGGATAAAAAAATTAATGTGGTTATTCCATATTTATAATAACATCACATTATGTATAAGGTTCTAGGGTTATTATTTTGGTATAGAAATAAGAAATAAAGATTAATTGGAAGACGAAAATACCATCAATAGAGGTGGTGAAATTATTGCCTCTTCTACGGGTGTTTCCTTTTGTGTTGATCAAAATTACTATATAGGTTGGATTTTTTATTAAATTAATGAATATTGGTAAATGTGTGGGTAGTTGGGAGGATATTTGAGTAGTGTTTTTCCAAGAAAAATTGCTTTGTTTGTGGGATTTTGAGATAAGGTAAAGTACCCTTTTATAAGAGAGGTGAGTGTCCCTTTAGGAAAAAGTATGAAATATTTTTTTAATATACAATCATATTCAGTTTATATTGGCTATAAAATTATTTATCTATAATATAAGGTGGTTAGGGGTATAAAAAAATTCAACCAGTTGGTTTTTGATATGTTTAGGTCACTATATTAACCTTATCTTTTCGATTGAACTCTCTGTTAAAGAGATTAACATTAACCATGTGTTCTTGTATTATTATAATAAATGGTTAATAAACTTACAATAAAAAGTCATGAGAACCCCATGTGTTTCATTATTAATATATCTAACCTTTGATATGCACTTTGGAAAATACACATTTTTTTAGGAATATTATATAAATTAATAATATAGTATTTGTTAAAAGAAATAATTTAAATTTATTTTGGCACTATTTGTAATTTTGTTTTTGTGATAGTCATAACAGCCTGATTACTTCTATAAAATTATCTAAATCAACACTAACATGTAATGTTAATCTATTAAATTCTTGGAATTCATAAAATGTATCAATTTAAATTTATTTTAATATTTATGAGAAAAATTATTTTAATCATTCACAAATAATGTAATTAATGCATCATGATTGTGTCATAAATTATTTTAATTTATTAATGTCTAAAAATTAAAAAAAATGATTATATACGAAATATTTTAATATTTCTAATGAATATTTATAGTCTAATTTATGGTATCTACAACCCTATATTAAAAAGGCTTTTGATATTAATCATTGAATTTAACACTTTTAACTCTTCTTTAAATAAAATAATATTAAATCACCAAATCAAATCCATGTGGCCCAGAAATACTATTTTATTATTAAGTTTGATTTATGTCTAAATATAATTATCCAATATAATTAGAACATGTGTTAGGTTTATTATAATATAATTTTTTATCTTTAATAGCTCTATATACTTTTAACCGTGATAAATAATTTTCAAAATTACTATTCACTAAAAATTATTTTCATCTAATTAAACCACATATTACGTACTAATGTAAACTGTGTCTTTTTTATTTTTGAAATTCAATTCAGAGAAGCGGTAAAAATCTGTTTTTTCAAATTTGAAAATATGCCTAGAAGGAGGGTAAATGACGGGAAAAATTCAATAAAAATTTATATATTTAATATTACTGTAAAATGACTCCAATGAATTACATTGAACATATATAGGTATTATGTATCTATTTATACATAATATAAATTTAAATAAAATAACTATATATTTATATAAAAATTTAGTTTAAACTAATAATTTTGTGTTGTTCACTAATCATAAATAATTGAATGTTTTCATAAAAATATCAAAAATTATCCCAAAGATAATTTTGATATTTAGAGTCCAAAAATGAAGTCCATTATGAATTATAATATTTATAAAATTTATATAAGTGGGTATTACAATTCATAATGACTAGTATGATTGTTTGTGGTGTTTTAAAACTCAAGGTTGTGTACAACACAAACTATTGCATTTATTCAAGAGACGTGTAATGTGGTAGTTTTGGGTGTTTTAGAAATCATGTCATGTGTGAAACATGAAAATTACCAAGAAATATGAAATTTATAAAAATACATAAAAAATATAAATCATTAAATCATAAGAATATATATAGGATCATTTCTGATAGAATACTAAATTATGTGCTATGATCCCTTCCCATGCATTATAACCCAGTGTCCTTGGATCGCTAATCATGCACAATATCATATCATGAAAGTGTCACTACACTTTTATCATACATATCATCTCATGAAATATAAGCATTAACCATTAAATTATAGCAATATACTATTTCCATCATACTAGTCACCACATAACATATAGATAAATATCAGTAACAAATTTAATACAAATCATATACGAACAATAATAATAATTACCTATGAAAAATATGATGATGATAAATAAAACACACAGAGAATGATCCTAAAATAAATAATTGAATAATAGAACATATTATAGTGAGATTGAATATTTGGTGTCAAATAAAAGTATTATTCATGAAAAATGTTACATTAAATAGGAGGATAAGAGTCCAAGTAAAAAATATAATAAGGAAATAATTCTTCGGAGAATATTTATAATGTTAATCGATGTTATGAAATAATACTTACATAATTAATAAATATTAAAATAAAAAATAATTTCAAAGAAGAATAGAATAAATTTATTTCCTATGTAAATGGGATGATTGGTATGAAATAGAATATATCGTAAAAAATGAAAAAAAGTCATGAATAAAAAATTTAAATTTTTTTGAAAGGGTGTTTCCATTATCATCAATATAGGGTATTCAGTAAGAATTTAATGACTAAGAATATATGAAATATTGTTACATTTCCAGTATCATGATAAAATGGAATGATTATTCTTCATGTAATGATATATAGATGGTTCTAATAAGGATATACATTAAGTGAAAATTTATTAAAATAATGAAAATCATGAAGTCTATAAAAAAATTCATTTAGCTATTTTATTTAAATTAGTATAAAATTAATTATGAAATCAAGGTCATATAATTTTAAAATAAATATAAAAAACCAACAAATTTATATTCTACATTCTAAGATTTCTAATTCAATAAATAAAATTATCACGGGAGAAGTAATACCTGTTAAGAAAGTGGATAAGGAAATGTTTTCCCTTACATACATTGTATGTCTAAAATAAATATAAATGATAGATAAAATATATTAAAAACATTTATATAAAAAAATAATGAAAAAGTATTTAAATTTAATTTTAATGAGTGGATTTATTAATTTAATAAATTATATGTGTTAACGAGAATAATTCCAGATAGAATTAATGGAAATATGATCATTATTTTAAATAATTATATTTTAGGAACATCGATTTCATAAAAATGTAACGATAAAAATGATATGTAAAAAATAAAAGAAGACCAACAAGATATATTTTCAATAATATTTGATATATTGTATATAATATTAGAATAATATAAAATAAATAACACCAAAAAATAATGAACATTACTAACTGAACAACATATAATTCATTTATGTTATATCATATGAACATTTATTTAATATTATAATAAATATGTATATAAATCCAAAGTGTTTTTTTATTAAAAAAATTCTATTATAATTTTAATATAAATTATATATCAGACTTTTTAAATAGTATTAGAGATATATAAATAATACCAATATAAATGAAAATTAGAGAATCACTCTTTGAAATTATTATGATATGAGAATATTGTGTTTAAATGGATATATATTAATTTATTTCCTAAAAATAAAAAAATTAATATTATATTTTAGATAGAATTTTTTGGTTCACAGATCATATAAAAATATATTTTTCAGAGTGATATAAGCTACAAAATAAGCGAATTTTTTTTAACTTTTTAGTCATTTCCTTAATGATATAATAGCAATGAGAAATACAAGGAAATGAATATCACTAGGAAAATAATGTTATAATAGAATATATTATATCATGTAAATAAGAATCCATAACATAGATATAAAATATAGGGATAAGAGGATGAGGTAGAGAAGTAGGGAAAACTGTGAGATGATGATTCCAGGTAAGAGAGTCTCCTTAAAAACAACATAAGATCAGAACTAAGAATATAAAAGGAGGTAAAAATAAATAAAATAAAAAGAAAATTTTAAAACATTAAGTTATAAATTTAATCATTTATCTAAAATTCATATATTATATGATAGAAAATTATGTAAAAATAAAAAAAAATTAACCATTTAAGGGAACTACTTACATGAGTATTGACATCCTTTACATACCCCTCAATTTTCCAGAATGAGAATAATTAACTATGTAAATTAAAAAATCAAGTATACTATTATTGTTTATAAATAATATTATAACCCATTTATTAGTATATAGTTTTTGTTTCATAGTTTATTTTTACTCATGAAAATCATTTTATGTTATTCAATGAATAATTCCAAATACACCTCACCAAAAATTTATTGAGAAAAGGTCCTTATGAAATTTATCAATATGATCCATATATTTCATGATATTAATGTTAATGTGATTATCATATCATTAATGTTAAATATTTAATAGAGATTAGAAAATGGTTGGTATAAATAATAATGACTCATTTCCCACGTTTTAGGTTGTTAGATTATCCATGACTCTTTCGTTTTAATATTATATTTATTATTCCTATTGTATATCTCAAAAAACAAATATACTATAATTATATTATGAATATATAAGAGAAATATTTTTAAAAAATATGATATGTAAGGAAAAAAACCATTTATTTATGAAATTATTCTAATAGGATGTTTAACCTAAATATATTTGTATGAATAATATTTAATAAAATAAAATGGATTTAATTATTATGATTATAAAAAAAGTTAATTGACTGAGATAATAATAGATAAGTTAAATGTCAAATTTGGGAAAAATCCATTGAACAATATATTAAAGCTTCTAGGAATGAAACTTTTGCACGATCAAGGATTCACTAATATAGTAATTATGGATTAGGGAGAGAATTTGGTCTAAAATAAATACATGAATATGTTTTTATGTTAGGGAAATATTGTGGAGGTTTGTGGTTTTTATTTCTTAGGGTTTTGGCTAAAATATTTAACTATTTATTTTTACTCCCAATGACTATAAATAAGAATAATAATTACTATGTACATTAAATTATGCATGCGATTACATATATAACTTTTTTCACATTATGTGTGAAGAAATTAATCATATGGTAGCATTTTAAATTAAAATAACATATTATAAGAAAAATAAGTATTTAAAAATATTTTTATTTATATATTAAAATTCAATAAAAAATTAGTCCTACCTAATTTAATCCTGATGATTCCAAAACTAGAATTCATTTTATTAAATTAAATATAAAAATTATTTAATTCAAATATTTATATTTTAATATAAAAATAATTTTTTAATGAATAATATACAAATTTACGTATTAAAATTTAAAATTTTAATAATTATTATTATATAATTTTATACATTATTTTATTATTCTCATATATTTATATTTTACATAATGTAATAATTGTAAAATGTTATTTTTTATTTATTTATATTCTCAATGGATGAGTTAATATTCAATTGGTAAATTTATTTTATAATTATAATTTTGTATTGTAATAAACATTTTACTAACAATATAATTATATAATAATTTTACTTCTTATAAAAACTTATTAAATCATTTATTCATCAGTATCATATTTTTCCTTCAATTTTCTCATTACATCATTATTTATGTTACAATCACATTTATTCATTAAATTTAGTAATCATGGATTTTTTATTTTAAAATAACTAATACCACTGGTATATAAATTATTTATTTGTTTTATTTGAATGGTTACTATTAGGCTATTATACTTCTATTAATCGTATTGAATATTTTTATAGTTTTATTATTGTACACCAAATTTAATAAATAACATAATGATTTCGTATTTTGGGTTACCATCCATTGATTTATGACATTAAATTATACATGAATATAAATTTTAGAGAAATTAGAATATTTAGTAAATTAATATTGGTTTGTGATAAATATTTATATAATTTATAATTTTTATCATTTAAAAAAATATATATTTATGTAATATTATAGGTAGATATCATAAAAAATAAAATTTAAAAAATATATTCAATGAACGTTTATGTTCATATGTGGATATCACTAACAATGTATCAATATTTTGTGACATTCAATGAATAGCGGAGGCTTGAAAACATTAAAAGGGTGTCACAAGACCTCTTCAAATTTAAAATTTTAGGGGGACACTTCTATAATATATTTTTTGATATAATTACAGATACATTTATAGAGAATGGTTAAATATGGTGTATAATGAATAAGTATAAATCATATGCACATTTTGCAGTATTAATATGGGATATACCCATAATTAATTTATCATATGTATATTTTATTGATGTACTAATTATTCATAGTGAACCTACGGTAATTTTATTAATCATTAACACATTTTCACATAAAGATTATAGAGGGTTAGAAAGAATTAATTAATAAAAGTGATATATATTTTAGGACGATCAATAATTCTAAAAATATTGATTATAATGAAGGAATATTAAAATTTTAGAGGAAAACTCTACTAAATTGTTAATTACATCCATCATGATTATGTCTAATATTTTCTAACAATAAAATTCATTGTGGGTAATTACATTAACTTCTATATAATAATGGAATAATATAATTTACTATATGGGAAAATATGTTGTTCCACAATAATCAAGGATAATATTAGGGAAAATAGGATAGTGATTTTATAACTCATTATGGATAAAAATGAGAAAGTAAAATCAACCCAAAAAAGTATCATGAATTATCAATATAGAAAAAATAATTATTCATTACAAGAGTGAGAAATAGATGTTTTAAATAGGGGATTACATATTCTTGATATTATTAAAACAAAAAAGGGAGCTATATGGTTTGGTATGAAGGGAGTCCTCTATCTAATGTACATTGGGAATATTTATATTTTGGTGATAATTAGTAGTTTTTATTATTTTTTATAAACACCACTCACCCTCTCTAAAGTATATAAATAGGTTAATGTGTACATATATAGAAATTACATTCAAATAATAGGCATATATAATAATTACTAATTAAATACAATTATATCATGAATTATCTTATAATGAAGAGACTGTTTATAATTTTTGATACTAAAGAAAAAGTGTGTCGAAGTATATTTTTTTATGAAAATGAAAACAGTGACTCCCAAGTTAGAGTAAGTGATGAGAGAGATAGATAATAAATATATATAGATCTACCTATATTGTAATATAGTTTAATTTATTCCCTATAATTAAAAGATGAAATTATATATGTGGGGAAGTAATAAATAATAATAAAATATAATAAATATAATTTTTAAAAAAAAACATAATTGGAAAATATAATTAATTTTTTGTCTTCATTGTAGTATCACATTACATGAGTGTCGCATTTACTTGAATGGTTATAACTGGTTCAATATAATCTATAAATATACAAAATAATAAAAATCAAAGGATCATAAAGAAAAAATTAAAAAAAAATTAATATTAGGCATATTAATATTATGATGACAAATATTAAAAATATAATAGAAAATTTATAAAAATAATAGAATGAATATAAATAATTTTTCCCAACTAAATGTGGTCAATTTATAATAAGAATAATTATTATTGGATGATAAGTTGATAATAGTCATAATATCATAGTAATGTGAGTACTGAAAAAAATAATGATTTCATTATGTATTAATATATAATAAAATTCATAATATCATATTATAATTCATAAATATAAGTAATGAGTATAAATTTATGAATTTGAATGTTGTTATGGTAAACGTTTCCATCATTATCTATAAATATGTATAAATAATCCCATTACCCTCAACACAACAACCATTAAAAATGATTTTGTTATCAATTCTCCTCCGAAGAGTCATTATAAGTTACTTCTATGAGTCATATGAGTTATTTAAAAATTATTAAGAAGATAATTAGAATAGTTTGGTCTCTTAATATCCTCTCACAATTATCATATTATAATTTATTTTAATTCGATTACATTTCCATATAATATTTTATTATTATTAAAAAATAAAAATTCTTTATAATTGGAGTAATAAATTACTATTTCATAACATTTTACTACCTTAAAAAATATTTATAATCCCTAAATATTTTCCTAGAGATTATCTACAATATAAAAATACACAAGTATTAAATTAATTTAGTTTACTATTGATATTAAAATATATATTAATGGGACTCTCTATATAAGGAATATATATAGGTTTTATTCTCTATGATTTCAATTACATATTAAAATTGAAGACACTATAATAGTACTGAGAAAGAGCAGAAGGCAGACTATAAGCTAAAAAAAGGAGAATGGGTAAAAATGGGTACATTTCAATAATTTTACCGTGAAAATGATTGTGTTTTATGATTTTAAAAATGGTGGTGTGTGCAATGTGATTCTCACTTGAAGAAATAATTATTTTTTAAAGCTCATAGATCTCCATTTTCAGTTCATCCTGATAGTACTAAGATGTATAAAGATATTTGGGAGTATTGTTTGTGGGATAGAATGAAAAGTAATATTGCTTATTTTTCTATGAAACTCTTGACATGTTAATAGGGTAAAGAATAACAACAGTTACCAAAGGAGATGTTTCAACTAACAACAGTGTAAGAGTGGAAATGATATAATTTATACCAGGACATTGTGGCTAGACTACCAATGACTTCTCGAGTTATCAATTTGATTTGGGTTATTGTTCATCGGTGGAAAAAATCTGAACATTTTCTCTCTATTTGAGATACAATGTATTTGAATCATCTTTATCAAAGTTACCTCAAAGATATTATTATGTTAAATGGAGTCCCTTTTCCCATTGTATCTCACCAGGATCCCAGGTTTAATTATAACTTTTATATGGGTCTTGAGAAATAATTGGGAAATGATTTTGATTTCATTATTGATTTTCAACCTCAATCAGATATGAAATAATAATAAACAATTGGGAAAATGGAAGATATGATTTGATCATTTTCAATGGACTGACATGAAAGTTTGGATCATCATCTTTCTTTAGTTGAGTTTTCTTGTAATAATTGTTTTAATTCTAGTATTCATATGGTACCTTTTAAAAAATTATAAGGAAAGAGATGTCAGAATCCATCATTTTGGGATGTAGTCGATGAAATAATGTAGATGGGGAAAAAATTAGTCGAGGAAGTAGCTGAAAATGTGATGATGATATAGCAGCACATGATGACAGCTCAGAGCAGTCCGAAATGTTATGCAGATAACATATGGAAATACTTCCCTTTCGAGTTACGTAACCATGTTTTCCTTAAAATATCTCATTTAAAATGTGTGATTCATTTTAGTATGAAAATGAATCTAAGTCCACGGTTCATCGATCCTTTTAAAATCTGGAAAAAAGATGGACCAGTTGCATTCCAAGTATTTTTTCCTCCAATTTTGTCTCAGGGGTACATTGTTTTTCATGATTCTATGTTGAGAAATAATGTTCCAGATTCATCACATGTCTTGAGCCCAAAATCACCTTAGCTGAAGAGAAAATTTCTAATAAATAGAAACTAGTTCTGATTCTTGATCATTGGGAATAGTTATTGTGGAATAAGTTAATCCACAAGGTAATGGTTTTTTAGAGATTCCACATGGTAGAGGAAGCCTCATGGGAGTCTGAAAATCCTATTAGTGAAAGGTAACCTCACTTGTATAATACGTAAATAAAATTATGAGGTCACAATTTCCAAAACTGTTGTTATAATGTAACATCCCATAGTTTTATAACAAAAAATTGATGTATATGAAACATTTTTTTATTTTGAATTTAAAAATAATATTACTACTTCTATGTTTTTAATTTTTAAAAATGGTCATCTACAATTGTGTTCAGTGTGTCATTATGAGTCTAATGGAACAAACTTGTTTTTTCAGTGAATTGTAACATACCCTTATGAATAGTAATATGAATTCTAATATGACTATAATGAATAGTAAATTGTATTATTATTTTATTTTCTCAAGGTGTTAATATAATGACTTATTGGTAAATTTTTAAATGTGATATAAAAGCAGTTATTGAATAAAAAATATTAATTTTATAATTAAATATGATATTATTTAAAATTAAATAAGTAATACATAGAAATTTATATTTAAAAATTAGAGATCATTTACTAATTCTACAAGTCTAAAAATTGTTAGAGTGAATTATTGGGATTTTTCTGAAATAGTTTATTTTTTTAGGGGAGTAGTAAAAAATGCAGATGTGATTTTCGCTGTGTTAATGACATCATTAATGATGTAATAAATCATGTCAATTTTGTAAATTAAAATAAGATTTTAGGTGTTTCATGTGGCTAATACATTGTGAAAATACCTTGGGAAACACCATGTTTTTTCAAATATAACTAATGATGTGTCCCTTCGAAATTATTAAAATATTTCCTCAATTTTGTTATAATTACCAACCCATTCCATCATTATATTCATTCATACTTCTTCTAAATCTAATATCTAGCCTCATTGAGTCCCTAGTAGTCCTCCAATGGTTTCCTCAAGCCCCCAATGTCCCAACAAAATTGTTCTAGGAGTTACACTACCAGGTAAAAAAAATCACAACTTCTTTCTTTTTTTGCAATTCAACTTCTCTTTTATGTGGTATAGAATTAAGGAATCTATACCATGGTATTCCTTTAATATTATTCATTCACTATTAAATTTTATGATTTATTTCTATATGGGGTATCTATTGTCCCACTTATTTTAATGTTTTTGAAATCCATGTTGCATAGCCATTAGGATGCCTACTTTTTGTAAGGGATTTCTCAACTATTATTTAATTTTGAGTTCCATTATTTTCCATCCTCAACTAAAATTACCTAAGAGGCATGAAATCTAAATAAAACATGTATATTCTGATTTTTATCATGTTTATGGAAAATTTATCATTATTTTTCTTCCCCTCTCCCACTAATTTAATGAATTAAAACATCGTCCGTGATGTGTCTATTTACAGACATTGTTGACGATGTGATTTCATATTCTTTTACATCCTTCAAGAATATTCATGAAATAATTTATATGGCTTAACCAGGTAATTATATATGTATTATTTCTCGTAAATGGATCTAGAATTCTTTTGTATACATTGACTAAACAAAATGAGGTTTTCATTATCAAAGAACCACTAGAATGACCTAAATGAACATCATTAATATTTTTACTTATGAATCATCCTTTTGTATTAATTCATATTAATAAATGTTATAATTTTATCTAATTTAAATATATAAATACCGTTCCAATATAGTTCTATAATTTCACATCCATTCGACTAGACCAATCCATCATGAACTAATCATGGAAATCATGTAAAGAACTCCCCCAAAACAGAACAGGGAACAAAATACTAAAAAATAAAGGGAGAAAATATGTAATTAAATGATCATATAAAGTATAATAAAGATGTATATTTTTATTTAAGATATTAATAACACACGTTTAACCATTATAAAATAGTTTTAAAAATGTTTCAGGAAAGACAAACCCGGTGTAAGGGAATTCTTAACCAGATTTCAATCATTTTGGTTAACCTTAAAATACAATATTTATGTGGAATTTAAAATGTTTGTGAGATGAATTTTAATCATACTAAGTTGAATTATGGGTATTTATATAGTATATACATATTAAATCTACACTATTAAGTCACAATTTCATTATTTGATATTTATAAGGGACTTATCTTTAAAAATATTCTTTTAATTTTTTTTTCAAAATTCAAAAGCAATGTTTATATGCCATTATTCATGTTTAATAATTATGTTTCAGATAATCGTAATTTTTTATGTATAAGGGTGGGACCTATATTTCCCTCTATTTCATTAGGTATGTGTATGTTGGAGGTCGATCGTATGGTTACTCAAAGAGTAACTATATTGGTTACACAAATTTTAAGGTAGTCATGAGGGTTACAAATTATAAGGCAGCCAAGGGGTTACAAAAATATGTAAGTAATATACCAAAATAACTTTATAATTTTATTTATGTTCTTATGTTCTGTTTGGATCATGTTTAAATATCATGTTTCATAAATTAATTATATATGGGTGACACATATGTCTTTTGAAAATGATTTCATATGTTATAAGTATTCAAAGGACTAATGTGTTATTTAATTATTTTATATCCCTTACTAAGCTTTTGTTCTCATTCCACGTTTTTAAATGATTTTCACAGGATATAATGATGATTTAAAAAATAATGAATCAAAGTTAAATGATTGATGATTAGTCAATGAAATTATGTTTTATGTTTTAATGTTTTATATTTTGAATAAAATGGAAACTGTTTTTATGGTATCCACTCTATAAAAAGGAGTACTTTTATAAATGTATTATGTCCCAATTATCTGAAGATATAAACATGAAACGATTTTCTTTGTAAAAGGTAGTTAATCTGTGACTATATGCAATATTATGTAATGTAATATGGTCGGGTCCTTACAAAATATTCCTCTATGAAACCAGAATTTTGAACATAAAAATTATTATCAATGATTTGATAAGAGATTATACCATGAAAATATATTTAATATTTTATATATGATGGACATATAGGTGTAATTCATGAAGAATAATGGTAGTCTTTGGTAATTTCATTGTAAGGGATAATAATTGTGTACCTTGTTATATTCATTCATTTATATAATTGAACTTGTTATATTTATTTTTACATAGAATATTATCTATATTTTAGGCAGGCCTATTGACAAAACTTTGGCCATCCATGCCATCTCAACAAATGAAACATGAAGGAGTCACCTCATTCAGGCCATAGGAGTGATCCAACCGACCATCCATGTATTGATTTTCATTGCTCATTTCTCATGAAGTTCATCTATAGTTGTTCATAGCAGGTTCACCTATTAAGAGAGTGTGGATGGTGAGGGTGTGGTGTACATACTGTCAATGCATACCCTTCTACCAAATCAAGGAGCTGGAATCGTAGAATAGTATACTAAGTGCTCTCTTTCCACATGAGAGATTGTTGTGTGATTAACTAAATTATGTGATCTATTACTCAATAAAACATATTTACAATACTATTCCCATACAACCATGATGTTATCGTCCATCCAATCCCTCACTCACATTTTCTCTAACTTATACATGACTGCATCTCCTACTAACACCCCTACACATACATAGAAAGTCACACCAATTTTCCCCAACATGATATTGACGAATTATGACGACCATGTCAGCCATCTACAATGATCAATCTATCGACAACTAAAACATCTACAATGAGTCAAATTGTAGTATTTTTATTTTACATTCAAGAATTTGATCAAAGATCTCAATTGACATCCTCTCATGATGTTGAATATATCACATGACTGAATTGAGAAAATCATCAAGCCAAATCAAAAGTGGGATACATCAAAAGAATCCATCTTGATGATTACTTTGATGTTACATGTCTAAGGAACCAATTATGTTAATCCCACTATGAGGAATTCACACAAAACACCATGACTGAGTTATTAACATGGTGATGGTTAGATGAAGCCTCTTGGACCTCACAAGAATATCATGAAGAATAAATTAATTCCTTTGGTGATAGTATACAATTAGTTGATTATGATAAGATTCACCACATAAACACACTATATATTGGTGTTGGATCATAGAAATTAGATGTTGGGAAGCCCAATTCAAATCCATTAAATGAATCCATGGTGATGATAAATGTGTCCATAGGCAGTCGGTGAGTTCAATGTTTCCATCACATGAAAACTTAATGTTATCGCATGAAAATCACATAACCTTCAATATAATCACCATAAACCTCATTTTGTTCTACATGGTATATTTCCCATTAATAATGGTAGTATATTGGGTCCACATTTTCTATGTAAATAGTTTCAACTTTTGAAAATACACACACATGAGAGGGAAATGTGAGAAAGGATTGTGGGCATAGGGATGATAATAAATAAATAGTGTAATCATAACAATAATTACCACCCTTAGAGAGAAAATTTAGCTTATTAGGGGAACCCATAATATCATCCCTCTAATATCATAGTATTGCATAAAATATCATGAGATTCCACTTTCATAATTCTTATTAATGAAGGGTATTCATGTGATCTCAGGATAAATCATAGTTTTAGAGACTCTACATTGAAATCCATCATCCATATATGTTAAACCTATGATAATATGCATCATAATTCCATAGAAATACTCACATGATCTATTAAATATTATTTTAACTCATTGTGGTCACAATAACACTATTATGTTAAGTATGTGTCCACCACATAAAAAAGAATCTTATACATGAGGAGATAAGATTCTAAACCCTTTGTCTCATGATAAATGTATTTGTTATGTGGTTCAATTTCTTAATGATGAAATACATCCATGGTATTTTTCATAGAAATACACCAATGGACATGTAACGCCTCTGTACAGTCTTGAAGAAAAGAACATGTGAACCCTCAATGTCACGATGTTGTGAATATTCATGTCTCGTGATGTTTTCATGCTTCCATGGACATGGAATCCATGACATGTAACACGATCACATATCCAAGTACATAAAAATGTAGAATTTCTAATATTATCCCCATGCATTCAAATGTTTTGAAAATCATTAATCCTTCATAATTGTACATACCACATCCATAATATATAGACCCTTAAAATGATAAGAAAACCCATCTCAATACCCATACTGATGTAATAAAACATGAATGAGCAATTGATCATCCTGTAAAACCATCATGTGGGAGCACTATGTCACATACAAGGACATATAGTTCAAATTTTTCTATGGAAAGTACATCATTTTTTCTTTGAAATTTGAGAATTTATAGAAGTTATGTGATTCTTTACCCTTATAGTCCACATCCCATAAATAATCATTCCTAGATGGGTTAGGAATTTTCCCTCTGGAGAAGAAACCCCAAACATGATTTTGACTAATATCCTGGATATTTTATTGAGACCTCGACACACAACTCTATTGACATCAGGTAATTGAAATACTCCTCATTGGTCTCAAAATGACGTTATTAGACCTTGGAAATGTCTCTTTGATAGTAATATAGCTTATGGAAAATTCTGATTGATCATGTAAATAACTTAAAAATGTACTCTTTGATCATTAAAGGAAATCCTGAAAAATTCAATTTTTCTATGAGAATACATCGTGGACAAGTAAAAATTGACACGCGGAAGGCAATGGACATGTCCACTTTAGTCATGAAAAGGAATCCAAGAAAATGAACTGTTATTATGAGAATCCATCCTTCACAACGAACATTGACCACATGAATACATCCTATAAAATTCACATTGATCAATTAATCAAATCCTTGATAAGTCATTACTTCAATGAAAATGATTGTGGAAATGTCCTCATTGACCATGTGAATACATATTAGAAATCTCATTTGATCATTTTAATGATCATGGAAACATTTTCTTCAACCATGTTAAAACTTATGGATATGTCAAGAATATAACCCTTGACATATCATCAATTTCATAATTAAATCCTAAACATCTTTTTTAAGCTATCATCACATGTCGGGTAGAAAATATAAACATTTTATGTAAACATGTCATCCTTGTTTGACAGAACCAATCGAACATTTACTATGAGGACCCCCTATGTGGAACCATCATCCACATACCCCCTTTATAAAGGGGAGTGTCTTTAATAAATTTGGGTTATTCCCTCATGAATACATATATGTTTCATTCTCATTTATGGTACTTCTATTTCATACATTGTATAATCAAGAGACTTTTCTTGATCACAATACCTCTTTATTATTCATATGATAGGGAATGAAAGTGAATATGTGAATCCTCCCAAGTATAAACCCCTAAAAAACCTAAAACCCTCTAAAAAATATAATATAACTAATTATAATCACTCAAAACAAACTATTAGTGGGTTATGGGGTTAACTGAACCATGATAACTATGGTTATTACATCAATATATATGTAGTATTCTATGCTATGGTCAGATCACTATTGGGCCTCCATCCAAGTGTAAGTACATCTATATCAAAAATAATCTTGATCCATGGGACTGTTTACTCTTATAATTCATAAATTTTTCCTTTTATATAAGTATAAGAGAAGATATCTCATAAACAGTAATCATTTTAAGTATATCCCCCAAAAATGAATTTAAATTCTTCAAACCCCTCTACATGTTAGGGAAGAACTAAAAAAGTTGACTTTGATTCCTATTATAAACAAGATATATATGATAAAATTATATGTCCAAATTATCAAACCATAACCCACTTGATAATGGTCTTCATAACACTCAATGTAAACCTTTACTCTGTAAGCCCTGTAGAAATACGCTACTATGTGATGTGTTTGATATTATTTTTATCTTTTTTTTCCACACCGATCATGATAAGGTGGTCTTAAAGAATGTAGATGATCACACTAGAAGAATAAATTGGATTCTACCATTGGGGACCTCCATTAGGATGTATGTTTGATTACATAACTTATTCACTAAAATTCACACATTCATGATGATGCAATTTTGGGAAGCCATAAGTTTATAAACCCACAGTAGGCCCATTTTGTCCTATATTTTATGAAATCGGTACAACTAACATGAAATATGTGCCTTTTATTATTGTCTTAGAAAAATACATTGGAATCCTTATCATGGATTGATCATTATATTTTACTACCATACCTCATAATGTTAAAAAAACATGGTATTGTCTTTTCATCTTACATTAAAATGAGGTTGATGAAGTAAGTGGGTTTTGATTCCCACAAGAAATGTAAGGTATATCACAGAGGTTCAATCCCAAATAATAGGCAACATCCTCCCCTAGATAGGTATAAACATCAGATCCCCCAATCATGGATATAAAAAAACCATTATACCTGAATAAGGGAATAAAGAAGAACATATAGCACACAAAATTATTCCTATTAGAGCATGGTATTAATCCATTTATTAGAACAAGGATATCTATCTCATATTTGTTCTTAGTAAATATATCCTAAACATATCAAAAATATCTGAAAGTGTCACATAATAAGAAATAATTCCCCCCAGTGGGGGAGATGATCATATCCTCTCATCCTATCGACTGATGTGAGTTCATAATCGATGCTGGGAATAAAACCCCAGTGGACCTCCTTCCTTTGGAATGTATTTCCATACTCATTTATACATTTGGGGATTATAAATAGTTTTTATTTGATATAAATATGTTAAAGCTGATTCAATCAATTATGAATGCACCCTCAACCACCCATTACTAGGTGTAAAGATAGACCATTATATATATTTTAGGAACCTAAATGGTGAACATGATGTGAAATGTTTTAATTTTTTCATCAATTTAATTTATTTAAAAGGATATACTTCACAATTCCAATATGGTAATTTTGTCTCATGATTGTTTCAAAACAAACTGGTGAGAAAAACCCAAATTCTTAACAATGCTAAACCTTTCATAAATGAAATGACCACCTATTGTTCAAATAAATAGGAAATTAATTTATAGAACATATAATCATTTGTTTGATTCTATAATAATAATGTTTATTCTTTATTATATATTAAATTTCATATTCATTTTAATCAAAATGACATTAACCAGTTTGCCAATAGATTCGAGTAAAATTAGGAATGATGATAATCCTTACCGAACACCTCATGCCATATGGATAACTAGAAAACAAAATGATCTTGTGCAACATACACCATTTAATACTTATACCTATGGACTAATAAATATTAGTATCAAATGAAAAACATCCATTAAATTTTTTTGATCATATTCTTCCAATAGTTCCATATAAATTGTTACACCCGAACATTGTAATTACCTCATGAAATCTTCTATATGATTAATTCTCACCAATGACCATTACAACAGAATCTCTAATGAGAGGAATTTCCCCTTGTTTCCAAATACATGAACTTTTGGAGATTATTCCTTATGTGTAGTAGAAAATACCATTCCTAACTGAGTATGGTTAAGGAGGAAAAGCACCTTGTTAACCTATTAATTTAGGATACACCTATAATAGATCCTATATATCCTATTAATCATTAATTAAATTTGATTGTAATTCCACTAGGAGATGATTAAGAAGTTATTATCCCCAAAACCATCCAAATTGGAGGTATCGAGTATGATAGGAAACCAAGGGAATCTAAACAATACATAATTTATTTAGAATTGTATCCATGTTATCACCAATTTATTTGATTACATTGGTGTATCCAGATAGTGTCTCAGACTAAACACAATATTATCACCTGCTATTAGCTTCATACATTCTCAAAACTAGACATGCTGATATGGGACTACCCAGGATAACAATATAGAATATGATTTGGGGAATTTTTAAAGTATTTAACATTTTGATCATCTTTAGTAATAGTTTAAAACCACACAATTGTACTTGGATAACCTACCCACTCAAATGGTATTATGGGTGTCGTCCCACCAAATAATGCTACCATAACCAACCCAAAAAATTGTAATATGGGCACCATCCCACCAAACTATATATGGGAAATCCACCAAGTTAATGAGATACATCATTCAGGAAGAATCACATCCTTATTATGTCGCTTTATATATGATATCAACATAATATAAATACATTTCATCAAATTTAGATAATAAAAAAAACATCTATGTATTCTAATAACCTCCCATGTTTAGGTGACTCCAAGTGGTTTTTGAACACATTTTTTCACAATAGTTGGAAAATAATGGACCAATGGTTTCTTTAATTAATCCATAGAGTGTCTTATCATTAATACATGTATTTCAATGATTATTGTTCACTAATAATAGGCTGACTGGAGACACCTGATTCAAACATTAAAGACTATGTTGAGACTCCCATCATTATCTACCCACCCTACGATTGGAATGTGAAGGGGTGATTTCATGAATCTTGCCTTTCATACACAAATGGATAAAAAGAATGATCTTAAGAGGATGTAATCAGCCAACTATAGTGGTAAAATATGTATCTCTATTAAAAATTATAGGAATACACTTAGTATATCTTCCCTGAAATGATATACCACCAGCTTCTTCCAAAATCTCGTTCTATAGGGAAGTGACCCATCCCACAAGTCTATAGAATTTCCCTATTTTTTATCCACTAATAAATTTAAATAAAAAAATTATTCCACCTAACCCCATAACACATTTCTATGGTTATTTAAATATTTTCAAGACCCCCAAATCTTATGGATGGGGTAATTTAAATATTTTCCACCCCCTCTTCATGGGTACTTTGAAAGCAATAAAACCTAATATTCATTCACAAAGCCTTTTATAGATTCTAGTATCATAAATTGAAAGGTAAATCTGCATCATCCAAGCCCTCCATCCATCAACACCTACACCCAAACCAATGATGATCAATGACGTGTAACGTAAACTCCAATGATATCCACATTCCCACACTTATCGAGGTATAAGAAGTACATTAGAGAAGAAATGAGGTTTTTTATCCAATTAAGAAAAAATAAAAAATAATATTTATTCTCATAGAATCACATACCCAGGTACATTATTTTTGAAATGTATAATTATTTTATAAAACATCTGTTAATGTGGAAACCATGTGTGGTGTTGTTATTTGACCATAACAATTACAACCCCTAACACCAATGTAACCTTTAAAGAATTTTATTCGAATATAAATATTGGTTAGATAAATTTTTAAATTAATTATTTATTTATTTTTAGGATATTAAAACTCATGGAGCATTCATATGATCCATCTGAGCTCCATCAAAAAAAATTTTGTATCCCTCATAAAATGTTGTGGCATAATCAGACCATGGTCACAAAACAATTAACCACATGATATATCATGGTCGCATGGCATTAACAATAATGATTCTCTTAAATAAACCTGATGTTTAATTTAAATGATCACATCCTAGTAATGTGGTGTTAAAATACATAGTAAAAATTTATCATATGAATTTATACAATCAAATATATATTTGTAACATTATATTAAAATGATAAAAAAAGTGCTAGTTATATGGTGTTAATCTCAGAATAATGTGTACCTATCATAGTACTATAAAATGCGAGACATTATTATCCTTGAATTATTTTGTTAGCATCAGGTGAGGTTTTATAACCATTTATTCTTTTCAGCTTTCAATATATCTCATATAAGCAGTCATTGAGGCACTTTATAGCCCAAAAGAGTTTAATACTGATGTATCAATAATATCAATTTACTCTATATAGACATTTCTACTAGTATAACATGTCAACGTAAAATTCACTAATTACGAACCAGAAGATAGACCATATGAACATATTAGACCCATTAACATTTTATGAAGTCTTGGTAATTTCAAAATAAAAATAGCATTGATTGATAAATATTCATGGATTAACCTCATCTTGATTCATACTCTTCAATGATTATGATAACACGAGGGGTGTTTCTCTAGTTTGGATTACCATTTAACATTGTTATAAGAGTGGGAAAATAACTCCTCAGAAGATCAAGATAAAACTTTATTTTGGGGATCCCACCCCAAACATTGATTTCATGTTTATCTCATAAGGCATTGTATATAGTGTCCTACTATGATGACCTTGTATTCATAGACCTGTAGTGGTTTATTAGAATTTTATCAATACCTAAAATAACCCATTTATGGAAGGTTTAGTGTTATACATTGGGATCGTTCCCCTTAAAGTCAGGTGATCCCATATGTACTAATGTTGGTTTATGAACAATGGAAAAACTGACAATGGATAAAGATATATTGATTATAGACCAAATGGATTGGGAACCACCCATTTGAATCCCTTTAGTATGATCCATAGTGATTATATTATATCTATAAACATGATTGAGGACGCATACTTATTCACAGATGTTCAGGATCCTTCTTCCCTCTATAACATCATAAAAAAATTTCATCTTTGGAATATCCGTATGTAAACTCTACTATTTCATGATGAAAATATATCATCGCATTTCCATTTGTACCACCAAAGTTATAGAATTTCCCCAAGATTACATAACATATTTGAATTTTCAATAATAGACTCAGATATTGAAGAATATGAGGATGGAATCATGGATGTTTCTTCCTCAATTGATTAAGGTTTCTCCCCCACAATCAATGCTATCATAAAGGTGAATATTGTAATAGATGTAGACCCAAAACCTACGATGATTACTGAATCCATTCCCCTTGAAGTGTGTGATGAGTATATTGAATTAATATTGAAAAATAAATATGTTTTCACTTGTAATTTCCAAAAAAAAACATATTATGAACCCAAATGTGGCTACGCACCATTTAGTTTTACCCTACGACCCTTGTGGTTTTATGAAAATATTCATAATAACATATGCCACTCATGTTATCAAGTCCTATCAGAAATACATTAAACAACACATCATCCTAACTTCCTAATGGTATGATATTTAAATTCACAATATATCATTCCCACGTGATGATAAACTACAAAGAATATGTCCATGTAAAATGATGACAAACTATTATACTCCCATATTGTATGATGTTAGAATATAACATAAAATATTGTAGAAAAAAATTAAATTAAATTCTTATATATTTCTTGAGTTTCATGATATTAAACTACATAGATTATGTTTTTCATGCATGATGAAAAATTTAACTGGAGGCCGTAGTACCAAAACCTAAAATTACAATACTGCATTGAACCTTATTTCATGATGGTAAACTTTAAGAAAATCATTACATCCAAAATTACCTTATACAGAAGGGACAGTTTTATGAAAGGGATACAAATTATTTTTTCTATCCATATGTTTGATTAATATCAACATATAGAATCCACTAATTCAAAACTACACATGGATGTATTCTAATAATTATAGGATATTTAGTGATTCCTCGATCCCAAATTATAGGTCCAACAATAATATATTTGTACCATTCCAAATATATCAAACTATACATTAAATTAATCATCACATGATGTAAAAATATATTATTAACTCATGTACAATTAAATGATATCAAGTTAATCCAATTTAGAAATATCTATATGAAAAAATGTCATTCCTCTCATGTGATGATTTTTGGAATGCTTGCAGATGAAGATGTCCTCGAAATGTGACACTAAACTTTAATGTTTTCTATTAATACATTCTGAATTATTTTCATTACAATGAGTTATGTACATATGAATAGATCTTATATCATGACATAGATACCACATGATACATAACTCCCTATTCTGTTGTTCTAATCACTTTTTTGTGGTGAATGAATCATCTACCATTATTTATTTTTCACAAAGAGAACATATTAGGTTGGATTAGGAACTGTAGTATAGGATTCCTACATTATCAAGACATATCAGTTCATAAAAGGGTTGTCCTGGGTTTTGATGAATTATATTAAAATACAGAACATTCCATAGTACATCATGATTTTAAAAATACCTAGTTTATGACTCATTTTTAACATCAAATGTGAATTACTATAGCCCTCACATGAGGGGAAAACTATCCGATGTTTTGGTCTCCTACCACATCACCATTCATGAAATATGTGTTTCTGGATTCCTTTCATTACAAGATACGTAGTGAATACTGGATATCCAATAATGATTCATTTTATCATAATAAATGGGACCAATACCCCCTCAATGTATTTTTTAGACTTGTGTGAATAGTTTTTCCATCATGAACTATGTGTGTCTTGGTTCTGGTCATTATAGGATGCATAGTGACTCTAGGATCTCTAATCATTGGTCCATCCAAAACAATCAATATAAATAATTATCTACTATGTGCATGTTTCAAAGTAGAATCTAGAATATCATGTTTGAGAACTATGTTTCACTTTATTCCTATCTTCAAAAGATATATAGTAATGCCCACATCACAAATACTGGGTCCAACCATAAGAATCACCTAAATAATACACCCTCTACTAATGCGGCTGAGTTTTATGGAGAGTTTCCCATTCAATAACTTCATATTAATTGATTCATGTAATCATAGGATACATAAAGATGACCAAATCATCAACCCTACATCCATCTAAAACAATCAAATAGAACAATTCCCCCAATGTGTATGGGTTTGACATATTTGGAGAGTATCCCATTAATTAACTACATGTATATTGATTCCAATTCGAGTAACATATATATGGATTTCTAGGACTCCAATCATGGGTCCAAACATAAAAATAAAAAAGAACAATTCAACCCTATACATATGTGGTAAACCTGTATAGTGAGTTTCTAGATGGAGAACTACATTTGGATGGATTCTTATCATCACAGTATATGTAATGATGCTCATATCTCTAATATTGGGTCTAGAAACAATAATAAATTGGAACAATTACAACCTATAAATATGGTTCAGACATGCATGGAGTGTTTCTTATTAAATAAATACATTTTTCATGATAACCATCATCAAATAATATATAGTGGCTTATAAATCTAGTGTCCTAGTTTATTCATAACAAATCAATATGAAAAATTCACCCACTAAATATGGGTCAAAATTTAATGATGTGTTTCCCATTAATGAATAATGTGGGGTTTGATTCCTATATTCAAATTTATATAATAAAACCATTAACTTCCAATCATAGGCATTAAAAAATAATCTCTGGGAAATTTTCTCTCTGTGTGTATGGATCAGTCCACTATGGAGTGTTTTCCATTCATGAACAAATTGTTTCTTATTTCCTATCATCACAAGATATATAGGGATATAGATCTATAATATTGGGTCGAGATGAAATAGTTAATGGGTAAATACCCCCTCTCTATATGGGTGAAAACTACGTGGAGTGTCTCCCATTCAATAATTACATGTGGTTTCATTTCTATCGTCACATGATAAATATTGACACCCATGTCTCCATTCATAGGTCTAGTAATAGTAGTAAGGAAAAATATTTCCCCAATCAATGAATGGGTTTAACTACATGGAATGTTCCCCATTAAATTTCTATGAATGTCTTGAGACCTGTAGAAAAAGTATATGTAGTGATGACCATATATCAAATCATGGGTCCTATTGCAGCAATCAATAAGAGTAATGACTTGTGCACTTATGTTTCATACTATAGTAGAGTTTTTTCCATTAAAAAACTCATGTGGATTGATTCTTATTACCATAATATATGTAGTGGTGTAGTGAACTCCAATACCATGTCCATCCACACAATTCAAGGTAATAATTCCCCCTCCTGACACATGGTTCTGGCCTACACATAGATAATTATGATAAGAACTATTAGTGGATTGTTTATTTTTGTTTCAGGATATAGTGTGAGGCCCTAATATTCATTATTTGTTGTAGATTAAACTGGTATAATTCTTGAATGAACTATTAGTTTCTTTATTACTCTCATCACAATATACATAGTAAGGGAAAATTATTCAGTATTTGGCATCGATGAATCATATAAATGGATAAAAATTCACTCCTATAATTATATGGGACAAACCAATGCATTAATCCATTTGAGAGGCACTCTCATATTTCTAACTTGACTACTTAATTATCGCTTAGTTATAACATAGATAATTTCTCAATTGAGCTTAGGTAACCTAAAAATCTACTATAGATGATGTGATCGAGACCCACCATTTATTGGGGACCACTTCCTATATAAGGCCCTGACCTTAAACCTAACATACTATTGAATTAAATGAATAATTCACATTGAGGATCTTTTTAGGGTCAGAGTTTTAGAGAATTAGGACATAACTATTACATCTCAAAAGATTACAAATTAGACACTTCTACTAAGTTACCATAAAATAAAAACTCTTAAAAAGAAACATGTCTAGTTCCTTGTTTTAGATAGCATAAATTTTCCTTGATCCCATCCTTGACCCTATTCCACTTTATGTCCTGTGAAAAACATTTCAAAAACATGGGGTGAGCATAAAAAGCTCAGTAAGGGACACCCAAAGAAGGAAAACTATTATTTTTTCAAAACAACCAGTAAACCATGAATACTTTATCAAAGTAATACATTTCACCTTTATGAAGAGGAAAATACTCTTCATTGAATAAATGATCATTACTTACCATTTTGTAATCAAAAGATTACCATAAAACCTATATAAATAACACATCTATAAAGGCAACTTGGGACATAATCATACTTAAATGGAATAACCATACTGTCAACTTACACACATATCACTTAATGGAATATCCATACGGCCGACTTCCATACCCAATGCAATGGAGGTTATAACATATCCACCCATCCTGGTATTCACAGCACCACCCATCATATGGTTTATCACGTAACCACCCATCAGATGTCCAGGTAACATTATAAAATCATAAGACATAAAACAACTATAATGGAAAGAAAACATTTCCATACTTTGAACAAAATATATCACATAAATATATTGAACTAATAAATCTTTTATAAAGACCATTTTCATTTCCAAAATACATAAATGATTATATGGTATTTATTTCACTTTAAAACATTACGGCTTACCGAGGAAGCCAAATACCAAATAATACTCGCGGCGAAAGAAAAGGACATTTCCAGCACGTACGTTAAAAGAAACATTTTGTTTTGTCGTATAGTAAAACGATTCATAGAAAAATATTCCTTTTGTATAAAAGTAAAAGTCAAAGGGGTTTATACACCGTATAAAATATATTTGTGTAATAGACGAAATATTCCTCAATGAAAGGAGATTGAGACGAAGTCCCTTACCTTGTGTCTGACGTGACTCAATTGCTCTTTAATCTCCTGAATAATAAACTAGTGTTAATTTCTACTTTCTTAAGAACCTTTTCAATGTTTATTATTAATTTTATACAACTTATTTCCATGTTACAAACAATATGTAATCATTTAAGTTAACAAAGTTTGTTTTGTCGATATTTGGTACTTAAGTCAAAAATTGACTTCTAAAATTACATGTTGATTATGTTGTAAAAGGTTCATTATATCCAGAATTATATTCATTATTTGGATATCATAGATATCATATATATCCAGAATATACATGTATTTATAATAGTACAGAACATTTAGAGGTAAGATATGAAATGCAGTATTCACGGAGAAGGTAAGCCGTACGTACGCATGAACGGTACTTTCATTTCTATTTCGTATTTAACGGAGTGAAATAATAAAGATATAAGGGTTTATTATAATTCCAGTATAATATCATATAATAACATTAACCCCATCCTTTATACGTCCCACATATGGCATGAACGAATCAAATCACATTGTGGTGGCGGTAGTCCGCACTTCCTAAAATGAAATTATCATGTTTACCCACAATGGAAACCATAAAGGTATGCCACAAAGGAAAAATACAAAAGCGTAAGGAAATCATATAAATTATATAAATCATATATAAAATATAGTGACATCTTAATGGTCACCTTAAAAGGTGTTAAAAGAATATTGACCAATCATTGTTTCGTGAGGCAGTAATTTGCCATCCACAGAATCAGTATGTTCTTTAACCATTAGACGAAGGTGTGTCTAAGTGTAGCTCAAATACATATCATAACAACATACTATTATATTTAATATAATTTTTATTTTAAAAATAATGGAATAAAAATATTTTATGGGGTTGTAGAAGGTAAATAAAACATAGGAACACAAAAGAAGACACTACCTTTAAATCGGGCAACTCTATTTGATTTGAGGTCAAAGGCATTCATGGAAAGACTTCTCCACAACGTGAGGAATCTAGGAGTAATAGAGGGAGATTTGGAGAGGCAAAAGGATAAGATATTGGCCGAGCCAATGGATTGAGATGTGTGGGTAACGAGATAGTGGTGGGGGCCTTTTATAAGAGGAAAGGAGGGGCACTCTTGGAAAGGTATAAAATGTTACTTTACTTTCAAATGATTTTAGGATTTAAATGGTCCCACATTGATATGTTCCGAGGATAAGGTGATAAGGGTTCTAAATACTCCCATCCAATAGTTTTTTGACATGTGTAGATCTTAGATTTTACAATATATTTCTATTTTATTTAAATCGTTAAATAATGAGGTAATCGCTGCATCATCATGGTGTCATAAATAATTTGATTTATATAATGTCTAAAATTAAAAAAAAAATTATCATGATGTAGGAAATATTTTTAGATTTCTAATGAATATTTATAGTAAAAATATGACTTGTATAACCCCATTTAAAAATTGTTTTAGTAAAACAACTCGTCTTTCTGAAATTTTTATTCTAACATTAAATAAAAAGATATTAATGTAGTTTTCAAACCAATTTGGCTCCATGGGGACCCCAAATTGACCCATAGATTTTATTGGTCGCCCATAACACATCCAATATGTGTAGGACATGTGTCAAGTTCATTTCATATTATAAAAACAATATTTTTACCTTAAACTACACTAATTACCTCTAATCGCGATTAAAAATTTAAAAGTTACCATTCACAAAAAAAATTATTTTAATCCCATTGAACAAAATTTTACAGTATAATGAAAACAGTGTATGTTGGATTTTTGAAATTCAAAACACAGAGGTGGTCAATTTTCATTTAAACGAAAAATCTATTTTTTTTATGTACCACGTAGTGGTTTCACTATTCATCAAAAATTGATGTTTTTCAGAAAAATATCAAAACATCACCCTAAGTTATATTTGATATTCCTAATTCAAAAATGATGCCTATTTTATGAAATACAAAATATATAAGTTGTTTTAATAAATTTAATAATTAATTCCCGTTGTCAAAACAAATAGCGTGTTTTTATGAAACAAAATGTATCAAAATATTGACACCAGTTTAAGTCCGATTTCAAAGTGAAATTATTTCCAACGACCACTATTGAATTAAATGGTAAAAATATATTATAATTTCACTTTAGAAACACTTCAAAATATAATATAATCATATTAATATATCAGATTAAAAAGTGGTTTTGAATTAAAATACAGCTTTTTTCACTATTCATTAAAAAATTATCTTTATCGAAAAAATACCAAAACATTACACAAAGTAAATTTTGATGTCATGATTCTAAAGAATATTTTTTTGGTCCAATAAAATTTAAAAGAGTGACCAAAACTATATTTAATGACGGTTCTCCATCAAAAGGAGATAAGTCGACCTTTAGTAAAAATTAGAGTATATATTCCTAAAATTGAATTATTTTCGTATTTTAAGCCTTTATACATTATTAGATAAATGTAAAAACATTTAACAAACATATATAATCATATTTTAGTTATTTATATTCATTCCTACCAATACAATGACTACCTGTTAACTACCATTTAAAATAATATTATTTTATTACTAGTGTGCAATGTAAGATTTCAAAGAAACTCTTTGTTGCGTATTAGGTAAGCTATCGAACATAGAAACCCCTTTAAAGTAAAATTATTATTTTATTCGTAAATATTAATAAATATGAAAATGTTTTATTCTTTATTTACCTGGGATGTTACAACCGTCCCCCCTTTTTGGAATTGCGTCCTTGCAATTTTATTCACTTATCAAAATAAGTGGGGGTATTTATCCCTCTTAACATTGTCAGATTACCACATTGCCTCATCAACCATATTGTTTTTCCACAAAACCTTTACATGGTGAATTACATTATCCCGCAACACTTGCTCTGTTCGGTCAAGAATCAGGACTGGTTGTTCTTCATAAGAGAGATTCTCTTCCAACTGAACTACCTCTGAGATCAAAACATGGGATGGACTGGCATATACATTCTCGACATCGAAACATGAAAAACATTGTGTACCTGAGGTAAACTCAGAGGTAAAGCCACTCAGTATGAAATTGATCCAACTCTCTCCAAAATTTCATATGGTCTAATGAACCTTGGACTCAACATTCCTTTCTAACTAAATTGCATCACACTTTTCCAAGGTGAGACTTTGAGAAAAACATGATCACATACCTCGAAAGATAGATCCTTCCTCCTGTTGTCTGCATAACTTTTATGTCTTCTATGAGCTGTTCTCATATGTTTCTGAATCAACTGAACTTTTTCTACCATCTCTTCTACCAATTCTGGTTCCATCAGCTTCCTTTCACCCACTTCATCCCAAAAAGTTGGAGTTCGATACCGCTTCCCATATAATGCATCAAATGGAGCCATCTGTATACTGGAATGAAAAATGTTATTATATGAAAATTCAACCAAAGAAATATGTTGGTCCAAACATCCATGATAATCCATAGAGAAATCATGTAGCATTTCTTCCAAGGTCTGAATTGTTCGTTCTGACTGCCCATCAGATTGCGGCTGAAAAGCTATACTAAAATTTAATTCTAGTACCCAATGACTTATGTAGGCCTTTCCAAAAGTTAGAAGTAAACCTGTGATCACGATCAGATACAATGGAGAGGGGAACTCCATGCAACCTGAATATCTCTTTAAGATACAACCGAGTAAGTTAATCTAGAGACAAAGTATCTCGAATAGGAAGGAAATGAGAAGATTTAGTCAAACTATCAACAATAACCCATATTGCATTGTTACCTCGAGATGTCTTTGGTAGTCCCGCAACAATGTCCATTGATATATTATCCCATTTCCACTCTGGCACCGGTAATGACTGAAGCATCCATTTCGGTAACAGCCGCTCTGCTTTAACCTGCTGACAAGTCAAACACTTCACAATAAAATCAGCAATATTTCTTTTCATTCCATCCCACCAGTAACACTCTCCCAGATCTCTGTACATCTTAGTACTCTCAGGATGAAGTGAAAATATGGAACTATGAGCCTCACATAACAAATCATTCTTCAACTGTGAATCACAAGGCACACAAAATCTCTTCAAAAACTTCCAAACACAATCATTATCAATGTTAAACTCAGGCAACTTACCCTTTTGAACCAGCTCTACATTTTTCTGCAACTCACTATCTTTCTTCTGCACTTGCTTAATTCTATCTAATAGGTATGATCTTCCTGATACATGAAACAAATCAGAAGAAATTCCTACACCAACAACTTCTATTCCAAATTTCATCAAATCAAAATCCAAAGGATCCCATTCCAAACGTAGCATGGTTAGTGCATCATTTATTTTTGGACTCAAAGAATCATCCACTTTATTTTCTTTTCCCGGATGGTAATGAATTGTACAATCAAAATCCTTGATAAATTATAGACGTCTCCTTTTTCCCATGTTTAATTAATTCTGAGTGAATATATACTTTAATATATTGTGAACAGTATATATTTCACACTTTACTCCATACAAATGGTGCCTCTAAATTTTTAGAGCAAAAACAACGACAACTAATTCCAAATCATGTGTAGGGTAATTTACCTCATGAATTTTCAACTGACGTGAAGCTTATGCAATTACCTGATCATTCTGCATTTGTACACAACCAAGTCCCTTCAACGAAGCATCACTGTAGATAACAAACACACCATTCCGAGAAGGTAGTTCCAAAACTGGAGCATTCCCCAATATTCGTTTCAACTCCTGAAAAAAATCATCACATTCTTTTTTCCAGATAAGCTTAACACCCTTCTGAGTTAGCTTAGTCATTGGACTAGATAACCGTGAAACATTTTCAACAAAACTTCTGTAGTAACCTTCCAAACCAAGAAAACTACGGATCTCGGTTACATTTTTGAGACTTGGTTATTATTGAACAACTTTTATTTTATCAGGATCAACAGTTATACCATCTTTTGAAACAATGTGACCAAGGAATGAAATGTTTGCTAACCAAAACTCACACTTGCTGAATTTTCCATACAGTTTCTTTTCTTTTAAGGTTTGCAAGATAACCCGTAAATGACTTTCATTATCCTCCTTACTTTTAGAAAACACCAAAATATCATAGATGAAAACAACCACAAACATATCCAAGAACTCATGGAAAATTCAATTCATAAGGTCCATGAATATAGTAGGTTCATTGGTTATCCCAAAAGGCATAACTAAAAATTCATAATGGCCATATCTAGTACAAAACGCAGTCTTCAGAACGTCTGCATTTTTTGCTTTCAACTGATGGTACCCAAACCTCAAGTAAATCATTGAAAAATACTGAGCTCCCTGGAGCTGATAAAAAAAATCAACGAAATGAGTAAAATGATACTTGTTCTTAACATTGATATTATTTAAGGCTCTATAATCAATGCAAAGTCTCATTAAACCATATTTCTTTTTAACAAACAAGATAAGAGAACCCCATGGTGATGTGTTAGGTCAAATGAAAGGTTTGTCTAATAACTCTTGTAATTTCTTCATTAAATCTAAAATTTCAACTTGAGCCATTTGATAAGGGGGTTTTGAAATTGGCTTAGAATCAGGAACTTAGTCAACAGTAAATTCAACTTTCCGATCATGAACAATACCAGGAAACTCATCCGGAAAACATCGAGATAATCATTTACCACTGGAACATTATTAATCTGAACGATTCCTTTATTTTCAAAAATATGTTCAAGGTAACATTCATTTCCTTCTTTTACTAGTTTCTCAACTTCTTGATATGTTATCAAAATCAAGGGTTCATTCTTGTACACAAACTGAAAATATTTCTGAAAAGAAACCATTTTAGCTCTGCAGACAATATTATCACAATAAACAGAAAGCCAATCCATGCCCAAAATATCATCAAACTCTATTAGAGGAAAAACAATAATGTTTTCCGGAAGATTCTTTCCGCAGACAAGGATAGGAAGGTTCTTAAAATTTCTTTTCGTCATAATGTTTCTTCCAGGTGTTTTTACCATAAGTTCAGGATTCATATCATGAGAAGGAATTTATAATTTACTAGAAAACTTCTCAGATATGAAAGATTGTGTAAACCCTGAATCAAACAACACATTGGCATAATCCGAACAAACAAACAGTGTACCTGATACTACTTCATTCGATGGCCCAACATCTGCTGAAGTAGTTGCAAAGGATTTCACCACCCCTTTCTGCTTGTATTATGGATGATTTCCCTCAGTTTAGTTCTTCATTAGACACTCATCTTCATAATGACCCATTTCATTACACTTAAAACATCTTTCCACTGGATTTTCATTGCCCACTTGATCATCTTTTTTAATGTTACATGCATTATGACCAGCCTTACCACACCGAAAGCACTTTCCAGACTTGGATAAACATTCTACAAGATGCATTTTACCACAATTCTCATAGGATAGATATTTTGTTTTCTTACATCCTTGATTCTTTGATGAATTCATCCCCTTTTCCTACCAACATGACCTCTTATTCTGTTGTTTGTCAAAGATCACTGGATCATCGCAAACTCCATTTCCACCTTTTCCTCACATCGAACAAGTTTTTCATAACTTTTGAACTCATGAGAAGCTAAAGCCCTTCGATACTTTTGCATTAATCTTGAGTAAAACGGTTTATTTTATTATCAAGATCTCGTAGGAAGTTTGAAGCATACCTTTCCAATCGAGTGAACTTTGCTTCATAAGCAGCCACTAAGTCATCCTCCTGCCTCAATTCTAGGAATTGTTTGTCCATCCTAAGATGAACCACCTAAGGAAAATATTTCTCAAGAAACATACCTTTGAAATCATCCTAGTGAAGATCATCAATCTCATCCCTTTCCCGTATATTTTTAACCATCGACCACCACTGATCAGCTTCACCTTCAAAACTGTAGACAACAAGACTAACCTTTTGATGTTCTGAACACCCCATGACATCAAAAATCTTCTCCAGTGCTTTAATCCACCCTTCACCTAGGACAGGGTTAGATGATCCTCTAAATGATGGGGGATGTTGCCTCATGAAAAGTTCCACCACTGAAATGTTCCTCTGCGGTTGATCTGGTTTATTGTGTGCATGCGTACCACCAACATTTATAGCTTGAGCCAACTGTGCCATCACTTGAACAAACTGTTCAGTTCCAATTCCAACCATCTCAGGTTGCTGATTTGGAAGGTTGTCTTCCTCTTGATTTCATCCCAATATTGCTTCCTTATTTCCTCTACGGAATCCCATTCTGAACACAGAAATATCTTAGGCGATGCAACATGGTAATCTTTAAATTCTATATCATTTCAGTCATACCATAAATTAATTTATAATTTAGAAATTTTCTTACTCTTAAAGTTGTCTAAACCAACCTCTAATACCAACTATAAGGCCCCATCCTTAAACCATACTTAATATTGAATTAAATGAATAATTCACATTGAGGATATTTTCAGGTTTACAGTTTTTGAGAATTACGTCATAACTATTACATCTCAAAAGATTACAAAGTAGACACTTCTACTATGAATCCAAAAAATAAAAAATCTTAAAAAGAAACGTGTCTAGTTCTATGTTTTAGATAGCATGACTTTTCATTGATCTCATCCTTGACCCTATTCCACTTTATGTCCTGTGAAAAACAATTCAATAACTTGGGGTCAGCATAAAAAACTCAGTAAGGGATACACAAAGAAGGAAAACTGTTAGTTTTTTAAAACAACCAGTAAACCAGGAATACTTTATCAAAGTAATACTTTTATCCTTTATGAATCAGAAAATACTCTTCATTGAATAAAAGATCATTACTTACCCTTTTGTAATCAAAATATTACTATAAAACCCATATAAAGAACACATATATAAAGGTAACTTGGGACATAAACAAACTAAAATGGAATAACCATACGGTCGACTTCCACATATATCACTTAATGGAATAGCCATACGGCTGACCTTCATACCCAATGCATTGGAGGTTATAACGTAACCACCCGTCCTGGTATTCAAGGCACCAACCGTCATAAGGTTTATCACGTAACCACTCATCAAATGTCCAATTACCATTATAAAATCATAAGACATAAAACAAATATAATGGAAAGAAAACATTTCCACACTTTGATCACAATATATCACTTAAATATATTGACATAAAAAGTCCGTTATAAAAACCATTTTCAATACCAAAATAAATACAAGAGTATATGGTATTTGTTTCACTTTAAAAACATTACAGCTTATTAAGGAAGCCAAATACCAAATAATACTCGCGGCTGCGGAAAAGGTCGTTGTCACCACTTACGTTAAAGGGGTTTATACACCATATAAAATAAATTTGTGTATAAAACGAAATATGCCTCAATGAAAGGAGATTGAGACGATGTCCCTAACCTCATGTCTGACGTGACTCGATTTCTCTTTAATCTCCTTAATAATAAACTAGTGTTAATTTATACTTGCTTAAGAACCTTTTTCATGATTAGTATTCCTTTTATACAACTTATTTCCATGTTATAAACAATATTTAATCATTTAAGTTAACAAAGTTCATTTTGTCGATATTTGGTACTTAAGTCAAAAATTAACTTCTTAAAATTACATGTTGTTTATGTGGTCAAAGGTTCATTATATCCAGAAGGATATTAATTATTTTTATATCATATATATCATATATATCCAGCATATACATGTATTTATAATAGTACATAACATTTAGAGGTAAGAAATGAAATGCATCGTTCATGGAGACGGTAAGCCGTACGTACGCATGAACGCTACTTTCATTTCTATTTAGTATTTAATGGAGTGAAATAATAATGATATAAGGGTATATTATAATTCTATTATAATATCATATAATAACATTAACTCCATCTTTTATACGTCCCACATATGGCATTAACGAATCAATTCACTTTGAGGGGGCAATAGTCTGTACTTCCTAAAATGAAATTATCATGTTCACCCACAATGGAAACCATAAAGGTATGCCACAAAAGAAAAATACATAAGCATAAGGAAAACATAAACATAATATAAATCATATATGAAATATATTGAATCATAATGGTCACCTTAAAAGGTGTTAAATGAATATTGAACAATCATCATTTCGTGAGGCAGTAATTCGCCATCCACAGAAACAGTATGTTCTTTAACCATTAGACGAATGTGTGTGTAGGTGTAGCTCGAATACTTCTAATTAAAATATCCTAGTATATTTGAGATACAGGTTTTGTTAGAAAACAAATGAATAAAAAGATTTTAGGGGGTTGGAGAAGAAAAATAAAATAAAATAAAACAAGAGAAAACAGTACCTTTAAATCAGGTAACTCTTTTTGATTTGAGCTCATAGGCTTTCTTGGAAAGACTTCTGCCCAATGTGTGGCTTCTAGGAGTAATAGAGGGATGTGTAGAGACAAAATGATCAGATATTGGCGAAGAAAAAGTCATGGGAAGTGTGGGTAAGGAGGTAGAGGTGGGGGCCTTTTATAAGAGGAGAGGAGGGGCACTCTTGGAAAGGTATAAATTTTTACTTTTTTTTCAAAAGTTTTTCAGATTTTAATAGTCCAACATTGATTTTTTTCGAGGATAAGGTGATAAGGGTGCGAAATCCACCCATACAATAGGTTTTTGACATGTGTAGGACTTAGATTTTACATTATCTTTCTATTTAATTTAAATCGTTAAATAATGAGGTAATCGCTGCATCATCATGGTTTGTTATATATATTTTAATTTATTTAGTGTCTAAAAATTAAAAAAAATATCATGATGTGGGAAATATTTTAAAATTTCTAATTAATATTTATAGTAAAAAATATAACTTGTATAACCCCATTTAAAAATTGTTTTAGTAAAACAACTCATGTTTGGGACATTTTTTATTTTAACATTAAATAAAAAGTTATTAATGTAATTTTCCAACAAAATTGGCTCCATGGGGTCCCCAATTTGACCCATTGATTGTATTGGTCAGCCAAGACAAATCCAATAAGGGTAGGACATGTGTCATGTTCATTTCATATTATTAAAACATTATTTTTATCTTAAACTACACTAATTACCTCTAATTGCGATTAAAAACATAAAAGTTAATATTACAAAACAATTATTTTAATTCCATTGATCCACATTTTAATTACTAATGACAACAATGTATGTATGATTTTTGAAATTCAAAACAAAGAGGTTGAAAATTTTCATTTAAACCAATAATCATTTTTTTAAGTACCACTTAGTGGTTTCACTATTTTTCAAAAATTGAAGTTTTTCAGAAAAATACCAAAACATCACCCTAAGCTATATTTGATATTCCGGATTCAAAAATGATGTCTATTTTACCAAATTAAAAACATATAAGTTGCATTATTTAATTTAATAATTAATTTCCACGGTCAAAACAAATAGCGTGTTTTTATGAAACAAAATGTATCAAAAGATTGACAATAGTTTACGTCCGATTTCAAAGTGAAATTATTTCCAACGAACACTATTGGATTTAATGGTAAAAATATATTCTAATATCACTTTAAAAACACTTCAAAAGATAGTCTAATCATATTAATAAATTAGATTAAAATTTGGTTTTGAATTAAAATACAACATTTTTCCCTGTTCATTAAAAAATGATCTTTATCAGAAAAATACCAAAAATTTACACAAAGTAAATTTTGATGTCCTGAATATAAAGAAGAAATTTTTTTGGTCCAATAGAATGTGTAAGACTGACCAAAACTATATTTAATAACGGTTCGCCATCAAATGGCGATAAGTGGACATTTAGTGAAAATTAGAGTACATATGCCTAAAATTGAATTCTTTTCATATTTTATGCCTTTATCCTTTATTGGATAAATGTAAAAACATTTAACAAACATATATAATCACATATTAGTTATTTATATTCATCCTGCCAATACAATGGCTACGTGTTAACTACCATTTAAAATAATATTATTTTATTACTAGTGTGCAATGTAAGATTTCAAAGAAACTCTTTGTTGCGTATCAGGTACGCTATCGAACATAGAAACCCCTTTAAAGTAGAATTAATATATAATTAGTAAATATAAATAAATATGAAAATGTTTTATTCTTTATTTACCTGGGATGTTACATCAGTCCCCCCTTTTGAGAATTGTGCCCTTGCAATTTTATTCACTTACCAAAATAAGTGGGGGTATTTATCCCTCATAGAATTTTCATATTCCCACGTTTCATCTTTAACTATATGGGTTTTCCACAAAACCATTACCTGGTGAATTGCCTTATTCTGCAAAACTTGCACTCTTCGGTCAAGAATCTGGACTGGTTGTTCTTCATAAGGGAGATTCTCTTCCAACTGAACTACCTCTAGGCTCAAAACATGAGATGGATCTGGCATATACTTTCTCAACATCGAAACATGAAAAAAAAATTATACTTTAGATAAACTCGGAGGTAAATCCACTCGGTATATAATTGATCCAACTCTCTCCAAAATTTCATATGGTCCAATGAACCTTGGACTCAACTTTCCTTTCTTACCAAATCGCATCACACTTTTCCATGGTGAGACTTTGAGAAAAACATGATCACCTACCTTGAAAGATAGATCCTTCCTCCTGTTGTCTGCATAACGTTTCTGTCTGATCTGAGCTGTTCCCATGTGTTTCTGAATCAACTGACCTTTTTCTGCCATCTCTTCTACCAATTCTGGTCCCATCAGATTCCTTTCACCCACTTCATCCCAAAAAGCTAGAGTTCGACACCGCTTCACATATAATGCCTAAAATGGAGCCATCTGTATACTGGAATGAAAACAGTTATTATATGAAAATTCAACCAATGAAATATGTTCGTCTCAACTTCCCTGATAATCCATAGAGCAAACACGTAGCATATCCTCCAAGGATTGAATTGTTCGTTCTGACTGCCCATCTGATTGCGGATGAATAGTTGTACTAAAATTTAATTCAGTACCCAACGGATTTTGAAGGCCTTTCCAAAAGTTAGAAGTAAACCTGGGATCACGATCATATACAATAGAGAGGGGAACTCCATGCAACCTGGATATCACTTTACGATACAACTGAGCAAGTTGATCTAGAGACAATGTATCTCGAATAGGAAGGAAATGAGCAGATTTAGTAAAGAGATCGATAATAACCCAGATTGCATTATTACCTGGAGATGTCTTCGGTAATCCCACAATAAAGTCCATGGATATATTTTCCCATTTCAACTCTGGCACCGGTAATTACTGAAGTATCCCTTTCGGTAACTTCCGATCTACTTTAACATGCTTACAAGTCACACACTTCAAAGTAAAATCAGCAACATCTCTTTTCATTCCATCCCACTAGTAATACTCCCGCAGATCTCTGTACATCTTAGTACTGCCAGGATGAACAAAAATCGGGGAACTATGAGCCTCACAAAACAACACATTCTTCAATTGTTAATCACAAGGCACACATAATCTCTTCCCAAACCTCAAAACACAACCATTATCAATGTTAATATTAGGCAAATTACCCTTCTGAAGTATCTCTACCTTTTTCTGCAACTCATGGTCTTTCTTATGTGCTTTCTTAATTCTATCTGATAGAGATGATCTCACTAATACCTGAAACAAAATAGAAGAACGTCATGCACCAACAACTTCAATGCCAAAGTTCATCAAATCAAAAACCAAAGGATCTCGTTCCAAACGTAGCATGGTTAATGAAACATTACTTTTTCGACTCAAAGCATCAGCCACATTATTTTCTATTCCCAGATGGTAATGAATTGTACAATCATAATCCGTGATTAATTCTAGACATCTCCTCTTTCTCATTATTAATTCTTTCTGAGTGAATATATACTTTAAACTTTTGTGATCAATATATATTTCACACTTTACTCCATACAAATGGTGCCCCCAAATTTTTAGAGGAAAAACAATAGCATCTAATTCCAAAACATGTGTAGGGTATTTTACCTCATTAATTTTCAACTGATGTTAAGCATAAGCAATTACTTTATCATTCTGCATAAGGACACAACCAAGTCCCTTCAATGAAGTATAACTGTAGATAACAAACTCACCATTCCTGGAAGGAAGTGCCAAAATTAGAGCATTCACCATTCTTCTTTTCAACACCTGAAAACAATCATCACACTCTTTTGTCCAGATAAAGTTATCAACCTTCCAAGTTATATTAGTCATTGGAATAGATAACCGTGAAAAATTTTCAATAAACCTTTTGTAGTAACCTGCCAAACCAAGAAAACTACGGATCTCGGTTACATTTGGGTGTCTTAACCAATATTCAACAACTTTGGTTTTAGCAGGATCAACGGTTATTCCATATTTTGAAACAATGTGACCAAGGAAAGAAATTTGTTGTAACCAAAACTCACACTTGCTGAATTTTCCATACAGTTTCTTTTCTTTTAATGTTTTCAAGATAACCCTTAAATGGTATTCATGCTCCTATTTACTTTTAGAAAACACCAAAATATCATCAATGAATACAACCACAAACTTATCCAAGATCTCATGGAAGATTCTATTCATATGGTCCATGAATACATCAGGTGCATTGGGTAACCGAAAAGGCATAACTACAAATTCATAATGGCCATATCTAGTACAAAATGAAGTCTTTGGAACATCTACTTATTTTAATTTCAATTGATGGTACCCCGACCTCAAGTCAATCTTCGAAAAATAATGAGCTCCCTGGAGCTGATCAAACAAATCATCAATATAAGGAAAAGGATACTTGTTCTTAATGGTGATATTATTAAATGCTATATAATCAATGAAAAGTCTCATTGAACCATCTTTCTTTTTAACAAACAAGACATGAGCAACCCATGGTGATATACTAGGTCGAATGAAACCATTATCTAATAACTCATGCAATTTCATCTTTAACTCTAAAATTTCAACTTGAGCCATTCGATAAGGGGGTTTTGAAATTGGCTTAGAATCAGGAACTAAGTAAACATTAAATTCAACTTCCCGATCATGAACAATACCAGAAAACTCATCAGGAAAAACATCAATATACTCATTTACCACTGGCACATCATTAATATGAACAGTTCCTTAATTTTAAACAATATGTGCAAGGTAACATTCATTTCCATCTTTTACTAGTTTCTCAACATCCGGATATATTATCATAATAAAGGGTTCATTCATGTACACAAACTGAAAATCATTCTGAAAAGAAACCATTTTATCTATATAGTCAATCTTAGCATGATAAACCGAAATCCAATCTACGCTGAAAATGAAATTAAACTCTACTAGATAAAAAAATAAGGTTTTCAGGTAGATTCTTTCCGCAGACAAGGATAGAAAGGTTCTTGTAATTTCTTTTTGTCACAATGTTTCTTCTGGGTGTTTTTACCATAAGTTCCGGATTCATATCTTGAGATGGAATTTTTAATTTACTAGAAAACTTATCAGATATGAAAGATTGTGTAGACCCTGAATTAATCAACACATTGGAATAATACGAACATACAAACATTCTACCTGATACTACATCATTCGATGGCACAACATCTGCTGAAGTAGTTGCAAAGGATTTCACCACCCCTTCTTGTATGTAGTCTGGCTGCTTTCCCTCAGTTGAGTTCATCATTAGAAACACATTTTCGTAATGACCCATTTAATTACACTTAAAACATCTTACCATTGGCTATTAATTGCATACTTGATCATCTTCCTTACGGTTACTAGCAATATGATCAGACATACCACACCGAAAGAACTTTCTGAACATGGATAAACATTCTCCAGGATGAATTTTACCAAACTTCTCACAGGATGGATATTTGGTTTTCTTAACTTTTTTCCTCTTTGATGAATTCTTCCCCTTTTCCTGCCAACTGGACCTCTTATTCTGTGGTCTGTCAAAGAACACCTGATCATCAGCAAACTCCATTTCCACCTTTTCCGCACATCGAACATGTTTTTCATAACTTTTGAACTCACAAGAATCTAAAGACCTTCAATGCATTGGCTTTAATACAGAGTAAAAAAGGTTGATTTTACTATCAAGATCTCATATGAAGTTTGGATCATACCATGCCAATTGAGTGAACTTTGTTTCATAAGCAGCCACTGAGTCATCCTCCTTCCTCAATTCTAGGAATTGGTTTTCCATCCTAAGACGAACCACCTTAGGAAAATATTTCTCAAGAAACATACCTTTGAATTCGTCCTAATGAAGATCATCAATCTCATCACTATCCCGGATATTTTCCACCATCGACCACCACTGATCAGCTTCACCTCCAGGACGGTAAATAGAAAGACTTACCTTTTGATGTTCTGAACACCCCATGACATAAAAAATCTTCTCCAGTGATTTAATCCACCCTTCAGAAAACATAGGGTCAGATGATCCTCTAAATGATGGTGGATGTTGCCTCATGAAATGTTCCACCACTGACATGTTCCTCTGTGGTTGATCTAGTTGATCTTGTGCATGGATACCACCACAATTTATAGCCTAAGTCAACTATGTGATCACTGCAACAAACTATTCAGTTCCAATTCCAACAATCTCAGGTTGCTGATTTGGAGGGTTTTCTTCCTCATAATGTCATCCCAACATAGCTTCCTTGTTTACTCTAAGGAAAACCATTCTGAACACAGAAATATCATAGGCGAAGAAACATGGTAATCTTTAAATTCTGTATCATTTCAATCATACCATAAATTAATTTATAATTTAACAATTTTCTATCTCTTATTGTTTTCTAAAACGACCTCTAATACCAACAATATGCCCCCAATCTTACACTTTACTTAATATTGAATTAAATGAATAATTCACATTGATGATCTTTTCAGGTTTAGAGTTTTAGAGAATTAGGACATGACTTTTAAATCTCATAATATTACAAAGTATACACTTCTACTAAGTTTCCATAAAATAAAATCTCTTAAAAAGAAACATGTCTAGTTCCATGTTTTAGATAGCATGACTTTTCTTTGATCCCATCCTTGACCCTATTCCACTTTACATACTTTGAAAAACATTTCAAAAACATGGGGTGAGCAAAAAAAGCTCAGTAAGGGATACACAAAGAAGGAAAACTGTTAGTTTTTTAAAACAACTAGTAAACCATGAATACTTTATCAAAGTAATACTTTTCACCTTTATGAAGCAGAAAATACTCTTCATTGAATAAAAGATCATTAATTACCCTTTTGTAAACAAAATATTACCATAAAACCCATATAAAGAACACATATATAAAGGTCACTTGGTACATAAACATACTTATATGTAATAACCATACGATCTAATTCCACACATATAACTTAATGGAATAGCCATACAGGCGACTTCCATACACAATGCATTGGAGGTTATAACGTAACCACTCGTCCTGGTATTCACGGCACCAACCGTCATATGGTTTATCATGTAACCACCCGTCAAAAGTCCAAGTACCATTATAAAATCATAATACATAAAACAAATATAATGGAAAGAAAACTTTTCCACACTTTGATCACAATATATCACATAAATATATGGACATAAAAAATACATTATAAAAACCATATTAAATACTAAAATACATAAAAGAGTATATAGTATTTATTTCACTTTAAAAACATTATGGATTATTGAGGAAGCCAAAGACAGAAAAATACTCACAGCGGCAGAATAGGTCATTGTCACCACGTAAGTTAAAAGAAAAATTCTTTTTTTTTCATTTAGTAAAATTCTTCGTCGAAAAATATTCATTTTGTATAAATGTAAAATTCAAAGGGGTTTATAAACCATATTTATGAATGTTGTGTATAAAACGAAATATACCTCAATGAAAGATGACTGAGACGATGTCCCTTACCTCGTGTCCGACGTGACTCGATTGCTCTTTAATCTCCTTAATAATAAACTAGTGTAAATTTATACTTTATTAAGAACCTTTTTCATGTTTATTATTCCTTTTATACAACTTATTCCCTCATTATAAACAATATGTAATCATTTAAGTTATCAAAGTTCATTTTGTTGATATTTGGTACTTAAGTCAAAAATTGACTTCTTATAATTACATGTTGTTTATGTGGTCAAAGGTTCATTATATCCAGAATGATATTCATTATTTGGATATCATATATATCATATATATCCAGAATATACATGTATTTATAAAAGTACATATCATTTAGAGGTAAGAAATAAAATGCACCATTCATGGAGACGGTAAGCTCTACGTACACATGAACGCTACTTTCATTTCTATTTCATATTTAATGGAGTGAAATAGTTATGATATAATGGTATATTGTAATTCAATTATAATATCATATTATAACATTAACTCCATCCTTTATACGTCCGACATATGGCATTAACGAATCAAATCAATTTAAGGGGGTGGTAGTGCGCACTTCCTGAAATGAAATTATCGTGTTTACCCATAATGGAAACTATAAGGGTATTCCACAAAAGAAAAATACAGAAGCTTAAGGAAAACATAAAAATAATATAAATCATATATAAAATTCAGTGACATCATAATTCCCACCTTAAAAGGTGTTAAATGAGTATTGAACAATCATCGTTTCGTGTGGCAGTAATTATCCATCCACAGAAGTAGTATGTTATTTAACCATTAGATGAAGGTGAGTGTAAGTGTAGCTCTAATAAATCTCATAAAAACGTCCTAGTATATTCAAGATACTTTTTTGTTACAAAAAAATGAATAAAAAGATTTTAGGGGGATGGAGAAGCAAAATAAGACATAAGAACACAAGAGAAGACACTATCTTTAAATCTGGTAACTCTTTTTTATTTGAGCTCAAAGGCTTTCTTGGAAAGACTTCTACCCAAAGTGAGGCTTCTATGAGTAAGAGACGGATTTGGAGAGACAAAATGATCAGAGCTTGGCCGAGCCAAATTCATTCCAATTGTGGGTAAGGAGGTAGGGTTGGAGGCCTTTTATAAGAGGAGAGGAGGGGTACTCTTGGAAATGTATAAAATGTTACTTTATTTTCAAATGATTTTCGGATTTTAATGGTCCCAAATTGATTTTTTTAGAGGATAAGGTGATAAGGGTTCGAAATCCACCCATCAAATAGGTTTTTGACATCTTTAGGTCTTAGAATTTACATTATCATTCAATTTTTTTAAATCGTTAAATAATGAGGTAATCACTGCATCATCATGGTGTCATAATTAATTTAATTTATTTAATGTCTAAAAATTATAAGACAAATATCATGATGTAGGAAATCGTTTTATCTTTCCAATTAATATTTATAGTGAAAAATATGACTTGTATAACCCCATTTAAAAATTGTATTAGTAAAACAACTCATGTTTGTGACATTTTTATTTTAACATTAAATAAAAAGTTATTACTGTCATTTTCCTACCAAAGTGGCTCCATGGGGTCCCCATGTTGACCCATGGATTTTCTTGGTCGTCCATATCACATCAAATAAGGGTAGGATATGTGTAATGTTCATTTCATATTATTAAAACATTATTTTTACATTAATCTACACTAATTACGTCTAATCGCGATTAAAAACTTAAAAGTTACTGTTCAAAAAAAAAAATTATTTTAATCCCATTGAACAAATTTTTAATTCCTAATGACAAAATTGTATGTCAAATTTCTGATATAAAAAACATAGAGGTGGTAAATTTTCATTTAATCGAAAAATCAGTTTATTTAATGTAGCACTTAGTGGTTTCACTATTCATCAAAAATTGATGTTTTTCAGAAAAATACCAAAACATCACCCTAAGCTATATTTGATAATCCAGATTCAATAATGATGTCTATTTTACAAAATTAAAAACCTATAATTTTCATTATTTAATTTAATAATTAATTCCTGCTGTGAAAACAAATAAAGTGTTTTTATGAAACAAGATGTATCAAAATATTGACACTAGTTTAAGTCCGATTTCAAAGTGAGATTATTTCCAATGACCACTATTGGATTAATTGGTAAAAATATATTCTAAGTTCACTTTAAACCAACTTTAAAAGATAATCTAATAATATAATAAATTAGATTAAAAAGTGGTTTTGAATTAAAATATATCATTTTTACTATTCATTTAAAAATGATCTTTATCGGAAAACTACCAAAAATTTACACAAAGTAAATTCTGATGTCCTAATTCTATAGAAGAATTTTATTTGGTCCAATAGAATGTATAAGTTTGACCAATTTTATATTTAATGATGGTTCACCATCAAAAGGAGATAAGTGGACCTTTAGTGAAAATTAGAGTATATATGCCTAAAATTGAATTCTTTTCATATTTTAAGCCTTTATCCATTATTGGATAAATATAAAAACATTTAAAAAACATATATAATCATATTTTAGTTATTTATATTCATTCCTGCCAATACAATGGATACGTGTTAACTACCATTTAAAATAATATTATTTTATTACTAGTGTGCAATGTATGATTTCAAAGAAACTCTTTGTTGCGTATCGGGTAAGCTATCGAACGTAGCAACCCCATTAAAGTAAAATTAATATTTAATTCGTAAATATTAATAAATATGGAAATGTTTTATTCTTTATTTACCTGGGATGTTACATCCTAGAAACATTATAATTATTAGTTTGATGAAATCACATCACATGTTGTTAAACTGCCCATCCAAATATCTTCAAATTGAATAGATCATCACCTCTGATGGTTCTATATCCATGAATCGTGTGGTTTATTCCTTCACCTCGATATTTTTTCTATATATTTGGGTTTTTACTTTAGGGTGATCAAACCCTTCATGAATATTATTTATTATAGGAACCAAATTCCAATCATTAATATCCATGTTAGCTTAACCACTTCCTCGAGTTAATACCCTTCTAATGGAAAACCATGGACCAAGGATTTATTTTCTGGTGGAACTTTCTTATAAAAAAATGGTAAAATGGACTGGTTCTTCCGAATAGACCATTGGTTCCACTAAATTCTCCCTTAAAATCAAGTGTTTATTAACTGACTACATTGAAATTGATGGGCTCTCCACACTACCAGTGGTGGACCAATACCCATAAGATTCCACCTCAATTTAACATAGAAAATATTAGGTTCTGATTTAAAACTTCTCCAAAAAAATAATTCATGTATATTCAGATTGCCTCATTGTTGAACATTGTTACATCATACCAATTTCCAATGTATGGTTGTCGAATCCTAAAACTATACCACTCTATTTTGAGGGGTATTTATCATCTATGAAGACAGAATATTTCTATGATAGTAATACCTCTCCACATCATATTAATTATTTTTATGGAGGGGGTCTATATAAAGATGATAATTATGGAATAATTTAGTCCCCTTAAATATGGATAGGGAATCAAAAGATACACAATCGATAATATTAAAATATAACATTGTTTAAAGAGGGTTGAGTAGTACATGATTACTCTACATTTTCATGAGTCTGATATACATACATCTCACTTGCATACATGATTAATATGCACAATAAGGGCATCTAAAAATGCATATCATCCAATAAGCCAGTTAATAGATAAAATATGTTTATATCATCTAAATTTCCTAGACACTAGAAATTTTTCCCAAAGATATCATCCAGAATTTTACATTGGTTCACATATCATTACTTTATGATGTTAAAATACCATGAAATTGTATTAACCATATGAAAATAAACAAAAAGAAAATTCATTATTCAAATATCTATGACCCTATTCATTATCATTAGATGGTATACATTAAGATAACCAAAAACAATTGGTAGAAGAAACATAATACATGTAAGGCTGAAAATATCAGTGTAGAGGCCTGAGAAAAATTCAATTTTCCTATAACCAAACACTAATTCTATATTGTTTATGATAATGTTAGAGCATACCCAAATGAGGCATAATGATTTTATGTAACACTTTATGGACCTAGTAAAAGATGATCCATGCTCTCTGTACCCTGTATTTCCAAATAAAGTGAGAGTAATGAATTTTATCATCTCTTCACAATTATAATATGTTTAAGAAGTGGAGAGACAAATTTTAATGTGCTAAATGACTTCTTTAATATTACATTTTTCATAATCCAGCATAGTGACTTTGAATTCTATGATGAAACAACCAGCTCTATGAGTTTGTAACATTTTATTTGAACCCCATTGACCTTGGGATCATTTTCTTTTCTATTTTACTTCTAAAAAATAAAAAATAGGGTCTATTTTTTAAAATTTACACTTATATCCCAGAAAGGCCCCCCATAAATCCATGAGTTATTATCCTTACTATATAGAACATTATAGGTTCCTAACATCATTTATGGTGGGCCTGAACCCACTAGTTTCCACCAAATGTTAACTTATATATTCTTATATAATTATTTACATTACCTTCTGGATTCTCTTGATGGACTACACTGTGAAACCAAAGAATTTAATAGTGTATTTTATAACTAAATTAATTAAATAGTTCATATTTCATGCAACACTGACTTGGTTTAGATTATATGCAAGATTGAGTTTCTACAAAACAACACTTTAGTACTATAACTGTTCAAATGATATATTTATTAAATAATAAAAATCTTTAATAATACTAATATTTACAAATTATTTTCAAATTTCATTTAGAAATCTATCAAATACATAAAAACTATTTTATTGAATTGTCTATGATTCATTAAAAGATATATACTATTTTGACAAAGGAACTACTTCTTATATGCTTTTGTGAACAATAATAAAATTAATTTTAGACACTATTATAATTTTAATTTTGTGAAATTGTTCAAAGTTTGGAATTCAGAATATCAATATTATATTAGAGTGAATGTTTGGTAATTTTATGAGAAGTTTAGTTTTTTTAATGAATTATGAAAATAATGCTATTTAGTTCAAAAGTGCCTTTGCACCCAATTTATTTATATTTTTATAGTATCCTTTTCAATAGTTATAGAGTATATAAATATTTTATTTTTATTATTTAATATAATTTTCATCATAGGAAGTAATTGATCATTTTAACTGGATAAAAAAACATGTCAACCATTTAATAGATTTTATTTCTTAAAAACCCACTTTCTGGTTTTCCTAATGGGAATTAATACTAATATAAATAATGAAACATATATGTCTTGAATTTTATGAAATAGAAATCATTTTTAAATCCAATATATCTAAATTATATTAGGGATATGTTTTTGTATTTTTCTAAGAACATTCACTTTTTGATGAATAGTGAAATACACTGCATTGTAGATAAAACCTGACATTTTCATTTAAATAATTAATTTTAATCGAAATTTATTTTAATGTAAAAATAAATACATTATACCTATGTCTTTACAATTTATGTCATTAGAGTCATTTTATAATGGGATTGGATATATAAAACGTTATTGAACATTTTAACATCTTTTTCCACCTTTTAGGGACATATTCATATTTTCATAAAATATAATATTACCAGTTCTGTGAATGGAATTTAAAAAATCCAAGAGACATGGTTGAAATCAATATGAAAAATTTGGTACAATAGTATGCAAATAATTTTTTTTGAATAGTAATTTTTGAATATTATTTACGATGATTAAATATAAATAGGGTAATTAAAGGTACAAAAGATATTATAATACCCCATCACATCTCATAATTCTACTGGATAATTGTATTTTGAAGGAAAAAAACATTACTAATATTATATGGTCCATTTTTATCCACGTATATTAGATTAGGACATTTTATATTATTTTATTTAAGAATGTGTTAAAGGTGTAAATTTCAAATTTTAGTGATTATAACATTTTTAATATTGGGTTATACATAAGATTATATTGAATATAAATATTCATTAAAAATATAAATATATTTCCTACATCTTGGTATTTTATTTATAATTTTTATACATTAAATAGTTAAATTTATAAATGACCCAATGATGATGTAGTAATTACCATACTAACTACTGATTAAAATAATATATATTTGAAATGAAAATTGAAATTTTTTATTAAATCCACAAATTTTCCAAGTGAATATGAAAATTTATTACTGATAAAATTTATTTGGTTAGAAGAAATAATATTGCTATGACTATCAAAAAAACCAAATACAGTATTGATTCATAATTGACCAAAACGAGTTTTTTTTAAAATCAATTTTTTATTAAATGATTTAATATTACTAAAAATATAATATTTGGACAAAGGACACATATAATGATATATATTTCATTAATTAAAAATATTGGGTTCCCTTGGAATTTTATTGAAAAATTATTAATCATGTAATATAAAAATAGAAGAATACATGCTAAAAGTTAACATATTTAACTAAGAGTTGTATCTAAAATATATGGCTTTTATAGTGACCTAAACAAGTCTAAAACCTATTGGATGAGAGTTTTTACACCCATAAAAACATTATCCTTGAAATAAATCTTTCTCAAGAAATTAGAAAACGAGAATAATTTTATAACAAATTAATATTTCATTCTTATTCGAAAGTGCCCCTCACATCTCTTATAAAACAGTGCTTCACCTTCATTCAAATTCACTTCTCCAAAGCCTTTTTACTCATCCAATACTAGGTAAAAGTTTATCCCAACTACCCTAAATAGTACCTAGAATCCTTAATTTGGTCATAAATCCAACATAAGGAGACCATTTTTTCAATCTAAAAGGAAACACCCAAATGAGAGATAATTATTTCATCACCTATTCTGATGTTCTTTTCTACATCCCCTTGCTATTTATTTGTTGTTTACATAATAAAATAATACATCCAATACCTTCTAGACACTAATATGTTATTATAAATATTGGGAAACCATATTCATTATTCTATCCATCTTATGAATGTCAACGTCACCATACATGCGTACCTACGGCTTACCATCTCCACGAAGTGGTGTAGTTTGTTATTCAACACATAATTATATGGATGGGTTTAATAATGATTATAATTTATTTAAATATTAAATATAACATGGTATTTATTATTTATACACCATTAAATTATATACAATACCACCATTAATAGAATGATATTGTCGCTCTTGGGTACATACGGATTATCGTCTCCATGACGTGATGAGATTTCATTTCCCATCATTACCTTTCAAGAATAATATTCATTTGATGATTAAAAATAATTTCTAATAATATAATATTATTATGGATATAAATAAAATTCATCCTATTCTTAAAAAAATGAGTTACGTAATAAATATATAAAAGGAAAACGAATCAGTTAACAACTGAATCAATTATACTACTGAAATATTATTAACAAATAAATATTAGAAGATCATATATGATATAATAATTTTGTATGTGGTCAATATATAATTTCATTACAATGATTTAATTATTATACATGATTTTATCTTACCCTCAATTATGGAAAAGTACAGGTTAAGGGGTTTTCATCACACTTTTTATTCACATGAGATTCAATCTAAACATCCCACTATTTATTTTTGTGTTGTATATTTACTTCTAAGGATTGTGTTCAATGAGTATTATAATTTAATTTTTGGGTATTTACATCATCACTGTATGATCCTTCTTTCATGGTGTGTATGTTTCATAATTTTCGAATTCGGTAAGTTAATTTCAAATTTCAATTTACACTCATTGGATTTTATGCAAACTTTATTGATTATTTTACTCCAATATTATAAGTGAAATAACTATTTTTTTATTTATATATATTAATTTACACTCACCATTATATGGATATACTTTTTATACAAAAAATTACACTACTGATAAATTCTCAAGTCTTTTATATGAACATGACAAGAGTAATATTAACACAATTTTCATTCATTGAGTTAAACATCCATGTAATTGGTGTTGTTTTTAAAATAATATGTGTGAATGTCCTTAGATATATTTACACATAATATCTTATAATATTTAATGTATTCATTTTTTAAACATAAAAATTTCTTTGATTATCCTTTACCTAATGATATGGTCTTTATAAGATATTTCATCTCAATTTATATTCCATTGAGACTTATTTGTTGTTATGTTCCAATTCACATATTTATGGTGTAAGTAATATAATTTTACAAAGTATATCTTTAATACCATTATTCTCCTGATATTAAAATGTGTTTATTACCTCAATGTTTTGTATTCAATTCTATCTCATTTGGTTAAAAACTCTAACTAAAATATCATTTTAACATTTTTCAAGATTTATTCTCCAAAATCATTCTCATTGATGTCAAATTTTTAAAAATATTTTTAAGGATTTATTTATCCATTCATTAATGTTTTAAAATTAATATTAAATTTAAAAGATTCAATGTTTTATGGGACACTTTGATTAAAACAATCTAGTTTAAATGGATTTTGGGTAAATAATGATACTTTTTAATGTTTTCAAGAAATAGCGGATATATCTCTCAAATTTTTTTACTTGTTATTTTAATATATGTCAATATCCTTCATTATTCATGATTGATGTTGATTTATTATAATACAATATATCATATTTTAATGAATGTGTTATGTTTGACTATGGATGTTCTATTTATATACCATTGGTGGTTTGTGATTTAAATATTGACATTTTGTATGCTATTTTTAATTCGAATGACTTTATTATCTTTCATAATTTTCATATGAGGAATTCATTGGTCTTATTAAGTGAAGGGTGGGTCCACTATACCCCATGATGCATCGGTAGGTCTCATTAGGCAAACTAGCGTCGTGGCACAAGGCCTGGAAAAAATAGTTATTTGTATTCTTAGCATGAGGCCTTGACTATATGGTTATGATGGCCTTCATTATGAATTCCATAATAATGAAATTAGCATTTGATGTTACATGATATTATTCAACAAGTATAATATCAATGTGAATAAATAAATGGAATTATTTGAATTATCATTGCCATATAATGCTAATGTTTATGATTAAAAGGCTTGAAATTTAGTGTTATACATTGCCTTAAATATCTATGCTTATTTGATATAGATTTTGGTATATTTTTATCATTATTGAGCATATAAGGTCACCATTTTCATATGTTTTATTTTCTCCAGGATTCAACGAAGTATATTATGATTGACCTACATGGATATACTATTGGATATGAGTATTTGTTAATGATACACAATGTTGTATTATTTTCATTTTACCAATGTATTGAAAGACATGTGTTTGTGTCTAGTACTTCCAAGGATACTAAAATGAACACTCATTCGATACATGATCCCTTGTGATCATTCCAAGGTAATTTAATAATGCACTGACTCTAGGTATCTAGGATTAGGGAGTTACATGCACTGTATGATTTGAAACCACACGTTGTAGCACCTGAGATTCCCAAAAATGATAAAAACCTCCCAATTGTATCTACACCCTTCTTATTTTAGTTTTTTGTCCACTTACATCTTCATTGTAAATATGTTTGAGTCATCAAAAATATTCTAGGGACCTATGAAAATAATGTATATTCCCATTACATGACCATGAATGTATGTTCAATTGGTTCTAGCCTAAGTAATTTTGACAAAACCAATTGAGGAATCTCTTCCTAAAATGAATGGAAAATGGTTCCTCGTGATCACCGATGGAACTGTGGAAAAACTCAACAAGTTAATGTTTTTTTGATATCATCATTACGTCTACCATGTTCTATGTGCATTGACTCAAACTCATGGACATGTGAATGAAACAAACCATATTCCAACTGTCCGAGTGGATGAAGAAATATTTGTATTTTACCATACATCAAAAATAATATTACTGATGATATTGGGTGGCATGACTCACATGAATAATCAACCCTTGTGACTTCTACATGAACACATGGTACCAAAACCCTTCATAAAATTTCACTCTTCAGAATATTAATTATGATTGATGAGTATCAAAACCCGCCATAGAAACTCATTCTGAAATATATTATCAAGGATGCAATGATATTTATCACTTCATGAATACCAATACTACAGTACTAGTATATATTCTGATATATAAATCAATAGAATACAACAACATTGTTTATGAGATAAATGAATATAATATTCCTATAGCAGAAGGTCCGAGATAGAATAATCAATACTATAAGAAAGACAAAATCCAATATATAAGTCACTAAACTATCATAGATAGATATTATACCGTAGAAGACTCTAAACTATTGGTAATAGATATTATAATATGGAATAACATAAAACACATCACATCAATGGTGTATTTTTCAAGACTATAAAATTTTCAATCAAAGGAATAAATAAACTCATGGATGAATACATAAAAAGTGAATCTAATGAAAAAGGTGAATCTCTTCTTCCCAGGCATAAAATTTGTTTGGTCCATGAAATATTGAGAATATTTAAATCTTCAGATGGACAAGAAATTTCTATTCGAATAATTTTGAAAGGGATGTATAAGAAAAATAGAAGTGTTTAGATACTAATCATTCCCTATAAAATGATTTGTAATAATTTGGGCATATAAAATTAAATGATGTGAAGATTATAGGGGCCTTTAATTTGTCTTATATTAGAAAAATATAAGACTTTTAATTCTTCTAAATTACGTAGAAATTAAATAATTATACATCTAGGAAATATATCATAACAAAATTAACCTTTTAAATCATGAGATATAAATATAATTGTAGAAGGTATATCAGTGAAAAATCTCAGGTAGGTGGGTATTAATGAGAATTTTTCTAAAAAATATATTGAGTGTTGATCACTCAAATCTGGGGCTTTGGAATTATTTTTATTACATAAATGATTAGTATAGTTGATTATCTATGAAATATCTCCAAAATCATGGGTCTTTACCTTGGATTTCATAATAATATATTGACATTAACCATCCAACAGATGATAAATATCTATTTATGGACTTTTATCCTATATTTCATCATAAATAAATTTATGATAAAGATAAATAATCATGATATATATTGGAATACATCTCATAACCATAGATGTCTTGATTCACATTTCTTCATGATACGTAACGATGTTCTATAAGCCTTATCTTGGATATTTACAAAAGATCCATTCCAAAAAACATAATGTCTTGTAATTTAATTTATACACATTATGGTATTATATTATATATATCCGAATAAAAAAGTAATTGATTTCTTAGATTCATCCAAACTGTCATGGTGAAGTGTCTCCAATAGTAATCATTTGAAATACCTTTTTCATCACACTGTAGATAATCATCTCATAGGGATCAATATCAAATCACTTAATATGATTATGTATATATAAAAGTGATCTAAATTAAACATAAAACCATATTATATTTAACATGAATGAATGTAATTAAATTTTGGATTTTTTTTTGGAACCCATAATTGTTCACCACACACATGTCTATTAAATATTTAAGAAATTTGTATCATATGAAAATACACCTCATGTTTTACAAATGATGGAATTGGTAGTAGGAATTATTGAAGAACAAATGTTGGGAATCAGGTTTTCATTATAAGAGAATATAATTTTGTATTTTAATATATTCATGCTTTATGTTATAAAGGAATATAATGGATATTTTTATAATAAATTTACATAGAATAAATTTTTTCATTTTAAGGGGATCTTTAAAAAAATATTATTAGAAAAGAAGTAATATCAGCTACCTCAAACAAGGGATCCTTCATAGGTTGCCTCAACATCACCATGGGAGCTAACTAGCCAAGAGATGATTGTTGTCATGCATATGTCACATGGTGTATGTGATGGTGTGCTTTGTTAGTCTACACAATGGTAGGGAACAACCTGTGAGAGAATGGTTTAGGTGTTCTCGATGCCAACACTGATGCTGAATTGTAGGCAATCTTTTGAAAATCTATAATTTTGTTACATCTTTCAACATGCGAGATAATTATTGGATTAATAGTGGTATTCTCACAGTTCCTCTATGGAAAATATATGAAGAAACCTGTGTCTATTAAGTCAATTTGGTCAAATACTTCCAACCAGTCTATCTTTTCATCTTCAACATCCACTCATTTTCATCCCCCATTGAAAGGATTGATTGAACTAATGAGTCACACCCGACGTCATATAAATTATCCCACCTCTTGATAAAAACCACACCAGTCTTCTAAAACTATAAATATTGATATATATTAATCATATTTCTTGATAAAATCCATTCATTCAACTTATATTCACATGAATTTTATTAATGATATCACATGAATCCATCGCATGATGCACAATGGATCACACGATTAAATGTAGAAATACGCTATTTAATCATTAAAGTTAGAAATGCTGCATTAATGCATGTAAATGATTATTACAACATCCTGTGACCAGATTAATAATCAAGGGAAGTCCACAATGATTCCATCATAAGAAGAATCGCGAGACACAAATTAAAATGGTGTGGATCAATAATGTTCTTCCCCTAACATGTTGGACTGTGATGAGGCATAGGGTGTTACAATGTTTATGTGGCATCCACATGAAAGAAAATTCCAACAATAAATGCAAAGGGATTTATAAAAAATACGTGGATAGTTTTACCTTTTAACATAAAACATCAAAACCAAGAAATTTCTAATAAAATTTTTGTATTATCAATGAGTAAAAAGAAATACAACTCATATTATAACCATACCAACAATAAAAAAAATCAAGGTACAATATGAAATCTAAGACTAATAAAACTCAATGACATAAAAGGCATAAACATAAAACACCCAATCTAATCTCACCGCTAGAAGTAGATGACCAACACACTATATCAAAATGATTCAATAAATAACTGTTATAGAAATTACCTTTAACTATGACTCAATAAATGAGATTTTCTTACAATACAACGATCTCATATCATAGGTGGGTATAAAACTCATTATGATTTCTACAATGAACTACCAAATAATGAAAAATGGATAAATTATGTTACCATATCTATATTAAATTATTTACAATAATTTATTAATGTTTATATAAATGGAAAAATATTTTTCCTAAAATAATTATTACCAAACCAAACCATATTACCAAGAAAGAAAGAAAATATACCGTTAAAACAATTTATCAAATACAATTTTTTCATAAAAACTCAAAATATCCAAAAATCTTTGTAGAAAAACCTTTGTTACCAAGTGAAAATTCTATAATCATATGTGGTTTCAGAAAAAAATACCAATTCATCCCAATATAACACATACCATGTGCTCCAATAACACACACCTATTCCATAAGGTCATGTATAGATTAAATTAACTCAATAAAACCACCAAAACAAAATACCATGAATTTTTTTTTCTATGAATAATTTTTTTTATGGAATAAAATGAAAAAATTTCCAACAAACAATACCCAACCATAATTTAATATACATAATTTTAAGATTTTGAACAGAACTATGTTTCCACAAAACACCCAATTTCTAAAATTTCAGATACCACCACTAAATATGTTTCCCATCTAGCTTCAGAAAAAATTTCTCGATTGAATTTAAAAATTTCAATAGATATTAAATGAAGACTTCATGTTCTATTCCAAAGAAGTCATGACCAAATACACACACTTTTCAATCTTATGTGTATCCAATGAATGAAACAAAAACTATAAAAACCTACCCTAGATCTTCAATACATGAACATAAATATTATTACCTTCAACCCAAAAAATCATATGAAAAAATAATGAAATAACACCAAATAATGATATCCTTGAACTAATAGATATATTTCTCTAATAGAGTTAGGATGAATAAATTTAAGGAAAGTGATAAATAACAAGAACTTATCGTTGAATCCAAGTCTACAAAAAACATAGATTCTCTTATGAATCCATACCAGATCAAATAGAATGGTATTTTCCATTATTATAAGGGTTAATAATTCCAATTATGAACTATTTAGAGGAAATTAGAAATAAATTTAGTAAATTAAGATAGATAACAAATTTGAATTTAATTTTTCATGGTTCATCGTAAGGCTAACCGTGAGTTAATTGTGCATGGGATAGTGCCACCAAACACAACTCACATGATTTTTTCAAATAGATATAAAAACCATTTAATAACAATGATTTTATCCTCTATCTATAGCATCATGGTTTCTCCTAAGTAGCTACATAGTTTCTCTGAAAATGTTCACCTAACCGTGCATATAATTATTCTTAGTTGAATTAATTTAATCATCTAATAAAGGTGTTTAGTGATTCCTAAGAACCATTATCAAATAGTTCACCCCTATAAAAATACAAATAATATGAATATTCTCTTTTAAACCTTAAAAGGCATGACAAAATTAGATTAAATTCTTATAATACATAATTTAAGGGGAAAGAACCTAAAACAGAGTGTGATACATTCTCCACACCATTAGACATTCAATCTCAGGAAAGTAAAAAACAATAGTTTACCTAGAATCATTTTTCAAATTATTCCACCATTTACATCACAAGTTCCCAAGTTTCTTTCTAAATATGACTTTGTATCTATAAAACCCACACTAGAGTAATGAATATAAAATGAAATACATCCTCATACCTATCCAAATTAATATTAGAAAATGAACAAATGTAGCATCACAATAAAGGATAATGGGATATCATCACATCACATGGTTAGAGTCTGGTTGAGACTTCCTCATATATGATACATGAAACACATTATGAACTATGTTGAATTGTGGTGGAAAATCCAAATGATATTCCACCTTAATAATATGGTCATGTATCTCAAAAGGGAATATGTGTCAAGGATAAAACATTCGTTGACTCCCAAAACCATGATGTCTAATCAATGGAGAGATTATGAAGAACACATTATCATTAAAGATTAATGATAAAGACCATGGATAATGATTCACACTTTATTTTTATTAACTCTATGCCATCTCCAATATCTCCATGATCACATAATTATTCTCTATTATCACATATACAACTCATGGTCCATCAAATTAGGAATCAAATATTTCTTCCCAATAATTTGTAGAATGATTAGGTGACCCAAAAAATGAATCAAAATGATCCATATGTATCATGGCCTAATATCAATTATTATATATGAATTCCTCTAATAGTATATTCACTTCTCATGAGACACTAAAATATAATACAGAACACATAAGCTTGTCTTCCAATATAATATTATTACATTAAGACCATCCATCAATTTGATGGTGACATAACATTCTCATAGTCAATTGTTTCCAATGGTATTTCAATAAGGAATTGAAAATATGGGACATAAACCTTATATAATTTCCTGAAACTATCGATACTGGTTTGTCATTAATTTTTACCACCAATCGATGCATATTTTTTATAAATCATTCATTGTATTCGTTCAGGATTATACATCAAATGGGATAAAATTGTGAGATGATCCAATACCACACATATGGAATTTTTTATGACCTATTCCTGGTAAAAATGTTTCAAAATCCATTTATATCTTCTCTCATTTTGACTTGGGAATCCAAAAATACTACAATATACCTATTTTACACTATTTCTATACAATAAAATACAAAAGTGTAAGGTATATAAAAATGAACTTAGTATCTTTTAATATCTTTCAATCTCACCCAAATTTTTATTTCATTTCATTATACATTTTTTTCAATTTCCAAATGAACAAACCTTCTTGAATAGAGTTAATCCTGAAGGATTTGTCATGAAAAATAAATAGGTACGACGATATTATTTTAAAACAAAAAATATAATCCTATATCAATATTCCATCTATTAATGGTCTCTATGTAATTGAGTTTTAAAAAAATACTAATACACTCAGAATCAGATTTTTGTGTCTCTTTTACCTTCTCAACTAGAATAAATAAAAAGATATGAGACACAAAAATACAACACTACCGATATCTTCATAGTACAAGTTCACTTAGTTAATCACTAACATAAAAATCCATTAATCTAAATCCTCCTTTTACCTCAATCCATATAAAATTATTCTTATTACATCTTCTATAATGTTCCCCTTACCTGGTGTATATATCATGTCAAATTTAAATATTTGAAGATACACCATCCATCTTTATAGTCTCAAAATAAAAAATCATTGTGAGAAAATGCATGTCAAACACATATGACCCATAAACACTAAAAATTTCTCACCAAATAGGTAAAGATTCTATATCATCAAATCATGCTCTTTAATAACTAATTCTAAATCACATGATCTATAGTATTAATCATGAAACCATAACTTTCATGATCCATAAACAATAGCATGATCTCCCTATAAGAGAAAACATCTCAAACCATATCTCGAAGGATCATAATATGTTATATAACTTTCTCTAGATTGTGGAAATATAAGGATAGATGATGATATATGGAAAACATAATTCATTTAAAAGTACACTTTTAATTCATCATTCCATTGAAACACTACACATTTATTTTTTATATTTGAAATTTTCAAGATAATCATTAACATCCCGAACAAAACGTTAGTAATAATTAGAAATGCTATTGAAATAACACATATAAAATGAATTATTTGGGGCTTTATAAAAGATAACATCCCATATATTTTTTCAGATTAATAGAAACACCTTTTTTGAATATATTTTGTCTATGGAAACATACCAATTGAATCCAAAAATCCAACATTGAATGTATTGTATTCATAAGATGATGAAATAAGAAATTGAAATATATTTTCATGCGATTCTTATGATAATATTTTGTTCTATATTTCCCCAATATTTTATCCAAATACACCACCACAAAATTAATTAGATATCATTGATATATGAGATTCATCACTTCAATAGAGAGAGATATTGAATTTTTCAGAATGACTGGTATAATCATATACACGTAATGGCCATATATAGTTTTGAAGGATTTTTTCTGAATATCCTCATCCAAAACCCCTAGTTGGAGATATAAAAATGATATAAATTTAAAGAGAACCACTACGATCCCTCATAGGATCCCACCCCTCCCCATTCTCTTGAGTCTAGGTGGAATTTATACTATGAATAACACATCATCCCTAAGATTACAATGTATAGATATAAATGTCGAGGAATGAAATACAATTGGGGGAATATTTTCTAGTTGAAATTAAGACAAACACAACTAATATACCATACCTAATTCACTATTAAATGATGCATTAAATCATAGTAATACAAAGCAAAGTAATACCAAAGGACAACAATACCAAAATACAACATATTCAATATTAGAGTACTAAAGAGGTTGAATAAACAACATATATCAAAGAAAACAAAGACTAAAATTCATTGATCACAACGTGATCTTTCCTCCAAATCCATAGTAGAACCCAAAATATCATGATGAAAAAGAACCAATGTTCTATATTAGTTGGTGTGTAGTGAATCCAAGTTGGGTTTCCCAAATGAAATACCCACTCAATCCATCGGGATAAAACATGTTATAACATTTATATAAAACAATTTTTATTGGTGAATTTAGATAAATTAAATTAAACTTGTTTATATCAAAATATAAAATAACTTATATACCAATGACGTTTTCCCAAACCAAATATATTTACAAATATTGCAAGAAAATATTTTTATAACTATCTAAAAACACCAATTTTAGCATAACCCACTCCATTAAACATAACCACACATCCAAAAATGCATGAAACCATTGACCTCTCAATATTTGCAAGTGGAAATTCATCCATTCAGCATGATTTCATATGAAGAACTATTTTTATGGGGGAATGTTCATATTCCTAACCATCCCAATTTTTATGTGGGAAACATCATACCTTTATCTTCCCCAAAGCACATTTACAATCACAAAACAATATAAAAAACCAAACTAAACCAATTATTCCAAATCATATGGGTAAAAAAATATTTTTATTGAAATCAATTAAATAAAGAATATTTACATGAATATAAGCAAAACACTTTTTTTAAAATCATCATTTTAAAATCATTCATGAAATAAATTTTCTCCAAAATTACACAATATTAACCAAACATCACAAAAGACTGTTTCCACTAAGAATTACATAGAAATTATGCAATCAATTCCTTGAAATATAAACAATTTTAAATATATATTTCAGATTATAATAGTATTAGTTAAGAGAATTGCAAAGTTCATTATAAATTATGGTGAAAAATAAAAATAATGTGAATTATTCTTCAAAACCATGTTGAATCTCTAAAAACAATCCTTTGATCTTGTTTCCTAAAATCAACACAACCATATATCATTAGGAATTTAAAAAACTGTTATATATTTATTCCAAATAGATTAGATATATGAATACATGACTAGGATGAATAATATATCTATTTGAGAGTAACAAGAAAAGATAATTACCAATAGATTCATCTTTCAACGCACTGTAATTTCCCACAATACTTCTCTTGGATAACCTATAATAGATTCTATAAACATTAGAAGGATAGAAAAAAACATTAGGTGTTTAATATATGAAAAATTATTTTTTAAAGGAAATCCTTAGTGATACCAAAAATTTAATAAAAAACATTCTTAATTTTGTATGGTTATATTTCATGGTTAGAAAATCCATGTGAAAAGATTTCATATTAGTATTTCTCAAGTAAAATCATTCAGGGTTCACTTGAAGGATTAACAGAATCATGCGACAACTATTTAGAGTCTCTCGTCCCCCAAAAATAATTTCTTCTCCTATGTGGAAACATTGGTTTTCTTAATCATATCCCTATATTTTCACATATATTGTAGCCTTTGTCTCACATTACACTGTTTGCAGTCGGGGTTTCAATGTTATAATAACCATCATCAAACAACACACCTTTATAAATTACCTATGAAATAACCAAATGTCCTATATACATTCCAAATAAACACTAAAACACTTTAAATACATTAAATAAATAAAATATTGTTACATAGGGGAAAATACAGAGGCAATATTCACTACACCATTTGTATTACTTCTGAAAAAAGTAGTGAAAACCCATTTTATGGAATGATTTGGGCCATTTTTCAACCATTAATTTCCCCCATTCCAATATATATTCTGTATTACATACATGTTTCAGAAAAAATTAATATTACATCAATTCTTTTATATGGAAATAAAATCTCGTTCGTATCCAAAGTTTACTTTGATATGTTAACAAATAAATCATTCGACTCTAGTTGAATGTGATCCCATCGAATCGCATGATTAGAAACATCTTCATACCTAATTAACTAAGAGAGGCGAAACGTATTATCTGCTTAACTAAACCTTTTTGGCAATTGAAACAGATATAACACCTCATCATCCCATTCTAATTTCTTAATTGAACATATTTATCAAGTAGATAGTAATAAATTCATTTGAAAAAGAAATATTTTCAATCATTGGGTATATTATAAATAACTCATGATCAATCACCTCGAACATAAATGGACATTAATGATGATATACATATGATTTCTAATGACTTTGATCATTATCCATCCTCGACCAGATCAAGTGAGTCTTCTATGTTATCTCTTGGACAGGGCATGGACCAAAAAATGAAGTATCACGTGATTCCACCCAAAATGTATATAACTAAAAGGACTCCCATAAAATGATTCAGAATAATCCATATGTATTGAGGATTGATAAATATTTTTATATGAGAAATCTACTAAAAATATATGATCATCCCATGAGCCAAACAAATCTATTAAAAAATAATGTAACATATATTCTCTGATTTGTTTCATCCATTAAAATTTTCTTTTCTACCTTATGATGATATAACATTCTAATATTTAATTTAGTCTAAAGGCCTTGCTACACGGATTTTCATAAATGAGACAATATTCTTAGATATCAGTTCAATTCTATCTAAATTGGTACACAATTTCTTTTTTCAACATCATGGATATAGTTTTTTAATAATAAATATTTTATATAAGATTCATGGGGTGGGATTAAGTGGGGAATCTTTGTGATATGATAAACTATCACCCATTTTATATAGTGTTTTTGAATGAATTTTTGGGATACCTATTACGAAATCCATGGATATGTTCTCCAATTTCCAAATAATAATAGATAAGGACAGTAATATACATAATGATTGTTGGTTCACTACCAAAAACATCATAAATGATAAGGGTTTCAAAATGAACTCAAATTATTTCCTATTAATGTGGACCCATAATAAACATTCATTAAATACAGTAAAAATCATGTATATTCAATTATTAATAGCCAAACTCAAATGTTGGTATGCATTAAGAATATGTTCCTAATATGAAATAAGTTCATCCATCAAATTTAGAGGCCACCAAAATAAAATCCCAGACATGAGTCATCCCTTAATGGTCATTCCATCATTATGATTTTAACCCATATATAAACATTCAGAAATATATGAATCATCTTCTTTAAATATATCATCTATATTAGGAGAAAAAGAAACATTAAAGAATGCAACAACACGTCTTCAATCTATATAATCCAAGTTCATGTTTTCTATAACTAAAATCAGTTCCCACATATCTAAATTCTACTTTACCAACTAACTCTATAAAATTATTATTAATAATTCATCAACCATGTTGCCTTTAATAAATGTATACATCAGGACAAATTCAAACATTTTGAGACACTCCATCCATATTATTATTATGATATTTAATTCCAATTTTGAGAAAATGTGTTTCATGACTTTATAAAATGTAAAAATTTTAAATTTCTCTCCAATGGGCTAATGAAGATAATACATAAAAGAGTGTACTAAAATAACTGACTCTAAATCATTTTTTTGTAGTTCATTTCAGAAAACCACAACAGCTATGAGACATAAGAAACAACATGACCTCCATGCATGAGAACACATTCCAACCGATCCCTTAAAGCATCGTTGTACTCCATGTACCATTGTACAGATTATAAAATATATGTATTGATGCAAGAGTAAAGTGGACATTATGCTCTTGAAAAGTATTTAGAAATTCCTTTTTCCAATTAAATAAGTTATTATTCCTTGTCAAAGGTGTAACATGTGAATCTAGTCATGAAAATCTATGAAAAAGAGTCAATAATAATATTCTAATCCAAGTAAGCTATGCCACTCAAAGATATTATTTGGTGGTTCTATTAGAACACCATCTATATTTTCCAGATCTATAGAAACAGCTCTTTCTGAGATTTAATGTCCATGTAAATGTACCCATGGTATCAAAAAATCACACTACAAAAACATTACAAAAAATAATGATCCCTTAGGATTCAAAACACTATATATATGGGTTTATCATGGTCCAACCTTGTTTTGTAATACACTAATATTTCATCGTGAAACACCGGCACAAAATAATCTGGATAAATTCAAAATATTTAATTCCTCATTTCTATATAGACTATTGATGCATTCATAAAACTTAAAGTCATAATAACATACTAGTATTTTCCATATATACTCTTGAATATTCTCTTCATAATATCATTCTTTTGAGTCTACAATTCGAGATATCCTAAAATCATATAAAATTTAAAGAACCATTGGGCGCCTCACAATTGATATAACATATCATCAATTCATAGAAGTTGATATAGATTAATATTAGTAACTTGGTGAAGCTAATGATAATCCACAAATATCCAAATAGTTTAATCCACCATTTTTGACATACATGATTGGTGCTTCAAGTAGAGATGTGCTAGGATGAATGAACAATTAACACACCAAATTTTCCAAATACACATTAGATTAACATAAATATATTGGTTCCATATGATTTCATAAAAGGGAAATTGGACAGGTTCGATGAATGTTAAAACTAATTTAATTCACTCCAATTATGTATTGTAACCCCATTTAATATTGAAAAAAAAACATATGAAAACTGATAAAAAAGATATAAAACAACTACTCTAAATATCAAAAATTATTTCCAAAGTCATCTCTAGGAATATTTATGAGATCATTCCAACATATGGTGTTAATAAGATTATTTAACCTACATATACATTTAGACATCCTTTAAAGATATGGTCAATTCCATCAATAGTCACAAAAATAACCCATCTTGTATAATAGTTGATGTCAGATATTAACATTTATAACCAATCCATTCATAGGATTATATCATAGTAAACCATAAAAATAACAGAGAAGTCCCATATAAATTCATAATCATAACCAATTATAAAATATACATTACAAATAATGTCTTTGTATTCTCTTTATCTAGAAAGAGTATGTTGTTTCAAAACAAAATGCATCATCTCAACATGAAAACCTAGAAAATCAATAAAACAAGAAGAAATAAATTAATATGATGAACCCATATCAAATAAATCATTCATGATGGAAGAATTAAAATGAGTCAAGCATCTCACCATAGATGGTCTATATTGATAATCTACAATCACTTATTTATCTCCATTAAACTACTTACTCACTACAATTTGATCATTGTTTCTAAATTATATTTCTCTTCATACAGAGTAATGCTATTCTTTTAATCCCTATGGATATTTTAGTTTTTATGATGAGAAATATTTTTTATCCCCTATCCAATGGAATAATACAGTTCCAAAAAAACTTGAGAGGTGTCCCGAACACCTTATCATAGAGTTTAATGATAATAGCACTGAAGGATCTCCATCTTATTGCAATTTTGGCATTCTCTAAGTGGTTCCATAATATCTTACTTCATGGGATAAAAAATATCCACAATAAAAAACATCTAGGATTCATATTAGTCTTTGGAGGAATATCCACTGATCCAGACATACGGTTATGAGTCATCACACAACCATGTCCCTCTTCCACCTGTTCAAAACATTAGACTTCCCTCCATTTCATGTTGGTATCAAAATGAATCCTCCACTTGTAGCTAATCATATTTACCCTAATTTTATAATCTATCTATTTACAATCAATGTATAATATATTATAAAATTATTGGAAATCATTGAATGAATCTCTTGCCTTAGACTCAATTAAAAAATAACTTCTTTCAATGATTCACTAGAAGAAACTCTTGGTGAAAAGAAGAATCAATTCATAAATATAGCTACAATTTTTTATCACTGATAATTCATTCTCCTTCACGAAGAAAATGTACATATTTATATTAATTTATATGGATTACTGATATAATTGATTATTATACAATTCATTAAAATCCTCACATGAAACACCTTGGTAAAATTTATCCGAAACTTATAAATCCCACCACTAACAAGAAATATTTTCTATATTTTATATTTCCAAATTTATTTTCTACTAAGATTGTGTGCCAAGAAAATTTAATATTAAATTAATCATCTACAACCACAGTTGTGCATTATTTGGTTCCTAATCATCCAAAAATATTGGGGGATTCTCCTTCTAGGACTAAATGTGATGATGTAATTTTTCAGTTTTATTTTTTCATGTACCTATATCCATGACCAAAAAAATGTAGACAATACATTAAACAATTTATTAGTTCACTTCTGGTTTCAGTGAAACCACATTCTTAACAGCCACTTTCGATTGGATTCTATGATGCCTATATTGTTCAGTTTCATATTATTAAAATAAATTCAATATGTATTAGACCCTAACAACTATACAACTATAAATTGAAATTATACCATATCAAATAAATCAAAATAATGCTTTCAAAAATTTAAATCTTTTTCTCTCCAAAGAATTTTGTAAAATAACATCTTGCTTTTAAAAATCAACCCATTTTAAAAATATCACTAAAAATAATTTTTAAAATATCAAAATTGAAATAAAATTACATTTTTTTCAAAAATAAACATATATTAATTAAATAATTATTCATTAAAAAAATTATTAACTCTCATTGGTATGTCATTTATATCAACTCATTTCATGATAATCTATTTTGATAAACCCATAAAAAATAGATTGAAACTGTTATTACTTTTTCTACACAAATTATGTACCCAAATCCCAAGTAACCTGATGTTCATCCAAAATACCTTAGCTTCACCATTTTGTGAAATACATTTCATCTTCTAAAAATCATACTCCATTATACTAACCCAACTCAATGATTTATCAAGAATTATTATCCTAAACCATGACCAAAAAACCAATGAAACTAACCAAAAAATAAATATGGACTGGTGTGGACTAATGCAATTTTTATGTAAAGTACCAGACAAGTTAATACTATTTATAAATCATACCCCTCTACATTAGCATTTTTTATTTAGAAATTGTTACTAGGTCATAAGCGACCCGCCAAGACAAAAAATGATTGCAATAAATTCTAAGGGATTAAAGACAATTAGTGGATGATTCTCCCTATGAAAGTAAAACCACCAAAACTAAAATACCACAACCAAACAACCAATAAATTTATTATTAAACAATAGTAAAACAATAGAAAGAAATACCAAAAGACAAAAATTAGAAACAAAACCATATCAAATATTAGGGTAACAAATCAGAATACTAAAACACAATGACCAAAGACACCAATGATGTAACTCCATAGTACTCACCATCCTATAAGATCCAATTCCATATTACATCCCAAAGTACCACCATTCATCCCTAAAGGAATGTGATACATTTAATTTTAAAAAAAATCGATAAATGATATCTAAAAAATCAATAATGTTATCAATAAGTGGTGAGTAATAAATCCCATTTGTCTTTCCACAAATGAAATCCCTACTCATGCCACTAGGATATGACATGTTGGAAAATAAATATATAACAATTAATATACAAAAATTTGGACCATGTTATATCATAATAGAAAAAAATTACCATAACAAAACATTTTTCCAAAACCAAATCCATTTCCCTATAAATCAACAAAAAATTTAATAAAAACCATTTTAAAACATTAATTTTTTTAATAACCAAATCTATTCCATATTTTCACACATAAAAAAATTAATGCAATTAAAAAACTCCCTATACCAATGAGTGGTGAGTTATAATTTCACTAAGACATAACGTGGTGATGAATTTTAATGGGATAATGTTCATAAGCTTACCCATCCCACTTTAATGGTAGAATATAATCACAACCATAACCATCATAATTGCACAAGAACTCACACCCACCATTTTTCAAAAATTCAATCAAAACCAAATTCGCTATACTATTTCAATAAAAAATACTTTTAACGAAAAAATTTCTAATATAGTTATTTCATTGAATAAAACAAATAAATATTTTTAAAATAAATATGTTAAAATAAGTAAAAAATGAATTCTATGAAAATATTCAATAATTTTAACCAAAAAACAATAAAATGGTTTCAACCAATCTTTGAAAATAGTAATTTAAAATCACTTTAAGGAAATAATATAAAATTGAAATCCATCCATCTTGTTATAATGAGATGAATCTACAGTGATTCCACCACCAACAATAACAATGATTAAAATGAAGAATGATAGGAATTATTCAATAAAATATATTTGTATCTCCAAAACCCACCATAGATATTGTTCCTTAACATCAAAACATCTGTATCTCATTACAATTGGCATAATATATCATTTACATATATCACAAAAGAAATATTTATATTAATAAAAGAGAGGAACAAAGAATATATGTAAGGAAAATCATGAATAACGAAGACTTACCAAGAAACATGATCTCCAATGAACCAACATTTTCTAATATATTTCATTACGAATGAATTGAATAGTCTTGAAAAACTTTTGAAGGAGTGAAAGTTGAGTTTGGATAATAATAGAGGAAAAATTAGTCGTATATAGGTAATAGAAATCGGGACCCACAATTTAAGGATCTTATTTTTAACTATGTTTGATTATCATGAATAGATATGGAAACTTCACACAAATCATATACATTCCTATGCATCAAAAATAAAGTAACATAGTTGGCTAACATGGTTCATCAAATGACACATCAACTATATAGAATTCCTAAATCCAAAATTTAACTATTTCTCTTTGCTGGCCCCATGGTTTGGAGAACTATATGTCAAACCATGAACCTACTTGGTAGCCCCAATATCACATATCATAGTTTCATATATAATGATTTCATGGTTTCTATAAACTATTGTCATACATGATCAACACGACAATCGCAAAAATCATAGTACAATTCCGTTGAACCTTCCCAGACATCACCGCAAAAATATAAAAACATAAAATACCAAAATATACAATTACATCATTTAAACTATTAGTGGTACACCCACTCAATAAATTTAATATCTCATCAATTAACGGAAGAGGGTAATATTTCATAATCATAAATTGATTAAGATTAGTATATTCAACACATAGACAAAGAGATACAATAAAATATTTCACAAAGAGGACCAATGATGACCATGATAAAGTACTCGGGCAATTAGACCATTTTCATTCCTAGTCTCCCTACTAAAAATTCCACTACTTTAATTCTATTTGTTCCATATAATAAGACTAACGTGTGATAATTTTGTTCATTGGTAGGAGATAAATCATAAACTCCACTAACCTAGTGGCTGTAAACTGTAATATTTTTTTGGAAAAACATCATGAAAATGACAATAATTATTTTAAAACCTCTATTATATATCTCACCATAAAATGAAAAGGTCAATGAGGCCTGGAGGATGAAGATATTTCCAAAATTTATTTCCAACAATCATTCCTCACTTTCCTATTCATTCTTATATAATTTAATGATATTCAAAATGCCTTCATCGATGGTAAAAGTTAACATTCTTATATACCTATCTCTATGAGATTTGAGAATTTTTATCCACTATATAATTTTTATTAGGTCATAGACATCCATATCACGAAAATAGAAATCCTAAATAGATTAACCACCATAAAATTTTTAAAAACATGATTTTCATATTACAAGTTTCCATTTTCATTGTCAAAGTATATTTTTTAGTTTAAAAACATATAGAATAACCTCAACATGAAAACTTTTAATATCAATATCATGAGAACCATTAAAATATGGGTTGCACCATTATCAATAAAATATAGAATAATTATAGAATTAAAAATAATTATATATTGGGAATATTTTTCACAATCCTATATTCAAGTTATATGTTTTGATGATTCAAAATATCCCTCCAATTAATCTGATGATTTTAAATATGTGTTTCTAAATGTATATATATTTAAATATGTTTTAAATTTTTTAGTTTATATTAAATTGCACTATCTTATGAGAATTGACGATTTATTTTATCATAATTAGAAAGTATCACATAATTTATTATCTATTGACGTTTGAGTACGATCATCTAGAGAGATTCACTTGTTTAAAGAAGATTATAATGGGACATTAACATCTAAAAATTATTTCCAAAGACAATAGAATTTTAGGATACAAATTTTTAAAATAAAACCTTATCTTATGAATGATAATTATTATTTAATTAATTTAAGTGGCTTTATCTTATGTGGATGAGATGATTAATCATATGAAATATATCTTATGATAAACAATTTTCTCAGTAGATATCTAAATAATATAAATTACTTCATAACATCATGATTAATTTTATAATATCTCGATATGTACCATTATGCCTTTATATAACATCAAAAAGAGATTATCATTTTAATAAATTTTGGTTAATACGAAACTATACTGAATTGAAGAATCTTAAGAAAAATATGTTTTCCATCACAAAACAAATTAAAATACTTGGAATTTTTGGATACATGGCCCCAGTAGCCTATAAAATCTAGATCTCCTTATATATCTCACATTACTGTTATAGTTTCCTGGCATTCAAGTTCAAACAATCATATAAAATAATTATTTATCTAATACTAAAAACATGCGATGTAGAAGTGGAAGAATGATTTATGATTAATCATTGAACACCATAGGAAAAACACTAAATTCATATACATAGTTGAGAAATAAAATCATTTATGTTATGCTTAATAGTTTTATCAGTTTCACAAAAGTTCATCCCATGCTACACTATAATGTCTATCATTTCCTAAAAACTAATCATCATCAATTGTTAGATTTTTCTTGCAGGTATGTACTGCTAATGTTATTAAAATCTTGTATTTAATTATATTAGGTTGTAATAAGTGTTTGATTTTGTATGAACATGTATAATTATTGTAATGTTTTATCCTAGTTAAAATTTATTTGTACATTATATTGATGTGAAATAAGTTAATACTCTGTTTGGATCCCTAAATAATATGGCTGTATTAGTAAAAATAAATATGCTTATGGATAAAAGTTTTGGTTGAGTAGAAAAGGGGATTTATCATTCCTAATGAACTATTAATCCCTATTTTTAATTTCATTCTTACATGTTTTCATATTTCGACTACATTTTTTCTTAATGAACTAGTTTAATTGGAATACTTCAAATAGGGTGATCTAAAATTCAATAACATTCATAGAATAAAAAAACACATATAGAGTGTTTAGTAAATAATTATCCTAGACATAATTATTATTATAGAAAGTGATTATTAAATTCATATTTTTAAATTGTTGAGGTCCAAAGAACATTCATCAAGTGTATTCTAATATTTTCAACTGAGATGGTATGTCAGTGGATAGAGCTCCATACATCAATTGTGAAAACTATGATTTTTATAAAACTCGCAAGATAATTTTTATGAAAACCGATTGTATTAAATTCTATATCAAATTAACCAATCCTTACAAATTACAAATTATGAACATGAAACATGGTAAGCAACAAGCATATAAAATTTTGATTTAAAATCAAAATCTATGAATGTTATCATTTATGGTTTAGGAGCAGGTGAGTTCACAAGGATATTTCAAAAAAAATACTACACTTGAAATGTGGAAAACTATTGTAGTTTCATATGATGTCATTTAAAAAATCAAATATCATAGATATTATACAAGTAATATAATTTTTAACACATAAAATATGGTTAATAAAGAGATAATTACACAAAAAATTGAAGACTCGATGAGATTGTGAATAAAATTTCTAATTTAGGAATATTTATCATTCACCCGGAATTTTAATTAAATGTTCTTAGATTAATACCACCCAAGTGGAGTGGGATATTAGTAACCAATGGAAAATCTATAGTACTCTATAAATTAGTTATAAAATATTTAATTGGAATTCTCAAGATGTTTTAATTAGAAAAGGAAACTGCAATTGAATATCTCAAAATGATCAAAATGGAAAATGTTTCCTTCTTAGACTATACATCTAATGATGGAACAAAATGAACAAATTAAAAATCTATAAAAAAAATTCAAGTTCAATACGTCTCAAGAAAACATGATTCAAATGACGATATCAATCAATTTTGTGAAAATCTAAAATAGATTTCTATTAATTGGTGAGGTTTTAAAAGATAGTTTAAAAATAAAAAAAATTACGGGGATAACTAAAAAGATTTGAGATTATGTGAATGTAAAAAAATATGGACACTTTAAACATAATTATCCTAAAATTAAATATTATTGTTAGATAGAAAAGAAATAATTAAATAATACTGTATATAATAAGTTGAAGAAATCTATTAAATCCACATGTTGTTCTTTTTATGATTCATGAAAATGAAAATACATGGAATTAGACATTGATGATGAAAATAGAAAAGGAAAACATATGTTCTAATGAAAAATTTTATAAAGACATTTTTATTAATTTTATTTGATATAAAAAAATAAGAATATAAAAATTACTCACATAAGTATATAAACAAGTTCAACATCATGTTTTAAATAATGTATGAAAGAATGAAAAAAGAAAAATAAATAACTATTTAATTCTTATAATAATTTTCTGGTAAATAGAAAAATTAGAAAAATAAAATTTTAGGCATAAAAATAAGTTAAAAAAATATAATATCTAAAATAACGAACAAGTCAAAACTGTTGAAAACCCCTAGAAAGTGGTTTGAAGGATTAAATATGTTGCATGTGTCTTTTAAAAATGGGATTATTATAAAAAAATTCATAGTCAATTGATATTTATAAAATAAAAATTTGAAATTTTATTCAAATATGAATGGCATAATCATTATACAAACCGTTTTTCCTTCATCTACAAAAATACCTTACAAACGTTATTTTTTTCATTAGGGGGGAATTTGACATTTTTTAGAATTTTTTACTTAAAAATCTATATGTTTATTAAAATAAATGTTTTTTTATTTGAAATTTAGCTTCAAAAAATGTATATTTTTATAGAAAATAGATGAAATTCTAGATTCTTATATATTTTATAGAATTAATTTTTAGACCCAAATGGTTTCGGGTACCAAATAATTCTATTGATTGATTTTTCATTGTATCGAACTGGATGCATGAACAATAGTAAAAAATTATTTATAGATAGTTGTTTTTCAAGAATATTAATATAGATTACATAATTTTTAATTATTTATCCAAATTATGTAGAGGATATGTCACATTAGGTGAAAATGAAAATGAAAAAATAGTTGGCATTGGATAATTTGTAACCCCTTAGTATATTCTCACAAATAATATATATTATGTTTTACAGATTCAAGAAAAATCAAATTGGAATTTATAAATAGTGTGATGGTAGTTATTCATTTGATTATTCTAATAAAGATAAATTATTTTTTAAATATCAACTCCCAAAATTTAATGGACCTTGAATAGGAAAATATTTAAACACTTGATATGAATTACATATGTAGACAAAAGAAAAATTGGTTAAATTCTAAAATTGATGAATATTTTTGAGGATGTTGATGGATTATACATTTCAATGATCATCACATGTGAATTTTTTCTAAAACAAATTTTATATTGAACATAACAGATCCAAAATTTGGAAGAATGAATCTATGTGATGCATGCAAAATGGTAAAGCAACACAAGTCATCTTATAATCCAATTAAATATGTTTCCCCTTATTGACCTCATGATATTATTAATATGGAATTTTATTGGACCTACTGGTATTTCAAGTCTTTTCGGTAAGACATTTTTTATGTTTTAGATTATGATTTGTAATTGTTTATATGGTTTCACATTTTTAGGCATAAATGTAAAGTTAGTATTTAGTTTATTAATTTAAGTATATATGTTAACAATTATTTTGTTTTAAAATCATTCCTTTGATAATTTGTCATGGTTGCGAGTATGATAATTATGAATTTAATTATTATATCTCTAAGAAATGAATTAAACATAAATTATTTTCCCCCAGGACACCACAACAGAATAGTGTTTTCAAAATGATGAAATGACATTGCAATAAATTTATAGGACAATTATGTGTGAATATCACTTCCCAGCATATTTATGGGATGAGTCTCTTAAAAATTGAATTATATAATTGAAATAGTACTAATAATACCTATAGTATATAAACCCCGAATGAGTTATAGGATAACAGAATACTCAAGGTAATATAATTCAATGTATTTTGATTTTTTCTCTAAATTATGAATAAAAAATCCAATCATGGAATGATAGATCTAATGGATGATGAATGTATATTCTAATGTTATTCTACAACTTTTAAATCCATTAAATGTTGAAAAAAAAGTAATGGATTGTTGAAGAATTAACACATGTTAAATTTGATGGAATTGATCTTTTCAGTCATGATGTGATTCAAATTCCAATTCAGAATGATTCAATCAATAATATGAGACCTAAACATCTTCTTAATGAAAATAATGATTATGATTTAGAACCTAATAGTTTTAAACTAAATAAACTAAGTGTTGACACTAGTGAATCATACATTTTTTGTAGAATACCATGAATTGTTAAATAAAATCCATTATAAATAGTTATTGGAATCATAGATGAAGGAGTATGAACCATAATAAATATAGTAAATTTAGTATAATTATATGTTTTTGAATTCCAATAAAAACATAAATAAATAGATTAATCGTTATCATATGAGATTTGTTTATTATTAATTCATGATAAGATAAACCAATAAAAAAAGAATAAGTTTTTGTAATTTGTTAAAATAACATAAATCAATAACATATTTGAAGAAAATTGGTTTTTTAAAGTATAAACCTGGTTTAATAACCAAAAACACAACATTATTGGTTTGTGAATGATATAAACAAGAATAAATAATATACTATGATGATAAATTTTATCCAATACAAAAATTAGAATATATTAAAATCATTCTAGGATCTTGATACTATAATATGTTTTTGTTATATCAAATGTACATTAAATAATATTTTTAAATGGGTTGTTAACAGAAGAATTTCATGTAACACAATCTCATGGTTTTTAAGATCCCAGTTTTCATAATTCATTTTTTAAACACAAAAAATAACTATGTAATCATAAAAATGATACATGGTAATGGTATTAAATACTATGTTGTTTTCATTTATTAAATTATTTTTCAATTGTAATAGTTGATGATATAATATTTTGTAAAAAAACCTTTCTCTGATTTTTTCTAGTAAAAAATATTTGGTTGTTGTTGTTTTCATATCAAAAAATAAAATATGACGCAATAAAATATTAAAACAGCAGAATTTTTTTTAAATGATTATTATAGGTGAACTTAGTAAATACATAGGATTTTAGGTTCAGCATAATGATTTTGGAAACATTTTAAATCTGAGAAAATACATACATAACATACATAAGATGTTTGGAATTGAAAATAGTATGACCTACCCAACTACCATTTATCCAATATCAAACATAACATGCATGGAGCATGAAAATTATCATTTAAATAATGTATAGAGGAATCATTGGAAGTCTAATATACCTTAATTCATGAATGAAATTGTTGGAAAAAATCCCTTCAAGGTAGCATTGAAGCATTTTAGAGGTTATTGTGTTTGTTGATAAAGTGGATAGCTGAGTAGTGATTATTGACAAAGCAAAACAATGACATAAAAATTTATTGACAAAGAGGATTTCATGATGGAATGTCGAGTTCAAGAGCTGCGTTCAACGATCCATGATTGATTCAAGAACGTCGACACAAGGAATGGATGCTCTGGAGGAGGTACAAAAGAACAGATACAAGGTGGAGTGTAGGAAACATCCGCGCCAAATGTTATTCAAGATCAGAAGATCGGAATATGGACAACGAAACAGGTTCGTGCAAGTTTGGGAGTTGGTCGTGTAAGTGTCTAGTAGGACCGAAGACTTCCGCGCTGAGACTGGGTCACGCAGGTGACTTGTGTTCCATCGCGTAGGGTGGTCAATTTGCATTTAAATACTTGACCACCCTCTTAATTAAGTACCAGAGTTCAAAACATTGAGAAATTAGAGCTCCTGTCGCGCAGGTGTGGTGGTCGCGCAAGTGGTGTGTGGGTCGCGCAAGTGAAGTTGCGCGCCGATGGTTGAAGTTCTGTGCCAGTATGAGAAGTTGTGCGTCAGTTGGCTGTTACGCACCAATATTGGTTTGGGAATTAAAGGAAGAGGGTCGCACAAGTTTGGAGATGAGGAAGCTTGAGTCGTGCAAGTGTCTAAGAAGGACTTGCGCGCCCGTTGTGACTTGGGTGTCGATACTTGCACGCCAAGATTGACTTGTCCTCCTGGAAAAGTTTATTTCCAGCAATGATTTTCAGGCTGCGTGGAAGCTGGAAGTTTGCCCGATACCTTCGGTGCAAATAGATATTCATCTACAGGTGAAATTTTTTACTTCAACAGAGCATCTACAAACAAAGAAAAATGCATTCATTCATTCAAATGAAGAGACCTACAGTTCTATAAATTGTGAGTGTATTTCTTCCAAGAGCAGTGAGCTAAGGAAGAGAAACAAGGTGATCCTCTCCACTGGTAGAGAGCCAGAGAGTGAGAAACAAGGAGAGTGACCCTTGTAAAGCAGTTAGATGACCCTAAACCGTGTAAAGGCAGTGAGCATGGGCTTAGAAGTTATCTAGCCCGAACATTGTATCCATATCTAGTGAAGATTAGTGGAATTTTGTACGACCGACAACTTGTCGACATATGCTCCTTGGACGTAGCCCTTTACAGAGAACCATGTAAAATTGATGTGTCTTGTGCATACTTTACTCTCTATTTACTTTGTGCAACAGTAAAAAGTGATAAGAGTGTTTTTCTTAACAGTGAAACAAGATCAGAACGGGTGTTAATCTTAAATTATTCATACCCTGATTCACCCCCCTCTCAGGGTATTTAGCCTTATTGACCTAACAAAAATACATTAGTTTTTCAACATGTCTTTGTCTATGATTTAAATTTAATAGAAAATAATAGGATTTTAAGGATGTGACATGAATTCTATGTTATCCAAAAGGTACCATAAATATTTATCATATTTATAAAAAAACTCAAAATTTTAATTTAATTTCCTACTCATATAATGAATTTACTGGATGTAGATTTTATATGAATAGAATCATGGGAACCTTTCATTTTCATGGTAAATCATTGGTGCCTTGGTAAAATTGGATGAAATATTATTGTAAGATTGTAAACAACGGAAAATGAACTTGTTTCTATAGGAAGTTGTTGTGATATGGTTTTGTGGATAAAACACACCTTAATAGATTTTGTATTTAAATTTTATCACATTCCAATTAGATTTGTTAAAACTAGTTTTTTCAAAATATCATAAAATTCAATAAACCATTAAAGAACTAAGAACATTGATTATAGTAATATTTTCTTGAGATATCTTGCACAGGAAAATGATATCTCATTATAATTCATTTTCATTGAAAATTAATCAGCAGATATTCATAAAAAACATTTTTCTATGAAGAGATTTTATTTTATTATTTCATAATTGGGTATGATTCCTTTTGTAAACTAATATTTTATGCTATATCTATTATATATAATTTAAACATGTTATTTATTATAATCATTATTCCATTTTTCTACTATTTTGAGGACAAGCAACATATGACAGTCTATGTCTCCTACTCTTAGTAATAATTTCCCATCACATTATAATGGGACCGCTTGATTACCACAAACAAAAAATATCATGTCTGAACTCCATACACAATACAAATTCAATACCATTGAACCAATCCTTAATATTTATTTATAAAATTGTTACCCTAATCTCAATACTTGTCCATCCCTATTATAATTTCTAAAAAATAATTTTTATTTCTTTGACCATTAGAATAAATCCTTTTTGTCATTCAATAAATTGTTTTTTGTAAGAGCTATTTATTATTCATTTCTGGACAAAATATATATGTTATTGAAAAAATTATTCAATCATCAGTGATGAGAGTATGTTTTTGAAGAGTTTCAAGAAAACTTGGTTTTAAAGATAGATCTTTGTTAGTTTTATGAGTCGGCTATTGTAAATTCCGGTAATGATGATGGCCTAGTTACATCCTCTATAAATTAGAGAAGTATTTATCTACCCCCAATAACATTAGATAAAGTGTTTAATGTTCTCTATAAATGATATCTATTCTTAAAAAACACATTAAATACAATGGATACTATTACCCTTCTATGTAGAAGGAAGTAATTGTTAGGAACCACCATTACAATGAAAATTCAAGTAAAGAATCATCATCCTATGAGAAAATATTTCACAATATTAATCATGTCTGGATTCTCTCAATGAAATATTAAGTCTGAGAAAATTATGTTTCACGATGTATATTTTAATTATTTTATTAATTAATAAAATGATTTAAATTTTCCTTGATATATTCTGAGATGTTTTCTCTTCATAATAAACATGTCTATAATATTTTACCTATATGGATGAATCTTGACCATCATTATTTTGAGTATGGATGTTGTACCAGATGATACAAATGCCTCTCCATGTCATGGGTTGACAATTATAAATATGAATATTATATGGAAAAGTTTTATGAAATTCAATTTTCTTTTGTATAATATGATTTCCTTTTCCCTATTTCTCTAAACAGAACCTACTATGATTCTAGGGTTCCATTATAGTTTGTCAAATATACAAGTGATGTTAGATGAATAATCCCATGATACTAAGATGAGACAACATCAAAAGGATGAATATTCTTATAAATAAGGTGACTAGTTTGGATTGGTTTTCCAAATGACCCGCAAACAAGATACCAATAGTTTACCCCTCATGTTTTTACTGATATTAAAAAAATAATGGACGGAATCTGCTATCACTTAGATTTTTTCTTTTATTCTAGGGAATACAATCATTGAAAGACTAAGAGTGTCTCATAATATAATAGTAACTAACTATCAAGAGTTAAATAGAATTGATGATATAATAATAATATGGAAACTATATACAGAATCTCATCACATAGAGAAATTACCTAACATTACTAAGAAAATATCATTTAACGAAATATATGTATAAGTTAATCAGGAAAGGGTTTACAGTAGTTCTCATGAATCCGAGAATGAAAATGAACAAGATGTTGATAAAATTTTTCCTTACTGATATCTATAGAGAAATTGAATGTTAGTATCAAATGTTAATGAATTAAATTCTCAAATCATAAAAGCAATCCCAGATGTAAAAATTAGGTTTCATCAAATAGAATGAAGTATGATATTAATGAATTACAACTATTTTATTCGTCTATTTTATAGAATATTTTTAGAACAACCATTCTTGAGATCTACACATGGTTTATATGTTTTGATGAAAAAATGGGTTTATATGAATCTAAGGATATAATATCTACAGTTTTTGACTCTATTCAGTTTGAAGTCATTATAAAAAAATTTACCCGAATAATTAGGGTGTTGAAGTATACATAGCGTGAAGGATTCTTTTTTCAAGAAAATATGTTTTTGATTCTACGGATATATATAAATATATATAAGTTTTTTTCTAAATAAAAAAATACAAAATACTAGAAAATTTTCCTTCATGTAAATAAAGATATAAGTTTAATTATATATTCTATAGGAAATTTCAATTTTTCTTTGTGAAATTCATATACAGAACATGAAAAGAATGTTTAATACATGCACCAATTTTTAGTAAATAGGATCAGGGGACTCATTAAAAATGATGATGAATTAATGATTGATGACTTTTCTAAATCCTCTGGAAATAAATGACCTCAAAATATAAATGAAACTATTTCTATCATTAGTAGGAATGAAAACCATTTTAATGTGTTATGGAATTTTATTTCCAACTATCCAATGAAATGGGACATAGAAACCATCATATAGAATTTAAATCATTAATTTTGAATAGTTTCATACTTACGTTAAATTATTGTAATAATGGAATCGTAATAAGGATAAATAAATGTTCTTTTTTCCCATTTCCAAATTTTGTGGAAGAATCCTTCCGGTAATGCTGATTATTTGACATCTTTTACCTGCTCTCATTACCATAATCAAATAATTGACCCATATCAGTCTTATCAAAGGGAAAATATAAAGTTCTATAAAAAAATATGACCATCCTTACCTATACAATACATTAAAATAATAATTAATATTATTGGTAACTATAATATTGAAAGGGACAAAAATTTTACTCGTAACATTCAGTCCACACCAGTTATGTTATATTAGAGAGATCCTGTCGGTCTTGGTCCAACCCTCTTAATGTTAGGCGATTTGGTTGTCCTGACAACTGTTTCTTCTATACAACATCTTTTTTACCTTATTATCACACTATTTCATTCATGTATCCACTACAAAAAAATGGTTTATGTAATTAATTTTGCATATTTAAATAATTCTATTTGTTGAAACACATACTAAGGGGTAGACGTCCTCAAAAATTATAATTTGGCACTTAATTATGGAATTTAAACACTTATGTATATTTTCTATAAAATACTTTTTAATGATCAATATTTTATATAGACATAATGTTTTATTACACTAATTATATTTATTTACAAGAATATTTTTTATTATCATTATATTCATATTTATATATTGTTTCATTATAATGTAATTTAGTGTTATATTATAATGCCTTCTATTTATTTCCAAATCCTATTAATCAATAAATATACTTAACATTTTACTAAATTTTATGTCCAATATGAACTATATTACCTATTCTATTTTTTGATATCATAAAATTTTAGAGAATAAAAGTAAAATAGTAAAATAGTTTGTCTTTTTTCTATTTTCTATTACTTCAAAAAAGGTGATAGGGAAAGGAAAATAAAAAAATCAACCATATTTTAAAGAAGTACAAGAAATGGAAAATTCTGTAAACAAAAAATACAATTTTATTATTTGTAAAATTTTATATTTTTTTGATGGAATGATTCATTCCATTCAATGGGTTTTTTGATCATCCAAAACAGGTAAATTGTATGAAATTTGTTTTTCAAACATATCATAATATTTTTTGAGTTGATGATTAGAAAATCGTGAATTTATTTCTAATGGGGTTCTTAATTATTTGAAAATTTACATATCTTACACTGTCTGATTATGAATTTATTTTATATTCATGTATTTTAAATCACAATAATTTAAGATTCTATTTCTCATAATTAGAAATTATCTCATACGAATTTATCTTACGATGTTTTACATTGTTACTCAATAGAGATGCTCTAGTCAGAATATTATTATAAAAGGCCCTTGACTTCTGAAATTTTTTTCAGAATATTCATGAAGTTGTGGATAATTTTTTTTATATGATCAATTTATCATACAATGGAGAATTATATTGCGATACAATAATGTTAGATTATATTATGAGGAGGAGCTTATTTATCATCATAAAGTTATCTTATAATTAAAATTGTTTTATGTCAATATATTATAATTATCAGGTACTTAAAAATATCATTATTACTTTTCTAATCACATCATAAGTCACCTAATACCATTTTATCACATAAATAGTAGATAATTAATCTAATGAATATTTGGTATGAAGAACACATTCCTGAATATGAAAATCCATATTACCTGATGATTTCATCCTCAAAATGAATTACTATATTTGGAATGTTCAGAAAAATGTTATTAATATATTGTTATAGAAAGAGAGTTCTATATGTCATCCTCAACCATTAGAGTTTCCCAACATTCAATATCATTAAATCATATAAAAGTATTATTTGGATACTACTAAAATCATGTGGGGGAAGAAGGTGAATAATGATATCCAATTAGTTTTATAACGCCATAAATAAAATGTCTAAAGACCTATAGATAGTCAAAAATAAATCATTCATGCCATTTATATTCTATTCATTAGTTTCACTGAAGTACATCGTCAACAACACATTGTAGTATATAATATTGTCTAGATGAATAATCTTCTAATATTAATTTCTATATGTAACCATGAACTGTAAACATTTTTAAAACTATGTTCCTCATTATATCATGTCACAGTCTCGGTATGAGTGGGTAAGACCCCTGGTATGTCTTATAAATAGAGATCCATGTTAAATACACTTTATTTATTGCTTTTTAGTATCTCTTTCACATCTAAGATCACCCGGTAATAATTTTGTTTTATTGGAAACCATAATTACCATGGACCAAAGTGTTGGTCGTTTAAACTTCATGATTTATTTTTTTAGAACACTTTAAAAATAAATGATCATTTTATTTTCATCATGTTTTAAAATTTATATTTCATTTACCCATAAGTAAATAAATGATCTTGCATACACCAAAGAGGAAGGTTAAATATTCATAATATTGTTTATATAAAAATTCAACCCCCTTTATGTTAGTCAGTCGGTCATTACAATGTAAAACATGCACCTTTCAAAATACATGTTCCTGATTAATCATCCATGGTATCTTTATTATCTCAATAACAATTTATACATACCAATACTTTTACATTATAACCACTTTGAGATGTAAATGGTTGATTAGTCATGGTATTCCATCAATTCCCTTGGATTTATCAGTTTGTTTAGATGAGGTAAAATTTACTATACTCATATCATCGATAAATACGATGCATGCAAAGAACGATATGGGTCCTTATTACTCATACATTGAGGATTATGACAATATTTAAAAATATGTACAATCTAATTTCAACCGTGACATGATCAATTTAGGGTTTTACAATGTTGTTTCATATTATCAAAATAACCAAATTTAAATAATCAATTATTAGTCTTCTATTTAAGTGAATTATTCAGTGATCCCTTAGAATGAATTTATTTCATACAACTATGATAGAAATAGGTTTCACTATTTTTCCCCGATTTACTATCTCTGTATAATTAGATAAAAATTTAAGATAATTTTCATGTAAATCTCTAGCGTCAACCCTGATTAATTAATATGTTTCGTCTATGATACACTTTTACAATATTTGGGTGAATAAGATACAAAATTCATAATTTTATCCATGGACTCTATAATTGGGATATTTTCCTACATCATGTTGAAGAAATTAATTATTAAATAAATTCATCTTATGTGATGATAGAATTTTATTTAAAACATTTTAACAAAATAATCACATGAAATAATTTGGTATAATATAGAGTGATCATCAAAATATAAATCCTTACATGCTATATCAAGAGGAATGTACATTTACAACTTGAAATTTATCATAGCTGGCATGCATAAGAAAATCTGAGGATTGTATTCATCTTATTCATCGAAATTTATTCCCTCTTCAGTTCTAAAAAACCCGATAATTGTTTGCATTATTCTTTTTGAACTGAATTAAATTATCCACTTTCCTATATTCATCCATTATATTACATCGGCAAATGTACTAGAATGGATTGAAAACCAATTGAATCATTATTTGGTTAAATTGTAGGTTATGTTCAACTGCAATCCCTATAACCTCTTCTAATTAATTCATGTGAGGTCTACTTCGTTCCATTTTATATAAAAAAAATATTAAAAAATTTAGTGTCAAAATCATGAAACAGAAGTCTCAGAAATGTATTATTTACCACAAAACACTTATCTAACAAAATAATTCCAATATTTATTAATTCCCCCATTCAATGAATTTTTTTAAATTAAACTATTCTTTTTGAAAATAAATCAATTATAAAATATTTTTAAAAATTAACTATTTCCAAAAAATAATAATTCATTATAAAAAATTGGTTATTCACAAATTTTCGGATTCCATTTTATCAACTCAATTCATGATCCTATCATTTTTTAAACCCATTCTGATGTGGTTACAACTTTTATAAGTTTCTCAAAACAAACATTCACCAAAACTCCTTGATATCATGATGTTCAACATAAATAGGTTTTCATTTCATTTTTATTCTCTACATTCTTTGTTTCAAAAGTATTACTCCTTAATACCACAAAAATAGTTTTATTTACACATATCTCATATTAATCATTGAACAAGATGATAACATTATTAACATCCTCCCCATCAACCATTAGCATTGGAAGATGTAGTGGGTGTTACTAGGCCCTAGGTGACAACCCCAATACACCAAAGGCCATTAATAAATTCGTAGGTCTTCAAGAAAAATTGGGGGATGATTTTTCCTTTAAATAAAACACACCAAAATCAAGATAATAATTAAATAAACAACTATAATATGCATCAGTATAAAAAAATAAAACTCAACGTTTACCAAAACCAAAATTCTAAATAATCTATATTAGAGTTCAATATAGATACATAGATAATAAAAACCTAAGGTGATAGATTTCATAATCTACCAAACCCCAATCTACAAATATATCTAGAAGCAAATTTCAATCCATAACATTTGAATAATATTCAATAATGAATAGGGATATGTTGAATTTTATAATATATAGATAAATCACATCTAAAAATGCCACAATGTTACCAAGGACTGGGTGAGTAAAAAATGTATTAAGGTTCCACCAATGACAATAGAAATAATTACACTAATATATTTTATTTTATAATATATATATATAAAATTTTAAAATTATTTCAATATACTTATATTAAATAAAAAATCTTTTTTCCAACAGAAAAGTAAAAAAACAGTTTTTAAAAGTATAAAACAAAGCATGCCTTTAAACACATATCTGAAATTCCATTTTGGCACACCCTCTCAACTAATCCACACATCCACACATCAACACATTAATTCTGAGATTATAACTCCATTATAATAAATTTTCTCTCATCAATCAACTATTTCTACACAAGGTAATCAATAATAAGTTCTAAACTTAAAATTCCCATTGCAATAGGTCCCGTTTATTGAAAATAAACTCACAAAAACCAGGCATACCATAATCCTTCTTAATATCTTACAATTATAAATTACATTAATTTAAAAAAATATATAAAATTTTTTATGCATCAAAACCCAACCATAAATTTAAAACCATCATTTTAAAATCATGATGAAAATATAATTTATTAAAAACAACCAATTACCATATTTTCAAAAAACATTACTAATTATGTTTTCCAAAAATAATCACCTATCAATTTTACAATTCTATTCAATAAATAAAAAAAATTTGTATCAATACTTAATTTTATTATAAATATTCATCAATAGTAAATTCACTATCATTCCAACATAATGAGAAGTCGAATAATTGAAAAACCACTTCAAAACTCTAACCAAGAGCATCATGATTAGAGAATATATCATTTTACCTTTAACCAAAATAATCATATCTCAACATGGATTAAATTCATAAAAATATGTCAATCCCCAATAGATTAAATCTATTATTACAATATATGGTAAAAGAATATATATAAATATAAACAATGAAGAAAAAGTATTTACTGTTGAATATTAGCCTCCAATGACAATATATTCTTCTATAAATCTCTCCATGATTGAATTGAATGGTATCTTTAGCCTTACATATGTGATAAATAAGTGTTATGACATGTTTTGGGAAAAAAATAAGAGATTAAATAGGTAAAATGAGTTAGATTCATAGTTTATGGACCAATATTTTCAAGGTTCATGGTTAGGGGACCTAGTTTGTATAACTTTGTACTAAATATGCAAGAGACAATAGCATTAAACACACCTCACACAGTTGGATATCATGGTTTAACAAACATTGCGCCAACCCCAGTATTCTTTTATCTCCATACTTTTTATGTTTTTTCATCTCATATTCATGGATTGGGAAAACCCTATGCCAAACCATGTTCCAACCCAATTCCCAATACATCAATTATATAGTTCCATTGATGGGTTTCAGGGTTTATAATATCAATAGGTCAGGTTTTCAAAGAAAGCTAAAAAAATTATGGGGATAACTAAAAAGATTTGAGATTATTTGAATGTAAAAAATTGGGACACATTAAACATAATTATCCCAAAAATAAATGTTATAGTAAGATAAAAAAGAAACAATTCTTTAATAATGTATATAATTTGTTGAATAAATCTCTTAAAGCCACATGTAGTGATTTTGGTGATTCAAGAAAATGAAAATACTGAGAATTAGAAGTTGAAGATGAAAATAAAAAGAAAAACATATGTTCTATTGAACAATTGGATAAATAAATTTTTTATTATTTATATTTGTTAGAAAAAACTAAAAATATAAAAAATGCTCATATAAATATATAAACGAGTACAACATCATGTTTTAAATAATGTATGAAAGAATGAAAAAAGAAAAATAAATCACTATTAAATTCTTAAAATAAATTTCTTATAATGAAAAATATTTGATAAATAAAATTTTAGGCATAAAAATATGTTGAAAATATCTAATATCTCAAATAATTACCAAGTCAAAAAAGTAAAAAAACCCTAGAAAGAGGTTTGAAACATCAAATATGTAGCATGTGTATTTTAAAAATGAGATGATTATAAAAACAAAATTCATAGTCAATTTATTTTTATAAAATAAAAATTTGAAATTGTAATCCAAGGTGAAAGTCATAATCCTTATACAAACCATTTGTTTCCTTCATCTAAAAAAATACGTTACAAATGTTATTTTTTCATTAGGGGGAATTTGACATTGTTATAGATTTTTTACATTAAAATCTCTATGTTTATTGAATTTTTTTTTTATTTCAAATGATGTTTCAAAAAAATGTATATTTTTATGGAAAAAAATGAAAATCTAGATTCATATATATTTTTCAGAATTAATTTCTGGACCCAAAATTTATCAGGTACCAAACAATTCTATTGATTGATTTTACATTGTATCGAACTGGATTCATGTACAATAGTACAAAAGGATTTATAGATAGTTTTTCCGAGAATTTTAATAGATATTACATTAATATTAATTATTTATCCAAATTATATAGATGATATGTCATATTCTGTGAAAATGAAAATGAAAAATTCATTGGAATTGGATCATTTGTAAATCATTATTATATTATCACAAATAAAGTACAATACGTTGAAGGATTATGAAAACCCAAATTGGTATTTATAAATGTTATGATGGTAGTTATTCATTTGATTATTATAATAAGGAAGGATTATATTTTAAATTTAAATACCCAAAATTTAATGCACCATGAATAAGACAATTTTTACACACATGATATTAATTCCTTATGTACAAAAATGTAAAATTGTTAAATTCTAAAATTTAGGAATATTTTTTATGATGTAGATGGATTATACATTTCAATGTTCATCACATGATAATTTTTTCTAAAATACATTTTATATTGAACACAAGAGATCTCAAATTTTGAAAAATGAATATATGTGATGCATGCCAAATTGTAAAGAAACACAAGTCATATTATTATCCAATTAAATATATTTCCACTTAAAGACGTCATGATCTTATTAATATGGAATTTTATCGAACCTACTATTATTTCATGTCTTGTTGGTAAGTCATTTTTTATGTGTTAGTTTATGATTTTTCATGGTTTATATGGTTTCACATTTTGAGAGAAAAATGTAAAGTTAGTATTTCGTTTATTAATTTAAGAATATATGATAACAATTATTATTTTTTAAATAGTTCCTTTGATAATTGATCATGGTTGTGGGTATGAAAACTATGAATTTAATTATTTTATCTCTAAGAAATCAATTAAACATAAATTATTTCTCCCTGGACACCACAACAAAATGGTTTTTTAAAAATTAAGAATATGACATTACAATAAATTTATAGGTCAATTATGTGTGAATATCACATGACAACACATTTATGGGATGGGGCTCATAAAAAATGAATTATATCATTGAAATAGTACTAATAATACCTATAGTATAAAAACCCCCGATGAGTTATTGGATAATAGAGAACTCAAGGTAGTATAATTAAATATATTTTGATATATGCTCTAAATTATGAATAAAAACAACAATAATGGAATGATAGATATAATGGCTAATGAATGTATCTTCCTATTTTATTATAAAACTTTTAAATCCATTAAATGTTTTACTAAATGGTAATGTATTATTGAAGAATTTTCACATGTTAAATTTCATGGAATTGATCTTTGAAGTCATGATGTGATTCAAATTACTATTCATAATGATTCAGACAACAATTTGAGACTTATACATTATTTAATGAATATAATGATTATGATTTAGAACCTGCTAATTTTAAACCAAATAAACTAAGGTTTGACACTATTGAATCATACGATTTTTTGTAGAAATCCATGAATTATTATAGACCATCCATTAGAAATAGTTATAGGAATCATAGATGAAGGAGTAAAACCCAGAATAAATATAGTAAATTTAGTATAAATATTTGTTTTTATATGACAATATGAACCTAAATCGAAATATGAATCATTATCATATGAAATTTGTTTATTTTTTATTCATGAAAATATAAATCAATACAAAAGGAATACGTTTTTGTAATTTGTTAAAATAACATAAATCAATAACATAATTGGATAAAATTGTTTTTTTAAAATGTATAACCATGGATTAATAACCAGAATCCTAGTTGTATTTGTTTGTGAAGGATATAAGAAAGAATAAATAATAAAATATGAAGATACATTTTATCCAATAAAAAAATTAGAACATAATAAAATCATTCAAGGATATTGATCCTATATTAATTTATTGTTATATCAAATGTACATTAAATCATTTTTTCAAATGGGTTGTTAAGAGATAAATTTTATGTAAAACAATCTCATGGTTTTAAGATCCCAGTTTTCATAATTAATTTTTTAAACACACAGAATCACTATATAGTCATAAAAATTATATATGGTAATGGTATTAAATACTATTTTGTTTTCATTTATAAAATTATTTTTCAATAGGAATAGTTGATGATACGATATTTTATAAGAAAACTTTTCTCTTATTTTTTCTAGTAAAACAGTATTTGGATGATGTTGTTTTCATATCAAAAAATAAAATATTACGCAATAATATTTCAAAACAACAAAAAAAATTCTAAATGAGTATTATAGGTGAACAAGGTAATTTCATAGGATTTTATGTTCAGTATAATGATATTGGAAACATTTTAAATTTGAGAAAATACATACTTAACATAAATAAGATGTTCTAATTGAAAATAGTAAGACCTACCCAACTAACATGAATTCCAATATCAAACAAAAATGAATGGAGCTAGAAAGTTATCATTCAAAATAATGTATAGATGAATCATTATAAGTCTAATATACCTTACTTCATGAAAAAAATACATCATGTCTTTAGTATGTCATTGTATATGATTTAAATTCAATAGAAAAGAATCTGATTTTAAGGATGTGAAATGAATTTTAAAATATCCAAAAGAAACTATAAATAAATATCTTATTTATAAAAAACAAAATTTTAATTTAATTTCCTACTATGATAATGATTTTACTAGATGTATATTATATATTAATAGAACCATTGGAACCTATCAATTTCTTGGTAAATCCTTGTTGTCTTGGTAAAATATGAAGAAATATTCTTGTAGGTTTATCAACTATGAAAAATGAATATATTTCTATAGGAAGATGTTTTGATAAGTTGTTGTGGATGAAGCATACCTTAATATATTTTTTATTTAACTTTAATCAAATTCTAATTAGATTTGGTAAAACTAGTTTTATAAAAATATAAAATAATTCAATAATCCATTCAATAACTAAGAACATTGATTATATGAATATTTCCTTGAGAAATCATCTACATAAAAATTATATCTCGTTATAATTCATTTTCATTGAAAATTTATTAGCATATATATTAAAAAAACATTTTCTTATGGACATATTTTATCTTATTATGTCATAATTGGGTATGATTCCCTTTGAAAACTAATATTTTATGTTATATCTATTATATATAATTTAAACATGTTATTTATTATATTCATTATACCCTTTTAATTCTATTTTGAGTAATAGACACATATTATAGTCTATGTTCCCAACTCTTAGTAATAATTTCACATTACATTATAATGGGATCACTTGATTACCACAAACCAAAAATATCATCTATGAACTCAATACACAATCAAACGTCAAAACCATTGAACCAATCCCTAATCCATATTCATAAAATATTTATGCTACTATCAAAACCTGTCCAACCCTATTGTAATTTCTAAAAAGGAATTTATATTTCATTGACAATTAGAATAAAGCTTCTTTGTGTTCCAATAAAAGTTTTTAGTGGAAGAGCTATTTATTTTTGATTTCTTGACAACATATATATGTTATTTATGAAATTTTTCAAACATCATGGATGATAGTATGCTTTTGATTAGATTAATGAAATTTTTGTTTTAAAGATAGATCTCTGTTAATTTTTTGAGTCGGTTATTGTCTATTCTGGTAATAATGATGACGCAGTTACATTCTCTGTAAATTAAAGAAGTATTTATCTAACCCCAATAACATTAGATAATGTGTTGAATGTTCTCCATGAATTATCCCTACTCTTCAACAACAAATTAAATACAATGTATACTATTTCCCTTATAGGGACAAGGAAGTAATTGTTTGGAACCACCATTATAATGAAAATTAATGTGAAGAATCATCAGCCTAAGAGAAATTTTTCCACAATATTCATTAGGTCCGGAATCTCTCAATGAAATATTATGTTTGAGAAAATTATTTTTTAGTATGTATATTTTTATTATTTCTTAATGTTATAAAATTATTTAAATATTCAGTGATATATTCTTAGATGAATTCTCTTTGTAATAAACATCTCTATAATATTTTGACTATATTGATAAATCTTGAACATCATTAATTAGAGTGTGGAATATATTTGATATGATACAAATGCATCTCCCTATCATGGGTTGAAAAATATAAATATGACTATTATAAGGAAATGTGGTTTGAAATTCAATTTTCTTCTATATAATATGATATACATTTCCTCAATTCTGTAAGCGGAACCTACTATGATTCTGGGGTTTTGTTATAGTTTCATAAATATACAAGTGATGTTATATGAATAATCCTATGATACTAAGATTTAACAACATCAAAAGGATGAATATTCTTTAAAATAAAGTGATTAGTTTGGTTTGGTTTTCCGAATGACCCTCATGCAAGATAATAATAATTTACCACACTTGTTTTTACTGATATTAAAAAAATAATGGATGGACTCTACTATCACTTAGATTTTTTCTTTTATTCTAGAGAATACAATTATTGAAAGACTGAGAGTGTCTCATAATATAAAAGTAACTAACTATCACGAGATCAATATAACGGATGATATTATAATAATATGGAAACTATACAAGGAATATCATCACATAAAAAAATTACCTAACATTACTGAGAAAATATCATTTCAAGAAAAATCTATATAAGTTCATCTGGAAAGGGTTACCCCTAATTCTCATGAATCAGATAATGAAGAAGAACTAGATGTTGATAAAAGTATTAGTTAATGATATCGATAGACCTATTCAATGTTTGTATCTACAATTAAAAAATTAAATGCTCAAATCATCAAATCATACCCAGTTGTAAAAATTATGTGTCATTAAATGTAATGAAAGATGATATTAATGAATTACAAATATAGGTTTAGTCTATATTGTAAAATCTTTTTAGAATAACTGTTCTTCAGAGCAGCACATGGTTTATATGTATAGATGAAAATAATGGGGTTATCCCTATCTAAGGATATAATTACTACAATTTTTCACTCTATTCAGTTTGAATTCATTATAGGAAAATTTACCCAAATAATTAGGGTGTTGATGTAAACATTGTTAGAAGGATTCATTTTAAAGAAATGACATTTTTGAATCTATGGAACGATTAAAATATATATAAGTTTTCTTCTAAATAAAAAAATCCAGAATACAAAAAAAAATCCTTTATATAAATAAATATATAAGTATAATTATATATTTTCTAGGAAATTTATATTCCTTATTATCAGATTAATATTCAGAACATGAAAAGAAAGTTTAATACATGCACCAATTTTTAGTAAATAGGATTAGGGGAGATATTAAGAATGATGATGAAATAATGATTGATTTATTTCCTAAATCCACTAGAAATCAATGACCTACATATGGAAAGGTAAATCCTTCTGTCATTAGTATGATAGAAAACATTTTTAATGTGTTAAGGAATTTTATATCCAACTCTGCAATGAAATGGGACATAGAAACCATCAATGAAAATGTCAATCAATGATTTTGAAATGTTTCATACTTACCTTTGATTATTGTAATAATGGCATGGTAATAAGGATTGATGAATGTTCTTTTTTCTTTATTCCATGTTTGTGTAACAATCCTTCCCGTAATTAAGATTATTTGACATCATGTGTCCACCTCTCATTACTATAGTCAAATAATTTACTGATATCGGCCTAATAAAAGGGAAAATATAATGTTCTATAAACAAATATGAGCATCCTTAACTATACAATACATTAAATTATCAATTAATCTTATTGGTAACTCTAATATAGACAGGGAAAAAAATTCTAGTTGCCACATTCAGTCCACACAAGTTATGTTATGTTAGGAAGATCATGTCGGTCTTGGACCAACCCTTCCAATGTTAGGCGATTTGGTTGGCCTGACAGCTGATGCTTCTATAAAACTTCATTATAACCTTATTATCACCCTATTTCATTCAAGAATATACTAAAAAATATGGTTTATGTAATTATGTTTTCATATTTTAATACTTATGTTTTTTGAAACACATACTAAGGGGTATACATCATCAAAAATTGAAATATGTGACTTGTTTATGGAATTTAAATTCTTATATAAATTGTTTATAAAATATTTTTTAACAATCAATAATTTATATGGACATAATATTTTATTAAACTAATTATAATTATTTACATTTAATTTTTTTATTATCAATATATTTATATTTATATGTTGATTCTTTAAAATTTAATTTAGTATTATTTTATTATGGCTTCTATTTATTTCCAAATCCTATTAATCAATAAATATTATTAAAATTTTACTACATTTTGTGTGCAGTATGAAATATATTCTCTATTTTTTTGATATCATAAAATGTGGGAGAATAAAATTAAAATACTAAATTAGTTTTTCATGTTTCTATTTTATATTGTTTCAAAAAGGGTATAGGAAAAGGAAAAAAATCAATCATATTTTTAATATTTAGATGAAATGTAATATTCTGTGAACAAAAAATAAAATTTAATTGTCTCTAAAATTTTATAGTTTTGTGTATGAAAGATTCATTCCATTCAATGGGTTTTGTGATCACCCAAAAGAGGTCAAATTTAATACTCTTTTTTCAAACATATCATAATTCTTTTTGTGTTGATGATTACAAAATCATGAATATATTTTTAATGGGGTTCCTAATTATTTAAAAAATTACATATATTACACTGTGTGATTATGAATTTGTTTTATATTCATGTTTTTTTAAATTACATGAATTTAAGAATATATTTCTCATAATTAGAAAGTATCTCATACTAATTTATCTCATGATGTTTTACTTTTTTACTCAATAGAGATTCTCTAGTCAGAATATGATTATAAAAGGTCCTTGAATTCTGAAAATTATTTCCGAAAATTCATGAATTTGTGGATAAAATGTTTTATACAATCACTTTATCTTACAATGGATTATTATCTTGTGATACATTAATCATAGTTTATATTATGAGGAGGAGATTATTTATCTTTATAATGTTATCTTATAATGAAAAATGATCTATGTCAATATATTATAATTATCTGGTACTTGAGAATGTTAGTATTACTTTTCTAATCACATAATAAGTCACCTCATCCCATTTTATCACATCAAAAGAAGATAATTTATCTAAAGAATATTTGGTATGAACAACACATTCCTGAATAAGAAAATTTAAATTACAAGATAATTTCTTCCACAAAATGATTTACTATAATTTTAATTTTTAGCAACATGCCATTAATATATTGTTACAGAAAGAGATCTCTATATGTACTCCTAGACCATTAGAGCCCAACATTGAATATCATTCAATCATATAAAAGGATTAGTTGGTTACTACTAAAATCATATGGTGAAGAAGGTGAAGAATGATATCCAATTACTTTTATAACACCATAAATAAAAAGTCTAAAGATCTATACATAGTCAAAAATAAATCATTCATGCCATTTATATTCTATTAATCAGTTTCACTAAAGTACATAATCAGAAAAACAATTTAGAATATCATTTTATCTTTATGAATCATTATCTAATTTTATTTTCTACATGAAACCATGAACTGTAAATATTTTTAAAACTATGTTCCTCATTATATCATGTAACACTCTCAATATGAGTGGGTAAGAACCGTGGTATTTCTTGTAAATAGAGATCTATGTTCAATAAAAAAATTATTTGTATTACTGTTTTAGTATCTATTTATCATCTAAGAGCACCCGGTAATATTATTGTTTCATTGAAAACCACCATGATCATGGACCAAAGTGTTGGTCGATTAGAATTCATGATTTATTTTTTTATACCACATTAAAAATAAATGATCATTTTACTTTCCACATGTTTTAAAATTTACATATCATTTAGTCATAAGTAAATAAATAATCATCCATGCACCATAGTGGGTGGTAAAATATTCATGATATTTTTTTATAACAAAATTCGACCCCCATTATGATAGTCCGTCAGTCATTACCATGTAAAACAAGCACCTTTTAGAGACATGGTCCCGATTAATCATCCATGGTATCTTTATTGTCTCAATAAAAATTTATACATACCAATACATCTAAAATATATACTCTTTGAGATTAAAATGTTTGATTAGTCAAGGTATTACATCAATTCCCCTATATTTCGCAGTTTTTTTAGATGTGGTCTAATTTACTATTCTCATATCATCAAAAAATACGATGCATGTAAAGCACAATATGTGTCTCTATTAATCATACATAGAGGATTATGAAAATTTTGCTAAATATGTACCATCTTGTTTCAACTGTGACATGAACAATTTTTGGATTTACAATCTTGTTTCATATTCTCAAAATAACCAAATTTAAAGTATCCATTTTTACTCTTCTGTTTATGAGAATTATTTAGTGATCCCTTAGTCTGAATTTATTTCATACAATTGTGATATAAATAGGTTTCCATCCACCACTTATTTGAAGAATAAAAATTCCCACTATTTTTCATACATAACAATATTCTACCTCCCTTCATTTTTAGGCATATCTTTCAACATTATTTCCCTATTTACTATCTCTGCATAATTAGATACAATAGTACGATAATTTTCATGTCATTCTCTGCCCTCAACCCCAATTAAATAATATGTTCCGTATATGATACACTTCTACAATACGTGTCTAAATAAGATACAAAATACATAATTTTATCCACGTAATCTATAATTGGGACATTTTCCTACATCATGTTGATGAAATTAGTCATTAAATAAATTCTTCTTATGTAATTATATAATTTTATATATAAAATTTGAACAAAATCATCCTATGATATTATTTGGTCTAACGTATCCTAAACATAAATATCCAAAACCTTCCTTACTATATCTATAAGAATTTATATTCCCAACATGAAATTTAGCATAGATGGTGTGCATAAGAAAATCTAAGGAATGGATTCATTTTATTCATCAAATTTTCTTCCCTCATCAGTTATAAACAACCTTATAATTGTTTGTATTATTCCTTTGTAACTGAACTAAATAATCCACTTTCCTATATTCATCCATTTTATTATATTTAAAAATTTACTAGAATGGATTGAAAACCCATTGAATCATTATTCAGTTAAATTACATGTTATGTTCAACTGCATTCCCTATAATCTCTTCTGATTAATTCATGTGATGTCTACTTTGTTCCATTTTATATAACTAAATTATTACACAATTTAGTGTCACAATCATGAAATATAAGTCTCATAAATATTAATTTACCACAAAACACTTATCAAACAAAATAATTCCAATATTTATTAATTTACCCATTCAAAGAATTTTTTAAAATTACACTATTCTTGTTGAAAATAAATCCATTATCTACTAATTTTAAAAAATAACTATTTTCACAAATTAATAATTCATTATGAAAAAATTGGTTTTTCACTACTTGTGGGATTCCATATCTATCAATTCATTTCATGATTATCACATTTTTAAATCCCATTATGATGTGGTTACAACATCTATATGTTTCTCAAAACAATAATTCACCCAAACTCCTTGCTATCATGATGTTTAACATAAATAGGTTTTAATTTCATTTTTATTCTCTACATTATATTTTTCAAAATTATTTCTCCTTACTACCATACCAATACTTATATTTACACTTATCTCATATTAATTATTGAACAAGATAATAAAATTTATAACATCCTCCCCCTTACCAATTATCATCGAAAGAGGTAGTTGGGGTTACTAGGCCTTAGGTGACAACCCCAATACACCAAAGGACATCAATAAATTCATAGGTCTTCAGAAAAAATTGGGAGATGCTTTTTCCTTTAAATATACCACACCAAAATTAAGATAATAAATAAATAAACCACTATAATATGAATGAGTATAAAAAATACAAATCAATGTATACCAAAACAAAAAATCAAAATAATCTATATTAGATTACAATATAGATACCTAGATAATCAAAACCCAAGAGAATTGATTTCACCATCTACAAAAACACAATCTAAAAAAATATCCAGAAACAAATTCCAATCCATAAGATATGAATAATACTCAATAATGAATTGGGATAAGATGAATTTTCTTATATCTAGATAAATCACATTTGAAAAAGCAGCAATGTTACCAAGCAATGGGTGAGTAGAAAACGTAGTAGGGTTCCCCCAAGGACATTAGAAAGAAGTACACTAATATATACTATGTTAATATATATATATATATATTTACAATTATATAAATACATTTATATTAAATCTCAAAAAAAATCCAACATAAAAGTAAAAAAACAATTTTTAAAAGAATAAAACAAATCATGCCTTTAAACACATTTATGAAATTCCATTTTGGCACACCCACTCAACACATCCACACATCCACACATTAACACATTAATTCCATGATTATAACTCAATTCTTTTAATTTATCTCTCATCAATCTACTATGTCCACACAAGGTAATCAATAATAAGTTCCACACATAAACAGTCCCCTTGCATAAGGTCGCGTTTTTGAATATGAAATCACAAAAACCATTCATACCATAATCCTTCTCAAAATATTACTATTATAAATTACATTAATTTAAAAAATATATAGATAAATTTTATATGAAACAAAACCCAACCATAAATTTAAAAACATCATTTTAAAATCCTGATGAAAATATAATTCCATAAAAACAATCGATTACCATATTTTCAAAAATCATTCCAAATTTTGTTTTCCAGAAATGATCACATATCAATTTTACAATTATATTAAATAAATAAAATAAATTTGATATCATTAATTAATTTTATTATAATTATTCATCATTATTAATGCCAGTAACATTTCCATCCTTTTGAGAAGTTGAATAATGAAAAAACCAAATAAAAACCCTAACAGATATCATCATGATTAGACCATATATCATTTTACATTTAACCAAAATAATCATATCTCTAAAAGGATTAAATTCATAAAAATATATCAATCCCTAATAGATTATATCTATTATTAAAATATAGGGTAAAATAACAAATATAAAGAAAAAAATTAAGAAAGAGTACTTGCGGATGAATATAATCCTCTAATGACAATATATTCTTCTACGAAGCATTCCATGAATGAGTTGAATGGTAAATTTAGCCTAGTATGTGTGAAAAATAAGTTTTATGACTTGTTTTGGGGAAAAATATGATATTACATTTGTAATATGAGTCAGATTAATAGTTTATTTCTGACAACCCTGCTTTTTGTTACAACTTAAACATGATTTATTACATAAAACGTCACTTCATACAACAAGGAAGATCGAGAGGTTTAGTGTCTTTGGGGATTATGATCATTACATAAAAACATAAAACATTAAATACATCATCTTTATTGAAAACTTCCTTTTCAGGACCACTACATTCCTTCGTACTTAGCATTGCATGGGATAACCTGAGGACATGCATAAGAAAAGGGTGAGCTATAAAGTCGAGCAAGGGAGTACACATTGAATAACATGAGGAGTAAAATACATGTTATAAAATAGGAATAATCAATAGAGAATAAAATAAACATGAACATAAAGGAATTATAAATCATGATAATCATAACATGGAGATGTGGCAACAACACTTATCATGGAATTAGCTTGAGCCAAGGCGCATTGCACATGGAGCATGAGTAAACCCTCATTGAACATGAAGCATGAGTAAACCATCATTTCACTTTAATAAGCATTAGTCAACACTCATTGCACATGAAGTAACATGATACTATACTTTACCCAATGCATTGGAGCGCTATAAGGGCGCACCCTTCTTAAACATTTCATTTCATGCATAAGTGTGTCACATGGATCATAAAACAAGGATTCATAAAACACAATACTTTATTACACGATAAAGGAATGTGGAATTAATAAATGAAACTTTAAAATCAATATGTAAATGTGCATAAAGGTGAATACCCTTGATGGAGAAATGGGCATAGTATTCACTACAAAATTACATTGGCTTAGAAAATCTGTGTGATTTCAGCAGCGTAACGGCGTGACATAAGAATTCATAAAAAAGGTTGATGAGAGATAAAGGGGTTACTCATCATATTTACATGTAATGTATAGTAATTAGGTCATATAGATACATTTACCAAAAAATTTAATGGAACTTAGATTCATGGTACAAAAGTATTGCTTGAATATAAAAGAAGAGAGAGAAGTTCCTTTCAGAATTTCAGCATAGTAATGGGTGTACATGGGAGGCATTTAAGGAGAGAGAAATGGGTCTCCCATAATTAAAACAATAAAAGAGAAGTATGGGAGACGTTCTAAACCATACCCCAAAATTCATAATTGAAATTAAAAGGGCCATACAACTTAATGAAAATTGACCAAAAAAATGAGAAAGGAAGAAAAAACCCTTACTTGGAAGTGTGCTTCCAAAGGCTAGAGAGAGGCTTGTGAGAGGCTAATTGGGAGATTGGGGCACCTTGGGAGGATTCTAGAGAGAGTTGGGCAGAGGTTGGATGAACTCCAATGGCGTTGAGGGAAAAGGAAGTGGGATTTTGGGTGGGTTTATATAGGAAAGATGAGGGAATTCTTTATTATTTAGGTTTGGGTCCCTTTACATTAAATTATTACAAACCCCAAACCATACCATGGTTTTTTCCCATGGTGTTTGGAAAAAGGAAGAGGAAAAAAATATTTTATAAGGCCCAAGTCCTAACTTCTTAAAATAATAAGGTTGCTTATGTGGAGGTGAGTGACACTCCCATGGAAATTAATTTAAAAAGGAAAAGTGTTGAATATGTCTTGAGGGGTCCATTAATGCTTTGAAATGTAAGTCAAACAAAACCAAAATCACATTATTTTAATGATAAAACATATATTGTCCGAACATAAGGATTATGGTATATTATTACATCACCATTGGGTCATTATGATGTCATAAAAAACATTATATATTTAAACGGTATTTAATTTTTACCCAAAAATTTGACTGTCTCAGAAAATTATGAAAAATTCACCGTTGAATAATTTCGACGTCCTGATTCTAGAAATGCCATTTATTTATTCTAATTTTTTTTTAAATATGTAAATTTTCACTTTAAAAATAAAATCCAACATTTATCTAAAATTTACAGGTTTTGACAGAAATGGCTTTCAAACCATAATAAAAATTATAGTTGCATTCATAAAATTATAAGATCATTTATATTTAATAAAAATTAATTTAATAATAATATTATTATTTTATTAAAATATTATTTAATTCAAAAATCCTTTAATTTAATAAAATAGATTTCTTAATTAAATAATAACTAAAAACACAATTTGTACTTTTAAAACTATTTACAATGTATCAAAAATGACTAGAAATTATATACATTTTTATATACAAAAATAATGTATATGAACCTAGTATTAATTATTTGTTACACAACCCCCTAAAACAGCCGCATAAGACTTATGGGTAAGGTGTGTGATGGTGACACACTCTTGGGGCGGCTCGGATAACATCACTCGAGTGGTAATTTCAATCAACTTCTACTTTTCCCATAGAAGGTTATGTTTGAGCTTGACATGATGAATCTCAGCTTGGGCTTGGTCAAGGGCAAAGACCAAAGATGCCACCTCTTTCCCAAGCTCCAACAAATGGTCTTTTTATAGGGAAATTCTACTGGATGAGGCCATCGCTTCCTTAGTGTGAGTAATATTGGGTTCGTTAAAGCCTTATATTTATACTAGTCATGTGATCACTGTTCAACGACTATAAAAGTAACGGTCACAAATATTATCATAAATCCAAAGAAGATGAAATTTTATAAAACATTTTATATAGAGAGACATTTAATAAGATCAAGAGGGATTTCCATTAATGAAACTTTTGGTCGTTACTATATTCCCCCCTTAAGAAATTTTTCCCTCGAAATTTTCCTTTTTCCACACTAAAACAAATTTGGGTAACTCAGCTTCATCATATCCTCCAACTCCCAAGTTGCTTCTTCAAACTTGTGGTTTCTCTACAACACCTTGACGAGGGGCAATGTCTTATTTCATAGAACTTTTTCTATACGATCTACGATCTTCATTGGTTGCTCCTCATAAGAAATATCATATTCTAATTGTACCACCTCGGAAGAGATTACATGTGAAGGATCCAGTATGTACATCCTTAAGAGGGATACATGAAAGACATCATAAACCTTGGCCATAGTAGGTGGAAGTTCTAGTCTATAGGCCACATCTCCAACAAGATCAATAATCTCGAAGGGGCCGACGTACCTTGGACTTAACTTCCCTTTCTTTCCAAACCTCATGACCTTCTTCCACAGAGATATGGGTAAAAACACCATGTCTACAACTTTAAACACAAGGTCTCATCGACGATTATCTGCATAACTCTTCTATCGACTCTGGGCTGCCATGATATGATGCTGAATGGTTTTCACCGTCTCCACCATTTCTACGACCATTTCTGGTCCAAGCAGCTTACGTTTACCGACCTCATCCCAACATGCTGGTGTTCAGCACCTTTTCCCATACAGGGCTTCATATGGTGCCATTTGTATGCTCGAGTGGAAACTAATATTATAAGAGAACTCAACCAGAGGAATATGTTGATACCATCCTCCTTTAAATTCCATTGAGCACGCTCTCAACATATCATCAAGCATTTGGATAGTCCACTCGGATTGGCCATTAGTTTGAGGATGATAGGCTGTACTGAAGTTCAGTTCAGTATTTAGAGCATGTTCAATACTCTTCCTAAACTTAGAGGTGAATCTTGGATCTCGGTCTGACACAATTGATAGTGGTACTCCATGAAACCGTACCACATCCCCGATATATATCTGTGCCAGTTGACCCAACGAGAAATCCTCCCAAATACCAATGAAGTGTGCAGTCTTTGTAAGACGATCCACAACAACCCAGATTGAATTGTTTCCTTTTGATGTCCTTGGAAGTCCGGTGACAAAGTCCATGGTGATTTTCTCCCATTTCCATACTGGTATGGGTAATGGTTGCATCAACCCTTTATACTTCGGCCTCTCTGCCTTCACTTGCTGACACACCATGAACTTTTATGTATATTCAGCGATCTCCTTCTTCATATTATCCCACCAAAAGATTTCTTGGTGATCTCAATACATCATTGTGCTCCTTGGGTGAATAAAGAAATTTGAACTATGTGCATCATCCAAAAGTTCCTTCTTCAGCTCCGAACATGAAGGAACACATAGTCTTTTCCCAAACCACACAATTCCTTCTTCATTAACATTAAACTCTGAGGATATACCTTTTTGATAGCTTCCACCTTTTCCTAAATTCACACATCATCCTTTTGACCATCCTTTATCATTTTCAAAGAGATGGTTGAGCAATCATTTGTGAAAGGATTGATGATGTTCCCTTCTTTATGATTTCCACATCCATCTTCATCAAGTCTAAGAAGATTGGATCCTTCTCAATTCTCATCATTGATAGAATCACTGGAACCTTTCTACCAAGGGCATATGACACCTTGTTCGCTTTCCCTGGGTGGTAATGTATTGAATAGTCATAATCCGTGATGAGGTCTATCAATCTTCTCTGGCGCATATTAAGATCTTTCTGTGTGAATATATATTTAAGACTGTTGTGGTCAGTATATATCTCAAATTTCTCTCCATAGAGATAATATCGCCAGATTTTCAAGGCAAATATCACCACCACCAACACCAGATCAAGCATTGGATAGTTTCACTCATGGATTTTCAACTGCCTTGAGGCATAAGATATCACTTTATTATTCTGCATCAGCACACATCCTAATCCCTTCTTCGAAGCATCACTGAATACCACCAAAATCTCCCCACATGTGGGTAATGTGAGAACGAGTGTAGTGATAAGCCTCCTTTTCAACTCCTTGATGCTTCCATCACATTCATCACTCCAAGAAAACATTACTCCCTTTCGAGTTATCTTGGTAAGTGGGTTGGACAATCGTGAGAAATTTCTCAAAAATCGTCGATAATATCCAGCTAACCCCAAAAAGCTACGGATATCCGTTACCAATGTTGGCCTCGGCCATCACTCAATTGCATCTCTTTTGGAGGTGTCCATAGAAATCCCATTGCTTGTGATGATATGGCCCAAGAATGAGACGTCCTTCAACCAGAACTCACACATTATGTACATTGCATAGAGTTTCTCCTTGCACAAAGTCTATAGTACTGTTCATAAATGCTCCTCGTGGTCCTCCTTGATTTTGGATTATATTAGAACATCATCTATAAAGGCAACCACAAATTTTTCAAGGTAATATCTAATGACTCTATTCATCATGTACATGAATATTACTAGAGCACTGGTGATTCTGAAAGGCATTACTATGAATACATAGTGCACATACCTTGTACGAAAAGCAGTCTTGGGGATATATTCCTTCTTCACCCTTACTTGATAATATCCCGACCGCAAGTCCACATTGGAGAAGTATTGTGTGCCATGCAACTGATCTAACAAGTCATAAATTTGTGGGAGAGGATACTTGTTCTTTATTGTTATTTTGTTAAGTTCACAACAATCGATGCAAAGCCACATTGAACTATAATTCTTCTTGACGAAGAGAACTGGTGCACCCCATAGTGAAGCACTTGGGCGTATAAACCCTTTATCCAGATTCTCCTGTAGTTGTTTCTTCAAATCTTTATGATCAACAACATCCATTCTATATGGAGTCTTTAATATTGGTAATTCCCCAGGTATAAGTCCAATTGAGAACTCAACATCTCTTCTAGGAGGAAGACTAGGCAGTTCCTCGGGAAACACTTCCGTGAATTCCCTCAGAATAGGCATTTCTTCAAAGATGGTTTCTTATTTGGACTCAATCATCTGAGCTAGATACACGTGCTCATTAGGCAGTAATATCCATTCCTGAGATGATAGAGCTAATGGAGATTCATCTTCCTCCTGAATCTTGTAACTAATCGGGGGTCGATTCTCCATTTGGAGTGTGATTTCCCTCTGCCTACAATTTAGGTTGGATCTATATAAGGAAATCCAATCCATGCCTAAAATTGCATCAAATTCCACCAAAGGGAGTATGATGAGGTTCTCTGGGAAATTCAATCCATAGATTATAACAGGGGAGGACTTATATTCATGGGATTCAATGATTTCCCCATTTACCGTACTCACCGACATCTCTACTTCCATGATTTGTGGTGGTGCTGGAATTATTCTACTAAACATTTGATATATAAATGAATGCATAGAACCTGAATCAAAAATTAAATTCTCTATTCTTGAATGAATAACTAGCGTAACTATCACCACTTCATTGTTGGGGTTCACTTCAGCAGGAGTGATGGAAAAAGCTCTTCCTTGCTGTCTTTGAGGTTGTTGGTTGCCTCTGAAAACCCTTAGATTATGGCACTGATTTTTAAAATGACCCAGTTCTTTTCATTTATAGCATTGAACAACGCATTGAGGTTCGAAGGGAGCGTCCCACTCCTCTGTCACAGCCGCATGTCCTTCTTGCCAATAGTTAACTGCTAGGTGCCCTTCTTTTCCACACCTAAAGCATTTTCTCGTCTCTTTAAAGCAATTTCCCGGGTGCTTCTTTCCCCACATTTTGCAAGTGGAGTGCTGGAACATCTCAGCACCGTTTGATTTATCCATCTGCCCACCAGCATTGAAGTCCACCTTACGCTTCTTTTCCCCATGATATCCATGTGATTCTTCGATCTCCATTTAGACCTTGAGTGCACGTCGGACAATTTCCTCATATCTGTCAAAGTCACGGATCGCTAATGCATTCCGCAAGCTAGGCTTCAGCCCACCAAAGAAGCAGTCAACCTTGAATTCAGGGGTAACTACAATGTCGAAAGCATATTGTGAATGCCTTGTGAAGTTTTCCTTGTATGCTCCAACAGATTCCTCATCTTTTTGATTGAGGTAAAGAAAGTCCCTTTCCATCTTATGCTGGAGGGTGCGCAGAAATATTTATTTAAAAACATCTTCCGAAATTCCTTCCATTCCAAAGATTCGATCTCCACCTCAGGCTTCGTATTTTTTATCAATGTTCACCATTGATCAGCTTCACCCTCCATACGATAAGCATCCCGGAGAACCTTCTCTTGTTCAGAACATTGGAGGATGGAGAAGATCTTTTCAATGGAGTTTATCCATTGTTCAGCGAACGTGGGATCGGATGATCCACTAAATGTAAGAGGCCTCTATCTCATGAAGCTCTCGATATAGACTAGTTCTTTCTTATGGGGGGCTGAATGTTCCTCTTGACCCGTGTTTCTATTCAAAACTTGAGTTAGCTGAGAGAGAAGCGTGACAAAGTTCGCGATTCCCGCTCCCATTTGATTTGGCATCTCATTAGTACAGTCATCACACTGATCTTCAGAATGGTTTTTAGCCCGAGTCCTCCTATTACCGGCCATTGGATGGAATAAAAGGAAATTTTGGGGTAACACATAAAGGGTAATCCAAAGACAAAAGTTGATGACTCAAAAAATAAACTTTTATATCTTTAACTCACGAGTCTATAGGCTTCAATCTAGGCTTTTCATGATCTACATTCTAACATATATTCTTTGGGGAATTTTTCCATTAATAAGGGTTCATACTAAGATTTTAAATTTATCAAAACATATCCCCCCGGAGTATCGCATCCAAGAGTGAAGCAAGACCCATTATCGTGCACCAGTTCCCATTCGAGTCTATCTCAAAGCGGTGTTTTCGGGTTTTACCCCTAAGATACATCTGTTCCAGAGCCACCTCTACGTGCTCGTATCCAGAAATGGATGTATTTGTTTGATAAACCACTTACTTAGTATTTACCAAAACTTAGGGATGTTTTTATTATACTAGTCATGTATCTAAGGATTTACTAGGGTTTACTAATCCCAAAATAACTAATCATATCACTCTGATACCAACTATGAAAACTCATCTTTTTATTACAACTTAAACATGATTTATTACATAAAAATTCACTTGATACAGCAATGAAGATCTATAGGTTTAGTGTATTTGGGGATTAGTATCATTAAATAAAAACTTAAAACATTAAATACAACATATTTATTGAAAACTTCCTTTTCATGACCACTACATTCCTTCGTACTTAGCATTTCATGGGATAACCTGAGGACATGCATAAGAAAAGGGTGAGCTATAAAGCCCATTAAGGAAGTACACATGGAATAACATGAGAAGTACAATACATGTTAGACAATAGGCATAATCAATAGATCATAAAATAAACATAAACATAATGTCTTGATAAAGCATGATAATCATAACATGGAGATGTAGCAACAACCCTTATCATGGAATTAGCATGAGCTAAGGCTCATTGCACATGGAGCTTGAGTAAACCCTCATTGCTCATGAAGCTCAAGTAAACACTCGTTGCACATGAATTAGCATGAGTCAACACTCATTGCACATGATGTATCATGATACGTTACTTTACCCAATTCATTGGAGCGCTATAAGGGCGCACCCTTTTAAACATTTCATTTCATGCATAAGTGTGCCACATGGATCATAAAACATGGATTCATAAAACACAATCATTTATTCCACGATAAAGGAATGTGTAATTCATAAATGGATCTTTATAATAAATAAGTAAATGGTCATAATTATGAATACCCTTGATGGAGAAATGGGCCTGGTATTCACTACACAATGACATTGGCTTAGAAAATCGGTACGATTTCGGCAGCGTAATGGCGTGACATAAGAATTCATAAAATAGGTTGATGAGAGAGAAATGGGTTCCTCATCATATTTACATGTAATGTACAGTAATGAGGTCATATATATATATGTCCCAACAATTGTAATGGAATTTAGATTCATGATACAAATGTATTGCTTGATTATAAAAGAGGAGAGAGAAGTTCCTTTCGGAATTTCGGCATAGTAACGAGTGTACATGGGTGTCATTTAATGAGAGAGAAAGGGGTTTTCCATCATTGAAACAATAAGAGGGAAGTATGGGGGAGGTGTGAAACCATACCCCTACATTCACAATTGAAATTAAAAGGGAAATACAACTTAGAGAAAATTGACAAAAAAAACGAGAAAGGAAGAAAAAACCCTTACTTGGAAGTGCGCATCCAAAGGCTAGAGAGAGGCTTGTGAGAGGCTTCTTGGGTGCCTGGGGCACCTTGGGATGATTCTAGAGAGAGTTGGGAAATATTTTGATGAACTCCAAGGGATTTGAGAGTGGAGGATGTGGGATCTTGGGTGGGTTTATATAGGAAAGCTGAGGGAATTCTTTATTATTTAGTTTTGGTTCCCCTTACATTAAATTAATCCAAACCACAAACCATCCCATGGTATTTGGCCATGGTTTCTGGAAAAGGGAAGAGGAATACAATATTTTATACGGCCCGAGTCCGAATTTCTTAAAATAATAATGTTTCTTATGTGGAGGTGAGTCACACTCCCATCGAAATTAATTTAAAAAGGCAAAGTGTTTAATATGACTTGAGGGGTCCTTTAATGCTTTGAAAAGTAAGTAAAACAAACCCAAAATCACATTATTTTAATGATAAAACATATATTGGTCGATTATAAGGATTATTGTATTTTATTACATCACCATTGTTTCATTATGATGTCATAAAACACATTATATATTTAAATGGTATTTAATTTTTACCCAAAAATTTTACTGTCTCAGAAAATTATGAAAAATTCACCGTTGTATAATTTCGACATCCTGATTCCAGAAATGACATTTATATTATCTAAAAATTTTCTAAGTATGTTATTTTTCACTTTTAAAATAAAAACCACCATTTATCTAAAATTCATGGGTTTTGAGAGAAATGGATTTCAAACCTTAATAAAAAATTTAATTGCCTTCATAAAATTATAAAATCATTTTTATTAAATAAAAATTAATTTAAAAATAATAATATTATTTTATTAAAATATTATTTAATTCAAAAAAACCTTAATTTAATAAAATATATTTCTTAATTAAATAATAACTAAAAACATCATTTGTACTTTAAAAACTATTTACAATGTATCAAAAATGACTAGAAATTATATTCATTATTATATAAAAAAATAATGTAAATGAACATAGTGTTACTTATTTGTTACATAACCCCTTAAAACAGCTGCATATCACCTAAGGGTAGGGTGTGCGATTGTAACAGACTCTTGGGGAGGCTCGGATAACATCGCTTGAGTGGTAATTTCAATCAACTTCCACATTTCCCGTAGACGGTCACGTTTGAGCATGACATGATGAAGCTCAGCTTGGGCTTGGTCAAGGGAGAAGCCCAAAGAGTACACCTCTTTTCCGAGCTCCGAAAAATGGTCTTCATATGGGGAAATTCTATTGTATTAGGACATCGCTTCCTTTGTCTGAGTAAAATTTGGTTCGTTAAAGATTTATATTTATACTAGTCTTGTGATCACTTTTCCACAGCTATAAAAGTAAAAGTCACAACTCTTATCATAAAACCAAAGAAGTTGACATTTTATTAAACATTTTATATATAGTTACATTTATTAAGATCAAGAGGGATTTCCATTAATGAAACTTTGGGTCGTTACATTATTGATCAATATTTTCATGGTTCATGGTTAGGGAAACTAGTTTGGATAATTATGTTATAACTATGCGCGAGCTACTACCATTAAACACACCTCGTACAGTTGGATATCATGGTTTAACAAACATTGCACCAACCCTCATATTCTTTTCGTTCAATATTTTTTATGTTTTCTCAGTTCATATTCATGGATTGGGAAAACCCTATGTCTAACCATGTTCCAACCCAATTCCCACTACCTCAATTATACAATTCCATTGATGGGTTTCAGGGATTATACGATAAATGATCAAAATATGAAAATCCTAAAAATCCATAAAAATATTTATAATATCCATGGATCCTCATGAATCTAATCCCACTGAAATTATATACATTAAATTTAAAAAATGGTCATGTACTTAAAACTGGGTGTGTTTAATGATTTAGAAAATCAATGTGGACCTCACAATCATCACATGATGAATAATGGAAGTCCCATTGTGAGATCCACCCATACATGAATCATACAACCCTCCATAACCTCAACAATCTACATTCAAAGTATGATGAAATGAATATGGTCATATAAATTCGATACAAATGAAAACATATGAATCTATAATGATTAAAATAGGTTTAACTGAAATTTAATGAGTTCCAAGTGGTTGTCACATTAATCATTCATGAGGCCACATGAACATCACATGACAGTAATGAGAATACCTCACCACCTAAATCTAGTCCACATGGAGTATTCCTTAATAAATTTAGGGGTATAATGGGTCACTTGGTCCATTATAAACTCATTCCTCCTTAGAATAGACTCACACAAAAGAGATGAAGTGAAAATGGATCGTAGTCCTAAAGAAAATGGAAAAAGTACATATGAAAGAAATTATATAATTCCACACTAAAAGAATACACGTTGGTGTTAATAAGAACCCATTTAATAATCACTTGAAGATCCCATGATCACATAAAATACCACGTCATTCCACTTGGAGAACACCACTTCATGAATGATATTCAAGTGATCTCATGATACCTCACTGGTTTTGTGAATATATTGTACAAGAAATTTCCCATATATATGACACAAATGGCCACCAATAGAAAATTTTCCCAGATCCCCTCGCACAATTTCTTAAATATCATGTGGTCAATTTATGACCGCACAAAATAATATTATGTTCTGTACCTGTGATGATCAGATATAGGAATTTTTTCTACGTAGTCATTCGAGGTAGAACTCTCGCCCTCATGATACCAATATTTTTTCACACGATGTAGGAACATGGACATAATGGACTCTAATTCTAGTGTATATGGATATTCACTAGTGGCCATGTAATTCATTAAAACAACCAGGAAGATGGGATCACTTGAACCCTCAATCCCATGATTCCATGAAGCATCTAGTCTCGTGATGTTCTCATTAGGCCTTGAACATGGATTTCATGACATGTAACACCCAAGTGGATCCATGAACATGAAAAAGGACCATGAATATGAACCACAACCATAATAATTAGTTTAAAATTCTCATCTGTTCACTATTTTTAATGTTGTGACTCTAATGTACATCCCTCCTGAATAAACAATGAACCCATATTAAGACTCATATTTGGGGTTATGTAAATTTATTGAGAAATTTAGCTTCATGAAACACCATAATGTGGGAACTCTCATGTATTTATGGGGATATACCGTGTATATAAACCCATGTACATGCCCCCTAATTTTTATTCAAACCATAAAACATGTGAATATGATGTGAAACCGTGTCCATGGACTCATCTCTCCATGAAACATGATTTCTACATAGTAGGGGAATGATCCATTTGGACATTACACTCTAAAAAATGAATACATATATGTTCATAATACCCCTTTCAATAACCCCATTAGGATAACACGATCACAAGACTCATTATTGGTCTCGTAATTCCCTATAATGACCATGGACATGTATCTTTGATCATAAAAAACCTATAGATGTGTTACATCGATCATGAAAAATACCCTATAAATTTTCTCGTTGATAATGTAAATAAATCATTTAAAACTCACATTTATAAACAAATTACATCAAATAAACATCATAATTTTCATGTGATTGGAATTAGACATGTCCTCTATAAACATGTAATGATATCTCAAACTGTTACATTTTATCAGGTGAATACATTATGGTCTATGTAATTTGATCAAGAAAATACTTCTCAATAAATAAAAATCGATCATATGAAATCAACCAGTACAATATATCATTTTCATGGGAAATAACATAGATATGATATATTTTATCATGAAAGGTTATCCTAGAATAGTCAGTTGATCATGTGAAGGATCCTGGAAATGTCATCATCAATCAAGAAAATAATATTTGACATAACATGTAGACAACCTTATTTGTGTATGAATTATTATAATAACACACAAAAAGTATCCAAAAGATAATAAATACATGCTAGGAAAACAATTAAGACATGTCGAGCAAGTATTTAACCATAACATGAAGACACATACAGAATTACACTATGTTTCCCACAGCAACGAACCATCAATCAGAATAATACATTTATAAGTAAAGATTACATAATGGGTTAGTGTCAATCACTCATGTGGCAATATTTTTGGAATTCTCCCATTAGGGATCCATGTTTTATAATGCACATATTCAACAGAACATTCATAGTCGTCGTCTCTTTTTATCAATCTGTTGATAAACAATGATTAAGAATGTGTAAATAAATCACGTTACGGTCCCCTCAAATTCCAAAAACACCATGAATACCAACATCAAATCCATGTGTAATCACCCAACACAACCAATCAAAATCATATAAGTCTAGATAAACTATGAGACCTTTGAATCCAATCAAAATTGAACATTTATGATGTCTTATGAAGGCCCATGTTTAGATGGGAATCCACCCTGGGGTAAGTCCCATAATATCAAAAAAAATTATTTACTAAAGGGATTAAATTGTATTATATGTCTTCCATCATTTCTATTACATAAATAGATATGATGTGATATCATAAAAGAGAATCATTTTATATATAACTCTCGATGATGCCCAAAAATATCTCAAACCTCTTAGTAGTTTATGGAAGAACAGATCTACGATGTAAAAAATTCATGTAATAAAAATGATATGTAGGATTCCTTAAATGTTTTTTATCTCTATACCATATCCCTACTGAGGCTATTAATCATGATACCCAAATGGAAACATTAATGTGTAAACCACTTACAAATATTCTCTTATATTATACATATTATTTTCCATTATATCTTATTTTTTCTCATAGATCAAGACTCATATGGTCTTAGTGATAGGGGATGGTTGTCCCAATAGCACAGAGAGGATCTACCCAAATGTGTTATATCTATATGTAAATAAGAATTAATGAATCATATATTCACATAATAGACATATTCATAATCAAGCTATTCAGGGATGCTATTTGTGAATAATACCCACTTAAGTATCCTATTGCCACATAATTTAAAAAAATGTTGAACGAAACAAAAACTACATGGAATATGATTACTTTATTAAAAGAATATGAATGAAACCATCATAAGGCCCACTAATTTTATTTATATCCTTCCCTCATGATGTTAAACTACATGGTTTTTTTCTTTCATATGAATTTTATATGATTTATAAAACCTAAATGGATTTTGATTGACATTATCATAAGATATGTTAGAAACCTAAAAAATGTTCAAATCCATATCCATGACACCAGCCACTACCTTAGATGGAAATAAACTCCAGAACACCCAAATATTACTTTAATATACAACATTATAAATGATTAAAATAATTATGGAGATTCGGTGGCATGCATAGTTGTTTCCATTTTCCCATGGTCGTAATCAAGTTATTGAAATTTGGGTAACCATTCCCATATTGAGGCTTGTGAAGGATTTTTTGAATATGTATTATTTTTATAAGAGTGTTCTTGAATTGTAAATAATTTCCTCATAAAGGGTGTGGTTATCCCTTTATATAACCATATTTAGATATGTTAGTTCCAATGTAACATTCAGTCTAAAACACCAAAGGTCAATCTCAATTTAGAAATCATATCCAGATCTAGTTATAGATATGGGAACAATTAGGGGTTTAAATTGAATGGATATATGTTTAACTCAATAATAATGATTGTAAAACCACCCTGAATCACCTGAAACCAATAGTTGGGCTAGACCATTAATTATTTTCTATGAAACTATAGCCTTAAAAAAATTTATCAAACATCTAATGATTCACACACTTGTACATGATAATAAAATGGATCTAAATACATTTAGATACTTAATAACTGGGTGCATTCTATAATATATCTCATGTAGTTACATTTCCTTATTTTATCTATATAGTTGATATAATTTATATTGAATAACATCTCCAATAGTACGTTTCCAAAATTTAATGTGGAATATGATGCTTTATCCACATTTATTGAGGCATTTCCACTAACATAATTTTTTATATTTTGAAACACCATTTTGTTTAATTATATATGATTTATTATGTTCATGTTGTACCAAGTGCATCTCAATGTATGATACAATTATTCTTTTAGTGTATTTAACACTATTAACTGTCTAAATATTAATGAAGGAGTGGCAAAATTATTTTTAAATAAATCTCTTGGATGTCAGAAAAAAATTAGGGGTCATTGATTTATGTTTCATAAACATAATGTATGTACTGTATGTCGATTCATCATTTAGAGAAATAAAATACTTATTTCAATTTATTGAATTCTTCTGCATGAGTCCATAGATGTTTTAAAAAATATACTCTATTGCGTGATATGTATGAATCTAAAGTTTTAAATTTGAACAATCAATGATCATCCCCTTCATTTAATTAGAGAATATCAATTCACATTATTTATTTAAAAAAATATGAATGATCCCCCTTTCTTAGATAATTATCATAATCTATTAAAATACATAGCCATGCCTTTTATGTAATAACTTTTTTCCCCACTCACGAGAAAGTATTATGAATTCATTCTATATCCCATTTTAACTAGTTTACCCATAGATCACTATACTCTTATCACTGTTATGCCGTCAATAATAATTTTCAGTGAGAAACCATATCTCCTTAAAATTACTCAAATCAATTCATTGAATAGATAAGAAACACTCAAATGGATTTGTTTAAGCATATCAAATAGTAATGTATTCATTTAATCAATCTTTTATTTACTGATTAGACTTGAACGAAATCCCAATATTATCTGTGACCCATTATTCTTGAATGTAATCAATCCTTCATTTTGACAATCAAAATTAGTCAACAATTTCATATATTCTTTTATATGTGACAAATATCAACTATATAATATCCCGAGATATTTATTTTCGAAGAATTTAATTAAAAATCTACAATGAGAACATTTAAGTTAAATTCATTAATTATATTCTAAGGATATTTATAATATAATTATATACTTTTTTGTGCCTGTATAAATATGATGTATTCATTTTAGAGGATACCAACTCGATAACAACTTCCAAAAAAATTAAAACTGAAAACATATTCATTAAGGTATTCAAATAATTTTACATTCATTTTAATATATTTTATTCAGTATTATAAATCCACCTCAAGTATTTATTTTTAATTATATCAGATTAATATATATGATTTTGGTTTTAAATAATTTTTTTTATTTATTACAATTTTTCAATGTTAAAATAACAACCATAATGAAATAAATTGACTTATAAGAAGTTTAAATAATAAATATTTCACAATACTTTCTTCCTTACTTTTACTAACAAATATTTCTTATTTTTATGAAACAATTATGACAATATTTTTTAATTATCTTAATCAAATTAGCCTTTTTTTTGCTTTTACATTGGCACAAGTTTTAGGTTTTTTTTCTAGTTATGTATTTCGGTTCCAAGAATTTCATGATTTCAATAGATATCTAATTTATCCATAAACATTATTTTAATATCTTTATTCTTATTCATTGATTTATCACAAAATTATATCAAAATATTCTCCCTAGTATGGGTTAAAATAGTTACAATACATTTTATTTTTTTTACATTCCCAAACATATTGAATTTAATCCTTTGAATTTGATCTATATTTTTTTCATTTTATCTTTATATTTATCATTTTTATAGTACATAAGATCATAATATATGAGTTTCTATATCCTAATATTTTCCATCATGACGTTTGATGTTTTTTCATAAACAATAAATGTATATCTATAAAAAATTTATTTCAGAAAAATTTACTTTTTTTAAATATTTTAATATTCTAATATTTTATTAATGTGGTCATATCTGTTTAGCTAGTTTTTTCCCTTTTTATACATTGAAAATTATTGAGACATTAATTCAATTCTCTCTTCATAATATAAGAAAAATATGTTAGGTCTCCTTTTATTACATAGTCAATACATTCATAACATGAAAAAATATTATCATTCCACTTCGTAATGAGTATCTTCTCTTTAAATTCACCATAGAACACCTCAAATTCTAATTCATCACCACTATCATTACTAACATAATATTTTGATGATATTTTTTATATTTATATATTTTCCTACACATACCTATAAAATTAGGGTTTCACTTTTCATACATATTATTCAATGATCCTATAGTTTTTTCATCTTCTTCATCACTAGGTTTTAATATAATTATTATGGTATAATTTTCTACAATGTACCTTATATCTCAAAACATGAATAATTTTATTGAAAGATTATAATTTTATTTTGTGATGAACTTTAAACCCTTCTTAGAGAATTGATACATATATTTATAATAATACTAATTCAGTTCTTCTCATATGTTATATTTTCTAGATTCATCTTCTAAATCATTATTCTTGATTTTATACATCTTTTTGGAATTAAAAATATTTATTTTTTATCCTTACCCTTTATTGTAATAATTTTAATTATTACCCTCATATGAAATGATAATATTTTTGTAGATAATGAATGTCATGTGTAGATGGGGCTCCACCTTCATTTTCCAAGACATTAGCATCAAAACTATCTACAAAGATTAATTGATTCTACTAAACTGTAGTTGAATATGATAAATTCTCATCCACTCTTCTAATTATTAATAATATTTCATTGGATCATATTACAAATTTATTAGGAGTTTCATCATCATCAATATTAATATACTCATATTTTAATATCCAAATTAATATCATTTCTCACGTAATAATGTTGTTTACTTTTTAAATATTTTCATTCTCTATCCCATTAAACATTTATTATCTTTATCACTTTTAATTTCAGAAAACCTACAAGGATTTGGAACAAATAATGTTATTTTAATAAAATAAATCATTTTAAGATTCCTTCTATCATTATATATCATTGAAACACCTTTCATATGGCCTTTTTATCCATCAGTTTCATCCTCTAAAATATACAGACATAATAAAAATAGAAACAAAGGAATTTCATCCAACAAAACAAGATGTTTAATTATATAAAACATTAGAATATCTTTATTATTTTCTGAATTGTAGTTTTAAATAATTTAATTAATGAAAATTAGTGATTAAATTTTGAAATAATCTGATGCAAGATCATATAAGAATCAAAATAACATTGACTAAATCAATCAGAACTAGGATTTGATAACTATGGAAAATAAACCAATAAAATCAGTGATATAATTGGGTGGGGGTGAATCCGTGAAAAATAATTCTATTACATTTTTTAATTAAAAATCATTTATTAACTATTACAATAATATGGATTTATTTTTAACAATCCCACATGATCGCATATACAATTTAAAAAATACTTTACATGGTTCAATAAATAATAATAGTTTCTAATGCATAACTTGATCTAGAAACACACAATATGAAACATTACACTAGAAATGATAATATGTATTACACCAATACTGTGATAAACATTAACATAAAGTAAATTATAGTCTATAAATAATGAGTTTGTATCCCAAGAAGTGAAAATTATTTAGATTGATTTTAAATAATAAGAAATTACTCCACATATTTAGTATTTAGTACAATATTCATTGTGAATCTTCTTTCTACTTGGGTTTCAGATTCACAAGTCTAGAATTCTATTTCTTTAAACAAATTCTTTACAGTGAGCAAAAAAAATGGTTATGCATGTTTCTTCTTATAACAAAGTTCAATAAAATAAATACGTAAGGATTTTTAGTATATATTTATTTGACCAATTATTGAAAAGTGTCTTATTTTATTAAACTGTGTATAAATTAACCATATAACATTAATATATTTTAATAAATTGAATTTTAAAATTCATATGAACAAAAACCACTATATAATCATTTCAATCATCACTAAAAATATCTCTATATTTTTTATAGATTTTAATTTTAATGTTTATTTTTAACTTTTATAAATTTTCTTATATGATATTATATTTTTAAAACCTCCTTATATTTATGGATCATAATTAAATTATGGATGATTCATTTAAATAAATTAGATATATTATTTAACATATTCATGTAATATGCAATGATGTAGTTACATTGGGGGATCCTGATATTTCTTCAAAAATCACTTCAAAAATATTATTCTGCATTCATTACATGAGATAACCATGCCATTAAAAAATATGATATCAATATATCAGATATCTTCGGTCACATGTAATTAACTTATTTATAATCTTAAAAATAATATAATTAATGAAATCCCCATTTTATATAAAAGTGAAATATGTTACAGGGCTTTTTTAACTAAATTTTCTTCATGTAAAAGATATATTATTATGAATAAAATCACATAACATTAATAAATTATACCACAATCATAAATATATTTTCATACACATAATATAAAAAAATCATGAAACTATTGTAAATGAATTTTATTACACTAAAACATAAAAAATCAAATTTTATATATTATCATATATAGAGATAAAAATTATCATAAAAAATGACAAATAATCACTTATGACTCACATTGAAAAATATTTTATGGGAACTATTTAAAAAAAATTTAATTGGGATATCCAAAAAAGAAATATTTATTCCAAATGATTCCCAATTTATTCTAAAGACCATTATTCTATTTCCAACCACCTTAGATCTTAAAAAATAACTCACAACATAAAATATTTGAGATTGGAATGAGTTTTATATTGAGAAAATCTAACATAATATCAAGTCCTACATTATTCATGAATAAATTTTTTCATGAATAATAAAACATTATGGAGTAATTCCATGTAATCTCAAACCAAAATACATTACTCTTATAACATTAACAACATATTTAATGGTCATAATATTTTCAAACATTCCTTAGGAAATGACACAGTATCGATAAATATTTCTGATGCTTTAGAATATATAAAAGTATTGTTTCCATTATAATATTATAGTTATTGTGAATATTGTTTATATATTTTATAGATATTAAAATATTCTCATTATATATTTATTAATTTAATATGGTAACAATTTTTTTTTCAAAATTAGTTGATTTAATGATTTTATAAGCCTAACTATATTGTCTGATATTTTATTAATGATAATATGGACATTGTTTAAATTTGAATTTTCTATCTTGATAATTTTTTTAGGAATCATAATGAGTTGGGACAAATATTAATATGAATAATTGTGAAAAATGTTATGGTTGAATTGATTATCAATTTATGTGTTTTTTTAACTCTTTTTTTTTTGAGATATTATTTTTAGTCCAAGGATACCAATTAGTTTTTTATGGTATGTAAATTATAAATAAATCATGTAATTGTGTCGTGAAAGTAGTAAAAATTAGATGAAAAGAACCCCTATATTGGGTCAATGTGGATATTATATGTGTATTATTTGAAATAAGTAATTAATATATAAATTATTTAAAATCAGGTATTATTTTGGTTAATGTAAAAAAAAGTAAACCAAATTTTTTGGGTGGATTTTAATAACTAATTAGTCATTTTATAAATACTGTATAAAAAGGGTAATATCCTCGTATGATTTTTCACTTGGTTTAGAATCATATTTTGAGTCTATGTTATGATATGTAGTATTTCATGAATGATATTAGTTATATTACATGTCTAGGGTAGGATAGACTCTGTAGAATCCCATGTTTTCAAGTATATTGTAATTTCATTGATTGTTTGAATATTGTCAATGGTGAAAAAAATAACTTTGGTTTTCAGAATCCTAATTTAATTCTTATAGTTACAATGTGAAATCTTATTAATTTTTTATGGGGACTAATTATTGTTATGTGTCTTGGGGTTCGGATTAGTTTAAGCTACGAAAACCAAAATTCAAGAGAAACGACACATGTTATATGGTTGGTGCAAGGTTTGTGCTAAACACATGACACAAACCAAGTAGTCTATTTGAACAAGTTCATAGTTAGAATAAACTATATAATGTGATCAATAATCAATTCGGGGAACTAATAATAAATTATATTAGTTGTACAGGGTCTATGTGTGGTTTATCTAACAATACATGTAGCCAAGTGAGGTGGTGACCACATTCGATTGTGGCACCATATAGTTGGTGAATATTTTTTCATACCAAGTGTCCAAAGAATTTGATTCACTAAATAGTGTGAATTTATAATTTTCCCCTCCCATTATTTTAATATTCATTTTAACTATTACTTAAACCATCCCACACATCCCTCTATCCTGGTGTTACATTTTTCATTATTCTATAGGATTTGGCCTATCATCCAAATTTGAGCTCTAATTCGAGTGTCATCAGGTGAGTCATGCAGCTAGAAGCAAGGATAGTAGTTCCTTTTTAATCATTAAAATTTTATCTCAATTTATATAATTCAATTTTTAATCAATCCCATTTACCATATTTCTGGGATCTTTTGTAGATTCTTAATTTCCTTCCATTTGATATTGAAGTTGAGGTTTCTATTCCATGAGTGATAACCTATATAAAAAATAAAGATGGTTCTAATATTTTCGATTATTTATACTTTTTCAATGTGATACACTTTTAAATATACATTATAGGGGGGTGGGTTTGGAGTCCTTTAATTTAATTCATGTATTTTATACTCATTATTGATGGATTTTAATGGAAAACACCACATCCATATTGGTATCTTGACAATACAATGGCATGGAAAATGTGATATATTGTTTTGGTTTTGGTGTGTAGGGATTCATAGTTGTTCAAGTTGATTAAATTGATTAAAATATTTTATTATATTGTTGGTTTGGTCATATCATTCTAGGTTGGTTTTGAATTTCTTTATTTGATGATAATCTTAGGTACTTAGGTTAAATGGTTTTTCAATTGAAATAAGATAGTGAAAAAAATTCCATTTATGTGTGATGATCATAGAATGTGATGATGTATTTTACCAAAATGATGTGGCTTATGTATGGTTGGTTATTTAATGATGCTATGGTGGGATTATAATATCGTTATAGTCTTGTGTACAAAGGAAATGAACGAGTGAGCTAGGGTTGACCGCATGACCTGGGTGGACGACACCGTTGTATATATATCATAAGGGATGGTTTTGAATATAATTTTTGGTTTAGCTTATCAACATTATAAGAAATAGTTGACTTTTTAAGGCTATCATAAGGGGGATTCAACTCATCATGGTTTTTTGGATGATGAGATGTTTTAATGGAAGGAGTGGTATCACTGTTCTTTGATATGTTTGTTTATTAAGTCTATGATTATTTGATGAATTGAAATATGTGCAACTTGTGAAATATTTGATGACACTTAAATTTGTACTCAGTTATTCTAGACAAGATCCTTTATGTGGTATTTTATTGAATAAGTTTACGGGGGACATGCTAGGGTAGTGAGACCAAGGGTTCCTATAGAATAACTAGACAAGGATACATCATTCCTTTTGTGAAATTGGTTGAATTTGGTAAATGATTCCTCAGGGTTGTTGAGATTGATTCAAAATGTTTGTTTATTTGATTCATGATTTTTTATCAATTATTTTATGTATTCATACGCTTATATAAATATTGATGTAAGATACTGTCAAACTAGTTGTGGCCAACTGAGTTCATACTCACAACATACATGGGCCCTCAGGACATGTTTACAATTCAGGGATTTCATATTAGGGAACGTTGGTAGATTAATCATCTGGACCATATCTAATAGGGAAGATACATGAGTGCACGAGGTATATGGAAGATGGGATAAGGGTTCTTTGTATTGATTTGGAGTTTCATCTGGTATTTTGAGTATGTCTTCATATAATTGGCTCATGTTCAATCAGTCATGTTTGATATAAATTTCTATCATGTATACACTATCTTTTTTATATGGTTGTCTTTTATTTGGCTTATTATTTCAACTGATATATATTCTCCTACATATTTTTATTATATACATTCATAGTTATTTCAGTATTACGACCTCATATTTTATTATTATTATATCATCACTAGAGGGAATTCTCTCCCCACTATGATTTAATTACACCCCATCTATAAGTATAAATCATTTAGTGTACATGGAGGATTGACTATGGTCTAGTGGTACATCATCCCAGAGTGTAGGTTCAATTCCTCCCGAGTTAGAGTGCAATAAATGCCATCTCTAGAGGATCGTGTATGGGATTCCAAGACATTTAAAAATAGAAATAACAACCAGCTTATTTATAATGGGTATCATATCATTGTTTTAAATAAGGTTTTATATTTTGGAAATGGTAAACTAGAGACTATGTTTTAATGGTAAATGGGAAACATGTTAATTTTTTGGTCCATGTAAGCCTATTTATGGGTCATAGACAACATTTCATTTAGTGGGAATTGGTGTTCTTGTTTCTATCTTTTATAGTTCATTAATTTTACTAATTGAGTGGCTCGATTTTTTTTATTTTAATTGATTATGAAATTATAAATCTAGATATGGTATATCAAGGGAAGATCATTCATTCATCACGATAGGAATGTAGGTTCACATTATATAATTATATGAATATTACCATCATAAGGAACCAATAATACCTGAAAAAGGATTGGTATTTGTAATTTTTCAATATAAAGGTAAACAATGTTATCAAATATATATTGTTGATGTTATTATACTCACATTTCCCATGTATGTGGTTACAGATGGGATGAAATATGTATATGTTATGTATTATCATAAAACTAATATTAGTTAGAAGGAATACAATAATGTGGTGATATGATTAAAATAATAATAAAAGCCAAAACTAATTTTCACTATTTATCTTCTTGGTGTCATTCTACTATGCAACCCTAGGTAGCTGACTTTAGGAATGCATGGTAAGTGATTTCTGACATTAATAAGGTTAGTTAAGGGGCCATGAGGTAGTATGACATGTGATATAGGTGTATTGGGGAAGTGTAGGTGTGGTGAGATGAATTTCTTGTGATAGATTCCCCTGTGTATAATATATAAACTATTTATTTTTGGTTTAACATGAATTTTTGGGTTTAGATAGATTCCACCTAAATAACTCCAAATTGAGTTTCAAGAAGTAATAACTATCATTTAATAGTAGTATTCATGATATAATGCCTATGATGGTATGGGTAATCATGATCCAGAGGTTGAGGCTTAGAGAAAGTAGTTTCCACCACAGCTGAAGGAAGATTTTTTTCCATGGATAGATGAGAAGGTCATGGTAATCTTGGTATATTTAATATTGTGTATTGACACTATGGAATAGAGAGATGAGTTATCCATGGAGTATTTGATGTGTGATCTCTAGTGATATAACTCACTATTGATTTAGGTTTAGGGAGGACCAATTGTAGTAGAGACATGGGACAAATTCATACAAAACATATAAGAACATATTGATGCACCCCCATGGTGTATGGTGAATTTTACCACATATATTCTTAGTGGAATGAAAAACACCTGTCGGGATGTATAAGTACGTATAGTTATGAAAAGGGGGATAATGTGGAAGGATTTAAAGACCATGTTATTTATGAATTTCATTCTATTGTGGTTGAGGGAAGATATATCTAATGAGTTCAAAAACTATTATATAAGGGGGTATATCGACCCCAGATTATTCCCCTATGTTTATAGACATTTCTAGATTTTTTTCACCTCTGTTATAAGAAATTAAATTTTATGGATGAGGAATTATGAGAATGGATACATGTATTCCTTAAGGGTGAAAATAAACATCATCAAGTTGACCTCATTCATAGATTAGGTGAAACATGATATGATATCTAAGGGAAATATGACATAAATTACCATTTAAATACTGGTGAGAATTCTAGGTGTGCAAGGAAATTATTATCCGGTTTATTGGAACTTATTCTGTTTGAATCCCTTGATGAGAATATAGGCTAAATGTTCAGATATACCACTAATGAGTTGGTAATTACGTTGTTCATCTAGTGTATGTAGTCATTTAATATACAAACATAGTGTGATCAAACATTGGAGGTTTTTCATTAATTCTTATAGATGATTAATTCAGATATTTTCTACTATAATTCTTCAAATGTAGCTGTATGTTAGGGATTTTATCATAATTTTTATCTGATGTAGGATTATGAGAAATAACGTGAGAAAGTGACCATGATACTAAATCACAAAGAACTTGTAGAAGTGAGAGAGAGACCTATGTATGGAACAATTGTCTTATATAATTTTTAGATCCATAGAGAGGGATGAAATTTGGTAGTTGGGATTCATACAATGTATATACAGTTGATCTAGTACTTTTAATGTTGGTCGAGGGACCGATGATGGTTAGAGGTATTCAATGGTCATTTTTTTCTAAGTATTTATTTTTCTAATGTTGGTGCACAAGGATTATATGTGAGATAATAATTTAGTCATCATGGGTTAGAAACGTTAGATTCAATCACGATTTTATAATTTTATGAGATGTGTTAGAATTGATATTTTTTTGGGGCATGAATAGGCATATATGATGTTGTAATTATTTTGGTCAACTGGTGTGATGTGGGAGCCTTAGGAATAAGTTGAAACACAATATCATAGAATCTTCATGTGTGATGTAGGTATGACTGAGCACTTAATGAGGTGTAGGAATGATGGTATGTTATATTGAGATATTTATATCTTAGGTATTGTCAAAGGAGCCATCATAATGTAACATTATGTTGGTTAGTGCCCTAGAAGGGAAATCATAATGTGTGAATCCATAAGAGTAACTAGACTAGGAATGATTAATTGGGGAATTCAATGAATAATTGTATGATATGCGTATAATTGGTACGACAAATAAATAATACCACATAAATTGGGGATGATCTACCATAAATTTGTGAGGTTATAGAATCCTATGGTTTCTAGAGGGTAATAATTTTTTAGAGTGTTTGAATTGTGTATTTAGTGTGCTAGAGTACATTATTTTTGTTCTTCAAAAGTCAATTTAGAGATATAAAACCCCTTAAAAAGTTTATTTTCAGATTGTTTCAATATCTAATATGTTTCTTGGGGTTGTGGTTGGGATTAGTCATTGAATCCAAACTATGATACATAGCACCGATCACATGGTTGGTGTATCATTAGGGATAAACAATCAAAAAAAAATGTATTACATTTGAAATTGAGAATTTTGTTAAGAAAACTGAGAGGGATAATATAATAAATTATAGTGTCTGTTCATTTCTAGTGAATGGTTTGAAAAATTACTTTCCTAGCAATGTGATGACATAAACCATTTTGAAAACGAAATAATCCGATTGTTGTATAGTTATCCAAATAATGAAGTCTTACCATGTTATTCATTAATGGGTGGGTAATTATTTATCCCCTACACTTATTTTTATATTATTCATCCCATTTTATTCCTCATTCATTCACATACCTCCAATGGTGTAACCCTTTTTCATTATTCTATAGGATTTATTATATCATCCTTAGTTGCGATATAATTTGGGCACCATCATTTTCTATGGATATATAGTAGAAAGGATAGTAGTACATTTTCAGCTTATCTTCTTTTATCTCACAGTTTTGAATTAGTTTTCTATCTATGTTCATTTTACCCATTTCTATGGATTTTTTAGAATATTTATTTTCATCTATTTCTACATGGACATTTTGTCGATATTCATTGATTGAGAACCTAAAAATATATATTTTTTTGGTTCCTATAATTCCCTATATTCATATAAGTGTTATGATATGTACAATTAATCATTATTGAGAGGGGTAGACTAGGTGGGAACTTTTATTTAATTCAGGTAATTCATAGTTGTTATTGGAGCACAACGATGTTAAAACCATTTTTTGTTTTTGAATATAGACCATTGTATTTCTTGATATGAGTGAAATGGGTTTAATGGGATATTAGAGAAGTATATTCAGGTTATTATATTTATTTAAATTAAATCATTATTTTTATGATTTACTTGGATCCACAAGAACTTGTTGGGCTTGTCACGATTAACATGAAGTGATGATGATCCCCAGGATTGAAGTGATGATTTTTTTATGATAAGGTTGTGGTTAATGAACCTTATCAAGTTTGGGAGTTGAATATCACATGGAGTTATGATGTTCTATCCAATGGTGTGTCTTATATATAGTTTTTTATTTCAACACACCATGATTGGCATATAATATTGTTGGAGTCAGGTGAACAAAATAGGGTACCCAATGATGTGATTTTGACTACTTGATATGGGTAGAGTCCAATATAGTTTAGGATTATTTGTATTTGGTAATTCCCATATATTATAAAGGTGGTGTTCAATGTATAAACCCACATTTGATAGTTTGAGGCCATTGGGAGGGGGTGAGGATCTTCATGATATTGATGCTAATTAGACTGGTTTTTGGATGGTCGTGTATCGTCATTCATTGGTATGTTATGCCATGGAGCTGATTGGGATTTTAGATGGTAAAATATATTGGGGGATATGTTACAACTTATGGACCAAGGGTACTCATTGTATACCTAACTAGTCTTGCATTATTCTTTGTCTAGAGTTGGCTATGAAATTAGATTAATCCTCATAGATGTTGAGAGTCATTAAAGAAGGTTATGTATTTTATGCAATAGTATAGTTCCTTTTTAATTATATATTTACATTAAATGGAATAAATTTGGGGGTAATATGGGAACACCTTGGTGGTGGTTCTATGATTTCAAACATAACCTATATCGGCCCCTCAGTACAGTTATATAGTTTATGGATTTTGGAATAGGAAAGTGGAATGACTTTTATCTTGGACATTAACATCTAGTGAAATGACATGAATACATGGGTTATAATGAAGATAGATTAGGGGTTCACTAAATAATGATTTTATATCTTTTAGTATTTTTACTATATTCTAATTTGATCATCCCATGTGTGATCCTTCCTGTTTATTTGACAGTCTAACATGTATGAAATGTTTGTTATGTATGGTTGTTTTCATATAGGCTAGTTATTTTCAGTGATCTGTATTCATCCAATGATGTCAATGAAAAAAAATTATAGTTCTTATTTTTTATAACCTATCCTTTTATTTTTATTTCATACATTATGGGTATAGAATCCATTTTATTACATAATTAGGGTTATTTCTGGTCAGTAGTTTTTTATGTATAGGCAAGTTCACCTAAGGCCTAGTTGACCACTATCACACAGTCGAGTTACTACGGTTCCATGGTTGGGGTGTTACATTATAGATACCCTACATTCCGTAAACAAATTTTATATTATCGGAATAAAACACATAAAAGAATTACAATCCATGAAACAATGGTTTAGTATCATGGGAAATATATGACAATATATCACTGAATAATAATAAAAAATAAAAAATAATTTAAAATATATTATTTATACTTATATTTCCACATGTTCCTTACTATAGTAACCACATAAGGATATACATCAAAGAATGGGGTGAGATAAAATCCCTTTAAGATGATCAATATAGGAATTAATCAATAAAACATGGGTGAGAATAATAATAATCATCATAATATAAGCTTAAGATCATCATAATAGTATTGATAATAAAATTTAGATAATTGAAGTAAATGTGTCATTGCATAAAATTGAAACATAATGTCTTAGTTTTCAAATAACACATGTAGTTTTGAACAAATCTATCAACATTTTTATAAATAACATATGTGCATAAGAAAAATATCCAAATTGTGAAAAAATATTACATCTTTTCCATTATCATTAAAAATTATATCATGAGAAACATCACATTTCCCAATGAATTAGAGGGCTATATAATCATATCCCTAGCCATCACATTATAATATTTACAAATCACACATGCATCATAAAATGTATAATAATCACCACCATGAAATAACCAATGGAATATAATGTGATTATTAATAATAAAAATAATAATAATTTTTTTTGAATAAAATACTTAGTTACCAAAATAAAAAGTAAAATCATATTTGGTTATTAAATCGTCACTTTTGGGAAAAAATAAATAACTCAAGAAGAATCATGAAGTTGTCTAGAAATAAGATTTATTAGGAATATAATTATATTTTTCATAATTTCATGTTTGAAAAAAAATATATCACTAAAAATAAAATGGATTGTAGCAGGTACTGTAGTGGCGGTGGAACTGTAGCAGGTAATATAGCAGCGCGGGTACTGTAGAAGTATTATTCACCGACCAGTCCTTTGGGAAATAAATGGAATTTCAAGCCTTGTATTCAGGCCGCTTGTCATTGGGCCTTCAGGCTATGTAATGGGTCACCCTCTACCTAGTCTAAAGAGATCTTGGCATTAAACACAAATTTATGGCCTCGAGCCCAACTTTTTAAAAAACATAAATGGAACATCCATACTGAATGCAGGTGAGAATGAGGGAAAACTCGAATTAAATAGACATGGATTCAATAATCCACTTCAATTTTGTTTGAATATATTTGGAGAATATAATTAATAGCATTTATAATAAACAAATATTAATTAATTAAATAATTTAAAACCTATAATACATTTATTAAATTTATTATTGTTTTTATTAATTTCATTTACACCCATTTTGATGAGTTATATAGTTAAATTTCATTGTTATGATGTTTTTATTTTATTGAGAATTAATGATTGGTTCAATTGTATAAAAATATAGAAATTCATGTAAAATGAAAATAATTCTACATAATTGAAAATATATGTTATTAGTGAACTTATATTGGTTTAAATGGTCATATATATCATCTTGTTTTATGATATAAGGATGATTCATAATATTAATTTTTAATGTTAATAATTTTGATTATTTTGGTTTCTTTAGATCATTACAAACTAGTTTGTTTTATTATTCTATAATATATATATATATATATATTTTATAGAACATAAAAAAGATATTATATAAATTTTACTATCTTTTTTAACCATTATATTGGTTTTATGACCATCCATGAATGTGGTAATGGAAAATGAAAACTCGTCATCCATGAAGACGTCAGATCAGAAGAGCATGGATGATTTTTTAATTTTTTGTATAAGAAATAATAGATTTTATTTGGTTATGGTTATTCTATTAAAAGAGTGAAATTATAGTATTTATGTTATAATATAGTGGTTATGACACTTTATATAGGGGAGATGAGGGTAGGAAAAGAAATAAAATAAAAATAAATGAGATAGAGGTAGGATTATACGTCTCAAATATCTTTTCCATGAAAACCTTTTTAAGGCACATAGGTTTTTCATTTTATTGACACTAGAAGTTAATTAATGTGGAGAAGAGTATTAGGAAGCATATTTAGAAATTATTCAATGATATTTTGGTGTGAGGAGATGAGGTGATGATGGGTGGTATTTATATGGGAGGATGTGGGTGTTTTTTATTGTTATATTTATTATATTATTATTTTGTATCAAGACTATAAATAGTGTTGATTATTAGAAATAAATATTCGAAACAGGAATAGAGTGTTCCAGATAGTAGTTCTTACATCATTCATTAATAAATAATTCATTTATTTGGTAAATAAAAATTATCTAATGTAAATTTGCACATTTAAATAATTATAAAAAATACAATAATATTATAAAAATCCCAAATATTCATCATGACCATTTTATGATGATTCTATTTAAAAAAACGTAATTTTAAGAAAATTATTTTCTAAATATGATATATTTAACATTTAATTTAAATGAAATTTTATTCGTAAAATATATATTATAATATTATAACATATTTTATATAATGTTCAAAAATTAATTAATGTCTCATAAAACTATCTTATAACTACAATAAAAGAAAATATTAATTTATGAATCATTTTTATAGAGTTAAAATTTATTTTAAATATTTTTATTCATTTAGAAAATGACAGTAAACATTTATGTTTCACAAAAAATCCAATGCAAAATTTACTATTTTTAAATCATTAATTTACTAATTACAAGATATAATTTTATAATATTTTCATGTATAAGATACCTAAATTTGATGTATGCTTTTATATGTGCTGTTACAATTCAATTTTTCAGATTATTATTCTTAATGGTCATATTACTATTCCAATGGCCAGGATAATATTCCATCGGTATTGATTTGTTAATATATATAAAAACCACATATTTTATTATTTATATATTATAGTGAGTTTTTGTTGGTTTATTTATGTATTGTAAGTGTTTTATGCTATATTACATAATTTTACAAATGGAAATTACATTGATGAAAGTAGGGGTCATTAAATACTTCCTCAATTTTAAAATTTCACCCTGGGAATTTCATTTTGAAAACTGGGGTGAAAACATTTGTTGGTATTATTCATTCATCACTTCATCTAGTTACCATGTTTATTGTTCAAACATATAGTTCCTCCAGAAAATATTTATGAAGTGATTCATGTTTTTTTATGAATTTATCTCTATAGTCCAAGATCTTCAACAGTTTCTATTCATACAAGTGGTCCTTCTCCAGTTATACCACCTCTAGATTTGGTACATGTTTGGGGTCAGGTATATACTACAAGAGGATAGATACATGGAACACATTATTAACTCAATCTATAATTGGTGGAATAAGATGTTGATATGACACTACTCTTAATGGATCCAAAATCAAAACTGGGCCAATGTAGATTCAGATAAGCATCCCATATTTTTTCTAATCCTCATGAATATATTCCTTGGTGATATTCGAAAAAATACATGTTCTCAAACATAGAACTCCAATTCCAATTAATGTTTTCCATAAAATCTCTTTTGCTAAATCTTGGATGTTTTGATATGTTGTAGGATTTCCTGAACCTTCACTTCCAAATCATTCACAAGATTATTTCCATGTAGCTTTTCTTTAATAACATCATCGCAACAAGTGGGAGTTCTTCATCATATACCATATAGTGATTCAAATGCAACAATTTTAATACTTGTGAGGAAGTTATTTTATATGATATCTCATCCAATGGGAGATGGTAACCCCATCCTACATTAAATTCCAATGATTTGGCTCTTAGAATGTCCTCATGGGCCAGAATAGTTCATTCAACTATTAAATTGGTTTGGGGTGATAGTCTATTCAAAAATTCAAATCATTATTTTAATCATTTTTTTATTTCCGAGAAATTTAGAGGTGAACATTATATTAGAATCATAGAGGATCGAAAGTGTAACCCCCTAAAGCCTCACAAATTTCTTCACATATGTCATGAAATGTGGTCCAATTAAGAAATATTCATGAATATGGATAAAATGGTTATCCATGGTGAATCTATCCACCACAAAACACATCATATAATTCCCTTTAGATTTTTTTAGAAGACCAGTGATGATTTCAATGGTGACCTTAACCAATTTCCACATGCGTATAGGAAATGGTTTCATCAACCATTCTTATATCTATCACTCTACTTTAATTTGTTTATATAATAATCATGTTTATATATTCTCAAAATTATACCTGTTAATGTAATATCATAATATGTTCACTTGATGATAATTGTATATCATGGTACGTATGATATGAATAGATAAATATGGTCTATGTGCAGTTTCAAACATCTTCTTCTTTATCATAGGTGACAAAGGAACTAAAAGCCTAATTTAAAATCATATGTCACTATCCTCGTCAATATTGATGTCATGTAACTTCCGTTCATTTATTTTATTTCAACTTTTATCGATGCTCTAAATAATTCCATTGTAAATCTGTTTTTATTATAGATAGATGGTTGTCAAATATATTAGAAAAAAAGGATGTATTCCCTGTAATTATGATTCCCAAATCCATTCTTTCTATACCCAAAAAGATAATATAATTCTTAATAAACATTAAATATATTTTTGTTGACACTTTCAACTAAGAGGATTGGATACATTGTTCACCTTTCTTATATGGTAATGAACTGTGAAATTGTTTTCCTTGATTTTATCTAACAACCGTCAATGATTCATGTTTACATCCTTCTTCAAAAATAATTACATTAGACTATTTTTAATGATTTCAATATCATACATCACATAATAGGGATTGTGCCCCCATATTTTCAGGAATAAATCAAACATCTTCCTCGAAATTACATCTCTGGTGGTTCTTCTCATGAATCTTCTTCTGATATGAGTCATAGGCTATCTCATTTTCATTTTTCATTAGTACACAACTAATGCCAATTTTTGAAGCATCAATGTATCGATTATAACCTTCTCCACTTATTAATACTATTAGTATAGATAATGTCATTAGACTCTTCATGATATCATTTAATCATTCTACACATTATTCAATGTATCCATAAATTACCCTTTTCCATAATAAAATACCTAGCGTGATAATAATGTGTGAGAAATTTCTCTGAAAACATTTTTAGTAACCATTTAGGACATGAAGAATATGTATTTATATGACACTACAAGGTCTGGGCCATTCCATTATTACTGTTGTCTCTTAAGGGTACATGAATATTCCCCCCCCCCCCCATGTGGTCACATTCCCTGAAAATGTGACTTTCCAAATCATGATGTCAAACTTGTGAAACTCGGAATAAAATTTTCCTTCATTAATATTTTAATCAAAATCCATATATTTTCCTCATATTCCTTGATAAACATAGAATATATGAGAGAATATTCATTAATAAAATAATAATTTTTTGAATGCAGTCTTTGAAGAATCTATTAATAAAAAACATGACGATTTAATGGGAATTAGTAATTAAGAAAATAGTCACAATCAACTCATAAATTCCATATGATTTATATAAATATTTTATCTGAATATATTATTTCATGACAATATATTAATTACATACCAAATGGTGATCTTTATTTTAGAAGTTTCAAGCTTCTCATAGTCAATTTAAAATTTCATTGGTCCATGGAAGAGAATAATTTCTATTAATTGTTATCTTATTGATATAAATGTAATCGATACATGGGTGCATTCATCCATCATTCCTCATGACAAAGAGCACTGGAACACCATAAATAAATGAACTATGTTGTATGAGTCCTTTTTCAGTTGATAATGTAGTGGATTTATTAACACCTCTAGTTCGATAGAGGATATCCATTAGGTGAATGTTTATATAGTAGCGGCTCCATGTACAAGTCCAATTGAGAAATCCACCTCACAGCTGGGTGTATGTCTTGGTAACTATTCAATATATAAATCTTTTTGTCCACTAGTATTGGGAATTTATTCTAGGTGCATAACCTCCCCTGAATCAATCATTTGAGTGACATTTTCCTCTCCCTAAGGACTCAACCCCCCCACCATTGATGGATATTCCAAATAATATTAATGGTTGTCCTATAATATGTAGTGGATTATGGGAGGGTTAAAAATATAAAAAGTTATTTGTTTTTCCTAATAGTTTGTGTGTTCTCTATATGTTGTGATAAAATACAGTACAAGTATATAATCATATCACACTAGTGGATGTATTAAGAGATTCACTGGAAGAATCTTCCCTCATATTCCAATAGGTTAAGTGTCGAATCCTTTTTTTATTATTATCAAAAAACTATGTGTTTATATATATATATATATAAATTAAGGTATTAGTTATTTGATTTAATAGTTAAATAAAAAATTTGGATATTATGGAATGTGTAATACTATATTCATATTATATTTTTTTCCAATCATGACTGTATAATAAGTGTACATTGCATGACATCATTTTATTTCTCCAGTTCTGCAGTAGTGATGGAATGAGATTTACATATCTCCTTTGGATATTGAGGATCCTTATTTTGATTACCCTAAAGGGATCTATGTTTTTGAGAAATAGAATTCATTGTTCCATTTATACCTATAGATTAATCCTTCAACATTGTTGGTTCTCTCATTTCCTCCTTCATGTTTCCTAGCTTGTTAATATATCAATCACAATCATATGTATGGAGGCCTTCTCTCCCATGATTGAAGAATTTCATTGTCTCATTGAGGAAATTACTATGTTGATTCTTCCTACATTGATGACATATGGGTTGTGGATATTTACTTCTATCTTTTTCGTATTATCCTATTTATTGAAACTTCATCATTCATTTCTTATATTCATATTCATGTGATGATCCTCAAAACTCTATCTCTATGTTGAACGATCATCTGAAAACATCATTATAACTCCCGAATCCATGGTTTACTATATCATTTTAAAGTTGTGACATCAATAAACTGAAAAATATATCTATTTTTTTTATTGTTGATAAAAAATCCTGATGATTACCACTCAACACATGTGAAGTTTTCTTCATATGGCATGACAAATTCGACTTTATTTTTCATTAGTTCTATGAAATATCATTCTATCATTATATAAATGTTTAGAGAGAAATATTTTTTCGGATATATTTTATCAAATTAGTCTCACTCTATATCACAAATTTCATTCTTTATCTTTATGTTATCAATTAATCCCACTATTGATCGGCCTTTCTATATAAATGGTAGATGGACAGAGTTACCTTCTATTTCTTTATATAGTAGGCCAAGAAATGATTTTATAAACATGGTTAACTCATTGTTCCAAATTAAATGGATTGTAAGACCCACTAAATGATGATGGTTGTTTATAAATAAAAGAATCTTTATTTATTTACTCCCTCTTAGAAAAAGTTGAATATTCCCCCTGGTTGAAATTGATTTTCACTGGCGACGATGGCTATGAAATAAACACTATGATCTTTTTTACTCCACCATTCATGGAATTGAAGATTTAATTTCGAATATTGTTTCATTTTACATTAAATGGGTTATTATCAAGGTTTATCTTGTTTCCCATCATTTTATAAAATTGAAATGGTCTGAACAAAATTTATGCCAACAAAGAAAGAAATCATTATCCATTTACACTATTAACACTAAATTCAAAGGTTATTCTATCCCTATATGAATTTTTGTTAGAAAAAAATTCTTATATATTTAAATATACATAGTCATGTCCTTTGAGATTTAATTGATGTTCTCTGATAATAATTCCCTACTAAACTAATCAATTCTCGAAGACTAACTATAGAGACTCTACTTTTCATAAGTTACTTACACGTCCTTTTAATAACAATAACATATATTTTTTACAATCTAAAATCAAATGGTTTATTATCGTAAAAAATAATAAAAAACATAAATTATTCATAATTAAATAGAACTAATTATTAAAATTATTTTTTAATCCTTCTAATAACCTGATCTCTTTAGTATATGTAGTCACATGGGGATATAAATCAATGAAATTAGTGGAATAAAAGACTAGTAAGTGGTTGAATTAAGGACATGAATCAAAAAAAATTGGTTGAGAATATTAATAATCATGTCAAAAAAATAATAGGATCATCATTATAATCCTGATATGAATCATTAGATAATGGAATGAAATGCTTAAATGCATAAAAGTGAAACATCATGACATATTGGCCAAATACCAGAGATAATTGTGAAAAAAGTAAGCATTTTGTTTTGGAAAAAAATGTGCATCATAATTAAATGATTTTTCTAAAAATTATTGAATGAAGTTAAATAATATTACCAATTATATCATGATATGTATCAAATTCCCCAATTTATTTGAGGGATATATAATTATGTGCCCACCTATCACATCAAAACCTTTACATAATCATTAATGACCTATAAAACTATTTATAGTCATAGCCATTAAATAACACATGAAAATGAATTTGGTAAATAAATAAATATTTAATTATTATTTAATAAAATAATTAATGGGGTTACATATAGAAAAATTAAGATCATATTTTCTTTATAAATCAATACTCTCATGTGAAGAGGAAATAATTCAAGGGGAATAAAAATGTGTTTTGGAAATAGTTTTTCTTTTGAATGTTCTTTATAATTTTCCTAAATAATGTTTGGAAACATTTATCACAAATAAAGTTAATAGTAATAATAGTTAAATGATATATAATTTTCATTAAATAATAATTCATGGAAAATTTTATATGGCATAGGGAAAATCCAATTAAACAGAGTTGGGTTAAAGAATCCCAATACCATTTATCTGAATGCGTGGTGAAATTGTACATAATATAATTAATAATAAATTTTTTTAAATTAATTATGTAATTTAGAATCTTTTTTGTGTTTATTTTATATATTATTATTTTTCTGAGTTTATTTATATCCATTTTGAGGAGTTATAAAGGTCAATTTATCATTTTGGGACCATTTTTTTCTTTGTTTTCATGATCGGCTCAATTTTATTCAAATGTGAAAATTCGTCTAAAATGATAATGATTATAAATTATTGGATTCTAATTTATCAATTAACATTAATATATTTAAATGGTCTTAAATAAAAAAATTTATAATATTAAGATGATTTAACTGATAAAACATTAATAATAAATGTTTAGATTGTTTTGGTGGGTTTTTAGTCAACATAATCTTGTTTTGTTTTATTATAAAACATTATATATATATATATATTAGTTAAGGAACATAATAGATGGTATAATATAAATTTTAAAATATTTTCCAACCTTTATAATGATGTTATTACAATTTATGAAACCGAAAATGGGAAATGAAATATCACCATCCATGAAGGTGGTTAATCAGACACGATATGAAATGTTTTCATTTTTAGAACATGAGTAGAAGAGAAGATATTTTATGGTGGATAATCCTTTAAAATAATAATATTTTTGTATAAATTTTATATTTGAGTTATTGGTATGATTTTGGTAGGGGAGTTAAATAGAGTATATGAAAATAAAATAAAATAAAAGAGAAATAAGCATGATTTAACTTCTTGGAAATCATCTCTTCTAGAACCTATTTAAAGAACATGGGTTTGGTAGTTTTTTGAGAAAATAATCTCTATTACATGATTAACAGTATTGAGAAGTTAATTGGATAGAATTTCAACATTATAAAATGACTTGGACAAGTGAGTAGAATATGAGTGATATGTGGTATTTATAGTGTAGGAGAATGGTGTTTGTTGATTATTTTGTTCATCTATTGTTTTGGAACTAGACTATAAATAGTGTTGATTCCCATGATTTAATTTTGTAAAAATGGAATGATATTTTTATTTTATGTTTATTACATCATCAATGATTCAATAATTCATTTATTTGGATTAAAATGTTAAATACTGTAAATTACCATAGTTCACTCTTAATAAAAAATTCAACTATTAAATTAAAATTATAAATATTCACCCAAAAAATTTATCAACATGTATGTTTCACAAATAAATACCATTTTATGAAAATAATATTTAAAAAATGTGGAATGTAATATTCAATTTAAGTCATCATTTTTAAAAATATACTAATTTTAATATTATAACTTATTTCAAATAAATTCATAAAATAAATTAAGGTCCCATTAAATTATGTTAAAATTATTATACAACAAAATATTAATTTATTAATCTATTTTATTAAAATTAATTTTAAATTAATTAGTTAAATAAATTAAAAAATTGTAATCAAGTATTAATGTTTCACAAACAGACCAACACTTAATTTACCATTTTAAAAACGGATATTTACATATATTATGATATAATTATATCATATATTAATTTATAATATGACAATTTTTTTTATTTTAAATGTAAGATTATTCTTATATTTGTATGATTACTATTATTAATGGTAATATTACTATTCCCATGATCATGTTACTATTCCATATGTTTATGTACCTTAAAAACTATATATACCACTTATTTATTTATTTATTTATGAAAAAAAATTATTGGGTTCTATAAAATATGTATGTTCTTTATACAATATAATATAATTATATGATTTGAAAATCAATTGATATATATTTGGTTCATTACATATGGATTCCCTTAGAATGGGTTTGTAACATACTATCATTATGTATATTAATTCAGACACACCACCACATGAGATTATTGGCAATTAGACACAACAAATGATTTGGTTTCTAGGTGTTTTCCATCATTTTTTGGTTTATGAGGGAACATAGGGATTAATAATACTAATTATCCTCTCTCTTATTAGACATATCATACTACGTACGAATATATAAGATATAATGGATTTAGGTATTGTGAATGTTCACTTATAGTATATATTGGAACACATTTTTTAATTACATGTATTTTTATGATATATCATCTTGACGATATGACCTATACATGTATTTAAACTTTAGTAAGTGTAGATACTATGTTATATTTTTAAAACATGTAATGGAATAATGTATAGAAGGTGATTATAACAACCCTATTTTTTATCAACTAAACATTCATTACATTATACAAAACCGAGGATCTTTAAGGTTTGGTGTCTTGGAAACCAATGATATAATACAGGACAACATAAAACATTATTCTTAAAAACATGAAATGCTTCTTAATTTGTTTATCCTAAGTTCATTACATCATCTCATAACCAAGGAACATACATTAAAGTAATGTGTGAGCATAAGATCCAGTACGGGAAATATACGAATCATTTAACATGTGAACTTGAGATACATCAATAAAGTCATGAAAAATAACATTAAGGTATAAGAAAGAGATAATGAGTCATATAATAGTAAAAATAACATGTTTCAGTACATGAATATTTGTCTTAAAATTTAAATTAGATAGTCATTTCTTTATAACCATGGTCCATCCCCATGGTGTCATTAAAAAATTACCAAGGTTATTCACCAATGTATCGTTAAAATGTTCATCTCTAGAGAGTAAGTCTTTACCCAATGCATTGGACTGATATCAAGGGACACCCTTAATTTTTAATCATAATCATGTGAGAAAAATATATCATTATCAATCATTTCATAAATAACTCATATAGCATAAAATAAATTGGTTTCATTTCAATGTCATAACATTTTAAAAACTGCTTTTAAGACATTATCATTATGTGATTTTAAACCCATGGAAAAGGAAAGTGGGTTTCATGTATATAAATACAAGAATTAAAATAGAAAATTTTGATGTATATGTGAATACCCTTTTATTATAATGTTCTTTGACTATTCACTTAAAAAAATAAATGAATTTAAGAAAAAGAGAGATACATTTTGAGACGAAAATTCTTCAGCTTAACAGCATTGTTATAGAATTTTAGAATACATTGAAAAGAGAGGGGACATGGGTTTCCCACTCATAAATGATCCAAAAATCAGTATAGGGAGAGAATATAAATGAAAACAAGAACATTGTAATGAAATTTGAATGACATACCATATTAAATGAAAAACATGAAAGGAAGACAAAAATAATATTTCTCTTATAAAAATTTGGCTGCCTAACGACATCCCTTAGAACTTATAAAAATGAATTTATGATATAAAATATGGTCTATCATCATATGAACACAAAATAACAATATTATGGATATAGATTTCATACCCCAACATAATAAAAAAGAAACTTTAAAGACTTTACATGGAAATAGAACATTGAAAAGGAGAAGGGTGAAAGAATCCCTTATAAAAATTTGTCAGCCTAGCGGCACCACTTAAAAATTCTTAAAATGAATTGATGAGAGTAAGAGGGTGTCTCTCATCATATGAAAATAAAAATTACTAAATCGGTAATATAATATAACATCCTCCAACATAATAAAATTGAGCGTAAAATAAATTACATAAAAGAGAGTACTTGAAAAGAAAGAGAGATGTAAGATCCCTTACCTTAAAAAGTAACTCTTAAAACACAACGTTTGGGACCCTGATGGGTTGGGGGAACCTTGGGAGGACAGTTTTGGAGTTAATGATACCAGAGATTCGTTTAGGGAGAGTTGTAAATGAAATTAATGATGGAAAGGATTTATATTTATCGAGTGATGGGACAAGGCAATAATGGCCAAGGGACACGTCATTTGTGGTATTGGAAAAACCATGGGATTTCCCATCGTATTTTCCCATGGTATAGGCCAATTGGGACATCAAATACCTTATCTCACTATTTATAAGTCGACAAGTGTTATCACATAATTATTAAATCCTAAATAATGTCATTAAACACCCAAAACACTAAACTGAAGCTTTACTATTCACAGAAAATTCAACTTTTTCAGAAAAATCCCAAAAATAATTTAACATATTATTGATACAATTATTTAAAAAATGAACTCCATTTTATAAAAATATTTTTCAATATATTTTTAATTTAAATTAAAAAATCACTATTCATGTGAAATAAACTAATGCTTTACTACTACTTTCTGAAAAAATTATTTACCGATTTTATTGAATCACATTACATAATAAAGGTGCCTATATTATATTAATACTTTGTTTATGTGAGATTACTAATCCATTTGGTCACATTAATAAACTTAAGAGTAAAATCTCTATTCATAATTTACTATTCAAAAAAAATTTATGTTGATCTTATTAGATTCTAAATTTCTTACTGTAGACATTTCTAGAAGACCATTTTTTGAAAATAATTACATGTAATTAATTATTTAAGGATTACATAAATATTTTTAAATATCCATTTTCCAAAATTCATCAATAATATAGATCCTATTTTTATCCCGGCATTTGAAAATTCACAAACTTTTCAATAAGAAGACGTCGCAATTTTTATTTAAAACAATGTATTACAAAATACAGTTACAGTCTCATTACATAAACCCTTATAACACCAGCATATGACCTAACAATAAGGTGTGATCTGGTGATAGAATCTTTGGGAGGCTTGGCAAACATTTCCCGAGTAGTGATTTCTATTAGCTTGAACTTCTCATGAATGTGATTTTATTCCAACTTCACATGATGAAGTTCAGTTTGGTTTTGGTCCAGAGTAAAGACCAATGGGGCTACCTTCTTCCCGAGTTCCGTCAGATGGGATTCAATCGGCCCGATACTACTTGATAGGGCCATCGAATCTTCTTTCGATATTAATTAATCAATATCACCTATATTTATAAACAATAATCAGAACATTTAGTTTCCAATTTTTAAATTGACCAATGGTCATATAACAGTCAAATCCTAATTGTCTTATTTTAATTATACTCATTTTATTAATTGAAATAGTTTTGATGACTATAAAATTATATAACACAAAATGATAGGAAACATGTTTTATTCAAAATTTTGGGTCACTACAATATTCTTAGCTTAAGAAATTTAATCCTCTCAATTTTGAAATTGGGCTTGAAGATTTCATTGAATGTCCCACATCGAAAAATAAGTCATAAAAAATTTTACATTAAATGAAAGAATGGGACGTACAAAGGTCACCCGAGTTAACCCATACTAGGAATTCATGTAGGAAAACATGGATATGGAATAGAAATAAGGAGTCAATTTTTGATGGAGGGATAGAAAACATGATTATGGAAAAATTAACCACAAGAATATCACAAACTTATGATGTGTTAAATGACCTTTGATTACCCAGTCGAAAATGTAAACCAACAACATTTTTTTTACATTCCATTTCATAATTTTGAGGAATTCATTTATTACATGGAATAAAAACATATGGAGATATACTTACCTTCAAGTATAGTTTCATCCCTAAATATGTTTTCACCAAGAAAAATCTTCTCTCTAAACAATGATCATTCAAAAAGACATGATCTCATCAAAAGAACATGAATCGTCTTCTAGAGAATCACATAATCCAAAAAAGAATAACTATATTTATTCCCTTGTCTTTAGTCATCAAATAAAACTAAATTGGTTAGTATGAGATTATATAATCCCCAAAAAAGATAATCCTTTATAAAAATAAATATTACTATTATTCTATAATATTCATCAAAAGTACTCAATGATCTAGAAAGACCATTCAATAGACAATCATCAATAAAATTCTCCAGATTAATCCAAAATAAGAATGGAACCCTAAAATCAGAAGGATTTGATATCATTTTCTTCCAAGAAAAACATCATCTTTCATCTCCATACAACATTAACCACTCTTAATGTCTTATAAAAAAGTAACTAACCAAATCACATTTTCCCCAAAATAGGTTAATCATTTCAATATGTAACCTAAATTTCCATATGTTCCCCTTAAATTCATCAATTCATCAAAACATAAGTCAACCTTTACTTCTCAAAGAAAATACCGCAGAAATATATATACCTTGATCATACAGGGTTCCCAAAATAGTGAATGTCTTTCAAAATAATATTCATCTTTTAATACCCTAATCATTTGTTTTCAAGAAGAAAATCTTCACAACATCAACATGTGATACATAACAATAGATTCTTTCATTAATGATATAAAACCATCTTAGGTAGTGACTCGATGTTCATAGAAAACATTAAAGATATGCTCATATAGAATAAACTAAAATACAACATAACATAGAAAATTATTGTGAAAAAGTTACATGTAAATCAATCATCATGATCCATCTCAGCATAGGACATGAATTGTTCCCTTGTCCTTGAAGATTGTTGATTCTCATCACGCTTCTCATCCCTTCCAATAGAGCATTTCCTTGGATAACGTCCAACTTCTCCACATTTATGAAATTTAATTGTATAAGGTACATTAGATTAAAACTTATCACATTATCCATTTTTTAAAATCAATTAGATACTTTATTTCATATCGACCAACACATAAAACATCTCCTAGTTCCTTTGGAACATTTTCCTTGGTGCCTTTTTCCACACTTTTTACACAATGGAAATTGGGACTTCTTTCCCTTATCAACATTTGTAACGTCCCAGATTCAGGTTCCACTCAACGGGTGCCCCAAACCCAGTTTGTCACATGACCTCAAGAGCATTTTCTCAAATGTCAGAGGAGGTCGACTAGTAGTGAGGGTCCTGTTTAGATAGTAGGGAAATTATGCCCTCATTTTTCAAAGTGTAGAACAACAGAATTTAATATAGAGGCATACAATAGAAGCGGATGAAATAAACCATACACATTTAATATGAAAAACTGAAGTAATAGAAAACCAATAGTTATATAGATAATGATGCAACATGTTTCATGTTCTAAGGAAATAGTCTGAACAAGTTACACAAAAATATATTACAAAACAATACAGAGTACATTAGAACAAAACAAAACAGCTGGTAGCATCATGAGCCTATGCTCGGTCGCATTCACCTCTACTCCTCAGCAACAATCAAGTACCTGTAGAGGGACCCATTCCTGTATCCACACCTACAAGAATGTAATTTGTTTTTATAGACTACATGATCCAAACCAAGAGTGAGAAATGAATCTTAGTAGGCACCCACCAAACGCAGATGCCCAAATATGTGAAAAATATTCAACAATAGTGTGAATTATAAAAATGTAATAAAATATGCAATACTCAAAAGTAACTAACTTTACCAGTTATATTGCCATTTTATTTATCATTCTTAACCATTTAATTTAATATCCTTCTGTGATAAACAGAACCAATCCCTCAGGCCAACCAGAATCTTTTCCTTAGGATAATATAATAAAACCACGCCCTCGGGATTTACCTCAGGCTATCGAGTATTTCCCTCAGGCGTAGGAAGTGTCGACCTTAGGCACATAATCTACAGCCCTCAGGAATGATAAATTTCCCTCAGGTGAATTAGAACGTTGCCCTCTGGCTATGCAGTATAATGCCCTAAGGCTAAAAAGAAAACTGAACTTAGGCACAAGTAACTGGGACATTCCCAACATGTAATAATCAATTAACATACAATTCCACTCAAGGAATTTTAATAAACATTATTACAATGGAATACCCATGGGTATCCTGGCCTAATGAATAAACTGAGGAACTCACCCCTGGGGAGGTCCTGGATCTAAGCAGTGATCCCAAATAGTAGTTTATAATCACATTTAATGACTTATACAATTATTGGTATTTAAACATCCAAGGCCTCAGCCACACGACACCCCATCATGGGTTCATAGCACAACGGTACAAAAAAAGCATAGTAGATGGAATTTAAACTCTAATCCACCTACCTTAAATGCCACTGAACGGTATATGAGAACGATGATCCTCGAATCATCCTAGAACATTGTAGATAGGAGGTGAATGAAATCCTCGTTCAAACACAAATAACAACTCTTAAAGGAAGAATCAGAATAAATTATTTAAGGAGAGTGGAGGGCTTTCCAGTGCAGTTCCAATGAGATCATCATAGGTTAAAATAGATTCCCAATGCATGATATGGAGATCCTTGAAGGTCTGGCCTCCTCTCCCGACTCCATCCTCTGGTTCTAAGCCAATCCTATGAACATGGTTGGCTACTTACCATTTTAATGAAAAAAACAAACTATATGGTGTGTACTATTGACTACACGACGTGTAATTTTCTCATTTAATTGTCCCTCTAGTGGCACCGCTGCACTGTTCATCTGTCGACATGAGTACACGACGTGTATTTCTGGTTACATGGTGTGAACTACAGCACCCCTGGTGGCTACTTCCACCACCATACTATTTGCCTACCGGCTGAATACACGGTGTGTAAATTTCCACTACATGGAGTGTAGTTGGTTTTTACACCCTTTGTCACCAACATGGCTACACACCCTGTGTACTCATCCCACACGGATGAAGTACATGGCATGTCGAATAGTACACTGCGTGTAGGCCCTAAATTCAGGGTTTTTCCAAATTATTCATATTTTATCATAAACACTTAAGGAAAAGTTAAAAGAAGAAACCCGTAACTCAAAACTAAGAACCAGGTTCCTAAAAAAATCCCCATTTAAAGAAATTCATCCATAAATTGACCTTCCTAGGGTGGAGAAGATGAAGATCAAAACAAATCTGGCCACGGAGGATGAGCGTCAGTTTTCCGCTCCCATGTTTCGTCCTACACTCAACCATGCTGCCATAGCACCCATACGAGAGGAAATGACCAGTCGTAGAGAACCTTCGTGCTCCTATCCACGATACGAATCAGATGATCCTCAAAGGACTCATATACGTGAAGATAAAACTCCTCAGGCTGAAAGAGTTGAGACATGTCTGAATGATAGCTATGAAACTGAGATACCTGGAAGATGGCGTGCATGGATCGGTACCTTTGTGGTAACTGCAGCAGATATGCTACCAGACTGACTCTCTATCAAATCTCAAATGTCCTCACATACCTCTTCTGAACGTTTAACTTGAATCCTGATCCACCTGTGTCCCAACCTTGGTGAAACAGGCATGAAAACCTAATCCTTGACCAAGAAATCCAAGGGTCATCTACGGAGATCATCATAATATTTCTAACGAGACGGTGCTGTAGCCATCCTCCTCTAAATCAGCTGGACCTGCTCAAAAATATCTAGCATGAGACGTGGACCTAGTAAATCTCCCTCACCAACTCTGAGCACCAAAAGGGATATTGGCATGGCGTACCATACAATTCCTCTTAAGGTGACATCTCAATAGTTTCCTGAAAACTGTTATTATAGGAAAACTCGACTAGAAGTATGTGCTTCTCCCATGAGACCCAATGTCTAGGACACATGCGCGTAGAATTTCCTCTAGCACCTATGTCATATGCTCTGAATGGACATCGGTCTGAGAGTGGTAAGCTGTCTAAAAATCACCTGTGTATCCAGTTCCCTCTAAAAACTCTACCAGAAATGAGGCGTAAAATGGGCGTCCCTATCTGAAATGATAGATCGAGGGTCCACATTAAGGCATAAAACCTCTTAGATATACATCATTCTGAACATGTCAACACCGAAGGACTCCTTGATCAGAAAAAAGTGAGCTACCTTCTGGAATCTGTCCACAACATCCCACACGACATCATTGCATCTAGGTGACCTTCGCAACCCAGTCACAAAATCCATCATGATATCATTCCATTTCCACTCCAGGATGGGTAACTATTGTAATAGTCTGGCTAGCCTCTGATGCTCTGCCTTGACCTACTGATAGGTGGAACACCTCGTAACAAAACCAGCCATATCCCTTTTCATACCCGGCCACCAGTATTGACTTCTCATGTCATGGTACATCTTGGAAACTCCGGGATGAACTGCCCAAGTTGAAGCATGAAACTTCCGTATTAGCTCCCCACGTATATCCCCTTAAACCCATACCCATCCATGGAAATACCGAATTTCATCATCTCCTATTTTCTAACCAGGAGGAGGGTCCTCATTTGCCACCGACTCCCATAGAACTAGGCCTTTTGAATCAGATAGTTCTCTCATCCTCACTCAATCCAGGAGGGTAGAAGTGATAGCTAGTGATGAAGGATAGGTCTGCCCCTGACTATTGTGCACCTCGAGATGCATCTCAGAGAACAAAGTCATAATCATCCACTCCTCACTAGACACTTGCACAGCCTTTATCTGATTCCTCCTACTCTGTGCATCAGCTACCGCATTACCATTACCATGTTTATAGGAATGCTCAAAATCGAAGGACTAAAGGTATTAGACCCACCTTCGCTGTCTCAGGTTCAATTAATGCAGAGTAAAGAAGTAATTGAGAATTTTGTGGTTGGTGAAACCCAAAAAATGTTCTCCCAAGATATAATGTCCCCAACATCACAACGCATGAACAACTTCAGCCAACTCAAGATCATGCATTAGGTAATTCCTCTCATATGGCCTCAACTACCGAGTCCCGTACGCAACAAATCGGTCTCCCTCCATCAACACATCTCCCAACCCAATACCCAATGGATCATTGTAAAATGTATATCTCTTTCCCTACTCTAGGAGTATCAGGATTGGTGCTGATGTCATATTCCCCTTCAGCTCATGAAATGTTGTCTCGAAAGCTTCTGAGCAAACCAACGTCACACCCTTCTTTGTCAGACCTATCAACGACGCTTCTAAACGGGAGAAGTCTTGGGTGAAACATCTGTTGTAACCATCCAGCCTAAAGAAACTCCGTATCTAAAACACTTTATTAGGCTGCTCCCAGTAAACTACTACTCTAACCTTCTCTAGGTCCACGAAAACTCTTGCCTCTGAGATGATATGACACAGGAAGTGAATCTGGTCCATCCAAAAGTGTCACTTTGGGAGCATAACATACAGGTGATACTCTCTCAGTGTATTCAATGTGAACTCAATATGGGTGGAATGGTTGTGTCGAGTGTGAGAGTACACCATGATGTCGTTCCCTAATACTACCCCAAAAAATCTAGATAAGGATGGAATACACAATTAATCAGAGCCATGAAAACGGTCGGCACATTCATGAGTCCAAACGGGATAACCAAGTACTCATATATACCATATCTGCTATGAATAGCTATAAGCTATATATCTGATGGTCTCACACGCAGATGATGATATCTTGATCTCAAGTCAATATTTGAGAACACGGGTTCCCCAAGATGTTGATAAAAAAGATCATCAATCCTCGACAAGGGATATCGGTTCTTGACAGTCATCTGGTTCAGCTTCTGATAATCCACGCAGAGTCTGAGGGTACCATCTACCTTTTTAGCAAACATGATAGGTGAACCCCAAAGAGAAGTACTGGGTCAGATAAAACCCTTTGCATGAAACTCCTCTAACTTCCCCTTGAGATACTACCACTCTGGTGTAGCAATCCTATAAGGAAGAATGGACACAAGTGCTACTCATGGCACATTCCCAATAGAGAAATCCACCTGATGCTCTAGAGGTAGACCTGAAAAGTCATCCAAGAAAACATCCCTGAAATGATCAACCAATGGAGGGAAATCTGTCTAAAAAGTACCCTGATCATCCAGATATAAACTTGAATTCTGTGATGTGACTCTGCCATGCCCATGATGCTATGGTCCAGCTCGACTTGCCTGAACATCCCATTCACCTTTCTATAAAAACTCCCCACCCTCTGGTGATGTGAAACTCACCCTAAGACAATAGCAATCTATAAAGGCTTGAAAGGTAACCAACCAGTCCATCCCGATAATGACATCATAATCTATCATTTCTAGTACATAATGTTCCCATAGGAAGTAAACCCCAACAAAAACAAGGGGCCACTCCTGGCACTAACACACACCAGCCGTTGTAGTCCCCAACGGGGTGTCGATCAAAATAACATAAGAAGAAGAAGAAGAAACACAATGCCAAAGGATCTCCACAACAGGAACAGATACAAAGCTATGTGTAGCACCCTTGTCAAAAGTACTGAAGATAAAACAAGAGCTACTAGAATAGTACCTCTGATAGTAGAAGGTCTGAGATCCTACTCTTGTTGGGTATATTGCACAACACATGCATGCCCAGTGCTGCGGCCCTGCAACACAGCCTAGCCACCCTGAGCTGTCCTACCCTGCTACCTCTAAGATCATGTATCTGAATACCATGACCATGACCACCATCTCTGCCTGCACACCCAGACATGTTCCAATTTCCCAACTAGTAAGAAGATATTGGTCTTGTTCCCGCACATAGAGTCTCCACAGAACCCCTCTCACTAGCCACTAGTAGAAACACCCTGCAAAAATTGCTACAGATGACCCATCTTGCTGAAATCTCAGAATTCCACTGGGTTATGTGGAAACTGCGGCCTCTTGTTCCCCACCTTACTACACTGGTAGTAAAAGACCAGGACACCTGATGAAACTACCTAGATAGTACTGCCACCATGAGAGAAACTCATCTGTCGCTTCCTTTACTTGGTATAAATAGTAACTGAAATTTGTTCTGAACCACCCTAGCCTGCACCACTAGCTTCACGAAGATTCTTCTCTATAATCAGCATCGGGTTTACAATATCATGTAATGATGGAAAACTAAAAACATTCACCAGTGCTCGGATGTCATAACGAAGACTATCCTCAAAGCATCTAGCCCTCAACGTCTCATTATCCACCAAAACGGGTGCAAAACACTGAAGCTCAGCGAAACGAGCAGAATAATCCTTCAACGACATAGTTCCCTACTGCAGATTCATGAACTCTCGAGAATTATCGGCCTTTAGAGTCTTTGAAAATAATAATTCATAGAAGAGTACCTGAAAATCATCCCATGAAAAGTCTATATGATGCTCTGACTGGGTGGTAACATCCCACCCCCACTTGGAGGAATCATGAAACATATATGTCGCGAGCATTACCCTCCTCCCTGGCGGTGACTCAAGATGATAAAAATAGTCGGCATAGACCCCATCCATGACTCCACAGCATGTGGTCTGCTATCCCCAAAGAACGTAGGCAGATACTACTGTTGGAAGATACGAGTCAGCTCTGCCATTGATGTGACAGGCACCGGTGCTCCCTGAATGGTTTGTACGAACTGCATAAAGCCTTCATGTAACTGCACCTCTGGGATTGCGCCCCTTATAATGGTTGGCACCACATCTGGACATGCTGTAGGATCCACTGGTAGCCTATGGCCCACAATTTCTAGAGTATAATCATTTCCTCTCTCCTGGCGAACAACGTCTGGTCGTCTCGGTGGCATGACTCTACAAGGTCAAACACACACCTTAGATCAACATTATCACACTCTGAAATGAAGGGACCAAAAGGGGAATAGGAGGAAGAAGGAATTCAAGATTGCAAAACTAGACTACACGGCATGTATACTGACTACACAGCATATACCTGACTTCTCTTCCCTTTCTCGGGTCCTTCTACATGGATATGCCACATGGCTCCCATTGAACAAAACTAAATGGCTTGTATATAATCTACACGGAACATAGGGTGTAAATTCAAACATCCCGTGTCATTTGTGACATGTCCGACTACTCGGCTTGATACTACATGGCGTGTTACACCCGCACACAGCATGTACACCACCCTGATTTCCAGCCACATGACTAAAACCACACAGTTTATCCTTAGACAAGACTACACGACATGTCCCTCAGGCACACGATGTGTACTAGATGAGCTTTTACGACCCGTGTTGTTAGTTACATGGATGGATACATGGCTCACACTACACAGCGTGTTCCACAGTGGAGACATCATGTATTTATTGAGGTCTCCTCCATTTGTGTCTGTTAGTTACATAGGTGGACTCCGTGTCAACAATACACAGCGTGTACATAAAAAGTTTTCTTTTCTTCCCAAATTGAAGAACACATGTCGTGTTTCCAAGGAACTACATGGTTTGTATCCTGTGTTTTCCGGATAGTAAGCCTCTGAAACGACTCCAGAACCCAGAAAATACAAAAAAATAACATCCATGTCCCAAATTCTGACCCGTGAGGGCCCATACTCCACACGAATCATTATTTGGAAATTTCTATATGTTTTAACAAGATAAATGGTCAATGATCCTCCAAATTCAGGTCAATGAGGGCCATAATACCCAAAAACCAAAGTTTGACATCCATTCTATTAACAGGCTCATACAAAAATACCCTATCATATAGTTGGTATTTTATCAAATAATATATCACAACAACATGCTCTTCTTGCACAACAACTATCACAATAACATTCAATTTCTAATGTACCTACATGGAATAGACATATGCATGACATGTGATTCTAACATGTGGCTAAATGATGCATGAGATGGAATACCCTCACCTCATCAGGTTGAAACTAAATATATCCCACAGACAAAATATTAACAGCACAATCACAAGTGCGTCACCGAACGGTGACAATCAAATCAACTGTAAAATTTAAAAAATCAGAAAAATTGCAAAAATATGAGGTAGACTGGCTTTTCCCTTTACACGGGTTAGCTATGCCCGGGGACAACTTATTACCAATTACCTTTCCTGTCATATCCCTGACTAAGGTTCTAAATATTATGTCAAAGAAAAAAAACTCCTTTGATACCACTTTGTATCGTCCTGGATCCGGGTGCCACTCCACGGGTGCCCCGAACCCGGTTCGTCAGAAGTCCTCAAGCGCATTTCCCCAAATCCCAGAGGATACCGACTAGCAGCGAGGGCCTAGGTCTGATAGTGGGGAAATTATGACCTCATTTGTCAATGTGTAGCATAGCAGAATACATTATACAAACATACGACATAAGTGGAAGAAATAAACCATACACATTTAATATGAACAAATGCAGTAAAACATAACCATAGTTATATAGATAATGATGAAACAAGTCTCACATTCTAAGAAAAAATCCAGAACTTGATAAACAACAATACAGTATGGAACAATAAAGAGTACAAAAGAACAAAAAAACATCTGATAGCATTGAAATCCTAAGCTTGATCCCATGCCCCTATACTCCTCAACAACAATCAAGTACATGTAGAGGGGCCCATGCCATTATACACACTTGAAGAAATGTAATCTGTTTGGGCTAAAGACATGACCCAAACAGGGTTTGAGAAATTAATATCCGTAGGCACCCACCAAAGGCTCGTTCCCAACTGTGTGAACAATATGAAACAAATGTGTGCAGTAGTAAAATGCAATAAACTAAGGAGTATGAAAAATTAACTAACATTAATAGTTATATTTCCATTTTATTATTCATCTTAACCATTTAATTTAATAACATTCTGTGCTCAACAGAACCAAGCCCTTAGGCCAACCAGAATCTTGCCCTCGGGCTAATATAGTAAAACCATGCCCTCGGGCTTTCCCTCAGGCTATCGAGTATTGGCTCAGGCATACGATGTGTCTCCCTCAGGCATAGAATCTACTTCTCTCAGTCACAGAATGTTTCCCTCAAGATAATTAGAACGTATCCCTCAGGCTAAGTAGTACCTTGACCTCAGGCTAAAAAAACAATTCCCTCATGCTAAAAGAAACACTGCCCTTAGGCGCAAGTAACCGGGCCCTTCCCAACATGTAATAATAAATTCACATATAATTCCACTCAAGGAAATTTAATAAAAATTATTACAATGGAATACCCTCGGGTATCCTGGCCAAACGGCTAAACAGAGGAACGCACCCCCAGGGTGGTCCTGGATCCAAGCAGTGATCCCAAACAGTAGTTTATTATCACATTTAATTACCTATAAAATTCTAGGTGTTTAAATAGACAATAAATCAGCCACATGACACCCCAACATGGGTTCGTAGCACAATGGTACACAAAGAACACTCAATATCTAGAATTTAAACACTAAACCACCTACAATAATGCCCCTGGACGGTATACGCAAACGATGATCCTCAAATCATGCTAGAACAACGTAGATATAAGGTGAAAAAAATCCATGTTAAAACACAAATAACATCCCTTAGATCAATAATTGTAAAGAACGGTCTAAGGAGAGTGGAGGGAATACCCGTGCGGTTCCAAAGAGATCGTTAAAGTAGAAAAAATATTTCCGATGCTCGATCTGGAGATCCTCGAATGTCCATCCATCTCTCTCGACTCATTGATCTGGTTATAAGACAATCCTATGAATAGGGTTGGCTACTGCCCAATTTAAGAAAAAACAACAAACTACATGGCGTGTAATGTTGATTACACGGTGTATACATTTCTCATTTCACTGTGTCTCTGGCAGCACCATCGCATTTTTCATCCGTCGACATGAGAACACAGTGTGTATTTCTGATTACACAGCATGTACTGCCGCTACACTAGAGGTTGCATCCACCACCTTAATTTTTTTCCTACCGACTGACTACACGGCCTGTAAATTTCCCCTACACAGCCTGTAGTCGGTTTTTACACCCTTCGTCGCAAACATGGCTACACACCCTGTGTAATCATCCCACATGGCCAAATTACATGATGTGTGGAATATGACATGATGTGTAGGCCCAAAATTCATGATGTTTCCCTATAATACTTTTTTTCTCAAGAACACTTATGGAAAAGATAAAAGAAGAAACCCATACCTCATAACTACGAACCAGGTTCTTACCCCTTTATCAAATGAAAATCCTTGAGACTTCATCTTCCACTTCTTGGTTGAATTTGGGCATTAAAATGGATGCCAATTATTAATTTTGATGTTTTATAAATGGTTATGCATAATCACATTATGTTCAACTTGATCACTATTCATGTTTTCATATTAAATGGTCAATCTTGACATTTCCTATGACAATGGTTTCTGGGACATGTTTTTCTATTTCCTTCAATTAACTAAGAAAAGAAATTTTTATTAGCGGGCTTAAATACGTAGCCAATAATCATGAAAAGGAAACATTAAGCATAGAATGATAAACTTGTAGAAAAGAAGTTTATCATAACCTGTGATCCCCTAGGTTCTAATATAGGTTATCCAAAATAATATATTCTTATGTGAATATCTATTTTATTTTATCTTTGTTAATTAAAATATATATCATACTATGCTTATGAATTTACCAACGCATATCCCCCGGGAGTGTCAAACCATGAGTGCAGTAAGGCCCATTGTCATGCACCACGTTACCCCAGGTCAAGCCTGAAACACCATGTCAGATTTTCACTACTATATACATAAGTTACAGAGCCACCTCTAATTGTTCATATCGAGACATGGATTTATTTTTTTGGAAGCCAGTTACTCAATACTTCACCAATATACCTGGATGTTTTCTTATTTTTAATGTTTTCATTAATAAACATTGTAATTTTTTCAAATCCTAATTTCCACAAATAACTAAACCATCATTTGATACCACATATAACATCCCACCTTTTTATCACATAAATATTCTTTGCATAATTCAAAATCGAGGATCATTATGGTTTAGTGTCTTGGAAACCAAGAACATAATACATGACAACATAAGACATTATTCTTAAACACTTGAAAGGATTATTAATTTTTTCATCCTAGTTTCATTACTACATCTCATAACCTGGGAACATAAATCAAACAAAAGGGTGAGCAGAAGGCCCAGTAAGGGAAATAAGGGAAACATTTTACATATGAACTTGATATACATCAATAATGTCATGATAAATAACTTTACGAAGTGAGAAAGAGATCATGTGGCATATCATAATAAAAATAAAATGTTTCATAACATGAAGATGTGTCGAAAACATTTAATATAGACAATCAATTTTGTATCACCAAGTTCAATCCCCAAGGTGTCATTAAAAATTTTACCAAGGTTATTTACCAAGGTATCGTTAAAATTGTCATCTCTAGAGATTAAACCGTTACCCAATGCATTGGAGAGATATCAGGGAACACCCATAATTTGTATTCATTTTCATGTGAGACACATATATATTCATCAAAAATTTCATAAATAATCCATATAACATAAAATATATGTGATTTATTTCATAGTCATAACATTATAAAAACGACTTTTAAGACATGATCTTTATAGAATTTTAAAGCCACAAAAAAGGAAAGCGGGATTCATGTATGTAAATCCCAGAATTAATATAGAAAATTTTGATATATATGTGAATACCCCTATATAATTATGAGATTCGAGTATTCAATTAATTAAATAAATGAATATTAGAAAATGAGAGAAACATTTTGAGATGAAAATTCTGCAGCATAACAGCTATGTTACAGGGTTGTAGAAATCATTGAAAAGAGAGGGGAAATGGGTTACCCACTCATAAATGATCCAAAAAATAGTAGAGGGACATATTATAAAGGATAATAGAACATTTTAATGGAATTTTAAAGACATACCAAATATAATTAAAACCATGAAAGGAAGACAAAAATAAGATTTCTCTTATAAAAATTTGGTAGCCAAACGATATCACTTAAAACATCTAAAAAATAAATTGATGAGATAAAAAAGTGTATATAATCATATGAAAATAAATTTACAGTATTATGGATATAAATATCATACCCCAACATAATAAAAATTATCATTAAAGACCTGACATGAAAATAGAACTTTCAAAAAGATAAGGGTAAAATAATCCCTTAGAAAAATTTGGCAGCGTAACAGCGCCACCTAAAAATTCATAAAATGAATTGATGAGATTAAGAGGGGGTATATAATCTTATTTAATTAAAAAATAATGTAAGTTGAAAATAAAAGAACATCATCCAACATAAGAAAAAGGAGCATACATGAAATGAAATAAAATAGAGTACTTGAAAAGAAAGAGAGAGGTAGAATCTATTACCATAAAACGCAACACTTAAAACTCAAAGGTCGGGACCATGAAGAATTGGGGAAAACATTGGAGGACTACTTGGTAGGTAATGAGACCATATAATAATTTAGGGTGAGTTTTAAATTAAATGAATGAGGTAATGGCTTGGTCTTTATAGGAGAAGTGATGAGACAAGGCATTAATGGCCAAGGGACACCTCATTGGGGGTATTGGAAAAACCATGGGCTTTCCCATGGTATTGGACTCTTGGGACACATCATACCTTATATTACTTGTCATAAGTAGAACAGAATTATTACATAATAGTTACATAATTAATGATGTCATTAAACACCTGAAACTCTAAATTGAAAATTTATTATTCAATGAAAATTCAACTTTTTCAGGAAAATATCAAAAATTCACCTTAACATAATATCGATTCTGTGAATTCAATAATGAACTCCATTTTATAAAAATAATTTTCAAAATAATTTTAATTTATTTTTTAAAAACAATACTATGCAACCGAAAAAAATAATGATTAACTAATAATTTCAGAAACATATATTTACCCATTTTATTGAATGACATTACATATTCATGGTGCTTAAATTATTTCAATACTTTCTTTTAGTGAGATTACTAATCCATTTGGTCGCATTAATAATCCTAAGAGTAAAATCTCTATTAATAGTTTACTATTCAGAAAAATTATGTAGATTTTATTAGATACTAAATTTTTTACTGAACTCATTTCCGGAAGACCTTTTTTTAAATCATTACACACAATTAATTGTTAAAGGTTTACATAAATATTTTAAAATAACCATTTTACCAAATTCATCAATAATATACATCCTATTTTTATCCAGACATTTGAAAATTCACAAACATCACCATAAAAAGACATTACAATTTTTATTTATAATAAAGGATTACACAAGGTAGTTACAGTCTCGTTACATAACCCCTTATAAGAACAGCATAGGAAGTAAGCTTAAGGTGTGCTAGGGTGATACAATCTTGTGGTGGCTCGGCCAACATTGCCCGAGTAGTGATTTCAATCAGCTGAAACTTCTCGTGAAGGCGATTGATTTCCAGCTTCACACGATGATGTTCAACTTGGGTTTGGTCCAGCGAAAAGCCCAAAGGTGCTACCTCCTTCCCTTATTCTGTCAGATGGGCTTCGAAAGACCAGAGAATACAGGATGGGGTCATCAAATCATCATTCTATATTAATTAATCAAGAACACATGTATTTATAGATAGTAATCGCAACATTTAGTTTCCAACAGTCATATTAACCAACGGTCATATAACTGTCGAATCCAAGTGTTCTTATTTTAATTAAACCCATTTTATTAATTGAAATACTTTTGTTGAGTACAAAATAAAATAACACAGAACATTAGAAAAAAAAATTATTCCATATTTTGGTTCGTTACAATGATAAATGAGTATTGAAAACATTAAAAAATACTTCATGAATACGAATGGGAAGAGGTGTGGATAGGATATGTGGGCATTATTTGAAAGATGACACTTTGGTACGATAGTGATATGGATTCCAAGGTGGACATTCTTAATTATAAAATGGATTTAAGCACATGAAATTTGGATTTGGGGATTGAGAGTGAAAACTAGTGGGGATATTGATGCATGGTAACATTTATATTAATATAAATGGTATATAGAATTTATTACTCACATTAATTACTTGGTGACTGATTCATGGTGAGGAAATTATATTGTTTTACAAACATTTGTGAAAATTGGATTTCCCATGTTTATTATCTAGGATTATTATTACTTTTTTATGATTATTGAGATGTTATAGGGTGGATTATACATAGTATTATAGTATTCTCTTCTTATAAAAATCTATAATTATCTTTCATATCATCTAGAGATTGACTTTAATCAATCTATGTTATTCTAGATTTGAGTGTCCATTAATGAGATACTATTATTTTTTGTCAACACCTAGGATTTTCATATAGTATAATAATATTTCCCACTTATATGAAATTTCATTCCACATATTATGATGGAATATCTATTTAGTTATGTGATGAAAGTTTTTAGTGGATCTTATATATTATCATAGAACTCAGATATATGGTAAAGAACTACTATTTATATAAATTAAATACCCATATATCTCTTTTAAAACACATGGACTATAATATATGGTCTTAAAGGGGTATTCCCATTTTCACTATAGATCTATGAGGGGTAATAATGGAGGTGGGTGGGTTACAATATATTTGTATCAAAAACTTATGATGTGAGACATTATAGTTTTTTTTGAGGTTGGAATTGGTGAGGATCATGTGAGTTGGTAACGAAAAAAATGGTAGTTATTCACAGTATGTGATGTTAGTAGGGGATATTTTTTACAATGTGAGATTTTGGGACCTATGTGTTCTAACGCTTGGAAATTATATTCATTGAGTATACAATGAAAAAATTTTCTACATGAAGGAAAATAGCCAAGGTAATGATCATGTATTATGATTTTTCAATTCCATGATTGAATTGGGTGACAAATGGGAATTAGAATTAATTATACTTAATTATTCATAAATGTTTCAAATTTGGAGTTTAGGGATTCCCAAAAAGTTTTATTTTTTATAGGTATGGATCTAGGATGAGTCCCCATCAAGATTGTGCTGATGATATGCATTATGATAAATTATAAGATCACTGTAGGGTTGAGATCCATGTGGATGAAGACCCTTGGAGGAAAAAATTTTATGTGTTTCTACATACGAGTCTATAATGGTATGAATTTTGTTTCAAATTATGATTATGAGGCTTGGTTTAGGGATATTTAGATTTAATTATATATTATGTGTTCTTTTGGAGGGAAATAGATTATATTGAATAACGGTTTGTTCCATGGGACTACTCGACAATGTATGTTTTTTATAGATAATGATGATTCTAAATTTGTTTTGGTGGATTATTCTAATCAGTGTCAGGTTGATTTTTTCACTTCAACCATGAAGAGAACATAATAAAAAATTATTATTAGTATCCTACAGAGGATATATTTGGTATAGAATTTGGAATTCCTTATAAAAACTATATGAATTATTTTTTAGGCCATTTTTTGATGATGAGGGTAGAGAGTGGAAATTCAAGAAGGTTTTTTGTCCAGATATCTAGTTCTAGATTCCCCATAGACATTGTCAATGTATATTATGTTATTGTAAAATGAGAATTATAACCAAAGGATACTTGAAAATAATAGTTTATTATGTTAGGGAACGCATTATGACTCTCTTTAGATATATTTTTTTCCATAAGTAATATATTTCATTGTTATATGAAGTCTTAGATAGTGGGGGTCGATTCTAAACTTCATCATATCGTTTTAATAGTGTTGTATATTATTTGACCCCTATTATTAAATCATACATTCTTTTTTATGAAGAGGTTGGGTCCATCAAATTTGGAGTGCCTCTTATTCTGTAGTTAATTTTATGGAATTGATATTACCCATTATAATTTTCCTTTTTAATAGTATCCTCTTTGGGAAGAATAATTGGATGAAAACAAATTTGATTTCGGGAGATGATATTGGGTATAATGAGTAAATACCCATTATACCGCATATCCTTTGAGATATAATGTAGATCACAAATTTGGATGCATATTTCACAATGTTCATGGAGGCTATTTATTTGATTATGGGAATATGCCGGATTTAGAGTTACAAAAATCAATAAATACAAAAAACATGTAAGGTATTATATTCCAATATTCAATGTGGGTGTACACATTATTAGATTCCAGAAGAAATATATTATTTATTTCACCTAAACTTGTATGTGTTATTGGATTTGAGTTGTATAGGCTTACATTTACCATTTTATTGGCTCAGTGAGTTGGGGATTAATTTAACATATGTGATGTGTGTGGAAATATTGAGTTGGTGCTAAGGAAAATTCCATATTCTGGGAGAATTTTATTTTTATAGATACATCTATAAGACCTCATCATGAGCATGAAATAGTTATAGTAATTGATGGATAATATTAATTAATTAGTAATGAAAGTTATATTATATATATATTATTAATTTTTTTTTGGAATTGGAACCCTTCAATTGGATGTTTATGTTTAAAGTCTTTTCCATCTATAATTTTCTAGATGATGTTGAGTTTAGTAGAGTATTGGAAAATATTATTTTATGGTTTTCCCCCTCAACATGAGATAAATTTTGTGATACATATATATCTTATTGTTATCCCAAAATAACTTTCCTCATATATGATGATGAATTTTGAATTTACATAACTTTGGGTTGAAAATAATGATATTATATAGGGTAGTTTTATTTAATTTTGAGTGAAAACATGGATTGATGTTGTTATATTTTAAATGATGGTGAATGATATTCTATGATTATGAATTGAATATCATTTCCAAAATTAAGAAACATTGTCCAACCTATATCCCTTCCCAGGGATGGATTATTATATTTTTTTTATGATGGAAAATAGTTGGTTCTTAAAGAACAATTCTGAATTAATATTTCATCATATGATGGTGATGGATAATAATATTCCATTTTATATAATTAAATGTTACTATGAGAATTATGAGTTTTATGTAATTACATTATGTGTCATAAAATTTATATAATTTTTTTTCAATTAATAAATTTTTTATTCCATTCATTTTCAAATCATTTCATTAGTGTTTTTATTGATGAAATATTTGGGTATTTTAGGTTAAATGATGATAATTCTTAACATCCATAGAATTTTCTATGCCATAGTAAGCAACACCATACATTTTTAAATTAGTCAAAATATATGATCAATTCCAATGACATTCATTTCTTAAAGTAAGTGATATCTAACCTAATGTATCCAAGGATCCATTCAATATTGATAATCCTTTTTCCTGGGTAACCCCTAATACTGTTTTATATATATGATGTTTCCTAGGAATTTTAGTTCATATCAAATGTATCACTAACAAATTATTTATGATTGAAAAATAACTAAAATATTTGACTATAAAGGATTAGGATATTGTGGAGACTGACCATTGATAGGATTCTATTGATTATTTTAAGAAGTATATGATCAGTACCAATGTTCTCTTTATGCTATTTGAAATTGTTATATTTTAGGTTTTTTTCTTTAATTTTTGTATTGGATTCATTTTTATTCAATAGATTGCAGAGTTTCTATATCATATGTTTCACAATATTTTTTATCTCATGTTTATATCTATACAAATTTATATAATTTGTTTTTTTCTTTTGTTTGTTCTCTATAGATTTAGTGATTTAATGTCATTAATTAATGATTTCTGGTATTCGATGATCATAAATTTTTAAGGTATATATTCTCTTGGATTTATATTAAAATTTTATATTTATAATAAATTTAATTCTTATAGAATTAGTAAACCAATATTTATTATATAGAGGATAAATTAAATGTTTTTGGTGTAACACTGAACTAGAATTCATGTAGTGTTTTTGTCTAGGAGATTAGAGATTCATGGAGAGTGATAGAGGTGAAATTCCTAATATACATTTTTATAAAATGTTTTGGTTGTATTGGAAGTCCTTATAAGATGAAAGTTCACACTTATTTGGTACAATAAGTGTATGATTCTGTATTGTGGGGTTGTGAGTTGGGGTTTTGGAGAGATCATGATGTTATTAGAAATTACCTAGAGAAATGGTATGAGGATTAATTACATCATGTGTTTCCATAGGGAATTCTATTAACAACTTTATAGATATATTATTTGGTTATCTATGAGTTTTAAGATTTTTTAATAATAGTATATCCTTGTGTAGATAAATTTTTCATTCCCCGATAGTTCAGTTTTATTGAGATATGGTGAATAGATAAATTGAAGTGTTTGTTTCTCAATGTTTTTTCAATCTGATTATAATGTCTGGAAATCATGTTCCAAGGCGGTTCTCTATCTTCTATATTATTTTTTGTGAATGTGGGATGAAATATAAATGGAATTTATCACTTGTTTTCTTCAAAATTATATAGTATTTGTTGATATATACAGTATAATGGGAATATTGATGTTGTTGGTCACTTCGTTCATATTAAGCAATCAAACATAGTGAATTTTTTATTGAACTGGTAAATAGTGGAATGGTGAGGATTAATGTTATTTTGTAAACAGTCATCCCTATTCATTATCCGTATTTCAACACCAGATCAGGTAGTGTTATCTTTCAATATTTCATTAATAATACTTCTTTAATAACACTCTTCATCTAAATATGGGCTCTTAGAAAGAGAAGACTATCAAAACATTTTAATTCTTGTTATTCTCCATTGTTTTGGATTTTAAAGTTCTTGAGTGTATAGTAAACCCTTTGTTCAATAGTTAATAAAAATATATATCACTCTAACATTTGAATAATTACCTTAAATTCATTATAAATATGAAATTACATACTCCATTGTATCTGATTCTGGATTTGGAGTTATTTATTCACTGAAATAATTTTTTATAGTTAAAGAAAAATTAGGTGTGGGAAATTCTTGAGGAAATGAATAAATACCAAAATCAACATAATTATAATATTTATTTTATTCAGATTCTTCAAGAGTATTATATTTAAGATCATGTTTTCTTGAAGATAATTCTTCTTTATTGGAATATGAGGTTCAAACATTGGTGTAATCATTATCTGTAGTTTATTTTATTTTTGAGGTATTGGTGTGTGTTGGGAATATTGGGTATCAGACAACACATAATATGTAGATGAATTAGATCTATTAATTTTTCTATGTATTTCATCTTCATTAGTATATTCTTGATGATTATCATGTATTTTCTATAGAGACTATGAATTTTAATATTTTTTTGACCATAATGGAATAAAATTTTAAGAATATTGATAATCAAGAGAATATGGATTTGGGAAGAATTGTGAATTTGGATTGTGTATTTTGTTGGAATAGTTTCCTTGAAATATTTACATAAAATGTGATTAATCACTTCATGGTAAATATTTTTAATTATTGAAGATGTATTGTTTATTATACATGTGATCATTTTTATACTATATAGTTAAATATGTTCCATGTTTTTACGACTTCTTCCTCAAATGTGTTAGATATGTTCATTTTAAAGGTACATTTTGATAGGTATATGGAGTGGTGGATGGTGAAATCCAATTCACCTTTACATTTATATTTTTTGTTTTATTCTTATGAATTAAAATTATATAAGAGACATATAATTTAATGGAATGGTTTTGAAAATACTTATCTTTTCAACCTCAAATGGTTTGGATGTATCTAGAGAGGGAATGTTTTGAGGTGTTATATGGGTGAGATTTCGGTTTCGAGATATTTTAGGATCACCATGATGTCAGGGGTATTAATTTTGGTTGAAGTGCATAAGCTTGTTTTATAGTTGTGGTTATGATGAGATAAAATAATTAAATTTGCTGAACCTGAGGAGTTAAACACATATCATTAGATTTTTGTTTTGTTATGAGATTCCCAATGTATAATGGGGAATGGTTCTACACTGTAGGAAGAGGTAATTGTTTCACTATTAGTATGGATCTGTTTTATTTTTCATTATGTGAATTTCCAAACCTAGGGTAGTTGGTTTGGTGGGAGAATTCTTAGTGATATTTCATATGGGAAACAGTGACCACAGATATACCCAAATTGAGGGGAATTGTGTTGATTATAGATGAGGTCAAGGTATATTTCATGGAGAGAAAAACAATGATCATGGTCCCAACAAACCGGCCTCATGGATGTGGTGATATGAAATAATTATTTATTTTCATATGATATATAGTGAGTATCTACAATGATTGAATATGGATGAAAACTATAAGATCCATTTTATAGTGAAAGCTATGGAACCATTCATAATTTCACAAAAATGTTTTGAAAAGATAATATGGTCTATGTGGTTTTGACCAGTTCAAATGGATAGAAAATATATGTCTCTTTGACCTGTTGTACCACATTCATGTTTGATGTCACTATTCCATGGTTGAGGAATATTGGTATTTCCCTAAAATAAGGGGTATAACATTCCTTTATTTGATATTAATCCTCGATCAATGAACTATATCTAATCAAAATACACTATGTAGATCCTAAACACTTCTCTATAATTTTTAATTATGTTAGTTCATTGGAATCCATCTCTCTTGAATCAATTTACAATATTATCCTCTTCGCCAATTTTTCCTTGTAGTTTTTCCTTCCAACATTATTATGTGGTGAGTACTCATGCATTGGTGTTGATATTAAAGCATTAAATTGTTTATGATTACTATAAATGGGTTTTTATAATATTCATTTCTCCTTTGGTTGTGATTTATTCCTCGTTCTTCCATTCTTATATGGTGATTCATCAAGTCTTCTTATCAAGGAGTGGGATTTTTACCTCAAAGAAAGTTAAAGTTTACAAGGGATTAAAATCAATTATATTTTATGGGTGAATAGTTTAGAAGAATAATAATTAGTATAATTAATCAGATTTATGAAAATTGTAATAATTATAAATTTTTTAATGATTCAAAAATTTTTATGCCTTACCATGTCAGACTACTCAAGATATTTTCTTGATAGTGTGAATTTATTTTGGGTATTATTGGTGTTCCTCAGAAACATTGATGTTCTGAATATTTTATATAACAATGTAATGATAATAATAAAATGTTATGAATAAATGAGGAATTAGTATTCACTATATTATTCTTTCTTAAATAAAAAAAATTAAAAGGGTTTTTTTCAATTTTTTTATTTTATATGATATAGATTTTGTTCTAAAATTTTATATCTATGGAAATAATATCATAATAAATAGGTGATTTATAATTGGTAAAAATTAATTCTTTTGATAAAATTAAATTCATGGGTTTTTCATAAGATCATCATTATTCACTAATATTTTATGCATGTTAATATTTCCTGGGTTGACCATTTATTTTTCATTAATAAAAATATGGTTTGGTCCCAAGTGTATATACATTGAGATGGTAAGGCCAATGTTTCTTGTTTTTTAGAAAATATATATTATTTAATTAATTGATGAGTCATGTGATTGTTTTTATAGTTATGAATATATAATGTTAATTGTGATGGTGGAATGAAATTTAAGGGAATTAGGTGAGATATGGGACACTATTAATCTTATTCTTCTTCAGTGGTTAACTATTTGGACTATTTTATTCTTATTGAATAATTCATGTTTCCTTCTAAGTATCTATTGACTAAGAGTGAGTTTGTGAGGTCCGCAAATACCTAGTAATATAGAATATTTTTAAAATTAAAAGTAACTCATTGGATTATGTGTTAATGTTTGTAATGATTAAATGAATGGAAGCCTGGTATTGGTTTCAAATGTATGGTTTGAGGAAGTGGATTTGAAAATTAAATTTTTGTACAATGTGTAATGTTATCAGGGATTTGAATGGTTAATATGAAACGTTTATATGATAATTCATTAATATATTATATATGGTAAAATGGTGTTATTAAATTAATGGATACATAATGATGATGACATTTTATACTTTTATGTTTAGTTAATCATATTATTTATAGTCCAACAGATGGAATCTAATTTTTCATAAATGTCCTTATATTTAGTTTGAGTCTATGGTTGGATATTTTTTCCTTTTTAATGCATCAAACCAAAAACTTTATATGAAATTCACATTTTGAATGATTTAAATTACTTGTTATGTAATTTATTTATATAAAACACATAGAGTAATTTTTTAATTTTTAGACCATTGTAAAATATATCATGTTAGATTTAAAATTTTATTAATCACATTTCAATTTTTTAATACAATGAGAATTATTATTATTATATATTAAGCTTTATGATATAGTATAATTGAAAAATTATGAGGCAATGATATAAAAGACATATAAGATCATACCCTATGATGCACAATTACTAAAGCTTCTAACTGAGATGACATAAGTGGAATATTTCATTTAGGAAATCCATGATGAAATTCAATTACTAAAACACAAACTGAATAGTTCATTGTAAAATTTACATATTTTCAAGATAATGGACCAAACAATGTTCACTAAACCACAGCCAAGAAGATGCCACCATTTAACACATTGCCCTTTGGGAATATAATTGTTGTAATAAGTTGTTAGTTATTTATTACATTGAATTATGAAACTAATGGTTATATTTTTAAAATATTAATGATTAAATTATCCTTTTTCTTTATAAAATTATTTATAAAATCCCTTATAGGTTGATGAATATTTGATATTGATTTGAAGAAACCAAAACACTATTTTTGGAAAATATATTGTTTTGAAAGAATATTTTCTAAATTCATGAAATTATAAATATATATTAATTTCATATATTTTTATAATTAAATGATATTTAATTATATAAAAATTATAATGTAATTTATTATAGCATATTGTAATATTCATATGGGTCAGAAGTTATTATTATTGTAAAAGATGATAATTTCCAAAAAAAAAAAATTATTTTAATATGTCAATTATCATATTTATATAAATATATTGAGAAAATATATATTATTTTTCAAATAAAAATGTTTTACTTATCCAGTAGATTGTTTTTCATATTTTTCTAAGGTGATCAAATATTTCGGAAAAAAATAAATAGGGTATAAATATATTGTTTGTATTATGAACTCATAATGAAAAAATGTTAGGTAAAACATTCCATAAGAGGAATCCATGATAAACTATATATTATATTATTAATATAATGTTTTCTTAATGTTGATAAATTCTTTTTATAAACCCTTAATGAATCCTCCATAACATATATTATTTAATAATATTTAAAATCAATTCATTTTGAGCATGACTCACTTATACATCACTAATTATATTATATTAATACATTAAATAAAAGTAATTATGAAATATTGAAAACATATTCCAATTTTCAATAAACTATACCAAAAAGTCATGTGATGGACTTTGGTTTTGAATATTTTATTACATTGAATCAAAAACCTTGTTTTTGAAATTTATAATTAATTCTGTTATTTATCAAATAAATACCCAACAAATCTCATACGATTATTCATTTAAAAAAATGTATGTGTTTACACCCCAAATCCCAATATAAATCCCTCTCGTATTTTTTTCATGATCCTATTAATCTATTTTCCACGATTCTGGATACGTACTCCCAATGTACGAGGATTGACTCTTCTTATTTAATTTGATCACTTTCATTGTATTATTCCATTTGATTTCAAAATTTTATTATAATGTGTATTTTCTCATCCATTTTATTGTTTTTATAATTTTATAGTAATGATATTATACCATTAAATCTCTTTAAACCCTTCCATGATTCTTCATATAAACTCATCCTGATTATGAATTTTTCCTCCGAGTTTCCATTCGATACACTTTTATAGTCAGTAATAATTAATATATCAACACAATGGTATTAAACATGATTTATATAAAATTAATATATTAGATAAATCCATTTTTGTAACCTAGAATAAATAATAATGGTATTAAAATTGATGAAAGATGTTCCTATGTCACATGATCTATGTGGCACACAACTCATGTTCATGATAAAATTGTGACAAGTGGGACTTAAATTATATATTCACCCAATTCAATATTTTATGTTTTTATCTCATGAGATTTGATATATGGTTGATAGTTGGACATTTTAATAACAATAGGTTTTTAGGACACAATGGTTATCCTTGACAATTACTTATGATGTCATCTTTTATGTTGCCAGCACATTCCTATGTTGCCAAAATGGTATCATATCATTTCATTATTTGATGCCATTGTATTTGACTATAACTCATTTTATGTCACATTCATATGCCTATAGAAAAAATGTTATTACATTCATAATGTTAATAATTTATTATTTTAACAATTGGAATTATTTCTAATCCATTTCTTATGTATTTCCATAGGTTATCCAAGGCAATTTTAAAAGAATAATTGTATTTAAGTGCCTATTAGTGAGTTTTTAGATCATTGTTTTGTACACTTCTTTAATTTTCTTTTATATGTATATAATTATACAAATAAAATAAGCCTTTTTTAATTTGGATTGGTATTATGTGTAACATATTGTATCAATTGTGTCATATTGCATAAATCATCAATTAGTGGGAAAACCCACATTCTCTTAAAAAAGGAATGTTCGAATTGAATTTTTAATGTGTTAGTGGGTGTGAATTTTTTGTGGATATTCTAATCCCTTAATTATGAAAAAATTTATCAAACCCCAAAAATTATCTTATCAGTATAGTAATGCACTGACCCCTGTTATGGGAGACAGTGTATTATTTTAATACATTGGCATTATTACAAGGAATCAAGTCCCGATAGACCGATCAGTTTAGCAGTCTTGGTAAATAGATTACATACATGAACATTAATTTACACAATAGAAAATAAAACACAAAACAAATGATCCTTTGTGAAATCCATTAATCCCTTAGCATAACCCTAGTTATAAATCATAAAATACTTCTTCACATCCTAGAAAAAATAAAACATAGAATGTGGTGAGCTCAGATTCTCAGTAAGGATAACAATATAGAATAAACATTCACAAAAAAACATAAACATTTAAGAAAATATATATGACTAATACAAAAGCCTTTTAAACATCAAATTCAGCATAATATGGAAAATATCAAATCAAATAATGCCAATAATTTATTTACATGGATTATCTACTAGTCAAATAATCATAAGAAATATCAATATCCACATTCATAATGATGGAATGTGTAATGCCAGACTTCATAATAATATATTCAAGGTCATGTTCCAATACTACAATTAATCTTTTTCCGGGACATATGCCAAGACACTAGTTTGTCTCACGAGACCTACTGATGCATCGAGGAGCTATAGTGGGCTCTACCCTCCACTTACTATGTCCAATGCATTCTGTAGAGTAAAGTGGTTTAAACATAACAAAAACATTCATATTAAAACTCGCATATGAAATGTCAATACATTATCTATAAACCATGAATGGTATAAAAATTTCACATCCATAGTCAAACATATCACAACACCTTCAATGAAATATGGAAGATTTCTATCATAATAAATCAACATCCAATAAGATTAAAACCCATCAAAAGATATTGATATAAATGGAAATTATTTGCATGACTCTTTGTGAGAAATATCGCTTTTTCAAAAAAAAATTTAAATTCACATACTTTAGAAAAGAATACATTTAATAAAATTTTTTTATCAATGTTTCCCATACCACATTGAATCATTTAAAAGGAATTAACATTTTAAAAAACAATTCATGTCCATATAAATAAATCATTAAAACCAATTTGAAAACATGGACATTAATGAGAATGAATTAGAAGTAGAAATATTTAAAACATTTAAAATATTGTTTTAGTAAAAAATTCCCTTAAAATTAATCTGTTTGAAAACATGTTTATGAAACATGGACATGGATAATAAATATTTACTCGTAGTTATTTATGTAAAAACTACCAAAGATAATAAGGAGATTGTGAAATTAACCCATACATTTCACTTCCATTTATTTGATGGTATGTTTATTCTTCTGTATAATGATCGTTGTATGAAATTAAATAATAACAAAACCTTATTAATATTAATAATATCATACATGATTCAATTATGACTTTATACTACCCATTTGATAATAATTTCATTCTTAAATTTACATTTCAGGAAATAATCGCTTTCTTTATCGTGCATGTTTTAACTTGTTAATCTAGATTGTATAACATAGATAATGATCTAAATACTTCCATAATATAAAACAATATTTATATATCATATATATTTAGAATATAAATACGTATAATAGACATATATATGAAATGTAATGCACCATTTATGTAGATTGTAGGTCATACGTATGCATAAACACTATTTCCATTTTCATATAATATTGAACGGAACTAAGTGGATATGATATATGTAAGTACATATATATATATTTATCTTGTATAATTATTATGTATCTCTTTACATAATTATTAATGATATATATTTTATAATCATCGTTGAATGGTGAACATGGTAATTAATCTCATCGCGTCGTGGAGACGGTAATCCTTACATATGCACAAGCGACAATAACATTATATTTATAGTTAAATAATATATAATTGGATGGTTATTAATATATAAAGAATCATTAACATGTTATATTTATTATTGAAATCAGTTATTATCATTATTATACCCTTCCAAATAATTATGTATTTGACTAACAAACCACACCATAATGTTTTGACGGTAATCAGTACGTACACATGTATGGTTACATTGTCATATATAAGATTGATAGAATAAAGAATATAGTTATACTACATTTATAATAACATCACAATATGTAGTAGGTACTACATTTATTACTTTGGGGTGGAATCAAAAAAGATATAGGAAATGGAAGAAGAGAAAAACATGAAAGAGGGTTGTGAAATTATAACCTCTTCTCTGAGTGTTTCTTTTGAGTTGGTCAAAGGTGATCCATAAGTTGCCTTTCTGTAAATATTAATGACTATAGGTTGATGTGACAGGAGTTTTTAAGATATTTTTAAAGGTTTTATTGAGCCAAATGTCTTTGCAGGTCATTCATTAAGAGAAGGGGAACATCCCTTTTATATGAGGGGTGAAGGGAACCTTAGGAAAAGATTGAAAAATTATTTTATAATAAAATAATATTCGGTTTCTAATGGATGAAAAATGATTTATTTAAAGGATAACATGAATATGGGTTGAAATCCACTCATCCAATAGGATTTAGACATCTTTAGGTCACTATATTAACATTATATTTTATATTTAACTCTTAGTTAAGTAGTTTGACATTCACCATCTCTCTTAGAATTTTCATATTATATTGTAAATAAACAAATTGTCATCTTCGAGTAGAACCTCAAGTGGAGCATTAATGACATATAAAATATTATTTAATCCCTTTGGTAGAACCTCGGAATATTATGAAATGAATGACAATTATTAATATAATATTTGTTTCAAAAAAAACTTTTATGTCAATTTTGACACTATTTGGTATTTAGTTTTTTGTTAAATTCATAACAGTATTATTACATGGAAATAAATTCATTTAATCAACCCTCACATTTTATATTAACCAAGAAAATTAGTGTAATTTATCAAAAGTCTCGAATTACAGTTATTTGGATTTTTATAATATCAATTATTATAATTTTCCATTATTAAGGTAGTTATTACATCATCATTTTGTCATAATTAAATTAAATTTTTTAACATATAAATTTTTTAATAATATATCAGTTTGTAGGAAATATTTATATCATATTAATGAATATTTATACTCTAATTTATATTATGTTTAACCCTATATTAAAAATTAATTAGTTATTAATCATTGAATTTAACTCTTTTAACACTTCTTAAAATAAAAAAATAATAAATGTCCTAATCTAATCCAAGCAAACCAATGAGGTATATATTTTATTCTGAAGGTTTTTTTGCACAAATTATACTTATCCATTAATATTAATACATGTTTTTGGGTAATTATGATATCATTTTTACCCTTACATGCCCTATTTATTTTTAATCGTGGTAAATAAAAGTCAAAAGTTATTATTCACCAAAAATTATTTTAATCATTTTCAAGAACATTTTACTTACTAATATTAACGGAGCCTCTTGAAATTTTGAAAGTCAACTCACAAAAGCGGTAAAATTATGTTTTATGCAATTTTTCAAATGCTATTAGGATGTGGGTAAAATTGGTTTAAACGTTTTATAAAAATTTATACATCATTTTTTATTATAAAATGACCCCATGAATTACATTGAACATATATAGGTATTATAAATCTATTGTGACTTAAAATAAATTTAAACAAAATAAATAATTATTTAAATAAAAATCGCTTTTAAATAATAATGTAGTGTTTTTCACTATTCATCAAAAATTGAATGTTTTCTGAAAAATTCCAAAAATTCATCTAAAGATAATTTTCATTTTCCAAATTCAAAAATCAAGTATATTTTTCTTTATTCATAATATATATGTTTCATTTATTAATTTAAAATCAATTCTCGTTGTCAAAACCCAATAGAATGAATTTTAAAAAGTAAAAACTATCAAAATATTGACATGTTTTTATGTCAAATGTATATGTATAATTACATGTAATAACGTAAATTTTATTAAATGATAATTATATAATCTAATTATAATTCAAAACCATTCCAATTAGTAATTTAACACTTTAAATTATTTCAATTAAAAAAGTGTTTTCAATTAAAACATAGTATTTTCATTGTTCATCCAAATATGAAAGTTATCAAGAATGTGCCAAAAATTTGTCCAAACTAACTGTCAAATATTGGTTTAAAAAAAGATTTTCCATTATAAGGTGGTAGAATTTCATTTGTTGAAAAATAATTTTTTATCTAAAAAAATGAATTTGATCTAATATTATGTCTAAGAAACACAAAATATGAATGTTAAAATTATATAGAGTATATATGATTCAAAATAGAGTTAAAAATATTAATAACTTCTTTTTGAATGCTTAGTATGGTATGTTGTAGTGCGCTCGAACTCAGTTTTGTGTGTAGCAAAAGCTATTGAATTACTTTACTGAGATAACGTATTATGAAATTTAGGGGTTTTATAATCTCCCCTACTTCAATGAATTTTGTACCCGCAATTTGAAATTGTTTTTTGAAAATAAGCGGTGAAAAATACAAAATTACCTTTCTGAAAATCCCCCATTGAAAATTGGGTTAATAAAATTTATTTTTAATAAGAGGAAAAAAGAATGAAAAAGATACCATCAAATTTCGATCTATATTAAGAGAAAAACGGTGGAAATTAGAGAGACAAAATTTCAGGTAAAACTTAAATATTTATAGGGAGTGATTGAGGTCATCAATCACAAACAAGACTACAATTGAGAGCCTCAAATCCATCAATTTATGATGATTTAAAATATCATATCTTCAACAAAAAATAATCTATTATGACAACACATTTTTTGTTTTAATATTCCTTCCCTAATTTTTATGAATTAATTTATTCATTGAATAAGAGGGGAAAATATACATGACAACTAGAGTTTCATGCTTCAACTAATTCCTAACATAACTCATCATTCACTCTAAATGATAATAGAATTCATAAATATTCTATTTATCCTAATCGTATAGGGTTCCAAATATAATGAATTTATAATTCATTTTTCAGACTATTTAGAGAAATTATATTATACACACCAGGACATCATGTAGGCCAGTGGTAGGTGATGAATCCTCTTATCCCTTCAATTGTGGGTTCATGTCTCGTCGCCTTGCCAGACGCGATGGGTTGTCGTCCAACCATCAGTTAGTCCTTTTTATGACAATCCAACAATAATATCAAGAAATTATTTAACCTTAACAATAGTATCCCATGTCAAAATTAATCAATTCTAACCTTTATACTTATCCAAAATACTTCTGCCCAAACTCACAGTCCAAAATTTATAACGAAGGTAAACACAATGAAGATCCATTATGCCACATAATTTCAAGAGAATACCATCATCATGTATTATTTTAAAATACAGTAACACCCTGAATTATCATATAACCGTATTGATTACATTCATGATCCCTTATTACATATGTAATACTATATATACTCTTTATATAAAAAATGTAGTAAACTAAAACATTGATGGAATAAACAAACCATTAACCCGTTCCGAGGATGTTAATAATATCCAACATAATTTATCCAAATCAATCATCTCTTATTCCAAAAATGAATACCTCAATATCAGGACCATATTAATGTTTTCTATTTTATTCAACCATGTATTTTCCATGAAGATTAGCATTCCATTGAGTTACATTTCTTGGTTCTAATAATCTCATGTCCTCAATAAAATAATAATGTAGTGCAGTCCTTATATACTCTATAATTATTATAACATGCACATCATTAATACAATAATCAAATGACACAATAATATTGTAACAACATAAGAACTCTTAATCATTCCACTTCATCATCGGTATTATCATATCATGATTGTTAACCAATAGCATCATTTGGGGGGTGCTCTGATTATTTGGCCATTGATTCATGTACTGTCCCAAATCCTTGCTCATGAACCATTTTGCATTGGAAAACTTTTTCTCACCCTTAACATCACTTACTTGGTGTCCTTTTTATCCACACAAATAACAAACTCCCATTCCCTTCAACCAATTGCCAAGGTGATTCTTTCCACAGTTTTCACATATGGGAAAATCCTTTTTTCCCTTATTCCCATTATCCATCTTTCTCCCTACAATATTTTTCTTATCTAGCTTCCCTTCAAAGACATATGACTCAAAAAATTCATTATATATCTTATTAACTCATGATACACTTTCTTCATATGATGATAATACATTGCGGCCTATTTCCTTTATTAATGTTGGCTTAACCCCATGAATGATATGATCCTTTTCAATCTTTAGATCAGGCTTATTGCTGGAGGTATCATTCCATTTAATGGGTTCCATTTATAAACAATGTCTTTCAACATGTTAGATTATGAATGGAAATACAAAATTCTAATCTTGTAAAATAGTTAACCTTAATTGGACATCTTGTGGATATAAACCATAATCCTAAAAATGTTTTCATTGAGGAGGTATATACTAAAAAGCCATGCATAGTGGATTGTGAAGAAAACAAGAATTGTAATAAGCATATATCATGGGAGTTTCATATCCAAGAGTGCAGCAAGGCCTGTTGTCAATCACCAGTTCCTATTCGAGTCTAACTCAAAGTGATGTTTTCAGGTTTTACCCCTTGGTACATATGTGCCAAAGCCACCCCTAACTTCTCATATATAGATAGGGATGTATTGCTTAGAAAACTCACAAATTCTCTGTAGTACCAAAATTCTAGGAAGTTATTCTATAATAATCATCAAAATCTATCTTAGTGTAGTGTTCTGTAATCAATGTTTTTCTAAATCAACATTACAAGGTTATTGATAAAATTAATCTGATACAAACTATAACGCCCCTACCCCAGTTATGAGAGTTAGTGCATTATTTTAATGCATTGGCATGATTACAAGGAATCATGTCCCAAAAAACCGATCAATTTAGCAGTCTTGAAAAATATATTACATAAATGAACATTACATTACACATTAGAAAATAAAACACAACATAAATGATCCATTGAGAACACCATTAATCCCTTTTATTAACCCTACTTATCAATCGTAACATAATTCTTCGCATCCTAGAAAAAATAAAACATATAAAGGGGTGAGTTCATATGCTCTGAAAGGATAACAATATAGGGGACACTTTCATAAATCTTCATAAACATTTCAGGAAACGAATTTGACTATAATAAAAGCCTTCTAAATTTGAAATTCAGCATAATATGGAAAAGATAAAATCAAATAATGACATTTAATTATTCATTTGGTTATTCTAACAGTTAAATAATCATATGAAATATCAATATCCACTTTCATAATGACGTAATGCATAATTCCAAATATAATAACAACATAGTCAAGGCCTTGTTCCAAGACAACAAATAAGATATTATCAAGGCCTTGTTCCAAAACAATCATTTTTCTCATTAAACCCACCGATGAATCGAGGATCTATAGATTGCTCAACCCGTCACATACTATGTCCAATGTATTCCTCATATGAAAACCAGTAAACATAACATAAACATTTATATTAAAACTAGAATACAAAATTTAAATAATTTATCCATAAAACATGAATGGTATAAAAATAACACATCCATAGTCAAACATATCACAAAAACATTAATACAATATGGCAGTTATTTATCAAAATAAATAAACATTAAAACTGTTTAAAATCCATTAAATGATGTTGATATAGATGAACATGCTTTGTTAAACTTTTTGTGAGAAATATCCCTTTTTAAAAAACCATTTTAATGTCACAAAATTTAGAAATGAATACATTTATGGACATTTTTGAATCAAATCATCCCACATTAATTTGATACTTTTTAAAAGAATTAACATTTTAACAATATTCATGACCATATAAATAAATCCTAAAAAATAATTTCGAAAACATGGACATTAATGAGAATGATTTATAAGAATAAATATTTAAACATTTAAAATAATGTTTTAGTAAAAAATTAGATTAAAAATAATTTTGAAAACTCATTTATGAAAAATGGATATGGATAAAGAATATTTCCCAGTTTATACTTACGTATAAACAACCTCGGATAATAAAGAGATTGTAAAATTAGCCCTTACCTTGTATTTTCCTTTTGTCGAGGATACATTTAACCTCATTTATAAAGACCATAGTATGTTACTAAATTATACCAACAACATAATAATATTTATTATATTATACATTATTCATTTATTACTTTATACTACCCATTTAATAATAATTTCCATATTAAATTAACATTTCATGTAATAATCGCATTCTTTATCGTATGTGTTTTAATTTGTTAATCTTGATTTTATCACATAGATCCGGATTTAAATACATAAATATTATAAAACATTATTTATATATCATATATATTTAGAATATAAATATGTATTATAGATATACATATGAAATGGAAAAAACCGTTCATGGAGACGGTAGGTCGTACATATGCATAAATGTTGTTTCTGTTTTCATATCGTATTGAAGGGAACTAATCGAATTAGATATAAGTAAGAACATATATATATATATATATATATATATCCAGTAGCATAATTATGTAATATATTACATACATATTAATGATATAAATTTTATAATAATCATTGAATGGTGAACGTGGATATGAATTTCATCTCATCGTTGAGACGGTATTCCCTATGTACGCACTAGAGACAATATCATTATATTGTTGGTGAAATAGTATGTAATTGGATATTATATCATATATAAAGAATCATTAACATTTTATATTTATTATCTACATCAGTTATACTCATTATTATTATGATCCAAATATTTAAGTTTTTGAATAACAAACCACACCACGACGTGGAGACGGTAATCCGTACATACGCATGTATGGTGACTATGTCATTTATAAGAAAGATATAATAATGATTATGGTTGTACAATTTTTATAATAAAATAAAAGTATATAAAATATACAGGATTAATTATTGTATATTGGAAACAACAAATAAAGAGGAAGTGGAAGACGACAAGTACTTGAAAGAGGTGATTAAATATTTACCTCTTTTTCAGGTTATTTCTTTTGATTTGATAAAAAATGATCACTATGATGGCTTTATTATCAAATTATGGACTCTAGGATGCATAGAGGAATGTTGGGAGGATATTTGGGTAGGTTTTGGCTGAGCCAAAATGCTTTTAATGTGTGATATTAAGAGAAGAAGAAGTGACCTTTTATTAGAGGGGGAAGGGCACCATAGGAAAATATTGACATTTTATTTTAGAAAAAATTAATTTTCGGATTCCAATGGCTCCAAATTAATTTATTTTAAGGATAAAGTGGTTATGGGCCGAAAACAACTTAGACAATAGGATTAAGACATGTTAGGGTCACTATTTTAACTTTATATTTTATATTTAACTCCTAGTTAAATAGTTTGACATTTACCATGTCTCTTTGTATTATTATATGATATTGTTAATAAACATACTATAAACATCCAATAGAAACTAAAGTGGTTAATTAATAAAAAATATAATATTATTTAATCCCTTTGGCTGATCCATAGATTTTAATGAATAGAATCAAAATTAATAATATAATTTTTGTTTTAAATACTCTTTTATGTCTATTTTGACACTATTTGGTATATTGTTTTTGATAAATTAATAATAGAATTATTACATCAGAAAAAAATTATTCAATCAACCCTAAAATTTCAAACTGACCGAGAAAATTATTGGAATTCATCCAAAGTCTCAAATTACATTTATTTGGAAATTTATAATATCAATTATTCTAATATTTCATTATTATGGTAATTACAGCGTCATCATTGTGTGATAAATAAAATAAATTATTTAATAACATAAAATATTAAATATAATATAATTATTTAGAAATCATAATAGATTTCTAATTAATATTTCTATTCAAATTTATTTTTTTATAACCCAATATAATAAATGGGTTAGTTATAAAATTTGAATTTAACTCTTTTAAATCCTTTTAAATAAAATAATAATAAATGTCCTAATCTAATCCATGTTGACCAAAATAGGTCATATTTTATTCCAAATGTTGTTTTTGGTCAAATTATACTTATACAATAGAATTATGACATGTGTTAGTTAATTATGATATAATTTTTACGATTAATTACCCTATATACTTTAACTCATGGTAAATAAAAGTCAAAAGATACTATTCACCAAAAACTATTTTCATCTTATTGAACTGGATTTAACATACTTATATTAACCATTTCTATCATATTTTTTAAATTAATCTTACAGATGTGGTAAAAATATGTTTTGTGCAAATTTACAAATTCACTTAGGAGGTTGGTAAAATAGGATAAAAAGTTCAATAAAATTTTATACATGTAATTTTATTATAAAATGACTCCAATGAATTAAATTAAACTTATATATGTATTATATATCTATTGTGACTTAATATATATTTAAATAAATTAAATAATTAGTTAAATAAAAATCCAGTTTTAAATAAAAACGTAGTGTTTTCACTATTCGTCAAAAATTGAATGATTTTAGAAAAATTCAAAAAATTCACCCAAAGATAATTTTTACATTAAGATTTAAAAAATTAATTATATTTTTCTAAATTAAAAATATATAAGTTTCATTTATTAACATAAAATCATTTCCCATTGTCAAAAAAAAAGTGATTTTTAAAACAAGTAAAAACAATCAAAAGATTGACATGTGTTTATGTCAAATTTATACATGTAATTACTTATTATGACCATAATTGTATTAAATGATAAAAATATAACGCATTTATATTTCAAAACCATTCAAATAAAAAATCTAACAATATAAATTATTTTGATTAAAATAATTTTTTTCAATTGAAACGTAGTATATTGCATTATTTATCGAAATTTGAAAGTTGTCCGAAAAGTACCAAAAAATTATCCAAAATTTATTTTTATGTCCCTCTTATAAAAAATAATTTAATTTTATTTAATTGAATATATAAAATTGTCCAATATTGGTTTTAAAAAAACTTTCTCTATTAAAAGGCAGTAAAATTTAATTTTTTTAAAAAAAATTTTATCTGAAAAAATGGATTTGTTCTTATATTATGTATAAGAAACACATAATATGAATGTTAAAATTATATATAGTATATATGATTCAAAATTACATTTATACTATTCATAACTTCTTTTTGAATGGTTAGTGTGGTAAGTTTTGGTGTGCTTGAACTCAGTGATGCATGTAGTGGAAGCTATTGATTTACTTTAATGAGATAATGTACTATGAAATCATGGAGTGTTACAAGTAATTTAATGATCCGAGAAATATTATTTCATTATTTTTAGTTATCATATGGATTAACGTGCTAATTAATTGTGAATTATGACGAAAATTATGAATAAAAAATGATTTCAAAGCGATTTAGTGGATATAATTATAGAGAATATATTTCAATAAAAAATTTCCAAAAATTTACCAACCAAAAAATGGTGAGGGATTTCCATAGACTCAAGAAAAAGGATGATGAATTCATTGAGGATTATGAAGAAAAAATCATAATAATTTCTTTATTTACCAATAATTTTTTTATTGGCCTTGAATGAAATGTTGACTGCTTCTTTATTTGAATAAACCCAACACTAGGAATGGAATTGTTAATTAAATACAGTAATAGCCATGATGAAATTCATTGATGTTACCTCAATGTCGAAAATATGATATGTAAATATCAAGGGTATCAAGGGTTAAAATATAATAAGTGGATAATGGATTTGAATCCATAACTAGTGATGGAGAAATATTATGTTCAGATAAAATTACAACATCCCAACATCCAAAATTGTAATAAGAATAATCCAATCATTTACCTCATGGGTGATTAAATTAATTTAATTATTGTGTGGAAGGGAACATAGCTATCAAAATATAATGGGATAATCCCACCAATGATATGGATGAATGTAATTCCTCAATCCTCCATCATTATTCTATCAAATATTTAAACAACAATGAACATGGTCACTATGTTAATTTATGCACTAAGCTGAGTGTTGTTAGAAAAACCTAACAATAAAAACCTCCAAGGCCTATAGAGAAAGGTATAACATATTCCATCACAACTACTTATATAGAACACAATAATTATATGGGGATATACACACTTATAATCCCTAAAAGAAAAATGAATATAAAATTTGTTACATTTCCTATGAAGTCATATATTTCAAACAAGTTTCGATGATCCATTCCAACACAATAAAAATTATGGAAGCATAAATATTTTGAAAAAATGGGGTATTAGTTGTATTTCAGGAGAATAAATTCTCTCTTATCCACATTTTCAATATGAATTTCACAATAAATTATCTAATTCTCCCTTTAGTTTAATTTAATTTTATTTGAGGTATAAAACTTCTTTCCATGTCCTAAGATGACGTTAATTTGTATATGGATATGTCCCTATGTGTCCCAAATAACCCTCCAATTTTACATTGGTTCAAATAAGAGGATGAGTCTCTATTATAATAATCATCTCTCGAATGTATATAATTTATTTATAAGTAATAATATCTATCATTAATGATTAATACTATATAAAATATCATCCTTGATTACATGTCCACTAAAAAGGAATATGTTGATGTGTTTCCCATAAAATTTACTGGACTTCCTCCAAAATGATAGTTTATGTTACCAATATAACTCATACTAAGATATCATTAAATATTCATGTATCCATATGGAATGGTTTCTTCTAAACATGAGGATATGATAAGGAGACTACATGAGAATAAGGATAAAGGGATTATATACCCATGTTCTTTATCACGGGGTTCACCAATTTCCATCATGAAGATTAAGTATGGGTCATTGTTCCCATGAATTGTTTAACATGAACTAAAAAATATAATTATAAATAAAATTTATCCTATTCTATTTATTAATGAATTATTTGATCATCTATATGTGTATTAGTATTTAACTAAGATTGTTCTTTTAGGATGATATTGTCAATTAATTTTAAAGAATGAGGATATCCCAAAGGATTGTTTTCTTATAAAACATGGGCACTATAGGTTCCAAGATATACAATTTAAAATCTGAAATTCTATATATAACTTAATGGACCAAATTATTATAGTTTTTATGTATTATATTGACATGTTTTTGGTTGTATATATTTTAGATATTATTATCAATTCCAATGTCAATGAAAATAATGATGAAATTTTAATATTGTAATTAATACCTTTGAAAAATAATATTTACAAAAATTGTTGAAAACATTAGATTTATATAGAGTAATTAACAATCCTGTACAATTTTATCACAAAAAATAGAAATATGTGGATAATTAAATTTTCTATGAAATTAATGACGGACAGTTAAAAAATATGATAGTGATCTTTAGCTTATTTATATTAAATCTATAATGTCATTTATTTTTTAAAAAATTATCATTATTTTCATAGCCATATACAAATATAAATCATATGGGATAGAAGTTTGTCTATACTGAGGAATGTGAGGAGATCATCCATGTCTTTAATAATATGTTAATCACTCTTAATATTCTCACAAAACCCATCATTAAGAATTTATTTTGGATATACAGTGATGCATAAAAAATGTATTGGGTTTTATACTCATTAAATATTTTTAAGTGATAGAATATTCTTCTAAATAATTAAATTTCCATGTGCATAACTACCCAAGCAGTGATATATAATTTCTTATATTGATATTCCCTTTATTTTTTTCATTTATATAAATGATAAGAATAGTTAAATATAGACATATCATAAAGGAATCATGAAAAAAATTACAAAAAAAAGAGATCAATATGTGTCAATGGTGGTGGTTATAAATGATCAAAGATAATGAATGTTTAATAAAATACATTGCTTGTAAGGGAATCAAGAAGGGAATTCTCTGAGCAAAAATTATATAACAAACCTATCAATAATGTTTTTTGACAGGGACCAATATTCATGGACATGAAAATGATGGATATGGGAATAATAAAAGTATATTAATATAAATATTATAGAATATGAGAAAAACAATCAATTCATGAGATAACCATGGAGACAAAAAAAGAAGATAAGGTTCTATAAGATCTTTTAGAAAATATTCAAGATTTCAATTTTATAAAATGATGTTATTATATTTGAAACTAAGGTAATACTCCTATAAAAAAATAGAAATGAATATTTTATTTATGGATGATTCCCAAAACTCATCCCAATAAATTAAAATAAAATGCACTAAGATGTATTGAGATGTCAAAATAAAATTAATTGAGGGATAACATAAAAAATGTGATTGAAAATTTTTTATCTTGATTTTTGGTATACAAAAAATTCAAGGATAGAAGATAGATTTATTAGGGTATGATAGGAATATTCATCATATATGTATGGTAATGGGATAAGATAACATTGGATTTCATCATTGGAATCCCTATGAGATATAAAGTAATTAATTCCATCTAGTTTTTAGTCGATCACATAACATAGTTAATATATTTTTTCTATTTTCAAATATTAAACTCTTGAGAAAATTTTCATGATATAAAAATGGAATCTAGTATGATTAAATGGTGGTCCAATATATATATGGTATGATCAATATTTTATGTTTACCTGGGGGTTTTGGAGAAACATTTAATATGTGTTGGATACAGACCTGAGTTTCAATAATTAATTTCACACTCAGATAGATTATTAGTCTTGTTTAAAGAATAAAAATCTATAGTATATGCTGAGATCATGTAAAATGGATATCCAACTATTTTGGGATCAATAACAGTCCCATAATATTATTATAAAATAAAAATTGTTTCCACTATATTATTCAAATAGAACATAATGATGCATTGTATGGGAAGAGGTGTCAGACTCTAATATGATGGGATGATGTTAGAGACTGTAAATTAATAGGACTTGATATTATATAAGAGATGATAGGGAATGTTCAAACCATTCATCTTCATACATAATATAAGGAATATAAATAGAAAATATATTCATATAATCGAATATGTGGGTAAGAGTTTGAGGTAAATGTTAATTTTTTCCTTTATATATCAATATGGAATAAATTTATGTTGTTTTTGGAGGAAATATATATTTGTAATAAACACATCGAAACCATTGAGATATTTGATATCTATGGATCAATTTCCTATAAAATTTTACTCTCACATAAAATATCCCATGTAAATGATTCTTTCTATGTATCCATATTGAAGATGAAAATTCATGACCCCTTTAATAACATAATCATGATGTGGTACTCTTAGAGAATTGTATTTCATATGGGGGTAATAAGGAGAAGATCAATGATCATAGAGAAAAAGATCTATTAAATATGAAAAATATATTAGTCAAAGTGTTTTTATATAACCCAATTATTAATGAAGAAACATAGGAACTACAATATGTAATGGAATAGAAATTCATTCATCGGTTCTAGTCTATGAAAATTCATTTTGAAGGTGATATTTATGAATTGGGGAATGACATAATGAACAGAACATTTAAAAATTAAATTATTTTATTGAATAAATAAATTCGTTATTACCAAATATATCTATTGAAAACAAATGAAATAACTTTGGTTAAATTAGAACACCATAATATATATTAAAAATAAATTAAATTATCCTCATCACAATAACCATTGATAATATTGGTGATTCATAAGGAATGCTTGGATTGGTATATTTTAACGGTTAACATAATGTTAAATTTATATAGATGGGATATGTTTTAAACTCAATTAGAAAGATTTTAATATTTATAAAACAAATAAAAATGTATATTTTGGATAATTAATCACTAGTATTTTCCCTAAATTAATACCATGATAGAATGAAACAACTAAAAAATGATCCAAACTATTTATGGGATAAGTTCAATATTCATGATATAATAACCAAACACATGTTTTCTAAACCACCTTAATAATGTTACACCACTACACCACATACCCTTAGAGAGTGTTTGTAATTCCCTTACCCCAGAAGACCTAAGACGATACATTATTATAATACATTGGAATCATTACAAGGAATTATGTCCCAAAAGACCATTAAGTTTACCAGTCATAGAAAATTGTTCATATATATGAAAATCAATTTAATATTTCTGACCTAAAATAAAAAATATATATTCCTTTGAGAATATCATTATTCTATTAGATTAAACCTATATATAAATCATTAAACACTTCATAGCATCCTAGGAAAATGAATCATATGAAAGAGGTGATATCAGATTCTCAGTAAGGATAAACAATATAGGGGAAGCTATCATAAATAATAATAAACATTTACTGAATTGTATAAAATTGAATCAAAATCCCTATTATAATAAACATCATTATAATAAAGAAAATTATTATTTAATAATTCCATTTAATTATTCACATGGATATTATACTTGTAGAATTATCACATGTAACATTAATAACCAATCTCATAATGATGTATTCCATAATGTCATACATCTTAACAACAAATTGAAGGCCTCATGCTAAGAACCTAAGTATAAATTTTTTCTAGGCCTTTTTCCAAGAAATATTTTTTCTCATGTGACATACATATGCATCGAGGGGAAATAGCAGTCCCCACTAGTACCTTACTAAGTCCAATGCATTCCTCCAATGAAAATTTTGAAACATAAGTAAAACATCTATATTAAAACAAGAATATGAATTGTCAATATATTGAACATAAACAATGAATGGTATAAACATAGTACATCCATAGTAAAAAAATATCATAAATCATTCAAAACATCATAGAAGATTGAAGTATAATAAATAAACCTCAATCATAAATACTATCTAGAAAAGGGTGTTGACATAGATGAAAATGATCAGTAAAACACTTTGAGAGAAATAACCAATTTTGTTAAATATTTTAAAATTCACACAACTTATATAGGAATTCATTTAAAAGTGATTTTTTAATCAAAGTTTCACATAATAATTTTTAACTTTTCAAAGGAATTATCATTTTAAAAAAATGATGTACATATAAATAAAGACATAAAATCATTTTGAAAACATTGACATTAATTAAAAAGTGTAGAAGTGTAAATCATTAAAACATTTGAAATGATGATCTATTATAAGAGTACCTTCCATAAAAACATAAAATATTTATTATGAAATTTTTTTTAGGAAACATATACATGGATGACAAATATATCCTAGAAAATAATTAAAAATAAAAAATCTCTATTTAAAATGAGATTACTGAATTAACGCTTAATTTTTTACTTTCCTTTATTTGACGGTACGTTTAACCTCCTGTAAAATGAACATAGTATGTTATTAAATTATAACATAATGATATTAAAATTTATGATATCACATATGATTCATTTATGAATTATATTACACATCTAATAATAATTTCATTGTTAAGGTAACATTTCGTGTAATAATCGCTTTCTTTATCAGTCATGTTTCTAACATGTTATTATTGATCATGAAACATAGATCATGAGTTACATATTAACATAATAAAAAATTTGATTTATATATCATATATATTCATAGTATATATATTTATAAAATATTTATGTATGAAATGGAAACATCATTTAATGAGACGGTAGTCTGTATGTAGGCATGAATGTTGATTCTGTTTTCCAATCATATAGTATGGAAGTTAGTAAATGGAATAAATTTATCTAAATAAATTTTTATTAATAGAGAAGAAAAAATATTTCATATATCTCATACTTAATCAATATATATATTTTTATAAAAATTCTTGAATGGTGATCGTTGATGATGAATATCATCGCATTGTGGAGATGGTAAGTCGTACATACTCATGAGTGACAATATCATTCTATAAATGGTAAAAATGTGTTTTTTGGATGGTATATTATATATACCAAATAATGTCAATGTTATATACATTATTTAAATTAATTATACTCATTATTATACTCATCCAAATAATTTAATGTTTAATAAAAAAATACACCATAATGTCGATATGGTATGCTGTACGTACACACGTATGTTAACTTTTTCATTAATAGGATGGATAGATTAATGAATATGGTTTTACCATATTTATAATAACATCACAATATATATAAGTAACTGATGATATATTTTTATTATATAAATAACAATGAAATAGGAAGTGGAAGAAGAATAACATAACTTTGAAATAGGTGATGAATTGTTTTTCTTCTTCAGGTGATTATTTTTTATTTGAACAAAAGGTCTCTATATGTTGTCTTTCTGAACAATGTCAGAGAGGTGGGGGCACATTAAAAGATTCATGAAATAACAGTTTATTCTAAAATAATTTTTGTTTTCTAATAGATCATAATATATTAATTTTTACTCCAAGGTAGGGATGGATATAGATTATCTCAACAAATAGGTTTTAGACATGTTGTGGTCACCATATTAAACTTATCTTTTAGATTTAACAACTAGTGTATAGTTTAACTTTTTTCATTTCTTATTGTATTTTTATATTACATGGTTAAGTAACATGCTATAAAATTCCAAGAGAAGATCAATATGCACGTTAATGACCTATGTATCAACATATAAGTCCTTTGGGAAAACATTAGATTTTTATGAATATTATATCATTTAATAAAATATGATTTGTTTTTAAAATTCATTTATCTCACTTTTGACACTATTTATTATTATTTTTCCGCTAAATTCATCCAAACATAATTAATTGGAATAAAATACACTGAATAAACCCTAACATGTCATAATCATCAATAAAATTCGTGGATGGAATCAAAAGTCTCAATTTATATTTATTTGGATATTTATAAAATAAATTGTTTTAATCATTCATAAATAATGTAATTACAACATCATCATTATATCATCAATAAATTTATTAATTAAATTTTAAAAAACATTAAATAAAATACCATAATGTTGTAAATCATTTTACCCTTCTAATGAATATTATATGTCGAATTTATCTTATGTATAACTAATTAATAACGATTGTTTGGTTAATAAAATTTGACTATAACACTTTTAACTTTTCTTTAAATAAAATATAATAAATTTTCTAATATAACCAATGTAAATAAAAAAGTATCTTATTTTTGTAATATGGATTATTTTGGTAGAAAACAACTTATCTAATATAATTAGGACATGTGTTGGGGGTAATTTTATATTATTATAATAATACTTTTTCATATAATTTCCTTATATACTTTTAACCACGAAAAGTAATAATAAAATGTTTCTATTCAACAAAAAAATATTTTTATCCTATTGAACCAAATTTTACATACTGATGACAATAGTGTCTCTTTTATATTTGAAATTTAATTCACTGAAGCGGTAAAATTATGTTTTATGCAAATTTGCAAATGTGCCTAGAAGGTGGGTAATATATCTAATATTATTATAAAATGACAATAGTGAATTAAATTGGAATAATATAGGTATAATGTATCTATTTTTACATTATAATTAATTTTAATTAAAAATAATTATTTAAATACAAAAAGTTGGTTTTTATATACAATGTAGTATTTTTCACTATTCATCAAAAATTGAATGTTTTCAATAAAATACCAAAAAATCAGACCAAGGTAATTTTGATATTAACATTAAAAAAATAATTTCTATTTTACCAAATAAAATTAATTGTAGTGTATAAAATTAAATTTAATATTGTTCACCAAAGGACAAAAAATAGTTATTTAAGAATTTTTTTCTCAAAATATATAACTATTCTAAAAACACTTTTACATTTCATTATAAATATGTTTTATTTATATGAATAAATTATAAATAACATTTAAATTTTATTTTTTTTGTATTCATATCATAATATTTAATTGATAAAAAATAATTTCATTTAATTAATTATAATATGAATGTGTTGTTTCGCATGAAACTCAATCTTTCTTATAGCACAAGCCATGTCGTTCTTGCATATAATATAAGCTATTAAATTGATTTTACGAGATAACATACTATAAAATATTGGGGTGTTACATTATCCCCTCCTTCATTAAATTGAATTCTCTCAATTTGAAATTGTGTTTAAAAAATAAATGTTTGAAAAAAATACCTATGTGAAAACCCCACATCAGATTTAGGGTTAACAAAATATAGTTGTAATAATATTAAATGTAAATGAAAAATGTCACAAAAAATTATATATATAATAGGAGAACACATTTGGAAATTTAAGACACATAATTGGAGGAAGAACATAAATATTTATAGGTATTGATGGAGGTCATCGATAAAAAACTTGTGAATAATAAATTGAATATTTAGGGATGCAAAGCCATATATCTATGATGATTTAAAATATAAAATACATAAACTATTAGGATAACAAATTCTTCATTTTTACAACTTTTACCTAATGATTACGAATTAATTTTCTTATATAATTATAATAAAAAATAATTTTGAGAAGTAGAGTTCCATATGTAAACTAATTTATACCACCAATTCATCTTTCTAAAAAAAGATAATATATGTCCACATTATTCTTTTAAACCTAATCATATAGGGTTTAAAAAATTTAATTTATAATTAATAAAACATATAATTAAAAAAAACTATATTATAAAAACTATGAAATCATTTAGGACATTTGCAGTTGTTGTACACTTTTCACCCTTTGGTTGAGGGTTACTGTCTCATGGCCTTGTTAGACACCTCAGCTTTTCTACCGACCTCCAATTTGTTCTTATTATAATAGTTCAAAAATAATATTTTGAAATTATTTAATTTTAAAAAATAGCATCTAATGAAAAAATTAATACATTTCAACCTTTAGACTTATCCACAAAACATCCGTACAAACTAACAGTCCCAAATTTATTAGGAATGTCACATAATATACATGTGAATAACTTCATCATGTATTCTATTAAAACATGGTAATAAACTGAATTACCAGAAACCCATATTGAATACTTTCATTATCCTCCTTTCTTTTCTAAAACTTATAATACATGATATACACTTTAAATTCAAAACTGTTATAAACATCCAATAATTATGGTACAAACCTCATTTTAAAAAAACCATTAATCCATTCAAAGGATGTCAATAATACCCAATTTACATTATCTAAATTTCTTATATCATTTTTAAAACCATTTTATGGTTTATATTTTCCTCAACCATGTATATTCAAAAATGTTTAACATTCTATTGAGTCACATTTTATAGTACCAAACAATCTCAAATACTCAATAAAATAGTACTTCATTACCATCCTTATTTATTTCTATAATTCACACAACCGGTAAATCATTTATACAACACCCAAATGAAATAAATATTAAATCCATAAGCACAAATACATAAATTATTACATGTCGACCATATTAAAAACTTATGCATGACCTAGAAAGCTTTGATTATTTTGAGCTATATTTCACCAAGGCATAGGAATCTTATTTTCATATTTGCCCATTTCTCGACAGTTGAAACATTGAATATTAGTATTTTCATTGTTCCCATTGTATTTTTATACATTATGTCCATTTTCTCCACTTATATAACAGTCACCCATTCTATTCATGCACTTCCCATGGTGATTCGTTTCACAGCCATCACATATGTGAAAATCCTTCTTTCCCTTCTTTTTTATCCATATTTCTCTATGTCATCCTCTCCATTTATGTATTCCCTTCAAATATATAGGACTCGTAGAAATTATTACATAACTTATTAACACATGATTTTTTTTCCTCAAATGATGAGAGTATATGAGAAACTATTTCATTTTGAAATAATGGATTAAAATAATGAATGATGGAAACAATATTACCAATTTGATCATTCATATTGTTGGAGTTTTCATTCCTTCTAATAGGAGCCATTTTTAATGAGGAAACACTATTGGATATATCATATCATAATTTATAATCCAAAAACGTGAAAAATTCTCAATATTAATTGACTACTTTCACACATCTTGTCTGATAATCATAAAAATGGTTTCGTTTCTCACATATTTAATCATAAATCATTTATAATTGGTTTTAAATAATATGTTAATTATCCTAAGCATATACCCATGGAGTGTCAAACTTTGTGTATAGTAATACCCATTGTTGTGAACCAGGATACCCTGAGTCATGCCCAAAAAACTTGGTCGGTGTTTTCACTACTAGGTACATTTGTTCACGAACAATGTATGCTTATAGTATCCCGACAATGATGTATTTTTTTTTGAAAATCCCACATAATATCTACATTACCAAAAAAATTCTATGTTGTTCCATAATAATCCTCAAAGTCTATTATTTTAATGTTTTGTATTTAGTGTTTATCTAAATCTAGTTTCTATGATTATTTCTAAACTTCATCTCATAAATACTTTAATGCCCCGACCCTATAAGTCAAAGCCTGTGAATTATTACATAACATTGGAATGATTACAAGGAATCATATCCCGAAGGATGAATTTGTTGAGGAGTATTGGAATATAGATTACATAGATGAAAATAACCTTAGTATTTCAAAAATAAAATTCATCATTTATAATCCGTTGAGATTTTCATTATTATCCTAGCATAAACAAGAATATAAATCATAATACACTTCTTTTAATCTTGTAAAAATATATCATAATAAAAAGGTTTGCTCTAATTCTTAGTAAGGAAACCCAATATAGTGGAATCAATCATTTATAATCATACACTTTTACGGAATGTAATAAAATTGAAACACATTCACTTTAAAAATAATCTTCATCATAATATGAAAAAGATAAACCAAATAATTTCATTTTATTATTTATTTTGATATCCTACTAGTAGAATAATCACATGTGACATTAATAACTAATCTCATAATGATTGAATGAAAAATTCCAGAAATCTTAACCAATATTTAAAGGCCTTATCCCAATAACCGGAATATAAATTTTTACAAGGACTTGTTCCAAGACACTAGTTTATCTCAGGAGACCTACTAATGAATATAGAATCTATAGAGGGCCTCTTCCTTCACGTACTATGTCAAATTCATTACCCATATAACAATGTTGAAACATAACATAAACATTCATGATAAAACTAGCCTAAAAAATTTCAATACTATAACCATAAAACATTAATGGTATAAAAATTCCACATCCACATTCAAACATTTCATAAATAATTTAATAAAACATACATGATTGTATTATAATAAATCAACCTCAGTTTAGAATAATATCCAGTAAAGGATGTTGATAGTTGTTGAAAATGATCAGTAAAAAACATTAAAAGAATTATCCCTTTTTTTTAAATCATCTAAAAGATAAATATTTATAAATTAATTCATTTAAAATATATTTCTGAGTATAAGTGACCCATTCTATGTTCAGAATTTCTAATGGAATTAACATTTTAAATCAATGATATCAATATAAATAAATACTAAAAATCATTTTGAATATATGGACATTATTTAAACATATTTAGAAAATTAAATACTTAAAACATGTAAATTGATGACATTTTGAAATAGTAACTTCTATAATAACATAAAATATTAATTTTTAAAATATTTTCATGAAACATGGATATTGATGATAAAAATTTCCCAGTACATACAATCACATTAACAGTCTTGGATAATAATAAGATTGAAAAATTAACCCTTACACTGTAGTTTCCATTAGTCGAGGGTACGTTTAACCACATGTATAATGACAATATTATGTTATTGGATTATACCAGAACCATATTAATATTAATTATATTATATATTATTCATTTATGACTTTATACTACCAATTTAAATATAATTTCCTTGTTAATGTAATATTTCGGGTAATAATCTCTTTCTTTATCTTACGTGGTTTTACATTTTATTATTGATCATATCACAATAATCACGATTTAAATACATTTATATAAAATAATTTATATATCATATATATTAAGAATATAAATATTTATAAAAGATAGATATATGAAATAGAAACATTGTTCATGGATATGGTAGTATGTACGTTTGCATGAACGTTGATTATGTTTTCTTATTATATAGTATGAAAGTAAGTAATCTAGATACATTTATATACATAAATATAAATTATTATAGTAGAAATATTATTTCATATATCTCATACATAGTCAATATATATTTTTATAAAATTTCTTGAATGGTGATCTTGAAAGATGAATCTCATCACCTCGTGGAGATAGTTAGTTGTACATACACACGAGCAACAATATCATTCTATCGAGGGTAAAATAGTGATTAATTGGATGTTATATTATATATACAGAATAATTAACATGTTATATTTATTATTTAAATTAATTAAACTAATTATTGTAAACATAAAAATAATTTATATTTGACTAAAAAACTACTCCACGATTTGCAGACGGTAAATCATACATACACACATATGATGACATTATCATTCATAGGATGGATATAATAATGAATATCATTTTAATATATTTATAATAACATCTTTGTATGAATATGGTTATGGATTTATTATTTTAGTACAAAAATAAAAATCAATCGGAAGTGGAAGAAGATGAAAAGAACTTTGAAAGAGGTGATAAAATAATTATCTCTTCTTCGCGTTCATCATTTTGATTTGAAAAAAGTGCTCATTCGATTGACTTTATGATCAATTTAAGGAAACTATGAATGATTTAGGGTATTTGGGAGGATATTTGAGAAGGGTTATTTTGATCAAAATGGCTTCTGATATGTGAATTTAATAGAAGCAGAGGTTATTTTAATAAAAGTGTTGAGGGGCACATTAGGAAAATCATAAAATATTAATTTATTTTAAAATATTTTTCTGTTTATAAATCTCATAATATATTTATATATTGTATAATTCTGGTATGGGTCTAAATCAATTCATCCAATAGGTTTTATACATATTTATGTCACCATAATAACCATATCATTTAGTTTTTGCTCTTTATTAAATAGTTTATCTTCTACCATGTCTTCTTGTGTTTTTATATTACATGGTTAATAAACATATGATAAAATTACAATAGAACCTAATGTGGTTCATTAATAACATATATATCATTATATAAGTCTTTTGGATTAATATTACATTTTTAGATGAATGATATCATTTAATTAAATAGTATTTGTTTTAAGAATTTTTTTTTGTCCATTTTGACATTATTTATTAATTATTTTTTTATAAAGTCGTTAAAACCTAATTACATTGCCATAAATAAATTTAATAAACCCTAAAAAATAATATTCACAAATAAAATTCGTTAATGGAATATAAAGTTTCAATGTATATTTATTTTATATTTAAAAAATCATATATTTTAATCATTCAGTTATAATTTAATTACTTCATCAGAATTGTGTCAAAAATAAATTTAATTATTAAGTGTCTAAAAATTATAATTATAATATAATAATGTAGAAGATATTTTTATATTTCTAAAGAATAATTAAAGTCTAATTTATCTTATGCATAACTCTATATTAAAAATGATGTAGTTAATAAAATATGAATTTAAAACTTTTTACTCTTTTTTAAATAGAACATTATAAATGACCTAATTGAAACAAAGTGAATAAAAAAGGATAATATTCTCTACATAAGAACTATTTTGGAGGAAAAACACGTATCCAATAGAATTAGGACACGTGTTAGGGTAATTTTATATTAATATAATATTATTTTACCTTTATATACTCAATTTAATTTTAACAACTGTATATAAAATTCAAAATTTACTATTAAATAAAAATTATTTTCATCCTATTGAACCACCTTATTTCTTCTTATTTCAACTGTGATTCTATGATTTTTTATATTCAATTAACAGAAGCGGTAAAATTTCATTTTATGCAAATTTGCAAACGTGACTAAAAGGTGGGTAAAAGATGTTAAACGGTTAAAAAATGTTATATATCAAATGTTATTTGAAAATAACTCTAATGAAATACATTGGACGAATATAGTAATTATTTTTTATTTTTAATTTAAAATGAATTCAAATTTAAAATTATTATTTAAATAAAAAAAGTCATTTTTTATGTACTTTATAGTATTTTTCACTATGCATCAAAAATTTAATCTTTTCAGAAAAATACCAAAAATTTAGACCTAGATAATTTTGATTTTCTAAATTCAAAAATTAATACTATTTTACCATATTAAATTCATTTTATTTTATAAAATTAATTTTCTTATTGGTCATAAAAAGTCATAAAAATTGTTATTTAAGAATATAGTTTTTTAAACTATATAATTATTTTAAAAAAACATATATACTTCATTATAAATATCTTTTATTTATATTGCATTATTATAAGTAAAATTTAATTATTAATTCTTACTATTTATATCTCAATATTTAATTGATAAATAAATATATCATTTAAATAATTATAATAATAATTTTTTGTTTCGTATAAACTCAATCTTGCATATAACGCATGTTATGTCAGTGTTGCATGCAATATAAGATATTGAATTACTTTAAATAGATAATTTACTATGAAATCTTGGGGTGTTATTGTATTGACGTGTAAGAATCAATTATGAATAAATACAATAGTACAATAAATATTTTTGTCTTGTATTAAATTAAATAATATTTATTTTCCACTAATTCGATTATTAAATTATATATGAATATATATATATGATATTCCAAAAAAAATTGATAAGTAGAAAAAAAAGTATTATTTTTTAGAATATAGAATTTATTAACAATATTTTTAATAAATTGATTAACATTGAAATAAATACCAATTTGATAACATTTTATTATTATGAAATGTTTATTTATAAATAAATGATAATACAATTTATTGATGTTCATTGTAATATTTGGAATGTTCAAAAAAAATTTATTGTCCCAAAAATATATATTTTTAATTAATGATTTTTATTTAAAAGTTTATATTCTCATAGATAGAATATTATTTTGAAAAAAAATTTATCAAAAAATTGAAATTTTCCAATACAATATATTTCATAATTTCTAGATAAATAATTATTTTTTGGTAAAGAATAATTATGGTATAAATATATGTTTTTTTAAGTACACATGATAAAAAAAGTTATATAATTAATTAAAATGTAAAAATCTATGAAAAAAATATATTTATCATTTAAATAATATTAATATGAATTTATTTTATTAATTTTATAATCCCATGAAGAATTGACCAAAACCGATATTTTATTTTATTGATTTAAAATCAATTCTTTATCAGCATGACTCAATTCCACATCACCAATGGTATTATTTTATTATTTTCTTCTCAATGCCTTATAAATTTTTTACATGCATTCTTCTCTGAAAAACCCATTATAAAACTCATTGTAAGGGTTGTAGAATTGATTATTTTTTATAAAGATTCTAATCCCAAATTATACAAATTAATAAAGAATAATATATCATTTGGTAAAAATATCCTTCCAAAATCAAACTAATATTAACTAAAACATCAATTATCATTACATTCGTCTCCTTATCTATCTATAAAATCCATCCAAGGTGTCCCTAATCTCAGTATAAACTATATGTAATATTTTTGATATTATAACCCATGTTACCAGGATTCTATTGTTCCCATATTCATTAAAAAACATTATTATTGTTATGCCATTAGATTTCAAATTTATTATATTTGAATATTTTTATCAAATTAATATTACATTTATTAAGAATGAAATGAAATAAGAGACCATTCATTACCCTCATTAAACCCTTCTATGAAAATTTATTCACTACCCTCATGTCATTGAAAATATTATGTTTCTTTTCATTCTAATAATTTGTGTTGTGTATAGCTAACCCATTTAAATTGACGATTATTCACTAAGATATTATTTTTATACATTGATTGGGGATATTAATGTATGTAACCAATGCTAAATAGTAATGTGTTTAAAGGTGATTCAATGTATTCTATTTTTGTATGATTTTTGTGGAACAATACTATGTGCTAATGATATGAATGTGATGGCTGGGAAGGTAATTAAGGATCCCTCAAATTTATTGAGTATGTTTTTATTTTATTTGATGTCATGTATTTTTCAAGTGAGGTTTTCCAAAGTACACTATGTGATGAGTTATCATCCATTATCCCGCACTTATTTTTACAATGTCATGTTTTTCATTATTTCCATAACATTATATTTTCTTGTTGTTATCATATTATACCAGGAATAAATATTTATTTGTACGTTTCTCATATATTTTATGTCAGCATGATATTCATATATACTAAGATGTATTTTTTTAATCATTTAATTCTTTTATTATTCCATTAAATTTCTCTATAGATCACCCCTTTCTTATGCATGTCCATATATTATCCTTTGAAATTTTAGGAGATCAATGGATTATAAGGGAATTATATGGTGTTTTAAAATAATTTTATTATACACAAGATTCGTGTTGTTGATTAATGAATCTCACTACCTGAAGACATTATGAATTTTGATCATTTGTGATTTGAATGATTCTTTAATAAATCATTAATTATTTTTTATTAAAGATATGGGTTTTCATATGAATTTTTTTTGATATATACTAACTATATTTTATGATTTCATACAATATAGAGACATATTTTGTATGGTAGATGACACAGAAATATTGATGTACATTAGTGTTTTAATTTCATCCAATATAGGAATATAATGGATTTGTCATTACTCTCTTTTACCTTCCCACTCTTCGAATGTTGCTTACTATTTAAGAATATTTAGATTTTAATAACTTGTGGTATTGTTTTTTTGAATATATGGGATGTGATGGATTTCTATTATACGATACATGTATGTTCAGTCTACTATGTATTGAGGTTATAAAATATAAATATATTCCATATATAGTTACATGGTTACTATGGATTCACTTGAATGAACTATAAGGGTTTATGGTATATTATATGTTATTTGGTATTTGAAAAATGGTAGGATTTCTACATGGATTGAGATGGGAGGAGATGTGGTAGTGATATAAATTGAATGGGTTCTTGATTCGATAATTATATGGATTACCTGATGGTTACAATCTCATTAAATGGTAATTTAAGTCTATAACATTTTATTTTGGGATATGGAAGTGAAAAACAATTGAGGGCGTTTATATGGGAAACCTTTCCAATTTATATGATTTAAAAATATAATTTATTATTCTTACGCATTTTTTGGGAGTCATCTATGGGAAGGATATGGTATAGTTTTTCTTACATATATAATTAGTTTCATTCATAATTATTTAAATGGGATTTAGTAAAAAACCTATAATTCTAAAAGGGAGTTATTTGGACAATACTTACTCGCACCAAAATCTACATGAGGTTGCAAATGACCACATTTGAACAATTTAAAGCCATATTATAACTCAATAAAGCAATCCAAACATTCAAAGAAATTTGGGTGAAAGATTATTTCATTTATCTAGTATACCCAATTACAAATTTGGTATATTATTTGTTGGGGTGTCTTCTACTTGTAGTATGTCCACCAGTTCAACTCCACCACATTAATGAAAGGAATTTCTGAAATCTTCATGTGAAAGCATTCATATGATGTGTGTATCACATACTTTTTCCCCGTATGCAAGGGCCTCATTAACTCCCTCGATATTTTGCTGACTATGGAGAATGTATAATTTTTTTGGGGTTTATTAAGACTAATATAGTCCATTTTAGAATCACTCAAACATCATAGGTAGGTTCTTTAATTTATCAAGTAAATCAAAACACCTAAATGAAGACTTATCAAAAGACATGATGGACCTCTCATTGCCTATCCCAACTCATAATGGAATGAATGCCAATATATAGACTATCACTACATTTTATGTAGTGGTCCTGATGCTACAAGAAAAATTATTTAAAGAGATGCACCTAGCGCATCCTTAGAATGTGTATCCTCATCGAGTGCAGTATCTTCAGGATCAACCTCTACTATCATAAAATATGTTTGTGACACCACTCCAAGAACATCCTCTAAGACATTTAAACTTGTCTTCATGCCCTTATCAAGATATTTTCTATTGTATGTAATAGGATACCATAGATCCATTCATGAAAAACAGAAACCAGATATACTACCAAATAGCCTATTAATTGCTTTCCAAGGTGATGCATCTCCTATGAAATCATCTAAATCCAACTATATGTACGATTTTTACTATAAATTCATGAAACATAGAGTTTATATCAAAAAAAAAATATTATTAAATGACCATTATTGTCCACCCATGGACATACCAAGATGACTCTTTAATCCTATATATGAACTGGTTGTGTCCATGTGCAAGAATTTAGAAAATTACACATTATTATCAGAGAAGAAAGATAGGTTTTTTCATATATAAAAAAAATTTAGAATATTATCTCATAATCGTACAGTAGTTTGGCCCTAAATATTAAAGTAACCCCTACCCCTTTCTAGTTCATTGATGTTCTCCATATGGCCACCATTCTGCAACACCATCATATATTCCACAGAGTTGGATTAAGGCACCAGAAATTGAAACTCCCTTATTTCTCTGACATCAATCATGGAATCCAAGGTTGATGGCATAATGGAATCAGTTCAGCTACCACTTTCCCCATAGATTTAAAAATTTGGGATATCCTAGTGAAGATTCAACATCTTCTTTATAGGATGACACCATTGTTCCGATATATTTAGTTAAATCGAATGAACCATATCCTCCCACTGATCATCATCACATAGATGATAAAAGAGACATTGATGATTACACTCCCATATTCAAAAAGGGAGTCTCCACCATCTTTGATGAATTAGTATAGGTGAATCGGGTCACAATGATAGTTCTGAGGCAAATATTTTCGAGAAAAACAATGCCTACAGAGGAACAACAAACGTATATGGATTTCATGAGGAATCATCTTTTTTGAGTACCTTGAGTCATGACTAGATTATTGGAATTGACCCCCTTGTCTTAGTCCAATATATTGGTCACCAAATATGTCATCGTATGATTCAGAATCATTACTAGATGATACACCCTTCACATTATTCCATGGTTGAGGTTGACTTTTATAAGATCATCAAACCCAACTTCATCGAGGAAATTAAGTACTCAATGTGGATGGACAACATCATAATAGATTAGAAGAAGAATGGGTAGATGTGTGTTTTTATCTAATTATGTTATCATAATAGCCACTATCCAAAGGATTATTGTTTATCCATGTGATACATTTGTATGTTGAATCTATAGTTGTGTGTCGATATCATTCCATCGTGGAATTATATTCTAGATAAAAAAGTTCTAGATGGACCATAAATAAGAAGTACTTATTGACTTTAGAGTGCCCCATTGAAGCTTCTACTATTAGGAAATTCCCATAGGTCATAATAATGTTGGATCCACATTTCAACTAGTAATGTATTACATCTTTAATCTAATACATATGAATTATGGTTGAATTATTCATGGATGACTTGGTAGTCAAATCATGTCATCATAAAGAACATATCTAGGATATCGTGAAATTATTCATCTTCTTCTATTACCATAAACTAGAGATGAAAAACATGATGCTTTATAATATAATTAACCTTGGTATGATTCCTTGATTTTTTGGTTGAAACTGATGCATTGAGATCGACTAGAAGAAGACCAGATCCATCAACTAGATTCCTCCTCAAAAACATATTAGGGAACATTGAGGAATCAAATGACACTTATCATACGTATGTTGATTCATTATGAATCTTTATGGAATCTGTAATAACGTTTCCAAAATTATAAAGAATTTTCTTTCTACTAGTGGAATGAAAATTTTCAGAGTGCATTTGAAGAAATCAAAAATATTTATTACAAAATATGGTTTTAATGCCTCTCTTTTTATGGGATTCCTATGGACTTTTATTTGACAACCCAAGAGCTATACCTAAAAACCCTACTCACCTAGAATAAAAATGAATAGAAAAAGTAATAGTTTATAATATCTCAACTGCATTATCCATGATATAGAGTCAAACTATTAACCAATCGAGATGATATTTATCACATTAGTTTTCATTTTGTAGATGTTATTACATTATCTCCATCATGAGATACAACTAGTGTCTCCATTAGAAAAGCTAATGTGTTTCATGAATCACCCTATATTGATATGATATCTATAATAATGGGAAATTATTATTGTATAGTAAAACATCATATTATTTCTACAGAAATACATTAGAAGTCCAGTGTGGGTGTAATTCGTGGTCTCACATCTAGATCCCGAGGAATGTCAGTTGTATATTTATTTCCTAGATGAATCCATTCACTCATTAGATAAATCTATTCCATGTTAGATGAATAATTTACATGAGTCCTCTAATGTATAATCGGTAGAAGGTTCAATGATCCCTAAATGAACAAGGTATTCCTAGGGATAATCTTCATCCCCCAAAAATATAAATATATAAAACTCAATATTGTTATCAAAAGTCTACCCCAACAATGAGACAGTGTATCAATATATAATTACTAGTCCTAATATGGATATGGAGATTTATTTCAACATTTTCATGTGAATGTATACTCTGAATTAGTTAGCAAATAAATCAATGTTGATTAGGTAATTAGTATGCCAAATCTTGTGCCATTGATAGAGCACACAGACCACCAGATGGCCTTGTTCCCTTTTCACCCAGAGGATACTCATGATCCACAACCATTGAATGGAAAATATTATTCCTTTTACAGACTATATACATTCCATATAGGGCCTAACTAGGATGACCTATTGATCTATGTCACACATAGAATGATTATTGATCATGTCTTCCAATAGTATTATGTAATCTTTCTAGTAAGAAACCTAATGGTGGGCGCTTCATCATTAAGACCCCAAGATCACCCCACAGCTGTAGAATCGTCCCATTGGACAATTCATTTCATTGAAAATCTCCAGCACAATTTTATCCAATCAGACTGGGACGATAATGAGTGAATTATTCTATTTGCATAAATTTTCAGCTCCTAGAGTATGACACACCTCGAGAAGACTCTCTAAATATATAGATTTGATGGAATCATCCTCTATTGAATCCAAGTAGTTCATATTCCCCAAATTTTAAAGGATATACATGTTGGGTAATTTGGTGCTCATCTCAAAAGAGTTGAATATCTCCCACAAGAAATTTAGGCTCGATTAATTCAAGATCACCATGGTATATAATAGTATCGAGTTCTTCAAGAGGTTCCAAACATTTATTATAAATTCCATATTTTTGCATTGAAAACCTGAGGACCTCCATACTAGAATGTTTTCTATGACATTTTCATTACGGGTACTCAATTTCATCAAATCCTATCAGATATAATTTTCTCACCATTAAAGTTCCATTTCAAATGTGATTTATTTCTTATACAAATGCGGTAAATTTATTCTTGTCAATGTTTTCGACACCCAAATATTAGTCATATTCAAGATCTCCCACATCATTTATCAATTTAGATTTCCCCAAGTTATTCTCCCAGAAAATAACACTATATTATGGGAAACTGAGATGATGAATTTTATGCTATTTATAGTTTCTTGTACAACCATATATTTCAATACCATGGGTATAAAAATGGACATATTGAGGGATTAAAAAAACCATCTCACTAATATTCTAGATGATGGTAGGCTAGAATATAAAAATATGGTCAGACAAGTCCCCCCCACATACTGTCTGAACATATTAAAATATGAATTTTAATTCCTCATAAATGAATTCATATTCTTTTGTGAACTAATTAGAGTAAATATTTCCCATTGGGATTTAAATAAACTCATTCTATACAGTTTTCTACGATCAATAGGCATTATGAAAAGATATCCATTGTCCATCTAGATGTGCTGGAAACCCTCGATTAGAAAAGGATTCAGGACATCCAATATCTAGAGAGACACCAAGATAAGATAGACATGATATTAAACAAGAAGGATTGCCTCTTCTAATTCCTCCAATTTGATATAGTATTTGATATATTTTAACTGATGATACCAGATAGAGGCCAAAAAAGTTGTAAGAAAAATGAGAATGGACATACATCATTCATAAGGTGTATCCCAATGGTGAGTTATCTATGGTCACCATTGATGTGGAGCACATCACTCTTCCAAACAATGCCCAGTTTCTCATGAAGTACATTTCATGAAAGATAAGAAAAATTAGTCTGAATTATATGACATTAATATATGAACAATACAATCTGAGCTGTATAAAATTAAACTGCATATAATCTGATTCTTATATACACAAATTTTAATTACACAACACTGATCTTCCTTCTTGAATTACCTTAATATTCACAATTCAATCTTTTAGGAACAAGGTGATAAACAAGGTTACCATCTAAAAAAGATCACCACTTCAAACTATGTGTGAATTTTCCTTACAGATATGGATTGTGTTCCAGGCCACCATTATCCCTAATTCATATAATGTTATTCTTACTAATCTACACATGTACAATTTTTTTCAATCACAACCTCTTATTGGATGAGTTTTAGGAGATTAAACTGCATAGAATTAGTTTCCACTATTACAAAATATGCATTTTACAATGACAAAAAAAAGTCCATTATTTTCACTAGAAAACCACTTATTACATGACTAAGGTTAAAATACATGGACATTAATCAGCACATATTAGGTGATCCTTTATTGGTTTTATAATTATCACTGATAAATGTGAAATTTATTATTACTTGTATATCACCAAAAAAGGACCCCATTATCAACACTCTCATTTTGCACCACGAAAGGAACCATTTATCAGTGCTTATAAAAGTGCTGATAAAGTGACTTGTAACAGTTCTTATAGATGTGATGAAAATATAAATTTACAAGACCTTATAATATAGTGGATACTGTATCTCTTATCATCACTCATAGAATTTTTGATAAAGGGCCATACTACAGTGTGTTGTAACAACACACTCTAGAACCATAAAAATGTTTTATTGCAACACACCGCAACAACAAAAAATACTCGAAATATCAAATAAATGGTCCTAGTATAGGATTTATAAGAAATGAAATATATGACACAAATTGTAGAAAAATAAAATATATTATATAAATTTTAAACATTGGTTTGTAGAATTAAATAAATAAAAATTAAAAAATATATTCAAAACATCAATGAACATTTGTCATCAAATCCTAACCCCACTCATTTTATTTCAAAACAAACCACCCATGCTGAATGAAAGGAAAACACCACTAAATAATAGAATATTTTTTGTTAGTAATATTACAAATAAATAAACTTTCATAAATTGTTAATTTTACTAAAATTGATGTCAAATTTAAATAAAAATACACACATGGAGTCAGTCTGAACACACCATGATTTATATAGATTCACATATGATTCCAACACATCTCAAATTCCTTGTGGATAATTTTATTAAAGTATCAGAATAATATAAATGTTTTTTCCCTGTTTTGATTATGTGAGATGAATTTTTCACTAAAATGTCATTTTAAACTTCAACCAGGATGTTTTGACTCATTCTGATCACATTTGGTATCTAAATGATGTTGAATGGATTTTTAGACGTCCAAAATTAAATATGAATTGATACGTATAATTTGAAAGAAAATATTACTATAATACCATAATATTTCATTGTACGTTATTTCTTCAATTTAATTCAATAACTTTCACTACATGCAACACCGAGTTCTAGCACACCACGACTTACCATAATAGTCGTTCAAAAGAAGTTATGAATAATATTAACTAAATTTTGAACTTTATATAATCCTTATAATTTTAGAATCCATATTATGAGTTTCTTAGACATAATGTAAGAACAAATTTATTTTTTTCTGATAAAAGTACTATTTTTTAAAAAATGTAATTTTACCACCTTTTAATGGCGAACCTTTTTAAAATCCAATGTTTGAAACATTTATATATTCAAATTTACATTATAAAATTTTCATTAGAATCGGGTCATAACATTTTAGTTTCAGTAATTTTTTGTTGTTTTTATGATAACATTCATATTTGGGAGAATAGTGAAAATACAATATTTTAACTGAAAACTACATTTTTAATCAAAATAATTTATAGCGTTAAATTATAAATTGAAATGGTTTTCTATTATAAATAGATTATATTTCTACCATTTAATTCAATTTTGGTTATTTTCAGTAATTTCACTTTGAAATTGGACATAAACATGTATCAATCTTTTTATAGTTAATTTCTTTTTAAAATACGCTTTTTGGTTTCAACTACAGGAATAAATTTTAAATTAATAAATGAAATTTATATGTTTTTAATTTGGTAAAATGAAATTCATTTTTTGATTTGTATTATCAAAATTTTCTTAGGGTTAATTTCTTTTTACTTTTCTGAAAACTTTCATGTTTTGATGAATAGTTAAAATTAATTAATTTTAATTAATTTTTTTTAATCGAAATAATTATTAATGGTAAATTATAAATTTGAGTGGTTTTAAAGTATAATTAGATTATATTTTTACCATCTAATCCAATGTTGTTCATTGAGAATAATTTCCTATTTAAACTGGAAATAAGCAAGTGTCAATTTGTGGATAGTTATTATTACATAAAAACTGTTTTTTTGTTTTTACAACAGAAATTAATATTAAATTAATTTCTACCACCTCTGTGTATTGAATTAAAAAATTTGAATTCAATATATATAATCAGGAGGTCCAAATTGACTAAATAGGTAAATATTATTTTTAGGCATTTTGAATATTTATTTCGGTAAATATTTTAATTTCCATGGTTAAAGGGTAAATCTGGTAAATAAAGATAATGAAATAATATTATAATAATAATAAATTACCCTAAAACGTGGCCTAACCCTATTTTATAAAACATTTTCGACCATAGACATCTTTTAGTCGATTTGGGACCCCATGGAGGCAATTGTATGTGATAATAAAACTTTATATTAATTAAGTAAAAGTAAATACAAAAATCACATAAGCATATATGTTTTAGGAAAAAAAATTACATATATATATATATGTTATATATTAGACTATATATTTTAATTAGAAAGCTAAAAATATTTCCTAAATAATGGTATTTTATTTATATTTTTTAAACATTGAATAATTTAATTTATTTATGACACAATAATGATGCATAATTTTCCTTATTAATGGAAGAATCAAATAATTGGTATTATAAATGCTAACAGAAATATAATTTGAATGTTTATATGACATAAAAAATTATATTGGTTAATATATCATATTAGTATTACGTAAATGAATTTTTTTCTGATTAATAAAGTTTTTATGAATTTAACAAAAATCAATTATTAAATTGTGTCAAAATTTACAAAAAGGAGTTTTTAAAACAAATATTATATTATTAATTGTTATTCAATTCCTAAAAATATAAGGATTGGAAAAAGCCCATATATAATGATAGGTGTATCATTAATGGACCACTTTGGGGTCGCTTGAATGTATATAGTAATTTTATTAACTATAAAATAAAAAAATACAAAGAGACATGGTAAATGTCAAACTATTTAACATAGAGTTAAATCAAAAAGGTAAAGTATATATAGTGAACCAAACCTGTCTAAATCCTATTGGATGAGTGGTTTTTGACTTATCCCCAATGTAAAAGTTAAATAATTCACTTTGGAGCAATTAGAAACCGATTATGAATTTATTATGAAATAATATTTCTAGCCTTTCCAAAGGAGCCCCTCAACCCTATTATAAAAGGGAACTCCCCCTTTCTCTAATTAAAACCTATAAATCCTTTTGGATCGGCCAACCCCTGACCACATATTTTTTCAACTTCCCTCACTTCAATCTAGAGTCCTTAGTTTGATCAGAATGTCAACTTATGGATCCCTTTTGATCAAATATTCTCGAAGAACCCAAAGAAGAGGTAATGTTTTCACCACCATCATTCATGTTCCTTTCTTCTTCCACTTATTCTTTCTTGGTAACTTCCATCCTTAAATAATAAATCCAGTATCTTCTATATACAATGATTTTATTAAAAATATGGTACCCCCATATTAAGAATTCAATCCATACTTTGAATGAAATGTCACCATACGTGCGTACGTAAAGCTTACTGTCTCCACGTCGTGGTTTAATTGTTATTCAAAACATTAATGTTTGGATGGGTATGATAATGATGTGTGATTTAAGTAAATAATAAATATAAAATTATAATGATTCTTTATATATGATATACCATTCAATTATATATTATTTTAATATCAAAAGAATGATATTGTCGCTCATTTGTACGTGCGGACTACCGTCTCCACAAACACGATGAGATTCATTCCCCCATCGTATCCATTCAAGTATAACTATCATTTGATGATTAAAAATAATGTTTATGTACTTGAAATCATTCTGGATATAAATATGACACAACGTATCCATAAAAACATAGCTTATGTACCAAAACATATAAATGAAAATGAGTACGTTAACACGCAAAAAGATGGTAATATTAAGATGTTATTTACAAAGAAGTGTAAAAAGATCATATATGATATAATATTAATGTATATGATTCTTTTATAATTTAATAACAATTATTTATCTATTATACTGGAGTTTAAACTACCCTCGACCAAAGTTAATGTACAAGGTAAGGGTTTATTTCACAATCTCTTCATTATCTGAGGTTGTTTATACGTAATTATCTATTATGACCTCTTTATCATCTTCATACATGTTCTTAAAATATTATTCCAAAACATTTTTAATATTTACTAGATTATTGGATAATTTCATTGATAACCTTTTTTTAATTTTTATAAAATTGTTTGAATGAAATCCTTCCATCGTTTTCCAAACAAGGCCCTTTTTAACCATTTCGACAAAATTAAGGTAAGAATGACTTTTTAACTTATATGATGGGTGTGGCTATTTTCCACCATTATAAAATCACCAAAGCATCCCTTTTAAGCTTATAAGAATATTTTCAAAGTATATTTTTTCTTTTATAATTATGTGACTTTTAAATGATTTCTAAAAAGATATATTTTCCTCTAATAGTTATGATTTCATCGATGTAAATATCCCTTGATGGATTTTATGCTTATTTAAAGATGATTTATTATGATACAAAACGTCCATATTGTATTGAATGTTTTGGGATATGATTGATTGTGGATGTGTTATTTTTATGTCATTCATGGTTTATGGAGAAATTGTTGGCATTTTATATGCTAGTTTTAATATGAATGTTTATGTTATGTTTAAACCTATTCATATAAAGAATTCATTAGAAATAGAATGTCATGGGTGGATCCCGATGTATCTCATTGAGGCATCGGTAGGTCTCATGAGACAAACAACTGTCTTGGCACATGGCCTTATCAAATTCTTATTTGTAGTCATGGCACAAGGCCTTGACTATGTGGTTATGATAGTCTATCATTATGAATTCCATCATTGTGAAAGTTGTTATTGATATTCCATGTGATTATTATATTATTATAATATTCATTTGAATAAGAATATGGCATTATTTCATTTTATTTCTGCCATATTATGCTGAAGTTCAAGTTTAAAAGGCATTTGTTTTAGTTATACATTGCCTAAAATGTTTGTGCTTATTTATGAAAGTTTCTTCTGTATTGTTATCCTTACTGGGAAACTCAGCTCACCCCTTTCTATATTTTATTTTTTCCAGTATATGAAGAAGTGTTTTATGAATGAACTGCATGGATAGTATGAGGGGTTATGAGTGTGGTCTATAGAGACAATATGTTGTTGTATTTTTTCACTTTATGTTGTAATATAATACTTATAAATGTATCTAGTGTTTACAAGGCTACAATCCTAATCGGACATTGGAGATGTGATATTTTGTGATCATGCCAATGTTATGTAATAATGAATAGAATCTAGGTAACTGGGGTCATGGCATTGCAATTAGTGCAGATTACATGTTTTTAGAGAGTAAAAGTATTTCAAACAAAAATTTCACTTTTAAAATTATAATTGACACTTTAATTCATTCTAAGCACATCATGTATTGGATTTTAGTGTGGATAATTCTTATAACCTCAAAATTTACATATAGATAATTATTGTAATATATCAAAACAATGTGAATGTTTATTCTTGGTTTTTAGTATGTTAGTTTTCTATTTTTCTAAAATTGATGAATATTTAAAAAAAATGTACTTTGAGTCATACCAGTCACACCATGCGTCATATAGATTTATTATGATTCCTAAATGTCCAAAATTAATAATAGACCATTTTTCTAAAGGATAAAAAATTATGAAATTTTCTCCTTGGTCTTCAGTGTGCTGCCTATCTTTTTATCTAAACTATCCTTTAAAAATTAAAACCTTCCTTTTGACTCATATCAATCAAATTGTGTATCATATTGAGGAGTGGAGGATTCATACACATTAAAATTTACTTATACATCATTTTTATAAAGTATTTAATCCATTTGAATTAATTTTATTGGTTTTGATTGGTCTAATTGGAAATTTTACTAAAATTGATGTCCATCTTAAATAAAAACATGCACTTTATGTCATACTAGTCACATTGTGCATCATATTGAGGTAAGGATGAATCATCCACTAATAAATTCACATTGTAAAATTTTCCTAATGTACCATATAAGTATTAATGTGTTTTTTTAATTTTGAGTAGGTCAGTTTTTTACTTAAAATTGTTGTTAATTTTAAATAAAGACACATTTAGTGTCATACTAGTCAAACCATTAATTATGTTTAAGTGATCATAATTACTACAACATCAAAATAAATTATATAATTTTTTTCAAATAAATCAAAATAATATGAATGTTTTTTATTGTTTTTTATATGTTACATTGGGTTTTATCTAAAATTTCATTTTAATCATCAAACATGCAATTTTACTCATTTTGATCACATTATCAATTTGTTTAATTTTAGACGAATTCCTACACATAAAAAATGATTTATGAATGGATTCCATAATAAATCATGAAAATATGAGTGTTTTTTCTTAATTTTAAGTGAGTAAATATTTTTTATGTTAATTGTCTGTTTGAAATTGAAAACAAACACATTAGAGTCATATCAGAAAAATCATGTATTAGATAGTGGTGAAACTGATTCTTAAATGAATATGTGAATTTTGGATCAATTTCTTTATGTAAAAATGTGAATATGTTTTCTTATATTTTATTATGATATTTTTTCTTGTTACTAAAATAAATGAAATTTTTAAACACAATGAATTAAATGGAGTTATTTTAGTCACATCATTCATTGTATTAAGGTGTGATTTATTTCTACATGACCCTATGTCTCAAAAAAATACTAAATATTAATGTTATCATCATTTAAATTTAATTACATTGTCAAACTACCAACACTTCATGAGAAACTTCAAACATTGAACATTAACTTGAAAAAAATAAACCCCCAGTATAATAATACTATTATTATGTGTAATACTAAAAAGAAATTAATTAAATAGAAATATTAAAAAATACATTAATTTTATAGACAATGATTTTACTTTTTAAATATAATGACTACTTCTTTGATAGATCAGTGGAGTTATCATTAAATAATGTGATAAATTTCAACACTTCATGGGTGATAGGTTTTGAGAGAGAAAATGATTGTAGATGATTTTGTGTAGAAAAGCATGAAATATGGATAGAACCCCTACTAGAAATAATAATTAAAATGTATAAGAAAAAAATTATTATTCCAGTAAGACTAAAAATAAATAAATTATTCATAAATATGAATCAATATAATAATTCCACTGAAAAATGATTATACTATACAATCATAATAATTAACATAGTAATTAGGCATAACCACCATCATTACTCTTCCTACAATTGAAGTAGAGATACCATGAATGAAAATGATAAATGAATCACAATAGGTATGAAAATATTTTAATGGGGAAGAATATAATATAATTTTTGTTAAAAAAACCTAAAATAAGGAAATCCCACCCTAGACAGAACAAAATAATCCTCATGTACAAGAAAACAATTATTGTGTGCATAATAATAAAAACAAATAAATTAAACATAAATATGAACCAATACATTAATTCCATGGAAAATTATTTTCTTTCAAAAAGAACATGATTTCCACTATAATTGATAAGAGGGATCATCATTTCTCTTGATGAAATTTTAGTGTAGCGAAATTGAATGAATGTGATTAGAGAAACTATGTATGTTTGAAAAGTTTTTTAGGGACAATAAGTCTGTGGAATTTTTGGGTTAAAATGAAATGAATGTTCGAAAAACCACCTCAACTAAAATAGAATAATCCAATTGTATAAGGATTATGTTATTATGTTAGTGATAAAAAATAATAAATTAATCATAAATATGAAAAATTACCTTAATTTTACGGACATAGATTTTATTTTGAAAACCTCCTGATTCACATTGTAATTGAGCTTAAAAAGAGAATCATTTATATTATTTAAAAGAATAAGAGATGTTAACAATATTCAAGAAAACATAAACTTAATGGAATATTGGAAACTAAATCATCATTCCATTATATAATATTTTGGTAGAGTAGAGAAAGTATATTGTAACATTACCATTGAATATTTCAAAAGGGTTTCCTTCATAATAGTTTTTTCTTCAATGGGATTGGTAACATCTTCCTATATAAAAGGTTTTTTCTACTTGAGTAGTCAATAATTTATTTTAGATTATGTAAATGATGTAGGGAACATATAATATTATGAGGAAAAAATAAAATATTAAAAAAAATTCCTTCAAAGTAAACTCAATTTTTTTTTATAGGATTCAGTGATTTTGTTCCTCTATAGAGAATCAATATACCCTCTTGGTGGTTCCCTTAAACGTACAAGGAATTTATTACATTGGGACCAACATTAATAAATTGTGATGTCTCAAGGAAAGATCCAACCTCGATTAAATTTTCCTCTTATAAAACATGTGTTTTAGTCACCAGCACGACAATTGAACAATTATTATTTTTTGGATCAGATACCTAAAATACATGCACTTTTTGAGACTCCATTATGAATGGATCATATTGTTTTCTGCTTCGTCACAAAAAATCATCATCTGAAAGCCCATTTCATAAAATTTCACTCCATTTATTATATCAAATCATCTTCAATGGAAATGTGTTACTTGTTATATTTCATAATAAAACCCATATATCTGTTCAATAATGAAAAAATGTGACATATTTTAATAAATTTTATTTTTATTCATGGATCCAAATATCTGCATCACTTCATCCATAAGCTTTAAACTACTATTTTTCATCATATAGAAGTTATCGTATTCTTTTTGATTGAACTTATAGCCATTGATTACAAAACCAATGTAAGATATAAAATCATTACATAATTATACGGATTTCCATTAAAGTCATTCTACAATTGAATTCATATTTTCATATAAACAATTATAAATTTTATATCTGAACTGTCATATAATATTTTGATTATTTTTATGATATATCTATCTTTCATCCTCTAGTGGATGAGAATAACATTAAATTTTATTTTGGGAATCAATTTTTGTTTCAACATCCTAACTATCATGTAATATGTGATGGTTTACTTTCTCCTGGTATATCATGGCGATTGTAACAACATCTTTCCTGGTAATCCAATAACTAAGAAGTTGTTCATTATGACGAGACATTGGAAGACATATGACTTCAATATTTGACAGGTAATCAGTATAGAATTCAATAGCATTGTCAGCAATATAACATTCAACAGCAAAACCTTCTGGTTGACTTTTATTCTTGACATACCCATTCAAAATCATCATATACCATTCAATGGGGAACATCTATCTGCAATGGGCATGACCAAATTGTTTAACAACTCTAACCCAGTGAACCATCATGTGGGCCATTATATCATTGAATATAGTTTGGAAGAACATTTATAATTCATATAATAATACTGCAATATCATTATTCATGATGAGAAACTTCATTAGGTCTAAACTTTTACTATATATAGATTTTAAAAAGAAGTAGAGTCTTTTTAATGTATGTTGTCTAGTTTGATGAAGTAATAAATATAAATAAAAAAGAATTAAATATCCTATGAAAATAGGAATGTTTTGGGATTTTAGTCCTCATAACCTAATATTAGGTATTGACACAACATTCTTGATATTTTAATTAATACCCTTGTGGAACATTTAAAATAATAAGGAAAATGAAAAAAATAAAAAAAATTCTATCCAGATTTGGTATAATCTTCTATGGGAAGAAAAGTATGCATTTTACCCTTCCTCGATTCCAATCGTTCCCTTGTCCCAATTTCATACTTGTCCAACCTTGCCTCAAAGGCGTAAATCCCGATAAAATGGAAGTCATTTCCTTAATATAATTGAAGATGTACAATAGAGTACGAAAGATGAAGTAAACTCTATGTAAACTGAGTACAAAAGTAAGTGTGGAAACGTAAATGGGCAAGAATACATACCCAACTAAAAGTATAATACAACTGAAAAGAAAGTACAGCTGTGGTAAAATAAATCACCAACCACCGAGTTGTCTCCCGGGTATCCCACCTAAAGGGTGGGTATATAAGGTTTTTTCAGCTCCTCGGTTCCGGTCGTCTGTTCCATGTATTTCCCTCCTGATAGTTCACCTCTAGGTATCGTCCCGCTCCAGAAGCCTCAACCACGATCAGCGTTGTATGTCTTCTGCAACCAACACAACGTAGTGCGGGCATTTCTCGTGCATGGGTGATTATACGATACTCAGTAGGGACCCCGAGACCCCTGAAGGTCTCCCAGAATCCAAAAAGGATAAACCACAATGGAAAGAAACAAACATGAAGTATCAACCAACTCTACTTAGGTATATTCCCATACATACACCTAAGTCATCAATTCCAGTTCGGCTCCAACTCACGAGCCCAAGTACAACCCAGTCCACACAGGAAAGAACAACCCAATCCACACAAGAAAGCACAACTCAATTCAAACAGGAATTAAAGACAATCATATCAATGATAATGACTGAAAATCAAGACTCATCTCACACAGTTATACTAATCATGTAGAGGGGTTGAGATGATAGATGTAGACTCTGAATCATCTCCCCTTCCAAACCCATGTAGGATCCAAATACAGAAGTCGTCGCTGTCGATCCCACGTAGGATCCTTGTACTATAACATCCCAAGTAAGTAATAAATAATAAATATTTTTATCTATGTCTATTGATGATTAAGATAATGTTTTCGAGGCTTAAAATGAAAATAAATACAATCTTATGCATGGAATACACTAATATTCTAAAAAGATTTTTTTACTGCCTTTTGATGGAAAAACCTTTTTAAATCACACATTTGACAATTTTATAATCTATATTTGTCAAAATAAACATATTCATTATGATTGGGACATTGAAATTTACATTGGATAAATTTTTGGTATTTTTCTGACAATGTTCATTTTTTAATGAATAGTGAAAAATACTGCATTTTACATCAAAACTGCTTTTTCATTTAATTTAACTATATGGTGAGATTATCTTTTTAATTAGTATAATAGTGTAATCTGGATATATTTTTACCATTTAATCTAATGTTGTTCATTAGGATTAATTTCACATTGGAATTGGTCATAAACTAACGCCAAACTTTTCATAGATATTGTTTCAAAAAAACCCGCTATTTGTTTTACGGGAATTATTTTTAAATCAATTATTGAAACTTATGTTTTTGTAATTTGGTAAAATGGATTAAATAATTGGAATCAGAAGGTCCAAATTATTTAATCAAGACTCTTTTGTTTTTGGACATTATGAATAGTAACGGCGGTAATTATCTTTAATTATGTTGATTAATGAGTAATCAGGTAGTTAAGGATAATAAAATAATATCATAATAATAAAAAATGATGCCAAAATGTGTCCTAAGGCTAGTGGTTGTCTCATGTCAGACCATGGGATGCCTTGTGCCAAACATGGGGGCACCATGGATTCACTTTTGTGAGAAAGTGACTTTTTATCTTTTTATTTTTAAAGAATGTTATATGTGACAAAAAATGTATCACCTAAGTAAAATATTTTTAATTTTGTCTACATAAATGATATTTTGGACTATAAATATTAATTATAATGCTAAAAATATTTCCTACATCATTATTTTTTTTAAATTTTTAGTCATTAAATTTATTAAATTATTTATGACATCATGATGATGTAGTGATTACCTCATTAATAAATGAATTAAATAAAATGGAAAGATAATGTAAAATCTAAGACCTACACATGTAAAAACCCTATTGGATGGGTGGATTCGAACCCTTATCACCTTAACCTCAAATTATATCAATGTGGGACCTTTTGAATCCGAAAATCATTTTAACATAATTTAACATTTCTTTACCTTCCATGAGTGCCCCTCCTCTCCTCTTATAAAAGGCCCCCACCTCTACCACCTTACCCACACTTCCAAAGCCTTTGGCTCGGCCAAACCCTACCCATTTTGTCTCTCCACTTACCTATATTACACCTTGAAGCCTCAATTTGGGCAGAAGTCTTCCCAAGGAATCCTTTGAGCTCAAACCAAAGGGAGTTAACTGATTTTAAGATAATGTCTTCACTTGAGTCCTTTTGTTTTATTTTGCTTCTCCAACCCCATAAAAACTTTTTATTCATTTATTTTGTAACAAATCCAGTATATTCAATATACTATGATGTTTTTATAAGATTTATTGGAGCTACACTTACACACACCTACATCTAATGGTTAAAGAACATACTGTTTCTGTGGATGGTGAATTTCTGCCTCCCGAAACGATGATTGTTCAACATTCTTTTAACACCTTCAAAGGTGGACATTAAGTTGACACTATATTTATATATGACATATAATATGTTTATGTTTTCCTTAATCTTCGGTATTTTTTATTTTGGGTGTACCTTTATGGTTTCCATTATGGGTAAACGTGATATCTTCATTTAAGGAAGTGCGGACTACCGCCCCCTCAAAGTGAATTGATTCATTAATACCATATGTGGGATGTATAAAGGATAGAGTTATGTTATTATATATGATATTACACTATAATTATAATATACCTTTATATCATTATGATTCCATTCTATAAAATATGAAATAAAAATGAAAGTAGCGTTCATGCCTACGTACGGCTTACCGTCTCCATGAACGGTGCATTTCATTTCTTACCTCTAAATGATTATGTAATATTATAAATGCATGAATGTACTATATATATATGACATATATGAAATCTACATCATGAATACCATTTTGGATATAATGGATACTTGAACAACTTGTAATTATAAAGGGCTTATTTTTGACTCAAGTACCAATGATCGTTAAAATGAACGTTATTAACATAAATAATTACATAGTGTTCATGACATAGAAATAATTGATATAAAAGGAATAATGAACTCGAAAAAGGTTCTTAAACAAGTATAAATTAACTCATGTTTATTATTCCGGATATTAAAGAACGAACGAGTCAAGTCGGACCCAAGGTATGGGACTTCGTCTCAATCTTCTTTTATTGAGCCATATTTTTTTTATACACAACCTTAATTTATATGGTGTATAAACCCCTTTGACTTTTACGTTTATTCAAAAGGAATATTTTTTATACGAATCGTTTACTAAATGAAAAAAAGGTAATGTTTTTGTCGTACGTATGCGGCGACAACGACTTCTCCGCCGCCGTGACCATTATTTGAGTTTCGGCTTCCTCTACAAGCCATAACAACTTTTTAAAAGAAAAATAAATACCATGTTTTAATTTTATTTTATTTTCGTATTGAAAATGGTTTTCATAATGTTTTTATATTAATGTGTTGTATTGATATCTTGTGATTGAAAGGTGGGAATGTTATGTTTCCTCTATGCATGTTTTATGTGATATGATTATGTTGAGGTTCTTGGGAATTATTATGAAGACGAGTGGTTCCGTGATAAACTAAGGGCGGGTGAGCCCGATATAGCTCTCCAATGCATTGGGTAACATGAAGGAGTGAAACTTTAAGGTTTCTCTGAAGAGATTTAGGGAATATACTGTGATGGGTATTCCAAACGTAACCAAGAGGGTTACTCCCTACGTAAGAATGTTATGAATGCCTCAAGTTACCATTATGTCTTATGATTTCTATGATTTATTCATGATTTGATGAGGTATGTTAAAGTGCTTATGTTTTATGGGTAAAGTATGATTTCATTCTTATGTATATATGAACTTATGTTTCCTTTCCATATTTTTATAACCCATACTGAGCTTTTTATGCTCATCCTAAGTTTTTTTGAAATGTTTTTTACAGGTAAAGGGAAAGGTACATGATATGATGATAGTGTCAAGGAAGTGTCAAGAATGAATCAATGATTTATTTTAAATATGTTTCCATTGATGGGAAAAATGAATACTATCTTTATGTGACCACTTTGTTTATATGTGGAATGTAATGCAAGTTTTATGTTTTAATTCTCTAAAACTCTAAACCCGAAAAGATCCTCAATGTGTAATCTTGTAATAACTCAAGATTAAGTAAGGTTTAAGGCTGGTGGCTTATAGTTGGTATCAGAGGTCGGTTTAGATAACTTTAGGTGTTAGAATTCTATTAAATGATTATCCAAAAATATTTTTTTATGGTCAAATTGAAATGATATAGCATTTGAAGATTACCATGTTGCTTCATCTAAGACATGTTTGTTCAGAATGGTTTTCCACAAAGGAAACAGGGAAGCAATGCTAGGATGGTATACAGAATGAAATAACCTTCTGAATCAGCATCCTGAGATGGTCAGAATTGGAACTGAACAGTTTTTTGTAGTAATGGCGCAATTGACTCAAGCGATTAATGGTGGTGGTATCCATGCACGAGATCAGCCAGATCAACCGAAGAGGAACATGTCAGTGGTGGAACATTTCATGAGGCAACATCCCCCATCATCTAGAGGATCATCTGACCCTATGCTTGTTGAAGGGTGGATTAAAGCACTGGAAAAGATTTTCGATGTCATGGGGTGTTCAGACAATCAAACGGTTAGCCTTTTTATTTACCATTTGGAGGGTGACAGAGATTAGTGGTGGTCGATGGTTAAAAATATCAGGGAAACTAATGAGATTGATGCTCTCGAATGGGATGAATTCAAAGGTATGTTTCTTGTGAAGTATTTTCCTAAGGTTGTTCGACTTAGGATGGAAAAACAATTCATGGAATTGAGGCAAGAAGAAGACTCAGTGGCTGCCTATGAAGAAAGGTTAACTCGATTATCAAGGTATGCTCCAAATTTTATCCGAGTCCTTGATAGTAAAATCAATCATTTTTAATCAAGATTAAATCCAAAATATCGAAGGGCATTAGCTTCTTGTGAATGTTAATGTTATGAAAAGCTTTTTCGATGTGCTGAGAAGGTAGAAGTGGATTTTGTCGATGATCAGGTGTTCTATAACAAACAGCAGAAGAAGAGACCGAGGTGGCATGAGAAAGGAAAGAATTCTTCAAAAACGTTTGATGGTAAGGAAACTACGTTTCTAGTTTCTGATAAATGTGGAAAAAGGCATGTTGGGGATTGTCTTCTGAATTATAGAAAATACTACTGATGTGGTAAGATGGGACATAAGGCTCGTGATTGCACTGAAAAAGATCAAGGTGATGGTAAGTTGAAATTTTATTTATAGTTAGTGAAATGTTTCAAGTGCAACGAGATGGGTCACTATGTAAATGAGTGTCCGACAAAGAGCTTGAGTGACGGGAAGTAGTTAGACTACATGCAGAAAGGGGTGGTGAAATCCTTTGCAACTTTTCAGTAGTTGTCGGGCCAACAAATGAAGTTGTATCAGGTACTTTTTTCGTTTTTTCAGATTATGACAGTGTGTTGTTTGATTCGGGGTCTACACATTCATTCATATCGAAAAACATTTCTAGTAAAATGGGAATACCATCTCAAGAAATGACTCTTGAACTTGTGGTAAAAACACCTGGGGGAAATTTCGAGGAAAAAATAATTTATAAGAATCTTCCTATCCTTATCTGTGGAAAGATCCTACTTGAAAACCTTATTGTTCTACCTCTAGTAGAGTTTGATGTTATCCTGGGTATGGATTGCCTCACTATTTACCATGCTAAAATTTACTGTAGAGCTAATGAAGTTTCTTTTCAGAAAGACTTTCAGTTTGTGTACAAGAATGAACCCCTACTATTGATAACATACCAAGAGGCTGAGAAACTTGTAAAAGATGGAAATGAATGTTACCTTGCACACATCGTTGAAAATAAAGGAACTTTTTAGATTAATGATGTGCCAGTGGTAAATGAGTATCCTGATGTTTTTCCTGATGAGTTGCCTAGAATAATACCAGATCGGGAAGTTGAGTTTACTGTGGACTTAGTTCCTGATGCTAAGCCAATTTCAAAACCCACTTATCGAATGGATCAAGTTGAACTTTAGAGTTAAAGAAACAATTGAAGGAGTTATTAGAGAAATGTTTCATTTGACCTAGCGCGTCAACATGGGGTGCTCCTATTTTATTTCTTAAAAATAAAGATGGTTCTATGAGACTATGCATTGATTATAGAGCCTTGAATAACATCACTGTAAAGAACAAATATCCTTTGCCTCATATCGATTATTTGTTTGATCAGCTCCATGGAGCTTAGTATTTTTCAAATATTGACCTGATATCGGGGTACCATCAGCTGAAGGTAAAGGAAGAAGATGTTCTAAAGACTGCGTTTCGTACAAGATATGGCCATTATGAATTTGTATTAATTCCTTTTGGGCTAACCAATGCACCTACAGTATTCATGGACATAATGAATAGAATTTTCCATGAGTTCTTGGATAAGTTTGTGGTGGTTTTCATTGATGATATTTTGGTGTTTTCTAAAAGTAAAGAAGAGCATGAAAGACATTTAAGGGTCATTTTGAAAACCATGAAAGAAAATAAATTATATGGGAAATTCAGCAAGTGTGAGTTTTGGTTGCAACAAATTACTTTCCTTGGTCATATTGTTTCTAAAGATGGGATAACTGTTGATCCTGTAAAAACAAAGGTTGTTGAAGAATGGCCAAGACCCACAAATGTAATAGAGATTCATAGTTTCCTTGGTTTGGCAGGCTATTACTGAAGGTTTGTTAGAAATTTTTCAGTGTTATCTAGTCCAATGACTAAGCTAACTCGAAAGGGTGTTAAGTTTATCTGGACAAAAGAATGTGATGATTGTTTTCAGGAATTGAAAAGAAGATTGGTGAATGATCTAGTTTTGGCACTACCTTCCAGGAATGGTGAGTTTGTTATATACAGTGATTCTTCATTGAAAGGACTTGGTTGTGTCCTAATGCAGAATGATCAGGTAATTGGTTATGCTTCACGACAGTTGAAAACTCATGAGATAAATTACCCTACACATGATTTGGAATTAGCTGCTGTTATTTTTGCTTTAAAAATTTGGAGGCATCATTTGTACGGAGTAAACTGTGAAATATATACTGATCAGAAAAGTTTAAAGTATATATTTACTCAGAAAGACTTGAACATGAGACAAAGGAGATGGCTAGAATTAATCAAGGATTATGATTGTACAATTCATTACCATCCGGGAAAAGAAAATAAAGTGTATGATGCTTTGAGTCGAAAAAGTAATGCTTCATTAACAATGTTGTGTTTGGAAAGTGATCCTTTGGTTAAGGATTTGATGAACTTTGGCATAGGAGTTGTTGGAGCAGGAAGTTCTTCTGTTTTGTTTCAAGGTATCAGTGAAATCTTCTCTATCAGACAGAATCAAGCAAGCACAGAAGCAAGACAGTGAGTTGCAGAAAAAGGTAGAGATGGTTTAGAAGGGTAAGTTTCCTGAATTCAACATTGATAGTGATCGTGTTTTGAGATTTGGGAAGAGATTGTGTGTGCCTTGTGATTCACAGTTGAAGAGAGAGTTGTTATGTGAAGCTCAAAGTTCTCCGTTTTCAGTTCATCCTGGCAGTACTAAGATATATAGAGATCTACGGGAGTATTACTGGTGGGATTGAATGAAAAGAGATATTGATGATTTTACTGTGAAGTGTTTGAATTGTCGACAGGTTAAAGCAGAGCGGAAGTTACCGAAAGGGATGCTTCAGCCTTTACCAGTGCCATAGTGGAAATGGGAGAATATGTCCATGGACTTCGTTGTGGGATTGCCGAAGACCCCTCGAGGTAATAACGCAGTCTGGGTTATTGTTGATCTCTTGACCAAGTCTGCTCATTTCCTTTCTATACGGGATACTTTTTCCCTAGATCAAATTTCCCATTTGTATCTTAAAGATATAGTCAGGTTACATGGAGTTCCTCTCACCATTGTATCCTATCGTGATCCCAGGTTTACATCTAACTTTTGGAAAGGCCTTCATAAGTCGTTGGGTACTAAATTAAATTTTAGTACAACTTTTCATCCTCAATCAGATGGGCAGTCATAACGAACAATTCAGACCTTGGAGGATATACTACGAGCTTGTTAGATGGATTATGAGGGACGTTGGGACCAACATCTTTCTTTGGTTGATTTTTCATATAATAACAGTTTTCATTCCAGTATACAGATGGAACCATTTGAGGCGTTATATGGGAATCTGTGTCGAACTGCAGCTTTCTGGGATGAATTGGGTGAAAGGAAGTTGATGGGACCAGAATTGGTAGATGAGATGGCAGAAAAAGTTCAGCTGATACAGAAACACATGAGAACAGCTCAGAGTAGCCAGAAGAGTTATGCGGACAACAGGAGGAATGATATATCTTTTGACGTAGGTGATCATGTTTTTCTAAAAGTCTCACCATGGAAAAGTGTGATGCGATTAGGTAAGAAAGGAAAGATGAGTCCAAGGTTCATTTAACCATATGAAATTCTATAGAGAGTTGGATCAGTTGCATACCGAGTGGCTTTAACTATGATTTTATCTCAGGTACACAATGTTTTTCATGTTTCGATGTTAAGAAAGTACATGCCAGATCCATCTCATGTTTTGAGTCCAGAGGTAGTTCAGCTGGAAGAGAACCTATCATATGAGGAACAACCAGTCCAGATTCTTGACCACAGGGAGCATGTGTTATGGAATAAGGTGATTAATCAGGTAAAGGTTTTGTGGAAAAACCACATGATTGAAGAGGCATCATGGGAATCTCAAAATGCAATGAGGGATAAATACCCCCACTTATTCGATAAGTAAATAAATTACGGGGACGCAATTTTCTAAATGGGGGAAGGATGTAACATCCAAAGTAAGTAATTAATAATAAATATTTTTATCAATATCTATTAATGATTAAGATAATGTTTTAGATGCATAAAATGAAAATAAATACAATCATATGCATGAAATACACTAATATTCTTAAAAGATTGTCTTACTGGCTTTTGATGGAAAACCCTTTTTAAATAAAACTTTTGACAATTTTATAATATATATTTGTCAAAATAAACATATTAATTATTATTGGGACATTGAAATTTAAATTGGATAAATATTTGGTATTTTTCTGACAATTTTCATTTTTTAATGAATAGTAAAAAATACTGCATTTAACATCAAAACTGCTTTTTCATTTAATTTAACTATATGGATAGATTATTTTTTTAATTAGTCTTAAATTTTAATCTGAATATATTTTTACCATTTAATATAATGGTGTTCATTAGGATTAATTTCACTTTTTAATTGGTCATAAACTAATGCCAAACTTTTCATAGATATTGTTTCAAAAAAACCCGCTATTTGTTTTACGGGAATTATTTTTAAATCAATTATTTCAATTTATGTGTTCGGAATTTGGTAAAATGGATTACATATTTGAAATCAGAAGGTCCAAATTATGTAATCAGGACTCTTTTGTTTTTGTACATTATGAATATTAACGACGGTAATTATCTTTAATTATCTTGATTAATGAGTAATCGGGTAGTTAAGGATAATAAAATAATATAATAATAATATAAAATGACACCAAAATGTGTCCTAAGGCTTCTTTTTGTCTCATGGCCGACCATGGTATTCCTTGTTCCAATCTTGGTGGCCCCATGGAATCACTTTTGTGATAAAGTGACTTTTTATATTTTTATTTTTAAAGAATGTTAAATGTGACAAAGAATGTATCACCTAAGTAAAATATTTTTAAATTTTAATAAATAAATGAACTTTTGGACTATATATATTCATTAAAAAGGTAAAAATATTTAATACATAATGATATTTTTTTTTAATTTTTAGACATTAAATTTATTAAATTATTTATGACATCATGATGATGCAGTGATTACCTAAATAATAAATGATTTAAATAAAATAGAATGATAATGTAAAATGTAAGACCTAAACATGTCCAAAACCTATTGGATGGGTGGATTTAGAACCCTTACCACCTTACCCTCGAATTATATCAACGTGGGACCTTTTGAATCCGAAAATCATTTTAAAATAATGTAACATTTCTTTACATTCCATGAGTGCCCCTCCTCTCCTCTTATAAAAGACCCCTACCTCTACCACCTTGCCCACACTTACAAAGCCTTTGTCTCGGCCAACCCATGACCATTTGGTCTCTCCACTTCCCTATATTACTCCTTTAAGCCTCACTTTGGGATGAAGTCTTCCCAAAGAAGCCTTTGAGCTGAAGCCAAATGGAGTTACTAGATTTTAAGGTAATGTCTTCACTTGAGTCCTTTTGTTTCATTTTGCTTCTCCAACCCCCTAAACACTTTTTATTCATTTCTTTTGTAACAACTCCGAAATCTTCAATATACTAGGATGTTTTTATAATATGGATTCTAGCTACACTTACAAACACCTAGATCTAATGGTTAAAGAACATACTATTTCTGTGGATGGCAAATTTCTGCCTCCCGAAACGATGATTGTTCAACATTCTTTTAACACCTTCAAAGGTGGCCATTAAGATGACACTATATTTATATATGATATATAATATGTTTATGTTTTCCATAAGCTTCTGTATTTTACATTTTTAGCATACCTTTATGGTTTCCATTATGGGTAAACGTGATATCTTTATTTAAGGAAGTGCGGACTACCGCCCCCTCAAAGTGATTTGATTCGTTTATACCATATGTGGGACGTATAAAGGATGGAGTTATGATATTATATATGATATTACACTAGAATTATAATATACCTTTATATCATTATGATTCCATTCAATAAAATATGAAATAGAAATGAAAGTAGCGTTCATGCGTACATACGGCTTACCTTCTCCATTAATGGTGCATTTCATTTCTTAACTCTAAATGATTATGTAATATTATAAATTCATACATGTACTGGATATATATGACATATATGATATCTAAATCATGAATACCATTCTGGATATAATGGATACATGAACAACTTGTAATTATAAAGGGATTATTTTTGACTCAAGTACCAATGATCGTTAAAACGACCGTTATTTACTTAAATAATTACATAGTCTTCATGACATGGCAATAAGTGATATAAAAGGAATAATGAACTTTAAAAAGGTTCTTAAACAATTATAAATTAACTCATGTTTATTATTTACGAGATTAAAGAACGACCGAGTCAAGTCAGACCCATGGTATGGGACTTCGTCTCAATCTTCTTTCATTAAGCCATATTTTGTTTTATACACAACCTTCTTTTATATGGTGTAAAAACCACTTTGAATTTTATGTTTATTCAAAAGGAATCTTTTTTATACAAAGCATTTACTAAATGACAAAAAGGGAATGTTTTTGTCGTACATATGCGGCGACAACGACTTCTCCACCGCAGTGACCATTATTTGAGTTTCGGCTTCCTCTACAAGCCATACCTTCTTTTTAAAAGAAAAATAAATACCATGTTTTACTTTTCTTTTATTTTGGTATTGAAAATGGTTTTCATAATGTTTTTATATCAATGTGTTGTATTGATATCTTTTGATTGAAAGGTGGGAATGTTATGTTTCCTTTATGCATGTTTTATGTGAAATGATTATGTTGAGGTTCTTCGGAATTATTCTGAAGACGGGTGGATCCATGATAACCTAACGGCAGGTGAGCCCGATATAGCTCTCCAATGCATTGGGTAACGCGAAGGATTGAAACGTTACGGTTTCTCCGAAGAGATTTAGGGAATATACTGTGATGGGTATTCCAAACATAACCAAGAGGGTTACTCCCTACGTAAGAATGTTATGAAAGCCTCAAGTTACCTTTATGTCTTATGATTTCTATGATTTATTCATGATTTGATGAGGTATGTTAAAGTGATTATGTTTTATGGGTAAAGTATGATTTCATTCTTATGTATATATGAACTTATGTTTCCTTTCCATATTTTTATAACCCATAATGAGATTTTTATGCTCATCCCAAGTTTTTTTGAAATGTTTTTCACAGGTCAAGGGAAAGGTACATGATATGATGATAGTGTCAAGGAAGTGTCAAGAATGAATCCATGTTTTATTTTAAATATGTTTCCATTGATGGGAAAAATGAGTACTATCTTTCTGTGACAACTTTGTTTATATGTGGAATGTAATGCATGTTTTATGTTCTAATTATCTAAAACCCTAAACCCGAAAAGATCCTCAATGTGTAATCTTGTAATAACTCAAGATTAAGTATGGTTTAAGGCTGGGGCCTTATATGTACAGTAACCCTCGCTGCTGAACCCATGTTGGATCCAAGTACAGTCGTCATCCTCATCCAACCCACAGAGGATCCAAGTACAGTCATCCTCATTGTCGAACCCACGTAGGATCCAAGTATTGTCATCCTCACTGCCGAACCCACATAGGATCCAAATACAGTCATCCTCAATGTTGATCCCACGTAGAATCCATGTACAGCCTCCATCATCGTCACAGTCGCAGCTATCTCTAGTGTCCTTGCACACAACACACTCGATTCCGGGAGGGTCCGCTCCTCGAGTCAAAAGGGGTTGATACATCATCCTTCACGAACACTAGAGTTAATGTATCCCATAGTTCTGTTCCACATCATATGTAAAAACCAAGAAAAACGTTCCCAAGTCAGGAAGAACAAGACAACCAAGCCATTTACCTAATGTACACAACGTTTAGGTAACTGATACACGCCATGTCATCAGACACCAAGTACTGCCCGTGTGAAATGGCCCGTGTCATGGGGTTGGTCATGTAAAAAGTAAGTACACGGCGTGTGGTATGGTTACATGCCCTGTCTCTAGTCCTCAGGTACTGTCAGTGTACCACAGCCCTTGTCGAAGGGATGTTCATGTAAAAAGTAACTACACTGCATGTTGTATGGTTACACGATGTGTCAAAACATCCAGGGTTGGATTCGTGTACGCTGGCCATGCCTGGCCCTGTGGTGGAGTACCTGCCTGTGTACTCTAACCCATGTCTGTGTATTCCCGAAATACACACTGATTCATCACAAAGCCGCTTCTTCCATGGTGAAGGCAGTACATGTCATGCCTCTTGGTCGTGTGATTCTGATCATGTCCTTGTATCTCTCAGATTACATGCCGAACCTCGCAAACCCGTTTTTTCCTTTCAATGGAGATAATACACGTCGTGCCTCATGGTCGTGTATTTCTGTCTGTGTTCATGTTTTTCACTTGAATACACGCCATGTCCATAGAAGACATCTCTGTCAAACTATGTGGACAGTACACGCCATGTGACCGGTGTCACACACCGTGTGTCACTTATTCTGATGTCCATTACTTCTGCCGTAGTACGCTTGTACTAAACGGCGTGTTCTTTGTATGTACACTCGGTGTATTCTGTAATTTTCTAGAAACGACGCGTTTGGCCAGAACGCTACCTGAGGCATCCTTTTTTTGTTCTGATGATCTGTTTTCTACAAAATTCTTGTTCCCAGGTCATCCCGATGTTCCGAGGCCATTTCCGATGTTTTCGGGCCTCCGATAGGCTATGAAAACATGACATGATTCACAGCTCAATAAGGGTTGGAGAACACCATACAAAAAGAACAACGGAGGAATCAGACCATGTTAGTTTTGTCTGGTTCCTTCCGCATTAGTTTGATAGAAATTTTTTTAGAGAGAACCAATAACATGGAAGGGAATACCACATTGCTCATTCATAAAAACACCCCTACCTCAAAGGATTCATGAAATTGTCATGCGCCAGTGACGTTGGTGTCATTTCTATCATTGTCAGTGTCTCCTCCCTTGTCGCGAAGGAAGAAGAGGATGGAGAAAACCGGAATCACCTAGTCGACGATCTTTGTCAGAGAATTAGTGTTCTTCGTTGATGTGAAGAAGTTATTCTCCTGATAAGTTGAAGTTATTCAAAAAGAGAAAATAGCTCTCACTCCCCAAATTCTCTAACACAACCAACAACTAACCAAATAAAATAAAGCCTTCCCTTATTTTATTATTTTTCCATGAAATTCAAAAACTCAAAATTCAAACAAAAAAAATTCATTAATTAAACAAGAGTTGTCTAATTAATTAGGTGTTATGAAGGAAAGAATTAAAATGGGAAGTTGAGGAGAGGAGATGTCACCCACATAATGGTGGAGTTAGAGGAGGTTTACGGAATGTGAAGGGGTGGGGTTCGTGTGGGCCCCACCTCACAAATATCCTAACATGTGTAGTTTGGGTCTTGTGGTTTCCACCCCAACTACCCCATGTTGGATATAACCATCCTAAGATAAGAATAAAATTTGTACCACACATTTTATTCACTTTTTATTTAATCCCATATTTTTAATCAACACCTACCAAGAAAACGCATCCTTGATAAAGGCCCTCTTAAGAAAAATCTGGCACTGTGAGTTTATCAGTGCCCTCAGATTTCAATTCCGAGCACCGTTTTAAAAGATAAAAAACCCCAATCTTTCTTTCACTAAACGTACCCGATCTAAACTTTGGATATTTATCCAGGCACACTGGGCCTCAGAATCAAGTGCCGTCAGAAATTGTGTAGTCATAAAATCTCAAATAATTTATGAAAAAAATTTCCTTGAAATTTACGGGTATTTACTTTACTCCCACCATTGGGATTTACGTCCCCATAACGATGTAGCACAAACTAGTGGAAAAAATGAGGGTACTGAGCACGCATCTAAGCCTCCCACTCCCATGTGCTCTCCTAGAAGTTCCCATGCTTCCACCTAATGCACACTAGAGGAATCGACTATCCACGTAGTACCCACTCTTATTGATCCCCGATCTCCACCAGGACCTCCGAAAAAGTCACCCCATATTCGATGTCCAGCACCCCATGATCGATGATATGCATTTGGTCATACACGTATCTCCTCAGCTGAGATACGTGGAAGACGCAGTGTACCCGGTTCGACTGAGGTGGAAGAGTCAGACGATAAGCCACCTCAAATATCCTACTAAAAACTTGGAATGGTTCGATAAAGCGCGGAGACAACTTGCCGACCCGGCCAAATATCCGTAATCCACGTCGAGTGAGAGCTGTAAGAAAACGTGGACACCACACTCAAACTCTAGTGGTCTCCGCCTCCTATTATCATAGGTCTTCTATCATATCTGGGAAGTCCTCATCCGGTCTTGGATGATCTGCACCTTCTGTGTCGTGGCCTGGACCATCTTTGGTCCTACAAGTGCTGACTCCCCAGGGTCTGTCCAGCATAAAGGTGATCTGCAAGGTTTTTCGTACAATGTCTCGTATTGTGCCATCCCGATGGTGGAGTTGTAGTTGTTGTTGTATGCAAACTCCACCAAGGGTAGGTGATCCTCCCAGCTGCGATCAAAGTCAATGACACATGAAAGGAGCATGTCCTCAAGAGTCTGAATGGTCCTCTTCATCTGACCATCCATCTGTGGGTGAAAGTCGGTGGTCAGGTGTAGCTGCAGCCCAAATGCATCCTACAACCCATTCTAAAGCCGAGAAGTAATGTGAGCGTCTCGATCAGAGATAATAAACGATGGTACACCATGAATATGTACAATCTCTTGAATGTAAATGTGTCCCAAGATCTCCACTGAGCCCTACTCTCTAATAGGTAAGAAATGGGACGACTTGGTGAGTCGGTCAACAATCAACCAAATAGAGTCATATCCTCTCTAAGTACATGGAAGTCCCATCATGAAATCCATGGATATTACACCCCACTTCCACTCCAGGACCTCTAAGGGTTTTACCAAGCCTGCTGGCACCTGGTGCTCCACCTTCACCTACAAGCATGTGAGGCATTGTGAAACAAACGCTACCACAACCATCTACATACCTGGCCACAAGTGCTGTCATATCAGAACCTGGTACATCATAGCTACTCCAAGATGTAATTCTAGAGGGGAAGTGTGAAACTCCCTTGGCACCTCCTTCTATAATGCAATTGGTACCATGGTAAGTCATCTAAAAAGGAAGACATGCTCTACTCATAATAATAATTCATCAGGTTCCTGTCCTATGGATATCTACGCAGGTCGCCTCTCACAGTCAATATCACCACACTGTGCCTCTATGACCCACTGAAGTAGTGGGGGAGTGACTATGAGGGACTGAAAAAAGGCTGCCCCATCTCTATCCATGGGGGATATCTGCAACACTGCTAGATGCTTCATCACCTATCCAAGTAGCTGGATGCCCGACATCTAGCTGAGAGCATCAGCTACCACGTTCTCATTCCCTGGAGTATAAACTATCTCAAATTCATAGTCCTAGAGGAACTAGAGCCATCGCCTCTGTCTCAGGTTCAGGTCCCTCTGCAAGAGGATATACCTGAGACACTAGTGGTCAGAGTAGACTGTAAAGCGCTCACCCATCAGATAGTGTCACCACATCTTCCAGGAAAAGACCACTACTGCTAACTGCAAGTCATGGGAAGCGTAGTTCTGCTCATGATTCCTCACCTGTCGTGATCTATAAGTGATCACTGCCCGCTCCTGTAGTAGGACACACTTGAGTCTGGTCCCTGATGCGTCGGAGTAAATTACGCACCCTACACCCTCCTCCAGTAGACTCAAGATGGGTGCATTGTTCAATTTCTGTCTCAGCTTGTAGAAGCTCTACTGACATATATCTGACCATACGAAGGGTTTCACCTTCTTTATCAAATCCAAAATTGGTGATGAAACTATAGAGAAGTCTGGGACAAATCTCTGATAGTACCCATCCAGTACTCGGAAACTCTGCACCTCCGTCACACTCTTGGGTGGCTCCCATGATAGCACCGCCTCGATCTTTGCATGGTCCACCACAACTCCCGCCTCAGAGATAACATGTCCCAAGAAGTGGATCTCTCGAATCCAGAACTGAAACTTAGATATCTTACCATAAAGTTGGTGATCTCAGAGTGTATCTTGTACAATAATCAAATGGTAGGCGTGCTCCTCTTCAATGGTCAAGTATATCAATATTTCGTCGATGAAGACTACGACAAATTGATTGAGTTAATGATGGAAGATACTGTTAATGAGACTCATGAACACTGATGGAGCATTGGTTATGCCGAACGGCATAACCATGAATTCCTAGTGGCCATACCTACACCAAAAGGTTGTCTTCTTCCCATCCTCATCTCGAACTCTGAGCTGATGATAGCCTGACCTGAGGTCTACCTTTGAGAACCAGTGTGCTCCCATGAGCTGATCTAAGAGGTCATCTATCCGCAGAAGTGGATACATGTTCTTCACGGTCACCTGGTTCAGGCGACGGTAGTCGACACACAGTCGTAAGCTCACGTTCGCCTTCTTGGCCAACAAAATCAGGGAAACCCAGGGTGAAACACTAGTTCGAATGAATCCCATGCCATGTATGTCCTCTAGCTATACCAGCAGATCATGAATCCCAGCGGGAGCCATCTGATATGCTGGTGTAGATATCAGTGTTGTCCCAGGGTATAAGTCAATATAGAATTCACCCTCTCTATGAGGAGGTAGTCCTGGAACATCATCAAGAAAATCATCTATATACTGATCCACCACTACAGGAAAACTCGGACTCCGCATATCCACTGCTCCTTGGATGAGACTAGCCAACTGATGAGTAATCTACTATCCCCTTTTCTGTGATAGTCCATCCTATGCTGAAAATGCTCCCTTATTACTGGTGAAGGTGAACCTGCTCCCATCGGTGCGAATAGCTCGCACCTTGCACCCAATAAAGTCGATCTGAGCATGGACTGTAGATAACCAATCCATGCCCAATATGACATCGTATGGCATCAACGCCGATACAAGAAGATCCCAGATGAAGCTCTCACCACCTAGAGAAAGCTCACACTACTAACACCAGTACATAATCATTGAGTCTGCTCGCATAGGAGTCTCTAGCCACAATGATCGAGCCAATGGCTCTGTCGGAATCTCCGAGCTCCAAACATGGAAAGCGACAATGATTGAATGACTCAATTAGGTGTCTACAAGAAATCCAGTAGGGGTGGGGTAGACACATATTGTAACTCGAATCATCTCAGGTGCACTGTGGTCGTATGTCACTATTGCCTAAAGGTGAGCCTGTCTCTGTCTTCCAGCTCCATGTGGTCGGGGTGGACCTCCTGGTGGTGGTGGTGGTAGATCCTCAAAGCGTCTCCCACCACTCGCTGCTCGGCCAGCTCATCTGCCTCGTCCCCCTGCTCCCTGTGGACCACCACGGTCGAACATCTACCTCTGCCCGGGTGGTCCCTCAACCTTCTACTACTCCTCTACATGGCGGGTCGGATAGTCCCGAGCCATGTGGCTATGTCCACTCCATGCATAGCACTATCTGCCTTTCATATGACTGGATCTACTGCGTGTTCCCCACACATCTAAACCAGTGTCCTGAGGTCATCCACCTGATGGCCTGGCACACTTGGACCTCGGTGACGTATGTCTACTACTCGTTGCAGAAGACACTTCTCTGTGTTGGCATGCGGTAGGTCTTGCTGCTGGTGAAGGCTCAGCAAGAAATCTCTCCACAGGAAGGGATCACTCCAGTACTCCCGCCTGCGTTGGAATACTGAGGGAGATCATCGATGCCTTGATCTCATGAATCAGTCCCTGCTCAATTGTTCAGGCCCGGAAGAATGGGTCATGTACCATGTCCATGGATTAGCATGAGAGATCAGTAAATCTCATCGATTACTAGGCTACGGTCATGATGCCCTGCCGCAACTGTAGTAACTTCTGGATGCGCACTGCACGGAGGGTGGATGGAAAGAACTCCGAGCAGAAAAGGCTCATGAAGTTCGACCGAAGGATAAATGCCTCGTCGTGCACCTGGAGCATTAGGATCAACCGTATACCTATTTCCGCGTGTAGGACACTCGCCGTAAGGATCACCATGAGATCTGATGGTGTCCTTACCAATATGAAGACTTAAAAAATATCCTCCAACGAATCCCCAGCTGACGGACGGTCCATCTCTCTACAAAACCTGGGTGTCCTCTAATGCAGAAACTTGTTCAGTGCACATAGGCGACGTGCACCCTCAGCTGCTGGGGCTGGTGGCATCAGTGGCTCGGTGAGTAGAGGTACCACCGGTTCCTCCACTATAATGGGGCCCTACATCGAGGCCTCTTTGCTCGGTGGGTTTCCATCTTGCACAAATCTCGAAACCCTAGCTGGCTGCCATCGTGGGGCCATCCTGAAAAGAAACAGGTGCGCCACAGTTAATATAGAATAACTGGACAGCTGACACAAAGTAATCACAAAGAAAACTTTTGAAACACTCATGCAATCAATGTTATCGTTCATTGAGTCAAAAATCAGAATTCAGGGTCCTGGTGAATGGATACGTCAGCCACCTCCCCTACACTGGACTCCCTGGACAATTAAACACACTCAATAGCCTGAACACTATTGGTTCACATAGAATAAATTACCAGAGTCCTGAGTTCCATGGTAGAACCGACTCCTCTGATACCAATTTGTCACGACCCATCCTTGGGGACCATGTTGTGACTACCCCAAGAACGCCTTCCATAGGACAGGGGCTGGGGACTAGCACCAAAGGCCTAAATCCCGATAAAAGGGAAGGAATTTCCTTTATATATGTAAAAAATACAACAGATTACGCAAGCTGAAGTAAAAACTATGTAAACTGAGTACACAAGTAAGTGCTGAAAAGTAGATGGGCCAGAATACAAACACAACTGGAAGTACAACACAACTAAAAAGAAAATAATGTAGTGGTAAAGTAAATCAGCAACCACCGAGTCACCCTCCGGATATCCCACCTGAAGGGTGGGTACATATGGTCTCCTCAGCTCCTCGGGCCCGACCGTCCACTCCGTGTACGTCCTGCCTGATAGTACACCTTCGGGTATCGTCCCGCTCCACAAGCCTCAACCACAATCAGTGTTGTCTGTCGTCTGCAACCAACACAACGTATTGCAGGCATAGCCCATGTAGGGGTGAGTATAAAATAATCAGTAGGGACCCCGAGACCCCCGAAGGTCTTCCTGAATCCACAAAGGATAATCCACAACGGGAAGATACAAACACGAAGTATCAACCAACTCTACTTAGGTATATGCCCTTAAATATACCTAAATAATCAATTCTATCTCGGCTCCATCTCACGAGCCCAAGTACAACCCAGTCCACACAGATAAGCATAACCAAATCCACACAAGAAAGTATAACTCAATCCACACTTGAATGCAATACAATCATATCGATGATAATGACTGAAAATCATGACTCGATCACATAGGTATAATACTCATGAAGAGGGGTAGAGATGAAAGATGTAGCCTTTGAATCATCTCCCCTTCCAAACCCACGTAGGGTCCAAATATAGAATTCATCGCTACCAAACCCACATAAGATCCTAGTATAGTAACCATCGCTGTCGAACCCATGTAGGATCCAAGTACAGTCGTCATCGCTGCCGAACCCACGGAGGATCTATGTACAGTCGTCCAAACTGCCGAACCCACATAGGATCCATGTACAGTCGTCCTCACTGGAAAACCCACGTAGGATCTAAATATAGTCTTCCACACTGCCGAACCCACGTAGGATCCAAGTACAGTCGCCAACGTCATCACAGTCACAGCTAGCTCTAGGGTTCCCACACGTAGCACACTCGATTCCAGGAGGGTCCACTCCTCAATCAAAAGGGGTGGATACATCAACTTTCATGAAGACTAGAGTTAATGTATCCGGTAGTTCCGTACCACTTCATAGGGTAAGACAAAGAAAAATGTTCCCATGTCACGGATAACCAGACAACCATCCCTTTTACCTAAAGTACAAGACATGTAGGTAAGTGATACACGTCATGTCATCAAACACCGTGTAATGCTCTTGTGAAACTGCCTGTGTCATGGGGAAGGTCATGTAAAAAGTAAGTACATAGCATGTGGTATGGTTACACACCCAGTCTTCAGTCCCCGGGTACTGTCAGTGTACCACAGCTCATGTCTAAGTTTTGTTCGTGTAAAAAGTAAGTACACTGCATGTGGTATGGTTACACACCATGTCCAAACATCCTGGGTCGGCTCCATGTACGCTGGCTATGCTTGGACGTGTGGTGGAGTAACTACCCGTGTACTCCACCCCATGTATGTGTATTACCGGAATACATGCTGAGTCATCACGATGCCGCTTCTTCCAAGGTGAAGGTAGTACACTCCGTGCCTCTTGGCCATTTGATTCTTCCTATTTCTGTCTATCTCCCGGATTACATGCCGAGCCTCGCGAAGCTGCTTCTGCCTTTCAATGAAGATAATACATGTAGTTCCTCGTGGACGTGTCTTTCTTTCTATGTCTGTGTATTACCGTTGAATATATGCCATGTCCATCGAATTCTCCTCTGTAAAACAGTGTGTACAGTACAAATCATGTGACCAGTGTCAAACGTCGTGTGTCACTTCTTTTGATGTTCGTTACTTCTACCGCTGAACATTTGTACTACAACATGTGTGATTTGGAAGTACACGCCGTGTATTCTAGAAATTTCCAGAAACGACACCTCTGTCCAGCACGCCTCCCGAGGCATGCATCCTTTTTTCCGATGATCCATTTTCTTCAAAACTCCCATTCATAGGTTGTCCTGATGTTTTGGGGCAATTTTCGATGTTTTCGGGTCTCCGATCGGCTCTGAAAACTTGACTTGATTCACCGCTCAAGAATGGTTAGAGAACATCATAAAACAAAAATGGTGGTGGAATCGGGCAATGTTAGTTTGGTCCGGTTCCTTCCGCATTAGTTTGATATCAAAAGGATTAAAGAGAACCAATAACATGGAAGTGAAAAAAACGTTTCTCATTCATAAACACACCCCAACCTAGAAGGAAGTTTGCGGTTGTCAAGCGCTGCAGGCGTTGGTGTCAATTCCATCGTCGTTGGTGTCTCCTCCCTTAACGCAAAGGAAGAAGAGGATGGAGAAAACTGGAACCGCCAAGTCATTGTTCTTGATCAGAGAATTAGAATTCTTTGTCGAAGTGGAGATGTTCTTTGCCCGAGAAGATGAAGTTCTTCAAAAAGAGAAAAGAGCTCTCTCTCCCCAAATTCTATCACACAACCAAGAACTTACCAAATAAAATAATTCCTCCCCTTATTTTATTATTTTTCCATGCAATTACAAAACTCAAAATTCATACAAAAAGAATTCATTAATTAAACATGAGTTGTCTAATTAATTAGGCGTTATGTTGTAAAAAATTAAAGTGGGGAAGTTGAGGAGAGGAGAATTCACCCAGTTAATGGTGGAGATAGATGAGGTTTATGAAATGTGAAGGGGTGGGGTTCGTGTGGGCCCCACCTCACAAATATCATAACATGGGTAGTTAGGGTCTTGTGGGTGCCACCCCAACTACACCATGTAAGATATAACTATCCTAAGATAATAATGAAATTTTTACCACACATTTTATTTAATCCCCTATTTTTAAACAACTCCTCCTGAGAAAACGCATTCTCGATAAAGGTCCACATAAAAAACATTCGGCACTATGATTTCATCGGTGCCCTCAGATTTCAATTCCGAGAACCAGTTCAAAATTTAGAAAAACCCACTCATTTGTTCACTAAACGTACCTGAGCTAAACTTCGAAATTGATTCTGGGAACTTCGGGCCTCAGAATCAAGTGCCGATAGAAATTGCGTACTCATAAAATCCCAAGGTATTTAAGGAAAAAAATTTCGTGAAATTTACGGATCGTTACATATGCCATGTTAATTGTATCATGTTTTCAAAACATCCATATATTCTTCAAACTCAGTAAGAATGGCAAAGTATCATATATATTTACAAGGACATGATTCTTTTTTCTTGTATCGATATGTGCCACACATAGACTAAAATATAAGTGATTTATGGAATTTGAGATAAAATATGAAACATTTTGAGAAGTATATTTTTTTAGTGATCATGAACATGGAACATAAAATTAATTTTACATCATATTTTTTACATGGTAGTTCAATTAAATTTAAGTAGCTTATCATTTAGAAGACAAAGTAGTTCTATATAGCTGGTGTCACTCCATATACTTCCAAATTTAAAATTAAATAACATCATTACCCCTAATAATGTTATGTATTTAATAAAACTATTATACAATGGTTTCTTGGAATATCTCTTTAACTCGTCTATCATCTTTGTAAAATCACAGTGGTCATATTCAATTTCCATTTTTTTATTATTTCCGACCTCTATTATCATTATCAATGGTATTCATATAAAATGATTCATAACCCATAGTATCATCCCAATCAACGTCCACATTTAAAATTTACCCATGTTTAGTGTAATATTATTGGATTTGATCTATTATGTATGAAAAAAGGTATTCCAAACTCTTATAGAATAATTTTTATTGAATAAAAACAATACAAACATGAATAAGGGATTTTAGAAGGGTCTTATGGATTATCTCAGTAAAAAAAGATGATCTCTTTATCTCTGACATAATAATTATTTGACAAAAGATTTGCGTGAATCCAATTTCCATTCATATCCATCATGTTGGGTTCATTAATGATTGATTTTCATCAATATAAAACATAAATACACAAAATATATTCATTATCATTGGTGATAGTAATATAAAATTATAATAAGGGATACTCAACATTTTTATAGAGACATAGAGCTATGATATTTGATTTTTTATGAAATGGATGTATATTATTTTATAAAAAAGTAAGTGAAAATTATGATGGCATTTACAATTGGTGATCCTTTTTGGTTTACGATTTGGAGAAAAAAAATACCACTTTAACATATTATGAGACTTAAAATAGTAAATAACAGGTAGTGATGTAACATTTCCTGCACTAAAACCATATCGATCTATGCTCAATGAAAGATCTATATAAAGCTGAAAACATTTTATAAATATATAAGGCAAGAGAAATTGAATCGTTATGGGTTTTTCATAATTTATTGAAATCCCTTTTTCAAAATACATATACATTTTGAAAAAAATCATTGAAAATACATTTGATAATTGATATTGAAAAAAACCTAATTTTTTTTAAAAACCCCAATGATAAATAATTTTGAAAATAGATTTCAAACATACCATTGATAAATAATTTTTAATAATAGATTTTGGAAAACAAATTAGTATTCATTTTGAGAAAATATATAACTTTGAATAAATTATTTTTAAAACAATATTAAATATATAATACAATTTTTTAAAAAATATTTTTAAAAAAACCATAAAAAATTCATAGCCCTTTGAAAACCTATAAATATATTCATTGAAATACTTTTTCATTTGGAAATTATTTAATGCCAGTGAAAAAAGTTAATAATTTAATATCATTATAACACATTTTGAAAATAATTATTTTTGAAAATGAAAAAAAATCAATCTGTGGGTTTTCATATAATAAAAAGAAAACATTTAAGAAAACAATATGGATACATTAATCATTGAAGGTTGTCTCGGCCTACCCAGTTGTGTTGGGAATGGTTTCACTCACCACTACTCTTCTAATTTGAAATGTCCAAGTTTCATTATTTATAAAATTAATTTTTTCATGTATTACATATATAAATTTTACACTGGGGTTTTTGGTTTAAAAACATAATAATGAATATAATTCAAATGATCATTAATAAATATGTAATTATTTATATTTTTTGTAAAAAAAACATGTTTTATATAGAACTACCAAATCTCATTAGATTTGCTTTATTCAGAGAATATAATAAAAATTAATAATTAACATCCAAGTAATTAAAAATACTAGTAAATTAATTTTTGTTAAAACTGTATATTTTAAAACACATCCATAGATAAAAGTATTAATAAATCATTTTTATAAAAACATTATATTAAATAATATTAAAACATTTCACATAAATTTATATCTATTGTGAATTGAAATTTGAATTAGTAATTATACTTTAATTTATATTTCTTAGAGTTATCTTCATAACATAAAATAAAATAATTTAAAATAATAGTTGCATAAAAAAGTATAATTACGATTTTGAAAAAACAATCCCACTAAAGATATATGAATATATATAATTTTACACTTTTTGAATTTTTATAACAAATGTAAATACACCTTTATATTTTTACTTTCAAATAAAATCAATATAACATGTAGAAGAAATATATAAGAAATATTTTCAAAAATAAACTATTCATCATTTCATAATATAAAAATATAAATTTGGATGATTTTATGCTTTTAAATCAATTATATATTCATTTATGATAATGAAATGATGGAATGTGATATATTTTGATGATAAAAATAATATATATATATATATATAGAAATAATTTAATTAAATTTTAAAACATGAACATAAAGAAATTTAAAAACATACATGCGTATAATATATATATATATTTATATTTATGATTGAAAACATGAAATTATAAAACAATATATTCACACACACATATATATATATACATACATTTACCTATATACTACAAAAAATAGAAAATTGAAAGGAAAAATAATAAAATATAAAAAAAATTATTTTTTAATAATTAATGAATTATAATTGTAATTTGATATTAATATTTATTTTAATGCATATTTACTGAACATGAATATATTAAATATAAATTTATAATAATTTACATACATATACAAAGTACAAATGTTACCTTTACTTGTATATTTGAAATCAATAATTTAATATTTTGATAAATAAAATGTAACTTAAATTTAATACATATATAATGATATTTCAATAAATTAAATATATAATATTTATATAAATTTTATTTATTCCAATATAAAAAATATTATATTTATCTGAATAAATAAAATATATGTATTCCCCTTACCTTGGTGTGAATGGAATCCGGTGGAAGACGACACTTCTTAATTAGGGTGTTTGATCAAAAAAAGGAAATGGGCTTTTGTCTTGGATAAGGGTAGTTGAATGCGATGGAATTCCAAAAGAAAGAAAATCACGGGTTCGATCTTTTTCATAGGTGGTCCAATGTGGAATTCTTCCTACATAGGATGCTACTTCGTAATGATATCCATTTTCTTTCAATGAGATGTTTAAAGAATTATCAAACAAAAATTGAATTTTTCTTCACGTTACAAATAGAAGATGTAGTAGAGAAAGAATATTGGTGGGGTTGTCATAATAAACATACATGAATGTGAGAGATATTAATATTTAATGGTTTATTAGTAGGATATGATAATGGTAGTGGGGTCATGATCTAAGACGATCACATAATGAAGGTATTAGGTATTTTCCAGATCTTGTTTGGAGATGATAGTATGAATGGCTTGTGGAAAAGATCATGGTCATCTATGAGGATGTGGTATAAGGATAGGCTGATCAATTGTCAAATGAGGAAGGGAGATCATGAGCTGAGGAGGTGGGGTATTTTTTGGGGTGAGGTCGGTGGTGAGTTGTACCCAATGAAGAATACACTGCGCAGTTCAATTTTTTATGTTCATATTATTATTTCATTTTATTTTTTATATGATTTATATTATTTATTACATTATTATATATATATTCCATTTCCTGTAAATATATATATTTAACATTTGTAATAACTGTAATAAAATTTTTTTTTTAATTAACCCAAAAATTTTAATGGTTATATATATAGATTCAAATAATCAAACCAAATTTATAATTTGATAAACAATTAAACCTCAAAAAAATTATATTAATAATTATTATTTTCCAATATTGGTAAGCCAAAAAATGTATATTTTAAAAAATAATCATTTTAACACATTTTTTGTGTATGTTAATAGTCCATGAATTGATATCATATTTCATATATTTATTTCTTGTTAACATTAAAGATTTATATTATTATGTCATTTTAATCATATATTATTCTTCTACTAATAATTATATATATATATATATACATTTTATAAAACTATAATGTATATTTATTTTTCTTATGTACGTTGATAATATTGTTTGACTTTAATTTGGCATATTTTTACTCCCCATTAATTTTATATTCCTCAAATTGTATTATATATTTTAGAAGTCAAAAAAGTTATCATATTACTATTAAAAAATTTATCTATAATTGAATATTGTTATTTTTTAAATTTATTTATGTTATATATTTAGAATAATTTTTTACATTACAAATAACACATTAATGTATTGATACAAATTAATAGGATGTTACAATTTTATAGTTCCATATAAATTTAGAATTTTTATTAGAATTGGTAATGTGATTCAAGAATATATTTACTCCACTATGGGAGGTGTTATCCTATGAATTCATTCAGTGCGTATAGTTGTAGTCAACTAATCCTCATCACCTCATCTGTCCGATAATTATCATTAAAGATTGTTTTATGACACGACATTGAACTTTTGTGGACATGAACCTATATAATTGAAATAAACTAAAATGTAGTCATTCATTGGAGGACTAATGTTCAGTTTAGTATGTACAACATAAAATATAAAAGGGATCAGTTTCGTGCAATAAATTCAAATAATTAATTTTCAAGAGATGTTGGTGATGAAGATGATAATTGTCAGAAAAAGTGATAGTGGATGAGTTTCATGAAACAAAGTGTGATAATGTTTAATATATATCAATTGATAACAACCCTTCTATTTTTTTTGGAATATGTGATGTAACAACATAATGAACTATTAGAAATAAAATTAAAGTTATATCAAATATTTTATAACATCTCAAGACTCCTGAGATATTATATAACCCCACAGATAGATACCAAGTATTCTAGGGATGTTGTCACATCAGATATTCCAATTTCAAGTATTATAGAGAGGACATCCAATATATATTGACCCATCTTTGATATTATACGTTGGTCTATAAAAAATCTGGTATAAAGAAATAATATTCATCTACAAGATATATTAATAAAAGGGAGAAAAACACAACAACACTTGAAATTCCTTTCTCATGAACATTTAAACATACACAAAAACAGACACACACAGAGATATATATATATAACATGGAATTTATAATAGTAATAATTAAAAAAATATCATTTAACCAATTTTTTATTAAAAATTAATATAATCACTTCATAAATTGGGAATCCAGAACCATAATTTGTGAATAAGTTATTATCAAAGAAACCATACATTATGAGTTCTGAAAACACATATAAATAAATAAAATGATGTATATTTACACACACATAGTGATATATATATATATATATATATATATATATTCCTTGAGGTTCCATCTATGTTGGTCGCATCTTTCTGTGGTCTCTGTGAGGATATTTTTTCGAGTCTCATCGAGTTATTCCCTGTTGTTGTATAGAAGGATTTTCATCATATTTATCCCCCTCCACAAAATGTTTTAATTATATATATATATATATATATATTTGTGTGTTTTTGAGTGTGTGAGTTTGTATCATAACAAAACAAATATAAAATGATTAAAATATATGTAACCCTTATAATAGAATATCATAACATAGTAAAATATATACAACCCCATACTAAATTAGATAACAGAGATCCATTGATTATAAATAAATATACTATAGACCTTTAATTATGTATCTCTTAAAATAAAAAAAAAAAATTCCTAGAGAACTATATATTTTCTAAAAACACATACAAAAAAATATTAAAAATTATTTAAATAAAAATATCCCCTTAAATAAATCACATAAAATCTACTTATATTATTTCTTCACCACCTCAAGGGACTAAGAATTGGTTTGGGGAAACAATTTTCTAATAAATTGATTGTTTTTATATCCCAAATCTGCACTTTTTATATAATGAAACAGATATTAATATCATTTATTTATGTTCATAATAGATGTGAACCTCTATGATTTCAAAAAAACAATAAAATTAAGCATGAAATATGAGATGTGATACATATGTTTATAGTGATGAAAATTGATTAAATTTTTTTAACAAGACAAAAACTCTATTTCAAAATTGGTATTCAATCTGGAAATGGATCATAAAAAATCATTATATTAAAAATCTAAACAAAAAATAGTATACAAGGAAAATACAATAAATAACTCTTCACATTGTCAAGTAAGAAATAAAAAAAATGGAAATTACAAAAATATAATTGCAAGGCCTACCTATCTAGGTTGAAGAAAATTCTCTTTGGAAACCCTAACAACAAATGAACACTAGATTTATTATATCGTAGAGACACTTGAGGCAGTCCATGGAGGGACTCGACCATTGATTCAACAAGGAGGAGAACTGATAATGGGTGTCTTCTGTAGAAATATTCTTATATCATGATGGTTTTGAAAATGGTTACAAAATTTCAATTGATTGGTACCCAATTTTAAATTTTTAAAAAATTACTGATAAAGAGTTCTTTTATCATCACTTATGTAGTAAAAACTATAATGGTAGGTCTTTATCAGTACAAGAAATCACTTATAATGTTGTACCCTTACAAATGGTTATTACTTATTAACTCAAAAATTATTTATAATTACATTTATTACTATCTATTTAAAATATATATACTTAATAAATATATATAAATAAATATATATTAAATATATTAATTTCTAAATATATTAAATTTAATATTATAATTATTTACTTATTATTATAAATTTTTTTTAAAAAATATTATTATTTCATTTTAAATTCATGCATGCATGTATGTTAAAAATGAGTGTAATTGAATAAATTAAAAATTAGTACTCATTATCAATATTGAATAATATATATGTTTTTTATGATGGAATTGCGTCTAAAAATGAATTAATCCCATATATGTGAAATCAATTTAACACACATTTTATCTTTATAAATTTTAAATATCATAAGACACATTATATTATATGTCAATTACACTATGAAATTAGACTCTAGTGTTAATTCATATTATTTTTTAATTATAAACCAGATTTCCAAAAATATATGACTATTTAATTTCATGTTCAAAAATACTTTTTAATATATAAATCCTATTTATATACATCAATATACATATATAATATAAAATATTCCAACAATAATTATCAGGAAAATGTAATTAAAAAAATCGTGAATATTTAATAATTTATAATCTATTTATTCACTTTTACCAATTATTATTTAATTATTAAAAATTGTAATATATTTTAATAAACCCAATTTTTTATTTAATTCATTTTATTTATTATGACCTTTATTAGTTTTAAAACGTGCTGATAAAATATATCTTTATCAGTGCTAACAAAAATGTGTTTATAATTCGTACCCTTTATTATTTATAAAAATCTTTAATGAAGGTTCCATTTTTCAGTGCTACAAAACCACTAATAAATGGTTAATTTAATAACTGCATTAATTATATTTAATAAAGGATCCATTTATCATCACTTTTTTAGAGAATATAAACTCCTAAACCATTAGACACAGATTTTATAGTTGCGGTCCCATACACATGACATTAAACTGGGTTCTCAAGTACAAACATGATGACTTTAAACAATATTGATATCCTTCTAAGAGTTTGATGTGTAGTAAATGCCTCATCATCCCCAATCTACATTTGGTTATTCCCATAATGCTTCACATATCCATCTCGGTTGATATACCCTTCCTACGGTCCCAAATCCTTGACCTGAAAATTGGACCCTATGTCCAGCATCATGACTGTAAACTATTATCAAGTCTTAATTGGGAACATGTTTAATGTCATTGGGTATCCTAGTCCCTCATTTTCATCTGATTATAGCTATCATTCCATGCACGTTAAACTAGGGATACTTCCTTTATATTATTATTTTTGTAAAATATTAATTAATAAAACAACCATATTTTTTGTTGCATGTTATTAAACTACGTAACGACCAACATCCATGCCACATGATGATAAACTAATAATAACCATTTTCCTGGATTTATGATGAAAAACTAAACAATATAGTAATATTATCACCATAGAGAACATTTCCCATGACATCAGGATCTATCGTGCCACAATCAAGAACAACTTATTTCATGATTACCATCCTTATAAGATAAGTATGATGACTATATTTTTCTTCTGCATCTATTCACACAAATACAACAGCAAACAAATCCCCTCTCTTTTTTGCATGAGATATTCATAGGAAATGATCATTATCTAGAATAATGATTGTAATTATTTTTACTCTCGTGAGATAGGTAGTGTTTCCCATGCTCCCATTCTAGGATGATCAGTATCATTTCCATTATCTCCCCTCAGTTAATCTTTATCCTCACTGAATGGTATTAATTTTTATTTTATTTTAAGAAATACATATAGATTGATTACCATTTTTATGTGTTATGTAATTATTCTAAGGAATTTTTTCTCTAACAATAGCTACAAATTTACTAAACCATCTGACCATTTTGCTTATTTTATTCTAGGATAAAATACTTTAAACTATATGCAATCATCATTGAGAATGTGTTCATGGGGTGGAACTAGGGCCTCCATGGACCTCATTCACATTCATATTGATATAGATCCTTATTACACACATCCACTTGTGAATAATCCCCATCTATGTTAGTCTCCTCCTACATTGTGTTCCATAACATGGTGTGACATGATTCCTATAGTAATGGTATATACAGTGACATCCAAACATTTTTTCTCGGGGACTAGACAAAAATACATCATACCATTTCCACTTTATCTTCAATTATGGTCTAGATAATATGACATTAAACAGTGTGTAACAAATTTCAGTATTGATTAATGTGGGGAAAATCCTATGGCACATTTATATAAATTTTTAACTCCCACACCACATGAACATCATTGAATGCACCTTCGTAAATGGTCCATGAAATATGAGCTCATCATATTTACCAAATTTCCAAGAATTTTGAATTTAATTAATTAAAAACCCCTATAGACTTGGATACATGAATTTAATTGTTTCTATATGGTCCATGAAACATGATATGAAACTGTCTTATTTTCCTTGGTTTTGATCCTCAATTCCAATAGACCTCTTTAAAACTTTAATACTTAATGGTTTTTTGTTTCTATCATAATTAAAATTAATATGGTCACCATGATTGTTGTGGTCTCATTCCACCTTTTGGCTCACCTCTAATCTGAGTCAAATGTCATAAGGGGTCTATGGAAACAATTTATAGATCTTGTGTTTTTTATGAGGGTCAATATTAGATTTTTCATTTTCTATACCCATTATTGATTGGAACAGGTATATTATTTCTTATTAAAATATATTCAATAGTTGGTTCCAATCTCTTATTAATCCCAAATCATAATCTTGAGAGTCTTATCTTACCATCTTTACATTTCGTATAAAAATGTGGAATTCAAATCATCTAGTATCCCCCAAACTGTGCACTTCCATATTTTTTTAAAACTCCATTCTTCTAATTGATACCATATAGAGCATGGCACATGGGTGATTTGGAGTTATGCTTGGATGTGTATCGATATTATTGTTCCACATAAGGGACCTTTGGTTCAAACTATAAAACCTAATTCTAACAGCCTATAGTCGTGATATCATGACTTTGAACTATGTGTGAGCCTCACTCAAAAAAAATTGGGGTGTAATTAGACCCCTTGGACCTCATTCAAATCAGGTTTTCATCTCCATCAAAAAATATATACCAATTTTAGAGAAGCCAACCGTTAAAGTTTTTATAACTCTATGATATTATACCAAAATTCTACATCCAATAAATCCATACATAAAACTGTATATATACATACAAATCATAATTTTATTAAAAATGGGGGGGGGGACACCATGAAGAACCAAAGTCACAGGGCCTAAAATAATGGAGGCCGAGAGCATATCCTCTTATAAAATTAACTGCCTATGGCCTTAGGATGACTAGGTTAATGATTCAAGTGTGGATTGAGCACTGATCTTCCAAATAAGCAAGGTAATCGGAAACTCGATTACCTTCACGCCACGTATGGGAAACAAGGATGTTAAAGATGAGAGCTCTACATTGCTGTAAAGTGTAGGAAATGGACCACGGGGTGGGGACTTTACTAGGTAGGGTTTCATGATTAATCAATGAGTCATTCAACCCCTAAGAAATAAAAACATTTAGTTCAATAAAAATAGAGATCCCAGTTAGGATGGATTTGGACTCTCCTATTATAGAATTTACATTCCATAGGATGAATAGAAATAAAGTAAAATCACCCCCCCCCCCCCCCGAGCCCCACAAACCCCCACCACCACCCCCACCCCCTCTTATGATTAAACGCCATCAAGACCCATTTGTGTTAAACTAGTAACCAATATCTGGAGGCCGCTAACACACCCATCTACCAGTAGAACTGATATGTGGGGGAACAGTCAAGGGAATGATGGCCTGTCAAATGCGCAAGGATGGAGTGTCCTGCCAGCCTTGGAGAATCCAAAAAGTCCACCAATACAAAATGGGTCCTCACAATGATAGACCTCACCGATGAATGATCCCCTTCTAACCTCGCCTAGTTTCTGGCTTTCCACAAGCACCAACAACCAGCACTGAGATTCAAAAACATAGACAACCATTCGATTCTAGAGTCCTACACACCCTGAAACCTCCTCTCCAAAAAGGGTGCATCCCTCTAATCAAGATAATAGATAGGTATAAAGACAGTAAAGAATGTCCACAACTCAAGAGTCCATTCCCCTTCAAATGATAGGTAACTGGAACTCTCCTCCCGCCAGAATATACATCTATGAAATCATGAGGCAAAACTAATGCCTATCATTTTAACATTCTCATCCATATAAATATCTGAATTTCAAATGCTCTATATGAATAAGTTGAGTTTTTTAGGTATCCTCTTTCTACACAACATGTCATTCCGATTATCCCAAATGTCCTAAATGAGAGACAGCTTGCAGAAATCCCACGTATTGAATGAACCCAAGGAAGCAGTGTGAAGACACACATACATGGCATATAGTTGAACTCAATGTACTTCAAAAACTAAATTGTCACACAATGTGATTATTTTTTGGATACCATTGTATGATTCATAACTCTATTACCAAAAAGTAATTGTATACAGTCTAACCAACTTGTCATTACACTATTTGTTGAGTTCCTAGTCATATAGCTTTAAACACTATCAAACATCAATGTAAAATGATCTTCAAATGTACGATACATCATCCCTTCAATATTACGTTAATCTAATGGTCCTATGTCTATAATATATGACATAAATTTGTGATTCTATAATCAATATTGTATAATTTGAAAATGAATGAATGTGTTAGGACCACTTTCAAGAGGTTAGTTTCCCCAATGATTGTCACCTAACATATTGTTCCCATCATCAAAAGTTGATCGCTATCTATAATGAAAATCTCCAGGATGAATGTTTTCATAAATGATCAATCCCAATACTCAAACACCAGTGTATTCAATGAAATGGTGGAGTAATTTTATGATTTTTATACGCGATTTGAAAATTCTATCCTTCCATTATCATTCTTCATGTGACCCTTATTTAGATTTAGCTTCCATTTCATGTCCGAATTACCCTTAATGGTTTGTCCTCATACCGATTTGGCTCACCTACCATCCAAGTTCAATGTTCTGAAATACATCATATTACATTCCGATAAAGGTTTTGTGTTTCAGACGTGGTTGGTGGACCACCCTCATTAGTTGGTTCCCATTATAGGCTCTGGAAATGTTTGGTATCTTTAGAACTTGTTCAACAGTAATAATATTTCTCCATTCCACTTTCCAAATGTTCTGAATTTTTGGAATTATTATTGACACTTCTCATAAACATTTAATGGACACAATCCAACACACCTGTATTTTTTCCATTTGTCCATTACCATGATTTCAGAATAGAAATTTTATTTTTCAATGACCCCGTTTTTTGTAGAGATATATTCTTGCATCCTAATTTTTTTCAGTGTTCAATCAACAATAATAGATCCCAGGTGTTTGATGAATATCTAAATATCTCATAAAATGTGATAAATGAAGTGGTGTCCCTTGTTTCTCACATAGAGAAAGGCTCGAGTAATAGTATTAACTGGACATTGGTTATCACATAAGCATTATTTAATTGAAATAATAAAAAAATTAAAATAAATTTTAATGAAAAAATAGTGATTGTAATGTATGAAAAAATTAAATGTTAGGGTAATTAATTCCTTAAATCCAATTATGGTTCTGTAAATATGAGCCTATATAGCTCCTCCCAAAAGATTATATACTCCAACTGTGCAATCCTTTAGTGGGTAGAATCTAAAATTAACTTTTTATTCCTAATATATCATTCCTCCTCATTAACAAGAAAACAAATATCATCATAACATTCATATTCCTGGCCCCAAATAACTGAGGGATCAGAAATTTAATTTGTCTCAAGTTTATTTTGGTTCTCAGACTCTTCCAGTTGAGGCCTCATCATGAAAATGATTTCAGTTTGGGTCCTGAGAAAGGAAACAAACATACATACATTCTCCTATTGGTTTTGTATATCGTATGTGAATTTTCAATGAATGGGAATACTATTGGATTTATCCAAGAACCAGGTATTTTTTAGATGATGTATTATATCCCACTTTTTTAGAATCATAATTGATAACTAGAATGTGGATACCTTATGGATATCCACCTCCATCAAACATAATGAACGTCTAGTTTTAATTAAACAAACATAGATCATCCATTACGATTCTGGAGTTTGGTCAATGAAACTCTTTATACCCTCCAACACCCAGGTATAGATTGTATGATTTTCCGCAGCCGCATCAAGATTAGAGTCATGTAACCCTTCATTATCTATAGCCGTATACATTGGAAAATAATTAAGGGGTTAAGTAGATGCATAATACTTCAATATCCTCTCTAATGGTATAGGATTCCGGACATTGGAAAAAACATCCTTAGTGATTTCTGATTCAAGAGCCTTAATTCCACTGTCCTAATGGTTTCCCCACTAATGGATTTTCCCATTCCCACATTTTTTTCACATATACGGCTGTGGTTGGGTATGTTTCTACTATAGGTTCCTCTTGAAAAAACATATATATAATCCTAGATCCCTTCGATGCCTCAAATTCATCTGGTTTCTAGTCTCAAATTCATCCAAACACTGCATGGGATAATTTCACCTCAATCACTCTGCACATCAAATTACAGGTACATTATTGTGAAAATAAGGACATTCAGAGTTGGGCACTGGTGGGTTTATCATTAGTTTCACCATAGGGTCCTCAACCATAGGATAACATTCATCACTTAGTATTTTGATGATTGGAACAAGTTTCCCATTTCTTAATTGGAATGAAACTACATGGAATAAGAAAACACTAATACTACAAAACATTCCATTCACAGTGTAAAAAATTTACCCTTTTCAATTCTATATAAGAACAAAGTAATAGGGTGTAGTTAAAATCTTACGTATTTTATCATCTCTAAACTGAAATATACAATTTAAACCTTCAGTAGCACATTCTAATGTGCTGATAATAGACTCACTTACCTACATGTATAAAACTGCTGATAGCGGGGCATACTATAGTGTTCTATTACTACACACTTCCCCACTAGTGTATTTTCCTATAATATGACACTAAAGCACCAAAAACACCAAAAAATTAAAAAAAATAAGTATGGATACAAAATTTAAATTTGGAGATATCAATTTGCGATCATTTTCTCATTTTTGATGATATGATGTGTTTTTTTAAATGATACTTATATAATGATCAAACACACCTGTATTCATTCCAGTCAGACTATGTTTATAATTTAGGTGATATAGGTTAATTTGTGTCCCAAATAACTTTTCGATCATTTAAAAAATGTTAGAAACAAATCAAATGTATTTTATTTGTTTTGAGAACGTCACATGTCTTTTGAAGAAGATGCCATTTTAAACAGGAAACACACAATTTCACTCTCACATCTCATATTGTGTGTCAATTTGACATGATTATAATTAAATCATGTAAAAAAAACTTTTGAAAAAATTCTAAAAATTATAAATATAATAACATTGTGTTTTCTTAGTTTTCAGTGACTGACATGTTTTGAACTAAAATGTTGATTTTAAACTTATAATAGAGACATTGAGTCATAATAGACACATCCTATATTATATTGAGGTACATATTTTTACTACATGTCAAAAATTAATTATGGATAAATGTTTTAATGTATCAAAACAATACTACTGTGGTTTCTTAATTTGAGTAGGTGAGTTGTCCTTTTTACTAAAATTGATGTTAATTTTAAATAAAAATGATTCTTTTTCCGTCATATCGTTCACAACATGTGTAAAATATAGGTTATGATAATTATTAAATGTACCAAATGCCATCTAGATCATTTTCATAAGGTATAAAAACAATCAGAAAGTGTTTACTATGTTTTTGAGTACATCACATGTATTTTTACTAAAATTCCATTTAAATTATAAATAATCTATTTGAATCATAATGATCACAACATGTATTGGTTTGATGTGACCACAATTTCTAAATATCAAAAACTTAATGTTAATAAATTTCTTAAATTATTAATAAATTTTGAGTTTGTTTATTCAGTTTTAAGTGACATGTTTTATGAACTCAATAATCGATTTAATCTCGTAACAGAAACGTTGAGTCATATTTGCAAAACGTGCATCGAATTAAGGTGAAAATGATTCCTACACATAAAAATGACATATATACTACATAACTAGGGTATCAATAACAATATTGAATGTTTTTGTTTAGTTTGTGAGTAGTTCAGTTGTTCTTCTTATTCAAATTGATATCATTTTAAATATAAAAAGACACACTTAGTGTAACGACCTCGGAATTTATAAAATAATACATTTTTATATCTATTAATTTTTAGTAATATGATATTAATTTTATGTTAAAGAAGAAACTATTTTAAATAGAATACTCAACACTCAACCTCAGGTTTCTTTGAAATCTTAAGTTGCACACAACATTGAGTTATACTGAAAAATAATCTAATAATAATATTCTTTTAAATGGTAGTTATTGCATAGATGATGTATCTATAGGAAAATATATAACTAACTAAATCATGTTTATAAATGTTTGTTATATGTTTTTATACTTTTCCAATAAATTTTATAGGCTTATAATAATAATAAATCTCATATTAAGCATTACAAAATATAATTTTTTTTCAAAAGGAAATTTTAACTTATTATGATTAAGAACACTTTTTAAATATAGTATATGAAACATTTATATGTTATATTTAATAAAATATAAACCTTATTTATAAGAAAGACAAAAAAATTTAATTTGGATTAAATTTTGGTATTTTTCAGATTATGATCATTTTTAATGAATAGTGAAAATACTACATTTTAATTCCAAATGTCCATTTCATCTAATTTATTTATATAGTTAGATTATAATTTTTATTTCTTTAATTAATAAGTATATTATATAGTTTTAATTTAATACAATTTTAATCTTTTTAAGTAATTTCACATTTTAATTATACATAATGGCATGTCAATCTTTTGATAGTTTTTACTTTTTAAAACCTCGTATTTTTGTATTGAATACAGTAATTAATTTTAATTTTACTAATGAAACATTTTTATTTGATTTTGAAAAAATTATTTACATATTTTTAATGGGGAGATCATTTTTTTTAATATGTACATTTTATTTGTATACATTATGCATAATAACTCAAGTAAATATTTTATTTACAATGGTAAAAGTGTAAATCTGGTAAATAATGGTAAAATATCATATTATAATTATAATAAACTAGTATAAAACATGTTATGAGTCTGTTGGATGATATATGTTTGATTGTGGGAATGTTTGGATCCATTTTAGGACCCATGGATTGTGTGAAAATGCCATTCAATTACATTTTATTTAATGTTAAGGATAATTACCCTAAACATGTATAATTTACTAAAAAAAATTACATGTGGTTATATAATTGAACTCTTTAACTATAAATTATAATCAGAAATTAATTAATATTTTCTACTTCATGTTTTTTATTTATATATATTAGAAATCAAATAAATAAATTTATTTATGACACGTTGATGACTTGGTGATTTCCTTATTAATTAATGATTTAAATAAATGATATTATAAATATTTAAATAAATTTATTTTGAATATTTGTAAGATATCTATGAATTTTATGGATGGGTATGACTTTTTATCTATTAATTAATGATTTTTTTGAAAGAATCATAATTTTATGGATTTTTTAAAAATTCATGATATGAATAGTAAAAAGATTGACATAAATGTGTTTTAAAAGAAATACTGTTTTATTAAATGATTTAATTGTCCAAAAATATATTATTCAAAATGATGACATATATAATGCTAAAAATATCATTACTTACCATTTTGGTTATATTTACATTTTATGATAACTATATTAACAATATAGTATGAATATACAAGAAGACATGGTAGGGGATAAATTAGTTAACTATGGGATAAAGCTAAATGATATGGTTAAATTTGAATCAAAAACCTATATAAAACAAATTAGTTGAGAGGATTTGAAACTATACTCACCTTATATGTCAATTAAATGAGTCAGGGTCCTTTTTAAATCTAAATATATTCTATAATAAAATAATCATTCAAGTCATTCCTAATTTTCCCCTCCTCCCTTTTATAAAAGGTTATCACCTCTAATTCTTACTCAAACCACTCGAGAATCCTTGAATCTTCCTAAATCTACCTTATTAATATCAAAAATCACTATCAACTTCATATAATCCTTACCATGGGCATTAGATAATTCAAAAAAGCCCATTATCTTAAATAAAAAGTGCTTACCCGGTTTGAGGTAATGTCTTTTCTCAAGGTTCTATAATTTATTTTACCTTCTGCAACCCCTAAAACTATAATTATTCAATTATTTTATAAAATAACATGTATATTAAATTTAATATTATTTTTTATTCCAATTATTCAACCTACAATCAAACACACCTCTATCTAATGGATTTAGAACATACTATTTATATGGATGGAGATCTACTACCTCACCAAATGAGGATTGTTAAATTATCTCCTACAACCTGTCAAGGTAACCATTATGATGGAACTATATTTATATATGATTAAAATATGTTTTTATATTTTCTATATTATTCTGAAATTTTATTTATATCATATCATTTTTCTTTCTATAATGTGTAAATACAATAATTTCAATTTAGGTAGGGCGGACCACCACCCCTTTAAAGTGAGATGACTCATTAATGACATACATACAACGTATAAATAATGGAATTAATTAAATTATGTAATGTATATATAAAATTATATTATTATGTAATTATAATATACTAAATTATCATCTAGTTTTCATTTCTTTAATAATTAAAAAAACAAATCAATGTAGCGTTCTTGCGTACGTACGACTTACCGTCTCGATGAATGGTGAATTTCATTTATTATCTAAAACTGTTATGGACATTTATATATACATATATGCTATATATATATGATATATAAATAATTGATATCATTCTGGATAAAATGGACTTTTTACCTCATGTACAATTAGTAATTATAACAAGTTCATTTTTACTCAATTACAGAATATCGACAAAATGACCGATATTAACATAAATAATTATTTAGTTTTTATATTGTGGAAGGAAGTCATATAAAAGGAATAATAAACTAGAATAAAAGATTCATCATGTATAAATTAACATATGATTTTTATTCCGGATGAACATGGAACATACTTGACGAATCAGACACACGGTAAGGGATCCTTTTATCCTCTTATTTTAGTCAAATATTTATTTATGTTCTATTTTTAAATATCCATTTTTTGATGTCAAGATATTTTATTCTATATCTTAATTTTGGTACATTTTATTTCCATTTTATAAGAGACATTATTCTATCCCATTAACTAATTTTCTATGTTTTTATGTGACATTGTTAGGTTGCAAAAGTTTCATAATAGACTATGTCACAATCTTCTTTAATTCAGGAAAATATTGATATTGGGAACCTTTATTATCCTATAATGTGTATATACAACCATTTTTACCTTTTATATCATGAATTTATATGTTCAAATGACATTTATCATTCTTATTTTATTATATTATTTTTTTTATTTATGTGTTTCTCAAGTGTTATGAGACTATTTAACTAAAAAATCATTTTAAAATTTTTAATGATTTATTTTTATAAATCATTCTCATTAATTTCCATGTTTTCAAATTATTTTTGAGTCTTTATTGACAATTACATTAATTTTTTAAAATGTCATTCAAATTAATGTTTCAATGTAGTATGGAACACTTGGATTAAAAAATATTCCTTTTTAAATGTTTTAAATGTGTTGTTTAATGAATTGATTATGTCAATATCATGAACTTGTATCTTATTATTTTAATGTGGAAATTTTATCTTTATTTGATTCTTTTTTTTTCTGTGTTTTGAGTATGTTATAGTTCTTAGGTATCCTTTATGTAAACAGGCGGATTCGTGATAAACTAAGGTCTTGTGAGCTTGAGATATCTCTCCATTGCATTTGGAAACATGATACAGGAAAACATTAATGTTTTCTATAATAGATCTAGATAATATATTGTGGTGGGTATTCCAAACATAAAACTATATTTAGATATGAAAGCTACAATGTAATAATGTTAAGGATTCCACAAATTACCAATATTATTTATTATTTCTGTGAGTTACTCATAAATCTTATGATTTCATTAAGTGTGTTAAAGATAATATATTATGTGAGTGAAAATATGACATCATTTATTTGTATGAATTGGTGGGATAATGTTACATTTCAATATTTTAAAACCCTTACTAGATATGTTATGCTCTTCCAATGTTTTTGAAATTTCTTCCATAGGTTTTATGGAATGGTAATAGAAAGGAAGAATTTGAGAATATTTATGTAAATAAAAGAATTAATGTTTTATTTATGGAGTATTATTGTTTTGGAAAAATTTTGTTAGTTTAAAAGTTCCTACTTTTTAATATTTTAGCTATAATTTAATTGCTAAATCTTAATTCTCTAAAACTCTAAACATGAAAATATTTTCATGGAGAATTCTTATTTTAATTAATGAATAATTAATTTTTTATGTTAGGGGCCTTATAGTTGGTATCAAAGGTCAGTTTAGATATCTAGGTAATTGGGTGTTATTTAAATATAATTTACATAACCATAGTAATAAGAATGTTATAATGAGACATTTTTATTTTAGATAAATTGAAAATGTTTAAGATAACATGAATAACTATATCTCAGTGATTACCCTCCTCATTAGATATTGATGGATGATTTTACTGATATACTCACACTAAAATTTTTGGTATTTTTAACTGATTGGATCTTAAATGAAACAAATTAACAGAGGATTTGGAAGACTATGTGATGTTTTTCAAAATTATAACCCAAATTAAATGTGAGCTGAAATGAGAACTCTTGTTGATATTCTTAACCAACTATCTGGAGTCCTGATTGAAAACTTGAACATTGGTGATTTTTCTAAGGCATCATATATGTTATAAATGAATCACATTGGATGTTTCGGTAATAATAATAAATTTAATTATATTCAAAAGCATATGTGTGAAGGATGTGGAATGAAACAGCTAGAAAAACACTTCAAAGTGATTGGAATATATTTAAAATTTGGTGATAAAGGTCATAAAGCTATAACCATCCATGGAAAAAGGAAGTGTCATGTTGACTCAAGTGAAGGGAATGAAGTTCTTTCTAAATGATCAATTGAATGTTTTAAATGTGTCATTCAAGGTAATTATACAAAAAAAATTCCATATATTAAGGTTCATGAATAGGATCAGTAAGATCATAAAAATATATATGATTACCAATTCCTAATTCCCTTACATTCTAAGGTGATGAATCTAAAAATTAATAATGATGTGTATGGATTATGTCTCATATCATGTTTCTAAATTACTGAAATCATAGAACATTTTGAGTGATTTGGGTTTTAAGAAATATGTATAAAAGAATAATATGGAAAAATAGTTATAAAATATCATGAATAATATTCAATGATAATGAGGTCTAGGAATTGACGAGTTATAATGGATCTATGTATGATAATATGGTTAAATATATTAATTATAGTAATACGTTGGAATAAATTATCTTGTATGTGAATCACTAAAGTACAAAATGTGAAAATTTTATTCAAAGATTATTTTATTTTTTTGTATGGACATATTGAATAACCTTAGGGGTTCATGTGATCTTTTGATTTTGAGGAAATTATGGGTTATAAGTTTTTGGGATGTAAAATGTGAGGTATGAAATAACCATTGATAATAGAACAGGTTATGAATATTTTTAAGGATTTTATCTCATTTTTTATAAATTTTATATACATATACAGTTATTGAAAAAAAACACATAATGTATAAAAACTCGTCATGTGATAAGAATCTATGGGAATCTGACCCACAACCAAAGTTAGACTATGATTTATCACCTACAACTATCCTATATGAATTACCTGGTTAGTATGACTTATTTTTTATAGTTAAATGATTTTATGAATCCAGAATAAGTTAATTTTAAATCTTCTTTTTTATCAAATTGATAACATTAGTATAGGAAAATGATTTGGAGAATAAGTGAAAAATGCTACTTTGGAACAAATTTTCTCTTCTGGGAACACTATATGCCTACAAAAAATAGAAAACTATTAGATTTCATTTGTGGAGTAATTGTTGAAATATTTTTTGGAAGAATATATTATTAATAGTGAATTATGGATATTCAGGATATTTATTTAAATGATTAACATGTCATAGAGAATATGTGAATAGGTTAATAGATTTTCAGTATGAGACAATAAGAGTATTAGATGTTATTTAAACAATATGAATAGTAACTTTAGTAAATATTTTATTTATGGTGTTTAAAAGTCAAATCTGGTAAATAAGGGTAAAAATAACATTATAATAATAATAAACTATCATAACACATTTCCTGATCGTATTTGACGATATATTTCCAACCATGGGAATCTTTGTGTCAATTATAGGACCACATTTATCCACTTGTTTAGAAAATGACATTTAATGACATTTAATTTAATTTTGTGGAAAATATCCTAAACAAGAATCTTTTAGTAAAAAAATTTATATGGGGTAATTTAAGTTCTCTATTAAAATTTAATTTTAAATTAGAATGATAAAAATATTTCTTCTATCCTACAATTTTATATGTAATTTTTTGACATCATATAAATATATTTATTTATGATGAAATGATGATGTAGTGATTATTTTATTAATGATATATTAAATTAAATGGGATAATAAATATAAAAATAAATTTATTTTCAAACATTTTATGACAATAAATAATTTTATGGAAGCATATATTTTTTATATATTCATTAATGATTTTTTTTAATGAATCAAGTTTTTATGGATTTTTAAAAAGTCGTGATAATCATAGTATAAAAATTGACATAAATGTGTTTTTAAAACAAAAAATACTATTTAATCATCTGCTATAATAGTCATAAAAATATAATATTCATCCAAATGACATAGATAATTATTATCAATAAATTAAATAATCCCTTGTTGATCGATTTTCATTTTATGGTAACTATATAAACTATATAGTATGAATATACATGAAGACATTGTAAGAGTTAAATTAGTTAACTAAGGGTTTTGGCTAAAAGAATCAGTAAACTTTGAAAACAAAACATGTCTAATTCATATTTAATGAGAGTATTTCAACAAATCCACACATTTTCATTGAATTTTATTAGTTTGGGGCCTTTTTAAAATGAAATTCTGTTTATAATAAAATAATCTTTGAATATGTTCCTAAAGAGACCCTCCTCACTCTTACAAAAGAACATCACCTCAAACCCTTAATCACACAAATCGAGCCCCCTTGGCTCATCCAAAAATTTCCTGAATAATTTCCAAACATCACTATATTCCTACCAAAATTCTTACCTTGGGCAGAATGCAATTAAATAAGTCCTTTTTGAATAAATCAAAATGAGTTACCCGATTTGATGTAATGTCTTCTCCCAAGATTCATTCATTTATTTTCCCTTACCTAACCACATAAACTCTCATAGTTCAATTATTTTATAACAACCAAAATATAATAAATATAATATGATTTTTTATTCTATTTATTTTTCCTACACTCTCACACACCTCTATCTAATGGATTTAGAATAACCTATTTTCTAGATGGCGATCTACTGCCTCACTAAACCATGATTGATTAATTATCTCATACCACCTCTAATGGTGGCTATTCTGATGGAACTATATTTATATATTATGTATATTATATTTATATTTTCTATATTAATCAATCATATTATTTAAAACAATCATTTTTTTCATTACATAATGTGTAAATATGTTAATTTCTTTAGTGGAAACGCAAACTACTGCCCCCTCAAAGTGAGATGATTTGTTCAGGACACACATGGAATGTATAAATTATGGAATTAATGAAAAAATGTAATTTATATATCATATTATATTATAATTTAACTATAATAAACCTATTTAACATCTACCTTTCATTTCATTAAAAATGAAAAAAGGTAATGAATGTATCGTTTATGCGTATGTACGACTTACCGTCTCTTTGAATGGTGCATTTTATTTGATACGTCCAACTATTATGGATTTTCATAATATATATATATAATATTAATATTTTATATATGAAATTTTTATTACAAATATATTTATGTAGATAATGTAATTTTGACTTCACGGACAAGTTGTAATTATAACAAGTTCATTTTTTGACTCAAGTACCTAATATCGACAAAATGACCAATATTAAACTAAATAATTATGTAATTTTTATAACATGGTAATAAATTATATGAAATTACTAATATACTTGAAAAATATTTATTAATTAATTATAAATTAACATAGGTTTATTATTCAATGAGAATAAGGAACGTACATGTTGAATAAGATGCAATGTAAGGGAACCTTTCACCCTCCTCTTTTAGTCAAAGTCTTATAAATTTTGGTCTTTTAATTTAAATTTTCTAATATTGCGATGAGTTCTTATAAATCCTTGTTGATTAAAAAATTTTGTCTATTTTATGAGCGACCCATTTCTCTCCCATTAACTATTTTTCTAAATTTTAATTTATCATCGTTAGGCTACCAAATTTTTATAATGGACTATGTCTCAATATACTTTAATTGAGTCATATATAGATAATGCGCCATTTACTTTCTTATAATGTGTATATATAACACTTTTGAATTTTAATATCACAAATTTCTATATTATCATTATATTTGATGTTTTTTTGATGTAATTATTTAATTATTTTTATTTAAGTGATTCTCAAATTTTACAAGACACATTAACTAAAACATCATTTAGAATGTTTTAAAAAATTGTTTTATAAATCATTATCAATAATGTCCATTTTTTCAAAATGGTTTTGGGGATTTAATTATATGGAAATAAATGTTTTAAAATGAAATTACTATAAAAGTTTCAATGTTTTATGGGACACTTTGATTCAAAAATATTCTTTTTAAATGTTTTAAATTATATTTTTATATGAATTTATTATCTCAGTATCATTAACTGATCTATTGTTATTTCAATGTGGAAATTGTATCATTCCTTTATGCTTGTTTTATGTTTTATGATTATGTTTTTATTGCTAAGAATTATTTATCTATATGGGTTGTTCCATGATAATCCAAGGGCGGGTGAGCTCATAATATCACTCAAATGCATTGGGTAATTTAAAGAGGTTAACGTTAATATTTCTTTTAAAATATTTAGGAAATATACTGTGATGGGTATTTCAAACGTAACTCTATATGTATCCAGGAGAGATACAATTTAGGTATGATATGGATGCCACATGTTACCTTTATGATATGTTATTTCTATGTGTTATTTGTAAATCTTATGATTTAATGAGGTATGTTAAAAATCTTATATTATATGACTGAAAAATATGATTTCATTGATTTTTTTTAATTGATGGACTAATATTTTATTTCCTTATTTTAAAACCCATAATAAGATTTTTATTTCAATCCCAACATATTGAAATGTCTTTCCACAAATTATAATTATGGGTAAGAGAAAAGATGAATTAAAAAATATTTATATCAAGAAAATAATCCATGATTTATTTTAGGAGTTTTATTGTAGTGAAATAAATTGGTTAGAATTGAAGTGTCTACATTGTAATATTTGAAATTTACTATAATAGTTATGGCCTAATTCTATAAAACACTTCACTTGAAATGATCCTCAATGTGAATTCCAATTTTAACTCAATATTATGCAATTTTTTAAGGATGTATCGTTATAGTTGGTTTCATAGGTCGGTTTAGATAACATTAAAGTTTAGGGTGTTATTTAATAATAAGGTACATAACCCTAATGGTCATCATATTATATATTTTCATAGTAATTTTAGATTAATTAAATGCATTAAAGATTACATGAATACTACGATATTTGTTTTTACACTCCATATAAGATATTATATTATTATTTTACTGATATATTCATACTCAACATTTTTTTTTTTAGTTAATGGATCGATCTAAGAGGCACCAATTTAACAATGAATGTGAAGGAAACTGTGGTGGTTTATATAATTAGAAACCAAATGAAATAGTATCTACATTGAGAAATATTGTGGTTATTATTAACCAACTATTTATAGTGATTATTGTCCACTTGATCCTCTATGATTTTTTATGGCATCATATATTCGATAAATGAATCCCAATGGATGTTTATGTAGTAATCAAATAGGTAATTATATTAAAAATCATTGTGTCAATGATATGGAAATAAAAACCTAGGGAAATTATTAAATTGTATGAGAAGATGATTCAGATGTGGTAATGAAGGTCATAAGGCAATAACATTCCATGGAAAAAGGAAGCATCCGGTTGAATCCATGAAAGCGAAAGAAGATATTTATAGAGGATAAAATGAATTTCCAAAATGTGTTTTTCATGAACATAATACAAATAAATTTCCAAAGAAGAAGGTTTATGAATGGGATTTTTATGATGATACAAATATATGTTTACAATTTCTTAATGCCATTCCAAATGAAGATGAGGAAACTCTAAATGACCTTTGAAAGTAATGGATTATTTTTAGGTCATGTTTTGAAATTACTGAAATCATAGAAAATTATTTATGATATTGTTTTTAAGAAAAAATAAAAAAATATTGAGATTAAAAACATGGATAAAATATCATGAAGAATGTTTGATTAAAAATATGTAAAGGAATTGAAGAGTTATGTTGGATATATGGGTGATTATATGTTTAAATGTTTTTATGATAGGAATGCATTGGAATAATTTTTCATGTATGTGTAACACTGAATATTTATATGTGAAATTTTTATTAATTTAAAAATTACATTTTCTTATTTAGACATAATGGATTTCTTTTTGGGTTCATGTGATCTTTTGTTTTTTTGGAAAATATGGGTAATTGTTTTTTGTGATCAAAATGTGAGGTATGAAAGAACCATTGTGGTTATACATTGTTATGTATATTTTTAAATAGTTCATCTCATTTTATTAATGTTTTTATAATTATACTATTTTTAAAAAGGAAGACATGCATACCATGTTACAACAAGTCGCATTAGAAAAATCTTCTGGAATTGATCCCACAACCAATGTGCAACTATGATTTATCGCCTACCACTGGCCAACGTGAAGTCCCTGGTTGGTATGAATAATTATTTTTAGTTTTTGGCTTTTATGAGACAAGAATAAGTTGATTTTTGAACTTATGTTTTATGAAATGGATATCTGTAGTATAGTAAAATTATTTGGTGATTAAGTGATAAATGTTATTATGGAAGATGTTCTATCTTTTGGGAACAATATGTGCCTATGAAAATTAGAATTCTATGGGAATTAACATGTTATGTAATGGTTGAAATATTATATTGGAATAATATATGTATTGTTGTAGACATATGGATATTAGGTTAATTTAGGGAAATTGATACCCTATCATATAAAATAAGTGATTAGGTTGATTGCATTTCATTACAAGACTTTATAAGTAGTCGATGTTATTTGGAGATAAATGTTATGATTTATTATGGAAGTATATGTGATAAAATCATTATTAATTATGGTTTTCAATAATATTGGGATTATTTTGAACAATGTTATGGAGAATTTTACATTGAATGGTCTTTGTCGAACTTTTCTTATTTTTAGTTTAATTTCATAGATTAAGAGAATTATTTATTTTTTAATGTTTTATCCTTTTGTGGGATTATCAAATCTTGTACTAAATATTTCAGTTTTGTTTAAATTATAATTATATAGGAAATATATAGTTCATATTTTGTGGAATATATAATTTTATGAAAGATAATTCTAGTTCTTAAGGTGTGACCATGTCATATTGACTACACATCATTTGTAGAAAAGATGAGTTTGTTGTAGAAATTTATTAAAGGATGAAACACTACTTAAAAAGTAAGTATAATCCCTTATGTTCTTAATAAATATCATAAATAAATTATACAACTTTATGAAATAAAACTTTAAACAAAAAAATCATTCTTTTTACCTTTCTTATCTGGGAATCAGAGACCATTTAACCTATCAAAGTTTTTTGATTTTATAGTTGTTAACTTTCTCTTGATCACGTTTTCGACCTCATTCCATTTGAATATGATGGTTATTTTCTCTTCCATGTCCATGTTTTCCTTCATTGAATCCTACTATAGAATATCTTGGATGACCTATTTACATCTCTAACTTTTTTTAAATGTGATAGTTTTATTTACTCTTTTTCCTATGTGTGGATTTCAATGATATTTTCAAAACCAATTATAAAATTGCAAGGGAGAAATTTCCAAAATGGCGGGATGGATGTAACAATGGGTGATTTATGGAATAATAAATTTTCACATCTATTAATATTTATGAATAAAATATTAATTATATGTAAAGGAAGACACTTTTTATGATATCATACTCAACACACAAAAGCAGGTTTCTTAGAAATCTTATGTTTCACACAACGTTGATTTATATAGAATAATAATATTATAATATTAATATTTTAAATGGAAGTTATCCCATAGTTTTTATATTGCATAGAATTAGCATTAATAAATATTTTTTATTAAAAAATATTTTTAATGGTTTATAAATTTTTCCATTATGTTTTAGGGGATCAGACTAAAAATTAGTCTAGTTTTAAGCATGAAAAACTCTAATTTCTATGAAAAGGTCATTTTACAGCCTTTTGATGGAGAACCCTACTTAATTATAGTTCTTTTTAAATTTTACATGTTTTATTACACCATATAAAATCCTTCTTTATAGTTTTCATATCAAAATTTTCTTTGGATGAAATTTTTTGTATTTTTTTATATAAACATTATTTTTCAAATGAATAGTAAAAAATATATCATTTTAATTCAAAACTGTCATTTCATCTAATTTATTTTTATTTTTATATTTTTCTCTTTATTTGTATTAATTTATAATTGGATTATATTTTTATCATTTAATATTATGATGGTCATTGGAAGTAATATCACATATTAATGGGACCCAAAAAACATTTCAATCTTTTGATATATATTTCTTCTCAGTAACCATTTTTTTATTTGACAACGATAATTAATTTCAAATTATTTACTGAATCTTTTGTGTTTCAAATTTGATAAAATGAATTCTATATTTTTAATTAGGAGGTATAGATTATTTAAATAAGTACTTCATATTTTTAGAAGTTATGAAATGTAATTTCTGAAAATATTTTATTTACCATGGTTAAAGTGTAAATCAGGTAAATAAGGGTAAAAAAATATTATATTTTTAATAAAATACCGCAACACATTTTCTAACCATATTTTAGGATATATGATAGAAAATGGGCATATATGGGTGGATTTTAGGACAACATGGTGGCATTGGTGTGTGAACATGGCATTTAACTACTTTTAATTTAATATTAAGGAAAATATAACCTAAACATGAATCTTGATGTAAAAAAATGTATATGATATTGTATAAGTTATATATTTGACTATAAATAATAATTAGAATTATAAAAATATTTCCTAAATCAGGTTTTTTATTTAATATTTTTAGAAATCATATAAGTAAATTTATTTATGACAAAATGATTATGTAGTGATTATCATAAAACTGAATGATTAAAATAAATGAAATTATTAATATACAAATATATTTATTTGCAAACTTTTTATGAGGTAAATGAATTTTTTGGAATATTTTTACATTTAAAATTTTATTTAATTATGTTTTTTCATTAGAATAATATTTCTATTGATTTTAAAAAATTCATGATATCAATAGAATAAAAATTGACAAAAATGGGTTTTAAAAATAATGAAACTTTATTACATTTTTTTAAAGTCAAAAAATGAGAAAATTCATGAATATGGCATATATAATGTTCAAAATTTAATTAATGAAGCACTTGTGGTTATATAAGAATTTTAGGGAAAATATATTAACCATATAGTATGAATTTACATGAAGATGTGATAATAGTTAAATTAGGAAAATAAGGGTTAATGCTAACTGATAACATTAGATTTGAAACAAAAACATGTCAAAAACATATTGGTTGAGTGGATTTGTAAGTATACACACATTAGCATCTAATTTATATCATTGGGACCTTTTTAAAACTAAATTTTGTTTATATTAAATTAATATTTCAAGAAATTTGTTAACTGCCCTTCCTCCCTCTTATAAAACAAAATCATCTCTAACCCTTACTCACACCCCTCAAGCCCCCTTGGATCATCCAAATGATGCCAAAACAATATTCCAACATCCATATATTCCCACTATAATAAATACCATGGTATTATTTCTATTCAAGTAGGCCTATTAGCTTAAATCAAAAGGAGTTACCTGATTTGAGGTAATATATTGTCTCAAGATTATTCTGTTTATTTTCCATTCTCCAACCACTTAAACTGTTTTTATTCATTTATTTTATAACACCAGTATATTAAATATAATAGTATTTTTTTATTACAAGGATTAGACCTACACATACACACACCTATATCTAATGGATTTAGAACATATTGTTTCTATGAACGATGAACTACCGCCTCACGAAACTACAATTGTTCAATTAAATCTTACCACCTCTCATAGTTTCCATTATAAAAGATCTGTATTTATACATGATATAAATTTTTATTACCGTTTAAATTTATTTACATCGCGTCCTTATTCTTTCCATATTATATAAATATGATAATTTCATTTGAGGAAGTGCGGATTACCGCTCCCTCAAAGCGAGATGACTCATTCTGGAAATAAAGACAACATATAAAGGATTGATTTAATTAAATTATGTATAGTATATATCATATTATATTATATTGGAATTATAATATACCTATGTATCATTCATTTTTCATTCCTTTAATAATGAAAAAAATAAATGAATGTAGAGTTACTACGTTTGTACGGCTTACCATCTCCCTAAACAAGGCATTTATTTTCTTATTTCAAAATGTTATGGTCTATTATAAATACATATATACATTATATGTATGATATATATGATATTTAATTAATTAATATCATTCCAGTAATAATTGAATTATTATCTCATGTAAAATTTGTAATTATAACTTGTTCATTTTTTAGTCAATTACCGAATATCGACAAAACGATCGATATTAACTAAAATATTTATATACGATTTATAACATATTAATAAGTGATATAAATGGAATAATAAACATGAAAAAATATAAATAAGGTTGAAAGTAACTTAATAACATTATTAATGAAGAACAATGAATATAGATGACGAAGTAGATGCAATGTAAGGGAACCTTTCACCCTCCTATTTTCACCAAAGGCTTATTTATGTTATGTCTCTTAAATTCCATTTTATTATATTGGGATATGTTTTTATATTTATCATTTTTTATTCATTTTTTTCCATTTTATTAGAGACTCATTTCTCTTTTATCAACTCATTTTTAGAATTTTAATGTTATGTCGTAAGGCTGTAGAATTTTTGTAAGGGACTATGTCTGAATCTACTTTTATTGAGAAATATCATGATATTATAGACAATTATTAAACAATAATTTGTATATACAACAATGTTGACTTATTTATATCTATAATTTCTATATTCTCATGAAATTTAACATTTTTTAATATCATTCTTTAATTAATTTTATTTTCTTGTTTTTTTGGTGTTACGATACGATTTAACAAAAAAACATTTTAAATGTTTTAAATATTTATTTCTATATTATTTCTCATTAATGTATATATTTTCAAACTGGTTTTAAAGATATTTTTCTTTATACAGTAATGTTTTAAAATTAAATATCCTTAAAATTTTCAAAGTGGTATGGGTCACATTGATTCAAAAATATTCGTTTTAAATGTTTTAACTGTTTTTTATAAATGGGTTGATTATGTCAATATCTATAACTAATATCTTTTTATTGTAATGTGAAACTTTTATCTTTTCTTTATGCTTGTTTTATGTGTTATAATTATTTTATGGTTCTTTGCCATTGTTTAGGTATACCAGTTATTTTGTGATATATCAAGGGCGGGTGAGGTTGATATAGTTCTATAATACATTGTGTAAAGTGACCGAGGAAAATGTTAACATATATATTAAGAGATATAGGGAATATACTCTTATGGGTATTCTATATGTAACTCCCTATGTAATTGTGAAAGAAACAATGTATGTATGTTATTTATTCCACAAGTTAACTTTATGAATTATGATTTCTATGTGTTATTCATAAATCTTATGATTTCATGTGGTATGGTATAGAGATTCTATTATCTGAGTGAATAGATGATTTCATTGATTTTTATGAATTGAGGTACTAATTTTTTCTTTCCTTATTTTATAACCATTAATGAGCAATTAATGCTCATCCCAATTTTTTTTTAAAAAATTACATGTTATAAGGAAGGGTATGAGATATGAATAATTCATGAAGTATCATATCAACAAAATAAAACTTGTTTTATTTAAGTGTTTTTATTGTTGTGAAAAAAAATTATTAGATTAAAAGTGTCTAATTATTAATATTTGTGATGTAATGTAATAGTTATGACATAATTGCCTAAAACTTTAAACCTGAAAAGATCCTCAATGTGACTTCTTGTTTTAACTAAATATTATGTAAATTTTTAAGGCTATTGCCCTATAATTTAACTAATATTTATATCAATTTTAAATAAAATTACCCACATTGAGTCATATCGGTTAAACCATGGGTCAGATTGAGGATCAAGAAATTATTACACAACCCATATAGATTATGGATATTTTATACAACATGTAAAAAAATTATGAATTAATTATCATAGTTGTGAGTACATCAGAAGTATTTTTTACTAAAATTTCATTTTAAACTGGTGACATGTACTTTGTCTCTTACCGATTACATAATGTATCAGTTTGAGGTGAATCTGATTCTTAAAAATTTCAAATTTTATAAGAATCAATGATCTAAATTATCAATAAAATCCAATTTTGATTTCATGGATTTCATTTAAGGACATTTTTTTATCTAAAACGTCAATTTTAAACTAATAAAGGACACATTGTTTCATACAGGGAACACCATGTGTCAGATTGATGTGACGATGATTAATGCATGTCAAAATTGTCATATGGATCTTGGCCTTAAAATATCAAAATAATATGAATGTTTTTTCCAAAATTTTAGTTATTAAGTTCTACTTTTTCATAAAATTAATGTAATTTTTAGATAAAAAGATGCACATGGAGTCATACCAGTCTCATAATGCATCATATTAAGGTGCGGCTAATCCCAAAAAATCTAAAATGACATATGTATAATTTTTATAAATCAGGATAACAATCTAAATTAATATATATATATATAATATATATTGAATAATATATTTTATATTTAAAATTTTTTAAATATGATATATAATATATATATTTATATTCAAATAATGTTACGAATATAATACTTATATATATATATATATAATTTCTATGATATATTTAAACTGACAAACTTTATTTATATATTTATCTAATGATGAGTGACCTCCATTTTAGTCTTTGACTACTGATGGCATGAACCATGTTTAGGTTTATTGCCTATAAAGGTTATTGTAAACAATGTACAAACCTCTATTGACCTCTTTTTCTAATCATATAAAAATAATAGTTTTTAAAATAAAATAAAACATAATAATTTCGAAAATTTTATAAAAATATTTAAAAGTTAATTAAAAAATTATTTTATTAATGTTTTATTTGGATCCTTATGGATTATTTAGAGGATAAAAATGAATGAAATTTATCATTAAATCTACCTCCATGTAAAATACAATATGATAATTTTATTTACATAAACAAGTCAGCTAAAATAAAACTATAGTAACGCAATAACCACAGGTTGTGCATCACTATAGTTGTGTATTCTATTTTTTCAATCTCCACCATCCCCATTTCATTCCCACCATTCACTCTAATGTTTATTTAATTGTGTGGATAATTGATCTAGATGAAGCTAGTGGAAATAGGGGCATATTGTTAATAACTATTTTTAATATTGTAATTATCTCAAATGGGGTGAATCTACCATTTTAGAGATCATAATGAAGTATAATGGTCATCTAATTCATGTCATATTCTAAGCATCTATCTATTTTTTTGTTCTTTTTACAGACATTTTCCATCTATGGTGGATGTGAGTTAATGTTTTTGAATTATTATATGATGTATTCAAACATGGGATGAGTACTACACATATTAGTATAATAAACATTTGTAAACGTTTACAATATATAGGGTAAGATTTTCAAGGGGAAAAATGCAATGATAACTATATCAGATATGAATCTGATGATGAAGAAAATTGTATATAATTGTGTTCTCCGAAAGGGGAAATGAATCTCATTTGTGAGAATTTCACCATGTATATTAATTATTGACATGACACTTCCATTTCCACAAAATCCTTCAAAACAATATCCACAAACCAATGGAAAATATAGAGTGAATGATGGGAATGAAATAAAGACGGTGGAGACTAAAGAATCATAATAATAAACTACAGTGTTGCACAACATGGGGGGCCATGGGTGCATCTGTTTAATATCAATTGACAAGAGTGTGTTAGTGAAATTAATTTTTTTTATTTGAAGTGAAGCTATAATTAACGATGAATTACATTCAATTTCTTCCACATAATTATCCACAAGGATTTAAATAAAACATTAATAATATAACTGGTTGAGTATTTTTTTAAATTTATCTGTTGAAGAAAAATAATCTTTTATTAATAGGTAAAATTTAATAAAACAATTACGATGCATTATATAAATGGAAAAATATTTTCATGGACGCATGTACTTCGTTCACACTTACCTCGATATGCAATAAACCAAAATGAAGTTCACACTTTACATCTTTAAAAACTATAAAATAGAGGTCCCACCTATTTTGATAAATATATAAATAAATTGAATCTACCTAAATATTATAATATATATATATATATATATATTATTTCCATTATTAGAATATATAGATATTAAAAACCTTTATCTTATATTTGTTTATTTAATTATATAGTATATTATTCGATATATATATATATGTATATTATAATAACTTTTCAAATGAAACTACAAAAACACAAATAATAATCATTTTTAAATTATATTAATTAAAAATAAATATTATTTTGGTAATTTTGTATAAAATATAATTATTTTAATTTCAGAAATATTAATTATTCCTATAAAATGTATTTATAGTTACCTAATTTTATTATTTTTAATATAACATGAGTTTATTAAATTTTATTTGTTATATAATTAAAAATTGTTTTTCTATTAATTAAATTATTATATAGATATAAAAAGAATATATAGGCATAAAATGATCTATACATAAATATAATTTCAATTAAATAGAATTTGATAACATCAATTCAACGAGGAGATTCACCCCCTAAGACTCACATTAAACAACATTTTCATTGCATGGGTTATTAGAAACACCCAACTATCTATAACCCATTGTACCTTCTCCAAAACAAGTATTGAGAAATTTTATTAATCTCCAGAAACAAAAAATATTGTTGTTTATGGTTCTTGGTCCCTTGACTATAGAATGATGTATAATGTTTCGATTGATTACAAGATATGTAGAAATCACCCAAGATTCAATCCACAAAACCTGTGTGCTTTAAAACAGAAACCACACTATAATCTAATTATAATCTATATGCACAGATGATATATCAACATCCACAAAAATGAAAAGAGAAACATAGTTAGAAACTTAGAGGGTTCTACTATTAGAACGTAAATATCTACCAATGAGATTTCCTAGCATGCTAATAATCAATATATTTTGAAACGATAAAGGGGTTATGTGAAACCTAACCCAATTCACTACTATTTAAATGTTACAAATTATATGTATGTAAATTTATCCCTTGAAGAGATAGAACTGAAATTCGTGACAGTTATGGGGTGAACTAGGCCAAGCCCTGACCGGATCATCCTTAGAAGAAAACCAAATAATAATGTTCATTTTCATGAGTTGACCAACCATTTATTGAAAATATATCCCACAATACTCAATTAATTTCCAATAGAAGGTTACCACAGAAGGGTGAAGCTACTTAAAATTCATAATCAAGGTGAGATTTAGAATATCCAACATTGTTTTGTTCTTCAAGGATGATATGGAATGATTTAAAAAACCATTGAAAAGATATGTGACCATAAGTCGTAGAGATTTAGGAAATAGTGGGAGATAATAGTGGTTTAAGAAAGGGGATAATGAATGAGAAGTTCCCTCAAAGGCTTTTCAATATGTTAGCTTTTTATGTAGATCAGGACACTTTTATCTGTGCTTTTTTAAAAACAATTTATAAAGAGTCCATCTGTCAGTGCTTATTATTAATGGACTGATAAAATACATATTTATCACTAATTTTTATAACATTTATAATGGTTGGTCATTATTATGGATAAAAAATAAATAATAAAATCCTTATTGATCTAAGCTAAATGTTTAGTACTCCTAATTAATAAATATTTCAATGCTACACAATGCTGATAAAGGATATATAATTATAATTATAAAATAAATATTCAATATATATATAGTCAATATATAAAAATATTAAGATAGTAAATATATTCCTTATATAAATATATTTATTATAATTTTATAATTATTTAAATAAATATTTATTTTTATATAATAATATAAATATTCATTAAAATGAATATTTATAATAGTATATATATTGATATTTATATATAAAAAATATCTATAAATATATATAATTTAAATATATTAACTAATTATGTAAATAAATTATAAAAATAATATTTATTTAAATAGACATAATTATTTATATATTATTATATTAATAATTTTAAAAAAGTCATTTACTTTCAATTATAAATATATTCATTTTTTAATATAGTATGTACATTTTTAAAAGTATTTATATATAATTTTTTTTAATTTTTTTCTATAAATGGTTTTTACAGAAATTTTGTTAACATTACTAATGAATATATATTTTTAAGGGCGTGCATGATAAAAAAGAGTGAAATTGAATTACAAAAAAATATACACATTAATAATATTGAAAAAATAGATATGGTGTGTGTTCGTATATTTTATATAAATTTAAATTTATTATCTATATGTGATATCAATTTAACTGTCATTTGATCTATGTTAAATTTATAGATCAAATATTATTCAATTCAAAGTTGATTACTCTATGTAATTAATCAGTATTTTGAATTCATATTAATTACTTATTATAAACCATTATTCATAAAATATCCGCATAATTATTTTTTAATATATAAATCATATTTATATACATTAATAAATTTCTATAAATTTAATATATACTTTTTATAAACATTATCAATAATAATCTAATTAATAAAAATTTAAATATTTTTATCAATTTACGTTTTTTTATATATAACTTATTTCATGATTATTTTTCATATATATATATATATATATTTAATACATTCTATTAATTATTATAACATATTTATATATATTATAATTTTATTATTAATTTTCTTAAATAATTTAATGATTAATACAATTTGAAATATTTTTTTAATTTTTTTAATTTTTTTAATTTCATTTTATTTATTTGATCCTTTATAAATTCTAATAGTATAGTGTTCATAATGGGTTCCATTTATCCAGGTTAAAAATAACATGCTGATAAAGATTTTACCTTATCAATGTGAATAGAAATCACTGATAAATGGTATACATTATCAGCAATAAATATAAATAGTTGATAAAGGGGCCCTGTAACAGCCCAAGATTTTATGAAAAATATTCTTTTTAATTTCACTAATGTCTTGTGTTGTACGCAACACAAAAAGGAGCTTTCACAACACGCATCCTTGACTTGCCTTGCATTACACACAATAGCAACCTTCCTCGATAGCGTGTGTAGTACGCAATACTGAGTTTCACGAAACAACGACATGCTATTAAAATATTATTAAAACCAGCCATTATGAATAGTAATAACCACTTTTTAAATTTTAGAAATTTTAGCTCTCCAAATGGACTTCATTTTTGGATTCGGAGTATCGAATTTAGCCTAAGGTGAAATTTTGGTACTTTTCGGATAACTTTCATATTCTGATGAATAGTGAAAATTACTAAATTATAATTAAAAACAAATTTTTTAATCGAAATAATTAATAGTGATAAATTATTAATTTGAGTGGTTTTAATGTATATTTAGAATATATTATTACAATTTAATACAATGTTGGTCATTGGTTGTAATTTCACATTTAAAATAGACATAATCAAGTGTCAATCTTTTGATATATATTGTTTCCTAAAAACACTCTATTTATTTAAACTGCGGGATTTAATTATAAAATTAATTAATTCAACTTCTATGTTATGAATTTGGTAAAATAGATTTCATTTTTGAATTCGGAATATGAAATATATCTTAGGATGAAATTTTGGCATTGTTCTGAAAAACATCAATTTTTGATGAATAGTGAAACTACTAAGTGGTAGTTAAAAAAACTGAATTTTTCATAAAACTTAATTTTACCGCTTCTGTGAATGGTATTTCAAAAATACGAGAGACACGGTTGATGTCAGTAAGTAAAATGTGGTTCAATGGGATAAAAATAATTTTTGGTTAATAGTAACTTTTTACATTTATTTACCACGGTTAAAAGTAAATAGGGTAATTAAGGGTAAAAATGATATTAATATTACCCTAACACATGTCCTAATACTATTGGACAAGTGTATCTCGACCAAAAACAAACATTAAGTGTAAAATATTATCATTTAGGCCCACTTGGATTAGATTAGAACATTTATTATTATTTAATTCAAAGAAGAGTTAAAAGAGTCAAAATCAAAGTTTATTTACTAAAACATTTTTACTATAGGGTTATACATAAGATAAATTCGATTGTAAAAATTCATTAGAAAGATAAAACGATTTCCTACATAATGATATTTTATTTATAATTTTTAAACTTTAAATAAATTAATTTATTTATGACACAACGATGATGCAGTAATTACCCTTTTAAGGAAATATTAACATAATTGATGTTATAAATGCTCAAATGAATGTAATTTGAGACTTTTTATGAATTCCACTAATTTTATAGGTTACTATGATATATTATTGTTGATTTAATAAACTTGGTTCGAACATATAATTCTGTTATGACTTTCAAATAAAATCATATATCAAATAGTGTCAAAATTGACACAAAATAGTTTTTAAATAAAATATTATATTATTAATTGTTATTTTATTCCTAAAAATCTAAGGATCGTCCAAATGACTTAGATAAGGATATATATATTAATAATAAACAATTTTGGGTTCTTTTGGCATGTTATTGTAAGTGTAATAACCATATAGTGAAAAAAACAAAAAGACACGGTAAAAGTTAAATTATTTAACTTAGAGTTAAATCTAATTGATAAGGTTAAAATAATACCCTAAACATGTCTAAATCCTATTGGTTGATAGGATTTCGACCCATCCCCACTTTAGCTTCGAAATAAGACCCTTTGGAACCATTATAAACCGATTTTGACTTTAATATAAAATAATATTTTGAGATATTCCTAAGGTGCCCCTCTCCTCCTTTATAAAAGGACACCTCCTCCCCCTCCTCCTCACACAACTTTGAGCACTCAAGCTCGTCCAAACCCTGCCAAAATCTCTTATCCATTTCCCTAGAAACATCCTAGAGGTTCTGGTCTTCCTCAAAGACCAATTTTAGTGCCCTAAGAGGAGGTCTCAAAGAGGCGCTTCAAAGAAGAGGTAATTACCGTTACCAATTCATTCATCTTTATTTCTTCTTCCACTTCTTCTTCTTAGGTTTTTTCATTATGAAGTAATAACATCAGTATCACTCATATACTGATATGTTATTATAAGTATGAAACAACCCTATTTCACCATCTATCCATCCTACGGAAAAAGAAATCACTGTGCGTGCGTACGTACGGAATACCGTCTCCACGCTGTGGTGTAATCTATTTTCCACCACCACCTTAAATGGATGGGTATAATGGTGTAAAGAATAACTATACATAGTTATTAAAACATCATATTGATTCTAATATATTGTATAATCCACTCCAATTCAATTAAATATTTATAGAAATGATATCATCGCTCGTGCGTACGTACGGACTACCGTCTCCACGACGCGATGAGATCCATTCTCCATGTTAACAATTTAAGAATGATTACAAAGTATATATAAGAAATAATAATGAAATATATGAAATTATAAAGCTACTGGATTTATTTGTATATATATATATGTATGTCATCTACTTACTTCCATTCAAGACAATAAGGAAAGGAAAACAGCATTCATGCGTACGTACGGATTACTGTCTCCATGAACGGTGTTTTTCATTTCATTTATCAATCTATTATATATATATATATAATGAATATATATGATATATAAATCATATTTTATTTTCTGTAAGTATGTAAATCATGATATAAGTAATAATAATGTCAAGAACAACAAGTCAAAACACCTACGATAAATGAAACGATTTTACCCAAAACGCTTCTTTAACATAGAATTTACAAAAGAACGGGTAATATAATGTCATAAGTGAACCATATATGATATCATAACAATGAATATGATTCTGTAATAAGTCAATGACATTATTTAAATCATTATACAGGAGGTTCGGACACTTACAAAGAAATTCGGACCTAAGGTAAGAGAAATATCACAATCTCACTTTTATCCGAGATTGTTTTTACTTTGGTAATTACTGGGGTGTATTTTATCATCCACATCCATGTTCCCTCAATATGTAATATTATTTCCATCCTTCTAAAATAGTTTATATCCAATATTACCCTTCGGTGAGTTTTTAGTAAAAGATATGAAAGAAATCTTTTGTCGTTTTTCGTACGAGGTACTTTTTGACTTTTCCGACAAAAGTACGAAGAATGTTTTTTTTAACTTATACGGCATGAATGGATTTTTAAGAAACTTCCTTTACAAGTTTTCAAGTTTATTTTTAATCAAATTATTTTATTTTAAAGTCACATGACATGTTATGAAAGGAAAAATGTTTTTGAGGTAGAAAGGATATTTTCCTCAAGAATGGAGTTCAAGTATTTAATCAAAATTATTATCCATCTAAGACAATAAAAGGGTTCTGTTTTTAACCCTATTATTACATGGATTTGATTATGTTGTGATGGAAACATTTTTATGAATTCCTTTATCTTATATGATTTGTTTTATGATGTCATGTCGTTTAAGAATCCCATTTTTATTACGTGGATTACGCTATGATGTATGGTTTATGAATATGTGGCACACATAAGAAAGGATTCATTATAAGATGGGTGGTACCTATATCTCCCTCAAATGCATTGGGTAAAGATTTTATATCTCATGAGATAGACAGGGCTGGAAAGGTAGGTTATACCGGTTCAGTGAAACAGGACTGAAACGAGGGTTACTCGATTCAGAAAGGGACTTTCTCCACTAAGATAGTCTTGGCAATGAGTCTTGACTAACAAGAAATGAATCTCTATGATTATGTGTGAATGCCACAAAGTTTCATGTTTTAGGTTATGATTATTGTGATTACATTTCACTGCCATGATTTACCCCATGTTATGAAATTATGATCTCTTTTGCAGGTTATGATTTTCAAAAGTTATGTGCTTATGTATATGATGTGATTGATATTTCTTTTGTTTACCCTTACTGAGTATTTGAGCTCACACTTTTATGTTTTCTTTTCCCCAGGATATAAAGAAAGGTTTTAGGTATAAAAAAAAGTAAGATCTTTATGGGAGATTTTGAAGATCTTTCACCACGATTAGAAGATTATATTTCGAGTTTCCAAAGATACTAAACTATTACGATCCTTGTGTGTGTGTTTTTTTGTTATGTACTAAGTATTCCACAAATTTAATGTAATGTCCATGTACGTCAAGCTTCGGGTCTCTACAGTTGGTATCAGAGGAAAGGTTTAGTCAACCTTTGGAAACTAGGATGCGAAAACGTTAGTGAGATCCCTAGAGATATTTCTAAGGTATGTTTAGGGATGTCCCTAAGGATAAGTATACGTATAGGATATAATCCTAGAACTACGATAACGATCTTATAATTTAACCTAAGATGTTAGATATTAAGGGTACTCCCCCTTTACTATATTGTTTTCCCTAGCATTATTTTGCCTCTCACAGTATTCTGTTTGGGTTTTAGAAAATGGCTGGAAACAAGATGATTTACAATAATGGAGGATATGATGGACAATGTAATGATATTCTTCATGAGAAACCAAATGAAATGGGATTTGGATGTCCAAACATCATTATTATGCCGAATCAGCAATCTCATAATATGATCAATAAAGTAAAATTTGGTTTGTTTCCTGACTCGACTAATAAGAGAAAGATGGAGTTCCATGATGATCATAGAGGAAAGAAAGTTCAATTTCCCCTATGTAAATCATGTGGGAAGAGGCATCAAGGAGAATGTTTCAAGGGAACTGGAAGATTCTTTGGGTGTGGAAAAGAAGGACACAAAGCAAGTAAGTGAAAGGAAAAGGGGTGGTTAACACCATGGATGAGGATAATGGTATTGCTACGACATCAAAAATGGTTAAGTGTTTTAAATGTGGAATGTATGGGCATTATGCAAACAAATTCCCTAAGGGAAAGACTCATGAAGAAAATCAGTATGGTCATATGGGTAGTATTTATGTGGATGATGATGAAGAGACTACAAATGATATGTGATATGAAAGAATTTTTTAAGCTCAGTCAATGGTTTAAGAATGTAGTGGAATGATTACATGTTTATCATGTATAAAAGTAATCTCATGCTACTATGGAATAAAGATACATCTATGGATTGTTACACTGTTGTCTTTCCTTGTGTTTTCAAAGTGTATGATTAATGTTACCAGTATCCATGAAAGGTTATTCAGATATTTTTGGAATGTAGATGATATGCACATAATGAAGGGATAAGGAGAAAATTAAATGTTTGATAGTATTCATTAGCTCATGATTGATATAAGGACTAAGTGATATCATGGTTTGAGTATATAGAATTTTGAGGATTTTGGTATGTGAAAAGTGTTAACTTTTAACTGCATTCAAGTTTTCACTATGGTTCAATGGGTATTCAAGAGAATACATTATTAAGGACTTTGAATGTTTGGAATGTGACCAACAAAACATATCTTATGATATATGGGGATCGACGATGGTGTTAAATCTCTGGTAATCGTTTTCACTATGTTATGAGAGTGGACTGCAGTATTATGGATAAGCCTAAAGATTGGAATGGATTATGTTGGACATAAGTTAGTATTGTTTAAGGATAGAGTTTTTTTTCAATATTAATGATGGGATGTTATAGTATTGTAGTTTTAGAAAAAGGACAACCTACAGGATGGGAAACAGACAATCACGTCGGACAAGGCTGTAGGAATCGAACCCACAACTGAAGTGCGACTGACGTTTATCGCCTACCACTGGCCTACAGGAAGTCCCTGTTTAGTAGAAACTAGTTTTATTATATTAAGCAGTATGATATATGAAGTATAAGTCCATTTTAGGAACAATATATGATTAATCTCACTATAGATCGACTTATGTATATAATTTTTGCTAACCTTTTGTTTGAGACCGATGGAATGACACGTCATTCTATCACATGATCTGCTAACACTTCACGAATAACAAATTCAACTTCATTTATTTAAGATATGAAGTGGAAATTGTTCAAGGCATGAACAATAGTGAGATTGTACCAAAATAAAGTAAGTATTTATTCTAATTCAAATTTTCAACTTTAGGGAAATGATCTTGAAAACCAAAAATGTTGTCCTGGTGATCTTATACCTGATGAATCAGATGGTACCTTATATCATCACAAATCTATGGATTTTTGATTACTGGATTTTCCATAGCAATGTTCTCTACCACTCTCCATCAGAACATGATTGTTAGATTTCTCTTCCATATCCATATTTTTACCTATGTGGAAACCCATCGATTAGTTTATTTGGGTAACCGTTAAGTTTCATACTTTTGTTTTAAAATATTGGTTTTGGTATTCCTTTTTACGATGTGGGTTTCAATTAAAGAAACTTTCGAATAGTAAACCATTTATAACCCCGACGAATTTCGAGGGCGAAATTCATTTTAAGGGGGGTAGAATGTAACAACCCAAGATTTTATGAAAAATATTCTTTTTAATTTCACTAATTTCTTGTGTTGTATGCAACACAAAAAGGAGCTTGCACAACATTCATCCTTGACTTGCATTGCATTACACGCAATCACAACCTTCCTCGATAGCGTGTGTAGTACGCAATACTGAGTTTCACGAAACAACGATATGCTATTAAAATATTATTAAAACTTGCCATTATGAATAGTAATAACCACTTTTTAAATTTTAGAAATTTTAGCTCTCAAAATGGACTTCATTTTTGGATTCGGAGTATCTAATTTAGCCTAAGGTGAAATTTTGGTACCTTTCGGATAACTTTAATATTCTGATGAATAGTGAAAATTACTAAATTATAATTAAAAACAACTTTTTTAATCGACATAATTAATAGTGATAAATTATTAATTTGAGTGGTTTTAAAGTATATTTAGAATATATTTTTACAATTTAATACAATGTTGGTCATTGGTTGTAATTTCACATTTAAACCAGACATAATCAAGTGTCAATCTTTTGATATATATTGTTTCCAAAAAACACGCTATTTATTTTAACTACGGGATTTAATTATAAAATTAATTAATGAAACTTCTATGTTATGAATTTGGTAAAATAGATTTCATTTTTGAATTCGGAATATGAAATATAGCTTAGGATGAAATTTTGGCATTGTTCTGAAAAACATCAATTTTTGATGAATAGTCAAACTACTAAGTGGTAGTTAAAAAAAATGAATTTTTCATAAAACTTAATTTTACCGCTTCTGTGAATGGAATTTCAAAAATCTGAGAGACACGGTTGATTTCAGTAAGTAAAATGTAGTTCAATGGGATAAAAATAATTTTTGGTGAATAGTAACTTTTTACTTTTATTTACCACGGTTAAAAGTAAATAGGGTAATTAAGGGTAAAAATGATATTAATATTACCCTAACACATGTCCTAATACAATTGGACAAGTGTATCTCGACCAAAAACAACCTTAAGTGTAAAATATTATCATTTAGGCCCACATGGATTAGATTAGGACATTTATTATTATTTAATTCAAAGAAGAGTTAAAAGAGTCAAAATCAAAGTTTATTTACTAAAACATTTTTAATATAGGGTTATACATAAGATAAATTAGATTGTAAATATTAATTAGAAAGATAAAAAGATTTCCTACATAATTATATTTTATTTATAATTTTTAGACTTTAAATAAATTAATTTATTTATGTCACAACGATGATGCAGTAATTACCCTTTTAAGGAAATATTAACATAATTGAAGTTATAAATGCTCAAATGAATGTAATTTGAGACTTTTTATGAATTCCACTAATTTTCTAGGTTACTATGATATATTATTGTTGATTTAATCAACTTGGTTCGAACATATAATTCTGTTATGACTTTCAAAAAAAATCATATATCAAATAGTGTCAAAATTGACACAAAATAGTTTTTAAATCAAATATTATATTATTAATTGTTATTTTATTCCTAAAAATCTAAGGTTCGGCCAAATGACTTAGATAAGGATATATATATTAATAATAAACAATATGGGGTTCTTTTGGCATATTATAGTAAGTGTATTAACCATATAGTGAAAAAAAAGACATGGTAAAAGTTAAATTATTTAACTTAGAGTTAAATCTAATTGATAAGGTTAAAATAATACCCTAAACTTGTCTAAATCCTATTGGTTGATAGGATTTCGACCCATCCCCACTTTAGCTTCGAAATAAGACCCTTTGGAACCATTATAAACCGATTTTGACTTTAATATAAAATAATATTTTGAGATATTCCTAAGGTGCCCCTCTCCTCCCTTATAAATGGACACCTCCTCCCCCTCCTCCTCACACAACTTTGAGCACTCAAGCACGGACAAACCCTGACAAAATATCTTCTCCACTTCCCTAGAAACATCCTAGAGGTTCTGGTCTTCCTCAAAGACCAATTTTAGTGCCCTAAGAGGAGGTCTCAAAGAGGCGCTTCAAAGAAGAGGTAATTACCGTTACCAATTCTTTCATCTTTATTTCTTCTTCCACTTCTTCTTCTTAGGTTGTTTCATTATGAAGTAATAACATCAGTATCACTCATATACGGATATGTTATTATAAGTATGAAACAACCCTATTTCACCATCTATCCATCCTACGGAAAAAGAAATCACCGCGCGTTCGTACGTACGGAATACCGTCTCCACGTCGTGGTGTAATCTATTTTCCACCACCACCTTACATGGATGGGTATAATGGTGTAAAGAATAAGTATACATAGTTATTAAAACATCATATTTATTCTAATATATTGTATAATCCACTCCAATTAAATTCAATATTTATGGAAATGATATCATCGCTCGTGCGTACGTACGGAATACCGTCTCCACGACGCAATGAGATTCATTCTCCATGATAACCATTTTAGAATGATTACAAAGTATATATAAGAAATAATAATGAAATACATGACATTATAAAGCTACTGGATTTATATATATATATATATATATATATGTATTTCATCTACTTACTTCCATTCAAGACAATAAGGAAAGGAAAACATCGTTCATGCATACGTACGGACTACCGTCTCCATGAACGGTGTTTTTCATTTCATTTATCTATCTATTATATATATATATATATAATGAATATATATGATATATAAATCATATTTTATATTCTGGAAGTAATTAAATCATGATATAAGTAATAATAATGTCAAGAACAACAAGTCAAAACACCTACGATAAATGAACCGATTTTACCCAAAACGCTTCTTTAACATGGAATTTACAAAAGAACGGGTAATATAATGTCATAAGTGAACCATATATGATATCATAACAATGAATATGATTCTTTAATAAGTCAATGTCATTATTTATATCATTATACAGGAGTTTCGGACACTTACAAAGCAAGTCGGACCTAAGGTAAGGGAAATATCACAATCTCACTTTTATCCGAGATTGTTTTTACATTGGTAATTACTGGGGTGTATTTTATTATCCACATCCATGTTCCCTCAATATGTAATATTATTTCCATCCTTCTACAATATTTTATATCCAATTTTACCCTTCGGTGAGTTTTTAGTAAAATATATGAAAGGAATCTTTTGTCATTTTTCGTACGAGGTACTTTTTGACTTTTCCGACAAAAGTACGAAGAATGTTTTTTTAACTTATACGACATGAATGGATTTTTAAGAAACCTACTTTACATGTTTTCAAGTTTATTTTTAATCAACTTCTTTTATTTTAAAGTCGTATGACATGTTATGAAAGGAAAAATGTTTTTGAAGTAGAAAGGATATTTTCCTCAAGAATGGAGTTCAAGTATTTTATCAAAATTATTTTCCATCTAAGACAATAAAAGGGTTCTGTTTTTATCCCTATTATTACATGGATTTGATTATGTTGTGATGGAAACATTTTTATGAATTCCTTTATCTTATATGAATTGCTTTATGATGTCATGTTGTTTAAGAATCCCATTTTTATTGCGTGGATTACGCTATGATGTATGGTTTATGAATATGTGGCACACATAAGAAAGGATTCATTATAAGATGGGTGGGACCTATATATCCCTCCAATGCATTGGGTAAAGATTTTATATCTCATGAGATAGACAGGGCTGGAATGGTAGGTTATACCGGTTCAGTGAAACTGGACTGAAATGAGGGTTACTCGATTCAGAAAGGGACTTTGTCCACAAAGATAGTCTTGGCAATGAGTCTTGACTAACAAGAAATGAATCTATATGATTATGTGTGAATGCCACAAAGTTTCATGTTTTAGGTTATGATTATTGTGATTACATTTCACTGCCATGATTTACCCCATGTTATGAAATTATGATCTCTTTTGCAGGTTATGATTTTCAAAAGTTATGTGATTATGTATATGATGTGATTGATATTTCTTTTGTTTACCCTTACTGAGCATTTGAGATCACCCTTTTATGTTTTCTTTTCCCCAGGATATAAAGAAAGGTTTTAGGTAAAAAAAAGGAAGATCTTTATGGGAGATTTTGAAGATCCTTCACCACGATTAGAAGATTATATTCCGAGTTTCCAAAGACACTAAACTATTATGATCCTTGTGTGTGTGTTTTTTTTGTTATGTACTAAGTATTCCGCAAATGTAATGTAATGTCCATGTACGTCATGCTTCGGGTCTCTACAGGCCCTCTATCAGCGCTACAACAAAATCCCTAATAAATGTTAAAATTTATCATCATTTTTGTTCGTACTTGTAAATATTCTCTTTATCATTGCTTTTTTACTATAGTTGATAAATACTAGTGTCGTTAAACACAAAGTTTTTTACTAGTTCACATAAATGAAAATTATTCTTGAAAATTTGATTTGGCCAAGTGATTCAAAACATGATATATCCTTGAGTAGAATGGGGTTTCAACATAAATCACCTCAGATGAATTTTATCCCTCCCACCAGAGTTCTCTATTGGAATTCTATGGAATAAACCCCATAAATGATGAGGAGGGGATAATACTCTAATTATGATTCCCTATCCATTTCATACACATCAGTCTCACCCCCTACCTCATCATAAGTAGTAGTCACTAGGGAATTCTCTTCCATGCATGTTCGTATATATTAACCTCTTAAATGGGGGACATCACGATCAATATCATGATTCTATTACATATGATGAGTTCGGGATAGTGCGACAGAATAGTAAAGGGGAAAATATTAATGAAGGATGTCTGTTATGGTTTTCCACGAGATGTTCCACAAACCCTTCATTAGAACCCACAATTTCACAACTCTTATAGGTACTCTCTCGATGATTAGTCATCCATTGAGATTCTCCATCACCAGGATTCACCCCTTATTCTTCTTCATCACTATCATCCATGGATGGAGTTTCCTCCATATTTTAATCCTAGAAATGTATTATCATTACATAGGATGAAGGTTCCCCATATATCCCCCCTAAGAATGAATTAATATCATTCGGTTCCATGTATGCTTGTATTATGTGGAATTAACCCTTTTTTGAATAAAATATGCCCAACTTGTGGTAATTTAATCATGCCATGATTTAACAACCCCCATATCCATTTTGGTGTATCGATTGTCGCAACATTAATCTAGAAGGCCAATGGAATGGAAAATGGAATCTATATATATATGTAATATGATCCTCAAATTCATCCTAGAATCCTCTTTTTCTATCCACATTGGTATCTTTTAGAACCTTCCCCTTTTATGAGGTGGATTTGCAGCTACAACATCTGATTTTCACACTGTTGTGGCTATAATTTGAGTTTTTCTAGGTGCTGGTTTGCCTCCCTAGTAGCAGGTCATCTGCCTATTTGACTATCTATCTCTATAGTCACTAGATTTATCATTTTAATATGTTTCCACAAGATTTAATTACCAGGATGTCACCCAATTTTCTTTATATCCCAATGACAGACCTGCATAAAATTTAGTTAGTAGTTATAGAATGGTTTATCTAGACCTCACAATTTCTATCATGCACCTGAGTTGGTGTAGGATGTCAGGGTGCTGCGATTGACATGCCCCCATGTACACATTCTTCATCACATATTGAAGGATTTAAATATTCTTGGTGAAACTACACTAATCATTTGGCTCTCTGAAGAAATTTTCATAGATTGATTCAATTTCACCCTGCCTATGAATTTGGAGAGGAACTCCCTATTCTCCCATGATTCATACATGTTTTCATCCATTGAATCAAATATGATCATGTAAGGGGTGGAATTTCATGTGTTTTGGGTGTCTATTTACTTTTTTACACCGTTATCGTCATGAATCATCAACCAAACTCCTAGAATATTCATAAATGATGGATGTAGACTAGCATCTAGTGTGGTGATTATGTTCATGAATTTATGTCTTCTAAGATGTGTGGATATCCAACCATGTAGAAATTTGATTGGACAAAAAATCATTATTTTAATGTCCCCCCTTTAATTGTTTCCCAATATGATGTGCAACCTATCTGACTTGTGAACTCTCATATTGAATATGATTCAACAAACTAAAATCACTGTCGTCACTAGTATTCTTTGTTGGATCACCATCCTTATGTCCCTCACTGAATGAAACCACCTTCTATGTATGGTGTGGTGGAAGGTGGTTCCGTGAACCAATGGTTCCATTTTCCTACAATGATGTCTACCCATTTCTGATACTATTCATTCTCCAAGATGAACCTGTCTGAGCTAGCCCCCCTCTCTGATATAAGGCTCAATACAATTTCCCTCGACCTGAAATCCCGACATTCTCATCCATTTAAGGTAACTCTTTTAACCATGTCTAAAATATTATTTCTTTCGAGATGAATATAATCTTCTTCTTCTCCATTAATGCTTCCAGTATATATTGTATCAGTATAGGAGTTCGGTCGATATATCCCCAAGCAATTTTTGGATGGTGTAATTATTCACACTAAAATCCCTTTAGTGGTGTGCATCCAAATTAGTAGATATTCCACATGATCATACTAGCATCCCTGTGGTGGAGATAAAATGTGATTATGTTTGGGGATTAATGGCAAAGGATATCACGCACAAGATCCCAGTGGTGATACAAGTGGAATTATGACATCCTCACTTCTTCATATAACCCGATGTTAGAATACTCTACCCCATGTTCCATGAACATGAATGTTACACAGTATGACCATTCCCAATAATTATTTAAATTCCTACTATATATTAGTTCTCATTCGTTCTTCACACCCTTTATTCTATCGCTCATTCTTATCTGGATTGTAGTGTCATATTGATCTGGAAACTATTCCTCTACTTTATCATCTCTTATGACCATACTAGTCCTCCCATGTAATGTGTAGATTGAAAATTCCATGTTTTCTCTATCAACCTGTCCATTCACATTGATTTTTAATCATGTGATCCCATATGCATGTACGAAATCAAACTGTGGTGGGTCAACTGCATGCACTATGATAGACACTTCGCCTCAAAAGATGAAGTTCTATAGAGGAAGATAATATGAAAAAGGGTATTCCTTCTATTATAGTGATAGAATACCCTCCAGTATGTTGTAGTCTGGTGTAGCCATCTAAGACTGAATAACTATAGTATTTCTTCCCATGTCACCCATTTGACCAACAAAATTAGAAACATAATCGATTTGAGTATCTTCTTTTGGGATTCCCATTTCATATGGATTAGAAAACATTATGGAATAATTGCATATGATTGGAAAATCAAAATTCAAGATGTCGCCATATGAAGAGAATGAGGAAATGGACTCTCTAAATTCCAACAATTTGGAAAAGGAAAATAGTGCGGAAGTAGCAGATGAAACATGAAAGAAGTTGCTGATAATCAGTTTTTCATGTAGCAAGTTTGATGTTATGTGTGTGATATTGATCGATTCATATCGTGTAGAAAGTCATAGTGACCGTATATAGCCCCCATAAATATATATATTTATGGTCCTACACCTACCATGTGTACAAAAGTCATTTTCCATATCTGAGGATTTTTCATACATTCATCAGATAGAGATATCCTCGGTCATATAATATTCCCTTGGAACCTGACCTTTCGACTCGTTTTTTATCTAATTCTAAGGGGGGTTTTTTGGTGAAGATATCTACCTGAGTAATCTAATGGAAATGTTTGATAAATATAAATAAATATTCGGACTCGTCTAAGATTTATAAACATCCCATGTAAGGTGTGTGAAAAAATATTGGGGTGCCTGAAGGATCGATATCCACATGGAGAATGTTTTCATGCCCAATGTGACATACCTCAATCACATTCTATAAATTCTATGAATGAATAAAATAGAGGTTCACACAAAAGATTAAATATTTTTTGTATGATGTTCTACTTCACATATACCATTTTTACATCCAATACAATGTCAAATGACCCTATACACACTCACTCACCAAAGATCATATCCTTACTATGAAGAAAACAACTTTCATGCCTGAAATATGATTATCTTTCATAGAATAGCCCAACTATATATGTAGATGAGATACCTTTTTATGGTGGGTCCACAGACACCTGAAACATCACTCTTCTATGTGTATGTCTAGTCTACTATAAAATATTGAACTAAGGGAAGAAAAAATGTTTAATTTTTAGCACGACATTTATCCCAAGGGTAAATCCAACATTTGGGACCACAATGTCTTGAACTTCAATCATATTTTTCATGCCACATATGGGTATATGAAAAAGTTGCTTCCAGAATGCAACCATAGCCTTGTGATAAACCTCATATTAATCACACCCCTGACCCTTGTTTACAAGACTCGAATATTCTGTTAAACCGCAACATGATGTTCCATGGATATCTTATATTGTAAAGGCATGTGTCCAATATCCTACTGAATGTGTCACACATGACTAGAACATACCTCCTCAATTAATCCTTCCAATAATGTGAATAATGGTATCTTTGTCCCTCAATAAGTATCCCTTATTCTATTTACCTACCACATTATTATTATAAAGGGTATAATAATTCACCTTTCCTTTCATTATAGATATGCTATTATGGATCTATTAAGTAACCACAGCTCCAAACCACTCTGTCCTATCTTTTTTTTATGTCATGTGCCACCTAAGGGTGTATTGGTGACGATTATTTATATTTAGGGGGTCATGAGTGAGTCCCATACATCCAAGCTTAATGACATAAAACTGCCAAGCATCATCATCCTTGTAACATAATGTTAAACTATGGCCCTACCATGTGTAGTATTTGTAGTATATTATACGTATTAGTGACACATAATGGTACTCACACCGCATATCCTCAAATGGAATGAGATACTCCTCACATTAAATTTTATCCTCTCAATAGGTAATTACATCATCCTGGTCATGCCTCTAAGATTAATATTCTAGCCATTATTTTAGGAGGCAACACCTGTACCACAAATTGCTTCTCTAGGAGATAATGATTTGATATTTGATGTGACATTGGTTGCTTTTCACCTCCATCACACCCAAAACCACATCCTTCTTCCTTTTTTATTTTTCTTTTTTGCTTGTTTCCACATGTAATCCACACTCAAATGGAATGTGATTCTCTTCAAATTGAAGGGGATCCTCTTATGACATCTCATATATGTAATGCCCGCACAATCACTCATTGGCTCATATTTCGTGTTGAGATAGCGAGTTTGACTTCATAATCTTGTCTATGGCAATGAGATTGACTATCAAGAGATTAGATTTTATTAGTTTCCATCAAAGGAATAAATCTTCACCGATGCACATCCCTCATAGAGTAATCCATTAAAAGTCTTCATCCTCCATATAAAACTCCTACACATAATTCCCAACCATGTGCTTGGGCATTCTCTTTATGTGTATGTCCCATTTCCAACTTCATGACTATGTGTATCTTGATTATGAGAAACTATGTATACGTTGGAATCCATCCTAAGGTTCAATCATAACACTACCTTGAAACCCCTATATTCCAACCATTTTACCCAGTCCATCAATATTCCATCTTGGTTATTCCTGGGCCACCACAACTCAAAAATATCCTCACACCCACCTGGGACACTCTTATATATATTCCCCATAAACATCATCACTACTCCTATGCACACCTTGTAAATTCTAATGAGTATATCCCACCCAATCCATCATTATCCAATCAAGATAATTCCACTTGAAAGGGAAATAATTATGCATATTCCCTCACCCCATCCATAATACTATGTGGATTTTTATCTATGGATTCTAAAAAAAGGTATGTAGGATGCCTCCACAAGGATCAATCCTATATAATGATAATTATTTCCCCCCATAGGTGTGAGTATCCCAAATAAAACTCTAGAGGTGTCCATATCATCCTTCATATTTTTATAACTTCAAATTTATACAAAATGAAACCCTAGTCCCCTAAAATATTTAATTCTGCTCAATCCATTGGTAAAAAATATGAGGTTCTCCCGCATTGAGATGTATCATTATAATCCACTTATATATAGTATCTTGATCAATCTCGTCACTTATAAACAATAGGTTAAACCCGCCACATGTCTCGCATTTCTATTAAATTCTTATATTGGTATGTTTAAGGTTAATGCTTCGGAATATATGCCCTTATAGTGTCACCTACATCAGATTGTGATTGGGATGCCTGATATAAATGCCTTGGAAGAATTTACATTGGTATTATAGACCTCATGATCATATTGAAATTAATTGGGCTCTACACCCACAATAATCCATCTTATGAGGAAGAATACATATATCTAAATTCTAGGTTACATAGATTCTAGCAATTTCAATTGTGACTACTCTCGCAACCATAGGTTGTTTCCCAATCAGGAACCCTAGAAATGTCCCAAAAAAGACACATAATTAATTTGTTTTAAAAAATAGATGGCACAATGATAGATTGCCAAAAATGATAACATAAATCTTTGGGGTAGACCTGGACAATGAAATGACCTACATAGATGAATCCATCAAGGGTGGAACCAACATCCCATATTTTATTTTTGATCAACGAATATATATATATATATATCCATGTTAAAGGTGATTAATTTTTCTCACCTTTAGAGGGAGTGAATGATGGGAAACAAGAAGTGACACCAGTGTCATGTCAAACAAACTCAGCAGTTGCAACCCCTGTCGGAATAAAAAACATTCCTATTGAGTATACTTTTATTCTAAACCAATATATATATAACTATTTTCCATGTTTTAAGTATATGGTTATTTATTGATCTATGTGATACAATCTGAGGGATGTTGTTTAAGAGCTTCTTTTTTTTTGTGGTTTTAAAGAAGTCATTTACTTGGGAATACTTATTTGATACCACATTAATGAACATTAATTTAATATACTGATATGGGATATATATTTATTAATGCGATGGATTTTATCGGTTTATCTTGTCTATTTTTTTTAAAAAAATATAAAATAAGTATAATTTACAAAAAAAATTCATTATTTAAATTTGTTTATAGTTTCCCACCCAAGGAATGTTAATGGGTTTCCTAATTGGTCATCCCTGTATTAATTACCAGATAGGGAGTGTACAAGTGGACGGGGTGATAAAACAAGATATAATTTTTAAAATATGCATACTTCCCCTCATGTAGATTACATATTATCAAATATTATAACGCAATATGTATCTATATATCAAATTAGATTATTATTTAAATTACTATTATATTTTATAAAAAATTTTAATGTATATTTATTACATATTTTAAATCTATTTACTTCTATGAAATTTGCTTCCATTGGTTAGACTTTTCAACCTTATAGTAAATGTAATAGTTTATAAAAAATTAGATCTTTCTGTTTTCTATATATGAAACCCATAACTTGTTTTAAAAAAAATTTATCTACTTTTATTCTATGATCTTATATTAAAATCTTATAACCAATTTATATTACAGTTGAAACCAGATTAAAATTATCCTTCATAAAATTTATTTGTAATTTTCAGAATTTCCTCTCATAAGAATGAAATTTATAATACAACACTTGAGAAATTTGATGTCCTAATAAGTAATTCAACTCTAAAAGTATTAAAAACCAAAAAAATTATGACCGATTAGTTTGATTCCTACAATACTATATATTTTTTAATTTTTAAATTCCTTGAAAAATAATAATGGGTCATTATTTTAATAAAATAACAATTTATTTTATTTTATCACATAAAATGTGTTACGCCCCGACCCTAGTTACCTAGAATCGGTGAATTATTACATTACAGTGCCATGATAATAAGAGATCATGTCTCGAATGATAGATTAGTTTAGTATCCTTGGAAGTACTAGATACATACATATGTTTTATATTACATCATTAAATAAAAATACAACATTTTTTTCCCTTTAATCAGACTCATATCCTTTGTCCTGTCTGACCATGTTAATCATAAAATACGTTTCAGATCCTGAGAAAAAAAACTACAAATGGGTGATCTCATATGATCAGTAAGAATAATAATATAGAGAAAACTATCATTAATAAGAATAATCATTTAAGGAAATGTTTAAGAATAAAACACAAGCTTTCTAAACCTAAATATCATCATAATATGAAAATGATAAATAAAATAATTCCATTGACTTATTCATAGGGATATTCTACTAGTTGAGTAATCACACATAATATCAAAAGGTAATTTCATAATGTTACAATTCATAATTCTAGACATCATAACCACATCTTCAATGCCTCATGCAGAGAATAAAAATAATATTTTGTGAAGGCCTTATTCTAAGAAAATAGTTTTTGTCATGAGACCTACCAAGGAATAAATGAGCTATAGAGGGCTCCACCCATCACTAACTAAGTCCAATACATTCTTCGTATAAAAAGGGTGAAATAAATCATAACAATTCAGATTAAAACTGTCATAAAAATTGTTAATAATTTAATCAAATACCATGAATAATAATAAAATAACTCATACATAGTCAATCATATCACAAAACCATCAATACAATATGGATGACTTTATAATAATAAATCAGCTTCAAATATGTGTAAAATCTTTCAAAGGATGTCGACATAGATGAAATCAAACCTATTTGAGAGAAATAACTATTTTTATTTAAAAATTATATAAAAGTCCCATAATTATAAATGAAATAAATATGTTTTGAGAATAAATATATATTATTTTATGGTATTCTTTTATGGTGTTATGCAACAGAAAATAGCTGCAGCCAATGTATAAGTTAAAAAACATTTTTACCTTAATTTGTCAAAAAAGTCATAATGTACCCTGTTTAGAAAACGACTGAGATATTCCTTTAAAAATATTTTATAAAATATCATGGGTATTAATGACTATAACACATTTTCTCATAAATGTTAATAATTATTGAAATGCATTTTTACAAAATAAAATGTAGATGATAAAGAAGTCCATGTACATACTTACGTATAAACAACCTCAAATAATAAATCTATTGTAAAATTAACTCTTACCTTGTACCTTTACTTTGTCAAAGGTATGTTTAAACCCCGTATAATTTATAAATATTTGTTATTAAGTTATACAAGAAGCATAGGCATAAATATGATATCATATATGATCTTCTAATATTTCATTATTAATAATATTTCTGTGGAATCATTTTTTGCCATGTTAATTGATTCGTTTTCCTATATATGTTTGGTTACAAAAGTCATGTTTTTTATTGGTATGATTTATTTGATTCATATTCAGAATGATATTATGTTATTAAAAAATATTTTTAAATCATCAAATAAATATTTTCATGAATGTTTAAGATGGCGAATGACTCTTATTGCATTCGTGGATAGGGTAATCTATATATACGCATGAGCGAGAATATCTTTATATTGACGGTGAAATATTATGTAATTATACATTATAATTTCTATTAAAAATCTTTAAAATGTTATAATTACTATTTTAATAAATTATAATCATTATTATACCCATCCATACAATGATGTGTTGAATAAAAAACATAACACAACATGGATATAGTAAGTTGTACGTACACACATATGGTGACATTGTAATTCATAGGATTTATAGAATAATGACTATGGTTGTACCATATTTATAATAACTTCATAGTATATAGAAGATACATGAGTTATTATTTTTGTTTGTAAGCGACCATGATTGTTGGAGTGGAAGAAGAAAATAACTTGAAAAGGTGATAAATAATTACTTGTTCTTCAGTTGGTTTTTTGGATTTTATCAAAAGGGTACCTTAAGTATTCTTTATAATAAAATTAAGTACTCTAGGATTTAGTGAGGGTATTTGGGAGGATATTTGAGTAGTGTTTGTCAGAGCCAAAAGGCTTCGGATGTGTGAATATGAGAGATGGGGGGGTACCTTTTTATAAGAGAAGTGAGCGTCAATTTTGGAATAGCTTGAAATATTTTTTTATTATAAAATCATTATCATTTTATAATTGCTTAAAAATATTTATTTAGAGGTTACGTTTGGTATGGGTCAAAATCCTCTCAAAAAATAGTTTTTAGATAAGTTTAGGCCACCATATTAACTTTATCTTTTAGACTCAACTCATAGTAAAATTGTTTAACTTATACAATGTCTTCTTCTATTTTTATATTAATGATTATTAAACACACTATAAAATATCAAGATAACCCCAAGTGGTATATTAATTACATATATATCATTATATTAGTCATTTTCCCATCCTCATATTTTAAGAATATTATATCCATTAATAATATAGTATGAGTTTTAAAAACTCATTTATGTCAAATTTGGCATTATTTATTTTTTGTTTTTCTGAAAGTAAAAAAATGATAAGGTCGAAAAAAAAATTATTTAAATATTAAAATGTCATATGTACCATGAAAATAAGTGTAATTTATCATATGTACCAATTTTCAATTATTTATAAATTTATAATATCAATTATTTTAATAAGGTAACTACTGCATCATCATTGTTTCATAAATAAATTTAATTAGTTAATGTCTAACTATTATAAATAAAATACCATGATGTAGTAAATATTTTTATCATTCTATTGAATATTTATATTATAATTTATATTCTATATATACCTATATTAAAAATGGTTTAGTTTATAAAATTTGAATTTAACACATTTTAACTCTTCTTAAAATAAAAGTATTATAAATTTCTTAATCTAATCCATGTGGATCGAAGAGGATCATATTTTGTTTTTGGTCGAAAAAAATCTTATAAAATTTAAGTGAGACATGTTTTATGGTAATTATAGTATCATTTTTACATTTCATTACCATATTTACATTTACCAGTGTTAAATAAAATTCAAAAGTTATTATTCACAAAAAATTATTTATATCTCGTTGAACTACATGTCATGTACAGATGTCAACCATGTCTATAAGATTTTTGAAATTCAAATTTTAGAAGCAGTAAAATTTCTTGTTGTGCCAATTTTCCAATGTGGCTAAATGGTGGGTAAAATACGTTAAAAAATTTAATAAAATTTCATATATATAAAATGATTTTAAAATTACTCCAATTAATTGAATTGAACCAATATATGAATTATATATTTATTTTGAATTTAATATAATTTTAAATAAAAATAATAATTATTTAAATTGATTACGGGTTTTAAAAAATAACATAGTACTTTTGACTATTCATAAAAAATTGAGCATTTTCATTAAAAATACAAAAAATTCAACATATGCTAATTTTAATATTGACATTAAAAAAATGATTTCCTTTATGAAAATTATAATTCATAAAATTTCAAAATATAAGTGTTATCATTCATAACTACTTTTTAAACGACTAGTTAAATACGTCGTGTTTTGCTAGAACTTGATGTTGTGTACATAGCATGCTATTGCATTATTCATAGATAAGTGTACCGTGGAAGCTTGTGGTGTCACATTATTCCCTACTTCAAATAATTTCATCCTAGAAAATTATAGAATATTTCTATATATTATAATTTTTTTGTTTCTTCATCGTATGTTCCTCAGGTTACCATGACGTCTCTTCCAATTTATGGCTTTTCCAAAGATCTTTTACTTGACGAGTTGTCCGATTTCACAACACTTGTTATCTGGTATCAAGAATCGTGGCATGAACTTCACAATATGATAGATTAACTTTTATTTGTATTACATCATAGGTGAGTACGTGCATTGTTTTTGACATTTACGTTCTCAAAAGGGATATGTGGAACACATCAACAAATTGGAAAAGTATTGGCGGAATTGCCAAATGATAAGCTACAACTACAAATCATTCGACAATTTTGAAGGTTCTAATGTACCTTGTACTCAATGTTTCATTTTTTTAAATCGTAAAACACCCTTATATGGATATACCTTAGAAAAAACATGATCCCTTACATGAAATTCCATATCCATCATTTGGTTACTGACTTTTGCCTTTTTCCAACTCTGAGCTTCGTTGAGGTGTGTTTCGATAATCACCACCCTTTCCATTTTTTACTCACCATGTTTTGGTCCCACGAGTTTTCTTTCACTAACATCAACCCAACGAGTTGGTGTGTGACATCTCTTTCTATGTATCACTTCAAGTGGTTCCATTAGAATTATTGAATGGAAGCTATTGTTATAGGAAAATTATATCATAGGTAAATACCGAGCACACATTGAAACTCAAGTGAGAAATAACTAAAAGTGTCTTCTAAGGTTTGAATAATCTGTTCTGACTTTCCATTAGTTTTAGGGTTGTAGGAAATGCTCAAAAAAAAGTTTAGAATCCAAGGATTTCTGATTAATTTTATAATACCTTGATGTCAATCGAGGATCAGGATCTGAAACAATCGATAGGGGTACCCCAAGAAGTCATTAAACATAATTAATATTTATTCTTGTGAATCATTGATGTGGTAAATCATCTCTTATAGTAAGAAAATGTGATGACTTGGTATGATGATCAACAATAACTTATATTGCATCATTACTTCTAGTAGTCTTTGGTATCCCCCTGAAAATTCCATCGTAATATCATTCCATTTACACTCAGGTATGGGAATACCTTCCATGAATATTCTGGATGTTGTCTTCCGCCCTTCTCCTATTAAAAAACCATATTTCTGTACACATAATCGACAATCACCCTCTTCATGTTGTCCCACCGAAATAGTTTCATCATATGTTTATACATCTTACTGCTATAATGGTGTATAGAGAAATTGGATCTATTAGAATCATCCAAAAATTTCTTTTTTAGACCAGCTATGCTAGTAACACAATGTCACTTACCCAATTTCCAAATTCCATCTTCATATACAAATTCAATCAATCTCTTATCATTCACCCCTTTTTTTTTTGAAACTCCTCGTCGTTAGTCTGAGAACATTTTATACTTTAAAGTAAATATGGTTTGGAAACCATTTGAAAAAGTATCAATGTTTCACCTTCAACGATTTTTCCCATATCTTTCATTACTAGATCCATGAACACATGATCCCTATCCACTCTCATCTTTTTTAGAAATTCATAATCCTTTCTGACTGACACACATACCACCTTATTTTCCTTTCCTAGGTGGTAGTGTATAGTGAAATCATAGTATTTGAGTTGTTCAATCCATCTAATTTGAATCATGTTGAGTTATTTATGTGATAAAATATTATTCAAACTCTTGTTATCAGTATATATCTCACCATTTTCACCATAGAGATATTGTGTTCATATAATCAAAGAAAACATTACAGCTGAAATGTCAAGATCATTAGTAGGACAATTTTTTACATGAATTTTTAGTTTTATTAATACATAGTTAATAACTCTGTCATTTTTTAAAAGGACAAAACCATTTCCTTTAATTGCAGGATCACTATAAATAAAAAACCATAATTACTTGATGGTAGAGTAATGATAAGGGAACTGAATGATTATATATTAAGTTCTTTGAATTATTCTTTATAATCTTCTGTTCAAAAAAATTAACCCCTTCAAATTTGAACAAGGTTTTTATGTTAGAGAATCCAGATAAATTTTGAATGAAATTCCGATAATAAAAAAATAATCCAATAACAGTGTGTACCTCATTAATAGTTGTCAGTTATGGCCATTCTTTTATTTCCATTGTCATTGAAGTATCAATATAGATTCCATCTTTAGAGGCAATATAGACAAGAAAAAAAATCCTAAATCAAGAATTCAGACATGCTACACATTCCATATTATTTATTTTTTCTATGAGTATTTAGAATAGTGATCAAATGATTTTCATTACATTCATATATTTTGGAGTATAAAAATATATCAACAATAAATAATACTACAAATTCGTCATGATATTCTATAAATACTCTATTTTTTAGATCCATTAAAACAGAGGGTGAATTAGTCATTCAATAGTCATTACGGTAAACTCATAATGTCCAGACCCAGTATGAAATGCTATCCCAGGTATTTCAACCTTCTTCACGCACAAATGTTGATATTCAGATCGAAGTTCAATCATCAAAAATTATTGAGCACCATGTAGTTGATTGACTAAATCATCAACATAAGGTTAGAGATACTTGTTCTTTTTAATTATAAAAATGATCTCCCTATAGTCAATTCACCACCTCATATATCCATTTTCATCTTAACAAAAAGAACTTTGGCACCCCACGGAGAAACAGTAAGGAGAATAAATCTTATATTACTCAATTCCTCTAGTTTTTTATTTATTTCTATAAATTCCAATGTAGAAATTCTATATGATATCTTCGATATGGTCCTTTAACATGGAATTAAATCATTGGAAAAAATCAATTTCCTAATCTAGATGATGACTGGTTAAATACTATATAAACACATCAACATATTATTGAACAATATTTATGTCCCCTATTAGATAACCCCTTTCCTCACCCATAGTAATTTCACTCTCTTCATCCAGAATAATTGAATTTAGTAGAGCTAGTAGGGGTGGATCAAGATGAGAAACAAATAGTGGTGTTTTTCCTCTAAAGATAAAGTATTCCTTATCATCATAATGAAATTAAACCTCATTTTTCTTATAATAAATTTTCTCATCATGGTCCGAAATACAATCCATATTTAGACTATATAAAATTCAATCATGGATAGGATGATGAGATCAGTAGATAAAAAACATTAATATTCCTTAATGGGAACTGATTCTCAAAAAATTATTTCAATGACACCTCCCTTATGAGTTTTTAATGACAACACCCTTGTTAAATAAAATTGGAAATATATAATTTTCAAATCAAACTGGGAGGATATAAAACAATGTAATGATCCAGATTCATATAAAACATTGGCTAAATTTGAGGAATCCATTAATGTTCATGCTTCCACATCATTAGGATCTTCAACCACAGATGTATTGATCTTATAAACATATCCTTGCTCCCATGGCCTTTATTGATGTAATATTATTTTTCTCTCAGGACATTCATTTAAATAATTCCCCATTTCAATAAAATTATAGCATTATACATCAAAAACCTCTTTCTTTCCCTTGCAATCACTTTCTTGGTGTCCTTTTTCTATACACTTGTAACAAACTCCCATTCCATTCAGGCATGTATCAGGGTGTTTCTTCCCAAATTTATAGGAGGATAAAAATTAAACTATTTCCTTCTTACCCATGTTTTCATTTTTCACATTTTTCAGAAGATCTCTTATTCTCTTGCTTTTCTGTAATGTCATAAGACATGGGGAATTCCTTTTCTGCCTTGATAGCATAAGAGACAATATCTTCATATGACAAGAAGGATTGTGAGACAAATTATCAATGAATAAATGGTTTTAACCCATCAATTAATCTATCAATATTACTCCATCATTCACATGTATAATCTCTAGAATACCATTATAACCTTGTAATGTTATCCTCATTATTTGTGACATTATCTTCCCCCTTTTTCCTTAGACTCAGAAATTGTATTTCCATATCCACTCGATGGTCATGAGGGATGTATTTTTCTATGAAATTTTATTTAAAATACATCCATTCAATATTATTTACCTTTTAATCCTCCCTTGTGTTTTGAATTAATGACCACCATTGATATGCATGAACTGTGAGGTCATAAACTGCAATGATAACTTTTTCACATTTCCTACTCCCCAAAGAATGAATTATTTTTTCTCTGTATCTTATATATTTCTCAACCACAAATGGATTTATAGACCCATTGAATATTGGTGGTTGTTTCCTCGTGTAGAGGTATATCATTTATCCTACATATTGTGGATCGGGGTGCTCCATATGTGTAAGGTTATTATTCATAACCTGAGTAAGTTTTCACAGTATGGTTATATGCTATTTAGAACGATTTGCATCACCAACTCCACGATAATTTTCTTGTGTATGATGGAAATACCTACATGTAGTATGTGTGTTGATACAGTTTCAACTCCTTCCACTAGGCTCAATTTCTAAACAATGTAACAACGTATATTAGTTTCTAATTCACAATACATAATTCCAATATTAGAAAATACATAACATAAATTGAACAGTTTATGAATATAATATAGAATCATATGAAAATGTTTTAATTGAGAATTTATTTAATCACAAATACATTATAATGTCTTTTAAATAAAATTCTATTTGTCATATCAATATGCCCTGGGAGTGTTGTAAACAAGAGTGCCACAAGGACTGTCTTCGTGCACTAGTTCACTTTTGAGTCTAGCTCAAAGTGGGGTTTTCAGTTTTTATCCCTAGTTACATTTGTCCTAGAGCCATCTCTACCTTGTCTTATCTAGACAGGGATGTGTTGCATGTAAAATTCAACAAATCTCTAGATTAATAAAATTCTAAGAATTTATTCTAAACTAATCCTCAATGTCTATCTTAGGGTAATGTAATCTAATAAGTGTTTTTATATAAATCGTTGTTTGTAAGGATCGTACTAAAATTATACTGATACAAATCGTAATACCTCGACCCTAGTAACTTGGAGTCGGTGCATTATTACATAACATTTCCATGATCACAAGAGATCATGTCTCAAAATTCTTATTAGTTTAGTAGCCTAAAAACTTTTATATATATACATATGATTTATATTACATCATGAAATAAAAACAACATTGTGTCCCCTTTGAACACACTCTTATCCTTTCTCTTATCCCTATAGTTTAATCATAATATACTTCTTCAAATCATGGGGAAAATAATACATAAGAAAGCAGTGATCTCAGATGCTCAGTAATGATAAAATTATAGTGTAAACTATCATAACTAAGAAAACAATTTAAGGAAATGTATAGGACTAAAACACAAACCATTTAAATATATACATCAGAATAATATGAAAAATAAAAATCAGATAATAACATTAACTTATTCACATGGATATTCTACTAGTCGAATAATAACATGTAATATCAATATCTAATTTCTAAATGTGGTAATTAATAATGATAAATATCATAACCACATAATTCCATGACTACTAATAATATTTTTTGAAGGCCTTATAACGAGACATTAGATTGTCTCGTGTGAGAGAATGATTCATCAAGTAGCTATAGAGGGCTACAACTGTCACTTACTAAGTCAAGTATATTCATCATATAAAAAGATTGAAACAGAACAGAAACATTCATATTAAAACTAGCATACGAAATGTTAATATTTTAACCATAAACGATGAATGGTATTAAAATAACACATCCACATTCAAACATACAAAAAAATATTCAATACAATATGGAATATTATATCATAATAAATCAGCTTCAAAAAGCGTAAAATCCATCAATGGAAGTTGACATAGATAAAATCAAAACTATTTGAGAGAAATATCTCTTTCTATTTTGAAATCATTTATAAGTCATAATAATATATAATAAAACATCGATTTTGAAAATATTATTATAATCATGTAATGGAATATTCAAAGGTGTTATAACAATGGAAAATTATTGCACCTGCCGTATATGTAAAAAAACATTCTTACCTTAATTTGTCGAAAATATCATATAGGTACCTTATTTAAGAAACGATGGAATGATTAATTTAAAAATATTTTCCAAAATATCAAACAATGGTATAAATGAATTTAACCCATATTCAAGGGAATATTAAACATGTTTTGAAATAAATTTTTATGAAACAGAATTGTGGAAGATAATGAATTCATAATAGACCATTGTGTATAAACAGTATCGGATGATAAAGAGACTGTAAAATTAACCCTTACCTCATAGTTTTCCATATGTGAGGGTAAACTATACTAATGTATAATATTTAAATCATTGTTTTTAAATTATAAAATAAACACACACATAAATGTGATATCATCAATGATCTTCTAACATTGATTTGTTAATAAAATGTTAGTACTGTCATTGTTCAGGGTTTTAAATGATTTGTTTTACTTTAAATTTTTTATTAAATAATCTATTATATATATATATATATAATTTACTATATTCATAACCAGAATGATATTTTGTTCTGAAATATTATTTGGAATTAATAAAATGAAAATTATTCTTGAATAGTTATAATGTAGAAGAAATCGTATCACGTTCGTGGATGTGGTAATCCTACGTACCCGCGAGCGAGAATATAACTATATTGATGGTGAAATATTATATAATTGGATGGTAAATTATATATAATGAATCATTAAAATGATATATTTATTATTTAAATCAAATATACTAATTATTTTACCCATCCAAATAATGAAGTGTTAAATAACAATCTACACCACGACGTGGAGATGGTAAGCCTTGAGTATGCATGTATGGTGACATTGCCATTAATATGATTGCTAGAATAATTAATATAGATTTAACATATATAAAATAAAATCACAATATATAGAAGTTACTAGATTAAATATTTTTTTTGTGGACTCATCAATGAAATAGGATGTCGAAGAAAAAAATAACATGAATGAGGTGATGAACTAATTACATCTTCTTCGGATGCTTCCATTTGATTTGATCAAAAAGGCACCTTAGGGATGCATTTTTCTCAATGTTTGGACTCTAGGATTATGTTAGGGTTGTTTTTTGGATTTTTTAGAAGGCTTTGTCTGAGCCAAATGGATTTGGATGTGTGAATTTGAGAGAAGGGGATGTTGCCTTTTATAAGAGAGTTGAGAGTCACCTTAGGAAAAGATTGAAATATTATTTTATTATCAAATAATTTTCAGTTTATAATGGCTTAAGATAAATTAATGTCAAGGATAAGGTGCTGATGGGTAGAAATCTTCTCGAACAATATGTTTTAGCGATGTTTATCTCACCATACTAACAATATCGTTTAGATTTAACTCTTAGTTAAATAGTTTAACTTCTACAACGCCTTCTTGTATTTTTATATTACATGGTTAATACACATAATATAAGACGCCAAGAGATACTATATAGGTTCATTAATGACATATATATCATTATATAATTCCTTTTGTTGGTCCTTATATTTTTAATAATATTACATAATTTAAAAATGTAGTATTGGTTTAAAAAACTCATTTATTTTAATTTTGAAACTATCTAGTATTTAGTTTTTTTGATAGTTAAAAAAACTATATTACTTCGAAAAAAATACACAAAATCATTCATAACATGTAATATTAATGAATAAAATTGGTGTAATGTATCAAAATACTAAATTTACATTTATTTGTATATTCATAATATCCATTTTTTCAATCAATCATTAATAAGGTAATTAATAAATCATCATTGTGGCATAAATAATGTTAATTATGGAATGTCTAAAACTTTTAAATAAAATATTATGATGCATGAAATCATTTTAGTTTTCTAATTAATATTTATTGTCAAATTTATCTTATTTACAACCCTATATTAATAATTTATTGGTTATTAAAATTTGAATTTAACACTTTTAACTATTATTTAAATAAAATAATAATGAATGTCCTAATCTAATCGATGTTGATCAAATAGGGTCATATTTCATTACTAAAGTTGATTTTGTACGAAAATAATTTATCTAATATAATTAGGACATCCGTTAGGGTAATTATAATATCATTTATTACTTTAATTACCCTATTTACTTTTAACCATGGTAAAAATAATTAAAATGTTACTATTTACATAAAATTATTTACATCCAATTGAACAAAATTTCACATACATATTTGAACCATGTTTCTCATATTTTTAAAACTCAATTAAAATAAGCGGTAAAATTTTATTTTATGAAAATTTTCAAATGATCCTAAATGTTGGGTAAAAGGTGTTAAAAAGTTTAATAAAAATTTATATATCTAATCTCATTAAAAAATGAATCTAGTGAATTAAATTGAACTAATATAGTAATTATTCTTCTATTTATACATTAAATTAATTTCAAATAAAAATAATTTTTAGTTATATAAAATTCTATTTTTAATCAATAATGTAGTGTTTTTCAATATTCATAAAAAATTGAATGTTTTCAGTAAAATACATAAAAATCACCCTAAGTTAATTTGGATATTCTGAATCAAAAAATGAAGTCCATTTTGAGAAATAAAATTTATAAATTTTCAAAATTTGAGTATTGTAATTTATAAATGCTTTTTAAATGGTTGGTTTGATTGGTCGTGGTGTGATAGAACTTGATGTTGCGTAAATCTAAAGCTATTTCATTATTCAAAGATAGTCATACAATTGAAGATTGGGGTGGTAGACAATGCCTTATACATCCGAGGTAACCAAACATAGTCATTTATAAGAACTAATCCTTGTAAATGTTTTTTGTACAATTCCACATCAATTTCTCTAATTTGGAAGGAAATATGGATTTTTATTTTTATGATCACGTATACATTTTGATAAGTGATATAAAGTAAAATTCATATTGTCAAAAACTTTACTAAAACATAATTTAATCTCAATAATAATTCAATTAATATTTTGAATAACCATTTATATAGAGACTTTATTAATTTTTATCACTTCACACTTTTCATTCAACTTGTTATAAAATACTATCTTTATTCCATTATCATTTTGATTCAAAGACATGATCACCGACTCATTATTTTTGTTCCTTAAATTATTTTTGTATTCAAATTTAATTGAATAAACCCATTCATGTTACTTCAATTCTTGAATTACAATTTTTGGTTCAACATGTGAATTCCATTAGTTATGTGATGTTTGTATACATTTTTACCTTATTTGAAATAAAATTTCACGATCAACAATTATATATTAACCCTTTAATTTATTTACAAATCATGGTTGAAAATATTTTTCATCAACAAAAATAATTGAATGATCCCATTCATAATAAAAATAACTTGAATCATCATTATTTTATGAATATTTAGTTTATTTTCAAATAAATGTTTCTATATATACATCACTTTTGGAAGATAATGCTCATTTTAAAATAAAATTTAATATATTTTCCAAAAACATACAAAATAGAATAATCAATAATTATTCATAATTTCTTTTTATTATAGGGGTGTCCCATTACATTAAGATAATAAAAAAGGACATTTTAATTAACATAAATTTTCTAAAACAAACCAATGTTTTCAACTTTTATACTGATAAAAAATGACTTAAGACTCAGTTATGTACTATAAAATAATATTATTATCATATAAAAATATATAATTATATTTTTCTGACATTCATTAATATTTTAAATGGGTTTTCATATGAATGAATCTTTAAAAAATTTATTTAATGATCTATCATTATTATTCTAATCTAATATAAATCGATCCATTTCTACATATCTTTTATTTTTTGACATAGTGAAATGATTTTCTAATGGGGAGTATGGTCTACTAATAGTTGTTACATAACAAGATTTTCAAAATAAAATTAGAACATTACATTCATATATTCATATATTTTATCTATTATATATCTCTTAAAAGAGAATCCACGACCCTGTTAAACAGCCATATAAAACCCTTAAAAACATCAATTAATATTTTTAATGAATTTTAAAATAATACATATAATCACAATATTTTAATAAACCAATGATATAAATAAGTTTTATGTAATTTTTAAATTTTACATAAAATGTTATAAGTATCTAAAGGACTATATTTTACTACATGAGAAGTGTAAATGAAAAATTTATTTACAAGGTGATATCATTATCAACCTATTTTTTATTAAGGAAAATACATATTCTATAAGTCTGTAACATATGATTTATTTAAATATTTATTATGTTGAATATTATAGGATTTCACTAAAAATAGTGGAAATATTTTTCATTCTACAACACATTATCCTACATCATACATATATTAAAAAATTATAGCATCTCTCACTCAACATATCATTTCTCATGTTATTTATAATTTTTTTATAACATGACCATCCTATATAAACATCACAAAAAATTCATCCATTTAAAATATCACCTAATTAAATATATAATTTTGGGATAAAAAATAACTCACCTATGAATTACCACTTATGGGATGATAGTGATGGTGAGGGTGAATCCCAAAGACTTCCACCCATATGATTTGGTATGGAGACTATCACTGAAGGATTATAACACACATAATGTGAGGAATTACCTTCATATATCTAGGAAAAAATTATAATTCCACAAATAATTTGTCACACCCCGACCGCATATGTCCATTTTTTCACTCCTTTTTTGGTCCCGGTTTGAAATTTTTTATGCTTTAGTCGTGTTGGCGGGTTTTGCGCCGGTGCGCAGTCACTGCATCGATAGCGGTGACTGTGCGTTCACCCAACGTTTTAAATATTAGAACCGTCATGTAGAAATTTTATTATTATTTTTGTTAAAGTCGTTATTATTATAATTATTATTATTACTCTGGATTTCACTTGTGCTTTGTTAGGGGTTCTTCATCAACTTATATTTGTTTTTGGTAGGTTTAGGAGTTTAGGACCCGCGCAGGGCATTTCCGAGAGAGCGCCATCACTGCGCCTTGTTTCCGAGGTTCCGCCGTCTCCGCGCCTCAGTTTCGAGGTGAGCGTTTCTCCCCGACGCTTGGTTTCACATGCACTAGTGAGTTTTTTGTATGTGTCTGAGTCCTTCATATCTATTATGCAGAGTGTTGGACTTTATCACGTGGCTTCGGACACACGTCGTGTCATCGCGCCTTGGTTCCAAGGTCGTTTTACGGTCGCGCTTGGATCTTGAGGTAGGTCTCCCTTTGCACTCGCCTTTAAATTTAGAATTTATTTATTACATGACCTTTTATTAAGTTTCAGTAAATTTAAAAGTATTATTAAGTAGTTATCTATAGTTTGGTGATCTGCTGATGATAAAAGTTGTTTTAATTCTAGCGTTTCATTAAAATCATTTTCTTGGATTTAATTGTGTGCTTCCATGGTAGTGTTGCTAGATGGTTCTTCCTGAATAATGAAAGACATGTTGAATTGGGTTTTGAAATGTTTTTGGCATGTGTAAATTAGTAGATGTATTGTTTATGGAAAATGGTGTTTTCTGAGAACCTTGATTAGAGAAAACGTCGTGTGACCCTTTGAAATTGTTTTTGGAAACTTCATGTGTGGTTCTTGGTTGATGAAAGATGTTTTCCATTGTGGTGTGAACAAAAGTTTGGATTTCATTTGAGAAATTGTATTCCTTAAAAAGGTGATTAAAGGCCCGTTTGGCTCTTGATAAAATTGGGGTGCATTTTGATATTAGAAAATAACTCTACTTGTGAAACAATTGTGTTCCAGGGTGATATGCTGATTTGGGTTTCTTAAACAAAGTTCTAAGTGTGTTTTTGGTTTTTAATGTAATGGCGTGTGTCATATCCCTTTGGAAATGTTTTAGTAAAAAATGTTAAAAATGTAAATGATATGACGGCTCGGTTGGCACTTTAATAAATGTGAAGTGATTTTTACATATATATATATATACGCACTTGTGAGGGCATTTCTACAGGGGGACTTCCCTTCGAGGGTTGTCGTGTAGAGATGTCCGTGTAAGGGGTTGGCAAGTGCGGTGAGATGAGTCACGCATGCGAGGGTCTCCCACTTACACTGTGTCACTAAAACCACCATGGGTTCCTGGGTGTCTTGTAGATTATTGAGTGACGGTTGCTTACTAACCCTGATTAGACGGGTTGGTACCCCCTGGAGTTGTAGGCAGGCCAGGAGGGATGTACCACTGGTTGGCTATTAGGGCGGAGAGTTGGTTATTGACTATGGAGTACCACGCCGGTAGGTAGTCTGAACCCGAGTACGTCCAGAGGTTTTCTAGGGATGTCCAGGATCGCCCATGGTTATTGCTGATAACTTCTGGTTTATTTTTACTTGCACTTGGTTTTCCTTGCCTGTTTACCTTTACTTGCACTTGTTTTCCCTGCTTGTTTTCTTTCAGTCATATTTCACAGCCTATACTGTTAGACTTTGGGAAAAATGGTTTTCAAATGAAAATGCTTTATTCTCTTTGTGTTAGATTTGAAAATGTAACACTTTGCTTATCAGAATGAGTTTAAAACTAATGGAATGGAACTAAATTTCGAAAAGGAATAAGGGAAATTTCTCGTGTTTGATCTTCAAGTAAAGCATTATGAAAACTTACTTTTATACATTATAGTTCAAACCTGGATTATGTAGATTCTTTATTTATTGGCGGTGCATTGGGATTGGTTGTGGGGATCACCTACTGAGTACTTTTGTGCTCACGCCTATCTTTTACCTTTTCAGTTACAGGTTCCTTTTGTTCAGGTTCTCCTGCTTGAGTCGCTCAGTGTGGGAGCGACGTTGGTTGTAGTTGGGTGGTGACCCGCGAGGTCACATGGAGGTCTGTCGTGGTGTAGTTGTTTATGTCTTTAGTGTTTGTCAGTTTGTTTAGTCTATATTCATTCTTTCGATCCTGTTTTTAGTTTGGGCTGAAATCGTTCCCAACGATTAAAGTTTCAATGCCTGGCACTTGTTGCCATCCCGGGGGGATCGGGAACGCCCCTCGGGACTTGCCGCGGACCGGCTCGGGTGACCGGTTCAGGGTCGACCAGGGCTGGTTCGTGACAAAATGGTATCAGAGGCGGTTCTTGTTATTTGGGTTGTCCGGTAGAAGGAGATTAGGACTGTCGGAACTCGAGGGGTAAGTACGGGAAGAGCGTCGTGAACCCTTGCTCGCACTGATCTTCGAGTTACTAGGGGTAGTTCGGGAATTGTGTCCTTGTCTTTTCTGGTTTGTCTTGGATTGAGAGATGATAATGGAGGAAAGCCGACGCTACATCGCGATTTCACATGGATTAGTGACCCATGTGGAGTCCGAGTACATGGTTTGAATTCCTCCTAGTGGTCGACGCTGACTTGGGACATGGCCCACTACCATGTCGCCAAGTTGAGCGTGACTACAAGTCCCTCATTTTAGCGATTGATGCAAATTTGGATGATGATTTTGTTTTGGTCTGTGTAAGTACGTTGTTTGAAATGAAAAAAAGGTTTTTTGAAAATTGGACTGGTTTCTTTTAAAGGACTTTAAATATATGAAATGGGTTTTAAAACTGAAATCTCTTGATTTGGAAATCTGTTGTTTTCTTGGAATTGGATAAGAATGATTTGGGTTGAAACCTCGGTTCTTCTTTATGAACGTTTTCACATGTGTGAGAATGCATGGAAAGTGTGTGTTGATGCACGTATGAATGGAATGTGGATGAAGACATGTGCAACGGTTCATGAGATTACATGGGTGTGTATTTGAAGTTAAAGGCTTGACTTTGTTTTTTTAATTGGTTTTAAATGGGAAACAGTTTTGGAAAGTTTTGGTTTGAAAGTGGGTTGGTTTTGGAAAGTAGTCTTGAGAAAAAGGGTGGTTTTATAATCAAAAAAAGGGGGGATTTTAAAAGGAGATTTTGTTTTGGGTTGTGTTGTGTTGTATTTGTTCGGTCCTTGTGCTGACTGTTTTTTTTTGATGGAGACGCTTTTATTGAAGTTTCTTCGGTTGATATCGGTTTTGGATTTTTGTTTTATATATCGCTCAGGAAATGCCGCCCAGAAAGGTCTCTAAGGATTCTGATAGGTCATGCCCAGTTTTTAGTCCTCTTCAGACTTTGCCTATTCTCCATGGTGATCAGGTCCGTTAGAGGCAGTGAAATGGCTCGAGGAAGTGGAGCGTGTCTTTAGAATGTTGGGAACTCCCGATAATGTTAAGGTTCGTGCAATTATGGAGTTGTTTGAGGGTCCAACTCTGGACCAGTGGAAGATGGTTACCTCACCGTCAATGGAAGTTGAAATGACGTGGGATGTCTTTAAGGTCGTTTTCATCCAATGGTTTGTACCTGAGGAAGTGAAGCTGGAGAAAAAGAGAGAGCTTGTGTATATTCAACAAGGCCAACGGACGGTGAAGGAGTATGTTGACCATTTCAAGGAACTGATGTCATTTTCTCCAGAGGTAGCGTCTCATGAACTCATGAAGGTCTCTCTTTTCACCGAGGGTCTTCGTCCAGAAATCAAGGAGCAAGTCCTCCCTTCTAAAGACCATTGTTTCGAGAAGCTGGTGGAGGAAGCTTTCTTGGCTGAGTTAGTTTCTGGTGTGCGGGTGGTTAATACTTCAGCGTCCCCTGTTGTTGTTCGTATGAGTTCCCCCTCTGGTGAGGAAAAGGCGCCAGAGATACCTGTTCCTAATGAGTTATCCCCTTTGGTCCCAGCTTCCAGTTCATCAGATCGTTCGATGGTATGCTTTCAGTGTGGTTGTTTCGGTCATTTAAAGTCATCTTGTCGCAACCCTCCGAGGACGTGTCATTGTTGTGGTTGTCTGGGTCATATGGAGAAGTTTTTCCAGAAGCGTCGCTTGAAGAGGAAACTGTGATGGGAGAATGTCAGTACCTGACTGTGAGGCAGAAGATGCTTCAGCCATCAGAGCTCCAACCACAAGTCTCGGGGTGAAGCTCGCGCACAGTCAGGAGTCCCCAGGGGTGTGAAGCCTTGGTCCAGGTTTTGTGTTCTGTGTTAGTAGTGGAACAATCAAGATCGTTTAGTACTTGTTTTTCTGCTGTTAAGTTTTGACGTTGTTGTATGTTCATTGTTTTACCATGGGGTTATCATGGACTTGTTCTATTATAATCCAAGTAGTCTGGATTATGTGGATGTGTTGTTTCTGAATCGTATGTGTTTCTTAAAAGTGTGTTTGACTCTTCGGTGGGTTGACCTTTGTTTAGAAATACTCGTCAGATGTGGTTGTGTTTCATGGATTTCAGTGGGTCATGTTTTTGACTCGAAGTTTTGGTTTAGGGTTTTCGTGGGTTTTCCCTGGTGTTGAAGTTAATGACTCTAGTCGTGGGTTAAAGGTTTCGACGGAGGCGTTGTAGTAATCGTGCTATAAGAGTTGGTTTGAATTGGTTGGGAGTTCCCACGTCGACCCCCCCCCCCTTTTTCCTAGGGTTGTCTATTTAGATGGTCAACTTTTCTGCACTAGTTAAGTTCTTGTGGTGGGGAGAACCCCTTCGTGTTCTCCCCTCAATCTCAGACCCCAATTTTCTCTTGAATCGGTCGGGTGTGACCTGTGCAGAGTAAGGTCATCCCCGAGATTCTCAGTTCTCTCTGGTTCCTTTAGTTCCGTTGGGGCATGGACTTAGATCTTGACAGACTTCTGCTTGGTGACTTTCTGGGGGCAGAAAGTGTCTGTGGTGGGGAGAATTGTAACACCCCAACTGCAGATGTCATTTTTTTCACTCCTTTTTCGGTCCCGGATTGAAATTTTTTATTCTTTAGTCGTGTTGGCGGGTTTTGCGCCGGTGCGCGGTCACTGCATCGCTAGCGGTGACCGTGCGTTCGCCCAACGTTTTAAATATTAGAACCTTCATGTAGAAATTTTACTATTTTGTTTGTTAAAGTCGTTATTATTATAATTATTATTATTACTCTGGATTTCACTTGTGCTTTGTTAGGGGTTCTTCATCAACTTATATTTGTTTTTGGTAGGTTTAGGAGTTTAGGACCCGCGCAGGGAATTTCCGAGAGAGCGCCATCGCTGCGCCTTGTTTCCGAGGTTCCGCCGTCTCCGCGCCTCAGTTTCGAGGTGAGCGTTTCTCCCCGACGCTTGGTTTCGCATGCTCTAGTTAGTTTTTTGTATGTGTCTGAGTCCTTCATATCTATTATGCAGAGTATTGGACTTTATCACATGGCTTCGGACACACGTCGTGTCATCGCGCCTTGGTTCCAAGGTCGTTTTACGGTCGCGCTTGGATCTTGAGGTAGGTCTCCCTTTGCACTCGCCTTTAAATTTAGAATTTATTTATTCCATGACTTTTATTAAGTTTCAGTAAATTTAAAAGTATTATTAAGTAGTTATCTATAGTTTGGTGATCTGCTGATGATAAAAGTTGTTTTAATTCTAGCGTTTCATTAAAAGCGTTTTCTTGGATTTAATTGTGTGCTTCCATGGTAGTGTTGCTAGATGGTTCTTCCTGAATAATGAAAGACATGTTGAATTGGGTTTTGAAATGTTTTTGGCGTCTGTAAATTAGTAGATGTATTGTTTATGGAAAATGGTGTTTTCTGAGAACCTTGATTAGAGAAAACGTCGTGTGACCCTTTGAAATTGTTTTTGGAAACTTCATGTGTGGTTCTTGGTTGATGAAAGATGTTTTCCTTTGTTGTATGAACAAATGTTTGGATTTCATTTGAGAAATTGTATTCCTTAAAAAGGTTATTAATGGCCCGTTTGGATCTTGATAAATGTGGGGTGCGTTTTGATATTAGAAAAAATAACTCTACTTGTGAAACAATTGTGTTCCAGGGTGATATGCTGATTTGGGTTTCTTAAACAATGTTCTAAGTGTGTTTTTGGTTTTTAATGTAATGGCGTGTGTCATATCCCATTGGAAATGTTTTAGTGAAAAATGTTAAAAATGTAAATGATATGACGGCCTGGTTGGCACTTTAATAAATGTGAAGTGATTTTTACATATCTATATATATACGCACTTGTGAGGGAATTTCTACAGGGGGACTTCCCTTCAAGGGTTGTCGTGTAGCGATGTCCGTGTAAGGGGTTGGCAAGTGCGGTGAGATGAGTCACACGTGCGAGGGTCTCCCACTTACACAGTGTTACTAAAACCACCATGGGTTCCTGGGCGTCTTGTAGATTATCGAGTGACGGTTGCTTGCTAACCCTGATTAGACGGGTTGGTACCCCCTGGAGTTGTAGACAGGCCATGAGGGATGTGCCACTGGTTGGCTATTAGGGCGGCCAGTTGGTTATTGACTACGGAGTACCACGCCGGCATGTAGTCTGAACCCGAGTACGTCCAGGGGTTTTCTAGGGATGTTCAGGATCGCCCATGGTTATTGCTAATAACTTCTGGTTTATTTTTACTTGCACTTGGTTTTCCTTGCCTGTTTACCTTTACTTGCACTTGTTTTCCCTGCTTGTTTTCTTTCAGTCATATTTCACAGCCAATACTGTTAGACTTTGGGAAAAATGGTTTTCAAATGAAAATGCTTTATTCTCTTTGGGTTAGATTTGAAAATGTAACACTTTGCTTATCAGAATGAGTTTAAAACTAATGGAATGGAACTAACTTTCGAAAAGGAATAAGGGAAATGTCTCGTGTTTGATCTTCAAGTAAAGCATTATGAAAAATTACTTTTATACATTATAGTTCAAACCTGGATTATGTAGATTCTTTATTTACTGGCGGTGCATTGGGATTTGTTGTGGGGCTCACCTACTGAGTACTTTTGTACTCACGCCTATCTTTTACCTTTTCAGTTGTAGGTTCCTTTTGTTCAGGTTCTCCTGCTTGAGTCGCTCAGTGTGGGAGCGACGTTGGTTGTAGTTGGGTGGTGACCCGCGAGGTCACATGGAGGTATGTCATGGTGTAGTTGTTTATGTATTTAGTGTTTGTCAGTTTGTTTAGTTTATATTCATTCTTTCGATCCTGTTTTTAGTTTGCGCTGAAATCGTTCCCAACGATTAAAGTTTCAATGCCCGGCACTTGTTGCCATCCCGGGGGGATCGGGAACGCCCCTCGGGACTTGCCGCGGACCGGCTCGGGTGACCGGTTCAGGGTCGACCCAGGCTGGTTCGTGACATAATTTCAATGAATTATAAAATATATTCTAAAAAATAAATAATTTAAATTTACTATATAATAATAGTCTCATAAAATATAAATAAAAAAAGAAAATCCCATGAATAGGACTTCACAAACCCCAAAATTCAAAATTAACTAGCTTGTTCATTCTCAATAAGAAAATCCCTTTTAAAAACCTATAAAACCAAACAAATAGACACAAAATGTATACATAGAAATATCATTCCATAAACCTCTTTGGAAAATGATGATGGTTAACAATAATGCCTCATAGAATAAACAAAATTAACTCCTCACATACATCCTTACAATTCCAACCAAAATTCACCATGACTTAACCATAAAATATAACTTCCATATATAATAACATAATATCATAATAGCATATTACTAAGGTAACTAGAACCACTTATCCTCTGATCAATTTTCTCTCACACCCTAATGAAATGCACTACAGGTTTCCAATCTATTTTATAACAACGTATCCTCAAACCATGTATTTTCTCATATCCAAAACCATATCATTATCATCATAATATGACATATAGTCATGCCTACCACCAAATCAGTCATAATATATATCTACCTATTACATCAATACATCAAATCCTCATCATGGTAGGGTAACATGTTTATATTGGACATCAACCTAATATAATCCACCCACAATGCATGTACATCACGGTGAATCACATTATAAATAAGACATTGAGATGCTATCCTTAGTCTATTAAAAATTCTATAACATAAACTAAGGAAATTATATTAAATTAAATATTTGTAAGACATTGTTGTGAAGGTGGTAGTGAGACATCCATTCCCTCTATAACAATGATATTTTAAAATATCATAGAACCCAAGTCCCCATATCAAAAAAGAATATATATATATAAATTTATCTGTATATCATAATAAACTAAAATGTAAAATAACAATACATATCAACCCCACACAACCCCAACATAAAAATCAACACAAAAATTGTTTCATTTATTACTATATCCTACTATAACCTCAAAATCTAGACCCCATAAAAAAATATATTTTCACACTACTAATCAATTACATCCCACAGCACATCATCAAAAAACATCAAAACACAAAAAAATCAATTTTATTGCAAAAATAATTAAATTATATATTTTTGGTTACTAGTAATAAAAAATAAATTATTTGAGATACTAATATATATTAATTTAATTATTATTTAAATAAAAACACAAACCAATTAAAACATTAGTATAATAATTATTAATTAATAATTTAATTTAATTTAATTATCAAACCATATTCTTACGATTCAATAATAAACGAAATATAGACCTCTCTCATAACCAAATCTACTATCACTTCATCATATTCCAACACCAAATACATCTACTGATTCCCTCCTAATACAATTCAATACAAAACACATCTATAATGTATAATATCAGCATCCATGTAATAAATATATAAAATAATAAATCATGAAAAATACAATAACATTCTCCCCATTCAATTATGATTCTATATTAATTTTATATAACACACAAAAATAATATTATAATTCCAATATTTCTTGAAATAAATCAATAACCCTTTTCAAGTGGTCATGACCCTTTTAAATAGAATTATATCATTTAATTAGTATTAAATAAAGATTTTACAGTAGAAGTATAAATTGAGAAAATTAATCACATAAAAAATAACCACAAATCATGTTAAACACAAGTGAATATTCCTTTTATACTTCAACATCTCTAGTTACATTAATTTTCTTATTTATTTAAATTAAAACTATACGTTTAATAAGAACTATAGTTTTTATAATCTAATTATTAATGATAAATAAGATGATACATCTAGAATATCTAGAAAAAGATTTTTTTCGATGTTTATCACACGAATAAGGAAAAATACCAAGTGAAAATCATTATTATAATGAGATATTTCAACAAGACATGTGAAAGATCATCCCCAATAATACCATGATCCAAATACTCCAAATAAAATCAAGAAAAAATTTATATCTTACATATGATAAAATAAAAATGATGAAATGATGAAAAATAAGAGTGGTAATTTATGTGGTTCAATGTGAGATGGTATCTTCTGGGTGAGCATTGATGAAGATCAAATGATACAAGAGGATGAGCATGGTCGCCCAAAACCTAGATATATAAAAATAATGGAACAAAATAAATTTATGGAATTTCATACTACACAAAGGGGACATAAAATTGTAATAAATATATAAAAAACATTATCCATATGCATATAGGGTGGTCACGCCACAATAAATCATTAATCATGAATTAATGGTGTGATCTCCCAAAAAATCATCTATAAAATCAAACATAGTATTATATAAATAATAGAAAAACCATAAATAGTTGAGTTATTTATGACAAAACACAAAAAAAATTAAATATAATGTCTTAATCACAACCTTTGCATCTCATTCTAATAATTCCTCAACCTGAATCATGGTGTAAACAAAGGGCTACGGTGAAATAATTTGAAAATATGATGAACCGTGAAATTCAAACACAAAGTATGACATCGAACTAATCCCACATATATTAAATGAAATCCATCATGTATGATTAATCTAATACTCCCAATAAATAATCAGAACAATCCATGCTACCAATAGCTTCCCTCAATTAAATTTAATATTACCAAATGTTTGTGGTCAAAGAACATTGATGTAAATAATTTCCCCATGAAACATCCATATTTATAATTTAATAATAAAATAATCAAAAAAGACCCACTTCTCAAGTCATGTGACCATGTTACAATAAACATAATACCATTTTGAATTATAATAATTATTGAAAAAAAATCAAATTATTGTATTTCTGTAATCCAAACTCTCTTTCGATAGCTATATCACCTATATAGTCTTACTTAATGGTTTGGTAATTTCCAAAAATTTACATCTGAAAAATATGAAATCTTTTTCATTGTAGACAATCAATACATAACATAAAATATAAGAAATAATTGTGAAACACAAACACTACATGAGATTTCTCTAAAAAATTATCACTACTAATAATAAAGCATTATACAAAAAACCAACATAAGAATAATAATAATATATTTATCGAGATCATGTAAAAATTCAAAATATGTCATTATTCTATGTGTGAATCTATGAATAAAATTCCCATACACATTCCATATGCTACAATTCCATGATATAGTATTAAATTGGGATATATAAATCACAAATAACACATTCCCATAAAAATATTTAGATCATAATGGGTCACTCTATTGAAATCATTTCATTCTCAACTTACAACTACACAAAATCAATGAAATAGAGACATCATTATGAACGAAAAAGATTTATCACACGTGAAAATATTATTAAATATATTCCCTTAGTATAGTGAGCTCTAACTAGTATTCCACCTCTATGCCAATCTCTAACTCCAAGCAAATGTCTGATGAAATTAAGAAATAATTAATTCCTATGTTTTAACCTCTATTTCCCATAATTTGGAAAAAAATTATGAATATGATTTATAATGATATTTTAAGATTTCATTCCAAATCAAATATTACAATCCCTATCATTCATGATTTTAACCACACTAGTTACAATACACTAATTTCACATTTAGGTACACCAAATATGTTTATATTAACTCTTCCACTAACCAATAAATCCTTAGACACCAAAACTAACTCATCTAATCCCAATATATCTTTGATCCACTTGAGATGTTATACTATATTTGAGATATGAATCAAAAAATGAATCACCTACCACAACTCTAATAGATTGATTATCTTCCCATGATCCATACACTAAAGATGATCATCATCCAATAACCACTCAAGAGCATCCACGTAGATGAGAAAATCTCACAACACAAAAAAAACATACTATTAAAACAGTGAAAAAAATCAACATACAGAAATGGGGATTAATTCATGGTCATATGAGATGTGAATCTTCAACCAAAATATTACTCTATATTATAATGAAATAATATAAGTTCCCTATTAATTGTACATGAATCTCAAAACTCATGAACAACAATATCATGAGATATTCTATTTAGATCATAAAAATAATTTCATTCCTTATTGTATAGGACATTCTGAACAACTAGTTATAACATAACTCTATCCATCAAAATTTATTAACATATAGGTCCCACTATTTGAAGTTATACAACGCACATTAGGGATAAATGAAAACCCATGTTTATTCACCAATTATTTAAATCTTCCATAAATTTATAGAAAGCTCCAATGATTCTAACTATATATTAGGTGTGATATTGTTATTCTCATGGGGAAATAACATTTCAGACCCATAATATTTAACATCCTTCGACTATATTAATGAAAATTATGAGATAAAATGATATAAAATGTGAAAAAATATCAAATATGAAAACCTGCACTAGTAATATATGGATAAATGTGATATTATAATTCTATTTAAATTATTTAAATTTTTCTAACATTGAACAATCTAAATTAAGGTATGTTCCTTCATAGTAATTCCAATCAATGGGGAATGAATCCAAGTTAACATGAACTAAAAATTTATATTAACCAATAAGGATACGAAAACAAATATGAACTATGACTTTCCTAGGTGTTTCCCATGAAAATTATTGTTTATTAATTGATGTATATACTTCCACTCACTGATGGACAACGATATTTTTTATTATGTTTACCTTATGTGTCATAAAAATTAATTTTCAAAATAGCTTGTATAACTGATGTTATTATAGAATATAAATAATTTTCTATATATTATTAGAGTAATCCTCCTATATCATTGTGTACACTAGGTTTAAATTGATAATAAATATCATATACAAATACGTGAACTCATGAAACATACATATAATGATATCTATAAAAATATTTAGGGAATATTGTTACATAATGACATATCCATGAACTCAATGTGCACATAGAGACACTTGAAGGATATATTTGATATATCACCCTTTATTACACACATATAATTATATCTAGACTAAAAGTTGATCAATAATATAAATCCCTATCACAATAGTTGACTTAATAATTTATATATCCTATAAATAAAATAATGGATTTTCATCATTATCAATTTTGACAATTTATAGTATATTTAAAACCATAGAACAACATATTATTAGTTTGAGAACAACACTAAAGCATATAAATGTGATACATTAGGATATATTAAATGCATAAGTATTATAACCTAGATTTGAATCCTTAAATCACATAACATAGAGGGTGTAATTGGATAAAAACCCATTAATATATTACAATAAATATTTTATAATTAAACAAATAAAATAATATTATTGGGGAGGGGGGGTAACATTACAGACTCTTAAATAAAGGTATTACAAAAATTCTTGACAACCTTTGAAATTATTTTTACTATACCTCTAATGAGATCGACATAAACTCATCAGGATTTGTGAAAAATTGGTTCAAAAAATCTATGGCCCATATCAATATAAAACTCACTAAAAACAACACATTATATCCTTCATCACCAGTGAAGGAAACTCACCTTTGGTCTAAATTAATAATAGTGTACGTAGAGTAAAAAAATAAATTATAAGAATTATGTTTAATTAAAATATCAATTGTAAGAATAAATACCCCAGTGAATAATTTTTCACAATGATTAGATCATAACACTATTTTAAATTAAGAAATATAGAATTACCATTAACTAGTTTAGTAGACAATATTTCCACTTAAATAAACTGTCACATATGTCGTAATGTATGGAATATGTTTGAAACTATAAAATAGTTCCAGGAACCCATAACCGTACAATGTAGAAAATATTTTAGAAGATAATAGTATGACACTTCACATGTTCCTAATCCTACCAAGTGATAAAATCTAAATATAATGTAACTCATCATTATATTCTCATAATCCATGTTACCTATACAAGTTACCATATCAATGTATGTGATCAGCACTATTCCCTGAAGCTGAAGAAAAACATAAATTAATTGTCTACTCAAAAAACAAATCCCCATCTGAGAAAAATATTTCATTCCTAAATGGATTGTTGGTAATAAGTACACATAATCATCTCATATTGAGTATGTTAATTAATATAACATCTATTACCTTGATAACCAACATTATCTATTGAGAAATAAAAATAATATTGTGCACAAAATACATTAGAAAATACTTCTAGAATAGAACATATTGTAGAGGAATCATATTCAATAGCCTTATGATGAAGGAGGAAGATGTTTCGTAACATCACTCTAACTGTCCAAACCACAAGTACCCATATAATTGATAATCTCAATAATTAGTCCGACTCATTGATGTTTAATAATGGGTTTCCTATTTTTATTTACTAGTTAATGAATGCATCTTATCAATATTCAACCCTTTACCAACATCTAAAAATACATTGAGAAAATATTAAACAAAAAATATATAATGGGAATAAATTTTACCTAGTTATTTAATGATATATCACCTTAAATAGATAAAATATCTATATAAAAATGAAATCGATTCATGAATCATCCAAAAATCTCCATTCTCATGGATAGATAGGTATATTTTTAGAGTTGACAAGAAACTAGAAATAATTATTATACTAATATGATTATGGTTGGAACACAACACCAAAATGCATCCATAAATAACCACCAAATTTTTTTTAGTGCATAGAATCCCCATGAAATTGGTACTAAAATTGATTAGAAAAATATCTCACCTAATTAGCATCTGAAAAAATCTAATTCTCTTTAGACACATGGATTAGTATAAATTTCATCCCAAAATCATCATGTTACTAGTGTGTAATTTGATTGGACAAAATCCTAGTATACTTAATTAATAGTTAATGATATAACAAATGAATCCCCTTAATCCAAGATCCAAACTCTTATTTTGAGTCAAGAATCTTGTGAAAAAAAGAGAAACCTACAAAAGGTTAATAACACGAACCACAAGAATATTATTCTACTCAATCGATACAACAATAATGTTTAATAAAATTCAAAACAATAGAAAATGAAATTAAATTTTGATTAATTACATTGATTTTTTAGTTCCCCCAGACACCATAATTCAGTCAATTGATTGAGAAAACAAAATTATTGTAATAAAATTGGGTATATACCCCACAATTAGTATGATAACATATAAAAAATCAATAAATCATGGGGTTCTTTCATTATATAATTTTTTTTCATAATTTTATATTTTTTAATAAGTCTTTCATTAAATGTTACATTCTATGTTTGATAATCACTGTTGAATGAAAAAATCAAGAGGGAATCACCGGTACCTAGATAAAAATATATCATAACTATCATCCATAACTCATAAACCAAATATTATTGATCTAACCCTAGTGTTTCACCTCTTAGGATAATACTAAAAATTGAGGTGAAACTCAAATCTGAACAATAATCAGACATGTAGTGGTGACTAATTAAAAGTTTATAAAACATATAAAATAGGATCAATTACAGATAAATTTCTTGGAAAAAAATATCAATCCACTATTAAAATCCAGGAAAATATAAATAAAACAAGATCCATAATGCCTATATTAACAGTTATTTCAACAGTTTACAAATTATAATACCAAAATGTAATTCTTGTGGGTTTAACTCCAAAAATTCCAAATATCACCCATAAAAATTACAATCTTTCTCAATCACCTATTCCGTTGTAGAATAATGTAATATATATATAAATATAAATATTTTTTTGTTTCTATATTGGTGAACAACATCTTGAATTAGTAGGATACTCCCAAAACATTCTCATTATAATTTGGAACAAGAATATTAATGCCTCCACAAATAAACAACTAAAATAATTGATCGTCTATATAATGTAAACTACCAACCTACCTCACTTTTTCTCAGTCCCTAGATTTACCATGATAGTATAGTAACATAATATCAATAGAGTATATAAAATAACTACCATAAAACTCACTAACCAATGATATAATCACATACACACCCCAATAATATATAACATGATTTTATCATTAACTCAAAAAAAATTTACACATACCAAATCTCACATCATGTACAAAAACACATCATTACCAACGTCATTTTATAATATATAGAAATATCATATAAAAGTAACAACCGTATACTATATTATTACATCATAACAAAAAATTAAATCATTCTCAATGTAGTGTAATGTGAAGATGAAGAGCATTAAACTCTCCCCTCACCTTAAAAACATCCCTCACCATGAATCACAACAAATCAACTATATTTTAATTCGGAACTCAAGTAATTACATCCTTTATATAATAGCATTTGTCCATCAAATCCTACAGTTTATATAAAAATGATAAGAAGTGAGGGAGTATATTCCTCCATCAAATCCTTCTACATAATGGTTGTTAGTGAGAAATCATTAATATCATGTTTCTAATATTGTATTCTTTAAGGATATATAACATGAGTTACATTGAATTACAAATATCATTAAAAAATGGATATATAGTCTATAAATATTTATAACACAAGAATAAAATCATAAATGATGGTATATATATTAATATTACTTACTACAGTAATAGAAACATAACCACCTCAATATAAAAAATCCATACCATATTAATTATCACAAATTAACTAAAAAGAATCCAAAAAATTTGTTAGAAAATAGAATAATAACATCCCATTTTATCAAACAATAATTAATTTCCATATTTACCATTATAAACCACATTACATTAATTATGTCACATTCTATTACAAATTACATTAATTATGATTACTAACTTGATAATAACCCCTAAAAACATTCCTATTTCAATTATTTAATAAGTGTTTCATTTTATTTCAGAATTAAGACATATTCTAATGACAAAATTATATTAAAACATATTAATCTCTATTAAAACAATATCTTTTGTTCCATCATTCCAAGCCAACAACAGCTTCGTGAACCGCTTGAATTCCTACATCAATCAGGATAATCCCTTGATAGAATGATAAAATGAGACTACCCTTACACCATATTAAAAATAAATAACACCCTAATAAAATATAAAACTACATTAATGTCTAATTCAAACAATAATCCCTCTAACCCTTATGAATCAAGATTACAAATTAATCTTGGATCATATAAATTAATGGTTCCCATAATACCAATTCATTATTATATATAAGGGCTAACCTAGTTATTATGATGATAAAAATTTATATTTTATAGAAAATGTGTTTCATATAATTAAATAACCATTGATAAAATAATCATATAAACAATCACATTGAATTTGTTAAATCACATGAAAATATAAATTCTCATTTCAATTTCTTCAGTGAATTTTTTTATCTTTTTTTGGTTTATTCAAAAAATACACCAAATTAAAAAAAATATCATACTAATATAAAAATTTAAAATAAATAACAATTCATGTCTCAAATAACTATTATCATGTGTATCTTTAATAACTGCTACATAATATAGAGTATGAAACTATGATATATGACCAACAAAATCATGAGAAAATACCAAAAGAAATTATCACAAACATACATTATAATAAAAATATCCAATAATAACTAATCCTAATAAAAATTAATTTCATATTATCCTTATAAAAAAAGGTATAAGAGATACTAGAGATAAAGGATAGAGTAAATTAACAGGTATTTCAATGATATTATCACATTATGTAAAGGATCAAAAACCAATCATATATAACATAAACATCCCAAAAACAAATCCATTAATTCCTAAGGACCAAAATATATTATCAGAATTAGAGAGAACCTGAACGGGGCACAAGAAATCAAATTAAAAAATTAAAATAAACTATATGAAAATGTGACTGATGTTGTCACACCAAAAAAAATGTGTCAATCCATAATTTCATGTTCGACCACAATTAAATTCCATGGATTATAGTTTTTTATTTTATTGAAACAATAAAGCTCTTGGAGAAATTTCATACATCATAAAACAACACCATGTCTTTATATGATCATGTAATAGACCGTTTTCTTTCAATATTAACTCAAAAACTATGTTTCAAAAAATAATGGTGAAACATAAGGATCCTAGAAAATTTACTCAAAAATAAGAAGAACCATGAATATAAAGAAAATGTATCCCCATGGTGTATATAACTCCTCCATGAAATGACATCACTCATGTATGTTCAAAATTAGTCTCCTTACACAAAAAAGAAATCAACCCTATAAATCATAAAAGCATTCTACAACCATTCCCAACAAGGTAAAAAACAATGATCTACAACCTTACATCACTGATTCGATGACCATGACATAATAACCATGATCAAGATGTGACAAATTATAAACATTAAAAAATATAGTATGTCTCATATTCCATTGAAAAAAATTCTTCCTAACACCTATAGTATATATGAAATGAAAATTAATGGTATGGGAATGCCATGTACATTAGCATAATTGAGAAATTTATATATCAACCCACCAAAAAATGGTGATTTATTATTTTCCAATAGGACCCCCCTAAAAATTAATAATAATACTCATTTATTTTATTGGATCCTAATATTTAAATGAATAATTTATCCTTCATTATTGGTTTTATCATATAATAGAATATTTAAATCTCTTATAACATGATATGAACACCCACTATCCATAATACATAACTATTGAATAATTGATGATATTAGTTCAACCTTAATCATAAGATATTTCAAAATTTAATTATCCACTTTCAAGTAAAATGTTTGATAATTATTATTCACACTCATAAAAGAATGAAAATTTGTAAAATAAATTTTTGAATAATAAACATGATAGTAAAAAATTTCATAATGTTCTATAACTCTCTAAAATTGATTCATTGTTTTCAGATTAGATTTTATTCCCTCAATTTAGCATAACTTATTTATTTGTCTATATTCCAAATAAAATCAATCATTTAAAATATATTATGTTCATATTAATACCTATTATTGAATATAATATAGATAACTATTATTTAAATGTACAAGTTAAAATATATTCTTTATTGATGTCATATTTTTTTAAATATCCATGTTTCCATAGTTTTTTTTATTCTACAATATTATTAATTTGCATTGACTTCATCATAATATATACATTAATATTAAAATATCCACGAACATTAACTATATTTTATTTTTTGTGTTATATAATGACCAAAATAATAAATATTCATTGAGGATTCATTATCTATTGAAATTAACCTTGATATGTCTACCATTATTTAAATGGTCATTCGAAGTTAACTTTGAACAATTTAATATTATCATTAATATTATATCATATCCACATATTTAAACCATAAACAATTATATTTAAATTTTATTTTTGAAATGATAACATTTTTTGGTCATAAAAAATTGATACATTCGAAATCATTCCAGAACGATATGAATTATATTTTTTACTACCGTAGAATCATCATCACTCTCAAAGAGCAAAATAATTGTCACAATACATTCTTCAATATAATTAGTAAATAAAAATGTTATTCATTATCCCGCACTTAAATGCTCTCACACATCAAAACCGAAAAATATTTAATTTATTTACATTCACATTCAAAGTCCATTCTTATGTACTTTTTAACATGTCCTATATACCATTAATTATATTAATCTTCATGAATTTAAAAATTAATACTTTGAATTTCATGAGGGAATTGTATTATGATTATAGAAATCAATCTTAATATTCCTTCATTCAGATGTATTTATAAACTCTATTTTTATATGTTTGACAATCAAATTTGTAGCAACATAATTCAAATCCATTTAACAAAATAATTTGAAAACCAATTAATATTATAAAATAGATATCAATTTTCTATTACATTAAAAAACTTGACTATTGAATTTATTGGAAATATATAAAACCCCATCCATACTAAATATGAACACATGTTTGTAAATAATTATTTAGGTAATTGATGCACTCGATGTGTGGGTGGATGAATTAATAGATCAAATTCTTTAATCATTCACCAATGAACAACATTCATCACTTCTCAAAGTGGTTGGACGATTTACTTTTTTGACATAATTGTTTTTCTTAAATATTTAATATTAATGATTTTATTAACTTATTTAAGAAATAAAAATATTTTAAAAAATATATATATAATATGAATAATATATTTATATAGTTAAAATTAAATAATTAATATTTATGTATATAAAATTATCATGATATACTATGATAATAAAATCTATTAATGATTAGGGAATATAATTGTAATTTTTTATCCTTAAACTCATGTTATGATAATGTTTTACCCAATATATACAATATTGTAACATACAAGAAGAATTATAATATATAATTAATTTGAAAGAAATAAGTAATCATTATAATAGAATTTAATTTACTATTTATGAATGTCATATTCACTTTACTAATTCATACAATAATTTTTTCTATAAAATCGAGATGTAATAAAATTATAGATAAACAAATATACTCTTAATTATTTAATTTATAGATTACAAGGTGTTCCTAAATTTTTTTAACATTCTTCAATGTGAAAAAATAACTATACATACCATATATGTCATCCTTATGTTTATATTAAAAAATTTAATTCTATTTAATTAAATATTTGGAATTTAATGGATGAGGAATTTTTACACTTCTTTTTATAGAAAAAACATTCCTCTTCATTTTAATGAAAATTATGATGTCAAAAAAAATATTCAAATCAAATATCTTTTCCCTTATTGAAAGAAATTATATGAACAAATCATTCTTAGATAAACATGATATTATTTAAATTACTAATTAATCGTCATTGATTAACAGATGAGTAATATATATAGAAATATAAATAAAATAATTTGGAATTTATAATTTTAAAATCAGAGTAGTTTTTTTAGACCAACACCATGATATAATTCTCCTCAAATAAAAAAAATTGATTTATATCGTATCTTCCACTCTAACAAGTGAAGATTTAAAATTCACAATGTTCTGTAATTTCTCATCTTATCTAGGATACATAACTAGTTCTTAAATTCAATAACCATAGAGGATGCCCTATACTATTTCATCCATCGGAGCATAAACACATCACATATATCACATTACAGTTGATATGGTTTTGGAAAATACAATGGACAACTAAAAAACATGAAACGAAGCTATATTAATTTTTATTTTTCTTCCAAATAAGATGAAAACAAGACACATATCTCTTAAAATATGGGAATTCCTCATGGTTTAAATGGATTCTGTAAAATGTTTATAGCAACCACAATGATAAATATTCACATTCATTAGATGTCACAAGCTTGTTTCCTTTTAGAGGCAGACCAATATTTGTTTTGGAATGCACAATGACAATAACTCCCCAATATAATCTTAAATAGGTCAAAACAAGAATCATTCACATAATTTAGTATTCCATGTACTTCCAAACTTTCAAATGACCATCACATAAAATTAATGATAATGATATATAATGTTTTTAATTTTATTCCCAATATAACTAATCTGTTAAAATCAAAATGAATAAGAAAAAATGATAAAACACACAAAAATAGCTTAATAACACACTAATAATATCATTATTTATAATATTCCAATATCTTGGATCGTTTTCACTATAAAAAATCTTAAATTTCCTTACATTTCATGAATTTAGAATATTTAAACCTTATTTTTCGATGATAAAATTACTTGGAGAGTATTTTAATAACATTTCTATGACCATAATGTGTATTAAATATGCTTTATTACATATTTTTAATTTTATCAAGATTTTTTTATCATTTTTGGGTCGCATAAAATTTAAAAATATTACTATATATTATAATTTCTTATTGTTATTATAATATTTTGAATTTTTACCATCATATTACATTATTATCATTCTTTTGATAATTTTATATTCCTCTACATTTTGAATATCCTATATTTTTTCTCATTTAATTTATTTTCACTCTATGAGATATCCATATTAGACCACATATAGTTTAAAATATGATTATACATATATCCATTACTGTTATAATGATTGTTATTGACTGTTTTTTCATCTTTATGTATGTAGTTACATAGAGAACATTTATATATATATATATATATTCCTTAAAATAATATGAAAGATCTTATTATTTGAACTCATGTATTAATAATTTTTTGTTTTTTTATTAGTTTAATATTTTAAATATTTATTGATACCTTAATTTATTTTGAAAATGTTTTAATAAATTCATTGTTTTATGATAAATTATAATTTCATAACATTTTATTTAAGCACTATTACTAAATATTTAAATATTATTGTCTTTAGTTTTATATAACTATTGTTCTAAGAAATTAGCCATCTTTTTGAACTATTTAGTAATTTTATCCATTATGTGTAAGGGTATTACCAATTTCATGAAATGGTACAAACATGTTTCTATTACCCCAAAAAGGATTTCCCATGTAAGGGTAACATAGATAAGGGTATCCAGTGTGATGGTATGAAAAACATTTCAAGAGGTTTGCAGCTATCTTTCAAAGCTCTTATATGTGTTATCCTAGATTGTTATGATATTAATAAGGTCAATACTCAACTAGTATAACAGTAACACCCTACTCACATAATGGTGTTCCAAAAATCCTAAATCCCACCAAAGGGTCAAACTGAAATTTTACTATTATGTATGTTTATGTTTTAATTCTTAAAATATACATAGGGTTAGGCTCAAATTTTAATTTATGTTATCTCATAAACAACAATATAGAAGGGTAAAAAAGGTTACCCTCATTAAAGTGTATGTATCATGTATGAATTCATCACCAGTAGAAAAATAGTATTACTTTACAATTAAGGACCTCAATAGGAAATGGATATAAATGAGAGAAAAAACAAATTCACCATTCCCGGGCATACAAATACATCAGTGAAATACCCAATGATGATCCAATAATATTCATTTATATATGAGTTAGTACAACGACAACATAAATTATATATAATTATTTTAGAAAAAAAATGCATTTTCATATTCCCTCCCACATATTGACAATAATATTTGCATCATCTACATAAAATTCATGTCATCTATAGATTACATTAGCTATAAAACATAAGTAGATAGTGAATTTATGAAATTATAAAAATTTAATGTACTGAAAACATTTAATGATGGATCAAACACACACTATGAAGACTGAATCTTATATTATATGAATCAAAATTTACAATATGTGGTGCATAACGCCTTCTATAATGTATCAAACATGTGTTAATGTGTTCATTGAATGAAATGATCCCCATAGTATGTGGATTATCTATGGACCTAATAGTTTCTCCAACACCTATTCAATTTTTAAAACATTTGATAGCTATTGTAGAATGATGTTTTACTAATTATTTTAATAATTTTATTAACTTAATGATTTATCGTATTTTAATAATTTTTTATTATTAACATAAAATCATATAAATATTATTCCAATTTTTTTCAATAATTTAAATTAATATTCATTAAACTCGTTATCAATGTGGAAATATAAGTATAATTAATTTTAAAATGGATTGTATATTTTATATTTAATAAATATATGTCCAACATTATTTTTATCATTTTATCATTAATCTACTAACGAAACTTATACGAAAGATATTAGAATATGATTACTAGAAAAACCACTATAGAATGTTTATACTGATTTTAAATTTCAAATAATTTATTTTATACTCAGTTTTTCATTTATTGTTATTATTCAATTATGAATTAATTGTTCTAGTTTTTTTATACTTTTGATTATTTGACTAAATAAGATTTATTATAATAAAAAAATATGATTTTGTTTTAATGAGTTCAATGTATCGATTAGAGGAAACTAAAATAGAATAAGAAAAAAGTTAGGGAGCTAGAATGATAAAAAAAATTATTCTTATAAATAATTATTAGGTGATGTAGTTTGAGTTAATCGATATAACATTCTCAAGTACTAAGATCTTCTATGAATTATATATAATTTATATAATCATGATGCAATGTCAATTTCTAATTATTTTATTGTAAATATTGTCAATTATTTTTTACCTACATAGAATTCTACGAAATATTTATATGCACTTATCATTATTATATTCTATGTTTTTATAGTGTTATATTTTCTTTAATATATTTGTAATAGTATGTAATGGTTTTTGTTTCCCCCAAAAAAATAATATTTTGTATGGGTTATACGTCCAACCAATCAAAATTTTACTCAGTTGAGAATACTAAAAAAATGTTGGGATATATTTTTTTGTGACTCTTGTGGAAAGGAAGGTATTGGTTCGACATCAAGGTAATGTAAAATGAAAATTATTTATATAGGTTATCACTCATTTAAATGTTTGGTTTCAATGTGGGTATAGATATTATCATTGAGTATAGATAATTTGAGAATATAGAGGGACATTGGTGAGATAAACTACATGAAAAGTAATACGTTTATATTTTATTTACAAAATAATAGATAATCAACACTAAATTATAATTTTTTTCAAACACTAATATAATGACATTGAATAATTTTTTAAAATAGTTTCACATGAAATTTAACCACCCCCCTTTTGTATATTTTTTCAGTCTATCTTGGACAAAAAACTTGGTTCATAGCGAAATCAATTAAGAATTTTTTTATTTATATATAAATTTTTATTAATATTAAGATAGCCTTAATATCCTATTGAATAATATCAGTCATGTATGATGGTATGTGTTAATACAAATAATGGTTTAATACCCCAAACAACCATTTTTTTTATATAATTGATTAAATGTCTTGGAATGATTGAAAATAATAATACATAATAAATTTAAGTATTTATTAATAAATAATCATGGAGAATCAATATAGAATACCTGAAGCTGATCCAGATACAATTATTAGAAACGATATGGAAAATTATGTTTTAAACTATAAATTAATAAATATTTGTTAGTGTGTTATAAGTAGAAGTGTCTAGAGAAATGTTTCATCCTATTATACAGATTAAGATTTTTGTATAACTTTAAAATTTTCTGACTATGGGATATGAAATCATAAAATGAATGGGTTGGGAATGATTCATATAGAACACCAAATTACCATGATAGGAGAACTTAAAATATTGAAATAGATATTTTGCCAATATAAAAGTATTAAAAATGTTATAATTGATCATTGGGAAATAAAATATAATAACACCATTTTTAAAATAATCATTAGAGAATTAATAAAATAATCATGAAAATAAATAGTCCATAGATGAATATTGTAATTTAAAAGAGTAGAAATTAGATGAAGTAATTGGTTATTTACTATGGTGTGATATTAATTTAAAACATTTACTGATGAGGGGTCTAGAAAAAAATGTTTTTATTTTTCATTTATTTATTATTAATACTATAACTCATATGAATATATTTTCTTATAATTTCATAGTAATATGAAACATTTTATCATGAACTAATTCAAATTTTTGAAAAATAAAGCTGGAATGTGGCAGTTCAAATGGAGCGACAAAAACATGTACACAAAAAGAAATAAATAAAAAAATAAAAAAATATACATAATATATTATTATTCATGGGATGATGGGAAAATTCATATTGATTATCCCAATCCCAAGCATTATATGAATTTAAATGAAATGTAGAAAAAATGGAAGTAACTTTTTGAAGATATGATTAATCAGATATTTATATTAATATAGATATAATAGATGTGAAAATAATTAATTGAATCCTTATTTTATGTCTACACATTATAAGGTACCAAATTCATTATTTACACAAATGGATCCTCATTATAATATTTTTCATAATGAAATAACAAAATATAACAAATAAATATAATCCTATTAGAGTTTTTTTTATTATGTGAACTCAAAAGTTAAAAAATTAAGTAAAGAAGATAAAAAATTACATAATGATAGATTTAGGATTATAGGAAAATATATAAACATAAAAATAAAAAAATAATATGTAAATGAATATGAGAAAATAAAAAGATAATTTTAAAATAAGAATAATAATTACCCATAATAATGATTATAAAAATAATTATAATTCCTTGTATTTTAACTAATAGAATAAAATGACTGAATTAAATATTTTCCATTAGTAAATGATATAAATAAAAAAGGAAAGAATAATTTATTATTGGAGGAAATGGAAAAATTTCACAATTTTTTAAAGAATATTATGCAATAAAATAAATAATTTATAAATATAGCTTCAGGTTCTAATGAGACAATCACTATGGATTTATAATCCTGTCCAAAAAATAATATGTATATGAATATATATATTTATATTCTTATATAAAAATTATCTAATTTCCCTTGAGGAAATGAAAAATATGACAAAATTATGTCTATGGTGAAGCAAAACTATAACCATAATGGCTTGGGTAATATAACATTAACTATAAGGATTAATTGGAATAATTTTGTTAAATGATTAAAAGGTATTTTATCTAGTGTAACAGACATTAAATATTAAATGTAATGACATTATATATCATCCAAAATCATTATTACACATTAAATCAATATTTTTTACATAATTAATATCTTAACACAATCAATAAGATCAAGTGTTGTACCATATTTGGGAGATAAGTTATACCATAAAAAATCATAAAACAAGGATAGAACATATTTATTGAAAACATCCATAACATGCTCTTAAATTCATAACTCTCTTGTAAAACATAATAGGATAACAAGGGGAATAAAAAATAATAGGGTGAGGTATATCATGGTATGTAAATAAAAAAACAGAATCATGATGAAATTATAACATGTCAATTAATTGGAATTTTAATGAGACATAAAAGGGTATAAGTCATAATCCTAAATAATTAGGTAAGATATAACATGATATCATAAATGCAACATAGGAATGTGTAAACAACAATAATCCTAAAATCATAAGAATATGTCATGTTTAACCACTAGAAAATAATGACATAATGTGGTCATGATAAACTAGAAATTACCAGAAATTCCATGTTATGGGAATAATTATTATCCTTTGCATTGGAGCTCTACATGGGAATAGTCATCATAATCATATCACATACGTGCCTTTGTATTTCATATAAATCATTAAACGTACAATCATTCTGAAAACTTTTAATTCCATTATTATCGAGTGTAAAATAAGAAAATTTAATTCCCAAATAAAATATGTATATTTAAGTCTAGTTGAATATACATGAGTGGAAATTGATATTGTATTCACAATTCAAAAACATAGCATTTAAACATTCCAATATTATTTTTGCATCACAAAGACAATAGATAATAAATAATTTGTTTTCATAATAATAGTGAAAGAGGATTATAATCACATTGAAATAATAAAATTATTAATAAGGATATATAATAACATAATCATAAATGTACAAATGGGAATTAAAATTAATAATACAAAAGGGTTCTTATAGAAGTGTTTTAAAAGGGAAAATAATATGATTATTTTGGTTGAATAGCAACTGTACATAATAAATCATTTAATGGATTAAAAAAATTTAAAGGGGACTATAATTAGTTTTAAAAAATAATGGTTTTAAAAGGTATGTGTTATTATATCCTCGAATATGAAATAAATAAATAAAAATCATAACAAAAAGGAGGTTCTTGAATAATGTGGAGAAGTAGAGGATCCCATACCATTAGAGATCATGTCCAAAAGTAATAGAGGGCCTTCATGATATACATTGGAACCTTGGGAGTGGTATATAGTTGAATGTGTTGGTTATGGTTATGATATATGGGTTTTTAGTGAATATAATTGGAATATTGGGGTTATATGTAGGAAGAGAGATTAAAATTCATTATTATATACTTAACAATAGTTTTAGACACTATAAAATAAATTTACCAAAATAAAAAATCAACTGATGAATTTTCCCATGGTTTATGAAAATAAAAATAGTTTTAATAATTTTATAATACCATTAATTGTTCACATTAAAATTATATCACCAATGACGTTGAAGGGAGTAATGTTTACAAATAATTGATCTTCAAACTATAAAATTTGATATAGGTTTTGGAGGATTCATAAAGGGTATATAAAATTTATCAAATAAACTCAAAGTAAAATTGTTTTAATGATGATATATATATTTGGTTATGCATAACTTTTATATAAAATATTACATTATTTTTTAATTATAATTATGAAATAAAAAATCCATATTTTGTCCAAATTTTATTTTTACCTGAAAAATCATTTGTTTTAGAAAATTACAAAAAAAATCACCATCATATAAATTATAAGTAATAATTCCCAAAAAGTAATATTTATTTTATAAAATTAATTTTCAACATATTATAGTTTATAATTTTAAATTTAAATCCCCATTTACTAGAAACTAATAATTTTTTTGACAATAATTGTTTTCTAACTCTTAAAATGTGCATTTTCACTTCAATTAATTGTATTATAATTTATATTTATATACTAATATACAATATTCAAATTTAAAAAAAATATAATTTAAATTATAAATTAATTAATTCCTCAAATGAAATGTATTAATTTTAATTCCATATTTCCCAATGATACAATTTATGTTTTATAATAGAAAAATTTAATTTTTTTTCAATTTTTTTTCATTATTATATATAGATTTAAAAAAATATGTAATAAATATAATAAATATATAATTTAAATTAAAATTATCATATAATTAATTTTAGGGTCAAAATATATATCAATTAATTAAAATAACACATATCATTATGGGTAAACTGTGATACAATGACATTTTTTGTGGTGGTTTGACAATCAAGGCTTCTTCCATTATGTTGATGAGGTTGAACATCTCTGATAAATGTTTTCAATAATTATTTAGATGTTGATTATCATCCTTGTATTGGTCAAGGGAATATTTAAGATATTCTATCTCATGTTGAATATCTGATAATAGGTTATCATATTGTATAATCCTACTTTTCATGGATATCACATCCTTTGTTTGTATCAATGGACATTATCATAACCCTGAATATATAATTATCATTAAACCACTATTCAATTGTTATATAAACACTGACTATGGTTATAAATTTAATTTCTAATTATAAATGGATATAATAAATGAATTGAAAGTATTTTATATAACCATATTAAATAATAAGAAGTTTAATAAATCATAAATGAAAATTTATTATATAAAATTTTGGTAATTATATTATTACCAATTTCAATAAATTTTCCCTAGAGATTATAATTTCATAATCTAAAATAGGTGATTTTTTTTATTACTTGTTTTCATATGTTTCCAATATTTCTTCCTCAAACTTATGGTTCCAACATGGCACATTGGTTCATTGTATTATTTGGTAAGATTTTTTCTATATGATCCAAGAACATATTTGTCTCAAAGACAATGTTATTATTCCAATGATATAATAGATAGATATAACATACTTTAGGGAACTAGTATATGATTCATTAATATGGATACGTGGATGTAATCATGAAATTGAGACCTGGTTGGTGGGTAATATAGTCGATATGACACACCTTTGATGTTGTTGAGTACATCAAAAGAGACAATGTAACAAAGAATTTTCTTACAATTATTCAAAACACTCATGAATTTATTCTAGGGAGATACCAGGAGGATAACCCAATCTCTTACTTCATACTATATGTTTCATTGACTATTGGAAGCACAAATCTATTTTTTGATTCTATGTAGCATTGGTGCATTGTGAATAGTCTTGACTTTTTTCCATATTTCATCATCCATTTCAAGACCTAACAGCTTGATTTCACTAAATTCATCCCATCATGAATATGTTCTTAATTTCATACCATACAGGGGCCCATAGGTAAAATATTGGGTCTCTATTTGCAATCAATTATTGTATTGAAACATAATCATAGGAAGATGTTGATCACATGATTTTTTTAATTCCATCCAGCATGCTCTCAAAATTTCTCGAATAATATAAATATTCATCTAATATTTTCCACAATTTTTTGTGTGATTATCCATAATTAAGTTCAACATATTATTCAAAGTGTGTTTTAAACTATTCATGTACATGGAGGTAAATGTTGGATATTTGTTTCATCTAATAGATAGTGGTGTTCCATGAAGCCTCACATCTTCTCTAATTTATATCTATGAATGTTGATAATGTAATTAGTCTTATATAATTGTAATTAAGTGGGTATTATTTGTATATAGATCCACCAAACCCCATATAGAATTACGTTTTCTTGATTTATTCATAAGACCTGTGTCAAATTACAGGGGAATTTTATCCCATTTCCATATATGAATGTGTAATATTTTCATCAAACCATTATAATTTTTCCTCAAAACGATCACTTTATGATATATAAGACACCTTGATATATTTATTTTAATATTATTCTTCATATTTGTCACACTAGTGTCTCTCTCCTATATCGTAATAATATATCATAATCCCTTGATGGATGGGTAAGGATGAGCTATGTTAGTAATACAGTAATTCCACCACTAACTCTGGATATAAAGCTTCACATTGTCCATAAAAAATATTAAAAATAATTCCACATTAATTTTAAACCCTGATGATTTAAATTTCCTTATATATTTCACCTTATTTCTAATTTATTCATCATCAGTTTGAGAACCTTTATCTTCTCTTTAAGGGATAGTTGATAAATAAATTTTGAATGCAATACTAATGTTCATTCCTTTATGATTCATATTTATATCATCTTCATGTCTAAGATGGTTAATTCTTTCTCAACCATCATTAACGATAATTCTATAGGATCCATTATATATAGATCCACTTCAACATTATTTTCTTTCCCAGGATGATAGAGGATTGAAGAGCCAAAGTCTTTAATAAGATCTATCCTTTTTCTATTTTTCATATTCAAATCATCATTTTGTGAATATATAATTTAGGATCATAATATCCATATATATTTTATAGTTATACTCATATTTATAAAGATACTATATTTTGAATATTAAGATCATTGTAGAAAGCTCTTTGTCATTAATTTGATCTTTCATTTCATGATGTTTAATATTCATGGAGGCATATGCTATTAATTTTTTATTTTCCATTAGTAAATATCCAAAACCTTTTCAGATGTGTCACTCAAAATCAATATTAATATATTATTGTTATTTAATTTTTTTAGGTGTTTTGGTTGAGGTTTGTGTTGAGTTTCAGTCATTACATTTTAGATTTTGTTGATGGAATTTTTTTATAGCCTTGTGCATGGTTATTATGAAATGTATTGGGAGAAATATTATTTATTTAGATTTGGTGACACTAGAATGGTCACTACATTGTGTTTAGATAAGTCATGGATAATTTAGTGGGATATCCATGTGTTTTGGTTTTAATATTAGGGGATTTCTGAACTTTTTCTGGTCACATGGCGTGATTATGATTTAGCTAGATCATGAAACTAAAACCTATAATTTTTTAAAATTTTAATAGTAATAGTTTCATGGTTTTAGCATGGTTTATAAAACAATGTAGAAAACCCATATAACCCATTAAAACCAAAAAAAATGTTAAACTTCAAAATCTGATTTAACAGATTCCACCAGTGATTTCGATCCTAATAAGTTGGGTATTGAATAGAGGGTACCATATTTTCTCTATTCTGTGTCTTAGGACACTTTTGGGGTATTTATCCTTGACTATTAGTCATTCTTCATGATTTCATCATCAAATCCCCCCACATCTTATTCAACTCTTCCCTACCATTTCATGGTATACATGTAGATTAGATTCCTCTTTTATGAAACTTATGGGTAGAGCCATGATGTGGGAATGGGTTTTCATTGATTTTTGGGTGTGATTAATTTCCATTAGGATCATATCATCCATACCTTTAAGTTACACTGAGTTCTCACATCATTAATGTAGTTAATTCTATCTATTTCATTAACAGATTTTAAAAATTAAGTGTTATTGTTTTAATTCATTAAAATGTAATAATCCTACTAGATTTGTTTTCATATAAATTTATTGGGTTATTTCATAATGGAAAATTGGTGTGAATTGGGTTTTTCTTGGGACTTCATAAATATTACTATATAAATGCACACCAATTGATCGAGAAAATTATTATTGGACTTTTTAAATGAAATTTTGTATTTAGAGGGTCTGTTTGATTTAATATCTTTTTTTTCTAGTAAGGATTGTGATGTGATCCTCGTGTGTGATTTGTGGTGGTTATTATGATTGATTATCTTGTGTAATTTTTGATATTTAATAGTAAATAATGTCGTATTATTTGAAAATTGTGTTTGAGTACATTCTTATTATAACATTGATTCATAAAGGGTTTAGTTGGACGATGGAACATCCATTGGTCAACAAGGTGTTCAGATGGATGGGAATTAAAAATATTATGTTTTCTTTGATTTTTTATTTTTCAAAAAAGATATAATTTATTCCCACATTCTATTCCCAAAATGGTTCTTTTGTTTCTAAATAATATTTTTGTACCTTGGGTGAATTCAAAGGTTTTTTAAAATTTGTTATTAATTATAATTTTAATATTTGACAAATTGATATTTTCATTAGAATATAAATACAATAAGGGACAATTTGGAAGCTTTCTATTTTGTGGTGTGCTTTATCTTGGATTTAGAGAAATATTTTGAAATTATTTTTTAACTGTATTTTGGATTGAAATATTATTTCCTCGGTTAGAATTTTATTTTGTTTTTGATGATATTGTGGTTTTAGAAATATATATGCCCTGTTGGAATAATGGTTTTTCTTGAGTAAGTTTTTTGAATCTTGAATGTTATGCCAACCTAGGTGGAATCATTTTTTTGTGGTAAGAAAGTATGTATTATTATTTCGGGATAGCTATTCATGAAAAGAACTTATCATTTCATAGTGTACTATTACCATGGGATTCCTTGGTGACATCAAAATTGTTGAGTGGAGGTTTTTTATGGACCCCCTATCAATAGATAGGTACCCCCTAGATGTGTTAGATTACAGATGGGTTTTCCCTCAAGTGAGTCTATTTTAGAGTTTCTAGTTTGTTTTTAAATATAGTGATTCACCATATTTTAGTTGGTTAGTCAGATCTTAGTATGCCCATGGATTTTCTCAAGATATGTTTAGGAAATGCATGTGGTTACTATTTATATGTTCTTTTTTTTTATTTTTTAGTTTGTTTCTTGTTTTTTATCATTTTAGATTTTTAAGCATATCCTTCTATGACTTGATAAGGATTAATGTGTGGAATATGGTTTCTAAAGTGTAAAATGTGTTTTCAAAATGGGAATGGGGTGTTTTTTTAAAAAGGGATTGTGTATTTTTTTTTATAAAAAATGATAAAATTCATTTTTATATTTATTTCAGTGTACTGTTTTTTTACTATTTTGGGAAAGTAAATATATATATTATATGGTGGTTTCCTAATGAGTTATTAAATCTCACACAGTACTAATATTATTTAGTATAGGTAGAACTGATTTATTTTCAAGGTTGAGGTTTCCAGTTCATGTTTCCTTTGGATCATGATTGTTTTATGGTTAGTGGTGTCCAATAGATCACGTGAAGATCATATAAGAATGGTTTTATTAGTTTTTTATTCAGGTTATACTATGTTAGATTGATGTTTAATTTGGATCAATTAGTATATTTATTGATTATATGTTGTTTTAATTTTTTTAAGTTCAATTTTTTCACATCGATCCAATTTTATTCATGGTATAAATTGATCCCATTATAATATTTTGATACCAAACACTAATTTCAGTCTAATGGGGATTAGGAACCCTATTTGGGTCTTCTATTGGACCTGGTTGGGTGTTTGGTCAGATGGAATCTAGGCCGATTTCATTAAAAAAAATACATCAAATGAAGACCTTGTTTTTTGGGGTTTTATGAAGATTTGAGAATATATCCATTGGAACATGGTAGGTTTGTAAGTGAAATATTATATGCAAAATTTCTTGAACTAGTCCTCATGTTGCTGGGGGTAGTCCAGTATTTGATACTTTTTTCATTATTTTGGATTGAGTAGTGAAAATGGAGGTAATTTTTTGTCATGTTGTGAACTCACGTGGAGTAGTGACCCATATGGAGTACGAGTGCATAGTTCAAGTCCCCCTTTATTTTTATTCATATATGTTTAATGAGACACTAAACATGTTGATGGGATATTCATGACTAATATTTACACATTTCTAGAGTTTATTGTGAGTTGTTATTTTGTTTTATATTGGATGGTGTTGGTTTAATTTAAAAGGGGAAATTGTATTTGATCAAATAAATTCTAAAAACGGAATGTTATTTTTAGCCATGGGATTTGTTATAATTTACGAACATAATGATTAATTTGAATTGGTAAATTGGGTTTTATCATTTTAAAAATTTATTTGGATGAAGGATTTATATAATTAAAATGAAATGGTTTTTTTTTTGAAATAGTATTTTAGTTTTTATTGTCATGTATATCTTATGGGACGGGTTTTAAGGTATCTGATTATCTATGGATGAGTTTTGAATGATGTATATATTATTTCTCTGTATCATTTTCATTACGAATTTTCATTCTAGAATGGTCCTTAATGAATTTAGTGGGTCTTTTCTTGTTACTGTTTCTAATATATTTTTAACTATCAACCATAATGAGCAAGTTTTATTCGAGGATATGAAATGGATAGATAATATTGATAGTGTCATTATATCATTGGGAACTCCTAATTTTGTGTCAGTGTATATTGTTTTAGGTGAGTGTGATGATCTGAATTTGGATCACATAAAGGTTATTATTACCATACCATTCTATGATTTAATTAATTGATATATATTTAAGACAAATTTCAATAAAATTTTCATACATAATGAGGAGTAGGAGTGGAAGGTTGAAGAGCTATTGGTAATTTAGTAGTGACAATGATTAGTGAAATCTTATGTTGACTAATACAAGTATTTGGATTCTTTCACAATTGTGAAAAATTCTGAGGATCATCTATGAATAATTATTCATCTTGGGTCTTTTTCATGAGTTCAAAGAGTGTGTATGTGAATCTATTTAATTAATGTTAAATAAGTTCATGAATGAATCATTTTTAGTTGAATTGAAATCAGTTTCAATAGATGAACATGTTTCACTTAGTGGAACTAGAGGTTTCCCATCTCAGGAGAGGTGTGTGTAGAACTATCCACTTTGAGGGGGCCTCTATTTCTCCATAGATTATCCCTTGTTATATATTTGACCCATGTGCTTCATGGGTGTTCAGTTTGGGTATTCAAAGTCATCATTCCAAGATCCACCACATTAATTTTATCATTTAAGATTTCTAGGACATTATGTAAATTGTTGTAAGAATCATTACTAGAAGTAGAAGTATTGATTAAGTGATTGTTCAATATTTATTGTGGGGAAACAAATGCTTTAGACATCAAGAATCCACCTATTATTCATATTGTGAAGCTTATCACATAGTCATGAATTTCTAGGGCTGTGGGGAACATCGGCCCAACATTTTTCACTATCATGGAGGGGTGATGGGTTATGTTCCATACTTTTTCATTTATATTGTATGTTCTCATCATTGTAATAGTATTTTTTATATTGTTCTATTGTAATCTAGACCATGGTTCTAATTGTGTTGTGATTTGTGGACATGTGTTCATTCCCGTGTGTTCTTACTAATTTTATGGATTGGTATTATTTCATGGATATGCTGGTTTTAGATATTTTTTTTCTTATGGAAATGATGAATGGTTGTTTTTCTCATTGATCATTTATTATGACTTCTGTGGGATATCCCCTTAGTGTGGGTGGTTTTTTAGATTTCATCGTAAAATCCTATGTTAGTTGACCTAGTGAATGTTTAATGTTTGAATTTTTTATTTTTGAGGTTTTTAGGTGGATTTTAGTCCTGTGTATGATTTGTGTGAATGGTTTTAGGGTTAATCGTACTGATTATAAAGGTAGGAAGCGTTTTCAATTTAAAATCATCTTTCAATGTTTGACCAAATCTGTTTGACAATATCATGGATAGATCCATGATACGTTAGAAGAAGAAGTGTGTGGAATTGGTATGGTTTCATGGGGTTTAGCAAACAACATGCCCATGGTTGGGTAATCCATGTAGCAAGCATTCTATAATCCTCTACAATTTGGTAGTATCATTTCAAAAGGTATGTTTATGGATTGGGAAACTGTGCATCCATCATGTTCAGGGTGACCCACTTCTTCCATAGGGTTCAAATAGTTGTCACACAGTTTTTTGTAGCATGTGGAAAAATAGTGTGAGTTTCCCATGTCATTATAAGTTAGAATTTAACAATTTTGAATGTAATATCTAACCCTGATTTAGGATTCCCCATAATATGGGGTGTTCTTAGTTTTTGTCGAGAGATTCCATGATGCACTGGTTAGATGTAGTTCTATGGTGTTAGTCAAGATTATGGTGTTGGGAGAACCTTTTCTTACTTTACCAATTCTTTTCTTTTTGTCTTCTCCTAGAGTTATTAAATTGTGACTAGTGAAGTGAATGTTCACCCCAAGGATCATAGTTTCATTTGGATTCTTTAATGTTCAGGATTGATTTCTATTTACTATACGGCTGGGTGAAAAAAATGGGGAAGAATGTTTTTTTAGTTGGGAGAATTGTCACAATATGATAGTAATATTCTTTTATTTTCATTTCTTTTTGGATTTTTTTTTATTTTGGTTAAGGTTCAAGTAGATTTTCTTACCTTTGTATTTGGGTTTTAGTGGTTTTAGTTTTTATTTAGACATGATAAAGGTTATCACTAATATTATTGGGAGAAATTAGTGTGGTCATGTGTTTGTGGCCCCCATTAGGCCACTAAATTCTATTTATATAATTTTGGGATCATTGGGGGGAATCATTAAGTGTTTGGGGTGAAATTGGAGGGGTTTTCACATTTTATGGAACATACTGCTTGAATAAGGTCAAACCCATCCATTCAATAGAAACCTAAATGTTTTGAAAATGTTTATTGTATCAGTCCCACGGTTTTTCCAAACTTTGAAACATAAAACTGAATGTTTTCGAATGGTTTCCATTATCATACATATAGTTTTCACATAGAATACAAAAATGTGTAGAAATCTCATGCATCCCTAAAATAATAATATTTTTTAAAACATGATTTATTAGATTCTACATCCCATTTTAATCTCAATCAATTAGGTAATGACCATAAGGCTCCCTTCCTTTATTCTACTTCACCATAGACCACTTTTTGGGTGATTTATCACCAAAGATGATTGATTCATACATCAAAACTTTTCACTATTCATCCTTTCATCTCCCCTCTCTTATTTCAGAATCCAATTTTTTCTTGGATACCTATTGAAAAAAACTCAACGGCTAGAGGGATTATTTGCGATTATGTTTTCTTAAATAGTATGGTTGGGGTTCACCATTGGCATTAGTTCTTTCTTCCCTTGGAGTCTCATTGTGTTCAAATTTTGTTGAGTTAGTTGCTTCCATTGATTGACTTTTTGAAAAAAAAATTGATTCTTGAAATTTATTTTAATTATTTCAAATGTTATAATCCTAATTTGTGTGTGTTATTAAAACTTTTTAGGTGATTTCATGGTGGAAAATTTGTTCAAATTTCATTTTCAATGGATTTCATATATATTCATATATATATATTAACACCAACTGTTTCAAAAGATTAAAATTAATATTTTAAATTTATGTGGTTATATTTGGTTTTTTTTTCTTTGGATCAGTTTTCTTATCAACGTAGGACTGTAATATTGTCTTGTTGTGTGAGTTTTGAGGGATTTTATTATTGGTTCACGTGTCTGACTTATTTCCCATTATATAAAAGAAAATAGTTTTCTTAAAAAAATGGTTACTTTCATTTCCTAATATGTATAATTAAATAGTATAAATGGATTTTGGAACATCCATAGCTACCCGAGGTTTACAAAAGTATTGGAATTCAAAAGGTGATGTCATTTAAAAATGATGTTTCCCATGAAACAGTTATTTCAAAATGTTTCACCTTTCATCCCTATTTATTTTCTAAATATGATTTATTGATTTCTAAAATATTTGTGGGTTAATTGAGTAAATTTAATGGTTTTCTAAAATTCCTTTCTAATTTAATTGACTATTTGTAATTTTGAGATGTGGTTTGGACACTAAATGGTATAAGGGCCCATTTGGCACATCCCCATTTTGTGTTATGCTTTTCCATGGTTTGGGGGAATGATTTGGAACTGATTTGTAAATGTTTTGGGATATTAAATTTTAAATCTTGGGTTCATATTTGATTTTTTTTAACCGATTGTGGTTTTGGAAATATAAATTCTCAGTTGGAAAAATGGTGTGTTTTGAAAAGTGATATTGAAACTCATTTTGCATGTCTTCCTGGATAGAACATGTATATTTCGTCTGGAAAGACAGAAACCCTTATAAATGATTCCAAAATAGTTGGTTATCTTAAGGGTGTCATCAGTATTTGGGGGAAAAATATATGTCAGTGGAAGGGCACGAGATCTATGGGTGTAGGGACCTTCCCCTTTCACTCTGTCTATTACAATGAGATTCTAAGGTTTCATATAAAGGATTTGGTGGTGGTTTCTCATCTACCCTAATTAGATGGGTGGGAAACACGTGATGTTTTAAAGGAAATGTGGATTGTTCCACTGTTGAGACTAGTGTAACTTATCCAGTTAGTTATTGATTATAAAGTTTCACCATGTTCTAATAGGTGAGTCTCATCTTTGTACATTCAAAGATTATATCAAAGGATGTATAGACTATGTCTAGGGTTACTATTTTATGTTCTTATTTATTTTTTAATTCCCAATAGGTTCCTATATGGTATTGTTATATTTTATTTTTAGCACATCATTGAATCGCATTAACTGGATCCATATATGGTATTTGTTTTCTATAAAGGTAAATTTTGGATGAAAATGTGAATTTTTCATGTGTTGTTCTCAAAAAGTAAATGTTTTTTTAGTTTATTAAAAATGATAAATCCCCATTTAATTATATTTATTTAAGTATTATCTTTGCATAATATTTTTGTAAGGTAAATGTATTGATTCTATGGTGGTTGCCTAATGATTTGTTAAATCTAACACACTACATGAACCATTCAATGTCAATAGATGCATGTTTTTTTCTTCAATGAGTTTCTAGTTTGAGTATCAGTGGAGTAGTTTGGTCTTGTGGTAAGTGGTGATCAAGAGGTCTTGTAGAGATAATGAAAGTGTTTTTTGGTTTAGATTTGTGTCCATTTGTAATTTTTTTTATTTTTTTTGTATTTGGATCACATTGTATATTTATTGATGAATTTTTATTATCATTTTATTTATTTTCAGTATTGGTACTTATATCAAATTTTATTCTTGGTATAAACCATTTCCAGTACATTACTCAGATCATGATAGTTGATTTCATCCCATGAAGATCGAGAGAACTCTTTAGACCATGCCTTTGACTAGTTCATATGTCTAGTCGGATGGCATATTGGCCTTGTTTGAGATAAGATGCATCAGATAACATAAATAATCTTTACCTACCATTGGGTAATATGAGTATAGGTGTTGTTATTATCCTTTTCATCAAATCATAAAAAAATTTCACACATTCATCATTCATGAAGGACACAACTAATTTCTATTTTGGTTATGTTATGGAACCCCACTGTCATGAAAAGTTTCATGAAAATCGATGGAAGTAACCTTCTATTCCAAAGAAACTATTAATTTTCAACAATGATGATGGTGTAGGGGAGCATTTAATTTTCACTAGTTTTTTATTGATATAATGATATGATTTTATGGGGTAACATTATCCAATAATGTATAATTATCCAACCAAAACTCGTATTTACAGTACTCTTCTATCATCATTTCATTGTATAAGGTCCCCAAAACAGTATTCAAATTCACATCATATTCCACATTTCATTTAGAGTATATGAAAATATAAGCAATAAATAATATAATAAATTTCTTCATGTAATCCTGAAATAATTTATTTGTCATATTTATAAATATATATAGTATTTATGTATCTATATAAATTTACCATGAACTTATAGTTATTGTAACTTATACAAAAATTAGTCATGAGGATATACTCATTTTTTAATTTATCATTTTAATATCCCAATTGAATATCTATATTAGATAAACCATATCTTCCTAGTATATGAATTAACATTTCATAAATCATGGAAATAGAAAACTTTTTATTTATAATGATTTTTGTGATCTCATAATAATAATTTTGACCGATTATTGACTAATCATTCATCATGGAAAGGAGGACTGATGCACCCCATCGTGAAGCACTTAGGCATTTAAACCATTTATCTAGATTTTCTTGTAGTTTATTCATTAACTCCAAATGTTAAATAATGAAAAATATTTATAGATTCATGTATATTGTAAATGCTCCAAGTATATTCTTGATTGAAATTTCAACCTCATGCTGAGGAGGAAGAGAATTCAATTATTTAGGAAATATACCAATGTACTTCCTACTGATAAAAATGTCATCAAGGATGATATTATTATTAGCCTCAATCATTTGGGAATGATATTATTTAGTATAATAAAATAATAACAATTATAGTGTTGTGGGAACTAAATAATATTCAACATCTTCTATGAACAAATGTAGAATCATATGGTGTTTTTTTATATGAAGGGTGATTTCATTCCCCAGGAATTTTTTGATGACTCGGAATAAAGAATGCCAAATTCATTAACATAATTGCATCAAATTCACTTTAATGGAGTATCATGATTTTCTATGGTAATTTATGCCAAAATAGTTCGATATGTATGGCGTTCTATATTGTGGATGAATAAATTTCCCCAATTTTTTTTTCAATTATAGCCATTCACCATGATTTGTGGTGGTGTTTCAATAGTTATACTAATATTTCATGATATAAACTACATTTTATGCCCTGAATCAAAAAGTTTCTTCAAAATTATTGAATGAATATCCATTGTACACATGACAAATTCATTTTCAGGATCCACCTTAGTAGTTATTATGGAATATTTCTACCCTTTCTACCATAGAGGATTGTGACATGGATTGTACACTAAAGACAATGGTGTTCGGAATTTGTTCTCATAGTCTCCATATTACATGTAGTAGGAACCATGTAAAATATTATGAGGGTTGACTACAACATTACACACATCCATAAAATTAGTTGGATTCCATTTTAAAAAATCACTAACTAGGTTCCATTCCATTCTGCACTTAAATAACATCATCACCCCCTTAGGTAATTCATAGGACCGTTCTTTATAGACTTTTAAAAAGAGGGATTTTGGACTTTCGTTCCAACATTATATTTAGCCATTTTATTGTCCAAAATTAAATCAATATGTTAGATATATATCCACTAATACCATTATAATAACTAACCTATATTAAATCATTGATGAAAAAATGCAATGTTTCATTATATATGTAGATTTTCTGAATCTCTGTACCTTTTAGTAGACTCAGCATTATCCCAGTAAAGAAGTGGTCAACATATATTGTAGAGAAAATGATAATGATAAAGGTGTATCTTGAATGTCTTTTTTTGTTTTCCTTGTATGACTTGATGGATTAATCATTTTTTCATGTGTTAAATGAAACCCCTCTCAATTATGAGTCAAATAGTATGAGGAGAATATATTTTTTAAATCTACAATTCTTTGCATCATGTCTCCTTAATATCACTCTCAATATTTGTATTATTGATCAATTTCAACCATTAATTAGCTTCTCCATCCATATTACTAGAAAAAATTACACGGTTATACTACTCAATAAATTGAATAATGGATATGATCTCCTCAATGGAGTTGATACATTGTTCCATGATTATATAATTAGATGGTCCACTGAATGTTTGAGGCCTTGGTCACATAAATGTATCAATTGAAACATTTTCAGTCATATATGGTATTTGGTAATTCCTCATGATTTAGGTTACTATTCAAAACCTGATTTAATATGGAATTTATCATTATGAATTTAGTGATTATCTCAATCATCACGTTGGGCTTCTTAGTTTACCAGTAAGCACATTTCCCATGATATTTATTGTTTATTTGGATTCCATTATATTAATACCTTGAAAGGAATAAAATAATAATTTTGGTTGAGTACTTTTGAACTGTATAACCTATAAACACAAAACCATTAACATTAATCGAGTGAGTTAGATATGAAACATATTACCTAACTTATTAATTAATAGGATTCATACAATCTTATCAATAATAAAATTCCTAGCATAGACTCGTATGTGAGTTTTATTCCATTAACAATCTTTTTTAATGTGCATATAAAGTAACCAAAGAAAATATATTTGGATTTTGAAACAAGGTGTGTATAAATGCTCATTTCCATGATCCAATTTTCAAACAAAGCTACTTAAATATTTTATTTTTGGAGTTATTAGCCCAAAGTACATCAATTCTTGAGCCACATCAAAATATTGTGTATTATAATTTTTAGATTTCTTATATACCACTAACTCTATACATTAACAAATCATGGGGATATTTTTATATTTTTTGAATTATAATTAAGGATTTTTATTGCGTTTTTAAAACACAATCTGATCAATAACTATACATTCCATTGATATTAACTATGTAAACCCCTATTTTTAATATACATTAAATAATTTTTTATTACATAATGATTTTATTTACAATATCCATAATATTAATTGTAAAATTTTATTTTAGTGATTTTGTACATTACATAACATCATAAAACTAGGTTACGACATCTTTATTGCAAACTTCCTTAATATACACTTAAATATTACTCTTTCTTCTAAATCTGTATGAGATAACATGAAGATATACATATGATTGGGGTGTGACACAAATCCTAGTAAGTGGAATTAATAATTCACAACATAATGAATGTATTACATGTTATTCAATATATATTGCAATGGGACATAAAAAAGGTAAAATTTGTTATATTGAACAATGAGGTATGATACAACATGATAATAGAACGGTAACGTGGTAATGTGGTAACAACATTATACATGACATGATTAGAATAATTCTAAATTAAACACCATGATATCATAATTGAATGTTATTAGGATAACTACTAATGCACTATACATGTAACCTAATGAGAGTAAAAAATTACACAATTCATTGAAGTGCTATCTTGGTGCACACATCATAATTATATCTGGAACAAGCATAAGTGTTCCAAATAGATCATTCAACATATGATCATATTTTTTTACATTTAATTCCATGACTAAACAATGTGGAATACATACATAGATGTTACAAATAAAATAATGAAATGCATGTCTAGGTGAATAACCTTAATTGTAAATGTTGATGGGTTACTATAAGGCCCCAGCCTTAAACCATACATAATATTGAATTAAATGAATAATTCACATTGCAGATCTTTTCAGGTTTAGCATTTTAGATAATTAGATCATGAAACATGTATTACATTCCACATTTAAGCTAAGTGGTTACATAAAAGATAGTATTCATTTTTCCCATCAAAGGAAACATATTTAAAATAAAACATGGATTCTTTCTTGACACTTTCTTGACAATATCATCATATCATATACCTTTCCCTTGACCTGTGAAAACATTTCAAAAAAACATTAGAAGAGCATAAAAAACTCAGTAAGGGATATAAAAATATGGAAAGGAATCATGAGTACATATATACATAAGAATGAAATCATACTTTACCCATAAAACATAAGCACTTTAACATACCTCATCAAATCATGAATAAATCTTAGAAATCATAAGACATAAAGGTAACTTGAGGAATACATAACATTTTTACATTGGGAGTAACCCTCTTGGTTACATTTGGAATACTCATCATCGTATATTCCCGAAATCTCTTTGGAGAAACATTAACTTTTCACTCCTTCGCGTTACCCAATGCATTGGAGAGATATATCGGGCTCACCCTCCCTTAATTTATCACGGAACCACCCGTCTACATAACAATGCCCAAGTACCATAACATAATCGTATCACATAAAACATACATAAAGGAAACATAAAATTTCCACATTTCAATCACAAGATATCAATAACACAGTGATATAATAAAAAAATTATCAAAACCATTTTAAATACCAAAATAAAAGAAAAGTAAAACATGGTATTTATTTTTCTTTTAAAAAAAGGTATGGCTTGTAGAGGAAGCCGAAACTCAAATAATTGGCACAGCGGCGGAGAAGTCGTTGTTTCCACATACGTACGACAAAAAATTACCTTTTTTCATTTATTAAAATGCTTTGTATAAAAAGATTTCTTTTGGATAAATGTAAATGTCAAAGGGGTTTATACACATTATAAAAGAAAGTTCTGTATAAAACAAAATATTCCTCAATGAAAGGATATTGAGACGAAGTCCCATACCTCGGGTCCGACATGAATCAATTGTTCTTTAATCTCCTGAATAATACACATGAGTTAATTTCTAATTGCTTAATAAACTTATTCATGTTCATTATTCCTTTTATATCACTTATTACCATGTCATGAACACTGTGTAATTATTTTATTTAATAACGTTCATTTTAACGATCATTGGTACTTGAGTCAAAATATGCTATTTATAATTACAAGTTGTTCATGTATACATTATATACAGAGTTATAATCATGATTTATATATCATATATATCATATATATCCAGTATATACATGTATTCATGATATTACATAATCATTTAGAGGTAAGAAATGAAATGCACCGTTCATGGAGACGGTAAGCCGTACGTACGCATTAACGCTACTTTCATTTCTATTTAGTATTTTATAGAATGGAATCATAATGATATAAAGGTATACTATATTTATATTATAATATCATATATAATACCATTAATTAAATCCTTTATACGTCCCACATATGGCATTAACGAATCAAATCACTTTGAGTGGGCGGTAGTCTGCACTTCCTAAAATGAAGATATCGCATTACTCATAATGGTAACCATAATGGATATGTAATGAATGTAAAATAAATAATCTTAAGTAAAACATAAAAATATAATATATAATATATAAATATAGTGACATCTTAATGGCCACCTTTGAAGGTGATATATGAGTGTTGAACAATCATCGTTTCGTGAGGCAGAAATTCACCATCCACGGAAACAGTTTCTTCATTAACCATTAGATGTAGGCGTGTATAAGTGTATCTCGAATCATTATTATAACAACATCCTCGTATTTTTAAGATACATGATTTGTTACAAAATAAATGAATAAAAATAGTTTAGGGGGTTGAAGAAGCAAAATAAAACAAAAGGACTCAAGTGAAGACATAACCTTAAAATCGAGTAACTCTCGTTGGTTTGAGCACAAAGGCTTCCTTGGGAAGACTTATACCCAAAGTTATGATTCAATGAGTTAGAGAGGGATGTGGAGATACAAAATGTGCAGGGGTTGGCCGAGCCAAAGGATTTTTAAGTGTGGGTAAAGAGGTAGAGGTGGGGGCCTTTTATAAGAGGAGGGGAGAGGCACTCTTAGAAATAAAGAAATGTTCCTTTATTTTAAAATGAGTTTCGGATTTAAGGGTCCCACATTGATGTAATTCGAGGCTAAGGTGATAAGGGTTCGAAATATAAACAACCAATAGGTTTTGGAAATGTGTAGGTAATATATTTTACATTATCTTTTCATTTTATTTAAATTCATTATTAATGAGGTAATCGCTGCATCATCATGATGTCATAAATAATTTAATATATTTAATGTGTAAAAATTATAAAAAAATATCATGATGTAGGAAATAATATTATCTTTCTAATGAATATTTACAGTAAAATATATGAATTGTATAACCCCATGTGAAAATTATTTTAGTAACAAATCTCATGTTTGTGACATTTTTACTTTAACATTAAATAAAAAGTTATTTATGTCATTTCCAAAAAAATGTGGCTCCATGGGGTCCTCAAGTTTACCCACGGATTTTCTTGGTCAGCCATGACACATCCAATGAGGGTAGGACATGTGTCAAGCTCATCTATATTATTAAAACATTATTTTTACCTTAAACGACACTAATTACCTCTAATCGCGATTAAAAACATAATAGTTACTATTCACCAAAAAATTATTTTAATCCCATTGAACCACATTTTACCTCTTAATGACAACCATGTATGTTGGATTTTTTTAAATTCAAATCACAGAGGTGGTAAAATTTCATTTAAACGAAAAATCAGTTTCTAAAGTACCACTAGTGGTTTTACTATTCATCAAAAATTGATGTTTTCTAGAAAAAAAACTTTACCCAATGCTATATTTGATATTCCAAATTAAAAAATGATGTTTATTTTACAAAATTCAAAACATAAATATTGAATTAATTAATTTAATAATTAATTCCCATTGTCAGAGCAAATAGCGTGTTTTTATGAAACAATTAGTATCAAAAGATTGACACTAGTTTAAGTCCAATTTCAAAGTAAAATTAATTCCAACGTCCGCTATTGGATTAAATGGTAACAATATATTATTATTTCACTGTAAAACCAATTCAAAATATAATCTAATCATACAAACAAATTAGATTAAAAAGTTGTTTTGAATTAAAATACAACATTTTTCACTATTCATTAAAAATTGAACTTTGTCGGAAAAATATCCAAAATTCACACAAATTAAATTTTTATGTCCCAATTATAAAGAATAAGTTTATTTTGACAAATAGATCTTATAAAATTGTCATCAAATAGATTTAAATGATGGTTTTCCATCAAAAGGTAGTAAAACAATCTTTTTAAAAATATTGTTGTATTCCATGCTTAAGATTGGATTTAGTCTCATTTTATGCCTATAAAACATTATCTAATTCATTAATAGACATAGACAAAAATATATATTATTCATTACTTAATTTGGATGTTACATCCTTCTCCCTTTAGAAAATTTTGTCCCTGTAATTCATTTACTAATCGAATAAATGGGGGTATTTATCCCTCATTTCATTTTAAGATTCCCATGTTGCCTCTTCAATCATGTTGGTTTTTTCACAAAACCTTTACCTGATGAATCACCTTATTCCATAACACTTGCTCCCTATGATCAAGAATCTGGACTGGTTGTTCCTCATAAGATAGGTTCTCTTCCAACTGAACTACCTCTGGACTCAAAACATGAGATCGATCTGGCATATACATTCTCAACATCGAAACATGAAAAAAATTGTGTACCTGAGATAAGCTTGGAGGTAAAGCCACTTGGTAAGCAACTGATCCAACTCTCTCCAGGATTTCATATGGTCCAATGAGCCTTGGACTCAGCTTTCCGGGCTTACAAATCGCATCACACTTTTCCATGGTGATACTTTGAGAAAAACATGATCACCTACCTCAAAAGAGAGATCCTTCCTCCTATTGTATGTATAAATCTTCTGCCTGCTCTGAGTTGTTCTCATGTGTTTCTGTATCAGCTGAACTTTTTCTGCCAACTCTTCTACCTATTCTGGTCCCATCAACTTCCTTTCACCCACTTCATCCCAGAATGCTGGTGTTCGACACCGCTTCCCATATAATGCCTGAAATTGTGCCATCTGTATACTGGAATGAAAACAGTTATTATATGAAAACTCAACATAAGAAAGATGTTGGTCCCAACTTCCCTGATAATCCATCGAAAAAGCTCATATCATATCCTCCAAGGTCTGAATTTTTCATTCCGACTTCCCATCTGATTGAGGATGAAAATCTGTACTAAAATTTAATTCAGTACCCAATGACTTTTGAAGGCCCTTCAAAAAGATAGAAGTAAACCTGGGATCACGATTGGATACAATTGATAGAGGAACTCCATGCAACCTGACTATCTCTTTAAGGTAAAATCGAGAAATTTGATCTAGAGAGAAAGCATCTCGAATAGGAAGGAAATAAGCAGATTTAGTAAAGCTATCAACAATAACCTAGATTGCATTTTTACCTTGATATGTCTTCAGTAATCCCACAACGAAGTCCATGGATATGTTCTCCCATTTCCACTCTGGCACCGGTAGAGGCTGAAGCATCCCTTTCGGTAACTGCTACTCTACTTTAACCTGCTGACAAGTCAAACACTTCACAGTAAAATTAGCAAAATTTCTTTTCATTCCATCCCACCAGTAATACTCCCACAGATCTCTGTATATCTTAGTACTTGCAGGATGAACTGAAAACGGAGAACTATGAGCTTCACATAACAACTCTCTCTTAAACTGTGAATCACAAGGCACACACAATCTCTTCCCAAATCTCATAACACAATCACTACCAATGTTTAATTCATACAACTTACCTTTCTGAACCATCTCTACCATTTTATGCAACTCACTATCTTGCTTCTGTGTTTGCTTGATTTTGTCTAATAGAGAAGATTTCACTGATACCTGAAATAAAATAGAAGGACATCCTACACCAACAAATTCTATAACAAATTTCATCAAATCCTAAAACAAAGTATCACGTCCAAACACAACATTGTTAATGAAGCATTACATTTTTTGACTCAAAGCATCAGCCACTTTATTTTCTTTTCCCAGATGGTAATGAATTGTACAATGATAATTATTGATTAATTCTATCCATCTCCTCTGTCTCATGATCAATTATTTCTGAGTGAATATATACTTTAAACTTTTGTGATCGGTATATATTTCACACTTTACTCCATACAAATGATGCCTCCAAATTTTTAAATTGAAAACAACAGTAGCTAATTCCAAATCATGTGTAGGGTAATTTACCTCATGAGTTTTCAACTGACATGAAGCATAAGAAATTACCTGATCATTCTGCATTAGGAAACAACCATGTCCTTTCAATGAAGCATCACTGTATATAACAAACTCACCATTCCTGGAAGGCAGTGCCAAAACTGGAGCATTCACCAATCATCTTTATAGTTCCTGAAAACAATCATCACTTTCTTTTGTCCAGATAAACATAACACCTTTCCGAGTTATCTTAGGCATTGGACTAGATAACCGTGAAAAATTTCTAACAAACCTTTGGTAATATCCTGCCAAACCAAGGAAGCTAAAAATCTTAGTTACATTTGTGGGTCTTGGTCATTCTTCAACAACCTTTGGTTTTGCAGGATCAACAGTTATTCCATCATTAGAAACAATATGACCAAGGAAAGAAATTTGTTGCAACCAAAACTCACACTTTTTGAATTTCCCATACAATTTCTTTTCTTTCAAGGTTTGAAAAATAACCCTTAGACGTCTTTCATGCTCTTTATGACTTTTAGAAAACACCAAAATATCATCAATTAAAACAACCAAAAACTTATCCAAGAACTCATGGAAAATTCTATTCATTAAGTCCATGAATACATCATGTGCATTGGTTTGGCCAAAAGGCATTACTAAAATTTCATATTGTCCATATATTGTACGAAACACAGTCTTTAAAACATCTTCTTCCTTTACCTTCAACTGATGGTACCCCGATCTCAGGTCAATCTTTGAAAAATACTGAGCTCTCTGGTGCTGATCAAACAAATCATCGATATAAGGCAAAGGATATTTGTTCTTAATAGTGTTGTTATTCAAGACTCTATAATCAACACAAAGTCTCATAGAACCATCTTTCTTTTTAACAAATAAAATAGGAGCACCCCATGGTGATGTGCTAGGTCGATTGAAACCTTTTTATAATAAATCTTGCAATTTCTCCTTCAACTCTAAAAGTTCAATTTGAGCCATTCGATAAGGGGGTTTTGAAATTGGATTAGCATCAAAAACTAATTCAACAGAAAACTCAACTTCTTGTTCTGGTATTATTCCAGGAAGCTCATCAGGAAAAACCTCAGGATACTCATTTACCAGTGGCACATCATTAATATGAATAGTTCCTTTATTTTCAATGATGTGTGCAAGGTAACATTCATTTCCATCTTTTACAAGTTTCTAGGCCTCTTGATATGTTATCAAAAGTACGGGTTAATTCTTGTACACAAACTGAAAGTCTTTTTGAAAAGAAACTTCTTTAGCTCTACATTCAATCTTTTCATGGTAAATAGAGATCCAATCCATACCCAGGATAATATCAAACTCTACTAGTGGTAAAAATTAAGGTTTGCAAGTAGGTTCTTTCCACAGATAAGGATAAGAAGATTATTATAAATTTTTTGGCCCCAACATTTCCCCCAGGTGTTTTTACCACAAGTTCGGGAGTCATTTCTTGAGATGGTATTCCTATTTTACTAGAAAATGTTTCATAGATGAAAGAATGTGTAGACCCCGAATCAAACAACACACTGGCATAATCTGAAAAAGAAAACAAAGTAACTGATACAACTTCATTTGATGGCCCGACATCTGCTAAAGTAGTTGAAAAGGATTTCACCACCCCTTTCTACTTGTAGTCTAACTACTTTCCATCACTCGAGCTCTTTCTCGGACACTCTTTTTCATAGTGACCCATCTCATTGCACTTAAAACATTTCACTAACTGTAAATCAAATTTGGTCTTACCATCACCCTGATCTTTTTCAGTGCAATCACGATCCTTATGTCCTATCCTACCGCATCAGTAGCACTTTCCAGAATTCAGAAGACATTCCCCAATATGCCTTTTAGCACATTTATCACAAACTAGAAACATAGATTTCTTACCGTCAGACCTTTTTGAATAATTCTTTCCTTTCTCGTGCCACTTCGGTCTCTTCTTCTGCTAGTTGTTATAGAACACTTGATCATCGGCAAACTCTATTTCCACCTTCTCATCACATTGAACAAGCTTTTGATAAGTTTTAAAATCACGAGAAGCTAATACCCTTCAATATTTTATATTTAATCCTGAGTAAAAACGATTGATTTTACTATCAAGGTCTCGAATAAAATTTGTATAATACCTTGCCAATCGAGTGAACCTTTCTTCATAGGCGGCCACTCAGTCTTCCTCTTGCCTCAATTCCAGGAATATTTTTTCCATCCTAATTTGAACAAACTTAGGAAATTACTACTCAAGAAATATACCTTATAATTCATCCTAGTCGAGAACATCAATCTCATCAGTGTCCCTGATATTTTTAACCATCGACCACCACTGATCTGATTCACCCTCCAAATGGTATATAGTAAGACTAACCTTTTGATTTTCTTAACACCCCATGACATGGAAAATCTTTTCCAGTGATTTAATCCACCCTTCAGCTAGCACAGGGTCAGATGATACTTTGAATGATGGGGGATGTTTCCTCATGAAATGTTCAACCACTGACATGTTCCTCTACGGTTGATCTGGCTTATCTCGTGCTTGGATACCACTTCCATTTATTGCTTGAGTCAACTGCGCCATTACTGCTACAAACTATTCAGTTCCAATTCCGACCATCTCAGGATGCTGATTCGGAAGGTTATTTCCTTCTGCATTCCTTCCTAGCACTGCTTCCATGTTTCCTCTGCGGAATACCATTCTTAACAAACATGTCTTAGATGGAGCAACATGGTAATCTTCAAATGCTATATCACTTCAATTTGACCATAAAAAATATTTTCGCATAATCATTTAATATAATTCTAACTCCAAAAGTTTTCTAAACCAACCTATGATTCCAACTATAAGGCCCCAGCCTTAAACATTACTTAATACTGAATTAAATGAATAATTCACATTGGGGATCTTTTTAGGTTTAGAGTTTTAGAGAATTAGATCATAAAACATGTATAACATTCCAAATTTAAGCAAAGTGGTTACATTAAAGATAGTATTCATTTTTCCCATCAACAGAAACATAATTAAAATAAAACATGGATTTTTTCTTGACACTTCCTTGACACTATCATCATATCATGTACCTTTCCCTTGACCATTGAAAACATTTCAAAAAAATTTCGGATGGGCATAAAAAGCTCAGTAAGGGATATAAAAATATGGAAAGGAATCATGAGTACATATACACATAAGAATGAAATCATACTTTACCCATAAAACATAATCACTTTAACATACCTAATCAAATCATGAATAAATCATAGAAATCATAAGACATAAAGGTAACTTGAGGTATTCATAACATTCTTACGTAGGGAGTAACCCTCTTGGTTACGTTTGAAATACCCATCACAGTATATTCTCTAAATCTCTTCTGAGAAAACTTAACGTTTCACTCCTTCGCATTACCCAATGCATTAGAGAGCTATATCGGGCTCACCCGCCCTTATTTTTTCATGGAACCTCCCGTCTTCATAACAATGCCCAAGAACCATAACATAATCATATCACATAAAACATACATAAAGGAAACATAACATTTCCACATTTCAATCACAAGATATCAATAACACAGTGATATAATAAAAATATTATCAGAACCATTTTAAATACCAAAATAAATGAAAAGTAAAACATGGTATTTATTTTTATTTTTAAAAAAGGTATGGATTGTAGAGGAAGCTGACACTCAAATAATTTTCACGGCGGTGGAGAATTCGTTGTTGCCGCATACGAACGACAAAAAATTCCCTTTTTTCGTTTAGTAAAATGATTCGTATAAAAAGATTCATTTTGTATAAATGTAAAATTCAAACGCTTTTATACACCGTATAAAGGAATTTTGTGTATAAAACAAAATATGCCTCAATGAAAGGATATTGAGACGAAGTCCCATACCTTGGGTCCGACTTGACTCAATCGTTCTTTAATCTCCTGAATAATAAACTTGAGTTAATTTCTACCTGCTTAAGAACCTTCCTCAAGTTCATTATTTATTTTGTATCACTTATTACCATGTCATGAACAATATGTAATTATTTTAGTTAATAACAGTCGTTTTAACGATCATTGGTACTTCAGTCAGAATATGCTCTTTATAATTACAAGCTGTTCAAGTATCCATTATATCCAGAGTTATAATCATGATGTATATATCATATATATATATATTATAAATCTAGTATATACATGCATTTATAATATTACATAATCATTTAGAGGTATGAAATGAAATGCACCATTCATGGAGACGGTAAGCCGTATGTACGCATGAACGCTACTTTCATTTCTATTTCATATTTTATAGAATGGAATCATAATGATATAAAGGTATATTATAATTCCAGTATAATATCATATATAATACCATTAATTACATCCTTTATACATCCCACATATGGCATTAATGAATCAAATCACTTTGAGTGGGCAGTAGTCCGCACTTCCTAAAATGAAGATATCGCGTTTACTCATAATGGTAACCATAAAGGATATGACATAAATTAAAAATACATAAGCTTAAGTAAAACATAAACATATTATATATAATATATAAATATAGTGACATCTTAGTGGCCACCTTTTAAGGTGATATATGAGTGTTGAACAATCATCGTTTCGTGCGGCATATATTCACCATCCACGGAAACAATATGTTCTTTAACCATTAGATATAGGTGTGTGTAAGTGTAGCTATAATACATCTTATAAAAACATTCTAGTATATTGGAGATACTGTATTTGTTACAAAATAAATTAATAAAAATAGTTTAGGGGGTTGTAGAAGCAAAATAAAACAAAAGGACTCAAGTGAAGACATTACCTTAAAATCGTGTAACTCCCTTTGTTTTGAGCTCAAAGGCTTCCTTGGGAAGACTTATGCCCAATGTGATGATTCAAGGAGTTATTTAGTGATGTGGAGATACAAAATGGGTAGGGGTTGGCCAATCCAAAGGCTTTGGAAGTGTGGGTAAAGAGGTAGAGGTGGGGGCCTTTTATAAGGGGAGAGGAGGGGCACTCTTGGAAAGTAAAGAAATGTTCCTTTATTTTAAAATGAGTTTCGGATTTAAAAGGTCCCACATTGATATAATTCGAGTATAATGTGATAAGGGTTATAAAAATACCTATCCAATAGGATTTGGACATTTGTAGGTCATTGATGATACATTATCTTCTCATTTTATTTAAATCCTTTATTAATGAGGTAATCGCTGCATCATCATGATGTCATATATAATTGAATATATTTAATGTCTAAAAATTATAAAAAACTATCATGATGTAGGAAATATTTCTATCTTTCTAATGAATATTTATAGTCAAAAATATGACTTGTATAACCCCATGTGATAATTGTTTTAGTAAAACATGTCATGTTTGTGTCATTTTTACTTTAACATTAAATAAAAAGTTATTTATTTCATTTCCCAACCAAAGTGGCTCCATGGGGTCCCCAAGTTGACCCATGGATTTTTTTGGTCGGCCATGACACATCCAATGAGGTTAGGATATGTTTCAACCTCATATCATATTATTAAAACATTATTTTTACCTTAAAGGACACTAATTACCTCTAATCGCGATTAAAAACATAAAAGTTACTGTTCACCAAAAAATTATTTTAATCCCATTGAACCACATTTTACTTATTCATTACAACCATGTATGATGGATTTTTGAAATTCAAAACACGGAGGTGGTAAAATTTCATTTAAACAAAAAATCAGTTTCTTAAGTACCACTTAGTTGTTTCACTATTCATAAAAAATTGAAGTTTTCCAGAAAAAAAACAAAACATCACCCGAAGCTATATTTGATATTAGAAATTCAAATATTATGTATATTTTACAAAATTCAAACATATAAGTTGCATTAATTAATTTAATAATTAATTCCCGCTGTCAGAGCAAATAGCGTGTTTTTATGAAACAATAAGTATCAAAAGATTAGCACTAGTTTAAGTCCAATTTCAAAGTGAAATTAATTCATACGACCACTATTAGATTAAATGGTAAAAATATATTATAATTTCACTTTAAAACCAATTAAGAATATAATCTAATAATATAAATAAATTATATTAAAAAGTGGTTTTGAATTAAAATACAACATTTTTCAATATTCATTAAAAATTGAACTTTATTAGAAAAATACCAAAAATTAACAGAAAGTAAATTTTGATGTCCCAATCATAAAGAATAAGTTTATTTTGACAAATAGAGCTTATCAAATTGTCAAAAGATAGATTTAATATATGGTTTTCCATCAAAAGGTAGTAAAACAATCTTTTTAAAAATATTGGTGTATTCTATGCTTAAGATTGAATTTATTCTAATTTTAAGCCTATAAAACACTATCTAATTCATTAATAGACATAGATAAAAATATCTATTATTAATTACTTTCTTGGGATGTTACAGTTACATATTGATTTTTTTTATTAATAACATTGTTCAATAGAATAAAACATACACAACACAAAGTTTAAAGTGATAAGGAAATAATATTATTTAAATGTGATTATTATAAACTAAAATATAAATAGGTTTGAATTAATATTATAATGAAATTATAAAATATATAAATTTATTACACATATTTAATTTAATAATTAATTTTTTTAAATTATTAATTTATTTATACTGAAGATATTATTTTCATCAAAAAAATATTTTCCAAAATGATATTTATTTTATTTTAATGATGATAGTTATAATTAATTTCATTGATTTTAAAAATTATTTTTGAAATATTCATTTTTCAATGAATAACGGAGAATAATGGTTTTTATTGAAACCTATATTATATATTAAGTATTTTACATGTTAATATTATGATTAAGATTTATATAAAATTTTAATTTTTAAAATTTATAAAAAATAAAATAAATATTAATTTGAAAATTTATTTTATGCTTGGATTTATCATAACAAAATTTTATATTTTCCAAGAGCATTATTTCTGAAAAATCATTTTTTTTGTTCATTTTTTATTTTTTAATATTAAATTATATTATGAATATTACATGTTTATAATTTTAAAAACTTGATACAATATTTTAAATCATGGTGTTAAAATTTATTAAATTGATCCATTTTATTTATATAAAATATGAATAGTGACCCTAGTGATTGTTATTACCATAATAAGGGAAAACTCATGTCATTTTGGATAAAAATAAAATTACAAGATCTAATATATGATCGAGACACATTCATAAATCATATTTTATTTATATATGTTGAATATAAACATCATGATTTCTAATAAATGAACATTTGTGTCTAGTTTGATTGGATTATGACCATTATATTATTTTATTTAATGGAAAGCCAAAACTGTCACACTCTTATATTTAATATGTGTCATATTTTTTATATGGTGTTATCCAAGGGATATGATCAACTACAATATTATTAAAAATAAAAAAAGAATTATATTTATCATGAATATTTATTTTAAAAATTAAATGAATGATATAGTTATATTAAATTCATTCATAATACTGATGTAGTAATTATTCATTTAATGAAAAAATTAAATAAATGATATTAAAAATTTTTAAAAATATAATTTGAGATAATTTATGTCATTAAAAATTCTATAAATGAACATGAAATTTTTAGGATTTTATAAAGTATTTATTTTTATTTTCACTTTTTTGATATTTTTAAATTCAATGTAATGAAAAATATCAAAATATAAAATAATGATAGTTTAAGGGAATAATAATTTTTTTAAATTTAAAAAATTTATATATTTATTAATTATGAACAAATGAGATAAAATATTTTATAAAATGTCATTCCATGAGGATGTATTTTCCATTTGGCATTATTTTTTTAGAATAGTCTTATTATATTTAAATATTATGAAACATTAAATGAGTTCCCCACCCACCTTTTATAAAAGAACTTCTCTTCTTCTCAACCATTACCACATTAAAAGAACTATGTATCATCAATTTCCCACATAAAACATTTCCTATAATCCCGCCCATCAATTGTTTTTGTATAATACCAATATTTCTTATCTTTACATGTTAGTTAAAGGATGATTCTCATAGAATATTTATAGCTATTATTTTAAAATATTAGTTTTTATTCTTATTACATATCCACCAAACCATATTCAACCATGATTATATAATAAATCATGTATCCACATTATATTGAGATGTAGTTATGTTATTTTAATGGCCTGTATCAATCTTAAATTAAATTAAAAGGGATTGAAGAAACTATTTTTTTTAATAAATACTATAACCTTTCGGAACGATGTATATATTTTTCCATGACAGTCTCCCAGGACCAGATTATAATTATACGGTTATTGTTTATATATGATATTAATTTAATATTTATCATTTTAAAAGGATAATATGTCATTTAAAATATTACTTATCTATATATTTTTATATGGTAAACTCATTTATGTTAATGTGTGGACTACCACCTCCATAATGAGATATGATTTGTTTTTCATTACCACATCACATGGATGACATATATTATTTTATTTAAATAATTAAAAAGATAAATTATTTATTATAATTATTATGTATAGATAAAATGATACATTCCTTCATTTAATAACGATCATTGAAATATGGAAATGTAACTCATGTGTATGTATGACCTACTGTCTTAATGATTATAATGTATTTAATATTCCATAACCTTATTTAATAGAAGTATTAAAAATTAAAATTAATGTAAAACATGATACATATATCATGATAATTATTATAGATATTGTGTAATAATTACCACTCTATCCATATTCGTTATACCTTTTCATTTATAGAATTTTGAATTGAATATCATAAAAATATATAAAGTGAAATTATTTAGTAGAGTCAATCTATATAATATGTTATTAAATAAATTTATGTAATAATTTAATTGAAAATTAATCTCAGAAATTTATAAATTAACTTAATTTTATTGTTTATGATGGTAAATAACACATGTGACACGTCAAACTCATGATAAGATGCATTCTTTTTAAAACCCTCTTTTAAAGACCCTCTTTCAAATCATTTTATAATGGTCCATTGAAATGATTTTATTTAACTTATTGAAAATTAATTCTATTTATTTCATTAATGTAACCATAATAATTGGATGATTACATTACATGTTTATATGGTCACATTCAATGAAAATAATTTCCCTTATAATTTCATTTATTTTCAAAATGGAATGAATATTTTCCAAAAGAAAGTGTTCAAATATCATTTATTCATAAAGAAACTATATTATATTTTTTCAGTATTATAGTTTTGAAAAACAATTAAAGGGAAGGTCATTTTGGATATTCAAAATTGTTTTTCATAATGAAAAAAAATTAATTGTTTTAAAAAAATTCATGATACATAAACATTATAAATAAGAAAAGGATGAGCCTAATATATATTACATGAAGGGTTGAGCCCCATTAATGTTCACAGGTGTGTCTTATAGATCTTAATAAAAGAGTGAACTGTAATATATATCTTTAATTAATTGGTTTTGTTTTATGTTTACCATGATGTTTATTCCATGTCCAATAGTGATTGGTTGTCTGAGAATAATAATGGGGTTAATTTTATTTATAAATTATTGGGTTAATACATGTAAAAGTGTGAGGTTTAATATAGTTATTATCGTGATTATTGCGAAATATTTAAGTATGATAACTTAGTGATTCCCTATGATATGTATTTGATTAATTTTCTTATTAAAATTGGTGTTTAATTTTTTTTTCATTAAGGTAAATTTTTATGTATTTTTCATGTTGAATTATTTTATTAAACTCAAATCACATTTAAGATATAGGTAAAAATTACATGGGTTTTATTGTTTTTTAGTAGGCTAATGGTTATATTTATTTTTATGTCCCTTATTAATATTTTTTCCTTCGCCATATTTTTTATAATGTTATCAAACAAGTTAATGTTTTGGTAATAGATAAAGTATAATTTAAATTTTATGTTGTGCTGAATTATTATAAAAACAAATCATTTTTTATTTTGAATCCTTTTTTGTAATAAAAATTGATACATAGTATATGTGTCCACTAGTAATGATTGTGTTCACCACATACGAGTTTTTTGTAATTCAACAAAACTATAATCTAAAAGTATAGTCAATATTGTAAAAAAAGTGAATTCAATATCAAATAATAATGAATATGTAATGTATATTGTTACGTTCTAAGATTATGTTATTCTTAATACTCAGATATTATATGGAAATGACCCAGGATAATATTGGTGGTGTTAAGGGGTTATATATTGAATCATGTATGTTTTTATTTATATTGAAATTGGTATATAATCACATAAAATGATATGGTATGTAAGATGGATATTTTAGAAAATAATTAGAAATTAAAAATTGGGAATTAATAGGTATAACAAAATGGGTGATTGATTAGAAATATGTCCTAAAAACATCGTACGATAATTTTTTCCCACATATGTTTGTACATAATAAATCATGGTAGGTCTTAATGATAATAAAAGGGGTATATATTCAATTAGAAAAATAATTAATGTAATAGGGATGTGATTGAAAAAATAACTATGTGATGAAATGGAAAGAGAAAATCATAAAAAATTGCAGATGATGAAATTAAGAAAAGGATAGGATCCCAGACCTTGAGAGATTCTATCTAGAAATTTTGTGACTGAATTCATCAGTGTGTTGGAGAACCATGGGAGGGATATATATATATATATATATGTATATATGTATATATGTATATATATATATTTGAGAGGGTAGATTAAGGTTGTTCTAAATGGTATTTTTGAATATAAATGGGAGCATGGTTGGGATTATATTTGAAAAGAGATGGTAGTTTTTTATTGTTTTCCAAAAAAATATTTTGGATTCTACAAAATAGAGATATAAATTACAAAAACTGTCCAATGATTTCTACCCATGGTTTATAACAAAGGGTACCAGATCTAGTTATTTTATAAATCCATGATCTAATCATATTTAAGTAATTACCTTGGGGTTGTGGAAGTGATTATTTCTTAAAAAGAATTGATTTTAAAACCATTAAATATAATATATGTTTTGGAGGATTCCTAAATGATTTATAAAAATAATAAAAGAATATCAAAAGAAAAATATTTAAATGGGAAACATGTATATAGTGGTTTATGATTTTTTATTTCATATATTAAATCATTTTCTTCATTATGGAGTCATAATTGACATTGTATATTTACAGCGTATGTAATTTCTATTAAAAATATGACTATATTATAAAATTATGAAAAATTATGCATTTTTTAATTTCAATGTAACAATTCCAAGAATAATACATATGGTTTCATAATAATTATAAAATCATGAGAATTTAATATTTTTAATTAATATACACATTTATTGAAAGGAACTAGTTTTTTTATAATAATAGTTTTATAATAGTCATAAAAAACATTTTCATTTCATTTAATTTTATTGTCATTTATTATAAATATATAATTTTTAATAAAAATATTATATTTAAATTTAAGTTATTTTTAGAATTCATGAACTCGTCAAAAGTATGGTGTTAGTTGATATTATTTATTAAACAAAAATAAAATTTATGTTTCATCATATCAAAATATACATTTTTTCATATAAATTTCAAAATTATTTATTATGAAAAAAATAAGAAAAAATAGAATAATTATTTTATTAGAAATAATATATAAATAATCATACTTTTCGAGTCGATGTATATATCCCATTATTACACCCCAAAATAATTTATAGGTTATTTTACGATGGTGATATATTTTAGTGGTGGTTCAACAAACATTTTTTGTACTCGGATCTCAATGAGCTTTAAATTATCACATAAATGGTTTTACACATAAATTATTTTTTCAAATATAATATTTTAAATTTTCGGGTAAAACTATATAAATAACTATTTCCATATATGATATAATAAAAAGGATTCATAAGGTAAGATCTTACTAGCTGAGGGCATCGCTTCATTCATCTCTATTAATAAACAATATCATAACCATTAATATATAATAATAATATGATCATTCTTCAATGGATATAATAATTTTTTGATTCTTATTGATATTTAAAATACATTTAGCTTATAACCAAATATGTACATCTGTTTTCTGTAACCATATTCTATAGTAGAGATTTTATTCATTCAAAAAAATAATTTATGTTATAAAAGATTTTTTGATTACAAATTATTTAAATGAATTTAGATTTGTATTAAAAAATGTTAATTAAAAAAGCATTATTGAATTTATATTTTTAAAATAAAAAAAAAATATTTTTTTGACAATTTGGATTCTAAAATTTTCTACTACAAATCACTTTTGGTCAAATTTATGTAAGACCATAAAAATTTAAATTTTGAATATAATATTCAGTTATTTTTTTTTAAAAAATGAAATAAAATCATATAAGAAAATAAAAAATAGTAATACTTTAAAATATATTTAATATTTTATGTATATTAATCCTATGATATAGAATGCAATGAAAAGAACATTGAGTCATCTTGAATTATAAGAAAAAATGACTTTCTTCGATGGATTGTACAACATGAAACACAATGTTTTATCTAATAATAATAATTTTGTATATAATATAAAATAAATTGGTGGTTTTGAATAAGATTAAATAACTTATGAAAATATATATTTGCATTATTTTTTACCAATTAATTATACTTTAGAATATAAAACAATTTAATAAAAAGAAAATGATTTCATAAAAACGATTTTCATGAGAAAATAGAGTATATAAATAACAAAATAAATTTATTATAGTATTATATGAATTATATGAATATATTTTATACTAAATATAATGTTCCTACATTTATATAAATTATATTATAGGCATAAGATATAAATAAATATAATCTTATACATACAAAACTATATTTTTTTAAAGGAAGATTTATAGACTTTTAATGGAGAACATGTATTAATAAAATTATGAAACATTTATAAAATAAATTTGAATTAATGAACTTAACTTTTTGTAATAAAATGGTTAAAATTTTGTAAGGGTGAATTTTTAGAATTATTTGGAGAAGTTTCAGTTTTTGAGGAATTGTAGAAAATCAAATTTCTAATTGAAAACTAAATATTCATGTAATTAATTTATATTTTTAATTTTAATTTTTAATTTTTTTAAAGTAAAATTAGTAAAATTATAAAAATTTCAATACAATTTAGGTAATTATAATATTTTTTAGATTGAATTTTGATATTTAAAATATCAATTTTTGAACATTTTCAAATTCGAAACAAACATTTTTTTCACATATACAAGATAAATTTTAAATTAAATTATTTAACATTTTTGAGTTCAAAAAGGTAAAATGACTACAATATTTCAAATAATCATAATTTACAATTTCTAATAAGGTAAACTTATTTTTTGATCTACCTAATTAATGAAAACAATTATTATTAATAACAACGATTAAAGTAAAATTATGTTTACTTAGTGGTTAATAATAAATTATGAGGCTTGGAAATGAATAAAACTTGTCCAAAACCCATTATATGAGTATAATTTATTATTCATCATTCATGTGTTAGATGGACTACCTCTATGTGAAGGAATGTTGTTCATTTTTCCAATAGCACATTTCATTGTTGGGAATAATGATATAAATATTGTTTATATATGTTATTTATGATATTAATGATGTATTTATTATTCATTAATTATTATAATACACAAAAAACATGTTTTTCATTTTTTTGGGGAATACAGTAATGTCATTAGTGTGTCTGATAGACTATCACCTCACAATATAATGTAATTTGTTCACTCATTACATGCAATGTGTTAAGGAATGGTGTAATAGACATAAGTGAAATATATTAAATAATTATGATTATGTAATTTTAATATACAAACATATATATTTATTAATTTTTATTTTTTTGATGTGAATATAAATTAGAAATATCATCCATGCGTACGTATGACCTATTATTACTAAGAATTGCGGTTTTTATTTCCTATCATTTGATATTATGGATTAATATAAATTAACATAAAATAAATAAATCTGATATTTAAATATTCTTTTACATCTATATATTCTGAAATGTTGATCTATGTAATGTTAATAATAAATAACAGGTCAAAACATTCTCATGAAATATGATAATTAAACCATGAAACTAAGAAAATAATTAAATATTATTAACAAATGTGTAATAATATTTTATAAAATGATCATATATATATATATGTGGTTCATTTATAAGTTAATAACATTTATAAAACCAAAATAAATCAGTTTAACTCATGTATTACCAATGGATAACATGTGATAAAGGATTTCCTCAAAATATAAATACCACTATGTTTTATTTTTTTATTATAAACCAATTAACATTTATGTTGCATATATAATTCTTCGTTGAAATTTAATATCATGAATAATTAATAACTCAACGTATTTTATTTTTCTGATTTATTTATTTCATCTATATTGATTTTATTTGAAAATTACTGAGTTAGAAATGTTATTATGAAATATAAATTTCTTTTTTGATTGGTAACGTTATATTGAACAAATCACTTTATTGTAATTATATTTAATTTTAAATTACATTTATATTAAATTCATGTATTCTTAGGTGATGGATAGGTTTTTTTCTAATATTATATGTCATTTTTACATATAGATTTTATTTTAAATGTTATTTTATTATCTAGGGAAATAATGACAAATATATATGGTTTAATCAAATAAAAAATTCATAAAAAATATTGGTCACAATTCAAATTTATTATTAAATATATGAGTAATGATTTAGATTGACTGTGATAGGTGGGGACCAAAATTTATATATACACTCGATGCATCAATATGTATAATGAGAAAAATCCTTTTTCCAAATTAAACAGTTTTCTACCTATAGTTCTAATGAATCATTTTAAAAAATTAATTTATAAGTTTTTATCTTCCACAGAATTTACATCCAATAATTATGCATTTATTTCATTTAGAAGTTAGTAATTATTATTATTATATAACCTAAATATTTTTTTTCATTGATATTACTTATGTATGCATTTATTTAATAGTGAATTAACAAAATTTAATTTGTTAGTTATTTACATTTCCATATTGACTATGACTTACAAAGTATCTGAAATTTCATGTGAGTTCAATTATAAACTATTCTACGTTGATTATTATTATTGATTCACGATGTCTATTACTTTATTATACTATTACTGAGCATTTGATATCACCTATATTTTTTTCCTTTCACCAAGATTCCATGAAGTATATTAATAAATATAAGATAAGATATAAAATATTGAATAACATTCTTCTCATAAAAAATTATTTATAAATTCTATATTCATATTTTAATACATTACTCATGTAGGTTTCCATTTTATTAAGTATAGTAATGGAAGAACCTAGATTTTAAATCAGTTATGGATTCACTAAAATGTGGCCCAAATCATAAATGAAGACCTAATATTAATTTCAAATGGTTTATAAAATGTTTTAAGGGTGTTCGAAGAATGTTCTGAGCCCAACACCCTATTTTTGGGAAAACTATATAGGTCGAATTGTTGGCGCCTTGATTGGCTAATATTTCTAATTGAAAGTTTTGGACAGAACTACTTCACATGGGTTGAGCATGGCTTTTTGACCTAACCAATATATATCTCATTCTACCTAAAAAACCTCACATGGTTTGAGTATTGTTTTTGAAACCATTTTGAGAAACCATGAACATGTCATTTTTCTGAGAAAATTTACAAAATTTCCCTTTACAATCTATTAATCCACCTATATCTTCTGCAATTATTTTTTATGCATTATTAACTTATTTCTATCTCATTTTATGGACGTTTAAATATCTAAAAAAGGATTCATAATATCAATTTTTTCAGTGATTTTCTAGATATTCTTTTCATCATGTTGTAAGTGCAAAGGTATGTAATAGAGTCCTCTTTAGACATTCTCTTTCTCTCTATCTCTCAACTTAGTTATCAAGTTATGAGTATTTTCCCCTTTCCAAAGATCTACTATGATCTGATCCAAATCAAGGTCCAGTACCGAAGGAAGAGAGTCTTACAATCATAAGGTGGGCATTCAATAACTCATCCATAAAGTGAATTCATTTTGTACTTGTCGTGTGTGGCACACCTCTTTATTTTTTACCATTTATTGAATTTATATTCCCTGATTATAATCATTAGAACTGTAAAAATATGATTGATATATATATGTGATTAATTTTGGGTTTTTATGACCACAACCTCATCCTTTCCATGATGAATGTTATGGAATAATTTTCATTTTAGTGTTTGACATGTTTCCTCCACTGTTTTGGTGTGCCTTGGATTGACCACTCGAAGGGTAAGATTTTCTTCTTTAAATGTCTTGATTTATATTGGGAATTTCACAATATAAAGTACCTTTTTTCATATTACTTGACCTACCTAAATTATGTTCCTCAATTTTGTTTTTAATTTTAATTATTAATTTGATTCATATTCATAGAACCCCTTACAAAATTAATAGAAGGTAACATAACAAACAATGAATATGGAATATTCCTTAAAGGGATTAAATAGTTGCATTGTACTTTTTCTTATAATACTATGTAAAAGACTTGATTGAACCAATTGACTTTACTAAATAGGTTTCTTGATAGTTGACCATATCACACTAATGAAAGGCCTGGCATGATCCTAAGGAGATATTACAAGACTTAATACATAAACATGAATATCCTAACTCTAGCTCACCTTGAATTATTATCATAGAAATCCATGAGCACTAAAGAACCCTATTCGAATTCAAGGATGCAAGTTTCATAGGTTAAATCCCACCTAGATCCTAAAACTTGTCTATTCATGGATTCCCAGTTTGACACAGCAGGATCCCTTGATATTATAATTTGTTGCCTCATATAAACTCCATGGACACATGAATGACATGTATGTGTCATGGTTACATCCCATAGGGGGCCTGTATCTTCTCAGTCCTACACTACCTTGGACGATCACCTCTGACTCGGTAGGTGTATCATTGTAAAATGCCTTTGACCATAATACTTGGATTACACTATTACCACATGTCAAGATATAATTATTACATTTTTGTTGACCCTTGATGTCTACGTCACCTTGGTTATCACCTTGGGACATCATTACTAAATATTCTAAATCATGGTTGTCTTGTTACATCTTGGAACCCTACTATTTATAATTTCATGAAGAGATATCATTTTAGGATATTACTCACATTACATATCAATATGAGTTTGTAATTACATAATTAAATGAATTGGTTACATGTTCAGACACGAACTAAGGGATGAAGTAGGTAATTGGGAATTTATTTACATAATACTACTTTACTTTATATATGAATTCTTCTGAACAATTACATTTAAAAAAATCAAGTTGTCATAGGCCCCATTGGTGGTGGCCCACTGAGATTTATCTCACAGCCTCTCGAGGGACTGTTTGGTACCTAGGGAAAAATACATGATTGAATGTGTTGAAAAAGTTAATCATATGACCTAAAAAACATGATATATTTCAATTTAGTATAGATAATGATATAAGATGGCCACATTGGAGCTTTGGGATTGTTATTATATTCTATTATATCTTTGTTATTTATGAGGAACATGTTATGCTTATTTTATAATATCCATTTATTACATTTTTCATGTATATATCATATCATCATTCGTTGTTGAATGTTATTCTATTTATTTCAGTTAGTATAGCAGTTGTCTTGATTTTCCACCATGTTGTCTATTTATTTATATTTATTATGCAATATCCGTATATTTACATCCATCCATTGTGGTACGCATTGGTAATGAGGGCATACTGCACCCACAGTAACACCCTGGGACCACGCTGTTAGTGATCTGCATCACCCATTCGGGGAGATGTGCATGAGGCCATGTGGCCCACCAGGCTTGGGCACCTACCAAGTAGAATCAAGGTCTATGGAATAAAAAATTGGTATCATAGGGATTTTATTTTCATTATTTACTATTTGGATAAAATATATTGGAGAATAATAACACTTGGGACCTGGTCATAATCCGTAAATATGTGCTCTGAAATCATGTTTGGGGTAAAAACCATGTTTCCTAAAATTATTATAATTCTTCTACGTTTTTTTATTATAGATGAAATTATTACACCATTGGGTAAGTCACAAGTTGTGTGGAGTTGTAGATTATTTATCAATTTGAGGATTTTCTTTCATCCATGGCCTGATGATATGAGGTAAAGGATCAATGATACATGTATCATTAAAGGAGCCTCTAATTTGAATGTAATGCATACTGACAATCCATATGTTCCCATTTCACTGATTTTCATTTCTTCACATTCCTATGATTATTGAGTGATGTTGTGATAGTTATCTTACACTTGTATTACTCATGATTGAAATTAAGTGATTGTCTATCAAAATTCACAAGGTTCATGGGCCCGCATGGGGTTGGATGAGTAATTTTCTAGGTCAATATTATGCAATAAATAAATGGGTGGAATAAATAGTTATAGTTGTATGGTCATTGATTCACCATGAATGTCAGTCCATTATAAATTTAATCATAAATTATAAAACGAATTGGTTTCACATCGTTATCCCTCTTTTTCATGTCTACGAATGGTAAAGGATTTAAACTAGTGATTTAATGAAATATGAAATGAATCTTATACTTGAGAACTTATTGATACATAGATATCAAATTGGGTAGTTTGGGTAGTATTCCATGGACAATGATTTTTATGAAATTCAGATTCCACTAGTGATGTTATGTTTCTATATAATCTTCTTATGAGGCGTGTGTTTGGAACATTTAGACCAATTCCACCATGACATTAGCATGTTGTACACAATGAGGGTGGCAACGAACATGATCTGGATTTAGTGGGCCATGAACCTCAACTCTTATCTTCTGTAGGGAAACATTAGGCAACACCTGATGTACCTGATTTGGGATCTAATTCCCACATTCATGATAGTATCCAGTGTCTTTTGAAGTTCATGCATGGTGATCCATGTATTTAAATTATAATGGAAGATCTGAAACATGAGTTCTAGTAGCATCATCCTCCTACTTATTTAGGGAATGGAGATCCAGAAAACAATGAGTCTTGGATGCAAACCATCCTATATATCATTGATAAGTTGTAAATACCTTCACTGTGAACAGTAAATTTTACAATTTACATTCATTGGGATTAGGACAAGAATTTGTTAAATATGATCACACTAGACGATCATCATCATGGCATGTTATGGGTTGATTTCCTTATTGTCTCCCAAGAAAAGATCATTTCTCTGATGCTTAGAGATGAATGAAATATGTAGTTCATTCATCTTGATTTGGGATAAATGTTAGTTATAGAATATTTGGCGTGTTTCATGGAGTTTTATTGCTTTTCACATCTACTAGTATATGATGAACTTTCACCTGCTAGATACTTTGAGGTTGGGCTCTAGTATACCATCCATTCAAATGTAAATTTCTTTTGGCGACCTAATTTTTTTACAATATAAAATACACCTCTTATTACATATTCCTATTTGAGGGACAAGAGTAGTGTTGGGTTTAATGGTTTAGTACCTTATCAAGCTAGTAGTTATTCTGGTGGCCCAAAGCATTCCCATGATGATTCCATTTTTGGAAGTAATATGAAGAGTGTATGATCTTGTTGATCTAATGTTTATCGTCAATGTGGATGATGTGGGAACTCAAAGACTTTTTTTGATAGAGTCTCAATGAAGTGTTTGTCTTCTGGCCATATGGGGAATCTCCAGTTCTTCTATAGAGCCTTTCCCATCAACCTCGAGTGGAAAAGGATATGCACCTACTTTGACTTTAGGATAATTTTATTTTATGCCACATCAAGCTGGGAGTTATATAATAAACGGAAGGATTGGATGGAAATGAGGTCATGGGGGTGTTATACAGACCCATGATCACCAACAGTTCCATTAGAGTAGTTATGATCATGGTTGTTCATATTTTTCATAGGTATGTGGATCTGGTCTACTGCATGTGCTACAGTAGATACTTAATGATCATGCTACATGTACATCAATTGTATGAACTAAAATTCTAGTTTCATGTACTATAGTATATTACTTATTTAATAGAGGAGAAAAATAGTTTTATCTCTATATCATTCATTGAGAGTCCTGAACTAGAGATACACTATCTCAATGGTATAATGAACCAGGAAAAAATGTTAGGGGTATGAACAGAGGGTATACACAAGTGTATGGATTGTCCCCTTGAGGTAGGAAGATATATTTTCTTATAGAAACCCATTGATCTCAAGATTATGAGATTAAATGTCATTATTGGGATGGATTGTTTTGTTAACATAATTTCTTTTGTAGACTAATATTGTTGTAGGGTGTCTTTTACATCACTAGAGTGCTATCGTTATATTCATAAGGGTGAGTGGGATGTACAGGAAGGTAGACGTGAACTAGAGAATCATGGACTATGTGGTGTGACTTTTTAGATTTCAAATCTCTATATATAGAATTAGGGTTTATGACAAGATGATTTCCCTATAGTAGTTGAACATTTAAGAGTTGTCTTTCATAATAATTTTTCTAGCTTACATCCTTATAGTGATGTAGAGTTTACAATTGATTTTATTCCTCGTATATATTTTGGCCTCAACAGATAGTAATGAGATCATTTGGAAGTTGTTGGATTTAATGTCCAATGGTCTGATATTACCCTATATATTTTCTTGGGGTTCGATGATGCTTTTTTCCATGAAATCATATGGAATCATACATTAGTGCATGTATTACAGAAAAAGTAACCATATTACATTCAGTAATAAATATCCACTACCACTAATAGATAATATCATTTACTACATACAATGATAAATGGATTTCTCTATGATCGACCTGAGATTTGGGTATCGTCAGTTTTGATTCAGGCCATCAGACATACCTTGTACAAATTTTTATAGTCGTTTTGTTTGGAATGAGTACCTTGTTATTCCATTCGATCTTACAAATTCACCCTCCATTTTAATGTCCATGATGAATAGGGTATTCCACCCCTTTTCTATTGTTTTCTTTATCTTTGGGGATTACATATTGTGGTATTACCATATTCATAGTGACTATACAAAATTTCTTATGATTTTTATGATTACACTCCGATAGAATCAACTTTACGCCATGCATGCTAAGTGCCACATGAAGATCAGAAAAGTCCACTTATTAGGACATATAACATTTTAATCAAGAGAATCTGTTGACCCCATAAAGTTATTATTGTTGTTTTCTAGGATTATCTGAATAATGTGTTTGATTAACGGAGTTTCTTGGAGTTGTATGGGTATTAAAGGAGTTTTATACAAAGCTTTTTTCGGCTTTCTTCACCTAGTACTGGTATGAAAATGAGGGGTTTCATGTTCTTATGGTTATAAGAATGTGAGAATTCTTTTATGGAGATAAAAGGTTTGATAGTATTGACACTTATTCCGACTCTTATAGATCTATGTATAACATATACTATCTCTTATGATGCATCAAGAATTGGAATTGGAGAAGCTGTAATGTAGGAAGATTGAGTAATTAAATATTGTTTACAGTATTTGAGACTTAAAAAGTTAAATTACACAACACACAACCTTGTCCCAGTATCTGTTGAGCATGCCTTATGTTTTTGATAACATTATCCAATGCATGATCATATTTTGGTGTATATAGATGATAAATGACTCAAATATATCTTTTCTCAGATGGAAATGAAAATTAGACCTTAATGATGGGTCATTTATCTATAGTACATTGATTTTGAGCTTTCCTATTAGCTTGGTATGGACAATTTGAATGCAAATTCACTAAGTCAGAAAAATCTGGCACACGCAGTAAACGAAGCCATTGATGAATGGAAGTCAATGGCCATATCTTCTATGATACATCTCACGTTGCAAGAAAATAACAATAAATATTATCTCTCGTAATTGATAGTTACCTCTTCCCTCCTTCATAATGTGAAGGGTAGAAAATTTTTTATATCCTTAAGGATTTGATATATAAGAAAAATACATGAAGTGGTAATCCATCTCCAAATTAGTTTGTGGATATAGATGATGTAGAGACCCGTAGCCTGACGTACATGGACATTACATTACTTTTGCGGAATACTTAGTACATAACAAAAAACACACACACAAGGATCATAATAGTTTAGTGTCTTTGGAAACTCGGAACGTAATCTTATAATCATGGTGAAAGATCTTCAATATCTCCCATAAAGATCTTCCCTTTTTTTTACCTAAAACCTTTCTTTATATCCTGGGGAAAAGAAAACATAAAAGGGTGAGCTCAAATGCTCATTAAGGGTGAACAAAAGAAATATCAATCACATCATATTCATAAGAACATAACATTTTGGAGATCATAACCTGCAAAAGAGAGCATAATTTCATAACATGGGATAAATCATGGCAGTGAAATGTAATCACAATAATCATAACTTAAAACATGAAACTTTGTGGCATTCACACATAATCATAGAGAATCATTTCTTGTTAGTCAAGACTCATTTCCAAGACTATCTTAGTGGACAAAGTCCCTTTCTGAATCGAGTAACCCTCGTTTCAGTCCTGTTTCACTGAACCGGTATAACCTACCATTCCAGCCATGTCTATCTCATGAGATATAAAATCTTTACCCAATGCATTGGAGGGAGATATATGTCCCACCCATCTCTTAATGAATCCTTTCTTATGTGTTCCACATAATCATAAACCATACATCATAGCGTAACCCATGAAATAAAAATGGAATTCTTAAACAACATGACATCATAAAACAATTCATATAAGATAACGGAATTCATAAAAATATTTCCATCGCAACATAATCAAATCCATGTAATAATAGGGATAAAAACAGAACCCTTTTATTATCTTAGATGGAAAATAATTTTGATAAAATACTTGAACTCCATTCTTGAGGAAAATATCCTTTCTACTTCAAAAACATTTTTCCTTTCATAAATGTCATATGACTTTAAAATAAAAGAAGTTGATTAAAAATAAACTTGAAAACTTGTAAAGAATGATTCTTGGAAATAATGTTTTAAAAATCCATTCATGCCGTATAAGTTAAAAAAACATTCTTCGTACTTTTGTTGGAAAAGTCAAAAAGTACCTCGTATAAAAAAAACGACAAAAGATTCCTTTCATATCTTTTACTAAAAACTCATAGAAGGGTAAAATTGGATTTAAACAATTGTAGGTGGATGTAAAAAATATTATATATTGAGAAAACATGGATGTGGATGATAAAATACACCCCAGTAAATACCAACGTATAAACAATCTCGGATAAAAATGAGATTGTGATATTTCCCTTACCTTAGGTCCGATTTGCTTCATATGTGTCCGAACCTCCTGTATAATGATTTAAATAATGTCATTGACTTATTATAGAATCATATTCATTGTTATGATATCATATATGGTTCACTTATGACATTATATTACCCGTTCTTTTGTAAATTCCATGTTAAAGAAGTGTTTTGGGTAAAATCGTTTCATTTATCGTAGGTGTTTTGACTTGTTGTTCTTGACATTATTATTAATTATATCATGATTTACTTACTTCCAGAATATAAAATTTGATTTATATATCATATATATTCAGTATATATATATATATAATAGATAGATAAATAAAATGAAAAACACCGTTCATGGAGACGGTAGTCCGTACGTACGCATGAACGCTGTTTTCCATTCCTTATTGTCTTGAAATGGAAGTAAGTAGATGACATACATATATATATACATAATCCAGTAGCTTTATAATGTCATATATTTCATTATTATTTCTTATATATACTTTATAATCATTCTTAAATGGTTAACATGGAGAATGAATCTCATCGCGTCGTGGAGACGGTAGTCCGTACGTACGCACGAGCGATGATATCATTTTCATAAATTTTGAATTGAATCGAAGTGGATTATACAATATATCAGAATCAATATGATGTTGTAATAACTATGTATAGTTATTCTTTACACCGTTATACCCATCCATGTATGGTGGTGGTGGAAAATAGATTACACCACGGCGTGGAGACGGTATTCCGTACGTACGCACGCGCAGTGATTTCTTTTTCCGTAGGATAGATAGATGGTGAAATAGGGGTGTTTCATACTTATAATAACATATCAGTATATTAGTGATACTGATGTTATTACTTCATAATGAAACAACCTAAGAAGATGAAGTGGAAGAATAAATAAAGATGAAAGAATTGGTAACGGTAATTACCTCTTCTTTGAAGCGCCTCTTTGAGACCTCCTCTTAGGGCACTAAAATTGGTCTTTGAGGAAGACCAGAACCTCTAGGATGTTTCTAGGGAAGTGGAGAAGAGATTTTGGCAGGGTTTGGCCGAGCTTGAGTGCTCAAATTGGTGTGAGGAGGAGGGGGGAGGAGGTGCCCTTTTATAAGGGAGGAGAGGGGCACCTTAGGAATATCTCAAAATATTATTTTATATTAAAGTCAACATCGGTTTATAATGGCTCCAAAGGGTATTATTTCGAAGATAAGGTGGGGATGGGTCGAAATCCTATCAACCAATAAGATTTAGACAAGTTTAGGGTATTATTTTAACCTTATCAATTAGATTTAACTCGAAGTTAAATAATTTAACTTTTACCATATCTTTTTGTTTTCTTTCACTATATGGTTAATAAACTTACTATAACATGACAAACGAACCCCAAATTGTTTATTATTAATATATATATCCTTATCTAAGTCATTTGGCCGAACCTTAGATTTTTAAGAATAAAATAAAAATTAATAATATAATATTTGATTTAAAAACTATTTTGTGTCAATTTTGACACTATTAGATATATGATTTTTGTGAAAGTCATAACAGAATTATATGTTCGAACCAAGTTGATTAAATCAACATTAATATATCATAGTAACCTAAAAATTAGTGGAATTCATAAAAAGTCTTAAATTACATTTATTTGGGTATTTATATTATCAATTATGTCAATATTTCATTAATAAGATAATTACTTCATCATCTTTGTGTCATAAATAAATTAAATTATTTGATGTATAAAAATTACAAATAAAACACCATCATGTAGGAAATCTTTTTAGCTTTCTAATGAATATTTACAATCGAATTTATCTTATGTATAACCCCATATTATAAATGATTTACTTATTAAACATTGATTTTAACTATTTTAACCCTTCTTTAAATAAATTAATAATAAATGTCCTAATCTAATCCAAGTGGACCTAAATGGTCATATTTTATTCCTAAGTTTGTTTTTGGTCGAATTACACTTGTCCAATAGAATTAGAACATGTGTTAGGGTAATATTAATATCATATTTACCCTTAGTTACCCAATTTACTATTAACCACGGTAAAAAAAGTAAAATGTTACTATTCACCAAAAAATTATTTTCATCTCATTGAACCACATTTTAGTCCTTGATATTAACCGTGTCTCTCAGATTTTCAAAATTACATTCACAGAAGCGGTAAAATTAAGTTTTATGCAAAATTCAGTTTTTAACCTACCACTTAGTGGTTTCACTATTCATCAAAAATTGAAAGTTTTCAAAAAAATTCCAAAATTTCACCCTAGGCTAATTTCGATATTCTGAGTCCAAAAATGAAGTCCATTTTGAAAAATAAAATTTATAAAATTTCAAAAAGTGATTATTACAATTCATAACGGCTAGTTTTAATAGCATATCATTGTTTAGTGAAACTCGGTATTGTGTATTACACACGCTATCGAGGAAGGTCGTGATTGTGTGTAATGCAAGGCAAGTCAAGGATGCGTGTTGTACAAGCTCCTTTTGGTGTAGCGTACAACACAAGACATTAATAAAATTAAAAAGAATATTTTTTTTATAAAATCTTGGGCTGTTACATTCTACCCCCCTTAAAATGAATTTCGCCCTCGAAATTCGTCGGGGTTATAAATGGTTTACTATTCGAAAGTTTCTTTAATAGAAACCCACATCGTAAAAAGGAATATCAAAACCAATCTTTAAAAACAAAAGTATGAAACGTAACGGTTACCCAAATAAACTAATCATTGGGTTTCCACATAGGTGAAAATATGGATATGGAAGAGAAATCTAACCATCATGTTCTGATGGAGAGTGGTAGAGAACATGGCTATGGAAAAGCTAGCAATCACAAAGCCATAAATTTGTGATGATCTAGGGTACCATCTGATTCATCAGATATAAGGGCACTAGGACAACATTTTTGGTTTTCAAGATCATTTCCCTAAACTTGAAAATTTGAATTAGAATAAATACTTACTTTATATTGGTACAATCTCACTGTTGTTCGTGCCTTGAACAATTTCCACTTCATCTCTTAAATAAATGAAGTTGAATTTGTTATTCATGAAGTGTTAGCAGATCATGTGATAGAATGACGGGTCATTCCATCTGTCTCAAACAAAAGGTTAGAAAAAATTATATACATAAGTCGATATATAGTGAGATTAATCATATATTGTTCTTAAAATGGACTTATAATTCATATATCATACTGCTTAATATAATAAAACTAGTTTCTACAAAACAGGGACTTCCTGTAGGGCAGTGGTAGGCGATAAAGGCCAGTCGCACTTCGGTTGTGGGTTCGATTCCTACAGCCTTGTCCGACGCGATGGGCTGTCGCCCGTCATGCAGGTTGTCCTTTTTCTAAAACTACATTACTATAACATCCCATCAATAATATTGAATAAAAAAACGTCTATCCTTAAACAATACTAACTTATGTCCAACATAATCCCTTCCAATCTTTAGGCTTATCCATAATACTACAGTCCACTCTCGTAATATAGTGAAAACAATTACCAGATATTTAATATCATCGTTGATCCCCATATATCATAAGATATGTTTTGATGGTCACATTCCAAACATTCAAAGTCCTTAATCGTGTATTCTCTTGAATACCTTAGTGAAAACATGAATGTAGTTAAAAGTTAACACTTTCCACATACCAAAATCCTCAAAATTCTATATACTCAAACCATGATATCACTTAGTCCTTATATCAATCATGAGTTCATGAATAATGTCAAACATTTCATTTTCTCTTTATCCCTTCATTATGCGCATATCATCTACTTTCTAAAATATTTGAATAACTTTTCCTGGTTACCGGTACCTTAAAATTACTGAAAACCACAATAGACCAATACATAAATATTTCAATACACCATAAAAGTACCTCAACAACATTATTCTTGAATACCAATACATAAACACATTAGTCCATCCACTTCAATGATTGTCCTAGAATAAGTCCTTCCTTGATTTAGAAGTAACTTTTTAGGTCAGGGCATTGAGTTGGGTAATGCCCATGTTCTCCGCAAATAAGACATTGAACTCCATAACAGTCTGTCACTCTATGACCCTTTTCTCCACACAGATAACATCGGTCCCTCCATTTGAGGTATTCCTCAAGGTTCTTCTTCCCTTATTTAGAAATCTCAATCTTCCTTTCATTATGCTCCTCAACATGAGAACATGAATAATAGTTTATCTTCCTCTTCTTTGATGAATTCGGTATACCACTAAATTTCACCTTGTTAATCATATATCGCGATGACTGATTCGGCATAATCACAATATCTTTCTCTATAGGCATTACATAATTTTGTTTCTCATAGTCACCAATTTGTCCATTGGATTCAATGTTAACCAAATTCCGTCTGGTTCCCTCCATTAACTAAAACACAAAAAGAATTCTATGAGAGGCAAAAATCATGCTAGAGAAAACACCATAGTAAAGGGAGAGTACCCTCAATATCTAACATCTTAGGTTAAATTCTAATATCGTTACCATAGTTCTAGGACTGTATCCTATACGTATACTTATCCTTAGGGACATCCCAAGACATACCTTATAAATATCTCTAGGGATCTCACTAACGTTTTCGCATCCTAGTTTCCAAAGGTTGACTAAACCTTTCCTCTGATACCAACTGTAGAGACCCGTAGCCTGACGTACATGGACATTACATTACTTTTGCGGAATACTTAGTACATAACAAAAAACACACACACAAGGATCGTAATAGTTTAGTGTCTTTGGAAACTCAGAACGTAATCTTCTAATCGTGGTGAAAGATCTTCAATATCTCCCATAAAGATCTTCCCTTTTTTTACCTAAAACCTTTCTTTATATCCTGGGGAAAAGAAAACATAAAAGGGTGAGCTCAAATGCTCAGTAAGGGTAAACAAAAGAAATATCAATCACATCATATTCATAAGAACAAAACATTTTGGAAATCATAACCTGCAAAAGAGATCATAATTTCATAACATGGGATAAATCATGGCAGTGAAATGTAATCACAATAATCATAACTTAAAACATGAAACTTTGTGGCATTCACACATAATCATAGAGAATCATTTCTTGTTATTCAAGACTCATTGCCAAGACTATCTTAGTGGACAAAGTCCCTTTCTGAATCGAGTAACCCTCGTTTCAGTCCTGTTTCACTAAACCCGTATAACCTACCATTCCAGCCATGTCTATCTCATGAGATATAAAATCTTTACCCAATGCATTGGAGGGAGATATAGGTCCCACCCATCTCTTAATGAATCCTTTCTTATGTGTTCCACATAATCATAAACCATACATCATAGCGTAACCCATGAAATAAAAATGGAATTCTTAAACAACATGACATCATAAAACAATTCATATAAGATAAAGGAATTCCTAAAAATATTTCCATCGCAACATAATCAAATCCATGTAATAATAGGGATAAAAACAGAACCCTTTTATTATCTTAGATGGAAAATAATTTTGATAAAATACTTGAACTCCATTCTTGAGGAAAATATCCTTTCTACTTCAAAAACATTTTTCCTTTCATAACATGTCATATGACTTTAAAATAAAAGAAGTTGATTAAAAATAAACTTGAAAACTTGTAAAGGAAGCTTCTTGGAAATAATGTTTTAAAAATCCATTCATGCCGTATAAGTTAAAAAAAACATTCTTCGTACTTTTGTCGGAAAAGTCAAAAAGTACCTCGTATAAAAAAAACGACAAAAGATTACTTTCATATCATTTACTAAAAACTCATAGAAGGGTAAAATTGGATTTAAACAATTGTAGGTGGATGTAAATAATATTATATATTGAGAAAACATGGATGTGGATGATAAAATACACCCCAGTAAATACCAACGTATAAACAATCTCGGATAAAAATGAGATTGTGATATTTCCCTTACCTTAGGTCCGATTTGCTTCGTATGTGTCTGAACCTCCTGTATAATGATTTAAATAATGTCATTGACTTATTATAGAATCATATTCATTGTTATGATATCATATATGGTTCACTTATGACATTATATTACCCGTTCTTTTGTAAATTCCATGTTAAAGAAGTGTTTTGGGTAAAATCGTTTCATTTATCGTAGGTGTTTTGACTTGTTGTTCTTGACATTATTATTACTTATATCATGATTTACTTACTTCCAGAATATAAAATTTGATTTATATATCATATATATTCAGTATATATATATATATAATAGATAGATAAATAAAATGAAAAACACCGTTCATGGAGACGGTAGTCTGTACGTACGCATGAACGCTGTTTTCCATTCCTTATTGTCTTGAAATGGAAGTAAGTAGATGACATACATATATATATATATACATAATCCAGTAGCTTTATAATGTCATATATTTCATTATTATTTCTTATATATAATTTATAATCATTCTTAAATGGTTAACATGGAGAATGAATCTCATCGCGTCGTGGAGACGGTAGTCCGTACGTACGCACGAGCGATGATATCATTTTCATAAATATTGAATTGAATCGGAGTGGATTATACAATACATCAGAATCAATATGATGTTGTAATAACTATGTATAGTTATTCTTTACACCATTATACCCATCCATGTAAGGTGGTGGTGGAAAATAGATTACACCACGGCGTGGAGACGGTATTCCGTACGTACGCACGCGCAGTGATTTCTTTTTCCGTAGGATGGATAGATGGTAAAATAGGGTTGTTTCATAATTATAATAACATATAAGTATATGAGTGATACTGATGTTATTACTTCATAATTAAACACCCTAAGAAGAAGAAGTGGAAGAAGAAATAAAGATGAAAGAATTGGTAACGGTAATTACCTCTTCTTTGAAGCGCCTCTTTGAGACCTCCTCTTAGGGCACTAAAATTGGTCTTTGAGGAATACCGGAACCTCTAGGATGTTTCTAGGGAAGTGGAGAAGAGATTTTGGCAGGGGTTGGCCGATCTTGAGTGCTCAAATTGGTGTGAGGAGGAGGGGGAGGAGGTGCCCTTTTATAAGGGAGGAGAGGGGCACCTTAGGAATATCTCAAAATATTATTTTATATTAAAGTCAAAATCGGTTTATAATGGCTCCAAAGGGTCTTATTTCGAAGATAAGGTGGGGATGGGTCGAAATCCTATCAACCAATAAGATTTAGAAAAGTTTAGGGTATTATTTTAACCTTATCAATTAGATTTAACTCTAAGTTAAATAATTTAACTTTTACCATGTCTTTTTGTTTTCTTTCACTATATGGTTAATAAACTTACTATAACATGCCAAACGAACCCCAAATTGTTTATTATTAATATATATATCCTTATCTAAGTCATTTGGCCGAACCCTAGATTTTTAGGAATAAAATAACAATTAATAATATAATATTTGATTTAAAAACTATTTTGTGTCAATTTTGACACTATTTGATATATGATTTTTGTGAAAGTCATAACAGAATTATATGTTCGAACCAAGTTGATTAAATCAACATTAATATATCATAGTAACTTATAAAATTAGTGGAATTCATAAAAAGTCTTAAATTACATTTATTTGGGTATTTATATTATCAATTATGTCAATATTTCATTAATAAGATAATTACTGCATCATCTTTGTGTCATAAATAAATTAAATTATTTGATGTCCAAAAATTACAAATAAAATACCACATGTAGGAAATATTTTTAGATTTCTAATGAATATTTACAATCGAATTTATATTTTGTATAACCCCATATTATAAATGATTTACTTATTAAACTTTGATTTTTACTATTTTAACTCTTCTTTAAATAAATTAATAATAAATGTCCTAATCTAATCCAAGTGGACCTAAATGGTCATATTTTATTCCTAAGTTTGTTTTTGGTCGAATTACACTTGTCCAATAGAATTAGGACATGTGTTAGGGTAATATTAATATCATATTTACCCTTAGTTACCCAATTTACTATTAACCGCGATAAAAAAAGTAAAAAGTTACTATTCACCAAAAAATTATTTTCATCTCATTGAACCACATTTTAGTCCTTGATATTAACCGTGTCTCTCAGATTTTCGAAATTCCATTCACATAAGCGGTAAAATTAAGTTTTATGCAAAATTCAGTTTTTAACCTACCACTTAGAGGTTTCACTATTCATCAAAAATTGAAAGTTTTCAGAAAAATACCAAAATTTCACCCTAGGCTAATTTCGATATTCTGAGTCCAAAAATGAAGTCCATTTCGAAAAATAAAATTTATAAAATTTCAAAAAGTGATTATTACTATTCATAAAGGCTAGTTTTAATAGCATATCATTTTTAGTGAAACTTGGTATTGCGTATTACACACGCTATCGAGGAAGGTCGTGATTGCGTGTAATGCAAGGCAAGTCAAGGATGCGTGTTGTGCAAGCTCCTTTTGGTGTAGCGTACAACACAAGACTTTAATAAAATTAAAAAGAATATTTTTTTTTATAAAATCTTGGGCTGTTACAGATGACATCTTGTGTCTATGTTGACATATATGAGTTATTGTAGATATGAGATGAGACTTGATGATAGAGTCCATAGAATCACAGTGGGAACTTCATCCACAAATCTCCATGATGGATCGAGATATGTGATTCCATTATTGATGGGCTATGATTAAATTTCCAATATAAAAAAATATCACATGGTGTTCCCCCTGTCAGCTGCTGAAGACAGAGCACCAGATACTTCTAGGATTTCTACAGACGCTTCTATTCTTATAATTGATTTAGGAATAGTTTTCCATGGATTTTTTCATTGGTTTACCAAAGTCACTAAAGTGTAGAAATTCTATCTATGTAGTTATGGATCGAGTAATGAAACTATTTCACATCATACCTATTTAATAGAATTTCCCAATATATGATTTGGGAAGAATACATATCTCTGAGATCATACAACTCAATGGGGTATCTCATAATATCATTTCAGATCAGGATTACGGAAGTAATTGGGGACTCATGTTATTCTTAGAACAACATTTCACCCATTGAATGATAGACATATTGAATGGGAAGTAATGGTTTTAGAGGATATTCTATGACCACTTGTCCATGATTTTGGATGTAATGGGGAGAAACATATCCCCCTCTTTGAGATCACCTATAATAATAGATTTTAGGAGAAATTTCAGATAGATCCTATTGATTCATTTTATGGTTGGTAGTTTTATTCTCCCATAAGCTAGCAATTGGTGGCGAGGTAGCCCTACTAGGTCCTTGTATCATTCATGAGACTTTAGAGAAGATTAAACTAATCAAAAAATATAAGTGTGAAGCTCTGTCAAGACAAAGATATTTTATTGACCGTTTTTAGTGACCTCTAGTGTTCAAGGACAGGGGTTGTGTTTTCTTTCATTTATCATCCAAGATAAGGCATAGACTGTTGCATAATAAAGCGATGATATTGATTCATTTTGTAGGGCCGTTTGTGATTCTGGAGAGATTTGGTCCAGTACCTATTAGGTTGTTATTTTTTTGGAGCTACCATATCATCCATGAGGTCTTTTATGTCTCATGGCTTCACTAGTATCACGCAAATCAAACTCATACTTTTTTCTTGATAAAGTTGAGTTAGATGTTGATTCTACCTTTAAGGAGTATCTAGTACGCATCATCAACTAGAGTATGAAGGATCTATGAGGTCGGTATGTCCCTCTAGTATGTTTTAAATGGAATAACGACAATTTAAAAGATGATAGATGGGATATTGGAGCTGATATATGTGCTTAGTGGAAAGATTTTTTCTCAGACAGTGTTACTCCTCCCTTCGATGGTGAAATCAAGGATGAGTTCATTAAGTGGGCAGGGGATTGTAAGAACCTATTTTTCCCACACGTGTTCATCCTTTGAATTTCAATCTATATATTTAATTAGGACATAATTTCGATACCCAATGAATTATAAAAGGTCTCAGTGGTGTTAGGGGAATTTTCATAGCTCGAATCCTATATTTCTGGGAAAACTAGATAGGTTGCCCGGATAGTGCGTGGTTTCAGCAAGGATTGGATAATTGTGAAGATTGAAATTTGGGAGGGGAGCCATCTTTCATGGTTTTCACACAACCTGACAGCCTAACCATTCAATGTTCCCTTCATCCATGAAATCCATTCATTGATTGCGCATGTTTTTTCAAACTGTGCAGATAAATAGTGCAGAAGCCATTTTTTCTCTGTAAATATACTATGACGCCTCAGTCATCACTAATCCATGTTTTTGAATGATTTCCCTATTACTCGCACAATTTGGGGTTTTTCAAGATCTATCATTGGAATCATGATTTCTCTTTCATCTATCATCTGACCCGAAATCCATTTTTCACGTTGGATGCACAAAAGTATGTACTCCAGTAATCTTGAGCCGTTCCCCTTCTCCATTTCTCTCAACAAGGTTATCAGGGTATGCCAATTATTATTATTTTCATAGATATACTCCGATATAAGAAAAATCAATGTCCAATTCGAGAGGATGAGAGTTGTACAATCCCAATGTGGGTGGTCTAAAACTCATACCAAAAATATGTTGATTTTTGGATTGTCTTGTGTGGCCCACCTATTTCAATAGGTGTTCTTTATTTAATTTATACTAAATTATTATAATACATAGAACCATATGGATATGATCTATCTGTACATATGTTTAATTATTAGTAATTATGTCTGCAACTCCACCCTTTTCGTGTTGAAGGTTATTCCCTATGTGTCATTTTAGTGTTTGGAATGTTTGAGCCGTTGTTTCGGTGTGCCTTGACATGGCCACTCTAAAGGTGTGCTTTTCTATGATAAATGGCATGATTTATATTCTGAATTTCATAATGGAAATAACCATGTATACGAACCACTAAAACCACCTAAGGTATGTTCTTCAAATTGATAATTATATGTGAATGATTAATTTTCTTCATATTCATAGCACCCCTTTCCACATTAATGGAATGAGGAAGAATGAACCTTGAATATCAAATATGCCTTAAATATATTAAATGGTTGCATGAAACATGTAATTTTCAATCTAATGAAATCAAAGGTTGGAACGAAATGACAAGATTAAATATGTTTTATGATACATTACCATGTCATACTAATGAAAGGAAAAGATTGAATTGATAGAGATATCACATGACTTCATACTTGAACATGAATGTCCTGAATCGATATCACCTTGGTTTCTGATTAGATAATTCTATGAGAACTCAGCTACCCCTTTATGATTCTAGGATACATATTGAAATCGGTGAAACCCACTGAGATCTTGATCCTTGTATGATCCTAGATGTGAGATATTACACTGCGTGATCCCATCATGTTATACTAGAATACCTCAGATACAGTCCTCAAATCAGGAATTTACAAATATGTTCCACAGTTACATCCCATAGGGCCCTGTCTCTACTTATACCCATTTTACCTTGGTCAATACCCTTGGACACGGTAGGCACCACAATGTGGAATTCAGTGGAAAATTCTCATTGGCTTATATTATTAACCCATTCAAGACTATAACTATTAATGAGTTGGAATCCATTTAGCCTATATCGCCTTGGCTATCACCTTAATATGTCATTTTTAAATTCCATAAATCATGGATTCCTTGTTAATTCTTGGATCCTTTACTATTTATATTATCAATAGTTGATATTAGTATTGGATATTCCTCACATGACCTATCAACAGGAATTTGTAATAACATAATTATATGAGTTTTATATGTTCAGACACCAGCTGAGGGATGAAACTGGTACATGGGTGTTTGGATAAATTTAACTTATTTTATATATATATACATTTTTAAATACTATTACGTTTCTATTAGATGGGTCAGGGGATATAGAAACTATTTGGGGTGCCCGATCAGAATTATCTCACACCCTCTCCATGTGTTGTTTAGTACCCGTGGCATATTCCATTCTTAAATTTGTTTAAAAAGGGATGCATACAACTTTAAACACTAGATTCTTGTTTTTAATTAAGGAACATGGTATGATATGACCCTATTAGTGGTTGCTATTCTTGGGATGTTCATTGATTTCCTTTATATTTTATTAGAACATGTTATTATTTCATTTTGGTATCAAAGTTTTTTAGTTTTCTTTTACATAACATATCATCATCAATTGATAAATGTTATTTCAGTTTTATGAGTTATAATTACTATTGTCTCTATTTTATTTTGTTCCTTTAGTTTATTTATATTTCTTATGTATATTCCAATGATTACTTCCATGTTCTACAGTCAACATTGTTGACAAGGGAATATTATCCTCATGGACATACCCAAGGAACTCACTACTACTCAGTAGCCTCTAGCGTTATGTGAGATGCGCTTGAGGCATTGTAGTCCACTGGGCTCAGGGCACCTATCAAGAGTTATCCATGTCCTGGATGTCACAGATAAACTAACAATTTCTTTGGGATAAGATTTTTATATATCTTATAAATGTGTAGTGGTATACGACACTAGTTACAAGATACTAGATTTTGGGATACTATATATTATAATTGGTACCAAAACATTCTACATGACTAAATAATTTCATGAAATCATCATATAATGTGTAAATTATTCAGGTTATCTAGATATTGGGTTTTCTAAACACATAACATGTGATATTTATTAAATTTTGAATTTTAATTCTTATATGGAGGCCTAATTATATTTTGAGTCAACTCTAAATGAAAAATTTATGGTATTAGAGACGTAGTATTTTCTAAAACTATTTTCTAGGTTTTATTTTATGATGACATAAAATATAAATTAATAAATATAACATAATTGTTTGATGATTTAAAAAGATTATTTTTTAAGGTGATAAATTTACAGTAATGAAATTATGTATATATAATTTTATAATAATAAAGTAGATATATTTTAAATTATTTATTTATTGATTTAACAAAATAAAATGTTAAAATTTCATATAATGTATAATTAGATGATATTTTGTGGAATCAGAGGCTTGAACATGAAAATTATATACCATTGTACATGTTTCCAAGATATGAACAACTTTTATAACATCAAAATTCAAATAAATGTTAGTATTTTTTCTATGACTAATGTTTAAAGGGTTAAAAGCATAAAGAAAGTCTTAAATTTGTTAATGATGTTGGTACTAAATTATATATCAAATTTTGACACAATTATTTCTCTGTTCCTATATAAACAACCATTTTTAGATGAATGAACTGTGTATTTTCACTAATTAGTCACTATATTATATACATCATTATTGTTATTTATTACATAAAAACAAAACTCTATGAAAATTTAATTTTTTCGGTAAAACTATAGAAAATAGAAAAAAAAATATTTCAATTAAATTTAATAGAATTGATATAGGTGGTAAAATTTTTGTGTTATATTTATATAAATATTATGATGAAAATATATATAAATTTTTGATCACCTATGACATAACATCATAATAGGGTCACATAATGAAAGAATAGACCAATTCAAGAAATGGAATGAAAAATTATTATTGATTCTAATATGATGAAATATATTCTAGATTATGTACTTAATACATCATTTCATGTTTTTTATATATTTTCACAGTGAAATTTTATTAATTTACATCACTTTTGATTTTCTGAATGGTCTAAAAAAATATTTGGAAATTTATATTTTCGGTTAAAGGGTTCATATTTTTAAAAAAATTAATTTATTACATTTAAAATTTATTTCTTTCATGTATTTTTAGGTTATAATAATTTGAGTATTTAATATGTATTTTTTAATAATGGACCCTTAATTTTTTATGAGTAAATATATTTTTTATGAAAATAACAATAAAAATAGAATTCATATTCATATAATAATGATGAAGAGTCTAGGGAATTAAATTTACGATGAATAAAATATCCAGGGAATTAAAAAGTCATTTAGGGAGATAAAATATCAATGTATATATAAGTGTATGATTTAGGTTATCTTTACATGAGATATTAAATATTGATTCATAATGGTAAAACATATTCATCTTATAAAATCATGAGTCTCCTCTATGAATTCTTTATAGCTATACACTAGTATGTATTCATACTAAAGGACCAAAATAGAATCATGGATCAAAAATAATAAAAATCAATTTGTGACTATTCCCCGAGAAAACAAACATCAACATGACAACCTATGAAGAGCATAGAGTTTTCACTATTGAAAACGTTAGTCATACAACAAAACAAGATCCATGGAATTATTTAGTATCAATAAATGTTTACTATATTATTCACACTCATACACCAATTTTATAATATCTTTTAACTATATAATTATAACATCACCTTTAGATTACATAGATGAAAAACATAGGTTGATCATGAGTTTTTTATTGATCATACATTATTTGTATTAACCACACATTATGAAAATATAAGATGTTCTATGATGGGTAAACTATATTTTATAAGTTTCTATCCCTTTTTGGTTGTATTTAAAACATTTTATTGACATCACAGTAAGTTGATTGACCATGAACATTATGATATATCAAACACCTTTTTATTTTTTTTTTGACATTTCAAGAATATTAAAAACTATTTGGTTTATATTTTATTTTAAAAAATTGATATACTTTTTATTTTCCTAATTATTTTTTGTAATTTATTTACATCATAAAATAATATAACTAACATGGAAAATATTGTTTTTAAAATATTTAAATTAATATTCATTTACCATTTCTTAAATAAGGAATTCAAAACATGCCATATTTATTGATAGATCATATATTTTATAATTAATACATGTATTTCACAAATTCTTTATAATTTTTTTATAGTTTTTTAATAAATTTACTAATGAAACCACTGTAATAAATTTTGAATATTTTTAATAGAAAAACATCCTAAAATTATTTTTGTAAAATAATAAATTTATTTATATCTATTTTAATCTATTTTCTATATATTTATATCACCAAAAATATCATTTTTTTAGGATTGGTTTTATTTTATTGTCTATTTTATTAAGTTTCATTTATTCTGATGACAATAATGAATGATTATTTATTGGGTTGAATGTATTTATTTTATTATTCCCAAATTACTCTATAACTACATGAAACACTTAATCATGTAATGAAAATCTTCAATATTATTATATATTTTTAACCATTTAATGAAGGTGATATGTTTAGGAAATTTACTTGAAATGAAAAAAATAGATCTATTTTACCATTGTATATATTATTATAAATTAATACTGAGGAATGATGTTTGAAGTAACTAATATATCATACTCAAATAAAATAATCTCAGGTGACCATTATTTCATTGATATGATAATGATGAAACATTACCACTCAATTAATTGATATTATATGGATCAATGTTTAATGAACTACATATTCTACCATGTCTTATAATCTCTAATTATTATTATTGTGTTCTTGGTTTTCATTGTGTTATATTTTTAGTCATTGATTTGTAACAGTAAGTGTCAATTTTTCCTTTTTCCCACAAAAAACTCTAATATTAATTATTTTAACAATCAATAATAAAGTTAATTTGGTTTAAATATTGAATTAATATTTTAATTTATTATGTTTTCACTCCTAAAAAAGTCATATCTTAGTTATTCCTTTGATTATTGTTAAAGGTAGGGTCTATAAAAATGATATTACTCCTTTAAAGTATTAGATTTATAGTTACTATCAATCTCGTAATCGAGAATAGAATACTTATGGGTATAATAGTGTCCTTTGGATTCTATCTACACTAAAAAATCCATTTTTATAATTTATTTTTGATGCATTATATTCTAGTATTTTTATTTAACAATTGTTTTTAAAAGTAATAAACAGTGACTAATTATTTTTTAATGTGTTTATATGGTATTTTCATAACCATGTCTAGTATATTATTTCAATCATGTTGGGACCAATATAAAATCATTGATCATATTATGTTATAGGTCAGAAATTTTTTTTAAATGACTCGTTGCATTAAAAAGCCTTATGATGTAAACTAAAATAAGGAAATGTGATCATACTTATTTTGATTTGTTTAATTTTAGAATTAAGTGTTGATAATATGGTTATGATATATATAATTCTTAATTAAATTATAATAAAATAATGTCTTATTATCTATATAATTATTTTGTTAAATTTTTTTTACATCAATGAATTATATAACTCTTGCATATTTATTTAAATGTGTTCATTTATTTTTTCTTGTCATATTATTTGGGTCATGATTTAGTGGTGTAATCTTCAAACATTTTTTAACCATTGCAAAGGTTTTAAGCCATACATATTTTTTCTATATTACATTCATGGGAAATAATGATAAATAGAAATGTTCCTAATGTATTTTTTTATAAATAATAATATTTTTCCTATTATTATCATATACTTCATATTTATTATTTAGTATATATTATATTTATATATCATGTATCCAATTGCTATAAAACAGTTGAATATAGTGTAATTTGTTATTATGTATTCCAAAAATTTTAAAAATAACCATTATCTATGGGTTACAGGATCTAAGGATGATACATTACTTATCAAACTAGAACATGAATAAACAAGGGATTATCATAATTTATTACCATAAAATATTTATAATGATATTATTATATATAAAATTTATTTAATTCTCTATATATATGCATGATAAATATCATGTATTATATCATGATTTATTTTTTGAATATTTGGTCCATAAATCCCCATGGTCTCTTGAAAAGTGGTCGTAAGGCCTCCACCATTTTTACAGAATAAATTGGCTGACAACAAGTTCCAAGGGGTATAATATAATAATCAATGAAATATTTTACCATATAATAATGGATCAAAATTCATTAAATATTAATTATTATTGAAATAAAATCAATTAACAACATAAAATATAAAAAATTATTATTTATTAAAATATCCCAAATGATAAGTATAACCAAAATTTATACTTGTATAAAAAGGTAGTTTCAACAAAATAATGATTCTCATGAATCATTTATATTCAAAAAATTACCAACACATGCATTAAAACATCACCATAAACACTATGAAATTATATTTCATAATATATAAAAAAATAACATCATATCCTTTGAATTTCATTCATTAAAGGAAATATAACTATATATACATCAAAATGTTTAAATAGTGGTAAGTTAAAAAACTCCTAAAAGTATACCAATATATGACACTAATGAATTACAGTATTTGATATACCATAATCTATATATTTATGTACATTTAATAAAATAATCTATATCTTTAGTAATACAGTAGTTGAAAATAAATGACATTAGATAGCCATCTTACTATATAATAAAACTCACACTATTTTTTTTGGATAATAGAAATCAATCCTGATTAACCACAATATCAAAACATAAATTTTCCAAAATATATTAATTTTATACATTGTATATAAAAAAATATAATAAATGAATTAAATAACTATACTAGTTATATGTTGTGGATGTTGTCTAACCTTATTATAATCTAATTAAATATCCATCCCTGATATGTATAACATCAAATGGATAATCCCAGGAAAATTACCCTAAAAATATTATTATCATTAATATATTCTATTCAATTATTATAATAAAATTTACTTAATGTCACATTAATAATTGTTTTCTAAAATAACTAAATTAAAACCCATGATATTGAATTCAGACCATTTTGTGTTACAAAACCAATGGTCTAAAAATCATTATATAAAAAACCCTATGATTCCCCCAAAAATTCCAAAACTCGTTTTTGATAATTCTTAAAACCCCTATTATAATTTATCAAATAATTTTTTTTTTATATTTACAGATAATGGTAATATTTTTCAATATATGATCAACCATACAATATGAAATCATTATTTCATATTTATTGGATTCATTTTTTTAAGTATTATGATGAATCTACAAAGATCATTAAACCCTGTATTTAGGTTCATTGATCGTGACTTAATTGAAAAAAATAATGAGTTAAAATATCATAATTATGAATACAACATTCACGATATATTATAATATAATAAAATAAATATAAATCCTGATAGGTGTATAGATCAAACAATGGTGTTAAGAAGATAGTGGGAGGAAGAGGAAAAAGAAAAAATACCAGAACTAATGAGGTCACAGAAATATAACATTCCATATGGAATTAAAACACCGCATGTTTTTATGGTCGTTTTACTTCAAATTAATTAATATACATTTATGTTTCTTAGTGCACTCTGTTAAATATTCCTTTCATGCGATACTGACTTGGATTACATTACACAGAACACCGAGTTTCAACATATTATATATTTTTAAAATATTATATTTTTAATATTTACCTAGATATTAAAATAAAGGTTCTGAATAGTATAAAATAAATACTAAAAGAATAATATTTATAAAATACAAATTGAATTGATTAGTTACAAAAAAACCAATGGAATATAAAGAGATTTGTTTTATAAAAAAATAATCTTATGCTCAAAAATCAATTTTAATCTAATTAATTATATTAAATAAAATTATTAAATAATTTTAATTGAATAAATAAATTATATATTCAATAAATTATTTTTGATAGTCATCCAATAGATTTGATAAGTATTCAATATGAACAAATGAAATTTACACATTAGTACATATACATTTATTAGTGGAAATTAACCTCCTTTTGATGGAGGACCTATTTTAAATCATACTTTGTTTACTTTTGAAAAATTTATATCTAAAAATAGAATTTATTTCTAAATAGAATCATAAATATTTGGTTGGGGTTAATTTTTCATTGTGAAGTTTCATTTTATAATTAATAGTTGAAAAAAAATTACACCAAACTGTTATCTCATTTAATATAATGTTAGAGTTAAATTTTATTTTTTATATCATTTAAAATTTAAATATATTAAAAATTTATCAATCAATAAAATTTAGGTAATTATAATAAAATAAATTTTTAAATTGACTAAAAAAACATTATTTATTTCTTAAATTTTTAGCATTAAAATTCTGCATTGGCATCCCTTATGTGGGAATATATTTAAAATAATATTTTCCACAATTGTGTTTTTATTTTTGAAAAACTGATTCCATAATTTTTTAGTATAATTTATAATTTCAAGAAAGTTGAAAATATATATTTTCCAAAAAATACTATTGAAAGTAGCTAAAATTATTTAAAATGATTAAGGTTAAATTAAGCTTAATATGGGATCAAAATGTAAAATTAAGGCCTAATTAAAACTATAAACATATCAAAACTCCATTTTATAGAAATATATATACCCCATATTCTATTTTAAAATAATTAGAACATTATTTCATCCGCATTCAATAATAAAAATGTTGGTGGTGAGTCATTTTTTCTAAAATATTTCATGAGTGCCACTCTCCCTTCATTAAAAGGCGTAATCTCCTCCCACATACTAAAAACTCCAAACACACTTATGATTATCCAATATATAACAAAAAATCTCCCCAAAATACCTTTTACTCTTTCAATCCTTCATATTAAATAAACAATCCCAACAAGATCTTTTGTGAAAAAGGGGTTACCCAAAGAAGAGGTAACATTACCCCTCATGCTCCTTTATCTAGTTATAAAACTCATTCTCCTCCACTATCATTATTAAATTATTATATAACATCCCTACTCTCCTAAATATTGGTATATTTTTTATTATAATTTTTTGACCTACACATACACACACAAAAATCTAATTATTAGGGAACATAATATTTTTTTACAGCATAATACTACCTCAAAAAGCGATGGTTGTTAATTCCTCCTTTACATCCAATCATGTTGGGAATTAAAATTTAAAAAAAATTATTAAATATTTATGAAATTTATAATGTCATTAAAATTAATTTAATATTTTCCAATTCATATCATTATACATTCCATCATTTCTAAATATGATAATTTTGTTTGAGTAAGTGTAGATTACTGCATGAACAAAGCTATATAATTCATTCACACACTACATGGAATGCATTAAGCGGTGTTTAGTGAATTTATATAATATATATTATATAATAATTCTAATTGAATAATTATAAATAATACTAAATTCACACACAAACATATATTTGTAATTATCTATCATTTAATCTATTTCTTACGATACGAGTAAAAATATATATACAATGTTCATGTGTACATACGAGCTATTGTCTCCATGAATCGTATATTATATTTCATAATTCTATATCATATATATTATTATAATACACATTTAATTAATATAAAATATATTTATTTTATTTTTTACATTCTTTAAATGATGATATAAGTATATGAAAAAATATACAACAAATTGAGACCCCTGTGAAAATCAATGAGGATATTACCTAAAATGAAACATTACAATATAATTTTTAATAGGAGGGTATTCTAAGGTCAAAATATTACAATATATAGAATTATATATTAGAATATTATTTTTTAATAGATATATATTAATATTAAATTTATTATATAGAATTATTGTTTGAGTATAAAGAGATTCAATAGAGAAGGATATGGAATTTAATCTTAGTTTTTTGATTTGTGAGATACATGCCACGTTCACTAATATTTTCATCATTGTGGTGTATATACTACAAATTAATTTGTTCTATGATTTTTATTATTAAATATTATGGGTATTTACATATCATGTCTATATTCCTTATTGAAATGGGTTTATATTTAAAAATATTTATGAGTCTTCTCTATGATTTCTTTGGAAAAATTATATAAATGGTTTTCAAGCATCACTATAAGATTCAAGGAAAAATTCTTTTCAACCTTTTTTCACGATTATTCTATAAGATTCAATTTTATTTTCATATAAAATAATTTTATAAATGAATAATGCATGAAAAATAATTTTTAATTGTATAAGGATATATTCACCATGAAATGTTTTCAAATGATCTTTCAAAATTATTTACCTTCTAGGATAACCTCTGTTGATGTTACTCATGAATTTCTAGGAAATTATCTATAGTTTAAATTCACATTAAATCTATGAATGATTTATTCTTGATGTAATGGTAATTAGGAAACCTATTTCACAATAAATGTTAATATTTTATGAAATCTTTTTTCATTCATGTGTTATGTTTTTTGATTAACTGATTAAGAAACATGTGTATAATTTACTGGTTATGATATGATTAAATGTTTATGGTACCAATTTTATTTCAATGGGTTTGATATTATTTTTTATGATTCCATGTAATGTGTATAAAATATTTCATTCTGATATGGGTGGGTTCTAAATATCCCTCCAATGAAGTGGGTAGTGATTTATATCTCATGCGATAGACTTATTTGGTATAAAGAGTGATCCATGACTACAAAAATCGTATAAAGATTGAAAATGTTATGTTTTATATCTGTGGGAGTATACCATGAATAACAAGATGGTATAGGGAGTGATCCAATAATCCTATGATGGTATAGGAACCTATGACTTGTATAATATGTAAATTATATTATATTCTTATGTGGTTGTAACAATTCCAGGATTTGTTCTTGTGTAGTTATATCATGAATTATGTTATCTATTTCTTTATTGTTAACGTCTTATAAAATCTCATTATTTATGCCATGATTCTTGTTTATGATATTTTATGTAAAAGTTACGATCTTAAAACCTTTTAATCATGTTATTATACTAATATGCTCATGTTTATGCCTAAATGTCTCCCTTGTTTAACCTCACTGAGAATTTGATAACATTTTTTTATGATTCGTTCCCTATGACATAAAGATATATAATATGTCTAATGTGTTTGAGAATGTTTCTAATCAATATTAACCCAGTTTGAGATAATTTTTCACTCTTATGTACTAGTGTTCATGTTTCCATGTTTCTAAAGGAAGTATATTAGTACGGTCATTGGGCGTCTTTTTGAATTTTGTTTTCATTTTTCAAATCATGTGTTGTAGGGACTATGTACCAATTTGTTTTGTTTTAGTAGGTATCATAGTGAATTATTAGTTATACTTTGGTAGAGATGATGTGAAAACTGTAGTCATAACTCGATGTACATAAATAAGGACATGGCTAAGGATAAAAAAAGTATATAAAAAATTACCTAATGTTTTTGTAATTGATAGAGAGAGTGGTTTACTATAGATAGTTCCATGTAAAGATAATATTATTTTATATAAATCTAAAAACAATTCCTAGGGGTATCAAATATGATAAGATGTTTAGTGCTTAATGTAGGGTAATCTCATATTTGACAAATGGCCATGTCATAGACATGGTTTAACACTCATAGTGGATATCCGTTGGAATGTGAAAAAACAATCACGACCAACTTTAAACTATTAGAATGAAATTAGAATATGAATAAAATAATATAATCCTAAGAATTCATTGGTTAGGGAATGTTTTATAAAATATAAATATAATAAGTCTATATTCATGATTATGTGGTTCCTCATTATGATTATTGTTTGTTACTCTATTATTTTTTTCTTAGTAAACGATTGGAACCCAAATGAAACATTCTAATGATGATTTTGATGGAAAATAAAATTATTTCCTTTGGAGAAACTGAATTCAATAGGATATGGTATTAAAAACCTCATTTCTAATATCAAATATAATTTTAAATAAATTAATAATGGTGGAATTACAAAATAGAAAATAATGGAGCCTATTATGTAGAGTTATTCATGAGGAAGTTTCCACCAGTTTTAGAGGTTATTCTGATCCACTTATTTCTATAAAATGGATCGGTACTACTAAAAAGTTATTCCCCATTTTCTAGTGTTTGGATCAAGATAAAGTGTTTATGTTTTATATTTTACAACGCTAAAAAGACCAGTGCTTGTATTTTATCAGTAATACAATGTTCCGAGGTGATATTTATTCCATAGATTGGAACGATTTCAAGAACTTATTTTTCATTATGTAATATCCTCAGATTTTTTATAACTTGATGGAGAAAGAGTTCCTTGAGATGAATCAAAATGATAATGAATCCATTGGTACCTACAATGTTAAATTTGTAAGACGAGTGAGGTATGCTTTAAGAAATATAGTTCTATTGAAAAGTAATTTTTATGGGTTCTTTAGTTTCATACAATAATCTATTACAAAAGTGTTTTCTATAAGATATTTTAGTATCTTTAAATAAATTTTACATTTTCTAATAAATGGAAAAATTGTGTTTGGTTTCACATATCAATACCCTGGTTTTGAATTGAAAATGAATAGATAGCTTAGAAAAATATATATAAACAATGAAGTGAAGAATATGAACATTGATTTGTGCTCTATGTATGGAAATAATCATGGATGAAATTTCTATAAGTTGTCTAATAAATTTTTTAATTATTTATGGGAATTCCATTAGGTATTTTATTATAGAATTTATTTGAAAAAGATATCTATTGGTGTCAATGGAGAAAAAGAGACACACAATTTACCTCCCACGATTTAATTCTTTATGTGTAATGAGAGTGAGAATTATGCTAACTAGTGTGCAAATAATGTGGTGGTTCTGTAAATAGATCTTACAAATATCTTAGGTCAGGAGACAATGGTCCATATCATGTAATATAATTTTATTATGAGTCTTGCGATAATGGAATGTCGAAGGAATTACTTATCATACACTTCTGAACTATTAATGTGTTTTCTCATTCTAGATATAACTAATATTTCATGTCTATAAAATTATAAAATAGTATTAATATTCAACCAAAATAATTCATTGTGGAATTAATACTGAAAAAACATAATGGTAAGATTATTTTATCTCAAGTATATGATTTCTATCTTCGTGAAATTTGATGGAATATACTTCCGGTAATTCATATCATCCATCAGTTAGATAAATTTATTTATATATTAGGCATGTATTTTCTATATATATATATATCTCAAATTATTTTTCATCGATGTGGTGCTATATTTGATATTTCTTACCCACATTTGGTCATCTAACAATGTGTCGAAAGGAATGAACATCCTATGGATATTTCATCTACTGTAAGGTTCAAAATTCCGATTCATAAGAATTTTTTATCTCAAATGGATTGGGAGAGAATTGACATCGATGATATAAACATTGATCAGGAATTTGTCGGTGTCTTTATATAAGAGTTATATATCCTTCCCACCAAAAACTGGATGTTGATTTTTCAATATATCTCATACTTGGACACACACAAATTATAAAGACTCCATATATAAATGGAACCAAATTAGTTGTTGGAATTAAATAATATAATCCATGAAAACCATTAAATGGGATTTATACGGCCATGATTATCACCTTGGGTGGCTATAAATATTCTTATGAAAAAATAATATAGTTCAATGAGAATATGCATTGATTACTAAGAGTTTTAATAGATCATAATCAATAAAGAAGTATCATATTTCTCACATTGATGGGTATTTTGATCAAATGTGAAGAGATCAATAATATTACAAGATTGAAAATACTTTGGGAAATCAACTATTTAGGGATAAGAAGGAGGATATACACAAGGTAATGTACCATAAATTTTAAGAAAAATACGATTATATAGTTCAATTTTTTACTAATTCCACTTCTATCAACATGGATTTAATGAATTGAGTCTTTAGATATTACCTTGATCAGTTTGTGATTGTATTTATAGATGATATTTTTATCAATTCAATTATCATGGATAACAATTCAAATCACTTCATAATTGTACTAAATAACCTATTTATGGATAAAATTTATTAAAAATATACAATTTGTGAATTTTTCCTATATAAGAATTCATTTTTGGGTAATATAATTTCAATATATAGAATAACAGTAGATCCATTAAAGACTAATTCTATTGAATGATGGCCTTGTCCAACTATAGATACTCAGATCCATATATTTCATGGTTTATAGGGATATTATCAATTGTTTATATATAATTTCTAACAGCTATATAATCCACTAAACATTTTATTTTGTAATTGTGTAATGTTTGATTAGATAATTGAATGTGATGAAACTTTCCAGGAACTGATGACAATGTTAGTCATTGAACCTATAATTAAAAGACCATATAGTGAAGAAGAGATTTTAATATATAAAAATTAATTCATGTATTTATTTTTATGTATTTTTATGTGGAACAACCTTTTAATATCCAATTTCTCAAGATAGAGGATGTTTAATGATTGAAATAACCTAACTCCTGATTTTGATTTTTCAGCGTTAATTTTCTATTTAAATATATTGAAGCATTATCATTTTGGGTAAATTAGTGATATATATTGATAATTAATGTCTAATATATATAAAATCACACAAAAGGAGTAGAAAATGTTTAAATGAATATAGTTAGAGTTGATAATGGATTATGATTGCTAAATACATCACCACTAAAGGGAAGAGAACAATGTGGTTGATGCTTTATGTCAGATGTATCATGCTATTTTATCCATGATGGTGTTAAAAATTATCCAATATTTTTGTATTTTAATAAGATAGATCTTGAAATTCTAAAGGACGAGATAGAAGATTTTGCATAAAAATGTTCATCCCTCTTTCCCTATAACTATTAAGAAGTTGGAGAATGATGTTATAGAGAATCAAAAGAATGTTAGAAATGTTACTGTGACTAGCCATGATCACGATGGAATGATAGGGTATTGGAACTGTTTATGAGTTCCTTAGATACCATTTATGGAAAAGGTTCTATTTTTCGAATCTCATAGTTCATCATTCTCTATTCATCCTAGAAGTATGAATATGTATAGTTATTTTAAATAATATTTCTGGTGGGGTGACATGAAGAGAGATATTTTAATGTTTATATCTCAGTGGTTGGTAATCATGAATGTTAAGGTGAAAAGAAAAAAGTATAGAGGTATTTTTTATCCATTACCCATTATATAATAGATATTGGAGAACATAATTATAGATGTTTTCATTGGACCACACCAAACCTATAAAAAGATTAATGCTATATGGGTGGTAGTCGATGACCATACTATGTTACCACACAAAAAAGATACCCGAGAGGATTAATTTCAAGATCACCTATTCAATATATAAATTAATGGATTTATAAGGAAACATGGATTACTGAATTTCATTTTATTTTCTCATGATAATAGTTTTACCAAAAAATATATTGAATTCCTCAGAAAGCAATTGATATAGAATAGAGTTTTAGCAATGCTTCTCAATCTTAGATGGGAGTTCAATCTGAAATAACAATTAAATCCCAAAGGAATATTTTTTTATATTGTTCCTTATATTTAAAAGGTTATTGTTATCAGAAACATCATCTAGTTATGTTTTTTTACCAAAATAGATTTCACTCAATCATACAGATGTCATCTTATGAATCACTATATGGGATGAAATTTTGAGCTCTAATAAATTAGGATGATGTTGGAGAAAGAAATATATTTGTAACTAAGATCACTAATGAAATTGTAGAGAATGATATAACTATCTATTAGAATATATAAGAACCAAAATGGTAGATCAAAAGAAATGCTAATAATGGTCTGCATTATCAAGAATTTTATGTTGGTGAAAATGTGTTTCTACGAATCTCAATATAGATTAAATTTTTGACTTTAAAGAATAAATGTAAACTAATACCTAGGTATATTGACCCCTTTGAAATTATTTATCATAAAATAATGTCATCCTATCTCTGGGGACATTATCAAAATATCAATCAAGTCAATGATCATTTCCCTGTATCTCTCCCAATGATGTATATATCTGACACTTCACATGTACGGAACATATAGTTCATACTGTGGGTGAATGACATTTATTATAAGGCGAAACTAATTGAAATTATGGATCATACTGAGAATGTTCTGCGAAACAAGACCACTCATCTAATCAAATTTTATTTGATAAATCACCAGTTATAAGAAGCTATGTGGGGACATGAGGATATGATGATGTATAATTATCCACAGTTTTTTGTTCTAGAATGTTGAATTTAAAAGGTTATATAAATTTTAATGGGGTTATAATGTTACAACATAAGTTTTTATGGACCTTTTTTTGAATGGATTAATTTTCATTAAACTTTTTGAATGTACTAATTCAATCATTTGTCACACTTGTCACCAACTTTGCGTACAATATACACGATATATAAATTCATCAAAAGAATTATTATTAATATATTATATATGAATTATTAAACTAGATGATATGTTAGAGGTTATTAATAGCATAAAATAACTTATAAGAATTTATTATTTATACTATCATAAAATGAAATCATTATTTATAATGAACTGATTGAATATAAAGGGAATATTTTTATAGAAAACTTGTTTTCGCTCAGAAAGATATATTATCCAAATTAATTAAATTAATTAAAATTCTGTAGTAAAAATAATTTAATATATATAATATATTCAATCAAATATTTTAGATAATAATTCAATAAATTCGATATGAATACGATTTGAATGAATAGAATTTTACACATCAAAACCTTTATTTTTATTAAGGTGATTTTATATCCTTTTAATGGAGAACCTATTTTTAATCTACATTTTGTAAATATTATAAAATATTATTTGTCAAAATAAACATACTTTTTCAAATAGAAGCATATAAATTATGTTATGGTGATTTTTATGTTTTTTGTGATGTTCAATTTATTAATAAATACAGAAAATACTAAAATTTAACTCAAAACAACATATTCATATAATTTTTTTATAGTTATATTATGTTTTAAATTTTTAAAGTATAATTAGATTAATTCATTATCATTCAATCTAATTATATTTATTGGAAACAGTTTCACTTTGAAATTGACATTAAAAACATAGAAGACTTTTTATTTTTTTACTGTAAAACCTTGCATTGTCATTCCAATGGCATGATTTAATTTAAATTAATTCCTAAAAATACTATTTTTGGTATTTTGAAAAATAGATTAAATATTTTAAATCATAATAATTTCTAATTTATAATAACTTAAATATTTTTTTTGATAAATTTCATTAGATAAGGTAATTAAATTTAATTACAATAATTAAGATTAAATTAATCATAATAATGGAATAAATCATAATCATTATGCCCAAAAAGACATATAAACATGTCAAAAAACCATTGAACATATATATTTCGAGCCAATAAAAAATTTTCCACAATTTTTATCCTTATTAAATACACTTTCAAGGAAAAATCGTAGGTGATATATCACTTTTCCCATGATATTAATAGAGTTCCACTTATTCTCAACTATAAAAGTCCTCTCCACGAACATTATCACATCTCTCAATAATATTATGATCGTACATGCTCATCCAAAATAGATCCCCAACATCCCTCCCATTCTTCTTGAATAATCCATTTCATTATAATGAATCCCATGGTGTTTCTTTGGGGAAAATCCAGAAGGAGTTACATAAAGAATATGTAACATCCTCCCAGAAGATCATTTGTCTTGTTTAAATTTTACATCCAAAAAACTCTCCATTTTAAATTATTAAACAATAAAAAAACAATCCAAAATATAATTTGGTTTTTTATTCTTGGACATATACCTACATGTACACACACTACCATCTAATGAGTAATGGACTTATTGATTATGTATACGGTGAATTGCTACCTCAAAAAACAGTGATACTTCATTCATCCTTTAACAACACCCATGGTGTAAATTATGATTGAATATATATTTTTATGTGATATTTATATTATTTATAATGTATTTATACATTTTTAGGTAATTTAAAAAAAACATACTTTATAATTTCCTTTATGTCATTAGATGATAATTTTTTTTGAGGATGTGTGGTCTGCCACTCCCACAAAGTGTTGTGATTCATTGATACACTACATGGAATGAATTAATGATATATTCAGTGAACCAATATGATATATATGATATAATAATTCTTATATAATAATCAAATATTGAATATATATAATTATATATACTTATATTACATTTACTCTATGTCAATGAATAAGGAAATAAAACGAAGACAACATTCATGTATATGTACAACATACCATATCAATGAATGGTGTATTACATTTCATACTTCTATATCCCATATATTATTATAATAGAAATATACTGAAAATGACTTATATTTATATCTTTTTTTACTTTCTATAAATCATTATATATATAATTACTAATGATATAACAAATTGAGAGACATGCGAATAACAAACTGGATATTAAACAAAGTTGAACCATAACATAGAATTATTAATAACCAATTAATATAAAGGAAATAATTAAAACATATATGTTATTATATAAAATAATATTCTTATATGAATTATTTATAATAAAATTAAATTTATTATTCAAGAATATTATACATGTATTAAAAGACACAATACATGATGTAAGGGAACTTCATCTAAATTTTCATATCTAAAAGATACATACCATGTTCACCAATATTTTCATTTGGGTGGAATATAAAATTCCCATTAATATATTCTATTATTATAATTATTATATTTTATGGGTATTTACATAACTATTCAATGTCCTTTCTTTAATATGGTTTATAATTCAAAAGGTTTTATTAGTCTTTAATATGTTTTCATAGAAAATGGGTTTGAAATGGTTTTCAAGAATCTTTATATGTTTTAATGAAATAGGTATTCAACATTCTATCAATAAAATTTTATAAAAAATCATGTATATTTTAAAATAAAATAATTTTCATAAGGTTTTATATTTAAAAACTATTTTTCATCGAATAAGTTTATTTTCATCAACAAATACATTCTAAATATTTTTCAAATTTATATCCCTTGTTTGATAATATCAGTTCATAGATCATGATAATTTATAATAAATTATCTAAATTTTACATTCATATTCGTTCTCTAAATGATTTATAAATGATTCCATGGTTTATATAAAAAAAATTTCACTTTCACATGTTATATGTTTATGATATTTATTTTTCAATCCCAGGTTATATTTTTAATGAAATGATTATGAAACTTGTATCACTTTCACAAGTTATGATATGATTATAAGTTTAATAAGGCTATTTAATTTCAGGTTTAATAATATGATTTTTTATGATTTTTTGGAAAATGTATGTATAATTTCGTTTTGAGTTTGGTGGGACGTATATCACCCTGCAATGTATTTGGTAATGATTTATGTATCATGAGATTTATTGAGATTGTATTTAGAGTGAACCTTGACTTCTAAGATATCCCTGGGTGTGGACCATGACATCCAAGATGTTATGAGGAGTGATCTTATGATACAAAATGACCATGTGATTGAACAATTACAACCATGATTGTATGGGAAGTAAACATATACTTCTAAGTTAGTCTTGGTAGTAATTCCTTTGCTACTATTAAAATCATATTATATAATTTTTTTTCTAAAATTCTAGGAGTAATTACTATGTTTTTAATTCATGGATTATGTTTTTAATTTCCTTATCAAATAATTATTATTATTTTTCATACTTTATTCAACAATTCATCTTTATTTTATTTGATATATATGATATTATCTTCAAATGATTTGATCAAATTCTCATACCTTTGTGCTCATGTTTTTTCGTACATGTCTCCCCTTTTTACCATTAATGTTTATATTTTCTAACACATATTTATGTTTACATTCTCTTGTTATGAATATATGTATTGGTTTGATGTCTTTAAGGTTGTTTCTAGTCAAGAAGAAACAAGTGGGTTATAATGTATCCCACTTAAGTACCAATTTTATTATTTCAATGTTTCCAAATGAATTTTATTAGTGTATTCTTCTAATGTATTTTAATATTATGTTTTATATAGTATAAATATTTGATGTAATGGATATGTATATTAAGACATATTTTTTATAATTAATTTGTTTGATTATAAAAATTTCATGTATTTTAATGTTGAAACATTGAAATCACTACAAAAGAAACCCTATTTTCATTCAAGATCATAATAGGGTATTAATGATGGTATAAAGAATCCATTTATGGGTTTAAAATAGTAATCATAAAACTCAAACATAAAATCATTCTTAGTATGCATTGAAACATGAACCATTGTCATAAAATTGATGGAAAAACTATATGAGATAATAATTATGCTTGGTTGGGATATATACTCCCTCAAAACGGACACCCAAAAATATTCCAGACATTATCTACCCAATAATGCTTTTCATTGATGGTTTCATGGTCCAAGGGAATTTTTTCGAAGAATTGGATATTACATTGTTGCTATGAATACATAATTTATTTCCTAGACTCTCTATAACAAAAATATGATATACAAGTTCTTGGGATTTATAATTCTCCCCACCATAATAATATTAATTAATTAAATTTTACTAGGATTCATTATAAATGTACAACTATATAAAATTATTATATATATGGTATTTAATTATACATGTATCCTATATTTCAACCTCATTATTCTATTTCACTCTCTCCCATGTAAAAACTAACCCTTTTAAAATTATGACCATACTATCAGCTATATTCGCTAGACACACAATAATTTTACCTCAAGTAGTGAATCTAACAAATCATTGAGAAGAAAATAATATTCATCTATTTTTTATGTATTTAGTAGATAATCATTTGGAATATCAATATATACATTATACATTGATATAAACTTAAAATGATAATACTCATATGAAATCAACTAAATGATCATAAATAGAACAACATACCCGAGTTCTTACATACTGGGAATCCAAATTAATTAATGTCCCTAAAATTGATGCACTTTTTAAATGTTAGATCTCTAATAAAAAATTATAATTATCAACATTAATAGTTTGGGAAATATTTTTCCTATGTATGAGTTATCATTATTCTTATTTTGACTAGAGAAACTACTTTTATCATCTCTTCCACCAAACAGGGTCTAAAAAGTACTTAACTATAACTACCACCAACACAAATTATAATAAACGTGACCTAATATAAATCAATTAATATATATATATATATATATATCTGGTTTTACAATTGATAGATATTATTTAAGGAAAAATATTCAAATTGAATGCAATCACACTAAATTCTCCCAAAATATATTTCAAAATATAGACGAATTCCTCACAATATCTAATTGTTCTGTACTGAGTTTCCATCAGAATAAAGATTATATAATTAATTTTTCATCAACTGTGTTCCAATATCACGCTATATAAATATCCAAAATAATTACTTAAATCATGGATTAATATACAGAAAAATAAATTATGAATGTTTATGATGAATAAATATTTTATTCATGTGAAATTTACCCAGATATTCAATTAATAACATTTCCAAAATGTGTGATAAGTGGATCAAATTTATGAATTTATCTCCAATAACAAAGAATAAATAATTCATTATTGTTGATAATGTTAATCCAACAATTATATGTCTCATGATATACTATCACATCGTTGACAATACAGGTTAATATTGTATAAATACTATATGATATTGCTATTTTCAGTTCAGATTTTAATGATTCAAAGAATTAGATAAATGATAAACTATCACTATAGTTAATCATACCCACTAGAACTACTAAAAAATAATTATACATAATTTACCTCTTATATTAACAACCTAACTAGACTTATGATAGACACTCATAACCATTTTATACAATCCCATGAGATCCACCACATTATCTCAAAAATATATCACAATGTTCAATGTATTCAACTAAAAATTTTATTTTTATTATATAATATTAATATGGAATTAAATGTTAATTATATAAATAATACTAAATTATTTTTTTCTTCATTATATTTTTATGAATCATGATTTATTAATAATATACACATGTATGGAAGATATTTTATGATAAAAAATTATAAAATTACACATATTTTTCTATTAATTTTTTGGGTAAAATGAATATTTATTTTTTAGTAATATTATATTTAGAGGCATGAATTTTATAATGAAATTATTAACTTTGTGTTATATTTATTTAAATAATGATTAATTTCTTTTACCGAGAAGAATTTAGGATTGTTTCTTTAAGTTTATATAGGATTACACATGGATGAGTAAATGTGTTGATCAAGTTGTAATTTAAATTAGCTGATGAAAATAACTATAGTATGTAAATTATAATATTCTATCAAATATATTAGAGTAAAGTGTCATAAATCTTGATAAAATAAAATGGGATATTCTATTTTTGAAGAAGTCTATGTTCCCATCTTGTTTGGGTATTTGCTCATAATATACTATAACCACGTGCATTGGGAAAAATTGAGAGATATATATATTTAAAAAATGACATCTATATAGTCCATAGAATAAATATAATGATCTTATATCCTGAGATGTATTAAGTATAGAATAAAACAGTTAATTAAATCATGATTTTTTAGATTAAAGAATAAAACATGTAAAAAATAACAAATTAATAATTGGCTGAATACTTTTTTCATTTATTGATAACATATATTGTAGTTAATATATATTCTCTATAACTTGTAAAAAAAATTGTTGTGTTTTGAAAATTTTAGATTAAATTTTCTATTAAAGTGAAAAATTAGAAACTATTAAACAATTGTTTTGAAAATACCTTATAAGAGACATAATCAATTTAAATTCATCCATTTATCACATGTACATTTTATACTAACTATAATTAGTTCTATTATATTTAAATATTTAAATATGAATTTACATGTAGAAACTCATGAAATTGTTTTGATGACTCATATAAGATATTGGAAGGGTTTAATTGAATAATTTATGGTATTTTACCAATATTAAATAATAACTATATAAAGTATGATATTATGGATATATATGTGAATTAGTATGTGTAAAATTAGAGTTTTATATATGGAATAGGCATCATCAATCTATTCCATAGTATATCATTTATCATTTTCAAAACCCTAATGATTCAATTCCACTAATTAAAAAATTAATAATCGATTCCTTAATTTATATATCTAGATTATAATTTATTTTAATTTATTATGGAAGTGTTGATTAAAACTAATTAATCTATTTAGTATCTGTATATCACTATTATTTACTTAAAATTAAATATCACATTATATAATCACAGAAGAGTGTGAGTTCAATGAAAAATGTTGTATATAATGTGTTTTGAAATCTAAATCACTCATAAATTGGACACGTTCAATAGTATTTTTTTTGCCTAAATTGATCAAATTTATATTTTATCAAATCATTGAAGAATAATGTTTTATTTGGAATGAAACCCAAAATAGAAAAAGAAAATAAATTATTATTAATAAATTTTATCATTATACAACATATGATATAAAACATAATATATTTTGATAATTGTTAACATTTTTTCTTAAGATTTTAATATATAATGTTGTAATAATAAATATATGGATATAAATTTCAATTAAAACAATAGTGATTCTACTAATAATATGATTTATATTAATAATGATTTATGAATTTTTTTCTTCATGAAAAATAATTATAGAAATTTTTATATTCAAATTTATTTTATTAATTCTTGTTGTTTAATTATATTTGTTTAGATTAGTTTTTAAATGATGGAATATATTTTTTTTCAAAAAAATCCTATAATCAGTTTTGGTATTAAACTAATAATCCATGTTCAATGAGGGATAAACCACATATTACTATTATAATATGAAAATGTTTTTTTTAAATTATAAATTTATAATAATTAAATATTTTTACTACAATTAATTATTATCATGACAGGGTAATGCTTATGGTATTATTTAACCGAAATATTGGTTAATAAGATTGATTAGGAATCAATCGATTTTATCAATGCATTTTATTACCACTTTTAATATTATGATTTTTTTACTATGCTAATTAATTTTAGGTTTAATGGATTTCATTTAATTGTGGGTAAATATTTTCATGATGAGTTTTGAAATGTTCATGGAATGTATCTTTAAAATATATATTAATAAATAAATATTCACAAGGGTAAAACAATATATCCAATTAGGGGTCAACATGAATACATTTTAGAAATTTATAAACACTACCACAGTCTTATTGTTAAAAAATTAACTGCCATTTATAAATTATACAAACAATTATTACAATTCCTGAGTGAATTATAAAAATAGTCCACCAATTAAATTAAATTTCATAATGATAAATATGAATTTATAATTAAATAAAGCATTTTTTTAATAATAAATATTATTATAAACTATAATATTAAAAGGTAAAGAAAACTAAACATCAAAATGTATACTTGGAAAAACTTTTATAATGTAGGAATACAAGAAACCAAATAATAAATGAAATAATATTAACTGATCCTTTTTAATTTAATGATGTACATCATCGAATTGGAAAAGGTGATAATGATAAATTTTTGAAGGATATGTATGAGTTATTTTTCCTTTATAAATTAAATTATATTTCAATATGGCTCAAAAAACATGATTTTCACCTCAAATAGTGTCACATTATAACCATTCAATACATAGAGAATAATTTTAAGGGATTATAAGATTTTAAAACTTGTTTTTAATATGTTCACGATAAAATATCATTGTATGATTATATGAAATACAAGAAGGTATGTTCTATTTTAAACACATTGAAAAATATATATTTTATAAGGAAACCAAATTTTATTATAAATTATTATTTGAATTACATTAGAAATTATATTTGATTTCATAATAATATCCATTAATTATTTAAATATAAAAGGAGTGAATATATTGTTTTTCATGTATATTTCAAATTTTTGGTCTAAGAGGAGAAAATGTGTTGATTAAATGAAGTAAAGATGATATAATTTCATTTTATAGGAAATATTATTCTAACAAGGGAATATTTATTTTTAAATTTTATTATTAAAAATTATATAAATGTTAATGATAGTTAATGTTTGAAATTTATTGAACATTTTCAAAAATATTAATAATGAAATTCAATCACATTATCGTTCAAATATAACATTTTTTATGGAATGAATATATAAGATTTAACCAAACAATTATTAAATAATAATATTCTTTCCATACCAATTCAAACACAGAGGAACATTCCTAGTATTTCTATTTTTCAGGGGTTATTGAATACAAGTATTTTTTATTAAAATAAATTTTTATTAGATATTATCTTATATAAAATATTATTTTACATGTTAAAAATACAATTAATCCTATTTTTATATTTTAATGATTTATGAAAAAAATTCAAAGGCCATATACATATTCTATTTTGAGTTTTATTTTAAATAAGTACCGATATAATATAATTTTCTAGAATTTAATTGTAGAAATTTTTCACAATTTGAAAAAAATAACATTTATGCCATGTTTGGTAAACAAAATTTTATATTACCACTCTTATAAAAATATTAAATATTAGTGAAATATTATTTCTTAAAAAATACTTATTAAGACACATTCTTGACATCTAAGATATTATACATTTAATTATATATTGGAATTATTGATGAAAATTTATATTAAACTAAGTGTGGAAATTTTTATTCATTCTCTTTCAAAAACAAATCAGTTCACTTTGTTATTAACACCTTACAACAATATTTTAACCTCACTGTATGGGGTGACATAGTTGGACTTAACCATTTTATTCTATATGAGATGTTGACTTGTTCTTGGAATATAATAATTATTCTAAGAGTAATAATAAGACTGATAGAAAGATTTTAAATGGTATTAATTGTTAATGTATAAAATGAAAGAAGAAGTATCTAAAATTATTATTTAGTGGTTACCCTTAAAAACAGAAAAAATACAATATTATTATAATATGGAGAACATTTTTATTAACTGATTTATATTTGATACAATAATTTTAAAGTATGTGAGGTGGTAATTTTATATGGGATATTTATATTAAAATAATGAAAGATAAATGTGTTTTAATGAGTTTTTAATTGTAAATATATTATTATATTTAATATTCTCACATACTCATTGATTTTTTTAAATTTTTATATCATTAAGAATAAAAAATTATATTAAAAACTAGACTTATTTCAAATTCCACATGGTTAATATGTAATTTTTCATTACAGGTAGATATTTAAAAACCATTGATGAAAATTTTGTGTATTCAATTAAATGAGGATTGAGCATAAATCCATTACAATGTTCCTAAGAAGATGAGTGTATTGATTATTAATAAGGTAAATAATAAGAGAAAATGACTAATTTATAAAAATAAATGATTCCATTGAAATGGAATAAGTATTTGGGACATGATCCAAATAAAAGAATGAATTATGAACATCTAATTTTTTTATTTGTTATTTTTATAATTTTTAATATAACATTCTATTTATGAGAGAGAAAATCTTTATTTACTTCATGAAATTATGTTTTCCATCCAATTGTTTGTTGAAAATTCTCTTTGAAATAAGAAAAAAGGCCATGTATGGGAGATTTTGTTAATACAAATTAGTATAAATCATTTTATAATGGATTGTATTTATAATTTTATGTAATTCTAAAGAAATCATTATTTTTTTCTACATTTGGATTAATTGACCTTTTAAGGAATATAGATAAATTTTTGAGCCATTGAATATATAAACAAACAAATCACACCGCATGTTCCCATATTACACTCAAAATATTCTACAGATAATTAATATTTATTTAATGGAAAATATTAGAATCTGAGGAATTATTAATTAATGATAATGGTTTTATAATGTACAATTTGACAGAACGAATAAAATTATTATCACATTATTATAGGGATGATTTTTCATTTAATTTAATATATAAATATTCATAAGATAGTAAAGGAGGAAAATATTTCATATTGTAGTGGGTGGAAGGATACTGATACGATAAATAAATTAGTTTTCAATGCCATTTATATTTGGTGAAAAGTATATAATTTAATGAATGATAAAATGGGGTGATATGATTGAGATAATCTTACATTGACCATATACATTGGTTGATTTTATCATATTATGAAAACCCTCACAATAATTACAACCTAGTTAAGAACGATTTATATTATTAAAACTATAAATATATGAATCTTTTAAAATTGAAAATAATTTGATGTCTTAATATTTAATAATTATTCTCTAAATAATTTATAACACTATGATTTCATAGAAGTCAAATAAAAAAGTAAAAATAAATAATTAGGAGTCTGATCATATAACATAATATAATTCAAGAGAATATTTTGTTTAGAAAATCTTTTGTATTTTATTCGTTTGAGAGGGTTGTATTATTTTTTGAATATTTTTGAGACTAAAACCAATAACAGTATAATTATAATCCATTCAGGTATAATATTTTATAAGATAAATCACATGATAATTTTTTCATGGAATCATATTCCATTGAATGTAATAATTGTAAAACATCTATATTTGATGATTAAATATAGAGTTTAGATATGAGAAACATAAATTTTATGTAACCGTTTTTTCTGGATATCACTTAAATATTAAATAGTGTTATCATTAGAATAAACAACAATTAATAGTGAAACATTTCAAATATTTTAATGAATATTGATAAATAAAATTAACTAAATAAACATTTATATATTTCATATGGATGTCGAATCAACCACAAAAGATTAAATGGATATTAATTTATTTTTTAAAAATAATGTGTCACATATAAATGTATTACATATTATGGGTGGGTACCTCGACAAATAGATGTATATTATGATTTTTTTTATTAGGATATAGAGATTTTATAATTCAATTATACAAACATTCGATGGTTCTTATTATTTCTTGTAATTATTCAAGTACTATAAATTTATTATTGGATTATATTAACTCTTTAACCTCTTCTATAATGATTAGTCATGTAATGATTTGTTTAAAAATTATTATGATATTATAACCTCATAAAAGTGAATAATATTGATGACAAAATATATAAATTGAATATTTTAAAATCTAATTCTTAGATAAAGGATCTCATTCAATAAAATATTGTTTTAAATTAATTTTTCTATTTTATTTTACATTGAACCATTAATTTTTTTTTTTAAATTATGAAACACCAAGAAATGTATATATTTGAAATTATTATTTTGAATTATATTATTTTTTGTAAAATGACTAAAAATGAAATGGTAATCATTTTTTCTTCATTTGTTGAATAATAATCATGGAAATAAATTTGTATTGGATGAAAAAATGATATATTAACTATTTACCTATATATTCTTTAAAGTAGCATTTTGATTGATTTCATGAATTACTTTTGAAATTTTTATCATTATATAAAAATTATTCATAATAATTGATTCATGTATATATTTTCATTTCCTATAAATTCGTTAGTTTTTATTAATTTTTTTCTTTCTAAATTTCCAATATTAAATAATTAGTTTTTAATTTATAACTAGGATTCCATATTATATATTTTATATTCCACATTCAAACATTATAATATGTCTTCATTATTACTATTTTCTTGAGTGTTTTTAATTTATAATCATTTTTTGTCACTTGGAAATAGTGACTAAACACATGTTGTTAGAGACCAATAATAAGTGATTCCGTTATCATTTAAGATGTATCTAAACATTTTCAATTCCTCACAAATAATATTTACTAATTTTTATTAACTGAAATGTGTTAATGTAATGTCTATCTGTTGAAATATTATTGGACCTCCCTCCTCATGAGAATCTAGTTTATAATAACACACCATGTTCATCAACTACAATGGATATTTAGATTGATTTACATATTTAATATTCCTTTTATAAAAAAATTGAAATATTACACATAGATAGTGAATATATAAAATAAAATATAAAATTATGATGATTTGAAACTCGTATTCATTATAACATGCACAAATACTATTAATATACATTTTTATATAGAAACATGTAATTTAAATAATCGATAAACCACTTTTTGAACTTGTAATATATCTTATTATTTCACAATGTAATTATATTAAAATATTTTTATTCATGATATGAAAATGATGAAATTAAATTATAATTTTTTTAATAAACCCTATTATATTCTTCTCATGTGGTTATCCATTATTCTTTTCAAGTGAAAATAAATTTTTCATATTAATCGGTAGTATATGTTTTTGAGAAATATTATAATAAAACCGAACATCAATTATCTCTTTAATTATAAATCATATTTCCTTCAAAACCATGTTTTAAAACAAATTAAAATATTTCAAAATTCATTATGTGAAGTCATTTTAAGAATTTTTTCCTTTAACAAAAATACACAAATGATTCATTGTATTACATTAGAAAAAATGATTCATTTCTTAACATTTTTACAATTAAAATAAAAAAATATTTTTTCCTTTTACAGAATTTCTATACTTTATTTCACTAAATATTAAATTGAAATTTAACGAATATTTTTTCAAATTACTTTTTTAAAATTTATTTAAAATTAAATTTGTTTTTAAAAATCGAAAACATATTTTACTAAATAAATTGTGATATTTGTATTGTTCTTATATTCATAAATAAAAATAGACCATGTAACAAATCTAATTGGAATACATCATATTGATACTATAAATATTATTACTCTTATTGGATTGTGATTATTTTGACAATTAATTGTATTGAAATTCAGTTCATTGATTTATTTTTTTCATAATTAACTTCCCCTTGAGTTATTCACATTCCATAAAACAAAGAACATTAAATTTCCCTTAAATATCCTTTATTTATCATTTTTATGATTATTTAATAACCCATATACCAATTTTAGAAATATTTTTCACTCTAACTAATAACTGATTTTTTGATGAAATATTTGTAAATATGTATCTTTTACTCAATATAAATATTTGATGATAAGGTAAATTTTTCCTTACTTAAATACATTATTACACATATGAGGAATGGTTTTTTAATATAGGAATGGGTATGGCCAAATTAATGATTGCCCATTGATGAATCAATAGTCTCCCAAGTAAAAATAGTTCAATAAATCATAGAGGTTTTACCCATTAGTTTGAAATTTTAAGGATAATATATCTTGATGGTATAACTATGATGTGCATTGGAAACTTGAAATATTATAATATAAAATTTTCTTCTTTCAAAATTAATTTATTATTATCTTTGATATTCTTTTTATGAAAAATCTATGGACGCAGTTAGTCCTCTATTTATTGATAAAATAGTGTCTGTGTTCATTTATTTACATTTCCCGATAGATTTACCCCTATATATTCATTAAATTTTGTTATTTAAATGGGATATGTTCTTATTTATTAACCATTACATATTGATTATTTCATATCTAGAGGAACATTAAAAAATATATATTAGAAATAATTTATTATAAAAATAACACTAAGATTTAATTTTAGAATTATTATAGAATAACATCATAATTTTTTTATTAATCTATTGGTTCTGTTCATGTTCATAAAAATACATCTCTCTCTAGATACTACAAGAGGAAATTGTTCTTGAACAAATTTACCCATGTCATATAACTCTGAAAATGGTGTATCAACATTGAATTAAGAAAAACCAATTACATGAAAACATACATTACATCACACATGGTTTTATACACTTGTGGGATATGAAATAGATAATTGACATTTTATTTAAACACCATTATAAAGTATTTAATATTATAATTATATCGAATGACATAAGTTAAACCCTTGAATAATGAAAGACCAATGATAATATAAAATATATGAATTTCATTTATATTGGGATTAAAGAATTTTACTGTAGAAGTATGCTTACATATGGTATTATGGTTATTTGAATTTTGAAATATATAATGATTTTGTTAAATTATTTAAGTATATTTGTTTTTAATAAATTAATAATAATGGATATTATAATTTTCTATGATCTTATGATTTATATTAACTTTATAATACATAAACACCTCTTTTGTCTTCAATGTGATGATATTATTCCAATATTACAAAAATGTGTTTGAAAAAATTATTGCATTTATATATATTTTAGTGGAAAACATTTTGTATAGAACAATTCCTATTAATTTTGTGAACATAATTTTATGCATCCTAATAAATAAAATCATTGACATAAAAATAATATTTTTAGACATTTGGGAAGAAGTATTTGATTATAACCCTATTGAAAATGATATTTAGTGATTAATTTTATTACAAGGATATTCATTATATGTTTTTCTGAAAATTATTGGAATTAAAATAATATAGTTTATAAGGAATTTTTTTTGATGTGTGACAACTCATCTTATCCATGAATGATTTGGGGAATGAAAAAATTATTGAAAGATGGAGGGGTTTCATTCCAAGAACTGACCTATGTGATTTCCTCATTATTATGTCATTGATTTTAGATTAAATTTTTTAAAATAAATATGAATCATGAACCGGTAGTTTTAGTTTTTGGATTATTGAATAATGTATTAACCCTATTATTTATTTTAAATAATTTAGAGATATGTTTAATGACTTATCACTCTTTTATAGATCTTATAATACATTAAAATTAAATTTTTATGCTTCGGGAATAAAAAAATCCCTATTTTGTTATTAATTTCATAAACTAAGTTTTTACATATGGAATTGATTGATTAAATTCAAAATAATGAAATTAATTTTTTGAAATAAAAATATGTAATTTAATTTAATTACATTATATTCATAGATTGAAAAACAATTTATAATATTTCTAAAGAAGGATCTTGAAAAAATATTTATTTACCTCATTACTAATGAAATCATTGATATTTTTATACATATCAGATTTACAGATTTTATTCCCTCATTTTTAAATTGATCAATAACATGTATGTGATAAATAAAATCAATGAAAAATTATAATTATTTACTATTTTCGTTGAATTCTATATATTCACATCACAGATATGTTATCAGACATAAAAACCTAGTTATATTTTATTTCACATGACTAATGTACTTCCCTTTCTATCTTAATAATAAGATATTTTATTTAAATTTTTATAATGTTACATTATTATTAAAAAAATTGAAAATATCAACCCCAAGATTACAATTATAATGTTCAAATTTTGAGGATTATATTTATTTATTTTGTGGATATTATAACACCCCAAAACATTGAAATAATCACATTTTATTCAATACTGTGCATGACATGAAACACCAAGCGTAATATAAAATATAATATCCCAATAATTTCAAATATATTTTCTATTTGAAATAAATTCATTCTATCAAATATTTTTCAATTCATGCAACACTTCGATATCTTCCTTTACATGTTATAATGACATTCTTTGTTAGCATGTATAAAATGTTATACTGGGTTTTACTGAATAAAATATAAATTAATATTTAAAAGTAAATTTATCTCCTAGATAATAAATTGAAATTTATAAATAGTATTATATAACATATGAAATTTAAAGTAAAATTCATTGGTCAATAATTAATTATAAATTAATTTAAAAACCAATTGAATTTAATTGAAATGTTTTTATAATATATATTTTTTTAAATAAAGTTGTAAAATTGGAATAAATTAAAGTAATAAATATTTTTGAATTATATTAATTTATATTTATATATTATATATTATATAAATTATTTTTAAATATTTAATACATATTTGATAGGCTTAAGATAACATCAAATCCTGTTTTACATAAAATTGATTAGTTTTACTAATGTTTCTTTTCCTTCGTTTTAATTGAAATTAGATTGATAAAAATAAAATATGATACTTCAATAAAATTTATTTTTATATTATGAATTAATTATTAATTATAAATATATAAATCAATGGAGTTTATATTTGTGGTATTTTTATGAAATGTTTTATGTTTTGATGAATACTGATGAGTACAAAAATTAATTGAATATTGAATTTTCATTTATATTATTAATGAGGATAAATTAACTATAAAATTGGTTTTAAAGATAAATTAGATCAATTATAAATATATTAATCCTATTTAATTTATTTTAATTAGATTAATAGTAATATTTTATATAAAATCATTCAAACATTTGACCATTTCCATTTTAAAACCCTTATTTGTTATTTCATTTTCAACATTAGTATTAAATAAAAAATACATACTTGTGTGAGTTAAATGTGAAAAAATGAATTCTAAAATTTTAATCATAATAATTTATAAATTATTAAATGGTAAAATTATATTTTTACGAATGTGATCTAACAAAATAGTTAATTTTAATCACAGTTCCTAAGGTAAAATTGATTTTACTTTGTTCGTAATCATCAGTTATAAATTTGTATATTAAACAAAAATTTTATAAAAAAAATATTAATTAAATATTTAGACAATTATTTATATAATATACACATTGGAGTATTAATAAATGATTTGTTTATTTAAAAATATTGGTACACTTAACATCTTTTGGAATATTCTATGTGTGTCCTCTCCCCCATTATAAAAGGCCAGACTCTCTCCTCCTAATTCACCCCTCTCAATCCAATTTTGATTATAAAATAATTAAAAATATCACTCCCAAAATTCCCTACCCTAATCCAAGAATCATAATCTTATGTCGATATCCAATATATGAACTAGTTAGTGAAAACCTATAGATAATACCTAAATATCTAGTAATGATTTTCTATATGTGTTTTTACATAGTTTTCTTCCAAACCTTCTTGAATTTTTTTATATCAAGAATATATCATAAAAATTTATCATAAATATAATTATATATTGTTATATTAATTTGGACATAAACATTCACACAAATCTGTCAAATGGGTTACAAAATCATCATTCATGTGTGTGGAAGACTACCAACTCCAAAACTAATTTCATTTGTCTTTCTATTACCAAATTTAAATTTGAAGAGTAATTAAGGATATAATGTTTATATTTTATATATATTACTTATTTTTATTATTTTTTATAGTAACTATTTTTATTTTATACGACATATAATTGTTTGTTCCTTTTTATTGGAATATGATTACATCGTTTGTGTGTACGTCAGACTACCTCTTAATAAAGTGGTCAAATTCATTCAAATGTTACATGGAATGTATTAAGAATGGTTTTATTAAATATATGTCATTTAGGTAATATAAATAAGATACTTTAATGATAATTTAAATATATATTTCTTAATTTTCTTTTATTTAATAAGACATAAAATTGGAAGTAATGTTCTTGTGTATGTATAGCCTATCATTTCGATGAATGGTGAATTCAATTTCATATCACAATAATTTATAGATTAATAAAAATATATTAATACTAAATATATATATTATATTTAAATAATTATTAAAAAAATTATATGATATTATAATGATCATTATAAGAGGAACAAAAAATAAAAAGTCAAAACATACTCTAAAAGCAGGGAAATTAATATCAAAATCAGAAAAATTAATTAAATATTTTTAAAACAATATTTGATAATATGTTATAAAAATATGATATACTATTTAATAAATATAATCATTTTTGGGAATTATTTGGTAGCATTTTTAAAACCATAATACAATGGGTTAATACAAGTATTACAAATATTAATGTTTGTTGTTAGGGATTCTTTTTCAATTTTATTTCATTGAAGAATACTGTAATGTTATGCACCTAATTTACTTTTATATGGTGTATAAAATTTATTGTGACATGAAATATCATGAATAATTAACCATTAATGGTATTCAATTTTCCAATTATTATTATTTATTCTATGGTGATCTGAAATAAAGTTTACCAAGTGGTAAAGAAGTGCATAATATGTATTATTTTCATTGGGATATATTACTTCTAGTTTGTCACTGCTATGATAATATATTTATATATAATAAAATTTTATTATATTATATTCCATTTATATCTATTAAATTTTTATTTCCAATACCTACACACAATCAATTAATTTCATAAATCTCCATAAAATGATACAAATATTTTTTTTATTTCAAAATCTCTTCCTATTTAAGATTTCTAATTATTGAATTTACATTAAACAAAATACTATGATAATTATTTAATAATTCCTTTAATTTCATTCCACTATATATAATCATTATATTTTTTACAAGATTGTATCATTTTATAGTCTTTATTAAAGAAAAAAATTTAAACTTTTTATTATTATTCCGACTACATTTCTCTTTTTTTCCAAAGATTGAGTTTATTAGAACACCATGTTTTAAAAATGAATAGTTACAAATAAAATTATTTAAATATTGAAATACAATTTACAAAAATACATTTTTCCACATTATTTATTTGAACCAATTTTTTTTAACATATTCAAACTGTATCTTTATGAATAATCCACTTTTTGACGAAAAAAATAGTGAAAAAAGTAATAGTCTTTTACCTTATATGGAATTATCCACATTCATTTATTTATTCATTACTTTTTAATTTTATAAATATATGTTTCATTTATTTTTTTTTCAAATTTAGTTTTTAAATAATCTATTTTTTCAAAATTATTTCCAAACAAAAATGTATATTTTCTTCAAATATTTTTTTAACAATATTTTATATTATTCCTATTCAGCGATGATAATAAACCATTTATAATTACTCTAATGGCTATATGATATATTTATACCCTCCTTATTATTCATATAGAAGAATTATCGTTATATTGACCGTGTATATTTTTGAAAACAACTTCCTTTAATTTTTATTATAGTAAAATTATCTCCCTTAGATTAATCTTTTTATAGTTAACATTGAGAATTAAATTTCCTTAAAATGTCAACATCATTACCCATTTATATTACTATTTCATAGAGTATATAATTTTTTTACATATTTTGTTTAGTTTTTATATTTATTTTTTTACGTATAAAAAAATTGATAAATATGTATCATCTACTCAATATAGATATTTTATTATAAGGAAAATTATTCATTAAATAAATAAATTATTCAATTGTTACAGAATGATTTTTACCAATAGACATTGGTAAATACAAGTTCATAATATCACCATGATTCCTCAATATTCCCATGATAAAAATAACTCATCCATATGATATGGGCTTTTATCCTGAATTTTTTAAATGGCTATAGAATATATTTTGACAATAATAGTATCATGTATCTAGGATACCTGATGTATAATAATAAAACATTTCGTTCATTCAGATTTCATTTATTATTATTTGTGACATTTTCATTATGAAAAAAAATATTGATTAATATAGTTATTAATATATTCATCTAATGGAATGTGTGATCAGTTATTTACCTCTAAATATTGATTTCCCTTGATGTTTTCTTGTAGTAATGTTATTTATAATGGAATTTGTTATCATTTATTTACATTTCAATATTCATTATACCCTATATATTTATTTAAATAGAATGTATGATCAATTATCTACCCAACTATGGTTCTTGGTCCAACTGATTAATGATAAATTACAATATACATAACTATTATTGAGAATTTAGGATGATCATTATTTTTATTCCTTTATTAGGAATTCATGATGTTTATTATTATAGATATGAATGTTTATTATAGATGTAATAAATAATATATCAAAAAACATTATTTAGTAATTTTTATATTCAAATGTTTTATAAAACTCATTTTTTTATAATGTTTACCTAGCATACTAAATAGTTTGGTCTTTTGGGACATGATTTCCATGCATCATATGCCAATGTAATGATTGAAATAATGGGTTTTGAGATACTCGAGTGGGGGTTGTTATATAAATTATATGAATAAATACCCAAACCCATTTTTTGCTTCCATAATTTTCTAGGATACCTGATCTAATTCAAAAAGAGCTGGATTGGATAAAAATAGAATGGATAACACCACAAGATTTTGACGACTATATAAAACAATTATAAAAGGATGTGACAAGGTCGTTAAATTTTTTGACATTTAATCTATCATATACAAAAATGTATTATTCTTGGTAGATGATAAACAAAGGTAACATATCATGATATTTATTTAGTATGAACCAAATACACTACAAAAATGAAATTGTGGTCACATTCTTCATATACCACACTACTCCCAATTAATTCATTCTATTTGAATACATTAAAATATATGTATTTAAAGGAATAAAAAAATTCTTCAACTAATTATATATCCCCAATTCTTCCAATAAAACTAAATATCATTATAATATTTATAATAATAAATCAGAGGAGAATTATGATGAATCAACATATGTTATAAAACACATGGACCACAATGACAACAAAGGATAGTTAGTCACTATTATGATTTTATATATATGATGTCTATAAGAAATTTATATTTGAACTGAGATCCCATATGAATCCTGATAACTTTTTGATCAATTGTTTGGAGAAGAATGTTGGGACTAATATTCAACTAGTTGGAAACATAGATAATTCCATCACAATGAAGCACTGTATTTAGCATTTATCCTTATTAAATTTATAATAATTCATTATTGATAAGAAGTTTTCACTTCATCTATATTATTTATCACCTTGTTGTTTTATAGTTACTCAAATTACATAATAAATATAATGGGGTAAGATAGAACATATTATCTATACGAAGAAGCACCTAAAAATTTCAAACCATATCCTACACTACTAGAATAACATCATCAGAAAAATATATGTGATAATTAAAATAAACAAAAATCTCCTATACACTCAAGATATCACGTCAATGATGGAGGAATTAATAATACCAGTCCATCATTTTAAATTAATAAATAATCCTTGAATAAAAATAATTCTTAAAATCATTTCATGATACATCTAACTCTATGAAATCACAATGAAATTCAAACCACCACTTATATGTAACTTCTCATAGCAAACTACTAGAAAACAGAATCTATTTTTCCTTCCATGTATGAATCATACTAAATCAACAATTATAATTCTATAACCAAATTCTCTATATAATAATCATAGATCAAGGAGTCATACTTTTACATTATTTAATGCTACAACTATAAAACACTCTTAATATAAGACTCATATTATTCTGTTAGGTTTACTATCCGACAACAATCTAATGTATCCTATTTAACCATGATAATATTTACTACAAATTAATAGCACCCACCATCTAACTATATAGTAAAAAAGGGAACAACTCATCCTGGAAATATGTTCAAATTGAGATAATTTATTTGGATTAAACTATATTATTTTCAAATAAATCAACCCACTTCTGTCTCTTGTGAAATCAACCATAATATATATAACTATAAAACATTTTTACACCAAAATATTTAAAATCTAAATTATAAAAATTGGTAAATTAATGATAAATCTATAAGAATATTGTGGGACCAAATGCTCAATGCTATAGATACTTACCTGTTTAAGTCACATGATATGCTTCATTAACAACATTTTTATATTAAACCTCTTGTATTTATCACAAGTGAGATACTATAAAAACAATAATTACACTAATACATAGAATTGATCCCATTATATCATAACCCACCACCACTAGAGCCATTTTTTGGGCCTATAGTAATGATGTTAGCTACCGTCAAAAAAACATCAAATCATCCAGGGATTGGTGACTATTAATGGGGGCATAAAAACTTATTATTCAATAGATTATTCTCATAATCCATGGAACTTAAAATAAATAGGCATATTAAATCCATATAATATAAATTACAACCTAATGTATAATGCACAAAAATAATATACATAACCAACTTTCTGTATAAATAAAATTCCAATGAAACCATTATGGATACAACACTGATAATGATCATATAATCCACAAGCTAGTTGGGTCCTTACTTGTCACGAAATATCTTCAAAAATAGTAAACACACACACACACAAATATATATATATATATATATATGTATATAATGGTGAGAATACATGTCCCCTTAGAAGGGTCCTTAAAAAATCTACTCATGAAAACATGGATGAATCATAAAAATTAATATGTGAATATACAACCATTCCAATAGATCACCATCATTATATCAACTACTATGAATCCATTTCATGGCTCTATCACCTATTATAATATCTAGGAATTTTGAAATAATATAAAAATAATATCTTATTAAGGTACCCCACAAATAATTACCCAATGGTATAGTCACATTAATGCCACATTAGAATATATTGTAGTCCTCACATCTATTATATATCTACAAAAATAGATAATCAAATCATAACCACATCCACATAATGATCATCATTCCCACAAAACACATGGTATCTCGAGACCACAAACACTACAATATTCCATATCACTACATAAAAACCACACATTTTAACCTCATCATATTAGGGTAATTTGAATGTTGTGTATATCATAATCGTTATGTTCTTCTATAATTCATGATCCCCACAATAGATCACACCACACCATCATCATAAACCCAGAATCCCCATGAAATTAAATCTTTTGGAGGATAATCTACACACATTATAACATATAAGTTTCCAAGAAGTGAGAGTGTGTTGGGGGTGGGGGTAGTTAGCAACATCATCATTCTATAACATTTATATTAATGAAAACTCTTTGAATCCAAAATATGTAGGGGAATTGATACAATTATATAACATGAGATTTTTTATGTGTCAAATAACATAAAAATATAAAGGTTATATATAACACAATCATGATAGACCATTACATCAATACAAAAAATTATTTCTATGACCTTCCACAAATAAAACAATATATTCAACTCCCTTAAACATCCATTGATGCAATTACAATAACATGCTCTTACCACATCATTCTCAACAAGAACCACACAAAAAACAAGACAACCCATTTTTTCTCTTCATTATAAATTCATAGATTTAACTATTATATATTCATTACAATATTTATTTCTTGTCAATTATCATCCATTTCCATTATTAAAAAACACTTATATTATAATGTTAAGAACTCACATTATCATTCATATTTTATTTGTTAAATCTAATTTAATGTTTCCAGAACATTAATAACCCATCAATGCATTATTATTCCAAATAATTATTCATTATATTATTTTATTTTTTCATAAAACTATATTTCATTTGATTTAGGAAATACCATATCCACTTATAGCATAATTACATCAACATTCACATCATCTCTAGGGAACACTAATAAAATGTGACTACCACAACTAAAATAAAAACAACATTATTATTCAATAAAAACTATGAAAAATTATCCCTATAATGAAAAAAAATCACTATGAACAATTAAATAATTAAAATGAATATAAATACAATATCAAGAAACAACAAATTACATAAGAAACAACACCCCATATCCTTTGTATTTATGATTATTTTAGATAAATATTAGAATAAAAATAATATCGAAATTTTTATGTATTTTTAATCCCACACAATAAGCTTATTTCCATATCTAACTTTTTTTAATCTCTGATATGTGACTCAAAGACATCATATAAAAAATATATGTTCATAGTCGACATTTTAATAAGATGTGAGAATACACAGGAAATAAAATAAAATCACATAAAATAATCAAATCATTTACAACCCATCATTTTATATAGTTGCATTCATTATATTTCATATATTAATTCAATCCATCAACAATCTAAAAATAATAGAATGATTTTTGACATAGTTGTATAGAAATAGTAATGTAGAATCACTGAATTTGCTATCTTAATTGACTCTCCAACATATGTTAAACTAGAATGAGTGAAAATAAAAATGCAACAACCTCTAAAAACATTTAATTGATCCAAAAGTATAATAAAATCAATTCTCCATCACCATTGTGACCCAATATCACAAAAAATAAAATAAAATTATTACCGTAAAATCCCCAAGAATAATTAAAAAATATTAATTTTTCAATAAGGGATAGAGTGAGAAAGAGAATAACCTTAGAAAAAATAAGACTAATATCATTATTTTTATAGATAAAAACCACTTTGGAAAATAAATCATCAAATAATGAAAAGTAATCACATAGGTTTCTGTGAAGAATGATGAATTTGGAAAAAATAAAAATTGCCACATCAATATAAAATAAAAGAAAAAAAAAATACCATCACAACGAAGTTGGTAGGGTTATAAATAAAGGGTTGTATGATCTATAAATCAATGCATGATCTATATATATCATAGGGATTGAATCCATCTAATTCAATGAAATATTTTAAGGTAATTCTGAAATAACTCATTCAACAATTATTTCACCACATGGATTCAATGTAAAATTCACAATATCAAACTCATTCCAAAAACTCCACCTTCCTTTATCAAAATAAATCATTATTTATCATGGAGAAACAAACATTAAAAATTTAACATTCCAAGATATCACTATAAATGACTATAATGATGAAATATGTACCACCAAAACATTCCAAACATTATATAATATTATCCTAGAGCACCTACTGTTGAAACCAAACACTCTACACCACAACTATATCTCATCAGCTAGATTTAATGAAACTAAAAATTCATTTCTTTTGATCTATTCTATAAATATTATATCAACAAAAAAACCAATATCATATTAGTGTAACACATAGTACTTTAATAAACCCAATTATCAAGATGAATAACAAAATCACTACCATTGTGCTAATAGAAACATTAATGTTATAATCATAATATATCTTTTAGGTCTCATATAAAATTCTACCAAAACTCTCCCATAAAAAATATATCACCCTTAAAACATGTTGTAATTTTATATAATCATCTAACATACTAGAAATCCCAAATTTGATTAACTTTTTTTTATTTCCAGAACTATATCACAAAATATAAAAACATCCCGTAGAGAAATTAGATAAAATTATACATCATAAATGCATCAAAAATTAAATAAACTATAATAAATAATTAATCCAATAAAAAAATACACATATTTATATAATCCTATATCACCGATAGAAATATCCCGATTCTAATTATAAAAAACATTGATTTATTTGATTTCTAGGAATCTGGATAAATTAAAAAATTAAAATTAGACTTTTTGAATACATTCAATATTCATATATCGTTAATCTTAAATTAGGTTCTGTATTTTATGACATGTCTACAACATCATAAGAAAGAAATAAATTCAAATAATGTACTTTACCACAATTCCCTTTACATATATCACATTCTAATGAACATAATGTCATAAAATATTATTTTATATATCACTACATATATTATCCTTTTACTAATAAATTTATTTAACTACTTGATTGTCACAAAATAATTCTCGATTATTTATAGTCAAATTCACTATAATACTAAAAATTATTTATTTTTTTTAATTTAAATATATTTTATCTTTAGAATATGAAATAAGTATAATTTTCAATTTAACATGAAATTAATAACTATATATACCTATCATAAAGCGTTAAAACACTTCCAATATAATCCCATCATGGAATACCCCTATAAGTAAATAAAAAACTAATTTCTTTATATTTTTAAATTTAAATATATTTCATCTGTAGAAGATGGAATAAGTCTAATTTTCTATTTAACATGAAATTAATAACAATATATACCTATCAAAAAGTGTGAAAACACTTCTAATATAATCCCATCAAGGAAAACCCCTATAAGTAAATAAAAAACAAATTTCTAACCATAAAGCGTGAAAACACTTGCAAAATATCATATAAAATCATGTTTTAAATAGATATTTTTTATACATATTTTTATGGGTACCCTAATTTAACATAAAATTATACATACATACATGATATCCTAACACTCTTCTATAAAACCATTGACTTATCTGTTTATGATTACCCAACCAAAATCCTCTCATCATAGCCCCATAAATGTTTCAATACAGCTTTATGTTTATTTTTAAATCACAGAGGCTAGAAATTGGTTTCATCTGGTACAAAATAGTTCTTATAAAATGATTTACCTAAATAAGAAACTAAATTCATGTTACTTTAACTCATGTTTTTACTAATATCCTAATAAAAAATTATAGAAAAACTATTTCAATGTAAATCAACAAAGATAATGTGTAAAATAATGATGATATGTCTAACATGACATGATTTATTAAATAATTATGTGTATTCTTCATAGATATTATTATATTTCCCAAACTAAATTAATTAATGCCACCAACTCTTCCAAATTATCATATCTTATAAACTATCACTAATGAAAATAAATTTATTCAAAATTACTATATAATCATATTATATATATACAAGAACACCAAAAGTTTCTATTTCTGGTTCGTATAAGAATACTAATTGTTATTTTGACACATGAAACACAATAATTATCATCCATCCTCAATTCAATACAATATAGTAAATAAAATTGCAAATAAATATATTTATTTCAAAAAAATAATTTGAAGTGAAATTACAATGAATACAATGTTAGTAAATGAAATATTATATGCTAATTTTTTTATAAAATCAAATGAAAACCATCTCCTTTATTAAAAAATGTGTTTACACATAGTCATTCTAGTAGAAATGATAAATAAGAAATAATTTTCCAATACAAAAAACTTTATCTTTCTTTACTGATTAAATAATTTAATTATTTAAATTAATGAATTTATAGCCATAAAAGCATAAAGTGATGTATTTAATTATGATTTTCTTGGTGTTATTTGTGATAGGGTTGTTTAAAATACAACTAAATTAGTTCCCAATGATAACATAATTTAGAAACACCCTTATATAAAATAATCGACAAAATTATTGGATTAGAAGGTGTTGTTACAATATTTACTTGGAATGGTTTATATCTACCATAGAAAAGCACATTTGGGTTCTCCTATAATGTCTGTTAAAAAAATGATGGTTCCATAAGACATTTTGTTGATTATAGAGAGATTAATTACATAATTGTTACGAAAATTTATATGTTTCATTATATTAATGAATCATTTTTTATCTCTATGATTTTATTTATATTTAAAAGATTTATCTTAGTTACGTGTCTACCAAGATGAAGGTGATGGAGGATCACATTATAATAAAAACATTTTATACTAGGTATAGAGATTATATTTTTTTCAATCCTTCTATGTTAATGAATTCACATAATGTTTTTATAAACATATTAATTGTTATCTATATGAATTGTTTTTATTAATATATTTTTCTTTTCAATGACCATATTGTTGATAGGTGTAAATTTCATTAGGAACAGAAGAAATATTTTAGGCTTATTTGATATATTTTAATAGAAATAAAAATTTACTTAAAATTTATAATATATTAATTTTGGATGCGACTTATTTTGTTGATTAGTGAAATATTTTATGTGATGGAATAAATAATATTCATTTTAAAAACATGTAGTGAAAGAGTTGCAAAGGACTAAGTATGTAATAAATATTAACTGCTTTCTGGGATCATTAGGTTACAATAAATGTTTTTTTGACCAAATTACTATGTTTTATAGCTTAATAACATAGTTAAATAAAATTAGAGATAAATTCATATGGACATAAGAATGTTATTAATGGTTCAACAAATTTAAAACATGGAAGGTAAATGCTATATTATTTGATTTTTCAATAAGAAACAATAATTGTTTTATTTTTAGTTATTTTTATATGAAAAGACATGTGTTTTTATTGATATTAAATTACCATGTAATTTTTTATTCATGAAATCAATTAATACTCATTGAGAAGACCAAATACATGATCATGATCATTAGATATAGTTTTTTATTTAATCTTTTTGAGGGATATTTTATATTCTGTAAAATATGAAATTTATTTTAACCATAAAATAAAGAATTGTATATTTAATAAAAAGTAGTTTTATAAGAGGAATTATGTTTTAAATGATAAAGGATTATCATTTTGTGAATTAATATCATCAGGGTAAGCAAAATGAGGTTGTTTTTTCCATTATTGGAAAAGATAATGTATATTTATCATGTTAAATTCTAAAAAAGACCATTTTTTAATGATTTGATGTGTATTATCCTAGAAATGTTTCAAAAACTAACCCCTCTTTATTGGTTTATCTTTACATGTAGTCACCCATTTCATACATAATGAAGAATTCTTAAAAGAAATATTGTGATTTTAATGAAATGATTTTATTGGTTAAAGTGGTAATTTTCCTAATTCTAACTTAAACAAAGAATGATTTATGGTATTTTGATTAATGATATGTGTGAAAAGTGATCCACATTTGAAGAATGATTTGTTACATGAAGCTCACAGTTTTGTGATTTATTATTATACCATTATCACTAAAATGTACATAGACCATTGGGAAAATTATTGGTGTGGTGTGATGAAGAAAAGTATTGTTGATGTTAAAATGAAATGTTTTAATTATGAAATGTTTAAAGAAAAAATAGGGGTCCTATATGTAATGATTTATTATTTCCCTGAGCCTGAAAATATATGGGAGAATATATCCATTGATATATTGTTCGTATTACTTAATGGTATCTCAATGTAATAATATAATTTTAGTTATTAGGAATTTTTACTAACTCTTCCCATTTACATCAAATTCAATCTACAATGTATTTGGATGACCATGAAATACCATATATTACATAGATAGTCAGATTACCTAAGGTCCCTCTACCTATTATATAACATTATGATCCATTATTTGCATTAAATTTTTCAAAGAACTTTTTTTTTCAATTGGGACGATATTATTTTCTATTACAAATTTTCATCCTCAATTTGATAGAAAATTAGAGTGAAGAATTCATTCATTGTAAGATATTGATTATTAGTTATCATTGTATTATCAGGGAAGTTGAGTTCAATATCATTATTTCCTTGAATTTTCTAATAATAATTTTTTTATTAATGTCTATAGATGAGTCTTTTTTATGAATTATATGCAATATTTTGTTGAATAATATCATATTATTGTGTTTTTTTAAAAGTAATTCTTATGTAATACAGTTGGTAGAAGTGACAGTTTATTGTATAATGACAATTCAACAATATATCCTTGTAGTTGATACTAGACATATAAATTATATAGGATATCAATGGAATGAACATTCATTTTTGATAGTATATTATTCCTTCTTAAACTATTTCCTATGAAAATAGTAATGAGAAATGGTAAAAAATGCAAAGTTAAGTATGTGGTTCATTATACCTTAAAAATATTTATATAAATTAGGGTAATATTACCGTTAGGTATTTTAACCACTGTTCAATTCATATGAAGAAGATGAGTTTCATGTTTTTTATTGAATTACATACCTAATTCATATTATGTTTTGAGAACAATGGTGGTACCATTAGAATAAAATTATTTGTATGAATAAAAGACCCTTTATTTATTGGACCAAAAATAAAATGTTATGATAAATAATATTATTTAGAATTTAATGTTTTTAGGGAAGAATATCTTGATTGAGGATGTTACATGGGATTAATAAAAGAAAATTATGAATGTATTCCTCCACTTGTTTTATAAATGAATAAAAATTATGAGGATGGAATTAATAAAAGTGTTATGAATTTTATAACATTAGCAATTAGAAATATAAAAAAACACTATGATTTATTAGTATAAATTAAATTTATTTATATTCATCAATGTTTTATATATATATATAAATTATTTTCAATTTGAAACATTTTGTCATATTTAAGTAAATTGGTTTCCATTGTATTTTATGGTTTTAAATAAAATATAAATTAGAAAATATACGTATTCAAATTTTATCAAAAAACACATCATTTTTACCTATTTTAAATTTTTCTTAAGGTAAATACTTTGAATTATAATGAACTAAATAAATTATTGTGTGAAAAGTGAAATATATTTATATTTAATAAAATTTAATTTTTTCATGTATTTAAAAATTATTATTCTATTTTTTTTTTAATGTTACATTAGTTTTCTTTTACAAGAAATAATAAAATTAATAGTATATTGATTAACATTATACTTGATTTCGTTATATATATTTTTCTTAAAATAAGAGTTTTTTAATATGCTTTTATCATTAAAGGTTTCATATATATGTACTAAAAATAATTGTTGACAATTATAAAAAATTAATATTATAAAATTTATTCATTATTTGGAACAAGTAGTTTTAAAAGTTTATAATATGTCAAATTTTTTCCATTTTTAATTATTTCATTAGTAAAATTTACTTAACATGATATATTGTATAACCTGCTAATTAATGAACATTTATTTTAATGAGGGAAGAAAATTTAACATTAATATTACTGGATTATTAGTTTTAGATTCATATTAATTAATATTTTAAATAATATTTTTTTTATCCCCTTTCAATTTATCAATAATTTATATTACTTTATATGATTGGGAAATTACATGTTTTCTAACCCCTCACTTATAAAAGACAATATACACTTCTCAATTATTCACATATGATGAGTCTATTATGAATACAATAAACTACCAAAATAAATATGTAACATCCCTCCGCATGAAATATAATTCATGGCCTCTCTGAAATAAAATCCTATGAAGGAAAAAGGTTCCTGCCAAGAGTGGTTTTCCAAAGAAGTGGTATGATCAAAAACATTTTTTTCATGTTTTTTTATTTTTAAAAATCAATAAAATAATATTTAATAATTATGAATTAAAAACATAATTATCACCCATTGGATGAAATTTTATTTTTATAACGATTTAACCCATTTTCATCTCCTTTTTTCACCATATTGGAAATGAAATAATGTCCCTTGCGTACATATTAACTAAATCCTCAATAAACTGATGTGTTTAGTTTTTAATCATTATATTATATCGATATTTATAATTATCAATTATATGAATATTTTATAAATTTAATGAAAAATAATTAATAATGAAATATATGATTTATATTACATTTTTACACTTTTCATTTGTTCTTAATTTTTAACATCGCTCATCTGTATAAGTTGAATACCACCTCTACAGTTTAATGTTTTTCATTTTTCATTGTCACATTACATAGATGCTCATAAAGACGCATATAATAATTAAATATAAGAATTGTAACATATTTATGAATATATAAAACTAAAATATTAACTAATTTATTTATTCATTACTCATTTGATAAATGAAAATGATGTTCACGTGTAAATACTAACTACAGTATCCATGAAATGAGATGATTAATTTTTCATGACTCTCATTAATGTTTCATTCTAACATTGTAGTAAATGTATAAATTTTATATATATGACATGTTTTAGACTATTCAAATAGTGGAACAATTACTCATTTGACTATATTCAATACACTTATGTTTATATGAGTTTATAAATTGAACAACCCCAAATCATCCAGCATGAACATAAAGATTTCATTAAATAAATAATAATTAGAGAACAATATAAAAAAATTAAAAAAATTAAATGAGCATGAATTTCATTAATAATATTGTATAAAATTAATTTAATTTTATTATTTAAGAAAAATATAATCTATGTAGCTCTATGAGACATGATGTAAGGGATATTCATCTAAAATAATTTTTTTAATGCTTCAAAATATATTTCCTTTTATATTTATGTTTTATTAAATATCTATGTAAGGCCTAATATGTTATTTAAATATTAATGAAGGCCCTTTTTAGTTTATTTATTTTTTACTTTACAATAGTTTAAAAATATTCTTTTCTGAATTTTCAAAATTCTTTATTTTTATCTTCTTAAAAAATAGTTAAACATTTTTTTTTAAAGATTAAGGATTAACCAACTACTCCAACCATCATTTTCCTAAATCATTATTAATTTTTATATTAATGATAAAATTTATTTTATATTATAATTTTATTATTTCACTTATGTAAATTTTATATTTTTAAAAGTTTCTAAGGAAAAAATATCTTTTTCTATATGATTAATTTAAAATGGAAATTATTTTTTCTATAGGTTAAAATGAGTTTATAATGGGTTGATGATGAAAAAACTCATTGTTATAATATTCCTATTCATGATATGTAACATTATCATTATATAGGATGATTGGTTGTCAAGATATATTTTTGATAATAATGTGTGATCCTTATATAGTTCTCCAACTCATCTACTAATGATGTAGTCTATGATATAAAAAATTAAAAAGGAAACTATGTTGGGAACTCCTAACTAATTAACTAGGATCTAGTTATTATAACATGGTTTAAATATTATTTAACATAGGTTATGAAAATATTTATCTGATATACCAATATTATTCTTATAAAAATGGTTTATTTGTGTATATATTGATTTCTAGATGTAAGAAAAGTTTAAGGTGAATAGTTTTTATTATCAAAATAATGATTTCATGTGTTTCCAAATTCAATTATATTCCTTCGAGTTTTCACTATAAATTATATTGGCCTTTGAATAATTTATTCAGGTATATATATATATAATTACTAGGTAAAAGGTTCTATTTATGTCATATTCATTTTGTAAATAAAATGGTAAACATCCCCATGAGTTACTATAAATTACATTAGATAAAATGGAATAATTTATTTCTATAACCCTTAATGAGATTCGTTTTTCTCATCCCGAACATTCAAATTTTTTTCATATGATCTTAGTATGTGGATTTTTTTCATGTTTATTATTTTTTCTATGGTGACTCATATTACATGAAGAAAATATGTCTTTAATAAAATTGGGGAATAAATTTAGTGTTCTAAGTTGTTGTAACAAATTGAATACTGTGTGAATGTGTCCACATATTTATGTAATTCATTACCATATTCAATGAAAAAAATTAAAAAATATGTGTTAATGTAATTAATTGAAACCACTGTATTAATATTGTAATTATTGGATGATTTTGTTACTTATCATTATATTTTGTCTTCCCAAAATGAAAAAAGGCACCAATGTGTATCAAATATTTATTCGTTGGGTAGAAATATATAAAGATAAAGAAGGTGTATTGAGGATTTGATATAAGGTATTAATTTCAAATCTACTAGTGGAGAATATATATCTGGTAACTAGTGGTAGTATATGAGTTCAAGATGTTATTCATGATATCTATTGGTGTGTATTTTTTTAATATTTCTATTTTTATTTAATTTGTTATTTTAGAATTATTTTCCACATTTGTAAGTGTTTAATATTGGGTTATTCTTAAGAATTCCCTAATGACATCTACAAATATATCCTATTTTATATCTATTATATTTGTCGAGATATTAAGAATCCATTTAATATGTTGGGACTAAGATAATGAGTATTATTAAATATTTATTATTGTATATAGTGGATAAAGTAGTTTGATTTCTACTATATTTTTATTCTTCATTTAATTATTCTTTTTGGATAGATTCTGGTGTTCTAGATATATGAGTATAAATCATATTTCTTTTATTTGTGTAATATATAATGTATTAGTGGGTATGTAATGTCTTTTATTTTCTGTATATTATTTATTTTTAAATTATATGGTATTATTTTGAGACCTGGCATGAAAACGGCACATCATTCTAAGGCCCGGTAGGCCCTGAATGGTTATTTTCACTTTTAATGTAATGTGAGTCGGAACTTGTGTATGGTTGGGGTAGTTTCCAAACTAGTGCCCGGATTAAAAATCTGATGGCACCATTGCATTCGGGACGTTGAGTTTACTTAAGAATTATTCTATCCTCAACTGACACTATTTGAGGGAAAAATTTTATTTTCAGACCTTTATAGTAAAATAAAAAAATTACTAAATGTTTATTTTATTTTATAGAAACATCAGCTACAACGCAACGATGTGAGATATGTTTCCTTATTTAATGATGCGTCATAATGACTCAATAATGGAATGATGGAGTCATTAATACTGCAGCGTATCTTAAATTCCAATCACGTGTCCCATTTTAATGGGTTAAGCAATTGATGGTTGTTGACAAACATTGAGGAGAAATCCCTTGGGGATCCATGTAGAGCTGGAGTGAACCCTCAACGGGGAACGATGATGGATCAGATTTGAGAATCATTGTGCCAATGATGTTGAAGGATCTCAATGGTAGCAGTAACATGACACATTCATCATCGATTAATCACAGTTGATGTAGGGGTTCTTTTATTTAATTTCATATTTCCTCTTCCTTGAATTAAAACGACGAACGCGGATCAAACACGAACAAGTTGATCTGCGGATTCGTATGTCCTTATAGGATAGATTTTTCTATGGGATGATCTTTGGGATTTGATCCATGTTTTGTTTTATTGTTTGATCCTACTCTATTTAAGCCTACTGATGGGAGTGAATCTACGCCCAGACGAATGATGGAGGAGGTTCGTTCCTCATGTGTTTTATTGAATTTCATTCACCTTTTTTTTCTTTTCTCACGCATTCTTCATATTCTTCATGGGGTGACGAACAACGGATCTTTGCGCATCTATTCTATGATGCAACGATCCCAAATCGATGTTTCGGCACCGCAACGACCTTATAGGGGTGCGACGACAATGGTGGATGACGAATCAGACCAAATCCGGAAAGTCCGTTCTTCAAGTGTTCTTCACACGGGAAGATCAAAAAATGCCTACAGAGCCAATCAGAGTCCTGAAAACACTGGGAGTGGCTTCGTGGTGTTGGGGTGACAAAAACCTGAAGGTTTTGATGAGATCAGATGTCCGGATTAGTGATTGGAGAATCTCGGGAGGCATGCCGGCGAGGAGTGTCATTCCTGGAAATTTCAGAATACATGGCGTGTACATTTGAGGAACACAACATGTAGTACTGAAGGAGATGGATAGGGATCGTGGGTCAGAGGGGAATCACATGTTGTGTAACCCTGGTCACACGGCATGTCAGACTTTCCCTGACCCTCGTCGTGTATTTTAGGAAATACCTGGAAACAGGATGATCTACATGGCATCAGGCGACACAGCGTGCACAGCATGTCAGAGGCGGCAACGCGGAACATGGCGTATATGTAGGGGGTACATGGACACAGGTTGTAGTACACAGGTTAATGACCGTGTAAGGCCCCATGGTCAGTGACACGGGGCCAACCCCAATCACTCGGACACGGCATGTACATCGTACTACATGCTGTGTACCAAGTTTTTCTACACGACCAGCCTTATAACACGAGCAGTTCGACACGTGCAGTACCATGGGTCAGACAACATGGCATGAAATATTTCTACACACCATGTACCTATTGGAACACTGCATGGTCCTCTTGTTCATTGTGTCTTGGACATATTTTTTTTGGGTTAGTGCCCCTTCTTCTCGTTCCCCTGAAGGTCAGGAATCATATCATCACACAAGAGTATGTTCCCTTCAGTAGGACATTCTGTCATAGTGTCAGGAATCCATCTGAGAGGCCCAGATCAAGATCCTCTATAAATTCCTAACCCAAGTAAGAGATAGGAATCAACGTGACCAACTCTACTAGGCCTTGATCCTCTACCTAGCTAGTGTGTCACCTAACTAGTGAATCTGAATGAGTCTCGGTATGTATCATGGACCTAGCAGTGATCCTCATCTGTGTATCATTATCTTTCCCACTTAGGAGTGTGTCTCCTGTAATGAGTTCTTCATTCTATCGGAAATCTTCCCACGTAGGTTTGTGTCTACCGTAATGAGTGTGACTACCTATTGTGACGGTTCTTTATGAACATTACTTCTCAGATGGACATCATCAGAGCTATAAGACTGGTGGGGTGTATTCTCCCAGGAAGAGTGCTTCGCAGAATCTTCGATCTGAATCCATAATGGGGGAATGCGGTTGTGCATTTTTTCTCTAGATTACGGGTCTGGTTAATTGGTATATATTTTTTGTTCTATATGTTCTGTAGACATACACTGTGAATAGCTGACTCTACCATTACTATGTGTACTATTTTGTGGTTTCAGGGTCCCTTACTGAGTATCGTTATACTCACTTCTGCATGGGTTTTGCTCGCACATCTGGTGTCTTGTGAGGACGAGCATCATTTTTACAGTTTCCTAGGTGGACCGGGACATGACCGAGCTTTCTAAGTTCCCTACAGGGTGAGTCGTTCCTATGGCTAAGAGAAGTAGTCCCAGTACCTTTTGTGTATATAGGATGGAATTTTCAGTTTTCAGACTCTTGTTTTTTGTGGGCTTGTATTCTAGCCCAGTTTACATATTAGTAATCTACCTTTCGTCGTACATTGTTGGTTCAGTTTTGTTGTATCCATGAATTTTTGTTCCTTAGTGGTTTTTATATTTCAGCATTGTGGGCTTGGAGATGTGTCAGTGTGTACAGGTACATTGGCAATGCCTCCTATAATAGTAATATGCCTACTCAATGCTAGTCACCAGCTCGTGGCCTATCGGAGGCGGGCTTGGGGAGTCATAGCACGGGCCCCACTGGGACGGGTCATGACAGAGTGGTATTAGAGCAGTTTGGTTCTACCATAGGACCAAGAGTCTGTTAGTTGTGTTTGGGGTGACTGTGTTGACTGTTTTGAGTTTGGATTTCTGGCCAGAGACTCCAGTGTTGGTGCGGCGGCCGACGTATACATACACCAGGAGGCTGATAACCTTCTTTTTGACTCAATACAAAAAAAACACGAGTTGGGAGGGAATAAAAGTTACATGCATCATATAATAATTGTTTTTTTTCATGTCCTTTGTATTAGCTATCCAGATATACTCTTTGACCATGGTACATCTTGTTTCCTTACAGGATGCCTCCGCAACACATAACGACTAGGATTCAGCAGCACGATCACGAGGATGAATTTCTTAGTGAAGAGGCTTCGATACAGGGACCAGTTCCCCAGGCTTTGCCACCAGGTGGTGCACTAGTTATTCCACCGCTAGTAGAGAAGCCAGTGGTAGCTACTGTACCGACCGGCGAGGTGCGTAGGCTTAGCTCGCTCCATGAGTTCTAGAGACAGAGACTCATCAGGTTCTGAGGCGAGCCCAACCCTTAGGTGGCTGAGGACTTGCTTGAGGCGAGGACTAGAGTATTACATCTAGTGAGGACACTAGCAGACCGGATGGTCAACCTTGGTGAGAGACTTCTTCACGGTTTGGTAGGACGATGGTGGAGTCTTACCACAAAGACTCACGACGAGTAGAATCCTCCATCGACGGAGTTTGAGAGACTCTTCCTGGAGGAGTTCTCTTTGGTTAAACTTAGAGTTATACGCATCCAGGGGCTTCTTCAGCTCCCGCAGGGTAGTATGACAGCAACTGACTATTCAATAAGGTTCACCAACCTCACTAGGTACTCGATGGATATGGTTAGGGATCAGTACATCAGAGCTCGGACCTTCGAGTGAGGTCTACGATGAGACATCTGAGCTAGTGTCGTACCACTATTCAAATCGACTTATGATGGAGTGCTTGAGCAGGCCATGGTGATCGAGATATTTTGGCGGGGCAGAGACAGCCGCAGTGAGTCCGCAACAGACAGACATGTGTACATACCCTAGAAGTAGGGATCCGACATATGGAACAGGGACTTGGATGTAGAAAACTTCATGGTAAGACCCAAGATAGGGGATTGACAGTCCATGGCTCTCATGATGGATCCACACATCCTAGGGAAAAGTGATCCTACACATGCGATGGTATGGGACATCTCCCAAGAGATTGCTCGACCCGTCGAGCTGCTGATAGGGAAGCAGTGGAAGGACCACAGAGGTGAGGTAGAGAACAGGACAGGCTGACCCGCCTAGCGGCGTATGTGGTAGAGGATGAGGGAGATATGCATGTGGTGTTAGACGCTTCGACTTACTTCCACCACCACCCACAGGAGGTCCGCACGAGGCACTGGGAACAGGGGGACAAGGGTGGGGGAAGCTGCATGTAGTCGAGGCATATGACCCAGGGACTCCAGGGATGATTCAAGGTATGATCTATGTCTTCTCTACATTAATTGTAGTTCTTATAGACCCAGGTTCTATTCATTCCTTCATTGCCACATGTCTTGCCTGAAACCCCGAGATATTGATTGAACCGTTGACTCGATCCTTACATTTGGATACACCTGCGGGAGGAGACTGGACGATCACACACCTTTGCAGATAGTTTGATCTTACCCTTGAAGGTGGGATTTTTGGTTGGAACCTCTTTTTGGAATCATCGAGGCATTATGACATCATACTCATTATGGATTGGTTATCTTCGGTCCAGGCCTAGATTGACTATTTTACGCTAAGAGTGTGTTGTATCTACTGTGATGGAATGTGGTTTTCCTTTTTCAGAGAAAAGGAAACCGAGGTAGCACAGAATGGACTTATGCACAAGAGGGTGCATCCAATTGTTCTTGAGTTGGCTAGCCTTTACCTCAGATCAGTGGATGTTTTGAGCTCCCAGTTCCCAACAGTAGTGGCGGAGTACGAGGACGTCTTTCTCGAAGATGTTCCAGGATTACATCCATGCCGGGAGATCGACTAATACATCAACCTACACCCTGGGACGAAACCAATTTAATCATAAGAATATCGGATGGCTCCCATAGAGCTTCTCGAGCTGAAGGTGTAGTTGGAGGATTTGCAGAGTAAGGGTTTCGTGAGACCCAAAGTCTCACCCTAGGCGGCCCCAGTCATGTTTTCCAAGAAGGCAGACAAAAGTCCGAGGTTGTGCGTGGATTACTAGTGCCTGAACCAGGTGACGGTGAACAAAAATTATCCACTTTCGAGAATCAATGAACTCTTAGATCATCTAAGATGGGAACATTGGGTCACGAAGGTTGAACATCAATCAGGCCATCACCAGCAACGAGTGCGGGACAAAGATATATCGAAGACAACATTCAGATGTCGCTATGGTCACTATGAGTACTTGGTGATGCCTTTTGGCATGTCGAACTCCCCCACAGTGTTCATGTGAATGATGAAATAGATATTCCATCCATAAATGAACCGATTCGTAGTGGTCTTCATCGATGACATCCTCGTGTTCTCGGCGTCGGAGGAGGAGCACGTGAGACACTTGCAGATGGTTCTGGACGTACTCTAGGTGCACCAGCTTTATGGTAAGCTCTCGAAGTTCCAGTTCTAGATTTAGGAGGTCCACATTCTGGGACATATCATATCAACAGATACAGTAGCTGTGGACCGAGCCATGGTGTATGCTGTGATAGCATGGGAGCCACCTTGGAGCGTGACGGAGGTGCGGAGCATCCTTGGGTTGGTAGGATATTACAGGAGAATCATTCCAAATTTCTCTCAGATATCCACACCAATGATGGCCTTAACCATGATGGGGAAACCCTTCATATGGACTAAGAAATTACAGAACGATTTTATGCATCTGATACAGATTTTGATGAGTGCCCCAGTCTTGAGATTGTCGGAGGAGGGTGTCGAGTACATAGTTTTCTGCGACGCATCTGGGACTAGGCTTGGCTATGTCTTGATGTAATGGAATGTAGTGATTTCTTATGGTTCACGGCAGCATAGGCCACATGAGAATAACTATGCGTCCCATGATCTCGAGTTTTCAGTGGTGGTCTTCGTCTTGATGATGTGGCGATACTACCTGATGGGAAAACAGTTTATCTTCTACTCTGACCACAAGAGCCTCAGGTACATCTTTTTGCAGAAAGATCTGAATATACGACAGAGACGATGGCTATAGATCCTCTAGGATTATGATTTTGATATCATCTATACTCTTGGAATGGGGAACAAGTTGGCAGATGTTCTTAGCAGAAGGTTGAGCTCACAGCTGTTGTATGAGGTGACACGACAGTTAGCCGCGTTGCAGTTATCCTTCGTGGATGGAGAGGATATATATAAATGCAGTAGATGGTTGTCGCCCCTATACTCTTATAGCTTGTTAGGGAGGTACATCTTTTGGATGTCTATTGTGTGTCTTTACGTGCTCAGTTATCTACAAGACATGCTCTTGATGGATATTCACAAGGTGGGGAGCACGTACTTCTTTTCATCGGGTACACTATTGTAACAGTGGAATTGCAGGAGGAGGTCCTAAGGGTGTTTCATACATCCCCTTTGGATGTACAACCTAGGGTGGAAATGATGTACCAAGATCTCCGATGACAATTCTGGTGGTCAGGTATAAAGAAAGCAGTAGCGGAGTTCGTTTATCGATGGCTCACATGCCAGCAGGTGAAGGCTGAGCACCAGGTTCTAGCGGGATTAGCTCGCCCCTGGAAGTTCCAGAGTGGATGTGGGATGTAATATAGTTGGGAATCGTGACATGCTTACCATGGATGTCCAAGGGGCATGATTCTATTTTGGTGATCGTTGACTGACTCAACAAGTCAGTCCACTTCCTAGCTATAAGGGAACAAAGTTCAATAGAGAGATTGGGTCGCCACTACGAGAAAGAGATAGTTCAGATTCAAGGAGTCCCATCAACTATTTTCTCAGATTGAGATTCCCATTTCAAATCCAAGTTGTGGAAGGGATTTCAAGAGGATTTTGGGACTCATCTATGCTTGAGCACGGTGTTTCTTCCCCAGACCCATGGTCAGACAGAGAGGACAATTCATGTTCTGGAGGATATGTTGAGATCTTGTATCTTGGACATTGGTCACAGCTGGGAGGACCACTTACCACTGGTGGAGTTTTCAAATAACAATATCTACCACTCCACCATTGGTATGGAACAATTTGAATCCATTTATGAGAGACCCTACTGGTCACCGCTTTGCTGGACCAACACCAGAGAATCAGTAATCATGGGTCCAGAGTTGGTGAGAGCTGCCATAGGGAAGCTGCAGATCATCCGAGAGTAGATGAAGACTGCACAGAGCTGTATGAAATCCTATGATGTCCAACGACGGAGGACTCTGGAGTTCTAAGATTGGGTCCATATCATTCTTTGGGTCTCACCATGAAGAGGGTTACAAATATTTGGCCGAGGTGCCAAGCTATCTTCATGGTTCATCGGAGCTTTCCAGATACTATTCAAGGTTGGTGAGGTTGTGTACCACCTATCTCTATCACCACAGTTTCATCAGATACATGATGTCTACCATTTTTCGCAGTTGAGGAAGTACATGCACGACCCATCGCACGTCATCAATGGGGGAAAGGTGGACTTCTAGGATGGAATGACCTTTGTTGAGTACCCGGTGGATATCAAGGATCGACAGAAGAGGATTCATTGTGGGTGATCGATTCCCTTGGTATTCATCTAGTGGCAGAACTAGAATCTTTAGGAGAGCACGTGAGAGTGGGAGGCCCAGATCCGTGCTGAGTACCCTCATCTTTTTGGGTAGCCTTTGTATTGTAATTTACGTGATGTAAATCCCCAAGGTGTGGAGAATTTAATGTCTTGGATTTTCCATATATAATTTTCTAAAAGTTTATCTGGAATTATTTCGAGACCGGGTGTGAAAATGGCACATCATTCCGAGGCCCATTAATCCCGGAACGGTGGTTTGTACATTTAAAGATAAGTGAGTCGGCGCTTGTGCGCGGTTGTGGATGTTTCCAAACGGGTTCCTAGATTAAAAATATTTGGGCACTGTTGCGTCCGAGATGATGAATTTACTTAAGAATGAGTCTAAACTCGACCGATGCAGGTCGAGAGAAAAAGATTATTTTCGGACGTTTTTTGTAATATAAAAATAAAATAATATGCTAAATGTTTATTTTATTTTATAGAAACATCTGCTGCAACACAGTGATGAGACATCTGTTTCCTTATTTAATGACACTTCATAATGACTCCTGAATCGCAAGATGGAGTCATTAATACAATAGAGTATCTTAAATGCAAATCATGTTTCCATTTTAATGGGTTAAGCGATTGGTGGTTGTTGAAAAAATTTTGGGAGAAATTGCAGGAGGATCTGCGGAGCTCTGGAGCGAACCCTCAACGGTGATTGACGACTGATCAGAGTTAATAATCTTTGTGCCATTGACGTTTAAGGATCTCGATGACGGAGGCAGTGTGACACCATTGTCAGTGATCGATCACAGTTGAGGTTGGGGTTTTTTATTTAATTTCATCCTTCACTGTTCTTGATTTAAAACGACGAATGTGGATCAACCACGAACAAGTTGATCCACAGATTTGTACATTATTTCGGGATGGATTTTTCTTTGGGATGAATTTGTTGATTTGATCCATGTTTTATTTTATTGTTTGATCCGGCTCCGTTTAAGCCTACTGACGGGAGCGGATCAACACCGTGATGAATGACAGTAGAGGTTTGTTCCTAATTTTGTTTTATTGGATTTCATTCCCCCTTTTTTTCTTTTCTCATGTGTTCTTCATGTTCTTCATGGGGCGATGAACAACGGATCATTTTGCATCCGTTCTGTGACACAAAGATCCCAAATCAAAGATTCTTCACCCCAACAACCATGCCTAGGTGTGACGACAATGGCGGATGACGAATCAGACTGAATCTGGAAGGACCCTTCTTCGATCATTCATCGAGTGTTCTTCGCATGTACATCGTACTACATTCAGTATACCCATATTTTCTACACTGACAGCCATACAACATGGGTTATTGTACACGGGCCGTACCTGAGGTCAGACAACATGGCCTGTAACTTTTCTACACGCCGTGTACTTTTTGGAAAACTGCATAGTCCTCTTGTTCATCGTATCTTGGACATTATTTTTTTGGGTTAGTTCCCCTTCTTCTCATTCCCCTAAAGGTCATGCATCATTTCCTCACACAGGAGTATGATCCCTTCAGCAGCACATTCTGTGATAGAGTCATGCATCCATCTGAGAGGCCCAAATCGAGATCCTCTATCCATTCCTAACCCTAGGTAGAGTCAGGAATTGATGTGACCAACTCTACCCAGTGTTGATCCTCTACTTAGATGGTGTATCACATAACTGGTGAGTCCAGAGGAGTCTCGGTATCCGCTATGTCCCTGGTAGTGATCCTCATCTGTGTATCGTGATCTTTACCACTCAAAAGTGTGTCTCCCTTAATGAGTGATTATCATATCGGAAAACATCCCACTCAAGAGTGTGTCTCCTGTAATGAGTGTGACTACCTCTCCTGATGATTACCGATGAATGGTACTTCTCAGACAGACGTCATCAGAGCTGTAAGACTCGTGGAGTGTGTTCTCCTGGGATGAGTGCTTCGTAGAATCTTCTAACTAAATCTCTAATGGGGGTATGCAGTTGTGCGACTGGTCTCTAGACTACGGGTATGGGTTTTTAGTATATATTTTTTATTCTATATGTTTTATGGACATACCTTGTGCATAACTGATTGTACCTTTACTTTGTGTAAATTTTTTTGGTTTTTGGGATCCTCTACTGAGTATTGTTATACTCACCCATATAGGGACTTTTACCGCACATCTTGTGTCTTGTGCTGATGAGCAGCCTTCAGACAGAGTCTAGGAAGGACCAGGACATGAACGAGCATTCTATGTTCCCTACAGACTGAGGCGTTCCTATGGCTATAAGCAGCAGTCCTGGTACATTTTGTGTTTATAGGTTGGACTTTGTAGTTTTAAGACTCTTTTTTTAGTGGGCTTGTATTCTGGCCCAGTTTACTTTTTTGTACTCTACCTTTCATCATCCTCTTTTGTTTGGGTTCAGTTATATGCATGAATTTTTGTTCCTTAGTGGTTTTTACATTTCAGCATTCTGGGCTTGGAGATATGTGCATGTGTACAAGTGCATAAGAAATGCCTCCCATTTAGTAGTATGCCTTCTTGGTGCTAGTCACCAGCACCTGGCATATTAGAGGTGCGCTTGTGAAGTCACGGTGCGGGCCCCACTGGGATGGGTTGTGATAGGGAACGTTGCCTTAACCCTCCCATTTCCTCTAATTTTATAATCTAGAGTATCATGGTTTAATTTTCTAAGTATATCTGATTGTTTCAATTTTTTATTTGAAATTAGATAATAATTCAAACAGAAATGTGGTAAAATGATTTTTTTTATTTATAAGGTGAATATATGTGAAATTTTTTTATTTTTCTATTTAAATGTGATATTATTTCAAATGAAATTTCTAAGAATACGTGTTAAGTGACTAATTCAAGGAATTAATTTAATGTGGATATAATATAGAGTTTCATTTTATATATTTTCTATTGTGATCACTAGATTATTAAAAAGTTAATATTACTTATATATATATTAATTGGAAAATTAAAAAAATTATATTGGACATGTCTTTTGTATTCATTATTGATCTAATAAATATAAATTTTTTATTTATACTAATAATTTTTCAATAATGATTATTGTAGCTTGGTAAATGATCATTAACTATTTATAAGGATTTTGGTAAATAATTATATGGAATTTTTCTTCATGATGTATTTTAATTGTTAAATGTTACTTATTTGGGTTAATCAAACTTCTGTATAGTTGAAATTTTATTTATTTATGTCTATAATATGTGTCTGATGTGATTAAATTTTTTGTGATATGAATAGGAGAAGACAATTTTTTAAATAGTCATACATTTTTATATATTTCATTAAATATGTATTTTGAGGATTATTTTTTCTAATATAGTAGAGAAAACAGATGAAAAAATTCATTTTGGATATGATACAAAATATTTATTCTGATATTCCAAACCTAGATATCACCCCTAATGATAAGCCTTGTCATTCCAGTTTATTTTTTCATAGTATAAAAGTGATAATAATTGGTGTCTCTAAATTTATACATTTGGATCTTCTTATCTATTAAACATTTAGATGTATTTCTATAATCATTAGTTGTTTCCACACATTACTAATGAAAATCATAATTATCATGATATTTCGATATTAATTTTCATTAGAAATGCATTTATCATTAAATTTGTAATCTTATATAGAGGATTCAACATTTTTATAGCCCTTATTATTTTATGATTAAATAAATTTGGATTCCATTTTAATTATATTTCCCTTTAAGATAAATAATAAAAATAATTTTTTTAAAAATATATAATGAATTTCAATTTTATTAAACAATTATGTAATTATAATTGTGATTTATTTTATATCCACCATGTTATGTATGATAATATTGTTAATGTGATTCATAATAAATTTATTATGAGTCATTTTCTTAATTCAAGAACAACTTATTGATAGATATTATTTATTTTTATAATATAATATAGTGTAATATGAATATAGCATATATTTAAAATAATGTGGTCCTATAAAATTATTCCATGTACTATATTTTCATTGATGATAATGATTTCATTGTTTTTGAATGAGCTAATACATATGACTATTTACAAGAATTTATTATCCTACATGTAATTTCGGTGATGTGGATTTGTAAATTTTAAAAATATATTATTCTCATTTGATAGATGAATACAAGTTACATTTTATATTATTATCAACATTGATGAATATATGAAAGGGCATCAATGATTGGAATATTTTGGTGTGTTATCCTATGATATTGATACATATGTTTTAAAATATTTATATAAAAAATATGGATGATCCCTTAAATTTTAGGTTGAATATAATTGATATATTATATATGTTATGATTTATATATAGGATTTATTCAAGAAAAATTGGGTATAAAATGACTCTCCCATCCTTGTGGAACCCGATAGAGGTGGCAATATTGCTCTAAATTCATGATACAATGATTATTGGATGGAGTATGTAGACTAATTGAATAGAATCTGACATGTTTTGGAATCCCAATGGATAAAATCAAGTGTCATATTTATATTTTTCCAATTAAATGAGGTTTTTATATTCAATTAATCATTATATGATATTTTTTGGCCTTGGATTTATTTTTGAGCAACAATTTATGTGTTATTAGTGGAAGAATGAAGTGCTAAATTATTATCACATTCTATATTTAGGTATCTTAGTTTGGAATTAAAGAGCGATTAATATAATTAAAATTTATTTATTTATTATTAATTTATACATTACGTTTTTTACTAATAATATGGTGAAAAAATATATTTAGTTACACTTGTAATGCATTTAAATTCATATGAGAGTGTTTCATATTAAATCTAGAGTAATAAAGTTTGTATAGGTGGTCTGTATTTTGATATGACTACATTTTGAGATTCATCATTGTTTCTAAAATATTTATATAGCATAGATCCTTAATGATGTGAATTATATGTTTATAGAAGAGTCATTGGAATTCTGAAAGAGTATTTATCACTGAAATATTGACATTTTTTCACAAAGTTAATTTCCATAAAATTCATATGAGTTTTTAATGAATGATTTGTACTCCAAATGATTTTTTGTATATAAAATAGAATATTTTGAAATATTCATTATATAGAAAATTTAATATATAAGTTAAATTCATGGAATCAATATGATTAATTCTTGAAAAAACTATAATTTATCTTTGGGGAACTCTATGAACTATGATTTTGAACAATTTAATTCAGTAAGGGAATCGCACATATTTATTTTTCCTAGGAAAAAATTTAGTGTTTTTCAAGTGTTATGTTAATTTTTAATTGTGGTTAGTAAATTAGACTGTAAGGGATAAGTGAATCATTTTGAGATTAATGGGAGATTTTTTTTATTAAGAGGATTATTTTATGACTAGAAAAAATATAACGAAGAGGTGGGTCATGGTGTGATGATAATAGTAGATTGATCGAGTGTATTTATAAAGGAACCATTTGTTTCACGATTGTGGATATTAGTATATATAATATAAGATTTTATTTTATTATCATTCAATAATTAATAAAATGATATTTATAACTTAAGAAAAATAGTTTCATGTAATAAAAATTTCCAAAGTGAAATAGATAGAATCTTCCAATAGATAATTTCATGGAGTATTGATGTATTATTTATAATGAAAATATTTATGAATTTGAATATTTAAAGTATGTGGATATTTTATTATAATGAGAATCATGTATTATGAATAATTTTGTCTCTATAATTAAAATATTTAAACTATGTGAATTAAACATTGTTTGTTCCTATAAGTATATATGAAGAATAATAATGGTGGAGGGTTATATTATATTTTAAAATTACTATAAATTAAATGAGTATAATAAAATAATTATATATCTAAAATAAAATAATAGTAGGATCCTTAATATATATGATACTAAAGAAGACAAATATTATAAGTATTTTTCCAGATCTATACTAGAATAATTTAGAGGAAGTTTTTAAACTCTATTATGGACTTGAAAATAATGATGTAGGTGGCGGTATACAAGAGTACTCATGGAAAAGTGAAAATTATTATTAAGGTTTAATTCCAATCAATACAATGAAGGAAACACATGGAGTTTGAATTCATCCCTTAATACATGGTAGAATAATGAAATTATGTTTTTTTGGATTTTCTTATGTTCCAAGCTACCAATACATTAAAGATGTATTAGGAACTGAGAGAGGATGTTAATAGAGATTTCACAGGTAAGTAGTGATCATTCATTAATCCATGTACGTTATGTGATTGGGGAAGAGAAGTTATTAATCATAATCCCATCCCCAAGAGCAAGTTTAATTGATTCGTATTAATAAACAAATTACAAATTTCATTATATATATATATCCTCCTGAAACATGTGAAAGAATTAAATACCTTCAGTAATTTGTTATTAATTTTTTATATTTCACCTGAATGGTTTTATGTGTTGGTCTTGGATCTTTAAGAAAAATAAATAAGGGGATAAAGACAAATTAATTTATAATCTGATTATAATAAATAAAAAGACAATTGAGTAACCCTATTAATTATATTGTAAATATTGTCTAGGGAAATGGGAGTTTATGAAAAAAATTAGTTGGAAAAGTTCCATACACTGATTTATCCACCCTTAAAGGGTATCTCTCACTCATAATCCATGTGGTCGGTACAAGTTTTTGAGACTGTAATTTTTTTCAGTATAATATACATATAGATTTGTTGTAAAATAAGGGAGGGTTTTCCTCTTGTTTAATGACATTGTCCAAATTACTTTATGATAATTATAATATTTTCCTTCGATATAAAACAGAACAATTTATTTCCCATTTCACGTAACATTATTTTTTTACTTTACATTTTATTCCCTAAAATAAATTAATACTATAAGTGTTGTAAATTAGAATTTATAGGACAATAATTACATTTATTTTATTTTAAAATAGTAAAATAACAAAAATGTTTTCTATATGTTTAGTAGAATGATTATGCACATAAAAAAGTAGAATAAATATTGAAATTGATAGAGGATAAGGATATAACACATGTTTTGTAAATGAATATTGACTGATTAATTGTTTAAATCATTTAAATAAATTATATAGTGGGGGTTTTTGGTGTCCGGATAGACAGTATATTGAATTTGTTAAACATACCATTGCATCTAATATTTGGTAAAATAAAAAATGTTATTATTGAGTGTTGGATAAAAATTATTCAATGAAATGAAATTAATTCAATATTTTAAATATTCTTGTTTTTTATTTATATTGAGCATTTTTTCAAATGGTAATTCTATATATTTTATTTAATAATGTTGTTTATGATAAACGTTTTATAATATTAAATGTTTAATAGAACTAAAGGAATTATTTCATGATTCTTGTTTTATGATGAATTAATTCTATTTTATTTTATTATTTTGTAAAAATGGAAAATAATTGAGTGTATTTTGGTAAATTCAACATGGTTCTTATTTTATAAAATATGGAGATTAAATTTTTTAATTGGGATGCAATTATTCTAATCAATTTTTTATGAGAATCATAAAATGGTGTAATATTGATTGGGAAATTAGGGGGTATTTGGAATGATTTGTAACACTATATTTTATGTTACTGATAAATAAATTAAATTAATAATAAAATCATCTTCAAGATAAAATATCCAATGAATGAAAATTGATTTCATATACATTATGGGGTATTAAATTAAAATGATTTTTATTGAATGGAATGAAAATAAATTCGAATTTTGATATTTCAATTGATGTATATTATTTTATTTTTTATGTGGTTAATGTAAATATATGAGTTGATAAAACTCAAGTGTTAAAATAATGTGATGATGAATTATTTTGATTCTATTAAGTGTATTTTACTGGAATTATTGTTATAATGTATGCCAATAATCAGTGTTCAACTTTTAAAAAAAAGTGTTTTTAATTGTTATATGGGAATTACGTGTGTTTTGATATGAAATAACCATCTGTTGTGTCATAATATGGGTTATGCGTTGTATAAAGGTCATATTAAGATATGTTGTGACGTTAAAAATAATATTATTTGTTCATGGGTCATTCAATGGTGTGATTTTGGAAATCCATAACATTTTTTCTTGTGTTTTTCTTAGTTACTATATTAGAAATGTTTTTGGCTAAGAGATGTTCTGATATATGCGATGAGAATTATATTAGTGATGGTTGAATAATTTGGATTTTAAACGAAATAATTAATATATAATTTAATTCAACTATTTTTTTAAAATTTATTACATTTAATTTTTGAATTCATATTCACTATCTTCATTTAAATATATTTGATACAATGAGATATTTGGGTTCTTGGAGTTATTATAGTGGGACATATTCCATAAAACTGTAATGTTGTTACATTTGGAAGTTGTAGTTATATATAATTTTATCAACATATAGAATATGTCCTTCAATATCTTATTATTGGTTATGGTGATAATTGTGATGATTAAAAATGGTTCTAAGATGATGATATAGATTTATTATCTCCATTATTTGATTTTGGGTTATTCGGATAAATTTTTTATATTTTTATAATTTGGTATTTTCTTATTGTTTTCTTTCGGATTATATAATATGTGAGGTCACTATGAATTATTCTTATTTTTTGTTGACATTTTCTGTCATTTTTTAATAATTTTTCATTTTACCCATTTTATGTATTTTTTTTATGTGAAGATCCATTAGAGGTTATATCACTCCCAAATTCTTGAACATAAACCGTCATTCATATTCACTGTATTATTGTTATTGGGGAGAAAAAATTAGGATTTATTGAATTTCTCTTTAATGATAATGTCAAATCAATGAGGGATCATATAAAATGGTATTCAATTCTCATTTTTCTAATATCCTAATATTTGGAAAATTAATATTCTATATATTATGAAATATATATGGGTTTTAAATAAGTTAATGTGTTCTTATTTAACACATCCATATTAATACTCTAAATTTCATCATAATTATGGGATTATACTTTTTTATTTATAATTTTTTTTGAATTATGATGATTATTTTGATGATGGTGAGTATGGATATATTCATTTGTCATTTTAAAACATTATAATGTGACATGTTTAATATTGATTGTGTAATTTTACGTGTATTTTGAATTGACTATAAAATTAAATTCAATTAAATAATTCCATTATTAATACAATAAGATGGGTTTCCCTAAATAGATTATAAATAATTAGTTAATTAACTTAAATTAAATAGGAATCTATGATAAAATATCATGTTTTATTCTGATTATTGATCGTTTTGTGATAAATTTATATGATTTAGTAATGACTGGTTATTGTTATATGATGTATAAAACAACATATTATAGGATTATGTAATAATTTTATAAAGAATCGTGTAGTGGGATTTAAAGAGGCATGTTCATGTGAATGATTTTTAGAGAAAATGAAAGGAACTTAAATATATAAATATAGAAATAGAATATTTTTATTTATAAATTATGGGATATGTAATACATGTATAAGAGGATATATTGGAATTGGGGTAATCATTGATAAATGTGTTATTTATCTATCACTTTTATAACCTTCAGATTTATTTTTTGTACTGTTCAAAATGGAAAATATTTCAAACATTATATATTTATAGCTAATATATATTTTTTATAATCCATATTAAATTGATGCGTGTATTTAATTTTGGAAGCAAATTATTATTTTTTATTTTATGTTACATGATATAAAGTTTGATAATTTCTGATTTTAATATTATAAAAAATGGTAAAATTTTAAGTAATGATTCAATTATAAATGTATTATATAAAATCATATTTTTATTATGCCAAATATTATGTCGATTGGTGTGGTTTATTTTTAAATTCTTAACGCATGATTGTAAAAATTTTGCATTTCAATTATTTAATGTTTTAGTGTTATGCATATTTTTAAAAGGTTTTTTAAATGATGAAAATGGGATTGAATTTTTGTTTAATCGGATCATTTATATTATTTATATGATATAGTTTTAATATTTTTTAACTAATAGGTATAATGAAATATTATTACATGTGTTTAAATTTATCATTCATTAACAACATATTAGATATTATTTGCAGAATTATGATAATATCTATGAGTGTTTTCTCTAATTTAAATCTTGATTGAATTGGTTTTTATTCCTGTTATGTTCAATAATGTTATTGTTTAGTTACCATCTGAGAATGATAAATTTTATTTTTCAATACTAAGATGTTTTTTATTGGTGGGTATTTTTTTAATGTATTCTGACTATAATAATATGACTATCTTCTTAAATTTTAGTTTAAAATGAAGTGATTAATATTTAGATGGTAAATGTTGTTGACATGGTTTAATTCATTAACAATGAATGTTAGAATGAAATACATGAAATGAAATTTAGTATGTAAATTTTAATTATTTTGATGATAATATATAATTAAATTTAATATATTGTTTTATAATAATGTTTTGTTATTATTTAAAATTTTGATGGAAATATATTTTTTTGAATGATCTTGATAAAAGTATAATTATTTACACTAAAAAGATTCTAGTTGAGGTAAATCATTTTTAAGGTTTATTAATATTTTAATACTCTATTTTTATGTGTAAGGCTTGGTGTTTTAAATAAAATTTATAATTTAGTTATGATGTTAATTTTTTTTATTTATAGATTTTTGATCGATTTTTTAATTTTGGTTAAATTAGTTATTTTTTATTATTAAGTTTTTAACCTTTTCATGTGAAATTTGAGTTATAATAACAAATTAAGATGGACAGTTGATGGTATAATTTGGTTAATATCAATATAAGAATTATAAATTGATAATTATGGACTTATTTTTCTATGTTCATTATGTAATTATTATTTATTTACAAATTTTAGCTTCATTTATCATGGAATGTGGTGTGGTTTAATGGGTCTCTAATATTCCATTATTAAAAAAATCCAAATATTTTTGTCCCATTATTTGGAATTTTTTGGTTATCGAAGATGATTATATTATTTTTGAAAAAGGATCAGTGGACCATGATAAGAAAATTCATCTAGAATTAATGATTGTGTCATTAATTTGTGGTATATACTATGATAGTCTAGTTCGATGGTCTAGCATGTCGTGGCACTAGAAGTTGTGGCACAATGCTATGAAGTTCATATTTTGATAGTCATACTATATCATGGACCACTATGGAAATGAAATTTTTTACCCCATATTTTATGTTTATGGATATTTTAGGAATATGGAAAGCATTAAGACTGTGAAGTGGTGATATTTTATAGTATGGTGTTTTTTGTGGATTGTTTTAGTGATTGTATAGATTTTAGAGTCATTTAACTATAGATCATTGGTTTAAATATATAGTGATTCAAAATATATATTCAATATCATGAATCTATCAATGGAGTTATAGTTTTATCATATTTTTATAGGATATTCTCAGGAATCATAATGTAATTTATAATATTCAATTATATTAAAACTATTGTAGCATGGATTGAGATCATGGACTATGGTTTTTCAGAAAAACTATAATTTCATCGTATTCATTAAAAAACACATAGGGTCATACCTAGATAGTTATTAGGTGATTTTTAAATACCATCTATTATATAATTTGTCATAGGATGGGGGAAAATGTAGATTATTCATATCATACTCATGAGAGGCGTTATCATATGGTACCATTATGCACACATGCATCTCTAAATACAAAAACATTGATTGGAGGTAAAAGGAAAAATATGAATGTATAATGTATGCATAACATTTATCCAATATTAGAGTATGATTATTTTTTATTGAAATATTAAAGGACATACACAAGACCACCAAAACATAACAAAGAGTCTGTCCTGTTATTTTGGAGGGTAATTCATTCAAATGAAACACCTGGTCGGACCACGTTCATTCTATCTCGTCATGCTTCGTCTTCTCCTGGTCATCCATGGACACAATCAAATGGGTTTTTCGTTTATAATACATGACATGAAGAGGAAGAGACCATATAGAGGTGAGTTTAACAATAATAAATAAAATTCTATAATACCCAACAAAATCATCAACATAATAGTTATATCATAACAAATTTATGACAGAAAAAATATGAGATATAAAAATATGAATGATAAACTGAAAATTCTCAAAATAGACTCTACATATCATGCAATCTTAACCATTCTGCTAACAACTGGATTTTTCTAGAGCTTTGAATGCAATGATTTTTCTAGTGAATCCACTCCACGACCAATGATACTACTTAAGGTGGTCATCTGAGAGGTAATTCTCATCCAACATCAGCAAATAAGTACTCTCTAGATATCCAAGGATCATAGTAAATAAGGATAATATCATTCTCTGGAAAACTAGGGGATTCATCTAACTGAATCTATAACAACATACTAATAATGTGAACATATGCCCATGTTGTTTTTCACAATGAGTCTTCTAACCCTACCATGAAAATATGATATGATAGAGGATCCCGCCCCAGGCCATTTAGACATATTCATTAAAAAAATATCATAAACAAACCATTTTTGGATCATAATCTTATATTAAGGAAATTGCTCAAAATTATACGCTATTATGGATGCACCAAGGAAAGGAATTGAACCAATAATGGCTCGAAATGATGAAATCAACGCCTCCCCCTACCCAAGACTAAGTAGAATGCATTTTAAAAAGGTAAACAATGTTCCCTTCCATCCCCAAGACATTCTATGTATCACTATCTCATAGGAAATGTAATTATATGATAACACAATATGTAGAGGTCAATTATGAACTCACAATTCCACCAGTCCATTCCCTTGTATGTCTAGCCATGCCATTTTTCTTGTTGTTGTTCTTGTGTACCTATTCAAGTTTGAGTATCATGCCAGGCTCGTGTACTCTCATTGTGCCAACATATATGTATCTGTTAATTCTGGTGAACCACCAAGGTATATACTTATCCATAATCACCAATTCAAACTGTGAATCGTATGAACCAAAAAAATGTTTGATATTTTTTTCACACATAACTCCTAGCCGTCAAAAATTGGGTCCACAGTGCAGTCTATCCTTTAAAATACATGTTGTTTCCCACATGATAATCTAAAACCCATAGGTTATAAATCCATATTCTCCCAAAAACTCCATTTCTCATTATTTAATCATCCATCATGGATGTAAATCCCATATTTAGAGCTGATGATGCATAATATATCAATGATCGCGGAAATAAAACCTTCAATCCACTCGTGACAAATCTCTCATCACACCATCTAGATGATATGTCAAACCCTATGATTGGGAATCTTTGAATCTGATCCCAATTTTATATCATGACCCGTCCTCAAGACTCGTGTCTTGACTACACCAAGCCTGCCTTCCATAGGCCAAGGGCCGACGACTACCACCAAGGCCTAAATCCCTATAAATGGGAAGGAATTGCCTTTATGAAACGTAAATACAAACACAACCAGAGTACAAGAAGAGGAAAACACTAAGAAAAGAAATATAACAAGTGTACTGAAAGTACAAAGGGGGCCGGAAATACAAGCCCAACAGTAAAGTGCAACATAAAGACAAAATAGCATGAAGGTGTCAAGATACTCGTAGATCATCCTCCGGAGTCCCTGCCTGAAGGGTAGGTACATATGGACACCATAGCTCTCAACTTCCATCTATCACCTCTGGGTACCGTCTCGTCGTGGAGTCCACCTCTGGGTACCCACTTGTCGTCACGTCCACCTCTGGGTACCGTCTCGTCGTGAAGTCCAGCTCCGGGTACCGTCTCGTCGTCACATCCTCCTCCGGGTACCGTCTAGCTCTACAAACCTCAACCTCGATCAGTGATGTCCATCATCTTCATTCAACACAACGTCGTGTGGGCGAAGCCCGTGAAGGGGTGAGTATACGATACTCTGTAAGGACCCCGAGACCCCCGAAGGTCTCCCTGAATCCACAAAGGATACACCACAAAGAAAATATACAATCATGAAGTAACATCCAACACTACATAGGTATATGACCATACATAAACCTAAGTCATCAAATTTACAGTTCGGCTCCAACATCTGAGCCCAATTTCGATCACTTCCACACAGGATAGTACAACCCAATCGACACAGGAATGCACAACCGAATCCACATAGGAAAGCAAGTCAATCATATCGAATATAATGATTTAAAGTCAAGACTCAACTCAAATAGGAATATATAATTTGTAAAGAAAAAGGGGATGATCAAATGTAGTTACTGATTCATCTAGATGGGACCCACAAAGGATACAAGTACTATTGTTGTCACCACCGAACCCATGGAGGATTCCAGTATGGTTGTCATCGTCGTCAAACCCCCAGAGGATTCTAGTACGAATGTCATCACCATCGAACACATAGCTTCTGGAGAACTCCTCCTCTATCGAGTATAATGGGCCTTCCGCTACAACCAAGCGCTTCCTACTAACCTTGGACTGCTGTAGTACTCCACCTATCGAGTACTATGGGCCTGCTGCTAAAACCAAGCGCTTCCCACCATGGGTCTGTCATTACAACCAAGTTCTCCCCCTCATAGCCTATAGAGGTACTCCTTCTGTTGAGTACCACAGGTCTGCCGCTACAACCAAGCACTCTTCTACTATGGGTCTACCGCTACATCCAAGAGTTCCCCACTGGGCTATCTGAAACACTCCGAGTCGATCGATAAGTAGTTGTCAAATCTCAGCCAGCTCTAGGGTTTCTGCACACAGCACGCTCGTTCCGGGAGGGTCCGCTCCATGATCCAAGAGGTCGATACATCAACTATCATGTAGACCAAATTTGATTTATCCCAAGATTTCTTCTCTTCGATAGGAACACAACGCGACAGACGGCGTGTCAATCGAACTCCCGGTCTGAGAGTAGTTAGCATTTTCACCCCAGGGGCCCGATTGGATTTGTGTACAAAAAAACCAACCATATCTCAAATGTACCCCGAACTCACATAGGGTATACTCATAATTTACATTTCTCAACGTGATCACCAATGCCGCTGACGGTTCATCAAACATACTTCTAGTCTGAAAGTTAACGGCTTCTCCGTTCCAAGGGCCCAGTTGGATTTTGGGTACAATCCAACCTGGCCATACTCTAACTATGTCCAAACCTCATTTGGAGTAAGCCAAAAGGTCTATCTCACTAAAAGGAATCCAAAAAAGTCAATGGCATGTCATTAAGACATCTGAATCTCAAGTTATAGGTGTTTCCGCTCCGAGGGCTCGGTTGGTCTCATGTTCGAACCAACCCGACCATACCCAATATTCCCTAAAATCTTGATTGTAATATACTGAAACGACAGCCTTGATCTACGATTCCCATCGCAACTAACGGTATATCAATCCTATGTCAGTAGCCTATGTTATGGGTGTTTGAACGAAACTGCCCGAAAATAGGCGGTTCGGGCCCAATCCGACCCGACCCGATACCCCCTAGATCGACCCGACCCGAGTAGGGTCCAGCCCTGCTCGGCGGTTGGCCTAGCCTGAGGGGGGCGCGGCCCGGCCCGGCCTGCGTGGACGGTTGGCGCAGCCAACGTGGCCAGCTCGGCGCTGGCCGAGCTATCGCGGAAGAGGGGGGGTGCTGCCCCCCTGTTTCGAAACGGCGGCCCCCACGTAGGGTCCGCTCCTTTTTCCAGCCAAGGGTTACGACCCCCGTCCTTCTCCAAACAGTCGGCCCGGCTGGCTGGCCGGTGCCGCCTCCGCAGGACCCCGCGGTCCCCCCCCCCCCCTCCAACACATCGGCGGTCGACGGTTCAGGTTTCCCTCCCTGCTCCGTTGCGGCCTTGGTCTGACCGGCGGGGTGCGATGGCGCTGTGCCCCTTCACCGCGGCCCAACTCCGACCACGGTGTCGTTCGGCCTCAATGACGCGGCGCGACGACGCCGCGATTCCTCATTGCATTTCTCATTGTTTCCACGTGGTGCCGTTGCACCGCACCTCCTTCGTTCGAGCCGAATGAACACAATAACAAAAGGGGGAGGAGGGTCGGCCGTGTTCGTGCAGTCCGACCTCCTCCCATTAAATTTATAACAAGCAGCCAAATGAAATTGATGATGAATGGCAAGGAAAAATTCACGAACAAATTCAAACCCCAACATCAACAATGGTGACAGAGGTCGGTGTCGTGGTTGACGGCGTCGATGTACGTCCAAGGTGGATGGTTTCTCGCACTGGCTGCAGAGAGGAGAGAACGGCACGCCAAGCACTCCTTGTGGTGATGCCATTATTCATCGAGGTCTTAAAGTTCATCGTGTTCTCCAATGAAAAAGACCAGTTCTATCGCCTCCAATTCCCCATGCAACCAACCAAAACCAAATAAAATATGACTCTTCTTATTTTATTACCCAACCCATGCTTTTCCAAAATTCAAAATTTGAATTAACTTAACATAATTAATGTTGAGCTTGTCAAAATTAAATGATGTAAATTTGGCATCATTAATGAGAGGCTGTGTCACTTAATTAAAGTGGGGGTTTTGGAGATGTTAGGGAATTTGAAGGGATGGGGCTCGCGTGGGCCCCACCTGACTATTAACCTCACATGGGTGGATAGTTCCACCCAACCTCCATCCTTAGGATTTAACCACTTAAAAGAAATAAAATTATTAGCACAATTTTATTTCTCTGTAGTCTCAATCCACAAAAATATAATCAACTCTTCCCGAGCAAACGCAACTTTGAAAATGGCCTTCATAAGCAAATATCGGCATTGTGGTTTCAAATGTGCCCTCAGATTTTGATTCAAAGCAATGGTTCAAAAGTTAGCAAAACTCACTCGTTCGTTCACTAAACGTACTCGTGCTAAACTTCGGAAATTGATTCTGGGCACACCGTGCCTCAGAATCTGGTGCCGTCAGAAACTAAATACTTGTTAAATCCCAATGAAAATTAATAAAAAATTTCCCTTGAATTATACAGGTCTTTACAATACAGCCACCTCAGGGCTTTACGTCTCCATAATGATACATCACAAACTAGGGAAACAAATGAGGGTACTGAGCATGCATCTGAGCCTCCCACTCCCAAGTGCTCTCCTGGATGTTCCCGTGCTGCAATCTGATGCGCACTAGAGGAATCTACCACCCATGTAGGACCCGCTCCTATCGATCCTCGATCTCCATCGGGACCTCTGCAATAGGTGCCCCATCGTCAAGGTCCAACTGACCATGGTCGATGATATGTGTCGGGTCGTGCACGTATCTCCTCAGCTGAGATACGTGGGAGACATCGTGCACTCGGTGCAACTGCGGTGGTAGAGCCAGGCGGTAATCCACCTCACCTACCCTACTGAGAACCTAGAATGGTCCGATGAAGCACAAAGATAACTTGCTGCCCCAGCCAAATCTCAGTCATCCATGTTAAGGTGAGACCTGCAAGAAGACGTGGTCACCATCCCCGAACTCTAGTGGTCTCCACCTTCTGTCAGCATAAGAATTTGTTGGATCTGAGATGTCCTCATCTACTCATGGATGACTTGGACCTTCTCTGGTCCTACAACAGCTGCTAATATTTCTTCTTTAACGATAAGAGAAATCTTGTCTCATCCCTAGGATGAACCACATTCTTTTCCTAATACAGTCAATCCCAAAATGGATGATACTAATCCATTCCAAGTATGACGTCGTAAGGCCTCGACAATACTACCAAGAGATCCAACCATTACTCTCACCTCCAAGGGTTGAGTCACACTGTCGGAATTAGTCTGTGGTCACTGGGTCTCCTCCAGTAGGTATCTAAAAAGTGAGGGTCAAGTCAATGGTTTTTATACCAGAACCTCTTAGTAACAACAAAAAGAGAGGACAGGAACGTAAACGCCACATGAAAAATGTGTTTTATTACTACATCTCAAATTACAAAGACACGTACAACAACAACATCAAAAAAAGAAAGCTTGAAGCACCAACAACAAAGGCCTCCATGCCTGGAACTAGTTTTGATCCTGTGCGCTAGCTTTTGGAGCTCTATAGTCAAATGCCTCAGCTTCCTGAAGCTGAGCTATCCCATGTCCACCTGTTCCCTGCGGTCGGGGTGGACCTCTTGGTGATGGTGGTGGCAACCCCTCGAAGCATTGTCCACCTCCAGCTGCACAACCTGCTCCCCTACCTCGGTCTCCTGCTCCTTGCGATCCACCCCGATCGAACCTCTGCCTCTGCCTGGGAGGTCCTTCATTTATCAACTAGTCATATGTATGGTGGGTCGGACAGTCACGATCCATGTGACCAACCCCGCCGCAGGAGTAATAATGTCTTCTCCTGGTAAGTCGTTCTCCACCCTGGGTGCCTCGAACAAACGATCATGGGTCATGCGGTCGACCACTTGTAGGTCTGGTCCCCTTGTACCTCTGCGTCATCTGTCTACTGCCCACGGCATAAGTCTCTACCGCATGCCGGCTAGTGATGGGTCATGCTGCTGGAGACTGCTCAGCAAGGAAACTCTTCACTATGAGGGCTCGCTCCAACACCCATGTCTGCATCAGGATGCTGTGAGAAACAACTGAAGCTCTAATCTATCACCCAAGCTCCTACTTGATTGTTCAGTCCCTGAAGAATGGGTCACATACCATGTCTGTGGAATAGAGCAACATATCGGTAAATCTCACCGAGTACTGGGCTACTGTCATGCTTCCATGTCGCAGCTGTAGTAGCTCCTGAATGCGCACAACACGGAAGGTGGCTGGGATGAACTCTGAGCAAGAGAGACTCTCAAAGTCCATCTAGAGGAGAGATGCCTCGTCGTGTACCTTGAGCATCAGGATTCACCATTTTCCTTCTGTTTCCTGAAGGAGGCTGGCAGTAAGGATCACCATGAAGTCTGATGGCATCCAAAAAAATCTAAAAGCCCGAACAACAACCTCCAGCCAATCCACTGCTTCCTTGGGGTCCATCTCCCCATGAAACCTAGGCGGTCTCTGATGCTAAAACTCGTAAAGTTCACTAAGGCAACGTGCACTCTCAGTGGATATAGTTGGTGGCATCGGTGGCTCAGCGGGTAAGGGTACCAATGGTGCCTCCGTAGTAATGGGGCCCTGCACCGAGCCGTCATCGCTCGGTGGGACGTCGTCTTGCACAAAGCTCTGAACCCTAGCTGGCTGCCATCGTGGGGCCATTCTAAAAAGAAACAGGTGTGTCATAGTCAAAACATTATACCTGGTGAGCTGACACAAAGTAATCACAATGAAAACTTTTGAAACACACATGCAATCAGTGTTTTCTTTCACTGAGTCGGAAATCAGAAGTCAGGGTCCTGATGTACGGATATGTTGGCCACCGCACCAACACTAAACCCCTGTACTGATAACCACACTCAATACCCTTAACATTATTGCTTCACATCGAAGAAAGATCAGAGCCCTGAGTTCTGCGGTAGAACCGAACTCCTCTGATACCAATTTTCACGACCCGTCCTCGGGACCCGTGCCGTGACTACCCCAAGCCCACCTTCCATATTCCAGGGGATGGCGACTACCACCAAGGCGTAAATCCCTATAACTAGGAAGGCATTGCCTTTATGAAACGTAAACAAAAACAAAACTAGAGTATAAGCAGAGGCAAACACTAATTAATGCAATATAACAAGTGTGCTAAAAGTACAAAGGGGGCTGGAAATACATTCCCAACAGTAAAGTACAAGATAAAGGAAAAATAGGAGGAAGGTGTCAAGTTACTCCTGGATCTTTCTCCAGAGACTCTAACTGAAGGGTAGGTACAAATGGCCACCTCCGCTCTCAACATCCATCTGTCACCTCCGAGTACTATCTCGCTGTGGAGTGCACCGACGGGTACCCTCTCGTCGTCACATCCACCTCCAGGTACTGTCTCGTTGCGAAGTCCACCTCCGGGTACCGTCTCATCGTCACGTCCACCTCCAGGTACCGTCTAGCTCTACAATCCTCAACCTCAATCAGTGATGTCCGGTGTTTGCATCCAACACAACGTAGTGCGGGTGAAGCCCGTGCATGGGTGATTATAGGATACTCAGTAGGGACCCCGAGACCCCCGAAGGTCTCCCTGAATCCACAAAGGATACGCCACAAAAAAATATTCAATCACGGTGTAACATCCAACACTACTTAGGTATATTCCCATCCATATACATAAGTCATCAATTTCCAGTTCAGCTCCAACATCCAAGCCCAAGTTCGATCACGTCCACATCGGATAGTAAAACCCTATCCACATAGTTATTCACAACTCAATCCACATAGGAAATAAAGTAAATCATATATAAGATAATGATTTAAAGTAAAGAATCAGCTCAAACAGGCATACATCATTTGTAAAGCAAAAGGAGATGATCAGTTGTAGTTACTGATTCATCTAGCTGGGTCCCACATAGGATACAAGTACTGTAGTCGTCACCGCCGAACCCATGGAGGATTCCAGTACAGTTGTCGTCATCATCAAACCCACGGAGGATTCCAGTATGAAAGTCTTCCCCGTCAAACCCATAGCTGCTGGGGAACTCCTCCTCTATCGAGTATAGTGGGCCTGCCTATACAACCAGGCGCTTCCCACTAACCTTGGACTGTTGTAGTACTCCACCTGCGGATTACTATGGGCTTGCTGCTACAACCAAGCGCTTCCCATCATGGGTCTGCCGCTATAACCAAGAGCTCCCAATCATAGCCTACAGAGGTACTCCTTCTGTTAAGTACCGCGTGTCTTTCGCTACAACCATGCGCTCCTCTGCCATGGGTCTGCCGCTACAACCAAGTGCTCCCCACTGCGCTATCTGAAATACTCTGAGTCGATAGATCAGCAGTCGTCAAGTCTCATCCAGCTCTAGGGTTTCCGCACACAGCACGCACGTACCGAGAGGGTCCACTCCACAATCCAAGATGTTGATACATCAACTGTCACGTAGACTAGTGTTGATTTATACTAAGGTTCCATCTCGTCGATAGGAACACAACGCGATAGACGACGCATCAATCGAATGCCCGGTCTGAGAGTTATTTGTCTTTTCGTCCCGGGGACCCAGTTGGTTTCGTGTACGAACCAAACCAACCGTATCTCAACTGTACCCTGAAATCACATTGGTTATAATCATAGGGACCATTTCTCAACGTGATCACCAACCCCGTTGATGGTTTGTCAAACGGACGTCCAGTCTGAAAGATAATGGGTTTTCCGTTCCAGGGGCCCGGTTGGATTTCAGGTAAAATCCAACCCGTCCATACTCCAACTATGTAAAAACCTCAAGTGGAGTAAGCCAAAAGGCCCTTTTCCCTAAGTGGAATCAAACAAAGATGACGACATGTCAATCGTACGTCTGAAGCTCAAGTTATAAGCATTTCCGTGCCCAGGGTCCGGTTGGTCTCATGTTCGAACCAACCCGACCATACCCAATGATATCCAAAACCTTGAGTGTAATATACTGAAACGACTGTCTCGATCCAAGGATCTCATAACAACATACGTTGCATCGATCGGAGGTATGTAGCCCATGTTATGGGTGTTTGAACAAAACTGCTTTAAAATAGGGGGTTTGGGCCCGGTCAGGCCAGGCCCGAAACCCCCTGGGTCGGGCCGAACCGGGTCGACTCGACACGGGCAGGTCGGGCCTGCCCCTTATTGGGTCCGGCCCGGCCCGGAGGTTGGCCTGGCCCAGCTGGCGACCCGGCCCTAGTGGGGCGGCCTGGCCAGCGTGGACGATTGGCCTCGTGCGGGCAAAGCCCGCGTGGCCAGCTCGGCATAGGCCGAGCTGTCACGGAAGGGGGGTGGGGAGCTGCCCCCAGTTTTGAAACGGCGACCCCCACATGGGTGCCACTACTTTTTCCAGCAAGGGGTTATGTCCCCCGGCCTTTTCCGAATGGCCGACCCAACTAGCTAGTCGGATCCACTGCCGTGGGACCCCAAGGTCCCGCCCCTCTGACGCGACGGTGGACGGCGGTTTCAGCGGCCGCTCCCTACTCCGCCGCAACCCAAGGCCAAGACCTTGGCTTGACCGGCATGGTGCGATGGCGTCGCACCCCTCCGCCGCAGCCCCACTATGGCCACGGTCTCTTCGTGGTTCTCCAGCGCGGCGCGACGGCGCCGCCCCCCTTCACCGCGGCCCATCTCGAGCAGCGGCTTTGTTCGGCCTCAACGGCGCGGCGCGCCGACGCCGCGCTTCCTTGCCACATTTCTCATTGTTTCCGCACGGTGCCATTGCACCGTGGAACATTCGTTCGAGCCGAACGAACGAAACAACAAAAGGGGGAGGAGGGTCAGTCGTGTTTGTAAGGTCTGACCTCCTCTCGTTAAATTGATAACAAGCGTCCCAAAGAAATTGACGATGAATGGAAAGGAAAATTTCACAATCAAATTCAAACCCTTACAGCAACAATGGTGATGGAGGTCCGTGTCGTGGTTGATGACATCGGCGTACGTCCAAGGTGGATGGTGTCTCACGCCAGCTATGGAGAGGAGAGAATGACACATCAAGCACTCTATGCGGTGATAGAGTTCTTCATCAAGGTCTTGACGTTCTTCGAATTCTCCAACGAAGAAGACATGTTATATCTCCTCTAATTCCCCACATAACCAACCAACCCCAAATAAAATAAGACACTTCTTATTTTATTTCCCAACCCATGCATTTCCAAAATTCAAAAGTTGAATTAACTTAACTTAATTAATCTTGAGCCTATCAAAATTAAATGAAGTAAAGTTGCCATCATTAATGAGTGGGTGTGTCATATAATAAAAGTGGGGGTTTTAGAGATGTTAGGGAATTTGAAGGGATGGGGATCGTGTGGTCCCCACCTTACTATTAACCTCACATGTGTGGTTAGTTCCACCCATCCTCCATCCCTACTATTTAACCACATAAAAGAAATAAAATTAGTAGCACAATTTAATTTCTCTACAGTCTTAATCCAAAAAAAATTTAAACAACTCTTCCTGAGCAAACACAACTCTGAAAAAGTTCTTCTTAAGAAAATATCGGCATTACGGTTTCTAAGGTGCCATTGGATATCGATTCTGATCACCGGTTCATATGTTAGAAAAACCCGCTCGTTCGTTCACTGAACGTACCCAAGCTAAACATCAGAAATTGATTCCGGGCACACCAGGCCTCGGAATCAGGTGCTGTCAGAAACTGCGTACTTGTAAAATCCCAAAGTCAATTAAGACAAAATTTCCCTTTATTTTTACGGGTCTTTAAATTTTATATCATCACAATTATCCAAACCCTCATTTCAAATGTCTATATAAATCACATTAAAGTGATTCTATGATCAAAATATTGATTTCTCAATGATAGTTTACTTGATATTTGTTCAACCATAAGAAAAATTGAATACTGATAACGATCTCACAAATAATGTATATTGAAATGAATAAAACAAAAACATTATTAATGAAACATGACCAATGTTGTTGTTGGAATTGATTCATTTCCATCGGAATTAATAATTTATCATAATAAATAATGAATTATAAAAGTCATTTTTCGAAGAAGATAAACCGAAATTCTCACAGCATGATCAACTCACATATCAAACTATTTTATTATTTAATTCACATTCATCATGGGATAATTAATAAAGGATAAATAATTTTAAAATAATATCCTTACATATGTTAGAAATGATCAATGGTGAATAAAAAATCAATTTGGTTAGAATTTGTGATATCCTATAATTAATTTGTAATTAGAACTCATTACAGTACACTAATTGTTGATCTATGATCATGTCATAATCCAACACCCCCCATAAGCTCCTCTCTCAATTTCTATCATAATGAATAGATACGTAGCAATTTTGAATAAACACTTATTCATAGAGTATATTTTTTCCATGTGTATAAATAACAATTAAACTTAATTAATTAATTTAATTAATTATTTTCACCTCAAAAAATGCATGACGAGAACACCAAACACAAACACATTTTATGTCATGTTTATGATAAAACAGACATTATTTATTCAATAAAGATATCAGATTCTAAATATGGGACTTCGTTCATAACCTACTCAATTATTTCTAAAATCATGTGGGCTTGTGAAATAATAAATTTTACATATTTTTTATTAGAATTGAGGACCAATGGGATGTAAAATAATTTTATTTATCAGTTCTAGAATAAAAAGAGTACTCCTAAACTTATTCCAAAGATGTATAAGGAAAATAGTGGATTGAAATTCTCCCCCCAAAAGTATTTTCATCGAAAAAACCTTAAAGAAAACTAAAAAAGTTGTGGGTTGTGAACTAATATCCATGTCTCTTGCTCGCAGGCTATCTCATACAAATTCACATGGTTCAACCATCCACACACCATGGGAATATCATTCCTTTATAGAATATTTAATGACTAATCTATGATCTATACAAGATACTATGAAATGGTCGATATATACCCAATGTATATGTATCCTTAGTCGATAACATGTGATGGTTCATGCACATACCTCCTCAGTTGTGACACATGAAATATGTATTTTAACTAGTCTTACTTTAGAATTATGTATAATCCATATGTGTCCTTTATATATCTACGAAATATCTATAAATTTCTATTTAATCATGGTAATAGTATTCTTCCTCGACCATGTTTTTGTATTCCACATCAAGGTGATAATTTTAGGATTACATGGTGTCCATCCTCAAATTAAAAATTCCTCTATCATTGGTCCGTATATGACTTCTGATATCTTAGGTTAGTGATTATTCACTATTATATGATCCTTATCTTTTTTATTTTTACTCACACCAACTCCAATCCTTTATATGATAATCCACATGGATTAGTCGAATATAGTTGTGACATGTAGGGTCTCCAATAAACGAATTAGAATTATACATTACTGATTTTGGAATGATTGATGTTGTTGTATAAAAACTCTTAAAATAGTAGGTGATCCTACTAAATATGACCAAACAAAATCATACATTCCCAAACCATGCCCACTAGATCCTAAATTTTCAGCTCCATCTAGCCCTCTGTTGGGGTGTGCAATTTCTTTCCCAACATTATCATAGTCCCAAAATCCTCCTAAAGTACTCTCCATAATAATGATGTTAAGAAATATTCAAGGAATAAAATTATTATAAATGGGACTCCATGAATATGTATTATCTTATACATGTAGATGTGACCCAACGTCTTTATTGGACTATACTCTCATATATCTTTGAACTTGGATGTCATCATGAGTTTGTATATGATCTCATAGATGAAATCTTGTCTGGTAGATATTCATGGTAGAAACATATAGAAGTATGTTGATATAACATCCCACTTCAACTATGCTACATCAAGGGGTTGATCTACTCCTTCTTGAACTTGGTTCTCAGCATTCTATTTCTGAAAATTTATGTACTGATAGAAAAACACTAGTACACACTTCGTCATTCATGGCCACCAGAATTGATGTCAAATGCCCAATAATATATTTCCACAACAAGATGTAGCTAAAAAGGGTGCAATAAAGACTATTAGATCCCACTCAAACATTTTCATAGGTACCATCATATATTATCTAAAAATAATAACATTATTTTCTCCTAAAAACCATCATAAGAAGCACATTTTGTGAATATATAAGTACTAATGGTATCATAGTCAGTTTTTCCCTGATGATACTGCATATCACATAGTATATGAGGTTGGTAATAAACACAAAATATATATTTTTTTAATAACATCTTCCACTATAGCCATCTACAATGTGTCCAACTACCTTGGATAATTTTTTAATGGTGGTGAACACGATCTCTCGCAGAGAGGATCAACAATGATGTTCCCATCCCATAGATTATATAATATATCAATGTCATATTTCTGTAGAAACTATATCTATTTACTATATTTCAGTATTATATCCTTCTATGATAGGTTTATGTTGAGAGTCATTTTCTCCTAATAGATGATAAAATGCTCAACCATAACATAGTGTTTCTAATTCTCCATGGAAAAGACTACCCATGTCAACTCTAGATCAGGGGAAGTTTAGTTCTTCTCATGTGTTATAAAATGTCACGACCAATATGAAATCAATTCCTAAAACAACAATATATCAAAACCAGCTCTAATAAATGAGGCATCATAAGTCACTATGCACTAGACACCCTATTTAGAAAATTCCATGATAGGGGAACTCATCAACCACCACCACACCACATAAAATGCTTTTGAGAACCATTATATTCACATGAAATGATAAACCTTCTCGGTTAAATATGTAAATTGTTATATTATTTTGGAAAATCAAATAATGAGTATAATATATTTTCTTTTATACCAATATAATCCCCACAAATTCATCAAACTCTTTGATGACTCCCAAAAAACAATGTCAACTATCAACATGACAACTACAACACACTCTTCATAGATTACATGTCCCAGATTTTGGTTATCATGATTCTAGAAATAAAATTTTTAGAGATTCCCATAAATATGGTTCAATTAAGGTCTAGATAATATCATCATCATGTCTGTCACGTGTTACTCCACAAACGCCGAGTATAGTAGAATTTAATCAATGAATACCACAATAAAATGGTCGTAGAAAGGATAAAAATCTGGTACATGTGTCCCATAAAAAATATTTTGGCCTAATCAATAAATAAATACATCACATATTAATCATAATTATTGCAAAAAAATCATAATTATATCCTCAATATATTCATATCTTTATAGAATGCAAGTTATAACTTGATCAAATGTCTATATTCAAGAATCATCAAATCCCTCTAAGCTAATAAAAAAGATAATGAATATTCCTCAATGCATATTTATTCTTCTCAGTAAATTTCTTTATGAGATTTTAATCTAAAAATAACCTAAAACAATCATCATACTTATTGATGATCTATACAGGGGTTTCCTAGGGTGACACACTATGTCTAATAACTCTATTCCTTTGTACATCCTCCAACTCCACCATCTGCTCAAAATACTATATTGGAGATATCCAATTTTATCAAAAAAAATATCCAGGAAGTATTAGAGTGAAGATGAAATTATAAACAAATCTCATTGTGGGAATGCAATAATGAAACATCATTAGGATATATGATTTCAAACATCACCACTTCTATAAGAATCTAAAATACAATAACTTACATTATTAAATGGGAAATTCTAGCTAAAATATAATTAATCAGGTATATACCTTACATATGAACCCATCATGTACTACATTGTATTCTTTCACTCCTAATAAGTAAAACCCCATTCCTTCACCATGGTTAAATTTTATCATCCCCCCAAAATAGTATATATGGACTTGGATTATTGATAGCCAGTTCAAAGATATAATGAAATTGTAAGGACTAATTTCTACTATAAAGTGATACCATAAAAAAATAACTCATATTATAGTTAGGTAATTCTAACAAAAAAAAATTATTTTTATCTCAACATCAACTCCGATTTGAGTCTCTATGTGCAATGTTCATGGAATGGGCTAAATCAGAATCTCAATGTCATATACAAGATATGTATAAGGAAAGGAGTGTATCAAAAATATGCATTTAATAAATTCATCTAATGTATATGACACATGAATCATACATCTTAACATCCCTAGACTCTTATGGTAATTTTTTTCACGAGTTGTAACTATCATCATACATTACCACTAGCTCCCTAAGCTACGAATGACCACCATACAGTGGTGGTGGAAATAAGTAAAAAATTATTCCTCCTCCATATGATATCCATACTCCATTTACACAGAATACACCATATGGACTCCCTTATTCTACTAATATCTCTTCATGTGTGGTTAAACAATTATTTATCTCACAGTTGTACCATAGGTCATACTATCACATGTGTGGTGACCCCTACCTTTTCAAGAGAAATATTACTGGTCTATTTAAAAAATAAAAACATCCCATGATCCCTAATATGAAATCCACATGTCCTTGGATCAACTCCAGAAGAATATCACATTCCTAGATGCTTTTAAATATTTTTGGATATAATATTTAGATGTCCCATCTCATGTGTTCCCATTAAAATTATAAACTCTTAATGTCTTCTCTCCATGAAATTACTCCATAACAAACTGTATAAGCATTTCTCACAGGTTCTTGGTCACAAAAAATAATATTTAATAATATCTAGAGAGTATAACATGTAGTTAGTGAACCTCTATGACTACATATCCACATTCATATTTACTTGATAAATATTTATAAGATCATATACATAATCATCTCAATATGTTCCCACATAAAACTCCTACCAAATGATTTCCCCAAAATCCAACTTGGAGAGAACATTATCATTTTGACTCTATATTGTTAGACACATGCATCACCCAATGAATCCAAAAAACACTCACTGATAGGACCACCACATAATACATCGGTTTCTTAACAAGGAGGATAAGTCATTTAACTACCACAACCTATTTCACGTGTACTTGGGATTAGGGATCTAAATAAATAAATGGAGGTATCTACCTTTGGAAATCTTATAGTGTGTTCACCCTTTTAACACCATCAATCATTAAATCATGTGAAACCAACTACACAATGGGTGGGGGAGGAAATGAAAACAACCCTTGAGGTTATAGATTCAAGGTAGATACCTAATTAAATATCATGTCAGTAAGAAAATCATCATAGTGATCCTTCTATAAATCATTGATGGATGTATATATGGATTTATCGTTAAATTATATCAAGGTCTACCACTTTTATTATGTATATTTGTGGATATTTATCATAGGGTCCATGAAATGTTCAACCCATTCCTATTTGATTCATGTAAAAACATTATCCCTGTAACCAGTGCCTACAAATATCCAGTCAACTATCATGTTGTCAGAGTCCTAATGAATTGATTCATTAGAAACTACACCAAAATAAATTCCTTAGTTTGAAAGTCAAACTCAAAACACTTTAACACTATTTTTAAACATCCCAATCCAAACCCCACATCTACAAAATCATTAAACTATAGACATATAGTGAAACACTCTATCATGATCTAACCATATAGGGATTTCCTAGTCAGAGATAATGTGAATATGACTCCCAAGGGATAAAATTATAGGAAAAAGTCTAGAGATATTAATTATTTAGTCATAACATAATCTTATGAGTCCCAAGTCTAATTTATTTATATGAATCCACGGATCATCAAATAAATATACAATTATAAGGGGAAAAAGAATTACATTTGATAACATAACTCATCTATAAAATATATCCCATGTTAGCATAGTAAAAAAGAATGAAATATCATAAATTTCAAATACATACCCACACTAATAGATAAAAGAGACTCACAAACTATATAAAAGGGTAAAAATCTAAAATGAAACACCTGGTCCAACCATGGGTAGTTTTTCTTACTATTCTTCAACTACTCATGGTCTATTTAGGACACCTTTAATAAGATTGTATTGAAGATAATACATAAACTGTGGTGTGTGAACTCATATAGGGATGATTATAACATTAACTAATAGTAAACCTTGAAATAAGAAAATATAAATCACTATGATACAAGTCAAATAATAAAAAATGTAAAAGATTCATTATTTGAGATATTCTATTAGGAACAATAACCTAGATATAAACATAATAGATTCCAATTCGCAAAAGACCTCATCGACACTATCATCAATATTATTATTCTCAAGGATTAAAGGTAGAACATTTTTTTGAGTGTCAATATCTTGTTTTATAATATCATTCATTATTCTCATTTCACTGTTCATCATCATCCTAAGTCACCAAAAAATTTATCCCAATATTTCTAAAGAAATCATTTCATGGGGAGTAGATCACACCTAGTACCAAAAGGGAATTCAAGATAACAAATTTTTTCTATCCATTTTTTATATGGGATTGTACGACTGCTAGTGTTGATCCTGATGATTCTTCAAACCCTGCAAGAATATATTTCACAATAGAGGGTCCCACCATAGGTATCACAAAATTAATTATAAAAACTATATATAAAAGAACAATATATGGTATCACAATCGTATGAAATAAATTTAATAAATAACTATACTCTATTATATATGGACCATGGGAACACACTCAACCTATTCTACTCCAAAAAATGGAAGGACGCAGTAAGTCCTAAAAAATTAATCTATCTTAAATTTCGGTACACGACATGTCTCACCTAATTTTTGACTTCTTGTGTTACTCTATCTCCTAAAACATATAATAATGAAAATACACACTATGTACTCTTATGATAAATAGAGTGTAATGGTTTGGAGAAAATCATTATTCCTATTATATGATCCAATGTATGAATATTATTCTCACATGTACTTCGTTTTGTGCTAATGAACATGACCATATCTGAGTAATGGAGTGTTCTATTGTAATCTGGTCATGCCCATGCTCCTGGTTATTTCTAGGTTCATGTACCCCATGTCAATTGATGGTCCATCTACACTGGGTGTAATAGAGTGTGGTTTGAACTAGATAATTTGCAGTATTTTATTTCATTTGTTAACCAAATCCGTCATAGTTGGGTCCACATGAAATGTTTTCCTCAACAATACAATTCCTGTCATGTGGGACTTCCCAGAACCCATTGGATCTTTAAGAGGTTTCACCCTATTCCTCTATTTCTATATATTCATCCATCCTTCATTGATTTTGATCATATAAATACATTAGATTTTTCTGAAGCCATCCAATATGGATGAAATATGGATTTCAACCCACTAATGAAGCCTCTCCCATCAGACCAACAAGAATTGATTTTGAATACTATTACTATAGATCTCTAAATTCAAAACTAAACATATTTAATCACAATTAACCACAACTAAATCCCGAGAATCAACTTTGAACATGTGGTAATGATTTATTACCCCAAATATTGTTTTTGAAATGATCGTTTTCCAAATATATATCTATCAACTGGAAAAATAAAATAATGATGATGATTACATGATGAATAGTGAGTGAAATGAATAAAACATAAATATTATCTGGAACAAATCATTAATAATAATTTTAAGAATAAAATAATTGTTGTATGAATGATGTAATATGTGTTAAATATAATAAAATATCAACTTCCTATTTTTAGGATGATAAACCAATATCCGCTCAACTCGATTTATCCATTAATCAAATTATTTGAAGAATTTATTTTCATACATAATTGAATATTAAAATTGGGGATAAATACACATAATAAACTAATAAATAAATTTATTAATTAACTATAATTATTATTAAATATTGGGTTTTTGATGGTGATATCATCTTATTCTATTGTTTTTGGAAATCCTTATTGTACTCCATTGGGATATCTGATCTTGAGATCATCAAATTCACTTTAAATAGTTCTGTTTTAAATCTCAATATTAATGAACATAAACCAATATATTTTTTAAAAAATTATATTTATTGAGGGTTTATAGTTTTCTACATCAAAATAAAAATTAAATTAAATTAATGAATTTAGTTAAGTGTTTTCTCTCGTGTCATTACATTAACAAAACACTCAAATTTGAAAAAGGAAATGCCATTCCTATGATAAAACCCATATTTTGGATAAATTAATGATAAAATATATCTAGTTTAATTTTTATTTATTTATTCTATTATATATGAAAAAATATGCATTCTTGATATCATATATTTAATATAATTATTATATCAACAATAAGGCTCACTAGACCTTCAAATATTGTTCGGTCTCAGCACGTGGATCGTAAAATATTCTAAAATATATTTTAAAGACATATAATGAAAAAATTGATATGTTACAATTTTTGTCCTCACCCTTACACTATAATGTGATATTTTTATCCCTAGGGATAAAATTAAGGGCTCACTTAAAATACATTCAATCACCTATAGTCCTCTTTTTTCGTGGGGGATTGTACAATGGTTTTGGTATACCTTTTATTCCATTATCCTGGAATTTGATTATTGGAATAAAATTATTGAGTGTTGCTGAACTAGTGTGATTGTGTCCCCATTTCTTCTAGGATTCTTCTCTGTTCGTCCCCTAGATAAGGTTTTAGTTGTGTGATAGAGTTAAAATATATAAAGATAAATAGTCATGTTGATTTTGGGTGATGAGATTAGATTCCTGGTGGCTTCCCATATGTGATATGAATCATGCTATGATCTATTTGTTCCCTTTTATTTGAAAATGGTATTTGTAAAGATCTAGTAATATTATGTTATTTGAGAACTATTCATTATTCTGTAAAACTTCTGGGACTAGAATACTTTTACAACTATTTGGTGTGTTGTTTGGTTTGACCTTATAAATATAATGAACCAAAATAATAAAAAATTTGTGTGAGAAAGGGAAATTTTTATATTTTTACCTTCCTACGTGTTTTTTTCTTGTACTAGGTTCTTATTCATTGATATATATGAAAATTCATCATAATTGTTTAATCTTTTTTGTTTTTTTGATTATTATTATGTGGATCCACCTTAAATAAAATTATTTTAACAGAATTCTTATATTAAACCAATTTTTTGAAAGAAAAAATTATGTATAAAAATATATTGAATTTAGAAGAGTTAAATGGTACTTTATTTTATAATTTTTGATTTGTTCTATGATAAACCATGTTGATGTGGTTATGTTTGTGTTTTTTCTTGGGATATTTGGATGATTCATGCAGAGTGTTTGGATGATTCATGAATTCATTGAATAACACAAGATCATTATTCATCCCAAAAGGTATGAGAAAATAATAAAAATTTATCTACCAACTTTAGAAGATTATTTTCTAGACATCAACCACATTATCTTTGAATTTTTTTCCTCCAAAAGACAAGTCAATTTTTCAAAAAACATCCCTCACACATAATTTGTTAAAAATTTTAATAAATACGGGGAAATGGTGACTTGTTTGTTAGGGTTACCTCGGTCATATTCTGGTAGTAAATTCACAACTAGAGAGATCCATCATCATTTTTCACAAATATAAATGTGGTTTCCCAAGGTGAGATGATTGGGATAATGAAAATGTTGGATTCAAAAACATAGATTTGTTTATCTAATTACCCAAACTAGAAAGTGTTTTTTATACGAGGAAAGAGATATTGGTTGTGATCCTAGTAAATAATCAATGGTGAACACCACATATCACTCTAGTGGAGATGAAAAAAATACAATGGTAAAACCTATGGTAACTCATCCACACCAGGACATAATCCACCATTTGGATAACCACCATCACCCTCTTACACTTGTCATGATATCTAAAAAAACATGATTTCCCTATTTTAGAATTTGAGGTCCATCAGGTTCCAAAAATATCATGCACCACCTATAATAATTTATATGTGCCTATAACTACACCTTTCAATCCGTATTAAGGATTACACCAAATAGGATCATTTGAAATACAAGAACTTCCAATTATAGGTCAACCATAGACACTACGAATTTACAATAAAGACACTTGAAACCCCTCTCTTTCTTATTACCATGTTTAATTACCAAAACAATTTCATACACAATAATGTTGGTCGAAATATTTCACAAATAAACAAGGGGTGTGAACCTAAAAGAATCTATTTATTTTATAAAACAGAACAATAAATAAAGAAGATATAATAATAAAGGTACCTATACCAGTTTAATGACCAACATTTAATTCTATGGGTTTACATTCCACCAATGATGATTAATAGTCTTAGCATGACCCTATGAAAGACAACCAGTCTAGAGCTCTACCATAAATAGAAACTTCCCTAATGATGATCCCTCCCTACCACCAAATCATCCAAACTGACAAATCATTATCCTTGATTTTATTTACTAGAATATAATTCTAATAGAGGCCACATAACATGCACCACTAAGATGAGAATTTCTGGCATTGCAAAGTAGACACAATGGTCCAAAATCTCCTCATTATTGATAAGGTATATTCAGAGATGTCCACACCAGTAATTTGTTCTCCACCATCCCACACTGATTTAATATGACCAACATAGAATCAGAATCCATAAACCAAGTTAACTGGGGAAAACGTCATGAAATCCAACGAACCATATCCCCATGCTCATTCTACATCCTCTTCTTCTCTGAAAAACTACCACTACCCATATCTGATTATGATTCACGAAAACCAGGTTGGTCACCAAAATAAATCTCTACATTTAATGATTAATCAACCAACACAACATAGGTATTTGTATTGAATATGAAGACATGTGATCTAATTTCTTTTTTCGAACCCTTATTGACCATTTGTGCCGTCATTTTCACATTGGAAATGATCTTTGGTGTGTACCAAACTAGATATGTTAATCTATTACCATATTCCATAAAAGACTAGAACCCCATGCTAAGATAGATAAATTCCAATTATTTTTCATAGGATAATACCTCATTAAAAAAAAATCGTCTAAAATGACCTTGAATCTATTACAACCCATCTACTCGTGCTTCCCAACCTTCACTACTGAGTCCCACAACCTTTGATCAGGTCCCTCCAACATGAATGAAGAGTATTCTATCTGGACCGCATTAGGAGTGTCAATAATCTCAATCATTATATCGATCACCTCAATCCATTCCTCAGCCTTCTATTGATTTTTTATATCATGAAAAAAGGTGTCTTGTTCTTTATGAACTCCTAATACTAGTCCTTTCCATGATGTAGTTCAATTTCTTTAACCATAAAGGGACCAGTTCCTGTTCTTTTGACCAATGTTTATAAATCTAGAACCAATACTTCCACTAATATGTGACCAATTGTTAAGGTTAAACTATATCCATATTATTTCCTTGACTATATAGCAATCCTTTATGGGAATTTTTCAACAAGAATAAATAACACTAAAGAAATATACCAGTACAAACAATCTAACGAAATTTCATAAACATAATCAAATATCATAAACATATAAAATAAAAAATTAACTAAATACATAAAAATATAATTTCATCCAAACTAATCCACCTACACCTTATGTCTATATATAGTCTTCATTCTCTATGCCTCACCTAGATCATAATTAAATACAAATCTAAACAACCTAGGGTGCCTTGAGTCCTGTAATGAGGTGTGATGGCTTGGCACCCTTCTTGTAAGAAAATCCCCAATCCTTGAATATCCTAGATATAGTTTATCATGGATTTATCCTAAATAACAAGACCCAGAAAGAGTGTAACATGATTTGATAACATTTTTCCATACACCAGGATGGAGTACCATCCAACATGACACCTTCCATAGTTTTTGGCATGGCTCAATGTTTGTTCCTGATCCACATCGAATGGAAACTAATGCATGGGTGTCGAAAAAATATATTTGGTATGATTTCACCAAATTTAATAATAATAATAAACTACGAATTATAAAAACAATGAAATCACTGAATAATTATATCAAAATAATGTGCCTCAATTGTCCAATTCAATATTTATATCTCTAAATAAAACCATAAAATGACTATAATGGAATGTGAACAATGAAACTATCCCAAAACCACTAGGAAATATAAGGAGTATCATCTATTATCTGCCACAAACAACCCCTAAAAAAATGGAACACTAGTTACTGAATACACCCTCACTACAAAACAACTTTATTTTGTCAGGTTCATAAAAAAAAGATAAATTAACACATAGTTATATGTAGGGTGTGATACAATTACCAGAAAAAATCCACAAAAAATATATTTCATGAAAAATAAGTTTTAGATAATATAACAGTAATATTTTTATAAAAATTGATAACTGAACTGTTATTGGAAATAATTTTTAAATGATGAAATAATTGTTTTCATTTTAAGAGAAATGTAATATCCACCATATGATGATGTCTAATATAATATATCAATAGAGAACAATGTCAAGGGAAAACCCCATAGGCACTGTCTAAATTGTACACTAGGAACTATGTATCCTGATGAAATGTGGGATCGAAACTAAAACCCACATCATCTTCATGCATGAGCCAGGATTGAAAAATCCATCCTATGTTTATGTTTTACCCATTCATCATAATAATTTATCTAGTTTTGAATTTATAAATTTAGAAATGTGAGTCTTTGACTTTCCACTTCTGCATCAACTAGCAGCAATTCACATAAATAATCTTGGGTTTCCACTTCTGAATAACTAGAATACTAGTTCTTGTTTTCCCCCTAAGATACTAAGGATTCCTTTTTTTAACACATTATGATTTAATAGTACATTATCTATTCAATGTAATTCAATAACTTGTGATATACACAACACTATGTTCGACCGCACCAAGACTTACTAAACTAGCCGTTCAAAAAGTGGTTTTGAATAGTTTTAACTGAATTTTAAATTTTATACACTCTATATAATTTTAGAATCCATATTATGTGTTTATTATACATAATAATAGAATGAATTCATTTTTTTCAGATACAATTTATATTTTTCAAAAATAGCAATTTTACCGCCATTTAATGGTGAACTCTTTTTAAAACCAAAATTTGAATCATTTACATATTTCATTTAATGATATTAAATTATTATTTTGAAGTGGAACATATATATTTTAATTGGATACATGTTTGGTACTTTTCTGATAACTGTTATATTTTGATGAATAGTGAAAAATATAAAATTTTAATAAAAAATAACCCTTTTTATTCTAAATAATTTATAGTGTTAAATTAAACATTTGAGTGATTTTAAATGATTATTTGATTATTTTTTTATCATTTAATATTATTTAGGTAATTGGATGTAATTTCACATTTAAACTGGTCATAAACAACTGTCAATCATTTGATAGTTATTATTTTTTAAACACACACTTTTTTTAACAAGGAGAATTATTTTTAGATTAATTTATTCCACTTCTGTGTATTGAATTTAGAAAAATGAATTCGATATTTGGAATTAGTGTTATGATTTTTTTATAATAATCATTTATTTTTAAACCTTATTAATATTTCTTTCGTAAATATTATATATATCATGGTTAAAGGGTTAATCTGGTAAATAAGTGTAAAATAATATTATTATAACAATATTAAATTACCCTAACATGTGTTTTATTATTATTTGTTGATACATGTCTGAGAATTGGAATCCTATGTTCATTTTTGGGACCCCAAGGATCCACTTGATGGTGATAATGAAACATTATATTAATTAATATAAAGTAAAGGAAAAAATGACCTAAACATATATCTTTTTGTAAAACAATTTTTACATGGTGTTGAGTATGTTATCTTTTCATCTATAAATATTCATTTTAAAGATAAAAATATTTCATAAATTAAAATATTTTTTTATAATTTTTATACATAAAATAATTAAAATTATTAATGACATAATAATGATGCAGTGTTAACCTCATTAATAAATGATTTAAATAAAAAAGATTATAAAAAATATATAAAAATATCAAAAACCTAAAAAATTCATATTGGATGATTTTATTTAGAACATGAGTCTTCTAATATTAGACTCTAAAGAGTTTAGTAAATTTTCAAAAGGAAAATAATTATATAATAAAATCATATTTTCAAACATTCCAAAAGTGCCCCTCCCCTCCCTCATAAAAATCCATAACCTCTAACCCATTACTCAAATATTTCATTCCACATGAGGCTTCAAAATCTAACCAATTGAGATTACTACATCTATATATTCCTCATATAAGACTTATCATAGGTAGAAGAACCTTCAAGGAATCCTTTTGGATCAATCCAAAGGAAGTTTCACTATTTACTGGTAGCATGTCATCGTAAGCTATTTTATATTATTTTACTTCTCCAACCCCATAGATACTTTTTATTCCTTAATATTACAACAAAAATAGTATCCTAAATATACTATGTAGTTTTTATGATAATTATTTTAACTATACTTACACATATATTCAGCTAATGGGTTTAGAACATAATGTTTCCATGGACGGTGAACTACTGCATCACAAAACAATTATTTTTCAATATTCTTCTACCAGAACTATTGGTGGCCATTATTTAGGACCTCTATTTATATATGAAATTTATGGTATTTATTTTATTTATAATATTATGTATTTTTTTGGATCATAACTTTGTTATTTCCATGTTGTATTTATACAATAATTTCATTTGATGAAGTGCGGAATACCGCCCCTCAACGTTTTATGAATCATTCAAAAAATACATCGAATGTATAAAGGATGGTGTTAATGAACATACATAACTTATATAAACTATTATATTACACTTGAATAATAATATACCTATGTATAATTTTGTTTTCATTCCTTTTAAAATAATATAATCAAATGGATGTAGCGTATGTGCGTACGTACGGATTACCGTCTCTATGAACTCGATGAGATTAAATCCACATCGTAACCATCCAAGAATGATTTTAATTTGATTATTTAAAATAATTTTTATGAACTAAATATAATTCTTGATATGAATCAAATACATCCTACCCATAACAAAAATGTATTACATAACAAAACACATAAAGGAAAAAATAAACCAGTTAACACCAGAAACAATGATACTACTAAAATATTATTAACAAAGAAATATTAGAAGATCATATATGATATCTTATTTATGTATCTTGTTATTGTATAATTTAATAGTAATGATTTAGAAATTATAAATAAGTTTTACGTACTATCAACCAAGGAGAAGTACAATGTAAGGGTTAATTCTACAATCTCTTTCTTATTCGAGGTTGTTTTTACCTAATTGTCTACTGGGAACTTTTTATCATTCACATATATGTTTCTTAATAATGTGTTTAGAAAAATGTCCATTTAATAGACTATGGGTCAATGTCATTTATACTATTTTTTTACTTTTTATAAAATGGTTTGAAAGGAATCTCTCCGTCATTTTCCAAACTATGTACTTTATGCCCTTTTCGAAAAATGAAGGTAATAATGTTTTTTAACTCATATGATGATTGAAGTTATTCTATATCATTATTACACCTTTGAATCTTCCCTTAGAAATCTTATAAAATTATTTTCAAAATAAATTTTTTCTTTTGTAATTAAATGACTTTTAAATGATTTCATAATAGAATGTGATATTTCTCTCAAATAGTTTTTATTTTATCTGTGGAAACATCCTTTAAGGGATTTTATACTTATTTGAAGTGGATTTATAATGAAAACAATATTCTATATCATATTTATGGCTTTCTGATATGTTTGACTGTGGATGTACTATTTTTATACCATTAATTGTTTATGTTTACTTTATTAACATTTCTTATGCTGGTTTTAATATGAATGTTTATGTTAGGTTTCAACCTTTTCATATGAGGATTGAATTGGACTTAGTAAATCATGTATGTACCTCGCTATAGATCCTCAAGGATTAGGTAGGTCTTATTATACAAACTAGATTCCTGTAAAAAGGCCTTGACAAAATCATATTTGTAATCATTCCACAAGGTGTTGACTATGTTGTTATGATGTTCGACATTATGCATTCTATCATTATGAAATTAGCTATTGATATTAATTGTGATTATTCTACTAGTAGAATATCCATTGGTATATTTAAAAAGAATTTTTTTGATTTATCATTTCCATATTATGCATAAGTTTAATACTTAAAGGCGTTTGGTTTAGTTTTATACATTACCTTAAATATTTATGAATTTTTATGATGTTTTCTTTATATTGTTATCCTTACTGAGCATCTGAGCTCACCCAATTCTATGTTTTATATTTCCCATGATTTGAAAAAGTATATTTTGGTTGACCATAATGTATAGGTTATGTAATAAATGTTTGTTAAAATGTGACAATATGTTGTCATTGTTTTTATCTCATGGTGTAATATAAAACATAAATATGCATCTACTACTTCTATGGCTACTAAACTAATCATTCTTTTGAGACATGATTCCTTGTATCATTAAAATTTATTAAAATAATTATCTAACTCTGGGTAACTAGGATCAGTGGGTTACAGTTTGTATTAAATTATGTTTATTTCAAACTGTTGAAAGTAGATTTAGATAGAAACTAGTTAAATACCATTACCCCAAGAGAGACTCTGAGGATTTGTATATAATAACTTCCTAGAATTTTGGAAATTTAGAGATTCTATGTATGCTCCAAGAAATACATCCATATCTCTATACAAGCAGGTAGAGGTGGATCTGGCACAGATGTACCTAGGAGTAAAAACTATGACATGGAGTTTCACGCTTGACCCTTGGTATCCTGGTACATGACAAAGGGCCTTGCTCCACTTTTTGTTACGACACACCTGGTTGATATGCTTAGGATAAATCACATTTTCTTTAAAATCCATTTTAATGATTTAATATTAAATGCATGCTCAGAGAAAACATTTTTTATGATTATAGATTATATTAATAATATTTTAAATTTATGTTAGGTATTTTGCAAGTTTGAAGTATGTATTTCTATTCTTTAACTGAACTAGTGTATCCCATTCATTATAAATGGCCCCCAATAAATGGAATGGGACTCCAGTAATATGCATTGTCCAAAGAGTAAGAAAATCTATATTTTCAATGTTTTAAGCTAATAATTTGAAAGGAAATACAATCCCATGTATTATTATCATATGAATAAATAATATCATTTTTATAAGATAATAATGAATTTTATGAATCCTATATCTTTGAAGGTAATATAGAGAAAAAAAGGATAGTAAAGAGAAAGATGGATAAAGGTAATAAGGGACATAACGATTTTACAATATATCATAACTGTGGAAAAAATCACCTTGATGAATTATTGAAGGGATTGGGAGTTTGTTATATGTGTGGATAAAAAGGACATCAGGTATGAGATTTCAAGGGTATGAAAATGGTTTCAAATGTAAAATGCTTCATCTTTAAGGAGTTGGTACACTATGTGAATCAATGTCCCAATCATCAGAGTATACAGAATATGATGTTTTTGGAAAATAATCATGTTATGATATTAAAATAGATGATGATTAATCACTTGTGTTCATATGTTTATATTAAACAAATATGTCATTTGTTTGTTGTATCAATGATGTTCTAGTTATAATAATAATTGAATATATAAGAATTGTATAGTTGTATTATTTCATTAAGAATTTGAGATTGTGTGATACCAAGAAAATTGAATCAATAAAAAGTTAATTTCTTTGGATGATTCATGGTTAAAGGAAAGATAAACTTTAATATGGTCCTGATAATGTGGTATTGATCATGTAATAAGAGATGATTGATTTTGATAAAATATATTAGATATTATTGACTACCATGGATCTAAATAATGGTTTATTATTCGATCATTGCTGGTGATTATAACCTTCTTGGATTTATGGAGTATATCCGGTATTCTATGATTTATAGAAGAAATAAGGAACTACATACCTATTAAAATATGGTTTTCTAGCAATTTATTTTGTTACCACATTTTTAGAGAATACATGATAAAGGTATTCATCTGTATATTATGTGACATTCCTTATAAATTTTGGATTGTATGTTTGGATAGAAGAATTGTGGATAAGTATAAAGGTTGGAATAGATTAGGTTTGACATTGGATACTAATTTTATAGTTATAGAATTTCATAAGATTATTTTTGAATTTTCAAAAAAAGGACAGCCCGGTGGTCTGGTGACAACCCTCCTCATCTGGAAAGGTTGCGAGACATTAATCTGCAACTGAAGGGAGAAAAACGTACATCACCTACGACTAACCTACATGGTGTTATTGTTTGTATAATGTAGTCTTTTTAGATAGTCTTAAAAATTAATTATAAATTCATTATTTTTGGAACCATATACCATTTGGATAAATATAATATTTTTTAAATCTATTATCTTTTTAAGTGAAAGATGAGATTCTGTATGGGATTAGTTGAAGGATAAATATCTACATGGTAAGTATATATTCCCCTTATTATATGAATAAATTAATTCTTAAACATTATAGAAGGGTTCTTAAAACCATAATTGTGTTATCCTAATACCTTATGTGTTTTTTTAATCAATGATATTTTAAATCATTATAGATTGATGGTTTTGAGGTCCTCAATTTTACACATTTTTGTGATTGATGACCTCAATCACTCCCTATAAATATTTACTTTATCCCTCTTATAATTTCCCAATAATTTCCACTAATTTTATCTTAATTGGGATTACAATTGGGTGGTGACTTTTTTATTTCTCATTCCCACTATATTTCCTTAACCAAATTTATGATGTTGGTTTTCCACAAAGTAATTTTTATATATTTTACATTTTATTTTCAAAGAATATTTTCAAATTTCAAGGACACAATATATTAAAATAGGGGATAATATAATACCCTATGATTTCATAGTATATTATCTTTTCAAATTATTTTCATAACATATGATACTTGCAACACCGAGTTCAAGCGCATCGTGACTTACAAAACTAGTCATTCAAAAGGTGGTAATGAACAGTGTTAATAGAATTTTGAATTTTATATAATCCATATAATTTTGGAATCTATATTATTTGTTTCATAGATATAATATATGGACAAATTATTTTTTTAGATAAAAGAAAAATTTTTAAAAAAATTCAATTTTACTGCCTTTTAATTGAGAAATTTTTTAGAACCAATATTTGACACTTTTATATATCCAATTTAATGAAATTAAATTTTTATTTAGATTTTGGACATAAAAATTTAATTTGGGTTAATTTTTGGTACATCTTTGATAACATTCACATTTTGATGGATAGTAAAAAATACATAATTATAATTGAAAACAACATTTTTAATCGAAATAATTTGAAGTGTTATATTATAAATTTGAGTGGTTTTAAAGTATTAATAGATTATAAATTTATAATTTAATATAATTTAGGTCATTGAATGTAATTTCACATTTAAACTGGACATAAACATGTGTCAATCATTTGATAGTTATTATTTCTTAAAATCTCTCTTTTCGTTTAGACAATGAGAAATAATTTTAAATTAATTTCTACCACATCTGTGTTTTGAATGTTGAAAAATGGATTCCATATTTGGAATCAAAAAAGTAAAAATGTGTAAAAATGTAATGTAACATACCAAGTAAATAAATAAGTAATGAATGTTCATTTTTATTAATATTTGTAAATTAAATAAAAATTTAACTTTAAAGGGGTTTCTATGTTCGATGCAATATCTGATACACAACAACGAGTTTCTTTGAAATCTTATGTTACACAAAAATATTATAATATTATTATTTTAAATGTAAGTTAACGCCTAGCCATTTTATTGTTGGGAATGAACCAAACTAACTACAATATGGTTATACATGTTTGATAAATGTTTTTAATATTTTCCAATATTATTTGGAGGGTTAAAATATGAATGAATCTAATTTTAACCATAAATACTCTAATATTCATTAAAAGGTTTATTAACCACCATTTGATGGAAAAATCTATTTAAATATTGTTTTGGAAACTTTTATGTGTACTATTTGATGAAATAAAATTGTTCTTTTTATTTGAGACATCAAAATTTATTTGGGTAAATTTTTGGTATTTTTATGATACAATTAATTTTTTATGATTAGTAAAAAATACTGTATTTTAATTCACAAGTGGCTTTTAATCTGATTTATTAATATGAATTGATTGCCTTTTTAATTGGTTTTAATGTGTTATTAGATTATATTTTCCCAATTAATCTAATTTTGGTCATTGAAATTAATTTCACAATGAAATTGGACATAAACAAGTGTTAATCATTTGATAGATATTGTTTCTTAAAACCACGCTATTTGTTTTGACAACCAGAATTAATTTTAAATTAAATAATGAATCATCAATGTACTGAACTTTGTAAAATAGACATCATTTTTTAATTCATAATATCAAATTTAACTTCAGCTAAATTTTTGGAAATTTTCTGAAAATAATAAATTTTTTATTAATAGTGAAACAACATAGTAAAAGTTAAAAAACTATATTTTTCATTTAAATAATATTTGACCACTTCTATAAATTGAATTTTTAAAATCCAACAAAAATGTTTCTTATTAATTAGTAAAATTTGGATCTATAAGATGAAAAAATGGTGAATAGTTCTGTTTGACTTTTATTTACCGCAGTTAATGGTAAATAAGGAAATTCAAGGTAAAAAAAATTATAATAATACATAATTTCCTTAACACATGTCCAAAACATATTGGATGAGTAATTTACGTCCATGGGAACATTTTGGTCGATTTTGGGACTCAATGGAGCCAATAAAAGGTGATAATGATAGTTTATTTTAAATAACTTACAGTAAAGGAAAAAATGACATAAACAAACATCTTTTAGTAAATTATTTTTCAGATGGGGTTATATATGTTATATTTTAAAAAATTAATATTATTTGGAAATTTAAAATATTTCCTACATCATGGTATTTTTTTTATTTTTAGTCAATAAATAAATTAAATTCTTTATGATATAATAATAATGTTGTATTTACCTCATTAATAAATTATATACATAAATAAGATTATAAATAATAATATAACATCCAAAACCAGTCCAATTATTATTGGATGAATTTATTTTGGAAATGATTCATATTATCTTATACTTTAATTAGTTTTTTATTTTTAGAAACTTAATATCATTATATAATAAAATAATATTTTCACACTTTTTTAAAGAGCCCCTCCACCCATTATAAAAATACATCATTTCTATGTCATTACTCACACCTCTAAATCCCCTTTTCTCATCTATCCCCTACCCAATAATCACTAAATATCCATCTCTTCCACATAGATGCCTTAACTTAGGAAGAATTTACTTTAAGAAGTCCTTTTGGTTCAAACCAAATGGTGTTTCCCAGATTAAAGGTAATCGTTTATCTTATATTCATTTCATTTATATTAGTTCTCCATCCCCAAAACTCTTTTTATTACATAATTTTATAACTACACCAGTATCCTAAATATACTATGATTTTTTTATGAGGAGTATTTTTACTACACATACACACACCTCCATGTAATGGTTGAAGAACATATTGATTTTGTGGATGGAAAACTAATTCCTCGAGAAACAAAAATTGTGTGATTATCTCTAACCATATCTCCTGGTGGCCATTAAGATGAAAGTAAATTTATATCTGATATATATTAGGTTTATTTTTTCTTTATTATTCTTTATTTTCCATTTATATATTACCTTTAAGGTTTCCATTAAGGGTAAACGTGATAATTTCATTTGTGGAAGTGCGGAATACCGCCCTCTTAATGTGGTATGACTCATTCATGCCTTATGTTGAACATATAAATGGTAGAATTACTGATATTATATATGATATTATACTTGAATTATAATATAACTATTTATTATTATTTTTTAATTCTAATAAAATATGAAATATAAAGGAAATAGCATTCATATGGACGTACGACATACCATCTCCATGAACATTGTATTTAATTTCATATCTAAAAAGATTATGTAATATTATAAATACATACATATAATGTAAATATATTAAATATATATGATATATACCTCATTAATATCATTCTATAGGCAATGGAATTTTGACCACATTGACAACTTATAAATATAAGGTGCTCATTTTTGACTCATGTACAAAATATCACCAAATGACTATAATTAAATTAAATGATTGCATAATCATTATAACATCGTAATAAGTTATTTAAAAGGAATAATAAAATTGAAAAAGTTTCTTAAGAATGCATAAATTAACTGTAGTTTATTATTCAAGAGATTAAAGGACAAACGAGTCAAATCGGACACGAGTTAAGGGAATTCGTCTCAATCTCATTTCATTGAGGCATATGTTATGTTATACACGACATTATTTTATACACTATATAAAAACATTTTAATTTTAAATTCATTCAAATGGAATCTTTTTCTATGAGGAATTTTACTAAAAGACAAAAAATAATGTTTATTTTAATGTATGCGGTGAAAAAGACCATTCCACTGATGCATGTATTATTTGATATTTGGATTCATTAACATGTCATAATGTTTTTTAAAGGAAAATAAATAATCTATACCCTATTTACATATTTTTTATTGAAAATGATTTTTAGAAGGAATTGATTATTTCGGTTTCTTGAAATTATATATTGTGATTGAAATGACGAAATTTTAACTTTTCATTATGCTTGTTTAATGTGTTATGGATCCTGGAATTTTTACGTATACGGGTGGTTCTGTGATAATCCTAGTGTGGCTGAGACTGAGATACATCTCAATCCATTGGGTAACGTGATGGTTGCAAACATGAATGTTTCTACTAAGAGATTTTGATAATATACGGTTATGGGTATTCCAAATGTTACTCCCTACATAGTTGTGATACCTACAATATAAGAATGATATAAATGATTTATGTTTCCTTTATTGTTTATGATTTCTATGTGTGATTTATAAATCTTATTATTTAATATGGTATGTTAAAGAGCTTATGTTATATATGTATTGATGAACTAATGTTTTAATTCTTTTTTTATAACCCTTAATGATATTTTTATGCTCCTCCTATGTATTGAAATATTTTTCAAAAGACCTAAATACTGATAGGGTCAAGGATGGGATCAAGAGAATGTCATGTTCTCTAAAACATGTAACTGGACATGACTCTTTTTTTCAAGATTTTTTATTTTTTGAAAATAATGAAAAGTGAGTAGAAGTGTCTACATTGGAATTGTTGAGATGTAATGTAATAGTTCTGACCTAACTTTCAGTAAATCTTAACCATGAAAATATCATCAATGTGAATTATTCATTTAATTCATGATTATGTAATGTTTTATGTTCGGTTCCTTATATTTGGTATCATTAGTTGGTATAGACAACATTAGGAGTTAGAATATATTGAAATTCATATCCATAAATTATTTTAGTTTATATTAAAATTGAAATGATATATCATTTAAAGATTACCATGTTTCTTCACCTATTATATTTTTGTGTTCAGAATGGTTTTCTGTAGAGGAAACAAGGAAGCTATACCGGGATGACATCAGGGGGAACACAACCTTCTAAATCAGCAACATGAGATGGTCGGAATCAGAACTAAATAGTTTGTTGATGTGGTGGAACATTTTACTGAGGCTATAAATGGTGGTGATATCCACAAATAGATCAACCATATCAACAATAGACAAACATGTTAGTAGTGAATCATTTAATGAGAAAACATCCCCCATCATTTAGAGGATTATCTGAACCTATTCTACATAAATGGTTGATTAAATCAATGAAGAACATTTTTGACTTAGTGGATACATAGGAAAGAAAATTAATCGAATTGTAAGGTATGCTCCAAATTTCATACGATATCCTAATAGTAAACTCAACTATTTTCACTCAAGATTAAAGCCAATGTATCGAATGGCTTTAGAAATTCATGAGTTCAAAAGTTCTAAAAAACTTGGTCCTTATGAGGAGAAGGTGGAAATGGATTTTTCTGATGATATTGTGTTCTTTGAAAAACAAAATAACAATAGGTCGAGGTGGTTGAAAAAATGGAAGAACTCATCAAAAAAGAATGATGGTAAGAAACATAAGTTATCAATTTGTGAAAATTGTTGTAAAAACTATGTTGGGGAATGTCTTTGGAATTCTTGTATGTTATAATGATGAGGTAAAATGGGACATAAGGCTTGTAATTTCATTGAAATAGATCAAGGTAATGGTAAGATAAAATACAATTTACAGTCAGTAAAATGTTTGATGTGAAATGAGATGGGTCATTATGAAAATTAGTGTCCAATGAAGAACTCAACTGAGAGAAAGAAGCCAGGATATAGGTAGAATGGGGTGGTGAAATCCTTTTCATCAAATTCAGCAGATACTGGGCAATCGAATAATATCATATTTGGTATACTACATGTTTGTTCAGATTATGCCAATGTGTTTTTTGATTTAGGGTCTACACACTCTGTCATTTATGAGATGATTTCTAGTAAATTGGTAATTTCATCACAACATATGAATACAGAACTTAAGGTACAAACACCTGTAATAAATGTTAGGACACATAGAAAACATAAAAAACCTTCTTCTCCTTGTTTTTGGGAATAATCTACCTGCTATCCTTATTTTATTTCATCTAGTAGAGTTTGATATTATTTTGGGTATGGAATGAATTTCTATTTATCATGCTAAGATTGACTGTAGAGATGAAGAAGTTTATTTTAAGAAGTATTTTCAGTTTGTTTACACGGATGAACCCTTTCTTTTGATAACATACCACGATGCCGAGAAACTAGTAAAATAAGGAAATTAATGACACATTCCACATACATTTCAAAATAATGGAACAATTGAGATTAATTATGTGTCAGTGGTAAATGAGTACCTTGATGTATTTCCTGATGAGTTTCCTAGTATAATAGATGATCGGGAAGTTCAATTTAATATTGACATTATTCTTGATTCTAAGCCTATTTCAAAACCCCCTTATCGAAAGGCACAAATTGATCATTTAGGGATATAGAAGCTATTGCAGGAGTTATTAGATAATAGTTTCATTCGACCTTGCACATCACTCTAGGGTTCTCCTTTCTTATTTGTTAAAAAGAAATATGGTTCAATGAGACTTTGCATTGAATATAGAGAATTTAATAACACCACTATTAAGGACAAGTATCCTATTCCACATATCTATTATTTGTTTGATCATCTCTAGGGACCTTAGTACTTTTTGAAGTTTGATTTGTAGTCAGGGTACCATCAGTTGAGAGTAATGAAAGAAGATATTTTTAAGACAGTGTTTTTTACTAGATATGGACATTATGAATTTTTAGTTACACCATTTGGGTTAATCAACTCACTATTGTAATCATTGATCTTATGAATAGAATTTTCATTAGTTCTTGGATATTTTTGTGGATGTGTTTATTGATGATATTTTGGTTTATTCAAAAAGTAAAAAAGTATCATTAATGTCATTTAATGGTGATCTTACAAACCTTAAATGAAATGAAATTTTATGTGAAAGTTAGCATGTTTGAGTTTTGGTTACAAAACATTTCTTTCCATGGTCACATTGTTTCCAAAAATGGCATAACTATTCATCCTACTAAAAAAATAGTTGTTGAAGGATGGCCAATACCCACAAATATAACCGAGATCCATAGTATTCTTGGTTTTCTAGGTTATTAGCAATGGGTTGCTAAAAATTTTTAAGGGTAATCTATCCCATTAACTATGTTAACTCAAAAAGTTGTTAAGTATATATGGACAAATGAATGTGATTGTTGTTTTCATGAATTGAAAAGTAGATTGGTGAGTATTCTAGTTTTGGAACTGCCTTATAGAAATTGTGTGTTTTTGTTTATAGTGACACTTGGTTGTTTCCTTATGTAGAATGATCATGTAATTTCTTATTCTTCACATCAGATGAAACCACATGTGTTAAATTACCCAAAACATGATTTGGAATTAGCTTCTATTTTTTAAGCTTTAATAATTTGTAGAAATTATTTGTATGGAGTAAAATAAGAAATATATAATTACCACAAATGATTAAAGTATAAATTTAATTAGAATGAATTGAACATGAGATAGAGGATATGGATTCAATTAATCAAGGATTTTTATTGTACAATCCGTTAAAATTTTGGAAAAACAAATAATGGGGCTGATGATTTGAGTTTGAAATGTAATGCTACATTATCCATGTTACATTTGGAATGAGATCCTTTGGTTTTTGATTTGACAAACTTCGGAATAGAAGTTGTTGGTGCAGGAAATTCCTATGTTTTGTTTTTGGTGTTAGTGAAATCAACTCTATCAGAATAAATTATGAAAGCATATAATGAAGACAATGAGTTAAAGAAAAATTTAAAGTTGGTTCATAAGGGTATGTTTCCTAATTATAATGATGATATTGATTGTATTTTGAGGTTTGGGAAAATATTAAGATTTTCTTATGATTCATAGTTAAGGAATGATTTGTTATGTGAAGCTCATTGTTCCCCATTTTCAGTTCATTGTGGATGTACTAAGTTGTACAAATTTTTTCTGATGTATTACTGTTGGGATAGAATGAAAAGAGATATTGAGGATTTTACTATTATTTGTTTGATTTGTCAACTAGTTAAAGCAAAGAGACATTTACCCAAAGGGATGCATCAGTCATTAATGGTGCCAGAGTGGAAATGGGAAAATATATCCGTGGACTTCATTGTGGGATTACCAAAGAAATGAAGAGGAAATAATGCCATATATGTTATTTTAGATGAATTGACAAAATCTTCTCATTTCTTTCCTATTCAAGATACTTTGTCTCTAGATCAAATTTCTTGGTTGTATGTTGAAGAGATTTTCATTTTTCATGAACTTCCCCTCTATATTATATCTGATTGTGATCCCAGGTTTACATATATCTTTGGGAAAGGCCTTCAAAAGTTATTAGGTACTGAATTTTATTTTAGTACAACTTTTCATCCTCAATCTGATGGGATTTCAGAATGAAAAATTCAGATTGTGGAGGATTTTATTTGTGCTTGTTCACTGGATTAATAAGGAAGTTTGGAATGACAACATTCTTGTGTTGAATTTTTCATATAATAACAGTTTTCATTCTTGTAAACAGATGACTCCATTTAGGGAATTATATGGAAAGCGTTGTCGAACACCAGCTTTTTGGGAAGAAGTAGGTAAAAGGATGTTGATGGGACCAGAATTTGTAGATGTGGTGGTAGAAAAGGATCAGGTGATTCAAAATAACATAAGAACTACTCAGAGTATGCAGAAAAGGTATGTAGATAACTGGAGGAAGGATATCTCTTTGGACTTAAATGATCATTTATTTCTCAAAGGTTCTCCAAGAAAATGTGTTATGTGTTTTTGGTATGAAAAGAATGTTGAGTCAAAGGATCATTGGACCTTATGAAATCTGTGAAAAAATTGGATGAGTTGCGTATAGAGTAGCTTTACCTCCATGTTTCTCACAGGTTCACAATGTTTTCCTGTTTCGATGTTGAGAAAGTATATTCCAGATCCATCTCATGTTTTAAGTCCAGAGGTAGTTCATTTGGAAGAGAATATCTCCTTTGAGGAACAACCAGTACATATTATTGAATAAAAAGAGAATGTGTTGTTGAATAAGGTAATTTACTAGGTAAAGGTTTTTTATAAAAACCGTATGGTTGAAGAGGAAATGTGGGAATCTAAAAATTCTATAAGTGTTAAATACCCTCATTTATTTGATATATGAATAAAAATTGTGAGGATGAAATTTCCAAAATGTGGAAAGGATGTAATATCACAAGTAAATAATGAAATAATACATTTATTTATTAATATTTGTAAATTAAAGATTAATTTTACTTTAAAGGGTTGCTATGTTCGATAGATTACCCGATATGCAACAATCGATTTCATTGAAATATTATGTTGCACACTAATAATATAAGATTATTATTTTAAATGGTAGTTAAGTTCTAGTCATTGTATTGGTGGGAATGAACAGAACTAACTAAAATATGATTATTCATGTTTGTTAAATGTGTTTACATTTATCTAATCAAATTTAGAGGCTTAAAATTAGAATGAATATAATTTTAAGCATAAATACTCTAATATTCATTAAAAGGTCAATTTACCCCATTTTGATGAAGAACCCTCTTTAAATATAGTTTTGGTAACATTTATATGTTCTATATGACCAAATAATTATTTTTGATTCAAGACATCAAAAATTAATTTTAGTAATTTTTTTGTATTTTTCTAATAAAAATCATTTTTTATAAATAGTGAAAAATACTATATTTTAATTCAAAAGTAATTTTTAATCTAATTTATTTATATGGTTATATTATATTTTTAATTTGTTTTAAAGTGAAATTGTATTGTATTTTTTCCAATTAATTCTATTTTGGTCATTAGAATTAATTTCACTTTGAAATTGGACATAAACATCTTTCAATCATTTGATTGTTATTGTTTCTTAAAAACATGCTATTTGTTTTGAAAGTAAGAATTAATTTAAAATTAAATAATTAAACTTATATGTTTTGAATTTTATAAAATATAAATCATATTTGAATTTGTAATATTAAATACAACTAATGATAAAATGTTAGTATTTTTCTAAAAAACATCAATTTCTGATGAATTGTGAAACCACTTAGCAGTAGTTGAAAAACTAATTTTTTCATTTGAATGAAAATTTACCACTTCTATGAATTTATTTTTGAAAATCTAACATAATGGTTGTTATAATTATGTAAAATTTGGTTCAATAAAATGAAAATAATTTTTTGTTAATTGTAACTTTTGACATTTATTTACCAGGGTTAATGATAAATAGGGTAATTAAAGGTAAAAACTGTTATAAAAATACAAAATTACCTTAGCACTTGTCCCAACATTATTTTTTGGGTCATTTTCGACCGTGGTCATCTTTGGGATGATTTTCGGACATCATGGAGCCACATAAGAGGTGTAATGACACTTAATTTTAATTAACTTAATGTAAAGGCAAAAATGACATAAAGAAATATCTTTAAGTTAATTATTTTTTACATGAGGTTGTAAAAGTTCTATTTTTTACTATAAATATTCATTATAATGATAAATATACTTCTAAATCATGGTATTTTTTTATAATTTTTATACATCATATAAATTTAATTATTTATTAACCAATAAGGATGCAGTATTTATCATATTAATACATGATTTAAATAAATAATATTATAAATATTTAAATAATATCCAAACCCTGAAAAATTCATATTAGATAAGTTTATTTAGGCAATGAGTCATATTAACATTGTCTTTAATTAGTTTTGGACCTTTATAAACTGAATATCAATAAATAATAAAATAATATTTTTCACACTTTTCTAAATATCCCCTCCTCCCCCTAATAGAAATCCCTCACTTCTAACTAATTCCTCATTCCTATAAAGCTCATTATATAGATAAAAACTTTACCAAATAATCTCTCAAGATCCCTCTCTTCCACTTTGAATCCTTACATTAGGTAGAAGTAACTTCAAGAAGCACTGTTGGCTCAAACCAAAGGGAGTTACCCAAATTAAGGGTAACATTGTCTCTTAACATCTTTTAATTTATTTTACATCTCCAACCCCTAAACGGATTTAATTCCTTTATTTTATAAAAAAATAGTATCCTAAATATACTAGGAATTTTTTTGATAATTATTCTAACTAAACATTCACACATAACCATATAATGGGTGAAGAATATACTATTTTTGTTGATAGAAGACTAACACCTCACGAAATGATAATTGGTCGATTATCTCCTACCAACTCTCACGGTGTCCATTAAGATGGAAACATATTTATATATGATATATATTATTTTTATTTTTTCCTTATTCATATTTATTTTCAATTTATAGCATACCTTTATGGGTTCCATTTTGGGTAACTGTAATAATTTCATTTGATGTAGTGCAGACAACCGCCCCCTCGAAGTGATATGACTCGTTCATGCCTTATGTGGAACGTATCAATGGTAAATATAATGATATTATATATGATATTATACTATAATTATAATATATCTATGTATCATTGTGTTTTAATTCTATTAAAATATGAAATAGAAATGAAATTAGCATTCAAGTGTACATACGGCTTAACGTCTCCATGAACAGTGTATTTCATTTCTTATCTCCAAATGATATGTACTATTATAAATACATACATATAATAGATATATATGATATATATATGATATATTCATCATGAATATCATTCTAGAGATAATGGACTATTTACAACATGGACAACTTGTAAATATAAGGTGTTCATTTTTTACAGAAGTACCAAATATCGACAAAACATCTGTTATTAACATAAATGATTTCATACTATTTTTAACTTGGTAATAAGTGATTTAAAAGTTATTGTAAACATGAAAAATGTTCTTATTAATGTATAAATTAACATTAGTTTATTATTCATGATATTAAAGGAAATACAAGTCAATTCAGACACGAGGTAAGGGACTTCATCTCAATCTCCTTTCATAAAGGCATATATTTTTTTATACACGACATTAGTTTATATATTGTATAAAAATGTTTTTATTTTTCATTTCATTAAAATGAAATCATTTTGTATGAGGTTTTTTACTAAATGAAAAAAAATTATTTTTCGTTTAACGTACGTGGTGACAATGCCCTTTCCGTCACCGCGGGTATTATTTGATCTAGGGATTCCTTAACAAGCTGTAGTGTTTTTTGAAGGGAAAATAAATAAAATATACCATTTTTTTAATCTTGGTATTGAAATGGGTTTTATAAAGAATTTATTATTTCAATATCTTTAAATGATATATTTTGATTGAAATATATACATGTTAACTTTCCATTATTCTTGTTTTATGTGTTATGGTTCTAGGGAATTGTTTACGTATATGGGTGGTTCCATGACACACCATGGGTGGGTGAGCCCGAGATTTCTCTCCAATGAAATGGGTAACATTACAGAAGTAGACATGAATGCTTCTCTTAAGATATTTAGGGAATTCATTATGATGGGTATTCCAAATGTAACTCCCTACATAGCTGTGATAGCTACAATGTAAGTATGCTATGGATTCTAAAAGTTACCTTTATTATTTATGTTTTATTTTTGTGATTAATAAATATTATTATTTCATGAGTTATGTTAAAGATGTTTTGTTATTTATGTATTGATGAACTAATTTTTTCTTTCTTTTTTAAATAACCAATACTGATCTTTTTATGCTCATCCCATTTTTTGAAAAGTTTTTCACAATACCTAAAGATGAATAGTGTCAAGGATTGGATCAAGTGAAAGTCATGATGTCTAAAACATGGAACTAAACATGGAACTTTTTCTTCAAGTGTTTTTATTTTATAAAAAAATGGATACTAAGTAGAAGTTTCTACTTTGAATGTTTTGAGATGTAGTGAAATATTTCTAGCCAATCTCTCGATAACTCTAAACCTAAAAATATTCTCAATGTGAATTATTCACTTAATTAAATATAATGTATTTTTTTAAGGCCAGTTCCTTATATGTATCAATAATTTTTAGACATGATGAATATTTAGTTCATTAATTATTTTATTTACCATGGTTAAAGGGTAAATATATAAATTAAGGGGAAAAAATATTATTATAATAATATTGAATTACCCTAACATGTTTCCTACTCTTATTGGTTGATACATTTCTGACCATGGTCATCCATGGGTCGATTTTGGGACCCCATGGATCTACTATAATGTGACAATGACACATAATATTATTTTATTTAATGTAATAACAAAAATGAGATAAACATATATATTTTAGTAATACAATTTTTATATGTGATTATATATGTTATTTATTCGACTATAAAAATGAATTTTGAATCTCAAAATATTTCTTACATCAAATTATTTTTTTTATAATTATTATGCATCATATAAATAAAATTATTTATGACACAATAATGATGTAGTGTTTACCTACATAATAATTTATTTAAATAAATAAGATTATAAAAACTAAAATAAAATCCACAACCTGCCAAATTCCAATTGGATGATTTTATTTAGAATATTTGTCATCTTACCTTTTTCATTAATGAGTTTTTGACAATTAGAAATTGAAAATAATTATATAATAAAATAATATTTTCCAACTTTCCTAAAGAGCCCCTCCACTCTCTTATAAAAACCATCACCTCCACCCGCTTACTCAATCTTTTAAATCAACATTTCTAATCCAAACTCTTCTCCATTATGCTCCCTACATCCCTATCTTCATTTTAGAAGCCTTGTGTTTGGCATAATTTACTTCAAGGAAGCCTATTGGTTCAAACCAAAGGGAGTTACAACATTTAAAGATAACATCTTATCTTATGTTCTTATATTTTATTTTATTTATCCAAACCCCTAAACTCTATTAATTACTTTCTTCTATAGAAACACCAAAATCCAAAATATTCTATTTTTTATTACAAGATGGATTTTAACTAAAATTACACACACCTCCATCTAATGGAAATAGAAGATATTGTTTCTATGTACATGGAACTTCTATCACATGAAACGGTGATTGGTCAATGTTATACTACCAACTCTTATGGTGTCCATTATCATGTAACTATAATTATATATGTTATTTATTTTATCAATAATATCATTTTATTCTGTTTTATAGAATACCTTTATTCATTTAATGTGGTATATTTAAAAAAAAATCATTTGAGGAAGTGAAGACTACCGCCAATCAAAGTGATATGACTAATTCGTATCATACATGGAACATATAAAGGATGAAATTAATGATCTTACGTAACATATATAAAATATTATATTATACATGATAAATAATATACCTATTTATCATTTAGTTTTTGTTCATTTTAAAATTAAAAAAAAATGAAAGAGAAGTAGCATTGGTGCATACGTACAGATTTGTATCTCCACGAACGCAATGAGATTTATTTTCTATCATAACAATTCAAGACTAATTTTCCTTTGATTATTAAAAATAATTTATAAGAACTTAATATAATTTTTGATATGAATCAAATACCTACTATCCATAAAAATCATGGCTTACCTAACAAGACATATAAAGGAAAAAAGAAATCAGTTAACACCTGAAGAAATGATACTAATAAATTATTAATAACAATGAAATATTATAATATCATATATGATATCATATTTATATATGTGGTTCTTGTATAATTTAATAACACTTATTTATTATTTTTTCAAGAGGTTAATATACCCTCGACAAATGAAAAGTACAAGGTAATTGTTAATTTCACAATCTCTTTATTATCCGAGGTTTTTTTACATAAGTTTCCACAAAGACCTCTTTATCATTCACATCCATTTTTTATAAAAATTTATTTCAAAACATAATTAATATTTACTAGACTATGCGTTACTTTAATTTATACCCTTGTTTTAATTTTTTTTAAATGATTTTAATGTAATATTAATGTCTTTTTCTAAATAATGTACTTTATAACATTTATGAAAAATTAAGGTAAGAATTATTTTTTGAAATTATATGGTGGGTGTAGTTGTTCTACATAATTATAACAACTTGGAAGCTTCCCTTACAAGTTTATTAGAATAATTTAAAAATCAATTTTTTTATAATTACATCACTTTATTATGATTTCAAAATAGAAAGATATTTTTCTCTAAATTTGTTTTGATTTCATCTATGTCAACTTCCATTAGTAGATTTTATACTTGGTTGATGTTGATTTATTATGATAATAATATACTATATTGTATTGATGATTTTTCGATTTGTTTGACTGTGGATGTGTTATTCTTATACCATTCCTAGTTTATGGATAATGTATTAACATTTCATATGCTATTTTTAATACGAATGACCATATTATGTTTCAACCTTTTCATAAGTGTAATGCATTGGAAAAAGTAAGTGATGGGTGGAGCCCGATATAGCTCCTCGATGCATCAGTGGGTCTTATGAGACTAACTTGTGTCTTGGAACAAGACCATGACAAAATCCTATTTTTAGTCTTCGCACGAGGCCTTGACTTTGTGGTTATGATGTCCGACATTATACATTCCATCATTATGAAATTAACTATTGACATTACATGTAATATTAGACTAGTAGAACATCCATGGGTATATTTAAATGTAATTATTTGATTTATCATTTCCATATAATTCTAAATTTTATGTATAAAAGGCTTTTGTTTTAGTTTTATAAATTACCATTGATGTTTATGTATATATATGATGTTTCTGCTATATTGTTTTCCATACTGAGCATCTGAAAACACACATATCTAAGTTTTTTTACCAGGATTTGAAGAAATATTTTATGGTTTACCTTCAAGGATTGGATAAGTGATATAAGTGTGTTCAAAGGGAACAAAATGTTTTTGTTGTTTTTATCTCATTATGTAATGTAATAATTATGTGTGTATCCAGTACTTCAAAGGCTACTAAACTAATTAGTATTTCATGACATGATTTAGTTATATCATTCCAATGTATTAAAACGATTCACCTACTCTGGGTAACTATTGTCGGGGCATTAAAAATGGTATTAGAGGATGTTTAATACAAACCATGGATACAAGATTTAGATAAACACTAAATAGAGTAGTCTACACAAAGATAGAATTTGTGGATTAGTATAAAATAACCTCCTAGAATTTTAGTAATGTAGAGATTTTGGGTATTTTCCAATCAATATAACCATTTCTGGATATGTGTAGGTAGAAGAGGCTCTGCCACAAATATACCTAAGAGTGAAATCTCTGATAAGGAGTCTCGGGCTTGACCCATGGTATCCTAGTACACTACAACATGATTTACTACACTATTGGTTACGACACTCCTGAGGATATGCTTAAGATAATTCACATTTTCATTAAATATATTTATGAATAAAATATGTGTAAATATTTCCTCAATGAAAGCATTTTTTTGATTTTAGATTATATGCATAATTTTTTTCAATTTACATTTGGGATTTTAGATGTTTTGAATTATGCAATGTGGTTCATAAACTAACCTACTGTATTCCATTGTTTAGAAATTACGCCAATAGATAGAATGAGAACACCAAAAATACGCATGATCCAACGAGTAAGAAGGATCATATCATTCATGCAATTAATCCAAAATTTAGAATGGAAATAGCCTCCCATGTCTTATCATAATATTAAGAAATTTTATCACGTGTTAATAAGATATATAATGATTTCTCTTAGATTTATGGATTTTAAGGGAGGCCAAAGAACAATAGGATAGTTTGGAGAAATTTGGATAAAAGGAATATAATAAAGAAGGCTTTTCCCATTTATGAAAACATTTCAAAGAATCACCTTGTTAAATTATTGAATGGAATGGGAGTTTATTAGAAGTATGGAGAAAAATGAACCCATGTACTTGATTACGTGGTTATGAAAAGAAATCAAATGTACAATTATTATTCTGCATGGAGTTTGGACACACCATGATTCAATGTAGCAATCATCCGAGTATACCATAAATGATTTTCTTGGATAATAATAATGTTATGACATTACCACGGATGAAGAGTAAAGACTAGTGTTCCTATATTGATATTATATAATTATGTCATTATAATTTTGTATCAATTTTGTACTGGTTGTAATAATTTTGATGTATATAAGGATTATACTGCAGTACTATTTCATTAAGGATGTGATATTGTGTGGTATTAAAAAAAGTGACGCAATAACAAGTTAAACTTTATAGAGACTACATGGTTGAAGGAGAGATAAACTTTAATATGATCCTGATACTATGGTATTGATTTTGGAATAAGATATAATTGATTTTTATATATTACATTGGATATTATTGACTACCTTTGAAAAAATAATTGTTCATTTATTCATTCATTGTTTGTGAATGCAACATTTTCGAATTTATGGATTATATCTAGTATTCTATGACTTACAGAAGGAATATGGAAGTACATACCTATTCAAATATGGTTTTCTGGAAATTCATTTTATTAACACATTTTATGATAATAGAAGATGAAGGTATTCACTGGTATTTTTTGTGTGCTTCCTTATAAATTTTGGACTTTGAGTTCAGACAGAAGTATTTTGGATAATTCTAATGGTAGGAATATATTATGTTTGAAATTGTAAACTATTATTATGTATAAAGAGTTGATTAAGATTATTTCTCACATTTTATAAAAATGACAAACCAGAGGTCAGGTGAAAACTCGTCATGTCTACCAAAGCCGCGAGACATAAACCTGCAACTGATGGGGGACAAGGGTAAATCACCAACCACTGACCTATGTGGTGTCCTTTTTTGTATAATGTAGTTTTTTAAATAGTCTGACAAATGAATTTTAAATTCATTATTTTTGGAACCCTGCACAATTAGGATAAATAGAATATTTTTGAATTATATTATCTTTTGGAGTGAAATATATGTTTGTGGTAGGAATTAGTTAAAGGATAAAACTATACATGTCAAGTATATTTTTTTCCTATTATTATATGAAATAATTAATTCTTAAACTTTAGGGAAAGGATCATAAAACTTAAAATATTTTATCCTAATACCTTCGGTTTTGTTGTACTGGTGATATTTTGAATCATCAAAGATTGATGGCTTCGAGGCCCTCAATTTTCCACTTGGTTGTGATTGATGAACTCAATAAATCCATGTAAATATTTACGTTTTCTATCAAATTATGTGTCTGTCACGACCCGTCCTCGGGGCCCGTGCCGTGACTACCCCAAGCCCACCTTCTATAGGCCAGGGGCTGGCGACTAGCACCAAAGGAGTAAATCCCAATAACTGGGAAGGCATTGCCTTTATAAAAGAAAACAAGCACCACCGAGTAAGCAAGCGGAAAAAGTAACCACTATGTACAATAGAAGTGCTGAAAAGTAAATGGGCCTGAATACAAACCCAAAAGAAAATACAACTATAACTGAACGAAAGTACAAAAGAAAAAGGAAACAGTGGGAAGAATGAAGAAGCTCATGGGTCGTCCTCCTCAGATCCTACCTGAAGGGTAGGTACAGATAGCACAGCTCCTGGATCGTCTGCCACAGATCCTACCTAAAGGGTAGTTACAGATAGCATCCTCCACGCTCTCGTCCTTAAACCTCCACCATGTGTCTTCTCGTCATGTAGTCCACCTCCGGGTACTGACTCGTCGTGTAGTCCACCTCCGGGTACTGACTCGTCGTGTAGTCCACCTCCGGGTACCTTCCAGTCCTCGACCACTCGGCCACCGTCAGCACTGCCGTCGTCTGCAAGCAACACAACGAGGTGCGGGAAATCCCGTGCAGGGGTGAGTATGACCATACTCAGTAGGGATCCTGAGACCCTCATGGTCTCACTAAATCCAACAAAGATAGCCACAAAGAAGATCCCAATAGATAACTTCTACTTAGGTATATGCCCATACATATACCTAAGTCATCAAGTAACCCATCTCAATCATGGGGAAACACAAGAATTATGAAATCAAGGGATAACCACTACCCAGGTATATGCCCAAACATATACCTAAGTTATCAAGTGAGCCATCTCAATCATGAGGTAAACACAAAGGTCAAAAGTCTCAGCTCAAACTAGGATTTTCATTATCGAAACCGTAACTGCTGAAGAGCTTCGTCTCTTGAGTGTACAATGGTCATGTCACGACTCCGAGGTACTGATCACTAACCTAAGACTGTTGAGGTACTCCTCCTGTCGAGTACCGCGGGTCAGCCACCCAGACATAGTAGTGCTTCTCGCCGAGGTATGTCACCCAATCACAGTAGTGCACACCCCCTAGTAGCCTGCTGAGATACTCTCCGGACGAGTAACGTGGGTCTGCACTGTCACACAGGTAGTGCTCCGTCCTCCATGGGTCTGCACCTCAGAAAGTAGTGCTCTGTCCACTGGGCTAGTTGACTCACTCCAAGTCGAGTCTGTCAAGTAGTCGTCAGGTCTCAGTCGGCTACACGGTCTCCGTACATGCACGCTCGTCTCCATGAGGGTCCGCTCCATGAGCTATAGTTCAATACTCCAAGTATCTCAAAGTCCCACGAAGAAGTATCTCAAAGGACCGCCTCGTCATAGGGGTCTCAACTCAACAGACGGCGCGGCAATCGGACGCCCGGTCTGTGAATTACTAGCCTTTTCGTCCCAGGGGCCCCGGTTGGTTTCGTGAGCGAACCAATTCCGGCCGTATCTCAACTGTACCCCGAACTCTCATAGGGTATACTCATATTTACCGTTTCTCAACGTGATCATCAACGCCGCTAACGGTTCGTCAAACGGATGTCTAGTCTGAAAGATATCATCTTTTCCGATCTAGGGGCCCGGTTGGATTTCGGGTGCGATCCAACCCGGCCACCATCCAACTATATCCAAATCTCGGGAGAGGTATGCCAAAACATCTGTCTCATCAAGAGGAATTCAACGAAACAGATGGCACGTCAATCGGACGCCCGGTCTGTGAGTTATTGGCTTTTTCGTTCCAGGGGCCCGGTTGGTTTCGATAGCGAACCAACCCGACCCCACTCTGACGGCATCCAAACCTCGAGCGGAGTAAGACAAAAGATCCTTCTCACTTAGAGGAATCCATCAAAGTCAACGTCACGCCAAACGGACATCCGGTACTCATGTTACGAGCGTTTCCGCTCCGAGGGCCCGGTTGGTTTCGCGTACGAACCAACCCGGCCGAACCCAAAGGGCTCCGAAACCTTGAGTGTAATATACTGAAACGACCGTCTCGGTCCAAGGATCGCGTTTCCGCTAACGGCGCGTCAATCAGAGGTCTATAGCTCAAGATATCGGCATTTGACCAAAAGTGGCCCGAAAATGGGGGGTCTGGGCCCGGGGCGACCCGGCCCGACCCCCCCTAGGACGGCCGAACCGGGTCCACCCGAACCGGGTCCGACCCGACTGGGCCCGGCCCAGCCCAGCCCGGCTCTGTCCGGATTGGTTCGGCCCGACCGGCCGGTCGCGGCTCGGCCAGCGTGGACGAGCCGAATCACGGAGCGGGGTGTCCCCCGCCCGCCGCTAATTGAGGCCGGCGGCGGATCCGCCGACCGCCAACCATCCAGCTGCACGCCACCGCCGCCTTCCACGGACCATCGGACACGCTCTGGTGGTCCGTTCCTCCTGTCTTCTTCACCTATGGTCCCCCCGGGACCCCACCTTTACTGTGAAGGGATTAAAATGCCCAAATGGCCTGCTTCGTCGTCGCCCGTCAATCCGCATGTCAAAATGAAACACGTCGTCTTCGTGGTTCTCCGGCGGGGCGTGTTGGCGCCGTGCCCCTTCGCCGTGGCCCGACTCCGTCCGCGGATGTCTTCGGTTTCTCTGACGTGGCGTGATGGCGTCACGTCCTTGTTCTTTCTTTTCACGGCGCGGCGCGACGGCATCGCGTAATACTTGCTGTGTGATTCTCGCGTGGTGCGATGACACCACACCATTCAGTTCCATCCACAAGAATTAAACATGAGCATAGGAGGGGGTTTGGTCGTGTTTGTACAGTCTGACCCCCTCTCGTTAAACGATAACATCTTGTCGAAAAATCCACAATGATCGATAAACTAGAATCATGAACGGAAAATAATTAAATAAAATAATCCCCTACCTCGGTTCAGGAACGGTGCATGTCAATCGAGTTGCGGAAGACGAGCGTCGCGGAAGTCGAGCGTCGTGGAAAACGAACGTCGATTCTGTTGTCGTCGAGGTTCATTCGAAGGGGAAACATTGTTGGAAGAAGACGTCGCGTTCTTCGGCGGAGATGTTCTTCGTTGAAGAACGGTGTTCTTCACATTCTTCATCGGTGTTGATGAAGAAGAAGACTTCAAACTTAGCCTTTTCTCTCCCAAATCTACACCACAAGAACTACTACCCCCAAAATAAAATAATCCACCCACTTATTTTATTAACCCAATATAGGTTTTGAATTTCAAGAGTTTGAAAATTCAAAACCCACATTTAAATCACTTAAGTTATTAACATAAGATGTTATAAAATTAAGGAGGTGATATGTTAACAAAACATAAATGGGGGTTTTAGAGGGGTTAGGAATGTGAGGGGTTAAGAGGGTTATGGAGTTTAAGGAATTTGAAAAGGTGGGGGGTTCGTGTGGGCCCCACCCTTTCAAATATCTACACAAGGGAAGTTGGATGGATGTGGTCCCAACACCAACTTCCCATGGGAGAAGTTAACCACATAACTTGAAATAAAATTGATTCAACAATTTTATTCACTTGTTTTAATTAAACCCCAAAAATTAACTTCTTCTCCCCCACAAACGCAACTACGGTAAAGGTTCCCCTAAGCGATTACCGGCGTTGCGAGTTCATCGTTGCCCTCAGATTTCAATTCTGAGCACCGGTTCAAAATATAGGAATTCCTGCTCGCTCGTTCACTGAACGTACCCGAGCCAAACTTCGGAAATTAAATCTGGGCACACTGTGCCTCGGAATCAGGCGCTGTCAGAAACTGCGTTCTTGTAAAAATTCCAAAGAAAATTAAGAAACAAAACTTCTTGAAATTTTTGGGTCTTTATATTACTCCCACCTCAGGGCTTTACGTCCCCGTAAAGCTTCAACACAAACTATGGTCACAAAAGCGGTACAGAGAACGCATCTGAGCCTTCCGCTCCATTGTGCTTACCTGGAGGATCCGTACTGCCAAAGAAGCTCACCCGAGGAATTGATCATCCTCATAAGATCGACTCCTGTCGATCCTCGATCCCCACTGGAACCTCTGTGAAAAACACCTCATCACCATCGTCCAGCTCCTCATGGTCGATGATATGCGAAGGGTCGAGCACGTATCTATTCAGTTGAGATATGTGGAAGTCGTCGTGCACCTGGTGCAACTGAGGTGGATGGGTCAAGTGGTAAGCCATCCCTCCTACCCAGCTGAGGACCTAAGAAGGTCCGCTGAACCTCGGAGATAACTTTCAGCCTTGGTCACATCTCCGTAATCCTCGTTGAGGTGAGACCCATATAAAGACGTGATCGTCATCCTCAAACTCTAGAGGTCTACAATTCCTGTTAGAAATGGAACTCGAAACGACTTCCGCTACGAGGTTAAGGTTGACCGACTCAAGAGTGATCGGTCGCACCCTCCTATGAAAGAGTTTATCCTGTGCTGCCTGGGGTTTCCTTTTCACCGACCTAGGAAAACCCATCCCGACATTTGCCTAAAACCATCAATTTGAGTATGAACAATTATTTCCCATTCCATACTCAAACTAACGTCATAAGGCCTCAACGCTTCCACCAAGAGATTCCAACCGGAACTCTCGCCTCGAGGGTCTGACCACATCGTCGGTGTATGTGTGATTATTGAGTCTCCTCCCAAGGTATCTCCAGACGTGAGGGTCAAGTCCATGGATTACCTGAAACTCTAGGTCTGGAAGAAGATTTGTGGAAGCAAGGAATGATTCATATCGGCGTCCGTTACTACAGCAGCTAGTAGTGGACACAGAGTATCCCTTGAATCATTTCTAGAGCCATTGGGTCACAGTCCTTGACTGCATGCAGCTGCACTCTTCCTCCACCCTCCTGCTCCCTGAGCCTGGCGGGAATAACTAAGGCGGGTGGTTGTACCATGCTAAGATGTATACCACCTCATGCTACTCTCCTAGCTCTGCCTCCACGTTTGCCGCTTTGTAGACTCATCTCTCCTTTATGATTCCTCTTCTTTAACATTTAACACGCTCGAGTCTCTAAGACTGGAGCCGGTTTCCTGTTTCTTACTGCACTGTGCAGTCTTCTTCCGCTCCTGGATGATCTGCACCTGCTTTGCCTACGATCTGGTAGAGCTGCTAAATTTCTCCTTTGCCGAAAAGTGAAACTCGGTCTCATCCCCTGGATGAACCACACTCATTGCCTAATACAGTCCATCCCAACATGAATGATGCATTCATTCCATGAATGATGTCGTAAGACCTCGACGTAACTACTAAGAGATCCAACTGTCACTCTCACCTCCAAGGGTCGAGTCACACTATCGGCATCAGTGTGAGGTCACTGGGTCTCCTCCAGTAGAATTATCGAAAGTGAGGGTCAAGTCAACAGTTTAACTAGAACCACTCAGTATCAACCAAACAAAAGGAAAGGAATGAAAACAAAGATAAGTGTCTTTTTATTATTGCAGCTCATAGTACAAAGACATGAATACAACAACAACATAGAACTAGAAGTACAAGGGACGTATCCACTAGTTCCTCTCCTGTCCACCTTCTCCCGGAGCTCTACTGCCTTGTACACTGCTCGGCTGTTTCTCAAGAACTTGCCACTGCTTCTGCCTCATTGGCTCCTCCAAAGCCTATGGATCAACTGTATGAGGAGCCGGACAGTCACGTGCCAGGTGACCCTTTCCGCCACATGAGTAACACTGTCTTTTTCTGGCACGCCTGGATCTGACCCCACCCCGAAGAAAGTCTCGAAGTCTTCCCATGCGAAGTCCATCCCGTTGAAAAACTGAAACAAGTGGCTCCACCACCAGCCTGCTGCTTCCTGAAGGAGGCTGGCAGAAAAGATCACCATGAAGTCTGTCGGCGTCCCCACTATCCTGAAGACTCTCACCACAGCATCCTGCCAATCCTCAGCCGCATGCGGGTCTGTCCCTCCCTGGAACCTGGGTGGCCTCTGGCGCTGGAACTCGTGATGTGCGCTCAAGTGACGTGCACCCTCTACTGCTGGGGCTGGTGGCATCGGTGGCCCAACAGGTAGTAGTACCGCTGGTGCCTCTACTGGTGCCTCAACTGGTAAAGGTCCCTATACTGAGGCCACGTCGCTTGGCGGGCTGTCAGTAAGAACCACTCTCAGGTCTATAGCTGGTCGTCCATGAAAAGGCATCATGAAAGAAACAACATAACACGTTCAAATGATTATACCTTGTGAGCTGACCTGGTTTGAGCTGTTTTAAGGGAAAACCTTTGAAAACACACACGCAATCAGTGTTTTCGTGCAAAAAGTCAGAAATCAGTTTTCAGGGTCCTGGTGTATGGATACGTCAGCCTCCTGCACCAACACTGGACACCCTAAACTAAAGACCACACTCGGTACCCTTAACACTATTGCTTCATAGAAATAAAATATCAGAGTTATATGTTCTACGGTAGAACTGACTCCTTTGATACCAATTTGTCACGACCCGTCCTCGGGGCCCGTGCCGTGACTACACCAAGCCCGCCTTCCATAGTCCAGGGGCTGGCGACTAGCACCAAAGGCGTAAATCCCGATAACTTGGAAGGCATTGCCTTTATAAATGAAAACAAGCACCACAGAGTAAGCAAGCGGAAAAAGTAAACACTAAGTACAAGAGAAGTGTTGAAAAGTAAATGGGCCAGAATACAAACCCAAATGAAAATACAACTACAACTGAACGAAAGTACAACCGAAAAAGGCAACAGTTGGAAGAAGGAAGCAGCTCCTAGGTCGTCCTCCTCGGATCCTACCTAAAGGGTAGGTACAGATAGTGGAGCTCTTGGATCGTCCGCCACAGATCCTACCAGAAGGGTAGGTACAGATAGCATCCTCCACACTCTTGTCCTTCAACCTCCTCCGTGTGTCGTCTCATCGTATAGTCCACCTCTGGGTACTGACTCGTCGTGTATTCCACCTCTGGGTACTGACTCGTCGTGTAGTCCACCTCTGGGTAGTGACTCGTCGTGTATTCCACCTCCGGGTACCGTCCTGTCCTCGAACACTCGGCCACCGTCAGCACTGCCGTCATCTGCAACCAACACAACGATGTACGGGAAATCCCGTGCAGGGGTGAGTATGACAATACTCAGTAGGGATCCCGAGACCCTCATGGTCTCACTAAATCCAACAAGGATAGCCACAAAGAAGATCTCAACAGATAACTTCTACTTAGGTATATGCCCATACATATACCTAAGTCTTCAAGTAACCCATCTCAATCATGAGGAAACACAAGAATTATGAAATCAACGGATAACCACTACCCAGGTATATGCCCATAAATATACCTAAGTTATCAAGTGACCCATCTCAATCATGAGGTAAACACAAAGGTCAAAAGTCTCAGCTCAAACCAGGAGTTTGATTATCGAAACTGTAACTGCTGAAGAGCTCCGTCTCTAGAGTGTAGAGTGGTCCTGTCACGACTCCGAGGTACTTCTCACTAACCTAAGACTGCTGAGGTACTCCTCCTGTTGAGTACTGCGGGTCAGCCACCCAAACACAGTAGTGCTTCCTACCGAGGTATGTCACCCAAACACAGTAGTGCACACCCCCTAGTAGCCTGCTGAGGGACTATCCGGACGAGTACCGCGGGTCTGCACTGTCACATAGGTAGTGCTCCGTCCGCCATGGGTCTGCACCTCAGAAAGTAGTTCTCCGTCCACTGGGCTAGTCGACTCACTCTAAGTCGAGTCGGTCAAGCAGTCGTCATGTCTCAGTCTGCTACACGGTCTCCGTACACGCATGCTCGTCTCCGGGAGGGTCCGCTCCATGAGCTATAGGTCGATACTCCAAATATCTCAACGTCCCACGAAGAAGTATCTCAAAGGACCGCCTCGTCATAGGGGTCTCAACGCAACAGACATCGCGTCAATCGGACGCCCAGTCTGTAAGTTACTAGCCTTTTCGTCCCAGGGGCCCGGTTGGTTTCGTGAGCGAACCAATTCCGGACGTATCTCAATTGTACGCCGAACTCTCATATGGTATACTCATAGGGACCGTTTCTCAACGTGATCATCAACGCCGCTGACGGTTTGTCAAACGGACGTCCAGTCTGAACGATATCAGCTTTTCCGTTCCATGGGCCCGGTTGGATTTCGGGTGCGATCCAACCCAGACAACATCCAACTATATCCAAATCTTGGGCGAAGTATGCCAAATGCTCCGTCTCATCAAGAGGAATTCAATGAAACAGACGGCGCGTCAATCGGACGCCCGGTCTGTGGGTTATTGGCTTTTTCGTTCCAGGGGCCCGGTTGGTTTTGTGAGCGAACCAACCCGACCCCACTCCGACGACATTCAAACCTCGAGAGGAGTAAGCCAAAAGATCCTTCTCACTTAGAGGAATCCATCAAAGTTGACGGCACATCAAACAGACTTCTGGTACTCACGTTACGAGCGTTTCCGCTCCGAGGGCCTCGTTGGTTTCGTGTACGAACCAACCAGGCCGAACCCAAAGTTCTCCAAAACATTCAGTGTAATATACCAAAACGACCGTCTCGGTCCAAGGATCGAGTTTCCGCTAACGGCGTGTCAATCAGAGGTCTACAGCTCAAGATATGGGCATTTGACCGAAAGTGGCCCGAAAACGGGGGCCTGGGCCCGGGGAGACCCGGCCCGACGCCCTGGGTCGGCCGAACCGGGTCTGACCCGGCTGGGCCCGGCCCGGCCCGGCCCGACCGGCTGGCCATGGCTCGGCCAGCGTGGCCAATCCGAATCGCGGAGAGGGGTGTCCCCCGCCCGCCGCTAATTGAGGCCGGCGGCGGATCCGCCGGCCGCCATCCCTCCGGCGGCGCGCCTCTGCCGCCTTCCGCAGACCACCGGATGCGCTCCAGTGGTCCGTTCCTCCTTCCGTCTTTGCCTATGGTCCCCCCGGGGCCCCACCTTCACTGCGAAGGGATTCAAACGCCCAAACGGCCTGCTTCGTCATCGCCCGTCAATCCGCATGTCAAAATGAAATGCTCCGTCTTCGTGGTTCTCCGGTGCGGCGTGCTGGCGCCGCGCCCCTTCGTCATGGCCCAACTCCATCTGCGGATGTCTTCGGTTTCTCCGACGTGGCGCGACGGCAGCGCATCTGTCACGACCCGACCTCGGGGCCGGTGCTGTGACTACCCCAAGCCCGCCTTTCATAGGCCAGGGGCTGGCGACTAGCACCAAGGCGTAAAATCCCAGTAAACAGGGAAGGCATTGCCTTTATAAGTAACAACCACACAGAGTCAGCAAGCGGAAAGTAAAGTGCAGAAAAGTAAAGGGGGGGGGGGCGGAAATACAAGCCCAACTGTAAAGTACAACTGAAAAGTAAAGTACAGCAACTGAAGAAAAGACGGCGGCCTCGTGTCGTCCACTGGCAATCCCACCTGAAGGGTGGGTACAGATAGCCTCCAGGCTCCTCGGGTCCCACGTCCGCTCCGAGCACGTCCCGCCCAGTGGTCCACCTCCAGGTGCCGTCCTGCTCCACGCCCCAACTGTGATCAGCGCTGTCCGTCGTCTGCATCCAACACAACAAGGTGCGGGCATAGCCCGTGCAGGGGTGAGTATAAGCTACTCAGTAAGGACCCCAAGACCCCTGAAGGTCTCCCGAAATCCACAAAGGATATAGCACAAAAGAAAGATGAAATCACGAAGTAACATCTGACTCGACTTAGGTATATTCCCATACATATACCTAAGTCCCCAATTCCAGCTCTGCTCACGAGCTCAAGAACAACTCAATCCACAAAGGAAAGCAAGACTCAAATCCACAAGGAGAGTAAACAGTAAAATCCACATAGGATAGTTCAACACAATCCACAAAGGAGAGTAACATACGATTCAGCTCAACCAGGTATACTTTTTTCAGATGACGTCAAAGATGATCACTGATCCATCTAAGTCGTCGGACCCATGAAGGATCGATAGGTACTAACCCCCGCAAAAGACCCACGTAGGATCGGGCTCACACAGAACCTGTAGGCACTGGCTCACACAGAACCGGTAGTAAGGACCCACATAGGATCGGGCTCACACAGAACCTGTAGCACTGATCCACGTAGGATCGCTGAGTGCAGTAGTCGACGCAGTCCACTGAGGATCTCTGCTCTGTCGTCGCCGCAGTCCACGAAGGATCTCTGCTCTGCCGTCGTCGCAGTCCACGGAGGATCTCTGCTCTGCCGTCGTCGCAGTCCACGGAGGATCTCTGCTCTGTCGTCGAAGTCACAGCCAGCGCTAGGGTTCCCGCACATAGCGAGCTCGTTTAGGAGGGTCCGCTCCACGAGCCGAGAGGCTGATACATCAACTGACACGTAGTCCGAAGTTGATGTATCCAAAAGTTCCGTATCGACAACAGGATCTCAACGCAACAGACGGCGCGTCAATCGGACGCCCGGTCTGAGAGTTATTGGCATTTTCGTCCCAGGGGCCCGGTTGGTTTTTGGGGAAAAACCAACCCGACCGTACTCCGCCTGTATCCGATCCTCGGGCGGAGTATGCCAAAAGTTCCGTCTCACTTAGAGAAAACTACCACAGCTAACGGTACGTCGATCGGACGTCCGTAGCTCAAGTTATGAGCGTTTCCGCTCCGAGGGCCCGGTTGGTTTCGTGTACGAACCAACCAGGCCGAACCCAAAGTCTTCCGAAACCTTGAGTATAATATACCGAAACGACCGTCTCGATCCAAGGATCGTGTATCCGCTGACGGTTCATCAATCGGAGGTCCCAGGCCCATGATATGGGCAAAAGACCGAAGAGGCCCGAAAACGGGGGTTCTGGGCCCGGGGCGACCCGGCCCGAACCCCCCCTGGGTCGGCCGAACCGGGTCGGCCCGACCCGGCCCGACCCGGCTAGGCCGGGTCCGGTCCGGCCTGGGCGCGGCCCGGCTGACCGGACCGGCCGGCTCGGCTTCGGCCGCGCGACCGAGTGAGCCGCCGCGGGTTTGACCCGCGGCTTTGGAGAAACGCAGCCCACGCGGGCCGCGTGCTGGCTGGCCGGACCGCGGACGCGGTCCGGCGGTTCGCCGCCGCCGCGGCTCGGCCGCGGCGGACTCTTCCGGCGGCGCGCCGGGCGCCGCCGCCTCCGGTCGCCGGCGCCGCCGCGCCGGCGACCCGCACCGCCGCCCCCTTCCGCGGGCCACCGGAGTTGCTCCGGTGGCCCGTTTTGCCTCCCGTCTGCACCGATGCTCCTCCCGGGGGCCGATCTTCACTGCCGGATCAACAGATCGCCCCTGCCGCGCGGTTCGTCATCGTCCGCCATATCCGCACAACAAAAGAGATCGGCGGAGGGTTGTCGGGTCTTGTTCGTTAGACCCGCACCCTCCGCGTTAGTCATAATCAACGGGAGGAAAGGCTACAACAATTTTTAATCAAAGATAAAAAATTGTTCACTCCTTTTCTTTTAAACGGCATTTCAATTTTTAATTAATTGAAATTATTCATGCCGGTTCTTTATTCAAAAGAAATAAGAACACGGGAATGAATCATCAAGAAAAATAAACCCCTACCTTGTCGTCGTCGTCGGACGAGAGGTCGTCGCGGGATCGCTCGTCGCGGAAGAAGGGGGGATCGTTGCGTCGTCGCGGTATCCGGCGTCGCGTCACCAATCTCCGGATCAAGAACAAACGGATTTAATTAATTAAATCCGTTGCCATGAATTTTTTTTCTAAAAAAAAAGAATTTAAACGATCTGATTCTCACCTTAGTTGCCGAACGAGGATCGGCCGCGGAAGAAGAGGCGTAGCCGAAGAACGTCGCGGGTAAAGCTCGTCGACGTCGTAGATCTCGGTGTGCGTCGTCGAATTTCGGTCGCTGGCGTTCTTCGCGTTCTTCGCGTTCTTCGCGTTCTTCGCGTTCTTCGCGGGGAGGGTGGAGGCTCAAAGAATCTCGCACAACGAGTAATCCTCCAAAGGAAAGAGTTGGTCTTATTTTATTATTTTTCCAACGAACGCAAACGCGTAAGTAACGACCCATTAAATTCGTTGAATTAATTCAACGAATGAAACAGCCCATTTAATTCACGAAATAAACCGCCCAATTAAATGGTCTGTTAAGAATTAAAGAAAATGTGTCGGTTGACTTTTCAGTTACATTGACGAGTTTTCGCGGGTGCGTTACTTAGCGAAAGAAACGGCGGGGCTCGTGCGGGCCCCATCTCACAAATATCCTACCAAGGGGGTAGGATATTTCCGGATAGCATCCTATCTAGTTCAACTCAGTTCAAGCCGTCTTTAAGTGGCTTCAAGTGGCTTCCAAGCAGCTTAAGTGAAATAGAATAAAGTTGTCGCACAAACTTTATTTTATTTCTGACTTAAAGCCGCAAAATTTAAAAACCACGTCTGAGCAAACGCAACTCTGGAAGAGGCGTTTCTAAGCAAATACCGGCGCTGCGATTTCATCGGTGCCCTCAGAATTTGATTCCGGGCACCGGTTCAGAAGATAGAAAAACCCGCTCGTCTGTTCACTGAACGTACCCGAGCCAAACTTCGGAAATTGATTCCGGGCACACCGGGCCTCGGAATCAGGTGCCGTCTGAAGCTGCGCTCTTGTAAAATTCCAAAGAAAATTAAGAAAAAAATTTCCTTGAAATTTGAGGGTCTTTACATTACTCCCACCTCAGGGCTTTACGTCCCCGTAAAGTTACATCAAAAACTAGGGGAACAAATGGTGGTACTGAGCATGCATCTGAGCCTCCAGCTCCCAAGTGCTCTCCTGGAGGTTCCCGTGCTGCCATCTGATGCGCACAAGAGGAATCGACCTCCCACGTAGGACCCGCTCCTGTCGATCCTCGATCTCCACTGGGACATCCGCAAAAGTCGCCCCATCGTCCACTTCCAGCTCCCCAAAGTCGATGATGTGCGTCGGGTCGTGCACGTATCTCCTCAGCTGAGACACGTGGAAGACGTCGTGCACCCGGTGCAACTGAGGTGGTAGATCCAGGCGATAAGCCACCTCTCCTATCCTGCTGAGGACCTGGAAAGGCCCGATGAAGCGTGGAGACAACTTGCCGCCTCGGCCAAATCTCCGTAAACCACGTCGAGGTGAGACACGCAAAAAGACGTGGTCGCCATCCTCGAACTCTAGTGGCCTCCGCCTCCTGTCAGAATATGACTTCTGCTGGCTCTGAGCTGTCCTCATCCTCTCCTGGATGATCTGGACCTTCTCTGTCGTGGCTCGGACCATCTCTGGTCCCACGAGTGCTGACTCCCCAGGGTCTGTCCAGCACAACGGTGATCTGCAGGGTCTGCCGTACAACGCCTCGTATGGTGCCATCCCGATGGTGGAGTGGTAGCTGTTGTTGTACGCGAACTCCATCAAGGGTAGGTGGTCCTCCCAGCTGCGACCAAAGTCGAGAACACATGCACGGAGCATGTCCTTGAGTGTCTGTATGGTCCTCTCCGTCTGACCATCCGTCTGATGGTGGAAGGCTGTGCTCAGATGGAGCCGCGTCCCGAACGCCTCCTGCAACCCCTTCCAAAGCCGGGAAGTGAAACGAGCATCTCGATCGGAGACGATAGACGATGGCACACCGTGAAGCCGTACGATCTCCTGGACGTAAAGACGTCCCAAGCTCTCCACTGAGCCCTGCTCTCTGATGGGTAAGAAGTGTGCCGACTTGGTGAGTCGGTCGACAATCACCCAAATGGAGTCGTGACCTCTGGAAGTGCGTGGAAGTCCAGTCACGAAATCCATAGATATGCCATCCCACTTCCACTCCGGGACCTCCAAGGGTTGTACCAAGCCTGCTGGTACCTGATGCTCTGCCTTCACCTGCTGGCAGGTGAGGCATCGTGAAACGAACTCTGCCACAGCTTTCTTCATGCCCGGCCACCAGTGCTGTCGCCTGAGATCCTGGTACATCTTCGCCACTCCAGGATGTACCGCCAAGGGAGAAGTGTGAAACTCTCTCAGCACCTCCTCTCGCAAAGCGACTGGTACGAAGGTACGTCCTCTGAAAAGGATTTCGTGCTCTGCTCCAAGGGAGAAGCCATCAGGCGCCTGACCTGAGGATATCAGTGCACGCCGGGTCTCACAGTCAGCGTCCTCACGCTGAGCCTCTCTGACCCGCTGTAGAAGTGGAGGAGAGACTGTGAGAGACTGAAGAAAGGCTGCTCCGTCTCTATCCACGAAGGATATCTGTAAGGAGGCTAGCTGCTCCGTCGCCTCCTCAAGTAGCTGAATGCCCGTCCTCCTGCTGAGGGCATCGGCTACCACGTTCCCCTTCCCAGGAGTATAGACTATCTCAAAGTCATAGTCCTGGAGGAACTCAAGCCATCTCCGCTGTCTCAGGTTCAGGTCCTTCTGAGAGAAGATATACCTGAGACTCTGGTGGTCCGAAAAGACTGTGAAGCGCTCGCCCATCAGATAGTGCCGCCAAGTCTTCAGAGCGAAGACCACTGCTGCTAACTCCAGGTCATGAGTGGCGTAGTTCTGCTCATGCGGCCTCAACTGACGTGATCTGTAGGCGATCACGGCCCGCTCCTGCATCAGGACGCATCCGAGTCCAGTCCCTGATGCATCGCAGTAAACTACGTATCCAACTCCCTCCTCAGGCAACCTCAAGATAGGTGCGCTGTTCAACCTCTGCCTCAGCTCCTGGAAGCTCTGCTGACATCTGTCTGACCACACGAAGGGTTTCCCCTTCTTTGTCAAAGCTGAGAGTGGTGCCGCAACTCTGGAGAAGTCTGGCACGAATCTCCGATAGTATCCGGCTAGGCCCAAGAAGCTCCGCACCTCTGTCACGCTCTTGGGTGGCTCCCAAGCTAGCACTGCCTCGATCTTCGCGGGATCCACTGCAACTCCCGCCTCAGAGATGACGTGCCCCAAGAAATGGACCTCACGTAACCAGAACTGGCATTTTGAGAGCTTGCCATAAAGCTGGTGCTCTCGGAGTGTGTCTAGCACAACTCGCAGGTGGTAGGCATGCTCCTCCTCAGTCGTCGAGTATACCAAAATGTCGTCAATGAAGACCACGACAAATCGGTCGAGGTATGGCTGGAAGATCCTGTTCTTGAGGCTCATGAACACCGCTGGAGCATTGGTTACGCCGAATGGCATAACCAAGAACTCATAATGGCCATACCGACACCTGAAGGCCGTCTTCTGCACGTCCTCGTCTCGAACTCTGAGCTGATGATAGCCTGACCGGAGGTCTATCTTCGAGAACCACCGCGCTCCCTTGAGCTGATCGAAGAGGTCATCAATCTGTGGCAGCGGATACTTGTTCCTCACTGTCACCTGGTTCAGGCGACGATAGTCGACACATAGTCGCAAGCTCCCGTCCGCCTTCTTGGCGAACAAAATCGGGGAAGCCCAGGGTGAAACACTGGGACAGATAAACCCCTTGCTCTGCAAGTCCTCCAACTGTACCCGCAGCTCCCGAAGCTCGGTGGGGGCCATCCGATATGCTGGAGTAGATATCGGGGCTGTCCCGGGGTACAAGTCGATGTAAAAGTCTACCTCTCTACGAGGAGGTAGCCCTGGAACGTCGTCGGGAAAGACGTCCACGTACTGGTCCACCACTGCAGGAAAAGCTGGACTCCGCACGTCCACTGCTCCTAGGATGAGGCTAGCCAACTGATGAGAGATGGGCTGCGCTCTCCTCCGCGGAAGTCCATCCTGTGCTGCAAAGGTTCCCATCTCGCCGGTGAAGGTAAACCTGCTCCCGTCGGTGCAAACACATCGCACCTTGCGCCTAAAACAGTCGATCTGGGCATGAACAGTGGATAGCCAATCCATGCCCAAGATGACGTCGTAAGGCCTCGACGCCGCTACAAGGAGATCCCAGCCGAATCTCTCGCCTCCTAGAGTAAGCTCACACTGCCGGCACCAGTGCGTAATCATCGAGTCTACTCCCATAGGAGTCTCTAGCCGTAAGGATCGAGCCAACGGCTCAGTCGGAATCTCCGAGCTCCGAACAAGGGCAGAGGCTATGAAAGAGTGACTCGTTCCTGTGTCTATAAGTACTGCAGCAAGGGTGGAATAGACACAGATCGTACCTCGAATCATCTCTGGCAATTCGGGGTCGTAGGCCTCCACTGCCTGGAGCTGGGCCTGTCCCTGCCCGCCAGCTCCATGTGGTCGAGGTGGCCCTCCTGGTGGTGGTGGGGGTAGAGCCTGGAAGCGTCGCCCACCACCCGCTGCTCGGCCAGCTCCTCTGCCTCGTCCGCCTCCTCCCTGCGGACCGCCATGGTCGACCCTCTGCCTCTGCCTGGGTGGCCCCTCCACCGTCTGCTGCTCCTCTGGTCGGCGAGTCGGGCAGTCACGAGCCATGTGACCCTGCCCGCCGCAGGAGTAGCACAGCCTGCCTCTCGGAAGGCTGGCACTCCACTGTGTGCCCTGCACTGCTGAGCCGGTGTCCTGAGGCCGTCTGCGTGGGGGTCTGGTCTGCCTGGACCCGAGAGTCATCCGTCGGCTACCTGCTGCCGAAGACTCAGCTACCTGCCGCCCTGCGCTAGGTCTCGCTGCTGAAGAAGGCTCTTCCAGGAAGCTCTCGATCAGGAGGGCTCGCTCCAGCACTCCCGCCTGGGTCGGAATGCTGAGGGAGATCAGTGACGCCCGAATCTCCTGTCGCAAGCCCTGCTCGAAGGTCCGGGCCCGGAAGAAGGGGTCCCGTACCATGTCGGTTGAGTAGCGAGATAGGTCAGTGAACCTCGCCGCGTACTGAGCGACCGTCATGCTGCCCTGGCGCAGCTGGAGAAGCTCCTGGATGCGCACCGCTCGGAGGGTGGCCGGGACGAACTCAGAGTGGAAGAGGCTCTCGAAGTCCGCCCAGAGCAAGGATGCCTCATCATGAACCTGGAGCATCAGGCTCCACCATCGTCCTGCCGCTGCCTGCAGGAGGCTCGCTCCGAGAATCACCATGAGATCCGCTGGTGTCCTCACTAGCCTAAAGATCGGTACCACCGCCTCTAGCCAGTCCTCGGCGGCCTGGGGGTCCGCCTCACCGCGAAACCTGGGCGGTCGCTGGCTCTGAAACTCATGCAGTGCCCTGGGGCGACGTGCATCGTCAGCGTCTGGTACTGGCAGCATCGGTGGCTCGGCGGGTAAAGCTACCGCCGGTGCCACTGCTGGCAAAGGGCCCTGCACCGAGGCCTCGTCGCTCGGTGGGCTGTCGTCGTGCCCTACACTCGGAACCCTAGCTGGCTGTCATCGCGGGGCCATCCTGAAAAGGAGAACAAGAGAACCACAGTCAGAACAGTATACCTGGTGAGCTGGCACAAGTAATCACAAGGAAAACTTGAGACTTTCATAAAGCAGATCAGTATACCCGGTGAGCTGACACAAGTAATCACAAAGAAAACTCGAAACACACACGCAATCAATGTTTTCATGCATTAAGTTGGAAATCAGGAGTCAGGGTCCTGGTGTACGGATACGTCGGCCGCCGCACCAACACTGGGCTCCCTGAACTGATAACCACACTCAATACACTAAACACTCTTGCTTCATATGGAAAGAAAGGACGATCAGAGTCTGCGGTAGAACCGACCGCCTCTGATACCAATTTGTCACGACCCGACCTCGGGGCCCGTGCCGTGACTACCCCAAGCCCGCCTTCCATAGGCCAGGGGCTGGCGACTAGCACCAAGGCGTAAAATCCCAGTAAACAGGGAAGGCATTGCCTTTATAAGTAACAACCACACAGAGTCAGCAAGCGGAAAGTAAAGTGCAGAAAAGTAAGGGGGGGGGGGGGGGGGCGGAAATACAAGCTCAACTGTAAAGTACAACTGAAAAGTAAAGTACAGCAACTGAAGAAAAGACGGTGGCCTCGTGTCCTCCACTGGCAATCCCACCTGAAGGGTGGGTACAGATAGCCTCCAGGCTCCTCGGGTCCCACGTCCGCTCCGAGCACGTCCCGCCCAGTGGTCCACCTCCAGGTGTCGTCCTGCTCCACGCCCCAACCGTGATCAGCGTTGTCCGTCGTCTGCATCCAACACAACAAGGTGCGGGCATAGCCCGTGCAGGGGTGAGTATAAGCTACTCAGTAAGGACCCCGAGACCCCCGAAGGTCTCCCGAAATCCACAAAGGATATAGCACAAAAGAAAGATGAAATCACGAAGTAACATCTGACTCGACTTAGGTATATTCCCATACATATACCTAAGTCCCCAATTCCAGCTCTGCTCACGAGCTCAAGAACAACTCAATCCACAAAGGAAAGCAAGACTCAAATCCACAAGGAGAGTAAACAGTAAAATCCACATAGGATAGTTCAACACAATCCACAAAGGAGAGTAACATACGATTCAGCTTAACCAGGTATACTTTTTTCAGATGACGTCAAAGATGATCACTGATCCATCTAAGTCGTCGGACCCACGAAGGATCGATAGGTACTAACCCCCGCAAAAGACCCACGTAGGATCGGGCTCACACAGAACCTGTAGGCAGTGGCTCACACAGAACCGGTAGTAAGGACCCACATAGGATCAGGCTCACACAGAACCTGTAGCACTGATCCACGTAGGATCGCTGAGTGCAGTAGTCGACGCAGTCCACTGAGGATCTCTGCTCTGTCGTCGCCGCAGTCCACGAAGGATCTCTGCTCTGCCGTCGTCGGAGTCCACGGAGGATCTCTGCTCTGCCGTCGTCGCAGTCCACGGAGGATCTCTGCTCTGTCGTCGAAGTCACAGCCAGCACTAGGGTTCCCGCACATAGCGAGCTCGTTTAGGAGGGTCCGCTCCACGAGCCGAGAGGCTGATACATCAACTGACACGTAGTCCGAAGTTGATGTATCCAAAAGTTCCGTATCGACAACAGGATCTCAACGCAACAGACGGCATGTCAATCGGACGCCCGGTCTGAGAGTTATTGGCATTTTCGTCCCAGGGGCCCGGTTGGTTTTTAGGGAAAAACCAACCCGAACGTACTCCGCCTGTATCCGATCCTCGGGCAGAGTATGCCAAATGTTCCGTCTCACTTAGAGGAAACTACCACAGCTGACGGTACGTCGATCGGACGTCCGTAGCTCAAGTTATGAGCGTTTCCGCTCCGAGGGCCCGGTTGGTTTCGTGTACGAACCAACCCGGCCTGAACCCAAAGTCTTCCGAAACCTTGAGTATAATATACCGAAACGACCGTCTCGATCCAAGGATCGCGTAGCCGCTGACGGTTCGTCAATCGGAGGTCACAGGCCCAAGATATGGGCAAAAGACCGAAGAGGCTCGAAAACGGGGGTTCTGGGCCCGGGGCGACCCGGCCCGAACCCCCCCCCCCCCCCTGGGTCGGCCGAACCGGGTCGGCCCGACCCGGCCCGACCCGGCTAGGCCGGGTCCGGTCCGGCCTGGGCGCGGCCCGGCCGACCGGACCGGCCGGCTCGGCTTCGGCCGAGCGGCCGAGTGAGCCGCCGCGGGTTTGACCCGCGACTTTGGAGAAACGCGGCCCGCGCGGGCCGCGTGCTGGGTGGCCGGACCGCGGACGCGGTCCGGCGGTTCGCCGCCGCCGTGGCTCGGCCGCGGCGGACTCCTCCGGCGGCGCGCCGGGCGCCGCCGCCGCCTTCCGCGGGCCGCCGGATTTGCTCCGGTGGCCCGTTTTGCCTCCCGTCTGCGCCGATGCTCCTCCCGGGGGCCGATCTTCACTGCGGGATCAACAGATCGCCCCTGCCGCGCGGTTCATCATCGTCCGCCATATCCGTACAACAAAAGAGATCGGCGGAGGGTTGCCGGGTCTTGTTCGTTAGACCCGCACCCTCCGCATTAGTCATAATCAACGGGAGGAAAGGCTACAACAATTTTTAATCAAAGATAAAAAATTGTTCACTCCTTTTCTTATAAACTGCATTTCAATTTTTAATTAATTGAAATTATTCATGCCGGTTCTTTATTCAAAAGAAATAAGAACACGGGAATGAATCATCAAGAAAAATAAACCCCTACCTTGTCGTCGTCGTCGGACGAGAGGTCGTCGCGGGATCGCTCGTCGCGGAAGAAGGGGGGATCGTTGCGTCGTCGCGTCGCCAATCTCCGGATCAAGAACAAACGGATTTAATTAATTAAATCTGTTGCCATGAATTTTTTTAAAAAAAAAAGAATTTGAACGATCTGATTCTCACCTTAGTTGCCGAACGAGGATCGGCCGCGGAAGAAGAGGCGTCGCCGAAGAACGTCGCGGGTAAAGCTCGTCGACGTCGCAGATCTCGGTGTGCGTCGTCGAATTTCGGTCGCCGGCGTTCTTCGCGTTCTTCGCGTTCTTCGCGTTCTTCGCGGGGAGGGTGGAGGCTCAGAGAATCTCGCACAACGAGTAATCCTCCAAAGGAAAGAGTTGGTCTTATTTTATTATTTTGCCAACGAACGCAAACGCGTAAGTAACGACCCATTAAATTCGTTGAATTAATTCAACGAATGAAACAGCCCATTTAATTCACGAAATAAACCTCCCAATTAAATGGTCTGTTAAGAATTAAAGAAAACGCGTCGGTTGACTTTTCAGTTACTTTGACGGGTTTTCGCGGGTGCGTTACTTAGTGAAAGAAACGACGGGGCTCGTGCGGGCCCCACCTCACAAATATCCTACCAAGGGGGTAGGATATTTCCGGATAGCATCCTATCCAGTTCAACTCAGTTCAAGCCGTCTTTAAGTGGCTTCAAGTGGCTTCCAATCAGCTTAAATGAAATAGAATAAAGTTGTCGCACAAACTTTATTTTATTTCTGACTTAAAGCCGCAAAATTTAGAAACCACGTCTGAGCAAACGCAACTCCGGAAGAGGCGTTTCTAAGCAAATACCGGCGTTGCGATTTCATCGGTGCCCTCAGAATTTGATTCCGGGCACCGGTTCAGAAGATAGAAAAACCCGCTCGTCCGTTCACTGAACGTACCCGAGCCAAACTTCGGAAATTGATTCCGGGCACACCGGGCCTCGGAATCAGGTGCCGTCTGAAGCTGCGCTCTTGTAAAATTCCAAAGAAAATTAAGAAAAAAATTTCCTTGAAATTTGCGGGTCTTTACAGCATCCTTGTTCTTTCTTTCACGGCATGGCGCGACGGCGTCGCGTAATACTTGCCGTGTGATTCTCGCATGGTGCGACGACACCACACCATTCCGTTCCATCCATAAGAATCAAACATGAACATAGGAGGGGGTTTGGCTGTGTTTGTGCGGTCCGGCCCCCCTCTCGTTAAACGATAACATCTAGTCGAAAAATCCACAATGATCGATAAACTAGAATCATGAATGGAAAATAATTAAATAAAATAATCCCCTACCTCGGTTCAGGAACGGTGCACGTCAATCGAGTTGCGGAAGACGAGCGTCGCGGAAGTCGAGCGTCGTGGAAAACGAACGTCCATTCCATTGTCGTCGAGGTGCGTTCGAAGCGAAAACTTCGTTGGAAGAAGACTTCACGTTCTTCGGCGGAGATGATCCTCGTTGAAGAATGGTGTTCTTCACGTTCTTCATCGGTGTTGAAGAAGAAGAAGACTTCAAACTTAGCCTTTTCTCTCCGAAGTCTCCACCACAAGAACAACTAACCCCAAAATAAAATAATACTCCCACTTATTTTATTAACCCAATATAGGTTTTGAATTTCAAGAGTTTGAAAATTCAAAACCCACATTTAACTCACTTAAGTTATTAACATAAGATGTTATAAAATTAAGGAGGTGATAAGTTAACAAAACTTAAATGGGGGATTTAGAGGCGTTAGGAAAGTGAGGGGTTAAGTGGGTTAGGGAGTTTAAGGAATTTGATAAGGTGGGGGGTTCGTGTGGGACCCACCCTTTTAAATATCCTCACATGGGATGTTGGATGGATGTGGACCCACCATCATCTTCCCATGGGAGAAGTTAACCACATAACATGAAATAAAATTGATTCAACAATTTTCTTCACTTTTTTTAATTAAACCCCAAAAATTATCTTCTTCTCCCACCCAAATGAAACTATGGTAAAGGTTCCCTTAAGCGATTACCGGCGTTGCAAGTTCATCGGTGCCATCAAATTTCAATTCTGAGCACCGGTTCAAAAGATAGAAATTCTCGCTCGCTCGTTCACTGAACTTACCTGAGCCAAACTTCGGAAATTAATTCCAGGCACACCGGGCCTCAGAATCAGGCGCAGTCAGTAAATGCGTTCTTATAAAATTTCAAAGAAAATTAAAAAAAAATTACTTGAAATTTCCTGGTCTTTAAAGTGTCTCTAATTGACACCAATATAATAAAAATAGATGTCATAATTTGGTGGTGACATTTCCCTTTCCCCTTCCATCTTATTAAGAATAAATTTTATTATCCCAATTTTCGATGTGGGTTTTCCACAAACATATTTTTCAATTTTTTATCGTTTATCTTCAAAGAAAATTCTCAAATTTTAAGAATGAAATTTATTTGAGGATGGATAATGTAACACCCTAATATTTCATAGTATGTTATCTCTTCAATGTAATTCAATAATTTTTGCTACATGCAAAACTGAGTTCTAGTGCACCACGACTTACCAAATTAGCTGTAAAAAACAGCAGTAATGAATAATATTAACTGATTTTTTAATTTTATATACTCAATATATTTTTAGAATCCATATTATTTCTTTCGTAGAAATAATATAAGAACAAAATCACTTTTTCCAGATAAAAGATTTATTTTTCAAAAAATGAAATTTTACCGCTATTAAATGGTGATCTATTTTTAAAACAAATATTTGTGACTTTCATATATTAAATTTAATGAAATTAAATTATTATTTATATTTGGAACATGAAAATTTAGTCTGTGTAAAATTTTGGATTTTTTATGGTAACGTTCATATTTTGTTGAATAGTGAAAAAATACTAAATTGTAATTGTAAACAACTTTTTTAGTCGAAATAATTTATACTGTTAAATAATAAAATTGAGCGGTTTTAAAGTATAATTATATTATATTTTTATCATTTAATATAATTTAGTTCATTGGATATAATTTCACATTTAAACAGATCATAAACAAGTGTAAATCTTTTGATAGTTATTATTTCTTAAAAATATGCTTTCTATTTTGACAACGGGAATTACTTTTAAACTAATTTCTGCCTCATCTGTGTCTTGAATTTGAAATAATAGATTCCATAAATGGATTCAGGAGTTTGATATTGTGTAAATTTATGAAATTTATTTTTAGACATTTTTAATATTTAATTCGATAAATATTTTATTTACCGTGGTTAAAGGTTAAATCTGGTAAATAAGGGTAATCAAATATATTTATAATAACAATAAATTACCATAAAATATGTCGTATTCCTATTGGTTGATACATGTATTACCATGGCCATCAATCAGTTGATTTTTTGACCCCATGGATCCACGTGACAATGATAATATAACATTATATTAATTAAATTAAGGTAAAGACAAAACTTATATAAAAAATATCTATTAGTAAAACAATTTTTACATTATGGAATATAATTTATCTTCTCATCTATAAATTTTCAACTGAAAGATAATATTATTTATACATAATGGAATTTTTTATTATTTTTAGTTAATAAATAAATAATATTATTTATAACACACTAATGATTTAATGTTTACACCATTAATAATTGATTTAAATAAATAAGATTATAAAAATTAAAACAATATCCAAAACATATATAATTCTTATTGGATGATTTTATTTATAAAATGATTCTTCTAATTTTTGTCTAATTAATTTTGGACATTTAGAAACCTAAAATAAATGAATAATAATATAATATCTTTAGACATTCTTGAAGAGCCCCACCCTTCAATTATAAAAATCCATCACCACTATCCCATTACTCACACCTCTCAAGACCCTTGGATAATCTAACATCTTCCAAATAAATCTACCAACATTCATATATTCTTTATGAAAGCCTTACAATATGCATAATTAAATTCAAGTAATTATTTTTGTTCAAACCAAATGGAGTCACCTTATTTAAAGGTAACATATCCTCTAATGTTATTTTCTATTATTTTACTTCTCCAACCCGATAAAAACTATTTATTCTGTTATATTATAAATATACCATTATCCTAAATATAATAGTTTGTTTTTATGAGAATAATTTGAACTACACATACAAACACCTCCATTTAATATGTGTAGTAAATATTGATTCAATGGAATATAAACTACTACCTCACGAAACGATGATTGTTCAATCTTCTAATACCACCTATTATGGTGGCTATTATGATGAAACTGTAATTATATATGAGATTCATGATATTTATTTTATATATAATATTCTCTGTTTCTATTTTATAGCATACCATTATTCTTTTCATTTTTTATATATCTGATAATTTCATTTGAGGAAGTGTCTACTACCACCACTGAATGTGATATGACTCATTCGTGCCATACAAAGAATGTATAATGGATTGTTTTAATGAACTATTGTAACATATATATAATGTTATATTATATATTAATAATAATATACCTATATATAATTTAGTTTTCCTTCATTTTAAAATATAAAAATGCAATGTATGTAGCGTTCATGCGTACGTAAAGATTATCGTCTCCAAAACTACATTGAGATTCATTCTCCATCGTATCCATTCAAGAATAATTAAAATTTGATTATAAAAAATAATGTCTAAGAACATAATATAATTTTATATATGAATCAAATACATTATATCCATAACCATCACATCTTACGTAACATAATATATAAAGGAAAAACCAATCATTTAACACCCGAAAAAATGATACTACAAAAATATTATTAACAAAAAAATATTAGAGTATCATATATGATGTTATATTTATGTGTGTGGTTCTTGTATAATTTAATAAAAATTATTTAAATATTATACATGCAGTTAATGTACCCTTAACCAAGGAAAATATGAAGGTAAAGATTAATTTTATAATCTCTTTATTATATGAGGTTATTTTTACGTTGGTGACTAATGGGGCCATTTAATCATCAACTTCTATGTTTCTTCAAAATTTATTTCAAAAAATTTTCACTATTTACTTTAATATCTGTTAAAGACGTTTATACCCTTGTTTTAATTTTTATAAAATGGTTTTAATTCAATATTTATGTCATTTTCCAAACAAGGTACTTTATGCCTTTTCAAAAAATTAAGGTAAGAATGTTTTTAACTAATACGGTGGGTGCGGTTATTATCCCCTGTTATAACACAATTGAAGCTTCCCTTATCATCTTATAAGTATATTTTCAGAATAAAAGTTTTCTTTTCTAATTATATGAATTTCAAATGATTTCAAAATAGAAAGATATATTTCTCTCAAAAATTTTTGATTTCATCAATGTCATCATCCTTTAATGTATTTTATACCGGGTTGATGTTGATTTATTATGATAAAAATAATCTATATTGTATTAAAGGTTTTTTGATATTTTTGACTGTGTTTGGGTTATTTTTATAACATTCATTGTTTATGGTTACTATATTAACATTTCATAATCTAGTTTTCATATGAATGATTATGTAATGTTTCATCATTTTTTATGAGGAATGCATTGGGCTTATTAAGTGATGGGTTTATCCCACTATAGCTCCTCAATTAATTGGTAGGTCTCATTAAAAAATCTATTGTCTTGGAATAAGGCCTTGAGAAAATATTATTTGTATTATTTGCACGAGGCATTGACTATATATTTATGTTGTCCGATATTATGCATTTTATCATTAGGAAATTAGCTATTGATATATCATGTGATTATTTAACTAGTATAATCTCTCTATGAATATGTAATTAGAATTATTTTATTTATTTTTTTCATAATAGGCTGATGTTTAATTTTAAAAGTCTTTTGATTTAGTTTTATACATTTCCTTAAATGTTTAGGCCTTTTTTGATGTTTCCTCTATATTGTTATCCATACTGAGCATCTGAGCTCACCCCTTTCTATGTTTTATTTTTCCCAATATGTGAAGAAGTATTTTATGGTTGAACTATAGAGATAGACTAAGCGATATTTGTGTGTTAAATGGGGACAAAATTTTGTAGTTGTTTTTTTCTCACGATGTAATGTAATACTTATGTTTGTATCTTGTACTTCCAAGGCTACTAAACTAATCAGTTTTTTGGGACATGATTCTTTGTATCATTCCAATGTATTAATATAATACACCAAATCAGGGTAACTGGGGTTGGGGTGTTACACTGTTTGTTCTCAATTTCAATTTATTAGGTTATATATTAATTACCCTATTCACATGAACAAACAAGAAATGTGAATACACAAATAAACCACCATTTAACTTAATAAAAACCACTTTCAAAATTCAAACTCACACTGAATCCATTTTAAAACATATCTTGAACCACTCTCACAATTTGATAAACTGATTGCACAATTTATGGAACACATACAAGAGGAAAAAATGTATAACACTTTAAACACAACCTATTTCCTTAATTAATTATTTTTTCAACACACATGAAACATATAACCCAATGATAACACAATTTTCACCAATCACACATTTTTTTAAATGATTAGATTAATCACCACAATTAAGAGCATACAATACAAGACCATTTTTTTAAATAATCAACTATCATTAAACATGAATTTCAAACTATTTTCATAACATACTCTGAACCATATAATTCAACCATAGATCACATTTACACGCTCAATGATTCATATCAATATCATCTTAAAATGGACAATAATGAAACCAAATTCCTCAATCTTGGAAACATCTGAAAATTAGTGTGAATCCATTACCAAACATCATGAAAACTCTATAAATAATTTACCAAACCATAAAAATCATGATAAACCAAAATAATAAGGATTCAACCAAAAATATTTCCCTCAAATTGATGGAGAAAAAAACAAAAATAAATACAGAAGATATACCCTAGAAATATGGATAAATGTAGTGGAAAAGGCTTGCATGATGTTTCCATGATGTTCCCCCACCAAAAAACATCCATGTATTGAAGATAAATGGCTCCATTAAATCTTAGAAAAGGATCCCACTATTGAAAATATGGAATTTGGTGGATGGGAGTGGTTTATGGTTAAAAATAAAAGAGGTATAATAGGTAAAAACCCAATTATTAATGAACTAGATTGTAACACATTTATTTTTCATGTTTTTGAAAACCATGAAAATTTTTCACATATCTCTCTATCCAATAGGAACGAGTCACATGGTTACCACACATGGATTGAAAATCTACGTGACAATTGTGTTGTTTCCCACTATCCAAAAATTCCAATTTGTTCCACGGTTTCTTGGGCAAGGAACATGGTTGTCCCTAACAATGTGAAAATCAGGATCCCCATTATATAAGACACAAAATATCGGTTTTTATTCAAATCTTTTCTGGGAAACACATGGATAAAAACTATAATGAAAATAAATAATGAAATTCTTCCAAATGAAATCTTTTATATGAAAAAAGTTTAATTTTTTTTTGGATTATTATTAACGAACCCTTGTAATTTCAATAGGTATAAGGTTAATCATAAGAAAACATCCCTAATGGTTTTACTAAATAGAGTAAGTGGTTTTAATTAAATATAGCCAAATCAAGTTACAAAAATTGAATATGGAAAATAAACAACTATAAATTAGGGTAATAACATTAATAAGGTCACATTGGGTTGGACCTAATCATCGCATAGTGCATGGAATCATTACTTGATGTGCTACTGGATTGACACTTCTATGGGGTATTATTTGGAAAATGCAATAAATCATTATGAAATAATATTAAGGGAAAAAATACACATAATATTATACATTAGAAACTATATTATTGATTGATTCATGGAAATTCATACATTAAATGAAATATTATATATCACATAATTTTTTATGTTTTCCAATTTTTGTCTTTAATAGTCTAAAAAATGTCACCTCTAATTGCACATATGATTTGGTTAATGGATCTATATCGGATAAACTGAGATAATAACCAATGTGTGTTGAAATGTGATGAATATACAATTAGATTAAAAACCCAATGACAGTAGCATTCTAGAAAATCCTGGTAATAATTTATAAATTAACTCACATTCTGATCAAAAAAAATTAATTTGGATGAATTTTGAAATTCTAAAAAGAAGTCAAAATTTGGAATTGTGACCATTATGATAAAACTACCTCCAAATTTTATTTGATCAATTTATCCATTAGTCATGTAAAAATAGATCACTCCATTGAAATGATCATATTCACAATTCTATTATTCGAGAAAGAGAAAGTCGTGTTAGGGGTTTTTCATATTGAATGTGAAGTTGATCAAGGATATACATTGATCAAAATAACAAAGATTGTGGAGGATATCAAAGAAGTGGTTTCGAATGAATTACATAAATTTAATCATGAATAAAATTTTATTGAAACATTATAACTTTAAATTTTGAATGATTTACATATCCTTATGCATAAAGATAATGAATCATTTATGGAATACCTTTCAATTGTCACACTACATTCATAATAATAACATATATTCTTCATTTCCCTATAAGAGAAATTTATTCCACTTATTTGGTGGGATAGATTATATTTTACAAAAGGATATGGAAATTTGAGACATTTAAATCTATGGGAAAAGTTTATGATGTTACCTAATACAGGAAATAGAGTATAAGGCCTTAGCCTTAAACCTTAAATAATCTTGAGTTATTACAAGATTACACATTGATGATCTTTTCAGGTTTAGAGTTTTAGAGAATTACATCATAAAACTTGCATTACATTCCACATTTAAACAAAGTGGTTACATAAAATATAGTATTCATTTTTCCCGTCAACAGAAACATATTTAAAATAAAACATGGATCCTTTCTTGACACTTCCTTGACACTATCATCATATCATGTACCCTTCCCTTGACCTGTGAAAAACATTTCAAAAACTTGGGATGAGCATAAAAAGCTCAGTAAGGGTTATAAAAATATGGAAAGGAAAAATGAGGTCATATATACATAAGAATGAAATCATACTTTACCCATAATACATAGGCACTTTTAAATACCTCATCAAATCATGAATAAAACATAGAAATCATAATACATAAAGGTAACTTGAGGCATTCATAACATTCTTATGTAGGGTGTAACCCTCTTGGTTACGTTTGGAATACCCACCACAGTATATTCCCTAAATCTCTTCAGAGAATCCTTAACGTTTCACCCCTTCGCATTACCCAATGCATTGGAGAGCTATATCGGGCTCACCCACCCTTAGTTTATCACAGAACCACCCGTCTTCATAACAATGCCCATGAACCATAACATAATCTTATCACATAAAACATGCATAAAAGAAACATAACATTTCCACCTTTAAATAACAAGATATCAATACAATACATTGATATAAAAACACTATGAAAACCATTTTCAATACCATAATAATATAAAATTAAAACATGGTATTTATTTTTCTTTTTTAAACAAAAGGTATGGCTTGTAGAGTAAGTCGAAACTCAAATAATGGTCACGGAGGCGAAGAAGTCGTTGTCGCCACATACGTACGACAAAAACATTCCCTTTTGTCGTTTAGTAAAATGATTTTTATAAAAAAAATATTCCTTTCGGATAAACGTAAAAGTCAAAGGCTTTATACACCATATAAAAGAAGGTTGTGTATAAAACAAAATATGCCTCAATGAAAGGAGATTGAGACGAAGTCCCATACAAAGACGGTATCCTTGGATTAAGGATAAATCAATGACATAATTATGTGTGACAAACTAATACACCAAATATAAGTGGATATTAAGTGTAAAAAATCAGAGGTTATTCACACATATTCATAGAACGACATATTCAAGGAGTAAAAGATTATCCCAAATAATCAAAATTGGTTTAAGAAGTTCCCTTGCAAAACTTTGACAGCCTAACGACGTCACTAAAAAATTCAGAAAATGAGTTGATGAGAGATAAAAAGGGTATCTCATCACTTGGAAATAAAATTTAAATCACTAAGGATATAGAAGAACATATCCCAACATAATGTTATGTGAATTAAAAGACATAACAAAATATGTCTTTTAAAAAGTGGAGGGTGAATGGTTCCCTTACTGATATGGGTATCTTTCGAAACATACACCCCGTCAAAGAAGGAAAATACAACATTGATGTAAATACTCATAAATGAAATTATATTACACAATGAGTAAAATAATGGGCAGTACATACACCACTCAAATGAAATTGTGGAAAATGTAGCATAAATCTCACGGGAATAAAAGTGAGATGAAAAATCCCTTACGAAAACTCGGCAGCCTAACGGCGCCACTTAAAACATCCAAAATGGATTGATGAGATCAAATAGGGTATCTCATAATATTAAAATAAAATGTAAATCAAGAGGAATATATATAACATCCCCCATAATATCAAAGAGGAGCTTAAAAGAAGTGACATAAAGGGGAGTACTTAAAAAGAAAGAGAGAGGTTAGATCTCTTACGAAAACTCGGCAGCCTAACGGCGCCACTCAAAACTTCCAAAATGGATTGATGAGAGAGAATACGGTCTCTCATCATATGAACATAAAAATTACAGTAATAGTAATATAAAATAATATCCCAATAACACGAATGATGAGCTTTTAAAAGGAATTACATAAAAGAGTGTACTTTAAAAGAAAGAGAGGAGTCAGATCCCTTACCGCATGTCCAACTTGTCTTGTTCATTTTTATATATTACTGAATAATAAACTTTGGTCAATTTATAATTTCTTAAGGAACTCCTATAAAGATTATTATTCAGTTCATATCACATATTATAATTTTATAATAATTGTTTAATAATGTTAGTTCATATCATATGTTTTTGCTGATGTTTGGTACATGAGTCAAAAATGAACTTGTTTAAAAAATGATTGTCCATTTAGTTATAAGTAAATAATTTCCAGAATATTATTAATGATTAGAATATCATATATATCCAGTACATATTTATACTATTCCATATCATTTGGAGATAAAAAACGAAAATCACCGTTCATGGAGACGGTAGGACGTACATACACATGAACACTACTTTCATTTTTTTCATTTTTATATTAATGGAATTAAAAATAAATGATATATATATATATTATAATTCCAGTATAATGTTTATGTTATATAGGTCACATATGTTCATTAATTTCATTCTTTATATATTCCATGTATTGCATGTACGAGTCACATCACTTGAGGGGGTGGTAGTACGCACATCCTCATATGAAATTATCGCATTTAAACAACATGAAAAGAATAATGGTATGGTTTAAATATAAAATAAAGACGAATATAGTAAACATAAATAACATATATATCATATATAAAATACAGTGAAATAATAATGGCGACCATTAAAGGTGTTAAAAGAATATTGAACAGTCATCGTTTCGTGAGGCAGAAAATCGTCAACCACAGAAATAGTATGTTCTTTAATCATTAGACGAATGTGTGTGTAAGTGTAGCTCTATTAATTCTTATAAAAACATCCTAGTATATTTAAGATACTGGAGTTGTTACAAAAGAGATGAATAAAAAGAGTTTATGGGGTTGGAGAAGCAAAATAAAACAAAAGGACACAAGTGAAGACATTACCATAAAATCGGGTAACTCCCTTTGGTTTGAGGTCAAAGGCTTCCTTGGGAAGCCTTCTGCCCAAGTTGAGGCTTCAAGAAGTTAGAGAGGGATGTTGAGAGACAAAATGGGCTGGGGTTGGCCGAGACAAAGGCTTTGGAAGTGTGGGTAAGGAGGTAGAGGTGGGGGCCCTTTATAAGAGGAGAGGAGGGGCACTCCTGGAATGTAAAGTAATGTTACTTTATTTTAGAATGAGTTTCGGATTTTAATGGTCCCAAATTGATGTGTTTCGAGTATAAGGTGATAATGGTTAGAAATCCACACATCCAATAGGTTTTGGACATGTTTAGGTCATATATTTTACATTATCGTTTCATTTTATTTAAATCCATTATTAATGAGGTAATCGTTGCATCATCATGATGTCAAAAATAATTTAATATATATAATGTATAAATTTTTTTAAAAAAAATATCATTATGTAGGAAACAATATTATCTTTCTAATTAATATTTATAATCAAAAATATGACTTGTATAACCCCATGTAAAAATTGTTTTATTAAAACATCTCATGTGTGTGTCATTTTTACTTTAACATTAAATAAAAAGGTATTTATGTCATTTTCCAACAAAAGTGGCTCCATGGGGTCTCCAAGTTGACCCATGGATTTTTTTTGTCGGCAATGACACATCCAATGATGGCAGGACATGTTTCTAGGTCATTTCTTTTTATTAAAACATTATTCTTACCTTAAACTACACTAATTACCACTAATCGCGATTAAACACTTAATAAGTTACTATTCACAAAAAAAATTATTTTAATCCCATTGAACCACATTTTACTTCTTAATGACAACCATTTATGTCGAATTTTTTGAATTCAAAACACAAATATGGAAAAATTTCATTTAAACGGAAAATCAGTTTTTATAAGTACAACTTAGTGGTTTCACTATTCATCAAAAATTGATGTTTTTCAGAAAATTACCAAAAGTTAAACCTAATCTATATTTGATATTCTGAATTAAAAAATGATTTATATTTTACAAAATTCAAAAAATATAAGTTTCATTAATTAATTTAATAATTAATTCCCGCTTTCAAAACAAATAGCGTGTTTTTATTAAACAAAATGTATCAAAAGATTGACACTAGTTTAAGTCCGATTTCAAAGTGAAATTAATTCCAATGACCACTATTGGATTAAATGGTAAAAATATATTCTAATTTCACATTAAAACCAATTCAAAAGATAATCTAATCATATAAATAAATTACATTAAAAGGGGTTTTGAATTAAAATACAACAATTTTCATTATTCATTAAAAATTGAACTTTTTCAGAAAAATACCAAAAATTTACACAAAGTAAATTTTGATGTCCCAATTCTAAAGAAGAATTTAATTTTGTCAAATATAACACATAAAATTGTCAAAAATTGGATTTAAAATAGGTTCTACATCAAAAGGCGGTTAATCGACCATTTAAAGATTATTTGAATGTTTATGCTTAAAAATGGATTCATTTGCATTTTTATTCCACTATCATTAATTGTAAAAAGTAAAAAATATTTGACAGACATATATAATCACATTTTAGTTAGTTATATTCATTCCTTCCATTACAATGTATAGGCGTTAACTAGTATTTAAAATAATATTATTTTATTATTAGAGTGCAACGTAAGATTCCCAAATAACTCGTTGTTGCTTATTGGGTACGCCATCGAGCATAGCATCCTCTTTAAAGTAATATTAATATTTTATTCACAAATATGGATAAATATAAAAATTTCATATTCTTTATTTACCCGGGGTGTTACATCCTTCCCCCCTTTTGGGAATTTTGTCCTCGTAATTTTAAAATTGAGCTTGGAAACATCCTTGAAAGTCCTACATCGGAACAAGAGTCGGTAAAACAATCACATTAAAATAAATAAATATAAGTACAGAGGTCACCCGAGTTAACCCATACAAGGATTCCATGTAGGAAAGCATGGACATGGAGGAGAAAACATAAGGTCATGTTCTGATGGAGAGTGATAGAAAACATGTTTAGGAGAAAGTTAACCACAAAAAAATCACAAACTTGTGATGGGTTAAACGGTATTCGATTCCCTATTAGGAAAAGTTAATAGACAACATTTTTGTTTTAGGTTACTTTTTATTGAGGAATTTATTCATATGGAAACATAATCAATTATCATGTTGACTTTCAACTTTTATTATATTCCTTACACAAACTCATATTTTCTCTAAAAGACGAGTATTTAGGAAGACTTGTTCACATTAAGAGTACTATAATCAACTTCTAGAGAATCACCTAATCCAAAAAAGATAACTATATACTTCCCATGTCTTTAGACTTTATCCAAAACCAAAACCCAAAAGGTTATTACAAGATCAGATAATCTAGAAAAGGATAACCCTTTATAAAAATAAAATCTATTTTTAATCTCCAGAATTTTTCCAACAAAACCCAAAGTTCAACGAAGACCATTTGATAAAAAATTTTCCATCAAAGTCTTCAAAGTAAACCAAACTAAGATTGAAACCAAAATATTTGAAGGATTTAGTCACATAGTCTTCCAAGTTAAATCGTAACATTTATCTCCAAACAACATCAGTTTCTCTTAATGTCTCATATTGAAAAGTAATTAACCTAATCACATATCCTCTATGATAGGTTAATCATTTCAATAGATAACCCCAAATAAACTTACTCGTAATTCATAAAATCATATAACTAAAAATAATCAGTCAAACTAACCAGGGACTTCACGTAGTCCAGTGGTAGGCGATAAATACCAGTCGCACTTTGTTTGTGGGTTCGACTCCCGCAGCTTTGTCCGACGCGACGGGTTGTCACACGGTCTGCGTGTTGTCCTTTTTCCAAAACTATATAATTCTTATAACATTCCCAAAAACGAGATAAAATCTTCAAAAATGATCCAACATATTTTAACCTAAAGTTTATCTCATGCCTTTCATTTTCCATCATAACATATAATAACCCATAATTACCTCAAAAGTAAGGATCATATAATGGTTACCTTTATAATTATTACCTGAACTTCCACATCGATTGGTAATTTCGTACATGATGCATTACAGATCATACCAAGGTTCATGTGGTTGATCATGACTCCTTGATAGTTGGTTTAGAACAACCACGAGTTTCCTCATTGAATCCCCCATTTTATCTAGTATCTTAATTAGAGAACCACCACGGTTTCCTTCAAACATGTTGTCTATTTGGTGCCTGCTAGATCCATTTATTCACTAAAAATAGAAATATCAGTGTGAGTATATCAATAAAACTATCATGTACTAATGAGGAAGGTAAAAACTAATATATACTTACTCACTAACATTATCTAAAACTAGGACTCTTTCTGAAATCCTAACCATTATGGTAATGTTACTTATGCTTAGAGAATACCCTAACCTCTAAGGTTATCTAAACCGACCTCTGATACCAACTATATGGCCCCAGCCTTAAACCTTACTTAAACTTGAGTTATTTCAAGATTACACATTGAGGATCTTTTCAGGTTTAGAGTTTTAGATAATTAAATTATAAAACATTCATTACATTCCACATTTAAACAATGTTGTTACATAAAAGATAGTATTCATTTTTCCCATTAATGGAAACATATTTAAAATAAAACATGGATCCTTTCTTAACACTTCCTTGACACTATCATCATATCATGTACCCTTCCATTGACCTGTGAAAAACATTTCAAAAACTTTGGATGAGCATAAAAAGCTCAGTAAGGGTTATAAAAATATGGAAAGGAAACATGAGTTCATATATACATAAGAATGAAATCATACTTTACCCATAAAACATAGGCACTTTTACATACCTCATAAAATCATGAATAAAACATAGAAAACATAAGACATAAACGTAACTTGAGGCATTCATTACATTCTTACATAGGGAGTAACCCTCTTGGTTATGTTTGGAATACCCACCACAATATATTCCCTAAATCTCTTCAGAGAAACCTTAACAGTTTACTCCTTCGCTTTACCGAATGCATTGGAGAGCTATATCAGGCTCACCGACCTTAGTTTATCGCGGAACCACCCATCTTCATAACAATTCCCATGAACCATAACATAATCTTATCACATAAAACAAGCATAAAGGAAACATAACATTTCCACCTTTCAATAACAAGATATCAGTGCAACACATTGATATAAAAACATTATGAAAACCATTTTCAATACCAAAATAATAGAAAAGTAAAACATGGTATTTATTTTTCTTTTCTTTAAAAAGTTATGGCTTGTAGAAGAAGCCGAAACTCAAATAATGGTCACAACGGCGGAGAAGTCATTGTCTCCGCATACATAGGACAAAAACATTCCCTTTAGTCATTTAGTAAAACAATTTTTATAAAAAAAGATTACTTTTGGATAAACGTTAAAGTCAAAGGGGTTTATACACCGTATAAAAGAAGGTTGTTTATAAAAAAAATATGCCTCAATGAAAGGAGATTGAGACTAAGTCTCATACAAAGACGGTATCTTTGGATTAAGGATAAATCAATTACATAATTATGTGTGACAAAATAATACACCAAATATAAGTGGATATTAAGTGTAAACCAATCATAGGTTATTCACACATATTCATAGAACGACATATTCAAGGAGTACAAGCTTATCCCAAAGAATCAAAATTGGGTTAAGAAGTTCCTTTGCAAATATTTGACAGCCTAACAGCGTCACTACAAAATTCTGAAAATGAGTTGATGAGAGATAAAAAGGATATCTCATCACTTGGACATAAAATTTAAATCACAAAGGATATATAAGAACATATCCCAACATAATGTTATGTGAATTAAAAGACATAACAAAATAAGTCTTTTAAAAAGAGGAGGGTGAAAGGTTCCCTTACCGACATGGGTATCTTTCGAAACATACACCCCATGAAAGAAGGAAAATAAAACATTGATGTAAATACTCATAAATGAAAGTATATTACACAATGAGTAAAATAATGGGCAGTACATACACCACTCAATGGAAATTTTGGAAAATGTAGCATAAATCTCACAGGAATAAAAGTGAGATGAAAAATCCCTTACGAAAACTCGGCAGCCTAACGGCGCCACTTAAAACTTCCAAAATGGATTGATGAGATCAAATAGGGTCTCTCATCATATTATAATAAAATGTACAGAAAGATGAATATAAAAGAACATACCCCATCATAACTAAGAGGAGCATAAAAGAAGTGACCTAAAGGATAGTACTTAAAAAGAAAGAGAGAGGTTATATCTCTTACAAAAACTCGTCAGCCTAACAGCGCCACTCAAAACTTCCAAAATGAATTGATGATAGAGAATAGGGTCTCTCATAATATGAACATAAAAATTACAGTAAGAGTAATATAAAATAATATCCCAATAACAAGAAAGATGTTGTTCTAAATGGAATGCCATAAAAGAGTGTACATTAAAAGAAAGAGTGGAGTCGGATCTCTTACCTCAAGTCCAACTTGTCTTGTTCGTTTCATTATATTCATGAATAATAAACTTTGTTCAATTTATAATTTCTTAAGGACCTCATATAAAGATTATTATTTAGTTCATATCACATATTATAATGTTATAATAATTTTTTAATAATGTTAGTTCATATCAGACGTTTTTGCCGATGTTTGGTACATGAGTCAAAAATGAACTTGTATGAAAAATAATTGTCCATGTAGTTATAAGTAAATAATTTCCAGAATAGTATTACTGATTAAAATATCATATATATCCAATACATATTTATACTATTCCATATCATTTAGAGATAAAAAACGAAAATCATTGTTCATGGAGAGGGTAGGCCGTACGTACGCATGAACGCTACTTTCATTTTTTTCTTTTTCATATTAATGGAATTAAAAATAAATGATATATATATATTATAATTCCAGTATAATATATATTTTATATAGGTCACATATGTTCATTAATTTCATTCTTTATACATTCCATGTATTGCATGTACGAGTCACGTCACTTGAGGGGGCGGTAGTCTGCACTTCCTCATATGAAATTATCGCATTTACACAACATGAAAAGAATAAAGGTATGGTTTAAATATAAAATACAGAAGAATATATTAAACATAAAAACCATATATATCATATATAAAAGACAGTGACATCATAATGGCCACCTTTAAATATGTTAAAAGAATATTGAACAATCATCGTTTCGTGAGACAGAAAATCACAAACCACAGAAACAGTATGTTCTTTAACCATTAGACGAACGTGTGTGTAAGTGTAGCTCGAATACTTCATATAAAAACATACTAGTATATTGAAGATAATTTATGTTTTATAAAAGAGATGAATAAAAAGATTTTAGGGGGTTGGAGAAGCAAAATAAAACAAAGGGACACAAGTGAAGACATTACCTTAAAATCGGGTAACTCCCTTTGGTTTGAGCTCAAAGGATTCCTTGGGAAGACTTATGCCCAATATGTGGCTTCAAAGAGTTATAGATGGATTTTGAGAGAAAAAATGGGCAGGTTTTGGCTGATCCCAAGGCTTCGAAAGTGTGGGTAAGGAGGTAAAGGTGTGGGCCCTTTATAAGAGGAGAGGAGGGGCACTCTTGGAAAGTAAAGAAATGTTAATTTATTTTAGAATGACATTCGGATTTTAATGGTCCCACATTGATGTGTTTCGAGGATAAGGTGATAAGGGTTCTAAATCCACCCATACAATAGGTTTTGGTCATGTGTAGGTCATAGATTTTACATTATCGTTTCATTTTATTTAAATCCTTTATTAATGAGGTAATCACTGTATCATCATGATGTCATAAATAATTTAATATATTTAATGTATAAAAATTATAAAAAATATATCATGATGTAGGAAATATTTTTAGCTTTCTAATGAATATTTATAATTAAAACTCTGACTTGTATAACCCCATGTAAGATATTTTTTTAGTAAAACATCTCATGTTTGTGTCATTTTTACTTTAACATTAAATAAAAAGGTATTTATGTCATTTTCCAACCAAAGTGGCTCCATGGGGTCCCCAAGTCGACCCATGGATTTTCTTGGTCGGCCATGACACATCCAATGAGGGTAGGACTTGTGTCTAGGTCATTTAATTTTATTAAAACATTATTCTTACCTTAAACTACACTAATTACCTCTAATCGTGATTAAAAACTTAATAAGTTACTATTAACAAAAAAAATTATTTTAATCCCATTGAAAAACATTTTACTTCTTAATGACAACCATTTATGTCGGATTTTTGAAATTCAATACACAAAGATGGAAAACTTTCATTTAAATGGAAAATCAGTTTTTATAAGTACAACTTAGTGGTTTCACTATTCATCAAAATTGATGTTTTTCAGAAAATTTCCAAAATTCACCCTAAGATATATTTGATATTCCAAATTCAAAAATGATGCCTATTTTGAAAAATTCAAAACATATAATTTTCATTAATTAATTTAATAATTAATTCCCGCTGTCAAAAAAATAGCGTGTTTTTATGAACCAAAATGTATCAAAAGATTGACACTAGTTTAAGTCCGATTTCGAAGGGAAATTAATTCCAATGACCACTATTGGATTAAATGGTAAAAATATATTCTAATTTCACTTTAAAATCAATTCAAAAGATAATCTAATCATATAAATAAATTAGATTAAAAGAGGTTTTGAATTAAAATACAACATTTTTCACTATTCATTAAAAATTGAACTTTTTCAGAAAAATACCAAAAATTTACACAAAGTAAATTTTGATGTCCCGATTCTAAAGAAGAATTTTATTTTAAAAAATATAACACATTAAATTTTCAAAAAGTGGATTTAAAAGAGGTTCTCCATCAAAAGGTGGTGAATCGACCTTTTAAAGAATATTAGAATGTTTATGCTTAAAATTGGATTCATTTGCATTTTTAATCCACTAAAATTTATTGTAAAAAGTAAAAATATTTGACAAACATATATTATCACTTTGTAGTTAGTTCTATTCATTCCCTCCATTACAACAGCTAGGTGTTAACTACTATTTAAAATAATATTATTTTATTATTAGAGTGCAACGTAAGATTGCCACGAAACTCATTGTTGCGTATTGGGTACGCCATCGAGCATAGCATCCCCTTTAAAGTAATATTAATATTTTATTCACAAATATGGATAAATATAAAAATTTCATATTCTTTATTTACCTGGGGTGTTACATAGAGATTGGTGAATATCATGGGTTTCATGGGTTAAGAGAAAAGTATTCGATAATAGATATTTATCTTATTTGTATCATAAAGAAAACATACCCCAATATCAATGTAAATATATATATCTTTGATATATATAATATCTATGAAATCTAAATCATTAATATCATTCTAGTGATAATGTACTTTTTACCACATAGAAAACCTTTAATTTAAATAAATTCATTTTTTACTCAAGTACAAAATATCAACAAAATGACCGTTATTAAAATAAATGATTATGTAATGTTTATAACATTGTAATAAGTAATATAAAATGAGTAATAAACATGAAAAAGTTTATTAATCATGTATAAATTTAATTTAGTTTCTTATTAATGAGATTAACGGACTAATGAGTCAAGTCGAACATGAGATATGATACGTTATCTCAATCTATTTTCATTTAGGAATATTTTTATGTTTAGAAAAATTTATTTTATAAGATGTATAAATACCTATGAATTTTCATTTCATTCAAATTGAAAATTTTTCTAAGAATCAATTTACTAAACAAAAAAAAGGAATGTTTATTTTTAACAAATGCGGTGACAAGAATTTTTCTATCGCCACGACCGTTATTTGATATTTTTATTCCTTGAAAATCTTTAATGCTTTTAAAAGGAAAATAAATACGATATAATTTTTATGTGTTTTTTAATTTAAAATATTTTTGATAATGGATTGGTTATGTAAATATATTAAAATGATATATTGTGATTGAAATGTGGAAATGTTATCTTTACGTTTGATTGTTTTATGTGTTAAAAATATATTATGGTTCTTGGGGATAGTTTATCTAAACATGTGGTTACATGATAAACCTAGTGCCGGTGAGACTGAAGGATCTATCAAATGCATTGGGTAACACTATGGAGGAAAACATTAATGGTTCCCATAATCTATCTAGAGAATATATTTTGATGGGTATTCCAAATGTATCTCCCTATGTAGATGTGAAATCATCAATGTAATTTTGATATGGATGCCACAAGTTACCAATATGATTTAGGATTTCATTATGTTATTCATTAATACTATGATATAATGAGGTATGTAAAAGATTTTATATTTTATTTGTATTGATGGACTAATGATTTATTTCATTATTTTATAACCCTAAATAATCATTTTGTGGTCATCACATTTTTTTTTGAAATGTTTTTCACTGGGTATATGGAAAGGTAAGAAAAAAATGAATTCAAGAAGATTTATATAAAAAACGAATTATTGTTTTCTTTTAAGAATTTATATTTTATCAAGATATTAATATTGATTATATGTTTCCACATTGTAATATTGTATACGTAAGGTAATATTCATTGCGTAATTTTCTAAAACTCTAAACCTGCATGACCATCAATGTGAATTGTTAACATAATTCAAGATTATGAAATGTTAATGGCACGTGCCTTATAATGGATTATACAACAATGTGTCATGTATGTCATGTTCTAAAGGTATTGATAAAAAATAAAAGGTAATGATGAAAACATTACCAATGGGTGTATAGAAATGGGAAAATAAAACCATTGAAATTATCACATGTTTTAAGAAGAAAAAATTGGTAAATAATTTTTTTTGGGTTCACAATGGATCATCATACAATGCCTAACCATTTCATTACATGGCAATAAAAATTATAACTTGATAAATATAAAAGGATATACATTTGAGATGTGGTGAGGCCACATGCAACACCACTATTGAATTTATCTGAATAAGATTAACTATTTACCTATACAATTTGGAGAGGTCTCTTAGATAATATAAATAATAATTTGAGAAACAAAATTTATTATCACCCTCAAATTTGTGGCATATCCGAGTTGGTTATCCATCCACATGAGGACATGCTGGAATAATTCTAAAAATATTAAAAGGATTGATGGGATAAATATATTCATATAGTTGAGTTCTCATAAAATAATATTTTTCTCTCTAATATCCAAATATATCCACATGACTCCATTTATTGGAATATATATTTAACACCATCATTCTAGGATGAATCCAGTGAATACAAACAACACGGTGGTGAAATTGTTAGGGAAATTGATGAAAATTTCAAGATAATTTAGAAGAAAATCAGAGATACTCAGAGTCGATAGAAGAGATTTGTTGAAAATCATCGATGAGACATGGAGTATGAGGTTAGGGATAAGGTATTCATCCACATATCTCCATGGAATAATGTCATGTGATTTTGGAAGTATGGAATTATTATTTTAAGATACAATGATCCCTTTGTGGTCCATGATCACATCATAGTGGTGAAATGTTGAATAGAACTCCCACCATTACAATATCAAATACATGATATGTTTCATATATCTCTCATAAGGGATTACATTCTAGAATCTTTATATCTGATAAATCTATGGGTTGTACCATTGGAGAATGATCATTCATATGAAGTGCAATGGGTGAATATCTATTTTCATAGATAAAAATTTATACCAAATAAACAATGAACCCAGAGAAAGTACTAAAGAGAAACCACAAATTTGAATTAGTTACATGGGAACCAGAGGATGGGATGAAACCTAATTTCCTTCATTAGTTTTGCTATGTAAATGAAAATTTCAATGGATAAATTTTTAAAGGAATAAATATGGAAATGAATAAAAATTGTAAAAATTAAATTTCATTTTTAATTTAATTAATATACATATTATATATCCATGTTAAATAGAAATCATGAATTTATTTTGTATTATGATATCCAATAATATTTAATAGAAACATAATAATTTGTACCATCCATAATATAGTTGATGAATAGTGATCATATAACTAATATAAACATAATTTTTTTAAATCCAATTAACATAGACAAAGGAACTGATATCCTCGACTAGTAGGATTATACCCTATTAAGCTTAATTCTAGAATAATCCTTGGGATATTTAATCTCTAAGATTTATTTTAGATCAATCTCTATATGATATCAAAAAACAAAAGATTTAACAAAACTTTTGATGGGATAAATTAAATCTCATTGAGATCATGGTGTACAAAATGTATGTTGAATCACCCCATGAAAATATAACCCGCATACACCTTAACATTAGGAAATATTATGGTATAATAATGAGATATGTATTAAGACCCTAATTATATAAAATTTTATAATTAATAGAATAATGAATATATTTACATCTTATTTTCAGTTATTTGTCAATGACATTGATTTTCATATGATAAAACTTAAAATAGATTTTTGAGTTATATAAAATTAACTTTTTATGGAATATAAAAAATTATATAAATTCAAAAGTAATATTTTTAAGGTTATGAAAACTATAATTACCAAAATACATATCATTTCCTTTAAAAATATTTTTAAAAAATTAAATATCAATATAAATAGAATATTGTTAGAAAATAATCATTATTTTTGGAATTAGAATATCAAAATTATACAATATAGAATTTTTAAATTTTTTCAGACATTCAATTTTTCATGATAAAATTAAATAGGGTGTAATAATATTTTGTGTACTATCACATCAAAATGACAAAAAAATTATGATATAAATTCGTTAAGGGGTATATAAGGAAAACAAATATCATTACTATTTAGGATAATATGATTTTTAGGTCATTTTATTAATTTTATAAAGCCTTTATCAATCTCCCAAAAATATATTATATATTATGTTTTTAAAAAAATTAAGAACATGAACCACATCCACATACCCATGGGTAATATTTTAAAGATTAAGGCCCATGGAATTATAAAATAATGAATACCACTCAAATATGAAAGAATCCATTCACCATGTGTTGGTTTTTGGTTTTTATGACTTTATTATGTAAATTCCAAAAACTATGTATGAGACATAATAAAGAACTACACTCTAATTTTCTATGTAAATTCACCCAATATTTCTTTTATCTTCAATAAAAAGTATTTAATAACATCTTTAATATTACCTCCCATATCAAAATTCCTCTCATGGATCCCCTTATCTCTCATAAAACTCCTCCCGCGATTTTGGAATCCCCATCTCATGGTATGTGATCCTTTTATTCTCATCATTATTCAACAATCATAATCATTTTAAAGATTTCATTTCCAATTCATAATGATTTAATATTTTTTATATAAATCTATATTACATCCCATTTTTTGTTTAAATAATGAAATAAACAGTTTATCTCAAGGGAAAAATTAGTAATATTTATGTATTCTCTTTCTGCTGCTAAAACATCCCTAAGATTTTTCAGTGCCAAATCATTGTTTGGTGAATTCCATTGTTATTTCCTCTCAAGGGTATTCCAATAGAAATACATACAATTATTTTTTGGGTAAATACATGTATTTATTTATAATTCCTTGATTATGGAATTTAATTTGATTAAATATGATCCAATGTTGAATCATTTATATTGATCACTTTTGAATGTACATGATATGAAGTAAAAGGGTGAACCCAAAATTATATAGTGCGCCAATGCATTGGGTACTGTTTTAGACTAATGTTACTTGAATATGGTATTAGGGAGTTAACCTAAATCTTTATGAGACGTTTCCCTCTATGTTATGATGTCTTGGTGGTTAACCTTGTCATATGATTGTGATTTAATTTTTTATTTTGTTTCTACTTTCCCAGGATTCCATTATGATATCATGTTATATCATTAATCATTTTTCTTGTTTATTATTTTAACCCCATTTATGTCCCGTTATATTCAATATTGTATAAATATTAATAATTTATTCGTGTAATTTCATGATTATTTCCATACTATACTTTATTTGTTACCCCTTTAATATTTATGAACCTATGTTATCCAATTATTATTTTTAAATGATGTTAAATTAAGACAATGTTACGGATTTTTTTTAATAATGTAGAAGTACCAATTATATTTAATTTTAATTTAATGTAAATAATTACTCAAATACACTACACTTATCTATCTTCAGGATTTTATTGTGTGAATTATTAGGTAAAAAATACTATATTATTGTGAAATAGAGACTAATATATCGATAAAAACTCTTTTGTAAAATAAACACGCTTGATAAAAAAAATTGAGATTTTATAAAATTAAATTCAATATCAAAATTTCCATAAATTCAATAGTGAAAAAAATTAATAGTAAATATTCTCTTTCAATTTGAACTCGGAATGTTAAAATTTAAATATAATTTTATCTTTAATCTATTACTACGAATTACATGGTTTTCTTTGTGAATGTTATTTATACAAATAATATGATTTAAATATTTTTATCCTTTAATAGTAATTCTAGATTCCAATGTTAATGTATTAATTTTTTCTAATAGTTCATTCATATTATATTCATAAAAAAGAAAATCTATAGCCATATATATTAAAAATTAAATCTCATAATCAAAATATTATTTATATATACAAATAAAATCATAATATTATTTATGTTTTCTATTATTGTTCATTAAAGGATTAAATTTATATTCAAGAATAAAACTATATTTATTATGTTCCTCATATGAATGTAATTAATAAATCATAATTTTTAAAATTAGTTCTTTGTACATAATCATCAGTATCCTTCAGATATATATTTACATATTCATTTTCATTATCACTTTTAGTGGTAGTTGTTGTTCATCACATCAATAACAAATAGCTCTCTAGTTAGTATTCTTCAAATTATTACATTTTATTTGATAATTAGGTTTATTTTTAGATTTAGTCATAGGAAATTTTGACTTCATATGACCTTTATTATTTCATTAATAGTATATATCTTCTATACTCCTTTTATAATTATTGTTGAACAATTTTACAATTGTGATTCAATGATATCATATCTATTTATTTAAATCAAGAAAAAATTTATTATGTGATTTTTCTATAGTACGTTACTTGAAAAATATTCCTATTTGATAGATATATGACTTTCATCATCATCTTTCATCTCAACTTCATACATAATCAATGTGAAAATCTGTTCTTTAAGAATAAATTTATTAACTAGTTAGGATTGAAGAATTATAAAAGATATTTCATTTTTGTTAGATGGAAGACATTGATGTCCATTCAATCCTGATTTAGTTTACTAATTGGATCCCTAATGGGAGAATTATAATTGAAATGTTTTTACAATTTTATTCATATAATTCATGATTTTCAAATTATACATCAAAAGGTATCAAATTTCAATTTTTTAGCATTTTATCCTTTTTTTGAAACTATCATTTCTATTGTAGCAAATATAAATGGAATTCAATGTCTCATATGTGATATAACAATGAGGGAGTCAATTGAAACAATAAGTTTCTAATCAATAAGTTATATATTAAATATCTATTTAAATAATATTATGTTGGTTCTCATTATCACCATTCCATTTTTCAATATTTTTTTTAAGAAAATCACAGGTCTCCAATCCCATGAAATAAACTCTTATTACATGATTTTTTATATAAATGATCTTTAATTATTTAAAACATATATAATTATCACCATTAAAATAAGTTTCATGGATCATCTTCATACATTATAAAAAATCATCTATTGATATTTATCATAATCTTGATTATTAAGTTTGAATTTATAGAATCCAAAAAATATATATCTGTGTGGGTATAATAATTTGAAACCAATTATTAGTATTATGTGTATTCAAAAAAATAATTTTGGATTAAATAAAATTATATATCCGACGAATCCTATCCTTTAATACCAATTATTAAGTCAGTATGACTATGATGAGGAAAAATGGGGGAAATTGTTTTCATTTAAAAATATTGACAAAAATAAAACAACAATCATGAAATCGGTAATAATTTAATTCTCTCTATATTAGGAGTAAACATCATAATAAAAATAAATATAACAACAATGAAATGTATAGTGGTTCAGGGAATGAAAGTACCCTAGTACACTCCACCAATTATCTCTCCCAAAGCCTAGTGATTTTAACCATTATATTCTTTTTCTAGGGACTTATATAACTAGTTAAAGGCAGTTGAAACCATTTAAAAGTTATTTTATAGTACCTTTTGTTCATTTGTGAGCAACAAGGAATCCATTTCTTAGTATAATAAAATTACTCTTCACCACAACTAAGTATGATCAAAATAAACATAAATATTAAACAGATTAAAATGAATATTATTTAAATGGATTCAACACAAGGTTTCATGAGGAACTAATAAAAAAAAATGGGATTCAATAAAAAATATAAAAAAATAATCTTCAATGCCAAAAAATCATTATTTAAACTACATGAGAGAAAAAAATAAGTATATGATCAATCTTATGTGCCTCATATCTGTACCTAAAATACATCATTTTTAGAACTATATAAAAATATTGATAAAGAAATATACTAGATGAAATAGTTGAGATGACCAGCAGATTAGAACAAAAACTTATATATCTCTAAATAGTATATATGAATGAAACATGTCATTATTTATTTCAAATTAACATTTGAATGATTAGAAAATAAAATCTCTATATTTATATTTTTTTTCAAATTGTCTTAGGTCAAACAACTCAAGAAATATCTCAATAAAAATAACATGTATTTTATTTTAAAACATCCTAGAAAGGCATAACATATATAAAATTTAGAATAATTTAATCTTTTGAATATGATCCATTGAATTAAAATTTTAATAATTTCAATGTGATATTTTATTCAAGATATATCATTTAAGAAAATATGAAATAATCAATATTTTAGATCTTCATAATTTACCCGTAAAACATAGGGTTTCTCTTCATAGAGATAAAAATCAAAAGTATGATTAAATAATTACTTTTAATTAAAAAAATATGGATTATTGACCATAATTTATTTCTGTTAATATATTGTCTCATACATAATAAGGGTTCTTGATCGATACATTTTGTCCCATTGTAGTGTACATAAAACATTTATTCTATTAAAAATTTATTAATTTATATTATGAAAAATTTATTCTTGTTCAATGTACTCAATTTTCTAAATTATTTTGTTACAATAACTATTGTACATTATAAGTTATATTTTTTCTATAAAACATGTTTTAGACTTATTTTGTTGGTTTAGTTATAAATTAATTTGTATTGATTATTTGAATTAAATTTCATAAAATGTATTCAATCATTTTTTTCATATAAATTATTTATAATTATTTCCCTTTTTAATATAATCATTATGTAATCTAATTTTGGTAAATAGTTTTAACAAGATTAATGGGTACACTAGGTTAATTATATTTAAAACTAATGTGAAAATTTATTATAATATACCTAACACATTAATTTAACTTATTGTATGGTTTTAATTCATACATAATAATATATATTTAATATATAGATTTGAAGATCCATTTTTATTGATAATGAATGATATTTAATTTATGTAATGAAAAATAAAAATTCTCAATGTCATGATTTTATATTTTTCTTATATATTCACATTATTGAAAAATGATTTATAATGAATATGAATGTTTATTATAAGAAAAATTTAATTATTTATATCATTATTACCTTTTTATATATTATAGTGATTATATAATTAGATTAAACGATTATAAAATGCTAACATAATTCTTGTCCAAGTAGTGGATGAATTAATGTAAATAACATTCAATGAATTAAAATTAAATTGTTTTTATATAATTATGGTTCTAAATTAATTTTATATTTACTAATAATATATTATTTTAGTCTAGATGGATAAAATTATAATTCACTTTATATCTTGGGAATATTGAAGTCCAATTTAATTAGTTATTTAAAAAATGGTGTTATGGATAATTTATAATTAATAATAATTGATTATATGATTAAAAATTCTTAAAAAAACTATATTCTGATAGTTAATTTTATATGGTCTATAATTCCATTCATTTTCTTTTTAAGAGTCATTTTTCAATATTTATTAAATTTTTTGACACCTAATGACTGGAAAACAGTAATTTCATAACAATTTTTAAAATGGTTATCTAGGGGTTAAAACAAATAGATAACGATTTAAACAATAACGAAATATGTAATGATATTATAATATATGATTATATTTTATTCTTATCAAATTATATTAAAAATATATCACTTTTTTTCCACTTCCTCTTGCAAATTAATTTATAATAATTTTTGACATCAAAAAACATTATGAGTTCCCATAACCTCACTTATAAATGGGAACCACATATCCTTTATTCATCACACCATTTAAGATATATATTTATAGTATAATATAACAACAATTCATAAAAAAATCCACAATAATTTAAAATATGTCATATTTTTGGAATAATTCCCACCTTATAAGGAATAGAGTGTAAAAATGGCATTTTTAAAAGTAGAGGTAAAGCTTCTAACTGAATATTTTTGTTTCATTTATTCTTCAACCTCCTAAATACATTTATAACCAGTTTGATAAAATTAAATAAGTATATTCCATACACTATTATTAAATTATGTTTATTATTTATCCTTAACACTTCACCTTCTTCATCTATTTGAAAATGAAGGCATTATACTTCTGTAGGGCAGACTACCACCTAACGATCCTTTGTAATTGGTTTTCCATCACTACCACCAATGGATAGTTAAAATGTTGAATTTAATTATATGTATGATATTATATACATAATTAAAATATATATATATAATTTTTTACATACATCCCCTTGTATTTTTTGTGAAAGGTGTCATTATTCATGCCAACACATGACTTACAGTCATACAGATTGAAACATAATTCATTTTTCATAACCACCCTTCATGTATAGTATTAAATGAATAATTAATATAAAAAAGATATAATTATTTAAATATTATGATTATATATATGATTAAATTTTATTATATTGTACCACGATCATCCTTCTGGAGTCATATTGATGTTATGAACCAAACAAACTCAAAACAATCAATATAGACTTAACCAATAATATAATAAAATATGTCTCTGATATAAATAAAATAAATTGTTTAGGTATATGTGATTAATATGGTGATTTTTCATTAGGAATGAAAATAATTTAATTTTCTATTATACACGATGTAAATAATGTATATGAAATGTTTGACTCATTTTATGGGAAATATTTTATTTAAAACCTTATTGTAAATGATTTAAAGATATATTTTATAAAAAAAATTATCTAATATTACATTTATACACATAATTTATTAATATATTTATAAGACATAGATTATATATAAATTAAATTTTTTGTCCCTTTTAAATTTATTCTCTTTTAAAAAATTTTATAAATTTATATATTTTATTCAAAAACATTTAACATAAATAAAAAATTAATTTTCTATTCCTGTTTATACTAATAAAATATTTTTTCATTATACGATATCTATTATTTAATATTTTCATTAATTTTAATTTATTTGTTTCATTCAATAGATGAAAAAATTATCACCTATATATTTATATGTATTTTTAAAAATACAATTAAATCTAATAGATATTTTGATACTCATAAATGTATTTTATTATGGGAAAAAAAATTAATTTTATGAGTGCAATGATGAAAATTAAGAATTATACATGTTTTGATGGTTTTTTGGTTCTTTGTGATTTTAAATGATTGAGATTGAGCTTGATATAGATCATGATGATGGTTGATCATGATATAGATCATCATGGAGGGTGACCCTGATATAGTTCTCCAATGCATTTGGAAAAGGAAAAGATTTTACTGATTATAAATTTCTACTATTAGATTATTTGAATTTTTTGGATAGTTTATAACATATATAAAATTTATTTTCAATTTTTTATAAAAGAAATGTTCCATGTTAACAACATAAATTTTCTATTATTAATAATTAGTTTTCATGGAAATCCATTGATTTCAAAAGGAAATAAAATGAACATTGTATTTAAAAGAATACTTATTCAATTTTGGAAAAATTCATGATTTTATGATAATGATTTCTAGGATTATCAGGTTTTATAAGAGTCAATCATGATTAATATATTTAAGTTCTGTTTTATTAAATTTATCTTTATAAAGATATTTTTTGAGTAATCAGAATTTAACATGTAAATAAATGATAATTTGACTTTAATAATTTTTATGTTATATAAAACATTTTCAATTATGAGCATATAATTTTGAAATAGAACAAAATGTTTTTTCATTTTATATATCCCTTAATGATAAATATTTTTCTAATACCATGTTTTAAAATGAGTTTACATGAATCCTATGATTGAATAGAATAGTTAACAAAATATTAATTTTAAATATTTAATTAAGTTGGAATGAATAAAGAATGTATTTATAAAAAACCTTTTTATATAAAATATGATTATATGTTGAAATTTATACATATAAATATTTTTACATTTGTCAATGAAAAATTTTACTTAAAATTACAATGGGTTTGTTTATTTTCCAATATTTTATTTTGATGTTACTAGTTACAGGTGTAAAAATATTGTTTAATTATTTCCTTTTTAAAATCTAGATATGGAATGATTATGTTTTTAGAACTAGATATGGGAGTTTGATTTTAGGGTTGTTAGTGTTTTTATTATAGTATGGTTTAGATTAAATTTAATATTTGGATTTTTTTTCATGTGATATTAACATAGATGTTATGGATAACATCATTGGTTTATATGTTTCAGTTTGATCAAATATTCAAAGGTATACAAACATTTTATACATATTTTACTGAATGTATTTTAATATTATTAAGTGTTATTTCGGAGATATATATGGTAATATAACCCTAGTATTATATATCTATTTGAGTGAAAATTTTATTTTATTAATAATTATTTAATATTTTATGGACGTAAGTTAAATGTTATCGATAACCATAAGGGTTAAAATGAACATTGATATTGATGTCATTATATTTAATTAGGATTAACGGGTCATTAAATTTTAAATAAATATATTTAATATTACAAATGACCATGGGATTGAAAATTAACATGATCACTAAGTGGTTATAGTTAATTTTGAGGAATTACATTTTATTTTGAAAGAATCTATTATTAAGTTATGTGGATATAATTTTTATTACAATAAGATTTCACAAGATAAATAAAGGTTGTATTATCATTTGAATGTTTATATGATTTTACTTTTTCATTACAGTAATTATGGTTTTTAAGGGAGAATATTCATATATTTTATACATTATCTAAATTTCAAATATATAGTTGGGTATGTGATAGAATATGGGATTTATTTTATTAAGAGAAAAATTGCATGATTATCATAATTGGAAATTTGGTCCAATCATTCTATACATGGGTTATCAAATATTATTCAGATATAATTTGATGAATTTTATGGATAATTATTTATCAAATCATTTAAGTCGAACATTCAAAATTACTGTTGAGGATAAGAATATTAGTGTTTTATTTCCTAATAGGCAGTTATATTCAAGTTGGATATTTTCTTAAATTGGTCTAAACTATTGGGTTTTGGTTGATGAATCTAGAGTATAGGAATAAACTAATAACCATTTATAAATAATGTTATCTATTATATATTAAATTTAGTTAATCATGCATGAAAAATTATGATTTTTAATGTTAATTTCATAGAGTAATATTTGATATCGTATTGATAATGATTGAAACTTCATGCTAATATAAGAAAGTGTGTGTATGGAATTTCAGAAAACATGTGATTGTATTTTCTTATTTCAGCAATTTATAAGTAAAAGGAACTCCCATACTCCCTAAAATTATCTTTAAATAATATATTTATCTTGTTATTCTACTTTGGGATGAATTTATGTCCATTTCATCAATTCATTAGTCTATGGTTTTTCAGTCATTGACATTCTTGTGATCTTTTATTTTCATGTCATCACTGTTCTATTTCTCACATCATCATTATCCAGATATTTTCACATCCCATTAATTCTATCTTTATTGGATTCATAGTTATGTGTTATTTTGATGAAATTTTCCACATTAAAAAGTAATTTTCTTTATCTACTTTTGCAATGAGGGTTTTAGGAAATGTGTTTTTAGATATTTTATATGTTTTCATTTTATGTTCATATGATTTATCATCCACTCATTGGAATTTATTTTGAAATTTTTTTATCCTTTATAATAAATAAATTTTTACAAATGTGATGATTAAACTATAATAGGTGTGGGGTAATATGACACCCCTATATTTTTAAAATAATCATATGTCTAATTGAATAAACATCATAAAAAACCAAGATTAAACAAAACATTGAATGTTTTTAATAAAATATAAAAATTATAAAATAGTAATTGGGTTGGAAGTTTTTATGAAATGTAATTTAATCTTGAAATATATACAATATTCATATTTTATGAAGATTTTCGTAAAAATTATAAGTAGAAAACAACTATATTTTTACGTAATGTCCTTTTTTCTTCATAATTTCATTTTATTCTTTAAAATGTTATTTATACTATATTGAGTGAATATTACATTTATGTTATTATAGTTTTATAAATATTATATGATTAAAAGGATTTAATTTTAAAATTAACAATATAAAAATTAACATCATATTATATATTTGGATTTTTATGAAAACATTAATTTTCCAATTGAATGTTGTAAATTAATAGTATGTTTTGAAAAATATCTTTTTGATTCATGAATATGATATGTTAAAATTTTTTAAATGTTTTATGTTTAATATTAGTTAATTTATATTATAAATAATCAAATTCATATAAAGTTAATAAATTTTACAATTTATTTTTTGTATGAAAACGTTAATAGTAAATACGACATTTTCATGGAAAACATATTTTCATCAAATTTTACTTGATTCATTTTAAAATAAATTTTACATCTTCATTAGATTTAATTTGATAGATGGTTTTTATATATTTGATCATAATAAAGAATATTTTAAATATAAGACATTTTTATTTTGTATAACTACCAAGTGTTAGTGTATAAAAACATTACTTCATATTTGTGTAATACTTTAATCATAATACAAACAGATGTCCAATGACCGTACTAGTCTAGTTTCATTTGGAACATGGGAGCATAAACTCTCATTCATAAGTTTACTACATTATCTCTCACTAGGTTATTCATGACTACAAACCCTCACAGACACATCATATTTAATACATGTCTTTATAACATTGGGAAGGAAACATAAAAGGGGGTGATCTCAAAAACTCAGTATGGGTAAACAAGGGGAAAATGTAATCATTAACACTGGTAGAAAAGTGTGAATACACAGTGAAAATATATGATGATCATAGATTTCATATCAAATATAATAAACATTAATCATGTTATAAATCGTGATAGTTCATAAGGCACAAATCAAAAGGATATAATGAAAACATTCCAGGAAATTATAATATGACAACAAAACATGGAATTAATGTAAACACATGTTCATATAATATTATTTTCAATGTATACATATCATCACTACTTAGAGCATATTAGTAGTATGAGTTCACACCCCATTCCATCTTGGTTGTCATAGTTCACTAACCTAGTCATATTAGTAATATTAGTTCACTCTTCATAATATGTTCGTATTCATGGTTCATTCACATGGACTTCTTATTAGTCAAGGTTCACTTCCTAGACCATCATAGTCTTTCTCCTAGGATATAAATCATTTCCCAATGAATTATAGGGATATATAGGTCTCAATCATATCATAATGAAAGCATAAAAACCTGTACCATAAAAATATAAAAAATTTGTCTATAACCCATGAAACGATATGGGTATAAAAAACATGTAATCATATCATATCATATGGTAAAAAATATAGGATTCATAATCATTGCATCAAAAGAATAACTCATAAATGTGGAAGGTTTTAAAATCATACAACCCGCGAATGAGAAACAAGTATCATAAACACCATTAAATCATAACATAAACCATTTATAAAAATAATATTAACGTAAACATTGAATAATTTCCCCATAAAGAAATTATTAACACCATCATACCCTATCTTATATGGTAAAAAACTTTTAATGATCTATTAAAAAAATTTCCTAATGAATATAACAATATTTCATGAAAATTTATTTTTAAAACCTTAATGCTTAGTAAATTATTTTTTAAATGTTACTCTAAAACTTACAAATTAGTCATGATAAAATTTTGAAAATATTTTTTCTTGAATCTTATAAATATATTGAAAACCATATCAAAACCGTTTAACATGAAATAAAACAAAAGACTCCTAAAATAATTTTAAACATAATCCTTATTAAGGAGTGATCATAGAATAAAAATTTAAATTCCTATAAATTTAATAATCACAATCATAAAATTCATTCATGTGACGTATATTCCTAAAAAAATATTTCTTATCATGGAATGTTTCTAACATATATAAAACATGTGATGAAATTCCATTATGTAGTATCTTGACTGTCATCGTACATGTACACACATCATTTACATTAATTTTAGGATTATATTACATATATCACATAACCATATTCTAATATTTTAAATCATATAAGGTTTTGTCATGACTTTATACTACACGATTATTATCAATTATATGATAATGTTTTACAGAGGGTAATATTTGTTTGTTTTTCACATGTGTATTAATTTCTTATACCATTGGTCCTCATACATATATAACAATTTCAAGAATGTAAATAATCATTTAAATATAAATAATATTCATTTTACATGTATTTTAATAATCAATAAGATATAGAAGTTTGAAATGGAATACACAGTTTATGGTGATAGATGGTATTATTTATTCACGAATGTTGTTTCAGTTTTATATTTGTATTAGAAAAATGAAATTAACTGAAATATATATATATATATATATAATTATTCTAGATTCATTACTATATCATATATATTAAATATTTTCATTAAAAAATCATTAATACATTCCATATAGTGTGTGAATAAATCACATCACATTGATGTGGGTGGTATCCCACAGTTACTCAAATAAAATATTCATATTTACACAAGATAGATATTATATAGATATATATTGTAAAATAACGATATTGTCTTCATGAAATTATAAATATCATAAATATTAAAAAGCATAGATTTTCCATCATAATTTTAACCATGAAAGGCGATGCAGAGTGAATAAACAGTCATCACATTATAAGGTAGTAGTTCATCGTACACATAGACCTTATGTTCATTACCCATTAGATTGAAGTGATTCTATGTTTAGATATAACTCACAGCATAACATAATTATAGTATATTGAGGGTAGTAGTGTTTTTGTATAATAATTTAGTAAAGATAGTGGAGGGTATGGAGTATGAAAATAAGATAAATAATCATTATGGAGGATGTTACAACTTCTTTCCTAAAGTCTTTTTTGTTATCACCAATGGTATAAAATTTATTTATTTTTTTCTTAAAGGGAGGGTAAAAGAATTAAGGGACTATTTATTTTGATCTATTCATGCATATATTAGAAAATAGTATGTGTATTTATAAGTTTGTAGAAGTGGAAGGAGAGGGGTTATTTCATATTGGAGGAGGAGTGGAACTCTTGTGAAATTTTAGAAAAAGGAAAATCTTGCCCACATTTTAAATTTAATGAGAATAAAATAAAGATAGAAATTAGATAATAGTTAAAATATGTTCTATATAATGAAAAAAATGGATTTTGGACATGTTTCTTTGTCTTTTTGGGTATTAATGTTATGGTTGACTCCTTTATTAAAAAATATTCATGAATAATCACATAAATTATAAATAATTATATTATCAAATATTAATTACCAAAAAGTAATTTGAACTAATTATAAATTATAAATTATTCTTATTCCAATTATCAAATCCATTTTCTTAATCTCACATATAAAAGTGGTATATAGTAATTTATATATAATCTCACATACAAGAAAATAATGTAAGTTTTTGAGTAAAAAAATAAAAAATTTAATGTTTTTATAATCAATTGAAATTTGATATTGATTAAAATGAAATAAACTATAATTTTGTAGAATATTAATCTATTTAAAATTTTTTAGATTCATAAAATATGAATTAAATATACAAATAAATGATATAATAAAAAAATTTACATAAATTTCAAAATTTCCACTATTTATTAAAAAAAGGAAACATCATAGAAAAATTAAAAAAAATCATCTCAACCTAATTATTAATTTTTAGTTTTCAATATTATGTTTATTATGACATAAAATATTTAGTAAGGTGGAAAATATTATATTTAATACTGGATCTCCATCAAAATGTAGTAAATATAGTATAATAAAAATATTGGGTTTTATATGTAAAACATGGAATGATATTATATTATTCCTATTAAATGTATTAAATAAATATAAAAAAATTGATTGAAGATAATATAAACATATATTACATTAATATTACTCCTTAATTATTATGAATTTAATTTATTATGAAAAACAACTTTGTATGCATACAAATAGTTTTCCATTTAAATATGACATTTATATTGAATTGGATTATTGTAAGTAATGATTTAATATTATAATTTTACAGATCATGGGTTGTTTATGTCAATCAATACAATTAATAACCACTAAATTAATTTCTAGGTTGAGATTTAATATTATATTGTAATAATTTACTATTATTTTGTAAAACATGGCGTTTCATGAAATGAATTCCATGTCAGTGTAGTGTGAAAAGAATTTTTTACATAGTTAATTTATTAAAATTAATGAAAATGTTTTCATTCGAGAAAAAGGTCTATAAAACATGGAGATTTACCATCTACCAAACCATAAAATGAATTTCTCCCTTTAAATTTATCATCCTGGTATAAATATGTTCATACACTTATAATGAATCATGATTTAAATAAATTTATATTACATCAGTTTTGAAAAATATAAATTAAAAATAAAACATAATCCCTGACATAACTGCATAATTATATAGTCTTTAGAAATTGGTAAACAAAAACAAACTCATTATAAGGCATCTTCAATATCTCCAACTTATTTTTCCCTAACTAGACCCTCCTAGAGATATCTTACATAATACATTTCTTCATTACCTATGGAAAATAAATATATGAAAGGGATATATTATAATATTATTAAAGTTAAAATGATAGATATACATCATATCAAAACCATACGACATAAGAACATTACACTAGAAAATATTATCTTGTATATGAATGATCGTGATATAATGCCATAAGATAAATAATTAAAGTTCATAAAAATAAATGAATATAATCCCAAAAGTGATAAAAATATTTAATGATGTTTTGTGTCATACTAAATAGAATAGAAATACATTTTATATTTGTTGGGGATCATTTCTGAAACAATAATTGTGGACAAAGACAATTATTGAACCTAGTCCACTTTTCATTTTATCCATGTATTACTAATATAGGATAAATTCCCTTTATAGCCTTTTTTATATCATTAGATATAAATTTTTACCTAAATAATTGGATAGAGAAATAGGTCTCACCTATCTCATAATGAAATCATCATTACATGTTCCACAAAAAAATAAATCATCTATTATAATAGAACCTAAGGAATAAAATGGGTTTCTTAAAAATCATTACGTCATAATCCATATAGAAAAAAATCTATTTCATAAATTGCATTCCATAATAAAATCAATAAAAAAGTAGTAAAAATTGTGGTTTAAACATAACCCTATTAAGAAATATCACCATAGATGGAAATTATTTTTGATAAAACACTTCGAAATAATTCTTGAGGAAAAATTATTTCTGGTTCAAAAATGTTTCTTCTCTCAAAATGTCTTGAAATTTAAAATTTAAAATAATTTATTTGAAAATAAAAATGAAAGAAAGAAAATGATGCTTCATGTAAATAATTTTTAATCAAAATTAAAAAACCTATTTGTTCTATATAAGTTAAAAGAAACATTATCCTCATACCTTTCGGAGAAAAATCAAAAATGACATCATATCGATTAACAACAAAAGACTAATTTTAAACGTTTTAAAAATAATTCACAAAAGGGTAAAATTTAATTTAAAAAAGTTCATAAGAATATAAATCATAATACATAAATAAAAATTTTACATGGATTATAAATATTCCCCAATTAATACATACATATAAACACTCACAGATAATAATGAGATCGCGAATTTATCTCTTACCTTTAAACAAATATCCTTTGTATGTATCCAAGAAAACATGAATAATGTATTAAAAAATGTCATTTACTTATTACTGAATCATATTAATTTTTATGATATTATATACGGTCATATTATTATCCATTTGTTAATAACATTTCATTTTTACTTATAATTCAAGTGTTAACTATTTCATTTTCTTATGCATGTTTTTTAGAATAAGATTATTTTATCCTTCATAGTTAATCGATATATCATTTAAAAATTTTATTAAAAAAATATATTTCATATTTATTAATTCAATAAATTTATGTTATCATGATTTAATGAAGATAATGTAGAATTAATCACATCTATAAGGACCTGACCTTAAACATTACATAATCATGAATTAAATGGATAATTCACATTGAGAATCTTTTCAGGTTTATAGTTTTAGATAATTGGGTCATAAAATTTACATAAAAATATGAATATTACATGTAGAAAATTCAACTCATTATAACTTTTTTTCATTAAAAAAATCTCTTGGAAAAATGAGTCATGTCTACTTCCATGTTCTAGACAATATGACATTTCCTTGATCCCTTCATTGACCGTTATACATCTTTATGTCATGTGTAAAACATATCAAAAACATGATATGAGTATAAAAATATTATTAAGGGGTATAAAATAAGGAATGAAAAAAATACTTCATCATTACATACATAACATAATTTCTTAAACATTCCTCGTTAAATCATAATATTTATGAATAAAACATAGATACAATAAATCATAAAAGTATCTTGTGGAATCCATATCATACTTATTTTTTAGCTATCTCAGATACGTAGGGAGTTACATTTGGAATACCCATCATAGTATATTCCCTAAATTAATTAAAAAACATTCACATTTACCTTTGTCATGTTACCAAATGAATTGGAGAGTTATCTCAGGCTAACCTTCCCTAGGGTTATCACAGAACCACCCGTATGGCTAATCAATTCCCAAGAACCATAACATATTCATAACACATAGGTCAAAAATTATAGAAAGATAACATTTCCACATTTTATTCATAATACGTCATTTAAATATATTTACACAAAAAATCAATTATCAAAACCATTTTCAATAACAAAATATGTTAAAATAGTATTTGCTATTTATTTTCCTTTTAAAAACATTATAACCTGTTATGAAAGTGAAATTTCAAATAATACTCCCGGTGGTGGAAAAGGATGTTGTCACCACTTACGTTAAAAAGAAATATGTTTTTTTCATTTATTAAAATTATTCATAGGAAAATATTCCATTTGAATGAAATGAAAAATCAAATAAATTTATACACTATATAAATGAATGTTGAGAATGAAACAAAATATGCCTCAATGAATGTAGCTTGAAACGAACACCCTTACATCATGTCCGACTAGACCTGATTGTTCATCAATCTGATGAATAGTAAAAAAAATTAATTTATACATGATTAAGAAACATTTTCATGTTTATTATTATTTTTATATCACTTATTACAATTTTATAAACATTAAGTAATCTTTTATGTTATTAACAGTTGTTTCGTCAATATTTGGTACCTGAGTAAAAATGAATACCTTATAATTAAAATTTGTCGATGTGTTAAATATCCATTATATTCAGAATTAAAGTAATGATTTAGATATCATATATATAATATATACCCATTATATACATGTATTCATATTAGTAAATTGGATTTGGAGGTAAGAAATGAAAGGCATTGTTCATGGAGACGGTAAGTCGTACGTAAGCATGAACGATACATTAATTTCTATTTAGTATTTTAATGGAATGAAAACATAATGAAAAATATTTATATTATAATTCCATTATAATATCTAAAATAATATCATTATCTCCATCATTTATACATCACACATAAGGCATAAACGAGTCATACACCATTGAGGGGGCGATTGTCCGCACTTCTTAAAATGAAATTATCATGTTTACGCATTATGGAAACCATAATTGTATAATATAAATAAAAAATACATAATAATATTAAAATAAACATAATATATATCATATATAAATACATTTCCCTTATAATGTCCACAATGATACGTGGTAAGAGACAATTGAACATTCATCCATTCGTGAGGTGTTAGTTTTCTATCTTGAAAAACATTATGATATTTACCCATTAGTTGGAGGTGTGTGTAAGTGTAGTTTTAATAATTATCATAAAAAAATAATAGTATATTTATGATACTGGTGTTATTGTAAAATAAAGGACTGAAAAGAGTATAGGTGTTGGAGAAGTAAAATAAAACAAAAGAACTTAAGAGAAGAAGTTACCTTTACATCGGGAAACTCTCTTTGGTTTGAACCAAAAGGCTTTCTTGAAGTCCTTTCTTCCCAAGGTAAGGATTATAAGTTGAATAGAGGGATCTCAATAGATTATTGGAGTGGAGGCTGAATGATAAAAAGTCTTGAGATGTCTGATAAATGGGAGAATAGTGAGCGCTTTTTATAATGGAGAGGAGGGGATCTTTAGGAATGTTTGAAACAATTATTTTATTATAACATCATCATTGGTTTCAAGAGGTCCAATATTATTTAAAATAAAAGGTACGATGAATCATGGTCAAAATAAAATAATCCAATAATAATTAAACTATTTTTGGATATTTCTTTAATATTTATAATCTTATTTATTTAAATCATTTATTAATGAGGTGAATATTGTATCATTATTGTGTCATAAAAAATTTAAATTATTTGATGTCAAAAAAATATATAAAAATACCAAGATGTTGGAAATATTATTTTCATTACAAAGAATATTTATAGTTAGAATGATATATTATATAACCCAAAGTTTAAATTTATTTACAAAATGATATTTTTATGTCATTTTTGTCCTTACTTTAAATCAATTAATATAATGTGTCATTATTACTCCCTTGTGGCACCAAGGGGTTGCAAATTTGACCCAAGGATTCCCATGGTCAGCTATGTATTATCCAAATGAATTATGTCAAATGTTTGGGAAACATAATATTATTATAATATTATATTTTACCATTATTTACTATATTCTCCCTTTAATCGTGGTAAATAAAATATTTACTAAAGTAAATATTTAAAATGTATAAAAATAAAATTTACCTATTTAAAAAATTAGGAACTATTGATTCCAAATATGGAATCTATTTTTCCATATTAAAAACAAATAAGTTGTAAAAATTAATTTAAAATTAATTTGTGCATTCAAAACAAAAAGTGTGTTTTTTAAAAATAATAACTATCAAAATATGGTCACTTGTTTATGTCCAATTTTAAAATTAAATTACTTTAAAAGACCAAGATTAGATTAAATGGTAAACATATATTCTAATTACACTTTAAAAACAATTAATAATATAACCTAACCATATATGTAAATTAGATAAAGAGAAAAATTTGAATTATAATACAATATTTGTAATTATTCATAAAAAAATAACTTTATTAGAAAAATTCCAATAATTTACCCAAAGTAAATTTTGATCTCTCGAATCTGAATAAGAATTTAATTTTGTCAAATAGAACATATAAAATTTACCTAAACTATATTTAAAGAGGGTTCTCCATTAAATGGTGGTAAATCGACATTTTAGTAAATATTAAAGTATTTATGCTTAAAATCTAATTCCTTGCGTATTTTAAGTCTCTAAATTTTATTGGATAAATGTAAAAATATCCAAAAAACATGGATAATCATAATTTGGTTAGTTATATTCATTCCCACTAATACAATGGCAATGCGTTAGCTACAATTTAAAAATAATAATATTATATTATTATTGTGCAACATAAGATTTCAAAGAAACCCAATGTTCCGTATTGGGTATGCTATCGAACATAGCATCCCCTTTGAAGTAAAATAAATATTTAATTTAAAATTAATTATTAACATTAAAAAGTATTATTCTTTATATACTTGGGAGGTTACATCATCGCAACGTCAATATTGTAGGTCATACATACACACGAGTGACGATATCATTACAAAAATTGTTCAATGGTATTGAAGTGGATTTTTTTAATATTTAATAATAATTAAAATTTTATAGTAATAATTTATATTTCTTTAATAATTTTATCTATTTATGTATTGTGGTGGTGAAAAACCTATTACACCATGATGTGAAGATGGTAAGCCATATGTACTCACGTGTGGAAATTTTTTTTCCTTAGGATGGATAAAAGGTGAAATGTCATTGTTTCTTAATTATAATAATATATAAGTATATTTTATGATAATAATGTTATTAATTTAAAATTAAACATTTAATTAATAATAATTAAAATAATAATAAGTTTCGAAATAATCGGTATAAGAGATAACCTCTTCCACGATGTGCTTCTTCTAAATCATCTCCTAGAGGACTAGAGTTGGTATTGGAAGAATAAAAGAACCACTAAAATGTAACTATTGAAGTTGAGAATGGAAAAGGGTAGTCTATGGTAAAGCATTAGGGCCAAGAATTATGTGAATAGGTGAGGTACGTGGTGCCTTTTTATAATTGACCTAAGGGGAACTTTTGGGATCTTCAACTATATTAGTTTATAATAAAGTCAAAACCTACAAAAAAACCATTATAATGTCAAAATTTAGAATATTTTATTATTTATTGCCGTTATACTATAAAACTATAAATTTATTACTAGTTTTTATGTTAATATTGACATTATAATGTGAATTAACAAATAGTTATTCTATTTAATAATATATATGAAAAAATATATATTAATATTAATAGGGTACGATATTTTCTTAGTTGTTGGGAATTAGACCATAAATAAGTACATTAAAACATTTTTTACAATATAAAATTTACTCTGTATTATTTAATAATGTTTTTTTTAAATAACTTAATAAACCATTTTTAAAAAAAAATCAATATTGTCAATTTTGAAAACATTCAATTCATTGATTTTCAATGATAATAATATAAGAAGTAAAATTATAACCAAATATTATATTATATTCATCAGAGGTCAAGGTAACGTATAAAATTTATTGGAAATACCGTATAACCAAAATTATATTTATTTTTACATTTATAGTATTATTTATTCATTATCCCCATTAACAAAAAAATTATTACATCAATTTTGTGTTATTTTTTAATATACATATTTTTTGAATAAAAATAAAAAAATAAATACAAAGAATATAAATCTATAATAAATCAATATAATACTTCAATTAGAATATATATATTTTAAAATCCTAAAATAAAAATATTATATTAATCAAAACATGATTGTGACAAGTTTATCATCAGTTTAAATAAAAGAATAATAACTGTCATAATCCCTTATATAAGGCTCCAAATGGTAAAAAATATACCCTTTTATGATTACAGCTCATATATACTCAAAATATGATATTTTTTCAAGTTTTTAGGTATTTTAATTGGTATTGAATTTTAATAAAAAATAATTTTATTGAATTTTCATCAATTAAATAATTTTACCATCGATAATGTATAAGATATAACTGTAATTATTTATTTACAAAAAATTAAAAATAACTTTTTATGATAAAGGTAATATATTTATATTTCAAATGAGAATTTATAATCGAATTTTTATACTGTATATAAAAAAATATTTATTAAAATTTGATTGGGACATATCTAACTATTCTTTACATAAAATAAATTAAATGTCCAAATCATATCCAAGTGGATTAAAAAGGAAACTATTTTGACTCAATGATTATTTATGTTGAAACACACTCATAAAATGATATTAGGAAATGTGTTTGGGTAATTTAATAATATTATTCAAACCCTTAATTAGTTAATTTAACTTTGTACTAAAAAAATAAAAATTAGTGATGATACTATTCATAATGCCAAACATAAAATAAATATATTTATATAATTTGGCCCTACGAAGTAGAAATATGGAATATTTTTTTATAAATTCAAAAATAGATGTTTCAGTAATTAATTAATATTTATCTTATTGTCTGAAAAAAATAGAACGACTTATAAAAGTTAAAACGTTACAAAATATGGAAATGTTTTCACATATGAATTCAATGTAAAATTAATGCTAAGGACCTTAATTATCTTGAATGATTATGATATATTATATTTATTATTTATATCCATTCAATATTATAATTAAAACAGATATGTTTTTTGGATGAAATATTTTATTTTCAACTAAAATTTATTCAATTTTTACTATTTATCAAGATATGAATGATATTTGAAAGATATTAAAATTTCATCCAAAGAAAATTATTATATCTCGATTCAAAATAATCAATTTATTTAATCATATAAAAAATGTTAATATTTCAAAATCATAATTTAAAAAGGTTTTCCAATAAAAGGCATAAAATTACCCTTTTGAAAAATATAGGTTTTTAAACATCAAATTGGGTTTAATAATACTCGATGACTAAAATATCCATTTGATGAATATATAAAATATTTTATTAAATATATAAAATATATATCTCATTAATTTATTTAATATATTAATTCACTAAATTTATTAATACCTGAATCCGAATATATTATTGAATTATATTTATCATAAGGAATTCGCAACAAATGCATTCACAATACATTTTCATAATTTAGTTATACATATTCCCACTAACCTAATGACAATGATTTAATATTCATTTTACAAAAAGGGAATCTCAAGGATGTCTTAATATCATTATTTCTTGAAACGTAATCAGTTGAAGAATTAATATTATTTAGGGAAAATATTTCATGAAAATAACCATGTGTTACATTCAACTCCCCTTAAACATAATTATTCCCTCAAAATTCAATATTTGGAAACGAAAATATGAGGATAAATCTAACAAATCATATCATCATGTTTTCATATAACTTATTCAAAATGTTGGTAATGCTATAAAACTACTACCAAGTGAGTGTTCTTCTTCTAAAAAATCATTCCTCTATGATCTAGAACCTCTTTTGGTTATTCTCTATAAGAATGATAATTCTCTAGAGGAAAAAATTTTCTTTTTACTGCATATAAATTACCAGGTATGTAAATTATCTAGAGAGATACATATAACACATAATTAACTTGAGATAGATTTTGTAGAAGCATCGATCAGTAAGATACATTCCCAATGTGATTCAGATTATCAAAAAGACTAATATACCTAAGGATCAGCTTTCCCATATTATCAAATATCAATACTATCTTCTAAGAAGATATTCATTGAATTTTTTTACCCACATCAAACACAATTTCTTTTCTATTGTTGTGATCATAACCTTATTTTAGACTCTGTTCTACTCTTCTATGTTGTTGAATAGATCTTACTTTCATTGTGATTACATCGACAAGATCAATTCCAAATAAACGTATTTCTCCAAATTCAACACATAAATATTAATTTACACACATCTATTGAGGGATTCAGAAATATATATTTGAATATTTGTGTGAAAGATATTATTGTAATAAATTTTCACCAATGGTTTCTGTTGATTTCAACCACCTTTGAAATCTAAAGATAAAACTATAAATGTGTCTTCAAGATTTTGAATTGTCCTCTTATAATGAAAATATTTCTGAGGATGATAAGTAGTTCTAAAACATAACTCTTTATCAAGACCCTCTGAAAGAATTCACGCAAACATCTAGTTAAACTAAGGATTCTGATCAGATATAATGGAAAGTTTTACTCCATAAAATATTACGTATTTTATTATATACATCATTGAATGGTGATCAATAGAGAAATACAATCTAACGCAAATGAGGGGTGCAGAACATGTATGGTGATCAACTATAACCCATATAGCATTATTACCTTTATGTTTTTTAGGAATTCAAGAAAAAACTATCATTCTGATGTTTTCCCTTTTCCAGTCTTCTATAGGTAATTTTTGTAACATCCCATTAGAATTATTTCACATAGCCTTAACTTGTTAAAAACTAACTATTTAAAGACATATTTGGAAACGTCAATTTTCATAAATTTCAACAAAAATATACTATTTTCAGTCCCTATTTATCTTATTTCATCTCGGGTGAATAGATAATGATAAACTATGGGTCTCATCCAATATATCTTTTTTTAATTATGTAATGAGAAAAACAAAAACTCGATTCATGATCCTCATTATTCCATCACAATCAAGGCTGAATTTAAGATCATTTCTAACCTTAATTTTTTATCTCTACATCTTTCTATTGTGCCTCCTTAATATTAAATTATATAGATGGTTGACCATTCAGTTGATAAATACAGGCTTTCTCCCCATCACCTAAAATTTTAAGATCTATTCTTTAACAATAAATAAATATTGTATCTCTTGTTACACTTTTCGGGGATTAGCAATAATTTCCCATTAGACTCAAAGCATATAACACCTTGTGCTCTTTCCTAGGGTGGTAATGTATGTAGGAGTTATAATATTTAATAAACTCCAACTATCTTATTTGGTTCATGATCAACTCATTTTTTTGTGAAAATATACTTTATTATTTTATAATTAATAATAATATCAATCCTTTCACCATAAAGATAATTCCTCCAAATACTTAATCAAATGACTACTATATCTAAATCCAAATCATGAGTTGGGTAATTATTCTCACAGATTTTTAATTATCATGAGGCATAAGCTATCACAGTATCGTTTTTCATGTGAACACATCATAGTACTTTCTTTCATGCATCAAAATAGGTCAAAAACATTCTCTGTTATAGGGAAATGTGAGAATGTGTGACTGGAAAAATAATTGTTCTCTTTGATATTCTCTTCAAATTCCCCCTTCAAATAAAAATTAATTCCTTTCAAAGTCCACATAGTTAGTAGATTAGATAATCATCAAAATTCAGTCACAAAAGGTTGATAATATCCATCAAATCAAAAAAAATTGGATCTCAAATATTGTTGTTGGTCTTGGATAATATTCAATAACTTCTTTTTTTGATGGATCTACATATATCCCCTAAATTGAGATTATTTGACAAGAAAATAAATCATTATGAAGCCAAAATGCACACTTTGAAAACAATTTCATAAAATGTTTAATTTTTTGTGGTCTTCAGTATAATTATGAAGTTATATTCAAGTGCTTACTTAATCTTAGAATAGAAAATAATATCCTCCTTGAAGACTACCAAAAAATAATCATTATATTCTCTAAAAAATTATTCATTTGATCCATGAATATAGTGGGGTCATCAGAAGACTAAAAGGTATCCCTATAAATTCATGTGTCTATACCTTGAACAGAACATCATATTTGGTATATCCTCTCTTTTATCTATTAATTTATGATACCTCGAATGATGATAAATCATTGAAAAATATTGATCTCAATATATTTAGTCAAATAAGTACTCAATAATGGGAATATGATATTTTTTTCATGATAGTGATCTTGTTATGTTCTTTATAATCCATTCAAAATCTCATTGATACATATTTTTTTCATAACAAACAGAACAAGTGCTCCCCATGATGATGCAATAGGGTGTATAAATCACTTGTCAAAATTATTTTGGAGTTTCTTGTGCAAAACCTACTACTCAATTTGATAAATTCTATAAGGTGACTTTGAAATAGGAAAAACACAGGGAATGATTTATATTGAATAGTCACTCTCATGAATTTGTTGAAAAGATTGAATTTATTCTTTAAAGACATCTCAAAACTAATATACAATATTTGTATTAATAATTGTAAGATTTTCCATTACCATTTGAGGTAAATATCCATCATTTTAAAGAATCAAGACACTTAATATGAAAAAAAATTATACTGGAATATTATATCCATCCTCGCTCCAATATGTGATTATAGATTGATATGAAATTTGAAATTTGACTTCACTTATTTGGGAATTAATATGAGCACTATATAGTGAAATCCAATCATTTCCATGAAACAAATAAAATCCCCTATATGAAGGATCGAAATATTTGTAGGAATCTTCTTTTTACAAACATCAATCAGTTTGGAATTATAGACTGTCAATGTGAATTTTGTCCAATTGTGAGATTTTATAGCTAGCTCAACATGTAATTGTTGATGTACTACATTGATACCCTATGAAAATTATTTATTAATAAAAGTGTTGGTGGATACAAAATCAAATAAATCATTTTCTAATATAGACTTGATGGTATATGTACATTTAACCACTTCATGATCTTACTCTACATCCTCGATAGTGATCACATGTTATATTCATTTATCTCAACAGTTATGAATTTTATGACGTCGAGCATTATCAAAAAACATTGGATAAGGGAATTGATTGGCAAAATTATACATTTTCTTTTCACTTATAGAACTCAAGTGTAAGAGGTAAATTATGATTATCCTTTTCTTTATTCACAGAAATAGTCAATAACACCGGTATTCAACCGCTTGATGACTATCGTTTCAACATTTAAAATATTTATTATTACCCTTATGATAGTTCCCTCTATGTTTCTTTCCACAGATTGATCATATGGGAAAACTCATCTTCATTTTAGTGTGTTATTTATATTTTCATTTTAATTCCATTATCTTATTCTAATCAAACCCATATGAAGGATGGGTTAATCTAATCTATATCTCACCGTGAGAGCACGACAATCAAATTCTTTAATGATATTGATGTCCCCTTTGGCTAATTCCTTTCAGAGACTTGGTTTTAATCTACTAAATAACCGATCAATTTTACTCTCAGGTTGAAGAATAAAAACATAATCTAGAAATGAAATTCTTTTATAAATTTCATCATAGGTACTAATGGACTCGTCATCCTTGTTCTTATAATCAAGGAAATCATACTCCCACTTTTTTAGAAGAATACTAGGATAGTACATTTTGAAAAATATGTTCTCGAACTCGTCCCATTATATATATTCAATTTCATATTTTTTCCATATATTCATGATAAGGTTCCACCATTAATCAGCTTGACCTTCCATACTGTCGACTACTATTATGATCTTATAATTTTTTTAACATTAGTGAGCTGAAAATATCATTTCAGTGTTAATGATCCATTGTTCATAAACTAATTAATCATATGAACCACAGAGAGAAAATAGACACAACCACATAATGGGTACAATATAATGTTATTCCATTCTTCACTCATTTGGAAGTCATGCATGATTCATATCGTGAAAGTTTTGTGTGATCATAGAAAATATATTTCTCATTACATCTCCCATGACATTTGATTTCTCAGGCGGACCACCATTTCATTTCCTATCAAATTCATCATTAAGATGATTCCTTCGAGTTCTATCCATTGGATAATACCATGAATAATTGTATGATAAACACTAATAATAATGTGAAAACATATCATTAAGAATAAAAGTTCAATTGTGAAAATTTATGTTTTATTCTTTCTTATTAAATATCATTTCTAAAACATTAGGATTGTAACCTATACACTGATATATCCATATAGTTCTTTCAATGGTTTAATCATCCTAATCTCCAAAGGTTATCTTTACCTTTTCTCTAATACCAAATATAATGATCCATACATTACATACATTTATATTAATACAATGATTCTGAATATTAATAAAAAATATAAAAATTCCACAACATGCCCATATAGTTATGGTTTATTTATAAAATAGGAAACATAAAAAACTTGTTCATAATACATCTTAATTATCCCCCACTTCTTTTCCCATAATTAGACCCCTATTTAAAATATATTACTTAAGAGAATTATTACTGACATGGTGAAGTGAAACATATGAAAAGGTGAGATCAGATGCTCATTTAGGGTAGACAAGGGAGATATCAATCATATCATAATCATATGACATAAAAACATAAAACATTAAACTTTTATCATGTATGTTAATGATCGTGATATCATTTCATGGGATAAATCATGAATGTTCAAAAGAATCAATGAACATAATTCCAAAAGTCATAACATAATACACGATGTATTTTTGGAATACACATAATCATTGAAAATAATTTCATATTAGTCAGTGACCATCTCCAAGACCATCATATTGGAGAAAGGCCATTACTGAACAGAGATCACTCCTCATTCAATCCCAATATTACAGAACCAAGATAATTTCCCATTTGATCCATGTTTATCAAATGAGATAAAAATATTTACCCAACTAATTGGAGGGAGATATATGCCCCACCCATCTAATAATTAAATCATTCTTACACATTCCACTAAAACATAATTCATTCATCCAAACATAACCCAAGGAATAAAATGGGTTTCATAAACAATATTCCAACATAATATTTAAAAAATGGATTTCATAAATATCATTCCATTTAAATAGCAATCAAAAAATAGTAATAATAGGCATTTAAACATAACCCTATTAAATATTTTCATCATAGATAGAAAATATTTTTGATAAAATTCTTATTACCAATTTTTAAGGAAAACATCCAATTTTCTTTAAAAACAATTTCATTTCTCAAAATATCATACAATTTAAAAATGAAATGAACTGGTTTGGAAGTATACATAAAATATTGTAAAGCAAAAATCTCGTAAATAAGGAATTATGAAGAATTTAAAGTATGTACTTCCAGTATACCTTAAAAGAAACATATTACTCATACATTTTCTTGAAAATTAAAAAAGTTCATCGTTCTGAATACAATTAAAATATTCCTTTCATAACATTTAATTTAAATTAAAAAAAGGTTAAATTGAATTTAATATATTGTATAAGAATATAAATAATACTACATAAAATGAAAATATGTATGTGGATGATAAATATAAGCCAGAAAATACTTACCTATAAACAAATCTAGAATAATAATGAGATTTCCAATTTATCACTTACCTTAGGTCAGATATCCTTAATATGTGTTTAATAATCCGGTATAATAATATAAATATTGTAATTGAAATATTCCATAATCATGTTCATTTTTATAATATCATATATGATCATATTATCATCAAATTGTTAAATACAATTTCATTATTACTTATTATTTCGGTGTTAAATGTTTAATTTTCTTATACACATTCTGTCCAATAAGATTTCATTATCCATAATATAGTTATATCATTCCAAAATAATTATAACATACTATATATCATATATATAAATTCTATAAATTTATGTAATCATGATTTAATGAATAAATTTTAGAATTAATCGAATAGTATTTTGGAGATGGTATGTCGTACATACACGTGAGCTACGATATCATTCACATGATTGTTGAATCATATTGAAGTGGATGGTGTATAATATTTAGGAACCAATATAATTTTATAATAATCATATATAATATTTTTACACATCATTAAACCCATTCAATTAAGGTGAAGGTAAAAAAATTATACCACATTGCGCAAACCGTAATTCGTACGCATGCACACACAGTTATTTCATTTTTCGTATGGTGGATAAAAGGTAGAATATGGTAGTTTTATAATTATAGTAACATATACCTTTATTATTGATATTTGTGTTATTAATTTATAATTAAAAACTAATGATGAGGTAGTATAATAAGGAAGATGTTTGAAATAATCTGCAGAAGTGATTACCTCTTCCTCTACATGTTTCCTTTAAATCTTCTATTATAGCACGTGATTTGTTTTTGGATGAAACACAGAACCTCAATAATGTAAAAAAAGTAGTTTATTGGGGATAATGTCATGGAATATTCTACCATTAAGGCTCAATGTGAAGTTTAGTTGTGAGGTATGAGGTTCCCACTAAAAATTAAACTAAGGGTCACTTTTGTGATCTCCCAAAAAATTAATTCATAATATAATAAATCCCAAATAAAAAAACTATAAAATTTCCCAATTTAGAATATGAAATTATATAGGGAAATAATATCTTCATCTAATAAATTTTAGTCTTGTTTTCATGTAAATTTATTCATTATTATTTTAATTAACACTTTGGTATTCTATTTAATTTTAATCAAGATAACAATTATTCAACATTAAATAGGTGAAATATTTACTTATTTATTGTTAATTAGATGATAAATAAGTACCTTAGAAAAATTTATATCATATAATAATAATTATATATCTTTTAAAAATGATTTATGATTTTAAAATAATTTAATAAAAAATTATTTTTATAATCAATCAATATTGTCTATTTTGACACAATTCAATTCATTGATTGTGAAAATTATTATCATAAAAGGTTAACATAGAACAAACTATTATATTATATTTATAATAGACCAATGTAATATATGGAATTCATTATTAAAATTAAATAATTAAAATTATAATTATTTTATCAAATTTAATAATATTTATTCGTTATCTCGATTAACAAAAAAGTTACTATATTAATTATTGTGTAATTATTTAAGATGCTTATTAGAAAAAAAAATTAAAATAAAATACAATGATGTTTATAAAAATAATATATATCAGAAGAATATTTTTTGTTTAACATATCTACTGTAAAATCCTTTATTAAAAATATTATATTAATTAAAAAATGAATGTGGCAAGTTTATCATCACTTTATATAAAATAATATAAGTTGAAAATTCATATATATAAGAATCTAAATGGTCAATAACTCAACAATTAAATTATTATTTTGAATAAACACTGTACCTATGCGATTTGGTCAAGATTTAGTTCTTTTTAGTGGGTATTATTATTTTAATAAAAACTATATTAATGATTATCATAAATTAAAATATTTATGTATCATTAATGTTGAAGTTATTAAAGTAATTATTTATTTAATAAAAATTAAAAAAAATTACTACGATAAAGGAAAACATTTTATATTTTTAATTTTTATTTATAATTTAATTAATCTAGTATATAACCTTAGATTAAAGAATGTATATATTAAAATTTTTTGGGATATATATTTTACTTTTATTAAAATTAAATAAATTAAACGTCATAATCTCATCCAAGTGGATACCAAAGAAAACCATTTCAACTCATGGATAATTTAGGTCCAAAATAAGTCATCCAATTATACAAAGAAACTGTTAGGTTAATTTTATAATATTATTCATACACTTAATTCCATGATTTAACCCTATACTGTTAAAAAATTACAGAAGATACTATTTGTAGTTACCTAACATAAAATAAAGCTATTTAAATATTTTTTACCTAATGATTCCAAAAATGGAATAAATTTTTTAAAATTAAAAACATATAAATTGTAGTAATTAATTAAAATTAATCCTACTATTAGTAAGAGAGAATGAGTTTTAATGGTTATAATATTACAAAATACTGAAATGTTTTTTCATCTAAATTCAGTGTGGAATTAATGCTAATAACATATATTTTATGGAAGAATAAAACAATTATTTTATTTATAATTTAAATCCATTATATATTATAATTTACCCTTATAAATTATTTTAACGAAAAAAATTGTATTCAATTAATATTTAATGTATTTTACTATTCATCAAAATTTGGAAATTATTAGAAAAATATTAAAATTTCATCCAAAGTAATTTTTTTATTTACACATCTACTAAACATGTTTATGTTATATTATAAAAATTATTAATTTTTCAAAATACTAATTTAAAAATGGTTTCCCATTAAATGGTGTAAAATTACCCTTTTAATAAATATTGATTTTTATCATAAAATTGGGTTTATTGATTTCATGTTTCTAAAATATCTATTATATGAATATAAAATATATTATTATAATTATATGACATATATATATGTCATTAATTTCATTACTAATAGTAATTCACTAAATTTATTTATACAAAAAAATATAATTCATTTATATTTATCATAGATAAATGGAAGCCAATAAAATCACAATACATTTTCATAATTTATTTATACATATTCTCTCTAAACTAATGGAATAAATATAATGATCATTATATATTAAGAGCTTCTCAATGTTCATTTATACTCATGATTTCATGAAATTCTAGCTATAGAATAATCAAAATTATGTACAGATATTATTCCATTAAACAACAGATTGTAACATTATAACCCATAAAACAAAATTTTTGCCTCAAAATTCATCAGTTGGGAATAAAAAGATGAGGATAACTCTCCCACATCTTATCCTTAGGTTCCCACATAGCTGATTCAAATTGGTTATTCTTCTATAAAACATTTACCAAATGAGTGGTCCTGTTTCACAGAACTTTGTTCCGATGTGATCCAGAATCCCTCTCCGTAGTTCTTCATAGGAATGATCATTCTACAGTGGTATAACTTATGAGTTTAGTACATGTGAAAGATTATGTCTTTAAATTATCAGGAGATATTGATGGAAAACATCATGATCATTATAGAGATTTATTGGAAGCATCAATCTATATGTTACCTTTCCAAAACGGTCCAGAATCACAAAAGGACCAATAAACCATGGGATCACCTTGAGCTACTTTCCAAATATTTTTAATCTCATAAATGAATATATTCATATAATCATTTTTTCAACAACATAAAACTCTAGTTTTTTCTTTGGTTTCCAACATATGTTATTTGTCGAATCTAAGACACTCTTATGTGTTGTTGAATAGATCTGACCATTTTTGTGATTGTAACAACAAGATCAGGTCCTAATAGCTTTACTTCCCAATTATCATCCTGGTATGTTGTATTTATACACTTCCTTCCATAGAGGACCCCATAACGAACCATCTGAATACTGGAGTAAAAGCTATTGTATTAAGAAAATTCTATCAAAGTTGTGATTTGATCCCAATCACTTATGAAATCCAATAAAAAAAATCCCTATATGACATCGAGAGTTTGAATTTTCCTATCAATGAAACATATTTATGAGGATTATAGGAAGTGTTGAAACATAAGTTTGTATCCAGGTCCTACTAAAAACTTCAACAGAACATCAATGTAAACTAAGGATGCATGTCAGATATAATTGTATGTGGTAAAACAATTAGTATCACCACTTTCTTTACATTTATCATTCCAAACTAATCAACAGAGAAATCCACTCTTATAGTAGTGATGTGTGAAGAATCCATTAGGAGATCAACTATAACCTATATCTCATCATGTCATTTAGTTGTTTTGGGATGTTCGATGACAGATTCCATAGTGATTTTTTCCTATCTTAATTATTGTATTTGAAATGGTTGTAACATCCTCTTAGAAATCTAAATCACCGCATAACAGGCTGAAAAACCAAGAACCAGTAGAGAAATTCTGAATCATCACATTTCATTCCATCACACTAGAAATACTCTTTTATTTCCATGTACATCTTTTTCCTTCCTAGCTGAATAGATAGAGAATAACTTTGAGCCTCATCCTATATCTCCTTATTTAATTTTTATTTATTTTAGGGATAAAAACCTGATTCTTGAACATTAGTATTCCATCACAATCAAGGATGAATTCCAAATTATTTCTCAACTTGTTTTTTATCTGTACATATTATTTATGTTCCTTCTTAACTTTGGCTTGTATAGATGATTGATCATTCATTAGAGAAATACACGATTTCTCTCCTTCCCATTAAATATCAAGATCTATCCTATGAAAATCTCTTTATATTGAATCTTTTGTGATCCTTATCAAGGATAAGGTACCATGGTCCTTTCGACTCAAACCATATTCCCCATTGTTCGCATTCTTACGATAGTAATGTATTGAGTAGTCATGATCTATAATCAACCCAAAACATTTTCTTTGTGGCATGATAAACATATTTTGTGTGAAAGTATACTTCAAAAATTTATGATCAATATAAATACCCAACCTTTCAATATAAAGACAATTCCTCAAAATTATTAATGAAAATATTACTACAATTTTCTCAAAATCTATTGTTGGTTAAATTGTCTCATATATTTTCAGTTTTCCCGAGGCATAAGATAACACCATATCATTTATCATGAGAAAACATCTTATCCACTTCATTGATGCATCAATATAGATCATAAAACATTCTCAACTATAAGCAAATGTCAGATTAGGTGCACATGCTAACCATCTTCTAAATTATTTGACATTTTCTTCACATTTCTCTGTCCACGTTAACGTAACTCCTTTCTAATTCCAACTTATGTGTTTATTATATAATATGGAAAATTCAGTCACAAAACATTGATAAAATCTATCCAAACCAAGAAAAAATTGGATCTCAGTTATCATTGATTGTCACATGAAAAATTCAATAGCATCAATTTTTTGTAGATCTGTATATATTCTCTAAATTGAGATTATGTGACCCAATAATGATACATTTAAAATAAAAAATTTACTCCATTATATTTTTTCATAAATCTTTTCCTTTTATAGAGTCTTTAGTACAATTATCATGTGATCTTCATGTTATTCGATGATCATCGAATAGAAAAACATATAATATAAAAAGACTACCACCAACTGATCCAGAAAGTCTCTAAATAATATATTCATTAGGTACCTAAAGATAATCCAGCTATTAATAAGACCAAAATAAATCACTATAAGTTACTAGTATTCATACCTTTTATGATTGTTTTCTTTGGATTATCCTCTTTCTATACCCTTATTTATGATGTCTTCAAATAATATCAATCCGGGAAAAGATTTTATATCTATTTAGATGGTTGAATAGATCATCGATGTAGGGAAGATTATATTTTTTCTCGATAGTGATCTTTTTATGTTATCAGTAATCAATGTGGAGTCCCATTGAACTGTATTTCTTCCTAACAGGCATGGTATGTTCTCCCCAAAGTAACTCACTAGGGTGCATGTATCCCTTGTTATGTTTCTATTTGAGTTTCTTCGTCAATTCTGGCATCTCAATCGGAGAAATTCTATATAGTGTATTTGAAAAAAAAATTGCACAAGGAATGAGTTCTATTGAAAACTCTACCTTGAATGTTTGTGGTATACCATTAAATTTCTCCAAAAAAACACCAAAATCTGGTAAATTTTTTGTATTCATAATTTCATGTTTCCCCCCAACCATTTGAGATAAAAAACCTTCATTTATAGGAATCAATAACCCTAAGATTTTTTTTAAATTTCTACTAGATGTTGATATTCATCTTTATAACTTTATATGATCACAGATTGATCCAATATATGACTTTTTGATTCCCTCATCAGAAATTGATATGATCTATATATAGAAAAATTAAATCCATTCCTAGAATCTCATTAAATTTCACTCTAGGAAGGATCAATTGATTATCAGGAAACACTTTCCCATAACCATCAATCGGAGAATAATTATAGTTTTTTGATGTGATCGTTGGGAATTTAGTATTTTCCACAGCTAAATCAACATATAATTTTTAAGGTATTGCTATGATACCCTTAAAAATTGATCAAACATTATAGAGTGGGTCGATAGATAATCAAATAAATCATTTTATACTTTAGAGTAAATTGTAAGAATACCTTTCACCACATGATTATCGTATTCCATATCTCCAATAGCCATCACATGTGAATTTCATTAATCTTTGGGCCAAAGTGTTTCCTAACATTGATCATAATCAATAACCCATATATTAGGGAATTTATATGTATAATGACCCATGTCCTAGAACATGTAGAAATAAAGTGTATGAGGTGAATTCTGGTCATCCATTTCATTATTCACAACATTAGTCCACTTCATCCTATTACTTCATCATTAAACTGCCTGATGACCATCTTTTACACATTTAAAACATTTTTTATTCCCTTTAATACCATTATCTCTATGTTCTATTCCACATATTGATCATAAGGGAAAACATATCTTTTAACCGAGGTATTAATATTTTCCCTTGAATTACATAATCCTATTCTTATCAAACCCATTAGAATAATGGATTTTTCCATTATCCATGTCAACCAGGAGAGCATATTGAGCAATTTTTTTCATATCTATTGATGTCCCTTATGGATAATTCCCATTGGGCACTTGGTTTGGACACAAAAGAATCAATTGATTTTACTCTCTGGTAGGATAATAATTCAATAAGATTACCTTGAATTTTTTTGTAAAATTATCTTCATATGTACCCATAGATTCAACATCATTTTGATTATGTGCCTATGAATCCTTCTCTAACTATGTTTGAAGGATACAAATAATGTACTTATTTAAAAAGATGTTCCAGAACTCATCCCATTCCATGGATTAAATTTCATCTCATTTTAAAATATTCTTTATATGGTTCCACAATATATCAGCTTCATGATCCAAATAATATACTATTAAGAATAATTAATCATGTTCTAAACATTGGATAATAGAAAATATAATTTAAGTAGTACCAATATATTTTTCATCTAATAAATAATTAGAAGGCCCGTGGAAATAATGTAGATGATAACTCATGAAGGACCCAATGGTTATTTGTTCTATATTTTGATTTATTGGAACTCTTTCATGATTCATATCTTGATAATGTTGTGTGATTGTAGCTATAAGATTTCTCATTCAAGATCCCATAAAATTTGGTTTCTAAAAAGGATAATCATTTCATTGCCTGTCACATTTCTCATTAATGTTGATCATTTGTGTTCAATAAATTCACTAAAACCACTTATCATAGTTTAAGAGTCAATAATCATAATGTGTAAGAATAATAATCATGAATAAAAGTTAAATTATGGATAATTTATGTTTTATCTTAAGATATTAATTATCATTTCTAAAATAGTGGGATTGTATCCTATAATTTAACATATAATTAGGGTTATTACTATGGTTATCTCATCCTAATATCCAATGGTTAACTATATATTTTCTATGATACAGTCTATAATAAGACATAAATTACATATAATGATATTACTTCAATGTTGATGAATATTTATTAGAAAATTCCAAAAAACCATGAAAAAGACATACAAGTATAATATCTTTAGACATTAGGATATATAAAAAATTGTTCATAAGATATATTAATTATCCCCCACATATTTTTCCATAACTAGACCCCTCTTTGACAAATCATACACATTAAATTATTTCATGACATGGGGAAAAATCATATTAATGAGTGGGCTGAGATGCTCATCAAATCTAAATAAGGGGGATCATATTCAATCATTTTTATAAGGCTTAAGGACATAATACATGAAAATATAATCCATCATATGAAAGATCATGATATCATGCCATGGTATAAATCATGAATGTTCATAATAATCAAAGAATATAATCACAAAATTCATAACATAATACATAATGTTTTGTGGTGTAGTTGTGGTTTATCTTAGTTTTATGCACCCCATAATGCTACATGAAAAAGGGGGTTCAGAACCCATTGGGCGCATGTAGAGTGGCAGGAATTTATCGTACTGTATTAGTGGTGGAATTGTAGATACAGAGAGCATTGTAGAAGCAGTAGGGTACTGTAGAAGTGGAGGATATTGTGCATTACTGTAGAAGGAATAGTAATACAGTATTACTACTCACAAAGTGGGCCTTGGGCCAAAATTTTGGGCCTACCAGTCATGTAATGGGAAATAAGCCCACTAGGCCTTCAGGATATGTGATGGGTCTCCCTCTACCTAGTTGAAAGAGGTATTTGATTTTCATTAAATAATAAATGAGGATTTGGCCCCAACCTTTTAATGAAATATAATTATTGTGGAATAGACATAAAAATAAAAAATATTTTCATATTTGTTAGGTCTTACTTTCTTGATCATCATAGCGAAAAAAGTTCATTACTTAACCGAGTTCACTCCTCATTCCAACCCTATATTAATGAACCATTATAATTTCGAAATATAGCGATGTTTATCTCATGAGATATAAATTTTTGAACAATTCCATGGACATAGATATTTGTCTTACCCATACGATAATTTAATCATTCTTATTTGTGCTAAAAAAACATAAATCGTCCATCTTAACATATCCCAAGGTATAAAATGGGTATCATGAACATCATTCCATCATAATCCACATAAAATGAATTTCATATATATAATTCCATAAAAAATACCATCAAACCATAGTAATAATTATGATAGAAACATATACTTATTAAATAATGTCATTTTAAATGAAAATTAATTTTGAAAAAACATTTTATATTACATTTTTAGTAATATATCATTTCTTTTAAAAAACATTTTCTTTTCAAAAAATATAATGAAATTTAAAAATGAAAATAATTTATTTAAAAATAAACATCAAAATAATATATAGGAAGAACCATTAAAATACGGTATTATGATAATGTAAGAACAGGTTTATGTTTTATAATTTAAAATGAGGTTTCTCCTTGTACTTTAGCTAGATAATACAAAAAGTAACTAGTATCGAATTAAGAAAAAAGATTCATTTCATAACATTTAATAAAGAATATCCAAAGGATAAAATTGAATTTAAAATTTTGTACAAGAATATAAATAATACTTCATAATTAGAAAATTTGGATATGGATGATAAATATATCCTAGAAAATACTTCTGTATAAAAAAATCTCATATAACACTGAGATTACGAGTCTATCCCTTGCCTTATGTATAACATCCATCATATGTATATGAAATTTCAGTATAATTATTTAAATAATATAATTGAATTATTTCATAATCATATTTATTTTTTGATATCATTTATGATCTTGTGATCATATATTTGTTAAGTAACATTTCATTATTACTTGTTATTCCATTGATAACTGCATCATTTTCTTGTGCATGTTTTTTCGAAGTAGTATTTTTGTCCCTCATAGCTCATAGTATTATTATTAAAATTGTATATTAACATATTATATATCAAATTTGTTTTGTTCTATTAATTTATTAATAATTATTTAACAAGGATAATGTATAATTAATTTCATCGAATCGTGGAGATGTTAGGCCTTACTTATGCCTGAACAAAGATATGATTCCCATGTTTGTTAAATCATATTGATGTGGATGGTGTAAAGTATTTCATAATCAATATAATTATATAATAATAATATATATTTTTTATATCATTATATCCACCCAATTAAATTAGTGGTCAAAAAAATATCCCATAATGTGGAGATGGTATGTTGTACGCACGGAAGCACAGTGATTTCATTTTTTTTTTGGATAAAGAGTGAAATTTGGGTTTTTTCTAATTATAATAAAAAATAATTATATAATATATACTTATGGTATTAATTTATAATGATGAAACTAATGAAAAGTATGTACAATAAGAATGAAGTTTGTATGAATCTATAGAAGAGATTATCTCATCCTCGACATGCTTCCTCTAAATCTATTCTTAGACAACAAAATTTGATATTGGAAGAATACTATAATATATATAATTTAAATATTTATGTTGATAAAGAATAAAGGGAAGGTTATGGCCAGGATTGGAGGATCAAAGGAAAGTGAAGATGTGAGGGAGGAGGTACCAATTTATAATTGAGGTGAGGGGCACTTTTGAGACCTCCAAAAATATTAATTTATTAGAAAATCAAGCCCTACTCAAAAATCAAAAAAGTCAAAATTTAAAACATTAAATGAGATATGTTTCAAATATCCTCAAAAATAAAATTTAGAGAGGTTTGTTTCTATTTAATCAATACAAATTTAATTAACACTTAGTTTTTATAATAATTTTTAGTTTTGATAAAAAATATTTCATTAAAAAATGGTTCAATATTTTCTTCTTTGATGTCAATTATACTATAATTATATACCTTATAAAATTTTAGTCCCTAAAATAAATTTTATATATATTTTTAAAATGTATTATTAATTTTAATTAATATAATAATAAATTATTATAATAAAAAATCAATTGTTTGAATTTGGACATTATTCGAATAACTTTTTATAAAAATATTAAGATAGAACGTTAACATTGAACTTGTTATTTTTTTATATTAATAAGAGGCAAAGGTAACATATAAACATTATTGGTTATATAAATTAACAAAATGTGAAATTATATTAAAATTTTTAATAATATTTATTCACCATCTCCATTAATAAAAAAATTGCTACATCAATTTTGCATTATTATTTAATATTCATATTTTAGAATAGAAATTAATATTAAAATACCATGATGAATATAAATATAAAATATTTTACTAAAATACTTTTTTTAAATATCATCAATAAAATCCTATATTAAATTAGTTATATTAATTATAACATGAATGTGACAACTTTATCATGACTTTATATAAAATAATATAAGTGTTGTAATTCCTTATATAAGTATAAAAATGGAAAATAACTCGACCTTTGGATACTTATGGTCATGATATAATTATAATATGATATTTGATCAGGTTTTGAGGAATTTTAATTTCTATTATAATTTTAACAAAAATTATACTATTGATTTTTCATCAATTAAATAATTTCTGCAATATTAATGTATATGGTATTTAGTAAATTATTTCATTCCTAAAAATATCGAATAAATTATTATGAGAAATTAAAACATTTCATCTTCAAATTAGTATTTATAATCAACTTTATCTATAGTGTAAAAATATATAAAAAATTTATTCAATTTTTAAAATCTTAGTGGAATGTATTTAAAATTTCGTTAAAAAACAACTAAATATCCTAATCTCATCCAAGTTGATTCTAAAGCACAATATGTAAGCCTAAATATTATTTATGTAGAAATAGAGTCCTCCAATGATATTTCTAAAAATTTTAGGGTAATTTTACAATATTATTTTTTCTATTAGTAAACAGATATACAATTTTACCATGAAAAAAATTACGTAAGTTACTATTCCTAATTCTCAAACATAAAATAAATCTATTTAAATGATTTTGACCTACTAATTAAAAATATTTAATTATTTTTTAAAATTAAAAATATAGAATATTCAGTAATGAATTAATATTATTCATGTAATCAAAAACGGAGAACGAGTTTAAAATGTTAAAACATTTCCAATGATTGAAATGTTTTTACTAATGAATTCAATGTAAAATTAATTCTAATGAATTAAATTATATTGAATGATAAAAAATATTCTATTTATAAATTAAAAAAATTAAAAATTTTAATTTTACCTTACAATTTATTTCATTGAAAAAGGTTTTTTTCATTTTCAATTCAATGTATTTTTACTATTAAATATAATTTTAATATTATTAGAAAAATATTAAAAATTCATCCAATGTAAATATTTATGTCCCACAACCAAATAAAAATTATATGAAATCATTTAAAAATTATTTAATTTAATAAATAATAATTTATAAAGGGTTCTCTTTTAAATGAAGTAAAATTACCCTATTGAAAAATATAGGTTTTTATACATCAAATAGGGTTTATTAATACTCTATGAATAAAATATCCATTGGATGAATATAAAAAATATTTTATTATGTATATAAAATATTGTCTCATTAATTTAATTTATAATATTAATTATTTCAATTTTTTTATTCAAAAATACAAATATATAATTGATTTATATTTTTCTTTAATAATTAGAATCCAATTAATTCAAAATACATTTTCATAAGTTAGTTATATTTATTCCAGTTAACCTAATGTCTAGGATATAAATGTACTTTTATATAAAGGAAATAGTGTGGTTCATTTAAACTCATGGTTGCGTGAAATTACTGCTATTGAAGAATTAAGATTATATAGAGAAAATATATCATAAAAAATGGGTGTTTCAAGACTCATAATTCATCACATCCTTAAGTTCAATTGTAGCTTCCTATATATGGATATTTCTTCACAAAATATAGACCATATGATCCATCTTATATCATATAACTTCCATTGTATGATCTATAATTTTAATTGGTTATTCCTCATAGTAAAGAATAGGCTTCAATGGTATGACCACTAAGGTTAGTACATGTGAGAGATCAATTATTTAATTCCTTAGGAGAGGTACATGGAACACATAATGTAATTGAGAGATATTTTGATGAAGGACGAGTGAATGGATAATGTATAGATACAATCAATAATTTAAATGTGATCGATATACCTATGTCATTGTTTCTCGTGTATTCCCAAATCATATAACTTTCTTCTAAAGAGAAATTTGTTGAGAAAACTTTTCACAAACTAAAAATTCTATACCATGTAGATGATTATAACAATGACATTTATTTAACATTTCAAATTCATTGATATGATAATGAATGGATCTATAATTCATTTCCAATTCGTTAGCGATCCCATGTCCCAATTCCTTTCTCTCTCTATCTTCATCCAAACACATTGGGGATATACATTTCCTTCAATAGAGGGATTTATAATTATACATCTAAATGCATGAGTGAATGTAATTTTATCATGAAACAAAACTAAAAGTAAGGATTTGATCCCAACAACAATTGAACTCTAATGAACAAGATCTCAAAATAACTTCAAGACTTGTAATTGTTCTTTAAGATTTTCCGTCCATCTGAGGTTGATAAGTAGTGCTAAAACTCAATTTTTTTTAAAGTGATTATTGAATACTTCACTAGAATTTTGAGGTATACCTCGTATCCTATTAATATACAATGTAATGTGGTACTGAATTTATCTATACCACATACGTAATGTTATCCTTGAATGTTGATCCATAAACAAGTCTCTTTTGATAGAAATGAAGTGGGATAACTTATTCAGAGATCGAATAAAACCCATATAGATTTAAATCCTTTAATGTTTTTGGGTAGTCTAAATAATAAAATCGATAGTTATGTTCACCTATTTCTATTCTAGTATGGGTAACGGTTGCAATATCTCATTGCAATTTTTACTTTTAGCCTTAACTTGGTTGTATACAAAGCCCTGAGATACTACCTCTGCAATATATTTCTTTATTACATACCACTAAGAATATTGTTTTAAATCCCTGTAATATTTATTCATCAAGGATGAATAATGAATAAATAACAATGATATTCATATAATAAACCCTTCATCAAATCCAGTTTGTAAGAAACACATACATCATTCTTGAACCTTATCGTTCCATCCAAATCAATTATTAACTTGGAAACATTTATAACATTCTATTATAATTCTACATATTATGTTTATGCCTCCTTAATCATCACATTGATAATCGGATGAACATTCATTTGAGAATGATTAGATTATTACCCTTTATTAAATACATCAATATCCATCATATGAAAGTCTAGATATATTGGATCTTTTTTATCCACATCATTTATAATCTATCATGAACGTTTTGACTTAAATAATTAGCTATCTTTTTTTTTCGCCATTGTTATAATACATTGAGTAGTCAAGAATCCATTATCTACTCCCACCATTTTCTCTTACAGATGAAAAAATCCATATATTTGAATATACATTTCAAATTTTTATAATAATTATATATATCACACTTTTCTCCTTACAGATAATTCATGTATATATTTAATTTATAAATTACCATGGCTACCTCTAAATCATGAGTTGGTGAATTTTATTCATTAATATTCAACTATAATGAAGCTTAGTATATAACCATGATATTCTGCATAAAAACATATTCTAATCCCTTCATTGAGGCGTCACTATATTTTGAAAACACATCTCCATTTCATGGTATTGTATGAATTGGTTTATTGATGAATCATTTCATCTCTTCCTTGAAATTTTCCACACATTCATCTTTTATAGTAACATTACAACTTTTTGAGTTAACTTGTTCAGATAATTAGATAGTTGTGAGAAATTATCCATAATTCTTTGATAATATATAGATAAAAAAATTCTATGTATATCATTCCACATGGTTGGTCTATGTCATCATTCAATGGCCTCAATCTCTAAATAATCAACTGTTATACCATCTCATGAGAATATATGACAAAAAAGAACCATTTTTATAAAAAAATGACACTTTTAATATTTTTAATATAGTCTCCCCATTATTAGGGTCTTTAGTACAATTCTCATGTGGCCTTTATAATCTTCTGTTCTCTATGAATATATATAAATAAAATCTATTAAGACTACCATAAAGTTATCAAGGTAATTTCTAATGAAACTATTCATTAAATCTAGTCAAATAAGAAAGGAATTAGTGTACGCATACAGAATAAATACTTATTCATAGTTTCCCTATATTGTACATAATGTCCCCTTGAATATATCCTCCTTATTTTAACTTAATTGATGATATTTAAAAATAATTTCAATCTTGAAAATGTAATGAGCTCCACACAGTTGATCAAACATGCCATCAATATGGGGAAGAAGATACTTATTCTCGTTATTAATATTATTCAACTCCCGAGAATAAAATTTATATTGGAATTGATCAATCATTATTTTACTCAAAAAAATATTAGTTTCATACCAAGGGGACACATATGAAAAAATGAATCACTTTTTTAGGTTATCGTGGATTTTCTTTTTTAGTTCATGCATTTCAGTTTGGGCCCTTCTATAGTCAGTCTTAAAAATTAGAGTGGATCCAGGTACCAGTTATACTAATAACTAAACTACAAGTTTTTTATATCTACAAAATTATTCTAAAAGTAAATCCACGAATTTGCAAACAATTTTCATATCATTGATGTCAGTTTTCTCCCTAACCATTTGAGATTAATAGACCTTAAAAAATGAAATATTACTCATACACTAGGTGTAATCCCCATATATATTTCATATTTATCATCAATTGAAGGATGAACATAAGAGGTTATGAAATATAAAACGTATCATCCCTTCCATGAAAATTAATTTTATATTTATATTGATAAATCCAATTAATTCCAATAATGAAATCAAATTAAACCATAGGATGAAAGACAATATTTGAAGGAATATCATTCCCACAAACGTCGACCACAGAGGAATCATAGTCCTAAATGAAATCATTATACCATTACAAGATTTTAATTCTAGTTCCACGTCTAATTTTTTTATTGAATCAAAATAAACACAAAAATTCATTAGATATGAATGATTGGGTAGATACCTGATTAAATAAGTCATTAATTTTTTATGAGTAGATAAATAGTGTACCTTTTTTCATTTCATTATCCCACCCCACATTAGAAATATAGATCTCTTGATATTTCATATTGTCTATTTACATAAGCGATTGCCGACATTGACCATCCTCACTAGACATTTTTTTGGGGCATTATATCATATAATACACATTCTCTATATACTTGTAGAATTGAATCTTGGGTGGTGAATTCTATGCCTCCTTTTCTCCATTCACATTGATATCCAACTTTTTCCCATCACATTGGCAATAAGATTATGGATTTCCATCCCTTCCAAATAGAAATCATTTAAAAATCCCCTTAAAGAAATTGACACCATTATTCTTATTACACATAGAACATAAATTAAGGAAAATAGCATTCCCTTCATGGGTTTTATAGTATCCTCTAAACTCCATATTTATTTTCATGTCAAACCCATGGTATTAAAATGTTACTCCTAGCTTCATCTAAACCTTGATGGAACAATGATCAATTACTTTGTAGCTACTAAAATTTATTATTGAGTGTTCCCTTATGAGACTTGTATTTAATCCAATGAAGAACCTATCATCATTAATTTTGTGTTAGATGATAATTCCTACAAAATACCTCACAAGTCTCTTGAAATTATCATCATAGGTACTGAAAATTCATCATCTTTTTTCTTTATCTCAAGGAACAATTTATCAATATTTTGTAGGGAGAATCTGAGGAATTTACTTATTGAAAAACAAGTTATTGAAATTTTCTCAATCCATGGATTCAGTCTAATCATCTTGCCTCATATACATGATTATATTCCACCACTAGTCTACTTCGAATTATAACCAATAAAAAACCAGAATGAATTTATCAAACATTAGACACAAGATAACAGAGATTATATATTCATTAGTAATGAAAAATTCTTCAGAAACATTTGGATCTGATGACCCTTTAAATAAGTTGGTTCTTGCCAAAAAAATTATGCAACAAAATGGTGTTCCCTCTTTTTCTCATTTTCATGTCCACCATGATTTGTAGATAAAGACATATATGTGGGCATAGCAATTTTTTTTTCCATTACAACACCTATTTAATTTAGTTTCTTTATAATATAATAATTAAATTTTCTATTTAAATAACCATTAACATGGTTACTTATTGTTCTAACCATTAACTAAAATAAAAATTATAGAGTAAGAAATAGTTTTCATAATAACGAACCATATATTCATGAAAATTACATTATAGGATGCCTATGTTATGACCCATTCCTTATTATATAAAACCTTCGGATTATCACATGTTATTAATAGTCATAATATATTCAAATAATTCAAAATTATTCATGAAGAGTTTTTTAATTTCCAAATCATATCGACTCGGACTATCAAAATAAGAGTGTAGTAAAGATCCTTTTTGTGTTCAAGTTACCCCGAGTAATTCCCAAAATGTTTCTTCAGAGTTGTTTACCCTATGTAATTTTTTTCAATAGAAACATCAACTTGTAGTATCAATATAAGAATTAATTACTAGAAAACCACACACTAAATCTCATACCAAAATTCTTGGACATTTTTTTACATTTAATTTTCTTTATTGCTATATTTATACATGTCCTTAGAGTTCTAACTTTTATTATATCATACTATAATACTATGTTTTACTAAAACATTTCTATAATACACTCTATAACAACCCATTATTATTGTACATAGAAATTACATCTCATTTTTTTAATATGTTAAACATAATACAAAGAGATTTTCAAATACCTTACTAGTTTACTGCCTTTAGAGACATGGAAATGTGAACAATGGTACATACGTGAGACCAATTATCTCTCACTATGTTCAACATTACTAAATAAATACTTAGTCATGTCATATGTAATACAAATATTCATAACATGGTGAGTAAAACATAAAAATGGGTGAGCTCAGATGAACTGTAAGGGTAATAAATGGAGACATATAAGCATAAATATGAGCATTTGAGTGTGACAACTTGATAAAAACGTTTTAATATCATACCATTTTTATCAATGTTCCTAAAAATGTATCATGGAATTTATGTTGAAAGTTTATAATACGTGAATCATAATTAATTTGAACATAATCAAAGAAATTATAGCATTAGAATAAAACATGGAACTATGGAAAACATATAAACATATAATATTATTTCTGTAGTAGTCAATGAATCACTTATAATAGAATTTTAGTAGTACTATTTCACTTCTCATACCAACTAGAAATTCATGGTTCAGTACCATGGCTATCATAGTTGCATGGGATCACTCTGCATACCATATTGGTATTCATGTGTCACTCTCATGGTAATATTGGAAGTCAGTGATCACTGCCAAACTCATCATATTATATCTAATGAGATATAAATTTTTAACCAATTCATTAAAGGGATATATATTTCTCATCAATAATATAATGAAATCATTTATACATGTTGATGAAAATAAACAATATTTTTATAACCCATTAAATGAAAAGGGTATCATAAACATGTAATCATATCATAACCAGTAGAAAATGATAGAGCCTTTATAATAAATTCATAAAAAGAGTAAATCATCAATACTGTGAATAGAATCAATGAATAATTACCGCATAAATACATGTACAACCAATGGATTCTATCATAGATGGTAAATAATTTTGAATGATATTTTTAAGAAACATGATACGTAAAATATCTTTATTAATTGAAAATATATTTTTAAAACATAAAACCATTTTTAAAAATTTTACTGAATGTATAATTAAAAATTAAAAATACATCCCAAAAAAATTAGAACCTTTTTACTTGTAACAGATGATGAATCTTCAAAACAATTTCAAAACTGTTTCCCATGAAAAATGGCGAAAGTCTATTAAAAATATTTTCAAACATAAACACAATTAACGAAAGATACTAGAATGGATATTTAATTACACATAATATAATAATCATAATCATGGAATAAATTCATGATATGTATATACCTTAAAAAAAGATAAATATTGTTGAACATAGCGTGTAACGCATAGATATAAAAAGATAGCAGGAATTCATTAACCTTGGGTCTTGACTCACTCCATACTCATAGAAACATCCTTTATAACAAATATATTTTTATTATTAATCTTTAAAATAAAAATATTTTTATATATGGTATCATATATTTTTTGATTATGACATAATATTACATTTTTATTTAAAATAATATGTTATGGGATCACATCAGTTGATATTCTCTTTTTTCACATGTGTCTTGTTTTTTGATATCATTGATCATTATTATTATATCATGATTTGAAGAAATAATATCATTATATAAATTTAATTAATATTTAACATATGTTTATTATGATAATATATAATATATAGATGTATTGAATGAGATACAACATTCAATGAGATGGTGGACCATACATACATATGATCGTTGTTTTCATTTTATTGACATTTTGGATGAACGACATTAAATTGAATTTAAGTATATATCTATATAATTATTCACTTTGAATTATTATATCATATATATAACATATAATATAAGTCTCCGACCTTAAACCTTACTTAATATTGAATTAAATGAATAATTCACATTAAGGATCTTTTCAGGTTTAGAGTTTTAGAGAATTAGGACATAACTATTACATCTCAAAAGATTACAAAGTAGTCAATTCTACTAAATATCTATAAAATAAAAACTCTTAGAAAGAAACATGTCTACTTCCAAGTTTTAGATAGCATGACTTTCCCTTGATCCCATCCTTGACCCTATTCCACATTTAGTCTTGTGAAAAACATTTCAAAAAAACATGGGGTGAGCATAAAAAGCATAGTAAGGGATACAAAAATAATGAAAACTGTTAGATTTTCGAAACAACAAGTAAACCATGTATACATTATCATAGTAATACCTTTCACCTTTAGGAATTAGTAAAAACTCTTCACTGAATAAAATATCATTACTTACCCTTTTGTAACAAAAAGATTACCATAAAACCCATATAAAGAACACATAACATATAAAGGTAACTTGGGACATAAACATACTAAAATGGAATAACCATACTGTCGAATTCCACACATATCACTTAATGAAAAGAAAACATTTCCACATTCTGATCACAATATATCACATAAATATTTTGACATAACAAATCCAATATAAAAACCATTTTCAATACCAAAAATACATAAAAGAGTATATTGTATTTATTTCATTTTAAAAAACATTACGTCTTGTTGAGGAAGCAAAAGATTAAATAATACTCTCGGCATCGGAAAAGGTCGTTGTCACTGCGTACGTTAAAACAAACATTCTTTTTTTTTAGTTAAACGCTTCGTAGAAAAAGATTCCTTTTTTATAAAAGTAAATTTCAAAGGGAATTATACACCATATAAAATAAAGTTGGGTATAAAATGAAATATGACTCAATGAAAGGAGATTGAGACAAAGTCCCTTACAAAGACGATATCATAGGATTAAGGATAAATCAATTACATAATTATGTGTGACAAAAAAATAAACCAAATATAAGTGAATATTAAGTCACTACTGGAAATGCAGGATTTCCCAACAGTTTAGAACCGTTGGAAAAGGCTGCAGAACCGTTGGTATATGTTATACCAATGGTTCTGCAACCCGTTGGGAAGTAAGCCATTGGGAAAAGTTTTTCCCAATGGTTTATAGTAAACCATTGGGATAGGGTGCTGAAAAATTACCCTATCCCAACGGTTGTTGAAAACCGTTGGGAAATAATTTTTCCAACGGTTTATAACCATTGGGAAATAGTGCAGAAATTTATCATGTTTTTCCCAACAGTTTACTAAACCATTGGGAAAAACCAAACATATCCTCTTTCCCAATGGTTTGGACAACCGTTGAGAAAAAACCTGTATATTATCTTTCCCAACGGTTTAGAACCATTGGGAAAAGTGTTTTTCCAATGGTTCATAGAACCGTTGGTAAAAGAAGGACTACACATTCTATGCCAATGGTTCAAAACCGTTGGCATAGCCTCTACTGGGAAAACTACACAGCAGCTCTACAATTTACCCAGCAGACTGCAATTTACCCAGCAGATATCGAATTTGCCCACCAGGTCTCATTTTGTGGGTTCCCTCTCATTTTCAATCCAATTATTGTACCTGCAATAAACTAAAACATGCATATACAATTATTGTACCTCATTTTAAATCCAATTATTGTACCTGCAATAAAATAACACATACATATACAATTATTGTACCTGCAATAACCAACTAACAATTACTTATAGAGAACAAATTCATACACATTTAACATATAATGGTGGAATTATACACATCCATAATTAAATTAGAATTCATAACATAATTATAATTTAGATGACAATTATATGTGGAATCCGGAAGTCAATTCATAATTTGATCGGTTTTTTGTATACCATATATTTTTACTTGAAATAATGTCCATTTTAAACATAATACTTACACCTATAGATCGACCGACCACACCGCGCCTCGGATTGAGGTGGGTTTGACTTTTACATGTCACATATGACCCATGGATCATTGTGCTAATGTATCGACACAATCTGAATGCGTTAGGTAGGTTTTCCATATGTCAGTTGATGTTTTTCAGTTAATATGACGTACGTTTGAAACAAAAGGCAGACACTTTGAGTGGTTCTGGCCACACCACGGCTCGTATTGAGGCGGGGTTGACTCGTACAAGTCACATATGAACGATGGATCATTCTCCTAAAGTTTCAATGGAAACCGAATGTGTTTGGTCGGTTTTCTGTATGTACATAAATTGTTGTCCATTTTAAGAAAAAGACAGACACTTTGAGTGGTGGCGGCCACACCGCACCACAGATTGAGGCGGGGTTGACTCGTACCCATCACATATGACCCATGGATCGTTGTGCTAAAGTATCGACACAATCTGAATGCGTTTGGTCGGTTTTCCGTAGGCCAGTTGATGTTTTTCACTTCAAATGACGTCCTTTTGAAAAAGAAGATAGACACTTTGAGTGGTGGCGGCCACACCGCACCTCGGATTCAGGCGGGGTTGACTCGTACACGTCACATATGACACATGGATCATTCTCCTAATGTTTCAATGGATACTGAATGTGTTTGGTCAGTTTTCCATATGCCAGTTGATGTTTTTCAATTAAAATGACGTACTTTTGAAACAAAAGGAAGACACTATGAGTGGTGTCGGCCACAACGCACCTCGGATTGAGGCAGGGTTGACTCGTACACGTCACATATGACCCATGGATCGTTGTGCTAATGTATCGACACAATCTAAATACGTTTGGTCGGTTTTCCTTATGTACATAAATTGTTGTCCATTTTAAGCAAAAGACAGACACTTTAATTGGTGGCAGCCACACCACGCCTCGAATTGAGGCGGGGTTGACTCGTACACGTCACATATGACCCATTGATCGTTGTGCCAATGTATCGACACAATCCGAATGTGTTTGGTCAGTTTTTCGTATGCCAGTTGATGTATTTCACTTCAAATGACTTTATTTTGAAACAAAAGACAGAAACTTTGAGTGGTGGTGGCCACACCGCGCCTTGAATTGAGGCGGGGTTGACTCGTACACGTCAGATATGACCCATGGATCTTTCTCCTAATGTTTCAATGGAAACCGAATGCATTGGGTCAGTTTTCCGTATGTACATAAATTGTTGTCCATTTTAAGAAAAAGACATACACTTTGAGTGGTGGCGGCCACACCGCTCCTCGTATTGAGGAGGGGTTGACTCGTACACGTCACATATGTCCCAAGGATCATTGTGCTAAATTATCGACACAATCCGAATGCATTTGGTCAGTTTTCTGTATGCCAGTTGATGTATTTCACTTCAAATGACGTTCTTTTGAAACAGAAGACAGACACTTTGAGTGGTGGCAGCCACACCGTGCCTCAGATTGAGGTGGGGTTTACTTTTACACATCACATATGACACATGGATCATTTTTCTAATGTATCGACACAATCCAAATGCGTTTGGTAGGTTTTCCTTATGTCTGTTGATGTTTTTCAATTAAAATGACGTACTTTTGAAACAAAAGGAAGACACTTTGAGTGGTTCCGGCCACACCGCATCTCGGATTGAGGCGGCATTGACTCGTACATGTCACATATAACCCATGGATCGTTCTCATAAAGTTTAAATGGAAACTGAATGCATTTGGTCGGTTTTCCATATGTACTTAAATTGTTGTCCATTTTAAGCAAAAGACAAAAACTTTGAGTGGTGGCAGCCACACCGCACCTCGGATTGAGGCGGTGTTGACTCGTACACATCACATATGACCCTTGGATTGATGTGCTAAATTATCGACACAATCCGAATGCGTTTGGTCGGTTTTCCGTATTCCAGTTGATGTTTTTCACTTCAAATGACGTCCTTTTGAAACATAAGACATACAATTTGAGTGGTGGCGGCCACACCGTGCCTCGTATTGAGGCGGGATTGACTCGTACACGTCACATATGACCCATTTATCTTTGTGCTAATGTATCGACACAATCTAAATGTGTTTGGTCAGTTTTCCATATGCCAGTTGCTATTTTTCAATTAAAATGACGTACTTTTGAAATAAAAGGCAGACACATTGAGTGGTGCCTCCCACACCGCACCTCGGATTGAGGCGAGGTTGACATGTACACGTCACATATGTCCCATGGATCGTTGTGCTAAAGTATCGACACAATCTGAATGTGTTTGGTCGGTTTTCTGTATGTACTAAAATTGTTGTCCATTTTAAGCAAAAGACAGACACTATGAGTGGTGGCTGCCACACCGCGCCTCGGATTGAGGCACGGTTGACTCGTACATGTCACATATGACCAATGGATCGTTGAGCTAAAGTATCGACACAATCCGAATGCGTTTGGTTGGTTTTCCGTATTCTAGTTGATGTTTTTCACTTCAAATAACGTCCTTTTGAAACAAAAGACATACACTTTGAGTGGTGGCAGCCACACCGCACCTTGGATTGAGGTTCCATTGACTCGTAAATGTCACATATGACCCATGGATCGTTCTCCTAATGTTTCAATGGAAACCGAATGTGTTTGGTCAATTTTCTGTATGTACTTAAATTGTTGTCCATTTTAAGCAAAAGACAGACACTTTGAGTGGTGTCGGCCACAACGCGCCTCGGATTAAGGCGGGGTTGACTCATAGACATCACATATGACCCAAGGATCGTTGTGCTAAAGTATCGACACAATCCGAATGCGTTTGGTCTGTTTTCCGTAGGCCAATTGATGTTTTTCACTTCAAATGACTTCCTTTTGAAACAGAAGACATACACTTTGAGTTGTGGCGGCCACACCGCGCCTCGGATTCAGGCGGGGTTGACTCGTACAAGTCACATATGACCGATGGATCATTCTCCTAAAGTTTCAATGGATACCGAATGCGTTTGGTCGGTTTTCTGTATGTACATAAATTGTTGTCCATTTTAAGAAAAAGACAGACACTGTGAGTGGTGGCGGCCACACCGCACCACAGATTGAGGCGGGGTTGACTCGTACCCATCACATATGACCCATGGATCGTTGTGCTAAAGTATCGACACAATCTGAATGCATTTGGTCGGTTTTCCGTAGGCCAGTTGATGTTTTTCACTTCAAATGACGTCCTTTTGAAACAGAAGACAGACACTTTGAGTGGTGGCGGCCACACCGCGCCTCGGATTCAAGCGGGGTTGACTCGTACACGTCACATATGACACATGGATCATTCTCCTAATGTTTCAATGGATACTGAATGTGTTTGGTCAGTTTTCCATATGCCAGTTGATGTTTTTCAATTAAAATGACGTACTTTTGAAACAAAAGGAAGACACTATGAGTGGTGTCGGCCACAACGCGCCTCGGATTGAGGCAGGGTTGACTCATACACGTCACATATGACCCATGGATCGTTGTGCTAATGTATCGACACAATCTGAATACGTTTGGTCGGTTTTCCTTATATACATAAATTGTTGTCCATTTTAAGCAAAAGACAGACACTTTGATTGGTGGCAGCCACACCACGCCTCGAATTGAGGCGGGGTTGACTCGTACACGTCACATATGACCCATTGATCGTTGTGCCAATGTATCGACACAATCCGAATGTGTTTGGTCAGTTTTTCGTATGCCAGTTGATGTATTTCACTTCAAATGACTTTATTTTGAAACAAAAGACAGAAACTTTGAGTGGTGGTGGCCACACCGCGCCTTGAATTGAGGCGGGGTTGACTCGTACACGTCAGATATGACCCATGGATCTTTCTCCTAATGTTTCAATGGAAACCGAATACATTGGGTCAGTTTTCCGTATGTACATAAATTGTTGTCCATTTTAAGAAAAAGATATACACTTTGAGTGGTGGCGGCCACACCGCTCCTCGTATTGAGGAGGGGTTTACTCGTACACGTCACATATGTCCCAAGGATCATTGTGCTAAATTATCGACACAATCCGAATGCATTTGGTCAGTTTTCTGTATGCCAGTTGATGTATTTCACTTCAAATGACGTTCTTTTGAAACAGAAGACAGACACTTTGAGTGGTGGCGGCCACACCGTGCCTCAGATTGAGGTGGGGTTTACTTTTACACATCACATATGACCCATGGATCATTTTTCTAATGTATCGACCCAATCCAAATGCGTTTGGTAGGTTTTCCTTATGTCTGTTGATGTTTTTCAATTAAAATGACGTACTTTTGAAATAAAAGGAAGACACATTGAGTGGTTCCGGCCACACCGCATCTCGGATTGAGGCGGCATTGACTCGTACACGTCACATATAACCCATGGATCGTTCTCCTAAAGTTTAAATGGAAACTGAATGTGTTTGGTCGGTTTTCCATATGTACTTAAATTGTTGTCCATTTTAAGAAAAAGACAAAAACTTTGAGTGGTGGCAGCCACACCGCACCTCGGATTGAGGCGGGGTTGACTCGTACACATCACATATGACCCTTGGATTGATGTGCTAAATTATCGACACAATCCGAATGCGTTTGGTCGGTTTTCCGTATTCCAGTTGATGTTTTTCACTTCAAATGACGTCCTTTTGAAACATAAGACATACAATTTGAGTGGTGGCGGCCACACCGTGCCTCGTATTGAGGCGGGATTGACTCATACACGTCACATATGACCCATTTATCTTTGTGCTAATGTATCGACACAATCTAAATGTGTTTGGTCAGTTTTCCATATGCCAGTTGCTGTTTTTCAATTAAAATGACGTACTTTTGAAATAAAAGGCAGACACATTGAGTGGTGCCTCCCACACCGCACCTCGGATTGAGGCGAGGTTGACTTGTACACGTCACATATGGCCCATGGATCGTTGTGCTAAAGTATCGACACAATCTGAATGTGTTTGGTCGGTTTTCTGTATGTACTAAAATTGTTGTCCATTTTAAGCAAAAGACGGACACTATGAGTGGTGGCTGCCACACCGCGCCTCGGATTGAGGCACGGTTGACTCGTACACGTCACATATGACCAATGGATCGTTGAGCTAAAGTATCGACACAATCCGAATGCGTTTGGTTGGTTTTCCGTATTCTAGTTGATGTTTTTCACTTCAAATAACGTCCTTTTGAAACAAAAGACATACACTTTGAGTGGTGGCAGCCACACCGCACCTTGGATTGAGGTTCCATTGACTCGTAAATGTCACATATGACCCATGGATCGTTCTCCTAATGTTTCAATGGAAACCGAATGTGTTTGGTCAATTTTCTGTATGTACTTAAATTGTTGTCCATTTTAAGCAAAAGACAGACACTTTGAGTGGTGTCGGCCACAACGCGCCTCGGATTAAGGCGGGGTTGACTCGTAGACATCACATATGACCCAAGGATCGTTTTGCTAAAGTATCTACACAATCCGAATGCGTTTGGTCAGTTTTCCGTAGGCCAATTGATGTTTTTCACTTCAAATGACTTCCTTTTGAAACAGAAGACATACACTTTGAGTTGTGGCGGCCACACCGCGCCTCAGATTCAGGCGGGGTTGACTTGTACACGTCACATATGACACATGGATCATTCTCTTATTGTTTTAATGGAAACCGAATGTGTTTGGTCGGTTTTCCGTATGTTCTTAAATTGTTGTCCATTTTAAGAAAAATACAGACACTTTGAGTGGTGGCGGCCACACCACGCCTCGGATTGAGGTGGTGTTGACTTTTACATGTCACATATGACCCATGGATCGTTGTGCTAATGAATCAACACAATCCGAATGAGTTTGGTCGGTTTTCTGTATGCCAGTTGATGTATTTCACTTCAAATGACATCCTTTTGAAATAGAAGATAGACACTTTGAGTGGTGGGGGCCACACCACGCCTCGGATTGAGGCGAGGTTGACTCGTACACGTCACATATGACCCATCGATTGTTATCCTAATGTTTAAATTGGAACTGAATGCGTTTGGTCGGTTTTCCATATGTACATAAATTTTTGTCCATTTTAAGAAAAAGACAGATACTTTGAGTGGTGGCGGCCACACCGCGCATCAGATTGAGGAGGGGTTGACTCGTACACGTTACATATGACCCATGGATCATTGTGATAAAGTATCGACACAATCCTAATGCGTTTGGTCGGTTTTCTGTATGCCAGTTGATGTATTTCACTTCAAATGACGTCCTTTAGAAACAGAAGATAGACACTTTGAGTGGTGGTGGCCACACCGCACATCGGATTGAGGCGGGGATGACTCGTACACGTCACATATGACCCATGGATCGTTCTCCTAATGTTTCAATGGAAACCGAATGCGTTTGGTCAGTTTTCCGTATGTACTTAAATTGTTGTCCATTTTAAGCAAAAGACAGAAACTTTGAGTGGTGGCAGCCACACCGCGCCTCAGATTGAGGTGGGGTTGACTCATACACGTCAAATATTACCCATGGATTTTTGTTCTAAAGTATCGACACAATCCGAATGCGTTTGGTCGGTTTTCTGTATGCTAGTTGATGTATTTCACTTCAAATGACGTCCTTTTGAAACAGAAGACAGACACTTTGAGTGGTGGCGGCCACACCGCGCCTCGGACTGAGGCGGGGTTGACTCGTACACGTCACATATGACCCATGGATCGTTCTCCTAATGTTTCAATGGAAACCGAATGCGTTTGGTCTGTTTTCCATATGTACTTAAATTGTTGTCCATTTTAAGCCAAAGACAGACACTTTGAGTGGTGGCGGCCACACCGCGCCTTGGATTGAGGAGGGGTTGACTCGTACACATCATATGGGACCCATGGATCGTTTTGGTAAAGTATCGACACAATATGAATGCGTTTGGTCAGTTTTCCGTATTCCAGTTGATGTTTTTCACTTCAAATGACGTCCTTTTGAGGCAAAAGCCATACACATTGAGTGGTGGCAGCCACACCGTGCCTCGGATTAAGACGGGGTTGACTCGTACACATCACATATGACCCATGGATCATTGTTCTAATATATCAACACAATCTTAATGAGTTTGGTCAGTTTTATGTATGTACTTAAATTGTTGTCCATTTTATGAGAATCCACTGTGCGGGGGGTTGTTCGGGGTCCAAAGAAGAGGGTGGGGGGCTGTCTGGGGGGCTGTCTGGGGTCCAGGGAGGAGGGTGGGGGGATGTGCGGGGGGATGTCCAAGGGGTGTTCGGGGGGTTCTCCGGGGTCCAAGGAGGAGGGTGGGGGGCTGTCTGGGTGGCTGTCCGGGGGCTGTCTGGGGGTCTGTTCGGGGGGCGGTCTGGGGTCCAGGGAGGATGGTGGGGGGCTGTTTGGGGGGATATTCGGGGGGCTATCTGGGGGCTGACTGGGGCTATTCAGGGGGTTGTCTGGGGTTCAAAGAAGAGGGTGGGGGCTGTCTGGGGGGTTTTCCGGGGTCTCGGGAGGAGGGTGGGGGGGTTGTCCGGGGGGCTGTCTTGGGGGCTGTCCGGCAGGGCTGTCTGGGGTCCAAGGAGGGGGGTGGGGGGTTGTCCAAGGTCCAGGAAGGAGGGTGGTTCCCAAACACACAACCACTAAAAGACATCAATATCCATAAAAAAGATAATATATAAAAATAACTCAACTCCAATACTATACTACGAGTCTAGATAAAACCAACAACTAGAATAGATTAAATATCAAATCTTAGTAATATCATTCAAAAATGTAATGGATAAACTTGTCCCACATCACCATCACCATCATCACCACCATCATCATCACCCTCGTCCTCGTTCCCATCACCGTCCTCGCCATCTCCCTCCTCCTCGTCCTCTCCCTCCTCCTCGCCCTCGCCACCCGCCTCTCCCTCCTCCTCTCCCTCCTCTTCCACGTCAGACTCCTCGCCATCATCATCGTCAAGATGTACATCATCCTGACCACCACTAGAACTGCCACCTGGTGCACCGTATATAGAACGTATCGACGACATATACTCATCAAAAGCTGGGCTGGCCTCTGCTGGATGTGTAGGACGTAGAACTTCTATAAATTTCATAAACGCACTGTTTGCCCTAGCAGACTGTTCTGCCGTCTCTATGGCCCTTTTCTCATCCTTTTCTTCCTGTTCCCTAACTTGGTGCAGCTCGGTGGCACTACAACTCGAACGTGAGGAGGGTCAATACCTCGTCGGGGCTATCCTAGGTCGGTAGCGTACTTTTCTAGAATGCTCCTCTCCCAATACCTGATGTAAGTGATCTGTTGGCCCAACATTGTCTGGTTCATGGGAATCGAGGGCCTCTAAAGCAGCCTGTTACAAATATAAATATATCATTAAGTTACAATATAGATATTAAATAATAAATTCAACATATTAAAACATACAATCTGCTGCTGAGTCGCTTCGTTGACGGTACTTCCATCCTTTTTTCGTCTACTCGCGCAAAACAGTTTTGCTCGAGGCACGCGTCCTTCAATATTTTGTATTTTCCTCTACAATGACATAGAAAACTAATGTTATATGAAAACTTTAGTAAACTAATAAATAATTGAAGAATCAAAAGAAAGTTTAAGTCATAAAGGAAACTTATAAACAATTGTTATACCTGCTTCCTCTCATGATCAGGCATCGTAGTGCGTCCCAGTGTGTGGAGGTATTTTTTTCATCAATGTTGTTTTTATTTTTTCTAGATGATTCCTAAATAAAATTCGAAAATGCAACAGATAGTATTAATGAAAAACATGGAATTTATTATTTAAATACCTCAAATGTTATTAATACCTTAAACTGGGTACTCGTCCAATGAGTAATCATGTGATGATACTGCTCTATAGGACAATCATCCACAACTGGTACCACCTCTAACTCAATGCCAACTCTAGCATGCCATCCCATATACAACTCATTCTTGTAGGCTCTCCAAAGATCTCCAACATCCTTTATACATTCCGATCGTGCACCCTCACCATCAGGAAAATTAAATTGATGTTGAAATCAAAATATTAATTCATATAAATACAAAAATAATTCATGGAATTAAATAGAACAGATTTTTTTACCCATATCTCTACCCATGCTCTATCCTAGACCTCATACGGTAAATGTCTCCATGATAGCGGGCTGACGGGAATGATGTCAGATTATTTGGCAAGCGTCGCCAAAAAACTCCGACATTGCTGCCCTGTTTTATCAACCATTTGGTTGTCTTCATTATAATCCACCATAACCAGTGTGCAACGGTTCCACACCGAACGCATGCGTGTACGCCCCCGCCCATACCTCCTGTCAGTAGATGTATCCTTCATGAAAGAAACAAAATATTTTATCAGAACATGTTATAATGAAAATAAATATTTCTATAAAAATTTGTTAGTGTTCTATAAATATACTTGTTCCGGTCTGATCGCTGAGTGCCGCTGGATCCACAGAAACTAATGGAACACCATTTGGTGGAACAGGAGTCAAAGACGATGGAATATAGAAGCTCAAAGATACTGAAGTAGAAGGAAAAAAAGATGGGACAGCTGTCCGACCGGATGCTGACTGAGGAGTGGGAATCATCGTGGGATGTGAAAATGATGGGCCAGAAGATGCAGAAGGTAGCGAAAACATGGGAGGCCTAAATATCCCGTGTGTCTCTAACGACACACCAGGATCAGAAAGTGGGAAGGATGACATGTCAATGGGAGGGGCAGGGTCTAGTCGGGTACGCGCAGCTACTCGTCCACCTCTGGTACGAACCGTCCTCGTACCACCGGCCTGAGTATTAGGACCAGTACTAGGTTCCTCGTTGAATAACTGTCGAAGTATAGGTGGATCCTACAAAAAATATTACAAAAAAATTAATCAAATGGCATTATATATTCTTTAAATATATCAATTTGAAATAAAGTACTCACTATAGGCACTAATGGTGGAACGCCCATCTCAGTTATTCGATGATTGTTCTCCATCATTTTTTACTTTGTATCTCTTCAATTGGCTTCATTTCCTACTTTTGAAAACAAATATGTAATTAATTAGAAAAAGAAAACTAATGTGTAACCCAAAAAATGAAATTCAAATAAAATTGCAACCAATAAACATTTAAAATTCACATAATGGTCAATTAAGCTATCAATTGTTTTAGAAGAGCATGAATGGATTTAATAAATCATACAAGTTGTAATGTTCACCAAATTAGAAATATTGTTTGACTATGTTTGAATACAGTTCAATTACAAATTAGAAAATAAAATTCAAATAAAACTGCAACCAATAAACATTGAAAATTCACATAACGGTCAAGTCAGCTCTCAATTGTTTTAGAAGTGCTTGAATGGATTCAATAAATCATAAAAGTTGTAATTTTCACCAAGTTATAAATATGTTTGACTATGTTTGAATACAGTTCAATTGCAAATTAGAAAATTCTATTCAAATAAAACTACAACCAATAAACATTGAAAATTCACATAACGGTGAAGTCTGCTAAAACATATTTGTGATCAATACTAAATCAATTTGAATATTACCAACCTTAACAACCCAACTCGAGGTAAACCAAAAGTATTGAGAACATGGATGAATGATTCTATATATTTTCAACCACAACTTCAGGTTCACAATCAAATATAACAATTGAGTTATTTGAGTCATCAAAAGAAATAAATGGATTAGATCCAATGGCACTAGGGATAGTGTCAATTCCATCATCACCATCATCAAAAATATGTCTTGGAATTACTTCAACTATGACACCAAATTCAAGTCGAAGTTGGTCTTTGACATAAAAAATGTGTTTATCAATTGATGCCAACACATATGGTTCTTCGGTAGCAAGAGTGTGAGTGATATTCATTACTCAAAATCCACAATCATCAATAAATGTGCCATGTCTCGTCATCGAATCAAACGAATGGAATTTCATCATTGTGACTCGTCCATGAGAGTAATAATCCAATATTATTATTTTATCAACAACTCTATAATAACCCACATTTTCAAATCGCGATCTACTATCTGATGCATTGGCATAACAATCTGTTGTGGCAGTAACCATAACACCATCATTTTGTGTTCTCATGTTTTTTGCTCGTTTAGTGACAATAAATTTTTACCCATTGATAACATTTGATTTACAGTCACGAACCACGATATTAGGACCAAAAGCCAAAGCTCTTATTTCCTCAGAGACAGAGTCAGCAGACAAACTCAATACCTACAATATAAATGACTGTTAAAGTTAATTAAATATTGATATAATTATTTTAAACATTAATTTTTTATACCTTCAATTTTAACCAAGCAGAAAACTCTTTGCTATGCAAAGTCTCTCACCTTCTCAAAGATAAAGAACGATGCTTCCTATTTATCATTGTTTTATGTTCCCTGTAGATAAAAAATATTAATAGTTTAACAAATATATATGTAAGATATACATAATCAATTTAGTTACCTGATATAGTCATCGAAAAAATCATTGTTGAACAAAACTGTGCGATGTGCCATCTCCCGCTCTTCATGGCTTAATGTCTTCAATGTATATGATCCAGGAATTCCTCCTGTTTGAGGAAGTGATGGAAAACTGGGTTCAATTTGCTCATACTATTCTTCTTCATTTCTCATTGGTCTGTTCAATCATGTAGTAAGATCAGACAAATAAATCGAGCAGAAATCCATACATTCTTGTGCCAAGTAACAGTTCACGATAGAACCTTCGGGATGATTTCTGTTTCGGACATAATACTTTAATGTGAACATATTTATTTCAGTTGGATACATCCAACGAAAAGAAACAGGTCCTCCGAGAAGTATTTCAGTGGGAATATGGATAGTGAGATGCATCATGCATGTGAAAAATTATGGAGGAAATATTTTCTCCAACTCTCACAAAATTAATGGGGCATCTGTCAACATTTTTTGCAAGAAATACATGGACAACTTTTAAGCACAAAGATCTCTAAAAAATGGCACAAATGAATAACAACCACCCTTACATTATTGGACAAAAGATGACAGATTTCTATTGCATGAAACTCATGCAATAGAATGTGATAATCATGAGTCTTCAAAGATTTTAGTTTCAACTCTCTTCTGTTGACCCATTTAGATATGTTGCTTGAATAGCCATCAGGAACTCTAATAGTCTCTAATACTTCCAAAAATTGTTTTTTTTCTCAGGTGTCATCACATAAGAAGCACATGGAAGTTTCCATTTATTTTCACTGATACCTACATGATGCAATTCTGGTCTGATGCCCCAATCCACCAAGTCACGCCGAGATCGTAAATCATCTTTTGTCTTCCCCTTGACATTTAGAAGAACTGAAAGTAACATTTCACAAATATTATTTTCAATATGCATTACGTCTATGAAATGACGTAACAAATTGGTTGACCAATAATGCAAATAAAAAAAGATACTCTTCTTCCTCCAATTGTAACAGGTTTCAGTGGAAACATTATTTCTCTTTCCAGATTTCATTTGACCCTTCCCAAATGAAAAACTAAAATATTTCAATTAATTAAGCACGTCAGTTCCAAACATCCGCTGAGGTGGATCATCAGTCTCTATGGTATTATCAAATCTTCGACGATTCATTCTATATGGATGATCCTTTGGCAAGAATCGTCGATGTCCCATAAAACTGAAACTACAACGATGTTTCAGTCTTTTAGATCTTGTATTCTACATAAAAATTGTACATGACAGTTTTCCCTTCGTGCTCCATCCAGACATCATTGCATAAGCTGTAAAATCATTGATCGTCCACATAAGCGTAGCACGCATCTGAAATATGTCTTTAGAACATGCATCGTATGTGCGCACACCCACATCCCAAAGAAGATTCAACTCATTTATTAAAGGTTGCATGTATACATCAATATCAATGTTGGGATCAGAAGGACCAGATATGAGTATACTCATGAAAGTGAATGGTTTTTTCATACACAACAATGGGGGAAGATTATAAATGTGTATAAAAACTGGCCATGTGTTGTGCGAAGTAAGCATCTGCCCAAACGGATTAAAATCGTCGCATAAAAGACCCAACCTCACATTACGCATGTCAGCTGCAAAATCAGGATGTCGAGCATCAAATCTCTGCAATGAAAATACATCTGCAGGATGAACCAACTCATGATTAGTCTTATTTTTCTCGGTATCATGCCATCTCATTTTTATTGATATGTCATTAGACATAAAAAGATTCTGATGTATAGGGATCCATTGAAAGTGCCGCATTACTTTTTGTGGAATGTGGGATGGTGTTCCATCAGATTTTGTCTTCAAGCAGGATGTGCCACATTTTATACAATCATTTCGTTCAGCGGTTTCCTCCCAGAATAAACTGCAATCTTTCAGGTAAGCATGACTTTTGTTTCTTGAAAATCCATGGTCCTCAACTAACTTCCATGCCATATAGTGGTTTGAGGGAATATCTGCATCATCTGGAAGTAAATCATTCATGAGGGTAAGAATATAATCGATTTCTATATTATAAATTCCATACATAATTTTCCAATGAAGAAATGGGATTAAAAATTCCAGCTTTTTCATTTTATCGCATTGACGATATATTGAAGTCGTGGCATCATCATTCAATTTTTTCACCTTATCAATATCATCATTTTCACTAGATGCATCAGCTTTCCTCATACCGATGTCTTCTTGTGTCGAAATCCTTTCTTTTTCATGATGACGAATAAACAGAAACCGATCATCTAACAAATTCTCCATTCTAGTCCTTTCATTTCGATCATCACCAATTTGAGATTTCATTTTCTCCCCATTGTGATACCACACAATGTAGTTTTCTTGAAAACCATTTTTCGTTATGTGGTAGATGACTTCTTCACGGCTCAACCATGGTCTACCAACACAATTGGAATATGGGCAGTGTATGCGACCACTATCTGAAGCATTGTGAAATGCAAAATCTATACAGCTCTCCAAATTGTTTTGAAAATCGCTTGAGATCAGTTTCATACATCCAACTTCTGTCCATTCTGTAAAAAAATTTTATATAAGTAATTTTGTCATAAACAATTCAATAGGATTGAACTGTAATAGAAAATACATTTAAGTAAATTATAAAGGAAGAAAATAGTCAAGGTATCAACTACACATGTGAAAAAAACATACAAATGTGTTATTGAAAAAATGTAAAACCAACAAGAAATTAATGTGTTATATCACATCACAGCATGCCTCATCCCATAACCATATTAGTAGGGTATCATGAACATGAATAACATCAACCTTGTGCGATACTCCTACCCTACATGACCCCAACCACATGCCACATCTTATTATAGCCTTATCACATCACACCTCACTGGAAAACACTAGGGAAATCATAGTACATCTCACCTGAAGACACATGGACAATCACATCGCATCATTCCTAAAAACACATGGTCAATAACTTTTGAAGGAAGAGTAGGGAAGACATGGTAGTTATCCAACCATATAACCACCATCCTAGATATTAGAAAAAATACCCATAACTCAAAACCTCTGATCGTTGGTAAGTTTGTCCGACTCTGGTTGGTAATGTGTAGAAATAACATAAAAATACATGATATATAGATAGCACAAAATACTCAACCTATGGGTTCACATTAACTACATAATCACACACTTCACTACTACCATAAAACACATAAACCACATAAACCACACCACCACCACAAAAGATGCATAGCATATCTCACTTTCATTTATAATCCACTTCATTAACACTTACATTGTCCAATCATTTAATGTTAAATTAATTAAATCCATTTACCACACATCCATTTCTATTCCATCTCATTTATTTAATATCTTGTTTTATGGTTTTAACAGCATAATTTATTCCATAGATAACTAGTAAACTAATAAAACCACCACACAATAACTCACCATCTCATAATAACCATCGACGCCATGTTACATCGACCAACCATCTCACCAAAACAACCACATATCACAACAAATATAATGCACATCACAATCCACCGCACAACCAAAACCACCGCACAACCAAAACTATGAATCTTCAAAATTAGAAGACAATAAAGAGACATCGTTCCCTTATAAATGTAAATGTGTAATGAAAACATTAATTGGAGAAACACCAATATAGGGATTTGACTACACAATTTATAGAATAATCATAAATTTTTACATAAACCCTAAAATTTGGGAATTAGGAAATCATTCGTAGAAGTATATTCTTTATAACAGGTGAAACTAAAATATAGGAATCTATCCTGGTGGCTGGTGATCCGATGGAAGATGTGGGGATTGGGAAGTGATTCTGCCGAGGAATCAATTCTGGAGAGCTTCTGGAGACGTGTGGAAGGCTGTGGATCCGCTTCTGAATCGCGGGTAGGCCGCTGCTAGCATTGGGGTATTTGGGGGTTTTTTCCCAACGGTCCATAAAAACCGTTGGGAAAAACCAGTTTTCCCCACCTTTTCCCAATGGTTTTATGAAACCGTTGGGAATGATTGAACCATTGGGAGAAGTCTCTTCTAAAAGGTATTTCCCAATGGTTTATATAAACCGTTGGAAAAGATAGAATATACCAACGGTTTCTTTGAACCTCTGGTAAACAACTATTGGGAAAACTCTCATTTCCAGTAGTGAGTGTAAAACAATAAGAGGTTATTCACACATATTCATAGAACTACATATTCAAGGAGTGCAAGTTTATCCCAAAGAATCAAAATTGTGTTAAGAATTTTCCTTGCAAAAAATTTACATCCTAACTGCGTCACTTCAAAATTCAGAAAATGAGTTGATGTGAGATAAAAAAGGGTATCTCATAATTTGGACAGAAAATTTACATCAATAAGGATATAGAAGAACATATCCTAACATTAAAATATGTAAATTAATTGACCGAACAAAATAAGTCTTTTTAAAATAGGAGGGTGATGGGTTCCCTTACTGACTTGGGTATCTTTCGAAACATACACCCCATGGAAGAAGGACAATACAACATTGCTGTAAATACTCATAAACGAACGTATATTACACAAAGAGTAGAATAATGGTCAGTAAATATACCACTCAAAGGAAATAATGGCAAATGTAGCATAAATCTCATAGGAATAAAAGTGAGATGAAAAATACCTTATGAAAACTCGGCAGCCTAACGGCGCCACTTAAAACTTCCAAAAATGGATTTATGAGATCAAATAGGGTCTATAATCACATTAACATAAAATGTAAAGAAAGAGGAATATAAAATAACATCCCCCAACATAAAAAAGATGAGCTTAAAAGAAGTGACATAAAGGAGAGTACTTAAAAAGAAAGAGAGAGGTTGGATCTCTTATGAGAATTCGGCAGCCTAACGGTGCCAATCAAAACTTCAAAATGGACTGATGTGCGAAAATAGGGTCTCTAATAATATGAAAATAAAAAATACAGTAAGATTAATATAAAATATGATCCCAATAATAAGAAATATGAGCTTAAAAGTAATGACATAAAAGAGTGTACATGAAAAAGAAAGAGAGGGGTAGGATCCCTTACCTCCAGTCCGACTTGACTCGATCATTCTTTAACGTCCTGAATAATAAAATTGAGTTAATTTATACATTCTTAATAACAATTTTCAGGTTCCTTATTACTTTTATAACACTTATTACCATTTTATAAACATTATGTAATCATTTAAGTTAATAAGCTTTGTTTTGTCGATATTTGGTTCATAAGTCGAAAGTGGGCGTCTTACAATTACATGTTGTTCGTGTGGTCAAAGGTTCATTATATCCAGAATTATATTCACGATTTGGATATCATATATATCATATATATCCATAAAATTCATGTATTTATAATATTACATAATCATTTAGAGGTAAGAAATGAAATACACCGTTCATGGAGACGGTAAGCCGTACGTACGCATAAACGCTACTTTCATTTCTATGTCATATTAATGGAATTAAAACTAAATGAGCGATATGTATATTTTAATTCCAGAATTATATTTATCATTTAGATGTAACATAGATCATATATATCGATTATATATATGTACTTATAATAGTACATTACATTTGGGGATAAGAAATGAAATGCACCGTTCATGGAGACGGTAAGCCGTACGTACGCATGAACACTACTTTCATTTTTATCTCATATTTTAATGGAAAGAAATAATAATGATATAAAGGTATATTATAATTCCAGTATAACATATTATATAACAACTTTAAATCCATCCTTTATACATCCCACATATGGAATTAACAAATCAAATCACTTTGAGGGGGCGGTAGTCCGCACTTCCTAAAATGAAATTATCGTGTTTAACCACAATGGAAACCATAAAGATATGCCACAAATGAAAAATAAAGAACCTTAAGTAAAACATAAAAATATTATATATAATGTATATTTATAGTTTCATCTTAATGGCCACCTTTTAATGTGTTATATGAGTGTTGAACAATCATCGTTTCGTGTGGCAGAAATTCGTCATCCACAGAAACAGTATGTTATTTAACCATTAGATGAAGGTGTGTGTAATTGTAGCTCAATTACTTCTTATAAAAACATCCTAGTATATTGTGGATAATGTTTTTGTTGCAAAATAAATTAATGAAAAGAGTTTAGTGTGTTGGAGAAGAAAAATAATTCAAAAGAACACAAGAGAAGACACTACCTTTAAATCAGGTAACTCTTTTTGATTTGAGATCAAAGGCTTCCTTGGGAGGATTTATGCCCAATGTGAGGCTTCTAGGAGAAAGATAGGGATGTGTAGTGACAAGATAGGTAGGGTTTGGCCGAGCCAAAGGCTTGAGAGGTGTCGGTAAGGAGGTAGATGTGGGGGCTTTTTATAAGAGGAGAGGAGGGGCACTCTTGGAAAGTAAGGAAATGCTACGTTATTTTAGAATGTGTTTCGGATTTTAATGGTCCTATATTAGCGTGTTTCGAGGATAATGTGATAAGGTTTTTAAATACACCCATCCAATAGGTTTTGGACATGTGTAGGTCTTATATTTTACATTATCTTTCCATTTTAATTAAATCGTTTAATAATGAGGTAATTGCTGCATCATCATGGTGTCATATATAATTTAATCTAGTTAATGTCTAAAAATTATAAAAAAATACTATGATGTAGGAAATTTTTTTAACTTTCCAATGAATATTTATAGTCAAAAATATGACTTGTATAACAACATGTTAAAATGGTTTTAGTAAAACAACTCATGTTTGTGACATTTTTATTTTAACATTTAATAAAAAGATATTAATGTCATTTTCATACCAATATGGCTCCATGGGGTCCCCAAGTTGACCCATGGATTTTCATGGTAGGAAATGACACATCAAATAATGGTAGGTCATGTTTCATGTTCATTTCATATTATTAAAAAATTATTTTTACCTTAAACTACACTAATTACCTCTAATCGCGATTAAAAACTTAAAAGTTACTAATCACCAAAAAATTATTTTGTTCCAATTGATCCACATTTTACTTCTTAATGACAACCATGTATGTCAGATTTTTGAAATTCAAAACACAATGGTGGTAAAATTTCATTTAAATGAAAAAATGAGTTTTTTAAGTAATACTTAGTAGTTTCACTATTCATAAAAATTGATGTTTTTCAGAAAAATACCAAAACATAACCCTAAGCTATATTTGATATTCCAAATTCAAAAATGATGTCTATTTTAAAAAATTAAAAATATATAAGTTTCATTAATTAATTTAATAATTAATTCTCGCGGTCAAAACAAATAGCGTGTTTTTATGAAACAAAATGTATCAAAATATTGCCACTAGTTTATGTCCAATTTCATAGTGAAATTAATTCAACGAACACTGTTGGATTAAATGGTAAAAATATAATCTAATTTCACTTTAAAACCAATTAAAAAGATAATATAATCATGTAAATAATTTAGATTAAAAATAGGTTTTGAATTAAAATACAACATTTTTCACTATTCATTAAAAAATGATCTTTATCGGAAAAATACCAAAAAATTACACAAAGTGAATTTTGATGTCCCGATTCTAAAGAAGAGTTTTATTTGGTCCAGAAGAATATATATGAGTGACCATAACTATATTTAATGAGTGTTTTCCATCGAAAGATGATAAGTGGACCTTTAGTGAAAATTCGAGTATATATGCCTAAAATTGAATTATTATCATATTTTACGCCTCTATACATTTTTGGATAAATGTAAAAACATTTAACAAACATATATAATCATATTTTAGTTATTTCTATTCATTCACTCCAATAAAACGACTATGTGTTAACTTACATTTAAAATAATATTATTTTATTATTAGAGTGCAACGTAAGATTTCAAAGGAACTTGTTGTGGCGTATTGCGTCAGCCATCAAGCATAGCATTACCTTTAAATTAATATTAACATTTTCTTCACAAATAGGGATAAATATAAAAATGTCATATTCTTTATTTACCTGGGGTGTTACATCCTTCCCCCCTTTTTGAAATTGCGTCCTCGCAATTTTAAAATTGGGCTTGGAAACATCCTTGAAAGCCCCACATCGAAACAAGAGTCAGTAAAACAATCAATTTAAAATAAAGAAAGAGAAGTAAATAGGTCACCCGAGTTAACCCATACTAGGATTCCATGTAGGAAAACATGGACATGGAGGAGAAAACATGAGGTCATGTTCTGATGGATAGTGATAGAAAACATGTTTAGGAGAAAGTTAACCACAAGAAAATCACAAACTTGTGATGGGTTAAACGGTATTCGATTCCCCATTAGGAAAAGTTAATAGACAACTTTTTTGTTTTAAGTTACTTTTTATGGAGGAATTTATTCATAATGAAACATAATTACTTATCATGTTGAATTTCAACTTTTATTAGATTTCTTACACAAACTCATATTTTCTACAAAAGATGAGTATTTATGAAGACTTATTCACATTAAGAGTACTATAATAAACTTCTAGAGAATCACCTAATCCACAAAAGAGAACTATATACTTCACATGTCTTTAGACTCTAACCAAAACCAAAACAAAAAAGGTTAGTATAAGATCAGATAATCCAGAAAAGGATAACCCTTTATAATAAGAAAATGTATTCTTAATCACCAAAATTGGTCCAACAAAACCCAAAGTTCAACGAGGACCATTCGATAAAAAATTTGTCCATAAAATTCTTCAAAGTAAACCAAACTAAGATTTAAACCCAAATATTTTAAGGATTTAGTCACATAGTCTTCAAAGTTAAATCGTAACATTTATCTCCAAACAACATCAGTTGCTCTTAAAGTCTCGTATTGAAAAGTAATTAACCTAATCACATATACTCCATGAAAGGATAGTAAATTTCCATAGATAACCCAAAATCAAATTACTCTTAATTCATAAAATCATCTAACTAAAAAGAATCAGTCAAACTAACCAGGGACTTCATGTAGTCCAGTGGTAGGTGATAAATACCAGTTGCACTTTGGTTGTGGGTTCGATTCCCGCAGCTTTGTCCGATGCGACAGGTTGTCACACGGTCTGCGTGTTGTCCTTTTTCCAAAACAATATAATTCTTAAAACATTCCCCAACAACGAGAAAAAATCTTCAAAAATAACCATAACATAATTTAACCTCAATTTTATCTCATGCCTTTCACATCCCATCATAACATATAAAAACCCATAATTACCTCAAAAGGAAGGATCATATAAACCCAAATGGTTCTTTTATAAATATTTCCATAAATGAACATATAACTATTCCTTTAATAAAATTTTCATATATCAAACATCAGGGATACACATACTATAAAAATGCTTCTAATGTAACCCCATCAACAAAAGAGACTTAATACTCTTAAGAATTTCACCATAACTCTTGAATCCCTTATACGTTGACTTCTTACTCATTCAACATTCTTCATGATCCAGAAACCATTCCTTTCCAACTTATTCTAAAAAACTTCTTTCCTACAAAAAAATCATGAATCATATCCTAAGATTCCAAAATAGGAAAAAAATTTAAGAAATAATCCATACCTTTGACTGGTCATTGTCAGTTTCTTCATCCTCAATTGGAATGGCATTAGGTATTGGTAAATGAATATTTGTATGATATATGTGATCTCATTCCTGAAACATATTCATAGTACATGTGTTTGCTTAATGACCATGCAAACCACATTTAAAACATTCAATTGATCCCTCAGAAAGAACTTCTTTCCCTTTCTTCGAGTCATCTGGATGCTTCCTTTTTTCATGGCAGGTTCTTACTTTATGACCTCCATTTCCACATCTATAGCATATTTCTGTCCCTTTGAAACATTTTCCTTGGTGTTTCATTCCACATCTTTGACACATAGGTTTTTGATCACACATACCTTTATGATTATTACCTGTAGTTCCGTAGGGATTTGTTTCTCGCATATATGATGCCTTATAGAAATCAACAAGGTTTAGGGGGTCAATCATGACTCCAGACAGTTGGTTGAGGATAAACACAAGATTTCTCATTGCAGCTCCCATATCATTCAGTTTTTCGCTAAGAAAACTGTCACAGTTTCCTTCACATCCACCATTACTTTGGTGCCCGCTAGATCCAGACATTTACTAAAACCAACAAGGTCAGTGTGAGCATATCAACAAAACCATCATGTACTAAAGAGGAAGATAAACACTAAGATATAATTACTCATTCACTTTATCTAAAACTAGACCTATTTCTAAAATCCTAATGAATATGGTAATGTCACTTATTCTTAGAGAATACCCTAACCTCTAAAGTTATCTAAACCGACCTCTGATACCAACTATAAGGCCCCGACATTAAACCTTATTTAATATTGAATTAAATGAATAATTCACATTGGGGATCTTTTCAGGTATAGTGTTTTTGAGAATTAGGAAATAACAAATACATCTGAAAAGATTACAAAGTAGTCACTTATACTAAATTTCCATAAAATAAAAACTCTTAAAACGAAACATGTCTAGTTCCATGTTTTAGATAGCATGACTTTCCCTTGATCCCATCCTTTACCCTATTCCACATTAAGTCATGTGAAAAACATTTCAAAAAAACATGGGGTGAGCATAAAATGCTCAGTAAGGGATACAAAAAGAATGGAAACTGTTAGTTTTTTAAAACAACAAGTAAACCATGTATACTTTATCAGAGTAATACCATTCACCTTTAAGAAGCAGTAAAAACTCATCACTGAAAAAATATCATTACATACCCTTTTGTAACCAAAAGATTACCATAAAACCCATATAAATAACAAATAAAATATAAAGGTAACTTGGGACATAAACATACTTAAATGAAATAACCATACGGTCAACTTCCACACATATCACAGAATGGAATAACCATACAGCTAACGTCCATACACAATGCATTGGAGGTTATAACGTAACCATCCGTCCTGGTATTCATGGAACCACCCGTCATATGTTTTATCATGTAACCACCCATCAAATGTCCAAATAACATTATAAAATCATAAGACATAAAAAGAAAATAATGGAAAGAAAACATTTCCACATTCCGATCACAATATATCAAATAAATATTTTGACATAACAAATAAATTATAAAAACCATTTTCAATACCAAAAATACATAGAATAGTATATGGTATTTATTTCATTTAAAAAAAACATTACGGCTTGTTGAGGAAGCCAAAGACCAAATAAAATGCGCGGCGGCAGAAAAGGTCATTGTCACCGCATACGATAAAAGAAACATTACTTTTTGTCATTTAGTAAAATGCATCGTAGAAAAAGATTACTTTTTTATAAAAGTAAAATTCATAGGGGATTATACACCGTGTAAAATAAATCAGTGTATAAAACTAAATATGCCTCAATGAATGGAGATTGAGACGAAGTCCCTTATAAAGACGATATCCTTTGATTAAGGATAAATCAATTACATAATTATGTGTGAAAAACAAATACACCAAATATTAGTGGATATTAAGTCTAAAACAATCAGAGTTCATTCACACATATTCATAGAACTACATATTCAAGGAGTACAAGTTTATCCCAAAGAATCAAAATTGGGTTAAGAAGTTCCCTTGCAAAAATTTGTCAGCCGAATGGAGTCACTTCAAAATTCAGAAAATGAGTTGATGAGGGATAAAAAGGAGTATCTCATAACTTGGACATAAACTTTACATCAATAAGGATATAGAAGAACATATCCTAAAATTAAAATATGTAAATTAAAATACCCAACAAAAAAGGTCTTTTAAAAAGATGAGGATGAAAGGTTCCCTTACCGACTTGGGTATCTTTCGAAACATACACCCCATGGAAGAATGACAATACAAAATTTATGTAAATACTCATAAACGAAATTATATTACACAAATAGTATAATAATTTTAGGTACAGATACCACTCAAAGGAAATGATGGACAATATAGAAAAAATCTCACAGGAATAAAAGTCAGATGAAAAATCCCTTACGAAAACTCGGCAGCCTAACGACCACACTTAAAACTTCCAAAAATGGATTGTTGAGATCAAATAGGGTCTCTCATAATATTAAAATAAAATTTACAGAAATATTAATATAAAAGAACATCCCCCAACATAACAAATATGATCATAAAATAATTGACATAAAGGAGAGTACATAAAAAGAAAGAGAGAGGTTGGATCTCTTACGAAAATTCTGCAGCCTAACGGAGCCAATCAAAACATCCAAAATGGATTGACGAGAGAAAATCGGGTCTCTCATAATATGAACATAAAACTTACAGTATGATTAATATAAAAGAACATCCCAATCATAATAATTATGAGCTTAAAAGGAATGACATAAAAGAGTGTACTTAAAAAGAAAGAGAGGGGTAGGATCTCTAACCTCGTGTCCGACTTGACTCGATCGTTCTTTAACGTCCTGAATAAAAAACTTGAGATAATTTATACTTGTGTAATAACCTTTTTCAAGTTCATTATTACTTTTATATAACTTATTACCATGTTATAAACATTATGTAATCATTTAAGTTAATAATGTCTGTTTTGTCGATATTTGGTTCTTAAGTCGAAAGTGGACTTCTTACAATTACATGTTGTTCTTGTGGTAAAAGGTTCATTATATACAAAATGATATTAATGATTTGGATATTATATATATCATATATATCCATAATATACATGTATTTTTAATATTACATAATCATTTAGAGGTAATAAATGAAATTCAACATTCATTGAGACGGTAAGCCTTACGTATGCATGAACGCTACTTTCATTCCTATTTCATATTAATCAAATTAAAACTAAATGAGAGATATGTATATTTTAATTCTAGAATTATATTGATCATTTAGATGTCAAATACATCATATATATCCATTATTTATATGTACTTATATTATTACATTAAATTTGGGGATAAGAAATGAAATGCACCGTTCATGGAGACGGTAAGTCGTACGTACACATGAACACTACTTTCATTTCTATCACATAATTTAATGGAAATAAAATAATAATAATATGAAGGGATATTATAATTCTAGTATAACATCATATATAATAACTTTAAATACATCCTTTAGATGTCCCACATATGGCATTAACGAATCAAATCACTTTGAGGGGGCGGTATTCCGCACTTCCTAAAATGATATTATCTTGTTTACCCACAATGGAAACCATAATGGTTTGCCACAAATGAAAAATAAAAAAGCTTAATTAAAACATAAAAATATTGTATACCATATATAAATATTGTGTCATATTAATGGAAACCTTTGAAGGTGTTATATGAGTGTTGAACAATCATCGTTTCGTGTAGCAGAAATTCGCCATCCACAGAAACAATATGTTCTTTAACCATTAGATGAAGGTGTGTGTATGTGTAGATCGATTAATTCTTTTAAAAACATCCTAGTATATTGTGGATACTGGTTTTGTTGCAAAATAAATTAATGAAAAGAGTTTATGGTGTTGGAGAAGCAAAATAAAGAAAAAGAACACAAGAGAAGACACTACCTTAAAATCGGGTAAATCTTTTTGATTGGAGCTCAAAGGCTTCCTTGGGAAGACTTAGGCCCATAGTGAGGCTTATATGAGTAAAATAGGGATGTGTAGAGACAAAACAGACAGGGTTTGGCCGAGCCAAAAGCATGATAGGTGTGGATAAGGAGGTAGAGGTGGGGGACTTTTTTAAGAGGAGAGGAGGGGCACTCTTGGAAAGTAAAGAATTGATAAATTATTTTTGAATGAGTTTCGGATTTTAATGGTCCCACATTGATGTGTTTCGAGGATAAAGTGATAAGGGTTCAAAGTCCACCCATCCAATAGGTTTTGGACATGTGTAGGTCTTATATTTTACATTATCTTTCCATTTTATTTAAATCGTTAAATAATGAGGTAATCGCGTCATCATCATAGTGTCATAAATAATTTAATTTAGTTAATTTATAAAAATTATTAAAAAAAACTATAATGTAGAAAATAATTTTATATTTCTTATTAATACTTATAGTAAAATATATGTCTTGTATAACCCCATTTAAAAATTGTTTTAGTAAAAAAACTCATGTTTGTTACATTTTTATTTTAACATTAATTAAAAAGATATTAATGTCATTTTCCTACCAAAGTGGCTCAATGGGGTCCCCAAGTTGACCCATGGATTTTATGGGTCGGCCATGACACATCCAATAATGTTTGGACATGTTTCAAGTTCATTTCATATTATTAAAACATTATTTTTACCTATAACTACACTAATTACCTCTAATCGCGATTAAAAACATAAAAGTTACTAATCACCAGAAAATTATTTTAATCCCATTGAACCACATTTTACATCTTAATGTCATGCATTTAAGTCATATTTTTGAAATTAAAAATAGAAAGGTGTAAATATTCTTTTAAACGAAAAAATCAACTTTTAAGTACCACTTAGTAGTTTCACTATTCATCAAAAATTGAAGTTTTTCAAAAAAATTCCAAAACATCACCCTAAGATATATTTGATATTCCGAATTCAAAAATGATGTCTATTTTAAAAAATTAAAAATATATATGTTTAATTAATTAATTTAATAATTAATTCCCGCTGTCAAAACAAATAGCATGTTTTTATGAAACAAAATGTATCAAAAGATTGACACAAGTTTAAATCCGATTTCAATGTGAAATTAATTTCAACAAACACTATTGGATTAAATGGAAAAAATATAATCTAATTTCCCTTTAACACCAATTAAAAATATATTCTAATAATATAAATAAAATAGATTAAAAAGTGGGTTTGATTTAAAATACAACATTTATCACTATTCATTAAAAAATGATCTTTATCGGAAAAATACCAAAAATTTACCCAAAGTGAATTTTGATTTCCTGATTCTAAATAAGAGTTTTATTTAGTCAAAAATAATTTATAAGAGTGACGAGAACTATATTTAATGACAGTTCACCGTCAAAAGTTGATAAATGGACCTTTAGTGAAAATTAGAGTTTATATGCCTAAAATTGAATTCTTTTCGTATTTTAAGCCTTTATCCTTTATTTGATAAATGTAAAAACATTTAACAAACATATATAATCATATTTTAGATATTTCTATTCATTCCCTCCAATACAATGGCTACGTGTTAACTAACATTTAAAATAATATTATTTTATAATTAGAGTGCAATGTAAGGTTTCAAAGGAACATGTTGTTGCGTATTGGGTAAGCCATCAAGCATAGCGTTCCCTTTAAATTAATATTAACATTTTATTCACAAATAGGGATAAATATAAAAATGTCATATTCTTTATTTACGTGGGGTGTTACATCCATCCCCCCTTTTGGGAATTGTGTCCTCACAATTTTAAAATTGTGCTCGAAATCATCCTTGAAAGTCCCACATCGGAACAAGATTCGATAAAACAATCACTTTAAAATAAAGATAAGTACAGAGGTCACCTAAGTTAACCCATACTAGGATTCCATGTAGGAAAACATGGACATGGAGGAGAAAACATAGGGTCATGTTCTGATGGAGAGTGATAGAAAACATGTTTAGGAGAAAGTTAACCACAAGAAAATCACAAACATGTGATGGGTTAAATGGTATTCGATTCCACAGTAGGAAAAGTTAATAGACAAAATTTTTGTTTTAAGATACTTTTTATTGAGGAATTTATTCATAAGGAAACATAATTACTTATCATGTTGACTTTCAACTTTTATTATATTTCTTACACAAACTCATATTTTCTCCAAAAGATGAGTATTTAGGAAGACTTTTTCACATTAAGATTACTATTATCAACTTCTAGAGAATCACCTAATCCAAAAAAGAGAACAATATACTTCCCATGTTTTTAGACTCTATCCAAAACCAAAACAAAAAATTTTAGTACAAGATCAGATAATCCAGAAAAAGATAACCCTTTATAAAATGAAAATCTATTCTTAATCTCCAATATTTTTCAAACAAAACCCAAAGTTCAACGAGGACCATTCGATAAACCATTTGTCCATAAAATTCATCAAAGTAAACCAAAATAATATTGAAACCAAAATATTTTAAGGATTTAGTCACATCGTCTTCCAAGTTAAATCGCAACATTTATCTCCAAACAACATCAGTTGCTCATAATGTCTAGCATTGAAAAGTAATTAACCTAATCACATATCCTCCATGATAAGATAATAAGTTTCTATAGATAACCCAAAATAAACTTAATCATAATTCATAAAATCATCTAACTTAAAAGAATCAGTCAAACTATCCAGGGACTTCACGCAGTCCAGTGGTAGGCGATAAATACCAGTTGCACTTTGGTTGTGGGTTTGATTCCCGCAGCTTTGTCCGACGTGACGGGTTGTAACATGATCTGCGTGTTGTCCTTTTTTCAAAACTATATAATTCTAAAAAAATTCCGCAACAAAAAGATGAAATCATAAAAAATAACCATAACATAATTTTACCTCAATTTTATCCCATTCCTTTCACTTTCCATCATAACATATCGCAACCCATAATTACCTCCAAAGGAAGGATCATATAAACCCAAATGGTTCTTTTATAACTATGTCCACAAAAGAATAGATAACTATTCCTTGAATAAAATATTCACATATCAAACATCAGGGTTACACATACTATAAAAAGTCTTCTAATGAAACCCCATAAACAATAGAGACTTAATACTCTTAAGAATTTCACCATAACTCTTGAATCCCTTATATGTTGATTTCTTAATCGTTCGAAATTTTTCATGATCCATTAACCATTCCATTCCAACTTATTCTGAAATACTTCATTCCTAAAAACCAAATCATGAATCATATCCTATGATTCCAAAATAGGAAAACAAAAGTTAAGAAATAATTCAATCATTTGACTGGTCATTGTCAGTTTCTTCATCCTCTATCAGAATGGCATTAGGTATTTGTAAATTAATATTTGTACGATCTTGGTGATCCCATTCCCGAAACTTCTTCGTAGGACATGTGTTTTCATAATGACCACACACACCACATTTAAAACATTCAATTGATCCCTCAGTATGAACATCATTCCCTTTCCTCGAGTCAACTGGATGCTTCCTTTTTCCATGGCATGTTATTGCTTTTTGACCTCCATTTCCACATCTATAGAATATTTATGTCCCTTTGAAACATTTTCCTAGGTGTTTCTTTCCACATCATTGACACATAGATTTTTGAACACACTTACCTTTATTATTATTACCTGTAGTTCCGTAGGGATTTTTTTATAACACATATGATGCCTTATAGAAATTACAAAGTTTTAGGTGGTCAATCATGACTCCACATAGTTGGTTGAGGATAAACACAAGAGTTCTCATTGCAGCTCCCATATCATTCAGTTTCTCGCTAAGAAAACTTTCACAGTTTCCTTCACATCCACCGTTACTTTAGTGCCTGCTAGATCCATCCAATTACTAAAACCAACAAGGTCAGTGTGAGCATATCAACAAAACCATTATTTACTTAAGAGGAATATAAACACTAAGATATACGTACTCATTCAATTTATCTAAAACTATACCTCTTTCTGAAATCCAAACGAATATGGTAATGTCACTTATGCTTAGAAAATACCCTAACCTCTAAAGTTATCTAAATTGACCTCTGATACCAACTATAAGGTCCCGAACTTAAACCTTATTTAATATTTAATTAAATGAATAATTCACATTGAGGATCTTTTCAGGTATAGAGTTTTAGAGAATTAGGACATAACTATTACATCTCATAAGATTACAAAGTAGTCACTTCTACTAAATTTACATAAAATAAAAACTCTTAAAAAGAAACATGTCTAGTTCCATGTTTTAGATATCATGAATTTCCCTTTATCCCATGGTTGACCATATTACACATTATGTCCTATGAAAAATATTTCAAAAAAACTTGGGGTGATCATAAAAACCTCAGTAAGGGATACACAAATAATGATGTTTGTTTTTCAAAACAACAAGTAAACCATGTATACTTTATCAGAGTAGTACCATTCACCTTTAGGAAGTAGTAAAAACTCTTCACTGAAAAAATATCATTACTTACCCTTTTGTAACCAAAATATTACCATAAAACCCATATAAATAACACATAACATATAAAGGTAACTTGGGACATAAACATACTTAAATGAAAAAACCATATGGTCGACTTCCACACATATCACTTAATAGAATAGCCATACGACTGACTTCCATACCCAATGCATTGGAGGTTATAACGTAACCACCCATCCTGGTATTCACAGCACCACCCGTCATTTGGATTATCACGTAACCACCCATCAAATGTCCAAAAACCATTATAAAATCATAATACATAAAACAAACATAATCGAAAGAAAAAATTTCTACATTCCGATCACAATATATCACATAAATATTTTGACATAACAAATAAATTATATAAACCATTTTCAATACAAAAAATACATAAAAGATTATATGGTATTTATTTAATTTTAAAAAATCATTATGGTGTGTTGAGTAAACCAAAGTCCAAATAACACGCTCGGCGGCGGAAAAGGTCATTGTCACCGCGTACGTTAAAAGAAACATTCCTTTTTTCCATTTAGTAAAACGCTTCGTAAAAAAGATTCCTTTTGTATAAAAGTAAAATTCAAAGGGGTTTTTACAACATATAAAATAATGTTGTGTATAAAATGAAATATTCCTCAATGAAAGGAGATTGAGACGAAGTCCCTTACAAAGACTGTATCCTTGGATTAAGGATAAATTAATTACATAATTTTTTGTGACAAAAAAATAAACCAAATATTAGTGGATATTAAGTGTAAAACAATCAGAGGTTATTAACACATATTCATAGAACTACATATTTAAGTAGTATAAGTTTATCCCAAAGAATCAAAATTTCGTTAAGAAGATCCCTTGCAAAAATTTGACAGCCTAACGACATCACTTCAAAATTCAGAAAATGAGTTGATGAGAGATAAAAAGGTATTTCTCATAACATGGTCATAAAATTTACATCAATAAGGATATATAAGAACATATCCTAACATTACACTCTGTAAATTAAAATACCCAACAAAATAATTCTTTTAAAAAGAGGTGGGTGAAAGGTTCCCTTACCGACTTGGGTATCTTCGAAACATACAACCCATGGAAGAAGGACAATACAACATTGATGTAAATAATCATAAACGAAATTATATTACACAAAGAGTATAAAATGGTCATTACATATAACACTCAATGGAAATGATGGAAAATGTAGCATAAATCTCACAGGAATAAAAGTGAGATGAAAAATCACTTATGAAATCTTGGCAGCCTAACAACACCACATAAAACTTCCAAAAATGGATTGATGAGATCAAATAGGGTATCTCATCATATTAACATAAAATTTACAGAAAGTGGAATATAAAATAACATCCCCCAACATAACAAATATGAGCTTAAAATAAGTTACATAAAGGAGGGTACTTAAAAAGAGAGAGAGAGGTTGGATCTCTTATGAAAATTCGGCAGCCTACCAGCGCCAATCAAAACTTCCAAAATGAATTGACGAGAGAAAATATGGTCTCTCATAAAATGAACATAAAAATTAAAGTAATATTAATATAAAATTACATCCCAATCATACTAAAGATGAGCTTAAAAGGAATGACATAAAAGAGAGTACTTAAAATGAAAGAGAGGGGTATGATCCCTTACCTCGGGTCCGACTTGACTCGATCATTCTTTAACATCCTGAATAATAAACATGAGTTAATTTATACTTGCTTAAGAACCTTTTTCAAGTTAATTATTACTTTTATATCACTTATTACCATGTTATAAACATTATGAAATCATTTATGTTAATAATGTTTGTTTTGTCGAAATTTGGTTCTTATGTCGAAAGTGAACTTCTTACAATAACATGTTCTTTGTGTGGTCAAAGGTTCATTATATCCAGAATTATATTCATGATCTGGATATCATATATATACTTAATATAAATTTATTTATAATATTACATAATCATTTATAGGTATGAAATGAAATGCACCGTTCATGGAGACAGTAAGCCGTACGTACGCATGAACGCTACTTTCATTTCTATGTCATATTAATGGAATTAAAAATAAATGAGAGATATGTATATTTTAATACTAGATTTATATTAATAATTTAGATGTAAAATACATCATATATGTCCATTATATATATGTACTTATAATAGTACATTATATTTTGGGATAAGAAATTAAATGCACCGTTCATGGAGACGGTAAGCCGTACGTATGCATGAACGCTACTTTCATTTCTATCTCATACTTTAATGGAATGAAAATAATAATGATATAAAGGTATATTATAATTCCAGTATAACATAATATATAATAACTTTAAATCCATCCTTTATATGTCCCACATATGGCAAAAACGAATCAAATCACTTTGAGAGGGCGATAGTCCGCACTTCCTAAAATGAAATTATCGTGTTTACCCACAATGGAAACCATAAATTTATGCAAAAAATTAAAAATACAGAAGCTTAAGTAAAAATTAATAATATTATATATCATATTTAAATATATTTTCAACTTAATGGCCACCTTTGAAGGTGTTATATGAGTGTTGAACAATCATCGTTTCGTGAGGCAGAAATTCGCCATCCACAGAAACAGTATGTTATTTAACCATTAGATGAAGGTGTGTGTAAGTGTAGCTCTATTACTTCTTATAAAAACATGCTAGTATATTTCTTATACAGGTTTTGTTGTGAAAGAAATGAATAAAAGATGTTAGGGTGTTGGAGAATCAAAATAAAACAAAAGAACACAAGAGAAGATACTACCTATAAATCGGGTAAATATTTTTTATTTGAGCTCATGGGCTTCCTTGGGAAGACTTCTGCCCAAGTTGAGGATTCTAGGAGTAAGAGAGGGATGTGGAGAGACAAAATATTCAGGTTTTGGCCGAGCCAATGGCTTGATAGGTGTGGGTAATGAGGTAGAGGTTGGGGCCTTTTATAAGAGAAGAGAAGAAGCACTCTTGGAAAGTAAGTAAATGTTACTTTATTTTAGAATGACTGTCGGATTTTAATGGTCCCACATTGATGTGTTTCGAGGATAAGGTGATAAGGGTTCGAAATCAACCCTTACAATAAGTTTTGTACATGTGTAGGTCATAGAGTTTACATTATCATTCCATTTTATTTAAATAGTTAAATAATGAGGTAATCGCTGCATCATCATGGTGTCATAAATAATTTAATTTAGTTAATGTCTAAAAATTATAAAAAACTACTATGATGTAGGAAATATTTTTAAATTTACAATGAATATTTATAGTCAAAAATATGACTTGTATAACCCCATGTAATTTTTTTTAGTAAAACAACTCATGTTTGTGACATTTTTATTTGAAAATTAAATAAAAAGTTATTAATGACATTTTCCTACCAAAGTAGCTCCATGGGGTCCCTAAGTTGACCCATGGATTTTCTTGGTCGTCCATGACAAATAAAATAAGGGTAGGACATGTTTTAAGTTCATTTCATATTATTAAAACATTATTTTTACCTTAAACTTAACTAATTACCTCTAATCGCGATTAAAAACTTAAAAGTTACTATTCAAAAAAAATTATTTTAATCCCATTGAACTACATTTTACTTATTAATTACAACCATGTATGTCATATTTTTGAAATTAAAAATACAAATGTGGTAAAATTTCATTTAAACAAAAAAAATCAGTTTTTTAAGTACCACTTAGTAGATTCACTATTCATCAAAAATTGATGTTTTTCAGAAAATTACCAAAACATCACCCGAAGATATATTTGATATTCCGAAATCAAAAATGATGTCTATTTTATAAAATTCAAAACATATAAGTTGCATTAATTAATTTAATAATTAATTCCCGCTGTCAAAACAAATAGTGTGTTTTTATGAAACAAAATGTATCAAAAGATTGACACTAGTTTAAGTCCGATTTCAAAGTAAAATTAATTCCAATGACCACAATTGGATTAAATGGTATAAATATAATCTAATTTCACGTTAAAACCAATTCAAAAGATAATCTAATCGTATAAAAAAATTATATTAAAATGGGGTTTTGAATTAAAATACATCATTTTTCACTATTCATTATAAAATGATCTTTATCGGAAAAATACCAATAATTTACACAATGTAAATTTTGATGTCCCGATTCTAAAGAAGAGTTTTATTCGGTCCAATAGAATATATAAGAGTGACCATAACTATATTTAATGATGGTTCACCAACAAATGTTGATAAGTGGACCTTTAGTGAAATTAGAGTATATATGCCTAAAATTGAATTATTTTCGTATTTTAAGACTTTATCCTTTATTGGATAAATTTAAAAACATTTAAAAAACATATATAATCATATTTTAGTTATTTTTATTCATTCCCGCCAATACAATGGCTATGTGTTAACAAACATTTAAAATAATATTATTTTATTATTAGAGTGCAACGTAAGATTTCAAAGGAACTCATTGTTGCGTATTGGGTAATCCATCAAGCATAGCGTTCCCATTAAATTAATTTTAACAATTTATTCACAAATAGGGATAAATATAAGAATGTTATATTCTTTATTTACTTGGGGTGTTACATATCAGTTCACTATGAACATCCTTATTAAATTCAATGTAGTACATGAATGAATCATGCCACATTGCGGGGGTGGTAGTCCACACTTCCTCGAACACATTTATCATATTTACACAGGATGGAACATATAATGAAATTTATTTTAAATGAAATACATATGATTAATAATATTAGAAAAAACACAATTATTTAATAAAAATAGAGTTTCTATTATAATTTCCTACATTATAGGCAGTAAAGGACTAATGAAAAAGCATTGTTTTTTGATGTTTTAGATCGTCAAAAACATAAACATTATGTTCGTTACCTATTTGATGTAATTATGTGTATGTGAACGTTAAAATATTATACTAAAAACAAATAATTATATTGGGGATTATTTTTTCTGTAAATATCGAATAAGAATATTTGTTGGGGATTATAATGAATATAATATAATACTAGTTGACAAAGGATGTTACCTATTCTTTGGGTAACTATTTTTGGTTTTAACAAAAATAAATCATTGGATTTCATCCTTTCAAAGTGGAGGCTTCAAGGAGTATGGGATGTATTTTTGGGATTTATTTAGAAAGATATTGTCTGATATTAATTTTCTTGATAGTTGTGTTGAAGTGGAAGGAGACGAGTCCTTTTATAGTGGAGGAGAAGTGGGACTCTTGTTACATTTTGGAAAAAGGGAATCCCCAATAAATTTTTTAAAAAAATTATCTAATAATGTTCCAATATTGAAAATATTGATGATAGTGTCTAAATATTCCCTTAAAATGTATTTTTATAAGCTTATAGTTTATTTTGGTCCTTATGGTTATTTTTTAGTCATTTTTATGTTTAATTTAACATTAATCATTGTAACCAATTTTAATAACATTCAGTAACATTTTTGGAAAATATATAGTTAAATTTTTTATATTTTATAATATTTCCTAATTCCAAATATTGAATCATAATTTTACAAATTCAGAACAAATAATTGGTAGATATAAATTTAGTTATAATCCCATGTAAGGGAAAACAATCTGGGGTTTTAAATTAAAAAAATTTAAAATTTGTTATGTTTTTTTAGTCAATTTATAACTGAAATTGTTTTTCATAAAAGGAATTTTATTTTTTTATAAAAATTAAAACAAATTAGACTTTAAATATTTATTATTTAACTATATTAATAAATGAGATGATAAAGAAATTTTGTGTTACATTTTAGTATTTAAACTATTTATTAAAAAATGAAACATCATTAAAAAAATTTAAAATCCATTGTACCAATATTATTTGGTTTCTATTTAAAAAAAATAGTTATTTAGATATAAAATGTTTATAAATGTTTAAAAATTTATATTTAATATAGGTTCTCCATCAAAATGAGATAAAAGTACTTTAATAACAATATAGGTTTTAATGTGAAAAAATTTGTTTGTTCTTATCAAATGTTTATTCATTCTATTGGATGATTATAATAAATTTATTTTCTCATATTATATAGATATATATATGAAATTAATATTATTCTCAAATTTAATTAATTTAATTTATTAGGATGAAACATATTCTTGACAAAATAATGAATATTTCTATAAAAATATTCATATTATACACAATTGGTTATTTTACACTAATTAATTACTTTAATGGAAGTATTAATCATTGGTTTTTATAAGTTATTTTATAATATTCATAACATATATTTTAATAGTTATGGTATGGCCCAATATAAAATAATATAATAATATATTTTTGTTTGGTAAAACATGATGTTGTGTGTAATACACGATAGATGGTTTCATATAAAAGGAATGTCTGACATAATCCATTTAGAAAACATCAATTAAAAATAATTCATTTAAAAAAAATTATAAAAAAACTCAGGGTGTTGCATTATTTGTTGTAACTATATAAATTACATATAAGGAAAATAAATGGTTAAATAGAATAAATATTATTAAAACTAATGGGAAAAAGATTTCAAATCTACCCAACCACTGCGGTTTCCCTCTTGTTTGATTGTAATACATCTATTATAATCTATTTATATAATTTATGTTCACTTGTTTTTTATATAAGATAATTAACTATATGATATTTTCATAAAATAATATTACATAATGTCGAACTCTCGCTTTTTAATTAGACGTATATGTTCACATTAGGATAAATAACATTTCATCAATAAATACTAAGAGTTATTTTTAGAATAAGTAAATTATTGTTATGATTTTAAATTATTTATAATTATTAATGATTCTATAGTCACCGTAAATAATTATTCATTAATGAAACAATGTTTATACAAGTACTGGTAGAATCAATAGAAATAATTTTGACCATATTTGAAGTAACATATTGTGAATAAATTTGGAATCCAAAATAAATTTAAAAACAATAATTATGTATTATTGATGCTAAAATTGATTATATTATCAATATATTCTTATATTTATGGATTTATCAAGAAATTAAAAGAATAGATCCAAAAATATCTCTAAGAATATTTTATAATAAAAATATTTTATTAAATTATACAAAATAAATATAAATAATAATTTTATAAAACTAAGTTTAATTTATTATGTAATATAATTAAATTTTCACATATAAGACCATTATTATTATATAAGTAATTGTGTGACCCATAGAGGTTAAAACACTTCAATATCACAATAATAATTAAAATTGATAACTAAGGGATAAAACAAATATAAAAATCAAAAAAGTTAATAAAACGTGAAGCATTATTACTAAATAAGTATATTTTAAATAATACACATCATATATTTTAAATATATCAATTTATTAACATTTTCATGAAAATTAATATATATAAATTTAATACATTATGAAATTCCAGAACTGTCACTACCCTCATTAGTAATAGAGAACCTCTAAGCATATCTTACCCAAACCATCAAAGAATTGTAGTTTGTAAAATCTATTATCACTTATCTATAAACATCCTAGAAATATCATTATGTGTATAATAACATCCTAATATTTCATAATGTGTACAGAAATGGAGTTTTTCCCATGAACATATATATATTTTATGCGATTTATTAAGAAATGTTTATTCCTCTACATTAATAAAAACTCCCCTAAAAACATTGATGAGACAAAATAATAATCATCTATAAAAAAATGTAATAAATATATTAGGATTAACATGAACAATTCTTCTTAATAATATAATGGGAATCAAAACATTATTTAGTTTGTATGGTGGGTACCACATCGTAAACTAATATAACTCTTCATTCCTCACAACCTCTAACAAAATGGATATAATGATGGATGTAATATATTTATATATATGTATGTATTATTTATTAAATAATAATTAATATAGAAATATAAAATGTAATATTCCTTGTTTCCCACTTTATTTTAAATGGGAATTTTACTTTTGTGTACCCATGACCTTCCATCTATATCTTATATATTAATACAATTTTTATGTACACCTAATTTGGTTAGTCTGAAAAGTAAAATTATTATATAAAAATGACAATAAATTCATTATTATTTTTCTATAGATGATTTATTAATAACTAATTTGATTATGGTCATCATACTAAATAAATATTTATGTTATTAACTGAACATCATCAAAATATGAGATTTATTCATAAGAAATTTATTTAATTAAATATGTAATTGTAATAAATAAAATAAATTTCTTTTGTAAAAGGGATTAATAATGGACATTTTTCTAAATATATTTATTTATTGATAAATTCTTACTCTATAATAAAATACAGAACATATGTGAGAAATCAGACCCAAGGTAAGATCTACTTTACTTTAAAACCCTCATTCTAAATGTTTTAAATATTAATAGTATATGTCATTTTGATCCATGTATATATTATTTAAATTTCATAAGGAATGTATTTATATATATATAAGTTAAAAATAAAATAAATTTTATGTCACTTTTCATCATTTTTTCAATGGTTTTAAAATGAATGTTTTACATTTTTTATACGAAACATTTCTATTAAAGTAAAGAATAAATGTTTTATTTTGATGTATTATTTTTAAACAGTTTTACACAGCAACATAATTGTTAATTTCTAAATTTTTTATACAATAATATTTCATGTTTTCCTGAAATAAAAAATAGTCATTCCTTTTGTTCTAGGAAAATACATAATTGATTTTTAATGGAATTAGTATTTCAATATCCGTAAATGTTATTAATGTGGGTGAAAAGAATATTTTTATGACTGTATTGATGAATTTTAAACACATAATGTGTTATGGTTAGGATATGGTTATTTAAAATAATTTTTTATGATAGGGTATCCCCATATAAATCAATGTGTTTGGTGTGCCTCATATTGATAATGGTGATAGGTGAGACTGATATACCTCTCTAATGTATTGGTAAAATGGAGAGAGTTAACCGATTATGTGTTTCTTGTAATAGATTATTACATTTTTCAACGTAGGATATTACATTTCAAAGAGTGATTGTAACTATGAAATAAAAATGATTTCCAATGTTATGAAAATTACATTTTTATGCCTGCTTATGATTTTTAGAGTAATATATAGATTTCACATGAAAAAGTGATGATCATTTGATCTAAAGAAATTACTATACCAATATTGGGTAAAATGTTTATTTCCTATCATATTTCAATGGATATTATGTTTTATGAAAAACCATGATTATTATGATTTTTAATTAATATTTTATTATAATGTTTCAAATGAAAATAAACAACAATTAATATTGATTTAATGCCTAATTAAACCATTATTTGAGAAAAATGTTATTATGATAATGTAAAAACCCTCATATATGATCTAATGGTTTTAAAATGAACTAAAAAATTAATTATACATTTTCATATATGTATTATTGAAAAAAAATTCCCAACCCATTTGTTCAAATTGTTTTTCAGAAGGTTTGATGATGAGTAGCAATGTATATATATTCATAATTATAGATATGGATATTATATTGAATGAACTAGTAATATTTTTTAGAAGAAATATATTATTTATAAAAAATGGATACATTTTAAAAATATCCAATTAGAATAATGATTTCATATTTCATTAATAATAAAATCCTAAAATATACTTTGTAAAATATGATATTAAATATTTCAGTCGAATGTTATATGGTTTTTATTCCAAATATTGGGGAAACAATATCAGTATAAAAAAACTATAAATATTATGTATTAATAACTGGATCTAACTGTTCTAGTTCTTGGATGTTATTGTTTGAACAAAATTAAATTTTAAGAAACATTTCATATTTTGTTTTTTTCATGGGAGGTTAACGTAATAGTTATGGACACCCAAATTGGTTTATAATATTATGGTTTATCCAAATTTAAAAGGAATAGTAATCACATTTGACGTTTTCCGATATTATTTTTAAAATGATTTTACAATGTTTTAGAGAATTTATTATAATAAAACCCATCAGATTAATATTTGTTACTGTGAATTTTATTTGACAAATAGTGTTTTAAATTTTATGGAAAAAATTTTAAAGGTATTTATATTCATTATGGTTAAAATGATCATTGATATTGAGGTAATTATTGTTAATTGGGTTAAAATTGTAATTACATGTAGAAAACATATTGTATGTATATAAATAACTATGGGATTTAATATTGTTTTTTGACTAAATGATTAGAGTTATTTTAGGAGAATTTTACTACATTTAGAAAAGTATATGATCAAGGTAAATGGAAAATCATTTGGGTATGATAGTTTGTCTTAAATTAAGAATAAATGTTTAATTATATTTTTAAAGATAATATGATTTAATATTGGCTATATGGTAATTTGAGGTAAATATTAAAAACATTAGTTGAATTTTGATATTTAAATACTAATGAATATGAATTTTTGTTTAAGAATTTTAGACTGATTGCTATTATTTGGAGATAATTATTAATTTAATTGAAGAGCACATGTGATCAAACAATTATTAATATTGGGTTTCAAATATTAGTCAAGAATATTTGGTTTGATTTTTAGGATATATATTTGTAACATTATTTAAATTAAACTTTTTTTATTTATTTTTAGGGTATAGATGTTTAATTTTTAATCAATTGAAATATTATTTTATTGATATTTTTGTTTATCTTATATTTTGAAAACAATTTTTTAGTTAATTTATAATATTATAAGGAATAAATATTCATCATTTTATTTATATTTTGATTTTTTAGCGGATTATTTTAGGTAATTATGAATTAATGATTAATTTAATGTATTTATTTCATGAAATAAGAGATTATATATAAGTTGAAACTTTTTAAAACTTGCATCAAAATGGTGAATATTTTTATTGAGTTGAATAAAATAATGCACATATATTTTCTTATGTTCTTATTTTTGAGGGTAAATGAACTCCAGAACATTAATAATATGATCTTAAATAAATTTTGTCCTTATTAGATTATTTTATTATGAATTGGTGGTCTTTTACACACATCAATAGTTTATGGTTTTGTTGTTATTGATTTTTATGTTCATTCAATGTCTTCTAATCGATGATTACATTCACCCAAAATTATTATTTGGATATTTATTTCATCATCCATATCCATATTTTCACTTCCAAAAAATGTTATCTAATTTGTAATAAATATGTGTGTTAGTATAGATGAACTCTTCTTATTTTAAAAATGAGGTCTTATTATCTATTTTATAATGATTATTTTTAAAAAAAAATGTCTAAACTCTAACATTTTTTGAAATATTTTCTAAAATAAATTTAATTTTTTTGATGGCTTGTATTACATGAAAAATAATGTTTTAAATAAATATGGTATCTTATTAAAATACTATTATTTAATTAGATATTTATTTTTTATCCATTTAAAAAGTTTGTGTTAGTATTTTTAACTGAATTATAAAAAAATTGTGTTTACACATGTATATAATGATTTATTTCGTAACTAATTATCTAGACATAGAAAAAAAAACATTGAAAAATATAATTTTTTTCATCGAAAAATATTTTCATGTGCTCAATAACATTTTAGAAAAATAAATGAAAAAAATTACTTTTAGTGAATAACATTAATTCAGTTTATAAATTATATATTTAATAAAACTATTAACATTAATCTAATGTGTTTTCTAGAAAGTAATTTTAATAAAATCAATCTTATACTTTAAAAAAATATTTTTATAAAATTTTTTTCTGTCGACATTTGATAATTTAATTTTAAATTAATTTTTTTATTTAATAAAATATATTTTAGAAATAACAAACATTTTTTAAAAAATAATGTAAAAACTAACTTGTAGTGAATTTCATGTAATTTTTTGAGAAGTTGTCTATTTTAATTTATAATGGGAAATACTTGTTTTTTTATGGATTGACATTATTTTAATATAATTTTAAAAAATAAAATACGTTTTATTATCGATTTAAAAGTGAAATCAGTTAAACTATAAATATATTTGAATATAATTTAAGTCATTCTTGTAAATTTAATTTTGAATTTTGATATAAATGTTTCTCAAACTTTTAAACATTTTCGCTTTCGAAAGATGTTTTATCCTCTCATCTATATGGATAATTATAAATTAAATTTTGGAACATTTTAATGAATTTTTTCATAATGAATTAAATATTTGTAATCATAATAATTTATTTAATCTAACTATTAATACATATTATTTATTATAATTAATAATAACAACATTGAAAATTAATTACTGCAGTTTTGGTTAAATGGATTAACCCAGGGTTAAACTAAAACATTAATGGTTAAAACTATCTCAAAACCCTTCCAACACCCTTTTTCTGTCCATTGTTAAAGCATATAATTTATAGGATCTATAATATCCCGTTATTTTACATTATCTTTGAAAATGATGGACACCCCTTGGTCATTTTAATGACTACACGTGTGCAACTAACCATATTTATAAAATAGAACCCCTTCACCTCTCCCATAAAACAATTGAAAAAACTTTAATTCAAAAAATTACTTCCAAAATACATTTATTAATTTTGTAATATCATACTAGGATTTTTATTTTGGTTTTAAATCCAACATAGGAATGGTTTTGGTGAATATAAAAATAAGAATTCTAAAGAAGTGGTAATGTCCTAAATTGATCATTTTGTTTTTTTTCTTACTCCACCTCATTAAATTAATACTAAACAATGATGATATAATATCAAATATATCTTCCATATAATAATATGTTATTATATTAATTGTATATCATAAATAATTCAAAACATTTTTCAAATGGGTTACTTAATCACCATCCATGTGTACGATAGATTACTTCCCCGTAAACTGATGTTATTCATTTTTCATATCCACCAATAATGGATAAATATAATAATGTATTATATTATATATGATTTTTATGAAATTTTTTTAATTTTTTATTTATTATATCACATATTCATTCTTTCATTTCATTCTGTGGGAATATAATAATTTATTTTGTATGTATAGAAGACCGCCGCCTTAAAAAGCGATGTAATTCATTCTTCACATATGATTTTTAGGGAATTTAATAAGGAAAATTTTAAATAATAAATCATTATATATGTGAAATAAAAAATATTTTCAAATCTATTATATTATTTATCATTGATTAATTGCATCCATTGAAAAAATGGATAAAACATACATGCATATGTTTGACATTCCGTATCAATGAACGACGTTATCCATTTTATATACGTAACCTTTATGGATTATGGAAAATTCATATATAATTAATATATATGATATTTATATAATTTTTAATAAAATTTATTTAATGGATAATGATCAAATATATGGGACTTAACATACCGTATCAAAACATATATTAAAAAATATAATTTTTCCCAAAACATTAATTTATCATCAAATTGTTAATAAATGGGTTATAAAGGGTTATAAAAAATAAAAATTTGATATGATATATGTATATTTAATGACATTTAATATATTTATTATTAAACTTTCTTAATTATATAGCTGTTTAATATCTTTACAATGACTATTGAGAATTATTGTAAGGGATATCCATCTCACATTGTACTTTTGTAAGATACATGCCATTTTCACCACTTATTAATTTTATGTGATATCTATAGTACACATGAATTTATTTTAAATAGATCATGTTGAAAATATTGGGATTTATGTATACATATTATTATCTCCCTTTTAAGGGGATTATGGGTCAAATTTTGAATACCCAGTCATTTACTTTTGACTCATTTTCCTTCATTTTGACATATGTTATGTTATAAATCCACATTATTTTATGATTCATATAAACATCACCATTGAAATTTATTATTATTAATAAATTAATTTCCAATATTTTATAATTTTAATTTAATTTAATTCTTTAATTTGGATGTATTATACAATGTTTCCAATGTTTTGTGGGTTTTGCGATACAATTTCATTATTTGTCAAGATTGTTTATGATTACATTTACAATTATGAGATATTATTATCCATATCCCATGAAATTAATGATCATCAATCTTCTCAAGTTATGTAATTAAAATACATTTCCCAATTATTTATTCCCTTTATAAACTCATGATTTCAATTGAATATCATTAAAAAAATCTTATTTATTTCTCACTCTTTAGTTAAAAATATATTTTCATCAAAGTCTATTATTTCTAAATATGTATAAAAATTTTCTTTCAAGGGTATTTTTTATATTTTTTTATCAATTATATTTTTCTAAAAAAATTAATTTAATATTTCCATCATTATCTGGAAAAGGGAAATTTTTACTTTTCTTATAAAATGATAAATTAATATTTGTTTTTCAATGTATTCAACATGAATGGGACTATTTAGACATCATAGATAGTATATGTTTTAAAAAAATCCTACATATGTTTCATATGTTCTTTTTAAAAAATATGTTCACTTTAATTATGATATACTTTTATATAATATATATATATATATTATTTATAAATGGGATGAATATTTTCCTTAGGAAATGTACAATGTGATATTTAAAAATCAATTTATATCTAACTTGTTATCCAATGAAGTTACTTAATTTTTAATGGTTATATTTCTCAATAATATTTTTATTCCTTCTAATAGATATTTAAAAAATGTAGAAAACAATATGGATTTCTTATAAATTATATATATATGTATCTCATATATGTTCTTAATTTAATCCCCCTTACATTGATGGGTTAATAAAAGCCATACGATCATTTATAAAATAAATTAATTAAGGAACTCTTGTTAACAACGATGTGAAATAAGATTACTCAAAACATTTTATTTACGTGGTTAATTATAATTTCATTCCTTATTATTTATTTAATTAATGTGGAAAACATATTTCATGATCATCTTATGATATGTGCACTCAAATATATATCTAATTCATTTTGTAATGATTAATTTTATATGGACTAAAATTAAACATCTGACGTTATCCCAAGCCCAAAATGGGTTACACGGGAGTTTATCCCAAGAATATAAGAGGGTACCAATTTTATTTATCCTAATCATAAATTACCTATTTGGGAGGTTGTCCCATGTCTAACATGATATAGATGACATAGAGGGTATACATGATAAAATATTATATTTTATTATGAATATCACACTAATACATGTCTTATGCAATGTTATGTTATCATGGATGATGATTATTTATAAAAATATTTTTATTCTCTTATAAACATCAAATATTTAGTAAATGACTGAGGTTCCTGGTCTATGGTACACATGGTACGGGGTACAAATATTGTTCTCAATATCACAAACACATAAACTATTTATATTTTTATATCTCACTAATTTATCCTTTCTATCAATTTGAGATCACTCATTCATATTCTTTAATTACCTATGTTGTGATGAAATGTATTATATATGATATTTATAATAATTGCGATATTTATGAATTACATTGATGGATATGATGTAGGTCATTTATGTAAATTTTCATTATATGTGAATGTTTTCAAATATAATATACATTTATGATTCTTCAGCATGTGTTTGTATAATATAATGTATAATAATCTAAAAAGATGTAATATATTTCTATGATAAGTTTGGGTCTATATTTTTTGTATCATAAGATAGGTTTAGTTAAACTTCATAAAATTTGGTTAGAAAACCTTAGTTATAATCCAAAGGATATTTCTATGAATATATATATGTTTATTCTAATGGATAAATAAAAAAATGATTTAATTTATATGAAAAAAATCATGGAATGTTTGTATAAGATATATATAGTGGTTATTATGTATATACATACCTATCTGGATGCTACATATAAATGTGGCTCTAGTATATTGGCGTCTTTGGGTAATAACACAAAAAGGGAGCATTGAGCGGGATTTGATTTTATCTATGATCATGACAAAAGGTCATTATACTCACTTGGATTGACACTCATTGTGTATATGTTTTGGAAACTCTAAAATTCACTACACAAATACAAATAAAACATTTAAAATTTTAAAAAATGATCATTTTCTATGTGCAATGGAGCTGACAATCTAAGAAAAATCAAAATCCCACTTCCTTTAGCAGTACTAAGGATACAACTAATAAATTACCCCATTATCATTACTTTTCTGAAGCACTGATAATGCATTCCATTATATGTGAATGATAATGCTCTAAAAAATTAACCATGTATCATTTGTAGTTGAAGTGATTATAATGGGATATTTTTTGAGATATAGATGGAGGGTTGACAAAGGGTCTATTTATCTGTGATTCATTTAGCACTAAAAAAGTCTTTTTCAGATACAACAAAGTTGTATCCCTACACAAGCCTTGTAGAAGTCATAAAAAATCAAACCCAATCAGAATGAACAAAAAGGAATAGAAATATATTTTAAACTATATTGGAATAGAAATAATTTCCCTAAAATTTCAAATAAAAATTTTCATAAAGATTATTTGCATTAAGGCCATATTTAAAATTTTCCAAAAATAGTACAACCAATATAAAAATTCAAAAACTAAAAAAATATTTTCAATGATAAACATAAATATAAAATTGTACCCATACAGTGAAACCAATGTTTATTTTAATAAAACTAAACAGAAAATAAACAAATTTTAATTTTAATTTTATATGATTCACATATGAAAAATTATGTTGTTAATTACTGTATATTTTATTGATATTATCACATATTCTGTTGTTGAATTTGTGTACGGCCGATTCCTACACGTTATATATATTTTATGGATATTATTCCAAAACATTGAAAAAATATGAGTTCTTTTCATTAGTTTTTGAAATGTGAGGCATGTTTTAAACTAAAATGAAACTTATATGAGGAAAATTTACATATATTCATACCAATTACATCATGTTCTATATTGATGTGTGGCTGATTCCTATATTCCAAAAATAAATTATTTATCATTTTTAATTTTTTTTAAGACAACATTTTTTTATTTTCTTTAGGTTGTCTATAGGATATTCTTTAAATCTAAATGAAATTTTAGTATATAAAACACATACTTTGGGTCATACCGCCCCTATAATATGTCTTATTGATGTTTGGTCAACTCCCACATGTCAAAATTAATTATGGATCAATTTTTTAAATTTCCAAAACAATCTAATAATTTTTTTTTCCAATTTTTACTGTGTGAGCTATGTTTTGAAAAAAAAATTAACTTATATTGAAAACATTCACTTTGTGTCATATCACTAATATCATTTTTTATAATTAAATGTGGAAAATTCATAAATTTCATTAATATATTATGGATAATATAAATAAAATTTTAAAACAATCAAATAATGTTTGATTGATTTTTCCTATGTTACATTTTTTTAAAATAAAATTACACTTCTATTCTGAAAACACATACTTTGAGTCACACTAACCACATCATGTTTCAGATTGATATATGGTCAATGTCTACACAACATGAATATATTAAGGATCATTTCCCAATATATTAATTCATCACATGATTTTTTTTCATTTCTTTAGAAATGATGAACATGCTCAAACCTAAAATGACTCCTCTATATTGAAAAAAAATGACTTTTAGTCATACCTACCATATCATGTTGTGGATTGACATTTGGTCAATTAATACATTTGAATAATGAATAATAGATATTATTAATATTGCTTGAAAATAATCCAAAATAATTTTCATTGTTTTTGATATTTTATTTGTGGTCAAATCTAAAATTTAACCTTTCTAATAAAAAACACTTTTGGTCTTATAGACCACATCATGTCTTAGATTTTTTTGTGATCAATTTTTATACATGAAAAGTGAATTATGGATCATTATTCATATGTTTGAAATAAATCTGATCTCATGTTATTATTTTTTGATATTTGTAATATGTTTTAAAGTTAAATGAATCCTTTCTTTAGAATCAAATCTCTTTGGGTCATATCAAACACAACATGTGTTGGATTAATGTACGACCAATTCATAAATACAAAAATGAGTAATTTATTATTTTAATAAATTATTAAAAAGAAACCATGATCATTTTCTTGGATTTGACTATTTTATGTTTGTTTAAAACTGAAATTGAAAGTTGGAATTTTAAATATTCACCTTAGGTTGCATCGAAAACATTGTTTATTAGATGGATGTTTGGTCAATTCAGATATGTGAGAAATGAATTATAGTTTATTCCTAATTCATGAACACAATACAAACTATTCTTCTCAATTTACACATTTTTATGATCATTTTAAACTAACATGGATCAATTCTGTTGAATTATTCACTTTTTATCATTTCAACCATATCATAAAACAAATTAATGTGAAATAAATTCATGTACATGAAAAATAAATTAATGATGGTTTTCTTAATTTCATATAATAGTTTGGGTTATTTCCAACATAGGATATATCACATATTTTTTAAACTAAAATTTCACTTTTTTATTAGGAACATGTACATAGGTTTATATCGAACACATCGTGTCTCATGTTGATGTTTTGAAAATTACAACATGTGAAAATAATATACTGATCAATTTCCATTTTTTTTAAAAATAATTTATTTTTTTATTCTTAGTTTTTCTTAAATAATTTGGTTTTAAACTAAAATGGAAACATTCTATTGAAAATGTGAACATTTTGTCTTATTGAAGACATTGTTTCATAGAGTGATATTGAATCAAGTATTATATGTTAACAATATATTATAGATATTTTGTCTCATGTTTAAAAATAATTTGTTCTACTTTTCACTATAGTGTACATTTGACAAGCATTTTAACAAAAAATGGTACATTTATATTGAAAAAAAACAATTTAGGTCATTTGAACTACATCGACACTCGGATTGATTTTTTAACAATTCAAACATATGAAAAATAAAGTACAAATCATTTTCATGAAATTTTAGAAAAATCAATGGCCATTTTATTTTTATGGATATTAAATGTTCATTTTATACTAAAAGGTAACAATTCTATTAATATAATACAGTTTTGTTCATATCAACCACTCCATGTCATAGATTGATATTCATTGACTTACTACATAGGAAAAATGAATTATGTAATTTTTGATAATGTTTAAGAAAATACGCACACATTTTATCGATTTTGGAAATTGAATTTTCATTTTAAACATATTTGGAACTTTTGTATTGAAAATATGAACATTGGGTTATATTCCTCCTAAAATGTATCAAATTGATATATATTAAATTAAAACTTCTGAAAAATAAAACTTATAGTGTTTTCCAATTTTTTTAGAAGAATGTAACTATATTTCATAGTTTTTTATTTGATTTTTTTTAATATAAAATGGATCCTTTCTATTAAAAACATGCACTTTGGGTCATATCAACCACATCTTGTCTTGGACTGATGTGATGTCAACTCCAACACATGAAAAATTTATTATATACCATTTAAAAAAATTTGATGATGTGCGCTCTATTTCCTAGTTTTAAAATTTAATATCAATTTTATACTCAAATGGATCAATTCTAATAATAAAACAAACCTCCGGTCATGCATATATCATCTGGTGTCAGATTTATGTTAGTTCAATTCCTAAAAGTGAAAAATTATTTATCAATAAATTTCATAAATTTGGAAAATAATTTAATGTCATTTGATTATATTGAGATATTTAATTAGCATTTTCTACTAAAATTGAACCATTAGATTACAAACAAAGAAATTGGGTCATACCAATCACATCCAGTCATGGATTGTTGTGAAATCAATTTCTACATGTGTTAAATGAATTATATATTATTTACGAAATATTTCAAAATAATATGTGCTATTTTTCATGGTTTTGCATATTTGTTGTAATTTTTTAACCAAAAAATATCATTTTTTGAATAAACTCACTTATGGTATTATTGAATACATTATCTATTTTATTGATGTGTGGTCAATTTATAAATATAAAAACTGAATTATATATAATTGTGATATGGTTTGAAAACCATCTAGGCTCATTTTATCTCTTTTAGATAATTTTAATACTTTTTACACATAAATACAATTTTTATAATTAAAAAAAGTACATGGGTTTTTATCAAATACATAAATTCACAGATTTATGTGTAGTGAATTTATACACATGAAAAATGTTTTATGTGTATTTTACTAAATATTTAAAAATTCTATATTATAATCCTTCCATTTATTACACGTAAATTCATTATCTATGTGATAAAAAAAATTTACATCCTGAATGGTCAATAGGTATAGTGTTATCTTTAATTAGGCACATTATATAAAAATTTAAAAACATTAAGACACCATATTTATTGAAAATTTCTTAAAATTATCATAATATTACATTATTCCTAAAACAACATGTGATTGTATGGGGAAAAATAGAACAAGGTGGTGAGCTATGAACCCCTTTAAGGGAATAAACATTTCATAACATGATATAAGTAACACATGTTTTTAAATATGAATATCATATAGATATAAAATGGTAAACAAACATAAACATGAACAATGAGGAATGAAATACCCCAACAACATAAAGACAACCTAGGAAATGATGTAACAACATAAAAAACTATATAACAATAATAAGTTATGTATTAAAACCATAAAATCATGATAGGAAAATTTCCATAAAGATATATGGTTTATTCCAAGTCCCAACCTGATTCTCATGAGAATAAATAATAACCAATGCAATAGAGTGTTGTGTAATTTCATGTGCACCCGTCACCATCATTTCATTCTCATGCTTAAGTGTTTCAAATTGATCATAAATCCTAGATTCAATCATCATAGTTTTTTTCCAAGATAAAGGTGTTTTGAATAAATAAATGGATTTCTAAACTAATATAAAGTGTATAATTTTGATCACTCTTTATAGGAAAATGAGTATGTTAATCACAACACAATTTTTTTCCCTTGAAAATCGTGGTGAAATTTCAGAAACATATCATCATCATGTAAAAATTCATAAAATGGGTTCATAAGGGTGAAAGGAATTTTAAATATTTATTACATAATCTGGGAATAAATATGGGAATTTAAATAGATATCCCACCATTATCAAAATATAATTAATATGATATTGAAGAAACTTCAACAAAGAAGAAAAGGTGTGGACCACTTAATATGAGAGTGTGACTCAAAATGATTGAGAGGGGATTTTTGAGAGTCCATGGGAACCATGGGATTACTATTGAAGATGATAGGGAAGAGTATGTATAAGATACATGTAATTTTAGTAATGATATATTAGATCATGAGTGCCTTTATTTTGAAAAATATAAGGGAGTTCTTTATTATTTCCCAAACAAATGGTATTAGACTCTATATAAGAAAATAACAAAAACTAAAACACTTACCATGGATTTTGAAAACGGATGCATTCAAAGAGTTATGTATTTAATTATATTATTAGGATAAGTTTTAATATTTATAAAATAATACCCTTGATGATGTGCAAGTTATTCATGCACTTAATGAATGATTTTAAAACATTAAAATATATAATAAGATTTGGAGGACACATAATGGATTAATAAATAAAATCATGTTGAAATGAAAACATATTATTTTAAGGATAAAATATATATTTCTTATTAGAAACCATATATAGTATTTATTAGATCACCTTTGGGACTTTATGATGTAATAATACAAACAAAATATTTATATGGTATTTAATTTTTACCCCAAAAATCAACAATCGTAGAAAATATTTAAAAAATATCACATTTGAATAATATGATCATCCTGTTTCTAATAATAATAATCATTTTTTTAAATTTATTTTAATATTTTGTTAAATTTCACTTTTAAAATAAAGTATTTATTTATTGAGAAATGATGTTTTTTTAACAATATCAATTTAAAAACAATTATATATATTATAATTTAATTGTTATAAATTATATGATTATTAATATTTAACAAAATTATATATTAATAATATTTTATTAAAATAAATTTATTTACAAAATCCATTAATTAATTTAAATAAAAGCCATAATTGAATTTTAATAGTTCTTAAAATCTCAATTTGAGTTTTGTGTATAGAAATCAAAATAATTTATAATGTAACAATAAAAATAAAATATTGAAAACATTAGATTAAAAAATAATATATATATATATATTATATTTTTATTGACACATATATTTTTTAAACTCGAGTAAAAACCCCATGTGTAAGGAGCACGATAGTGTGACTTTCATGGTGTGGTTCGGTGTACATGGTTTGGGTCATGATGTCAATAAGCTGGAACATCTTTTTTAAACAGTTTTATTCATGATTACATTATTCAGTCTCATATTGGGCTTGGTCAATGTAAAATAATAGTGATTTTACCTCCCTCAGAAGCGTAGTTAAACGGTCTTTAAAGGGTATATCCTGTTAGTTGATGCCATTACATCCTTTGTATATGTCAATTGGATTTTTTGAAATCATATATTAATTCTAATCTTGTTATCATTTTTTAATGAAAATATTATAAATTGTACTAAATCCTAATATTATATTATATCTTATATAAGAAAACCAAATAAGATTATGTTTTATATATATCTATAATATATATATATATATATTAAGTTACATAAATAAATAACAATGGGAATTTTATTTTTAACAACTTCTGTCCTTATAATCTCTCCCACCACCTCATAAGTTTCTACCTCAATTATTTCATTTCACATAGAAGAATAGTTTTGGGTAATTCGGATTGATCATGTACTTTAGATCCCCCATTGCTTCTTCAAACTTGTAGTTTAACTAAACCACAAAGTCCATGCTCCATGTATTATTACGTAGAATATTTTCTATATGAACTATGATCTTCACCTACTACTCCTCATATTAGATATCATTCTTTAATGTCGCATCCATTTGATTTATTACATGTTATGGGTATGGTGTGTACTTTGTGAACTATAATACAGGGAATACATCATGTACTTGAGGTATGTTATGTTTGAGTTCTAGTTGATAAGACACCGCTCTAATGCGATCAATGATATCAAAGGTACTGAAGTATCATGGACTAATATTTCCATTCTTCCCAAATATCATGACTTAATTTTAAGGATATATGTGGGGAAATACCATGGTTCCTACATCAAACTATATCCCTCATTGATGATTGTCTAATAAGATCTTCTATTGAATCTGAGCAACCGTGGTGTTTTGTTGAATGGTCTTTACCTTATCTATCACTTCCTCTACCACATAAAGACCTATTAATTTTTTTATCCATAACATTATCCCACCTTGTACGTGTTCTGCACCTCTCCCATAAAGGGATTTTAGGGTTCCATTTGGACTCTTGAGTGGAAACTATTATTAAATGATTACATGACCAGAGGATGATTTTGATCCCATATTCCATTGATGTTAAATGAGCATGCTCCCATCATGTCCTCTAGTGTCTTGATAGTACACTAATATTGGAAATCATTTTGAGGGTGATATTTCATGCCGACTATGAACATTGCATTATGAGATTGTTGGATAACCTTCCAAAATATTGTGTTAAATCATGGGTCTCTATTAGATATAATGAAAATTGGTGTTACGTTTATTCTCACAAACTCTATAATGTATATAAATTAAATATTATCAAGATGGAAATCCTATTGATTTGAAATGAAGTGAGAAATTTTCATATGATGGTATACTAAGACTCAGATATCATTATTTCATCACGATATAATCAGATGTCTATTGACCAAGTCTATGTATATTTTTCTCATTTCCTTGTTGGTATGGGTAATAGTGGCATAATCTGCCACGAATTTTTGACTATCTACATTTCCTTTATAATATACTAGATATCCAGATTTTTAGGTCCATAAGGCAGAATACCCTGATAGGTGGGGAGTGAATCAGGGTATGACTAATTTAAAATTAATGCCCATTCTGATCTTGTTTCACAGTTAAGCAAAACACACTTCTCTCTCTTTCTTGTTGCACAATATAAACAGAATTTAAATCATGGATAGGACAAAAAAAATTTACTTGCTTCACCCCCATTGGTATTCTTCCATGTACCATACACAGGCACTGTGCCGATGTTCCAAATCCACTATAAGCACACTGCTATTTACAAGGTTCGGTATAGATCACTTCTTTTCTAAGGATCATTGCCTTTACAAAGTTTTGGGTTAGCTCACTTATTTCCAAAGATTCACTCCAGGTTTATCTCTCTCTGGCTCACTACCATTGGAGAGGATCACCTTCATACCCTTCCTTTGCTAACTACTACAGAAAGGATCCATTAAATGTTTTTAGACTTATAGGTCTCTTCATTATAACTAATGGATACATTCTCATTTATATGTAGATGCTCTGTTAAAGTCCAACTTTCAAACGTAGATTAATATCCCATTTCACCAAAGGTATCGGGAAATCTTCCAGCTTCAACGCAGTCCTAAATCTCTGTTGTGAATCATCCTTACATGGCTCCCTTCTCTACGACGATGCACAAGTCTTGGCATGCAAGTCAAAACTAGCGCGCAAGTCCTCCTCAACCTCTTGCACGACACAAGATTTTTTAACTTCAATCTTGCGCGACTCACTTCCTTTTTCTCCCAATCCACCTTAGGCACACAACTATCACCTGGCACGCAACCTCCACTTGCATGACCACGCACCACTTGTGAGACCACCACACCTACACGACGGGATCTCGGATTTTTCTATGTGTTGAACTCTTCAATGAATGAGTAGTGGTCAACCTGTATTTATAGGCATTTGGACACCCTGTGCGACAGAGTGCATGTCTCCCCTCAGCGCGCATGTTTCAGAACGCATGTCTCTGCCGCACAAATCACTTGCTTGACCAAACATAAAAATCACACGATCCTTCTTCCATTTCCATATTTTGATGTTCGGAACTTGAAAAAAAATGGCACCAATGTTTTCCTCTACTTCAAGTACACGGATCTCAAGTCCCTTTTCCAAAAACTACTTTTCTTCATTTGTCGATTTTCAGGCCTAAAAATTTGTTAAACACTGGAAAACGACGCCACCTTGTATCTACTCTATTTGTACCTCCTTGAGATCATCCATTCCTTTTTCAACATTCTTGAATAAAATATATATCATTAATCAAATCTCTTGAACTTGATATGTAACCAAGAAATCCCTTTTGTCAAAAAATTTTATATCATTGTTTCCCTTGTAAACAATCGCAACACAGACATCCACATTGTCATCAAACATAATCACCTCAAAATGCTTCAATAATGCCTTCAGGGATTTTTTCCCAACACAGATGTATAATAAGTTATCTCATTCCTCATATTATCCTACCAATATCAGTCTTGGATAAATAAATAAATTTTTTTCTTAAAAAATGTATAAATATGTTTGAACAATTTGAATTAACCATAAACTCATTTCTAAACCAAGTGTTTGATGGTACACAAATTCATTTCCCAAGTAATATAATAGAATCTTATTTAATATTAAACTCCATGTATTTCATATTTCTTATAGTTCCCACTTTCTTCTAAATTCTGACATCACCAATTTTATATTCATTTAACAACTCATGGAGGGATAGTTGAGTAATTAATTGTGAATGTATAGCTGATGTCACATTCATTATGATTCACATGCCCATTATTCCACATTTATAAATATGAGATCCCTTTCATTTCTCATTATAGATAGATTTGTGGGATCATTTCTACACAGAGAATTACCAACTTATTTTCAAATTCAAATGAACATAATGAATTGGTATATCATAGTCCTTAATTAGCTCTGAATATATTTGTTGGGGAATATTGATCTCTTTCCATGATAATATATATTTGGGGATTTGGTGATTTGTATATATTATGAACATCACCCAAAGATAAAATACTAATAAATTTTAATTGAAAATATCAATATATAAAACTCAAAATCATGGGTTGTGTAGTTCCGTTCATGACATTTAAACTGCCACGAATCATAATCTATGACATTGTTATTCTGCATTTAATAGTAGTCCAAGCCCTTTGTTGAATCATTTCGGAATCTGACAAAAATTCCACAACAATTTGGTTATATGAGTATAGTTTTAGTTATGATACCCTTATTAAACAATTCAAATCACTCATTTTATTCACCATTATATTAAAATATTACTCCCTTACGAGTCATCATTTTTATAGTGTCTTAAAATAATGATAAATTTCTCACAAATCAACAATAGTACCCAAATGATTAAAATAAGTGCTATATATTTGTCATAGATACTAGCCTCCCCCATTATTAAATTTATCTTCTTTTAAAGTGTCCATAGATATCTCATTTAGTGTGATGATATACCCATGGACTAATATATCCTTCAAGCATAAATCTCATTTTTTTTGTACTTTTCTAAAATAATAACCTTTGGAAAGGCCATTAGAATAGTTCTTAGATGCTCCTCGTACCCCTCCATGGATTTGGAGAATATTATATTATCATCTATATAGAATAGAACAAAAATTCATGGTAATATATAATAAATCTACTCATCATGTCCATGAATATTAATGGATTATTATGTAGTCTAAATGAATTAAATTGAAATGATAATTCCCAGATCACATACGAAAATAAGTCTTGGGGATATCCTCCTTCACCATAACATGATAATATCCTGACTGTAGAAAAACAATAGGGAATTAAACATCTCTATGTACCTAATATAAAAATTCATCAATCTGAGGTAGACGGTGAATATTATTTTTTTTCAATGTATTGATCTTAAAATAATAAAAACATATCCACATTGAACCATCCTTATTCTTGATAAAGTGGACTCGTGTACCCCCTAATGAAGTGATTGGGCATATGATTATTTTATCGAAATTATCCTATATTTGTTTCTTTAGGACCTCTTTTTCTAAAATATCCATTTTATAAGAAATATGGGATAATGTTAAAACCACTGGGATACGATCAATTGGGAATTCAAATAGATATATAGTAGAATGACCAATAAATTCTTTGGGAAACACATTAGTGTATTCCTTAACAATGGGAATTTATTAAAAGAATTATATTTTTCTTATAATCAATCGTTTGATCGAGATAATCATTCTCATCGGGAAATAATATACATGGTTGAGATGTTGGTGAAATAGAATATTCATCCTCCCCCTTTCACTTGTGAATAATCAGCAGTCTATTAATGACTTGGAGGGTGATTTTCTATTATGAAACATTATGTTAGATATATATAAGGAAATAAAATCCATGAATATAATTTCAACATATTTCAATAGAGTCATTTAGATAAGATATTTTGAATGGGGAAGGTTTATATACATGGTAATCAACAATTTCCCATTTTTCATTTTCACTGATAACTCCACCTCCATGTTTTGTGGTGGTGATTGAATCGTTGTAAAAAAATGCATGATATTTATGATATAGTAGAATCATAATAAAAAATTATGTTCTCTTAAATATCAATTATACCTAACACCACATTGTTATTGGGATCCAACACATTAGTTTGTATTAAAAAGGATATGCTTTCTACCATATAGGTTATTCATTTTATTTAATAACCTTTGCTTAGTTCATTGGGTTTTAAAGTACCATTGTTATCGAAGTATAAGAAATTAAAAATATCAAGAGGGTTTACTAGAGCTTTCCTCTCTTTCAATTTATAAGTGTTCTTCTCTTATGGGAAATTAATATCTTGGTGTCCTTCCCTCCCACACCTAAATCATTTCCTCACACCACTTAGGGAATATCTTGAGGAACCTCTATTCTAACCAATGATATGTGGGATGTTTAATTTTAATATATCCATTATGTTTCAACTTCAATATTCTACAATTTGATTCCACATTATGATTATTATCGTCATTATACACTTGGGGATAACTGTTCTTTATTTTATCTTTGAGGGATCATTGGAAATTTCCTCATAGCTGTCAACATCCCTGATCACCATGGATTTTTTTAGACTATGATTTAACCCACCAGAGAAGCATTCCTACTTGTTTTCATGAGTAAAGACCATGGTAAGAGGTGTGTAATGAAAGTATTGTGATTTTTTCCCTATAAACTCAGATAGATTCATTTTCATTTTTATTAAGGAGAAGGAAAGATCAATACAATTTATGTCTAAGTGTGCGTGGTAAATATTTATTGAACTGAATTTTCTAGAATTCCTTCCACAAAATATCCGCGATCTCTTCCATAGGCTTTTCATTCTTTATCAATGTACAAAATATATTATGTTCTCCCTCTATATAATAAATATCTAGTAGAACCATCAATTGGTCACATCATTGAAGTATGGAGAAGGTATTTCCAATGGATGTGATCCATTGTTCCATGATTAAGGTATCATATGATGCATTGAAATTTGGAGGCCTTAGTCTCATCAATCTCGAGATTTTAGTAACTATTATTGTCATGCAAGAGATCTAGGGTGAGTCTAGCATAATGTTGTTTCTTCAGGTTTTACCCCTTTGTACATTTTTTTCATATCCATAACAACATATATTATCTATTCAGGAATTTTTTTTTCTTGATAAAAATATTAATCAATACTTACCAAAATTTTGGGATGTTTCATTTTACATAGAGTCATCATGAATTTGTTCTCTAGTGGTTTATAAACATGACCCCAAAAATATCTAAAAATTTCCTTTGTTACCAAATATATCAACCCTTCACTTTCTTAAACATTTATTCATGATTTACTATTTTAATGTAGAAATAATACTACCCGTAAAATTTATAAGTCTAGGAAATTTTAGAATTTTATACATTTTATAACAACATAAAATAAGGAATACAATAAAATCATTAAAATCCATCTTAATATGTTCATAATAATCGTTGTTATGTAAAACAATATGGGATAACCTTAGCAAAAATATGAGAAAGGTTTGAGCTATAAATCAGAGTAAGTGAATAAACAAGGAATGACATTATGTAATTAAAACTTGTTATACGATAAGAATATAAATTTTTCATAAAATAGTAGAGAAACATGAACAAGTACAATGCTGGATGACATAGTGAGACAACTTAATGGCTATATAGGAAATGTCGAAACAACATAAAACACTACATCAAAAATATATGTCAAGGATAACTAGTAAGACATAGAAATGGGAAAATTCCCATAATTTAATCATTTTTACTCTCTATCACAAATGAAATTGCATGATACTAAACAATACCCATTGAATCTAAGTGCTATATAATTTTAGCCACAACTATCACATTCATTTCATTTTCATGATTAATAGTTATACACAAAAAATAAAACATGGATTCATTCATAATAATATTTTATTCCATGACCTATGTATGGAATAAATAATTTTAATTATAGGATAAAATATGTATAATATTATAAAGTTGATCAATCTTGATAGGTAATGGGTAATTTATTCACTACACAATTGTTTTGGCATGGAATTTCATTGATATTGTTATTACATAATTACACTATCACTTAATATTCATAAAATGGGTTAATGAGAGATATATTTTATTATCATAAATTATAAATAAAATGTAAATTAGTATATTAATTTAATGATATATTAAAATATTTGGAATTAGAAATAGAATCCATTTGATAATAATGAAACAAGAGTAAATACAATAAGGTGAGGACCTCATACATTGAGAGCGTGACACCAAATATTTGGGAGGGAACTATTGAGAGATTTAGAGAACCAAAGGGAAAATATATTCAGGGGAGGGATGAGTAATGATATTCTGAGAGAATTTCTAGTGAATGGAAGAGGGTTCTTGTGTGGGATTATCTACGAAAGGATAAGGGAGTTCATTATTATTTTCCAAACATAGGTTTTGGATGCTATATAATAAAAAAACATAAGCCTTACCCTTGGGATTTCAAAATATTCATCCAAAGAGTTTGGGATTAAATTATTTTATATATAAGAGTATCAAATTAATAATATAAAAACCTAACTAATGAGGAAGTGAGTCAAACATATATAGTTTCATTTTAAAACCATAAAATATATTATATGTTTTAGAGGAATCATAATGGATTTATAAAATAAATAAAATAAAAACCAAAAAAAATTATTAAAGGTGAAATATATATTTGGTATTAGATTCTATTATAGTATTTATTTCATCACATATGGGTGATTATGATGTCATAATCCATAGTGTATAATTATATGGGATTAAATTTTTACTCGAAAATTCAATTATCTCTGAAAAATAGAAGAAAAAAAATTTGTTAGATAATTTTGATATTATGATTCAAAAAAATAATATTATTTTTATTAAAATAATTTTCTTTATATATTCATATTTTTTTTAAAATTAAAACTTGATATTTTTTAGAAATGATTTTTTTTACAATAACATTTTCCCCTAAAATAATATTATTTTACTACATAAAAATTTTATGATCATTTATATGTAATAAAATTTATCTTATAATTATATTTTATTAAATTATTATTTATTATAATAATCTAGAAATTCATTTAAATAAATTCTATAATTGAATTTTATTTTTTCATAAAAAAATCAATTTTTGTTTTATATAAAAAAACATTTATAAATAAACAATATGAAGAAAATATGAACATTATTATATTGATTAATACAACATAAATATACATATTATTATTGTCTTGATACATATCCCTTTAATTCATTAGATAATTCCATTAGGATAAGGTGTGTGTTGGTGAGACATTCACCATGTAGTTCGGCATACATGGTTTGGGTCATGATCTGGATGATCATGAACATCTCACTAAAATGGTTTCTCTCAGGATTTTGATCCAACATAGTTTCTTGGTATTGGTCAATGGAAATGTCTAGTGATGTTATCTTGCTCAAAATATCTGATAAATGGTGTTCATTGGGTACAAACCAACTAGTTCAAGTCATTAATTTCTTTGTTTTTGTCAATTGGATCTGTTAAAATCCTATCTTTATAATAATCATTTCACCACATTTCAATTTCATTATTATAAATGATAATGATGTTTAACGGTATTTTAAATCCGGAATAATAAATCCAAAACGGAATATTGGTTTTTTGTCTCCAAAGTATATATAGAAATTCATTTAATTAAATAAAAAGTGGAATTTTGTTTATAAAAATTACGGTTGTGACAATATATGATTTTTACATGGTTTTTACTAATTTTGGTATGTTAATATCTAAAATGACACTTTTGTTTTGAAAAAATTTACTTCAAGTCATACGAACCACATCAACTATCATATTGATATCAGTTCAGTTCCTACACATTAAAAATGAATTATGGATCATTTTCCTGAAGTCATAAAACAACTGGAACATATTTTCACATTTAGGGCAATTTAATTTATCATTTAAACTAAAATGAATTATTTGTTAATAAATAATATGTCACATAATACCAAAAATATCTGCTGCTGGATTAGCATTCATTCATTTTCTATATAGGATAAATGAATTATAGTTTATTTATGAACTTTTAAAAAATTATTCGATCTCATTTTAGGGTTTTTTGAATTTGATGTTTATTTTGAAGTAATGTGTAAATTTTAAAAAAAATTTATCTGATAAATATGGTAAGGATGTAAACTAAAAAAGGATATAATATGAAGAAAAAATTAACTAAATTATTAATATTATTTCTCCTATTAATGAATTATATATAAATTTTTACACCTTATATTAAGACCCATCATTTCAAAACAAATTTATTTCCCCCATTTTACTAATAAAAATTAAAGGGATCAAAAATAAAATATATTCATGATCATAATAATTCATCACACCATGAATATATTTATAAATACATAATCAATAATATATCAATAACATAGTATGTAATCACCTAAATTTTATGTTGGTAAACATACTAAAATCTTTTACAATTCCTAGTCATCTCTAAACAAATTTACTTCTTCTTTTGAGTATGTAGATAGTAAAAAATATTGGTAGTATTGGTAAAATATAGAAAAAAATGATTAAGAATTTTTTTTAATAAAATTTTAATTAAATTTGGAAATTAAATGTTTTAGGAATGTTAGTCCTCTTATATTTTAGGACATTTTTCAAATATTTAAAAAAATAATATCCACCATCGTTTCTGTTATCTTTCTTCCAACACAAAAATATCAACAAACAAAGTTAGTAAATTGATTTGTAATATGTTTTGGAACATAAATATTTCTATATATTTATATATAGTAATATTTTTTAAATTTTAAATAATCCAAAATCAAACTATATTCTGTCAATGATTACATACCATGATTTAGACTATATTTTGAGATATCTTTATCAGAACAATTATATTTTCAAAAAAAGAATAAAACATACTATATTGACTTTACCTATAAAATTATGTTTTATCTGATTAAAAAATTCTCAATTCACATCATATGTGGTCGATTTTATGGATATACATGGAATGGAAAAAATTATTTTGTGTATTCTGCATGAGTATGTTCAGCATGCAATGTTTAATAAAAATAAAAAACAAATATGATATGAGATGAACTAAAATATTATTTATATGATTAGATTGATGTTTTTTACCCTTACACTGTATGCATAAAAAATTTTATTTTACTTTCTTCTCAAAATCCTAGAATATCACAACTATTTTATGATTAGTTTTATTCAACTACAATGTTTTTTACTATGTATAAATGAAACATGGATTAATGAATATAAATCATGATTCATAGGTTTTTAACATTATGTATTAATAATATAAAATCATATATAAATTTTAATTTAATTTAATTTTTTTTAACTCATTTGATCATTTTTTTATAAATTAGTGTTATGAAAATGTGCATTATATATTTATTAACTACTGAGACTCACAAACATTCAAACATGAGATTATATTTATACTCTTAAGACCAATAATGTATATATTGATTGTTCCCAAAATATCCTCATCATTTAAAATATAGGAATCTTTTTCTTCTCTAAATGTATTCTCTACATGAGGTTATAATGATATATTTTTTGGTACTTGAACTAATGTGAAGAATGTAATCCTATAATATCCTATTGCATTCTTGATAAATTCACTAGATTATCTTGATATGGCTTTTCATTTCCATGTATCTTTATGTATATATAATTACAATGGTCACTCAAGAAATTTTTATTAAAACATTATATGTTTTCCTTTGGAAGAAATTTCTTAAAGAAATATGTCCTATATCTTTATAATGTTATACATCCATGATATCAAATTTCCAATAGTATTATTTGCCTTTGTAATATATATATCATATTTAATAATATGAAACTAAACTGTTGATTCATGAGCTTCATAAATCCCCACATTCTTGCCATCATTTAGAATTTCATGGGTTTTTAACATTTGTATTATGATATTATATATTCTAACCATCTCATCAGGGTTATTCATGGGCATCGATAGATAAAAATATCGTAAAAATTTACACATCATAATATTATTAATATAATAAAATTAGAAGTTCATTAATTCAACTTTAGGAGAAAGATTAACAAAAAAAAATTACTACGATAGGAAAGGTATTTGATTGAGTGAATTGACAATCCTCAAATATGGTAGTTTCATTTGGTTGATTACGTGCATATCATTATTACATTTTCTGTTCCCTCTGATCCTTTTTCATATAATTTTGTTCCAAACCAAAATAGAATATAACATATTTCATTGAATCTATTGGTGCATGCAATAATTTTCTCCTATTTTATGTATCATCTTGTGGTTTTTTCTCCCCAAAATATTTTTGGGGAGACACTCCAAAACCTATAAATCTAACTCAGCCATAATTTTCTTACTGCTTAAATGAAACTGAATATGGTTTTCAATCTAGTTTGGTCGCTGCTAATTATTTTTTCTAAATATCATTAATAGCATATAAAATTAACTATATTTTTTATTTAATGATACAATAATTCATTACAAATTACTATTATGTCTTGCATACACATGTTTCATATAATTATTTTATGTTTTCATCAACTAGTTACACATTTTAATTTTGTGGGCCTCATTCTTGATCACTTGACATGTGGTGGAAGTGGGTTCATATTTTGATACATATATATATATATTGAAAATATGTAATTTTATATAACATAAAACATTTATATTTTATTTAATATACAAACCAATTTATAATCAGCAATGTTTATCCAATACTTGATTCAAGATTGGGGTACATTGGTTTTATTACATGTTCTCTATTTTCATAACACCATTGTTATTTAATAAATATAGTATTTTTAATCAAATGAGAATATGAAAATAATATCAAATATTGTATTATTGACTAAAATTCATATGAAATGATTTCTCATCACAAGTTCTGATAAATGAGTTTTGTGTTTTTGTTCTTATAATGTCTGTATATGAAACTGGTGGGTTGGGCTTTACATTCCCCTCGGAATCCATAAGATGAAATTTGATTTGAATTTTTGATGCCCCTTTGGGATTTTCCATCTTACATTAATTGATATTTCATATGGAAATCATCTAAAATAAATAAATAATAGAAATAATAAGGATATTTAGGACAATGATTCATTATATAATTTTTTTGTTAAAATAAAGAAAGTATTTTGTAACATTACCTTTATATCTTCTCAATGGATTTCCTTCATTACCGTCTAGAACTGGTTCGAAACCTATATGCATCAATCGGTACATTCATCCTTGGTGTGACCACAACATAAATTATAAACATTTACTTGTTGGAGTGAATAGGTTGACCAGATTCATTCCATCCAACATAAAATTTTATACCCTCCATTCTTTCCATCATAGTTATAGTCGACGTTGTGATGATCCTTCATTCATTTTTGTCATCAACATTATATTGTTCCCATAATAACTCTTTAAATTCAACATCAAATACCAAATTATTCTCTGATATTGGTAACATCATCAATTTTATAATTCATTTTCAACATGAGTAATCAAAAATTTAATTTTGATTATGATATTATAATAATGATGACCTAATATTATGAGTAATAATATTGTATATTTAGAAAAAACTATATTTCATTATTGAACACTCATACTATTTTTATAGGATGATGTGATTTGACAACAATATTGACAATAAAAATTCCCTTTTTTTTATTCCACTATAACATAAAAAAAATTCTATATATTTGTATCCCTAGGAACTAATTGTTATCTCCAGAGAAAAGGGTTATCCTCTATTGAATTTAATCTAATCCTTATAATTTTTATCTTCATAATTAGTAAAATCTACCGAATAATGATTGGTGTATATGAGACATAAAATACATGGACTTATTATGATTCCATTATGAATGGATCATCCTTTTCCCCATAAATTTTGAAATTTACAATCATGAAACTCATTTCATCAAATTTCACTACACTTCTATTGTAAAAAAATTGTATAAAAATTTTAGACATTAAATTTTGTATAATACAATTTGTATAAATGTTCGATAATGCTAAAATATGTTATATTTTTATAAATGGAATATCTATCTATAGAACTATCTATTTTCATCACTTCCATCTCAAATTTAACTCTACTATTTTGTATCACACTACAATCATTGTTTCATTTTGTATTGAAAATACAATTTTTTACTACAGAACTAGTGTAATTTATACCATTTCAATTTTTCAATTTTCTATCCATAAAATTCATTTGAAAAATGAATTATAATATTGAAATAACTCTTTATAAATATGATCACATAACCATACCATAATTTTTTGATTATGTGTATTTGATAATGATAATTAAACAATTGATAAATTAAAAAAATTAATGAATGGGAATTAATGTATGAACCAAAATAACATAATGTTATGTAAACTGTAATGGGTTTCTTTATCCCACTCTATTATAGTAATTTTAACAGAATCCATTCAAAGAATCAATTCACCTATAAGACATCCTCAATCATAAGAATTTGGGAGACTAATGATATCATCATCTGAAATGTAATGAGTGTAGAATTCAGATAATTATTTAATAATATATCATTATACAATATAATCTTCATGATGACTATGATCGTTGACATATAATGTCAGAATAATCATGTTCCATTAAATGGGGTACTTCAACATATAATGGATAGAACCATATAACTGAACCCTTATAAAAAAATGAAGCATTAGGTGGAACATTATGTAAAATAATGATGGTGGGAATAACATCTCTAATTTAAATAATATAATTTCAACCTCCATATTTATGGTTGGACACTTCATTTGGTCTATATCATTTATACATATAGATTTGAAAAATAAGTACATTATAGTTAATTAATGTCATATATTTTATTACGCAAAATGAAATTTAAACAGAAGATCATCAAATCTATAATAAAAACAAAATATTCATGTGATTTTATTCCATATTCAATCAAATTTTTCATTAACAAAAAATTCATAATATTAAATGAATAACCCTAAATAACTATTACATAAATAAGAAAAACACAAAATTATAATTTCTCATGTATGGATAGGGTAAAAACTACTGGAGGAATAAAATTATATCCTATACCCTTCATTGATACCTTTTTTAGTCTTATCCCCATGTTAATCATGTCCTAAATATACTTTATTTCATCTTTTTTATAGGTTCAAGTTGTAGTATGCTAATAACACTATCAAATAATCACTTTTTAACATGCATGACATTAAAAAACAATTAATGTAGGATGAATCCTAATAATTTAATTCAAATAAAATTGGTCCCTTTTTCAAACCATATTTTTTAAGGATTTTAAAAAAACAAATTACATAAAATATTTTCAATATATTTAACATTATATTAAATCTGAATAACTATTTGTGGAGATGCTTTTTTACCATGTTTGGTATTCCCAAAAAAAATTTCACCCTAGATTGATATTATGTCATCAAGGTAGAAATTAATGAAATACTAAAAAATTCTTCGTGTAATGATTCCCCTAAATGGGTTTTGTAAATTTTTTAGAAATGGGACACCATAATATTACATTAATAAAATATATTCAAATTTTTATATAAGAAATAAATTCATTTATTATCCCATACAAAAAATACATCAATTAGAATTCATCTTATCTAGGAATAGAAAATATTATAATAGTTGTATCCAAAATCAATTCTACATATATTAACAATGCATCAAAGTTGATATAAATATCATAAATGGGTTGTTTATATCTAGATATAATAAGAGATAGCATAATATATTTTTCCTTTATAAATTACCAAACATGAATGTTATAATATTCCTACATGATAGGACATGTACTGTGAGTATGAAAATGTATAGAAAAAGGATTTATTCTACATACATATAATTTAGTATGGTAGTTTCTCACCACATTCCCAAATTCAAGATAAAATTAATATGTTTTCTTATTTTGATGAGATTCTACTAGGTGAACTAGTTTCTCATATTTTAATTATATAATCAACATGCCATGTCAATTGTCTCTATGTATCCAAATATCCATATAGACCCTTAAATTAAATAATGAAAGGAAATTACCATACAAAATAAAAGTAAATGATTCATAATTATTGTTATAATCTATTCTATAATTTTTATTTTTTTGAGTGATTCATCATCCTTCTGAAATAATGTGAAAATATATGAAAAACCATGTTTTTTCTGAGTTCATACCCATTGAGTTATTCATTCATTTAGAAACATTTGTTGGACAATGATGTTAATTTTCTTATTGTAGAATATCATTCATAAGACAAAGTAGTTCTGTACAGCTGGGGCACTCCATTTACAACCGTTTTAATTATTATATAACATGAATACAATAGAAAATGATGTGAATTTTGTATAATCGATATAGAATGGTTACTTTTCAAATCTATATAACATCTCAAACAACAATGGAAACTCAAAAAGAAAAATTTAAATTTCCATTATCATTGATTCCATTCGATCACCATAATAATTTTCACTTGTACTCATATCAAATAATCCATAAAACATAGTATTATACCAATAGGCATGAACATTGTGTATTTTACCTTGTTTAGTCCAAAATTTACATCTATGATATATTTTTTGACATGTCAAATGATCTTCCAACTCTTCCAATCTAATTATTCATGTATTAAAACAATGTAAACATGTAAAAAGGACAAGATAATGCTCAATGTGTGCTCTATATGAGATATTATTAACTATTTAACAATTTCCTCATACAATTTTTTCTTGTGATTAGTGTGCGTATATTTTTGACTCAAAACCCCCATAATAGGTTTGTAACATATTCATTTATTATAAAAATAAATTGACACACTTTATATATTTATAATAAAATTAAAAAAAATAGAAATTTATAATAATGAGAACCCAACATTTTTTTGTTTCAAATAATTTCACTATGAATTAAAATAAATGGTTAATTGAATTCAAGTAAAATATTACTCCACTAGTGATAGGTGTTATCTACTAAAATCAAAACAAATGTTCACTAATATATTTTATGTGAAAACTAATTCTCAGGGTTGTTTGAGAAACATAGGTGCATGTCAGTAATAGATGGGTGATGAGTGTCAATAAATAAGTAAGTAACAATTATTCAGGAGATAAACCTTATAAAGATGACATTAGTCTCCATAAATATAAATTTTCTTGGGATGTGATTTTTTGAAGCACTAGAAAAAATTACTTATTTTTTTCCAAAAGAAAAAAAATATTAAGTAGTAGTTTTATCCTTATAAGGGGTTCTTTTATTGGGGTGTCCATGAGAAAAATTAGCTTAATGGTCTTTAAAAAATCATAATGATACATTTTTTCAATTTCGATATTCCAAGTAATCAATAAATTAATATATGAAAAATAAATTCATATTTTTCAGAAAACTAAATATTATAGGTATGTATCTTCTTTTAAAAAATTTATATAATTCTAGGATTGTTTTTGTAACCTTTCTATGTGGGAGTCCAATAATTGGGAAGGGTTGAGGTTTATTCATTTATCATTTGGTTTACATTTTTCTTGGTGGAGTTTCATTGAATCTATGTGTTGAGATTCAATGATGTGAGAAATTTTATGTGAGCATCACTTTTCAATGAAACTATTACATATATGGACAATTTGATGAACTGGGAAAAATATTGGGTAAATGAAATCATAAGGGGGGATTTTCCCCAATAAATTCTCAATGAAAACTTTATCATTATTTATTTTAATTATGACTTATTATAAATGATAAATACCCACTTTATGCATAAATCATTACTCTATAATTTATTTGGAATTACAATATTCTAATAAATTATACATCTTATATCAAGGCATTTCAAATCAATATTCCATATATAATTATCAAATATATTATTAGCTTTGTAAATAAAAAATATTCCATATTCAATTGAATCTCTTAATGAAATTTGTTAATTAAATATTCAATAAATAATATGTTTGAAAAGAAATTATTTATTATTAGAGAGAATACCTCCATTGGAAATTCTTTTTCATTATTTAAATTTAATTTTGATCTGGATTTATAAACATTTCTAAAACATTCTTTCATATAAACATCAATCTCATGTAACAACTCAATTTTTATATAGGGTAATGGAATTTGTAATTTTAAGAAACAAATGGATGGAACTGTTATTGATGATAGGTGTCAAGGGGGTGGAGAGGGTGTATACAAAATAGATCGAGGAATGATATATTGGGAGGAGAATCATTGAGGTTAATTGAGAACAAACACGTTCACATATTCACATGCTATTCAGATTATATAAGGGAACTAACACAACCTTTGGGTGTGAAAAATACACCTCAGACATTATCAAGTTAATGTTATGTTCTATTATAATCATCATATGATATGACATTAATTTATATTCTAGTAATAAAATTAACAAATCTAGTTGGTTTTATGGAACCAACTCTAACAAACTCCCACTTACACTAGATACATATTCTAACTAACATAAATTTCTATCAAATTATCAACGTTATCATACTAATTTATGTTTATATATGTTGGAAAATACATATTCAACTATTGAATTTATAGTTTCTATGAAATTACATATCATAGAACCAATCATAAGATGTCATTTACCAAATTGTTTTCCTTTTATGATCTATCCTAAAATTCAAATCTTGTAAGAAAACATTGTTATAAAGTTATCATAATTCATATTATGACAATAATTTATAAACATTGTAATATTTGAAAATATATAATAAATCATAAAAAATTTATAGATATTCCAAGATTTAACAAAATACACAAAATAATTGGTATTTTTCAAAAAAACATCTATATTAAAAAAGATTATATTAATTCTTTTCTGTACCTTATAATGATATAAATGTTTAAATTAATCTGAAAGAAACCCAGTTCATTATCACCTCAAAAACTAAAATTACCATTTCCCTGAATATATGGAACTCATCCTTTATTCATTCTTAATTACTATCAGAAATTTTTTACCACAACATCTAATAGTTCCCTTGGTTTTATTTGATATTTCCCCACCATGATCGGTGAACAAGAAATGTCAAATAATTTTAAATATTATGATATACCTAATAAATTTAAAAACATTTATATATGAAATTATCCTAACCATAATAATCTTATCATTTTCTATAAAGTAACAAAATTCGGGAGGTTTTATACCCCATGACATAAGAATAAAATTTCACTTCAGTTTTTCTATCTTGTATACATTCTTAAACATTTTTAGTGTATTTTCAATGGATAGTTCTATGAAACCTCATAAATATATCTTATTATATCATGATCCTTAATACATGGTTATTTATCTTTCTTCATTCCTGAAGAAAATTAATATATTTTTATGGTTTATAATTTTTTTACCTTGTTCCAGTCCTTGTATGGTAAAATAAAATAATTCTAAATATAAGAATTGGGATCTATTGTAGAAATTAAGGGAAAATAGATTTAAAAAGGATATCTAACCTCAATATTTAAATGTAAGGGGAAATGGATTTATATCCATGGATATATATTAGGGAATTTCATAATTAGAGGGATTTTAAAAATCAGAAAAAATCCGACAATCATTCACCGCCACTTATAGAGGATTCTATAGTCAAATGAATCTATCACCCTAAGGTATTTTCACCCTCAGTATTTTTCAAATCAAGGATTTCACTCTTAGAATATTTTATAATGAATTAATAATTTATTTAATATCCTATTATTTAAATATAATTTTAAATAATTTATCTAAAATCTTTGAAACATCATGTAATATAACTCATGGGACACAACCCCTGTTTCATCAATTCTCTCAACAGACTATATGTCTACGAATTATTCACTTAAATAACCATATGAATCTCCATTTATTGGGGTCATGTAATCATATATCTAATCACAATGGCCCTTATATTTTTTATATCCTTTAAATATTGTTATTAATTTATCTATTGACAAATATAGAGAAAAATATTTTCTTTAATTTAAATTCATATTCTTATATTAAGTTAAAATCACTAAACAATCCACAATGACATTATCGTGAATCAGTTTATCTACCATTATTACCTCAAAAATAACCATACTAATTAGCATTTTATCCACATATTCCAATATATTTGTACTTCCATTTTTCAACATCATGGCATGATTACTAATTCTCTGAATACAAATAATATATTCAGTATAAGGAAACTATAATCCACATGTTCCACCATTAAAACTGAAATATAAAACTAGGGATATTCGATCATATAATTTATCTCGAAAATAAAAAAAATCCATAATTTTTTTATTCATTACAATTATTTGTCATAAAATTATCAACCATAAAATCATATCATGAATCTAATGTCACTTGTTATTGTAAATGGGGACCAAAAATATAAAATTTAAAAATATGAATCTCCATGATTTATTTGATTTAATAAATATCTTTATATTTATAGTGAAAAACCAATAAATTTACAATTTTGATGGAGATTTAAAATACAAAAAAAATCAACCTATACAGACCCCACGCAGAATGGATTTTACTCAAAAATAATTTTTTACAATGATAAATTTCAAAAAAAAAAATATTATACTAAGAGGTTTATCACATAGATATATTTTCAGTAAGTTTATTTTTCACACATCGAAGGTACGTTATAAAAATGTGGGAAACATGAAATCTCCTACAAGGAACATGAAATGATGAAGAAATTTCATAAAAAAAAAAGATAAAATATTCTCAAATAGAAAATCTACAACCTTTAGATCATAAAAATAAAAACATATAAACTAAACCCAACTACTACACACTAAATAATGTATTGTAGTGAAGAAAAAGAAAGATGAACATTTCTGATAATAAAATAAAGGACATATCAAACCGAGAACCCACAAGAACTCTATACCTAGAAAATTGTGCACTAATGAACACTGTGGAACTCAAACAAAGGGAAAATGATATAGTAGGAGAAAAAACATATATTATATTCAAGGCTAGATTCATATGAGATAAGGTCAAGGTGAAGTGGTCGAAACACTAGATATCCACTAGAGCATGAAATGCGTGACCGACATTATCTCAATTATAGTTTTTTTAAAAATATTAGAGAGGGTATTATTATTGCAAGAAATAACTACACAATTAAAGAGGGGTTTCATCTGTGCTAAAATAAAAAATTCCAATAAAAGACCTCTTTATCAGTAGTAAAAATTCATAGATAAAGAAAAGCTTTATTGGAAATTATATTTTAGTACAAATAACGATATATGAATATTAGTGAAAAAAATCGATAAAATCCTACCTTATCATCTCTAAAACATTATCATCGATAAATATGAATTTTTGATATTTTTTTATAATTATATTTAAAAATAAATATTTTAAAAAATATATTGATAAATATTATTATATAATTAAAAATATATTCATATTAGAGTATATATTTATATCAATATATATGTATTTAATATATATATGATAAATATATATATTATTTTTGTAAAAAATATTTTTATTATTTAATATTTTATTTTTTATTTTTTTTAATTATATAAATTATTTAAAAAGCTATCTTTATTTTTTATAAATAATAATATATAATTTTAATGTTCAATTAAATTTATGATCATAAATATATTTATAAATAAAAATATTTTCTATTTAAATTTATAATTACTTATTTTTAATTATAATTTTTTATATCATTATCTATATTTAATTTATAAATATAAATTTAAATATAAATATAAATTTATTTATAATATTCTTTATTAAAATATAATTATAATAATTTTATAAATATAAATTTTTTATGTCATAATATATTCATGTACCTATATATGAATATATTTAATTTTAATATATAAATTATAAAAAAATATTAAATATATTCATCATTTAAATATATTTATTATAATTTTATAATTATTTAAATATTTTTAAAATTATTTATAATTATATAAATACATGTTTAATATTTTTATTTATTTGTATATAATTATAATTATGTCATTATGTTAATATAATAAATATACGTTTATAAATATATTTATTTAAAAATGTTAATTTACAAATATAATTTTAATTTTTATAATGAATATATAATCATAAGTGAATGAATGTACAAAATGACAGAAATATAATTATTAAAAATTATTCGACTTTAAATATATTAAAAAATACTTATTTTTTAATATAATAATTATCAAAAAAATAAAATATGGACATATATTGAAATAAATATTAATTCAAGTTGATAATATTAAAGCATTGTAAATAAAGTTATACTAATAAATAGTAAAAAAGTATTAAATACCCAAAAAATAAAACAAATCCCCATTCGTCTCTGGTTTCATTGTTAAATAAAACAATCTTCTCTTACTTTCCCATAGTATTATATGAACACAAATAAAAGCATTCATGAGGTAAAACAATTTTACTCTGTCCACCCTCACAAGGATAAGTCCACATAAAAGTCAACAAAAATGTTCCAATGTAAATTATCCACTATGCCACACTACCAAATAATATTAGGGATATGTAAACTATATGATTAAGACCATTACCATTAGAAAATATTGGGAAGTATCACTAACTACTAAATGTCACTCCCTATATCTTCCTTCTATAGATAACTACTGGTAGAAAGGATTACCTACTTACTTTTAACTTTTTTTCACTGTTCTAGGAAGGGTTCACACATATATTATGGACATGAATGTACATACCCTACCAATAAAAATGAAAATTTAATTGTAGGTAGATTCTATATTGAAGTTATTAAATCGTACACTTAATGAATACCTCTTTTCCAAAACTTTACAATGAAATCTATATTTAACGTATTCATGATGCACACTACTTTTATGAAATATCACACATACTTTACAAAACTACCCAATTACTCACACGTTTAAATTTCCATCACAAACCCCATAACATTCACAATCCTGACCTCATTTGGTATTCTTAACTATCCTTCATGAAGAAATCACATTTCCCAATGCTAAATAACATTCACAAAACACACCCAGCCATTCTTAAGATCACAACCTTCAAACGAATTATTATAACCTTCACGAAAATCAACATAATCATTATGCTTATAAATTTGAGTATGGTCTCATAGGTTTTTTTTGAATTTCCATTATTTTTGATATTTTTCTCATGAACAACCATCATTAATCTAGTGATTTTTCATCATTGTTATGTCTTTATATCTTTCTCTGATGGTGGTAGGCACCTATTTACTGGCATTACCTCCCATTCCAGAAACTTATATCTACATCATCACCTTTTCATTAAGCCCTATTAATTTTTTTACAATTAACCCTATTTAAAAAATCTCTAGTGTAATTTAACCTATGGAGAATCGTCTCATTTTCATAGAGAGTATTTCCATTTAATCTCACATATAATATATATATTAATCCTGGATTTTCATTTTCTATGTGGCATCCTACCAATCATCCACATCGATTTTCACTTACATACCCATCCATCATATCTCCACATCGCCTGTACGCGTTATTTCACTTCCATTCTTCATTTTCCATCTTCCTCTCCAGCTTAGGTTATCACGACTAGCAACTGAGGCTACCTTCGAACCATCACATCCATCACCCTCCCATTCCCCATCACCCAACATTCCATAGATCCCTATTTCAAATTTTCTTCCTACTCCCAGTTGCCACTCTACTATTGACATTTTTCCTTCTCCCAGTCACGTTCTGGATTCAGGTCTTCACAACTGAGGGTTCCCGCCTCTGCCTTCCCCACCCGCAACTTCGCCTCCGCCTAGGTATACAAATTCACCTCCTCTTACTTAAATCATCCTTAATTGTCATAATTTACCCACTATTACATCATTTAATCCTATTTTAAAAGACAATGTCTCTATAAAATTGCACCACATCATACCTCTATAATCCGATTTTGAATCAAAATTCATTATTTTTTAGTGTTTCAATACAACGACAAATGTTAACCCACATTAATTCACTTCATCATGATGCCAGAAACACAATGAATAAGGTCATGATTCTCATACCTACCAAATTCCATATTCCAGATCTCTGACAATGTTTGGTATAATTTCTCTCTATAGATATTTACAGATTTGATACGTCAATCTCACCCTATTGAATTTCATTTCTTTCATAGCCATTTGGGTTTTTTAATCCTGAATTTTTTACTTTGAAGTCATAATGTTCTTCCAAGAGGCATCATCTAATCTTGGTTCCACGGACCACAAGTACCTTTTCTTTCAAAATTTTATTGCATCACCTGATCATAGACAAGACTTCTTGTAATTTACCTCCTCAACTATTTATTTAATAGATACTTTATTTTCACCATTTTAAATTTCACTTTCTACACTTTATTAAGGTATTTTTACTAGATTTTGAAAGGGTATCTTGTTGTTCATAGTTGAATCACCTAATCCTAGATCTTCGATATTTACACACCCTTTCATTATAAATTTCATGTTATCACTCGATCCTGAGCAGTCAGGTTATGTAAATTTCTTAAAAAAGAATAAAAATCCATTCGATATTTTTATGTTGATTTTCACTACAATAAATTTCATTACGTGCACTCCCATAAAGATTTTACGTATTTGATTTTGAATTTGAAGGAATCAAGTTAATTTAAGAGGAGTAACCTAATACCAGATCTTTAGACATCAGGTACATTTTTATTCTAAATTTCCTCACATCATCTGATCATGATGAGTCATGTTATATATAGACTGTAAAAAATCATTTGATGTTATTTAGTTGATTTTCACTACACTGAAGTCGTTATTTATGTTTCTTTTTGCACCAAATAAATACATATCCTTTCTTAGTAAGCTAATCCTCTTAGGTACCTTTTAATTCTAATAAATCAAACTTATAACTTCATCCAAAGAAGTTAATTTTTTTTATTATTGGGTTAGTTGGAAGGATCATGAGCCATTAGACAAGGCATCCAGTTCATTCTCTATTTATCTTGCTATGGACTCTATAAATACCACCAGGATCTATGTATGTGTATCTTATCGTAGTCGCCTCCATTTTCAATGTTCATATTCCTTTTCTTATTTCTCTATTGTTTTCGGTGTCCGTATCTACCCCAACCCTACATCTCCATCTCTTCTAATACAGTCTCGATGCCACCATCCACCACACTATTTCTCCCTGTAGCAGTTTCCACAGAAAACAGTATACCATCCATCAGTGGATGAAGCACATAGAGGATGGAGTCCCTTTTTAGGTACTATAATAATAGACAGTGCAAACATGTAATGATATTATTGGCAGTTCAAATAGGTATAGAAAGTTATAGGCCGTGCAAAAAGGTACAGACAGGTATAGACAGTGATAACAGTAAATATTAGGTAATCGTTGTATATAAATTTACGGTACTACAATAATTTACAATTCAAAAAAGATAAATATCTTGTTGACCATAAAAAAGGTATAGAATGGTATATATAGTAGAAACAGGTTTAGAAATTGCAAAAATTAAATCTTAGTAAACATTAGTGAATTTTCCTGGAATGCGTATTTCTGAATGCATGAATTCATTTTTATTTTCCTTACGCTACAAGAAGTTGAACCTATCATGGATATTGTATAATTATCATTGAAACCTTTCTTCACAGGAAACATGTGAATAAAATCTGCTCACCTTATATTTATTAAATTTGACATTACACCTTTTAGTTTTTGACAATTTCTTTCAATTAACACTAGAATTCTTTGATAATACAAAGTACTCGGATCCTGTGATTTATTTTGTATAGAAAATCCGTATAAGAAATACTGAAACTTTTTATTGTTATTAAGAGTGTTCCTAGGGAATATTGAACATGATCCATGGATATTGGATCACAATGTTTTGTTTATTCTTTTGTTGGATTGAAGGATCATTATGAAATATATATGGAATTTAGTTCATTCTCTGTTCTCTTTACATTAATCAACATTATTTTTTAGGCTCTATGTAAGTGTATGTTATCATAATCACCGTCATTTTTTATCTTTATATTCATTTTCTTCTTTCTCTATTGTTTTCAGTCTCCATATCTACCCCCCCCCCCCAACATCTCTATCTCCTCTAATACAGTCTTGATGCCACCATCCACCACACTAATTTCACCAAAGACACTTTCTAATCACATGGCATGAAAAATAAATACAAGATCGATCAATTAAAGGTGAAATAAAAAATTGAATAGATGATAGTTTTCCTAAAATTTATTGTCCACATAATTAAAGAGACATATTGAAGGTTTAAGGTGGAGCCCTCAGTTATATTTTAAGGATGGAGATCTCAAGTTCATTTGAGAAGGTATTTTCATTGCAGTATATTTGCTTTAAAAAAATTTATTCATTACTATATTGATGTTGAAACCTTGAATATATTTAATTTTATTATTGTACTATAATTGGTTTATTAATTACAAGAAACAACAATGGTTTTCACTGTATATTATTGTATTATATTGATGTTGAAACCTTGACTGTTTTTTATCTATCATTTTATTTCCTAAAAGAGTTACAAAATGTTTGAATGTTTTGAAAAGCAATATCCATGACTCTATGATATTATGAAAAATGAAAATGGTTTTCACTGCTAATGAACCACTTGCATATAAGTACTTTTTAATGGGTTGTTAAGATGTTGGAAGGAGAAGGGGCATATCTTTTCTTTTTTGAAATATGTCTCTAAATATAATTTTCCTACTTCGGTTTTACAATTATTGATTCTATTATTTTTCATAAAATTTATTTTTCCCATTATTAAAGTTACATATTGATGGTTTAAGGTGGATCCCTTGGCTGGATGTTAAGGTTAAAGCTCTCAGGTGCATTTGAGAAGTTATTTCCATTGGAGTTTTGCTGTTTTAATTTTTTTTATTCGTTACTATGTTGATGTTGAAACCATGACTATCTTTTATTGGTTCCATAGAAAAAATGGTCCTTAGATGGATATAAAAAACCAAATCCTTACCTACATAAGAAAGTGGAACAAATGTATCTTCTCCAGATTCAAGACATGATTTTCATTTTGGAGATTTCGAGGTATGTACCACAGCTTCTTTATAAACATTATACAGTAATTTTATGAAGTATTGATGATTTCTAGACAATATAAAGAGAGATTATTAAATCATCCCGATAATATATAGGGATAAATTAATGATTTACATTAATTTTACACCATCATGATTTTCAATATAGTCCACTATGTCATTCAATGAATAATTTGTTCTTACACCCAGATTTCTAACTGCCTCCCTACTGTCCTGAAAAATTCCCATAATATCTGTCATGAATTATTGCATTATGACTGGGGTTTTTAGATGAAACCAAAGAAAATAATTCTTAGTAGATACATAAGTCAACATATAATTAATATATTCATCTTAATTCTAAAAAATCAATTAAAATAATATTTTTTGAGATGGAAGTTATTGAGGGTTAAATCTTTTAAGATGGCAGTTGGATTGTAAGGATGAATCGCTCAAGAGAATTTGAGATTGGATTTTTATTGTAGTATAGTTAGTTTAAATTTTTTTTATTACTATATTGATGTAGAATCCTTGAGTATCTTTATTTTCTATTAATGTAGTATAATTTTTTTATTAATTTCATGGAACTACAGTGTTTTTCATTGTCAATTATTGTAGTATATTGAAGTTGAAACATTGAATACTTTTTATCCTTCATTTCTTTTCCTAGAGGAGTTACTAAATTCATTCAATTGTTGATCAAAAATATACATGACTCTAAGAGATAAAAACCACTTTTTTATCCACCCATTTATATCCTACAAGAGTTACTAAATAATTTACCAATATTTTCATCGTTTTTTTATTATCTTTTTCAAATGACATTATGATAATTCTTTCAATAACATCATCTGAATGATTTATACCAGATTCCAAAAGTGTAGCAACATCCATTCATTTTACCCTCTGCCTCTCAATAAAACTCTACCGATTAGAAAACAAGTTTTTTTTCATCTTAAATTAATCTAGTTGAAAATGTTCTTATTTATCATCCCATCATCAATTATCACACAGCTAATATTCTTAATAGCTCATAGGGTGATTTAATTTTACTAACACTAAACATTGTCTCCCTGGAAAGCACTTCATGATCTTCTACACCTCTTTATTTTATTATGAAAATCAAGAAGACAACATGATAACATGGAAGGGGATCACATAATCACTAAAACAATTCTTGGTCTGTTAAAAAAAGATAAGGAGGAAGGCATCCGTTAAAAAGGTATGTTTCTTTATGTTTCTTCAATATAAATATGACTTCAATCTTTTCACCCATTTTTTCCACATTCAAACTTATTTATCTGTTATTCCATAGCTTAAACAGATCAAAACACCAAATAAATCATGCACCACTCTACATATAAAATAAAAAGTCCTAGTGTTGGGGGGGGGGACCAATGACGAAGGAGAGACACCGCTAATAGGTCTAGGTGGTGTATGCCAAACTCATGGTGCCATATTCTAGGACCATATAATGATGCACATAAGGAAATTAAATATTCAGGTCATGATGCATATTATTTGAGGTATGATATATGAATTTTCTTTATTTTTGATGACTTGGTAAACATGAATCCTTATAAAGAGGATAATTCAGTTACATGTATCTTGGTAATGGAATGAGAAGCCTAATTTATATACACATACATGTAAACTGAATAGAGGAAACTGGTGAATATATTAAAGAATATATTGAAACAAGTAAATTCCACACAACTATATCTGCAACTACATATATCTCATTTTCTTCTGTTTAGCAGCATCATATATCTAAGCAGTAATATATATCTTAAGAGTGGAACTGGGGATGCTGGTGATGTTGATACAAATATAGGTATATTGGTTACATGAGTTGAAACAAATATTTTCAATTTCATTAATGGTATATTAATGAAAACATTACTTTCGTTTAGCAGGAAACTGGTGATGCTGCTATTTTGAACACATGAAATGAAACTCACCTGTATTGAAACAAGGAATTAATGTGGAAAACAACTACCTTTAGGTGCGAAAATCCTAACATCCTTGAAGCAAAGGAAAGTATCAACAAAGTAGAATCCATTGATTATATCAGGAAACTATACATGATAAATAATATATGTTCTATAAGAAAATGTGTATTTTACTTGTGATAGCTCTAATGACCCAGTAGTGTGGGGACAACAAAAGCGGATGCTTATATTCAGATGTTACTATTCTTATAAGTGATATATGGAAATATGTTCTGATGAAATGAATTCTGGTATAGAGATTAGTTGTCAACTAGATGTTTGGTTGAATAAAAACATAACATTTTACAGGTCTATAGATGACCCAATCATGCTTTTCCGCTATATTTGAGTTCATTTCTAAATGCATGTAGTTGTTGTTCTGAGCATAAATAATTTATCATTTTCAGGTACCATTTGGGAAGTATTTTGGAAGGAATATTGATGAATTTGGTCAGAAATGATTTTGAAATTTGAGGTATCAGTGGATCATTTTATTCTATTTTATTATATTATCATATACATTTTTTAATTCCAATAATTTGTTATTTTATTATTTACTTCTACCAATAAGTTGTCACATGTTTTAATACTATCTAATTTATAATTTATTCCCAATGTATCCTTTTTTAATAGGAGATGCTCATTTTTTTCTTGTCAAATTTTATTATGTGGGCAGATTCAGTGACTTACTTCCACCACCATGGTCTTGAAGAATGTATTTCTTCATACCACAAAAAGGTATGAAATTCAAATCCCTGCAACATAATCTATCACCATCAATATTACTAAAATGTGAACATGAGAGATTTTATAATCTAATAGAAACATGATAAACGATTCATATTCAATTGAAACATTCCTATTATTAATAGGTAGAGAATATATGGTCAATAAAATAATTTTTCTTTGTTTGGTTCCATAATTTTTGGACATTAATTGAGGGATATGGTGTATACTCTGAAACTGATCATTAAATATGAAAATAAATATAAGTTCATTAAAATTTTAATTGATGTAGAAATTATTGGTTCTGGTGGAGGTAGAGAAGAAAACAAATGTTTCTAGACACTATGCAGTTTTGTAAAAATGATAAAAAATTCAGTTATAGGATCTGGAAAATCTAATTGTAGTCAAAACGGATCAGTCTGTATCCTTTATTTTTAAATTTCTTAACTTCTTTCCCCATGCAGTCTATCTTTCTATAAGTTTTATTCCATCATTATGTATATGTATTTGATCTCTATGTCCCTCATTCCATGTTGTTCTTAATACATGATGATTCATTTCACTCTATTTTATTTCATCCTGAAGAGCCCACACATTCAATTTATTATTATTTCATTTATTTTGTCATTTCAATTTTTTATGATCACTGTCTTATCTTTGATATAGATTTAAATTTTAATTTCCGTTCTCAAATGATAGCTATTGTGATCGAAATTAAAAATTAATTCACATCTTCTTACTCAACATTTAAAAAATAATATACTTTTGCTCTATGTTTTTTGACAACTATTTGGTCAGTGTCTTCATATTTAATGCACTCATATTCCATTATCATACTTCTTTACTTTCTAATTAAAATTTATTAAAATTTATTATTTCTTCCTAACATTTATAAATACTAATATCTTATTAAAATAAAAACCAGTAATCAAATAAGTCGTGCAATGGCATGGTTGAGTACTAGTTATCTATATTCCTCAATGTATAAACACGCTATTTTTTACTAACTCAATATAATAGATTCCTTTATTAGAGGTATTTTTAAAAATTACTATTAAAAACTACTTCTTGAAAACCACAATTGTCCATGGAATCCTGATTTTTGAAAAATGATAGTTAACATTGAAACACTAGAATGGTACCTAGACATATTTATTCCCATCAATGTCCCTATTTTGTATAGATGAAAACTCTTCTCATTTTGAATCTTCGTTGAATATTATTCTACATTAAACAAGAATTCACTTCTCATAATTCAGATAGCTTTAATAGATTTTACCTAACACCCACACTATGCCAACAGGATTTAAGATCGACGTGACAAAAAATAGTAATATATAGATTTCAACAACGAATAACTTCATTCATGAACACGCATATTGTTGTCACCATGAACCACATATGTTATTTATATTTAAATTTGAACCGATAATCATTTTCATCATCCCATTTGAAACTCCCCCTAATTCACTGGTCCACATATCAGCATCTTCCCACGTCCGGATTAAGACCTTTTCTAGACAATTTATTTCCACAATGTATTCCCATTTTTCAATAAACAAGAAGGACTTTCCATTGAGGAATGAAACTGGGTAAGGAACACATGTCACCACATTAGGTATAAACACATCATACCTCAAGGAGAGGGGGTACCACATCAACACATTTTCTATGTGGAGTAGACTTAACACCAATAGCTATGTGAAGCATTTCCAATGCCACTGTAGTTAAAGCCTTCTTCAGAATGTCTATAACTTTTTGGTCTATAGTCACATATTATAACATAACAAGACCATTCTCAACCATATATTTGATAAAATGATACTTTATTTCAATATTCGTTTTCCATTATTGTTGGAAAAAAATATATGATTTATAACACATGAATTTTCATAATGGATTTCCATAAATGAATTCACAGGAACACCCATATCATCAAGTTATTTCTTCATCCAAATTATATAAATATAATCTAGAGTGGAAATAATTTTTTTAGATTATGTGGTGCTCAAGGAAATTCAATATTATTTTTTCAAAGCAAAGAAATACACTATCCACAAAGATAGAATTCCACACTAAATATTGATTTTAATTATCTGTTGAATCAACTAAATCTGAAACTGTATCGCCTAACAACACATTCCCATATTATTCACTGTAGAACATAAAAAATATACCTTTCCCTTGATATGATGAAGTATAAATTTTTACATAAATTAAGTGTATTTATTTGGTATTGCATTGATATATTTATTCATAAAATGTGGAAGAAACAATATCTGATCATGTCACAATTATGTATAATATGATTCAAATGACCTTCCTATACTTTTTTTATTTTAAACTCTGCCTTCATTATCTCATGAATGTTTCATTTGGGTAGAAATAATGGTCTTCTCATCATTTTAATTATCAATTATAAATCTTCTCAAACCCACCTTGGCATATTTAGATTGAAAAATAAATTTCCCATTCCTTCCATTTTTCACTTGTAATCCTATTAATATGTAACATCTCTTATCATTGAAATTTTGAACCACCATTTCAGATATTCTTCTGTATGTTCTCGTTGTGATTCTTATAATCCACCAATGATTATTTCACCCACATACACAAGCACCATCATCTATTGTTAAAATTTATTTTTGAAATATAGATTTTTATCAGGTGAATCAAGATAAAAAAGGGGTTTTGTTTTAAAAATTAATCTTGTCTTGAATACCATGATCTCGATGCTTGTTTCGGTCCACATAGTTCTTTCCTCAACTTACTGACATTGTAATCATATTTATTAATGACAATACCATTTGGCTACTATGTATAAAATTAATCTTCTAGACGCCCATTATGAAATTATGTCTTGACTTCTATATAAAAAAAGTTGAACCTTCCTTGCACTACTATGGAAAATAATAATCTCGTTACCTCTATCCTTGGAACAATTGAATATATTTCATCAATATCAAAACACTCTATTTGGGAATATTTATTTCACACTAATCAAACATTGTTTTGAATCACAGTGAGATCATCATTCATCTTTTTGTGAAATATACATTCAGTTCGAATGATATTGTTGTCTATTAGTCTAAAAAACTCAGATATGTGATTCTATTCTATTTGTTAGTGATATTAAGTCATATCCTGAACTTAGTGATGTGTAATATAATTATGATCATGTTCATTCTACTTTATCACATTCCATTATATTTTTAAAATGTTATATCATTCCATGTTTTTGAATCCTTCAAACATGAAATATTGACCACCAATTGATATCCTAAAATATTGATATTTTTATAGATTTCCCTATGGTTCATTCCACTTAGGTAAATCTTTGATATATAATATCTCTTTTAGAGCCCTATATTTCCACAACAACAACATATAATATGACGTACCGTCCTATGTGTCACCACTATACTATGTATTTTTCATTTGGTTATATGAATCTTCTAGTTTAGATTCATAAAATTGTCAATATTCATCATTGAGTGTCTTTGTAGTCTAAATTCAACCACTACAACTTTCTATTTTCATTGATTCCCTATACTAGCCTTATCATTTGTCTTTTACAATTGATTTTGTTCTGCTAGATTGTTATGTTAGTTCTCAATTAATATCAAGTATGTACGACTCCTCATGTTTTAATTCTCACTAATCACGTTTAAATCATCTAAATAATATTAAATATTTTTCTATTATTTTCATTATGGTCATATTAAATATTAATCCATTATGTGGGTATTTCAACTAATGAAATAATGAAGATATTTTAAAAAGTATGAGTTAATTTTAAGGTGAATTCAAAGTCACTATTTTCGTGACCAAATGGTCTCACCATTTTGTTTGAATATCAATAATGTATGTTTCACCGCTATAGTGACACTATTTTATAATTCTACGAATTCAATAATTCACAAAGGACCAGACACTATTTCAATGACACAATTGCATATGACATAGTTTCTCATTGATATCCTTACATCATCTATGAAACAATGTTGAATCACCAAAGGTATTAAGAATTTATAAAAATTATGAGACCCCAGACTGAAGACACCACTTAGAGGAAATGGAAGACTCACCACTAACTATGTCATTGAACCTCACTCACTGTTTCTATGAAACTATTACTATGTAACTATAGACAATTACAACATTCCATATATATATATTTCTATATTTTCCAATAATATTCAAAATTGATTCTAATATATATATATTTATGTTATTAAATGACACTGATATTATTAATGATCATTTTTTACCCTTATCAGTAGGTTGAACTATGTTTAAGGTACCTAGCCACGATTTAAATCAGGCTCTCTATCAGCTAAAAGTGAATAATGATAGATTAAATTAAATAGTGGAATGTGAAGTTGATAAAGATGATGGATAATGTAATAAAAACTCATTATGTCGTGCCACAACACTTATACTAATTGTACTAAATAAGAGGAGAAAATTCTTTTCACCAAAGTGTTTACATACCTACATCCAAAAACCTATAAAATGATATCTTTCAAAACATCTCATTTTTTCTAGAAACTAGAACACATAGCTATCACCATACTCTGTTTTTGGAGAATACTTTTAAAATAGGAATCAAGCGTCAATGCTGATACAGTCATGGAGTCTAGTACCAAATATCACAACACTCAATGAATTATAAACCCATTCTTACAATTTTCTTCTAAGTTCTTTAGTATTTTTATATTGCTCATGCAGTGTGTGTATCTACGATTCAAATAGAATCTCTATAGTATTACAATCATAAGGATACATGATATCCTCTCATTACCACTATATAACACCATTTCAATACCTTGTAAAAATATGTTATTGGTCCATGTATAAACTGGATGTTTTAGTTTTTCAAGAATAACAATATTGGAGGAATAGTTATCCCTGGATAGCTTTGTATGCCGTTGTAAACACTGATCCTATGTGTGGATCATGTTTATTAATATAAACTTCTTGGTGTCATGTTATCACCATGTGGTTCTGAATAAGTAACTACTTGATTCAATACATCTTGTTTTTATCCACTATGTTGTTATTTTTTTCTTGTTTTTCATAGTTCATTATAACCAGAAAACATAACATTTCTTTGATAATTATCCATAAACTGTGATTGTTATAAAATTTTCTTTAGTTGACCCATTTCAAAAGATTATGTAGCTTCTAAAATTGATTTAACTATTAATTATTCAATTTTGGGGCAATATATCAAACTCTCAAACCATTTTCCAATATTCTACGTTGGTTTTGTGGAATATTTGATATTAAATTTGGGGAAGTCCAAATAAAAAAAATTAACAGTTTTTTTTATAGAAAATCAATTCATCCCCACTTTACTATCCTACTCTAACAAACATTCGGAATCAAAGGATGGTTTAGACTTCTAGTTTTATTGTTTTTTAAAACCTTCTAAATCTTTTCAACTACGATTTTAGTTTTTTTAATATATCAAAATTCTTATTAGTTGTAAATTTTTAGCTCTTTAAAAACATATTTTTTAGTATAAATTATGGATAATAGATTCGAAGATGTTTCTAACAAATTCCTTCCTTTTTCAATGGAAATAATTATGCTTAGTTGAAAATTACAGTTATAATGTATTTATAAAGTATGGGTTTTATTATTTGAACTTCCATTTTAGATGAATATAAAATTCCTACTACTACATGAAATAACTGTGATGACCTAGGTAATGAATCTTATATTAATATTTTTAATGATTTTAATGCCTTTTATTGAACATTAGGTGCTGATGAATTAAATAGTATTTTATAATGTAAAACATCCATTGAAATTTGGGATACTCTAGAGGGTTCAAATGAAGAGTCCAATAATGATAAGTAAATGAAACTTAATAAATGTACTACTATATACGATTACAATAAGATGAATCCTGATAAACCTATCTCTGCCATGAATCTCATGATCAAGGGAATAATATATACAATTATCTCTCAAGGAAATTATGATACATCTAAGGAAAAAATCATGCAAATTTATGGATGTCGACAAGAAAGATGGAGGTGAATATTAGTGTCAATAAAAGAATCATGTGACATCAGTACCCATCTAGTTAAGGTGGAAATAGGAAGGTTGGTAATGAATGAGGAATAATTATAGGTCAAAAATGTAATAGAGGACAAAAAAAGATAAATTCAGTGGAATTCATAACCACTACATCCAAAAATGATGAAAAGGAATGGGTACACACTCATTCTGAATGTACATGTAATGAAGATTCAACATCATATAATGATGAGGAATTGGATAAATTTTCAAAAAGATTATAGAATATTTATAGAAAGAATAATTTTTTCCAGAGTCCATGTTGCATAAGAAAATATGAAAATAAGATAAACTCCAAGAATTGCTATAGGAAAAATGAAATTATAAATGATATAGTCGACTATAAATGTAAAATAAGAGGACATATAAAGTCTAGTTGTCCTATGTTAATGTATACTAATAAATATTAGGGAAAAAATAGTAATTACAATAGTGAAATGAAGTCCACATGGAGTGCTTATGTGGATATCTCCAATGACTCAGATTAATCAAATGATAAATAGGATAATAAATCCAATATGTGTTTCATTAATAACACATATAAGGTAAACCATGAGTCTCATCTACAAAAATCTTATTATTCTAATGATTATTCTGATTCTGAAAACATGAAAAATGAATAAATTTTTTAATACATTTTAATTATTTATGGTACATATAATGAGTTAAAAGATAAATATAAACATTTAACGCAAAAAAAATAGTCTCGCCTCTTCTGTCAAATATGAGCTTACTATAATGAAATGATAAATAGAAAATTTATTAAGGAGAACAATGAGATTATGTTATCAACTGAGCAATTGAAAATGTACATTGAGAAGATTAATAATGGAAAAAATAATCTTACACAAATTATTCAATAACATGTAGCTCTTAGGTATACTACTAGTATATGATACCATCTTGGAGAGAGGAACAAATATAAAAAGTATTTTGTATGATAATCATGAATATTTTTCTTTACCCAAACATGAACATTTTCCTCCAAGTTCCTACGATGGAATTGTTTTTACAACATCTAGTTTTTCAAGACCAGATATATATTATTTTTATAATACCTTAGAAACTATTTATTGGAAACCCATAAAAAATGTATTGGTTCCCAAATAATATATTACAAGTATTACTAGGCCCAAGAAAGAATGGGTAACAAAATATTTTATTGTTTGATCCATTTGTTTGAATGTTGTGTGAATAGATCCTTTATAATTCTACAGTACTTGAACAATGGATAATAAGGACACATGACATGATATTATTCATGAGTCAGTAATCATATAATGATAAATGGAGTGCGTGTAGGTTTTGGTGATAATGAAAAAGGAAAAATAATTGTCCTTGGCCAAGTTATTAACTATAATTAAATTTTAATTTCCAGTTTTCATTTTGTTGGTGGATTAAAATATAATATGGTTATCATCTCTAAAATATTTGAAGATTGTTTCAAGTTTAAATTTCAAAAATAATGATGTAATTTTTTTTAATCAATTAAAGATTTAGTTTTTACTACTTTTAGAAATGAAAATGATTATGTTGTTAATCTAAATTCCTTAATTTTTCAAAATGATTTTTGTTTTAGTTCCATTCACAAGGAGTCTTGGATCTGGAATAGGTGACTACGACATTATCATATTTACATATTTAGAAATATTAAAAGGAATGGTATATTTAATTATCTACCCATATCTATAATTTCCAAATAATAAAGTCTATAATCCTTGTTTAAAATGTAAATATCACAAAATTTCAATCAATCCAAAGAAATTATTTTCAACTTCTCAACCTCTTGAATTGGTTAACATGGATTTTTTTGGACCATCATGAATTTCATGTCATAATTGGAAGGAAAGTGTTTATGTTTTAGTAGATGACTACTTTAGATACACATGGACATTAATTCTTTCTCACATAATCAATGATTTATCTCATTTAACAACGTATGCTAGAATAGTAGATAACCTAAGTAGTTTTAGGATTTAATACATAAGGAGTGACCTTGGTTGTGAGTTTGAAAACTAAGAGTTTTAACATTTTTTCTCATTAAATTTATATATTAATAACTTCACTACTCTTAGAACACCCCAATAAAATAGAGTTGTTGAAAAAAAATATAACCTTACAAGATATCGCTAAGACTATGCTTAATTTCAATGATTTACCTATTTATTTTTGGGAAGAAGCTATCAATACATATTGTTACATAATTTACAATGTCTTAATCAGACCAATTCTTTGTAAAACGTTTTATGATTTATGTAATAAAAGGAAACTAAATGTTAGTTACTTTATAGTTTTAAGTTGGAATGCTTATAATCGTTAAACTATGGACAATCTTGATATGTTTTCTGCTAAAAGTAATGAAGAAATATATATAGGATTTTCAGTCTCTAGAAAATCATATACAGTCTTTAATAAAAATAACATAGTGTGTATAAGAGTATGTATATGTCAAATTTGATGAAACAGACCCAAAGGACCCCAAGATCGCCCAATAATATATTGAGGATGATCTCTCCAATCTTGACATAACTACCAAATCTTATGATCCTACTTTTAAAAACATGTGAAATCATATAGTTTTTGAAATTTTCCACACTCTAGTCAAGATGAACTTAAACATATTGTTGAAGATGAAATAACCAGACATTCTTTTTATAGACCTATATTATCTCTAATGAAACTTTCGTGATGATGTAGTATGGGGCATAGACAAAGTAACTCAAACTAGAGTTTTCCTTAAAAAACAAGTTGACCATCAATCATCTTTTGTAAAATCCTCATCCTAATTACATTAATGAAGCAATTGATAATGAACATTGGGTAATAGATATGAAACAATATTTGAATCATTTTGAATGAAACAATCATTGGAAACTAGTGGATAGACCTCCATATACCTTGACCATAGAGACTAAGTGGTTATTTAAAAATAAATTAGATGAAGTTAGTAACATTGAAATAAATATATCTATATTTTTTTCACAACGGTATAGTAATGAATAAGGCATTAAATATAACAAAACATTTTCACCGGTTACTAGACATCAATACATTAGAACCCTACTAGCATACTCAACACATCTAGATTTGAAAAAAATATCAAATGGATATGAAGAGTGAATTCTTATATGGGTGTATTGTTGAGGTTGTTTTTTTTAAAACCCCATGATTTTTCAAACCCTTATTTTCCAAATCATATTTTTAAATTAAAGAAAAGATATATATGTTTTAAAATTATCTCCAAAAGCCATCTTTGATAGTCTAAGTAATTTTTATATCTTTAAGCATTTTAAATAAAGTATAGTTGATACTTCACTTTCTATAAGAAAAATACCTAAATTTGTTTTGGTAGTACACTTTCCTATTGATTATATTATTTTTGGTTCTTCAAAATATTATTTATGTGTTGATTTTTAAAAATGATTCAAAATGAATTTGAAATGAATTTAATGTATGAAATCATATATATTAATCGATTTAAAATATTTAATCTAAAATAAGTTTTTATTTGGAATCATAGTTAACATAAAAAAGATCATCTAAAACTTCTTGTTTTCAATAACATTATATGTATTGATACACCTAGGACTTCCACGTATAAATTTAGTATTGATTATAATGGAATATCTATTGATCAAATCAATTACAGAGGTATGACTGGAAGACTTATATAATTTAATGCTTGTTGGCCTAATATTATGTTTATTAAATGTATGTGTGCTTTTTTTAAATAAATCCTAAATAATCTTTGTTAACTGCTGTTACATGAATTTTCAATTATCTCAAAAAAACTACTTGCACCGGACTATTTTGTCCAAGAGTAAAATTATTTGACAAAGTTAGGTATTCTGATACTTATTTTTGTTGTTGAATGTTAGTCAGAAAAAGAACCACTAGAATATGTCACTTTTTGTGCTAGTCACTATTATCATAGTGTATTATAAACCCAAGTTCTGTTTCATTATCTACTTTAGATACTGAATAAATAGATTCTAGAAGTTATTATTCTCAGATTTTGTGGATGAAAACAATTATTATAGATTATAGATATCAATTTAGATATGTCCTTATAAATATTTATAACCTAAGTTTTATTAATATCAGGTAGGATCCATTTTCCACTAAAGAGAAAAACATATAAATTTAATACATCTCTTTTTGAGAGAACATTTTTAAAAATGTTATTTTTCTTTAGAATTAATATGATGAGAACATCATTTTACTAATATTTTTACTATGATATTATATTTGTAAAGAATGAGTTACATAAGACGTCAATTGGGAATGATTAATTTTGTGTAACAGTTTGGTGTCTCACCATTTGGTGTCTCAACTATTTCTATCTCTCCATTTGTGTTCTCATTGGTTTCTATCTAAAAATTTGTTTTTTACTATTTTTTGTCTCACCTGTTTATTTTCAACCATTTGGTGTGACATCATTGTGATGACACCATTCACATCATGCAATATTGAATCACAATTGTGTCTCAACATTATATATTTATAAATATTACTAAGATGCTATTTTAAATATATTATTTTGTGTTTATACTTTATTTTTGTTTCGAAACTATTTGAATCCCTAAATGATAAAACTATACAATCTGAATCACTTCTTCAGAATACTTTTTTTCTATACTCCTAGAATAGTGACCCATCTATCTCGAACCATTATTTCTCATTCAAACTATCACTTCTAATGTCTGAATTGGGTACATTGGAGCATCTTTATTCCTCCAATAATGATAAATTATAGTTTTTAAAGAATGAAAGATATGTCCTAATAAAAATGGCTGATAAATCATTAAACCCTAGTCTCACATATCATGTAGTCGTACCTAAAAAGTATGTATGTGTTAATTTTTTTCTTACATGTATGTCACATGTTCTTAATGTTTTGGAAGAGTATAGATGTCTATACTAGTTTACAAATGAAAAGAGACCCATATATCTAAAACAGGTTTTTTCGTTTTATCCCTATGTTGAGTTTTCATTAAATAAATAGAATGAATTTGTGGTTAAGTGTTGGGTAAATTGAAAAGGACGTTATTTTTCTTCAATTATATGGGTTATTTATTTAAGTATACATTAGGATGGTATCATTAAGAATCATAAACTAAAACCCCCTCCACCAAGTGATATTTTTATCTTATAAGTGGAATTGGTTATTTTTAACATGAAATAAAGGAAGAAAAGACGAATATATACTGATTTGGATGGAGAAACTAGGTTTCTATTCAAGTTTATTCAGCACCTAATTTTCCTAAGAATATTGACTACTCTACTATGAAATTTTTGGATGTATTATTCTTTTATCTATTAATGATTTTGCATATGATAAATATGTTCAAGTGTCTAATTCTTAAATTTGAGACATGATCAAAAGTTCATCCAACTGTACTTATATGTTATATTAAAGATTTATATCAATAATGATTCAATCAAAAAAATGGTGTGGAAAGACGAGGAAACTGTTGAGGACTATGAATATTTTCTGTGGATATATTCAATTGAATTAAAACCAAATAAAATACATGGAAGAATTCATGGGTTGTACAGAATGAAAATTTGAATCAGGATTATAATCTAATTTACCATACTTCACAAAAAAATATATTATGAAACCTTACTAAGAATCAGATAAAATAGTGTAATATTCAGATGAAGGAGAGTAATCTTATGATAAGAGAGATTATAAGAGGAATGAAGTAGAAATTGGAGAAAATACAGCTCATGGTGATTATGCAGATAAATAAAGATCAGATATGGAAGATGATGTTGAAAAAGAAAATTATCAAGAAGGTGAAGCTTCTATTGGTGAAGCTAATAGATGTAAAAATGGAAACAAAAAATACATAACTGATGAAGGGAATGAAATAGACATCCTTGTTCCCAGTGAAACAAGTGTTTAATTGGATGATCATTTAGATGTAGATTTGTCTAAGATAGAGGGGTACCAATAAGTAATATATGATTTGAAAATATTTCACATGATAGAGTAACATAATTATCCAAGGTAAAAAATATATTAGGGGATCCAAAACCCTAGTCGAAAAAGGATTGATGTTCTAAAACACATTAATTCATGTTCAGTAGAATCCATGTACATGCTTCTATGATTTTTCAATGTTGACGATTCTATGATGTCCTTTGTTTGGGAAATTGACCATTCAATTATGTTTAATGTCAAACCTATCTCAACCAATGAAGTGGATTACATTCATGAACAAGTACAAATTCATACTCCCACTCAAGAAACATAAAATTATGTATGTTACATGTATTTAAAATATTTTGGAAAAAATTTATTATATGGTTCTAACAATATTATGAAGTCACAAACTTCTTTTAAAACTAATCATACTAAATGGGATGATATAATTATTCTACAAAATTTTATATGGGAAACTCAACCAAATATGATAGATGAGATTAAGGAATCTATGATTGAAAATCAACTACTATGTAATGAATTAAAATATTTAAGATCATTTGTGGAAGAAATGAAGAACGGCGTGCATGCTTCTCATACTCCAGTTTTTGTTACCTGTCTATGTGTAGATGAAAATGACATAATCTGTGGAATTTTTGTATTATAAATTATACATAATTTGATTTCATTGGTTGATTATGTGACCAAGAACAACACCAAAATTATAAATTAAATGTTTGAGATTATATCTGTAATAAATTGGCTGATATATCTAAATATAGTATCCTTAGAGTCTGCTCTCAAAAGGATTAATACCATTACCTCATCTACTCCATCTCAAACAAGTACTTCTCAAACCTATAAACCATTATAAATTTATTTTATTAGATTAATGATTAATAGGGAGCATCATACATTGGTTATTGTTCAAAATTAGGAATATAGATCATGAATTTTAAGTACAATAAAAATGTGAATGATACGGTCAGACTTTACACTAGTACTTCTACTTTTTCCTAACCAATGGTTTAAATGAATTTGGATTCTTATTTAATAAATATTTACACCAAGAAAAAACTAAAAATTCATTTTAAATATCTGGGGGAGAATTGGATGCTACCTCCGGGGACTCATGATTTCAAGCATATAGTCATAAAGTTGAAGTATTTAACTCCTACTCTTGAGAGTTTTATGGAATATAAGAATGAATTTGATAAATATATAGAGTATGGTGTATTAATAGTAAAGGATTTCATCACCCTGTTGGTTCTTTAGTTTCATGTACAATGAATAGCCATAGTTTCTCCTGTTGTTACTCATCTGATACCTGACCTTCTTTCTTCTATTATCCCTTCTTCCGCTACTTTTTTTTATCCTATAACCATGTCCCCTTGTCAAGATCAGATCAATATTAGAGAAGTCATTACTGAGCATCCTCTATCTCACTCTCCAACCATACCAAGCTTTTCACCATCTTTTTTTTGAAGGGATGCCTCCCCCTTCACTCTCTCTTTCCTCTGTCTCATAAAAAACTACCACTTTTTCACCTACTGCCTCAACATGTGATGTCTATTCCAAAGAAAAAAAGTTGGTGGAATTAGAGATGAAGTAATTGGATGAGTTTATATAGGGTTTTTAAATACTAATTTTTCATTGTACGATATTGATATAATAATTGTCACATGATCTCTAATTTAATTATTTAAATGAGATCTATTTTATTGACTTGTTGAAACCATTAAATATTTCTTCTTTGATTTTTTATCCTCTTTTATTTATTATAATACCAAAAGTGGTATAACTCATAGATGTTATATTCCATTCAGTCATATACATATTTTTATAGTATTAAATGGTAGAACACAGAAAAGGTATATGTGATAAAATTAACTGGGGTCTATTTATGTCTATATATCACATAATATGTCGAATATGTTAAGAAAAATATAGATTGTTTACTTTGATCAAAATGTATGGCTTTTAAATACCATGAATTTTTCCCACAAAGGTGGATATTGTTAGACCCATCTTTTTTACTGCTCAAAATAATTTTAATATATTTTAAATCATGTTCAAAATTGTTCTATTATGTTTCAAAATGGTTATGTTTAATCTTAATTAAATATGTGTGTATTGTTTCTTAAGATATATTTCCAATATTTGACAATGTATGAGTCATTTTAAATGTGAAATCACAGTCATTGTTGTTGTGACCGAATGGTCACACCATTTCATATGAAAACAGGTAATGTATGATCAACTATTATTGTGACCCCATTATATCATGAACTGGTTTTAGAATTAACAAAGCACCAGAAACTATTCCAATGAATCCTTTTCTAGTGATACAATTCCTCACAAAGGTCTTTACCCTGTTGCTGTAACATCATTGCATCACCTAACTGACTCAGAATTTTCACACCAATTATTAGACACTAGTTTGAAGTCACCGTTTAGAATCAAATGAAGAGTCCCCACCAACTATGGCACTGATCCTGAATCACCTATTCTATGATACCATCCCTATGTCACTGCTGATTGTAACACCATTCTAAAATTTTCATTTCATCCCTTTCAAATTAAATTCAAAATTATTTCTATTTTTTATATTTGAGATATTTAATAGAACATATAATCATAAATATATTGTGTACACTTGTTATTAGACAAAACTAGGTATGATGTACCTACAGAGAACAAAAATATTGCACTCTATATCCTAAAATTGAATCCCCATGAGAATAAATTAACAGGTGGTGTACGAAGAAGATAGAGAAGATGCATAGAGTAATAAAAAATGAGGAAGTTAATCCATGACACACCATCTTCATCTAGTGATCAATTGGAGAACATTAATTTCACCAATGTGTGAACATCCCTGTAGCAACAAACCTAGAAAATGATATCTTTATATAACATTTCATTTTTCCTAGAAATAAGAACACATAGATTTCATAATACTCTATTTATTTATGTATGCTTCTAGAATAAGATGGAAGCATCACATCTACTACAGTCTTGGTTTACATAACTGCATAGCACAACACTCAGAGAATTATAAACCCATTATTATCATTTTTTGATGTATTGTGAGTTGTTTTTTTACATTTCATGTAGTGTGTGTATCTGTGTTTAAAACACACATTTTCTCCTTTGAAAATTAGAGGATATAAGATATCCTCTCATTATCAATTCTGACACCATTTCACCCCCTCATACAATTATTCATAATGTCTCAGTGTGACCTGGTTGTTTTTGCTTCCAACGAATAACTCTTCTTGAGGTCCCGTTAAACTAGTACATCTTTTTATGTTATTTTAAACCATGATCCATGGTGTGGATCAAAACTATTATTATAAAAATCATGGTGGAAGAAGATTATAATATGTAATGGACTTATTCTATCCATGAGACTGAACCCATTGTTATTACTAGTTATGTTCAAGATCTATTTTTATGTCTATCATTGTATATTAAAACTACTAAATAATAGTTTTCATTGTTAGTTAATTGTAGATAGTGTTTGTTCTAGAATTGTTTTTTAGTGGACTAATTTTAAAATATTATGTAACTTCCAAATTTTATTTAACAGATAATTAATCAATATTTGAAGAATCTAAAAACACTCAAATCAATTAAAAATCATATACTTTTTTTGACATGAAAATTTTATTTTAAATTGGAGGGATTTCAAATAAATAATTTTTAATAGAATGTTTTTTTGTTCTCAATTCACCCCCCTCTGGAATTTCCTACTCCGACCTAAAAAGGATCATTGGGTGGGGGAGGGGCTAAATTGGGGTTATCATCTTCATTTTTGTCACCATTATTCTCAAAAAATAATTGCCTCCTCTTGAAGAGTTGTCTTTTTAGATAGAGAATAATTATCAAACATCCACAAGAATATAATAATTTCCAAGGTTCACTACTCGACAATTGTATCTACATCCTCATTATAGTTGGGAAACAATACGATACCACAAAATCCATTATAAAAAAATGCTTTTATGTGGAATATGAAGATTAAGATATTCTCCTACAATCATGTAAAATTATGTTCAATAAAACAATTCATGTGTTTTATATAGCATGAAATGATGTAATTCAATTTTGTTGACATTTTTAAGAAATATTTTATGATGCTTCCTTGTCAAATAAAATGTGTTGATCTAAAATAATCTACAATTAAATACACATATATTGGAATGATTTTCCTAGAATTTATAAAGACACTCCACCTAATTTTTTGATCTGATTCCCATGTTTTATTATATTGTCTGAAAATATAATCTGTTCTCAAATACCGCCAAAACAAATATGAAATACTTATATCTGATTTTTTAAAACCTTTTATGAGTCCTCAGTATGACCAAGAAACACATATTATAAACTTAGCTATTCTCCTTTCTTCTTCATTCTGGAAAACATCCACAAACCAATGATCATATGTTTGATGATTTTATTTTATTTTGACTATGTATAATAAATTAGTCTCTCCTCTAAACTAATGGATCAGTGTGTGATCTAGTACAATTATCTGTGGAAGGTTCAAGATGATAAGTATAATAATTATATTAAATTATTTCGTTTTTCTAACAAGGATTTTTAAGAATAATGGAAATCAAAACTCTTTATTTTTTAGGAAAATTTGATTGAACATCGTATTAAATAAATTAGACATAGAATTCATGAAAAGATCAACCAAATCAAGGATTATCTCAAAAGATGTTAATTATCTCCAAAATAACCCTATGTTAAGAATAAAATATCTGATCACAATATGAAATTATTATAGTATTCCTAACTCTAATAAAAATATGATGACTATATTCTTGTCTTTGAGTTCTCAAAAATCATTAATATTTGTATAACATGTGTTTTATGTTTGATAAAAGAAAGTGGGTGAATAATATCCAACCAATAATATATACCCGTCTTTTAATAATTCAAATAGTATTTGTGTTATGATGTAATGGAATATATAGATGAGTAAGATAGGGGAGTTAAAATAAATTTCATGAAAAGTTTAATTATGTCAATGTTGGTATTCAATGTATTCAAAGTCATAAAGCTAGTTATGATACTTGTTGAAATATTGACGTAGATAAATATTGGTGAATCCTAATATTTTTAGTCTCAATACAATCATAATGAGTTTTTCAAATTAATATTTTTTTGATAACTAGGATGGTTTGTGGAAAATGTGTGAAACCAAAGCAACTAGTTTTCATTCGACCAAAATATAAAATTAAAAAATCTTCGTAAAATATAATTAATGATTTTTTAATATGGATAATAAATGACGTAGTGAAATATCATATTTATCAAAACATGAAGATAAAGAGGAAATTTTATTAGTTTTCAAGTTCTTTTATTAGCTAGGTCAACTAACATCATATTTGAGTTCTTACTGGATCATTTTTCTGGATAGAGGAAGTATTATAAGCTATTGGAGAAGTTTTAAAAAACGACCTTCTACATATTAATGATAAAATCTGAGTGGGATTCAGTTTCATGAATCATAATGAGAATTAATATTTTATTCTTACAACATTTGATGTAGAGAAACATTGTAACATCCGACTCTAGTTACACAAAGTCAGTGTAATATTTTAATAAAATAGCATGATTATAAGGAATCAGGTCCCAAAAGACCGATCAATTTAGAATTCATGTAAAATTTATTACATATATGAATGTAACATAACAATTTATAAAAAAATACACAACATAAATAATCCTTTGAGAACACCATGATTCCCCTATGATAACCCTATATATTTATCATAATACACTGATTTGAATCCTGGGAAAAATAAATTATAAGATAGGGGCGAGATTAGATGCTTAGTAAGAATAACAATATAGTATAATCAATACTAAATACGCATAATCATTTAAGGAAATTAATTTGACGAAAACAAAACCCTTTTAAACCTAAACATCAGCATGATATGGAAAAGATAAATCAAATAATTCCATTTACTTATTTCCATGGATATTATACTAGTCGAATAATCACATGTAATATCAATATCTAATATCATAATATTGGAATACACAATTCCCGACATCATAACCACATAGTCAAGGCCCCGTGCCAAGAATAATAATAAAATGTTTTTTAATGGCCTTGTTCCAAGAAACTAATTTGTCTCATGAAACCTACCAATGCATCGAGGAGCTATAGCAGTCTCTACCCATCACTTACTAAGTCCAATTCATTCCTCATATGAAAATGTTGAAATATAACAGAAGCATTTGTATTAAAACTAGCATATGAAATGTCAGTACATTAACCATAAACCATGAATGGTATAAAAATAGAACTTCCATAGAAAAAAATATCATAAAACAATCAATACAATATGGAATATTGTACAATAATAAATTGACCTTAATCAAGAATAATATCCAGTAAAGGATGTTGACAATGTTAAAAACGACCCGAAAAACTCTTTGAGTGAAATATCCCTTTTCTTGAAATGATTTAAAAGTCACGAATTTATATAGAAATTCAATTAAAATTTATTTTTCAATAAAATTGTCCCATACAACATAGAATCTTTTTAAATGAATAATATTTACATCCAACATTTCAATATAAAAAACATTAAAATCATTTTAAAAACATGTATATAAAATAAAATGATTTAGAAAAATAAATTAGTGAAACAATTAAAATGATGATCATGGTAAAGAGTCCCATCTTAAGAACAATAAAATATTCGTTTTGAAAACATTTTTATCAAACATGTAAAGGGGTGATAAATATTTACTAGTAAATTCTTACACATAAAAAATATTGAGAAATATTTAGATTGGGAAATTTACCACTTCCTTTTACTTTCCTTTAGTAAAGGGTATATTAGACATTCTGTATAATAACAAAATTATTTTATTAAATTATTGAAGAAGCATATTCATTTTAACGATATCATACGTGTTTTATTTATGGATTTATAATTCCCATTTAATAATTATTTCTTTATTAAAATAACATTTCTGATAATAATATATTTCTTTTTCATATGCGTGTTAACTAGTTATTCTTGATCATACATATCTTATATCATGATTTAATTATTCCATAATATAAAACATTATTTATGTATCATATTTATTCAGAATATAAATATGTATAATTGGTAGATATATGTTATGGAAAACACTATTTATGGAGACCGTAGGCCTTACGTACACATAAATGTCGTTTCTGTTTTTAGATCATATTTAACGTAAGTCATTGAATGGGATATATATATATTGAAGTAGAATTATTATTTCATACGATAAATACTTATTAATATTATATATTTTTATAATCATCGTTTAATGGTGAATGTAGAAATGAATATAATCGCATCATGGAGACGTTAAGCTGTATGAACGCACGAGTGATGATATCATTCTACTAATGGAAAATAGTTTGTAATTGGATGGTATATTTTATATAAAGAATTAATAAAATGTTATATTTATTATTTTAAATAATTATACTCATTATTATACCCATTAAAAAAATTAAGGGTTGAATAAAAAACTATACCACGATGTGGAGACCGTAAGACGTTTGTACGCACATATGGTGAATTTTTCATTCATAGGATGGATTGAATAATGAATATGGTCGTACCATATTTATAATAACATCACTATATCTATAGGGTTCTAGAATGATTATTTTGGTATAGAAAAATCATATAAAGAGGAAGAGGAAAAGGAAAAGAACATCGAAAGAGGTGATTAAATAATTTCCTCTTATTTGAGTGTTTTCTTTAGATTTGAACAAAAGGGCTACTTAGGTTGATTTTATGATAAAATTAATGCCTGTAGGATAATTTGGCGAATGTTGGGATAATATGTGAGTTGGGTTGGCTGAGAAAAATGGTTTTAAAGGTGTAGAATTAAGAGAAGAGGAAGTACCGATTTATAAGATAGATGATGGTCACTTTAGGGAAAGCATGAAATATTACATTATTATAATATAATCTTCATTTATAATGGCTCCAAATTTATTTATTTCGAGGATAATGTGGGTATGGGTCTCAATATGCTCAAAAAATATGTTTTCGGCTTATTTAGGTCACGATATTAAACTTCACTCTTTGATTTAACTATTGGAAAAATAGTTTAACATTTTCAATGTCTCATTGTATTTTAATATTATATTGTTAATAAACATACTGTAAATTTCCAAACGAACATCAAGTTTTCCATTAACGAAATATTTAACCTTATCTAAGTACATTGGATGAATCTTAGATTTTTAGAAATATTATTACATTTAATAATATAGTATTTATTAAAAAAACCATTCTTTCACTTTTGACACTATATAGTATTTTGTTTTTGTGAAATTCATTACAAGTTTATTACTTTAAAAAAAATTAAATCAACCCTAAAATGTCATATTCTCTTTAAAAATTTAGTTATGGAAACAAATGTATAAATTTAAATTTATTTTGATATTTTTAATACCAGTTATTTCAATCATTCTTTAATAAGGTAACCATTGCATCATCATTATGTCATAAATAAATTTAATTACTTATTGTCTAAAAATCATAAATAAAATACCATAATGTATGAAATAATTTTATATTTTTAATTAATATTTATTGTTGAATTTATCTAATATGTAACCCAATATATTAAATAGTTTAGTTATTAAACTATGAATTTAACACTTTTAACTTTTCTTAAATTTGATATAATAAATGTATTATTCTAACCCAAATAGATCAAAAGTATCTTATTTTGGTCCTAAGGTTTATTTTTTTAAAATCCACTTATTTCAGAAAATTAGGACATTTACTGGGGTAAATTGAATATTATTTGTACCTTTAAGTACCTTATTTACTTTTAACCATGGTAAATAAAATTCAAAAGTTAGTATTCACCAAAAAAATATTTCCATCTTATTGAACCACATTTTACCCACTTATGTCAACCATGTCTCCTGGGTTTTTGAAATTCAATTCACATAAGTGGTAAAATTATTTTTTATAAAAAGAAATCAAATGTTCATAGAAGGTGGGTAAAAGATGTTAAGAAAGTTCCATACATTTTTATATGACTAATCATATAAAAATATGACACTATTGAATTAAATTGGTCTAATATATATTTTATGTATCTATTTTTATTTTAATATAAATTTTTAATTAAAAATAATTATTTAAATGAAAATGTCGATTTTTACCTATAACACAGTGTTTTTCACTATTAATAAAAAATTGAAAGTTTTCAGAAAAATACCAAAAAATTACCCAAAGATAATTTTGATATTAAATATTCAAAAAATGATAAATATTTTACCAAATCCAAAACAAACATGTTTTAATAATTTATTTAAAATTAATTATCGTTGTCAAAACTAGAAAGTGGGTTTTTAAGAAGTAAAAACTATCAAAATATTGACATGTGTCTATATCCAATTTAAATGTGAAATTACATGCAATGACATAAATTATATTAAATTATAAAAATATAATATAATTATACTTTAAAACTACTCAATTTAATAATTTTACACATTAAATTATTTCGATTAAAAAAGTTGGTTACAATTAAAATTAAGTATGTTTTACTATTCATAAAAATATGAATGTCATAAGAAAAGTACCAATAATTTATACAAACTAATTATTTATATCCTGATTATAAAGAAGAATTTAATTTCATTAAAATTAATATATAAAAGTGTTAAATATTTTATTTATAAAAGGGTTCCCCATAAATAGGTAGTAAAATTGCATTTTTGAAAAATAGTTCATTTATCAAAAAAATTTAATGTGTTATTATATTATGTATAATAAACACATTATATAGATATTAAAATTATATGGAGTATATGAAATTAAAAATACATTTAATACTATTCATAACCACTTTTTGAATTGCTAGTTTGATAAGTCAGGGTGTGCTCTAACTCGGTTTTGTGTGTAGAGCAAGCTATTGAATTACATTACAGAGATAATGTATTATGAAATCATGGGGTGTTACATTCTCACTTCCTTTAATAAACTACATCCCCACAATTTCAAATTGTTCTTTGAAAATAAAAGGTTAAAAATTGAAAATAACATTTTCAAAAACCCAAATCAGAAATTTGGATAATAAAATTTAGTCTTAATAAGAGTTAAAGGGAAATGAAAAAGTCACACGAAATTATGATATCGAAAAGGAAGAAATTTATTGAAAATAGAGACACATAATTAGAATGAAAAAAATAAATATTTATACAGTGTGATCGAGGTAATAAATCACAAACAAGTGAAAAATAAATGCAAAATTGAGGGCCACAAATCCATAAATCTATGATCATTTAAAATATCATCGATTAATAAAACATAGGTTATTAGGATTTCACATTTATGGTATTATGTTCCTTACCATAATTTTTAATAATAAATTTCATTATAGAATTATAAAAATTTAATACGTGACAAGTAGAGCTCTATCTTTTAAATAATTTCTACCACAAACTCATTTTTCACTCCAAAAGATAATAGAACTCAAAAATATTAAATTTATCTTAATAATATTATGTTTCATTAATAATTAATTTATAATTCATCTATAACTCCATTTAAAAAACTATATTATAAATACCAAGACATAATATAGGCCAGTGGTATGTGATGCTCCCTCATCGCCCTTTAGTTGCAGGTTCATGTTTCGTAGCCTTTCCAGATGTGATGTGTTGTCACCCAACCTCAGGGTTGTCCTATTTATAATAATAAAAAAGTAATATTATGAAACATTTTAGATTAAAAAATATAATCCAATGTAAAACAAAATAAATTCCAACCATTATACTTATCCGAAATACTTCTTCCCAAACTCACAATCCTTAATTTATTAGGATGGTAACCATAATGATTATATATATTTTCCACATAATAGCATCTGAATACTTTCATCAATTATTCTCATAAAAATGGTAACACCTTGAATTAACACAAATCCTTATTGAATACATTCATGTTCCCTTGTTTATTATGAAATACTAGATATACTCCTTAAATCAAAATATTTTGAATACACCAACAATGTTGGAATAAAATACAAATAATTAGTTTCAAGAATGTTAATAATACCCAATACACTTTTTCCATCTCAATTATCTATTATTCCAAAATTTATAAAATAGTATAAAGACCATATTAAGGTTTATCTTTCTCTCAAACATATAACATCCAAAATTTTAATGTGAAATTGTTTCACATTATATGGTACCATAAAATCTCAAATCCTTAATGACATAATACTATAATACAATCATTATATACACTATAATTATTATAACATTTACATTATTAATAAAATACTATAATGTCACAATTATATAATAATGACATAAGATCAATAATCATTCCTATTCATCTGTGGTAATATCATAACTTGATTATTATCAAATTGAATCATTTGGGGTATACTTTGATTATCTGGAAAATTATATTTGTAGTGTCCCAAATCCTTGAATATGAAGCATTGTACATTTGAAAAAAAAAATTATTAACATACAATCATGTACTACGTTTCCTTTTTTCCACACATATAAAAAAACACTCATTACCTTCAAGCATTTACCAAGGTGATTCATTCCACAATTATCACATGAGGGAAAATCCTTCATTCCCTTAATCCCTTTATCTATATTTTTCTATACCATACTATTCTTCTATTTCTTCCTTAAAATGTCATAGGACTCAGAGAAGTCATTATTTATCTTATTATCACGTGATATTATTTCTTTATATGATGAGAATACATGGGAGACTATTTGAATTCTAAACATTGGCGTAAGACCCTGAAATATTTGACCCTTATTACTCCTTGGATCATGATTATTACTAGAGTTATCATTCCTTCTACTGGGCTCCATTTCTAAATGAAAAAATACACTATAATAGATCATATCATAATATATAATCCAAAAATAGAAAATTTATCAACATTAATTAAATATTTTTACACATCTAGTCTCGTATTCGTAAAAACTATTTCCTTGTTAACATATTCACTCATAAACACTTCATAATTGTTTTTAATGAAAATTTGAATTATCCTAAGAATATCCCCTGAGTGTGTCACAACCAAGTGTAAATCACAGCCCTTTGTCATTCAGCAGTTCTCATAGGATTTTAGCTCAAAGAGGTTTTTATTGTGTTTTACACCTAGATACATTTGTGCCAGAGCTGCCTCTACCTTCTCATATTCAGACAGGTATGTATTTCTTGGAAAATTCACAAAATCTCTTTATAACCAAACTTCAAGGAAGTTATTATATACTAATCCACAATTTGTATCTTAGGGTAATTTTATCTAATCAGATTACATGTAAATGTATTTCCATGATTTTTGCTAAAATTTCTCTGATAACAACTGTAATGCCTCAACACAAGTTACCGAGAGTCTATGAATTATATTAATACATTGGCATGATTATAAGTAATCAAGACCCAAAGGAACGATCAGTTTAGCAGTCATGGAAAATATATTACTTATATTAATGTTACATTACAATTTCTAAAATAAATGACAACCAAAATAATATTTTAAGAACACCCTTATTTCTTAAGATTAACCATGCATATCAATCATAGTAAACTTCCCTAAATCTTGGAAAAAATAAAACATAATAAATGGGTGATCTTAAATGCTCACTAAGGATAACAATATAGACAAAAATTACATAACAAAGAATAAACATATAAGGAAATTTATAATCTTAAAATAAAATCCTTTTAAAGATAAACATCAACATAATATGGAATATATAAATCAGATAATTCCATTTACTTATTCACAAGGATATTATACTAATAAAATAACAACATATAATATCAATATATAATTTCATAATGATGGAATGTATAATATCAGACATAATAGCCACATAGTCAATGCCTTGTCTCAGGTCTACAAATACAATGTTATGTCCATGCCTTGTGACAACAAAATAATTTTCTCATGAGACCTACGGATGCATCAAAAATCTATACCAGGCTCCACCCATCAGTTACTAAGTCCAATGCATTCCTCATATGAAAATGTTGAAACATAACATAAACATTCATTTTAAAACTAGAATAAAAAATTTAATAACTTAACCATAAACCAAGAATGGTATAAAAATGGAACATCCACATTCACACATATCATAACTCATTAAATAAAATATAGAATATCATATTATAATAAATCAGCCTCAATCAAGAAAAATATCATATAATGGATATTGACATAGTTTAAAATGATCATTAAAACTCTTTGAGAGAAATATCTCTTTTGTAAAATCTTCTAAAAGTCACCCAATTATAAACACAGTCATTTAAAATAGATTTTTGAATCAAAATATATCATACCTATTAGATACGTTTGAATTTAATTGACATTTTAAATCATTTATGTCCATATAAATAATTACATAAATAATTTTTAAACATGGATATTACATAAAAATATATGTAAAAATAAATCATTAAAAAATTTGAAATTCTGATCTTACTAAATATTCCCTTCCAAAAAAACCATAAAATATTATCATGGATGAAATTTTCCAGAAACATGTACATGGGTGATAAAAATTTCCTAGTAAATATATACACATAAATAATCTCATTTAATAATGACATTGATGAATTAACCCTTTCCTTATACATTACATTAGTCAAGGATATGTTTAACATCTTATATAATGACCATATTATGTTATTAAATTATAAAAGGACGATATTAAGATTTATGATATCATACTAGATTCATTTATGGCTTTATACTAACCATTTAATAAATATTTCTATGTTAAAATAACATTTTGTGAAATAATTGATTTTATATCATTCGTATTTTAACTTGTTATTCTTGATCGTATATCATATATCATGTCATATTTAAATAGAGGATATAAAAAATTATTTAGGTATCATATATATTCAGAATATAAATATTTATAATAGTTCGATAATAGAAATAGAAAACACTGTTTTTGGGGACGGTCGGTCGTACGTATGCATAAACGTTGTTTCGGTTTTCATATCGTATTGAAAGGAAGTATGTGAATAAGATATGTGTGTGTGAGTGTGTGTGTGTATTTTCTTGTAGAATTAGTATTTCATATATTAAATTCTTATAAATAATTTATATTTTTATAATCATCATTGAATGGTGAACGTGAAAATCAATCTGATCACATTGTGGAGACGGTAAGCCGTACATACGCACGAGTGATCATATCATTTAATTGATGATAAATAGTATATAATTTGATTGTATATTATATATACATAATTACTAACATGTTATATTTATTATTTACATCAATTATACGAATTATTATACCCATCCAAATAATGATGTTTTGAATAACAAACTAAACCACGATGTTGAGACGGTAAGTCGTACGTGTGCAGGTATGGTAAAATTGTCATTCAGATGATAGATAGATTAATGAAAACGGTAGTTCCATATTTATAATAACATCAGAATGTGTATAGGTTACTAGATTTATTATTGTTTTGTGAAAACCACAAAGAAATGGAGAGTATAAGAAACAAATAAGGAGTGTTGAAATTGTTATTAATTTATCCAAAATTCAAAGAACCATGAAAAAAAAGAATATTTTCTTTAGTGGGAAAAAAATTTATAAATCCTACACTAATCATTTTGGGAACACATATTATAGTCGAATAGTATATTATGTATTTTTGATAGATGTAATATTCATGGTGAACAAGAAATCAGGTAAAGTTCTATTGTAAATAAAAGTTTTTTGGTTTTTTTTTTGAAGTATTTTCCTAGATATAAGTTAAAGGATAAATGACATGATTGAAACATATTTATAATTTTATCATATTTATATAGTCATCATATTAATCTGGTCATCGTATTAGGCTGGATAATCAGATTAGTGAAATCATATTGGGTTTTCAAAACTAATGAATAAAGTGTTTAGAATATTCTCATCAATATTTTAACATAGTTATATTTTACATATTGAGAAATAAAACTAAAAAAATAGCACTAGGAAATCATACATAGTATTATATCATTGTACAAGAATTTTATACCATGTTCATGGTATGAATGTGAATAGTTGATCATAAATTTTACATTTTGGAAAGTTGAAAAAGACACAGTACAACATGTTTAGTTAACAAAAATTTTAATACGTTATTTTTCATAGAAGTATCATAGACATTTTTGAATTATTTACATAGTGATATAATATTGAAAGTTAGTATGTTACTTGTTGAATTCCACACAAACAGATTTTCTTCTATTGTATTGTGTTTTATAAATCATTTCTAAAATATTCCAATGACATGTTTATTCTTGAGGAATAGTTAACCCTAAAAATTATTTGGTCATTATGGATATATGTATGAGTTTTTTTACAATGGAATGAAATCATTAATAGTAGATGAAGGATGTTTCATTAGCATAAAAACATAAAAGAAAATGATTTCAATGATTCCCTCCCTCCCCCTCTTAATGATACAAATATATATATTGGGAACATACAATTGATTTCAAAGATAAAGTTTTCATTTATTTAATATTTGTATATGTTTTGAAGAGATGTTGATGGATAATTTTAATTGTGTCAATAGTTATTGTATGCTATTTTTAATTCTAATAACAATAATGTATGGAAGGAAATAATTTCTAATTATATTATTTCAATCTTATATTATGTTATTTAAACATTAAAAGTTATTTTTCCTCTGATTAACGATAAATTTATTATTACAATAGTTGGTATGTAGAATCATAAGAATGATGGAGGGGCCATGAATGCGTTATTATCATGACTTTTTAAAGTTGATTTATAAGGGTAAATACTTTTTCCACATCCAAATATATATGGAAAATGTTGGAAAACATATATGATGGAATTACCGAATTGAAGAAGGGTTAATTTGAAATCTATAGGCTGAAGTATAAATATTTGAAAATCGAAGAATAAGAATCTATTAAGGGCTTCTTTATGTGGGTAAATAAAATTGTTTATGCTATCATATGTCATGGTAAAAAGTTATAGGATTCTATAGATATTGAGAAGTTCTTGATAAACCTTCATGATAAGTTTGGTGATAATGTTTGGTCATTGGAAGATATAGATATTAAAACATTACCTCTATATGATTTTCATAGAAATCTAATTAATTATGAACTAAGAAGGGAGAAAGAGATGAAAAAATTGTTCATATAGAAATTTCATTGAAGGATTGAAAAAAAAGAGATGTCAGTGAAATTATTACTGAACATGATGATTTTCATTCTAATTTAAAAAATGATGTATGTAAAAACATTGATGATATTTAATCATTTATTATAAAAACGATTAAATAGTTGTATTTAAATAAAAAAGAAATCCTCTAGTAAAATTATTTGAATGTGGAGCTGTTGGAAACTTCTCTAATAATTATCCTAGAAGATATAAATAATAGGATATTAATGAATAAGAAAAAAGAAAATGAAAATTTTGGATGAAACAATATTAAATGGATAAATGTTTTTATAAGGAATGATAAAAAAACATCAAAACAAAATGAATAAATTTTTATCAAAAGATGATAATGAAAAATACATTGATGGTGAATCCAAAAAATCTATTGAGTATATTTGTGAGAATACTTTTGTCTCAATAGTAAATAATGAATAATTCAAGAGCAGCAGTTCGGAAGAATATGAACCACGATTAGAATATCATCTGAAAGAATAATAAGAATAATTCCTAAGTAGATGAGAAGGATAGAAAAATAAGTAATGAAGTTGAAAAATTAATGTTCTATAAAAAACAAACAATAATGTTTTTTTAATTATAAATTATGGATTGTGAATGAAATTGAGGATTTTAATTTTTCTAATAAAAATAAAATTTTCATAAAGAACATTTGGATTTGAAGATGAGGAAAAAATAATAATAGTATGAATAAGTTTAACAAAAATATTATATATCTGAACAAATTTATAGAAGTTTCAAAAATATATAACTATATTGTTTGTGAATGTTATCATAAAGGGAACTAGGAAATGATCATTAAAATATACTATAAAATGTTGAGAAGAAAGTTTGAATTGTCTCTAAAAAGAAGAGAAACAGAAAAGTTATGTATGTGTCCATGAACAAAAAATAGGAATTAAAAAGTTTCTGAAAAAGTGAGGTCCAATAATATTTCTATATATTTTGAATATATAAATGTTTCTATTACTTTTTATTCTGATAAGGCTATAATGTTGAAGAATATTTTCATTTAAAATAATAGTGGGTGGTGGTTCACATAAAAAATATAACTAGGTTTCTAATAAATATATTCACAACTCTAGTATGTATGGATTTTTTAGGGGAAATTATTCATTCAATATCTAATGTTGGAATTGTGGTGGATTCAGACAAATGAAAAATATGTGTTTTTTCAACCAATAAAATTATTTTTCTTTTGTAGGTTATAGAATTAAATGTTTTATTGTTAGTCAATCATCTCAAAAAAAGATTTCATAGAATTAATTAATGAAGAAACCAATTATGTTTGGGGTGTAAATTGAATATATGTTTTAACCTATAAATACTTTTTTTGAAATATATGAACAAACTAGACATCATTCAAATGTTTTTACTAATTTTTTGAAATTAAAACCAATGAATGTTAAAAATTATCCCACGCAAGAGATGAATAATGAAAAATATCTTTTTGTAGGAACCTCTTTGAAAAGATAAAAAGGTTAAAGAACTTGAATTTTTAATAATCGGTGTTCTTATCATATGATATTTTAATTTTTTCTAAGAATTTGATAGATTATAATTAAGGAATAGTGACATTTGGTAATGGTTAATCCCAGATTTTAAAAGGTGTTGGATAAGCCATCATTGGGGGGAATATGATATACAAGAATGCTTTATATGATGATGGGATGAAACAAAACTTCATATTTGTTTCACAACTATTTGATGAGGGAAAAAAATATTTTCAGAATTTTTTTAAATGTGTGTAATATAGAATGATAGTTACTAGAGTCCAATGAAAAATGGGAACTTGTTTCATGTTGGTGAAATATAAAACTATTGAGAGTTGTGTATTGTAGAAGAGAATCAACTATATTCTAAAATGCTAATAAATATGTTTCAAATATACATTAGAATGTTATCAATGATATATATTATTTGAGATATTTTTGGTTTTCCTATAATAATAAATTTTAATTTCAATAATTATTATAAGGGAAACATTAAAAACATAGTGCACTAGAAATTTATCCTTTTTGATAAAATAACCCCATTTAATTATTCATTCTCAAATTTGTGGTCCAATTATAAAATAAAAAAAATGGTGAATATTACTTAAATCGCATTATTTTATGTCTTTACTTACATTACATGAGTTTTTTATATGAAACATAATTCAGAACATTTAAAAATGTTTATAATTACCCATATTAAATATGAGAAATAATGTGATTATACAGTGAATATGGTGAGAATTGATAATAATTGTGATGATAGGAATGAATAATTTTAAAATTATCTTGAGTAGAATAGAATTTAGTATGTCTATAGTTACATGTATATTCAAAAAAAATATGGGGTTTCTTAATAGAAGAGTAGATGTTAAGTAGAGATTGGGAGAACTAGGTCACCTTGACATGGTAGTTCTCATTTATATTAGAGACAAGCCATTCATACTACTGTATATATTCAAAATTGATGTTTCATTTGGAAAATTTCACATACTACTTCATATAAATTGTTTTATTATAAAACTTGATGATTGATGCACTTATAAATTTATGGGACACAATAAAATATAATGAAGAATAGTGGAAAGCTTTCAAAGTTTGAGCAGAAAGATGGAAATGGAATTTTTCATTGTTATTCTCTAGAATGAAGTGGGAACAGTTATTTCAATAATGAAACATGAAGATTTTTCTAGTCTATTGATGTGAATGTTATTAAAAATCATGAAGGTAATGATACTGAAACAAGAATGGAGGTTCAATAGGGTAATGCCTTTTTAATAACAATTTTAATAAATATATAGATAATTATAATCCCACTCAAGAAGAAGAATAAGACTCATATATTTATAGTGTTAAGGATGTACCTTAAAAATCTCATCCCAGTATGAGGAAGAAATTCCAAACTCAAAATATTATTATTGGTCAACATCATATGGTTCAAATAAGAGGAATAGAAAAATGTAATTACACATAGATATTTGTATTCAAATGTTGAGTAGAATTATGTGAACAAATATTTTGAGTATATTGAATGATTTCAATTCATGAATGAAGATCACAATTAGATTTTAAAGAATGATATATGAGATCCCATGCCTAATCTAGTTTAAACAATGTTATTGGTAAAAAATGGGGGTTTTATGAAGAATATTAATAAAAAAGTTGTACTGATGAGATGAATGCTTTTATTAGTATTTAAAAGTTACTCTCAAAAAAATGATGCAGATTCTGATTAATCTTTTTCTCATGTGGAAAGGATATAAATGATAAGAAATTTTCTTGCAGTAGATGCACAAAAAAAGTTAAAATATCATTCAATTATATGTAAAGTTTAAATTTCTTGAATAATGATGATGATGTGGAACTATATATTTAAAAACATTTTATATTTTTTGTTGTAAAAAAATGAATTTTAACTATATAGATTAAATATTACATGTATGGGATATAATATCCTTTGAGGAAATGATATTCAAAATTCGATACCTGCTTAAGGAATATGAGTTTTAATTAAGCAAGAGTTGATATAAATATATACATAAAAAATTTCGGTTGTCTTCCATAAATGTAATTTTTTGGGTTTTTTACATTATCATTAATAAGAATAATGAACTATATTTTGAATGATATTCTGAATAAATGATTTTTTTTGATATTTCTATGCATTGGGAAATGAAATAATATCTTGGGTAAAAAATTTTACACTGGAAGAAAAAATACATTTCTCAACAAAATTTTTTTTATGAAACACTTATGAAATTCATCATGGAAAGCAAAAAACTTGTTAACTCATTAATTTTAGAATTAACAATGTCATATATAGATGTAGAAGGATATGAAGTTATTCTGAAACAATTTATGAAGTTTTTTAGAAGTTTTTTATAATTGATTACCTCAAGCCAAAACATTTTTTTGTCGTTACCTTTTGTGAAATATTTTTATGTGATAAAAAAGATTCATATTATATTTGTATAAAAATTTATCTAAAAAACATCAAAGTAACAACAAATTTTGAATTAGGTTTGATAATAAATGATTGTATTCACTTGTTTTAGTATTTACAGGCTGATTGGACTTGAAATATTAATGATAGAAGATCCACATATGATGGTGGTTTATTTTTAGGGAAAATTTATTTTAGTTGTCACACAAGGATTAAAAAATTATGAAACTCTCAATATGAACGAATCAAATCTAGTTTCTACTATTCATGTTACTACCAAACATAGGTAGATGAAGACTCGATTAGAAGATTTACTTATTTAAATGAAGTTACCATTTCTCAGGGGTTTTGATTTTCAAAGTGTAATGAATCATAACAGGAATCTGGTAAAATTATATAATTAGAAACATAATAATATAAAATTTCACTATATCAATGAGTATGTCAATAAAAATTAATTGATGGTGGAATAAGTTAAAATATAAAAACATGTTTAGAAAATTTTTACAAAACCATTATTAAGGATCCATTTTCTAAATTTAAGATGAACATGAATGTCTAACCTACTTCTCATCAATGATTAGGTGATTTTTTACCACTATAATATTAACATTGTATATAGTTTTGAAGGGGAGAATTTTTTCATAAATCTATACTTTTGATATAATGTAAAAAATCGGATATGTGGGTATTCTATGAATCTAGAATTGTATGTGTGTTAGCTATTAAATATATTTACTACTATGGTTGTAGGATACAAATTTTTTTCTTCTAGTCAATTTTATGAAGTTTATAATGATTAAAAAGTAGTTATTGAATAAAATGTGAATAGGATCCACGATCACTTATTTTGGAAAACCTGGTTTTTTGGTAAATAATTCACGATTCCTACAATGATTTAGTTCATGTAGGTATTGAATTTTTAATAATTAATAAATATATTGAGGACAAAAAGATGAATAATTTATGAATCTTGAATGAAAAAAAATCTGTTGGGGTATAATTTTTTTGAAAAATCAGATAAGGATAATAATCAAACTTAGATATTTTCTTTTCATGTGAAGAAAGATTCCAAAAAATATAATCAAGTATAATTTATTTGGTGAAAATCAGGCTAACCAAAATAGTCATGAAATGAAACTCACAATTCGATAAAAGGCTAATCATATTGAGGAGAATCTTATTGTACAAAAAGGAACATTGAACTCTCCCAGAGTCTAGAATATTAGGTCTTATAATATTGTGTACGAATCTGAGTTTGTATTACTCTAATAAAAATACGAGGAAGCTTTGTAATCGTATAATTCTAATATATAATATGTATTATGTAAAACATGTATTTAATGATTGATACAATAATGGGGGAGGAAAATATTATTCCAATCGTATTCATACTTATCATAATCATAGACATTGTAATTCAGAATAGAAGGAATGAAATATTAATCTCCATAATATATGGGATATAAAATACTTTCTTCTAAAAGTCATAAAATGATTAATATGGATTCAATGTATTAAATTGCATTAATGAATTAACAATACTTGATGAAATATTAAAGATGATAAAAGTTGGTCAAAATAAAGATTTTATGTCTCATGATCTTTGTAATGAGTTCATCATATTCACATTTTTTGGATGTATTGGAAGGTTTATTAAAACAATGAGAAAACAATGGTAGTGGTTTTTGATAGAAATAACTTTAAATTTTTTAATATAAACACTTTTGTGGAAAATGTTGGTTTTGTTATACCAAAATCCAAAAGATATAAATCTTTTGAGATAATTTTTTTTTCATTTTTAAAAAGTGATAAAATATAAAGTTGTGAGATATCATTTGTATAATATTCAGTAGATAAAGAATAACTGTGATTTTTTAAAAGTGCTTTTATGAGTTGTGTCAAGAGACAACATATTACTGTTGATATCAGATCAGTAGTCTGAGTAAAAGAAGAAGTAGAAGCTCTTGAAGATATTTGATGGAATCTAATTTCTTCATTGTAATGATAAAATAAAAATGATATTCAATTCCATGAATCATAATGAGATGTCATATGTATTTTCTTCCAACATTTATTAGAGAGATACATAATGAATAATATTTTTAATGAACCTGTACTTTGATCATAATAATGAAATCAGGATTGGTGTATAATATATCATTTTTCTATAGAAATGTGATGAAGAAATATTTGTGGTAAATCAGAATTGAAAATTAGATTCATATTGAGTTTTTTCTAAAATATTAAATATATCAAATTCACTAGAGATACATTTTATATGGAGAATCATAATGAATGATTAATATTGAGGAAATCAGAATCAGACTGATATTTGTGAAGAAAGATTGTAGATGTGATGAATTTTGTAAAATATTTGAGAAGGTATGAGAAAAAATAGAAAAAATTGAGAAGCATTGATTATGTCATAATTATATCTTCAATTCATGGAAAAATGAAAATTTGGAAAATTTGGTTGAGTGGGAGACAATTTCATAATCCCACAAAAGACATTTTTTAACTATTATTAAAGAAAATTAGTTTGTGCTTTTCTAACAGATTTATTCTTCATGGTGAAAAAGGGAGAATGTAGAGCTCTAGATAGAATACGAGGATTTTTTCATGAAGAAATATTCTAGATATAAGATAAATAAAACAATACAATATTTTAAGATACATTTCATATCATAGTATTAATATATTCGTCATATTGGGTAGGATAATCAGAATGGGGATATAATAATGGGGTTTTCAGACTGGGGATGAATGCGTATAGAATTTTATCAACTGTATTCTAACAGATTTAAATTTTATATATTTTGAAATTTGATTTTAAAAATCATACTACACTATCAGATTGAGTTTTATAAGAATGTTCATGAATCAATTACTTCATTCCGGGTAAGAAATTGAAGAATAGTTTTTAGTGTTTAAATTTGATAATTTTTATGAAGAATAAAAATAACATGTTTTGTTACAAAATATTTTTTATATCATTTATTATTGAAAGATAACAAACACTATGGAATAGTTTACATAGTGAAACACGAGTGAAAGGAATTCCATTATTTTTGTATTCCAAAAAATGATTTTTTCTTCTTGTTGATTGTGTTGTATTGGATATTTAAAAACCATACAAATAATGTGGATATTATTTTTGAATATTAAACCTTGTATATTCTTGTGTTCATGAGGGTGTGTGTTTGGAATTTTTATGTATGGAAACAAATATATAATCGAAGGCGAAGGATGTTTCATTATAAGGAAACAGAAAAGAAAAATGTATAACTAATTTATCCCTCCCCCTACCATTGATAAAACTATCATGATAGGGCACATACAATCCACACAATGTGTTTTAAAATGGATATTCACTAAAATTATACTTGAAACATATCATATTTCTTCATTCTATTGAGACACATATTAAGGAAAATAATGTTTTTACTTAACAAAAAATAAACAATTCTTCTTAATGAATATTGTTTTTTACAGTATTAAGTGATCTCTGCTCATAGTTTTAATTTGTCCTAAATACATCTAAGATATACAATCACCATTAACAGTTTTTTCAACTCTCATCATTGGGGGAATGTCATATATGATGGACAGTGTCTAGAAGATTCAAATTCAGAATCTTCTTTACATTTATTTTATTATTATGATACACAAGAGCATATTTCATTGAAAATTTTTTGTGACATATTTTTTTGAGTGAAAAGGAACACCTTCAGTTATTCACATTATGATCATCATTCTTATTCATCAGACAAATCACCATCAGGTGATATCAGACCAATTAACTGAGACTGGAAATCTTATGCTTCAAAAACATATTTCTTCCAAAAACCATTTCTTGTATCATGAATTCTTCATGTCCTTGAATAATTTTAATATTTATATATAATGTTATATCATACATTGGTAATTATTTCAACATAATATCCTTTATAGAATCTTCATAATTTCAAAACCTCAATACAATTGGAAGAATCATATCTCTCCTATTCATTCTTATTTATGCTATCACAAGTCCCAAAAAAACAAGTATCTTTTGTAAAATACAAATATTAATGCATTGTCATGTTTTTATCATTGAAAATAATTCTTTAATAAGGATTCCCATTATGATCATCCATTCATTAAATAAAATTTTCATTTAAATGATCTATTTCATTTATTAATATTCTTTCTAATCATATAGAATTTTTTATTCATTTATATTCTGCACTCCAAAAAATGATTTTCATTCATACGATATTTTTTGATAAATGGAATCAATTTATTTTTTTTACAAACAAAAACAAAAATTGAAATACCGAATTCATTCAGATTTTATAAACATTATACATCTAACATGGTCCCAAAAATATCATCATTTGGTTTTTTCATCAAAGGTTCAAAAATCATAGAACACTATAATATAAACTATAGATTACTTGTCAACAATTATTTGCATATATAACCTATATAAATTTAAGAAACAATATTTATTTACAGTATAACCATTATTTGAAAAACTAGTAACCCATGAAACATCTGCAGACTTCCTTTTCATTTCCATCATTCCTATTAACAAACATTTCTTAAAACCACTGCAATTATTATAAATAATTGTTGCAAAAATTACATGTTGAAATCATATCTTACCCACAAATCCCTTACATATATGCTAAATTAAATTTTATCACCTATAAATGGATAGACTAATTAATAAACTTTATCCCTTGATAAAACAATCCAAATTAAAAATAGGAGAGGGGAAAAGTGGAATACCTCAATCTTGATGAGAATGAATTTTAATGTCCCTGTTCAACCTCATTTTCTGAATTGTTATATTTGGTAATGTCTTTGTTATAATTTTAGAAAATTATTCACTTTTAGGAACACACTCAACAATAAACTCATTCTACTCAACATTATTTATGGTGAAATGATAAATTATATTTATATTTTTTGAAATAGAATATTGTATCGAAATTTGGGAAAGTAAGATTTCACATTTATTATCACAACTCTATATCAAGAGTAACTTCACATCAATAAGTAACTCTTCCAACTATGTCTCAAGAAACATCTGTTGATATGTATATTCAATGGTAGAAAAATTCTCATCTTCATTTTTTCTAAGTGTTTCTGAATTTTGATTATTTTTATACTAAATCATAAAACTTCTTCTCAAATTGAGGATTCCACCAAATAAAGATCATATATCATAAAAAATTCCTACTTAATTAAAAATTTAATATCCAAAAAATAAATAACCTCTTTGATATCATACTTGATTCAAAAATTTATTATGACTTTGAAATTTTAATATTTTTTGGAGATAATAAATGTGATTATTTTGGATCTATCAAAAAATTTCCACAGAAGTTAATAGAATAAACAATGCCACGCCACGAGGAATTGATATATAACAAAATAAAAATAACTTTTTTATAAATAATTAGGTTAAATTTCCTTTCCTTCTCCACATTTTTAAATAATTGTTCCCATTAAAATTGTATGGAATGTGGTTTCAAATTTTCACCACATGAATTATTATGATCTTCCATAACATACTTTTCTTGTGATAGAAAATTTTATTTCTTGTCTTCTAATATTTGTAACCAAAAAATTTCATTCATTTATCCCAAAATGGACACCTCAAATATGTTTATACTCCCTTCATAAAATCTATAACATGTTCTTTCATCATTACCATTAATAGTAATTTCATTAACATTAAAAATTGTGATATCAAAAATCTCACGACTTTATGTGATATACATATAGTTATCAACTATTCATTTCATAAATATTATCACCCACATGAATGTATCCAACATGGAATAAAATTCCCTCAAAACTTGTTGTATCCCCATTGCACATATAAAATTTATTTTTTTCCTAAAAAATCCACATGGTTGTTCAATGTAAACTTCATCATCATGATCAACATTCAATTATATTGATTTCAAATCCATTTGAATAAAATCATAAAATTATTTTGTAGAAAAATAATGAAATATTATAATTTATTTATCCATATTATTAATAAAAAATATTAATCAATGTTTATGCCTTCAATTTTTGAGTAACCTTTTACCACTAATCATGCATTGTTTTTTATCACATAACTATCTTCATATACCATGTTCCAAAAAAACTATTTTTTAACAAAAAAATGTTTTCCATTTAGTTTATTTAGGAGTTACCACATATCATTATTTTCAATATGATGTAGATCTTCATTTGAACAATTAATTATTTTTGGATTCTCAAAAGTTTATTCAAATCATTAATCTCAACATAGAATTACGAAGAAGATTCTGCAAAAGCATTTGATCGCCTTCATTTTTGATTCATTTGATGTTGATCACCAATAATTTTCTTATCTTCCACTTTATTCCTCAACTAAGGATTTGATTTTAGAGGTTCTTCCTCATCCCTATAATCTATTAACTATTATTCTTCTTCTTGAGTAGGTAATGAACTATGAGAATCAGTATCATAAGTTTTAGAAATTATTTCATTCTATTTATCTTTCTTATCTTTGTTAGTCGGTATATATTAAATAGTTTTTTAAAAAACCATCACATAAATAAATACAACTATTTTTCTGGGATTTTTGTTCAAACATTTGTATCCTCCACCATATAGATCATTAACATGAAAAATTACATCTTCACCTCTCTATTCAAACTTTCATAGGATTCCACATTTATATTTGATGATGCATGGACATATAATAACTCTTATATGTTTCAAAAACGGATTTTTATAATAAAAAATTTCAACTAGCGTCGTATATGAACATGGTATGTAGAAACATTAGTTTTGAATATATAACATAGTTCTCATGGATTTTCATCAAAAGTCATGAGAGAGACCATGTTCATGTAATATTTTTTTCCAAATTTACACTATCATTTTATTATTCCTTTTATAAACACAATTTAGTTGTGGAATGAATTGTCTGTTGAACTCATGTGAAATTAATTTCTTCTCTTGAAAACATTTAAATTCTTTATTATTATTTTTAACATCATTATATGTTCTCAAAATCATTATTTAATACTTACATACTTTTTTATATTTCATGATAACAATTTTATTTATTTTATGGCATCCAGATTATATTTCAAATATATAACACAAGTAATCCGAGTAAAGGAATAAATTAATGCGATGACATATTTTTTCCAATGAGTTGTTTGTCTTCTAATTTTCCCACCAATCAACTAATTAATATGATCCATGGGATATTTTTTACAAATATCATCATTCATATGTACTGATTTTGAATCCTTTCTGATTATATAGATAGTGTAATACCAATCTAATTTTCTTGACATATTAGGATTTCCATGGACACTATCCTAAAAAGATAATTTTCCCATTCTCTCGGATTCATTTGAGCCAACAATTTCTTCCATAAATAATTATATTCCACCATGCTTATGTAACAAGAGTTTTGAACCTAAAAAACATGGAATAAATATCATTTTGTACATTGGTTTTTATAACTACTTTCCATCTCCCTTAATTTTATCAAACAACTAATATTTTCTATAAATAACATTGTTAAATTCCTCAAAATGTTGTGAAACACTTTTTAGGTTTTTTTCATCCCATAGAAAAACATATAGACCATGGATTTTTAATTTTATTTCCCAAATAATTTTGATCCAACACTATTGATTATTGGAGATTCTTCATTTTCAAATTCCAATGTTACTTTTTTTATGTTGTTCACATTAATTAAAAACATTAAGTCTCCTAACATATGGCATGAAAAACCATTATCAATGTTCCATGGTCCATATCCTATTATATATTTTAGATATTTCTTAACTATATAATCATTTTATTTCTAATTACAATTCTTAAAAACAAGATTCTATGATTTATTAACAATCTTTTAATATGCTTACAATAAAATTTGACATCCTTAAGAAAGATGTAATGGTTTTTTATAATCATTTAATAATAATTTCTAGAGTTCGGAATATATTTTCTTCTTCTAGTCCAGAATTCTTAGATTTATTCAAAACAACCTTTTTATATGTCTAACTTTGTAATTATGGACACCCGATCAAACTATTTTCTATATAAATTCTGGAAAAGTTTTAATTTTGTGGTTTAAACCAACACAAATTTTCTATACACCTAAATGCACCAAAATACCAATAGCATGCACAGAAAGAATATTTCCCTCTCATACTTATACACTTCATGGAGTTGTTACCATGTTTCTCCGAAGCCTTATTATAAATACTTTATTGACCAACAACCTTTCTATTATCAACCATAATCTTCTTTTTCAGCTCATTTTTCTTTTCAACCTTATCAAATCTAGTAGTATTTGAAACTCATTCAGACACTAGCTTTTTATAAACTTCTGACCACTCCACATTGATGGTCATGGCCACATATTGAACATTAATAGCTTTCTATTTCTAAGAAGAATTTTTTGTTTTCCTATAACCCATTGATGGTTATTTTTTATCCTTATCATGATTACCATGGCTAGAACAATCACTTAAATTATAGATAAAATTATTGAATCTTATAACCCTATATTTAATAATAGATTTTTTGGGCAAAATAGTTTCATATATTCATTTATTTTCATCAAATATACTTTCATATGTTTATTATGATTATTTTCATTCTCAATAGATTTATTCAAATAATCCAAATGTTCCACCAACTTAACCTTTTTCTCAGTATAAAATTCCTTTCTATTTATTGAACATTAATCACCTTTTATCTTGTAAACTTATTTCTCATGCCTCACAATCAATATCATATATGATTTCAATTATTCATTCCTATGAAATTATAATTAATTTTTTTCTTCCTCAGAATGGCTTCTTATAAACTCTTAATTGGTCACTACAGCACTAACAGTATATTCTCCAGCCATCTCAGAATATTTTTTAGTTTCAGCCTCCCTATCTTGTTCTTTTTCAATATTAATTTTAAATATCACAATTTGGATTTAAATATTATTATATTGTTACCTTTAGAATAATATTTATCCTTTTATCCTTATTTATTCTAGGATTATCTCTTCTTCCCATGATCTACCTCTTTTTAATATCCTTTATTAATTCAAAGAAATTTGACAAAATGTTCCTAACACACCAACATTTAATGAATTTCTAGGGATGATTCCCTCTATATTTACATATACCACTTATCACTTTTTAAAAAAATGATTAAAATTCATCAATACTTTTATATAACTCAATTTTTTAACAAAAAACATTGGCTTCATCATTAATAATAATATACTTTGAGATTTATTTCATTGTTTCCTTGGAAAGAATTTCACTCTCAATATTTGTTTTTTACTTTAATATATTTCTCCTTTATAATTTCATAAGTGATTATAGTGCTATAAAAATCAACAAAAGATAATGTTTAAGGATTTATTAATCCAAATGAAGAATCAGTAGCATCATAAATTTCCTGAATAATTCACATGAACATTTCAAAAACTCTGGAATCCTATAACTTTTCACAAAGACTTCTCTCAGTGCTGACAATGTCATTCATCCTAGTAAAAAAGTCACCAATATATTTGTACTCAACTATATTGTGATGTACATACTACAACTTATATATATTAAATATTTCTTCTTTAATTTTTATTGCCTTCGTGGATTTTTTTACATTATTCAATATAACTTTGGTTGTTGAAACATCGTTTACTCTTACAAAACACTTCCAGAAAGTGGCGAGAGTGAAGAATTTTTAGCCATTCCATAATTATAAGATATAGATAAATGAATATATTATATAGTATAAATAAAATAAGTAAACATTCTATCCTTCCAGATATGATTTTTATTACTATAGATGACTGTCGTACTCTTAGTGTTTGTATAATTTTGATTCTCCATCAAAAAATACTCTTCAAAGTTATAGATAATTGAAAATAAAGGGAATATTTAGTTATAATACCACTGTTACTTCCCAAACAAGACCATGTATCACTGAGGGGGATAGGGGTGACTCTATGATATCTCATTTCTTTTGAGATTATTTATTTCTATAACAAGAATCCCCTCCCGTTAATGAGTTATCACTTTTTTTTAATAATAAAATCACAAATATATATAAACATATTTATTTACAAAGTTCACTAATCAAAAAGAGTATTTATGTCCTCGGTATGGTATAGAAATAATCCAATACTAGATAATTATTTAAAAAAATCATTTTATGTGGAATACAATTGGTAGGATATGCCCTTAAACTAATGCAATAATATTTTCAATAAAAAAGTGCATTTGATTAATTTTTAATTAAGTGATTTAATATAATTTGTGAAAAATGTCTAAGAAAAATCTTATTGTCACTCCTTTTCAACATTCACAAATATTTTCATAGAAAAATTATTTACATTCTTACCAAGTAATAAGAATAAAACTTCTCTTCTTCATAATAATAGTCAGTTGAATTTTTTATTCTGATTCCCAAGAAAAATTACACAATATGAAAATATAAATACTTGTATAACACTTCTAAAAAAAATTTATCTTGTTCTGTATCATTCCGTAAATCCTATTATGATTCCACAGTCTGATCTGGAATATATAAATATGATTTTTTTCCCTTCCATGGTTTCTTATTTTATGAAAAATAATCCATATGAATTATTGATCTAGAAAAAACTTCTCAATATAATTATTTAGCACTATTCCATATTTCTATAATATTATATCCATGTCATAAAACAACATGTACTTATTCTTTTTATTGGATAAGAAAAAGCTGTTTTCCTGAGATTCTGAAAATATTTCCCAATCAAACATATTCTATGAATGAAAATTATTTATTAAATATTTGTTGAATATTTCACATATTCAATTCTTATAGCTTCATCTATAATATTTGGAATCATTAAAACTTAATATCATTTCATTATTTAATAACAATCTTTAGTTTGATTCTAATTTCCATACTAATTTCTTCATTATGATTGATGAATTTGGTCACTCATGTTTTCTTGACCGAGATGGAAATAAATCATTTCCAAAAGAATATCACTACAATGATCTATAAAGGATGCAGAAAATGAGAATCAGAGGGCTTCCCATTATGATGGAATCACTTCAACATCAGGTTCAAAAATTCATTAGAATCTGATCTTTTATTGACGACATGTTTACAATTTCATTAAAAAACACTTCATGATCTCCCATAAAAAAAATATGGAGTATATTTTGAGAAATATACTTATTCTTATTTACCTCAAAATGGTGATCCTATGTCTGAAGATTCTATCGATGCCATCTTGGGTCTGATTAATCTGTCATTGCTTTAGCCTGATGGATCATCATTTGCTTCAGCATAATGAGTGACAACTCTTGGTTTTTGATAAATATTAACCAAAATGAAACTAGAAATATATCATAGTTCTTATTTATCATGACCAAATGGTTAAAGAAAAATTTTTCCCACGTGAAAAAAAATAAATAATTTAACTTTAATGATATTTTTTAATACATTGATGATTTATCCCAGATCCAATTTTTCATCTTTCCCAACAATATATAACAGAACAAATATCCTTCATCAAATTTTTATACCTCAAATGATTGGTGTAATTTTGTATCCAATGGAAAAAATTATAGTAGGTTGGGGTTTAGAAAGTTATTCTTGTATTCTAATTATGATAGTAATAAAAATATTTATATGAATATTTGTTTCTTTTGACTTTTTGGTCTTATTGAAAACCAACACATTCAGTTTCTCATGTCACGATCAACCTTTCCATACATTAAATAATTCAACATATGGTGATCTCAAACTGCAGAACTGAGACCAGAAATAATCAGCATTTTATACTTAATACATCCAAAACATTTATTAATATCATGACTTCATCGTGACATTTATTACGATTATGATCTCTATAGCATATTTTAACTTTTATTCGGATGTATTAAAACTTATTATCCTCTCCCTAATATTCTCTATTTTGATACTTCAATAAGATTGGTAGCATCAAATTTCCCCACTTTTTATAAGGATATCATAATAATCTCTAAACATAAAATGACATTTTTTAATTACACAATAGAAATGAATCATTAGGTTTTGATTGGATCTATGAAAACACTAGAAAATATTCTCATTATGATCTTTCTTTCATTCAGAACCCAATGTAATTCCATAAACCCTTTAATTTAAAAAACTTATTACCAATATGTTGGAATTTCTAAATAAATTATAGTTTCAAATCATAAAAATAATGGTTTTGCTTATAAATTTTGACAAACATAAATTATTTCATTTCTTTTTTACAATAAATGACAACACTTAAAATACAATCATTTTTCATCTTACAATAAAAATTTGTTATCCAATTTGTCCCAACACTCTATCTTATATTACAAACATTACATTTTCTATAATGATATGATTCCCCAATTTTGTACTAAGAGTCAATATTTATTCATGTTCTATGAGGCTTCATCAGAGGCTGACAACATCCTCTTCGTGTTTGTTAGTATATTTTATTTTATCTGATGATGTGTTTTTCAAAATATCAGTTACCATTTTATATTTCTAGACATTGACGTTGTTCTTACAAATAATTTCAGATTTCCCTTTCCTTAAAGACTTAGAAATTTAATTTTCTTTTATTATCTCTAAGATATCTACTTTTATCTACTACATATAGAGTATTCCATAATGAAATTATTTTTTGGGTTTCATTATATCTCTAATAATATCTCTCCTCATGAGAACCTTCGAATTCATCCAATATATTAACTATTACTTCATATTATTCTTTAGTATTGTCACATTCTACAATTTTCATAGAGATACCTATAACTTGAACCACATCATTTTACCTATATTCATTGATGTTCTCTGTCTCTTTAACCTCATATTCTTCGGAACAATCATTTTATTAATAATTTGAATTATTTTTTCCAATAAATTTCACATAGTATTTTTCATACCTTTTATATAGGTTAATGACTTATTAATGAGAATTTAAACTACATCATTGTCCTCATATTGAAACATATTAGGGTTCCTTACTGTAAGATTTTGATCATTTCCACTTCAAAATCATACAAGTGGGATCTTCTAAATGGGCATTCTTTTTCCTCATTATAGATCCACTGAAAGGAATGAAATGAACTCATACATATCTTGTTCATATTTTCCATCCTAAATAGTGATCATTTTTTCAAGACTTGAATGAATCCTATTTAGACTTCTCATTTTCTAGGGACTTTTTACAATCATTTATCATCTTGTATAAAAAGAGAACAATGTAGACTATCAAATGTCAAATACATTAGATCATTATATTCCCAAATTGATAATTTTAGATTGGACTACGGTCAAAGTCATATCAAGTTGATCTTACCAATAATTAAAAATTCAATTACATATCCACGACCACACATGTCTTCCACATAAACATTCACTCATTCAACGAATGATTCAATTACATTTGTGATTTAGACAACATTTTTTTGGATTTATAGCCTTTGAAATAATCCTTTATTAAAAAAATATTTGTTAAGAACATTCTGTTAGGTCAGAATATACAAAATATCACAATCATGGGGGGTATATTATTTCTTTTCAAATTCTTCCATGAATTATAGATTTTGACACCATTGGTAATTTATGAATATATTCAGGTTTTTTATTCTGTATGAGAATATGTAGTAGATAAACAATAATAAATAAAACAACTTTTTATATTTTTTTCAAGTAACAATGATATCTTATTCCTCTCTACCAATCACACTCTCATTTTTATTCATGTCCCTTGCAAGAATACCATATAAGAAATTAATACAAAAATAGAAAATATAATTAAAATATCATGCTTCGTAATTCTATATCCACAAAAGATGCATGATTGATCATGGAAATTCAAATTTCTATTTTCCAAGAGAGTTGTAACTTCTACTAGAAATATGAAATATTTTTTCTGATAAACTTAGTAGTTTGAAATAATCAAAACAATCATTGAATTAGACATTGTTTATGAATTGACCACTTCAGTAATCTCATATTCAAAATTCGTCCTAAAAAACATTGACTTTGAGAACACAATGTAGGGTCGATCTATGTAATGTAGGGTTCCCTGGCATAGTGTATGATTCATTTTAATAGTGTACAATTTATTTACATAGAAAATGGATCATATTCATCGAAAATGGTTCTTACCAAAGTATAATTCCACAACCATAGATTCATTTTTAAAAACATAGTTAAAATTTATTTTATGGATAATGATCCATACATTTATCCTTGTCAGTATATAATCCTGAACATATAATTGATTTACCATACATTCTTTTTCTGAATTTAGGGTATAAACTATAAATCCAAACTCTAATGTAGGGTTCTGATCAATATGCATGTCAATTTTTTAAACGAATTGATTTCTTACCGAACACAAAATCATTAGTTTATCATTGGATTGAACTCATCCACAATAGTTTTCTTTTTAGCATAATGTAGGAATGAAAATAGTGTTTCTATAATCATTCTCGTAATGATAAATTTCATTAAATATAATGTAAACTCTAATAAATCTCCATTATGAAAAAAATTATTAGTTTACAATCAGGGGTATTTTTTTAAATTCAAAATTATCATAACTAATAGAATATTTTTGAGACAATGCATGCCAAAAAATCCCACTTTTTTGGATGATCCCAAAACCCATAGAATAATACATAAACAAAATTTCAAAAACATTATAAAACGCAAAAGTATATATAGAAAATTTATTGACATTCCGATTTCACAAAATTATTTTTATAAAGAAAAAATTTTCAATATAAAAATGTGTGGTTGAAAATATTCTCTTCCTTTTATGATATAAAACAAATGGATAAAATTAATAAATTAAAGAAACCATAGTTAACTTAGAACATAATAATAAATTAACAGTTACTAATTCTAGCATAAGGAAAATAAATCTATTATTTGATGTGAAGTATTAAAACTAAATAAAAATAAAAAATTATAAATACAAACAAACTGAATTTAAATAGAAATTAAAATGTTTAAATATTTATAGTGAAATCCACAAACAAAAAGGGTCATTAAAATTAATGGTTATATTTTAGTTTTAGAAAGGACATAGGGATACTATGAATGTGGATGGGCATGAACTACACTACTAAGATAAATCTTATTTAGCAAGAGGATCTGAAAATGGTTGTTGAACACTTCTGTCCAGGGCTGATATAGCCTCCTTGAAGCATTTCAAACATTCATATTTTCTACCAAATTTATTATTAAACACGTATTCGTATATTATTATGACTGAATAAAAGAAATCAAATTGTCTTTAACTTCATTAATCACTAGTCCCAAAAAAGACGCACTCAAGGATTGGTGATTAATCAGATGCCTCAGATATTTAAAAAAATATAAATAGGGGAATGCGATCACACTAATGTGTGTGTTTCTTATCATTAAAATCATCCAAAATAATGGAGGTTTCTCTAAACATGAAAATCAATTATTTTCATGTCTATTGAGAAGAAGTAGACACATGATTTCTTTCCCTAAAAGAATGATACTATATCTCTATCATAAACTTAAATTCATAAAATTCAATATTCTTGATAGGATCATCCATTAAAAAATAAAACATCATGAATTCTTACAATAATCACTATAATATCTCCAAAAATGATATTTTTATTGATTTTTTTTAATGATGGTTTTGAGCTTCAAAATCTGATCTCAGTTCTAAAATAACATTGTATTCATAAATTTTTTCTTCTCACATCAAACCGTTAAATTAAAATGAATTATAATCCCCCAACATCTATATTTTTATAACATGAGAATTATACTTTGAATTATAAGATTCTAAAGAATTAGATATTACTTTATCATCTTCAATTAAAGCTAGATTGGGCTCACTATCTCTTTCTGGTTTTTTCCCCAAATTAGATCCTCACAATACACCAGGATCAGGAACAATATGATTTCTAGGGTCAGGGATATCTTTCCTATAATTTTCTTGACATTGAGACTCATGTTAAACATACTCATTCACATGAGCCTCACTCCCATATTATCTTTGATCACCAGGTGGAGTCGCATCCACTCCTACAACAACTAATTCAAAAAAAACCTCTGGAACATTCACTAAAATTATTTTTATTTAATGAATAAGATATTCTTCAAGGATTGATGTTCATTCATAATCAAGCCACTGATGAACTAATCCAACTGAAGAGATCACTCTTCCTCCCTTTGAGCATATTCTAACAAAATATTTTGCTTCTCCATGCCAACTGAATGAAAACTATTTCATGATTTGATCCAGAAAAGATCAAGATTCTTCATTGATCCAAAGTTCAATGTGTTGTTGTGATGATATGATCTACTAAAAACAAATTCTCAATATTCCCTTTTCTTCTTAGAAAGAAATAATGAATCCTACAATAGGGATAATTCCCAATATCCATATCTGCATGAAAAAGTGGTTTAGATATTTTAATATAAACTATGAAAAATTATATCTAACATTGTTCAGTAACTAAATCATGATATACATGTCTATGTAAAGGACATTACCAAGCTTCGTATTCTAAGGAAATACTCTAGATTGAATAAACATAATCATCATGTAGTAGTTAAGATATTTTTATTGTATATACAATCTTTATTATTCTGATTCCAACAAAAGAAAACATATACTCTTTATATGCATGTCTTCAATAATATGTTTGTATTAAATTAATCTAAAACTCCCATTCTTATGGAAAATGAACAATATATTCCACTTCTATTGAGGATGATGAAAAATACTCATTATCAATTAAAGATACAATATTATCTTAATAAATACTTATATTGAACAACACATTTTTACTAAATTCATTTACTTATATTTCATAAACCATTTGAATATTATCTTAGGAATGTTTATAAACTAGAACTTGAAAATGCATCGCTTCCTTTAGTGATAGATTTGTTGAATTCGAATAAAAAAATCTATTACCTGTTATTGCAACAACTCAATATATTTTCCTAATGCATAGAAATTATTATCCACATCAATATCCATGGATAATTATAGAGTTTCTTTCTATAAAGGTTCCAGGACTCAAGGAATTGAATGTTCAAGGTTTTCAGTAGATGGTAATTGAAAGAGAAAGAGGTACTGTGTAAGCCAAATTGATGTTTCATAGAGGAGATAATTGGAGAAGGAAAATTTTATTCTATCACCGAATGAGGATGTACTGATTATGATATTAATTAAAAAACAATATTAAAAAATGAAATGAAATAATTTTCAAAAAAAATAACACAAAATCAAATAAAATTTATTAAATGAAATGTACTAATATAAAAATTGATAAATTGAAAATAAATCAGAAGTAAATTACTTATACTCATGTATTTTTAAATTCCCCTTAATAAAATTTAAACTAACACTTGTAAGAGGTTTATTAAAAATATAAGCTAATTGATATTTGGTATTACAAAATTTTAAATATATATCATTTCTATGACCATGATCTTTAAGAAAATGATTCCTCATATCAATGTGCTTAGTTTATGGAAGGATTAAAGGATATTTTGAAATATTAATAGGAATTGTATTATCACATAAAATAGAAAATAAAATAATGTTTGGTCCGAATTCTAGTAGAGTTGTTTCTTCCAAAATACTTCGGTACAATAACTACCATTAGATAGATATTCTACCTCACAAATTGATAGAGAAAATCAGTGTTTTCTCTTATAAGTCCGTGAAAATAAATATTATCCTAGAAATTTAAATGTTGTGGAGGTCATATTTATATCTAATATACAACCTCTAATTTCAAAATATGTATATGAAATTAGATTAAAATCGGAAATTTTGTGAGGATAAAGATATAGAATAAGAATTCCCATTAAATATATAAAAAAATTAAAATTAGAAAAATTGTACACTTTTGGATTTGTTTTATATATAACAGAAAGATCTAAAGAAACAATAATATCTTGTTTTCTAATAGTAAGATATAAAAAAATACAAATCGTACCACTATATAACTTTTTGTCAACTTGTTTTCCATCATCATAAAATTCAGGTTTTTTATTATTACAAATCAGAGATATATATGTATTGATGTTCTGATGGATAGACTTTTTCAAAAAATTAATAATATAATTAATTTAATTTAACACTTTTCCATAATATTTTTTGATAAATTTTAAATCCTAAAAATAAATTTAGGTCTCCCATAATACAGATTCCAAATTATCTTTGAATTAAATTTGAAAAAAACGAAAAAATATTTTTATTAGTTGAACTAAAAAAATATCATCAATATAAATTTGGAATAATAATTTATTAATAAAACCATTTCTTGAAATCAGTTGGGTAATTCAATTTGACAATAAATACATATTTCATAAGAAAAGAACATAATCTTTCATTCAAACCTCAATGAACTTGTTTATGTCCATGGAGAGAATTAGTATGTAATAAAAAAGAATTCAATTTTTTCATATTTTAAATACCAATGGGTTTTTGAGGATAAACTTCCTCTATTAAAGAACAACTTAAAAATGAATATTGAACAACTATCTGATATAATTTTAAATTCATATGAGATGCATAATATAAAATGATTAGAATGGATTCTAATATAGCTACTAGGGTAAAGGTCTAATCATATACTATATCTTCTTCCTGATAATAACATTTAGAAAAAATCTAGCTTTATTATTATTAATGATCCCAAGATCAACCTGTTTATTCCTAAAGACCAAATTGGATCTTAAAAATGGATAATTGGATGGTCACACTTTTAGTTCCCAAATATTTTTTCTATTAAAATTCATTATCTCTTCTTTCATCGATAACAACAAAATTTTATCTTCTATAGATTCTTCAATAGTATTAGGTTTTAACTATGATAGAAAAGAAATAAAATTCATCTAGGTTTTCTACACTAATCCTACTTCTAATTTGTTGGTCTAGATCTCCTATAAAAGTTTCTAAAGGATGGGTTATAAGGGTTCTAGATTCTCTTGGAAATACTCCTTCAGGTTCATTTATTTCATATTCTTATAAAATGTAATGAACTTTATCAATTTTTTTTAAGGGTTTCATTTCTCATGTTATCAAAATATTCAGTGACGTTATTATTTAATTCATCCTTTTTAATAAATCAGTCAGTTTCTTCAATATTGGTAGGAATTGATTCTTTAATAATCCTTGACTTGTTTTAAAACACTCAATAATCATTAGAGGTAGTGTAACATCCCAAAAAATATTCCCTCATGTGTTTTTTATCATACATACCAATGTTTTCTATCGCATTCATGATTTACATATTGAATCTAAATACATTAAACTATTTTAGTTTGGCTTTTGTGTTATTCTAATGTTCATAAGGAGACTTTTTTAAAATACTCTTAATTAAAACTCAATACATTATATAATAGATTGTGATTATATATTCGATCCAATGATAGGTAGGATTATCATATTCCTTCAATATATTCATATTCAATTACATAATCGTTTCTTTTCTCCTTTCATTGATTCCATTTTTAGGTGTTCTTTAGGAAAAGAAGGTAGGTTAAATAAGAATATTTTAGAAAAAATTATTAAATTGATTATTCTAAAATACTCCAACATGGTCACTGAATAATGAAATTATTTAAAATCCTTTCTCATTTTTATTAATTTCAAAAAATCATTCATAAAATATTAAAAACATAAATTTTTAGTTTTAGAGAAAAACCCAAGTAATGATATAACAATCATCTACAAAAAATAAAACATTTAATTTACCAATCAAAATTTCTATCATCGATGTTCTAAACAAGTCCATGTGGATTTTTTATAATGGTTCAGATGTGTCTATTTTGTTAAGAGATTTGAAAAAATATTTCTAATTCTTTCAAATTTATCATGCAACACAGAATCTGTCGTTGTCAAACATAAGAATTGGAAAATAAAAAACTAAATATTTTATAGACAATTTATATATAACATATATAAAAGTGTATGTGCCTTTTATTCCAAATCCATGATTCAATTATCTTAGTAGTTAAACAATTTACATTCTATTTACACAAGGAATCTAAATACTATGTCTTATAATTTTTATTTCGTTGTCCTCTAATATTATGAAACATATTTATAAACACAAAGCATGAACTGTTAAGAAAAATCTACATAAAAACCATCATCACACTGTTTATAGATATTTATATGATTGTTCTTTAACCCCTAAACATATATTTTTTTATTGATTTATATTGACTTTGGATCTCTAAAAATTCCAATAAAAACTATTTTTCATTTAAAATTTTAACCAAATGTTAAATGGACACCATCTATTTTTGTCAACATTAGAAAATTTGATGGATCTAAACCTATATGACAGGAATAACCAATGTCTTTATACTTTATAAATTTTTTTTTGTATTTCTTATTACCTGAAAATGTATTTATAAATAGTAATATTTTGGTACACATATTTTCTTTTTCCTAATAGTGTTGTCTAGAAAAGATCTATGAATCTAGATCTTCTTTGATTTTCCATAACCCATATCATTTGTTGCATACAAACATTTGGAAATAAAATATCTTCTAATTACACAAATTTGAGATTTTTTTAAATATTTTTTATTTTTGACATGTCCCTTTTTCCCAAAATGATAATATGATGTATTTTATGAATTGGGAACAATTTATTTTTTATACAATTTTTATATATCACAATTGATTAAGATTCCATATCATTCAATTTTAGTTACATTATTTGTAAGAAACTCATTTATGATATTTATTCCATTAGTAATGATAATAGCAGTAAATTTATAAGTTTCTAATTTATCTTATAATGACTTTATCCTTTTCTCATGATTATCACAATATGTTGAAGATGATTTAAATTTATCAACTAACTCATTATGTTTTTTAACATAGTGTCTTTTCACTTAAAAATCATTATGATGATTTTTAGGACTTTTCTTTTGTTATTAGAGAATCATATTTTCATATAACATTGAATACTCGGAAAATAGTTTATAATTTTAGAAAATACTAGTTTTAGAATCTGATGAATAATTAGTTTGATCCTTTTTATCATCATCATTTTCCATAATTGACATGTAAGATTTTAGATTTTATTTTGTCTTTTATGAATAAAAAATTAATGTTATGTTGGAGTCTTTATATTCACTCAATGTATCATTCATTCCTCTTTTTCTATATTCTCATTATCAAAAACATTTTTATCTCTTTTTTGGTGTTTTTCATTTATATTTTAGTCAAGGAAAGTATAGTTTAATATGCCTCAATTTATGGAAATCATAAGAACAAACTTTTCTTGGAAATTTATCATCTCTCCTGAAGTATTATATAAATACATTTCCTTATTATAGAAGATAATTAAAATATAATTTAGTTTATATTATTCCATTTTAGAATCATATGAGCTTGAATTATACAATTCATTAACTTCTTGATTTATTTTTATATTGTACTTCTCAGATGTCACCATCAAGGAAGGGTTTTCATTCTCTAGTATAATCATAACATCTTCACCTTCATCATGAATTTCAGCTTCAAACATCATTATTACCGCATTTAGTTATTTCTTTATCAGGTCTTTGACTGGTTATTATTGTCGAATAGAAATAGATATTCCATTCAATTTTGAGGGATGAACAATGAGTACTTTTAATTATTGATCATATTGTTTAATGGGTTCTCATAAAACTATAATATTGTTAATAATTTAAATTATTCATACACTAATATAAGTAATTATTTTACAATAGACCATTTTAAAGGAGTCAAACAAAATCCTTGTTGTTGCATAACTCATTCGTATTAAATTATATCTTCATTCATAGGCAACTAGAATATTTTTCCACATTTCATAAGTAGTGGGACATTATGAAACATGATTGAATTCATCTACTCCAATACAAAAAATAATAGCAGATATGACTTTTTAATTGATGCCATACTCAGCTTCTATTATATCATCCCATTTTTCTCATTTCTTAGGAATCCTATAAGGTGTAATTTTTTTATAGAAGACTATGAATCAATTATTTTTAGGATAGATAGTCATACTATATTTAAGACACCCATATTTTCCTCTAATAGAATATAGATCTCATACCATTGTTATTCATTCTATCAGATCATCCATTCCCATCATTGTATACACTGTTAATTTTTATCTTTCAATATATTTATCCAAAATCTATCCTATGATAAAAATTGGAAGGCCAGAAAATACAATGTAATACCCAAGAGTTTGGGTAAATTGTGGGTTTTCAATTTTTTCTGGAAATATGCCTTTGGAATACTTTTGTTATTTATGCAGATATTCAGTGTTCTTATTCTATATGAAAATATGGAGTGGATAATCAGAACTAAATAATAGAGCTTCATATAGTGGTTTAAAACAAAAATATCCTCTACTCCTCACTACGAATCACTCTCTCAATGAGCTTGGTAAATTTTCAATCAATGCTCCTCGTATCACAAGACCATAAATTTTGAAATATATTGTGGTTAGTTGACCACTTTATAATTTTAGTTATACAACCCTGTGTTTCTATAACAATGAAATGATTAATCATAGATTACATCAAGAATTTTATACTCATCTACATATTATTACAATCATTTGAAACATTAAATAAATCAAAAGATATTGATTTATTGAAATAGGTTATTCATTACAACTGTAGAAACATGAAATTGAGAGTATTTATATCTTCTTTTTCAGATATGTTAATCTTTATGAATGAAATAATCTCTTGTGATCTGGTTCCAAAATAATCTTCAATAAGGTACCAACTTAAATAGTAGAAATTTTTTGAACAAGTATATCTCCAATGTTTTGCATCATTCAGAATTGTTTGTTTGATGTAGCAATTTAAATAAATTTTCCTCAATGACTCTATATGATTAACATGGGTCCCTTTCAAAAATTCCTAATATATAATTGATACACTGATAGAAAATTTAAAAAAATATCTTCCTTTAGAATTCAATTTCCTCAAAAATACTACTGATTTATCATAAAAATTCAAATTTCAATTTTCTAGGAGAGTCATAACTTCATTTAGATGTTGAAGTGATTTTCTCTGATGAACATAGTTCATTGAAATAATAAAAAAATTATGGAATTTCTCATTAATTATTACGTGACTGTTGTAGTAATATCATACTGAAAAAATGGATTGAAAATTTTTTCTGTTGAGAACACAAAGAAGGATTGAGCTATGTAGCATATGGATCCTTTGTGTAGCATATGATTCAATTGAATAGATTATGGTTCCTTTGAATATAGTTGGGTTCCTTTAAATATAATCCGGTTCCAAAAAAATAATTTTCCTTATCCATACATTCATTTTACGTAATGTATAGAACAATGTAGCATAGGGTTAGTGATCAATATGTTTATACGTGTGCGCATAAAGTCCTGAACATAGAATTGATTAAACATATGTTTAAATATTTTTTGTGTAGGGTTTGAAAAGTAAATCCGGACACAAATGTAGGGTTGCTAATCCATACACCTATCGATTATTAAAATGTAAAGATGAAAAACCAAATAAAATCTCGTTAGCATAACACAGGTTTGATACTATATGAAAATGGTATCTTCACATGGTAACATATATGTGAAAATAATGTTTACAAAATAATTCTAGAAATGCAAAATTTTATTAAATAGAATGTAAATTCTTGTAAATATCAGTTAAAAAATTTATTATAAAATAATCAATGGTATTTTTGAACATCAAAATCATCATAAATTATGGATTGTTGTTGAGACAATAAATTCCCAACTCATTCTTCGTGAGTCACATTATCGAATACAGAGCCTTGGACTCTTTTTTTAGTCCGGATATCTTTTTCATAGGGTGTAGAGACCAATTTATATGAATTTTTTCATGTTATAGAAGCTTTTATCCACATCATCAACTATTCGTTAAACTCCCAAAATGTTTCAATTATGAAACCAATTTCGCAAATCCCTAGTAAAATTTATTATTTAGTGAATATTCTCTTAGTCACAGAGAGTTCCCTCTATTCATCATGATTTAATGATTTTATCACCTTCTGAAACCTAGCCATCATTGAAATGAATGCCTTCACAAAGTGTCATTCCTTCTTGAATCACCAATCTTCACGAAACACATGTCTTTTCTATATTTTTTAGGCATTCATAGAAATAAAAATATCGCATTGATTGATCCATCCTAAAAATTATAGATAAAAAATATGAAAAACAATGTAAAGCACTATCACCTTCTATACAAAACTTTATGTAACACCCCCTATTATTAATTCTTTAATCATGGGTCTTTTTCAACATCCTTAGTGAACATTATATTTAGAACACCATAAATGACCATGAGAACCTACTTTTTTAACAAACACAATCAAGAAAAAAAACTACAATGATATCATGAGAAATTTTTTTTCGAAAATATATCTTAAATTAAAAAATAAAATTACATTCAAATAAATTTCAATTACTCAATTAAATTAAAAAAATTTATTAATATTTTATTTTAATTATAATTTATTTTGAATTTTTTTATTAATTATTGTAATCATAAATATTTTGTATTATATATACCATATTTTAAGGCATAATTTAAAAATCGATAAATAAATAAAAAAATATTTAAATATATTTAAATATTAGAAATATTAATTACATTAATGTAAAAATATATATAAATACAATTTAAAATATAGAATCAATCACAAGGTTATTAATTATTAAATTTTATACATTTTTAATATTTATATTTAATTTATTTTATCTATTACAATTTATAAATAATATATATTTAAATTATTTATTTTTATTTATAATGGTTTCACTGATATTTTTTAACATAATTTTGTAATTTATAAATTTTTAGTTTTCCATTTAATTATTATATTATACTCATTTAATATAATTATATTTAATATATATTATATATTTATATTTATAATATATATATATATCTATCTATGTTAAATTTTTATTTTTATTAATAATAATTTAATTAAAAATAGTTTAATAATTATTAAACATTACTCATTTTTTATTTCAATAGGTTCATTTATTATAATATATTACGTTTATATATCCACATTTAGTATATACTATTTATTAATATAATATATCTATATATATGTTACTAATAATTGTTTAATAAATAATTTTTAATATCGTTAAATTTACCCATTTTTAATTTTTTTTGATTAATTAGTTCAATTTATTAATATTTTAAATACATGAATTTTATTTATTTTTATTTCATTATATCAAATTAATATATTTATATTTAATATAAACTATTTCTTAATATTTATAATTTACAAACATGTATATATATAATTTATATATATATATAATTAATAATTTTATTATATTTTTTAATTTAATCATTTTTTATTTCTATTTGATTAACTATTTTCCTTTTAAAAAGTGTTTGTAATTTTTTATTATTAATTTTAATTATTATGTTTAAAAAATTGGGGTTATGTGTGGCATGGGCAGGTAGGCTATGTTGGGAAGTACTCGACCATGTTTATGCAAGTGTGATAAAGCCCACGGGAAGCATGGATTAAGTAAAGCCATGCCCATGCCTATAATCCCATATGAGTTTGTAAATATTGTATGTGGGATCCCATCCCCGTAGAAGGATTTTGACCTTAGCATTCTACATAATCATATATAATCAATAGGGTGAGCATCCACGATTTCTATTTTGGAATCACACACGTGGTCAGGACATTTATCAGTGCTAGAAAAAATACTGATAAAGGACACATTTATCCATGCTAAACATAAAGTAATGATAATGTTTAAATTTTTCAATGCTAATAAAATCATTGATAAATATATTACTTTATCAATTCAAAAAATATCATTGAAAAGTATATAGAGTCCCTCCTCGAGTACTATTGAATTGGGCCTCAAGACGGTGAGGAACAAGACCTCAAGCGCATCTCTCTAAATTTCAGAGGATTATGACTAGTAGTGAGGTCCTTGGATAAGTTTGGGGGGAGTCTATACCCCAATATGATATGTTATGACATAGTGGTAAATAATATATTTAATAATTAGTAGAAGAATAGAAAAAAAAACTGTCAACACTAGAAATAGATAAATGACCTAATATAATAAATAATAATTTTATATGCTGAATAGTCATAAAAGGTACCTTGATTATTTCAATGTGTAACGCAAATAGTAAATAAATTAATGTGAAGATGTATGGGGTACAAGAATATAAATCATTCTAATAAAATTACCAAAAGATGAAAAACTCAAAATGGAAACCGAAGCATAGATTCGGTCCTCTTTCCCCAAAGCTCAATCCAAAACAGCAAAGCAATCAAGCATTTGGAGAGGTAGTCTTCCTTATATCCATAAATACGAACATAAAGTCTACTAGGGTACCAAACGGTGACCAAGAAGGTTGGAAGGTATAATCACAGTAGTCCAAAAACCACAGGGTATAATAAAATTTATTTTGTCTGTTTTACAAATTAGAGTGTTACATATATAATATATGCAAAAAATTTCAACAAATAAAAATAACTGCAACTTGGTTTGGGTTCTCAAGTAGACATAGGTTCAATAACACCTACTTCAGCATGAGCCAAATGTCTTAATGAGATACCTAGAAATTAATTATATATATATATATATCAAGGCCAATGTGACATGAAAAACTAATGAAAAGGAAATACCCCAAATCCTATGCTTTGGATTGTTGATTAATACACATATCAACATCAGGCACACTGAAGGAACAAGAGAAGTAATCAAAAAGAATTGGAAAACTCTATTCAGTGACAATAAAAACATCCCAAGCATTTGTAATAAAATTCATAGTTTATAGGTGGATTTTAGAACCCAACTCTATGATATTGCTATGGTACATCCATTCAATGATATCAAATGCCACAATACCTTCCAATGATATCCTTTGAAAAGTACAAGAATCGCTCGTGGTATATTAACTATGATTTCATCTCATTTATCACACATTAGGGACTAACTATCATACATGGTTTGACATAGAAATTTTTCAAATGAGCTTTTCCTTAGTTTCCCCAAAGGCATCTGGTATCTCCCAATCGTATAATAAATATCCTAGGGGATTACCATTAGTAACAAGCCTAAAATATTTCTTTTCCCGATGAATTGTGGGGTGACTAATTTAGTATATAGAGTCAAATTGTAGGTTTTTAATATTGGACCCATGATCTCCCCCATCCCGATTTCATTTAAAATAGCATGAGGGTAATATATATTTATTTAATTGAGAAATACATCAGGATTTCATCCTCTTTAATTAACAATTTAATGACTCTTGATTATAAATTATTTAATCCTAATAGTCAGAGCTACCAATAATAGCACAATATTAAACAAAACAGGAACTTTATCTGTGTAAGCAGATTCAAGGGCTTTTAAAAATAGAAAATCAAAATAGGACTTATAGATATAATTATTTTGGTAGAAAACAAATCAATGGAAAGGAAAATTAATGGATTATTATTCATCCTATATAATTTAGTACATTTAAAACATCACCCAAAATTATCTCACATGCACACAGAATTGATACTTTAATTATTCAATGCCAAAGATTTAAAGGCCAATATTTTTAGCACACCCAATGGGGTTTCCAAATGAATGGAAATAACATAGTAAGGGGTTCTCCATTATATAAAGTTCCAATGATAATATATAAACACATTAATTAAATTAATATGAGTTAATTTGGATTCATTGGTGGTAATTGACGTGTGGAACACTAATGATTACTGAATAAAGAAATTAATCTATTGGAAAAAACATTGTATCCCTGAATCATTTGGAAAAAACATTGTATCCCTACCTTGATGTTGTAGTATACCACACATCCCACAACAATCATTGATTTCACCTAAAATTTAATAAATAAATGGATTTATTTTAAACCAAAATTTCATGTAAAACCCTTCAACGAAATATTTTCTGATGAAGATATGATGATCCTAAAATTAAATTAGTGCGGATGATAAGCATTACCAAAAGGTTCATAGTTATTTTGATGAAATTTAAATCGGAGGAGAATTGGAGGTGGAGATGGTGTCTGATTTAAGAGAGGGGTGGCACACCACATGAAGACAGGGGCGTGATGAACCGGAGGGAGTGGATGGAAGATAAGAGGATGAAAAAAATGAAATATATAAATAAAATATGCGAGGGACAAATAAAGAAATAATAAGAAAAATAGGGCTAAAAATAAATAAAAATGAAAATAACAACGAACTAGGTCTATTTCTAATTATTTTAACTTATATTATAAATAATTCTATTTTTATTATTTATTTTTATTACATTCTGATTAATTTTTATTTTTTAAAATTAATTTTATTAATTTCAATCCTATTAATTATTTTTATCCTAAACATTGTGTCAGAAAATGGAGTATATTATTCATATATCTCTTGCTACAATTAAATTTCTTATTTTCTACTCATGACCTACAATAGAGAGCATGAGAATGTTACCTTGGTCCCTTTAAATAATTGGACTAAATATTTGACTTTTCATACATTGATTAAATATGGGACATCATAACCTACCCTCCTAAATAAAATACATCCATGAGTTTCCCTTCTGAGGGAAGTGGAATGTCATATGATAAGTGTTACAACCAAAGTGAACACACATTTGTCTCCTACTCTAGATCCTAATCCTGATCATATAAATGCCACCATATCACCCAAAACAGTTGAAAAATCATTCCATAGAGGAAATTTGTGCTACAGTCAATAATACGAATTTGGGACTGCTTGAAAGATGCATCAAATTTGAGGTCAATTCCATTAGGGGTAAAGAAAGGATATGGGTCTGGATGATACTGAAAATGATGGGATACAATAAATACAACATTCATGGAATGGTACCTATGGGGTAAGAAAATAATATGATACCCTCTCAAATATCTCCACTATCTTGAATAGCTCAATATATCTTGGAGATAATATCCCTTGCCTCCATATTCACCTATGTACTAACCTCAATGAAACATGTGGAAAGACCTTTTGTACCACATTAAACATCAGTATTCTTCGATAATGATCATTACAATATTTATATCTAGAATGAGCTATAACCATAAGATTATAAATCTTTAGAAACTGCTGAGAAGTTTTCTAAATGAGATGATGACACATAGGTGATGACTCACTTCATTAATCTAGCATTGTTGTGAACCACATGATCTACAATAGAGGTCCTTATATGGAGCCATCTTAATTGTTTCTTGTATTATGTAATTATAGTAAACCTAAAATAGAGTTATATATTTCCCCCAAGAACCACTATAATCAATGATACAAGCATACATCTTATCCTATAACACACATATGGTCATCTTGGACTGCTCACTAGTCAAGGGGTTATATAATATATGAAAATGATGTCTAAAACCAGTTCCTTTTGAAACCCTTTTCTCGATTCATTATGTAAAATGGGCTAGTCATCCAATACCATAGAATAGTGAACACCATGAAGTCGAACAATATGTTGAAAATAAATCCTTTGTATCTCATCGTTTGGGAATGTATTCTAGATAGGGGGAACTGCATCATTGGTCAACCTACCAATGATCACCCAAACTACATTATTCCCTCAACGATATATTGACAAGCATGTAATGAAATTATTATGATGTCATTTCATGTCCAATCAGAAATGGGTAGAGGCTGTAGAAGTCTAGCAGGTTGCTATTGTTCACCATACACCTACTGAGTGGTGGATCCCTTAGTAATGAAACCTGCTATTTTATTCATCATACTAGTCCACCAATAATGAAAATCGATATCTTTGTACATAACGATAACACCTTGATGATCATCCCAAACAGAGTCATGATATTCCCTCAATATCTTTTCCCAAATATTCAAAGGGACCCATACATAGACATGGCCTAGCAGATATTTAGTGTAATCAATATCCCCAATAAGAGTGGGGTTCTCTCTTGTGACTCTCTCTCTCTCTCAGAAAAAGACCCTTCATATTAGATAACTATCTTATGATGACTCACTACAGAATAGAGGACATCACTAATATAGATATTAGAACTTGTTGTTTGAATTGATCTAAAACCTAAATATGCAACTCAGAAAACAAATCCAAAATATTCCACTCACTATTCTCATATAAAATGGATTTTTTCTATGTTTTTTGTCTCAATACATTATCACCAACATTACCCATTCCGTGGGGTATAAGAAAGCTCAATATAGAATGACTATAGGTATTCAACCAACCAACATTGCCTAAAAATTATGTCTCACTTTGTAGATATATATTTCATGATTATATGATCTGTGGAAACAAAAAAACTCTCTCTCAACATGTAGTGTTTCCAATAGTGCTGAAAAGGTACAGTAATTGATAATTCGAGGTCATGTGTATTGCAGTTATGTTAATGAGGCCTCAATTGGTGGGATCTATAAGCCATGACTCAATCACTATGCATCCAAACTGCACTCAATCCGACTCTAGAAACATCACGGTAAACATTATAACTTATTGCATGTGTAATAAAGAATTAGGATCAGATCTGATGTGATTAATCTATTTGACATAGAAAAATATTTCTAAAAAACATCTAACCAGATTCACTTCACACCTTTCTTAGACATTCCCATAATAGGTGCTTCTATGTGAGATAAATCATTAACAAAATGAATATAATATCTTGAAAGAGACAAGAAAATATGTTTGAAAAACACATTCCTAATCTTTTATATGGAAACCATAGTGCTCACTTATTCTGGGTCAAATAATACACATAACTCAAATAATATATTACCCATTAATTGAGCCTTATATATCCAAAAGTTATATTTAATAAGCTTTGTGTATAGCTATTTCTATCTCAATGTACTCATAAAAATCCTAATTTATGTTTTAGGGTCATTTCTAGAGTGACAATACACCAACATTTCATTTATGAAGACTACCATAATGGAATCATGGTACTAGTGGAAACACTACTAGAAAAATCAACTATATCCATGGTTAAAAATCATGGGTATATTTCCAAAATCATTAGGTATATGAAATACCCAGAGTTTTGGGAACTTTTGGAAACAAATTGATCATTATAGTTCTATAACATATACCCACAATTTTACAGTCTAGGGGTATATGTAATTGCACTTTGTCCTTTCACTGTAACCACATTGTAAATACTGGGGGTGTTGGTTTTCAAAAATAGCTGGTTTTGGGTTTGGATCCCATGACCTCCACTTCTAATACGTGCCTCACACCTCCATATTCTTAACATACATGTATATATATATATAACTAAATGTATTATTCAATATCTGGATAATATGAAGGAATCCTATGGGAATAGATGTTCCCATGAATTTTTTTTGGGTCCCATGAAAAAACTTCCTACAATAATGGAATACAATATTCCCATTATTTCTAAAACCATGGGTATAGGTCCTAAAAAACCAACCTATACCCATGGGTTTACATAAACTGTGGGAATATGTGGAAAAATCGACCATATACCCATATTTTTTTCTAAACCTTTGTAATAGGTCAGGAAAAACAACTTATATCTCTATTTCTCCTTAAACCATGTGTATAGGGGGCCTATACCCACACATTTCCACAAACATGGGTATAGGTCACCATATAATTCCAATACCCACAGTTTTGGAAGAAGTGTTTTCATAGGCCCATTTTACCGTAGTGAAAACATGAATCATGAGATCCATGAAACCAGTTGGCACACTGATCAGACCAAATGGAATAACCAATAAATCATATATTTCATACCTTCATTTCAAATTTATATGATTTATATTAGATATTTTCACACACCATTAATGACTATATAACCTCATATGAATATTATAGATATAGTTTCTCCTCAAATATGGTAGAAGGGTTCATCAAAACAAGCCAACAGATACTGCTTCTTTACCATAAACATGTTGAGTTAGTAGATATCCAAACAAAATATGAGGGTTCCATTATCCTATTTATATAAAATGGATATTTAACCCCACAATGATATACTATGTCTAATAAAACCATTAGTCTCATGATCTTCAAGATTCATTTGTGTTCCAAGTGCTCTGTTTGTGCCATCTTATAAGGAGGAATAGGCAATAGTTTTATACCTAGCACTAGCTCAATAGTGAACACAACATCCCTCAAGAGAGGTAAGTAATATAAATCATTGAGGAATAAATCCATGAAGAAATCCACCACAGGAGGGATTTCTACTAATTGTGTTCCCTGATTTATTATAAAGAGACATACCAGCTAATGTTTCTGTCTATCCATCCCAAAACTCTTAGGTAAAACTCAATCTACTTAGATATCCAATTCTCCATTGAATATATATGTGATTATCTTAGGTGTTGGGAAGGCCACCCATTGATGATATAAATTCACTTGGGCATGTAAATAATGAGATATCCAATACCAAAAATTTCATCAATGCGGGTCATCACAAAGATAAAAAAAATTATATATGAGATGGTACCCACCTATTTCAAAGGATAACTCCTGGCACTTGTGTATGGACTCTATTAGAATCCCCAAATAAGTTTTTAGATATATAATGTCACAGTAGTTATCGATTGAAATACCCAAATTGTCAACATTCAATGTTGATATGAAAGTGTGTGAAGAAATATAATCCAAAATGGAAGAAATTAAAGTAGAGGCAACATGGATTGTACCTCTAACCATAGTGGACCCCAGACTCTAATCCACTAGTTCTAGTTTCACTGCATAGATATGGCATAATCCTCGACCCTAATATATTTCCTAACAAGCTTGAGGGGGTCCACTATGTTGAAATATTTTTTTTGGAACATGACAGCCTTAACAATGACCTCATCAAAATTTTATTTATTACTTGTAGTAAAATGAACTACCAGCCCTATGTGGACCCATAGATTTCATACTTTATGGAGCCACTGACCCAAATTCCCTTCAATAGGATGTGGATGAAAGGAAATCACAGAAACATAGAAGGAGACACATCATTATGTAACCTCGGCATTCCATTGGCTTCTTCATGCACTTATATTTCTTATGGATGATCCTTCAAAAATTATGACATATGATAGTGTTCTTGGTACATGTCGTATGGCTGCATTTCCACCATGTCCACCATCGAAAGAGTGATACTTACTACATGATGCATCATTACCCTACCTAAAAACTGAATTGTCCTGGCTCACAGTATTAGATTATTATATATTTCTTTCTATAAATTGTTCTTTATTAAAAAACCCTATAATGATAGAAATATTATTTATGGTCACCTCCTAGTAGATAGAATATTCATGTAGTTTCTCAATGTTCATTGCAGTCATCTAGGCATCACTGGTAAGAGATGGAGCAATATTCTTAAACTTAGTGAAGGAAGTAGAATACCCTAACATTATCATATATACATTTTGAAAATATAAGAACTATATAGAATGTACATAACATTGAGTCTATGAATATAAGTGATCTTATAATTCTTTATGGCAGTCATCACAATCCATGTCTCGGGGTAGGTCGACCTACAAAATGACATCCCACCAATGATTTATGGAGTCACAATTCATAAATATAGAATCATTCAACCAACTATCTCAAATAATATAATGATTGTATAAGATGGATTATATAACTTCTATCCACGAATCTGGGGCATTGGGACAACCATCCCATGAGAAGGTGGGAGGATTCTACCACATAAATTCTAATGTATGCTCTTCCATAGACAAGTTTGGTCTGGGAACACATTGAACTGACTATATGACCCGGAGAATATTATCCCAGAACTGGGATTCAATGCGCAATGTGATCTCTAGAAGATTTACTATATGAGGCATAGTTGGAGGCACTACAGGTGGGACAACAGGAGGTTCTATAGGTGGTACAGAACCCACCATCTCCGAAATGTGCTCATTGATACTCTCTTAGCGTATGAAATGAATACATCATGGAGAAATTGTTCTATAATTTATAATAATAAACATTATAAGTGATTATAATGTGATTTGGTTAATATGTGAAGGATTATTAATAAAATGGATGGTTCACGACCTCCCAAAAAATGGAATGGAAAATTGGTAATGGAAGCAAAGAGGGTAGGTAAACGACTTGACTCTAAGTTTTACGGAATGAATATACCACTGCGGGTGTCAGGTCTAGTTAGAGAGAACATTTTTCTTAGATAGATCACTAAGACACACTCACAATTTTTATTTATAACAAACTAGTGCTACATGATATTTCAACTAAACACAATAGCAGTCACATTCAAACAAGGAAATGAACATTGAATATGGATATGAAATGGAAATATTCTTGTTGTTTTATTCCCAATGGTTCCCAATAAGTTTCATGTATTTGAAATTCCATCCTTTCATCAGGTTTCTGATTTCAAAATCATCATATCAATTATACTAATACTAGTGACATCAAAAAACTAGTGTGTCACCCAATGGAGAAGTTATATAAAAAATAAATGGAATAACTTATAACTAAAATCACAAAACCATTAAACATGGGTTTCCCTTATAAAAGAATTTGATATGTGCAATATTAGTGTAAATTGTAAATTACTATGTCATATTCTATTATATAAAGATAATAGTAAGATAGAAGGAAAAATACCACCTTCAATACCACTTTGTATCATCCTGCCTAGAGTACCCCGGAACAGCACCATGAGATGGTGGGCCACACCACCTCAACTGCACCCCCCCCCCCCAAATGCCTGACGCTCTCAAATAGAAGTGAATGCAGTGTTTTTAACCGTATGGATACTATTACCACATAGGATATGGTATTACATGGTGGAAAATAATTTTGTAACCAGTATATGAAGCATAGAGAAGAATTAAAAAGCATCAAAAGAAGATAATTGACCAAAAATAATAAATAAAAAATAAAAAAAACATAATAGTCATAATAAAAACCATAATGATGTCAATATATGTAGCCAAATGTAAATAATTAATCATTTAAGGGTATAGATTAAAATTATAGGTTGCATGCTATCAAAACTAACAAAATCCACAAAACATACACATGATGTCTTGATTATAGTATTGTTCCTAGGCCCCTTAACCTCTATCCAAAACAGCAATGTAATTAAGCACCGGGGAAGGAATGGTTCCCTGTATCCATACCTGTGAACCTAAAGTCTAATCCATTACCAAACAAAACCCAAGCAGGATTTGATATATAATCTCAGTATGTCGACACCCACATTTTTAAACAGTTTCATTTCATTATTTGGAAAAATAATAGTGTTTCATAATAATAAAACAAAAAAATTCACATTAATAAAAATAAATGTAACTTCATTCCAGTTCTAAAGTAGACATCGTTCCCATACCATCTTCTTTGGGATGATCCAGAATTCTAAATGGAATACCTAATAATGCTTAATATATATAGAATGTCCTAAGTAACATGATAAAATAAATAAAATGGAATACCCTCAAGCTTGTTCTTTGGCTAGGGGTTTAATCCATATGTTAAAACCAGGCATACTAAAGGCACATGATAGGTAATCATAAATAATAGGAAAACTCTATGGAGTATCAATAATTACATCAAAATCATTATTATTAAAATTAAAAATTTTAGAGGTGGAGTCTGATCCCATCCCTAATGTATTAATACGACACATCCATTCAATTATATCTAATTCCATGAGCGTGTCCAATTAAATAAATTCAAAATTTCATGTTTCACTAAGGTTATGGTAACTATGGTTCTGTCCCAAGTATCACATGTATTGACTAAGTATTAGTAGAGGCTTAGAGTATACATTTTCCCAATTGTTCTGTGATGGGATACCCCTTAGTGTGCCGATATCACCCAATAGTATAATAAAAACTCTCATGGAAATTCCTTGCCTGGAGAGCCTAAAACATCACTTTTACTAGTGTACTGTGTGGTAACCTATCAAGTATGGAATGTCCAAAATGTGGGTTCTTAATTTGGGACCCACATTCTCTCCCTGCCTCAATTTCATTTAGAACTATGACAGAGGAATATATGTATATATATATATATATCAAAGTGAAATAGTTATGGATTGAAACCCCTTTAATTAACCATTTAATTCCACTTGCATACAAATTATTCAAGCATAATAGTCAACGCTAATAATAATAACAGAGTGTAAAAAAATTTCTTTTTCATTTTAAGTAGAAGAAATGACATTTAATAATATAAAATAATGTAAATTCTTGTAGAAATAATTATTTTCGTAGAAAATAATTCTAAGGAAAAATATTCATAGATTATAATTCAGCCTAAATAATTTATACCATTAAAATATTCTACCCAAATTATCATAATTAGTCATACATTTGATATTTTAAATATTCAATCCCAAAGTTTATTATACCATGATTTTATTCTCACTAAGTGGGGTGTCTGACATCATGGAAAAAACCTTGGAAGGGGTGATCCTTAAATAAATGCCAAAATGGTCAAGGGAAAGAATATTAAATAATTTAATATTTATTAATTAGGATTCATTAGTAGGCACAGATGATATACACAAAGGATCAAATTTAATAAAGAAACGAAAATATGGGAAACAACATTGCCACCCAACCTCATAGTAATAGAATATCCAAAGTCAAATGGCAACCATTGATTTGACCAAAAATAGAATAAATCATTTTATTTAATAAAAACAAATTTATGGTAAACAATCAAGCATGTTATATTATACAGAAAAGAGAGGTTGAAATCTAAAATGAATTAGTGTGGATAAAAATTAATATTGAGAGGTTCACATAGCTTATGATGGCATTGAATTCATAGAATATTTGGAGGTTTTGAAGTCTTATGAAGTAAGGAGGGGGATGGAACCCTACTTGTATAAGGTGGTAGGACTCATAAGAGAGAGACAAAGGAAGAGAGGAAGAAAAAAAGGAATGAAATATATGAGATAAAAAAATAAATATAAATAAAGAAAAAAAGAAAAAAAAATAATTTCAAAATAAAATAAAATTGTAGGAGTAATGAAATAATAATATTTATAAATGGTTTCCCCATTTTTAGTTATTTTATCTTTTCTTATATCCGCATTTTATTTGATTTTTTATTTTTATTCCATTTTTAATTTCATTGATTTATTTTATTTTCTTTTATTTCATTAAATCCTTTTCATTACATTTAACCCAAATAATTCTCTAAGCCATAATGTATTATTTTTATCAAATCCCACAAAACCATTAAAAAATTTATTTTCTTATCAGGACCTAAAATAGATAATTTGTTCATGTTCCCTTGCATTTATTAAAGAATTTGACTAAAAATTAAATGGAATATAACTTGGTTATTCTCTGGATGTTACAAAGTGTACTGGTTATTTTCTAATTTTTCACTGCTGATAAAGGAGTCTTTTCGGTGCTTTTTTCTAACACGGATAATAGTTAATGCTATATATAGAACAATATATTTAAATGTTACTAACTATCCAAAAGGATGTTAATAATTACCATGAATGACCTTGGTTATTCTTATGGTGTGATAAATTTAAAAAAAATATCATGTTTTAGTCATCTTAAATAATATAATTCATGATTATAGGGTATCCTAATATAATTATATTTTCATACAGTTTGACTTTTGTTTTAACCAATGGTTTTAAACCTAAAAACATTATTACCATTGATTTTATTATAAAATTTCTTTATTATAAAACTAATGGGTTGATGACTAGAATAAAGTATTTTTTGATTACTTCTCATCACTTATCACATTATATGATTAACAATTTTCACCTCAAATAACTACTAGAATCATCGAAGAAAATATGGATGGAGCTATTTTAGAGATTGGGGGTGGATATCATGGATGAAATAATAATCAATTTCTTATATTTCTTTAATTTGGGAAGAATCAATCATGAGAATATCTTATAAGACTGTGAAGATGTTTTAATTGTGGAAAGGAAGGACACAAAGAATATAATTTCTGAGAAAAAATTACATGTTTAGTTAGTTAAATATATTATAATAATGGTTTTCATAGGTTATCATTATTGGATAAATTTGTAAAATATATAATTTATAGGAATTATTAAAATAAATTCCCTATGGGGAATTCCCGTAAAGAGAATCTTCATGGTGGTATATGTAACAGTTACTCAAATGATGATGAAAAACCACAAATAAAATATGAAAGGGAAGATGTGTTAAGGACCAAGATTATAAAGCCTAGTAAATGGTTTTATAATGGTGTATAATTTTTTATGTTTTTATATATTGAATATCAAGAATCATGAAATATACACATATTTTTTAGTATAATTTTTTGATTATGTACATTAAATAATATGTTCAATGGTACTCAAGACCTAGAAAATTTATTTCATTTTAAAGTCATATTTCATGAAAAAAAATAATTAAGCTTAAAACAACCCTTAATATATTCCCAATGTTCAGATAATTATGTTGAGATAAATATTTTATGGATAATAACATATTAAATTACATAGTCTTTATTACATTGGAACTAATTAATGATTTATTAACAATGAGGTTTTCTATCATTGTTGGCGTTTAAAACATTATTATATTTCATAAATATAAACAATATTATTTTGTGTATTTGGGGAATAAATAAATATTCATATTTTTATTAACTTTTAATCGTAATTCTGGAAATAACCATTCCTTAGAAGAATATATTACCAAGGTATTCACATATTGGGCATATGAATTGAATGATCTAATTAATTATATTTAATTAGATTAATGTTATTTTGATTTTAGTAAATTATGTAACATTATTTATAAGCTTTTTAGAATTAAATTTATTTCATACATAAATAAAATTTATGGAAAACTATTCTTGAAATGGATTATGATAATTGGATATTATTGTAAAACCAATACTAACAAAAGGATTTTTTATAATAACAAGACATAGATTGAATAACTTATCATACAATTAGGGATACTTGAATATATTAGTACTTCAGGAATAATAAATCCATATTCATTTATTTATGTAATATACTATGTAAAAATTTATCAAATTACAAAAAAGGATGAAATTTTTCTTATTATAAAAAGGAGATCTATGTTGTATGTATATCGTTAACATTAAAATTATTGATCATATTCAGATGGTAACTTATCGAAATGAAATTATACCTATACTATTTTAGGTTCATTATGTGATACATATATGTCTCTTGAGGAAGTACATATATAATCCATCACATGTTCATAAGATATAGGTTCTACAATTGGATCACGATCTTTCTTATGGGGTATTAGTCTTTTGTGATTTAGATCATATAAATAAATTTATATAAAACAATACCACTCACACGGTCAATTTTTTATTGCTAAACCACTTCCTCAGGAAATTAATGAATGTAAGGAGGTAGATGTATCCTCATTTTTTAAGGAAGATTAATTTTTTTTGGGTGAAAATAATTTTAAGTGTGTATAATGTATCCCCATAATAATTTAAGAAATAATTTTTTGAATTAATTTAATACATTGTATAGAATCTATTACATGAAACATTGTGTACTAATGAAACATTTTATAAAATTGAAACACTATTATTTATATAAAAGATAGCTCATAACCACCGAAATAGTGATTATGAATTGAATTAACCGAATTTAGAAAATACATGTTTCAGACATTTATATATAAAGAATACTTTTGGGAGAAATTAATTACAAATGATAATTTCAAAATATTTAAAAATATTGGAAATCATTTTCTGAAAAACTAATTTATATTTTCAATTTTTTTTAACCCAAAAAATTTAAAAAATAAAAATATATTTTGATTTTAATGAATTTTATATATTTGATATTAAATCAAAATTTTAACATTCATCTTATGTGTTTTCTATATAATGTATATGTATAAAAAACTTATTCTTAGAGACTATGTTTTTAAAAAATAAGTTTTTTCACATTTTATGAACATATTTTAAATTTTTTTCTATATTTTAGAAATTTTATTTTAGAAGGTAAACATGATTTTTTATACCAGATTCTAAAAATTATCTTCAAGTTTGGTTTGGTAAATTATTAAAAAAATGAATTTTTCAATGAATACTATATAATAATGGTTTTGATTAAGAATTGAATTTTTATTTAAATAATTATAGAATATATATATATATATATTAATATGAATTTAAATGTAAAATTAGTTCAATTTTATATCTAATAATCCAAATTATGTTATTTCGAATACTATAATGTCATTATGGGTATGGTGGACTATTGTCTCATAATGTGATGTAATTTATTCATCACATATAATTTCATAGATTAAAAAAAGAAATAATTAAATAAAATCTGGTTGTATATTTGAAATAAATCTTTTTATGTTGTTTATATGTTATTTAACATTTTTTAATTCAATATTTTGAAAAAATGGAAACAAAATTCATGAGTACATATGACCAACCGTCTCTATGAATAGTGTATCTAATTTTTTATCTAACATTTGTGGATAACTATATATACCTATAAAATTAATACTTATGATATTTATATCATATTTGAAAATTTTATATTATTTTATCTTGATAATATTATGAAGACTGAAAATACAAAATCAGTGCATACATGAAAAACTAGGTAGTTATTACCTAAAACATGACTATAACATGGAATTGTTTTTAAATTGACAATAAAATGTCATAACTAAAAAATATATTGTATGATATATATTAGTATGGTTAAATAATATATGTATAATAAAATTATATTTCTGATAAAAGATTTTATAATTTGTATGGCGTATGTTGTGACATATGGTAATATATTTTCATCCCTCCTTTTACTTATATGAGATACATACCATATTCCAAACCAATTTATTTTATATAGGGTATATTCTACACATGTATTTATTTTATTAATATTATCCAAAAAAATTATTGGGATTTAAATAACTATTTGATTATCACTTTTTAATTGGATTTACGATTCTAATGATACAAATCTGATATGATATTTTTTTTCTGAATTTAGCTTCTTTGAAACCGATGTTATGTTATGCACATATCATATTTTATAAGATTTATACATAGCTTAATTAGAATATAGTATCATGAATTATTTATTATCATGATATATTTTATATTTCATTTAATGTTATTATTTCATTTATTCTTTAAATTCAATGTTAATAATGTGGTAATCATTTTAAGATAAAATTTCCCCATTTATTGATATTTTAATGATTATTTTCTGATGAAAAAAATATAATGATCAATTTGATATAAAATTCATGATATTTCGTATCCTTTAGTTAAATCCTGACAATGCCTATTTTTTATTAATTTTCCTCACATTATGTACTCAAGAGTTGACAAACAATCTTTTATGAAAAAAATCATTTATTTCTCTCTTAATCTCAATATAATTTTCCTTCTTAATCTATGTGTTCTCAATGTTATTTGAAAAATTATATAATATGATTGTATAAATTCATTATTACACTTATTTAAGTATTTAAAAAATGTTTGAAAAGGAATATTCTTATATTTATCCAAAAGTAAACTTTTTTTTCTTTTTAAAAAATATTCAATAGAATCATAGTTTTTTAAAATATTATGCATAAAATTATTCATCCATTATCATGATCACTCAATAGTTCAACGATTCCAATTTTAGATTCAATGATGATTATCCGAAAATAAATAATTTAATTTTTTTGGAATGATATATCATTTAAATATATGTTTTCAAAATATTATGGATATTTTTATCATGAAAAGTTCATAGTGACCTTTGAAAATTATTTCCATCTACAATGACACCTTTTAATGTTAAAGAAATTGAAAATATTATTTTTGAATAGAATATTTTTATTCTTTTTGAATGTATTTTTGTCAATGCCTACGATATCAGATGTTATGGATTTCATGAAAATTATTTATATATGTATCTCACATATATACATAGTTTATTATACCTTCTTTGGAGTAATTTGAGACTAATTATCATTTTTAAATGAATTCATTTTAATGTTTACACTAAATATGATGTGAATAATAAATATAAAAATAATTTTCATTCTATGTGTAATTCTTATTTTATGCCTTGTGATTGATTAACTATATACTAAACACATAAATCTTGAACATGATATAATAGGTTAACCTAGATAACACTATATAGAATTGGGTAGTGATTAATGTTATTTGGGATTAAATGGTAAATGAGAGGTTATCCCAATCCAATTAGGTGGTGAATAGGATGTTTTAAAAATCCCAAAAGATGGTACATGGGAGTTTAACTAGGACCAATGTAGGTACACGGGTGGTTAACCCAAGAATAACATGTTATTAATTTCTTGGTTGGTATCCATGACATTGGATTTTGTATGATTATCTATATGATAAAAATCTATGACTTAGGAAAATTTAATGTTGAAATCGATCATGTTCTCTGATTCTAAAATGATTCATATATTATAAACTACCACGACTTATTCAATGACTCATGTTTATGATTTATGAAATTAATTTTGTGGGTTTTAAATGTAAATCATGTTTTCTAATACCATCATCAACATGATATGTTAATATCTATTTGTTTTAAATTTACAACATATCTATGCTCACCATATTTTTTGATTCCTTTCTCTAGGTTATGGGGAAACATATAATATCTGTTATGTCTAAGAAGTGTTCTATTTATGATGAATTTACTGTGAGATAATGTAGACCACTTATAAATCAGTTGTTTTTGTTTCCATGTTTTCAAAGAGGCAACACCTTTATAATACCTAGGCACTTGTTTGTGTACTATAATGATTTTTCATATAAATATATATAATATCGTTTTATATGATGTTTGGGTCATTAGATAAGTTATTTTAAAATATTAAATGGCATTCCTTTCATCAGAAAATGAATGATCATCCACTTCTTGGATTTATTCTAAAATTGTTTTAACCCCACAATCAATGGCCATATGATAAAATTGTGAGAGCACAATTTATTAATTGAGTTGAATTTATACCCCTACTAATTTTATGATAAAATTATGTTATAAAGAATATATAACATAAATAATAGGGCCTACATGAACAAAACATATTTTATGATTATGAATTTTATAAAATTGTATTTTAATTAACCAGTATGAATAGAAGTAACCAAATTATAAAACATGTATAATTTATATAATAATGAAAAATTTATTGATAAATTCTAATAAAACAAGAACTCAATATTCTTATTATGTATTCTTTTTATCCAATATATGATTTATTAAAAATTGACTTTATTTGGTTTAGAGAGAATATATAATACCTATTTTCTACCAAATTTATAAATAACATATGAAAAAAATAATTTTTATTAAATAAAAATACAAAAATTATATTAGGTTGATATTTTTGGATAATTTAAAAAAATTTATATTTCACTGAATTACTAAATACCATGTTTTTCTACTAAAAAATTCATTTTAATTTCAATAATATAAAATTTTAATTTTTTTTAAATGGATTAAAAGTAACCTTAAAATACCAATATTATGAATAATACAATTAATCTCTATCTAGTAAGTTTTTTTCATGAATTTTAAATAAATAATTTATACTTATGGAAGAATTTTTTTTGTAAAATCACTTATCCTCGCTTTTTGTAGGTTTAACATTCAATTTAACAATGTCACCTATGTGAATTGAACATGGTAATATATATTAAATAATTTTAATTATTATTATTATTATTTGGAAAATTGGTCCATTTATTTTTATTCATTTTTAATATAATATCAATTATGCTGTTATAACCAAAATATTGGGTAAATAATTTGAATTTCAATAATATAATGATAGAAATAATTAAAAATTTTCTAAAACATTCATTTATGATATTTATGTGTTTTTTCATCTATTATAATCTATGAATATATATTATTAGCACCTAGATCCTTCTTATTTTACATTGCCCTATATAATATTTTATGTAATGAAAAATACAAAATTTCACTCTCTTCCTTTTAATTTTTTTATATATAAAAAACATAGGGATATAATTTTTTTTAGGAATATTAAAGGTAATTTTGATAATAATGAAATTATTTTCATCATCAAAATTTATTCTAAATTATTAGGTATTATATATTTTCTCTAAATTCGAATACAGTGCTAACACACTACCTGTGCAAGTTGTGGACAAATAAATGTATGTTATTTAAAACAATTAAATTAGTTTATATATTTTAATTAAGTTTATAAATAAATTGAATTGTAATTTATTATTTTATATTTATAGTAAAATAATTATATTAATATTCAATTTTTATCATTTCGATATAATTTTCAAATCATTTGAATTATTCCAAAATAACGTTATTGATTATTTATAATAAAAAATATTTTTTAAAAGGATTTAGCTTTCATAAAAGTAATACCATTATAAAATTGAATGATAAATTTATATATCATATCAACCATTTTCCATTTATGGTTATATAAATTTTTAAATGTAAATTCAATGAACCAAATGTAGTAAAACAATTAATATCATGGTAATCTTCAAAAATGTCAATGTGTCGGTAAAATAAATGTATAAGGGTGAAAATATCACCTAAAATGATAAAAATTTATATATAAGATGATTTAAACACATAAAAGTCATGTAGTATAAATATATGATTTTTTATATCATTCCAAAAAAATTAACTTATATTTATAGAAAACATTATGAAATACTAAATGTGTTCATCCCCTCACTTTTAAATGGGAACCTCATATCCACTCTTCTACACACCTTTTTAATATTTGATGTGAGAAATTAACAATATGAATACCCTCTGTATATCCTGATACTAATTATATTGTTCATTGTTTTGGTAGATTTACATCATTGCAGGGATTAGGGTGTAAGGCACTGGTGGATATACCAATAAGAGTGATATCATTTAATATGATACATTACTATTCTTTATGTCTCTATTTACATAAAAATTATAATAATAATTTTCATATAATAAATATTTATATTCCATATAATGATATTTTATTATGTTTATTTTTTCACTAATATCCATATTATTATTCCTAAAATAGAAGTTGAAACCATCATTCTTTTGTATGAAGAACTGCCACGATTAGATTGATGAAATTATGTTTCTATCATTGTATCTTATAGATGGATATAATGACGGATTTAAGGTATATATATATATGATAGCCATGAAATAATAATTACATTGGGACTTTTTTATTACTCTCCTTATTTACCTTATTTTTTTAAAAAATCGATTCATTACTAAATTTTCTTTATGATCTACCACCTATATTATTGTGATGTAATTAATTTTTAATTCCAGAATACATTATTGGTTTTATAATTTAAATTAATGGACTAAAAAATAAATTTTTCGTGATTATTATTTGATATAAGATTAAATAACAACCTATTTCACTATGTTCAGTATATATAATCAATTATGATGTTATAAACCAAACATCTTCAAAACCCCAAATGTATACATAAAAAATATGTAGTTTAAAATTTCATTGAAATAAATGAAATAATTGGTTTAGGGATAAATTATTGAACCTATAAGACAGTCCAATTAAATTTAATAATTGATTAAATTTTAGTATATATGTGATAAAGAATGTAAATGATATGTTATACTCATGGTAAGGGACACCTTACCTTAAATACATCATTTGAAATAAATTAATGATCTATTTTATAAATCATTTTATTCAGGTAAATATTAATAAAATTATTTCACGAATGTATTTATATGGGTTTAATTTAATTATAAAATATTTTCTCAACAATTTTTAAATTTATTGAAATTATTTAAAAAATTTATTCTTTTATATATTTTATGGAGATTTTTTCACAAAAAAAGTGAAAAAGAAATGTTCTTTATTAATTGAAATAAGGATAATGGATTTTTCCATTTATATAATAGTTATTTTTTATATGGAATTATTTATATGATTTCATGATTCATTCAATTAAAAAACACCCCTTCCCTTTTTAATGAGAAATATAAAAAATGGTTATAAAATAAATGGATATTTCAATATCCTATATATATTTTATTGTTGGTGAAAAGAATATTTTTTTTGTGTGAAATGATGAAAATGTAAATATTTCTTGTTTATGATTATCTTTTGTTTTATGGAAAAATATTATGATTATGTGTGGGCCTAATATTTATCATCATGATGGGTAATCTTGGTATAGAACATGTTGATCAGTGAGCCTCATATATCAATCCAATTATTGGGATAAAGGGATAATTTTAACCTTATATAATATTCTCCTTAGAGATTATTGGAATTTACAATATATAGTATTCCATTTTAAATATTTAATTTATGAGTGATATAGAAATAATATACAATTTTACATTTATGAATATTATTTACTCTAAAATGTGTTATCATTGAAATTTTTTGGTTTTCACTGGGAAATATAATGGTCTTTTGATTTAATTACATTTTTACTCTTTTTTGGATTAAAGGTAATTTTTTAGGAAAATTATTTTTATGGGTTCCCATGTTTTATAATAAACAATACTTATTATTATTATTGACTTTATGTATTATTATAAATTATTTTATGATTATTATTGTAACATCCCAGGTAAATAAAGAATATTATTTTTTCATATTTATCCATATTTGTTAATAAAATGTTGATTTTAATTTAAAGGGAAATATATGCTCGATGGCGTACCTAATACGCAACAACGAGTTTCTTGGAAATCTTACGTTGCACTCTAATAATAAAATAATATTATTTTAAATGATAGTTAATGCCTAACTATTTTAATGGTGGGAATGAACAGAACTATCTAAAAAATTATTATATATGTCTGTAAAATATTTTTACCTTTTTCCAATAAATGTTAGAGGATTAAAATGCAAATGAATACAAATTTTATGCGTAAATATTCTAACATTCTTTAAAAGGTCGATTAACCTCCTTTTGATGGAGAACCATTTTAAATCCACATTATGAAAATTTCATATGTTATATTGGACCAAATAAAATCCTTCTTTAGAATCGGGACATCAAAATTTACTTTGTGTATGTTTTTGTTATTTTTTTGATAAAGTTTATTTTTACTGAATAAGTGAAAAAAGTTGTATTTAAATTCAAAACCACTTTTTAAACTAATTTATTTATATGATTAGTTCATCTTTTGAATTGTTTTTAAAGTCAAATTAGAATATATTTTTACCATTTAATTTAATGGAGGTCTTTGGAATTAATTTCACTTTGAAATTGGACATAAACTAGTGTTAATCTTTATTAGATATTGTTTCTTAAAAACATGCTATTTGTTTTGACAGCAGGAATTAATTATTAAATTAATCAATGAATCTTATATGTTATAAATTTTGTAAAATATACATATTTTTTGAATTTGGAATATCAAATATATCTTCGGGGGAGTTTTTGGTATTTTTATGAAAAACATCAATTTTGATGAATAGTGAAACCACCAAGTGGTAGTTAAAAAACTGATTTTTTGTTTAAATGAAACATTACCACTTCTGTGATATGAATTTCAAAAATCCAACATACATGGTTGTCATTAGGATTTAAAATGTGGTTCAATGGGGTTAAAATAATTTTTTGGTGAATGAAATATTTTCGGTTTTATTAATCGTGATTAAAGGTAATTAGTTTAATTTAAGGTAAAGATAATGTTATAATAATATGAAATGAACTTGAGACATGTCCAAAAATTATTGGATGAGTCATGGCTGACCATGTTAATCCATGGGTCAACATGTGGACCCCATGGAGCCACTTGGGTAAGAAAATGACATTAGTAACTATTTATTTAACATTAAAATAAAAGTGTCATAAACATGTATTATTTTACTAAAACAATTTTTACATGGGGTAATACAAGTCCTATTTTTGACTATAAATATTAAATGGAAATATAATACTATTTCCTATATCATTGTATTTTTTTCATTTTTAGACATAAAATAAGTTAATTTATTTATGACACCATGATGATGCATTGATTACCTCATTAATGAACGATTTAAATAAAATGTGAAGATAGGTAAAATCAAAGACATAAACTATTCAAAAACCTATTGTATGGGTGGATTTATAACCCTTATCACCTTATCCTTGAAATATATAATTTTGGGACCTTTAATATCAGAAAACCATTTTATAATAAAGTAACTTTTCACGACATTCTAAGAGTGCCCCTATTCCCTCTTATAAAAGGCCACCACCACTACCCCATTACCCACACCTCTCAAGCCTTTGGATCGACAAAACTCTGCCCATTTTATCTCTCCAAATCCCTATATTCATCCTAGAAGCCTTCTCTTAGGCAGAAAGCTTTTGAAGAAACCCTTTTGGTTCAAACCAAGGGGAGTTACCCGATTTAAATGTAATGTCTTTTATTATGTTCATTTGTTATATTTTGCATCTCCAACCCCCTAAATTATTTTTATTCCTTTATTTTGTAACAAATATAGTATCTTTAATACACTAGGATGTTTTTATGTGAAATATTTGAGCTACACTTACACACACCTCCATCAAATGGTTATAGAACATACTGTTTCTGTGGATGGTGAATTACAGCCTCACAAAAAGATGATTGATCAATATTCTCTTAACACCTTTCATGGTGTCCATTATGATGTCACTATATTTTATATATTATATATATGGTATTTATGATTTCTATATTCTTCTGTATTTTATATTTAAAATACACCTTTATGCTTTTCATGTTGTGCAAATGCGATAATTTCATACGAGGAAGTGTGGACTACCGCCCCCTCAAGTGATGTGGCTCATTCATGGAATACATGGAATGTATAAAAAATGAAATCAATGGAAATATGTGACATATATAACATATATATTATACTGTAATTATAATATATATATATCGCATTTATTTTTAATTCCATTAAAATGACAAAGAAATGAAAGTAGCGTTCATGTGTACGTATGGCCTACCATCTCCATGAACGGAGTATTTCATTTATTTTTATCTCCAAATGTTATGGAATAGTATAAAATGAATATGTACTGGATATATATGATATTTAAATCATTAATAATATTCTGTAAATTATTTAATTATAACTACATGGACAAACATTTTCAAACAAGTTCATTTTTTACTCATGTACCAAACATCGACAAAAACGTCTGGTATGAACTGACATTATTAACCAATTATTATAAAATTATAAAATGCCATGTGAATGTAATAATAATATTTAAATGAGGTCATTGAGAAATTATAAATTGACCAACGTTTATTATTTAGGAATATAAATAAACGAACAAGACAAGTCGGGCATGAGGTAAAGGATCCTACCTCTCTCTTTCTTTTAAGTACTCTCTTTTATGTCACTTCTTTTAAGCTCCTCTTACTTATGTTGGGGGATGTTCTTTTATATTACTCATTATGTAATTTTTATTTTCATATTATTAGAGACCCTATTTTATCTCATAAATCCATTTTTTAATGTTTTATGTTGCATTGTTAGGCTGCTGAGTTTTCATAATGGATTTTTCATCTCACTTTTATTCTTGTGAGATTTATGCTACATATTCCACCATTTCCTTTGAGTGGTGTATATACTGCCAATTATTCTACTATTTGTGTAATATATTTTCGTTTATGAGTATTTACATTAATTTCATATAGTCATTCTTTCATGGGGTGTACATTTGGAAAGTTTCCCAAGTCGGTAAGGAAAGCTTTCACCCTCCTCTTTTTAAAAGACTTATTTTGTTATGTCTTTTAATTTACATCTTATTATGTTGGGATATGTTCTCCTATATCCTTATTGATGTAATTTTTTCCCAAGTGATTAGATACAATTTTTGTCTCATCAACTCATTTTCCTAATTTTATAGTGACGCGGATAGGTTGTCGAAATTTTATAAGGGAACTTCTTAACACAATTTCTATTTCTTTGGGTTCAACATGTAGTTATTGAATATGTCATCCTATGAATATATGTTATTGAACTCTAATTGTTTGAAACGTAATATCCACTTATATTCGGAGTATTTATATTTGTCACACATAATTATGAGATTGATTTATCCTTAATTTAAGGATACCTTCTTTATAAGGGATTTCATCTCATTTTACATTTCTATTTAGACATCCTTGTTGTTATGCACCAATTCAATATTATATGGTGTATATACTGTCTTATATCATATTATATCAGGAATCCATTTATTCTCATGATATTATATAGTTCTTATTAAATGTTATTCCACAATTATTTGTATTCAAGTGTCTCTCATTTTGTTAAAAACTCTCTAACTAAAATATCCTTTTCAATGTTATAATGATTTATTCTTATAAATATTTCTCATTAATATCCATGTTTTCAAAATGGTTTTAAGGATTTATTTATATGGATATTAATGGTTTAAAATGTTGAAAGCATACAATTGGTATGGGACACATTAATTCAAAAATCTCTCTATTAAATGTTTTAAATGGTTTTGAAAATGGATTTGATAATGGATTTGTTATTTCAATATATTTATGTTATATATTGTGATTGAAATGTAGAAATGTTTTCATTCCATTATATTTGTTTTATATATTATTATTTTTAATGGTACTTGGGCATTTGATTGGTGGATATGTGATAAACCATATGATGGGTGGTGTCGTGAAGACCAGGACGGGTGGTTAGGTTATAACCTCCAATTCGTTGGGTATGGAAGTCAGCTGTATGACTATTCCATTTAGTGATATGTGTGGAATTCGACAATATGGTTATTCCATTTAAGTATGTTTATGCCCCAAGTTACCTTTATATGTTATGTGTTCTTTATTTTTTTTATGGTAATCATTTGGTTACAAAGGGTAAGTAGTGATCTTTTATTCAGTGAAGTGTATTTACTACTTCATAAAGGAGGAAATTATTACATTGATAAAGTATTCATGGTTAACTTGTTGTTTTGGAAAAACTAAAAGTTTTCCTTCTTTGTGTATCCTTTACTAGGATATTTATGCTCATCCCATGTTTTTAAAATGTTTTCCATAGGAATTCAAGTTGAATAGGGTCACAGATGGGACCAAGGAAATGAATTCTATCTAAAACATGGAAATATACAAGTTTCTTCTTAAGAGTTTTTTTATGGAAACATTGTAGAAGTGTCTAATTTGTAATATTTTGAGATTTAACAGTGTCACAACCCCCTCCAACCAAAGATGCCCCTCATGAGCTGGAAATGGTGAACGGGAGATAAAGACCCATGTGTCTTGCCTCCAGTAGGCCCCGGGGTGGTGACCAGCACCATGTATATGAGTTTTCATGAATATTGGAGGCATTACCCTTTTTATTATTTAAGATCGGGAAATAGGACAAGTCAACAACCCAAAAAGTAAATGAACAAGTGTATAGAAATAATCCCAAACCAATCCCACATGAATGTTTAAACAATTTTATAACAAGGTGCAAGTACAAGAAAGCTCAAAGTACAATACCAAAAGAAAACGGAGTATATCAACTGCAACAACTCTAACTGTCCGACTAGTAGGGTCCCACACGGCCCTGGTAGTCCTCCTAGAAACCTGAAAGTAAATGTAGTGTTAGAATACAAGTATAATCATTAGGGAAACCTAAATACCTCATGGACAAGTGGGGAGACATCCTAATGTCCCGTGAGAAAAACAGAAGAAACCTAGCAAGGAATTTTATCCAATCAACCTCACCAGCCACACTCACCAAAAACACAATCACAATAGGTAGTAGTATATAAGAACAATAGTATTGGGTACCCCATACCATTTCCCACTAGTTATCTGCTCTTCCTAATGGTGAACGTCCTAATGTTACCACACTCTTCCTGCCCACACACACCTGGGCCTCAAGAACCACACATCCCGCCCGCACACTCCTGGGCCTCAATAACCGCACATACCACCCGCGCACACCTGGGCCTCACAACCATGTATCCCGCCCGCACACACCTGGGCCTTATCCTAAAGATTCTTGGTAACAACAATAGTAATAGTACTCTCGCCCAAAAACACATGGGCCTCATCACGAAGATTCTTGGGAAAACAAACCTGTCCGATGAGTCTTGGGCCAATCCACCCCAATCGAAACCTACCAGAAGGGTCTTAGGTGTATGTTCACCTCATGCCATCACAGCCTATGAAAGAAAAAGTTGGAAAGATATAGTACCTATGGGAAAACACCCTCTCCCATGAAATGGGAGTGTTTGGCACTAAGTGCTCTACATGGGTGGGGTGTGATAAAATAAAAAGATACATATATATATATATATACCAAAAAATCATCCCAACATATGGCTTCTAATCATAGAACTGAGAACGTACCTCAGCACTGCTACTATGAAGCATGCATACAACAAACAACCCCATCCCCATTTAGGTTTTCATGTTTCAAAAGATTTAGTTTATTTGTTCCTTAACTACTGGGTAACTATCAACAACTAACCACATCGATCATTCATAAAACATATCCCTGCCATCCACAAATCATGTTAGGAAAACACAAGCAACACAACCAAGTCCTTCTTATTAACCAACCATCCCCATTAACTATTATTCCAATTCCACAACCATGAACCACCCTTCATTTAGTCCCAAGTTCCACATATAAATTCATTTTCCATATTTCACATTTTCATTACTTTTCCCCTGTATATAATCCACTAATAAACACTTTCATAATATTCACCACCCATCATTACAGCCCCGCTTCCAAACATCATATCACACAACAACCTATAAATTACCACTTCACACATCCCATAACAAAACCAACCCAACACCAACATGTTCATTATTCCGTTTTGTTGAACCGGGGTGATCACACAAGGGTTCTGAGTATTCAATCATCTAACTTTAAGTAATTAAACAATTTCCACATTCAATAAAATTTTCACCCATAAGAAAATCCAGAAGGAGAGGGGAAAATATAATTGTGTAAGCAAAGGCCCCCAACGACTATGATTTTCAGTATGCAGAAGCTCATTGAATTCACAACATAATATCACAGGATATAAATAATGTAACTGCATTCACAAACTTCCCATCCCCGTTATATAAGCCAGTTATTATTTTTATTAAACCGGTTCAAATGTGTTTCACATAAAAAAAGGACACCCACGCCGAATGATTCACAATCTAGAGAGACGAAGGTATGATCCCTAACTCAACAGGTTCTGATTGCAACGCTCCCCCGGATCAACCTTAGAAGACGTCCGTCTGCGTCCATCACTTCTATCAGGTCCCGGAAAAACCTCCGCAGGTGGAATTCGGAAAGGAAAGGATGAAGAAAAGACAACGGATCCCAGAATAGATGTTCTGCCTCGTTGATACGATCTCATGGCTGCTGACGGATTGTAAATTGGAGATCAGACGAAGAAGTAATGGAAGAAAAAGCTTTCGAATCTCTTGGGAGAACTCTTCTTAGGGGAGAGGGTAGGAGAGGGTGTGTTGAAAAGGAGGAGGGTAACCCTCCTTTTATAGGTGAGAAAAGAAAAATTACACGGCGTGTACATTATTGTGTATGGCGTGTACTCATCCAATTCACACGGTCTTCACGCGGCTTCCAACACGGCTCTGCGGCCGTTGACTGGTAAACACACGGTTTGAGGGTAACACATATGTGGGGATGGACTACAGGGCATGTAGTTTGGACACACGACGTGTACCAATTTATTTCACACGGCAAAGACACGGCTCCAACACGGCACACGGCCATTGACTGGTAACGCGTTCATGGGGAGGGACTACATGGTGTTTAGTTTAGGTTACACGGTGTGTACCCATTTACTTCACACGGCAAAGACACAGCTCCAACATGAGGTATACCTGGAAAGGTGGTACACGGTGTGTACTCACACTACACAGCGTGTACTTACAAACTTCTTGAAAGTGTGGAAAAAGTCCATTTTACCCTCCAGAATGCTTTGTGGCCTTTTTTTGACAAAGGAATGGGCCGGAGAGGTCCATGCCATTACATCAGATACCTCGTAAAACATTCTCATCCCCAAGAATTAAAAAACCATCCCAGATGAACCCAAAAAGATACCTCTTAGGGCTCTTGTTATAACAGGAAACAACCAACAACACTAATTATATGAGTTAGGAATTCCTTCTCCCAACCCGAGATATTATCTGCTTTAGGCGGCACTGACTCACCTGCACGGGTTTAATCGCATACACATTAGTGCTTCTCGATTAGGAATTAGGTCTTCAGACTTCCATATATTAGGATTTTCCAAACATGCACTACCCCCAACACCATACAAAACAACAATAAATTTCCCGAACACATGGCTTGAGGAATTCCTTCTCAAATGTCGAGATATTATCCTCTTTAAGTGGCACTAACTCGCCTGCATGGGTTTAATCGCATCCATATTAATGCGTCTCGATTAGGGTTCAGGTCCTCCTCAACCTACATGTTAGGACACTTCACACACATTTAAAGGAAAGAGGGAATAAACTTAGCATTATAGACTCATGAAAAACAAGGCCCATGCCGAAAGCATGGGCGATAATGAGTTTCAAAAAGGAGTATGATGCTCTTGAATTTAAACAAAACATAAAAAAGAGCATTTAAGTAAAACTGAAAACAACTCTCTCAATCTCTATCCTGGCTAGGGTTGTCGCTCCTATTGCATGAAACTGTCTGTGTCCCACTCTTCTACCTATCTATTGACATCCAGGTGCCATAGTTGTATGGTAAACAAAGAACACATAATCCCATGTAGCACGGAATTTTCTCAAGGTTTTATTTTATCATTTTATTTCGATTTCTTTCCCCGAACACCCAAATCAAGTGAAAAACAAATCATGATGATGCATGCAACTTTCCTAGGGTCTCTACCCTGCAATCAATGTAGTATCACTTGGTCATTCGGTAGACTCATAGTCCTTGCATCGGATCACAGGGGGCCTGAAATCTCGTGTCCTAGACGGCCTTCCCTGGCCTATGTCACACACCAAGATCAGCAAACATTGTTTCCCTACCATCCCATCCAATCCTAACTGTTCCTAACTCTAGAATATATTCTATCTCTCAACCATCAGATCTGATACCATTTTTTCACACCCCCTCCCACCAATGATGTCCCTCCGGAGCTGGCAATGGTGAAATGGAGATAATGGCCCCCGATTCCCGCTTCCAGTAGGCCCCGGGGTGGCGACTAGCACCAATAGTATGAGTTTTCACAAATATGGGAGGCATTACCCTTTTTATAATTTAAAACCTGGAAATAGGACAAGTCAACCACCCAAAAAGGAAAAGAAAAAGTTTATCTAAATAAACACAAACCAATCCCACATGCATGTTTAAACAATTTTATAACAATGTGCAAGTACAAGAAATCTAAAAGTACAATACCAAAAGAAAACAAAGTACAACAACTGCAATAACTCCAACTGTCCGACTAGTAGGGTCCCGAACGGCCCTGGTAGTCCTCCTAGAAACCTGAATGTAAAAGTAGGGTGAGCATACAAGTATACTCAGTAGGGAATCCTAAAGCTCTCGTGCCCAAGTGGGGATACATCCTAATGTCCTGTGAGAACAACAGAAGAAACCTAGCAAGGAATTATATCCACCCAACCTCACTAGCCACAATCACCAAAAACCCAATCACAATAGGTAGTAGTATATAAACAAAAGATTATTTGGTACCCCGCACCATTTCCCACTAGTTAGCTACTCTTCCTAATGGAAAACTTCCTAATGCTACCACACTCTTCCCACCCTCACACACCTAGGACTCAAGTACCACACATCCCGCCCGCACACACCTAGGCCTCACAACCACGTATCCCACCCGCACACACCCTGGCCTTATCTCGATGATTCTTGGGAATAGTAATATTAACATAACTCTCTCCCGAAAACACTTGGGTCTCATCCTGATGATTCTTGGGAAAACAAACGTGACCGAATAGTCTTTGGACAATCCACCCCAATAGAAACCTAACTGATGGGTTTTAGGTGTAATGTAGCCTCAAGCCATCATAGCCTAGGGAAGGAGCAGGAAGGAGCTAGTATCTATGGGAAAACACCCTATCCCATGAAATGGGAGTGTTCGGCACTATGTGCCTAAAACGGGTGGGGTGAGATAAAACAAAAATATACATATACATATATATATATATATATATACCAAACACTCAGCCCAACCTATGGCTTCTAATCATAGAACTGAGAACGTTCCTCAACACTGCTACTACAAAGAATGCATATAACAAACAACCCCAACCCCATTTAGTTTTTCATGTTTCAACAGAATTAGTTTAATATTTCCTTAACTACTGGGCAACTGTCCACAACTGACCACATCGATTATTCGTAAAACATATCCCTACCATCCACAAATCATGTTAGGAAAACACAAGCAACACAACCAAGTCCTTATTATTAACCATCAAACCCCATTAACTATTATTCCCATTCCACAATCATGCCCTACCATTCATTTATTCCCATGATCCACATATAAATTCATTTTCCACATTCCACGTTTCCATTACTTTTCCCCCGTATATAATCCACTACTAACCACATTAATAATATTCACCACCCACAATTGCATCCCTACTGTGAAACATCATATCACACAACAACCTGGAAATTACCACTTCACACATCCCATAAAAAAAACAACCCACCACCAACCCAACACCAACATGTTCATTATTCTGTTTTGTTGAACCGGGGTGATCACACAAGGGTTCCTAGCATTTAATCAGCCTACTTTAAGTGATTAACCAATTTCCACATTCAATAAAATATTCACCCATAAGAAAATCTAGAAGGAGAGGGAAACATTTAATTGCATAAGAAAAGGCCCCCAACTACCATGATTTTCAGTAGGAAGAAGCTCATTTAATTCACAACATAATATCACAGGATATAAATAATGTAACTGCATTCACAAACATCCCACACCCATTATATAAGCCAGTTATTATATTTATTAAACCGGTTCAAATGTGTTTCAGGTAAACAAAAGGACACCCGCCCCACATGATGCAGAATCTAGAGAGATGAAGGTATGATCCCTACCTCAACAGGTTCTGATCGCAACGCTCCCCCAGATCAACCTTAGAAGATGTCCGTCGGCGTTCGTCAATTATTTTGGGACCCAACAAAACCTCCTCAGGTGTAATTCGGAAAGGAAATGCTGAAGTAAAGACAACAGATCCATGCTTAGAAGTTCTGCCTCGTTGTTACGATCTCATGGTTGCTGACGGATCGTAAATCAGAGCTCAGACGAAGAAGTTATGGAAGAAAGAGCCTTCGAGTCTCTTGGGAGAACTCTGCTCAGGGGAGAGGGGAGGAGAGGGGTGTGTTGAAAAGGAGGATGGGAGTCCTCCTTTAATAGTCGATAAAAGCAAAAGTACATGGTGTGTACTCAGCCGTTTCACACGGTCTCTATGCGGCTTCAAACACAGCTCCACTGTCGTTGACTGGTCAACACACGGTTTGAGGGTAACGCATATGTGGGGAAGGAATACACTACATGTAGTTTGGACACACGGTGTGTACCCATTTATTTCACATGGAAATGACATGGATCCAACATGGCACACGACCGTTGACTGGTAATGCGTACGTGGGGAGGGAGTACACGGCGTGTAGTTTAGGGCACACGGCGTGTACCCATTTACTTAACACGGCGAAGACACAGCTCCAACACGGGGTATACCTGTCATGGTGGTACACGGTGTGTACTCACACTACACGGTGTGTACTTACAAAATTCTGGAAAGTGTGGGAAAAGTCCATTTTACCCTCCAGAATGCTTCGTGGCCTTCTTTTTGACAAAGGAATGGGCTGGAGTGGATTGGGCCATTACAAATAGTTATGTCCTAATTCTATAAAACTCTAAACCTAAAAAGATCCACTATGTGAATTAATCATTAAATTCGTGATTATGTAATGTTTAAAGGCCAGGGCCTTATAGTTGGTATCATAGGTCGGTTTAGATAACTTTAAAGGTTATGGTATTCTTTAAGTATATGTGACATTACTATAATGGTTAGGATTTCAGAAAGAGTCATAGTTTTAGATAATGTTAATGAGTCAATATATCTTACTGATTATCGTCCTCATTAGTACATGATAATTTTGTTTATATACTCACACAATCATTTTTGGTTTTAGTAAATGGATGGATCTAGCAGGTGCCAAAGTGACAATGGGTTTGAAGAAAACATTGGTGGTTCTCTGATTAAGAGATTAGATGAAATGGTGGATTCAATGAGGAATCTTGTGGTTATTATAAACCAACTATCAAGGAGTGATGATTAAAAACATGAACCTTGTTGAGTTCTCTGATGCATCATGTATGAGAGAACCAACTCGATGTGGACGTTGAGGTAGTAATTAAAAAGGTAACCATTAGGGTTTATATGTTCTTTGAATTTGATGTAATTATTGGTTACTATATGTTATGATGGAAAATGAAAGGGATGACATAAACATGATGTTAAATTATGTTATGGTTATTTTTGATGATTTTATCTCTTTTTGGGGAATGTTTTGATAATTATATGGTTTTGGTAAAACGACAACACGCAGGCCGTGTGACAACCCATCGTGTCAGACAAAGATGTGGGAATTGAACTCACAACCAAAGTGCGACTGTTATTTATCGCCTACCACTGGACTGTTTGAAGTCCCTGGTTATTATGACAAATTATTTTTAGATAGAAGATATTATGAATAAGAAATAAGTTGATTTTGGGTTATCTATGGAAATTCATTGCTTATCATGGATGATATGTGATTAGGTTAGTTATTTTTCAGTATGAGACTTTAAGAGTAACTGATGTTATTGGGAGATAAATTTTAATTTGTACCTTGGAAGACTATGTGATTAAATCCTTTAAATATTTGTGTTTCAATCTTATTTTGGTTTACATTGAAAAATTTTATGGACAAATTGTTTATCAAATGTTCTTCGTTATACTTTGGGTTTTGTTGGACAAATTTTGGAGATTAAGAATAGATTTTCTTTTTATAAACGACTATCCTTTTGTGGATTATCTAATCTTGTTCGAACAATTTTGGTTTTGGTTAAGGTCTAAACACATGGGATATATATAGTTCTCTTTTTTGGATTAGGTGATTCGGTTGATGTTGATTATATCTCTATTAATGTGAACAAGTCATCCTAAATACTCGTCTTTTGGAGAAAATATGAGTTTCTGTAAAAATGAAGTAGGATATGAGAGTCTACATGACAAGTAAATATGTTTCCTTATGATTTAGTAATGCTCATAAATAAATTCCTCAAAAAAAGTAACTTAAAAACAAAAATTTTGTATGTTAACATTTCCTAATGGGTAATCAAATACTGTTTAACACATCACATGTTTGTGATTTTCTGGTGTTTAACTTTCTCCTAAACATGTTTTCTATCACTCTCCCTCAGATCATGACCCTTTTTTTCTTCGATATACATGTTTTCCTATATAGAATCCTTGTATGGTTTAACTTGGGTGACATTTTTACTTCCCTTTCATTCTTTTAATGTGATAGTTTAATTTTCTCCTTTTCTGATGTGGGGCTTTCAATGAAGATTCCAAGCCCAATTTTAAAATTGTGAGGACACAATTCCCAAAATGTGGGAAGGATGTAACATCCCAGGTAAATAATGAATATTAAATTTTCATATTTATCCATATTTGGGAATAAAATGTTAATATTAATTTAAAGAGAATTCTATGCTTGATGGCATACCCAATACGCAACAACGAGTTTCTTGGAAATCTTACTTTGCACTCTAATAATAAAATAATATTATTTTAAATGGTAATTAACGCCTAGCCTTTTTAATGTCGGGAATGAATAGAACTAACTAAAAAATTATTATATATTTTTTTCAAATATTTTTACTTTTTCCCAATAAATGGTAGAGGATAAAAATGCGAATGAATCCAAATTTTAAGCGTATATATTCTAACATTATTTGAAAGGTCGATTAACCACCTTTTGATAGAGAATCCTTTTTAAATCCAATTTTTGACAATTTCATATGTTATATTGGACCAAATAGAATCCTTCTTTAGAATCGGGACATCAAAATTTATTCTGTGTATGTTTTTTATATTTTTTCGATAAAGTTCATTTTTAAGGAATAAGTGAAAAATGTTGTATTTTAATTAAAAACATATCTTTAATATAATTTATTTATATTATTATATCATCTTATGAATTGGTTTTAATGTTAAAATAGAATATATTTTTACCATTCAATCCAATGGAGGTCATTGGAATTAATTTCACTTTGAAATTGGACTTAAACTAGTGTTAATCTTTTAATAGATATTTTTTTCTTAAAAACACGGTATTTGTTTTGACAGCAGGAATTAATTATTAAATTTTTTTATGATACTTATATGATTATAATTTTGTAAAATAGTCATAACTTTTAAATTCGAAATATCAAAAATACCTTAGGGTAAAATTTTGGTATTTTTCTGAAAAACATCAATTTTTGATGAATAGTGAAACCACTAAGTGCTAGTTAAAAAACTGATTTTTTTATTTAAATGAAAATTTACCCCTTCAATGATTTGAATTCCAAAAATCTGACATACATGGTTTTCATTAGGATGTAAAATGTGGTTCAATGGGATTAAAATAATTTTTTGGTGAATAGTAACTTTTTTTATTAATCGTAATTAAAGGTAATTAGTGTAATTTAAGGTAAATATAATGTTATAATTATATGAAATGACCTTGATACATGTCCTACCCTTTATGGATAAGTAATGGCCGACCAAGTGAATCCATGAGTTAACTTGGGGACCCCATCGAGCCACTTGGGTAAGAAAATGACATTAGTAACTATATATTAAAAGTTGAAATAAAAGTGTCACAAACATGTATTGTTTTAATAAAAAATATTACATGGGGTTATACAATTCATATTTTTTACTATAAATATTCAGTGGAAATCTAAAAAGATTTCCTACATCATATTAATTTTTATTATAATTTTTATACATTAAATAAATTAATTTATTTATGACACAATGATGATGCAGCGATTACCTCATTAATGAATGATTTAAAAATAATGTGAAGAAAAGATAAAATATAAGACTTACACTTATCAAAAACCTATTGGATCAGTGGATTTCGAACCCTTATCACCTTATCCTAGAAATATATAATTCTGGGGCCTTTGATATCTGAAAATCATTTTATAATAAAGTAACTGTTCAAGACATTCCAAGAGTGCCCCTCCTCCGTCTTATAAAAGGCCACCAACTCTACCCCCTTAACCACACCTCTCAAGCCTTTGGATCAACCAAACTCTGCTCATTTTATCTCTCCACATCCCTCTAATAATCCTAGAATCCTTCCCTTAGGAAGAATTCTCTTCAAGAAACCCTTTTGTTTTAAACTAAGGGGAGTTACCCGATTTAAAGGTAATGTCTTCTCTTATATTCATTTGTTATATTTTGCTTCTCCAACCCCATAAAAAATTTTTATTTTTGTCTTCTATAAAAATGTATCTTAAATATACTAGGATTTTGTTATGAGAAATATTTGAGCTACACTTACACAAACCTCCATCTAATGGTTAAATAAAAAACTGTTTCTGTGGATGGCGAATTACTGCCTCACGAAATGATGATTGTTCAATCTTCTCATAACACCTTTAATGGTGTCCACTATGATTTCAATATATTATATATATGATATATATGGTATTTATGTTTTCTATATGCTTCTGTATTTTATATTTTAAACATACCATTATGCTTTGCATGTTGTGCAAATGCGAAAATTTCATACGAGGAAGTGTGGACTACCGCCCCCTCAAGTGATGTAACTCGGGCTTGCAATACATGGAATGTATAAAGAATTAAATTAATGAACATATGTGACCTATATAACATATATATTATAATGGAATTATAATATATATATCTCTCATTTATTTTTAATTCCGTTAATATGACAAAGAAATGAATGTTGCGTTCATGCGTACATACGACCTACCGTCTCCATGAACGGAGCATTTCATTTCTTTTTATCTCAAAATGTTATCGAATAGTATAAATGAATATTTAATGGATATATATGATATTTAAATCATTAATACTATTCTGGAAATGATTTACTTATAAATACCTGGACAATCATTTTCAAACAAGTTCATTTTTGACTCATGTACCAAACATCGACAAAAACGTCTGATATGAACTCACATTATTAACCAATTTTTATAACATTATAATATGTGATATGAACTGAATAATAATCTTTAAATGATTTAATTATCAAATTATATATTGAACAAAGTTTATTATTCAGGAATATAAATAAACGAACAAGACAAGTCGAACTTGAGGTAAGGGATCCTACCTCTCTCTTTCCTTTTAAGTACTCTATTTTATGTCACTTCTTTTAATCTCCTCTTACATATGTTGGGGGATGTTCATTTATATTACTCATTATGTACTTTTTATGTTCATGTTATTATAGACCCTATTTGATCTCATAAATCCATTTTTGGATGTTTTATGTGGCATCATTAGGCTGCAGAGTTTTCATAAGGGATTTTTCATATCACTTTTATTCTTGTGAGATTTATGCTACATTTTACACCATTTCCTTTGAGTGGTGTATGTACTGCCCATTATTCATATATTTGTGCAATATAATTTCGTTTATGAGTATATAAATCAATTTTTTATAGTCCTTCTTTCATGGGGTGTGCGTTTTGAATGTTACCCAAGTCGGTAAGGGAATCTTTCACCCTCCTCTATTTAAATGAGTAATTTTGTTATGTCTTTTAATTTACTTCATATTATGTAGGTAAATTTTCTTCTATATCCTTATTGATGTAAAATTTATTTCAAATTGATGAGAAACCCTTTTTGTCTCATCAACTCATTTTCTGAATTTTAAAGTGACGTCGTTAGGCTGTTGAAATTTTACAAGGGACCTTCTTAACCCAATTTCGATTTCATTGGGTTCAACTTGTAGTTATTTAATATGTAATCCTATGAATATGTGTGAATTACCTTTGATTGTTTTACACTCAATATCCAATTATATTCAGTGTATTTATAATTGTCACACATAATTAGGATATTGATTTATCCTTAATTTAAGGATACCTTCTTTATATGGGATTTAATGTCATTTTACATTTCTATTGAGACTTAATTGTTGTTATGAACTAATTAACTCTTATATGGTGTATATACTGTCCTTTGGAATATTATATAATGACTCCATTTATTCTCATGATATTATAAAGTTCTGATTAAATGTTATTCATCAATTATTTGTATTCAAGTGTCTCTCATTTTGTTAAAAACTCTTTAACTAAAATATCGTTTTAAATGTTTTAATGATTTATTCATATAAATATTTCTCATTAATATCCATGTTTTCAAAATGGTTTTAATTATTTATTTATATGGATATTAATGGTTTTAAATTTTGAAAGCTTAAAAGTTGTATGGGACCCATTTATTCAAACATATCTCTATTAAATGTTTTAAATGGTTTTGAAAATGGATTTCATAATGGATTTTTTATGTCAATATATTATTGTTATATATTTTGATTGAAATGTGGAAATGTTTTCTTTCCATTATATTTGTTTTTGGTATTATGATTTTGTAATGGTACTTGGACATTTGACGGGTGGTTACGTGATAAACCATATGACGGGGGTGTCGTGAATACTAGGACCTTTGGTTACGTTATAACCTCCAATTAATTGGGTATGGAATTCAGAATTATGGCTATTCCATTTAGTGATATGTGTGGAAGTCGACTGCATGGTTATTATATTTAATTATGTTTATGTCCCAAGTTACCTTTATATGTTATGTGTTCTTTATTTGTGTTTTGTGGTAATCTTTTGGTTACAAAGGGTAAGTAGTTATCCTTTATTAAATGAAGAGTATTTACTACATCATAAACGTGAAAATTATTACATTGATAATGTATTCATGGTTTACTTGTTGTTTTAGAAAAACTAACAGTTTTCTTTCTTTGTGTATCCTTTACTAGGATTTTATGCTCATCCCAAGTTTTTGAAATGTTTTCCAAAATACTTAAAGATTAATAGGGCCACTGATGGGATTAAGGAAAGACATGCTATCTAAAACATGGAACTAGAAATGTTTATTTTTAAGTGTTTTTATTTTATGGAAACTTAGTAGATGTGTCTACTTTGTAATCTTTTGAGATGTAATAGTTATGTCCTAATTCTCTAAAACTCTATACCTGAAAAGATCCTCAATGTGAATTAATCATTTAATTCATGATTATGTAATGTTTAACGGCCAGGGAATTATAATTATTTGGTTAAATGATGATTTCATGTGTAAATAAAAGTGTATTTAATACCAAAGATTATTATGGTATTAGAAAAAATATTCATTATGATATTATTACTTTTAAATTGATTAATAAGTTTTATTTTATCTTTTTATATATCCAATACTTTGTTTTCATTGATGGTTTCAACATATTTTTCACTACCATTAAGGATGAGTAAAAATGTAATTAATTTCAAAATTTTTAAATAATGAATTTACCATGATCTAATTAAGAAATTATTTATAAAGAAATATGTGGGAATTTTGAGTAATAAGTAAAAAGATCCACATTGGAAGAGTTTATTCTAATTCATGTAAACATTAACCCAAAATTTCATTAGGTTTTTATGTGATCCAACATTTAATTTTAATGTTACTTTTTTCTGGATTCCCATAATTGGTCGTGTTTATCCATATTAAATATTGAAATAAAAATATTTTACATTTATAACTATATAAAATAGTACAAGTTCAAGGCTATTATATATTTTATTATAGAAACATTTATATTAAATTATATATTATAATGTTTTCATTTTATGTTCACATAATTGTTATTGATAATTGAATGGATATATAGGTTTAGGATTTATTTAATTTTAGAAGGAATGAACACCCCTTTTGTGGTTTTATGTGATGGAAATTTTAGATGATTAATAGTATTTTGGGAGACATTTAAGGTAATATAAACATTAGGATTCATATGTGATTAGGTGAAATTATTATTTTATTAATTTTTATTTTATAATTTATAGAGATATGTGTAAATCCATTGATATCATTTATGGTTAAAATTATCTTATATGTTGAGTTAATTTTTTGTTAATTTGGATAAAATTATTATTACATGGTAGAACCAAAATATTAATCATATTAAATACCATGGGATAGAAAAGTAATTTCCTTACTAGGTGATTAATATTTTTTAAGAGATTGTTACTATTTTTAAATGAATATAGTATTAATTTAAGTGGAAATACTTTTTGTTAATAAGGAATTATTACTTCATTAATAATGGTTGAATTTCATTTTTAATGTATTCATTAATTTATTTTGGAGTTTTTGGTTATTTAGGATATTTAGGGAAAATAATTTTATATTTTAGATACTATGTGACGAAGGAATATACATTTTTTGTATTTACTTAATAGTGTTATGTGTTATTTTGTGAAAAATGATATGTTTATCTTTGATGAATATGTGATTAAATAATTATAATCATTGGATTTCAAATATTAAAAATAAATAATTTGATGAAATTTATGGATAGTTATTTATCAGAATATATATGTTGAACCTCATCTATTATTTTGGTGGATTTTTAGATTAATTGTTTTGTATTTTAAATGAAGGATTATTCCTATTAGATATTATTTAAACTTGTTCCAACCATATTTTGTTTTGGTTATCTTATAAATACATTTTGAATTATATATTTTCTCTTCTATGGATCTTGTGATTTGTTATAATATTATTTTAGATCATTAATAATGAAAAATATTTTTAGAATATTCATTTCAGGGAGAAAGAGATGAGATCAATGTGGAAACTGATTGAAAATTCCAAAAAAAATGACATTGTGTGTATTTTATTGAATAAAATAAAGTCAGAATATGTTATCAAGTTAAAATTTTAAATGGTAAAGAAAATCACCTAATGAAAATGATCATGAAGTAAAAAAATTATATTACCTTCATTTATGACATACTGATGGCCTTTTTCTTGACCTATTTGATTTATGGTTTAGTGGTCATCAATTTTTTCATGATCATTTACATAATTATTGTTATTGCCTAACTTATATGGGCCATCACTGATATTATAATGTTGAGTGGGATAATCCAATCCCTCCTCTCAATGGGGTATAGGTTGAAAAAAATCATCGAGTAAGATTAATAATAAATATGAAGGCCTTAACTTAATGTAATTGTACAATCACTCACAAATAGCTCTATGAAACGATGCATAGATAATACTAAAATATATGAGTCTAGATGAAGAATGAAAGAGTAATAAAGAAAATACATCAAAATATTGCCTTCGTAAAATTGAACAACTGATGAATAAAAGAGAACATTGATGAGACACCAATTCACATCCTAAAATAATAAACCTCCAACATAGTCTTTTCCAAGACACGTAATTCTCCAATGAAATCTGGTCTACAAATTTGACCACCAACTACCTGTCCTTTGTATGTGACACAACATGTGGTGTAAATTTCTTTTATTGGGTGGTTATATACATACCCATATGGAAACAAAAAAATCTATAATGGGGAAATAATAATAACAACAATAATCTCAACGTATAAGTAAATGGGTAAATAAAAACCATACATCTGATATTCTAAAAAAAACCAATGATAATATAAATTAGGGATCATTATCTCCAAAAGTATATAAAAATGAATAGTTTACTTATAGATCTCAAAAGTCCATCTCGGATTCCATAAACCTTTCACAACCTCAAACAAGAAGTATAGAGTGGTCTTCACCTCACTATCAAGCTCCATAGATGAGGTGAACTAGATCCAGTATAGAAAATTCACCCTGAAATATCTATAACATTGGGGTAGAAAAAAACCATTTAATGATGACACACATCTCATTTATTTTGGGGGAGTACTGACTCGAAGTGTGTAAATAGTATGTGAACCCACACCCTAATGTGATTTAGGATTATTAACACAATATCAATATGACATTAAAAACCTATCTCTACAATAATCAAAACATCAATAAATGAAGCATCACACTTGTAACACCGCATATTTTATATTTATGTGAAAAATAAGGACCCCATATTGTTTTAAAAAGAAATATCCTCAATGTGTACTTCTTATAGGCTCAAATATATGTCTCTAAGGTGATACATAAGGTAGTACTCTATTATAATGATATATGTTTTCTATATAGTATAAACAACAATTTTTTCTACCTTGTGGATACTGATGTATTACGGATTGTGTCCATGTCCTATAGTCCATGATTATATACTCTTATTGTTCCCATATACTATGGTCATACAAGGGTGCTCTGGTTGTTCATGATTTCTCTTAACATGTTTCTACTCTAGTTGTTTCATTGACCATGTAACCAGGTCATGAACTTATACATTTCCATGTCTGTTATAATCATCATCTAGGGTACATGATTTTATTCCAGCATCAAATCACATGACACGTGTTATGGACACATAAGCTGTGATATTTTATTTTCATTGGAACCCAAGGAACTACAACATGGTTCTACATTGTCTTTGATCATTCTAAATATATGTCTTATATATTGAAAATTTCTAGAGACCCATGGTCATAAAATAGAATATTAGATAGTCCATATCTACTACATCTGATATAATTTTACAAGATTAAATTATAAAAAATTGAAGTGCTAAGCATCTGATAGTTGATTCATAGATTCTGATGCCCATAAATCAGAACTCTGATTACCCATGGGGGTGTCACCATGCATACCTTTTCTATACTAGGAACTCAATCCAATATTCTCATCTCATTAACTAAACAACACGACTTGATCTATTACAAAAACACTTTTCACATGCCATTCTATCATGCCCCTTGATTCCAAGTGTTCAATCTCACTCATATTCAGGTCAAATTTTATAAATCGCTGACCCCATGGGAGAATAATTAATAATAATAAAAATAGTTTTAGAAAATATCAATAACAAACAAAACCACATCATTGGTAAGTGTGATCACATCATACAATTACATAATGTTGAAATTAAGGTGAAATAATGTGTAGATAGTATAAAAATTTTGTTAAATATTTCTATTTTAAAAATCACTCATCTGAATAACATGAAATCATAGGATAGAAAATAAGATTATAAAATACATTATTACAAACAAATAAATAGGAATTAATCCAAGAAATATTGTTTTATAACTCAAGAAAAGGTCAGTTTTTGTTGAATAAAGAATCAAATAAGTATAAAGTTAATGATTATAATACATTCATTGTTCATCTGATTATTCTGTATTATCACCAATTTCTAAACCATGTTCATGATTCTACAATTTCAATATTATCCTCCTCTTTTATAATCTCATATGGGTTTGTGTGTCACAACATAGACATTCCATAATTACAATTTTATAGAGGGGTGGAATTTGGTTTGTCTATTAGATAAATAAATTTAATTAACTAATTAATTCACATAACTCCCTCTCAAATTGAATCATTAAACGAAATGATAAAAACAAACCAATATTATATTACTCATAGAGTAAACCCAACATTCAAAAAATAAAAATGGAATCAAATTTCCCATCTAACAACCTGATCAATGGGAAAACCCAATAACTAGAAAACATATACCAGAGTTCTTTAATATATGTTATTATTTTTAACATAATTATTATTGGGTACTATGTCATGAAAATACCATGTCGAATCGAATGGAAAATCTATATATATATATATTCAAAGGAACAAACTAAAAAAACTATATTTCTTACATTCTCCACTTTTTCATTTATTTTCACCCTAAGATATATAAGATACCATAAACGGTTTAGTAAATAATCTTGAATTGAGATCTTGGACTCTTATGAAAAATCTTCTACACTAACGTGACACCAAACAACTCATATGAGATGAATTTTCCATCCGTATGTTATCTTCTCCTACGGTTCCCCAATCTACACTAGGCACTCAGTGAAGGTGGGTCTATCATTGATGTTCATCCGTCTCATGTGAACAATGCCCATCGGGTTAATCATGAATCCCCTCATTAGTGTATCCTAGAATAAGACATAATAACAAACCACCTTAGTGGGTAATTCCAAGAGATAAACATCCTCATGAACAGCATATATGATCTTGAAAATCCTAATGAACAGTAAGGATAACCTGATTCCCTATAAAAATATATAATATTCATCGTGGGGTGACACTAAAGAAAAAATGGATTCCATTTTTGAACTCCAAATGTGTGAAATTCTAATATGTGTATGATTTATATTTTCTCTAGGCTGTCTTCATTCACTCGAGGGTCACTTGAACATTCTCTATCATTTCATGTACTAGCTTTATCCTAATAACATATGTCTCTCCAAACACATTATAGAATAACCATGAATAGTAATGTTTCCCATATAAGGAAATGAAAAGATCAATAAAAATAACATAGTTATATTTATAATGATCAGATATCTACCCCAATAAAAAGTGATCCTTCTATCCCTAACATATGATTACCACATAGGATATTGAAGTATTCTCTATAACAAGGATGATATGGTGATTCTATCCATCCATTTGGAGAAAAAGTACATGATCATGATGAAATGGTTCCTAGAATCCTTCTAAAGTCTCATCCACATTCGTGGTGAAAACTAAGAATCATTAACATAGACTATAGCTATGCGTACCCCATGAAGACATATGATTTCTCATATTTACAAAATCCTCAAACTCAACTAGAATATTATCTCTAATGGAAAAAAATATGTCAACATATTCAACCATTTAATAATTTCCCATATATCCTTATTGAATAATTCATTACATAAAATTATTTAAAAAATAATGTTATATTCATCCCACATCCATTCTGTGGAATTATGAGGTTGAATCAAACCTGTTTGAACCATATTTATAGACTTTACCTACTGACATGTGAGACATTGAGAGATAACGTCTTAAATGTTATACATGAAATTAACCCACCAAAACTATTGATGAGGATTATTTTACATCATTTACACACATAGATTTTTATTCAAGGGAGTTGTATGAAACTACCTCAATATTTCCTCATGTGATGTGACAAGAATGACAATTCTTCCCTAGAAAATAATTATGTGTTCCAAAACATTATAAAATCTATCATGTGCATCTAATGAGAATTTATGGTCCCACAAAAAGTAGACATAAAATGTCTTTCAAGTGGGACTATATCAGTTGTTTAATAAGTGGTGGAGTCACCACCACCAACTGAAAATAATATACACCCTTATCCACCCCTAGGAATGGCTAAAATATAGACAAATGCAATGATGATTATTCAGTTGTGCATGATGTTATTTCTTGCTAAAGAAATCTTCCATGATGTTTCCAATTAATAGATTATAGATTATCTTGATTTCCCAGCCTTGTAATAATTAAAACTAATTTTAATGTCTTAGGTTGAGAACTATCTATGTAAATATGTAGCAGATACTCTGATGGTCTGAGTAAATAATGAGTTTCTCCCCAAGAATACACTTCCTGAAAATATTCTTGGATAATACTACCTATGAAAACTCTCAGATTTGAGTCCAATAATTCATCTGATGGTGTCTCAACAATTTAAACCCATTAATAGTAACTACATTCCATTATAACAATACAAAATCTTACCTTGTTATTGAGTCATCACAAAACACCACATACTCAGCACCCCCCCTATGGTTTCCATAACATATGTGTACTTTTCAACCATATAATTATAACATGATGGATATCTGACACTCCTTAGTATAGGAAAATTGAATCCCACTCCTTTTTGATTTATTCAAAGGGGATAATCTCCTATAAAATTACTCTAGGAGTATATATTTGTACCTTTCTAAAAATAAGATATTATTCACATCTCAATTTATCTTGTTTCATCCCTATGAAATATCTTTAAAAATATTTTTTAGGTCCATATATAAGGCCCCAGCCTTAATAAATTACATAATCGTGAGTTAAAACAAGAATTCACATTGAATATATTTTCATGTTCAGTATTTTACTCAATTAAGACATATCTATTACATTACATCTCAAATATTACAATGTAGACACTTCTACTAGAACCAATTTTTTCACAACAATAAAACTCCTTAAATGAAATAATAATTACTTTCATGATATAAATTTTCTGTAATTAAAAATTTCTCTTACCCTTCCTTATAACTTATGAAAAACATTTCGAAAACAAGGGTTGAGAATAAAAATTTTATTAAGGGTTATAAAATAAGGAAAGAAAACATTATTTTATCAATTCATACAAATTTATGAAATCATTATTTTCCCTTATATAATATAATATCGTTATCATTCCTCATGAAATAAAATGATTTATGAATAACATATAGAAATAATAAATTATAATGATGACTTGTGGCATCCAAAACATATTTCCATTATTACTTTCACATCTACATATGGAGTTACTTTTGGAATACCCATCACAGTATATTCCTTATATCACATAGGATAATAATTAAATATTAGTTTTGTCATGTTACACAATGAATTGGAGTGATCTCTTGGGATCAATCGCCCTCAATTTTTCGCAATACCACTTTTATACATGAACAATTCCAAAAAACCATAAAATAATAATAATACATAAACCATGTGTTATGGAAAGATAAAATTTCCACATTTCAATAACGAGATATCAGTTCAAGATATTAACATAATCAATAAATTTATAAAAAAACATATTTAAAACATTTTAAAAGAAGATTTTTAAATCATTGTGTTCCATAACACATTGCAACATTTAATAGAATATCATTTTAAAACATTAATTCCCATATATATAAATACTCAAAATAATTTTGAAAAATTTATGTTAATGATAATGAATTATGTAAATAAATCATTAAAACATTTAAACTGATGTTTTAGTTAATGGGTCTCGTAACACTTTAGAAAATCTTATATAAAAATAATTCACAAATTACATAAAACAAAGAATTAAATATCCTGAGAATATAGAAATTCATGATATAAAAAGTCAAAAGGTTGTATATAAACCATATAGGATAATAATGGTGCATAATATCAATCTCATTTCATTGAGACATATCTCCTTTTTGTAAAGGACTGCATCTCAATGTCCTTTAATTGAGACATATATTGATATATAAATACATATCCATCGTTATGAAAATGTAAATTAAAAGACTTACCATAAAAAATTATTTGACTAAAAGTGGGGTGTGAAAGGATCACTTACCTTGCGTCTGATTCGTCATGTGTGTTCCTTGTTCTTCCTGAATAATAAACATATATTGATTTATACATTCCTAAAAATTTTATTCTATTTTATTAATACTTTTATATCACTTATTATCTCATTATAATAAATACATAATTATTTATGTTAATATTAGTCATTTTTTCGATATTTGATACTTGAGTCAAAAATGAACTTGTTATAATTACATAATATCCATGAGCTAGAACTTCAAAATTCAAAAAAATGATATTTAGGATTTAAATTTCATATATATCATATATATCTAGTATATATTTATTTACAATAGTCTATAACATTTGGATATATGAAATGAAATGCACCATTAGTGGAGACAGTAAGCCATACGTACTCAGGAATGATACTTTCCTTTATTTTTTCATTTTAACAGAATGAATACTAGATTATAAATATTAATATTATAATTAAAATATAATATCATATGATATATATGTTATATATTTTCATTAAAACCAGATTTTATATGTTCTAGGGATGGCATGAATGAGTCTTCTCACTTTGAGGTGGCAGTAGTCCGCACATCCCCAAATTAAATTATCATATTTATATGTAATGGAATGCATAAAGGTCGGTTGTAAATAAAATTCCAGAATAATATAAACAATATAAATATAATTTTTATAATATAAAAATAAATATCTATCATTATTTTTTCCATGAGAGGTGGTAGGAGATAATTGAACATTCATCTTTCAGGAGGTAGTAGTTCACAGTCCACCAAAACTGTATATTCTAAATCCATTAGATGGATGTGTGTGTGATTTTAGGTCGAATAAATAGAATAAAAATATCCTATAATTTTTATGGTACTTGTTTTTTTATTTAATAGTTGAATAAAAAGAGTTCAAGGGGTTGGAGATGGAAAAAAATGATGGAATCTTACGACAATACATTACCTCAAATTGGGTAACTCTTTTTTATTTAAACTAAAAGGCCTTCTTGAATTTACTTCAATGAATTTAATGTATTATAAAAGTAAGAGGGAGATTTTTTGTTATTATTTGGAATTATTTTAGATATTCTAAGATGGATTTATAGTTTTTATTAAGGGTTAAGGGTGATTCCATTTTATAAAAGGGAAAGGGGCATTTTGGAATGTCTTGAAAGATTACATTATTATAAACTAAATTTCGTTTTCAAAAGGTCCAAAACTCGTTTAATTATAACACAAGGTAATTATTAATAAAAACTTTCTCAACCAATATGTTTTGGACATGTTTTTGTTTCAAATTAAACCTTTTCATTTATCATTAACCCTTTGTTAACTAATTTATCACTTACCATTTCTCTTTGTATATTAGTATTATATGGTTAATATATGTACCATAAAAATACAGTAGAACTAAAATTGGTATATTAATGACATGAAGAACATTATTAATCTAATTTGGAAGAATATTATATTTTATGGACAATTATATCAAAAAATAAAATAATTTTTTTTAAAACTCTTTTCTATCTATTTGAATACTATTAATATCATGACTTTTACAAAAATTTAAAACAAATTATTCGTTAGAAAAAAAAAATCATTAATTCCCATATAAAAATCCATAATAATCCTTAAAATTTATATATGTCAATAATATTTTCAAAATAAATATATTTTAATATTTATGATCTAATTTATTTAGATTATTCATTAATAAGGTAATCACCGCATCATCATTGTGTCAAAAATAAATCTGTTTAATATGATGTCTAATGATTATAAATAAAATTACATGATATAGAAAATAGTTTTATAATTCTAATAATTATTTATAGTCAATGATATCACATAAATAACCCCATATATGACCTGTTTTAGTAAAAGATACATTTTTAGGGTATATTTTTCTTAACATTAAATTTTATGTAATTAAATGTCATTTCCACACACAATTGGATCCATGTGGTCCCAAAATATAATTAAAGATTCCAATGGTGATAAATATATCATAAAATAGGTTTGGTACAAGTTTTGTGGTACATTATTAATATTATAATGTCATATGTATGCCTTTTTTGTCAGATTTACCCTTTAACCATGGTAAATAAAATATTTTCCAAAGATACTATTAATAATGTAAAAAAATAAAAGGATACAATTTACACAATTTGGGCCTCTTGATTCCAAATATGGAATCCATTTTTCCAAATTAAAAACACACATGTTGCTATATTTTATTAAAAATTAATTCCCATTGTCAAAACAAAAAAAATGCCATTTTTTATAATAACAATTATCAAAGGATTGTCTTGTGTTTATGTCCAAATAAAATGTCAAATGACAACCAATTACCATATTTGGATAAATTTATAAAATTATAATCCAATTATACTTGAAAACCAATTAAATGTACAATCAAAATATATAAATAAATTAGATGAAAGTGAATTTTTGAATTAAAATGCAGTATTTTTACCCATTCATTAAAAAATGAACATTATACCAAAATTACCAAAACATAATCCATTGTGAATTTTGATATCTTACTTCTAAAATTGTATTTTATGTTTTCAAATCGATCATATAAAATTAAAAATCTAGATTTAAAAAGGGTTCACCATCAAAAGGCTATAAGATGGCCATTTAAAAAATAGAGTTTTTCATGCTTGAAATCGGATTCATTCTTATTTGAAGCCTCAAAATATTATTGGATTGTTGTAAAAATATATAACAAACATTTTTAATCATAATGTAGTTAGTTATTTTCATTTGAAAAAATACAATAGCTATGCGTTAACTAATATTTAAAATAATAATAATAATATATTATTTTTTGTTATAACACAAATTTGAGTGAAATGTAAGATTTAAAAGAAACTCATTGTTGTGTGTTGAGTAAGCTATCAAAATAATTCCTATTTGAAATAAAATAAATATAATTTTCATAAATATTAATATATATTAAAATTTATTATTCTATAAATATTTGGTTTTACATCCTTCTAACTTTTGGAAATTGTGTCTTCCCACTTTTAAAATTAGGCACAGAAACATCATTAAATGCCCAACATTAGAAAAAATTTCAATAAAAATATCATTTTAAACAAAATAATGAGAATTACATAGGTATCTTGACATAACCCATACTTTATTTCCATGTTGAAAATGATTGATATGTAAGAAAGAAACTATAATTTTTTTATTAAGAGTGGTAGAAAACATGATCCAGAGAATGTTAACTACTAGAAAATCAAAAACATGTGATACGTTAAATAGTATTTGAATCCCCAGTAGAAAAACTAAACAGAAAATGTTCATTTAATGTTCCTTTTCATAAATTATCATAATTTACTTATAATATTTTTTATGAACATAAAAAATATAATGAATTTTCCTGTAGAGTTTCATCCTATAAAAAATTTCTTCCACAAACTCATCTTTTCATCAAAAGATGAGTATTCAAGATGACTTAGTCACACCTGAAGCACTAGAATCAACTTTTTGAGAATCATATAATCTTTAAAATATGAACTATATATTTCTCTTGTTTTTATACATTAACCATTCCCAAAATGGTTTGTAAAATATCTGATAATCCCCAAAAAGGATAATCCTTTATGGGTAGAAATGCTACTCTTAATCCCCAAAATTGAATAAACAATACCCAAAGTTAAAGAAAGACCATTAAATATAAAATTTCCCTTAATTTATTCAAATTAATCTTACTATGATTGAAACCCAAAATAGAGTAGTTTTTGATCACATATTATTCCATGATAAATCTTAACATTTATCTCCAAATAATATTGACTAATCTTAATGTATCACACTAAAAAGTAAACAACCAAGTCCCATATTTTCTATTATAGGTTAATCATTTCCATAAATAACCCAAATAGGCATATTTCTGCAATAACCATATATTCTTCCAAAATAATATTTCTACCTTTACTACATATATGAAATACCATAGTATTCTATATTACATAGGAATTTAGTGTTTCCAAAAGAGAATAGGTATTCAAAATAACATTTATCACATAATCACCAAATCATTTTTCAATACTAAGGTTATCCATTTGATAAAACATTAGTTCCAAAATAAATATATTCATGATTTATAAAATAATTTATCTAAAAATATTATGTCATAATAACCAGGGAATTCACATAGGCCAGTAGTAGGTGATAAATACTAGTCACACTTTGGTTGTGGGACTAATTCCCATAGAATTTTCTGATGTGATTGGTTATCAAATGGTATGCATGTTGTCCTTATTGAAAAACTGTATAATTCTAATAACATTTAAAAAATGAGAAAAAATTCCTTAAAAAAATTTATAAGATGTTTTATCCTTAAATGATATTTCATTCTTCGCATTTTTCATCCCAAAAAATAATAACCCATAATTACCTCAAAAACACAAGATCACATGAAACCATATGGTTATACATTATATCCATAGAAGAAAATATAATTCTTCCATGAATAAAATTTTCACATAAAAAACATTGGGGTTAGACATACTATAAAATGCCTTCCATATTATTCTTATCATTAATACATTTAAACATATCATCATCCATAGATCCAACATAACTCTTAAATTCCTAGATATATTAGTCATCAAACAATCTTCATGAGCCTTTATACATTTTTTCTATATTATTATTTTATAATTCATTCTTAAAAAAACATACATAATTTCCTTAGATTTTACTAATTTTAAAACATCAACTAAGAAATAATCCATTCCTTTTATAGGTCATTTTTAGTTTCCTCATCTAAAATTTTAATGGAATTAGGAATTAGTAAACATATATTTTTACGATCTTACAGATCCCAGTCATGATCCATCATCATAGGATATATATTTGTATAATGACAATTTACCCACCATTTAAAACATTCAATTGATCCTTCTGAAAGTTCTGTTTTCCCTTTCTTGGAGTCAACTAGACACATCATTTTTCCATGTCAATTTATTTCTTTATGACTATCATTACCACATCTGTAACTTCTTCCCATCCCATTTATGAATTTTCCTACATGTTTAATTCCACATCCTTGAAAAATAGGTATATCAATATACTTACCTTTATGATTATTACCTAAACTATCTTTGGGTTTTGTTTCTCTCATATATGATGCTTTAGATAAACCACTATGGTTCATGTGGTAAATCATGACTCTATATAGTTTGTTATGAATAATTACAAGAGTTCTCATTGCATCTCCTATTTCATTTAGTTGGTCATTCATAATACCACCATAGTTTCCATCACAATAATTGTTACTTTGGTATATTATAGATCAATCAATTTACTAAAACCAAAAAGTTCAGTGTGATTATATCAATAAAATCCTCATATAATAACTTATGTGAAGGGTAAACACTAAGATATATTTATTCATATAAACTTAAATTAATTCAATTTACCTAAAATAAATAATACTTTTTCTAATACTCTATCCACTATGGTTATTTAACTTATGCTTAAATAACACCCTAACTTGTAATGTTAGCTATACCAACCACGAATACAAAATATATATACCAAGCCTTAAAACAATACTTAATCTTGAGTTAAAACAAGAATTCACATTGAGGATCATTTTAGGTGTATGGATTTCGAAAATTAAACCATAAATATTATGTTATATCTGAAATATTAAAAAATAAACACATCTTCTCTATCAAAATTGTTTCAAAATAGTTAAACTCCTTAAATAAAAAAATAATTCTTTTCTTGATATAAATTCTTGTTAATTATTTCTTTATCTTACCCATCCATATACCCTGTGAAAAACATTTCAAAACCATAGGATGGGCATAAAAATAATATTAATGGATATAAAATAAACAAAGAAAGCATTAGTCCATCAATTCATACAAATAAACAAAATCATTCTTTTCACTCATATAATATAATATATTTTACATACCTCATAATATCAAAATATTTATGAATAAAACAAAAAATTATAAACCATAAATGTAACTTGTGGAATCCATAACATGATTAAATTTTATATTTCAATGCTACATAAGGAGTTACGGTTTAAATACCCAGAAAATTATATTCTATAAATATTTTAGGATAAACATTAACCTTTACCACTATCATGTTACCCAATTCATTGAAGGGATATCATAGGCTACCCAGCCCTCAGTTTATCAAAGAAAAACTCCTATACATAAATAATTCCAAATAACCATAACATAATCATAACACATAAAACAAACATAGTGGAATGATAACATTTCTGTATTTAAATAACAATATATTAGTTAAATATATTTACATGATTAATTAACTATAAAAAACCACATTTAAAATATATAAATGGAATATTTTTTAATCAATGAATCCCATTCCACATACAAACATTTAAATGAAATCAATTTTAAAACATTAAAATCTATATAAATAAATCCTAAAAACCATTTTGAAAATATGAATATTAATGAGAAATATTAATAATAGAAAATCTTTTAACATTCAAAAACATGTTTCAGTTGATGAGTCTTGTAACACTTGAGAAACACGTAAATAAAAATAATTAATGAATAACATCAATAAAATTATTAAATATCATGATCATATAGAAATTAATGATATATGAAATCAAAAGTGTCATATATAACCCTTATAGTATAATAAAGGTTCAAAATATCAACATATGACTTAATGAATTAATATTGAGAAGTAGTCCCTTACAAAAATTTAACAGTCTAACATCATCACATTAAAATTTAGAAAATAAGTTGATGGGAGAGAAAAGGGTCTACCATCACATGGAAATAAATTATATATAAATAAGTTTATAGAATAAAATATTCATACAAAATAAAATTTAAATTAAAATATATAACATAAATAAGCCTTTGACTAATAGAGGAGGTTGAATGGTTACATTACCTTGTTTCTAGTTCACTATGTGTGTTCCTTGTTCATCCTGAATAATAAACATAAGTTAATTTATACTTTCTTAAAAAAATTAATTTTATTTTTCTTTTTATATCACTTATAACCATTTTATAAAATTTAAATAATAATTTAATTTAATATATATTGTTTTGTCGATATTTGGTACTTGAGTCAAAAATGAACTTGTTATAATAACAAATTAACCATGATGTCAAAATTACATTATCTTCATAATGATATTCATGATTTAAATATCACATATATAATATATATCTAGTATATATGTATTTATAATAATCTATAATATTTTTAGATAATAATTGAAATGCACCTTTCATAGAAAAGGTAAGTCGTACGTATGAATGAATGCTACTTTAATTTATTTTTTCATTTGTAATGCATTTTAAAATACATGATACATAGGTATATTTTTATTCCCGTATAATATAATAACATATATAAGTTACATATGTTCATTAATTCAATCCTTTATAAATTCCATGTATGGAATTAACAAGTTATCTCACTTTGAGGGGGAAGTAGTTTAGTGCTCTCTCAAATGAAATTATCGTATTAACAAATTATGGAAAGCATAAAGGTATGCTACAAATAAAACAACAGAAGAATATGAACAGTATATATAATATATATCATATATAAATACAAGGACATCATAATGGAAACTATGAAAGGTGGTAGGAGATAATTTAAAAATCATCGTTTTGTGAGGTAGTAGTTCATCGTCCGTAGAAACAGTATGTTCAAAATCCATTAGATAGAGGTGTGGATGAGTGTATGTTGAATAAATAGAATAAATAAATCATTTTATACTAAATATATTGGACTTTTTATATAAAAATATAATAATGATACTTTAATGGGTTGGATATGGGAAAATAAATGAAAGAAGTTTGATAGAAGACATTACCTCAAATCGGGTAACATCTTTTTGATTTAAGCTAATTGGCATTCTTTAATTTCTGTTTCGCCAAGTTAAGGCTTCAAGGAGGAAAATAGTTATGTTGGTAGATTATTTTGTTAGTGTTTGGATGAGATTAATGGGCATGAGAGGTGTGAGTAAGGGTTATAGGTGATTCCCTTTTATAAGAGATATGAGGGTCACTTTAGGAATGTCTTGAAAAATTATTTTATTGTAAACTTAATTTCAATTTCAAAATATCCCCAGTTCGTATAATTCTATGATAAGGTGAATATTGTCAAAAATATTCTCAACCAATAGGTTTTAGACAAGTTTCAGTTTCGTATTTAACCTTTTAATTTAGCTTTAACCCTTTGTTAACTAATTTAAATTGTACCATGTCATCATTTATATTTGTATTATATGGTTAATATGATTACTATAAAATAAAAATAGAAGAAAAAGGGGTTAATTAGTGGAATTTTAAACATTATATATTTTATTTGGTAGAATCATATATTTTAGGACAATCATATAAAAAATAAAATTTTATTTGTTTTTAAAAAATCCTTTTTTTATATTATTATACTATTCATATAATGACTTTTTAAAAATCCAAAATATATTTATTCTTTCAAAAAAATATAATTAATTCAAATATAAAAATTAATAATCATCCATAAAATTCTTTGATTTCATAAAAAGAAACAATATAAATTTATTATAATATTAATAATCACATTTATTTAAATCCTTCATTAAAAAAGTAATCACTAAATCATCATTATGTCATAAATAAATTTATTTAATTGATGTATAAAATTATATATAAAATACCATGATTTGGGAAATAATTTTATCTTTCTAATTAAAATTTATAGTTGAATAGATCATTTATATAACCCCACATAATAATTTGTTCACTAAAAGTGTCATTTTAAGTGTATATGTCCCTTAACATTAAATTAAAAGTAGTTAAATGTCATTTCAGTAAACGTGGATCCATGGGGTCATAAAATCAACCTAAAGAAGACCATGGTCAGAAATATCTCATATAATATGGATATGACATGTTTTAGTTTAGTTTATTATTACTATAATATTTTTTTTACCCTTCATTATCACATTTTCCTTTTAACTATAATAAATAAAATACTTACTAAAGTTATTATTCCAAATGTATAAAAAAGGGTACCTAATTATACAATTTGGGCCTCGTAATTCAAAATTTGGAATCCATTGTTCAATATTCGAAACACATAAGTTATAGTAATTAATTTAAAATTAATTCCCACTATGGAAACCAAAAGGGGGGGTTTATGAAGTAATAGCTACCAAAGGATTGACATGTGTTTATGTCCAATTAAAATGTGAAATTACATTCAACTTCCATAATTGGATAACATATTAAATATATAATATAATTTCAATTTAGAAAATTCAAAGTAAAATAATACTATATAAATAAATTAGATAAAAAGGTAGTTATGAAATAAAATGCAGTATTTGTCACCATTCATTAAAAAATGAACATTCTCCCAAAAATAACAAAATTTAATCCAAAATAAATTTTGATGTCATCAATATAAATAAGATTTTTTTTGTCAAATATAACTTATAAAATTGAAAAAAACCTTGATTTAAAAATTGTTATCCATCAAAAGGTGGTAAATGGCCATTTAAAAAAATAGTGTTTTTCATGCTACAAATCAGATTCATTGTTATTTTAAGCCTATATAATTTAATGGATTAATATAAATATATTCAGTAAACATTTGTAATCATAATTTAATTATTTATTTTCATTCTCAGTAATACAACATCTATGCATTAACTACCATTTAAAATAATAATATTATTATATTATTTTTAGTATAACACTAAGTTGTTTAAATCATATGATTTCAATGAATCACGTTATTGCATGTTGAGTATGATATCGGAAAAATTTTCCCCATTAACATAAAATTAATATCACATTCATAAATATTAATAGATAATAAATGTATTATTCTCTAAATACCGACATCGTTACATCCTTCCTCCATTTTGGAAATTGCATCCTCACAATTTTAAAATTCGTCTCAGAAGCATCATTGAAATCCCGACTTCAGAAAAAGATTCAATAAAACTATCACCTTAAAAGAAAGAATGTGAAGAAAATATGTAACCTAAGATAACCCATACTTAGATTCCTTGTACAGAAAATTGATATGAAATATAAACTATCCATAATTTTCTAATAGAGAGTGGTAGAAAACATGATTAAGAAAAAATTAATCACAAGAAAATCACAAAATAGTGATAGGTTAAATATTCATTGTTTCCCTAGTAGTAAAAGTAAATAGACAACGTTTGTTATTTAATGATCTTTTTCATAAATTTGTAGAATTTATTTTTGATATTGATTTAGAATATAAGAAAATATACTTACTTTTCAAGTATATCTTCATCCTTTAATAAATTTTTACCAAAACTCATTTTTTCTCCAAACGATTTTATTCAAGATGACTTAGTCACACTTCAAGCACAAGAATCAACTTATATAGAATCACATAATCCAGAAAATATGGACTATATATTTCCCATATCATTAGACTTTAACCAATACCCAAATGGTCAATATGATATCAGATAATCCGCAAAAGGACAATCATTTATAAAAATAAATATTATATTCTTAATCTACAAAATTGAAAAAACAATACCCAATGTCACCAACCAACCTGGGTCAACCCTGAACTGGTCACCCAAGTCGGGCTGCGACTTGGCCAAATGGGCGTTCCTGATCTCCACGGGGTGGAAACTATTGTCGAGCATCAAAATTAAACAGGTGGTAATGATTTGGCTCGAAATAAAATAAAATAAGCAGCGGAAAAATAAATAGAACGAAACCAAATAAATAATGAACAACCAGCAGAGTTACTAACCTGACCACGACCAAAACTCCATGTGACCCCGTGGGTCACTCTCCAATACCACAAACAATGTCGCTCAAGGAGAACAACTGAAGATGGAACCTGCAAAAGTTGATTCTCTAATCTTCCAAAATGATATTATAGGATATGAAATTCCCATGTAACTATTCATATATATATATACAACAAATAATGGCCTATTATTTAGTCCTCATCAAATTGTATGATCACCTATAATTGATTGGTTACCATTGTGAAACAATGCTCAGGCTGTTTTTTTCTTCTACATGAAGTACCGACCTCACATTGATGTGTGAAAGGTATGCATACATATCCTTCTTTAGTAATTAATGTTAGGAAAATAATTTCAAAATCTCAATTCATGTACACTCCATGAATTAGTTTCACAGAATCTGAAGTATGAAAAATTCATTTATCTTCATTAATATTCAAGTCTACTGAATTATTGTTCATTTATATCTCATGAATTGTTCATATTCATAAAATCATGCAAGAAAAATTAAATTAGTTGATTCATGAGGTGTGAATGCAGTATTAACATTCTGTTTAACCACTCACACCCAATAGAAATACATACATTCCCAAATATACGTCTCAATGCATGTATTTTCATGGGATATTTTATTTACTCTTTACTCACTCATTAGTTTCTCCGTGCAAAAATTGGTTTTTGTGTACATTCTTCTGTGTGTGCAAGACCATGTATTTATTCATGAAATTCCCCATTTTTTACATGCGCCCAAACCTGAGTAGTTGAATTCAAGATCTATAAAATATCTTCTTTACGATACATAAGGTATGTACACACTAACTGATGGTTGTCTCATTTTTTATCATGAAACACCAGATATATTCATTGAGAAATAATTTTCAAAAAACAATGGTTCTCGTTATTCATCCCGATAACTTCTAAGCCACATCATTGAGCTTTACATATTGCTTCATGGAAATAATTTTGATCATGAAACAATTCAAGATTTATTTTCCCTTTTTGAATACTCATTGAATCCTCTAATCACTCATGTAAGGGTTATTATAAGGATTGATTCAACTTTTTAAAATTTCTATTTCACGATGTAATTTTTCTCTAGAAAAGTTATCCATATATAATGTATTGTGAAAGGCATTCCCATACTAGAAGGATCTCATTTCATATGATAGGATGACTACCTTTCACTTCATATGATCTAGTTTTCTTGCCATATCAAATAATTATACAAGAAACCAAAAATACTACTGATTCACACCTATTTAAATTCCTAAATTTAATGGGTTATTTATATTATCATGATATGCTGTAAATAATTGTTTATTGGTCCTATAATAAAATAATTTTTCATTATCTTCTCACATATATGAAATAAGATCACATGCTTCTCTTTTGTGGATAACTTCTACTTCATGTATATTTTATGCAACTCACATATACATCTATCCAAGATATGTTATTCAAATTCCTTAAATGCATTTAGTATTTCAAGTTGAGTGCATGAATTTTATTGGATATTAACACCTCTATATCTCTTTATTTTGATCACTAAAAAAACATAATATGTTTGGGATTGATCGAAAGACATTTGGCAGTGTTTCAGTTTACAGGGCATCATGAAGAAGGATAAATGAGGAAGACCATCATCATGATAGATATGATGGAATATATTATATTAATCAAATGGATCCTATTATATGAGTCATTTAAATCATTTAGGAATAGTAAATGGTGCACAATAATCCCACATATGTTCCCCATTGTACCTATTATTTGTTATTTCAATCACAACACTCCATTAGAGAAAAGAAATTTCAATAGAATTATTTTATAACCGTGTATTGGTTATCCCTTCCACTATGCCTCCATAAATTTTGGAACCACTTCAATACCCATACTCTAATTGGCCTCTAATACTAGCCCATGTGGGCTCACTTAGGACCCCACCCCTAACACATGATAGAATATCAAAAGAAGCATCCTCTAGAGTGTGGTGGACTTTTTAAGTCTAGCATGTGCCCAATTGCTGAGCATTAAATGGATTTAATGTGGGTTGGACAATTTTTAATAATACCCCCATTTAAAAATACACAAAAAAACAATGTATTAAATGAATTACAAATTCCTTCCTCTATAATAGACACCTAACTTTCCTTATCTTCTTAACTAATATTCACGAAAATTTATAGATGAAATTATATTGTAGCATGATGTATTAATTTTATCTCAATGAATTAAAATAAATTTCATTTGATTCTCTAACTCATCTTCATGAAATTTATTTTTTCATGGACTTCTATTTTTGTATCCAATGTAAAAATCTCCTAAGAACATGTGTTTACAAATTAAGGATCATTTCAATCAATCATCATATTTTAAAAGGAAATTTGTCTATGTGTGACAAAAAAATTACATTAAATGTATCTATAATAATTATTTATGAATCAGCACCACTAATCGTCATCATAGAAAACACATTTTGTTATATCATTGAATATAAATGAAACACATAGCTGAAGATATGTTTCAGATCAATAATGATGGACCACGAATGTTAATTTTGGTTTGATCTAATAAATATTGTAAATCAGGTCATACATATAATATTTATATATTATTTAAAAATATTTAAACATACCCAATGGGTGTTTATATGATATAATTTATAAGACATCATAGAGACGGTAGTCTGTAAGCTTCCATAAGTGATGTATCGATTATTTAAATAGTTTTAATTAATGAAAAGTACAGTGAAAAGTGCATAATAATTTACCTATATATAATAATTTTTGTAATAATTTTTAAATATATTAATAAAATATATATTTATTATCAAAAATATTAATTAGAAAATAAAAACGAATCCAATATCTTATTGGTGGTGGTAGAACATATATATGTTCGAGCGATGATGACATTTTCGAATAGATGAGACGTTAAAGAGGTAGAAAATATAATATCATTAAATGAAAATAAATATTTTTTAAGATAATATATATCTATTAAATCATTCAATATAATTGTACATGACTGTAAATGATTAAATGTAAATCACATAGCTATATAGGGACAGTAGTTGACACGTATGCATGAATATTGTTTTTATTTCCAAAAAGATCTAAATAGATATGAAAAAATAGTTTAAAGTAATCATTATAGAGTTTAAGTGTATTATAGAAAAATATTTTATTATACCATAATGATTACTAATGGTTATAATGTTGTAGAGTAATAAATAAATATGATAGGTCTTGGTTATGTGTTTTACCCCATCTTTACAAAACCTCATATGATGTACACGTTGTTCAATCTTTGTTGGTCATTTGGTGATACCTAGACCTCCAAGTCAATGGTTTCTCGTTTATGAAGGTATTTGGGTATATATTGGTATATCTATATGTCTAATTTTTTGTCTATATATTAGATGAGGTGGATTTTTTTGAAAATTTAAATATTAATGTTATCATACTCATGTTCAACTAGATCTAAAATAAATAAATCTTAAGATAAAGAGTCATGTTCGAAATCATATGATATATAATGAATTATGATATGATTTTCTGATCTTATCATAACATTTTATAATTAAATATCCAATTTTACCAATTTACTATAGCGAAAATATTTTTACTAAGGGTATTATTCATAATGAAAGAAATATAATTTTCCATAGTAATAAATTTTTACCTCATGATTCCAAATTTTATAGATATTTTTTTTGGATTCAATTTTTATAATTGATATTAATTAATTTAAATATAAATGAAAAAATAAAATGTGATTTTGTTTAAAAACAACAATTATAATGATTAAAAATGAAATTATACTAAAATAAAATAAGTTTTGGATTTTAACAAGATTAATTAAATTATTTATAATAAAATTTATTTTAGGATAAATTAAATAAATATCATAAATATAATGAAAATTTTAAATAACACGATATAATGAAGATGTTTAGAATTTTTAAAAAATTTGGCCTTTTCACATTTCACTAAAAGTCGACCCTTTATGAAAAATCCAAAAACATCTCTATTTAATAATAAATAACATTATGATTTAAAATATTATGAAAAAAATTATTAAATATCAAAAAATAATTTAAAATATCAACAGAAAATATAAAATTAAAAAAAATATTTTAGATAAATAAAATTATTTTTTCATGTTATTGATTAATAAGAACAATTGAATGAATTTCAATTTATTTTGATGAATGTAAAATACAAATTAAAATATAATAATTTATCAGTAGTTATTAATTTTCTCTACTAATATATAAATACATTGTGAACATATATATATATATATTTATGAGTACTATCTCTTTTCCTATAAAAGAAATTTCCTTTATTTATAACAAATTTTTAATTAGTGAAAAATTATTTATTTATTTTATTAAGGTATAACATTATTAATATATATCTTTGGAATAATTTTGGTCATTTGAGATCATTTTTTTCTTTAACAAACTCTATTATGAAATATAAATTTAATAAATAGAAATAAATATTCAAAACTTTAAGGGTGTGATAGTTATTTAGCTGAATGATGTACCTGTGGAAAATAAATATTAAAATTTATTTCTTGATAACATTACAATTTTAATGTATGGTCATGATATTTAATTCTATATTTACTATGTTCTCATTCCTAAGATAATTTTCAAATCCCTTTATTTTATATCTCCAATAGAGCTATTGGAGTTGAAAATTAATTTACTAGAATTACATGATATGGAATTCATCCTCCTTAGAATGTAACCATGGGGAACTCAAATTTTAATTTTTAATATAAAATATCGATAAATGAGGATTATAATTGATTATAAATTACTCAATAACATTACTATTAAGAATAAGTATTTGTGACCACATATCTGTGATTTATGAAATTAGTTATATTAACATTAATATATTTCTTTGATTCACCATCGGTTTGGGTATAATAAAATTAAATTAACGGAATAATACATTTCAATGGAAACATTTTGAAGATTTTATATTAATTAAAAGTTTTGGGTTATTTTCAATAACATCAAAAGATTTTTGGGTATATATTTTCCATTAATTAGTATTGACTCTGATATCTTCCTCCACACACCCTAATACAAAGGTCATGATATAATATATAATTAAATTAGTCATATGCAAAATCTAATTATGTTAACATATATGATATATATATATATATATACATTTTATAAATCATTATAATTTTTATATAATGAATTAATTATTGAATTATATAAGAAATAATTAATTTTAAATATTTAATTTATAATTATAAAATTTATGTAGTATAACTTTATTATCATTTTCCGAATATATTTATTTTTTAGTAAAACTTGTTTTCATTAAAAAAAATAATTTTAGTAAATTTATCAAAATAAAAAGAATCACCTTAAAGATTAAAAAACATTTTTGTTATTATATATTAAACTTATAAATAAAATAATACATTTTAAAATAGTACTTTAACATAGAGAACACATGCATAAATATTTTTGAAACTAATGTAAAAGGTTACATAAATAATGCAAATTTGTTCATATCGTTTTTTAATGGATTTTTATTTTGTTAATATTATGCTATATATATTATAATTTATTATAAAAAATTTATATTTCATAATAATTAAATACATATTAGTAAATTCATTAACCATTAAATATTTATATTATATATATGATTAATTTTTTAAAACATTATTTTATTTTTAAAAACAATTTTTATGAGTTATTTGTGTTTATTTTAAAATAATATTTTCTCATATTTATGAAATGAATTTTGTAAATTTTACTTAAATTAGTAACAACTATGTAATTTTTTTAATTATTTCATAGGTAAATTTTTATTAATAATATAATTAAAATTCAACAAATTTAATTTTGTCTAATATTTTTTTAAATGACTAATGTAATGCAGTGCCAATTTTTCTCAGTTTTCAAGACATTTAGACTATATAGAAACCCTTTGTAAGGTTATAAATTCATAACCACAATTCTCACCAACCATTACATAGCTAAATCATTTCTTTTTCATTCCTTTCATGTTTTACACCTTAATTACAATTCATTTAAAATCAAAGGCCCTCTTCCTCACTTGTAAAAGGGGGACACTTCAACTAATTCAATACTCCGCCATTATATCGTAATTTTCATGAAAAAACTTAGAAACATTCTTCTCGATGAATTTCATTACATTCCCTAAACCCCATGGTCCTTATAAATTTTCCTAACTCAATTAAATGTTTGGAATCCAACAATAGGAATATCAATGTGTCAATGTTGGTATCATATCTTTAACAATGATTATTTATTGTTCTTTTCCTTCTAAAAAATAATAACTGTAGTATAAAAACAACCTAATTATAATTATTTTGTTTATTTGAATTTTATAATAATGGTAAAATAATTATTTATTCCCTTACAATTTTTAATGACATGGATTTTCTATTTTTATTTTTGGAAACTGTATGGGTTATTTTCAAGACCAAACATTCAGACGGAATGAGATTACAAATCTCAGTGTTCACAGGATAAATCATTCAAATATTTTATCACATTATGTATGATGTGTGTACAGTTTTCATGAAAAGGTTTAAATTACTTCTAATGGGGTGACTAGATCATAAATTTAAGTGACATAATGAGTAAAGAACCTATGTTATACCCTATCTATGACATAACCTTTTTCAACATGCCTCATTTATGAAAAATTCATGCTGAGGATGAAAATTAATTAAATAATTAAATAAATTAGAATAATTACTTTTGTTAATGCTGTGATTGGAGAGTCTTTGTATAAAGAGTTATGTTCGAATTCTAGGTTTAAAAGCATGACCCTAGAACTGTTGGAGAGACATTTGAGAGAGAGTTTGAGAAATTCTCACAAATGAATAGAGATGTGATCATGGATTTGTGATCGAAATTTATTGTATTGATATAATATCACTAACAAGCATCATAAATTCAAATTCTTCATTAGTGATCAATACAGATCAAGGTTAGATGTTTTTTTTCATTATATTCCCCATCATAATTTTCTATGATGAAATAAATAAAAACAATCAATGAATTGATTGATTTTGAATCAGTTTTTTTGGGATGGATTAGTTTAATCAGGTTTGGGAGTTTTTCTCCAATATATAATTTTTTAATCCTTCAATTATAGTTTTAGTAGAAACAAACTGTGATCAACAAACCACAGATCATGGTTTTTTTCTCCTAATTTTTCATGTTCGTTTTGTGCATGATTTTTTCTATCATTATAGGAATTCATTTTTTGGCCCAGGGGCTGACATATCTTGATGGATCAATCATTTTTCACTAGTTTATTTTCGCAATGAACAGATAACATATATTCATGATCGTCACGACACGATATTGGTGTGACGACAAAAGAATCGATGAATTAGAGGTATTTCGATACATTATTTCATTTTCTTTAGGGTTCATCATCAAACAATGAAGAACTACATAATGGTACATTTCTCCAATGGATTTCATGGTAGAAATTTTTTTTCATTGATGACAATTCTCGAATGACCAAAATTCTTTATTTTCTAGGTGACGTGTGGCTGGATCTATATTCAAAGCACCAGAGATGATGAATAGATTCTATATATGTAATTCTATAAAATCTTATCATAAATATTGTGTAATTTAAAAAACTCTTTATGTGGGTCCCCTTGGGTAGAATCCAGAGTTTTAAAGGAACATAAGCATCATATTGTGTCTGACTTGGTGACATGACATGTGAATTTTACTTAGAAACATAGTGTGTACCTAGGTGGTTACTAAAACATGCATTGGAGTACATAGGTTGGAGCACACTCTGTACTCATATATAATGATATGACTTGAACCAGATAACATGACCTATTCCATGTACTAGTATTGAGGAATGTGTACATGGGATAAGATGTGTACTAGCACATGGATAAGATACATGGGCAGCTTACACACCATGAACTTCTACATGGACTTGGGATGGGTAATAAACAAGTGTCAAGGGACATAGTGTGTAGCCCTTATAAATGTTTTTTACTTTATTATACATTCCTTGGATACCTTATTCTTTGGATCTTTCACAAGTTTCATTAGGTTTGGTTCCCTGTAACCCTGTTCATGAGGGAAGTTATGGAATTGTATCCCAATAATATGACTATGATCCCTTTCGAAATAATTATTCGATAGTGTTTGTGGAATCCATTTGAGAGGACCAGAGTGATATCAACTATTCATATTTGGGCCCGAATTGGTGTTCATGGTATCATCATGACCAACAATAAGCAGGAACCAATCATATTCTTAATAAGTTAATCAAGAGTTAGTTATGGTTATTTCCACACAACATTAGGACTGATCATGTTCTTTGTATTTTATATCCTCATACCTTTGGCGTGTATCAGTAAGGGAGAGACCCGATGATAATTACCTCTCATATGGATTTCATTAATGCTATCATACTCAGAAGATAGTTCTCTCCAAAATATCATTAATTGAATATTTGATCTGAAATCATAGGTTGGTATACTTTTCTTGCGACATACTTTTAGATAGTGCATCATTTTTGAGTATATATGGATATACTTATTATATGTGTCTTATACATATACATATGTTGGGATGACTATGTTTTTGTTGCTGTATGCTTTTTGGATTCATGGTTTCATGAGGGGAATAGTAATATTCACAATTTAATGGTATGTTCCCACACATGTCATGTCTTGGGTAGATGATCATCCTTTTCAGAGCATCATTGGTGGACCTAGACAGATGAGGCAAAGTGACACTGGATAATCCAATGTGATTTCATGTGGTATCAAGACAATATTAACATTGTTGTGTGGTTGTATTTGTGTTTAAAACTCATTTGTGATGGAATTATAATATGATTTTTTTACCTCTTAAACTTCCTATAATACTATGGTTGTGGTATTTAGAGGTATGAAGGAATTGTTGTTCAGTTTCTTTTACATTTTAGCATTGTATTATCTTGGATATGTGTGTGTGTGAACATGTTCTTATGTTAAAGCTTCAAATATCAGTGATGTACCTACTATTCACTAGTCGGGATCCCATAACCCATTTGACATGGGATTTTCTAATCACAACATTGGATCTTTGGGGAGATTCATGAAATTGTGGTATCATAGTAGTCGGTTATACTTTAGGACTCAATACTTTGATATTTGATTGGGGAAATACCATTAAGTGTTTCAAATTTTGATTTCCAGACAATGACCCCATTGTTTGTGTGGCTGTTTACAAATCCATACACCATAACTAAAATCACATAATATTTGACTCAATAATGAGAACTCTTTTTATAGGGAAAACATTGGTAAGTGTATAATATTGGAATGGTTTTCATCTTCCATGTCCTTCTTGATTCATCTCTCTATATATGAACATTGAATTTGGTTCAACGTGCCTATTTTAGGATATCTGTCTAACATATTCTTGTTATGATACATCATCATGATCATGTGGATGATCTTCTCAGTGATGAGGAAATGATACAAAGACAAGTTTCCAAAATTTTACCACTGAAGTGAACACTAGCTTAACAACTAACTGTACAAAATCAAGTGTTACCCTCAATACCAACATATGAGGTTCATAGTTTGAGCGCACTTTATATGTTTCAGTGACAGAGACCCCTTAGGATTCAAGTTGAGACCAACCCAGAGGATGATGAAGACAATAGTGAGGCTATGACTGGAGTATTCTCTCTGATCAAGACACATGAATATTAGATTTGGGTGCATTTAGCATGTATTTTTTTGGGATTAGAATGGTGATGGTGGGGGTTAGTGAACCAGTCTTATGATGTGTATACTATTTCTTTGAATGATTTGAAAAAAAATTAAAATAATATTTCTAACACATAACACTAAGGTATATATTTATCTAGGATCTTCTACATTTCAATTAGTGAAGTAGAATAGTAGATGATCATTTATTGAGGTTTACTAACCTCTCCATATAATAGATTGATATTGTTCGAAATTAGTTCCACAAGGATCAAGACCTTGATCAAGGGTTTCATATATACATTTTATCTAGTGTTATACTTATATAAATTTCTATGAATTTAACGGTTCTAGAGCGAGCATCAGTGGTTAAGAGTTTCTTAGGTGAAAATATTTATCATGTAGTCTCTTGTAGTGGGAATATAGGAGTAGAGACCTTTAAAATAGGGAGGTTATATCTCTACCACGATAGTGGACATGTTAAGTGATTCCGGATGAGATCCCATGATAGTGGTTCTACTGTTCACGGCACATAGAAGGAGTCCGGTCATCACATATAGAGGTGGTGATACCCATGTGACTGAAGATTAAATCTTGTAGAATATTTTTTAAACTGCTAAAAATATGACAGAGAAACCATTGATGGTATTCTGAGGATGATGGAGAGATATGATATGGTGGGTACATTGGTTTTTGGAGATCAAATAGGTTATGGAATAGCAGAAATAGGCGGTAGAAACATTGAATTATATCCACCACCACCAATAGGTGGTCCACAATAGGATTATTTAGTTTGAGGATAGGGGCAATGATAGTTGTAGGTGATAGAATCTTATGACCCAGATGCATCGAAAATGATTTGAGGAATGATCATTATCATCTATAACATTGACTAACATCTAATATAAATAGTTTCTATTAATTACGTTCTTTCCACCTACATTTTACTAGACATGGAGATTCCAGTTGATCCCTTGGATTGACTATTTCACTCAGATACTTTTATAGAAGAAGGGATTGCTAACACACACTTGTACCGACAGTGTTATCCGAATCATTAAGGTGTGATTTTTATTTAGAGGCCAAAATATATCATATTAGGTATGGAATAGTTATAAATATTTCATTCTCGAATTTCTTTTTTTAGGATGAGGATCAAGTATGTCTGCAATTATATAACTATGTTCTCTTTTTTTGGGGAATGGGAAATCTAGGTAGATTTTGATGGACTCATACATAGCATAGTTCAGTCAATTTCTCAGTAGTTGGATAACCTTAACCTTTTTGTAATGGATGTTATCAATTTTTAGTTTTCAATAATAATCTATGAGTATGTTGAAAATGTACGTGAAGATGTTCCAGGCTTAAAACCCCACCAATAAATTGATTTCTGTATTTATATAAACCCTGTGAAAACACCGATATCAATTCTAGAATGTCGGATAGCACTCGTAGATCATCTTGATATGACATCCCATTTGGGTGAGATATATAGGATGAGATTTTTTAAACATAGTGCTTGACCTTGGGTAGCCCTAAGGTTTTTTCTAAGAATACAAAAGAGAGAATGAGGTATTGTGTGGAATACCAATGGTCAAACTAGGTGGCCATAAAGAACATTTAACCACTTTTGAGGATCGAATATATGTTCAATCAACTAAGAGGGGAATTATGGTGCTTAAATGTTGAACATAGGTGAGGATATCACTAGTTGTAAGTATGGGTCGATGATATACAGAAGATGTCATTTTCATGCTAGTAATGTAACTAATGGAACTTGGTGACACACATTTTCATGAATAATACTGCATAAATGTTCACGAGACTCAAGATATGGATCATTCACCCATTCAATTACCAATTAATCATAGTATTAATCAACGTTATACTAGTTTACTTTGTACCTATGGAGGATCATGTGAGTCACTTAAGGACGGATATGGATTTATTCTGAGAGAACTACCAATATGTAAATCTTTTGTAGTGGTAGTTTTGGATACAGGAAGTCCAAAATCAGAGACATGTTATCTTAATCATTAGATTGATTGGTCACCTAGCCAATGTTGAAGAAGTGTTAGCATGGGAGACACCCAGGATAATAACAGGGGTTCATAGAATCCTCAGGATGGAATGATATTATCAAATATACATACCTTCCTTATCCAAGGTATCGACACTAATGACAGCTTCGAATCAAAAGGGGAATCCTTTCATGTGGATGGATAGGTGACAACATTCTTTACATCTTTTGAGTTAGTGTATGACGAGAACTACAATCATTATAATTTCAGAGTAGGGAGTTTAGTACGTAGTGTGATATGATTCATCATGAATCAGACATAGTTCTGTTTCGATGTAGAGGTAGTTGGTGATATTATGTGTTTTATTTCAGTTACGATAACATTGGCAGAGTTATGCCACCCATGTTCTTGAGTTATTAGTTGTAATCGTCATGCTAAATATGTTGTGACAATACCTTGTGGGTTAAAATTTTATCATATATAATGACCATAGGTTTATCAAGTATATATTCTCCCAGAAATAACATTGCATGCGATATAGTTTGTTGATATAGTTATTCCAACATTATAAACACTAAATTGTCTGTAATCCTGGGAAGAAGAATGTAGTATCAGATTCTCTAAGAAGGAGATCTTGTTCCTATATACTGAATGAGGAATCTGAATATGTTGGTCCCATTATAGTTATATTTTTTTTTGATGGAGATGAAGTATCTTACCTCTAGTTGATGGCCTTCACCCCTCCCATCTTTTATAAAGTCAGTGAGGAAAATCTTAGGGATGGCGACTATAAGACTTTATGTACTAAGATGTCCATTTGACATGCATCTGATTGATCTTATATAGGTGGAGTGAATGTCCTTATTTTTAGAGGATTCATGATTGTGGAAATGAATTTTATGGATTATGTTCTACATGAGTTTCCTAAATATCCTTTCATGGTACATCTATATGTGGAAAATTTCTCCTTGGACCTCTAACATCTGTTTTGGGGCCAGTGATGAATAAATAAGTAACAATGTTTATCTCTCTATGCCTTACATTTTATTAAGGTAAGGATGAGAAATAGGTCCTAGTTGATTTAGCACGACCCCTTCAGGATCTAGAATTAAAGTGGTTTGGATATCAAGGGACTCAATGATGAGTTTACCATGTCAATACAAAGGACTTGATTCCATCTGGGTGATTATATACAAACCCACCATGTCAACCCACTTATTAGCTATTCAGTTGTAGATTTTTTTAGAGAGCATATGATGCCTCTATGTTTAGTAGATAGTCTGAATCCATAGAGCTTCATCAACAATTTTTTTGACCATGATTCTCTCTTCACATTTTGGTTGTGGAAGGGAGTATAAATGGATTTTGGGACTCAGTTGTGTTTGAGCACAACATTTCACCCCCAAAAAAAGCTCGGACTAGGTGGACCATTCATATTCTGGAGGATATGTTGTGTGATTTCGTGATAGACTTTTTCTAATGTTGTAAGGATCACCTACAACTGGTGTAGTTTTCTTCAAAAAAATTCGTTACCATTCCCCTATAATTATTACACAATTTGAGGATTTTTACTGTAAACCCTTGAGGTACCCACTTTGTTGTTTGGTTATATTGGAGTAGACACTCATGTTAACAGATTAGGTGAGATCAAAAATAGAGAATTTGAAAATAATCCATCAGTGGAAGAAGAATAAAAATAACCATCGTAAGTATTATGTGGATAGAATCCATACACCGTTAGAGTTTGAGGAAGTATACCATATATTCCAATGGGTTTCACATCAACATGGAATATATATATTTGGATGGGTGACAAGCTATCATTGAGATTTATTGGCCCCTTACAGATACATAGTATAATAGGATAGGTTGCGTACCACCTATCTATGAATTTGTAGTTAGACTAGGTACACTACATCTTGAACATGTTGCAACTAAGGAGGTATGTTCAAGACACATCGCAATGGATGGGGGAGGGCTAGACATTAATGACAGAGCTATGTTTTATTAGAACCCAATAGAGATCATGGATTGATTTGAGATGATACTTCATGGGATATATAACAATTTGGTGTTTTTCTGGTGGAATCGTTGTGAAGATCAAGATTGAACCTGGAAGGGGAAGGCTCATATTTTGTGCTCATTATTCACATCTCTTTTAATATTCCTTATTTTGGATTTTTGGATATAAATCCCCAACGTGGTATGAATTTCATTAGATGATTTTTTTCATTTAATAGGTTTTGTATATTGGATGGATTATTTATGTGACCAAGAGCTAAAACAAAATGTGATTTGGAGACCCGATGTGCCCAAAAAAATGATTAAAATATATTAAATATATTAAATATCACACATGATTTTTTTCTAAAAAATGGTATTAACATATTAATGTGTAACAAGATAATGAATATGAGGAATCTATTGTGCTCAAATAGCATGTTTTACCCTAGGAGTGACTTATCTTCATTTGGCGTGGGACAATGGTCAAAACTTTATCACGAGAGAGCAAATTAATAAAATCAATAAAATAACTAAATTAATTATTGTAATTCCATTCAATGAAATTTTGATTGGAGAGTATTTTAATAGACTACTATGTTGTAATTATATGGTTATCCTCATTATCATGGAACTATTGACAACCATTGGAGAAAGCACTGGAGGATTTATCAAAGATGCATGATGACCAGATCATGGATTGATGATCGACACATAACATATTCAAAGTATCCCATCAACAATCATATCATAGAATCGTTCTTTTTTATTGATCCATTTGAATATAGGTGCGTCATTTTTTTGATTCATCTTCATATTCTTATTTTCCATGACAATGAAAAATAAATCGATGAACAAAATGATTTTTAAATCACCAATTTTTTGTGATGGATTTGATTAATCAGATTTGGGAGTTTTCATCATGATATACATTTTTAATTCTCAAATTATTGTTATATAAAAAATTAACTATGATCCTCGTGAACATCGATCAAATTCCATTCATCTTGATTATTCCTAATCTTCTCTCCCCTGATTTCGTCATTCAACATCGGAGTTCATTGTTTGAAATGTGGTCAGATATATCCTGATGGATTGATCAATATGAACATATTTTTATTAAAATGGTTTGATAGAATTATTTTGGGATCATCATGAAATGGTTCTAGTGAGATAATCGAAACGATGATTAATCATACGAATTTTGATACCGTTTTTTAGTTCTTCGTCATACTTCAGCATAGAACGAAGATGAATGTGTAGATCAAGTTTCTTAATAGATTAGATTGATAAAACTTGTTTATCATTAACAATGTGGCTTAGATGAGGCAAATATTTGTTTTCATGGGAGAGGTATGATCAGATCAATGTCCAATGTACTGAAAAACATGAATGGATTCTAGATCATAGATTCTGGAAAATCCTACACTACATGGAATGCAATTAAAATCTAAACACATTGTGGGGAACATATAATTTGGATTGTGTTTTAGATGAAATTGAGTGTCACACGACATGTGACAATGTCACATGGACATTGACCAATCCATGAAAATCCAATGGGTACATTTGATGGTATACATACATGGGTTAGAGTATAGTGGTTTTAGCACAATATGTACTCCCTTACATGGGAATATCCTAGAACAAAGTAAATGGGTTATAATATGTATGAGTATATAGACTAAGTTGTGTACTAGAAACTCGATAGATTTAATAGGTGTCCTACACACAGTGTACTTCTATATGGACACGTGCAAGATACATGTTCCATTTACACCCAAAGATCCTAAGGCCTAGTGACATGGCATCTAAACCTACTAAGTGTCTTGTAAATTATTATAAATTCCTTGGATCCCATATCCTATGTATTCTATAAATTTTTCATTAGGATGAGTTCCTCATATCCTTTCCCATGAGAGTTAGTATGGAATCATCTCCATCCCCTTGGAATATGGTCCCTCTAGTATAAATTCTTTCATATAGTCATTGAAATCCCTCTTTGTGTCCCTGAGTGAGATCCCCTATCCATATTTATTCAGTATGTGGGGTTCTTTTTTATGTTGTGACCAGTAGAACATGGATGTTGATCCTCTACATAGAGTTATAATCCTAATGGGTTTTTTGGTATCACCCCTAGACCATGGGGGTGATCCTCATCATTTTATTGTATCTCTTTAGAACTTCAGCGTGTTCTTTTAATGGAATGACCCGACAAGAATTACCCATTTAGAGGATGTTATCAGTTCTATTTGATTCAAGTGTGTGTTCTATAATATGAATACTTTTTTGGAATCATTGAACTAAAATCCTTCGATATTATACAATTGTTCTTACATAACATTATTCTATGATTATTTGTTATGCATAATTAGATATTCTTGTTTTATATATTGTAGACATATACCTGTGTGGAGGTGACCATATTTCATATGTTGTATGCTTTGTGGTTTTGAGGTGTCATACTGGGTATTGTTATTCTCTCCACTATAAGGGATTTTATCTTATGTCTCGTTTATTGTAAAAATGGTCGACAGTTGGATAAAGTAATTGGAGGACACAGACCAGATGGTGATTAGTGATTCCATATAGACTAAGGTGTGTTCTTGCGATACATATACATATGTCCCTTTATATTTAGGATGAACTTTTTTTATTCACTTTATGGTGGTATTATATTTTTACTTGTTTAATTATATTACTTCTTGTTGTATTCTTTTTTTGGTATTGATATGTATTCATTCATGGTTGTTTAGATTTGTATCATTTCATCACTATATACATTTATAGATTTGTGAACGTGTCCATGAACATAGGATAATGCCTCCCTTGTCAATGATATGTTTTCTCAGAAATATTCTTCATCCAAATGATTATTAAATCTGGGATTTGGTAGTCACGTCGTAGGTCCCTTTATGATTTTTCTTGAGACATGTACTATGAAAACATATAATTTTCATTAGTTTAGGTGGATAGATTAACACATTCACGAAGCGACACTTCTAGTTTTTGGTTACCACCCTCCATAAATGTTTATAAATATTTTTTTTGATCAATGAATAATATTTTTGATAATTTATTTTGGATTAAAAACTATTCACTTACAAACCACATTCACTACTATCTTACATTAATTAATGGAAACAATAATTTGGCATTTTGAGGACTACCCCTATACAATGAATCATTTCATTAATATTTCTTATATTTTTTTCCTTATAAAAAATTATTCAGATATGGTTCCCCATCATAAAAAAATAAAAAATAAAAACTATGATAATGTTATAATTATTTTAATTCAAATTTAACTCTTCTTTATCTAGTCTCTTTAATGTATCTAAAACATGTCAATTTTTTTTACATTGACAGCCTCCATAAACAACGTTATGAAACTATGTCATGGAAAATTATGAAATAAAAATTAATATTATAATATGATATAAATACTTAAAAATTGAAGTTATTTTTTCATGATATGATAAAAATAAATTTATCTTATTAATTATGAAAACACACTTTTCAGTTTAAAATCACTAAAAATTGTTCATTGTCAACTTCACCTTCTAGGAAGGAAAATAATATTCCCAAGGAAAGAAATTTAAAAATAAAAAATCATTGTAATTAATCCATTTCAATTAGTTTAATAAGAATTTATTGATAAATTCGTTAGGGGTAAATAATACTGACACTAATCCTTCAAAACTATTACAAACTATAAAAATTATTAACACTTAATATTAAAAATATGAAATAACCAATTAATATACATGTAGATCATGATTATAAATGAAAAATTAAAAATAGTGTTAGGTATGAATATGGTTATTATGTTATTCAGTTATATGTTTATGTTTCATATATATAAGTATAAACTACAACAAACTATGTGGGGAAATAAGGTAATTGTTAGCTCTCTGAACATCCTTCTTTGAGACATATGCAGTTCTTGGAACCTAATCTCATTAAAAATGTGTATATACTGACAGTTTGACATATAATGACATGTATTTTTTGTTTTAATTTAATTTTAAAATAAAATTCTTTATATACTTATATAATGGGTATTTATAAAAACATTCTTATATAATAACATATTTTTGTCTCAAACAACCATTGTTGGGACCTGTTTTTATTTATGCACCCATTTAATTTATTTATGGTTTATATGATTTTAAATTTACATGTTAACAAAAAATATACATTATTTATTATTTTTTCATTTAAAATCAACTTATTCTTCATGGATTTGAATAAAATTATATTCTTGTTATAATTTTTTTCTCAATTCAAGACCATTTTATCATGATTCATGAAATATCTACTTCATTTTGATATTCCAAGTCACATTTAATATAATTATCTTTTCAAATGGATGACATTTTTCCCTCTTATAATATTATATCATTCATTTAATATACTCTTATTTCTTGAAACAGAAATATTAGAAGAAATCACGATATCAATAAGAATAAATCATATATATTTCAATGCATATTTTTTTCCACGTGCATATTGTACCCAAAAAAAGTGTGATATATGACTAAAATATTTTTCTACTAAATATAAATTATTGTTTCCCTTATCATACATTCAATTTTAATGTTTTTTCCTTTTTATGTTGTGTTTCTCATAAAAAATCAATGATTTTGAATGTGTTCCAAAATGATATATTTAAAATTGTTTTCCTTCCACATAATAATATAAATGTTTTATCAATTTTGAAATAAATAGTATTTTAATATTATTTTTATGTGTAATGAATAAGAAATTTCATGGAAATTTTTTTCATAATTTCTTGGGAATTTAACAAGTCTATAGCTTCAGATGGTGCTTGATTACAAGGCCCGGTGTGTCAAAAATCAATTTCCAAAGTATATCTCATGTATGTTCAGTGAATGAAAAAGTGGGGTTTTCTATCATTTAAATTAGTGCTCGGAATTGAAATCTGAGGGCACCAATGAGCTCTCAATGTCGGTAATTTCTTAAGGGGACCTTTACCGCAGATGTGTTTGCAGAGGAGGAGAAGTTAAAATTTGTGGGTTAAACAAGAAGTGAATAAAATTGTGGAACATTTTTATTCTATATCTAACGTGGTTATATCCTAAATGGGGGAGTTGGGGTGGGAAACATAAGCACATAACTACCCATGTAAGTATATTTGTGAGGTGTGGCCTTCACGAGCCACAACCATTCACATTTCCTAAACTCTTTTTTAAACCCCCTTATTAATTGTTAACTCCCCATTAATTGAGCAACTCTTCCTCTCCCCTCTCTTACTCTATAATTCTTTCCAACAAACACCTTAATTAATTTATTGAACCACTTCAATAAAATTAATTATGTGTTTGATTTTTAAATTTATAATGCAAGGAAGGATTAAATAAAATAAAGGGAAGCCTTATTTTATTTGTGTTGGCAATTGTTGTGTGAGGAGGAATTGGGATAACTCTAGTGTTTTTGAATAAATTCATCCTCAACAAAGGACATTTCATCTCTGATGAAGAATAACACCTCTTCAACATAGAACGCCACTTCAATGAAGAATGACGACGCACACAGACGTCGTCTACAAAACCTCACCCTGAGATGCCATCTTCCTTGACGCCCGACGTACGACGTCAATCATTGAGATAGAGTTTTAATTTGAGTATGTATATATTCTCATGATTCTTCCATTCTAAAATAATGAATGTAGATCAACTCATTATCAAGTTGATCCGCGAATGATTTTTTTCGGGTTGGGAATAATTGTTTCTGGGGGAATTGTTGGGAATTACGTTCAATTTTTTTCGGTGGTCTGCGGAAGCCGCTGCCAGCACGCCTCTCCGGCACGGCGATGCCGAAATCTGGTGGTGGTGGTGCACCACCAAAGGAAACCCGTCGTGGAAACAGCCGCAGTGGTGGTGCTATGGACCCCGCGGCCTCGCGGGTTCCAGGAGGCGGGGCGGTGCCAGCGGGCTCCGCCGGTATCAATCTGCGGGGGCTGCGCCCGGCGCTCGGCCAATCGATCGAGCAGTAACCGGCCACTGGGCCGGACCACTCTGGTCAGGCCAGGATGGACCTAGACCCAGGTCGTCTCAACCTGATTCAGGCCAACCCAGGGGGTGTTGGGTCGGGTCAGAACGGGCCCAAACCCCCTATTTTGGGACTATTTTCATTCCAACGAACATATCGTGAGGTACGAACTTCAGATCATTGCACCATTAGTTGAGTATGATTTCTTAGATCGAGATGGACATTTTTGTATATTACAATCAAGGTTTCTGTGATGTTTTGGTATGGCTAGGTTGGTTTGAACTCGAAACCAACTTGGCCCTTGGAGAGGAAATGCTTATAACATGAGGACCAGACATCCATTTGATGTGTCACCGTCTACATTGGATTCCTCTTGATGAGATGGTTCTTCTAGAATAATCCACATGAGGTTTGGATGCAGATGGAGTATGGTCAGGTAGGTTTAGCATATAAACCAATTGTGCCCCTAGAACGAAAATTCAAATAACACTCAAACTAGACGTCTTTTGAAGAACTTTCAGCGGCGTTGGTAATGTCATTAAGAAACAGTACCTTTGAGTATACACCATGAGTTTTTATTGTACTGTTGAGATCCGGTCAGTTCGGTTTGTACAGGAATCCAACTGGGCCACTGGAATGGAAATGCTAATAACTCATAAACCGGGTGTCTGATTGACGCGTAATCTATTGCGTTGAGACCCCTATGATGAGGCGGTCCATTTTGATACTTCTTCATGGAACATCGTGAAAATTGGACTTTTGACCAGAAGCTCATGGTTTGGATCCTCCCGGATATGATCATATAGAGTACGGTGACATTGTAGTTGGCTGAGACCTGATGATTTCTTGTCCGATTCGTATCAGAGAGACGTTGACTAGCGTAGTGGAGAGCACTACTGTGTTAGGGTTGTAGACCCATGGTGGGGAGCACTACTGTGTTGGGGTGGCAGACTCGAAGTACTCGAGAGGAGGAGTACCTCTATAGGCTAGTAGGGGGAGCACTACAGTGTTGGGGTGGCAGACCCGTGGTAATCTATAGTGGAGGAGTACCTCAGCAGTCTAAGGATAGTGAGTAGCACCTCGAAGTGGTGACAGGACTACGACGCTTGACAGAGGGGGAGTTCTCCAGTAGCCGTGTTTTCATCATCATAAATAAAAATCCTGGTTTGAGCTGAGTCAATGACCATAGTGTTTACCTCATGGTTGAGATGGGTTACATGATAACTTAGGTATATGTATGGGAATATACCTATGTAAAGGTTATCTATTGAGATCTTTCATTAAGGTTTATCCATCTTGGATTTAGTGAATCATCCCTTTTGGTTTACTCGTGTTGGATTTACATAGACCTTGGGGGTCTCGGGGTCAGTACTGAGTATCATTATACTCACCCCTGTACGGTCTATTCCTGCACTTAGTTGTGTTGGATGCAGTCGATGGACAACACTGATCGTGGTTGGGGCTTGTAGAGCTGGACGGTACCCGGAGGAGGACTTCACGAAGAGATGCTACCCGGAGGTGGACTTCATGATGAGATGGTATCTGGAGGTAACAGATGGATGAGGAGAGATAATGTTTCCATATACACCTACCCATCAGGTAAAAGCTCTAGAGGATGATCCAGGAGTACCTTGACACCTTCCTACTATTTTTTCTATTCCTTTTACTTTACTGTTGGGATTGTATTTTTGACCCCCTTTATACTTTAAGAAAACTTGTTATACTGCTTACTTAGTGTTTTCTTCCACTTGTACGCTGGTTGTGTGTGTGTGTTTATGTTTTATAAATGCAATGCCTTCCTAGTTATAGGTATTTACGCCTTTGGTGCTAGTCGCCAGCCCCTGACCTATGGAAGCCAGTCTTGGGGTTGTTACGACACGGGCCCCGGGGGATGGGTCGTGACAAATTGGTATCACAGGAGTCGGTTCTACCGCTGAACATAGAACTCTGATATTTCTTTTCTGTGAAGAAATATTGTTAAGGGTACCGAGTGTGGGCTTCAGTTCAGGGAGTCCAGTGTTGGTGCGGTGTCCGACGTATCTATACACCAGGACATTGACTTCTGATTTCCGACTTAGTGCACGAAAACATTTATTTGATGTGTTTTTCCAAAAATTTTCTTTAAGTTAGCTCAAACCAGGTCATCTCACCAGGTTTAAATTTTTTGAACATGTCACATCTGTTTAGGATTCCTCCACGCAGAGAGTTAGTTGGAGTTCCGAGAGAGTACCCGAGGATGGCCCACTGATCCATGAGGTCCAGTGCAGAGCCCTCTTGCTATGGTGGCACCTTCGGATGGTGTACCAGTAGCACCACCACCCGTTGGGATGTAGATTCCACCAACTATACTAGAGGATAGTGCATCATGAAAGATCATGTTGCACGTGTTCTAGCAGTAGAGGCCTCTGAGGATACGAGGCGAGACAAATTTCTAGGCAGTAGTGGACTGGCTGGAGGCGATTTCTAGAGTTCTACACCTAGTTTAGACACTAGAAGATAATATGGTGATTTTAGGTACTGGTGCTTCCAAATGAGTGACCAAGAGGATGGTCTGCACAATGAAGAGGCTTCAGTTTGTGGAATGATGTCCATGATATTACCTTTGGGTAGTGTTCTAGCTATATCAGTACTTGTTGGCCAGTTGTTTCAACTGGTGGTACCAATAGATCACACATGTAGGTGTAGTGACTTACACATGTTTCATCATTCGATACCCCTCAAGTTCCGAGGAAAGCCCAAATCACAGGCGGCTGTATACTAGCTTGAGGCGGTGGATGAGAGTTTTCTAGAGCTTATACAGCTTCGGCAGGATGACATGTCCGTAGCTGAGTAATCATCGAGGCGTACCGATCATTCTTGGTTCTCGATGACTATGATTCGATCAGTTCTTCAGAGCTCATACCTCAGATCGATGTGTGTTTTAAGGATATATTATCTAGAACCATTCCTATATGCATTCCTACTTATGTTAGGGTGCTAGAGAGAACCATTGTGGTTGAATATTCTTTGGCTGAGTGGATACAACCAGTGAAGGTTAGCAGTGGGAAAGCAAGAAACTGGTGCTAGTCTAGGCTACTTGGGAATGTAATTTTTTTTAAGAAGTGGAATTTTTAAGGATAGATGAATCTGAAAGGAAACAGACGTGGATATAGAGCTAAGAGGGTAGCGTGTGGTGGTGTACATTTTGAAATGTAACAACCACCTACCATTGTAGTTCTCGCCAAGCTAAAGAAGAAAGAGGGCAAGGGAAGATTGTAGCTGCATGTGGTCATGTTGTGTGACCCAAGGGCTCTAGGAATGATTCGAAGTTCGGTCTGTGTCTACTACTAGCTTCCGTAACAACAGACATTGATACGAATCATTCCTTCTTTCCACGAATCATTCCTTCCTTCCACGAATCTTGTCCCAACCCTATAGTTTCTGGTTAATCCATTAACTTGACCCTCACATCTGGAGATACCTTTGGGAGGAGACTCAATAATTACGCTTAATAAGACGGTGTTATCTGGCCCTTGAAGAGAGAGCTTCGGTTGGAACCTCTTCGTGGCAGCATCGAGGCCTTATGACGTTCATTTGGGTATAGACTGGGAAACCACAATTCATACACAGATTGACTATATTAGGCAAAAAAAATTTGGTTTATCCACAAAATTGGGGTGGTGTTTTCCCTTGGTCGTCAAAAAGTCAAACCCAGGAAGCACATGATAAACTCATGCATTAGAGGGTGAAAACGATCACTCTTGAGTCGGCCAACCTTACCCTCATGGCATCTTGAGTTTTGAGTTTTCAGTTACAAACCGGAAACGGAAGCCTCTAGATCTCGAGGATGGAGACCACCTCTTTATACGAGTCTCACATCGACGAGGTCCATGAAGATGTGGCTGAGGTGGAAAGTTATCTCTGAGGTTTATCGAATCCCTCTAGGTCCTCAGCAAGGTAGGCGAGGTGGTTTACCGCCTGGCCTTTCCACCTCAGATGCACCAGGTGCACGACGTCATCCACACTTCTCATATGAGGAGATGTGTTCATGACCTATCCATTATCATCGATGACGGGGCAACTTTAACAAGGTTCCAGTAGAGGTTGTGGATCGACACGAATGGGTCATATGAGAACGGTCTATTCCTCTTGTGTGCTCTTTCTAGCAGGACAGGAACTTCCAGGAGAGACCATGGGAGTGGGAGGCTCAGATTCATGCTCGGTACCTCCTTTAGTTTACCAAGTTTGTGTTGTAGCTTTACATGGACGTAAATCCCTGAGGTGGGAGTAATGTAAAGATTTGGAAATTTCAAGTAAATTTTTTTCTTAATTTCTATGGAATTTTGCGAGTCTGTGGATTCTGACGGTGCTTTATTCCGAGGCCCGGTGTGCATGGAATCATTTTCTGAAGTTTAGATATGGTACGTTCAGTGAACGAACGAGCAGGTTTTTCTATCTTTTGAACCGGTGCTCAGGATTGAAATCTGAGGGCACTGATGAACTCTCAATGCCGATAATTGCTTAAGGGGACCTTTACTACAGATGTGTTTGCATGGGAGGAGAATTTAAAATTTGTGGGTTAAATAAGATGTGAATAAAATTATGGAACAATTTTATTCTATATCTAATGGGGTTTTATCCTACATGGGGGAGTTGGGGTGGGACCCATAAGCACCTAACTACCGATGTGAGGATATTTGTGGGGTGGGACCCACACGAGACCCAACCTCTCACATTCCCTAAACTCTTTTTTAAACCCCCTTGTTAATTGTTAACTCCCCTATAATTGAGTAGCTTTTCCTCTCCCCTCTCTCCCTCTTTAATTATTTCCAACACACTCCATAATTAATTGATTGAACCTCTTCTATTAAATAAATTATGTTTTTTATTTTTAAATTTCAAATACATGGCACGATTAAATAAAATAAGGGGAAGCCTTATTTTATTTGGGTTGGCAATTGTTGTGTGAGGAGGAATTGGGAGAACTCTAGAGTTTTTGAAGAACTTCATCCTTAATGAAGGACAGTTCTTCTCTGACGAAGAATGATGCCTCTTCAATGAAGATCATTTCTTCTATGAAGAACAATGACGCACACTAATATCATCTACGAAACCTCACCCTGCGACGCCATCCTCTACGACACCTCACGTACGACGTCAATTAATGAGGTAGGGTTTTATTTTGAGTATGTTTATATTCCCATGATTCTTCCCTTCTAAAACAAAGAACCAGGATCAACTCATTATCAAGTTGATCCACGAATGATTTTATTTGCGGGATGGGAATAATTTATTGTGAGGGAATTGTTGGGAATTTAGTTCAATTTTAATTGATTAAAATTTTACCTCGTTTTTTGTTGATCATCATTGTCGTCCAACGTATTGCTATCGACTATTGCGGAGGGCGAGGGACGAACAAACACGGCCCGACGAACCTCTGCAGATTGTTTGTCTATGTACGGATTGACAGGAGACAATGAAACGGGACCGCAGCGGTGTTTGGAATCCATCCCTGTGAAGAATGGACCATGGGAGAGCCATAGGCACAAGCGGCAGGAAAATCGGACCACCGGAGCACGTCCGGTGGTCCGTGGAAGCCGCCGCCGGCGCGCCAATCTTGCACGACGGCGCTGGAGTCCGGCAGCGATGATGCGCCGCCAGAGAAAACCCACCACTGCAATAGCCGCGGCAGCGGTGCGACGGACCCCGCAGCCACGAGGGATCTGGGATGTGGGGTGGCACCAACGAGCGACGCCAGTATCAATCAGCTGGGGCCGCACCCCCCGCTTGGCGCAACGTGCTCGGCCAACCGGCCAGGCCGCAACCGGCCACCGGGCCAGGCCTCCAGTGCTGTGTCAGGCCGTGCCAGCCAGGACGGGCCACGCCAACTAGTCAGGGAATGGCCCAACCGGGTCATAACCAGACACGGGTCCGGTCGCCCGGTTTGGGCTGACCCAGGGGGTGTTTGGCCGGGTCGCACCGGGCGCAGACCCCCTATTTTCGGACTATTTTCGGTTAAACGAACATATCATTATCTATGGACCTTCGATAGATGCACCATCAGTTCCGTAGGATTCCTTGGATCGAGACGGTCATTTCAGTATATTACACTCAAGGTTTCAGGGATGTTTGGGTACGGCCGGGTTGGTTCGAACTTGAAATCAACTGGGCCCTCTGAGCAGAAATGCTTATAACTTGAGGACCGGACGTCCGATTGACGTGTTGTCGACTATGTTGGATTCCTCTAGATGAGAAAGTTCCTTAGGAATACAACACATGAGGTTTGGATACATATGGAGTATGGTCATGTTGGTTTATCTTATAAACCAATCGGGCACCTGGAACGGAAAATCCAATAACTCTCAGACTGGACGTCCGTTTGACGAACTGTCATCAGAGTTGGTAATCTCATTGAGAAACGATTCCTTTGATTATAACCTATGATAGTTTTTGGTTCTATTGTGATACGGTCGGGTTGGTTCGTACACAAATCCAATCAGGCCCCTGTAACATAAAGGCAAATAACTCACAGACCGGGTGTCTGATTGACGTGTTGTCTGTTGCATTAAGACCACTATGACGAACCGACACATTGAGATACTTCTTTATGGAAAATCGTGACACTTGGAGTGTTGAACAAAAATAACATGGATCGGATCCTCCTAGAGATGAGCATATGCAGTACGGTGACATTGTAGCTCGTTGAGACATGATGACTACTTGTCCAATTCGTATCAGAGTGACGTTGACTAGCCCAATGGGGAGCACTACTGTGTTGGGGTGGTAGACCCAAGGTGGGGAGCACTACTATGTTAGGGTGGAAGACTCACGGTACTCGATAGGAGGAGTATATCTATCGGCTAGTAGAAGGAGAACTATTGTGCTGGGGTGGCAGACCTGCGGTACTCGATAGTAGAGTAGTACCTCAGCAGTCTATGGATACTGAGTAGTACCTCCGAGTTGTGACAGGACTACTACGCTCGACAGAGGAAGAGTTCTCCTGCATCCATGTTATTGACATCGTGAATAAAAATCCTGGTTTGAGCTGAGTCAATGACCATAGTGTTTACCTCATGGTTGACATGGGTTACATGATAACTTAGGTATATGTATGGGAATGTACCTCAATAATGGTTATATATTGAGATCATTCTTTATTGTTTATCCTTGTTAGATTTAGTGAATCATTCTTTGTGGTTTGTCCTTGTTGGACATATTGAGACCTTGAGGGTCTTGGGGTCCCTACTGAGTATCGTTATTCTCACCCCTACATGGGCTATGCCTGCACCTCATTGTGTTGGATGCAGACGATAGATATCATTGATCGTGGTAGAGGCTTTCAGAGCTGGACAGTACTCGGAGGTGGACTTCACAACGAGACAGTACCCAGAGGTGGAATTCATAATGAGACGGTATCAAGAGGTGACAAATAAATGAGGAGATCTGAAGTGGCCATCTATACCTACCCTTCATGTAGGAACTCCGGAGGACGATCCAGGATCAGCTTGACACCTTCCTATTGTTTTTCCGTTTCCTTGTACTTTACTATTGGGCTTGTATTTCTGGCCCCCTTTGTACTTTCAACACACTATTTATACTGCTTACTTAGTGTTTGCAACCTCTTGTACTCTGGCTGTGTGTGTGTGTGTATTTATGTTTTATAAAGGCAATGCCTTCCGAATTATAGGGATTTACTCCTTTGGTGCTAGTCACCATCCCCTAGCCTATGGAACGAGGGCTTGGGTAGATATGACATGGGCCCTGGGGGACGGGTCGTCACATTATGTACGTTGGTTTTGTTAAAATTTAATAAATTAAATATTTTTAATGATTTCTATATGGTTGTTTTTAATAAAAGGAATATCGTTTAAACATTTAATTGTAAATGTATCATTCTGATGCCATTTTAATTTTCAATATTTTTTCTTATATATATATATATATTATTGTTTTATGAAATTAAATTCTTATTCTAGTGATTAAATAAAATATTAATTTGTAAATTTTATCGGGGTAGAAGGAAAATTCATATTTCCATGTATTTTTATCAATTTTTCTAATAGGATTCCTCATCTATGATGTATACTCGATCAAGGGTAATATTAAAATAATACCATTCACACTATTTCTTGGATTCCTTATGATTTTATATTTTAAATATATGCTATGGACCATTACGATTTTTTTCATTCCTCATCAACTACTTGTATAGGAATTATTTACATATAATTATTTTTCAATTATAATTCCATTTGTTCGATTACATGATTGGCGTGTTCCCAAAAATGCTAAATACATTGATTGATAATGGAAAATATTTTATAAATCGTATAATAATTTTCAATATTGTTTAAATACCAAATATGTATCATATTTATTGAGTTTTATTAAGCTATAATGATTCATTAATTATTTAGATAACCATTTATCTTTAACAGGCTCATCATGTCATGTTTATAGATGGAATGTTGCGCTGGAAATGGACTCACAGGTCCTCATAAGGTCTCTTAAAGGGAAGTCACCTACAACATCGTCAATCATCTACCAAGTGAGAAAGAGTAGTAACCTAATTCACGATGACATGGATATAACTCATATCTGGAGAGAGGGAAATAGGGTGGCTAACTTCCATTCTTCCAAATCTCCTATTTCTAATGGTGTTTCATGCTTCGACATGATTGGGTCCATCCCTTTTTATGGTGTAATCATTTTTCTTGGGGATGCTCTTGGTCTCCACTTTTATATACCCCGGGGATCCTTTTGTCCTTGGACCCCATTTCATCAGGGGCCCCTTTTTCCTTAATAAAAAGTATTATTGTGTTTGTTTATAGATGGAATAATTAATGAATACTTATAAACCACATGTAATAGATATAAAATAAATTTTATTTAATTTGTTTTTTTATATGATGATTAAAATCATGATCCACACATATAAATGATTTTTATTCATGATTGGTATTCTCTAATAGTTATCAAATTCAGTAGTTAATATTTAAAAAACATTAGAATCTATGTTTGTAATTAGGTAGTAATGCTTATTTGTTTTTATGGGATATGGAGTAATCATTTTCATATGTTAATGGACTATAAATTAATACTTGATATAGGATGATGATTTCATTGTAATTAATCCGTGGAATATGATTATGATATCATGTTTATGTTGTTAGTACAATTATATTTTACCATAATAAGATGTTATGATCATTTTTTTGTCCATGAATTTTTTATATAATCATTTATTTCATTACACTCATGATTTTGATCCTTATATTTATAAATTCAAGTTAGACCATGTGTCTCCCATGTTACAGTTTATTATTATGTTTTCCATAATTTAGTATTTGATATGATAACTTTTGTATTATTCAATTTGAAGGGCTGTGAAATAACATATTAAGTATAATAATTATATAAGTGTATCATTTATGGGAAAATTATTCAAGGATATGAAGAATCATAGTGTATTTATTATCATCTTATATAGTTTGGAATGTAAATTTTTTCGAACAATTTAAATTTTGTAGTAAATCAATTTTCATAACACATAGAAACTCTAAGCATAAAGGTACATTGTCGATATGTATGATAATGATATCATAATAATTTATGGGAATCAAATCCAATATTTTATGTTATGTGTTTTTTGAAAAAATTTATGTATTTCACATTCATTGGTGTTAAATTTGGTATCAAATGGGTTTTTAGGTAACTATAGAGGTTAAGATGTCATTATTAGAGAATTATATTGGCTTCAAAAAAAATTGGGGATTGATGTGTTGAGGATGCTCGTACCTTCAAGGGTATAAAAAACCCATTATGATATACTTTTTGAATATTATTTTCTTTTTTATGATTTGTTATAGGGACATTTTACTACAAACCCATTTAAAAATAATATTTAAAAGTGATACACTATAAAAATTGATAAATTTGAGAATATATGGTTTTCATATGAATTAATCCCCAGTATTGATTATGGGAAGTGGACATTATTTTGGATCATATGAATCGAGGCAAACTGCCATGAATAATTTTGTTTAATTGTGTCTTGTTCATCATTGTAGGGAACAACGAATGGTTTATTGAATTTAACATAAATATACCGACATGGGTTATATTATAGGATAATTAATAGTATATATATAAAACATTATATAGTGTTTGAAAAAAGGATTTTATGGATGTTTAAAATATGAGAAAACCTAAAATAAAAATTACCCTAGATAACCTATATTGGTGATAAAAAAAATTTATTTTACGTTATCTTCATCATTTATGAATTATTCCTTCAAATAAATTATTATATCAAATTATCATTTACTAATATGAAAATTATCATTTATAAACTATAATTTTTTGTTATGGATGTGATTATAAGGAACCAAATTATTAATCGATTTAATAGAAAATGAGAGGATTTTCTTAACCTAAATTTTATTAAAATATGAAATCTTCCTTGAAATATTATTCTTATATCGAATAAACTATCCTTAATTATGATTAATTATTTGAATAATGTTTAATAACCGATCAAAAAAGTTTTATAAGGATGTGAAATCAAGAATATATTGGTGAAAATGATCATGAAAGAAAATATATGAAATATATTTTATGTAAATAATTTGGGAAGAAACATAGTGGGGACTGTGTAAATGGAACTATGGAGTTTTTATCTATGGAAAAGGTGGAAATGAGGAATCTATCGTCTAAGGGAAATAAATGAATTGGTAAACTTGATATAGGATGAAGAATTGAATATTATTTTTAATTAATATTTAAATGTAATAATTTTTTTTTAAATTTATCTTAAGTCATCTCTATATTTTTTACATCAATAAATAAGGTTTTTTAAATAATTTAGTGAAATAATTAATTTAAAACTGAGGGAATGTAAATTCCTAAGAATTCAGTATTTATATATTCCTTTAAATAATATTATGTTCAATATCTTCTTTTAAAATCACTATAATGATGTTCATGATGCATTATCAAATTAATCCAATTAATAATGAAATATTACTATGGTAACATATAAGAGTTTATTTTATGATATAAAATATAAATCATCATTGAATTATAAAATTAATAAGAAATAAAATTTAAAACACATAATGGTTGATATGGTCCTTTTAAAACAAACGTCGGTAATTTTTATATTTTCGATTTTCAATTAAAATTTAATAAATTTTTTTTAGAAATTTAATTATAAAAAGTTAATATAAATTTTAAATTATAACATCATAATTTACATAATATGCATTTTTCAAAATTTTCAGGAAAAATAATTTTTTATTCTAACAGAAGTGTTTAACAAAAAAAATTAATTTTCATTACTTTACTAGTATATTATAATGAACTATAAGGTAATATAAACATTTTTGTTAAAAAATATTACATTAACAAATAAAATTATGATTATTTAAATATTATTTGAACTTATAAAACCCTTCAATTTTTTTAAAACATATTTAAAATGGTACTTTAATATATAAAACATTTATACTTATTTTATTTTATTTAAATACATTATAGAAATTTGTTTTATGGAATGATTTTAATGTCACATAAAATAATACTTTTAATAAATCAATAAATTTCATGAAAATTAGTAAAAAATTAGTTATATATAAATTTAATATCCAAAACAGTCATTAATTTACAAAAAAAACAATATGTGTCATTTTTATATAATTTAAACATAAAAATTTCTTATACACAAATCTCAGTAACCATAAATCACATAATTCAACAGAAGTTCAGGTCATTCCATTCATATCCCTTACTTACTGTTGTTTAGGATTGATGAGTCCCTCCCCATCACTTATCAATGGGTAGACACTTCTAGACCTCAAATACATGGCTCTAGTTTCTAAATTGTAATGAAACAAATGCAATATTTCTTTGACATGAATTCATTAACACTCTTTAATTAACATGGTAATGAAAATTAACTAAATTATATCAAATATAATTCCTTCATAAAGAAGATGTTCAAGGTTTCAACATGTGTATCACATAATTTTTATCATTTCATTATTATTATATTCTTTATTGAACAAACATAACTATAATATAATAATTACATCCCCAAATGTATTCTATTGATTTTTTATAATTTTAAGGGTATAAAAATTATTCATTCTCCTCTTTCTACTAAGGAAAACAAGTATCATTGTTAGTGTGTTTCCATAGATTATTGCCTCTACAATGTGGCGCTTTTTGTTTTTCATCACAACCCTTTTTGTATTTTCATTTTTATATTATTGATAAATATATATTATTTATGACATTTATTTATAATTATCAAATTATCACATATTATCCAGCTATAACACTCACATTCATTGAGTAACAGAAACTCTAATTGTGAATTATACAGACTTCTATCTCAGTGATGATTTATTTTTCATTTTTCGTCATGTATTTAATTATCTATAAAAACATATTAAAATATTGTTATCAATCATTAAAAATAAAATAAAATAAAACACCATGATTATAACATAAAGATATTATGTAAAAATATAATGCTTTCTAACTATAATCACCAATCAAGTAAATGAGTGATAATGCTTGGGTTAGTTTGAAATCCTACTTGAACAATGTTCTTATATAATTTCATGGATGATTAAAAACATAATTAATGATATAATTTAATATAAAAATTAAAATGATAATATTACTTAGTTATATAATTTATTAATCGATATTTAACTAATTAATTTAGAAAACCCCTTTCATAGAATTAAAATCACTAAAAATGTTCATAGTTGATTTTATTTTCATGGAAAATGATTAAAGTAATAATGGAAGGAAATTTATACATTATCAAAACTTATATGCAATAAATTTAATTACATTTAATGAAAATATAATGATATTATTTTAAATAGTAACGAATATTGACAATACTCCTAAAAACTAATATAAACTGTAACATCATTAAACACCAGATATTTAAATAAAGAGAAAATCAACTAATATGCATGTAGATAATTATTATAAATTATAATTATATATATATATATATTTGATTATGGATTTTAAAATAGTAGTCATTTTAATTCTTTATGTTATATAAGATCATAGATTACATCTGACTGAGATGGGAAACATGGTATGGCTTTTGTTTCAAATCATCCATCTTTGAGACACATTTTCTTTGACCGACATAATATCTTTTGAGTTTATTCTATATTATCAAATGTATATTTAAAAAAATCAATTCTATTTATTCATGTTTAATACAATGTATCATTAATTCGTAATTATTTAGTGGGGGATTCTTTTACTGTGCATATATTTTATGGTATTTTTCTCTCAAACTCCATTTATTGAGGCACATTTTTCTTTATCCACAAATTTATATTTAAATGGTTTATACAATAACCAAATTATATGGTACCATGATATATTATTTATTTATTGTATTTGAGATTGTTTTTCAATTTTTTTTCTCTTTTAAGTGTTTTTAATAAAATTATTGTCACGACCCGTCCTCGGGGCCCGTGCCGTGACTACCCCAAGCCCGCCTTCCATAGGCCAGGGGCTGGTGACTAGCACCAAGGCGTAAATCCCAACAAAAGGGATGGAATTGCCTTTGAAAAGTAACCAAGCACCACAGAGTAAGCAAGCGGAAAAGTAAACACTAAGTAAAAACTGTACAAGCTGTGCTGAAAGTGAAAAGGGGCCGGAAATACAAGCCCAACAGTAAAGTACAACTGAAAGGAAAACAACAACTAAAAAGGGAAAACTGCAGCGTCGAGCCGTCCTCTGGAAATCCCACCTGAAGGGTGCGTACAGATAGCCTCCACTGCTCCTCGGGTCCACCTGACCGCTCCGAGTACGTCCCACCCGGTGGTCCACCTCCAGGTACCGTCCTGCTCCGCACGCCTCCACCACGATTAGCGATGTCCGTCGTCTGCAACCAACACAATGTAGTGCGGGAAAAGCCCGTGTAGGGGTGAGTATAAACTACTCAGTAGGGACCCCGAGACCCCCGAAGGTCCCCCGAAATCCACAAAGGATAATCCACAAAGGAAAGATACAATCAAGAAGTAACATCTGACACGGCTTAGGTATATGCCCATACATATACCTAAGTCATCATTTACCGTTCGGCTCCATCGTCCGAGCCCAAGCACAACCCAGTCCACACAGGAAAGAAAAACGTATACCCACACAGGATAGAACAACACAGTCCACAAAGGAGAGTAAATAGTAAATCCACACAGGATAGTTCAACACAATCCACAAAGGAGAGTAAACAGTAAATCCACACAGGATAGCTCAACACAATCCACAAGGAGAGTAACACAAGATTCAGCTCACACAGGTATACTTCTTCGGATGACGATAAAGATGATCACTGATCCATCTAAGTTGTCGGACCCACGAAGGATCGATAGGTAACTAACCACCGCAATGACCCACACAAGATCGGGCCCACACAGGACCGGGCCCACGCAGGACCTGTAGGCGTTGGCTCACACAGAACCGCTGAGCGCTGACCCACACAGGATCGGACCCACACAGGATCGGGCCCACACAGGACCGGGCCCACACAGGACCTGTAGCACTGATCCACGTAGGATCGCTGAGTGCAGTAGTCGTCGTAGTCCACTGAGGATCTCTGTACAGTCGTCACTGCAGTCCACTGAGGATCTCTGCACGGTCGTCGTCGGAGTCCACGGAGGATCTCTGCCAAGTCGTCGTCGGAGTCCACAGAGGATCTCTGCACAGTCGTCGTCGCAGTCCGGTGAGGATCTCTGCACGGTCGTCGCTGTCGAAGAAGCAGTCGCAGCCAGCTCTAGGATTCCCGCACACATCAAGCTCGTTCGGGAGGGTCCGCTCCACGAGCCGAGAGGCCGATACATTAACTGACACAAAGTACGAAGTTGATGTATCCAAAAGTTCCGTATCGTTAACAGGAACTCAGTGTCGCAGACGGCGCGTCCATCGGACGCCCGGTCTGAGAGTTACTGGCATTTTCGTCCCAGGGGCCCGGTTGGTTTTTAAGGCAAAACCAACCCGACCGCACTCCACATGTGTCCAAACCTCGGGCGGAGTATGGAAAAAGATCTGTCTCACTTAGAGGAATTCAACAAAGCTGACGGCACATCAATCGGACGTCTGTGGCTCAAGATATGAGTGTTTCCGCTCCGAGGGCCCGGTTGGTTTCATGTACGAACCAACCCGGTCGAACTCAAAGTATTCCTAAACCTTGAGTGCGATATACCGTAACCACCATCTCGATCCAAGGATCATGTTTCCACTGACGGCGGGTCGTTTGGAGGCACGTAGCTCAAGATAGGGTCATTTGAACGGAGACCGTCTGAAGACGGTGGTACGGGCCCGGGCCGACCAGGGCCGACCCCCCCCCCCCCCCGGGGAGTCGGCCGAACCGGGTCGACCCGACCCGGTCCGACCCGGTCCGGTCCGGCCAGGGCGCGGCCCGGCCCGGTTCGGCCGAGCGGCCGAACGGCCGAGGCACGCGGGGCGCCGCCCCCGTGGCCTGATGGTGCCGCGGCCCCCCGCGTGGGGCCGCGTTGAGTCGGGACTCGGCTTCAGCCGCTTCCGAGGGCACCCGACCCGCGCGGCCACGGGTCCGCGGGTGCCGCGGCGGCGCGCCGGGGCGCCGCCGCTCCCGGCTGCCGGCGTCCCGCGCCGCCGGCGAGCTCCGCGGGCCACCGAGATCCCTCTGGTGGTCCGATTCTCTTCCCGTCTGCGCCATTGCTTTTCCCGGGACTCGTTCTTCACTGCGGGATCGTCAAACATCCGTTGTGGCACGTTCCGTCGTCGCCCGTCAAATCCGCACAAAACGAAGAACGACGGAGGGTCGTCGGGTCGTGTTCGTTTGGCCCGCACCCTCCGCGTTAGAGATAAACAACCGGGAGAATTTTGTTCAACATATGAACCGACAATTTTAATAAAATAAAATTGTTCATTTGAAACCAGTTCTTTAACTTTTTAAAGAAACACTCACGGGAAATAATAAAAAGGGGTAATTCCCATAAAAAAATCCCTACCTCATTGGTCGTCGCGCAAGGGCGTTCTTCGCGAAAGAGCTCATCGCGGAAGAGGGGGATCATCACGTCGTCGCGAGAAGGCGTCGCGTCGTCGCAGAATCCGGTGTTGAGTCGGCGAGCTCAACGGACCAAGAACAACATATTTAAATTATTAATATTTAAATCTTTTTTTCGTTTAAAACCAAAATAAACCTCGAGAGGAAATCTGAAATCACTCACCACAAACGGTTGGTGATCGGAGATCGGAGCGGGGAAGAACGTCTCGGACGGAAGCATCGTTGATTTTCGGGTTCGGCGTTCTTCGTGTTTTTCGCATTCTTCATGTTCTTCACGTTCTTCGTGATGGCGAAGAAGATACAAGGGTCCTCTCAAATCTTCTCAACGCGCAAATAACCAGAGGTCAAGCGTTGGCCTTATTCTATTATTACGCCAATGAATTTGAAAACTGGTTAAGAAACGACTAATCAATTCGTTGAATTAATTCAATGAAAGAAACATCCCATTTAATTCACGAAAGAAACATCCCATTTAATTCACAAAATAAACCGCTCAATTAAAAGGTCTGTTAATATTTTAAGAAATGCGTCAGTTGACTTTTCATAAAGACAGGTTTTCACGGGTGCGTTTCGTAGCGGAAAGAAACGGTGGGGCTCGTGCGGGACCCACTTCACAAATATCCTACCAAGGGGATATGATATTTCTGGATAGCATCCTATGTGGTTCAACTCAGTTCAAGCCGCCTTTAAGTGGCTTCAAGTGGCTTCCATGTGGCTTAAGTGAAATAAAATAAAGTTGTCGCAAAATTATTTTATTTCTTAACTTTAAGCCCGAAAATTAAAAACCACACCCGAGAAAACGCAACTCCGGAAGAGGCGTTTCTATGCGAATACCGGCGCTGCAATTTCATTGGTGCCCTCAGAATTCGATTCCGGGCACCCGTTTAAAAGTTAGAAAAACCCGCTCGTCCGTTCACTGAACGTACCCGAGCCAAACTTCGGAAAATGATTCCGGGCACACCGGGCCTCGGAATCAGGTGCCGTCAGAAACTGCGCTCTTGTAAAATTCCAAAGAAAATTAAGAAAAAAATTTCCTTGAAAATTACGGGTCTTTACATTACTCCCACCTTAGGACTTTACGTCCCCGTAAAGATACATCATAAACTAGGGAAACAAATGTGGGTACTGACCACGCATCTGAGCCTCCCGCTCCCAAGTGCTCTCCTGGAGGTTCCCGTGCTGCCATCTGATGCGCACAAGAGGAATCGATCGCCCACGTAGGACCCGCTCCGATCGATACTCTATCTCCACTGGGACCACCGAAAATGTCGCCCCATCATCCACCTCTAGCTCCCCATAGTCAATGATGTGCGTCGGGTCGTGGACGTATCTCCTCAGCTGGGATACGTGGAAGACGTCGTGCACCCGGTGCAACTGAGGTGGTAGTGCTAGGCGATAAGCCACCTCGCCAATCCTGCTGAGGACCTGGAAAGGCCCGATGAAGCATGGAGACAACTTTCCGCCTCGGCCAAATCTCCGCAAACCACGTCGAGGTGAGACACGCAAGAAGACGTGGTCCCCATCCTCGAACTCCAGTGGCCTCCGCCTCCTGTCAGCATATGACTTCTGCCGGCTCTGAGCTGTCCTCATCCGCTCCTGGATGACCTGGACCTTCTCTGTCGTGGCCCGGACCATCTCTGGTCCCACAAGTGCTGAGACTCCAGGGTCTGTCTAGCACAAAGGATATCTGCAAGGCCTGTCGTACAATGCCTCGTATGGTGCCATCCCGATGGTGGAGTGGTAGCTGTTGTTGTACGGGAACTCCACCAAGGGTAGGTGGTCCTCCCAGCTGTGACCAAAGTCAAGGACACATGCATGGAGCATGTCCTCGAGGGTCTGAATGGTCCTCTTCGTCTGACCATCCGTCTGAGGGTGAAAGGCGGTGCTCAGACGTAGCCGCGTCCCGAACGCCTCCTGCAACCCCTTCCAAATCCGGGAAGTAAAGCGAGCGTCCCGATCGGAGACGATAGTCGATGGCACACCGTGAAGCCGTACAATATCCTAGATGTAGAGACGTCCCAAGCTCTCCACTGAGCCCTACTCTCGGATGGGTAAAAAGTGTGCCGACTTGGTGAGTCAGTCAAAAATCACCCAAACGGAGTCGTGACCTATGGAAGTGCGTGGAAGTCCAGTCACGAAGTCCATAGATATCCCGTCCCACTACCTCTCCGGGACCTCCAAGGGTTGTACCAAGCCTGCTGGTACCTGATGCTCTGCCTTCACCTGCTGGCAGGTGACGCACCGTGAAACGAACTCTGCCACAGCCTTCTTCATGCCCGGCCACCAGTGCTGTCGTCTGAGATCCTGGTACAACTTCGCCACTCCAGGATGTACCGCCAAATGAGAAGTGTGAAACTCTCTCATCACCTCCTCTCGTAAAGCGACTGGTACCAAGGTAAGTCCTCTTAAAAGGACTTCGTGCTCTGCTCCAAGGGAGAAACCATCAGGTGCCTATCCCGAGCATATTTGTGCACGCCGTGTCTCACAGTCAGCGTCCCCACGCTGTGCCTCTCTGACCCGTTGTAGAAGTGGAGGAGACACTATGAGAGACTGAAGGAAGGCTGCTCCGTCTCTATCCACAAAGGATATCTGCAAGGCGGCTAGCTGCTCTGTCGCCTCCTCATGTAGCTGGATTCTCGTCCTCCTGCTGAGGGCATCGGCTACCACGTTCCCCTTCCCTGGAGTATAGACTATCTCAAAGTCATAGTCCTGGAGGAACTCGAGCCATCGCCACTGTCTCAGGTTCAGGTCCTTCTGAGAGAAGATGTACCTGAGACTCTGGTGGTCAGAAAATACTGTGAAGCACTCACCCATCAGAAAGTGCCGCCATGTCTTCAGGGCGAAGACCACTGCTGCCAACTCCAAGTCAGGGGTAGTGTAGTTCTGCTCATGCGGCCACAACTGACGTGATCCGTAGGCAATCACAGCCCACTCCTGCATCAGGACACACCCGAGTCCGGTCCCTGATGCATCGCAGTAGACTACGTATCCAACTCCCTCCTCGTGCAACCTCAAGATAGGTGCGCTGGTCAACCTCTGCCTCAGCTCCTGGAAGCTCCGCTGACATCTATCTGACCACACGAAGGGTTTCCCCTTCTTCATCAACGCCGAGAGTGGGGCCACAACTCTGGAGAAGTCCGGCACAAATCTCCGATAGTATCCAGCTAGGCCCAAGAAACTCCGCACCTTTGTCACTCTCTTGGGTGGCTCTCAAGCTAGCACTGCCTCGATCTTCACGGGATCCACTGCAACTCCCGCCTCAGAAATGGCGTTCCCCAAGAAGTGGACCTCACTTAACCAGAACTGACACTTCGAGAGCTTTCCATAAAGCTGGTCTCTCGGAGTGTGTCTAGTACAACACGCAAGTGGTAGGCGTGCTCCTGCTCCGTGGTCGAGTACACCAAGATGTCGTCGATGAAGACTACGACAAATCGATCGAGGTATGGCTAGAAGATCCTGTTCATGAGGCTCATGAACACTGCTGGAGCGTTGGTCATGCCGAAAGGCATAACCAATAACTCATAGTGTCCATACCGACACCTTAATGTTGTCTTCTGCACATCCTCGTCTCGAACTCTGAGCTGATGATAGCCTGACCTGAGGTCTATCTTCGAGAACCACCGTGCTCCCTTGAGATGATCGAAGAGGTCATCAATATTGGGTAGCGGATACTTTTTCCTCACTGTCACCTGGTTCAGGCGACGATAATCGACACACAGTCGCCAGCTCCCGTCCGCCTTCTTGGCGAACAAAATCGGGGAATCCCAGGGTGAAACACTGGGTCGGATGAACCCCTTGCCCTGCAAGTCCTCCAACTGTACTTGCAGCTCTCGAAGCTCAGCGGGGGCCATCTGATATTCTGGAGTGGATATCGGGGCTATCCTGGTGTACAGGTCAATATAAAAGTCTACCTCTCTGCGAGGAGGTAGTCCTGGAACGTCGTCGAGAAAGACGTCCGCGTACTGATCCACCACTGCAGGAAAACTGGGACTCTGCACATCAACTACTCCCAAGATGAGGCTAGCCAACTGATGAGTGATGGGCTGACCTCTCCTCTGTGAGAGTCCATCCTGTGCTGCTAAGGCTCCCTTCTCGCCGGTGAAGTTGAACCTGCTCCCGTCGGTGCACACACATCGCACCTTGCGCCTAATGCAGTCAATCTGAGCATGGACCGTAGATAACCAATCCATGCCCAAGATGACGTCGTAAGGCCTCGACGCCGCTACTAGAAGATCTCAGCCAAAGCTATCGCCTCCTAGAGTAAGCTCACACTGCCGGCACCAGTGCGTAATCGTCGAGTCTGCTCCCGTAGGAGTCTCTAGCCGCAAGGATCGAGCCAACGGCTCCGTCGGAATCTCCGAGCTCCGAACAAGGGCAGTGGATATGAAAGAGTGACTCGCTCCTGTGTCTATCAGAACTGCAGCAAGGGTGGAATAGACACAGATCATACCTCGAATCATCTCTGGTACGCCGTGGTCATAGGCCTCTGCTGCCTGGAGCTGAGCCTGTCTCTGCCCGCCAGCTCCCTATGGTCGTGGCGGGCCTCCTGGTGGTGGTGGTGGCAGAGCCTCAAAGCGTCACCCACCACCTGCTGCATGGCTAGCTCCTCTGCCTCGTCTGCCTCCACCCTACGGACCACCACGGTCGACCCTCTGCCTCTGCCTGGGTGGTCCCACCACCGTCTGCTGCCCCTCGGTACGACGGGTCGGGCAGTCACGAGCCATGTGGCCCTGCCCGCCGCACTCGTAGCAATGTCTGCCTCTCGGAAGGCTGGCTCCGTGCTGTGTGCCCCGCACCGCTGAGCCAGTGTCCTGAGGTCGTCTGCTGGAAGCCCTGGTCTGCCTGGAACCCTGAGTCATCCGTTGGCTACCTGCTGCCGAAGACTCCGCTATCTGCCGCCCTGCGGCAGGTCTCGCTGTGGACTCAGCCAGAAAGCTCTCGATCAGGAGGGCTCTCTCCAGTACTCCTGCCTGGGTCGGGATGCTGAGTGAGATCAACGATGCCCTGATCTCATGTCTCAATCCCTGCTCGAAGGTCCGAGCCTGGAAGAAGGGGTCCCGTACCATGTCTGTCGAGTAGCGAGAAAGGTCGGTGAACCTCGCCTCGTACTGGGCGACCGTCAAGCTGCCCTGCCGCAGCTGAAGAAGCTCCTGGATGCGCACCGCACGGAGGGTGGCCGGGATGAACTTTGAGCAGAAGAGTCTCTCGAAGTCCGTCCAGATGAGGGTGGCCTCATCGTGTACCTGGAGCATCAGGCTCCACCATCGCCCTGCTGCTGCGTGCATTAGGCTCGCCGCGAGGATCACCATGATGTCTGCTGGTGTCCTCATTAGCCTGAAAACTCGGACGACTGCCTTCATCCAGTCCTCGGCTGCCTGGGGGTCCGACTCCCCACAGAACCTGGGTGGTCGCTAGCGCTGGAACTCTTGCAGAGCTCCGAGGCGTCGTGCGTCGTCAGCTTCCAGTGCTGGAAGCATTGGGGGCTCGGCGGGTAAAGGTACCGCCAGTGCCTCTGCTGTCAACGGGTCCTGTACCGAGGCCTCATCGCTCGACGGGCTGTCATCGCGCTCTACTCTAGGAACCCTAGCTGGCTGCTGTCGTCGTGCCATCCTGAAATGGAAACAAGTATGCCACGGTCATAACAGTATACCTGGTGAGCTGACACAAGTAATCACAGAGAAAACTTGAAACACACATGCAATCAATGTTTTCGTGCATTAAGTCGGAAATCAGAAGTCAGGGTCCTGGTGTATTGATATGTTGGCCGCCGCACTAACACTGGACTCCCTGGACTGATAACCACACTTAATACGCTAAACACTATTTTTCACATAGAAGAAAGATCAGAGTCTACGGTAGAACGACCGCCTCTGATACCAATTTGTCACGACCCATCCTCGGGGCCCGTGCTGTGACTACCCCAAGCCCGCCTTCCATAGGCCAGGGGCTGGAGACTAGCACCAAGGCATAAATCCCAACAAAAGGGAAGGCATTGCCTTTGAAAAGTAAACAAGCACCACAGAGTAAGCAAGCGGAAAAGTAAACACTAAGTAAAAACTGTATAAGGTGTGCTGAAAGTGAAAAGGGGCCGGAAATACAAGCCCAACAGTAAAGTACAACTGAAAGGAAAAACAGCAACGAAAAAGGGAAAACTGTAGCATCGAGCCATCCTCTAGAAATCCCACCTGAAGTGTGGGTATAGATAGCCTCCACTGCTCCTCGGGTCCACCTGACCGCTCCAAGTACGTCCCGCCCAGTGGTCCACCTCCAGGTACTGTCCTGCTCTGCACGCCTCCACCACGATCAGCGCTGTCCGTCATCTGCAACCAACACAACGTAGTGCGGGAAAAGCCTGTGCAGGGGTAAGTATAAACTACTCAGTAGGGACCCCGAGAACCCTCAAGGTCCCCTAAAATCTAAAAAGGATAATCCACAAAGGAAAGATACAATCACGAAGTAACATCTTACATGGCTTAGGTATATGCCAATACATAAACCTAAGTCATCAATTCCCGTTCGGCTCCATCGTCCGTGCCCAAGCACAACCCAGTCCACACTGGAAAGTAAAACGTATACCCACATAGGATAGAACAACACAGTCCACAAAGGAGAGTAAATAGTAAATCCACACAGGATAGTTCAACGCAATCCACAAAGAAGAGTAAATAGTAAATCCACACAGGATAGCTCAACACAATCCACAAGGAGAGTAACACAAGATTCAGCTCACACAGGTATACTTCTTCGGATGAAGATAAAGATGATCACTGATCCATCTAAGTCGTCGGACCCACGAAGGATCGATAGGTAACTGACCCCCGCAATGACCCACACAGGATCGGGCCCACACAGGACCGGGCCCACGCAGGACCTGTAGGCGCTGGCTCACACAGAACCGCTGAGCGCTGACCCACACAGGATCAGACCCACACAAGATCGGGCCCACACCGGACCGGGCCCACACAGGACTTGTAGCATTGATCCACGTAGGATCACTGAGTGCAGTAGTCGTCGTAGTCCACTGAGGATCTCTACACAGTCGTCGCCGCAGTCCACTGAGGATCTCGGCATGGTCGTCGTTGGAGTCCACGGAGGATCTCTGCCCAGTCGTCGTTGGAGTCCACGAAGGATCTCTGTACAGTCGTTACCGCAGTCCACTGAGGATCTCTGCACGGTCGTCGCTGTCGAAGAAGCAGTCGCAGCCAGCTCTAGGGTTCCCGCACATAGCAAGCTCGTTCGGGAGGGTCCGCTCCACGAGCCGAGAGGCCGATACATCAACTGACACAAAGTAAGATGTTGATGTATCCAAAAGTTTTGTATCGTTAACAGGAACTCAGTGTCACAGACGGCGCGTCAATCGGACGCCCGATCTGAGAGTTATTGGCATTTTTGTCCCAGGGGCCCGGTTGGTTTTTAAGGCAAAACCAACCCGACCGCACTCCACCTGCATGAAAACCTCGGGCGGATTATGCCAAAAGATCCGTCTCACTTAGAGGAATTCAACAAAGCTGACGGCACGTCAATCGGACGTCTGTGGCTCCAGATATGAGTGTTTCCGCTCCGAGGGCCCGGTTGGTTTCGTGTACGAACAAACCCATCCGAACACAAAGTATTCTGAAACCTTGAGTGTGATATACCGTAACGACCGTCTCCATCCAAGGATCGTGTTTCCGCTGACCGCGGGTCATTTGGAGGCCCGTGGCTCAAGATACGTCCATTTGAACATAGACCGTCCGAAGACGGGGCCGACCCGGCCTGACCCCCCCGGGAGTCGGCCGAACCGGGTCGACCCGGTTCGGCCATGCCCGGTTCGGCCGAACAGCCGAGGCACGCGGCGTGCCGCCCCCGCGGCCTGATGGTGCCGCGGCCCCCCGCGTGGGGCCGCGTTGAGTCAGGACGCGGCTTCAGCCGCGTCAGAGGGCACCGGACCCGCGCGGCCGCGGGTCCGTGGGTGCCGCCGCCGCGGCGGCCTGTCCGGCGGTGCCCCGGGGCGCCGCCGCTCCCGGCTGCCGGCACCGGCGAACCGCGCCGCCGGCGAGTTCCGTGGGCCACCAGGATCGCTCTGGTGGTCCGATTCTCTTCTTGTCTGCGCCATTGCTCCTCCCGGGACTCGTTATTCACTGCGGGATCGTCAAACATCCATTGCGGCACATTCCGTCGTCGCCCGTCAAATCCGCACAAAAAGAAGAACGGCGGAGGGTCATCGGTCCGTGTTCGTTTGGCCCGCACCCTCCGCGTTAGAGATAAACAACTGAGAGAATTTTGTTCAACACATGAACCGACAATTTTAATAAAATAAAATTGTTCATTTGAAACCGGTTCTTTAACTTTTTAAAGAAACACTCATGGGAAATAATAAAAAGTGGTAATTCCCATAAATAAATCCCTACCTCGTTGGTCTTTGCGCGCGGGCGCTCTTCGCGGAAAAGCTCCTCGTGGAAGAGGGGGACCGTCACGTCGTCGCGGGAAGGCGTCGCGTCATCGCGGAATCCGGCGTTGAGTCGGCGAGCTCAACGGACCAAGAACAACAGATTTAAATTATTAATATTTAAATCTGTGTTTCGTTTAAAACCAAAATGAACCTCGAGAGGAAATCCGAAATCACTCACCACAAACGGTTGGTGATCGGAGATCAGAGCGGGGAAGAACGTCTCGGACGGAAGCGTCGTCGATTTCCGGGTTCGACGTTCTTCATGTTCTTCGCGTTCTTCGCGTTCTTCGCGTTCTTCGCGAGGGAGAAAAAGATACAAGGGTCCTCTCAAATCTTCTCAACGCGCAAATAACAAGAGGTCAAGAATTGGCCTTATTTTATTATTACGCCAAAGAATTTGAAAACTGGTTAAGAAACGACTAATAAATTCGTTGAATTAATTCAACGAAAGAAACAGCTCATTTAATTCATGAAAGAAACATCCCATTTAATTTACGAAATAAACCGCTCAATTAAATGGTCTGTTAATATTTTAAGAAACGCGTCAGTTGACTTTTCATAAAGACGGGTTTTCGCGGGTGCGTTTCTTAGCAGAAAGAAACGGCAGGGCTCGTGCGGGCCCCACTTCACAAATATCCTACCAAGGGGGTAGGATATTTCTGGATAGCATCCTATCCTGTTCAACTCAGTTCAAGCCGCCTTTAAGTGGCTTTAAGTGGCTTCCAAGTGGCATAAGTGAAATAAAATAAAGTTGTCGCAAAATTATTTTGTTTCTTAACTTTAAGCCCGAAAATTAAAAACCACACCCGAGAAAACGCAACTCCGGAAGAGGCGTTTCTAAGCGAATATCTGCGCTGCGATTTCATCGGTGCCCTCAGAATTCGATTCTGGGCACCGGTTTAAAAGTTAGAAAAACCCGCTCGTCCGTTCACTGAACGTACCCGAGCCAAACTTCGGAAAATGATTTCGGGCACACTGGGCCTCGGAATTAGGTGTCGTCAGAAACTGCGCTCTTTTAAAATTCCAAAGAAAATTAAGAAAAAAATTTCCTTGAAAATTACTGGTCTTTACAATGATTCCCAAGTTATAATTATTTTCATAATTCTAGTCTATTTTCTAGGGGATCATGAAATATATTTTCAATTATAATAATCCAACTATATTTTACTACTTTTATGTTTATGATTGTTATATTTTATTTTTATCAAGATATATTGCATATCTTTATATAGATTATCCACATTGATGAAATTATTTTTCAAATAAAATCATGATGTTGATAATAATAACTCCAATAAATTTCAACAGATTTTTTAATTTGATGAAAATATTTAACCTATAAAAACTGGGACCTTCGTTGAAAATGCGTTTCACCTCATGTGATAATTATGTTTCCCTTTACCTCTTTCCATAATGGTTTTTTATCTTATTTATTTTGTATATTTCATTATGTCTTTTAAGGTATTTTTAATTATTTCTACATGGATAGTTTCTACTAACTTTTTTCATTAATTATAATTTAACATATATTTTCAAAAGTGTTAAATTAAGACAAATATAAATTTATTTCCATCTATATTGACACTGTGTAATAATTTTTTAAAATAAATCATTTTAATGTCTTCTTCAAGAGACTTTTTCAATTTATGTAATATATTTTACTTGTTTTCCAGTAAAATTAACTTTACACATCGATAAAAATTTATTAAGAAACTTATTATTGTGTCCCATGATTTTTATAAATAAATATTTTATATTATTAGATGAATATTCCACACATCACATTATATTCTATTCCAGAATCATATTTGTTTAGTGTGTGTGAGTACATGGACACATATATAAATTATCCGTAATATATCTATATCATCTCACACTATGTTATTTATAACTGGAAACCTTCATAGATATATCATAAATAAATATATTCTTCACAATAATGGTCAATGAAACATAAGAGAGGGTGGTCTCAGATACAGTGTAAGGGTAATCAATGGAGAAATAAATTATCACTTAAGAGTTAAATGAAATGAATTGTATGAGATCATGAGAATAAAACATTGAAACCATACCGAATATATTATATATCTTAATCACAAGTAATGTTATGAATATTAAAAGGTCATACGACATGAATCATAATAGATTCGATGAACATGATCCATAAGAGTATAACATTGGCATATTCTATTTGTGTTTAGAACACCTAAAAACATATAAAATAGCTTACTATGTAAATAATCACTAAAAAATATATTAGATTAGATGAATAATAATGACATAATATCCATAGTCAATGTTTACTCCTAATACAATCATAGCAGATATATTCCCATACTGAAACTGGTTCACTCCCCATTCAAGTGCATATTATCTAACGATAAGTCTATTTTTACCAAATTCATTGTAGTGATATATATTTTCTGGAACAACAATTACATAATCATAATTAATTAATATGTGTGCCATATGATTATAAAACGTTCATCATATACCATTGCCTATTTAAAAGAAATTGATTTCATAAACATAGCATTAATTCATTATAGAATGACCCACATATAATAAATGTGTTTCAAAAATATCTTATCATCATAATCATAAAACATCCATAAAATAAATAATGAAGGAATCCATGGATAATATCTCCATTAAATCAAATTCAACATCATATGATGTTTTCATAATTGAAAAATTCCTTTAAAATTTCAATAGAACCTTTCATCTAGAAAATACAATTTTCTCTTTAGAATCACTAATTTAAAATTTAAAAACATACAAAATAAAAATAGAAAATTTTATTTTTAAATTATACAATGAAAATGTTAGTAAATTTTATTATTATTTTCTGTATATCATATTACGAAATTTCATTTATGATGTTTTTTTCTAAATTTATATTCCTTTCTCATTTTTGGTAAATATTAATAACCACTTCAATCTAAAAATGACAAGAACATTCCTTTTAAAATAAATTACAAAAATCATTCGAAACAATTTCATTAATAAATTATATATAAAAATAATAAAAAATAATGAAAATAGTTTTTTACAAAAAATTATGGGAGAAAAATATTTTTGACTGAGAAAACCCATAGTCAGTTTTCCATAACAAAAATATCAATCTAATAAGTAGGTAAACTGGGGAATGTGAAAGGTAAATAAATTAAATTAAATAAATTGAAATAGTTTATAAAATTAGTAAGACATTTTAGATATAGGTAATATAATTTATTCAATATAAATAAAGTCATAAATATTCCCATCAAAGAATGAGGTTATAACAGAAATCCCTTACCTTATTTTTGATTCTTCGAGAAAGTGACCTAACATTTTTCATAAACAATATTATATTATTAAATTAATATAATATAATTATTTTCATACTTATAATATCATATATTATCCAATTATAACATTATAACACTTATTAATATATAATTCTTCATTAAAATTGTTTTTTAGGTTCTAATTGCTTCATTTTTCATGGGAGTTTTAGTGTGGATATTATAATAATTAAAATTTAATCATGGAATCATTATATCAAGAATTTAAATAATGATATTAATATAATATATATTAATTATATATTTTTTATATTAATATTAATATATACAAAATAAGTTATTGAAAAATCAATTATACTTTTCAAAGAGAGGGTATGTCGTAAATTTACAAAAACACTATTTTCCAACTTTGAAAGATGGAATAAAATAATGATAAATAATAATTAATCTAAAAATAATTATTATTATATAAAATATGAAATATTTTTTTTATTTCATTTCATATTACCATTAATCTAAATGAAAAATGAAAAATGAATCATATCGCTTCATGTAGGTGGTAGTCTATATGTATGAAAAAGTGATGGAATCATCATCTAAAGAATGAGAATGTAAGAATGTATATGTGATATTATAATTAAATAAACCTAATTATTCTATTGATATAATATATATAAATTAAACCTATTATAATAAAAATCGATCAAATTATGTTGATGTAAAATAAATTTTACCACTCGTGGAGTTATTTGTTCACATTTACACATGAGTGATATTTTAAGAATGAATTTAATTGGAAATATAGTGAATAAATATTATTCCACAATCATTATAAGTTTTTATTATATTTAGGGATGATAATTTTTTATTTAATGATTAATAAAACATATATTGATGAGGTAGAGGAGGAAAGAAATTTTAATGTGTCAGATAGCTTGATTACCTCTTCTATGGTAGGAATCCTTTAAGTCATTTATTAATAACCATTTGAATGGAAATTTAAGACGAAAATGACCGTCAATTCAAGGCCAAATAAGTTTATAAAATAATTTTTCATGATTTTTAATATAGATTGATCAAATGTGTGTAATTATGTGAGGTAAGGGGTTTCCTTCAATATGTTAGGGATATGACACACTTGGAATTTTATAAAAGATTAGGATATAATATTATCATTATCATGAAAAATAGCTCAAAATGGCCATATATTAAAAACTTTGACATGAGGATGCCTAAATATTGAAATTAAATATTATTTAAACATGTTAAAATTGAATAAAATACTCTTACATTTTACCCTCATAAGAAGTATTTTATGTTTAGCCACATAAATGAATTTTTACTATTTTGGGTAAAAATTATGATAAAAATAATGTTTAACATATTATATAATATTAATTATTCTCAATAAAATTATAAAATTTTCTTCTCATATTTAATTCATTGAATCATGTAAATTTAATTTAAATTTATACGTAAAAAAGCTCCAACATACTGTTTTTTATAATAAATGTTTTTTCTTGTATTTACTGTTTTATTCCAAAATACCATATAAAAGTAATTTATATGACCTCTAATGAAATATTAATAATATTAATTTTCTATTTTTACTTTTTATTTTTTCGAATCAACAATTTCAAAATCGTTCATATAAGAAAATAGTTTTTTATAAAAGAATTATTTTTCACTGTTCATTAAAAAAATTAATATTTTCCTAAAACCCTCAAAATTTAACACTAAAATAATTATTTCATTATTATTTCAAAAATTCTTGTAATTTTGTGAAATAAATATTAAATATGTTGAAATTTCATTTATTTTAATTACATAGAAATTAAATAAAAATGTTTTTTGAAGAATATAAATACCTAACATCAAACTTAGTATGTATGTATAAATATATTATATTTTTTTCGAAACCTTGTAAATAAATTTCAAAATGATTATTTCTATTGACTCTTCAAATTTAAGGTAGATGTTATAATTTTATATAATATTTTGGATTATTTAGTCATGGGTTTTTATGTATCTCAATTAATCGATTAAATTACATTTATATAAATGGAATACATCATAAAATATTGGTGTGTTACATTCTACCGCCCTTAAAATAGTTTAACCCTCAAGATTTATCTACTTTTATATATCGTAATTATAATATCTATATTTCATCATATCTCAGTTTCCCAAATAACTTATTAAAAATTATGATTCAAATAGATAATTTTAACTAAGTGAGTAGTCTTGTTATGTAGCCCATTATCACTTCAATCAAAGAATTATATCAATTTTTCAATCTCATAAAGATCATTGTCTATATATAAAACATCCGAATTCAATACATTTGAAGTATTAGGTATATATTTTCTCTGTATTTATACATGAAATCCTCATTAACATGAAATTTGTTTGGCGAAAATTATTAGGTATATACCTTGTCCGGGTCTCCCTCAAAGATTAAGATGTTGTTCATGAAACTCTTCCCTGGTACCATATCGTCATAGATTCCGGTTATTTACACTGCTTCAATCAGGACATTCCAAGAGGTCTTCGTAGGTATGAAACCATCAATTGGGGGATTAGTCACATTGGAAATGGATGACATGTTTGGACACTGAAAAACAATTGCATCTAGGTTTCTTCCCCTTATGACATGGCTCATCGAGGGGGCGGAAGCCTGAGGAATTCCATGTGAAATGTGGAAAATTATATTCTATAGTCATTTCCTTGAGTTATTCCTCAGATTCCCATGATTATGATGGGGTATTCCATGAGTTTAACCACAATCAGAGATATATTGTTCTGATCAGAACACTAGTGGGAGTGGATAAGATTGGTATAACCCAATAGGATGCACATAAAGTGTTCACCGGATGAGTAGGTAAAACATAATAATGAAGAAGGATCTTAGTATACTTGGTTCCCTATAAAGGGGATGCCATGGTTCACCATTGGTGGGGATTTAACCTCATGGAGGTTTCCTACATACACGGTGTGGAAAAAAGGGATCAAAACCCACGTAGTTCGAATGGGCGATGAATCAGTGTGTATGAAAGAATAATGACCTAGAGACATGTTGAGGCTAATGAATGGATAACAGTCCATTTTAATAGGGACACTCATGGTTTTATTATTATGGATTGAATGGGGCTTATACATGGTTACCTTCTCGGGTGACATAGAGAGTATAGATGGGAGGATTAATAGCATTATGTCAACAAGATTTGGTGGACTAGGTAAAAAATTGGGATAGATTATGGAAGGTTTAATGAAGTGGGTGGTGAATGAGATTGGACTGACATGAATATGATTGTGGTGTTGGGATTTAACCTCAAAGAGGCTTCTTATGTATCCATGTAGCGGGGAATCATAGTCCATGTAGTTATGTGTGGTGACAAGTCACCTAAGCAGGCAGATCCTGAGAATGAATGTGTGGATGGGAAATGATGGAATAGAACCTCCAAGTTGGGGAATGACCTTTCTCAAATGAAAAGGCTCAAGATAGATACAAGTATGGTGTGTGAGGGATGGGATTTAACCTCTGTGAGGATTACTACATATCCCTACAGGAGGGAATCAATGTCCACAAAGTTCACAGTGGGGGCATGGAATCTGGGAATATGTAAAGGGCATCAACCCGAAAACATTATAAGTCTTTCATGTGGTTATCATTCTTAGATTTGTTCTCACACCATTAAGGGATAGACCATTGATTTGGGTCCTAATAAAGGGTAAAGTTAATTTTAACAGTGTTTGGGGGTTGATCATCAGTGAGGATTCCTACATACCATTTCTAGGAGACAGAGATAAATAAACACATAGTTTGAATAGGTGTACTAATGTTTGGGGTTGAACTTTAGGGAGGCTTCCTACGAACCCTACAAAGGATAACGGGATGACATCTCACATAGTTCGAATTGGTTAACCATTTTTTGTGGTTGAACCTTATGAAGGCTTCCTATGTACCCTGCCTGAGAGATAGGGATAACAACCCACAAAGTTTGAATATGTTTACTAGTGTTCGTGGTCTAGCATCATAGAGGATTCCTAAATACCTTAACTAGAAGATAGTTATCAAATCCCGTGTAGATCTAAAAGGTTTAACAGTGTTTGGGGTTGAACCTCAGGGAGGCTATCTATGTACCCTTATTATGATAGAGGGACCCATACACACATAGTTCAAATATGTTACCAGTGTTTAGGGTTGAATCTCAGGGAGGCTTCTTATGTACCATATCTAAGATACTGGGATCAAAACCCACGTAGTTATAATAAATTTAATACTGTTTATTATTGATCCTTAGGGAGTCATCCTATATACCATGCCTATGAGAAATGAATAAAACCCCATGTATATTTTGAGATCATTCAGTTTAACATCAGTCTGTATGAAAAGGGGAATATAGTTTAACATAATGTAGGAAGGGGGTGAACTAACATGAAGTGGTCAGGGCCAATGGGTTTTGGGATTGAAAATTTGGGAGGCTTCTTAGGTACCTTTCTTGGAAAGGGAAAAGGATCCAAATCCATGTAGTTCTGTGGGGGCCATGGGGAATACACATTTAGGTAGACCAGTAAGGATGTCATGGTCGATGCTTACTCTATGCCCACGTGAGTCAAGCTAGGTGTGAGAAAAAAGAGGTAGAAATTACATGATGATCAAGTCGTGAATGTTCATTTGTGAGGAATAGAGTGTGGATTATAGATGGACAATAGCCTAAAGAGTAAACAGGTTATTACTCTTGGTTAGTATCCCATGGATATGAATATTGGATCATACTCTAGGATGGAGGACCGATGACGATAAAGGAAAAAAGGAGAGGGACATGGTATCGAAGGGCATTGTGTCCATCTTTCTTGTGGCCTTTGCGCAGGGAAGAATAGAAGAGGAGAATGGATGCTACCTCCCACAAGAAAAGGTAGGAGATTACACTTGGATGGTTAACTTTCCCCACAGAAAGATGTCATTACATGAAATGTGGGTCTCATTCCATGTGAGGAAGTTCTCACTCAAATGGAGACCAGTGGGTGTGGTAATTCTCTGAGGAAAGTCACCCCGTGTATATTTCATGAGGCAAGGATAAAATTTAACACCATGTGTTTTGGACAATGGTTCTTGGCAGTTTAATGTCATGTAGCTCGTATGGTGAGGATTCACACCCCTCCCCTAGGACATACATAACCGACACACTTTAACACTATCTAAAGGGAAGGAATTGTCAATGACATGTAGGGATGGGTTTCTGGAGTGATCTACTAAGGGTATCAGGTTATCATGGAAATGCTATGAAGAAATAACATTTATCATCCATATGTGAAGAATCTAGAGGCTATGAAACTCAATATTAAGAACCACCCAAGGGGCATTGAAATCAATTTTCATGAGAATGGATGGTTTTATGGGAAAAGGGTGGGTATATCATGTGATATTTGAAAGTGGTGATTTGTGAATAGGATGGATTTCATGAATGATGGATGCTTCAAGAAAAGGAAGACCATGACGAAGGAAACAAACCTCATGAAGAGGATTTTATTTTCTATGGGGAAGGGATTTTCGAAGTACAATGGATTTATGAAGAGAAACTTTTAATGGAGTAGATCATTGCCTTTGAAAATGAATTATTCATTGGAGAGAGCATTGCAATGTCTCTAGGCTTTGTGAAACCTAGATCACCCCGAAGGGGTCCTCTATAAAGGCCACATGTCTTCACGAAGGGAATCTTACCTATAGTAGGTTGCTCGAAAAAACATAGATATGTCTGAATCAATGATGCCATGGACATTGGAGATCAATAATAGGGATTCATGATGGTATTTGAAAAATGGGAGTTTAGAATTTGATAGGGTGGAGTAAAAATTGATTGAAGGGGGGTAAGACAACATTTTATAGGAAACCATGGTTAGAGAGGATCGCATAACCTACCTAAGAGACAATTGACATTGAGGATAGTAGACACTCCATCGGCCAGCACCAGCCTTGTAGATGGTGCGCAACACTGTGAAGGGGATCGTTGAAACAACCAATGCGGAGCGGGCTGCAGAGGCCGATGGCATCGCAGAGGGGATATATGCTTGCATCAGACTCATGATAGGACATGACACCACAAAAATGATCGTGGAAGTGGCCTTATTGAAATGGGATGTCCGTGAAGATATATTGACAATGGGGCAACATAGGGATGTCATGGAGGTATTTAGGCACATTTGGAGTTGTCATTCCCCTGAGTGCATCACTGAGACCCTCATTTAGTGGGATGAATTTATTCAGCACCAACAAATTCCACCACCCGCTAATAATTAGAGATGACGAAAATGGAGGGTCCAATTATGAGGACAAGACTCCAATGATCAAAGGAAATTTTAACCTGTGGATGATCACAAAGATGGGTCATATTGGTGGGTACAAATCGACCTCACGAAGACCAGTGCGTAGCGGCCTCACGAAGGCCAGTTCATAGATGAATCATGAAATAATCAATACAAAATGGAATCGTTCAATGGGATACAAGGGCACCGTGAAGATCAGGGGTGGGTCTCAACTAAGAGCCTTAGATATTCTCGATGTAGTTGGCACCCTTCATTCCTATATATAGAGTCTTAGTGTATTTTTTTATGCATCTACATCATCGTAATAGATAAAAAATGCACCTTTTCACCGCGAACTGGTCCTCTACATGAACACATTTATGAACCATATATTCTTTTCTCTGGTGCTTCACAAATTCTATTTAGAGAACTGGGGCTTCGCCATCCATTGTTTCATATACGGTATTTGTCGAAGCTAGGGCTACTTCATTGTCCGAGGGTGGTTTTGGACTGTCTCAAGAAAAAAGAATTTACAAAGAGTCTCTACGAATGAATCATTTCTCAATATTTGTTCCTCGGCCGAAATTTCCATATGTCCTCAGATCCAATTACTAATCATGTGATTCTGAGAGAAGTTCATGCATATGCTTCTTAGAGGGAGGGCATGGTAAACAACATCAAAATTTGAGTGTACATCTAGAGTACATCGTATCACCATTCATTTACAGAAATGGTGAAAGAGGTACAAAATGAAAACCCCATGTTCAAGTGCCTTCCTGCATATGGTTTTGGAGTACAGGATGAATTATTCATCACAAACACTATAAAGGGTGAGCATGCCAACCAATTTAGGAGCACGACTGAGATATACCAATGGTACGAGGCTGCTGATGGACACATCATAAAATATAATACCCCAGTCTCATTAAATTGGGTGTACAATCAAGATAACAATATCAACGTCAAGGAATAGGCATAGGAGATAACCCCACCCATGTACTAGATGACCATCAAGGTAGGGATCCAAAATCTACATAAGGTTTGGATCACATGCTAGGACTTGTACTAGGGTGAAAACTTCGCCAAAAATTGATCCTTGGCCTATTGGGTGTGTGCATCCTAGGAAGAGTTTGAGAATTTTCTATGGTGGGTGGGCATGTATGAAGAAGCATGGGCTCCCAATTCAGTGTCTCTCAAACAATGGAATTTATACCATAAATTCATAGCCAGTGACTTCCAGATACCAACACCATCTATTTGCATCACAGGGAGGATTTCATCAGTCTCATTGACCTCCATCAAATTTCTGGCATCCTAATATTGTTGGGGAAGAATGATGAGTTCCTCCCCTCCATGAATGTTTGTGGGTATGGTTAGAAGATTCTTCCATTGGTGATGGAATTTTTGAGGCTAGTACCTGACATAGATGAGGATAAACAGAATACCTGAGATATCCACATTATGTTGTGGTTCGACAATTTCTTGAATTTCCCCAAGAAGAGTGAAAACTACTAGGGAGGTCCCCAATATGTCTGTGATGAGATCATCAGGGAAAAGAGGGTTCATATTGGTGGACCCTAGAAGATAGCTGGTGGAAACTATGGTGATACAATGTCAAGACTAAGAAAAAGTCAATAGTCAGGCTCTCAATGAATTTTGTTTCGATGATATGTGTGTGAATATTACTGATCAAGTACTCCCACATGAGAGTGTGACCAAGTACATTTATCATAGTGGCTCAACTTTTTGGTGGGGACCACATCAAACAAGGTATATCACTTCAGGAAAAGTTGTACCATAAAATTTTTCACATTAGTGAGGGGAAGAAGTCGCAGCCGGTTGTGGTTCGTTCCAATTTTTTTAATGTTGGATCGCGCAACATATAGAGTTTTAATAATATAATAACCCCATTTCACCATTTGGAATAAATTGATGACAAGTAATTTTGATCATTTAGGGGAGCTCCCCATTGAAGCTGGTTGCAATGATTGTGTTGGGTAAGATGGGGTGAGTAGAACAATTCATCTTCAACACATTTCCTTTTCCATCCAGGGCCTATTCCGATGATGGCATGGATACCATAAAGTAGTGGTTGTATCTGATATCATTTTTTGGTGGTGTTACGGTGGTATGGTTAAACTTTTAACCCATATGTGAACCACATACCCTACATTGGTTGGCCTAGAAATTCCAATTCATGTAGAGGCTCACTCAGAGGTTGAATACAAATGTGCTCCACGAGAATCAACATTGCGTGATATGAAAACATTGGATGATGTTCAAAACTAAGGATGGTATGATGTGGTACGATTTTCCCCCATATAATTTTGCATTCAGACTAGATCATGAGTATGATTTAGTTTGGGTGACATCATACCCTTGTGATATGGTAAATCGAGGGACTATCCATGCTAGAAATGTTGTTCCTACACCACGATGCTAAACAATGTTGATAGGGGGATGTTAAGAAGGTGGGGTGATCAAACCCCAGGGTGGTGAGGATGTAATAGATATGGTGAAAGGCCATGAATCAACAAACCCTGGACTAGTTTTGATTCTATCTTAAGTGGGGGTGGTGGCAGAGTTGGGCCTTATGGTTCCTTCTGGGAGGACCTAGGATGGAGGGTTAATCATCCCAGGTCATCCATTTGGTATCCCCTTAATCACCCAAGAAGCTACTAAATCCAGTATCAATACCCTCTAATGTATCATCGATGTTAGAACACATCGATCTACTTTTGAATTCAGATGAAGAAATGGGAGAGTATGATATGGATATGAAAGCTTTGAGGAAGACAAGAAGTCCAATTCGTGTGATCACTACTAAGGAACAAGGTGAGTGGATTGATAGGTAGGCTTGTATTCTTCTTAGATGCCTCAATAGGGGAAAGATTAACATGGAGGAATTCACGAAAGCTTGGGATATCACATATCTTCAGTATGAAGGATTTTTGATGGATTACCCTGACTCCCAGGTTACTTCTATTCCCTAGATTTTGTTTAGGGAAATTAATTCCAATCAGCATAAATTGTTATTCATCAAAGATGTTGTCTCTTTTGGTGTTTAATGTTGTGAGGGTTCTCACTACCCCCTTAAAAGATCTTTTTTAAAATAAAAAATTACCGTCGGATACCCTCTAATTTTGTCTTCCATGGGGCATGTAAATATTAGGAAAAGGGAAAACAACACCTCAACATTAACGGATTTTGGAAGAATTTGAACCTAAACAAGATGATGTTGTGGGATCTTTGATTTATGAATGGTGTATTCAATGCTACCCCTACCATTGGGAGAATTTTTTTAATGGAGTTGGAACATGTAATGAATTTTTGTGGAGACATGCAACTAATATCACACCAGGAAAGGGTGTTTCCGAACATGACTACTCTTACATAACTAACACAAGTTCAACTTGTGGAGAATTTCCCCTTTCACGACCATGAAGAAGAATCAGGAGGGAAGAAGTTATTATGGGATATTCGTTTTGAGAAATATAGGGGACTTCCAAGAAATCCACTCCTGAAGAAAGATAGATATTGGCCTCAAGGGAAATATCCTTTGGTGGATTTTCCACAATATTAGAAGTGAGTATCTTCTCCCCTTCATTGCACCAATTATCTATTTAACTTATCATTATTTATCAACAAACACTTATCTTGGAAAAAGAATAATCAATTGGACACTCTTAGTGATGAGGACGAAGGTGCGACAGGCACAGAAAACCAAACATCGAGACCTGCATCTGGAGAGATGGTGGTTACAGAATCCAGAGTTTCTGAAGGAGTAGGGGTGGCCTCCCCAAAAATCTTGAGATCCCAAAATAATATATGGAGGATCGCTCCTTAGCCTCCCAAAGATGATAGACCCAATAGATGATCATGCAGCTGGCTAGGTTGTGTCACATATATCATACTTATACCCATTGTTCCGTTAGTCAAATTGGCTTATACAACCGCAACATAGACAGTTTCTATGATGGTCAGTATGTTTCTGATGCAAATGGATGGAAGACTAAAGGGGTCACTCTTAATAGAGTTTGTTTCCCTATAGCATCAAGGTCCCCAGCTGAACAGGCCATAAATCTCTATGAGCGGTCTGTGGTGTCCGGTGATGTTGCTCGTGAAATGGATTTTAGAATTGACCCCCAATGACATAATCAAACTAGGGTCCTGTGATGATGACCAACACAAGGGAGTTTCTACAGCTAAACTCTTAGAGGACTTTCCAGAATATGATCCCACCGACCTAGATGACCAGGATGATACTACTTTCAAAAAAGAGGATAATAAATACATTCATCGTTTTTCCTAGCAGTCGATCAAGCATTTTATCAAAGATACCCAACATGGAGAATGTGTATTCCATATGGGGAGGCTTTGTTCTCGACTATGTGAGCTATGCACTGGAGTAGTAATTTCACAATGCCCCCACCAGCTTATTTGGGATAACCATACTAAGTGGGTGTGGGGGATGCATACAGCCTCAGTTTTGGTTAGCAGTAGAGGAAGGACGTCAATATCCAAAGACATTAGAAGGATAATCATGAAATATAATGTTTGAGGGTGTTGGAAAACGAGCAGTATGATTTCCTCGATGTGCATTCATGACTCGTATCATGGATGAAGACCTAGTTGGAAGAGGCAGAAGAATAGATGAGGTGAGTTTCTCAAGATATGTCTATCCCCAAAATATATGAGGATCTGGACAAGAATAACACCGATGAACTACACCCCATCACCAATGAGGAGGAGGAGGATATCAATAGAAAACAATAGATCCTAGATTCCAAGAGTCAAAGATTAGAATAACTAGGATGTTGTATTGAAGAAGTCAACCCATATATGGGAGGGTATGACCCCTAGGAACTATAAATTATGTGAACCCCAAAACATACTTTTGTTTTTTCTGGAATAGGTCGGTTTTTTTCATGAGTTCAATTATCTATTTTAATTGTTTCATTTCTATAACATCTTTGAAATATCCAGTGATCAATCCCTATGATCATATAATTCACATCCGATGTTAGATAAAATGGATGCTCGCATCATTATTCTGTTCAAATATGAGTGTGACAACCAATATTTTGGCATTTGGGAAAAAATTTAGAGATCTGACAGGGGAATGTTGTTCACAGAATAGTCATATTTTTGATTTCCCAACCATCTCTGGTGCACAAGTGGGGTAATTCCAGGAGCATTATAATTGATCCAAATAGAGGTGAGTTTAAAGTTTAAAACCTGATACCCAAAATTTTAAACAATATAGGGATGGAATGTCAATTAAAGATAATTTTTGGACACATTAAAAACAGAGTATCCCTATTGTGTTATCTTGTAACGGGGAAAATAAATGAGAGCCTCCAACTAACGGTGTCTGAGACATGGGGCCAGACACGAAATGTCATCCATATTCTTCAAGAAAGTTGTCCCAGTATAGTAGGAGTTCCATAGGCTGATCATGAATACAGATAGAGGGTTCCATAGAATGTGAAAGATGATATATATCCAAATAATAGTTTATAAAATCATGGAGGGTGGAGTGATGGGTTGTTTTAATGGAGTCCAACAATCTTGAAAGCACTCCGTCGTGATGAAAAAACATTAGGTGAGAGCATCAGTCTGTCAAGGTATTATACTCATTTTTTTGAAAGGATCCCTCATCTGAGGACATAAAGTGGACCCATGTTTTACATCATGCCAATGAGGATGATAGAAAAAGAAGTTTAACGTCATATGGTGACAATGATAGGGGTAAGGGGTGATCCCAAAGAGAGCAGTACACGGTGTGGCCATTCTAGACCCATTTTGAATGAGGACCAAAGCAGTACATACCACATCATGTAATCCCAGGAGAAATATTACGTCAAGATACTGAAGATGGAAAAATTTGGGATGGGCCCAATGGAACGTGTTTGGGCATTCCTACATATATCATGAGGATGGTAATCATGGCATATGTAGTTCTAGAACATCGTAGTTTGTAGTTATTGAACTCGAACCAGGAAAGGAAGAAAAACAGGAGCCACATGGTTGGGTTTTTTCAAAACCCCATGTGAACATGGACATACAATACACACCAAACACTATAATATATATAGTCCTTTATGGTGGTTTATAGCATCAATTTATTAAACTGCGGCTATGATTTTTATAAATAATTTAGTGATTTTTTATTAAAAATCACCATTAATATTTTTTTCCAATGCCGATACTCCCCCTAACCCCCACGTGACACGACTTCGCCCCCCAAACCCCAATGAGACTCCCCCTAATGATCCTCGAAGCCCTACACCTCCCCTAAGTGTGCCTCGCCGTCTCACCACCCATCACTAATGACCCCTCAAATCCCTAGCTCACATCCACACTATAGGTCCTGACCCATGGTGCCACTCGACGCTTCTCGTCGGCCCACTATACCAGCTTTCTTTTTCTTATTCCATCCTCTAGTTATAACAGTATCACCAGGAGTCCATACTCACACACATGCACATGATATGTTCATTAGGTGGAAGTATGTGATTGTAAACCCTCCTTACCATAAAATTAAACAATTAGAAAATATCCTATCACCATAGCAGTTCACCATAAACACCTAGTTCATTGGATACCATTAATTTTATTATGAACTTGTATTATACTCTCTCTTTTTTATAGTAATTATAAATCAATTTTTTGATCAATTAATATATTTTTTTATTTTTAAATAAAATAAAATTTTTTAGAAGCCCAAAGAATATTATTATTATCACAGCTTTGTTATCCCAATTTTTATATAATATTTTTAGAATTTGATGACTTTCAAAATAAATTTTCCGATATAATCAATACTCCATTATAACATCATCACATTATATTGGACATTATTTTTTAATTTTTTTTATTGTGAGTATTTACTTTTTATTGAGGGATATTTTATACTTATTTTTATGATATTTCTAAATTAAATTTAGAAAAACCATCAACATGTTTTCAACAACAATATTTTAGACCATTATAATATAGGTGACTGGGTAAGAATAAATGGAGAGGATTAATTTTTTGAAGAATATGAATAAGAGTAATATTTTACATCATAACTAACCTCAATTTATGTAATGAGATACTAAACATTTTTCCTTTGATTCCCATTATAATATGGTTTCATTTCTCACACTCTAAGTTGAACATTGATGGTTTCCTTGATTCTTTTATTCGTCCACTTGTTCCTTTTGTTAGTCATATAGAATTACGACCTATGTGTTCCTTTTTTTAATTAGAATAACATAACTTGTTATTCTATATCATTATCAACATTTTTTAAACAATTTATGATTTTTATTAATAATATGTTCATATTATTTTATTGATGAACCATTTCATCATCATAATAGGTTTCATCATTAATTTATTTAAAAGAAATCATTATTTTATTATTGGATTTTTTGGATTTTTTTTATTATCATGTAACATCATTTTGATCTCATATGTCAAGATAGATCCATATAGATCCTAAAATGATATGTTTTATTTAATATTCCTCTTGGAATATTATATATTTAGGTTTCATATTTCTTTTTAAACCCCAAAATATTTTAATCACTATATATTCTAATGTATGATTATAATTAAGAGACATTCAACCATTTCAATGTCAGTAAAGTATATAAATGTTTTTTAATGAATTATTTGATATAGTATTTAAAATAGGATTAATGTGACCAAGTTTTATGATTATTATAATATGACTCTTTTGTAACATTCATAATGAACTACTTATAATGGATTCAATACCCTCAATGATTCCCCCTTTTCTTTAGATGTTTTTTTGGACATGGATGATATTTTGGGTGTTGTTTATTAAAAGGTTGTTGGAGACGAGGTTAGATTTAAATTTTGTTGTTGCATTAATCATGTAAATTTTTTGATTGCTTGTCTCCTATTATTTCCATCATGGGTACACTAGGAACCGAGAGAGAGGTTTGTAAGGGGCCAGGGGCTGCAGGGGTGTCATGGAAGGGGTGTGGGCTATCCAAGGAGGTGTGTGTGCTGTCTAGGGGGTCATGGTGGATTATCCAGGTTGGGGGGCTGGTGGGCTGTCCAGGGGGTGGGGTGGGGGTGGGATCTCCAGGTGGGGGAAAAGGTGTGGTATGTCCAGGGGTGGGGTGGGCGGTCAAGGTTGGGGAGGGGATGTGGGCAGTTCATCGAGGGGGGTGTGCTATCCAGGTGGGGGTGGGGCAGCTATCCAAGTTGGGATGGTGGGAGGGTGGGTTGTCCTTGTGGGGGCGGGGGTTGTCCAGGTGGGGGTGTCTAGGTGGGGGGTGTGGGATCTCTTGGTGGTGTTATCCAGGTGGGGTTGGGTGTGGGTGGGCTATCCATGGGTGTAGGGGGATAAAACGATGTGGGGTGGGGGTGTGGGCTGTCTAGGGAGGTGGTGGGTTGTCCAGGGTGTGGGGGTGGGCTGTCGAGGTGGGGGAGTGGGTGTGGGTTTTCCAGGGGATGGGGTGGGTTTTCCAGGTGGGGGAGGGTGTGTGGGATGTCTAGGGGGTGGGGTGGGATTTTTAGGTGTGGGAGGGGTGTGGGCTTTCTGGGGAGGGGGTGGGAAATCCAAGTGGTGGTGGGGTGGTTTTCTAAGGAGGGTTGGGGGTGTCAAGGTGGGGGTGGGGGTTGCTGTCTAGGTGGGGATGGGGGGATGTCCGGGTAGGTATGGACTGTCCAGCTGGGGTGGGGCTCTTTTGGTGGGGGGTTGTGTAGGTGGGGTGGGGGATTTCAAGGTTGGGTGGGCTGTCTAGGGGGCATATGGGGCTATAGTGGTGTGGGGGAGGGGGTGTGTGCTGTCCAAAGAGGGGGTGAGTTGTCCAGGGGCAGGTTGTCCTTGTGGGGGAGGGGTGTGGGCTGTCTAGGGGGTCGGTGGTCTAGGGGGTGGGGGTGGGCTATCCAGTTGGGGGAGGGTGTGTGGGCTGTCCAGGGGGTTGGGGTGGGTTGTCCATGTGGGGGAGGGGGGCTGTATGGGTTGAGGGTGGGGTGGGTTATCTAGGTGGGGTTGGGTGGTGTGTCAATGTAGGGTGGGTTCGGGGCTATCATGGAGGGTGGGTGGGGATGTCTAGGTGGGGAGGGGGGGAAGGGGCAGTCTAGGGATGGAGGGTGGGCTGTCCAGGTGGGGTGGGGTCTATCCAGGTTGGGAGTTGGGGTGGTTTGTCCATATGGGGTGGGGTGGGGGGCTATCCAAGTGGGGTGGGGTGGGGAGGGGGGGGGTTGTCTAGGTTGGGGTGGGCTGTCCAGGGGTTTAGGGGGATACATTGGTGTGGGAGAAGGTGGGGTGTGGGCTGTTTAGGGAGAGGGTGGGGTGGGATATCTAGGTGGGGGACGGTGGGCTTTCCAGGGGATGGGATTTCCAAGGGGGTGGGGGTGGGTTGTCCAGGTGGGGGAGGTGTCTGGGATGTCTAGTGAATGTGGGTGTCTAGGTGGGGTGTCCGCAAATACTCTCTCACCTAGCCTTTCAGGGCATCAGTAAGACACATACCTAGTTCAAAAATTGGAGATGTGTATACAATTAGGTTTTTTGTCATTTATATGTATGTTATTCATTGTTTACATCAACAATCATTTGGGTCATGTACAATAGGATTGATGTCATCCTACAATTGGATAGAGATTAGCTCTCTAAGTCACTTTTGAAATTTCATTGGGGCAAGGGGGATCATCTACATCGTTAATTACAATTTATAAATTGGGCCAATCACTTAGGATATCTTTATATTCTTTTATTTATTTTTTTAAATTTTCATGATTTGGCTTTATTATGGTTGGGTTCCTTATTTAAATTAAGTATTTATATAGGAAAACATTATTTAATATATTTATATATTTTTTCCACTAGTATATATGAATCTCATTCCATATTTATTAATAATTATGTGTTTTAATTTTTTAAATATTTTCTGGATCATTATGATATACATGGATATATGCTAGATTATATTACCATGGAACACTCCCCAGTATCATATGGTTTTAGTGCAGTTTTGAGATTTTTCAATTTCCAATCGAACTGTTAAAGGGAATATAATATGTCCTTGTCCTAAATTAAAATTTAAGATGTTGTTTAATAGATATGATTTTTATGGACATTTATTATTGAATCAATTACTTGGCCAATATTTTTGATAAATTTGGCATAGAGAATTGAATGTTACAGAATGGTTGAACACTAATTTCAATCCATAGATTGAGCTGCCAACGTCGTCAAAAGTGAATAATGAAATGAAAAACCTTATAAATGATGCATTCCGCACTGCAAGACACTACTATCAACATCAAACCATATTAGAACAACTAGATAAGGGTAGTACAAATAGCTACATGACAAGATATGTTTTTGAGACTGTAGGACAACCCGATCAAGATTGTAACTTATCAATAGATCCTCATCATGATTATGCATAGACTAATGTATGAAAAAACATCACTGAGGAAAATATGTTTCATGATTTAGTTGACGATGGAAATCAAGAGTTGTATAGTGTATTTTTAAAATATTCAAAACTTTATTATCTACTGAAGTTGTACCATATCAAATTTCTATGTGGAATTTTAAATAAGGCAATATTCCTAATATTAGAATTATTATGTGATTCATTTCCTAAAGGAAACATCCCCATGTCTTTTTATGATATGAAATATGTTTTTAATAGGATTGGATTGAATTATAAAAAAAGACATGTGTGTCCCAATGAATTTATTCTTTATTGTCGAGAGGTTTAAAGTAGAAATTATTACAAAAACTTTTCTTCTTAGAGATGGAAGTCAATAGGGTGATATTGGAAATCTGAATTAACAAACTACCATGATGAAGAAGAAATAGAACAACCCTACAATGGTTTTGTGTTAATTTCCATTAATTCCTTCATTGAAAGTATTATTCATGGCATTGAAAACTGTCGCACACATGGAGTGTCATTCTGTAGATAATAACAATGATGGGTTAGTGTGACATCCATGAGATTCACAATCCTGGAATATATTTGATTAATTACATCTAGTTTTCTCAGTTGATCCTAGGAATGTTCGATTGGGATTGGGTTTCGATGTATTCAACCCATTTGGGAAGTTGGAACTTGTTATATCATTTGGACAGTTGTTTTGATCCCTTACAATCAACCTCCGTGGATGTGTATCTAGAAAATTTATTTTATCGTATTGATGATTATTCTTTGAAAACAAATTCCTAGAAATGATATTGATTTATACTTGTATCCATTAATTGAATAATTACAGAATTTTGGAGTAATGGTATTGATACATTTGATGCTTCTTCGAAAACAAGGTCAAAATGAAAGATTCATTAGTGAGGACCATTATTGGAATCCCAAGACGTGAGAATTTATCTGGTTGGAACGCCTACATGGGATTGGATTGTTCTGTTTGTAATTTTTATTTTGAGCCCAAACAGATTCCTTATAGTAGAAAATGTTTCTTCCTGTTCCATCTAATATTTCTCGATGAATCTTATAGAGTTTCGTTGAACTGATCAAAAATTAATGGTTTCATTGATCGTAGACCACACCCAATGTTGGTGAGTGGTTCTGAAATATTTTTACAACCTGGAAATATTGAAATAGAATTTAGAAATTTTCATCATTTGAATGATAGAAGGAAACTTGCTCAAAGTGCATCGTCAAGTGAAATCAGAATACAATAATGGATGAAAAAAGTATATTCTTTAAAAATCCTTATTTGATATTAAATTTCATGTGGAATAATATTAATGCGATGAATGTTGAGAAGAAGGTCTGTGACAATTTGAACGTCACCTTTCTTAAAGAGAATAGAAATTCGAAGGATCATCTCTTGTCATGACCCGTCATCGGGGCCCGTGCCGTGACTACCCCAAGCCCGCCTTCCATAAGCCAGGGCTGGCGACTAGCACCAAGGCGTAAATCCCAGTAAAAAGGGAAGGCATTGCCTTTGTAAAGTAATCAAGCACCACAGAGTAAGAAAGCAGAAAGGTAAACACTAAGTAAAAACAGAGTACAACTAAAAGTGCGGAAAAGTAAATGGGCCAGTATACAAACCCATACTGAAAGTAAAGTACAACTCGAAAGGGAAAACAACAACTGTAGAGTAAAATCCTCTACACCGAGCTGTCCACTGTAAATCCCACCTGAAGGGTGGGTACAGATAGCTCAACTGCTCCTCGGGACCCGCCGTCGGCTCCGAGTACGTCCAGCCTAGTGGTCCACCTCCAGGTACCGTCCTGCTCTGCACGCCTCAACCACGATCAATGTTGTCCTTCGTCTGCAACCAACACAATGTAGTGCGGGTATAGCCCGTGCAGGGGTGAGTATAAGCTACTCAGTAGGGACCCCGAGACCCCCAAAGGTCTCCAAAAATCCACAAAGGATAAACCACAAAAGAAAGATACAATCACGAAGTAACAACCGACACTGCTTAGGTATATGCCAATACATATACCTAAGTCATCAATTACAATACGCTCCAACCTCCGAGCCCATGTACAACTCAGTCCACACAGGAAAGTAAACTTATTCCACACAGGAAAGAAAAACGTATTCCACACAGGATAGTACAACAAAATCCACTCAGGAAAGCAAACAGGTTTCAGCTCACACAGGTATACTTCTTCGAGGACGATAGAGATGATCACTGATCCATCTAAGTCATCGGACCCACAAAGGATTGATAGGTAACTAACCCCCAAAAAGACCCACATAGGATCGGACCCACACAGGATCTGTAGGCGCTGGTTCACACAGGACCGCTGAGCGCTGACCCACATAGGATCGGACCCACACAGGATCAGTAGCACTGATCCACACATGATCGCTGAGTGTTGTAGTCGTCGTCGTCGTCGAATCCACTGAGGATCTCTGCACAGCCATCGTCGCGGTCATAGTAGCAGTCGCAGCCAGCTCTAGGGTTCCCGCACACATCAGGCTCGTTCGGGAGGGTCCGCTCCACGAGCCGAGAGGCTGATACATCAACTGTCACAATTTCTAGAGTTGATTTATCCAAAAGTTCAGTATCGTCAACAGGAACTCAACGCAACAGACGGCGCGTCAATAGGACGCCCGGTCTGAGAGTTATTGGCTTTTTCGTCCCAGGGGCCCGGTTGGTTTTTAAGGCAAAACCAACCCGACCGTACTCCACCTACGTCCAAACCTCGGGCGGAGTATGCCAAAAGATCCTTCTCACTAATAGGAACTCAACAAAGCTGACAACACGTCAATCGGACATCTGTAGCTCAAGATATGAGCGTTTCCACTCCGAGGGCCCGGTTGGTTTCGTGTACGAACCAACCCGGCCGAACTCAAAGTATTCCGAAACCATGAGTGCGATATACCGAAACGACCATCTCGATCCAAGAATCGCATCGCTGCTGACGGCGCGTCGTTTGGAGGTCTGTAGCCCGAGTTATGGGCATTTGAACCTAAACAGTTCGGTATCGGGGGTTTCGGGCCCGGGCCGACCCGGCCCGAGACCCCCCGGTTGGCCCGAACCGGGTCGACCCACCCCGGACAGGGTCAGCCCGGCCCGGCACGGCCCGGCCCGGCCTGGCGGACCGGCCAGGCACCGGTCCGGCTCAAGGCAGCGCGCTGGGCGCGCTCCCAGCTCAGCCTTCGGCAGAGCTGATTGGAAACAGGGGGCGCCTGCCCCCCCCCCCCTTTGTCAAACCGTGGCCCCCCTCATTATGGGGGCCGTTTTTATGCTGGCCGGGGGAATTTAATTCCCCCGGATTTCCCACTTCCAGCCGGCCCAACCTGGCCGGCTGGTTCCTTCTCAACGGGACCGACAAAGGCCGGTCCCCTTCCGGCTTCCGACACCGGCGGCCCGGCTGGCCGCCGGTCACCTTCTTCCGCCGCGGCCCAGAACCGGCTGCGGCCTTTTCCGTCCGGCGCTGTGCTACGACACCGCGCCCCTCCGCCGCTGCCCCGCTCCGGCCGTGGTGCCTTCGACTTCCTTCGACGCGACGCGACGGCGTCGTGTTCTTGGATTTCATTCCATGGCATGGCGTGAAGGCGCCACATAATATTTTCCATAGGATACCCGCATGGTGCGACGGAACCATGCCATCTCATTCCATCCGCAAGAAACAATCATGAAAAAAGGAGGGGGGTTCGGCCGTGTTTGTGCGGTCCGGACCCCTCTCGTTAAATGATAGCATTTATTCGATTATCCACGAAGTTCGACATGCTAGAATCAAGAACGGAATAATTAAATAAATAAAAAAATTCCCCTACCTCGGTTTCAAGTGAGGAGCACGTCAACAAGCCGCAGAAGACAAGCGTCGCGGAGGTCGGGCTTCACAGTAATCGAACGTCGATTCCGTTGATGTCAAGGTGTGTCCGAAGAGGTATCGTCGTTGGAGAAGCTTCGTAAGCTGACGAAGAAAGTCCGAGGAGGAAGCGTCGTCTCCTTTCGTTGACACGGGAAGAAGATCGAAAGAAGCGGCGTCGTCGATCTTTGGAAACACACCGGCTACGAAGAAGAGATGCGGCGTTCTTCGTCGGAACTTAAGTGTTCTTTGTGTTCTTCATCAAGGTTGAAGAAGATGGAGTGAGCTTCCCAAATCCTCTCAAGGTGGAAAAGGATACTAACCAAAATAAAATAAGTCTAAGCCTTATTTTATTTACACATCCAATCCACATTGAATTTCAGAAGTATGAAATTAAGTAACTCTTCTTAATTAATAACACAAGTTGTTAAAATTAAATTGAGAGGAGTTATTGGGAGTTTAACGGGGAGATGAAGAGTTAGGGTTCGTGTGGGCCCCACCACACATAATCCTCTCAAGGTAGGTCAAGTGGATGTGGGTCCCACCCTAACTCCCTTTGGGAGGACATAACCAACATGGTTAAAAAAAATAAATTGTGTTTCCTCAATTTATTTAACTTCATCAAATTTTCCCCAAAACTAACTTTCATCTCGCATAAAACGCAACCTCGGAAAAGGTATCCTTAAGCGAATATCGGTGTTGCGAGTTCATCAGTTCCATCAGAATTCGATTCCGGGCACTGGTTCAAAAGTTAGAAAAACTCGCTCGTTCTTTCACTGAACGTACCCGAGCCAAACTTCGGAAATTGATTCCGGCCACACCGGGCCTCGGAATTAGGTGTCGTCAGAAACCGCGCTCTTGTAAAATTCCAAAAAAAATTAAGAAAAAATTTACCTTGAATTTTACAGGTCTTTACATTACTCCCACCTCAGGGCTTTATGTCCCCGTAAAGATACATCAAAACTAGGGAAACAAATGAGGGTATTGAGCACGAATCTGAGCATCCCGCTCCCAAGTTCTCTCCTAGAGTTTCCCATGCTGCCATCTGATGCACACTAGAGGAATCGACCATCCACGGAGGACCCTCTCATGTCGATCCTTGATCTCCACCAGGACCACCGTAAAAGTCACCCCATCGTCAACATCAAGCTCCCTATGGTCAATGATGTGCATCGGGTCGTGCACGTATCTTCTCGGCTGAGATACGTGGAAGACGTCGTGCACCCGGTGTAACTGAGGTGGTAGAGCCAGGAGATAAGCCACCTCGCCTATCCTGCTGAGGACCTGGAAGGGTCCGATGAAGCGTGGAGATAACTTGCCGCCTCGGCCAAATCTCTGTATACCACGTCGAGGTGAGACCCACAAGAAGACGTGGTCGCCATCCTCAAACTCTAGTGGCCTCCGCCTCCTGCCAGCATAAGACTTATGCTGGATCTGAGCTGTCCTCATCCGCTCCTGGATGACCTGGACCTTCTCTGTCGTGGCCTGGACCATCTCTGGTCCCACAAGTTCTTACTCCCCAGGGTCTGTCCAGTACAAAAGAGATCTACAAGGTCGGTCGTAAAATGCCTCGTACGGTGCCATCCCGATGGTGGTGTGATAGCTGTTGTTGTACGCAAACTCCACCAAGGGTATGTGGTCCTCCCAACTGCGACCAATGTCGAGGACGCATGTGCGGAGCTTGTCCTCGAGAGTCTGAATGGTCCTCTCCGTCTGACCATCCGTCTGAGGGTGAAAGGCTGTGCTCAGATGTAGTTGCGTCCCGAACGCCTCCTGTAATCCCTTCCATAGCCGGGAAGTAAAACGAGCATCTCGATTGGAGACGATAGATGATGGAACACCGTGATGCCGTACAATCTCCTGAACGTAAAATGTCCCAAGCTCTCCACAGAGCCCTGCTCTCAGATGGGTAAGAAGTGAGCCGACTTGGTGAGTCGGTCGACAATCACCCAGATGGATTCGTGACATCTGGAAGTGCGTGGAAGTCCAGTCACGAAGTCTGTAGATATCCCGTCCCACTTCCACTCTGGGACCTCCAAGGGTTGTACCAAGCCTGCTTGTACCTGATGCTCAGCCTTCACCTGCTGGCAGGTGAGGCATCGAGAAACGAACTCTGCTACAACCTTCTTCATGCCTGGCCACCAGTGCTATCGTCTGAGATCCTGGTACATCTTCGCCACTCCGGGATGTACCGCCAAAGGAGAAGTGTGAAACTCTCTCAGCACCTCCTCCCGTAAAGCAACTGGTACCATGGTATTTCCTCTAAAAAGGATTTGGTGCTCTACTCCAAAGGAGAAACCATCAGGTGCCTGTCCTGAGGATATCTGTGCACGCCGCGTCTCACAGTCATCGTCCCCACGCTGTGCTTTTCAGACCTCCTATAGAAGTGGGGGAGTGACTGTGAGAGAATGAAGGAAGGATGCTCCATCTCTATCCACGAAGGATATCTGCAAAGAGGCTAGCTGCTCCGTCGCCTCCTCAAGTAGTTGAATGCCCGTCCTCCTGCTGCGGGCATCGACTACTACGTTCCCCTTCCCAGGAGTATAGAATATCTCAAAGTCATAGTCCTGGAGAAACTTGAGCCATCATCGATGTCTTAGGTTCAGGTCCTTCTGGGAGAAGATATACCTGACACTCTGATGATCAGAAAAGACTGTAAAGTGCTCGCCCATCAGATAGTGTCGCCATGTCTTCAGAGCGAAGACCACTGCTTCTAACTCCTGGTCATGGGTAGCGTAGTTCTTCTCATGCGGTCTCATCTGATGTGACACATAGGCGATCACTGCCCTCTCCTGCATCAGGACACATCCGAGTCCGGTCCCTGATGCATCGCAGTAAACTACGTATCCAACTCCCTCCTCAGAAAACCTCAAGATAGGCGCACTGGTCAATCTCTGTCTCAGCTCCTGGAAGCTCTGCTAACATCTGTCTGACCACACGAAGGGTTTCCCCATCTTCGTCAAAACTGAGACTGGTGCCTCAACTCTAGAGAAGTCTGGCATGAATCTCCGGTAGTATCCAGCTAGTCCCAAGAAACTCCGCACCTCCGTCATGCTTCTGGGTGGCTCCCAAGCTAACACTGCCTCGATCTTCGCAGGATCAAATGCAACTCCCGCCTCAGAGATGACGTGTCCCAAGAAGTGGACCTCACGTATCCAGAACTGGCAATTCGAGAGCTTACCTTAAAGCTGGTGCTCTCGGAGTGTGTCTAGTACAACCCGTAAGTGGTAGCCGTGCTCCTCCTCAGTCGTCGAGTAAATCAAAATGTCATCGATGAAGACCACGACAAATCGATCGAGGTATGGCTGAAAGATCCTGTTCATGAGGGACATGAACACTGATAGAGAATTGGTTACACTGAAAGGCATAACCAAGAACTCATAGTGGCCATACCGACATCTGAAGGTCGTCTTCTGTACGTCCTCGTCTCGAACTCTGAGCTAGTGATAGCCTGACCTGAGGTCTATCTTCGAGAACCACCGTGCTCCCTTGAGCTGATCAAAGAGGTCATCAATCCTCGGTAGCGGATACTTGTTCCTCACCGTCACCTGGTTCAGACGATTATAGTCAACACAAAGTCACAAGCTCCCATCCGCCTTCTTGGCGAACAAAATCGGGGAAACCCAGGGTGAAACACTGGGTCGAATGAACCCCTTACCCTGAAAGTCTTCCAACTATACCTGTAGCTCTCGAAGCTTAGCAGGGGCCATCCGATAAGCTGGAGTTGATATCGGAGCTATCCTGGGGTACAGGTCAGTATAAAAGTCTACCTCTCTGCGAGGAGGTAACCCTGGAACATCGTCAGGGAAAACGTCTGCAAACTGATCCACCACTGCAGGAAAACCAGGACTCTGCATGTCAACTGCTCCTAGGATGAGGCTAGCCAACTGATGAGTGATGGGTTGTCCTCTCCTCTGCGGAAGTCCATCATGTGCTGCAAAGGCTCCCTTCTTGCCGGTGAAGGTGAACTTGTTCCCATCGGTGCATACACATCGCACCTTGCGCCTAAAACAGTCAATCTATGCATGGACCATAGATAACCAATCCATGCCCAAGATTACGTCGTATGGCCTTGACGCTGCTACAAGAAGATCCCAGCCGAAGCTCTCGCCTCCTAGAGTAAGCTCACACTACCGGCACCAGTGCGTAATCGTCGAGTCTGATCCCGTAGGAGTCTCTAGATGTAAGGATCGAGCCAATGGCTCTGTCGGAATCTCCGAGCTCCGAACAAGGGCAGCGGCTATGAAAGAGTGACTCGCTCCTGTGTCTATAAGAACTACAGCAAGGGTAGAATAGACACAGATAGTACCTCGAATCATCTTGGGCACACCGTGGTCATAGGCCTCTGCTGCCTGGAGCTGTGCATGTCTCTGCCCGCCAGCTCCCTGTGGTCGGGGTGCACCTCCTGGTGGTGGTGGTGGTAGAGCCTCAAAGCGTCGCCCACCACCTGCTGCTCGGCCAGCTCCTCTGCCTCGTCCGCCTCCTCCCTGCGGACCGCCACGGTCGACCCTCTATCTCTTCCTCGGTGGTCCCTCAACCATCTGCTGCTCCTCGGCACGACGGGTCGGGCATTCACGAGCCTTGTGGCCCTGCCCTCCGCACGAGTAGCACTGTCTGCCTCTCGAAAAACTGGCTCCGCGATGTGTGCCCCGCACTGCTGAGCCAGTGTCCTGAGGTCTTCTGCCTGAAGGTCTGATCTGCCTAGACCACTGAGTCATCTGTCGACTGCCAGCTACAGAAGACTCTTCGACGTTCCACCCTGCAGTGGGTCTTGGCGCTGGTTTAGACTCAGCAAGAAAGCTCTCGATCAAAAGGGCCCGCTCTAGTACTCATGTCTGAGTCGGAATGCTGAGGGAGATCAGCGATGCCCTGATCTCTTGTCTCAAACCCTGTTCCATGATCTGGGCCCAAAAGAATGGGTCTCGTACCATGTCGGTCGAGTAGCGCGAGAGATCAGTAAATCTCACTGAGTACTGAGCGACCGTCATGCTGCCCTGCCGCAGCTGAAGAAGCTCCTGAATGTGCACCGCACGGAGGGTGGCTGGGAAGAACTCCGAGCGTAAGAGGCTCTCAAAGTCCGTCCAAAGTAGAGATGCCTCATTGTGCACCTGGAGCATCAAGCTCCACCATCGTCCTGCTTCTGCGTGCAGTAGGCTCGCCGCGAGGATCACCATGAGGTCTGCTGGTGTCCGCACTAGCCTGAAAACTCGTACGACTGCCTCCATCCAGTCCTCGGCTGCCTGGGGGTCCATCTCCCCACGAAACCTGGGCGGTCGCTGGCTCTGGAACTCATGCAGTGCGCTGAGGCGACGTGCATCGTCAGCGGCTGGTGCTGGATGTATCGGTGGCTCGGCGGGTAGTGCTACCGCCGGTGCAACTGCTGACAAAGGGCCCTGCACCGAGGCCTCGTCACCCGGTGGGTTGTCGTCACACTCGACTCTCGAAACCCTAGCTGGATGCCGTCGTGGGGCCATCCTGAAAAGGAAACAGGTGCGCCACGGTCAGAACAATATACCTGGTGAGCTGATACAATGTAATCACAACTAAAACTTAAAACACACACGCAACCAATGTTTCTGTCCACTAAGTTGGAAATCAGATGTCAGGGTCCTGGTGTACGGATACGTCGGCCGCCGCATCAACACTGGACTCCCTGGACTGATAACCACACTCAATATGCTAAAAATTATAACTTCACAAAGAAAAGATCAGAGTTCGCGGTAGAACCGAACTCCTCTGATACCAATTTTTCACGACCCCTCCTCGAGGCCCGTGCCGTGACTACCCCAAGCCCGCTTTCCATAGGCCAGGGGCTCACGACTAGCACCAAGGCGTAAATCCCAGTAAAAAGGGAAGGCGTTTCCTTTGTAAAGTAAACAAGCACCACAGAGTAAGCAAGCAGAAAAGTAAACACTAAGTAAAAACAGAGTACAACTAAAAGTGCGGAAAAGTAAATGGGCCAGTATACAAACCCAAACTGAATGTAAAGTACAACTCGAAAGGGAAAACAGAAACTGTAAAGTAAAAGCCGCTACACCGAGTTGTCCACTGGAAATCCCACCTGAAGGGTGGGTACAGATAGCTCCACTGATCCTCGGGTCCCGCCGTCTGCTCCGAGTACGTCCCACCCATTGGTCCACCTCCAGGTACTGTCCTGCTCTGCACGCCTCAACCATGATCAACGTTGTCCGTCGTCTGCAACCAACACAACGTAGTGCGGGCATAGCCCGTGCAGGGGTGAGTATAAGCTACTCATTAGGGACCCCGAGACCCCAGAAGGTCTCCCAAATTCCACAAAGGATAAACCATAAAAGAAAGATACAATCACTAAGTAACAACCAACACTGCTTAGGTGTATGCCCATACATATACCTAAGTCATCAATTCCAATACGCTCCAACCTCCGAGCCTAAGTACAACTCAGTCCACACAGGAAAGTAAACGTATTCCACACAGGAAAGCAAAACGTATTCCACACAGGAAAGCAAACAGGATTCAGCTCACACCGGTATACTTCTTCGAGGATGATAGAGATGATCACTGATCCATCTAAGTCGTCGGACCCACAAAGGATCGATAGGTAACTAACCCCCGCAAAGACCCACACAGGATCGGACCCACACAGGATCTGTAGGCGCTGGTTCACACAGGACCATTTAGCGCAGACCCAAACAGGCTCGGACCCACACAGGATCGGTAGCACTGATCCACACAGGATCGCTGAGTGCTTTAGTCGTCATCGTCGAATCCACTGAGGATCTCTGCACAACCGTTGTCACAGTCAGAGTAGCAGTCGAAGCCAGATCTAGGGTTCCCGCACACAGCAAGCTCGTTCGGGAGGGTCCGCTCCACGAGCCGAGAGGCTGATACATCAACTGGTACAAATTCTAGAGTTGATGTATCCAAAAGTTCCGTATCGTCAACAGGAACTCAATGCAACAGACGGCGCGTCAATCGGACGCCCCGTCTGAGAGTTATTGGCTTTTTCGTCCCAGGGGCCCGGTTGGTTTTTAAGGCAAAACCAACCCGACCATACTCCACCTGCGTCTAAACCTCGGGCGGATTATGCCAAAAGATCTGTCTCACTAAGAGGAACTCAACAAAGCTGACGGCACATCAATCGGACGTTCGTAGCTCAAGATATGAGCGTTTCCGCTCCGAGGGCCCGGTTGGTTTCGTGTACGAACCAACCCGGCCGAACTCAAAGTATTCCGAAACCATGAGTGCGATATACTGAAACGACCGTCTCGATCCAAGGATCGCATCGCCGCTGACGACATGTCATTTGGAGGTCCGTAGCCCGAGTTATGGGCATTTGAACCTAAACAGTTCGGTATCGGGGGTTTTGGGCCCGGGCCGACCCGGCCCGAGACCCCCCTGTTGGCCCGAACCGGGTCGACCCACCCCGTACTGGGTCGGCCCGGCTGGGCGTGGCCCGACCCGGCTTGGCGCGGCCCGGCCCGGCTCAAGGAAGCGCGCTGGGCGCGCTGCCAGCTCGGCCTTCGGCCGAGCTGATTGGAAACGGGGGGCGCCTGCCCCCCCCTTTGTGAGACCGTGGCCCCCCTCATTATGGGGGTCGTTTTTATGCTGGATGGGGGAATTTAATTCCCCCGGCTTTCCCACTTCCGGTCGGCCCGACCTGGCCGGCCGGTTCCTTCTCAACGGGACCGGCAAAGGCCGGTCCCCTTCCGGCTTCCGACACCGGCGGCCCGACTGGCTGCCGGTCACCTTCTTCCGCCGCGGCCCGGAACCGGCCGCGGCCTTTGTCATCCGGCGCGGTGCGACAACACCGCGCCCCTCCGCCGCGGCCCCGCTCCGGCCGCGGCGCTTTCGACTTCCTTCGACGCGACGCAACAGCGTCGCATTTTTTGATTTCTTTCCATGGCGCGGCGCGACGGCGCCGCCCAATATTTGCCGTAGGATACCCGCGTGGTGCGATGGCACCACGCCATCTCGTTCCATCCGCAAGAAACAATCATGAACAAAGGAGGGGAGTTCGGCCGTGTTTGTGCGGTCCGGCCCCCTCTCGTTAAATCATAGCATTTATTATATTATCCACGAAGTTCGACATGCTAGAATCAAGAATGGAATAATTGAATAAATAACAAAATCCCCCTACCTCGGTTTCAAGTGCAGAGAACGTCAACAAGCCGCGGAAGACAAGCGTCGCGGAGGACGGGCGTCGCGGTAATCGAACGTCGATTCCATTGAAGTCAAGGTGCGTCCGAAGAGGTATCGTCGCTGGAGAAGCTTCGTAAGCTGACGAAGAAAGTCCGAGGAGGAAGCGACGTCTCCTTTCATTGACACGGGAAGAAGATTGAAAGAAGCGGCGTCGTCGATCTTCAGAAACACACCGGCTACGAAGAAAAGATGTGGCGTTCTTCTTCGGAGCTTAAGTGTTCTTCGTGTTCTTCGTCAAGGTTGAAGAAGATGGAGTGAGCTTCCCAAATCCTCTCAAGGTGGCAAAGGATACTAACCAAAATAAAATATGTCTAAGCCTTATTTTATTTACACATCCAATCCACTTTGAATTTCAAAATTTTGAAATTAAGTAACTCTTCTTAATTAATAACACAAGTTGTCAAAATTAAATTGGGAGGAGTTATTGGGAGTTTAAAGGGGAGATGAAGAGTTAGGGTTCGTGTGGGCCCCACCACACTTAATCCTCTCAAGGGAGGTTAAGTGGATGTGGTTCCCACCCCTAACTCCCTTTGGGAGGACATAACCAACATGGTTAAAATAAATAAATTGTGTTTCCTCAATTTATTTAACTTCATCCAATTTTCCCCCAAACTAACTTTCATCCCGCATAAAACACAACCTCGGAAAAGGTCTCCTTAAGCGAATATCGGTGCTGCGAGTACATCGGTGCCTTCAGAATTCGATTCTGGGCACCGATTCAAAAGTTAGAAAAACCCGCTCGTTCGTTCACTGAATGTACCCGAGCCAAACTTTGGAAATTGATTCCAGGCACACCGGGCCTCGAAATTAGGTGCCGTCAAAAACCGCGCTCTTGTAAAATTCCAAAGAAAATTAAGAAGAAATTTCGCTTGAATTTTACAGGTCTTTACATCTCAACACTCGAAAATACATACATGTAAAGAACATAAAATGCGATCTCTGTCCAGATGAGACTTAAAAGTATGCTCTGGCGATTTTTGAAATGAAAAATTGGGATAAACATAAATTCCATCAAATTTTAAATCATGTGAAAGTATCTAATAGTTATTCAAGTAACATTTCATGGTGTTTTGACTAAAATATTCATATGTTACTTGGATTGAAATGTCACGATTCACATATTTTTCAATAGCAGGTACTAAAATTATCAATAAGTACAATATTACCTTAGAAATATACTAATGTTGTACTAAAATTCTGCACATTTTTCACACAACTATGTGATAAATATCATCATCCATTTGAGATTGATAGCCTTCAGTAGAATTTTGTGTTGACACATTGTTAAATGGAGATGATCTTTCCTCCGTCATTTTTTACTTTCATTATGCATTTAACTGTGCATTTGGTGGAAGAAGCAAAATTAGGAGGCATCATTCATTATCAATGGATGTATCCAATTGAGTGGTACTTTATATTTATTTTTTTAGTTATGTAATCAATTATTTGAAAAACATTAAATGCATAATTATGTTTTATTATTTAATTTCACAGATATGTTGGGCATTTAAAATCATACGTGAGAAATAATGATTAACCAGAAGGATCTGTTGAAAAATTCTATTTCGAAGAGGATTGTCTTACCTTTTGTTCCAGATACTTGGAAGATATTGAGACAAGATTTAATTGATTTGGACATGTTGATGACACATAAACTCAATATAAAATACATTAGAAAAATTTATTTCATGTTATTGGCCTATTAGTTGAGAGGACCCCATATGTTACACTGACAGAAATGGGAATATTACGAGCACATAGATATGTGCTGCTAAATAGTGGAATTGAAGACCCATTTATTGAAGAGTTGATGATTCAAACAAAGAGATGAATGAGATGATGAACGTGAAATGATAATTATATAATGAAATTTTTTAATAAAGAACTTGTATAATGGTTTTTAAGACTTGTAATTTCATAAATATTGCAATAAATTCAAATATTAGGTAGACACACATATTTTTTGTTCTAAAAAGTATATTTTTTATATCATTAAGACTGATACTCATGTAGTGTTTTCAGAATATTTGATGTTTCTTGCTTAAATTACTTTAAAACATGTTATAATGTATGATGATTACAAAGTTAATGGATTTAGATTTTGTATAGTCAATCGAGAAGAGGGTTTGAAAACACAGAATAATGGTATATTTACATTTTCTAAAGTGGAGTACTAAAAAAAGCTGGCTGATATTATTGAATTAAACCACCAAATGCATTTTTCTATTTTTGATTCAAATTCAGTTGGGTTGATATTATCATATGTGTTAAAAGATATTCATTTTAATTTACTTCTCTGAACTTCTCTCGCTTGATGGTTGTGGGTTATCGTGAACTGCAGGATCCATATATATTATCGTCGCCAGCAAAAATGGTATATTATGTGAATGATGTTCCATATGAATAGTGGAGTTTATTTTGTCATGTAAAACAAAGGGATTTGTATGATATAGGTGATGAAGAGAATGATTTGACCTCTAACATAAAATATCACTAATAATAAGAATCAGAATTTTTTCCCATCATGATATTGAAAATATTAATCTAGAAAGGATGAATGAAGTAGATGATGTAATGGATCACGAAACCAACATTATTGAAGGAGTCGTGATTTTATGTAAAATTATGCATTCATTTAGCAACCACTTATTTCATTTGGGAAATAATTCATTATCATTGTAATATATATATATATATTGGCAGTATTGTGAATCTTTTATCATTTTTAATTTTTTTTCTACAATAGTTTTTGAAATATATGTTCTGGTCTTCATTTTATTTGATTAAATGACATGAATGTCAAGGACGATGTGATATACTTGTTCATCAACCACTAAAGCAGATGACAATCAATATGTCTCCCTCCCTATGACATCTGAGCCACCATCTGCATTCCCCCTAAACCATATCCCTCTGCACCATCTCTTACACCCTTTGTGAGAGTCCTTTCAGCTTCTCAGTCATCGCCTCCCACTTTAAGAGCCTCAAAAGTGGTGGAGCATCGTGCCACTTTTAGTTCTTCATAGGGATACTAGAGGGTGAATGTTGTAGGTACAAATTTTAATATGAATGAATTTATTGAAATTTTTATACTAATTGTTTGTTCGTTAAAGATGGAAATAGTCCGCGTATAAAGAAAAATATAAAATGTTCCGATGTATGGAATCTGATAGGAGAGAAGATAGTTGTCCAATTTGACTCATACGGGGTCCCAATATACAAATATGTAGGATTACATGGCCATATTTTAGGCCATCTGGCCATAGAGCCTGGTGGTATTCCATCGACTGGTGGTGAGGAGTTAAATCACAATAATTCAAAATCATTTAATTTTCAAACTTTTATTGGTTTTATATTTAAATATAAATATATAACAGTATTTAATTTTCAATATAATGTTCTTATAGGTGGTTGTAGGACGTAGATATGGAGGTGGAAAGGGTTACGAGTTGTGTTCATCATCGGACCATGATTAGTTGTATTGCTAATATATGGGACAAATATACTAATAGTTGGTTTGTATATGTATCATGTCTGTCACATTGTTTCCACAAAATACTTTCATGACAAAACATTTTATTGATTTCTCATGCATCCTTTTAATTTTTTTATAGATTTATGACGTTTCCTTTTATGTCTTGATATCTTGAGGGTGGTAGGCACTATATATGTCATGATTTCTCGAGTGTAGTATGCACCAAATATCTATTGAACACTTGGGTGTATTGGTCCTATTATGGTAGAGCCTCTCTCCATTTTATTAATAGTAGAATTTACAAATATATGTTGAACCATTGAATATATCACACTACCATAATTTTTATCTCCCCAAAAGATGCATCTGGTTGAAAAATTCTGTAATACAATCATGAAGCATGTCATATATGGTTTGGATCATCCTTCCTAAATTCTCATTGATCTGATGATAAAAGGTTATAGAAAACATCCACTATCAACTCATAGACCTCTATTATAATTACCCAAATTATGAGGTAAAACAGGTCGGCCCTAGCTAAACATCTCACTTCAACTATAATATCTAACACTACCAAAATTTATTTGCACTCTAGGTGACAAATTACCCAAAAATATCTCTCCAAAGTGGTTTTTTCCTGATCATTTAAATTCATGTACAATAACTACAAACTAAAATAAATTATTAGAGTATTTCATCTTGTTGGTAAAAAGATGATGGAACCCAATGCGACTAATTTATCACTATAAATCATAACATAACCTAATCCATAACCATATGCATCACATTTCACTACATGTCCAACGTTAGGCTTGGGAATTATTAAGAACAGATCTAACAACAAATAATTCTTCAACACTGTCTAAACTTCCCCACAATAGTATGTACAGTCAATCTTTAACCCATTCTTGGTAGTTGTGGTAATTTGAAATTTTGTGTGAGAGATCTCTAAAAAAATTCTCCTTTAATTCCCATAAAATCCAATAAAACGTAATCTATCGATAACATTCTTTAGTTATGACAAATTCACAAATACATCAACATACACAAGATCAACTTCTATCCCGGATTGTGAAACCACACTATCTAAAAGTGATGCATAATATTCGTAGAATAAATTTTATGTACCCAAATCATACTAAACCTATTATTCAAGTATCTATCATGTGATTCTTATGAAAATGTTGGTTTTTTTGTATTCATTTGTATTTCAGATGTATGTGCATGTTAAATTGGAATGGTTTTTCTTTTCATGGAACTTGTACTGGGGCTACAGAAGCATCTCTTATTATTTTGTAAATTTGGATATACTGGCTTTTAAAACCACCGCTAATATTTCAGTATTTTGCTATATGAGGTGGTTAAATCCGCATCTATGAACAATAACATAGATGTTTTCATATTACTTATTATTTCATGGCGGTTTTAATAACTATTATACAGTTTTCAGATTACATATTATTTCACGGTAGTTATCTTGGTTTTAGGGGTGGTTATCCAGTCGAAAATGACATTTTTAGTAGCGATTTGAACTGCTGCTAAAAAAATACATTTTCGATTGGAAAAGTACTGCTAAAAACAAGATAACCACCGAAAATTGTGTCCACAGATATGGTTTCCATAAATAGTAGGTAAATCGAGTAAACCATCATGTATTGAATGCTGACACATGATTTTGTGGAGGTTTTTTAAAACTACAGCAAAATGCTCATTTTTCTATACTGACACCACACGCCTCTGATAAAGTTCGGGCTAAGGGGCCTAACAGAGGGAAGAATTTTCAATACCAAGGGCTGGACCCAATGACAAAATGAAAGGGTGTTCTTATGTATCCCATGATGATGGGATTCAAGAAATATGTAATTTTGGATACGACTTTTTAGGGTACCAATTCAAGGGGCAATACTATTTTGAAGGTCTGGCCCATGTAGCAAAAAAGTGGCATTCGAAGGATCATGTTTGTTCTATAGGATGTATGTTTTTTCATTTGATGGAACAAATATAAGACTGAGAATCCAAGAATTTCTATAGGAGTCAAGCCATATATAGGCCTTGAAAAATATCATGGTGGATGATCGATACCAAACATGATTTCCCCTTGAGTGAGGACACCACAATGTAGTTCCATTTTTCGTCTTGTGGAAAAAATTAGAGTGTCATAGTTTAGGGTCGTATGATAGTACCGGCCCACAATTTTTAATGTTTCCCTACAAAAATGCAATAGTTTAATGTCATATGGGGCCGAGCATCACATTTTGAGGTTATATGGATTGGACGCAAATAATAGAATGATGTTTTAGGTCGAATGTCTGAGGTGTGATAAAGAATACCTAATGTGAATGAATGTAATTTCCAAACCACAACACACACAACTCTAGAAGAGAAACCATTGGTTGAGGGGACATAAAAGATCATAGGAAAAGGGGATGTAATAGAAGAAACATTTTCTAGGTGTTCTAACATATCCCATGAAAATGGGATAATGCTATACATAGTTCTAGAAGATATTGTGATGTTTAATGTCTTGCGATAAATACAAGGGCAGGAGAGACTATCTCTTAATGGTGAAGTATGTAGTGTAGTTATTGCAACCCCAATGTGAACGAGGACACAGAATCACATATTCCACACCACATAATCAAATAAGATTCATTGAAAAAGTCCAAAAATATAATATAATTAGGGGATAATGTGTTGTACTTGAAGAGGAAATGTTAGGGTGTTCTTACGGATCTCATAAGAATGGGAATCGAGCCGTATGTAGTTCTGGAAAGAATCGTCTAGTTTAACATGATGATATAAAGATGGGGGAAGATCCTAATTTATGGTCACATAGTATGGATAAAAGAAGTGAGTCTCTTTCAAGTGGGCGTAAACCATAATCAAATCCCTAAGACCATGTGAACCAAGATTGATGTGAGAGACTTGGGAGGATAAGGACTTCGTGACATGTGGAATAAAAAAAGGGGAAATGGTTTGGATCCTTGAATGACTCAACACCATGGATTTGTTCTCTTATGGTGGAAACATGCACTGAGGGATAACACCAAGATTATCAAAATTCCACTTAGACTTGATATAGTATAAAAGGATATGAATCTCACAACCAATATTTGGGGCTTAATAGGGGTGGCGTGATGACAGTGGATAACTATTGAATATGTTAGAAACACAATACCCATATTGTGTGACCAGAAATGGGAAAAAACAAATCATCATAGAATGCGGGCCATATTTGTGATATAGGACTTGTGTTAACTTTTTCTTCAAAATCCTTAGGGACAATGGCCTAAGATAGTACAAGAGCACTAAGGACTAACATCCATCTCATTCAGGGGTTCTTTCAAATGATAAATATGATGAAAGCTCAAATAAAAGGAAACATGAATGATGGACATGGGTGAAAACATGTCTATGTGATGTCCAACACTCTTGGTCTTAAACAAGTGTTCTTTTGGGAATGATAATCAATTTCCAAAAGGGGTCAAATAGACCAATTTTAGAACAAATAATGAGGAAATAATTCCATAACAAATCATATACCCCTCCTAGAGAACATAGAACAAGGGGGTAGAATGAAGATGAGGTTTCTATAAAACAAGGTTGATCCCACAAGAAGAATTGTCTGGGGAGTTCCAATATATATCATGAAGATGGGAATCAAGTCATACGTAGTTCTACAAGGTCCATGCGGTTTAATTTTGTTTGGTAAGCATGAAGAGAATGATAATATCAAAGAGTAATGTGCATGGTGTGGAAAATAAGCCAATGTGAATGAGGACAAAAACCTACATCGTCCACACTGTTCAAAATTCTTGGGGAGAGCACATGCTAAGATGCTGAGAGAAAGAATATGTGAACCCACGATTGACCTAAAAAAAATATTTTTCAGGAATTCCTATATATCCCACAAAGAGTTTAATCAATTCATATGTAGTTCATAAAAATTTCATGTAGTTTAAGGCCATGAAATAAGGAAGTGCTAGATATTAGTTTATAGTCACATATAATTGACCGTAGATGCCCAGTATAATGTCAGGTTAATGGGACAGATGGGTGGAGAGGGTAAATATTCATGCATATCATTTGGGATACCACATAATGGAACAAAATGATTAAGGATAACTGTTGATCGTGTCTGCAACACAGTATTCTTCTCATGTGACCTGTAATATTTGAAATATATATATCATCGATTGATGACCATATTCGCAACACCTGACTCATATCAAATTTTTGTTCAAGAACCTCAAGGACATTGGCCCAAAATGGTAGGCAATCACCAATTCCTATTATCCATTCCATTTGGGGGTCCTTTCAGATATGAAATATGATAAATAAAAAATTGATGGGATACCTAAATAATGGTGGTACATATGATGATTAACTACTTGCAGTAAGGACGATAGTCAAGGAGGGGTGTATCAAGGGATGTGTGTGGTGTGGCAAAAAGTATCTCGACATGAATGGGGACATAGAGTCTATACAAAACCGCAAAATCATTACTAAGAACCTGGTATGGGGGGTCTGGAAAGGTCAAGGGACAGAAGGCCGGGCCAGAAACAAAAATCCCCATCCAATTTATAGTTTATCATCATGTGAAGGGTGTGTTGAGTTGTATTAAGTCCTTCTACCTAGATGTATCACACATTTTAACATCATTTGTTGAGGATGGTGGTGATATTAGTTTATGTTCATAGATCTCTGACCATAAATACATGACCCTTTATGTGGGTAATTTCCTACCAAATATCTTAAGCCCACGTGAGCAATTCTCGGGGTTGGAATTAAGGAATGGAATCAGGTTCTATCCACCGTGTAAGGGAATGGAAATGAAAGAAATAGATCGTATGGGATTGATCCCAACTGGAACAACATTTTTTATATCGTCATACAAAAGTTTGATGGTTTATTAGGACAAAATTAATCATTGTATCCAATATTTGGTATATATGAGGGTGGTGATAAAGATGGAGGATGACTGTTGACCATGTTTGAAACACATCATCCATATTATGTGACTTGAAATAGGAAAAAATGACAATAGACCGTTGAAAATATTCACAATGTAGGACATGTATAAATGTTTCATTCAAGACCCTACATGATGTTGGCCAGAAATGGTAGGTGATCCATAAGACCAATCATATGTATCTTTTGGGGATCCCTTCAGATATGGAGGTTGATGGAGACCCAAATAAATGGGAAGTGTGAAGTGGGAATATAGTTATATAATTTAAAGTCTTTAAGGATCAACAAAAGAGGTGGGGATCTCCAAGGAGGGGGTTAAATGGGGTAGTCATGATAAACTTGACATGAATGAATGAAAACAAGTCCCTCACTACACCATGTGTTTTAAGAATCATTCGGTCCAAGAAGCCTATCCCAAGGGTAGATAGTTTTGGCTTGGGAATATAAATGAAATGTATGGGCGTTCCAACATATCCTATGGGGAAAAAATCTTGCCATAAGTAGTTCTGAATGGGTCATGTAGTCTAACATCGTGTGGTAAGGATGTTGGAGGATAAAAAATATGAGGTGAACCTAGTGTGATCATCCTAAACTAGTCATTAATGGGGGCCATAGAAATCTAAAATACATTGTGTGCGATCCTCCAACAAAACAATACCCAGGGGAAATCAAAGGGAAGAATTCGTGGATGGACTCTGACACAAAGCATCTGATCATTTCTATGTATTCCATGAGGATGGGAATCAAGACATGCATAGTTCCTGAGAAGTTGTGTAGTTTAAAATCATGTTGTGAGGACGTGGGTAGGTTTTATTTTAAAGTTATATACCTTAGATAATTTTTCAATTTATCATTATACTCGATTAGTGTTGAGTAGTTTTACACCTTTCTGCCTCAACGTATCCCGGATTTTAATGCCATGCGGTGTAGATGGGATAATTTATATCCATGTGGGATTGTTTAAGCAAAATAATTTATACTGAATTTATCATTGGTGGGAGAAGTAAAATGCTCACCATCCATAGAAACTAGGGATTGTGCACCATTGGGGGCCAACCTTGTGAATTCTATATTGTCCATCCCATTTGGGCGCTAAATTCAATGTATTCTTTCCGGGTATCATTAGAATTCTCATGGAAAACACCTTTTTACCCTAACAGAAAGAGTGGAGGAAAACATTCTTGTTGAAATCTCTGGCTATCATGTTTTGATGCCTCTCCAAATTTTTTAGGGCGCAAAGACTATTCTCATCATGATCATCCATTTCAGCCAAAAAGATTTAATCTACTTTATTTAGAATGATCATAGAAAGTTGTGCGTAATGAATGAAACTGAACCACAGTGGGCAGGACTACCTCTGTTCTGTACACCATGGAAAATGGAGTCACCTGTGTGGAATTACAAGTCGTCTTCCAATAATCCCAGAGAGTGTTGGGGAATTTATCCAGGAAACTCTTTTTTATGACCATAAATCTTCTACAAAATAATAGATATTGTTTTGTTGAACTCCTCGATCTCCCACATGATAGCATATGATTCCACGATGTATAGTTTGAACAGATGTTGTACATTACATAAAAAATTTCAGCTTGGCTACTTGGATGTTGGTGCCATTATTGAGGAGGATTCCATGAGGGACACCAAATTAAACATGATATTAGAGCTAAAAAAATCAACGATTGAACAATCCATGACCTACATGAGAAGAAATACCTCTGCCCACATGGAAAATAAATCCATAGTAGTTAGGATGAAACAAAATTTGAGAGTCATAGCCAGTATATATTGTCCCATTAAATTGATTCCTCATACTGTAGAGGGACAAGAATACATGGTAGTGTGGAAAGGCTATGGATTCCGTTGAAAAATATTACCATGTATTTGGAACACATGTAACCTATTGGTGATGTAGATATAGCCAGGGATCTTGGAGGGAAAAAATATCCCAATCTATCGATCTGGTGTGGGAGTTTTGGCCATTTTTGATGAACCTCGTAGGAAACGACATGAACCTCCTACCTGAACTAAAAAATCTCACCTACTTGAATGAAACAGAGGAGAATCACATCAAACTCTCATATGTAGAGGATCTATTACCAACTAGGACCACATTGGATATTGAACTACAATGCATGATTTCAGATTCGTTCATGCTTGGCTCGATCTACTGGGAGATTGCCATCTTGGAGAAACAAAATAAAGGGGGTCATCCAGTAATGTGTAACTTCCAACACCGCATCAAGGGGACCAAGGGGTCCTGAAGTGGAAGCACCAGTAGTATGGTGGATTACCTGTGGGTTATTGCAGTCGTCTATAGTAAAATAGTGACGAATCTGTGATATGACACATGGATAATTAAATCATCCTAACTAGGCTATGCAAGAGATTAGATCAATCTATCCAACACATCATCTTGACCATCTGGGAATGAGGGACATGAGTAACATCTTGATGATATGTGAAATGGGAAATCACCTGGTGAGTCTGTTCTAATAGTGGTATGACATATAGCTTTATGATGATGTAGTCATCGTTGACATACATGATGACTAGCTTGAAGTCCATTTCACATGAAATTATTCAATTTTGATCTCAAGGGCCTTCTTGAGACCAGTGATGTGAACCTAGTACCCTGCCTCATTTTGGTACAACCTTTTGACAATAAGAATGAATATGGAAGAAAATCTGATGACAGTGTGATGAAAACCATACCCATGCCCACTCTGGTGAGTCTGGGATCATTGAGTCTTATACCAATGAGGATTTAAGAAGCTCCATCAAAATGATTTTTCCATCATTGAATGGCTTGATCTTCCAAGAGAATTTCTTTATCTGTGAAATCAAGATCTAGAGACTGGTCAATTAGAGTTGGATGGGTGACAAGAAAGTATTCCAATGCTTGTCTCTTGATTATATTATAAGGGATAAACATGATTTGAAATTGTTGTAGGAACAATGCCCACCAAGATTGATGGCAAGTCAACATCGTTCGGTACAGAATGTACTTCACGAGGTCCACTCGAGAAACTAGTGGTGTCTCATAGTGCTGTAAGAAATGTCACAATTTATGCACTACGAACACTATAACAAGAAAACTCTTCTCCATAGAGAATTATTTGGCATCTTTATTAAGGATAATTTTGATGCGATAATATAAACTATTCTCCATTCCTTCATTTCCCTTTTTGGCAAGAAGGGAACCGAGAGATCATTCTAGAGCGGTCTCAAAAATGACTAGTGGATCTCTATAAATGGGTGACCTCAAAACCAGAGGCTGTAATAGGTACTAATTCATCTTCTTAAAATCAGTCTAACACTCTTAATCCCACTGAAAATTGGAACATTTCTTCAGGATCTGAGATAATATCTTACACATAAAATCTATATTTACATTAAATCAGTATATGTTGGTTAAATGGACTTGAAATCCTAGGAGATACCGATTGTTTCTCATAGGAGACATCTTACCGATGGACTTGATATTCTCTGTATCTATCTATGTGACTCTATATCTATAAATATGCCATGAAACATTCCTTAGGTGGCTCTGAAGGATCACTTCAAAGGGTTCATCCTCAGATGGCGGGATCAGATGAAGCCAAACTCTTTATCGATATCCTTGAGATGGTCCTGGTGTAGGCGAGATTGGAACACCAGATCATCTATGCAGCCTTCCTTCAATTTATTGAGGATATTCTTAAATATGTAATTCCGAAAATGATGATAGGTGGAACCTTAATTATTTAGACCGAAGGGTATTACCTTGTAGCACAAATTACCTTGTGGTGCCCTGACCGATGTAGAATCTTCAACCATGGAGGCCATTTGAATTTGGATATACCTAGAGTACCCATCCATGAAAGAGAAATCCTAAGACCTTGTGGTATCATCAATAAAAAATCCATCATAGGAAGGGGGATTTTATCCTTTGAGCAGGGGTAGTTCAAATCCCCGAAGTCGATGCAAACTGTGGTTTGGCCATTTTTCTTTCTGACAGGCATAATGATAGCAAGCTATCTCATGGTACTGGAGCGCGATGATGTAGTTGGAACTAATGAGATTCTCAACCTCAGCCTCAGCCTCAACCATGGCAATGTGAGAAGGGTGCATCTTTCTGGGAAGTAATTTGAACCAGTGATGATTAGTTAAAATACCAAGATAGTGGAAGATGAACTAATGATATAGTCCTAGTAACTAGTTTTAACTCCAGTCAAACACATAAGGATGTTGTTTTAGTAAGTCCAAGTATTGTTGTTCATCATTGACAGGAATAGTGGAACAGATCAATGTGGGTTACAAATCCATCTTGTAATCAAGGTTAACCTATTCCAATTCGTTAACTATGGTAATGAAACCATATTCAAATGACGAAGGTGTATCCTCCAAATGTTCTTATTCATTTGCAAGGGAGGGATATTTTGTGGGAGGTGATTATTTGGAGTCGATAGATCCTAATGGTACACATGTGCTTGAGTGAGCGGCAGTGGACACCACATCAGAGAGTTTCAATACTGCTGACATCATAGCGATGAATGTTGTTTACTTGATCCCATATAGCCATTAACCTAAGGGGTAACACATGATGATATAAAATAAATAATGGCATGTTGGCTTGAGATGGTCTATCGTAGCCTCGAGAAACAAGGAAGTATGACATATATCTATTTCTATGGGGCGGACATCCAGATACATTATGGGAGTAGGGGACTCTGGGGTTATTCAAGATTGATTTTTATATGAAAAAGAGGTGATGTTCTAGAATCCCTCAGACTTGGAAATGTGCTTCCCCATATAGAAACAATAAATCATTTCCACATGTATGTGGTCATGGCCTCAAATTTCTATATCGTGAAAATGGTGACATCATCCAGGTATGTCCATGGGTCGGTCGCAGCCATATCATGTTTAACCTCATTAGCCTAAATCTTCTTTTTCATTCTTTTATAGTAGTCCACATACAGGTATATGAATTCACAAGAAGAAAAGGGAGATGTATAACCTTGTAGTATTCCCATCAATCTATTGTAAGATGATTATTAGGAGACAACCATGAACTCAGTGCTGGAAACTAGGCCACCAAAATGGGTTTTTTAGGTGGATCATGCAATTGGTGTTTGTTACTTTCTATCTTAACATTGAATATTCAGGTAAGAAGGACTCAGATCTTCCTATGATAGCCCCATATTTTGGAGTGTCTCTATCATGATAGGATTGATCTCTGATCCTATATCGACATGCTAAGGATGAACTTCCATGCCATTGAAATGGCCAGTGATGTATAGTGGGCAGATATGCCCCTTTATGGTCGATCCATCATATTCTTCAGATAAATAGATAATAAAAAGACATTTTTCATTCTTTTATACCTCAACATGGAAGGATTATACCACTGAAACCTCCATCTCAAACAAAATAGAGATTCTTAAATCCACAATGAGGGCTTCCAATATATCCGCTGATAGGTGAAGATCTTCAAGGAAAGAGGGCTTCGTAGAAATTTCAGAAAGATGCTTAAGAATATCATAGTTTTGTTCCAATCATGAAATATTATAGGCATGAGGTCGTTCTATCATAGGATGTACGACGAACCCTTGTGGATGAACCGACAGCCAACTGGTGCTGGGGATGTCCAGCTGCTCAGTAGTCTAAATGTGTGAAGCGACTACTGGATGAGGGATATATGACTGAGGAAAATATATGGAAGAACGGGAATGATCATAGCATGATAATGGTGGCTTCTTCTGATCTAGTAGTACAAGTGGTAGTGGAAATAGATCTAGTGGAACATAATTAGATGGCTGTGAGTTATATTCTTTATGTTGGGAATGTTTCCGGGTTTCAGTATCTTTTATAGATTAGGTGGAAGAACTTACCAATGAAAAGTAGTGACTCATATAATCATGGATCCATAGATAATGGTTTTTGCTGTGGACATTGGGAGGATCCGTCCGGAGCTCTTCATCTTAGGGAACCATATAGGGATTTACAAGATCCATAGTATTACCTAAATTGTACCATTGGTCGTCACATAAAGCATCCTCCATCACTAAATGAATTCTAGGGGAATTAACCAATTATGTGTGAATGAAATCAGTCATAGTATAGGATAAATATGGAATCAGTGGGGGACATTTTTGACCTTGTGTTGCTGATTCTTTCACTTTTAGGGGGAGAAAGACTGAGATGTATACTACGATGTCATGGATGCTGGTGACACAACATCTTCTAAAGAATCATGTTGATTCATATGTGCATGGATAATACCGTGAGTTTTCCTTAATGACGTACCATCCATCCAGTCATCGTATTTTTAAGACCTTTTGTTAGGAACCTTCTACAGCACACCTTTGTTGTCGTTCTCATTGTAAGACTATGTTAATACACATGCCACCTGTTATCAGTTTGGGTCAAACCTGAATATACTATTATCATCTTAGTCTTATAGACAGTCTAAAAAACATTGTACCATTTCAGACTTTCCCCCCTGATATTGTGATAGGGTCAGTAATTTGAGTGATCAGTGAGCTATGCCTCTTCGATCCATCTACATTAAGAAAACCATACAATTTACTGTTTCAAGGCACATCAGAAATAATGGGGGAACTGAGTGTCATTTAATTCAAAGTTCTAGATCCTTTTATCAGAGAAGGAGGCTCTAGGAGCCTGGATCATATGAGGGGATAGAGGAACCTATCAAAGAGGTGTATCCTTATTATGTCGCCTACGTGGAAGAGGCACGTTATACAGCAGAGAATCTCCATTCAGAGGTCGGTGTTTTCGGGAAAGAGGTTGTGACTGAGTTGGAGGTCCTCTGTGAAGCTTTGGAGGAGGCTCCACAAGTAATAACTCTAGCTGCCTTATGGCCCAACATGTGCTATCACTATGAGATCAACATTAACATATCTTATTAAGATAACTATAGGAGGAAACAAACTTTCTTTTCTATCCTACTGCATGAATTTTTTAAGACCCTGGGCATTGTCAGGGAAATTATAATATCCTTCTAGGTAGATTTGTATGATGAGAGATGGGACCAGTTCTATCTTGAAAATGCCCATACACATTTTCATCAACTATTCATGAGACAATATCATATCGAGGGTGTAGGTGATGCCTTTCCACCTGGAAATAATGTCTGTGACATGCTCTTCATGCCATTTCTTGGACTTGAAGAGGACTTCAATACTCGTCTTCCATGTGTTGGAACTGAACCGTCAGAGAAACTACCAATGAAGATCTTCCAAATATGAAATTGATCCAATAGGCTGCTGGATATATGAGACAAATAAGAGCCCTTCCAATTTTTGGTGCAAACACCAGATTTTGGTGGCCTCTAGTTACACTGGAGTTCCCATCATGGGTAAACACCTTAAGATTAAGTGGTCTAAATACTATATTGGATCTCCTATCCCAATAAAATGGGGGATGTATGATTTTTAAAACCATTGGTGGGGGTGAAATATCATCCACAAATGCAAGGTATGACTTTACATTAGGGGGAATTTCCACCTTTCAAGTTTACAAATCCTAGAGAAGGTCAGATAGTAATGAAATGGGGTAATAATGGAGGGGATTCATATATCGATGAGGATCCTGGGAAACCAGTGCCATGGTAGTCTTTTCAACCAGATAATAATGACTAACTACATGTGTTGTAGCTGGCGAGATGACCATCGGGACTACTATGGGAACATCCTATGGTGCGGCTAGGGGAACCTACGTTGGGCCCCACGGAGGGTTGTCATGCAATTTTGGTGGATTTGGTGATGCGTATCGCGCCCTCATTCCATAAACTTCATAATATTCCCTATCAATGTGGGTAGAATGGTTAGGATCTCCTAGAGGTGACCCACTGGGGGGAGTTTTACCGACCTAGACCACCCTGATCGAGGATTACCGTAGTCTGGTCGCCACTATACAACACATTCATCAAGAAGGTCATCAAACATTATTTTATATTCAAATAGTTTTGGAAACAATGCAGCCTTTTGGGATTGACATCCATTATCTACACTGAGCCAGATGGGTCTGCGAGTTTGATGGCTCCCTGATTCTCTTTACCCTTTTTGGTATTTTAACAGAAGTCCAATGACTTGATATTTTTTGAATGACCTAGTAATTTTTTTTCTGGAGAGTAACCATTCTCAAGGGATCCAATAGGTGAGACACTCCCTTGAGGGGTGGGTGGGGTGGGGGTATGTTCTTCGAAAGGAGCATTGAATCATTCCCTTCCTCTGATTGGACGTCATGTTAGGTGTAGATGTACCTAGAGGAATATCCTCAATATCACTTGGGAAGGCATGCTAGCATTAGATAACACTAAAAGAAAGGGATACTTACTAAACCCAACCAAAAATATGATTTTGTGGGGGAATCCATCTTAATAATTATACAAAGCACATTAATTCTCTAGACGCGTCAATATTAGAGGGTCTGATGGTGACCGGGCGACTCTGGGTGTTGTGCCATAGAGAGTTCAACCACATCGACCATACATCATTACCATCAAATATCTTCAAAGCATTATTAAATCTTATGGAAATACACTCACCGTTTATGGAGAAAAAAGTGTATCACCCATCAAATTTGGTGAATGAAGGTGACCTCCTCATGGGTAAAATATTTTGGCAAACATAAGTTTCTAGTAGAAAATGGCTATAACATCTCTAGGAAATAGTCTGCTGTAATGATTTCCCAAAATATCTGCTTCATAGACAAGGGGTTTTTCCCCAAGTTTCCCTATTAATGTATTGGGATTTATTGAGGGACACAAAACATCACTAAATCATACCACTGAGATGGTAGACTAGTCGATGGAGAATATAACAAGTGAGCTGACAAACTGCCGCATCATGGGTTTTCTTATGATGAATTCAATGACTGTCCGACCACATCTAGGTAAGATAGACTAGTGACAACATAAAAACATTCATGGGATTTGGATACTGATGGTGGTTTATGTTTTTTTTCATCCTCTATGGTTCCCCCAAATAACTCTTTGTGATCTCTATTTGAGGTAGATAATGATCATGTTGATATCATGGACGATTGCACGACCAAGACCTGAAATGAGGCCAAGTCTTCTTCCATATGAATTTTTCTTCATATAGAGGAAATAATATGATGGAAAACACATTACAAAAGAATGAGGATTATATATCACGTTCCTAAGCTAGACCCCATCACCAAAGATTGTGTTTAGGTTTCCCTTATCAAATTGCACTCCGCCTGAGAGTCTCAAAAGCAGACAAGACTAATTAAGGTTAAAAACATCTCTGTATTCCACCATTGGTCATAGAGACCATTACTCCTACCCTAGGATGGCTCTTCATGACAGGGTAGGTTATTGGTATGGGGAGGACCATATGATGAACTAATACTAGGGTGGATAAGACTTCTGCTTGGGTGAGTCAGGGTGCAAGGAGAACCCTGCAAAATGTCAAAAGAAACACTGAGAGGGAATCAATGTCCATTGGCCGGTGCATGGGGGGAATCTCTGAGGGGTGTTGTTAGTGGGTAGGACCTCCATAAGTTCTTTTGGTATCATGTGATGAAACAATTTTCTTTCACTTAGAGGAGAACATACAAGGGGATCCATCAAACTCGTCAATCTAAACCCAGAGGATACCTCCATGTTGGATTTAGATGAAGCAAGTTAGGCCTCCAATTCTCTGATCAATGTGACTAGGAGGACAATCATCAGTGTTTTTTAGAACATTGGGAATCCCCCCCCCACACACTGATGGGTGACCGCGTAAATAGGATATTCTCATTGGCAACATGTTATAAGAGAAAAAGCTTTATACTTGGGATCAAAGGTGGGAATGAAACCTTTGTGATGGATGACAGTACGGAAGGGAGGGAATTCACATGGAATGATGGTGGAATGGGAATGACCTCCAAGATGATATTGAGAGTGTGGAGGACCTGCACTCTCATTTTTGGTGGCGCAGGGTGGACCTTCAGGCATGGATGTCATCACTGCTGGTCAGCATGTGACTGGAATTACCAATATCGGACAAAAATAGAGTCATCCCAACCTGCCTATAGGGCACTTGGGCCTTGACCCGGGTCATTCATTTGAGTGCCCATGTTCAATATAAATGGGGTAGTGGTCGTATGTGTCTGTCCCAGAGTGGTCCACAATAGCCATAGATGATGATTCTTAATGGAGGGAACCCTTATCAGCTAGAAACCAATGTTGGTGTATGGTTAACCAGACTAAGGATGGTGGTGAATGTGTATAATAAAACTAAACATTAGACTATGGGACCGGGTGGTGTTGTCAATAAAACATTGTGGGAGGCATCATTTGGGACCCCTGGGAAGAGATCATGTATGGGCTAGCCCAGACTTCCCTTACCTCATTAGAGTAATGGAGTATATAATCAAATCCATGTGGGGAGAGGCTCCCAAAATGGTTATATGTTGGAGTGGGGATAATTGGATCCCTAAGTGGCCCATGGGGGCGGCGGTGATGGTGAGGTGCAGAAGCCTCTAGGTCCTATTGAGCCATATCCTAAGTTTGGATAATCCCTTCAACCTTATACTGACAAAAATAGTCATTGATCACCCTCCTATAAATAATTTTAGATAGTGAGATGGGGCATGTGATCCCTATATCTATGGATTTCAAGGCCATCATAGAAGAGATAATGCCATGTGAGGGTGTGAGATCAGTGTTGTCCCATCCCCTACATTGGTAGGTTGGTGGGAATCAGTTTCTTTCAATAACATCTTGTGTCCTACAATGTTGGATAATTCAACAATTATCACTAAAAAGAGGAAAGAAGTGTCTTGTGCCCTAGTTATGTTCCATCTCCCATGATTGGTAAGACGGATCCCCACTAACAATGTCACAAACTGAGATTTCCAATGTTTAACTACCCCAATATTTTGATATTTTTACTCCAGACCCAACATTTTTCTGGCGGGACCTAGAACCAGATAGCTGGATCTGATGACATGCTTATCCACTAATTTCTTGAATGATAATAATCTCTACACTGAGGATAATAATTTCCCATTAGGTTTGACATTTCTATTTTTGACTCTTTCACTAGAGTGTGCACCCGTCAGTCGACGATGTGCTGATCTTTGACTCGTATTCTCTCTTTCAAATGGAGGGAGACATCTGTCATTTATTTAGGGAATTTTTATCCTTGATTGAAATGAGATTATGGTATTTCAGTCTCCCCTTCAGTAGATTCCTCCTCAGAACACGTTACCTAGTCTGGGTATCTATCAAATATTAAGATTTTGTTTACGAAACATTTCCCATGTGCCAGATATAAATGACTGTCGATTATTTACACTACTTCTATCAGGGAATTCAAAGGGGTCTAGATAGGGAAGAAACCATCAATCAGGGGAGTATTCATATTGGATATCGTTCAAATCTGTGGAAGCTAAAAAACAGATCAATCTCGGTTTCTTCCCCTATTGATAGGATTCTAGAGGGCATAGATGACTTAGGCATTCTACATCGAGTGAGGAGAATTATACACCACAAGCATGTCCCTAAGGTTATCCTCATCTTACTATGTTCGAAATGGGGGGTTCTGCGAGTTCAACATCTAGAGGAGGTGTATCAAACTGATCATAACACTAATGAGAGAGGATCAGATGGTTACAACCACAATAAGAAGCACATAAGGGGTTTACAAGATGAGTGGATCAAAATTCCTAATAAAGTAAGATTTTTGTATTCATGGGACTCAATTAAGGGGACACAGGGGTTTACAGTTGGACATGATTGCACCTTAGGGATGTTTCCTATGTACCATGTGTGGAAAATAGGTATCAAAACATACATAGTTAAAATGGGTGATGAATCTGAGTATACACAAAAAAAAATGACCCAGATACATTATAGGGCTTATGCTTGGATAACAGTCGATCACATGATGAACACTCATTGTTAAATGATTATGGATTATGTGGGGATTATGCATGGTTAGCTGCCCAGGTTCCACCAGGAGTAGTGATTGGATGAATGGAATTATCTAATTAGGATGTGGTGGCCCGGGTAAAAAATTAGTATGGATGATGGAAGGTGAAATTATGTGGATGGTGAATGAGATGGGACCAAGGAGAAGATGAAGGTATTGTTGGGATTGATCCTCGGTGAGGTTTCTTATCTATCACTATGGTGGTCAATCAAAGTCCACATAGTATTATGGGGTTATGAGTAACCGTATGAGGCGGCTCATGGGAATGAGCACATGGATGCGACCATGGGGAATGACATTCCTGAAACCCAAAGGCTAAGGGAGAGATCATAATGGGGATGAGTGATGGGATTGAATCTGAGAGAGTCTTACTGTATATCCTTTTTGCAGGGTATAAATGAAAAGGTAGTTCAGGGTGGGGGCATTGAATTGGGGTGTACCCAAAGGAAAAAAACCATACAAAATGATGGGGGTTATGCGTTGTTAGCATCCCAAGAGTTTTTCTTACTCAATTATGGGACAATCTAAGGATGAGTACTGCTAAAAAGGGAACACTAATGATTACTAGTGTTTGGGATTTTTACCTCAAGGGGGCATCCTATGTACCATGTCTATGATACTGGGATCAAACCCCACATAGTTCGGATACGTTTACCGGTGTTAGGGGTTGATCCTCAGAGTGGATTCTTATGTACCCAACCTTGGAGACCTGGATCGAATCCCATATAGTTTGAATAGGTTTACCGATGTTTTGTGTTGATCCTCAAGGAGGCATTCTATTTTCTCCACCTATGTGACATTGATCAAAACCCATTTAATTTTATTAGGTTTACAAGTGACTGGGGTTGATCCTCCTAGATGATTTTTATGTAGCCTTCCTAGGAGAGAAGGACCAAAACCCACATAGTTAGAATATGTATTCCGGTGTTTGGGGTTGAACCTAATGGAGGAATATTATGTTCCCTTACAAGGAGACATCGATCAAAACCATTGTAGTTTTAATAGGTTTACCAGTGATTGGGGTTGAACTATAGGGAGGCTTCTTATATATCATAACTTTGGTACATGGATCCAAACCCACATAGTTATAATAGGTTTCCCATTGTTTGGGGATGACCCTAAGGAAGAAATACTATATACCATACATAAGAGACCGAGATCAATCCTTATGTAGTTTGAGATCATATAGATTAAGGTCATGCGGGACAAAAGTGGTCATACAGTTTAATGTCATGCCAAATCGGGGTGAACTGAGATAAAGTGGCCGAGGTCGATGGGTGTTGGGATTGATCCTTAAGTAGGATTACTATGTAACTTTATTATAAAGGGGAAATAATCAAAGTCTATGTATTTTAGTAGGGTATTATTGATTTCATACTAAGGAGGCCTAGGAAAGATTCCATGGTTGATGCTTACTCTAATCATATCTAAGTCATGCTCGATGTGTGAAATAAGAGGTAAGAAAGACCGAATGATCACGTCCGAAAAGAAGTGACTGTGAGGAATAGAGGAAGGATTACCTTTCGTTAGTATCCCAAAGAAGAAATAGGGGATTATGCATTGTTAGAATAACAATGAGATAGAGAATGGGACATACTTTATGATGGAGGCCTGATGAAGATAAATCACAGAGAGATAGAGGGCTGGGGTATCGAAGATCCATGTGCCCATATCCATTATGGTCTTTATACACGGAAGAAGCATGGAGGTTAAAGGATTCTACAACCTCCAAGAATGGATAGGGACTTACACCAGGATGGTTTTCCTTCCCCACAGAAAGATATCTTTCCGTGAAAACAAATCTCCTTCCATGTGAGGAAGATGTCACTCCCATGGAAAATGTCTGATGTTGCGTACCCTTAGTATAATGCATAAATTGAGGCTAATGATTAACATAATGTTTTCAGGATGATTCTGCTTGGATGTTTAACATTATGTACATTGGATGAGGAGGATTCACTCCTCACCACTAGGATATACATAACTGGCATACACTGACCCTTGGTTAAGGGTAGGTACCGACAATGCCATGTGGAGACAAGGTTTTGGGGTGATCCGTTGAGGGGCACACATTAGCATGGATATGTGAAGAAGAAATAGTTTTTAGTGTTCCTATGTAATGAAGCATGAAGCTATGAAACCAAATATGGTGCACCAGCAATGGGAACTTGAAATCACTTTGCACATACATAGATGACCATACAAAAATGGGCTGTGTAATTCATGAGAACATGGAAAGAGGTGCTTTAGGGAAAGGATGAGTTTCACAATGGATGGATGATTTGTGAAAGGGATGGACCTTGCAAAGGCATTGAACGTTGCTAAGAGGATGAGATTCATGAACGGGAAGGGATTTATGAATGAAAATGGATTTTTAGAGAGGATAATTTAATAGAGTAGAGTTTCTCTGTATATAATGACTATTTATTTGGAGAGAAATTCATGAAGGCTATAAACATTGTGAAACTAGATCACCCTGAAGGGGTCCATTCCTCTATAAAGGTCATATATCTTCACTAAGGGTATCTCCACCATAGGTGGTGGGTTTAAAGAACACATAGAGGTTCTGATCAAAAACATAATGTTACTTTGGTGATTGATCTAAGGGTTTCGTGATGGTGAATTCAAAATGAGGGCTTGGATTCTAAATGGATAGAGTAAAAGTGGTTTGGAAGGGGGTGAGCCTTCTATTTATTTGAAAACATGGGTGGTGTGTGTCGTAGAACCCACCACATAGATGATTGTTGTCTCGAAGATGGGTCACTCATTAGGTCAGTGTTAGCCTCACAGAGAATTCATGGTCCCGTGAATAGGCCCATAAAAATGGAAATGACGGAGTGGACTGCCGAGGCTGATGACACCGTGGAGGGGCTACAAGCCGACGTTAGACTCATGTTGAGCCATGAAACTACAGACACGATCATTGAGTCAACCGCTCATAAACAGACTGGTTGCGTGGAAATCTTTAGGAATAGGCACGTTTAGATTGTATTTGAAGGATTTAGGCCTCTTTGGAATGTTGATTCCCCAAACCACATCCTTGAGTCCCCTCATTGAGCAGGGAAAAAAACTTCAGCACCCAAAATATAGGAAGGAGCTATATGATTAGTTTATGTTATGGATATAAAATATAATTATTATATGTTTTATATGTAAACATATCGTTATATGTTGGTTTAACCCTTATTAAACTCATTTTATCCTTAACCATGTTAATGAATTTTCATTGTTTTTACTATTAATTATAAAAACAATGAAGTAATAATTATATACATTTAATTTTGACTATTAAATATATTTAATACATTTTATCAAATAGAATTCACATAAGTGGAAGAATTTAATTTAAAATTAAACTCATAAAACATGATAAAAATTGTTTTTCCATAAAAATGATCTATCTTATATAAAAATTTTTTTATGCCCCAAATCAAACAAAAAATAGAATTTATTGACCTTAATTATACTATTCAAAATATAAATAAAAAAATTTTAAATTGGAGTAAGGATAAATTAAAATAAATCCTTTTAAATTAATGAATTTAATGAATTATTTTGAGAAAAATTCTTAATACTCAATATTGATTGAAATATAAATTTTTCATAAAATTATAAAAATATCACTCTAATATAATTTTTCATAATTAGGTTAAAAAATAGACTTTATTATTTCATATATAAATTTTGGATGGTGGAAAAATTTAATTACATTAATTTCTCACAGAAACCAATAAAATCCATTTTGAGGAAATATTTATTTTCAAAGCATATAATGAATTTACTAAATATGAAATACATATTTGTGAATATATTAAATTTATATAAAAACATTATAAAATAAATTTTATAATTTATTATACCTATGGAATCCTCATATTTGATAGTTAGGATAGAGATACATACTATACAAGGATTAATTTAACCTTGGGTTTTCGTGTATCACAATAAATCAAAGAAATTAAAATTACTTAAAAGAAAAATACGGCATAAAATATTTTTTTTATTCTTCAAAAATATATTTTCTTTTTTTAAAAATGGAATGACTTTTTGTCATGGTTTAACAGAAGTATTAATTATAAATTTTTTTAATTGATATGGTAAATTATTATTTATTTGCAATAATGTTTCCTTTTAACACTATGAGTTTTCTTAATCTTGGTTGAATGATTAATAAAAGGGTTTAGTCAAATAATGAAATACATTTTATTTTCTAAATGGCTTATGGATTTCTCTTTTAAATCTATTAAATGATGTATCTCTAATTTTGTGTTTCATAATTGTCCACATGTATAGGAATGATTTACATCAATTGAATTTCCTTTTTGAATTCCTTATATTTAATTAATTGATTAAATGGTGTTCACCTATATGCCCAATACATAATTACATTGGGGAAATTTTTTCTAAACCATATACTCACTCACTATATAGTGTAAATATCTTATGTGTATGATCATTGTTGAGTAGTTTATTACTATAATTATTCTTGAATCCATTGGATACTAAAATATTTCTCATTGGTGTATCATATATTGTTTTTTGATGAAAATATTAATTATTACTTATGGAACAACTTGAAAAGGATATAAAACCCATTTTTATTACACAGGTATTTGTGATATGTTTATTGAAATAATGTGGAAAACGTATTTTTCATTTTTCATTATGATGGGTGTACCTAGATATAACTCCCAAGAATTAGGTAATTTTAATATCTAATGAGAAGATATATATTGGATTATGGAGAAAAACTAATCGATTTTGATATCATAGGGAGTAATCATTTTCTTATAATGATGTTTCCCTAGAGAGTAATCCTTTTCCAATTCTTATGATATTATTTTATGTTATTTTCAAATTCATATGGTGCTGTGAAATAATGATATGGTCATGATTTAATACAAGTATTTATTATGTCATATCAGTATTTAATGGTCTATATCTTTTGATCATTCTTAATATGATATCATATAATACCTCATGTCTCTCTTATTATGGTTTATTGTTATGTTTAACCTTACTAACCTTTTGATCTCAACCATTCGTCATGTTTCAATTTCCATAGGTTATAAAAGGAATTATTAAATTTACTAAGTTAAGAATATTATCTTATGTGGGGAATGTATGGGAGGAATTGAAGAATCATTATATATTTATTATCTTTGTTAAAAGTATAAATGTTTTTCTATTTTTTAGAATACATTAGTTTTACTATTATATTTTTTTATTAACACTATGTAACTATAAACATAATTCCACGTGTTTTTTAATTGTATGAAATATATTATAATCATAGATGCGTATCAATTATACTAATGAATTTTATCTATTTTCAATAAATGATTCATGAGAATGGGTTAATGGGAGGTAGAGTATAAGAAAATAATTAAATCTATATGAAATATTTATAGATCTATTGATTATTTTTTCCCATGAGTATTAGAATAATTTTACATGGTATTAATTAATGATATTAATAAACATTATAAAACATTTGAGAATAAGAAAAATCAAAAAAATATTTATCCTAATACATTTAAATATTAAAATATATTTTTAAATTTTAGTGTATTTGAATTTTTGTTATTGATTTTTTTCATTGGGAATTTTATAGTTAATGATAAAATAGCATCTATTCTTGATAAAACAATGTGGGCGAACAATGTCCCAGACCTATTAATAACTGAAATATTTGAGGTTTTCTTAGTCTTTTTGGAAATTATTGATGATCTTTTGAAATATATTCTTGGTTAGCTGACACACAAAACAAGAAAACTCAAAAGGGAATTAGATTAATTTTAAAAAATAAAAGTGATTAATTTTGTATATAATGATAATTAATATAAATTAATCCAATAGTATTAGCTTTACCGTTAATAAAAAAATAATTTTTTATTTATATTGATGGTTATTTATCCTAATTTCGTTTTTTTGATGAAAAAGTATTGTGTAATAATATATTCATTGAGATAGGTAAAACCCTATGGGGAAAATAATCCAACAAAATGTCTTGATTTTTTTGGTGGATTTTTTTTCTCGAAAATATATTAAAATCATTAATATAGGTATAAATTGATATTCATACATTTTATGAAATAATAAATTGAAAATTAATGCAAAAATATTTTGAAATGAGGAATATAATTTTGTTGGAAGTGATAAAAGATTATGCTTATATGGATCACTACCATCCTGGTAAAGGAAACTATTTTGTAGATGCATTTGGTCAAAAAATTAATATATCAATAACCATGTTATGATTGGAAAATGATATTTTTGTTCATGATATAATGAAAATATAACTAGAATGTTGAAAATAAGAATAATTTTTTATTTAGTAAAATTATTTGTTTAATTACCCTTGATGGAAATAATTTAGTATTACAGGAATAAATATATTTGTTTATAAATAATAATATAATTCTTTTACATAATGAATATTTCATGATTTTAATACTGATATTGTTCATTTAATAAGAATAGTAAAGAAGTTATTTTTAAAAAGAGACTCTGAAATAATAAATGATACATTGTCTGAGGTTCAAAGATCTCTATATTATGTTTATCAGGGTATCACTTTTATGTATAGAGTCATTTAAGAATTTTATTTGTGGGATGTAAAAAATAATTATAATACTGAATATACCTAGAATGTTTTTATTTTTTATGTATATTGATTCTAGATGTAAACTAACCAAGAGATTCGTTAACTACTATCCACTCTATAGTAGAAATTGACCATATATCCTTCGATTTATTAGTGGGAGTACAAAATAAATCCCTATGTAATAACGAAATATGGATTATTATTGAATCCATATATTGTTTTTTCATTTTTCTGAGATAATGTCTTTGGATATAATTGCATAACATTTTTGTAAAGAGATATTCATGTTACAAGGTGTTTCCCATAAATTCACTTAAATATATATCACTTGTTCAAATATAAATTTTTAATTCAATTCAAACATTTTTTAGTAATAAATTACGGTTTAGTACAATAATTCACCCTCAATTTAATGGATTATCATAGTGAACAAATCATACTTCAGAGCATATTCTAAATTATTTAACATTGAATTGTTATGCTATTTTTTATTTATAACACCCTAAAATATAAATATATTTAAATTTAAAATAATATTGTTTATTTTATTTCTTGATCTATAAACCACACTGAGATTAGGAAAACCATAATATAAATGTTATTTTTTAAATATTACCATTCTGACCTATTCATTTAATATTTTCAATGAACAGAAAGAACCAAAATATTTCAATTATATATAAATCTTTTAGATGATGTGAATATATTGATAAATATGTAATAAATTTTATATAAATTCATTGCATTAAAAATGTTTCCTAAAATTGATTTTGAATAATTTTGATAGAAAATAGTATAATATACTATCCCAATATTAAAAAAATTGAAAAGAGATCATCATTTTGGAAATAATCATGGAAAATGATCATAAAAGGATATTTTGAAAATGGTCTGAAAGGAAAACTTTTGTTGATAAATAGTAAAAAATACATATTTTTATTGGAAATTGTATTTTTTTTTTTGCATTTAAAAATTTTATTTTTTTAAATTGAATTCTTATATTTAATTAATTCTATTATATTATTTATAATCCATCATAGGTAATTATAATAATATTTATATTGAACTTTTATATTGAAAATTATTATAATTAAGAAAAACATCATTTTTAGAATTAATTTTTTCATCTTGATTTAAAGAATTGTTATAAAACTAATTTCTTCCACTTATAGGGATTTAATTTTTTAAAATATAATCCATATTTTTCATATAAAAAATTATATTATTAAATATATATGATTTAAATTTTTTCAAAGGGAATTGATAAAATAGTGAAAATTTATCACCTGGTTAAATGGGTATACCGAGTGAACCTAGTTTAAAACTGAGTAATAAGGACAGTATTTTTCATATTAATTATTATTAGATAATTTTATCTATAAAAATATCACCTTAGTCTCTATATTTAATTGTTCATTTGAACCTATTTCATGAAAATGAACGATAAACTATTTTTTGTAATAAAAAATAAAAAATATCTCTCCATTTCTTTTAAATTTGAATTATTTTTCACTCTGGAGAAAAAACAATGTCATGAAAGAATGTAAATATTTCCTTTCAGAATAATAAAGTAATTTTTTATTTTAGATTATTTTTAATTTCTGTTGGATTTATGATTAAATTAATTTATTATATATCATTGGCACTATATTTATTCAATTAATATAAATAAAAAATATAATTTTTAAATCATAATAGTAATTTAATTTTAGTGTAATCATTTATTATTAGGTTTTTTTAAATCCATGTTACTTACAACGTATGTTTTACAAGACTATCATAAAATTCCACCTTTTTATTTGTGTTTCCAAAATAAAATTAATTTAAAATTTTTAAAATTTATATTATGGTTATTTTATTAAAATAATATTTTATTGAATTATATAATAAAAATAAAAAAATTATAATGTAAAAAATTGGATATTTTTTATGGAATTTATTCTCCGAAAAATTTATGATTCAATATTTAAAATGTAGGTAATATTATAACCCTTTAAATGTGAAAATAATGTTATAGTGGATAAGGATAAACTAGGTCGACTGAGATGTTAATCCAAACAATATTGTTCAAACTGTCACATTAGCTTTGAAAATTTTATTTATCTAATTTTTAATAAATATAAACTATTATTAATATATCATTCCTTTTGGTTGCATTTAATAAGATAATTTCTTTTTTATATTTTAATAATGTGTGAAATTGTCCTTACCCTAACTTATAAAAGGGTACCTCATATCCCACTTTATTCACACATAACAATACATTGAGATTATTACATCTATACCCAAATATTTTACATATATAATTTAATTGATACTATAGTCCTTTATTTATTATAACCCCCTAACTATTAAGGATTTTGAGGTAAACTAAAATAATTTGTTTGAAAAATAGGTATCATTCTTATCTGAGCATTTTTTTCAGTACATCCTCCATATAATTCCAATATTATTAATCATTTATGATATAAAACCATCTATATTTACCATGTACTTATATTTTCATTATTCCAAACTATATATCTACCTCCTCTTTTATGAAATGGAGAAAAATTATAATTATTTTCTACGTTGGACTACCACCCCACAAACGAGTGTTATTTTCCCCCATAATCACTTATATTGGATAATTCTGATAATGTATTTATTATATAGATATTTGATATTAATAAAATATCTATCATTATAAAAATTTAGCATACCATATAATTTATTTTAATTCAATTCATTTTGAAATTATAGTGCAATTCATGTGATCATGCATATTACCACCACTACAAATCATTGCCATTTTTTTAACCACATCACATAAATGATATAAATAAAGATACTTAAATAATTAATATAATAATTATTTTAATATTTTTATTTTAAATATATATATTATCAATTATTCTCTTTCTATCATGATTGTCAGAAAATGTAAATCATAGTCATGTGGTTGTCGGACCTACCATCTATATGATTGAAAAATATTTAAAATTAAAAAATAATATTTCATTCTAAATTTTTAATTATTAATTGATTTATATAAATTATAATTATTTCATGATTTCTATTCTATATTTTATTAAACAATTACAATTTTTTCAAATTTCAATCAACTTGTGTCACATTGAATATGTTATATGAATATCATTAAAACATCTAATATAAACTTAATTTGTTATGTAATTAAATATAAAATGGTATTAAAGAAAAAAATATAATAATAAAGAATAAATATATTCTTATGAAATTAAATAATTAAAATAATTTTATTTTTTTAGAAAGACAAATAACATGCTTGGTGAGTCATACATGATTTAAGGGGTTTCTTAACACAAATATTTATTCATTTTATCATAGATATAAATAATTTACAATGTTAATTTATGATTATCTGAGAAATTACATATGATTATTTTATTATTTATTTATAATTGACGTTTCGGGGACTAAAATTTGATTCACATAATCATGTCATTGATTAATTATCACTTTAATGTTACGATCATGGTAAGGGATTATCATCTTAATATCTACTTCTTAGAGACACAACATAAATTCACAACTTGTTTCTTTTAATTGTGTTATATAAAACCCCTTAATTCCTTTCATGATTATCTATTGTAAATTTATGAGAATTTATATATCTATATAATGTTCTATCTATCATATAGATTTTATTTGAATATCACCAATGTGGTAAGTTAATTCTGTTACAATATAATTTTATTTTGACATATATTTTCTTATTAATCCCCCATTGAAAATTTTGTTTTCATCTACCCTTTTAGAATATTTTTAATTTTCTTATAGTCTATTAGTTTATTTTGAACACATTTTTTCCTTTCATGTTCTCACTTTATAAACTAAAGCTACTTAAAGAAAAAATATTTAGGATAACACTGATCTTTTCCCTTCACTCCATTTTTTCCCATCCATGATCATGTTTTATAAATTTCCTATTTAAAAGTTCTCACAATTCCCCAATTATTGTTTAAATTAAATTTTAATCATTTTTTATGTTTTACTATAATTTATATTGAATTTTGTTATTATTTTTTAAAACTAGTTGCTTTTTTAATTTTTAAAAACATTGAAAGAAATTTTTTTCTTGGATATTTAAGAAATTATTGGACTTTGAAGTACTTATTTTATAGTGAAAATGGTATTTTTTCCATAAAATACTCTATGTTATGTTTTAAATTGATTTTTTTGATAGGATATCCTTTGATGTTCCTTATTTTTTTTATATGATACAATGATACTAACTTTGTTATTTATCTGGATGGTTTAGGATGGTGTTATTATTTTAAAATAAACATATATTCTACGAGTTTTGTTGTGATGAATTTAAGAAATTTTTAGGAAAACCATTTTCTTTTTCGTGGTTATGATATTATTATGTATTTATTATTTTATTATCTTATCGAACATATATACATGTGTTTTATAATGTGTTGGGTGGTTCTAGAATAATATATACCTCTAATTAATTGGCTAATTAATTATATATCATGAGATAAATATTATAAAAATGATTTTTTTATAATCTATGGGAGTAAAGTAAATGTGCTTGATCCTTTTTGGTAAAAAGTAAATGTTCTTGATATTATATAGGAAACATGTTTTGATGCCTAAAAACCTATGATTTTATTGATTAAGTAGTTTAAAAAGAAATATTAAATGTTTTTTTAATTGTTATGGTGACACACTTTTATTAAATGTAATTGTTGTTCATGATTTCATTATGTTGATTTCCTAATATAATGAATCATTCCTTCTGAAATGATTAGTAAATTTTCCATGAAAATTATTTATGATCTTTGAAATATGGGGTACGAAAATTTGATGTTATGGTCATGATATCATAGATTATACTTATCGTATTCATTCATAATGATCATAGATTAATATTTCCCACGTTTACCATTACGATGAATATAAACTCAACCATTCCAATGCATCATTTCCATGGGTTAAGAAGGAAGGTCGTAATTAGGTTGTTTCTTTGAAGAGTACTAAATGGGGAGATATTTTGGGGATATGTTGAAAATATTTGATGAAATAATATGATTTTGTGTGTATTCTCAAAAAAACCAAACCATTATGGTCCTTGGGTGTGTCTTATTTAAATGAATTGAGAATTTATATTAAAAGATATAATATTTATGTATAAATAGAAAGGGTCTCTATATTTGTAATAAATGAATAGTTTATTTATCATTTTAATGCTATGATGACAAAAAAATTAATGATAATATATAGGATAATTATAATTATATGAGAACATATTATGCTATGGTAATAAACAAATTGTGTTTTTCCAAGAAAAACATGTATTTATGGATAATACAAGTGGATGTGTTTTTGGAATAGATTAATCAATGGTAAATATCCTAAAAATATATGATAATGTATATCTCCTACTTCATTCTGGTGTATAGTGAGTTTTCACTTAATACACACGAATATTAACACATCGGGGGATATTCTTAAGTTAATTTTCATTTTATTTATGAACCATTATGAAGGATTTTAATTGATATTTACAATAAATAAACAATGTAAATTCCAATATTTATTATATTGAATGGATTATATCATTAATTAGGTATCAAATAAAAGATAATATAGTTTTCAATTTTGATTATTATTTTTTACATTCATTTTTTTGTTCAGTGGATGTAACTTAGAATAATTATGTTAACATTGAATATGATTTAAAATGGGGGTGATTATGATAAAAAAATGAGATGATGGCTAGAGTGAATGATATCATGATTTTTTTATAATCAATCATTATGATATATAATTTAAAAAACCTAGCCCTAACAAACACTCAAAACTAATTAATAAGAGATGAATGTAGTTTACTAAGAGAAAATGCGATATAGACCACAGAGGTTGGAAGGAATAGTTACTTTCATTTTAGAAATGTGAATAGATACATCAATGGTAATGTATAAATGGAATAATTAAATGTTACATTTTTTGAAAATAATATTATAATGAAATTAAATTGATGAGGAAAAATAAATAGTATAATGAAAGGATATAAATTTCAACCACATGATCCAGTTATAGTTTTTTCTTCAATTAGGGGAATATGAAAATTATCCATGTCAATGACATATTATAAATGATGAGTCCAAGAATAATGAAGGGTTTAGGTTTTGTTCTAAAATTTTCATACTAATTATAATCTAGTTATTTCAATATGAAACATATAATGTATTTTATAATGATGTGTTACACTATGTATTTTAAATAATTTGTTGAATGAAACAATTACTAAGAAATATGATTTATTTTTACGGTGATATTTTTATAAAACATGTGATTAAGAGTAAAATAAACAAAAAATGTTCATAATCAAGAGTTAATTATGTTTATTTGGTATAATAAGATGATTGAAAATTCTGATGTAAGTGGGATTTTGTTGATTACATTGGAAATCAAAGTTACTGGATGAAAAAATGGTCTATGTTATCATTGATAAAGAATTTAAAAGTACTAGATTTATGGAATGTATTCAATAATCAATGTTTTTATATAGGTAATGAACGGAGAGTTATGTTAGGGAATCAATCATGTTTTATGTAATGTTTATTGTTAATTATAGTTATTACAATGTTTCAAGTGAATATATAATCAAGGTATTCACATATTTTGTATTCAACAATAATATATTTCTTATAGTATTTGGGGGATTGATGTTATGTAAATTCAAGAAATTAATTGACCCACTTCCAAAATATTTTAATTTTGATTTTTGATTGACTTATTTTAGTATGGTTTTAAGGATAACTAATCTTGGTATAATTTATATTGAATTATGTTGGTTAGCTCTTAGGATTTAGAGGTTAAAATATAGTTTATAAATATTGGATAACCTGTCATATTCATAATTTTGTTATGTATATATACATATATGTGTGATGAATTTTCATTATTTAATAGATCTTATTATATGTTGAAAATTAATTTCTCTTCTTAAGAAACAAAATCATCTTTAGTATTCATTTCATGAAGAATGAAATGAAGTGGATATTAATCAATGTATAAAGAATTATTGAAATGCGACATTGATATATAAATAAGTTTAGTAATTATATTTTATCTTAATCTCTATCATTATAGTAAAAATACTTTAATATTAAGAAGATGATCATAAAATAAAATTGTTATCAATTTATCTTCACATCTAATTATTTGTTAGTTTTTTCAACTCTTTATGATTTATGGGTTTTCGTCATTAAATTTATTATTCCCGCGATCTTTATCAATATATATTAGTTATTTAGAGTTACATTTATCCTTTAAGTCCTTTTTTCACTCCCATTAATTATCTTCTATTTGGAAACCTTATTTCATTATTCTAGATAACAACAATATTTTTCATTCCATCCATTAAATTGATGTTTTATTATCCCTCTGTTCAATGTGTGGTTTCAAAAAAGGTTTAATCTTTTATGACTGATGTAAAATTATTATGGAATATTTTTTTTAATTTGGTAGTATGTAACACCAATAAAATTGGAAATATTTCAATGTAAATAAATTTTATTTCATTGATAGATGACTTTATATACAAAAATTGGTTTAAATAAACCATAATATAAAAATTATTAAACAAATATTACCATTTTAGGCAAATTATTATTATTATTTGATATAGTTGGATGATTGAATTCATAATATTTTCTAAAAGGGTTTTAGATAATGAAAATATACTTATAAATAAGTAAATAATATTTAGTAGACAATATCTTTTTTAAAAAATTATTTTATAAATAAAAATGGTTTTTATTACATTTGATAGAATGTAATATAATATATACATATTATAATTTTATATATTTTTTGAAATAATTACATTTATTTTTGAAATTTTCATTTCAAAATTTTATAATAGTGATATTTTTAGAATATTATATAGTGATTGAGTTTTTCAAAGATTATAAGAAAACTAAGATTCATGAAAAGAGTATTTTAATTTAAATATTATGAAAAGATTCATTTTAATATGAATGGGTTTTTACATTTTATTTGTAAAATTATATTATTAATAATACAATTTATTTAATTTTAATAAGTGTTATGCCAAATTTTGAAAGAAAATCATTTTATACACTAAGAAATGATCTTTTTTAGAAAACTACTTTTCACCATGCTTTGTAAGATTAATATAATATAAACTTAATCCACCTATAGTTATAGAGTTTGATAAAATTTATTCCATGTTATAATTTTTTTCAATTTATATTATTTATTTATTCAAACATAATTTTTTTTACAATGAACAATTAAATATTTAAAAATTCGTCCCTGCGAAAAAAGTGTAAATCAATATATCCATGTTTAAGACGAAGTGATAAGGCCAAATTTTTATCTTAATTATTAATGGATGATTTTATTTAGACCCATCTCACATATTGGTTGAGTTGTAATGGTTTATCAGTTTCTTGTACATGATCATTTCCTATATAATGTTTTCATTCCTGAAAAGGATAAAAAGGTCACTCTCTTTCTTTTAATTTTCAATTTAGTTTTTACATTAGGAAAAAATCCAATTGTGAATAAATAAAAATAAATATAATTAGAATAGTGATATTATTTTGCTGATGGAAAATTATTTCTCAATTTTAGTTATTGAATAATTACATAAAAATCTTATATAGCACAGACACATAGTTTATTCAAGTTAACAGAAAAATAAAATAAATGATTTTTAAAACAATAGTAGTAATATAATTTAATTGAATTATTTTATTTAATAAATTTTTAGATAAATATTATATTTTCTAGATATATTAAAAATATTATATTCAAATTCCTTTTCATTCGTGTCTTGAATTTCAAATTAAAATAATAGTTTCCAAAATGACATTAGAGAGAAATAATGGAAAGAATTTGTTAACAAATTTTTTTATAATTAGTGTAAATCATAAAATCCAAAATTTTAGATAATTTATAGTGTAAAATATTATAAATATGACTTTTTTTAGAGTATTAATCTTATATGCAAAATTGAAACTCTTTAAGATTGAAAAATAAGTTACTATAGAAAATGTGAAAATAGGATAACTAAGTGGTTTAATGAAATGATACATTTAAAAAACAATAATCGTACATAAAAATTATTACTTGAGATGATTTCACACACATCATATCATATCTCCAAATATGTATATATTCAGGTTATTTTTCTTTTCAAGGACCCTTTATATTTTAATATTTTAAGAAATTTTAAAATATCCCTCCCCTAAATTATAAAATGGATCCTATTGTCCTCTTGTATTGAAATTTTAAAAGATTAATTTTTTATAAAAGGCCAACCGAAATCTATTAATCACATAACATACTAGATCATAGTGTTCATTATTTGGTTATAAAATATAGAATCCCGACATGGGAGCCACCTACTTTTCCCCAAATCTAGTTGGTCACTTGACATCATGCGTACCTCTGCATACACCAAATGTTTCTGACTAGCAGCATGGGTATAATAGAGATCATGGGGGGAATATAACCCCATTATTTACACCAGAGAAAAAATATAAAGAAAAACTAAATTATATCACCATAACCATAACAAATAATAGTATCACCAAATGGCCCAAAAGTGGAAATTATAATTTCAAAACTAAATTGTAGATATGCCATGCTAGTACATGTCAAGGGTCAATATTCAAAAACAAAAATAAATAATGAAAATTAAAACTCTCAAAAGGTTCCAGAATCATTTATGGTCCTGTCATCCTTTCTCTACCCCATATCAATCATCTAAGACATCACATTTTCCCTTACCAATCCCTACAAACTTGAAGTCTATTTGGATACCAATCCAAAATCCTGAGAAGGGTGTTAGTAAAACTAATTATTCTAGTAATAACTGTGTCTGAAAAAATATCTAGTTAATAATAGAGTATACAGTTGTATAAATATACAAGTACAATGCATAACTAAATAGTTACCACATTATCAATTATTCTATATTTAACAACAAAAACTCATGGGTTCCCAAGGACATCTGAACCTCAATTCCTACTTCAAAGCATGATTGAGTCCAATCCATTTCACATTACCAATTCAAAATTCATTATAACATATGATATTTCCTTATCGAGTTCATTTCAATTCATTAAAACAGAAAATTTGAACTGTATTCCAATGCCAACATGATGGGTATAAATCATCATATCATTTACCTCATGATTATTTCATGTATCAGTCCATATTTCACAGGTCATTGTAATTTGGAGCATCATTCCATATCCCATAAAATTTCCATGAACTTCATTACTATATAGATCATCATTCCACATCTCACAGCTCATGGGTATTTGAAGAATTAGTCATTTTTACAAACAATTTTTCATCAATGCATTAAGTAAAAGAATTCCATGGTTATGTCCCTTGGGTATTTTTAGTGTTAGTTTTTGTCCCAGACTCATTTCTATATCAATAATATATGAGTATTTTGGAGCATTAGTCCATGTCCCACATTCATATATCCAACAATCACATAAACCACATGTACCACAATATCATATTAATTTATTCAACAATTAATAAATCCAACACAACTATTTCATGTGCATATCATCCCATTAATTATTTTAACAATTAATTATTCACTTTATTCAAATAAATTAATTCCTAGCATAATTTTTCACATCAATTACATTAATTATTTGAAAAATTAATTAATCACATAAATTACATAAATTAATTCAAAAATTAATTAATCACATCACGAATTATGTAATAAAAAATACATCTATTAATTACTTCAACAATAAATTAATCCAATTGAAATAGTCATGTGTTAAATAAATATATAATACTTAATTATAAAATTAATTAATCACATTTTTTCAATTAAATAATCACAAAATTTTCCATTAATTAATCCAACAATTAACTAGTCCACTTAAAAATTTCCAAATCACATCATAGCCTTATTTCATTCAATAATTAATCAATCACTAAATTCTATTAATTATTTTTAGATTTTAATAATCACATCAATTCCTTAATTAATTCAAAAATTCTTTAATCACAATAATTACATTAATTAAATCAACATATAATCAATCACATAAAATCCATCAATTAGTTCAATAATTAATAACTCACATCAAACAAATATATTCTTTCACCAATTAATTGGTCACATAGAACCCAATAATTAATTCAAAATTATTTAATCATAACAAAAATTTTCCAATTAACAACAATCAACCTTAATTAATTCAAAAATTAACTAATCATGTAAACAATTGTATTTTCATGATAATATACATTAATTAATTCAACACATAATTTATTCAATTAAATAAATACCATAATCTTATAATCCCCAAATATTAATTAACTTATTAATTAATCCAATTCATTCAATTGAAAAATCAAAACATTCCCTATTAATTAGTTCACCAATTAGTAAATCCAATTCATTCTCTTTCATCATCCCAACATTCACTATTAATTAATTGAAAATTTATCTAATACAATTAAATTAAATTCATCCCCACTAAAATACCCAATAATTAATACACTAAAAAATTAGTCTGATTCATTCAATTTAGTCATCATAAAAACCCCATTAATTAATTCACCAATTAATTAATCAGATTCATTCAGTTGTAACATTGAAAAATTCACCATTAATTTATTCCCCAATTACTACATCCAATTTAGTCAAAGGTATAATCCCAATAATGCATCAACTAATTCCTAAATTAATTATTCCATTTCAATGAAATCCATAATCACAATAATTTGCATTAATTAATTCAATAATTAATTATCTAATTCCCCAATAAAAGTAACATGAAAATTAATTCAACATTTAACTTATTCTATTTTCAATATACCAATATCTTATTAATTAATTAATCAACTATTTACACTAATTTTACAATCTGTGATACCATTAATTAATTCCACTATTAATTAATCCACTTCAACTACAATAATAAATTCAATAAATAATTAGTCATATTCATAATATTAACACTGTAACTATTAATTCAACAATTAGTAATTCACCAAATCCCACAATTTAAATATCCCCATAATTAATTAAATAATTAATTATTCCCAATTCCAAAATTTCAGTATTTTGATTATTTAATATATAATTCACTATACTAAATTAAAATTTTATTTATTTATTAATTCAATATCAGAAAATAAATTTCTAGATGAACTCTAGAAATTCTTCAATTTCATACATTTAAATAAGTTAAGGACTATGGTATTTTAATATTAGACCACCTACCTCTAATCAGTGACGAACACTCGCCAATGAATATCCTTGTTTTACCAGAATATCCCTAATCAAGATGAAGAATGATTCTTGATTAAATTCCAAGATAATATATTTAAAAGGATTAAATATAATAAAATCTACATATTTATCCATCATAAACATATGAAAACATGAATTTTAGGATTGGAGAAAAATTGGAGATATGCAAGAAACCAATTAGGATGTGATTCACTAACCGATAATGGTGAGGATCTTTTATCTTGGATTCTGACCATGAAGAACATATTTCGGGAGCATTAATAATTCGTTTGGAATCCTCAAAAATCAATTGGAATCATTAGTGGAAGAGTGGGGGTTTATTTTGGTTATTATATGGGTTCTGGTATTTTGAAAACTAATTTTTATATTAATTAAAGACACATTTATAGTTCTCTAGGTAGTGGTGCACGTTTTGAAATACCTTATGCCTTATCTATGGGCCTCATCTCTAGGGTGAGGGAATGGATTCTCCCAAATGGTTTCATTTTTTGAAAAAATATGGATCATACCTTGAAATCCTCTCTTTTTTGTTTTGTAATAATTTTAGGGATATAATTAACAGTTTGAGAAAACTATTCAGCAAATATGGACATTCCCAATTCCTCTAGAAATTTAAATATTTCTATTTAAATCTTTGAAAAAAAACAATAATGAAGTATTCTAAACAAATGAAATATATTATATTAAAAGAAGCCTATGATATCCCAATAAAAATTTGAGAACTTACAATCTCCCCACTATATAAAAGATCATCCTCGAGCTATACTCCCAAGAATATACATGATTCAATGTAATAAAGGCCGCCCACTAAGCCCGCATATCTGTTAATGTCTCCCACGTTTCCTCTTAAACAAAACAATATTTCCCCAATACACAAATTTTCAGTAAGGTCACTCCCTTTAGTACTATAATAATACGATTCAGAACATGTAATAAATAGTCATATAATGATGCTTGGATCTCTAACTCAACATCAATGCATAACCTATATATTTCCTAACTCACCAAGTCCAAAAATTATAATAACACTATCTAACTCTGGAATATGGAATTCCCATCATAACAACCAAAACATTATGCACATCCACCACCTCTATTTTCCACCTAGCATTCCCCTAATTAATTGAAACATGCTCCTTGCAGGTTCCTCATTGGTATTTTGATTCCACTACTTCTAATCCATGTCCTTTCTATACACATCTACTAATGATGCATCATTCCCCACCACTGTAGTGTTATTATCACCATTTTTTTTTCATAAAACTCAATCACCATGTCCCATGATTCAATCGCTAGTTAAACACTAAAACATGGACATAGACTTCTAACAATTCATAAAATCACAAAAAAATATCAACCATTACCATTTATTAAATTAAGAGTGGGGATCCCATAGTATTTATTGACCTCTAGTCCATCTTGATTGCTTATCCTATAAATATTTTTTGGTGGGACTCCCTCCATCTTTCTCCATATATAATACTTCATAATCACAACCTCTAAGAGGCCCCATATCCAACAAAGTCACATTCGAGTAGATAAGAATAAACTCATAGAATTGTCAACATTATCAGGGTGATTTCAAGTCAGTGGACATGATCATGAAAAACAATTTATATTCTATGAATTATTTAGATAAAATAACCCCAAATTCTCCATCCCTGATCCAAAACTAGGCGGTCGATCTCAAAACCTAAAAATTAGATATCAAATATGGGAAATCTCACTTCCTAAACTACCCACACCAATGTCGAGATAATAAATTAAAGGGTACTCATTTTCTATGACCCAAGATTACATTAATCATAAAAAATAAGTAAAGTTCCAATAGAACATCCCTCCCCCTCTAATACCAATAAACAATAGTGGATCTCATTTCACAATGGAGGCTAATTTCGAGTCATGCCCTCTTATCATCCTATGAATAATAATCATTTATAAAGGAACATCTCTAAAATTTCAAACACAAAACATTTGAAACACTACACAAAATTAATATAGTTAACATGCACTATTTACACAAAACTATTACAGGTTATGCCCCCCTTTTCCCACCCCACATTCAAAACAAATTCACTATCATTTCCCGTAACCATCTTATATATAGGACAAGGTCATTTGAGGAAAATAGCATTCTCATCATTAATGTTTATCATTAGAAACCAATTTATTCTCCTTTATGTTACTCTTAAAATTCTCACATTTATATTAGAACCATTTTCAATTTATATTTTATAAGAAATGAAAAAACAGTTAATGTTAAACAACGTACTTATAACTCGTTTTACAAAGAGTGCAAAAAATAATGCATTCCATAATAATACTCAGTTCCTAGAATGATTCATGAAAAATAAACTCTATTTTCATATCAATACATTATTCAATACTCATAAAATATCTTAAACTATTATCACATCACACAAAAATTTCATCACACAAGGTGAAATAACTTCTATCTACTACAACACATATCAGTACAACAATTCTACCCTAGTTAAATTGTTTATCCACCATACATGGGTCACTTAATCCCTTGTACAGGTTCATAAAGAATTCCCAAACATTCTTAATATACTATCTATATTTTATAAATAGTAATACAAAATAAAAAGTAATGATATTTTTTCTCTGAAATAACATTGTAATCTCCCATACTAGGTGCCACAAAATGGTCCCCCGAGCTAGTAAGTCAAATGACTATAGGTGCACCTCCCCATATGCTATAGATTGATGACTAGTAGTGAGGATCTAATATCAACCATAGAGAAAATATTATTTCTCTATTATTGTAATACACCAATGGAAATAAATAAATAATATCTAAATGATATCACTATAATCATAACAAATATCCAGATCACATAATGCCCTAAAACTCATAAATAAAATTTCCAAACTAAATAGTAAATTTTCCTTACCACTACATGTCATGTTTCAATATGAAAAATGTAAAATCAATATATACACTTGAAACTTCCAACCATGTCCTAATCATATTGGATCCTCTCATACATGATCTATCATATATCATCCATCTAAAATATGTAATTTTCAATTTTCTTGTCATAAAAACAAGAATTCTATTTTAGTATAGATCCGGTAGCCCGAGTGGGGTAAGAGTAAAACTCAGTCTTCCACCACCAACAGTGTCTAAAATAATATCTTTTCAATAAGATTGAATGTTGTTGTGTAAATAAATAAGTACAATGCACAAGTAAATATCTATCACATTGTGAGTTATTTATAACCACCTGAACGCATGTGTTCCTATATAAACCCTAACCACAATCCATATTTGTCCCATACTAGATTATAATCCATGTCACATTACCCTTAAAAATTCATTATAACATATATTCTTTTATAATCCTTGAAAATACAATTAATTAATATAGCTAATTGAAGACATAGTCCAATGCCAAAATTTTGTAAATATATCATCATGTCTAGTACACCATGAGTATTTACTAAATCAATCCATGTCTTGCAAATCATGGTTATTTTGATGATTAGTACATGACCCATTTTATTATCATGCACACCATGAAAATTTGGAGCATTATTCTATCTTTCACACATAGAGGGTCTTTGGATCATTAGTTTATGTATGAAACAATTTTCCATGCAAGATTTCGGTCCTAGAATGTCATAGCTACTACCTTGTGGGTAATTGGTGCATCATTTCGTGTCCCATACTCTTTTATCAATAAATATCATATTTTAATTTAGAGCCTCAGTACATGTACCACACTCGTATATCAAGCAATAACATATACCACATGTACCACAATATCACATTCATTAATTGAATAACTAATTAATCCAACATAACAATTTCATATTTTAATAATTACATTAATTAATTGAATAATTAATTAATCACATTGGTTATATTAATTAATACAAAATTTAATAGTTTATGTCAATTACATTTATTATTTCAGGAATTAATAAATCATATCAATTCTATTTATTATTTAGACAATTAGTTAATCATATTAAGAAGTGTATTATCATAATAACCACTATTAATTATTTATTTAATGAATTAATCCAATTCATAATGTTATATAATGAAAAAATATATATTAAATAATTCAATGATTAAATAAATTCATTTTTTCAATTAAATAATCACAACATTATTCAATAATTAATTCTAAAATTAATTAATCAAAATCAAAATTTTATATTCACATAGCATCCTTTATTAATTAAACAAGAAATCAATAAAATTAATTCCATTAATAGATTAAAAATTAATTAATTACATTAATTGGATTATTTAATTCAATAATTAGTTAACCACATCAATTTATTAATTAATTCAATAATTAATCAATCTAGTAAAATCTTTTAATTAATTCAGAAAGTAATTAATTACATCAAAACCATCAATCAATTCACCAACTAATTGGCCAGATAAAACATCATATTTAATTTACAATTAATTAATCATTAATATAAATTTATAATTAAAATTAATATTCCATAATTAATACATCAATTAATTAATTAAATAAACAATTTCATTATCACAACAATATCCAATAATTAATTAATTCAATTAAATAAATTACATAATCCCAACAGATCCCTTAAATTAATTCACTAATTAATTAATCCAATTTATTATATTTCAACATCACAACTTTAACTATTAATTAATTCACAAATTATTTAATCCAAATCAATCTATTTTATCACCATAAGAATCCCCATTAATTAACATGACATTTATCTAATCTAATTCATTCTATTACAATATCAAAACATTCACCATTAATTAATTCACAAATTAACTTGTCTAATTATTTCAATTTCATCACCAAAACAATAAAAATTAATTAATTCTCTAATTAATTAATCCAATTCATTTAGTTTCATAATCATATTGATAACCATTAATTAATTAATCCAAGTCATTCAATTGCAACGTCCAAATATTACCCCATTAATTAATTCACCAAGAAATTTATCCAATACAACCAAATGTATAATCACAAAAACCAATTAATTAATTTATCAATTAATTTATCCATTTAAATCAATTCTATATTCCCAACAATTATAAATAAAAAATTCAGCATTTAATTATCTCAATTATCGAATCAAAATATCATTACAATAAATTAAAAAACTTAATTTATTTTGAATTTAAAAATACTAATCACTTAATAATTAATTAAACAATTAATCATCCCAATTTCACGATCCTATATTCCGTTAATAAAATCAATAATTAATTAATACACTTCAATTCAATGAATCATTTGAATAATTTATTAAACCTATTCAATATGTTAATACTCCAATAATTAAGTCAACAATTAATTATTCCCCAAATCCCACAATTTTAATTCCCCTTTAATTAATTAATCATTTTATTATTCCCAATTCCACAATTTAATTATTTCGATATTTAGTTCTATAATTAATTACTTTAAATCTAAAAGTCCCTTAATTAATTAATTCTATAAATTAAATAATTCAATTTATGAAAACCAATTTCTTAATGTTCTATACAAATTTAAAACTTACTACACATAATTGAGACCAATAATATGGTATATGAATAATAGAACACCAACCTTTAATCAATGATAAAAACTCCCCAATAGATAACCTCAATTGATAAAAACAACCCCTATTATAATAAATAATGAGATCTTAATTCAATTCCTTTATCAAGAATTAAATGTATTAGATATAATAAAAAATATATATAGATAAATAAAAAATATAAGAAACCCCCACTTTATCTATAGGATAAGAATGATAGAGAGACTGGAAACCAATTAGGATGACATTCACTTATAAGGTGAGGTTTTGGTCATCGATCCTAGCTTCAGATAGTAAAAAACGAAGGCAGGAGTCGTATGAAATTTTCCAGGATCTTGAAAAATAATCTGTAACCATTAAGGGATGAGTGGAGTCGATTTTGGTTATTATGAGGGTCTGGGAATTTTTATGATTTTTTTGAATAATTAAAAACTCACACATGATTTATTGGGTAGGGGCACACAGTTTTCCAAACCATTTTCCTTAACCATGTTTGTCTTTTTTGGGGTGCACACTTACCCCTAATAGGGTGAATAGTTAATGAAAATGATAGAAATTAATGTGAATCACCTCAATATGAGTTTATATTATCCCCCCCCCCCACGCGAATGGTTTGGGATAACCATATGCCAACTGTGTAGTTTCCCACTTCTTCCAAAAATTTTATGTTTTTACCATTATAGACCCTATGGTCAAACCAAAACAATGTATTCCAATAAAATAACACATGAAAACATTATCAATAAATCTCTAAAAAATGTTTTGATCATATATAAATCCCTCATCATTATTTTTTTAGTGTAAATATAAATATGTTGTGTGGAGTAGAGGTATAATTTTAACAAATAATTCTTTTGTTTTATTCTATCTCCCAACTCATTAAATTCAAATTAAACCATTATTATATAATAAAAGAAGTATCTCCCATATAATTACATGTTTATCTATTCATTATAAACCACAAATCTCCAAACTCTTCATGTAAATGTAAAATAAAATATCCCTTTGTGTGTAAGGATGACTACCACATTTGAAAATAATCAATTCATTTTCCATCACAACCACTCGTTTATGGTTTTAATTATATATTTTCTATATATATATATATTATTAGAATATATATCATTTTTAATTAAAATATGAAATATAATTTATTACCATTATATTCACTTAAAAGTAATCAATGGGTTCGTACATATCAGTGGATCACAACCTTAATGAAGAAATTTCATTCTTTTTTAATAACAACATAAAATGAAATCTATATATATGTGAATTTATAGTAAAAATGTTATGATTATGTTATTATTATAATTTCAATATCAAAATATAATAAATATTTTTTTCCATCATAATCATCAAAATATGAACACTCTACTCCTTGATATATATGACTTATCATCTATATGATTGTATCATTGTTTATTTTTCATAACCATATTTCATAGTATATTTAAAAAAAATAATTGATCTAAATAAATAAATATTTATTTATTGTTATCATTATTTAAATTATTGGTATGTAAATTATTTTACCATATTCAAACATACAATGTCATTTCAGCTACATTCACTAAATATCATCATAACATCTGATGTTATCTTAATAACAAAGGTAATTATATGTAAGATGGAATAAAAATAAATAAAAGGAATAATAAACATATAAATTTTAGTTAATCCCATAAAAATTACCATAATTCAATTATTCACGAATTTAATCTTATATGTGATGATTTATACCTCAAATTAGAGGTTTCTTAACACAATTTCCATTAAACTAGGTTATAGATCCAATTCATTTAATATATAAACCTATGATTATGTGTTACATTAAGGATGATAGTATAATATACTATTTCAACATTTCTTTTGTTTTATTAATATTTGATAAAAATAATTACTTCATTTATTTTTTATCACTTCAATATCATGATCATTAAAAGGTATTTTCATCTTATCTTTATTTCTATGAGAAACAGACCTTATTCAAAGTTGTTTTATTTTATGTGCTTTTTACAAAATACATTAATTTCATCTATGTTGACAACTATGAAAATTATGAGAATTTATATATACATTAAGTGATATATATTTTAGGTGGATTTTTATGAACTTGACCAAAGTGGTAATGGATATATGTTACAATCTCATTGTCAAATATTATAGTTTATATTATAATGCTATATTGGATATTTTATTATCTCTGAATCATGAATTCCAAAAATTTTATTCTCTATAGGTTATGTTTGAAGAATAGAAGATATAATATTTTCCATATATTTATGTACTAGATAGACCATAGCAATATTATTAATAAAACTAACATTATTTATCGCTTTAGTTAATCTTTTTTTTTCTCTTCGATGTCCAGGTTATCTAATAAATTTAAAAAAATTCATCATATTACCTAATGTAATTTAAATTAAATTTTTTACCTGGTACATACTTTTTAAAAAATGGTATTCATGGAATATTCTTGTCTATTTTTTGAAATATGTATATTTTTTTATAGAAGCGAGAATGGAATGTTTTCTTTTTAACTTACATAATAGGTACATACATTTCCACTTTCAGTACTTCTTAGTGATTAGGAACATCCATTATAATTTATTCTGGTTTTTTTCCAATAAAACATTTTATTTAATGTTAGGAAATTTTTTAGAATTTTATACTTTGACTTGGATGTGAAATGAATATTTTCATCAAGAAATAATACAACTGAACATTTAATATAATTTCTATATAAGTTCAAATCATTTTATTCTCATAATTTTATATCTAAGGATATAATCCAATGATAAATATTTTATTCTTTATATGGATGATTTATATTTATGACATGTTTATAAAACTTATTTCTTATCTATGAGTTATGTTATATTGAATTTTTCTAATTTTTATGAAACCTGTTTTTTCATGGATTCAGATAAGATGATATGATGTCTATTTAATGATCTTATGAAACAAATATTTATGGTATTAATTATTTTATAGGTGTTCCCATAATTATATATAACTCTATTTCATTGGGTAAATTATTTTATCTTATCATATAATTTTTGGAAAAATGTTGATGTTATACATCAATTATGTGAAACTAGTCGATGTTTTTTATCCACTATGTGAAGTAGTTTTTGATTTATGATCTATTATGATTTTATTATATTTGTAGTTAACCAAGAAATATTAAATGGTTTCAATATGTATGACTATGACACACATTTATGATATGGAGATACAGTTAATGATTAACTTATGTAGATTTCCCGCCATTGTGATTCATGCCTTTCGAAATGAAAAGTCATTATTCCATTACACATGTTTATGATCATTGACAGATGGTGAATGAACCATTTAATTTATGGTATTAAAATCAAATTATTTTTCTTATCTTATTCTATCTTATGATAATCAATTAATATTTCCCATTTTCAATAATTGAGTATATGAGATCACCCTTTATCTTTTCCACTCTCAAAGGATATAATGAAACGATTCAAGTAGGGGTTATCTATGAATAGTTCTAAATAGAGGGTTGATTTCGGGATATTTTTAATATTATTAATGATATAAGAAGATTATGTATATTTTATATAACTACACAAATCATTTATAGTAGTCAGTTGTGTATTTTTTACATTTATTTTATATTAATCACAAAAGAAATAATATAATTGTAAATAAGATGGTATTGTGTATTGATTGGAAAAATCCATTAGTGTAATTTTCTTATAATAACATTTTTAATTCATGTAAATAGATAAATACATACGATTAATTATATAGAATGTGATGTCAGACACAATTATGTTTGGATAATGTTATTAAGGGTTAAATTTATGATCCGGAATGGATAAAGAGATGGAAGAAAATGTAATTATGGTTAACCAACATATGGTCATTTATTAGAGAGGTACAAATGGTTATACTAATAACTATATTAATAATTTTTTATGGTATGGTGCAATTTTTTATTAAAATATCTATTTACAATGTTGTGATGTGTTTTATAATGAAATGGGAATTAATCTATAAGTTTAATGGGCTATATGAAATTCTAGAGATGTTAGAATATGTTTCACAAAAAGCTGTGTTAGATTTGATTTTATATTAGGTAAATGTTTTGTTGAATGTTAAATATTTTTATAATTATTTACCAAATGGATCTGATGTATTAATCCCTAATGTGGTATAGTTAAAAAAGAAAATATTTATTGGGGAAAATCTAGTAGAAAATTATGATCTCAAAGAACTATTGTTATTAAATACAGAATTTTAACTAGTTAAATTCCATTGAAAAAAATATTATTATTAATGATTAATCTTTAGGATATTACATTTCCAATAGAGAAAAATATCCCCACATTATATTGAATAAATAAAATTGTTAGTATATAATTTTTTTAAGAGGGAGAATGTGGTAACCCTTTTAGTTTTTATAAAGAATTGATTTTATTTTTTATTCCTACTAATTATATGGATTTATATTATTAATAATTATTATATCCTTATAAATTATTTCATTATGTTATGGAACACGAAGATGATTTTTCAGATAGAAAATGAAATTATTCTTATTCTAGATAAATTCTTTCCATACAAAATATCGTTGTGGTTATAAATTCAATTTATAATTTTTAGATTTATAATTTTATAGAAGGTACTTCATTTTATGATTTACTATATTGAAATTATATTGGGGAATTGTTTTTTTGATTTTTATAAAAGGTTTGAATTTGAGGTGAATAGTTGAATATATATTGGTCCCCTGTATCATAACTTTTCCACTGAATGAGTATTCATAAGGTATCATTTAACATTATATCAATAGAAAAGTGACAATGATATCCTTTTCAATTCATTAAAAATTTTATGTCATGAAACTCATTATAATAAGTGATTTTAATGAACATTCTTTCTTCACCTAAAAAACTATTTTCTCAAAACAATTTTTCATTGTGTTTGACATACTTATAATAAATAAAATTATTAGAAACCTATTAAATTGTTAATTTATTTAAAAATATAAAATCATATTTATAAAATAATTTAATTTATATTATTTAAATATGTATCGATAAAACCCTCTTACAAAGGAAAACATTTAGTCATCATAGTGAAGTGTAAAATAAGATTAAATAGTTAAAAAATAAGGGTTAAATACTTAAAATATTATCATTAATTGATTGTTTAAATTTATTATCAACCCTCATCGTAAAAAATTTGAAATTCCTCAATTTTTATTCCATATGTATTGATTATTGCATTTATTATTTGTTACGATAACAATTATTTACAAGAATTCTGTTTCATAAAACTAGAAAAGGATCACATCACGACCCCATTTCTATACATAAATTAAGAATTTGTAATTAAGGAATACATGAAAAAAACACTTTCCTGAATATATTTAAAATATCTTAGAGGTTTTGGAGTTCTTGAAATACAAATTTAATACGGAACATAGAGAGGATTAATGGAGGAAATCCAAGGAATGGGTAATCCTACTATCCAAGTAATTCCAAATGTCTTTCTTCTTCCACATCCTCTAAATATATTATTAGAAACCTATTTATTGAAATACATATAGATAGTATATATAAATTTCAATATTTTGTTGGAAATGACATTATCTAACTTCTTCTGATCCATTGGAAAATGAAAACCACACTCGTGTTACACGTGGACTACCACCTCCATGAATTACGTATTTTTTTCCACCACTTATTTACATGGTTTTTTATATAAATTAAATTAATTTATTAATATGATATGACAAATATTTTTAGACATTAATAAATAAAAGGTTTCAATTATATTAAATAATTCGATAATATTTGTACATATTAAAATTTAACTACCTAAAACATGAATTATAAGACACATTGTAATTGTTAACTTTATACCATTATTGTACATTTATACTCTTAATATATATATTAATTAATTTCATTTATAAAATTAATTTAATTTTATAAAAAATATATTTCTATAAAAAAGATATATTATTACTAAAAAATAATATATTCTTACTTATTTAGTAATTATAAAAGTTTCTTATTGTGTCAGTTTTACCTACTATATAAACAATGTATCAATTTTTACGTTAGGAATAAATAATAAAAATCCAATAAATGTTATATTATTTATTAAATATTAATTTAATATATATTAATGATTATATAATGATAAAAATTACATCATAAAAATTAAAATGAATGTTATCAATCACAGTTATTTTAAATTGAAAAAAATAGTCATAACAATGATGATTCATGTAAAAGTAATTTTCTCATAACATGTTTTTATTTTATAATTCTATAATTTTTTAGGATCTATAATTTGAATTACATAAAACTTATCAACCTTTTATAGACCTATTATTTACATACATCGATATTACATCATTTTAAATGAATATTCTATACATCACAAAAATAAATGTCCGATGACAATAATAGTTTAGTGTCTTTTGATACAAGGAAATAAAATATTTTATCTTGGAGAAAGGTATAAAAATATCTCATAAAGAACCACACCATTATAACCCATAAATAAAAACATTCATTTTAACTTGGGGAAAGAAAACATAATAAAGGGGTTATCTCAAATGCTTTGTAAGGGTAAGTAAGGTATATTTGTAAGCAGAAATATGAGCACAAGGGTATGAGAATGTGATAATGAAAATTGAAGACCGTGCCATGAATATATAATATCATACACATGAATTTTGGAATAAATCATGGAAGTTCATATGATAATAATCTTAAGGAAATAAATAACACAATCCATGATAGCATAATATTAGAATAAAATATGGGATTATGGAAAAAACATATTTATATAATATGATTTCTAAATTACACTATTAATTTCATCCAAAACGAATCATATTAGTATGGGTTTACTCCCCATACCATCATGATAGTCATGGCTGACTCCAAATGCCAACTTACTTGAATGAGTTGACTCCTCATACCATCTTTGTAGTCGTGGTTCACTCTGATGGCCATATTATTAGAATGAGTTCACCCCCATACCATCTAGGTATTAATAGTTCACTCCCATTCCCATATTTTTAATTAAGTATTGTTGGAACCATGTTCTTCTATGCATGTTTTGGAGTGTGGTTTGTGTTTGTTGTCAATCATCAATGGAAGTTTGGATCATGTACCAGCAAAGAGATCATACCGTTCAAGCAGACAACAGTTTTGAAGGTGGCGCTGTTTCCCAGTGTTTGCCAAATTTTGGGGGTCCAAAATCCAGATGTTGCTGAGCATCGCGAAAAGTGGATTTCTAGGAAGATGATCATTTTATATGGCAGGGGCATGAGTTTTGAAAAGATGGGATGCATGGACTGGATTTCGGGAAGACCATAAGAATGGATGCGGTGAGGCTTCACGATTACGTCAAGCTTCGCGAACGGCAGAGATTGGCGAGCTTTGCGGCGGAGATGGGCTTCGTGAGGAAGCTTCGCGAGGGAGCTTCGCGGCGAAGGCACGAAGGAATGTTGGGCTTCGCGAGGGAGCCTCGTGGCGAACTGCGAAGGTATGTTGACGGTGATTCTTTGCGAATACGTCAAGTTCCGCGAACGGAAAATTTCCGTGGAGCTTCGCGATTTGGACAGAATTCCTGCGGAAACTTTGGAGCTTCGCGATAGGTGCTGACGTGGCGTTTACTTCGCGCGGAATGTTCGAGGGTCGGTGGAATCGCCTATAAATAGAGGCCGACCCCCTCAAGAGAAACAGATAGAATCTCAGAGAAAGTCCTTTGCTCTCGGTTCGCAAAGGTCACTCGCGAAGGCCGTTTTGCTTCGCGAGAGTTGAGCTTCGCGGCGGCTATCCGAGCTCCGCGAAATGGTTGTGCCCTGCGTTGGCTCATCGAGCTTCGCGAAAAGGCAGGAGCTTCGCGGTGACTTACCCAGCTCTGCAAAAACTGTTCACCCCGCGTTGGGTCAGTAAGCTTCGCGTTTTGGTAGGAGCTTCGCGATAGCAAAGCATGGCGAAGACTTGAGCATCGCGAGAGTGCATTGCGATTGAGCTTCGCGAAAAGGCAGGGGCTCTGCTCAGAATTTTCTTGAGATTTCCAGTGGACAGGGGTAAGAGGAGTATTCATCAGTTGTGAGATTTGGACTTCAATAGAGCATCTACATACATCAGAGGATGCATTATTATGCAATGATGAAGGAGACCTTCACGTCTATAAACTGAGTGAGACTTCACCAACGGCAGTGAGCCAGGGGGAGTCAACGGGAGTGACCCGAGGGACGCAGTGAGCTATCCCTGAACAATTGTAAAGGCAGTGAGCCTGGGACAGAGTGTCTGTACCCGAACATTTGTATCCGCAGCTAGTGAAGCATAGTGGATTTAGGTACGACCGGCAACCTGTCGGCGTATGCTCCTTGTACGTAGCCCTTAGTGGTGAACCAAGTAAAAAGGGTGGTGTCTTCTCTGTGATTGTTTATGTTTGCTTTCTAATCTCTATCATCTTACAGGTTCAACAAGTTCCTACCAACGTGGGAACAAGATCCATCTCATTAAAAGAAAAAGTGGTCACCCTGATTCACCCCTCCCCTCTCAGGGTGTCCCGGGGTCCTTCAAGTATTACATACAAAACATTATTATCATATCTCATGAGATATTAATCTTTACCAAATGCATTTCATAGATATATAGGTCACACACCTCTCATAGTGAAATCCTACATACATGTTCCCCAAGTTCATAAAAAATCATATCATAACACATAAAATAAAATGGGTATTATAAAAAAGTAATATTATCATATCCCATTGAAAAATATATAGGTTTCATAATAATTACGTCAAAATAATAACATGTTAATGAAAAATAGATTTTATTGACATTTAACCCATGATAGTGAAAAGGATTTCATAAACCAAAATATCGTGAAAGAGAACAAGATTTCATAAACAGAAAACCTATGAAAGTGAAAAAAGTTTCATAAAGACCATGAAAATAAGAATAACCTATTCATATAAAGGATATTAATGCAACCATTTGATCAATTCCAATAATTATTATAATCAATAGATTTCACATTAGATAGAAAATAATTTTGAAATATATTTAAAAACATTCTTTAGGAAAATATCCATTTCTTATTTGAAAAGGTATTTCAAATAAATAAAACATTTTCGATAAGACTTTTCCTTGGAAAAACTTTGAAAATTATAAATAAGACTGGAAATAATTTGAAAACAATTTTCCTTAAATAATTTTTTTAATAACATTGAAACCATTATACAAACATTTTTCTTTGAAATGGGTTTGAAAACATATAAATAATTATTGAAAATTATTGAAAATTTTTTTCTTGAAAATACATAGAAAATTTAAAAATAATGACTAAAAAGGTTTTGAAATTTATTTCCATTTAAAACTTATAAAATAATATTTGAAAAGGTTTTAAAAACCATTTTCCATGTGAAATTATAAATGATGTTTGAAAATGTTTAGAAAACCATGTTTCAGAAAAATATATAAAAATGTATGAAATGGTATTGAATTCCATTTTTCATGAAAATTCTTTTTTAATTTTTTTTAAGTAAATAACCTTTATATATAAAAAGATAGCATTAAATTATTGACTGTGGATAAATTTATACATGTAGTACATTGTAAAAAACATTCCTTTTGCACGGAAAAAGGGACACAATATTGCCTCATTCAGAAAGTGGAAAGAATATTTCATTGAAAACATTCATAAAATTCAAAAAGTGTGAAAATTAATTTTAATTATCATATAATAATAGTACAGTATTCTTTGAAAATCATTTTAGAATTAATTCTTTTGAACAATTATTTATTTCCGACCAAAGAGATGGTAATGTTGGGATTTCATAAAAACTCATTCATAACTATCATATGTACCAAAGAGTAAAAAATTGTAAAAATACATGAATATACAGTTTATAACCATAATATGAGAGAATTATTTAATTTATTGAGATATGTAAAATAATAATTCAAAAAAGTACTTATAAATGTTAAGAATCTTGAAATATGGTGAGACGGTATCAATAAACTCTTATAACTTGGTAACATGGGATTAAACACTACATTTAACAATATATAATTAGGTGAAGCTTAAAATATCATAAAAATAAGGTGATTCATTATAAAACATGTATACTGGATGTATATACACCTAAAAAAGTGTTTTGATTCATGAAAAATGAGTCTAAATGAATGTAAATTGGGGAAAAACATTTTTACCGATTTAGTATATTTTGAAACATAAACCCCATGAATGAAATTTCCTAAATATTATAATTAAATACCCATATATTTATGTATATGATAAATAGAATACAATCATGGAAATTAATTACACAACAGGAAATGAAATATTTAACAACATAACATTTATCAAAAGAGAATAAAAAGGGAGATTAAAATCCCTTTACATTATGTATTGACACTCTTGTACGCATTCAAACAACATATATAATAAATATAAATTTGTTATAAAAATTTTAAATAAATATATTATGATAACTAATACCATATATTGTTTTATCACTACTTTATATTAAATTTGTTTAACAATCCTACTTCAAGGATTCATTTTTGGCAATATTCCCATTATTATTCACATCTGTCAAATTGTGTTATATCATCGATATTTACACATTATATGATGATTACCATAATTTAAAACATTGTATAAATCTAATTTGTGTAAATTATATGTGTATTATAATAATCTATATAATATATAAATATTAAATAGAATACATCATTCATGTAGATGGTAGTCCATACATATGAATGAACTGTATTTTTTTAATTATCATGTTGATAAAATGAAAGTAAAATGAACATAGACATATATGTACATGTTATTTATAATTTATATTTTTTATGTCATAATTATCATATTGATTCACTAAAACCATTATTAATACAATCTGTGTGGTGTGTGAATGAATCATGTCACTTTGAGAGGGGTGGTAGTGCACACTTTCTAAATCAAAATTATCGTATTATCACAAAATGAAAAGTTAAAAGTTACATTTTATAAAAAGGAATATATATGAATAAAGAAAATATTAAATTTAATATGTTAAATATATAATAAAATTTTCTTTAATAATGACCTCCATAGTTGGTGGTATTGGATAAATGAAAAATCATAATTTTTTGGGGGGTAGTTCGCCATACACACAAATTGTATTCCCGTTACCCATTAGATGGAGGTGAGTATATACTATTGTTTAACCATTTACAAGTCAAAAATACTAAAATATGTTGGATACTTATGGTGATATATTGGAAAATAATAAATGATTTTTGATCTAGTGGGGAATGAAAATAAAATAAAGGTCTTGAGAGAATATGTTACCTTTTAATCATGTAACTCCTTTGGCATTGTGTGAAAAAAATTCCATAGATTACCTTATACCCAAGGGAATGATACTAAAATGATGGGAGGATTTAAGCTAAGTGTATTGGGTTTTTATTTTCCTATAATTAGTTGTTTTAGTTTTACGAAGAAGTGGGAGAGGTGGTGGCCATTTTAGTGAAGGAAAATAACTCACTAGGAAGTTATAGAAAAACGTTTGGTGTAAACATGTCATTTACTAAAACAAGTAAAACCCAACAAACATAAATCAATAATTGATGTATTTATGACGAAATAGGGACATAAAATGGGATTTGGACACGTTTATTGGTCAGTATGGACATTAATTTTATGTTTTAGTCCCTAATTATGGTTAATTAGGACTTAATCAATATGATTAGTTTTATTCAGTTTTACTGATATTTTAGGTAAATCATTAATTTCATATTATGAGAATAAAACTATTATACTTATTTCAATTTTTATGTTGGTTTTAGAAATTAAAATCATAGAATTGGGAAAATTAAGGTTAATTCTAATCCTGTATATGGGGTTAAATTATGGGTTTTAATGTAAAGAAATTTTCAAAACATAGTAATTTTTTAATAAAATTACAATGTGAAATTGTTTATAATGAGAAACATTGTTTTAATAGATATATAATTGATCTAATTTGACATTAATTCATATTTAATGTATAATTTGAAACTAATTATTATTTAAATATATGGCATTTTTTAACTAAAACAATACAGATTTCAATATTCATAAAAAAATGATGCTTCTCAAGAAAAATCCCAATAATTCACACTAGGATAATATTTTTGTTATAAATTCTAAAACAAAGATTATTTAATCAATTTTAATTTCTTATAGTGTCTAAAATTTATTTAATACTTTCACATATGGACATGAAAAGTTGTTCATTTGAAAAAATAGTATTATTAAAATATATATAGGCTTTACAAAAAATTATATTTTTCATTATCAGTATGTTTTATTTTTATAAAATAATTATAAATATATTTTAAATGTAGTTATTAATATTAATGTTTTTATGTTTTCATGGTTAGGTAATAACTAACTAATTTAATAAATTATAATATTAAAATGATTTTTCCAAGAAACTCGATATTATATGAAACATACACTATGTCGATGTTCAATGGAAAATGAATTTTCTACTAAGTGATTTGAATGAAATAAATGAAAATTTAATTTATTAGGGTAAAATAGCTTTATGACCATACTAATATTTCTTTTTATATTCAATCGAGTTTCGAATCCAAATATAATTAATTGGTAACCAATGAATTCATATTATATTGTATAAAAAATATATTTTTATAAATTAGTTAATACTCATTATAAAATTTAAAATAATGTCCCAGATTTTTATTATTATATTATATAATCATATTTTATATTAAACCTCTATATTTTTTGTTATGCTAGGAATCGATGAAATTCATTATTGTGTATAATGAAAGAGGACTTTTGTATTCCATGTGGAGGATGACAAAAATTATATTGTGTGTAGTACATGATTAACATGTTGTTGTGTATTAGATAAGACAAACATAATTCAATGATATAAAATAAACAATCATTAATTTGTCATAAAATTAAAAATATCAAAAAGGTAAAATTAAATACAAAACGAGTTCATAAAATTGTGGAGAGTTACACTCTACCCTCTAAAAATGAATCTTTCACTGAAAATTTATGTGGATAATGAAAATTTTAATACATGAACATTTCTTTCATTGAAACCCGTATCATAAAAATGAATAATAACACTTCATTTAGAAATGAAAATTTGAAACTATAACAGTTATTGAAAGTAACATATAACTAGGTTTCCATTTATGAGAACATATATTGGGTGTGAATATTTGACCTATAAGAAAAGAATAAATATTTAGACTGATTGATTGATTTCATCACTAAAAAAAGTGAATGATCATAGAAAATATGAGGGCCTCAAAGAAATAAATATGTGATGATTTAAAAAGTCATTGGTTCAACAATAATTTCTGTATTTGGAAACCAAATTTTCTATTTTGATTATTATCTTATCATTGAGTAATTATCATATTGATCATGAATATAACAAAACATTCATTCTTTGTTTTTGATATTGTCTATATCAATTAATCTATTTCATCAATAATTGGTTTTCTCAAAATTAACTTCTTTCCCCAATAAACTAAAATAATATTTTAGAATATATTAAGGAAGTTAAAAGAATTAAAAAAATTACCATTTATCTATAACTATTCTTAAGAAATAAAAATGGCTTATACATTAATATCTAAATAAGGAAACTAACACATCTATTTCTTCAAAAAAATCATAAAAAAATTATTTATAAACTAGGAAATTGCATAGGATCGTGGTAGGCATGAAAACCATATTTTCTATCAACCATGGGTTCAACACTCACCACCTTGTCAGACTTGATTGGTTGTCACCCGACATAAATGTGTTTCTTCCTAAAACCACAGTAAAAAAATTTCCAAATCTAATTTTATGGGAATCCTTGATATATGGTTAATAAATATATACCATTTTTCCACGATTTTCAATATAAATTCAACACATAAATGCATCTTCTGAAGATTAACATAAAATATTCATGAATAGATAACATTATAGCCCATTCTAATGATCCATATTAAATGATTTAGGAAAAAACTAATGAATTCATCTTAACACTGTTCCCCCATATTTCAAAATGTAACACTTATGTGTCACATTCCAAACAAGTGAATAAAATTATTGTATTTTACCTTGAAAATGGTAATAACCTTAATTACCACAAATGATTTTGTAAAACATGAATTCTTCTTTATTTTGAAATATCATGGATATATTCCGTAAATAAAAAAGACATGTAAGATTAATCAATGATGGTATAACCCATATATTAATAAGTCATTTCTTAATTCCATGGTAATCGTAACCAACCAGTTTACTTATTCATAATCACATTTTATTAACATAATGAACATAGTATGGGCTAACATCCCTTGGTAAAAATTCCACATTATCATTAAATCACTCCACCAATACATCGTGAACATTAAAAATAAACAAGAAAATATAGATAGAAAAACATGATTAGTTATTCCATTGTATATTTCATCATTCGTATAAGATAATTTTTGAATCTAAATACTTATAAACTTTGGTTATTACAATTCATTTTTTTGACATTAACAAGGATACCTCATCCTATTACACAATACTCATTTCCTTTTACATTTAATATATAGTATAATCATAATAAATAATTAATCCATTACATATACCACCTTGTTGATCCTATTTAGAATATTATCTCTTGGGAAATTGAGTTGAATAATGAACATTTATTCAACTTATAAAACACCTAACATTCAATGATGCATTCGAGATGACAATATTTGCATCCATTCCATTAACCTGACTCTTAATTTTTCTATAATAGTCACTTCATTTGTGTCCTAATTTTACATAGTCAAAACATATTCATGTTACATTAAGACATTAACATAGGTTATTTTTCAACATTCTTGAGATAATGAAAAATTAATCTTCATTCCTCCATTGCCTCTATTACCTGAAATCCCAATGTACTCCTTTTCTATCTTCCTTGGTGAGTCTGATAGTTGGATAAGGAACACATTGTTAATCATGTTCACTGAAAACTGATTAGGAATATTGGCATCATATTTTACTCTAGTGATCATCCAACATGACCACTCATGGGAAAATCTTCCATCACATTCAACATTAATCACGTTCTATCCGGTTCCCACCATATAATTAGACCAAAATAACAGTGTCAGCAATACTTATCAAAGTAGAAAACCAGATAGTCATGAAGAGATTTAATTTTTGGATTTTGAAATAATGAAATAATCTTTATTATCTAAAACCCTAGGATCATCCTATGTTACTCATAGCCAATTTATATCTAAATATATCATGGAGAGTTTGTAAACATCCCATTAATATCCATTGATAGTGTTAAGTCAGGTGGGCAGTATGGATCATTGGAATATACCTGATTACCTAGAGTTAGACCTAGAATATATTTCATTAGTTTTTACCCCAAGGTATATCTATTCTAGAGCCACATCCACATCTAGTATCATACCAAGGATGTATTTCTTGGGAACCACTCACTATACCCTTTACTAAAATTCAATGATATTTTCCTAAATGTTGAATCATCATTATACTTACACTTATAGATATAGAATAATTTTATTTGGATGGGTTGGATAACAAAAATAAAATAAATGACTTGAGATAATATGTTACCTCTTAATCGGGTAACTCTTTTTGGTTTCTACCAAAAGGATACCATGGATTCTGATATTCCCAAGGGAATGAATGTAGGAGTAAGGGAGGACTTATAGGATGTTTATTATTTGATTCGTGGACAAAAATAATATATTTGATAGGGGTGAATAATTTGGTGATGTGGCAGCATTTTATTGCATAGGAAATATACTCACTTGAAAATTTTTAAATCAAATTCAGTGTGAAAATTTTATTTACAAACAAAGACATAAAAACCAAAATTGATAAATAATTTAAGGATTTTCCTAACTATGGATAGCCAATGGGGTTTTTAAAAGTTCTTGGGTCATTTAGACCCTTACTTTCATGGTTTAGTCTCTAATTAAGTTTAATATGACCTTAATCAATGTGATTAATTATAGATACTTTACCTAATATTTTTAGTAAAAAACTAATTTGATGATATTATAATATAAATATTATATGGATTAAAAATTTTTATGATGGTTTATTGAAATTCAATTCAAATTAGAGAAAAAATAAATATTAATGTTTATCCTACAAATGTGATAAAATGGTGGGTTTTTTAAGAAGAGAAATGTTCTAAAGATTGTTATGTTTTTATATTTAATTAAGACCTAAATATTAGTAATAGATGTATAATTGAAATAATAAAACCTTAAAAACTTTAGGAATAAATTAATATTAATAATTATTTAAACACCATTCTAGTTTTCAACTAAAATGCACTTGTTTTCACAGTTCTTTAAAAATAGATATTTCTCATAAAAATACAAAAAATTAACCATAGTATAATTTAGACATTATATTTTAAAAAATAATTTATTTAATCAAACTAAATTTCTAAATTTTTCTAAAATTAATTTTATTTTTTTTCACAAATGGACATGGAAATCAGTTCATTTGAGATAATAATAATTTTTAAAACTTATAAAGGATTTATTAAAAATTAAAATTATCATTATAAGTATATTTTATTTACATAAAACCACTATAAAAATATTTTCGAAGTAGTTATTACTATTTATTTTATAACGTTTTAATGGAATGATTGAAACTAACTTGTCTAAATAATTTTAACAATAAAATGATGTTTCATAGAATCTTAGTATTGCCTGAAATGTATGAAAAATTATTGATACAGGAGAATGGTATTTTATAATTAGTGAATTTATATAAATAAATTAAAATATAATTTATTAATGTTAATCATTTTTTTGAAAATAATATTATTTTGGTTTATATTTAATTAGGTTTTATGTTCATTTATATTTAATTGGTAACCTTTCAATACATATTATGTTTTATAAAACATATATTTTAATAAATTAGTTAATACTATTAATAATATATAATTTAAAATCAACGTTTTATATTATTATTTTATATAATAATATTTTAATTATTGTTTTTTGTTCGATAGACCTCGATCTATGGTGTTACACAAGTCATCATGGAAATTCATAATTCCATATAATTCAAGAAACCCATAGTGTTTTACATAGAGTCGGCCAATGTTTTTATTGTGAATATTTAACTTGGTTTTTTAAATAAATCATTCTAAACATATTATTTTAATAAAAAATTATCTATCTTTTATGTTTTATGAAATAAAATAATGGAAATATTAATTCAATTTTTTTTAAAAAAATATCGATGTGTTACAAACCAATTTGAAATGGAATTTTTACCATTATTGGAAAATAAATAATATTTCAAAAATTATGAATTAAACAACACAAAAATATCTATTTCAACTTTTCCAAATTATAAAATAAATGATACAATATAATTAATGAAATATAAGGAATAATAATATCGTATCTAACATGATATAGGTTTTTAATTATTTTAATAATTAATATAATTTTATTATTCTGCATGATATAAGTCATATTCATATTGATACTTGTGAAGAAGGACAAATAATTTAAAACAAAAATTAATATTTTTGAGGATTAATTTACAACTATATCCCATTGATATTATTAATTCATTAAATAATATTTATTACTTTTAATTAAATTTATTCATATTTTGTATTTTTTATCAATGATTTTTTTATAAATGTTTAAATTTATTTTTTTAAATTTTTTCCATACTATCCACTATGTTTTTATTAATTTGTTAAAATATTGTTTTTTATTTTTTAACTATTGATTAAATTTTCCCACCACCGTGAATATTCTTAATTAGGAAGATTTATATTTATATTTTATGTATTTTTATAGTAACTTAAACACAAATTTAAAATTTGATTAGTTTTTTAAGATATTTATAAAAGAAAATGATATTTACATTTTCTAGGGTCTATGTATGATGATATGGTTTTATAAAATATTTTTCAATAAATCAATTTTATTTCTTTGATATATTTCATTATATGAAACTCTGAGTTTAAATAAACTGCGATATATAATTAAAATGATATTATGTAAAAGTTATATTTCATATAATGGATTTATAGGCATGAATAGGAAAAATGAAATTATGTAACACATTTTGTTACATATGTATATAATTAATTATTTGGTTATGAATTAATTACAAATTAAAAGAATAATAATTTGATTGTAAAATTTATGTTTTTTTGAAAAACTGTTTTTATGTTTCAAATTTTTGTTATCTTAATAAATTAATGTATTCCCTACATGTTAATTATTTTAACTATATATATATATTAGAAATATGATCAAATATGTTATCATACTTTCAATATTGTTTTGACACTAGATATCAATAAATCACATTTTATTCTTGAAAATATATTTTTCATTAAATTGGTTTTGTCGGGTTTTTTATTCTAATTTTAATATTAATTTCCACCAAATATAGAAATTTAATTTTTTTAATTGTTTTAATATTTGGAATTTGGAGTTTAAAATTTGGTAAATATGTCACTTTTATTTTTAGATATTTTGAGTAGTAACAATATAAAAATTATTAACACGATAAAGGGTAAATCAGGTTAATCTTGGTTCAAACTAAGTGATAAAGCCATAATATTCATTGAATTTTTTGAACAATGTAGTCATTTACAATTTTTTCCAAAAATGTGAAAAGAATTTTTGGTTTTAGATTATATGGAATGAATAAAGTTTTACACCACTATGATTACTCAATACTATGAAGATAAAGTTGTTGAATCGAATGAATGTCTTTAAACAATTCTTATACTGATTTTATAAACCATAATTAATTTCCTTAAAAATTATTATTCCTTAAATAATATAATTATCCTCTAATAGGAATTTTAATAGAAAATAATCTTTTATGAATGGAATAAATAGTGATTTCTCTTAGTGAAAATTTACAATAGACTGATTTAAATTTCATGTACATCAGTTGGAAGATCATAAATTCCATGATGACAAATTATAAATTCTTAATGTAAAAATATAACTATATCTGAACTGATCAATTTCTATCATAACTATAATAAGTATTTTTGGATATATGTAGGCCTTTTTATTAAAAATTATTAAATTAATCATAAAAATATATTCTATTTTTTTAGATAAAAAATATTTTATTTCAAATGAAAGAAAATCATTTACACCATAATGGTGTAAAAACATACAAGAATTCGATGATAATACTTTGGTATAATGAAATAAAATTCTCCTACGTCATTGAAACAACCTTTATGATTCACTGAATATGACCATTATAGATTTCACTATATATATATATATGTGTGTGTGTGTGTGTGTGTTATACATTAGAAGGATGAATATTTTTCACCACTATCTATTAAGAGTTTCTATAAACAAGTTTTAATATAATTTTAAATTGAATGTTATTTATTGTAACCATTTCAGATCCTTTTTTCAAGACAACCATGAAAGGATTATTTGTACATACGTAAATACTTTTTATCTTCTATAAATTTATGTTTGAGGTAGGTAATTGAGGGATTTGAGGGACAGGAGGATTATATTTTGTTTGATCATGATGATCAATGGCTTTGAGGTATTGGATGAACGTGCATTGTTATTATATTATTGATATGTTGTTTCCTTATATAAGAAAAATATGATTAATAGTAAGATGAATCCATGGATACTTAATGTTTATAATGAGGTTATAAAGTTTAGTATCTTTATTTTATAAACATCCATTCACCCCCTTTGGAAGTAATTTTAGTAATTATATGATCATAAATTCCGTAACAAATATTTTTATAACGGATTTTCATGTTTAAATTTTTATAATAATTTTACACTAACCTATTAGTCGAGAAGCGTATTTCTTGTTTTTATAAATAATGTGAGTTTCAATGTTTGAACTCAAGAATATAGGAACCCTATAAGACTGTTAATTTATTATAGGGTTGACAATGAGTGTTGGAAGGATTGAATGAATTGTTTTTCATCAACCCTCTACCGATAATTTTTCCATCCTTAATGGAAAATTTGTTATTACAAAAAATATGTTTCTGACCAAAGAAATTAAATAAAATTATTAATATAAATTTAATTAAACATCTTGACATATGTGATTACATTCAATTAGTAAACGTATATACAGTCATATTTTTTATAGATTGGCTACATGGGGTATATTGATAAATTTGAATGTAACTCACATCACTAAAAACAATGTTATTTTGACTAAAAGATATATTATCAAATATTATTATCATAAATTAATCTTTCAATATAGGGTATTTGTTGAAAATATGAATTAGATATTTATGATTATTTTAAATAACTTATAATATTAGTTTGATAAAGATGCCACTAATGAAATTTGGGTTGATAAGATTATTGAGATTATTCCAGGAGAATGGGAATCTAAAACAACATCCCATTATTATAAAAATAAACTAAATTCTTGAGGTCACGTTATATTATTGGAACACTCATTTATTATGAGGTTATATTTTAGGTAGATACTGAAATTATGAAAGTGAATAAAGGAGTATATTTTACTTCTACATCATTAATTTCATAGAAATTAAAATCATAAGAAAAAATTACTAAATTTTATAAAAAGAAGAAATTCAATATTGAGACTAAAATATGTACCTATAATTAATTATAGAGTTAAATATCCCATATATCTATAAGAATGAATAAGATAGTCGTAATGATATTTTTTTCAAATAATTACAAGAAAAATTTAAAATTCTTAAATGACGAGAGTGATTCATCTGAGATAATATTTTGTTTAAGAAATTGTCACGGTCACATTAGGAAATATTATCCAAAAACATATAATACAGGTTAATAGGTATAGAAACATGAATATGTTATACAATTAAATGGAAACAATAGTAATTTTTACAATTTTTAAAAAATTATTAGTTAAATCAAATGGACATTTGTTTCCATAATCAAATTCAGAAGATCAGTAATTTTTTCATGGATACGATATCTACTAAAACCATATCAAAACATTAATTAAACTAAAATAATCATGATTATCAATATTATAATGATTTTTTTTGTTAAAAACATTTAAAATCTTGTACTTATTAATATCAAAATATATTACCAAGTTCTAATTACATTTCAACGTTTTCTAAATTATTAGGAAAACTGAATAGGTAAATTTAATTATAATATAAATTTTATAAGGTATATATATTAAAAAAATCAGGATTTAAAAACATTTACAAGGAGCTTCAGATCAATAATAAGTGGTAGATAATAAAACTAGTTATAATTTGACATATTATAATTAAGATTTAGTTTTTTAAATAATTTATGAAATTTAATGTTAGAATAAATTACTATAAAAGTTACCTATAGAAAGAATTGTTCTAATAGAATTTATAGAAAATTAAGAAATAATAGATTTATTTCCATGAATGGTTTTAAAAATAAAATATCATTTAAAAAATAATTACATTATTCTAAAAAGGTATTGATTTTATAAAAAGTGTAAATGTGATGAAAATTTTAAAAATATTGGTTCTCTAAAAATAGGTACATTACATGGTTATCATAAATACTATTTTTCTAAGTGACATTAATTTTTAATATATTGATCAGATTGATTGATGTATATTCAACAAATTCTTTTATCTAATGATGTTGGATCCAAGCATGATTTGGGTATTGAAATTCTAGTGTTTTTAATTTCAAATAATTTTGAGGATTACCAATATAAAAAATTCCAAGATCATGGATAGTGGATTTTCTGATCACACAAGTAAACCAAGAAGTTTTTTAGTATGATTATCATGATGAATTGTTGGAAAGATACTTTTACTAAATATTTACAATGTAAAACCTATAGTATATTTATTATTATTTTTATTGAAAAACATTAATTTGATTTTTTTTTAAATTTAGAACATCCTACCTTGTATAATAACATTATATGATAAATGATACCTTGAGAACATCAGGTATAAAAACATTCATGTTCTATATTTTTATTGTAATTTTTTTTTCATTCTTTTGACAGGCCTGAGAAAATGCATAAACATAACATAAAATGCTATAGGATCCAAGATATACCTTGAAATAGTGAAATTAATGATATATCTAGGTTAGGGAACATACCGTTAGGACACTATATTTTTAGTACATTAAAAAAACTCTTTAAAAGGAATAGTTTTAGATCTTATAGATATTGTGTTAAATTCATCAAATGTTTGTGATCCTTTTAAATTAAATATAATATATACCCATTTTATAATTCTCTTATTAATGATTCAACATATAATACATTATTTTTAGTATTAATTGACTTATTTTACTTTGATAAAATTTGATGTATTTTTGGAAAATACTATGTATATGTTTTAGTTTATGAATACAATATATATATATATATATATATATGTAAGTATCTATTATATCAGCCAAAAATATTAATATTTTTCTTAGATTTAATAATTATGTATCTCATGATAAAAATACGAATAATATACCTTTTTTAACTATTCATATTAATCATTATTTAAAATTAGATAATTCTATATTTTAATATTTTTTTAATAAATAATATTATAAATATTTTTTCTCCGTCTAGAAACCCATAGTAAAATGGTGTATTTGATGGATAAAATAAAATTTTCTTGGAGACTACCCAAATAATATTGAGTAAATATTGAATTGCTAAATATTTTTTAATAGATGAAATTAGAAAAACCTAATATACTATAAATTGTGTTATACTTTTAATATCTAATAATAAATGTCCTACTTAATTATGGACATACAGAAAAAAAATTCTTACCTTAGAGTTATTGAATGTTATGTATTAATCCTTAATAATAAATATATCTTATATAAATATGATCAAAAATATGATTAAGGAATATTTTATGGTTATTATAAAATTATTATGTTTTTTATAGGTTCATAAAAAATATAAATAATGTTGATGAGACATAGACAATAAATTTTATGAACCTGATACTATTGTTTCCAAAAATATCATCCAAAATATTTAAATGTAATTTAAAAAACAGATTTTTTACCCATGTTAGAAAATACATTATTTTATATCATTACAAAATAACATTTTTTCATGTTATACTTCTATATGAAATTCAACTTGTTGATGATGAACACGTTTTTGCAAACCCATAGAATCTGTTAATCCTTAGGAATCAAACTACTGATATAGTGGGTGGTAATGTAGATGAATATGTTATAACTATAAATTCAGTAATTTTTAATGACTAAAATGTAACATTTTTATATTAATTTTATCCAAAGATACTTAATGATGATTTATTTTGTGAATATTGGATAAAATATATAAATGATTAACTCACAAGAATTTTTAAAGAATCATGTTTGGAATATTGTTCATCATATTAAAGCTTCACCTCTTAATGGTTTGAAATGGGGTTTTGAAATAAATTTTATTAATATGGATATAGATAATGAAATAAATATGAAATTATTATAATGGTCTATAATGAAGAATATGGTGAAAACAATAAATAAACATATCAATGAGAATCAATAGTTGAAGATACTATTATAGTTATGTAATACCCTTAATTTTTATATTTCGTTATTTTTGAAAATAATGTGAAAGTTATTTTTATTAATCGAAATTAATTCGAGGAAAATTATGTTGACAAAACACCATGTTCTAAAAAAGAACAATATAGAGATTAATTTTCTAGACTAATTATGGAACCTTATGGACATAGGAATTCCCTAAGATCCTGTTATGACTGATTAAATGGATTTTTTACAGATTATTTTTTAAAAGAAGCACTAAATATGACACTATTTGTTAAATATGTTTTTAATGAAACCATATTTTTTGAATTTATATCGGTTATATTATTTGTGGCTCCACTGGAAAAATATTTTACTCATTATTTTTATGATCTTAAGAAAACAATTTTTTATACTAGAATGATGTGTGAATTAACCTTTTTCTTTTTTAAAAAAATTATTACAAAAATAAGTAATTTCTACATATTAAAAATAATTATATAAAAATATTAATAAAATTTACAGTTATTTAAGTAATAAATTCATAAGTACTCCCATAGAATCCTAATAAATTATGGATATTTGAGAATCAAGGAGACAATTTGTTCAAAATAATTTTACTAGAAATATTGGTAGTTTAATTTTCATTTTATCTAGTCATCTATACATAATGTCCTTTTATTATTATGTGAAATATTTCATGAAAATACAAATGATTAATTTATTAAATATGAGGATTTAATTTTTAATTTTTTAAGGGAACTATAGATTATGGAATATTTTATTAATGAACAAATTATATTGATTTAATATTTTTTCAAAATCTGATTTTGATTGATAGAAAATAGATAGAAATTGTACATATATAAATTTTTTGGAGAGGATTTGGTTTATTGGTTTGTATGAATCAATAATATATAGAAAATTCCTCAAAAAAGTATATTATTTTGTGTCTGGATGATTTTTTTTACATATAGATTCAATATAACAAACACTCAACAAGTTTGACACAAGTTTTTTTGAAACCAATTTTTTGGTAACAAAAGTTCCACAACCTTAAGTAAAATCACATTAAATCACTTATGAGTTAAGAATATATATATAATTCCCACATTTCTATCTACATCACAAACCAAAATAAGATTTAAATAGGTGTTGATATTTTAAAAAAAAACCCTTAAATTATTATATATCTGAATAAATTAAATAAAATATTGTTCTAGTCAATATAAAATAATCATTTACATCTAATTATTTTTTTAGTCATCTCTTGGATGTTGCTGAGCATCGCGAAAAGTGGATTTCCAGGAAGATGGTCATTTTATATGGCAGGGGCATGAGTTTCACGAAGATGGGATGCATGGACTGGATTTCGTGAAGACCATAAGAATGGAGGCGGTGAGGCTTCGCGATTACGTCAAGCTTCGCGAATGGCAGAGATTGGCGAGCTTTGCGGCGGAGAAGGGATTCACAAGGAAGCTTCGCGAGGGAGCTTCGAGGCGAAGGCACGAACGAATGTTGGGCTTCGCGAGGGAGCCTCGTGGCGAACCGTGAAGGTAAGTTGACGGTGATTCTTCGCGAATACGTCAAGCTCCGCGAACGGAAAATTTCCATGGAGCTTCGCGATTTGGACAGAATTCCGGCGGAAACTTTGGAGCTTCGCGATAGGTGCTGACGTGGCGTTGACTTTGCGCGGAAAGTTCTAGGGTCGGTGGAATCACTTATAAATAGAGGTCGACCCCCTCAAGAGAAGCATAGAGAATCTCAGAGAAGGTCCTTTTCTCTCAGTTCGCAAAGGTCACTCACGAAGGCCGTTTTGCTTCGCGAGAGTTGAGCTTCGCGGCGGCTATCCGAGCTCCGCAAAAAGGATGTGCCCCGCGTTGGCTCATCGAGCTTCGCGAAGAGGCAGGAGCTTCGCGGCGACTTACCCAGCTCCGCGAAAACAGTTCACCCCGCGTTGGGTCAGTAAGCTTCGCGTTTTGGCAGGAGCTTCGCGATAGCCAAGCATTGCGAAGACTTGAGCATCGCGAGAGTGCATTGTGATTGAGCTTCGCGAAAAGGCAGGGGCTCTGCTCAGAATTTTCTTGAGATTTCCAGTGGACAGGGGTAAGAGGAGTATTCATCAGTTGTGAGATTTGGACTTAAATAGAGCATCTACATACATCAGAGGATGCATTATTATGCAATGATGAAGGAGACCTTCACGTCTATAAACTGAGTGAGACTTCACCAACGGCTGTGAGCCAGGGGGAGTCAACAGGAGTGACCCGAGGGACGCAGTGAGCTATCCCTGAACAATTGTAAAGGCAGTGAGCCTGGGACAGAGTGTCTGTACCCGAACATTTGTATCCGCAGCTAGTGAAGCATAGTGGATTTAGGTACAACCGGCAACCTGTCGGTGTATGCTCCATGGACGTAGCCCTTAGTGGTGAACCAAGTAAAAAGGGTGGTGTCTTCTCTGTGCCTGTTTATGTTCGCTTTCTAATCTCTATCATCTTACAGGTTCAACAAGTTCTTACCAACGTGGGAACAAGATCCATCTCATTAAAAGAAAAAGTGGTCACCCTGATTCACCCCTCCCCTCTCAGGGTGTCCCGGGGTCCTTCAAGTGGTATCAGAGGGAGGTTGCTCGTGTTGATTCTGATTGTTTTTTTTCTTCATGGAAAACACGGTCAATGTCAGGGGAGTTCCTCAATTCGATGGAAGCAATTTCCAGATCTGGAAGAACAGAATGAGATCTCATCTGAGATCTCTTGGAATGGAAGTTCTCTTTTCTACTTTGCAAGGAATACAAGTCACTGATCCAACAGGCCTTACTATGACTGAAACAGACAGGAAACTTCTTGATGCAGATGCTAAAGCACAAAATGCACTCACTACAGCCCTTTCTGATCAGATCTACCTAATGGTGATCAATTGCACCTCAGCAAAATCCATGTGGGATAAACTTGAGAATATTTATGAAGGTGATAGCAAAGTGAAGGAGGCGAAACTTTAAGTGCTGCACAATCGGTTTGATGATCTGAAGATGCATCCAGACGAGAATGCAGACTCTTTCTTCAATCGAATTACTGAAGTGGTTGGAGCTATTCGGGGTCTAGGCGAAGAAATAAAATACATTGATATTGTAAAGAAAATATTGAGAAGACTTCCACCTTTGTATAATGCGAAGGTGTCAGCCCTTGAGGAAAGAGATCTTTCCAAACTTTCTCTAGATGATCTACTGAGCAGTTTGGTAGCATATGAAATGAGAGTCAAACCTGAAGATGCCACGACTCGAGTGAGCAAGGAAATGGCATTCAAGGCCATGGATAAACTGAAAATCTCAAAGGATAGTAGCGGTGAAGATGAAGAAGAAAAAGAAATTCTTTCTCTCATTGCAAAGAATTTCCAAAAGGGGAAAGGGAAATTCAAAGGGAAGTTACCTCTCGCATGTTTCCGTTGTGGAAAAGTTGGGCACATTTCCTCTCAGTGCTTGAGGAATACCAATGATGATGAAAGTGAAGATGAAAACTTCAAGAAGCCTCAGAGAAGGTTCTTCAAAAAGGGAGACTTCAAATCTACTATGAAAATGAAAAGGAAGAGTTTTGTCTGTGAAGAGGAAAAAGATGATATTGAATTCTGTGATGAAGAAGAACCAGAATTCAAAAAAGGGAACCATGCTTCTATGATGGCTACTATTGAAAAGTTAGAAGATACTGATGGAGAAAAACAATTAAGAACTTGTGTAGATCCTGAGGTGCAACTTAAAGATGCAGTTAGTAAGCTTAAGATTAAATGTAATAGCTGTAATAAGTGGAAATCAATTGTAGAAGAATCAACTGAATATGTTGATCAACTTGAGGCTGAAATTGAATGACTGGAAGAATTTGTGAAGGTACAGTCGAAAATAATTGAAAGCAATGATGATGTAGTTGATCTGAAGCTGAGAATAGAAGAGCAGGCAAAGGTCATCAATGACCTCACATCCAGACTGGATGAAAAATCACAGACTGCTGAGGGTCTTGAGGAGGAAGTAGTTACTCTAAGGAGTAAACTGGAGACTGAATCAGTTCCAAAATAATCGAGGAAGAAAATACAGTTTGGAAGATTCTCAGATGCAGAGTTACATGAAAGAGCCAAGTGTGGTTCAGATGGGGTTGAAAAAATCTTGAGTGATCAAAGACCCGCTTGCATGGGAAAGAGTGTAATTGGCTGTGAGGCTGAGACATCAATTGCTGGAAGTGAAAAGATCCAAAAGAAAGATAAGACGAAAGTTGAACATGGTGAAACGTTACCTAAAGTTCCAAAAAGGGAATCCCCAATCCAAACTAAAAGGAGACCTGAAAATCATCCTCAAACATTCAGAAATGACAGACAATCTTTCTATTCTCCCAGGAAGAGGGTATAAGGAGAAATTCAAGTGAGAAGAAATTTCCTCTCATGAAGTGTCAGTTCTGTGGCTATCTAGGCCATACCATGTCTTATTGTGAAGAGGCAAGAAGCTATTTTAATGGAGAAGATATAGATGCTCAACAAAGGAGAACAATTTCATATCCTAATTCTTATAGAAGAAATAATTTCTATGGATATTGTTTTCGTTGTTCTAACTTTGGTCATAAGGCCGCTAATTGCAGGCAGAGAAGGGACATGGACACCTCATACCGAAGTTCAAGACAATTCAAGTCTCATCAGCAAGATAGAATTGCTCTCTCAAATAGGTTCTCACCTCTCAAAGAAGACTTTGACTATGAAGAACCCGGATATGCGGAAGAGATATTTGAAAGGCCATCAGTTCTATTGACTCAATCTAATGTCTCATGGAAGGAAAGGAAGAAGATTGAGAAATCCAACCTTGCAGAGGTGGACCTGAAAGCTACAAATAACAACAGTACCTGGATTCTGGATAGCGGTTGTTCATCTCATATGAAAGGTGATGTCGGCCTACTAACGAACATCATAAAGAATGTTGATGGTACTGTAAGATTTGGTAATGATGGGGCTCTGAAAATCAAGGGGAGTGGAAGTACAAAATTAGCTAATGGAGAACTAAAGAAGACTGAAGTCCTTTACGTAGATGGCCTACGTCATAATCTCCTCAGCGTGAGTCAACTCTGTGACTCAGGACTTATAGTCACTTTTAATCAGAAAGGCTGCACTATCAAGGGAAAAACTGGAAATTCACTTATGAAGGGATGCAGAACAGAAGGCAACTTGTATCAGGTTGATAGTGAAGAAAATGTATGTTACATGACTGTTGAAGAAGAAACCAATTTGTGGCATCGGAGATTGGGACACATCAATCAACAAGACATGGAGAAAATATCAAAATTGAGAATTGTTATGGACATTCCCAACCTGAAGCGTGAGCGTGAAAAATATTGTGATGCTTGTATTCGTGGGAAGCTGGTCTGCAGTTCATATCGGCCAAAGAAGAAAAGAGCGTCTCACCTTCTTGATCTGATTCATACAGATGTTTGTGGGCCAATAAATGTTGCCAGAACTCATGGAGAAAGGTACTTTGTCCTTTTCATAGATGATTACAGTAGAATGGCATGTGTGATAGTCATTCATAGGAAATGATAAGTCCTTGACTGCATGAAAACATATCGGCGAATCGCCAAGAATGATACTGGACGAACAATCAAAGTGTTGCGATCTGACAATGGAGGAGAATACACGTCCATTGAATTTGAGAACTATCTGGAGAAAGATGGGATACAACATGAGGTAGCTGCTGTGAGAACTCCACAAGAAAATGGAGTTGTTGAACGTAGGAATCGACAGGTGAACAACATGGCACGAACTATGCTGATTGAGAGTCGTATTCCACGACATTACTGGAAAAAGGTTGTTCAAGCTGCAGTGTACATTCAGAATCGAACAGGACTTTATATGGGTGAGACGAAGACACCATATGAATTTTGGCATGGACGGAAGCCCTCTCTAAAATACTTTCGTGTATTTGGAAGTAAACGCTTCATCAGGAACAAAGAAAGAAATCAAGGGAAATATGGCGACAATGCAGATGAAGGAATTTTCCTCGGTTACTCAATGAACAGCAAAGCCTACAAATTTTTCAACAAGCGTTTGGGAAGGATTGTGGAAAGCAATGATGTTAAGATAATTTAAGAGAAAACCAAAAATTCTTCAAGGAAGTCATATGATGATGTGATAGAAAGTCCGGAAGAATGTGAACGTGAAGAAAATACAAATGCAGAAATAGAGGATGTTGTTCAAAACACTCAGTAGTCACATCATGATGTTGACTCAGAAGAAGAATCTGAAGCAGAAACTATGGATGAAGAGAATACTACTGAACCTCACAGGAGAAATCGAAGAGCTGAGATTGATCCATCTAATATAATTGGAGACAGGAGTGCACCAACTCAAACAAGAAGGATGAGGAATACCACGCAATCTGCATTTCTATCCGTTGCAGATCCATCCTCATTCGAAGAAACTGCAAAAGATAAATCTTGGGTGAAAGCCATGAATGATGAATTAGATCAGATTGATAAGAATCAAACATGGGATCTTGTCCAGAGACCCAAAGGTCACAATGTGATTGGTACCAAATGGATCTTCAAAAATAAGTTTGATGAGCATGGAAGTGTCATCAGAAACAAGGCACGACTGGTATGTAAAGGATATTCCCAGATTGAAGGCATTGATGTTGAAGAAACCTTCGCTCCAGTGGCTAGACTGGAGTCAATCAGGCTTTTCCTTGCCATGGCACTCCAAAGAGGATATAAAGTATTTCAAATTGATGTCAAGACAACATTCTTGAATGGTGTACTTGAAGAAGAAGTCTATATTGAACAACCAGTGGGCATTGTTTTGGGTACTGATGAATCAAAGGTCTGCAAACTGAAGAAAGCTCTATATGGTTTAAAGCAGGAACCACGGGCATGGTACTCAAGGCTGGACTCATATCTCAAGAAGTTAGAATTCAAAAGAGGAGGAGTTGATCACAATCTCTATGTGAAGAATTCTCCAAAAGATCAATTCATGGTTCTTGTCTACGTTGATGATATCATATTTGGTGGCAGCAGGCAGAAATCAGTGAGTGAATTTTCCAACCACATGAAATCAGAATTTGAAATGTCTATGATTGGGGAGGTCACATATTTCTTGGGGCTTCAAGTGATTCAAAAGAAGTAATACACTTTCATTTCTCAGGAAAAATATGCAAGAGAGTTGCTGAAGAAGTTCAATATGCAAGACTCCAAACCAATGTCAACTCCGATTGCAGTTGGAACTAAACTTGGAAAGCATGAGGATGGGAACTCTGTTGATCCCACCATGTTCAGGAGGATCATTGGAATCCTACTGTACCTGACAGCGACAAGGCCAGACATTGTCTTTGCAACGTGCCTTGTGGCCCTCTTTCAGAGTAATCCAAAGGAGGAACATATGACAGTAGTAAAAAGAATCATGAGGTACATTCAAGGTACAAAAAACATCGGGTTATTTTTTTCTGCAGGCAGGGACAGTGAATTATCAGCGTTTTCTGATGCTGACTGGGCTGGTGATGTAGTAGACAGAAAGTCCACTAGTGGTGCAGCTTTCTATATTGGGCAGAAATGTGTTGGCTAGTTGAGCAAGAAACAAGAATGTACTTCTCTTAGTACTGCTGAAGCTGAGTATATATCTGCCACAAAGGCATGCACTCAACTGCTATGGATGAAGCAGCAATTAACTGATATTGGCGATGAGGTGACACAACCAATGGTGATTTACTGTGACAATAAGAGCGCAATTGATCTTACGAAGAATCCTGTTCAGCATTCTCGTACAAAACACATTGAAATCAGGTATCACTTTATCAAAGAGAAAGTTGAGCAATGCGTGATTAGATTGGAGCATGTGGGAACAGATGAGCAAGTGGCAGATATCCTGACAAAGCCATTGTCAACAGTTGTGTTTGAGAAACATCGGTTGAACCTCGGTGTTCGACCACCTCCCAGTGCATAAGGAAGTTATGGAATCCCCCTCTCCCCATTTTCTAAACGTTTTAATCTGTTTATGGAATTGATGCAGGTTTATGGGGGAGCTACTCTCCAGGGGGAGTATGGTTTGAGCTGAACGTGAAAAATTTACTGGTCTTTGGGTTTATTGTCAATGGGGGAGAAAGGAGAAGGAATAAATTCAGGCAACTTCTGTGGTAAGAATAATGAGAAGGCAAACAGTGGAACCCAATTCACGCCCCTCTTGTTTTCTACACCGAGCACTGCTCACATAGAAAGGAGAAGGAATAAATTCAGGCAAATTCTGTGATAAGAATAATGAGAAGGGGCAACTTCTATGATAAGAATAATGATAAGGCAAATAGTGGAACCCAATTCACGCCCCTCTTGTTTTCTACACCGAGCACTGCTCACGTAGACTTAGAGTGTTGGCTGGGTTGATTCCTGTGTTTCTTGGTTTTCACATAGATGGAGATCTATTGAATTTTTCTTCTGATTGCCAAAAAACCCAAAGGGGGAGATTGTTGGAACCATGGTCTTCTATGCTTGTTTTGGAGTGTGGTTTATGTTTGTTGTCAATCATCAATGGATGTTTGGATCATGTAACAGCAAAGAATCATACCGTTCAAGCAGACAACAGTTTTGAAGGTGGCGCTGTTTCCCAGTGTTTGCCAAATTTTGGGGCTCCAAAATCTGGATGTTGTTGAGCATCGCGAAAAGTGGATTTCCAGGAAGATGATCATTTTATATGGCAGGGGCATGAGTTTCGCGAAGATGGGATGCATGGACTGGATTTCGCGAAGACCATAAGAATGGAGGCGGTGAGGCTTCGCGATTACGTCAAGCTTCGCGAACGGCAGAGATTGGCGAGCATTGCGGCGGAGAAGGGCTTCACGAGGAAGCTTAGCGAGGGAGCTTCGCAGAAAAGCCACGAAGGAATGTTGGGCTTCGCGAGGGAGCCTCGCGGTGAACCGCGAAGGTAAGTTGACGGTGATTCTTCGCGAATACGTCAAGCTCCGCGAATGGAAAATTTCCGTGGAGCTTCGTGATTTGGAAAGAATTCCGGCGGAAACTTTGGAGCTTCGCGATAGGTGCTGACGTGGCGTTGACTTCATGCGGAAAGTTCGAGGGTCAGTGGAATCGCCTATAAATAGAGGCTGACCCCCTCAAGAAAAGCAGAGAGAATCTCAGAGAAATTCCTTTGCTCTCGGTTCGCAAAGGTCACTCGCGAAGGCCGTTTTGCTTCGCGAGAGTTGAGCTTCGCGGCGGCTATCCGAGCTCCGTGAAATGGTTGTGCCCCGCATTGGCTCATCGAGCTTCGCGAAGAGGCAGGATCTTTGCGGCGACATACCCAGCTCCGCGAAAACAGTTCACCCCACGTTGGGTCAGTAAGATTCGCGTTTTGGCAGGAGCTTCGCGATAGCCAAGCATTGCGAAGACTTGAGCATTGCGAGAGTGCATTGCGATTGATATTCGCCAAAAGGCAGGGGCTCTACTCAGAATTTGCTTGAGATTTCCAGTGGACAGGGGTAAGAGGAGTATTCATCAGTTGTGAGATTTGGACTTCAATAGAGCATCTACATACATCAGAGGATGCATTATTATGCAATGATGAAGGATACCTTCACGTCTATAAACTGATTGAGACTTCACCAATGGCAGTGAGCCAGGGAGAGTCAACGGGAGTGACCCGAGGGACGTAGTGAGCTATTCCTGAACAATTGTAAAGGCAGTGAGCCTGGGACAGAGTGTCTGTACCCGAACATTTGTATCCGCAGCTATTGAAGCATAGTGGATTTAGGTACGACCGGAAACCTGTCGGCGTATGCTCCTTGGACGTAGCCCTTAGTGGTGAACCAAGTAAAAAGGGTGGTGTCTTCTCTGTGCTTGTTTATGTTTGATTTCTAATCTCTATCATCTTACAGGTTCAACAAGTTCCTACCAATGTGGGAACAAGATCCATCTCATTAAAAGAAAAAGTGGTCACCCTGATTCACCCCTCCCCTCTCAGGGTGTCCCGGGGTCCTTCAAGTGGTATCAGAGGGAGGTTTCTCGTGTTGATTCTGATTGTTTTTTTTTCGTCATGGAAAACACGGTCAATGTCAGGGGAGTTCCTCAATTCGATGGAAGCAATTTCCAGATCTGGAAGAACAGAATGAGATCTTATCTGAGATCTCTTGGAATGGAAGTTCTCTTTTCTACTGTGCAAGGAATACAAGTCACTGATCCAACAGGCCTTGTTATGACTGAAACAGACAGGAAACCTCTTGATGTAGATGCTAAAGCACAAAATGCACTCACTGCAGCCCTTTTTGATCAGATCTACCTAAAGGTGATGAATTTCACCTCAGCAAAATCCATGTGGGATAAACTTGAGAATATTTATGAAGGTGATAGAAAAGTGATGGAGGCGAAACTTCAAGTGCTGCACAATCGGTTTGATGATCTGAAGATGCATCCAGACGAGAATGCAGACTCTTTCTTCAATCGAATTACTGAAGTGGTTGGAGCTATTCGGGGTCTAGGCGAAAAAATAAAAGACATTGATATTGTAAAGAAAATATTGAGAAGACATCCACCTTTGTATAATGCGATGGTGTCAGCCTTTGAGGAAAGAGATCTTTCCAAACTTTCTCTAGATGATCTACTGAGCAGTTTGGTAGCATATGAAATGAGAGTCAAACCTGAAGATGCCACGACTCGAGTGAGCAAGGAATTGGCATTCAAGGCCATGGATAAACTGAAAATCTCAAAGGATAGTAGCGGTGAAGATGACGAAGAAAAAGAAATTCTTTCTCTCATTGCAAAGAAGTTCCAAAAGGGGAAAGGGAAATTCAAAGGGAAGTTACCTCTCGCATGTTTCCGTTGTGGAAAAGTTGGGCACATTTCCTCTCAGTGCTTGAGGAATACCAATGATGATGAAAGTGAAGATGAAAACTTCAAGAAGCCTCAGAGAAGGTTCTTCAAAAAGGGAGACTTCAAATCTGGTAAGAAAATGCAAGGGAAGAGTTTTGTCTGTGAAGAGGAAGAAGATGATAATGAATTCTGTGATGAAGAAGAACCAGAATTCAAAAATGGGAACCATGCTTCTATGATGGCTACTGTTGAAAAGTCAGAAGATACTGATGGAGAAAAACAATTAAGAACTTGTGTAGATCCTGAGGTGCAACTTAAGGATGCAGTTAGCAAGCTTAAGATTAAATGTAAGAGCTGCAATAAGTGGAAATCAATTGTAGAAGAATCAACTGAATATGTTGATCAACTTGAGGCTGAAATTGAACAACTAGAAGAATTTGTGAACGTACAGTCTAAAATAATTGAAAGCAATGATGATGTAGTTGATCTGAAGCTGAGAATTGAAGAGCAGGCAAAGGTCATAAATGACCTCATATCCAGACTGGATGAAAAATCCCAGACTGCTGAGGGTCTTGAGGAGGATGTAGTTACTCTAAGGAGTAAACTGGAGACTGAATCAGTTCCAAAAGAATCAAGGAAGAAAATAAAGTTTGGAAGATTCTCAGATGCAGAATTACTTGCATGAGCCAAGTGTGGTTCAGATGGGGTTGAAAAAATCTTGTGTGATCAAAGACCCTCTTGCATGGGAAAGAGTGGAATTGGCTGTGAGGCTGAGACATCAATTGCTGGAAGTGAAAAGATCCAAAAGAAAGATAAGACGAAAGTTGAACATGTTGAAACACTACCTAAAGTTCCAATAAGGGAATCCCCAATCCAAACTAAAAGGAGACCTGAAAATCATCCTCAATCATTCAGAAATGACAGACAATCTTTCTATTCTCCCAATGAAGAGGGTATAAGGAGAATTCAAGTGAGAAGAAATTTCCTCTCATGAAGTGTCAGTTCTGTGGCTATCTAGGCCATACCATGTCTTATTGTGAAGAGGCAAGAAGCTATCTGAATGGAGAAGATATAGATGCTCAACAAAGGAGAACAATTTCATATCCTAATTCTTATAGAAGTAATAATTTCTATGGATATTGTTTTCGTTGTTCTAACTTTGGTCATAAGGCCGCTAATTGCAGGCAGAGAAGGGACATGGACACCTCATACCGAAGTTCAAGACAAGTCAAGTCTCATCAGCAAGATAGCGTTTCTCTTTCAAATAGGTTCTCACCTCTCAAAGAAGACTTTGACTATGAAGAACCCGGATATGCGGAAGAGATATTTGACAGGCCATCAGTTCTATTGACTCAATCTAATGTCTCATGGATGGAAAGGAAGAAGATTGAGAAATCCAACCTTGTAGAGGTGGCCCTCAAAGCTACAAAGAACAACAGTACCTGTATTCTGGATAGCGGTTGTTCATCTCATATGACAGGTAATGCCGGCCTACTAACGAACATCATAAAGAATGTTGATGGTACTGTAAGATTTGGTAATGATGGGGCTCTGAAAACAAGGGGAGTGGAAGTACAAAATTAGGTAATGGAGAACTAAAGAAGACTGAAGTCCTTTACGTAGATGGCCTACGTCATAATCTCCTCAACGTGAGTCATCTCTGTGACTCAGGACTTATAGTCACTTTTAATCAGAAAGGCTGCACTATCAAGGGAAAAACTGGAAATTCACTTATGAAGGGATGCAGAACAGAAGGCACCTTCTATCAGGTTTATAGTGAAGAAAATGTATGTTACATGACTGTTGAAGAAGAAAACAATTTGTGGCATCGGAGATTGGGACACATCAATCAACAAGAAATGGAGAAAATATCAAAATTGAGAATTTTCATGGACATTCCCAACCTGAAGCGTGAGCGTGAAAAATCTTGTGATGCTTGTATTCTAGGGAAGCTGGTCTGCAGTTCATATCGGCCAAAGAAGAAAAGAGTGTCTCACCTTCTTGATCTGATTAATACATATGTTTGTGGGCCAATAAATGTTGCCGGAACTCATGGAGAAAGGTACTTTGTCCTTTTCATAGATGATTACAGTAGAATGGCATGTGTGATAGTCATTCATAGGAAACGACAAGTCCTTGACTGCATGAAAACATATCGGCGAATCGCCGAGAATGATACTGGACGAACAATCAAAGTGTTGTGATCTAACAATGGAGGAGAATACACGTCCATTGAATTTGAGAATTATATGGAGAAACATGGGATACAACATGAGGTAGCTGCTGTGAGAACTCCACAACAAAATGGAGTTGTTGAATGTATGAATCGACAGGTGAACAACATGGCACGAACTATGCTGATTGAGAGTCGTATTCCACGACATTACTGGAAAGAGGCTGTTCAAGCTGCAGTGTACATTCAGAATCGAACAGGACTTTATATGGGTGAGATGAAGACACCATATGAATTGTGGCATGGACGGAAGCTCTCTCTAAAATACTTTCGTGTATTTGGAAGTAAATTCTTCATCAGGAACAAAGAAGGAAATCAAGGGAAATATGGCGACAATGCAGATGAAGGAATTTTCCTCGGTTACTCAATGAACAGCAAAGCCTACAAATGTTTCAACAAGTGTTTGGGAAGGGTTGTGGAAAGAAGTGATGTTAAGATAATTGAAGAGAAAACCAAAAATGCTTCAAGGACGTCATATGATGATGTGATAGAAAGTCAGGAAGAATGTGAACGTGAAGAAAATACAAATGCATAAATATAGGAAGTTGTTCAAAACACTCAGCAGTCAAATCATGATGTTGACTCAGAAGAAGAATCTGAAGCAGAAACTATGGCTGAAGAGAATACTACTGAACCTCACAGGAGAAATCTAAGAGCTGAGATTGATCCATCCAATATAATTGGGGACAAGAGTACACCAACTCAAACAAGAAGGATGAGGAATACCACGCAATATGCATTTCTATCCGTTGTAGAGCCACCCTCATTCGAAGAAGCTGCAAAAGATAAATCTTGGGTGAAAGCCATGAATGATGAATTAGATCAGATTGACAAGAATCAAACATGTGATCTTGTCCAGAGACCCAAAGGTCACAATGTGATTGGTACCAAATGGATCTTCAAAAATAAGTTTGATGAGCATGGAAGTGTCATCAGAAACAAGGCACGACTGGTATGTAAAGGATATTCCCAGATTGAAGGCATTGATGTTGAAGAAACCTTTGCTCCAGTGGCTAGACTGGAGTCAATCAGACTTTTCCTTGCCATGGAACTCCAAAGAGGATATAAAGTATTTCAAATGGATGTCAGGACAGCATTCTTGAATGGTGTACTTGAAGAAGAAGTCTATATTGAACAACCAGTGGGCTTTGTTTTGGGTACTGATGAAACAAAGGTCTGCAAACTGATGAAAGCTCTATATGGTTTAAAGCAGGCACCACGGGCATGGTACTCAAGGCTGGACTCATATCTCAAGAAGTTAGAATTCAAAAGAGGAGGAGTTGATCACAATCTATATGTGAAGAATTCTCTAAAAAATCAATTCATGGTTCTTGTCTACGTTGATGATATCATATTTGGTTGCAGCAGGCAGAAATCAGTGGATGAATTTTCCAACCACATGAAATCAGAATTTGAAATGTCTATGATTGGGGAGCTCACATATTTCATGGGGCTGCAATTGATTCAAAAGAAGGAATACACTTTCATTTCTCAGAAAAAATATGCAAGAGAGTTGCTGAAGAAGTTCAATATGCAAGACTCCAAACCAATGTCAACTCCGATTGCAGTTGGAACTAAACATGGAAAGCATGAGGATGGGAACTCTGTTGATCCCACCATGTTCAGGAGGATCATTGGAAGCCTACTGTACCTGACAGCGACAAGGCCAGACATTGTCTTTGCAACGTGCCTTACGGCCCGCTTTCAAAGTAATCCAAAGGAGGAACATATGACAGTAGTAAAAAGAATCATGAGGTACATTCAAGGTACACAAAACTTCGGGTTATTTGTTGCTGCAGGCAGGGACAGTGAATTATCAGTGTTTTCTGATGCTGACTGGGCTGGTGATGTAGTAGACAGAAAGTCCACTAGTGTTGCAGCTTTCTATATTGGGCAGAAATGTGTTGGCTGGTTGAGCAAGAAACAAGAAAGTACTTCTCTTAGTACTGCTGAAGCTAAGTATATATCTGCCACAAAGGCATGCACTCAACTGCTATGGATGAAGCAGCAATTAACTGATATTGGTGATGAGGTGACGCAACCAATGGTGATTTACTATGACAATAATAGCGCAATTGATCTTACGAAGAATCATGTTCAGCATTCTCGTACAAAACACATTGAAATCAGGTATCACTTTATCAAAGAGAAAGTTGAGCAAAGTGTGATTAGATTGGAGCATGTGGGAAGAGATGAGCAAGTGGCTGATATCCTGACAAAGCCATTGTCAACGGTTGTGTTTGAGAAACATCGGTTGAACCTCGATGTTCGACTACCTCCCAGTGCATAAGGAAGTTATGGAATCACCCTCTCCCCGTTTCCTAAATGTTTTTATCTGTTTATGGAATTGATGCAGGTTTATGGGGGAGCTACTCTCCAGGGGGAGTATGGTTTGAGATGAACGTGAAAAATTTACTGGTCTTTGGGTTTATTGTCAATGGGGGAGAAAGGAGAAGGAATAAATTCAGGCAACTTCTGTGATAAGAATAATGATAAGGGGAAACTTCTGTGATATGAATAATGAGAAGGCAAACAGTGGAACCCAATTCACGCCCCTCTTATTTTCTACACCGAGCACTGCTCACATAGAAAGGAGAAGGAATAAATTCAGGCAACTTCTGTGATAAGAATAATGAGAAGGGGCAACTTCTGTGATAAGAATAATGAGAAGGAAAATAGTGGAACCCAATTCACGCCCCTCTTGTTTTCTACACCGAGCACTGCTCACGTAGACTTAGAGTGTTGGCTGGGTTGATTCCTGTGTTTCTTGGTTTTCACATAGATGGAGATCTATTGAATTTTTCTTCTGATTGCCAACAAACCCAAAGGGGGAGATTGTTGGAACCATGGTCTTCTATGCATGTTTTGGAGTGTGGTTTGTGTTTGTTGTCAATCATCAATGGAAATTTGGATCATGTACCAGCAAAGAGATCATACCGTTCAAGCAGACAACAGTTTTGAAGGTGGCGATGTTTCCCAGTGTTTGCCAAATTTTGGGGGTCCAAAATCCAGATGTTGCTGAGCATCGCGAAAAGTGGATTTCTAGGAAGATGATCATTTTATATGGCAGGGGAATGAGTTTTGAAAAGATGGGATGCATGGACTGGATTTCGCGAAGACCATAAGAATGGATGCGGTGAGGCTTCACGATTACGTCAAGCTTCGCGAACGGCAGAGATTGGCGAGCTTTGCGGCGGAGATGGGCTTCGTGAGGAAGCTTCGCGAGGGAGCTTCGCGGCGAAGGCACGAAGGAATGTTGGGCTTCGCGAGGGAGCCTCGTGGCGAACTGCGAAGGTATGTTGACGGTGATTCTTTGCGAATACGTCAAGTTCCGCGAACGGAAAATTTCCGTGGAGCTTCGCGATTTGGACAGAATTCCTGCGGAAACTTTGGAGCTTCGCGATAGGTGCTGACGTGGCGTTGACTTCGCGCGGAATGTTCGAGGGTCGGTGGAATCGCCTATAAATATAGGCCTACCCCCTCAAGAGAAACAGATAGAATCTCAGAGAAAGTCCTTTGCTCTCGGTTCGCAAAGGTCACTCGCGAAGGCCGTTTTGCTTCGCGAGAGTTGAGCTTCGCGGCGGCTATCCGAGCTCCGCGAAATGGTTGTGCCCTGCGTTGGCTCATCGAGCTTCGCGAAAAGGCAGGAGCTTCGCGGTGACTTACCCAGCTCTGCAAAAACTGTTCACCCCGCGTTGGGTCAGTAAGCTTCGCGTTTTGGTAGGAGCTTCGCGATAGCAAAGCATGGCGAAGACTTGAGCATCGCGAGAGTGCATTGCGATTGAGCTTCGCGAAAAGGCAGGGGCTCTGCTCAGAATTTTCTTGAGATTTCCAGTGGACAGGGGTAAGAGGAGTATTCATCAGTTGTGAGATTTGGACTTCAATAGAGCATCTACATACATCAGAGGATGCATTATTATGCAATGATGAAGGAGACCTTCACGTCTATAAACTGAGTGAGACTTCACCAATGGCAGTGAGCCAGGGGGAGTCAACGGGAGTGACCCGAGGGACGCAGTGAGCTATCCCTGAAAAATTGTAATGGCAGTGAGCCTGGGACAAAGTGTATGTACCCGAACATTTGTATCCGCAGCTAGTGAAGCATAGTGGATTTAGGTACGACCGGCAACCTGTCGGCGTATGCTCCTTGGACGTAGCCCTTAGTGGTGAACCAAGTAAAAATGGTGGTGTCTTCTCTGTGCTTGTTTATGTTTTCTTTCTAATCTCTATCATCTTACAGGTTCAACAAGTTCCTACCAACGTGGGAACAAGATCCACTCATTAAAAGAAAAAGTGGTCACCCTGATTCACCCCTCCCCTCTCAGGGTGTCCCGGGGTCCTTCAAGTATTACATAAAAAACTTTATTATCATATCTCATGAGATATTAATCTTTACCAAATGCATTTCATTGATATATAGGTCACACACCTCTCATAGTGAAATCCTACATACATGTTCCCCAAGTTCATAAAAAATCATATCATAACACATAAAATAAAATGGGTATTATAAAAAACCAATATTATCATATCCCATTGAAAAATATTTAGGTTTCATAATAATTACGTCAAAATAATAACTTGTTAATGAAAAATAGATTTTATTGAAATTTAACCCATGATAGTGAAAACGATTTCATTAACCAAAATATCGTGAAAGAGAACAAGATTTCATAAACAGAAAACCTATGAAAGTGAAAAAAGTTTCATAAAGACCATGAAAATAAGAATAACCTATTCAGATAAAGGATATTAATGCAACCATTTGATCAATTCCAATAATTATTATAATCAATAGATTTCACATTAGATAGAAAATAATTTTGAAATATATTTAAAAACATTCTTTAGGAAAATATCCATTTCTTATTTGAAAAGGTATTTAAAATAAATAAACCATTTTCAAAAATATTTTTCCTTGGAAAAACTTTGAAAATTATAAATAAGACTGGAAATAATTTGAAAAAATTATTCCTTAAATAATTTTATTAATAACATTGAATCCATTATACAAACATTTTTCTTTGAAATGGGTTTGAAAACATATAAATAATTATTGAAAATTATTGAAAATTTTTTTCTTGAAAATACATAGAAAATTTAAAAATAATGACTAAAAAGGTTTTGAAATTTATTTCCATTTAAAACTTATAAAATAATATTTGAAAAGGTTTTAAAAACCATTTTCCATGTGAAATTATAAATGATGTTTGAAAATGTTTAGAAAACCATGTTTCAGAAAAATATATAAAAAAGTATGAAATGGTATTGAACTCCATTTTTCATGAAAATTATTTTTTAATTTTTTTTAAGTAAATAACCATTATATATAAAAAGGTAGCATTAAATTATTGACTGTGGATAAATTTATACATGTAGTACACTGTAAAAAACATTCCTTTTGCACAGAAAAAGGGACACAATATTGCCTCATTCAGAAAGTGGAAAGAATATTTCATTGAAAACATTCATAAAATTCAAAAAGCGTGAAAATTAATTTTAATTATCATATAATAATAGTACAGTATTCTTTGAAAATCATTTTTGAATTAATTATTTTGAACAATCATTTATTTCCGACCAAAGAGATGGTAATGTTGGGATTTCATAAAAACTCATTCATAACTATCATATGTACCAAAGAGTAAAAAATTGTAAAAATACATGAATATACAGTTTATAACTATAATATGAGAGAATTATTTAATTGTAACGCCCCGACCCCAGTTACCCAGAGTCGGTGCATTATTACATAACATTGGCATGATCACAAGAAAGATCAAATCTCGAAAGACCGATTGGTTTAGTAGCCTTGGAAACACTAGATATATTCATAAGTTTTACATTACATCATAAAATTAAAAACTAATACAACAACATAATGTTCCACAATCCACACTATTAACCCCTCATAAAATCCCTGCAGGTCATTCATAACTTATTTCTTCGCATCCTGGGAAAAATAAAACATAGAAAAGGGGTGAGCTCAAATGCCCAGTAAGGATAACAATATAGTAGAACATTCAAAATAAGCATAAACATTTAAGGCAATGCATTACTAAAACAAAAGCCTTTTAAACTTGAACTTCAACATAGTATGGAAAAAGTAAAATGAAATAATGCCATTTACTTATTCACATGGATATTCTACTAATCGAATAATCACATGCAAGAATCAATAACCACTTTCATAATGTTGGAATGCATAATGTCAAACGTTAATTTCATTGTCTAGGCCTCATCCCAAGAGCTAGGGGTTACTTCTAACCGGAACCCAACCCGGAGTGCCTCTAATAACCGGACACCAACCCGGAGTGCCTCTAATAACCGGACACCAACCCGGAGTACCTCTAATAACCGGAGACCAAACCGGAGGGCTTACTTTTACCAGTCCCTAACCTGGAGGGCTTACTTTAACCAGTCCCCAACCTGGAGGGCTTACTTTAACCAGTCCCCAACCTGGAGGGCTTACTTTTACCGGTCCCCAACCCGGAACATACTTGTTCAGCACATTCATCTGAAGAAAAGTTTGAAATATAACATAAACATTCGGATTAAAAATAACTTCTGAAATGTCAACACTTTAAACATAAACCATGAGTGATATAAAAATAGCACATCCACAATCAAACATAACTCATTCGATAAAATATGGAAGATTGTATTGTATCATATTGACCTCAATCAAGAATAATGAAGGATGTTGACATAGATGAAATCAAAATTTTTAAAGAAATATCTCCTTTTACTTTTGAAATCATTTAAAAATAAAACATTTTCTTGAAAATATTCTTATAAGCTTGTAAGGAAAGCTTTGAATATTTTATAACGGCGAAAAATAACCGCACCCGCCGTATAAGTTAAAAAAAACATTCTTACCTTAATTTTGTCGAAAAGTTTAAAAAGGACCTTGTTTTGAAAATGACGGAAAGATTCCTTTATAAACCTCTTCTAAAAAGTCAAATAAGGGTATAAATGACTTTAACCCATATTCTCGTAAATAATAAATATGTTTTGAAATACATTTTGAAGAAACATGAATGTGGATGATAAAGAGATCCCAGTAGATTATTACGTATAAACAACCTCGAATAATGAAGAGATTGTGAAATAACCCTTACCTTGTACTTTTCCTTTGTTGGGGTAGGTTAACCTCCTGTATAATGGTGAAATAATTGTTATTAAATTATACAAGAATCATATTCATTAATATGATATCATATATGATCTTTTAACATTGCTTTATTAATAATATTTTAGTATCATCGTCGTTTCGGGTGATAATCGATTCGTTCTTCTTAAATGTTTGGTTACGTAAGACATGTTTGTAATGGATAGATTATATCTTATTCATAATCAGAATGATATTAACATTATTTTTAACCCTAAAATGAGAATAATACTTGAATGGATATGATGGAGAATGAATCTTATCGCGTTCGTGGAGACGGTAGTCCGTACGTACGCACGAACGCTACTTCCATTTAATTTTTATTTTAAAAGAATCAAATCAAAATGATACATAGGTATATTACTATTACAGTATAATATAATATTTTATATATGTTACTTAAGTTCATTAACACCATCCTTTATACGTTCCATGTGTGGTATGAACGAGTCATATCATTTTAAGGGGGCGGTAGTCCGCACTTCCTCAAATGAAATTATCGTATGTATATACAACATGAAACGAATAATGGTATGAAATAAAATGGAATTACAGAAGATTATATATAAAATATATATCATTAATATCATATTTAATTACAGTGCCATCATAATGGCCACCATGAGAGGTGGTAAGATGTATTTGAACAATCATCGTTTCGTGAGGCGTTAGTTTTCCATCCACAGAAACATTATGTTCATCATCCATTAGATGGAGTTGTGTGTATGTGTAGTTTGAATCCTTTTTATAACAACATCCTAGTATATTGAGGATACTGGTGTTGTTAGAAAAGAAAGGAAATAAAAAGATTTTGGGGGTTGGAGAAGCAAAATAAATGAAATTACTTTAAGAGAAATTGTTACCTTTAATTTAGGTAACTCACTTTGGTTGGAACCAAAGGACTTCTTGAAATGCTTTCTGCCTAAGGGGAAGCTTCTAGGAGGAGGAGAGGGTTGTGGGGAGCTTAGTTGGGCAGAGTTTGGACGAGCCAAGTGGCTTGAGAGGTGTGAGGAAAAGAGAAGGAGGAGTGCCCTTTTATAAGAGGGGTGAGGGGCACCTTTGGAAAAGCTAGAAATATTAATTTATAATAAATTCATATTCGGTTTCCAATGGCTCCAAAGTTCACTAATCAAAGGTTGATGTGGGGATAGGTCGAAAACAACTCATCCAATAGAATTTAGACAGGTTTGGGTACTTATATTAACCTTATCATTAAGTATTAACTCTAAGTTAATTAGTTTCACTTTTACAATGTCTCTTTGTATTTTTATATAATATGGTTAATAAACATACTATATACATCCAAGAGACCCCAAAGTGGTCCATTAATGATTTAACTATCATAATATAAGTCTCTTGGCCTAACCTTAGATTTTTAGTAATTTAATATCAATTAATAATATAATATTTGTTTTAAGAACTCTTTTATGTCAATTTTGACACTATTCAATAGTTGATTTTTGTGAAACTCATAACAGATTGATTACTTCGAACAAAGTCAATTAAATCAATCCTAATATATCATATTATCCTAGAAAATTATTTTAATTCATTAAAAGTTTCATATTATATTTATTTGGGTATTTATAATATCAATTATTTTAATTTTTCACTATTATAGTAATTATTGCATCATCATTGTGTCATAAATAAAATAACTTATTTAATGTCTAAAAATTATAATAAAAATATCATTATGTAGTAAATCTTTTTATCTTTCTAATTAATATTTATAATCGAAAATCCAACATGTATAACCCTATGTAAAAATTGTTCTTCTAAAAGATGTAAGCTTATGCCATTTTTATTTTTATTTAAGCTTTATTAATATAATGTGTCATTATCACTTACAAGTGGATCCATGGGGTCCCAAAATTGACACAAAGATTCCCATGGTCGACCATGTATCAACCAATAGGGTTAAGACATGTTTTAGGGTAATTTAGTATTATTATAATATTATTTTTTTAACCCTTATTTACCGGATTTACCCTTAACCATGGTAAATAAAATATTTACCGCAGTAATTAAAAATGTCTAAAAATAAAAGTTACCTATTTACACAATTTGAACATCCTGATTCCAAATATGGAATCCATTTTCCTAAATTCAAAACACTGAAGTGGCAGAAATTAATTTAAAATTAATTCCCGATGTCAAAACAAAAAGCGTTTTTTAAGAGATAATAACTATCAAAAGATTGACACTCGTTTATGTTCGGTTTTATTGTAAAATTATGTCCAATTACCAACATTATAATAAATGGTAAAAATATATTCTAAATATACTTTAAAACCACTCAAATTCATAATTTATCACTATTAATTATTTTTATTAAAAAAGTTGTTTTTAATTAAAATTTAGTAATTTTCACTATTCATCAAAATATGAAAGTTATCCGAAATGTACCAAAATTTCACCTTAGGCTAAATTCGATATTCCGAATCCAAAAATGAAATCCATTTTCAAATATAATATATATATAATTTCAAAAAGTAGGTATTACTATTCATAACGGCTAGTTTGATCGGTTGAGGTGTGTGTTAAAACTCGACGTTGCGTACAACACACGCTACTGTTTTATTCAAAGGAAAGCGTACCGTGGAAGCTTGGAATGTTTCATTTTAAATTTTTTGATGTCTCCATTTAGTCAAAAAGTTTAAAATATTGTATTTAAAAAGGTTTCACTATCAAAATTTGATAAAAGTGCAATACTGAAAATGAATCTGTTCTAGCATTATGACTAAGAAACTCATAATATGGATTCTAAAATTATAAAGATTATATAAAGTTAAAAATGTAGTTAATGCTATTCATGACCTCTTTTAATGGCTTTTTTTTGGTAAGTCATGGTGCAATTGAACTCGGTGTTGCGTGTAGTGCAAGTTATTGAATTATTTTGAAGAAATAACACACTATGAAATCTTGGGGTGTTACATTCTCCCCTCCTTCAATAAATTGAGTCCTCGCAATTTGAAATTGTTCTTCGAAAATAAAAGGTTGAAAGTAGAAAATATATTTGTGGGAAAACCCACATCGGAAATTGGGTTACTAAAATTTAGTCTTAATATGAGGAAAAGATAAATGAAAGGGTCACCACCAAATTATGATCTCGATTAGGAGAACATTGGTGGCAATTAGAGACATATAATTGGAGGAAAAACGTAAATATTTATAGGTAGTGATTGAGGTCATCAATCACAAACAAGTATAAAATTGAGGTCCTTAAACTCATTAATCTATGATGATTTGAAGTACCATCGGTTCAACAAAATATAGGGTATTAGGATAACACATTTTTGACGTTTCAAAATATCTTAGTTGAAATCCCACACCGAAAAATGAATTAATGGGGCCTCTATTTAAAATAAAGAGTGGAAAGTATGAAGATTACCGAAAATAACACATACTAGGGTTCCATGTAGTAAAATATGTATATGGAAGAGAAATCTAACCATCAATTATCTGATGGAGAGTGGTAGAGAACATGGCTATGAAAAGGCCAAAAATCTCAAAGCCATAAATTTGTGATGATTTAAGGTACCATCTAGGACAACATTTTTGTTCTATGTTTCTTTTATTAATGTTGGGGAATTTATTTATGAGATTGGGTAAGATCATAAGGAGATATACTTACTTTATAATTATAGTTTTATCCTTTAATCAATTTCTACCACAAACTCATCTCTAAAAGATAATAGAATGTAAAAAATTCTATTTACACTATTCGTATAGGGTTCCAAAATAAAAGAATTTATAATTCATCTACGATATCTTTTAAAAAAAACTACATTATTTAATCCAGGACATCTCTTGGGCTAGTGGTAGGTGATACACCCTTGTCACCCTTCGGTTGCGGGTTCAAGTCTCACAGCCTTACCGGAGTGCCTCTAATAACCGGACACCAACCCGGAGTACCTCTAATAACCGGAGACCAAACCAGAGGGCTTACTTTTACCAGTCCCTAACCTGGAGGGCTTACTTTAACCAGTCCCCAACCTGGAGGGCTTACTTTAACCAGTCCCCAACCTGGAGGGCTTACTTTTACCGGTCCCCAACCCGGAACATACTTGTTCAGCACATTCATCTGAAGAAAAGTTTGAAATATAACATAAAAATTCGGATTAAAAATAACTTCTGAAATGTCAACACTTTAAACATAAACCATGAGTGATATAAAAATAGCACATCCACAATCAAACATAACTCATTCGATACAATATGGAAGATTGTATTGTATCATATTGACCTCAATCAAGAATAATGAAGGATGTTGACATAGATGAAATCAAAATTTTTAAATAAATATCTCCTTTTACTTTTGAAATCATTTAAAAATAAAACATTTTCTTGAAAATATTCTTATAATCTTGTAAGGAAAGCTTTGAATATTTTATAACGGCGAAAAATAACCGCACCCGCCGTATAAGTTAAAAAAAACATTCTTACCTTAATTTTGTCGAAAAGGTTAAAAAGGACCTTGTTTTGAAAATGACGGAAAGATTCCTTTATAAACCTCTTATAAAAAGTCAAATAAGGGTATAAATGACTTTAACCCATATTCTCGTAAATAACAAATATGTTTTGAAATACATTTTGAAGAAACATGAATGTGGATGATAAAGAGATCCCAGTAGATTATTACGTATAAACAACCTCGAATAATGAAGAGATTGTGAAATAACCCTTACCTTGTACTTTTCCTTTGTTGGGGTAGGTTAACCTCCTGTATAATGGTGAAATAATTGTTATTAAATTATACAAGAATCATATTCATTAATATGATGTCATATATGATCTTTTAACATTGCTTTATTAATAATATTTTAGTATCATCGTCGTTTCGGGTGATAATCGATTCGTTCTTCTTAAATGTTTGGTTACGTAAGACATGTTTGTAATGGATAGATTATATCTTATTCATAATCAGAATGATATTAACATTATTTTTAACCCTAAAATGAGAATAATACTTGAATGGATATGATGGAGAATGAATCTTATCGCGTTCGTGGAGACGGTAGTCCGTACGTACGCACGAACGCTACTTCCATTTAATTTTTATTTGAAAAGAATCAAATCCAAATGATACATAGGTATATTACTATTACAGTATAATATAATATTTTATATATGTTACTTAAGTTCATTAACACCATCCTTTATACGTTCCATGTGTGGTATGAACGAGTCATATCATTTTAAGGGGGCGGTAGTCCGCACTTCCTCAAATGAAATTATCGTATGTATATACAACATGAAACGAATAATGGTATGAAATAAAATGGAATTACAGAAGATTATATATAAAATATATATCATTAATATCATATTTAATTACAGTGCCATCATAATGGCCACCATGAGAGGTGGTAAGATGTATTTGAACAATCATCGTTTCGTGAGGCATTAGTTTGCCATCCACAGAAACATTATGTTCATCATACATTAGATGGAGTTGTGTGTATGTGTAGTTTGAATCCTTCTTATAACAACATCCTAGTATATTGAGGATACTGGTGTTGTTAGAAAAGAAAGGAAATAAAAAGATTTTGGGGGTTGGAGAAGCAAAATAAATGAAATTACTTTAAGAGAAATTGTTACCTTTAATTTAGGTAACTCACTTTGGTTGGAACCAAAGGACTTCTTGAAATGCTTTCTGCCTAAGGGGAAGCTTCAAGGAGGAGGAGAGGGATGTGGGGAGCTTAGTTGGGCAGAGTTTGGACGAGCCAAGTGGCTTGAGAGGTGTGAGGAAAAGAGAAGGAGGAGTGTCCTTTTATAAGAGGGGTGAGGGGCACCTTTGGAAAAGCTAGAAATATTAATTTATAATAAATTCATATTCGGTTTCCAATGGCTCCAAAGTTGACTATTCAAAGGTTGATGTGGGGATAGGTCGAAAACAACTCATCCAATATAATTTAGACAGGTTTGGGTACTTATATTAACCTTATCATTAAGTATTAACTCTAAGTTAATTAGTTTCACTTTTACAATGTCTCTTTGTATTTTTATATAATATGGTTAATAAACTTACTATATACATCCAAGCGACCCCCAAGTGGTCCATTAATGATTTAACTATCATAATATAAGTCTCTTGGCCGAACCTTAGATTTTTAGTAATTTAATATCAATTAATAATATAATTTTTGTTTTAAGAACTCTTTTATGTCAATTTTGACACTATTCAATAGTTGATTTTTGTGAAACTCATAACAGATTGATTACTTCGAACAAAGTCAATTAAATCAATACTAATATATCATATTATCCTAGAAAATTAGTTTAATTCATTAAAAGTTTCATATTATATTTATTTGGGTATTTATAATATCAATTATTTTAATTTTTCACTATTATAGTAATTACTGCATCATCATTGTGTCATAAATAAAATAACTTATTTAATGTCTAAAAATTATAAATAAAATATAATTATGTAGGAAATCGTTTTATCTTTCTAATGAATATTTATAATCGAAAATCCAACATGTATAACCCTATGTAAAAATTGTTCTTCTAAAAGATGTAAGCTTATGCCATTTTTATTTTTATTTAAGCTTTATTAATATAATGTGTCATTATCACTTACAAGTGGATCCATGGGGTCCCAAAATTGACACAAAGATGCCCATGGTCGACCATGTATCAACCAATAGGGTTAAGACACGTTTTAGGGTAATTTAGTATTATTATAATATTATTTTTTTAACCCTTATTTACCGGATTTACCCTTAACCATGGTAAATAAAATATTTACCGCAGTAATTAAAAATGTCTAAAAATAAAAGTTACCTATTTACACAATTTGAACATCCTGATTCCAAATATGGAATCCATTTTCCTAAATTCAAAACACAGAAGTGGCAGAAATTAATTTAAAATTAATTCCCGCTGTCAAAACAAAAAGCGTTTTTTAAGAGATAATAACTATCAAAAGATTGACACTCGTTTATGTTCGGTTTTATTGTAAAATTATGTCCAATTACCAACATTATATTAAATGGTAAAAATATATTCTAAATATACTTTAAAACCACTCAAATTCATAATTTATCACTATTAATTATTTTGATTAAAAAAGTTGTTTTTAATTAAAATTTAGTAATTTTCACTATTCATCAAAATATGAAAGTTATCCGAAATGTACCAAAATTTCACCTTAGGCTAAATTCGATATTCTGAATACAAAAATGAAATCCATTTTCAAATATAATATATATATAATTTCAAAAAGTAGGTATTACTATTCATAACGGCTAGTTTGATCGGTTGTGGTGTGTGTTAAAACTTGACGTTGCGTACAACACACGCTACTGTTTTATTCAAAGGAAAGCGTACCGTGGAAGCTTCGAATGTTTCATTTTAAATTTTTTGATGTCTCCATTTAGTCAAAAAGTTTAAAATATTTTATTTAAAAAGGTTTCACTATCAAAATTTGATAAAAGTGCAATACTGAAAATGAATCTGTTCTTGCATTATGACTAAGAAACTCATAATATGGATTCTAAAATTATAAAGATTATATAAAGTTAAAAATGTAGTTAATGCTATTCATGACCTCTTTTAATGGCTTTTTTTTGGTAAGTCATGGTGCAATTGAACTCGGTGTTGCGTGTAGTGCAAGTTATTGAATTATTTTGAAGAAATAACACACTATGAAATCTTGGGGTGTTACATTAATTTATTGAGATATGTAGCATAATAATTCATAAAAGTACTTATAAATGTTAAGAATCTTGAAATGTGGTGAGACGGTATCAATAAACTCTTATAACTTGGTATCATGGGATCAAACACTACATTTAAGAATAGATAATTAGGTGAAGCTTAAAATATCATAAAAATAAGGTGATTCATTATAAAACATGTATACTGGATGTATATACACCTAAAAAAGTGTTTTGATTCATGAAAAATGAGTCTAAATGAATGAAAATTGGGGAAAAACATTTTTACCGATTTAGTATATTTTGAAACATAAACCCCATGAATGAAATTTCCTAAATATTATAATTAAATACCCATATATTTATGTATATGATAAATACAATACAATCATGGAAATTAATTAGACAACAGGAAATGAAATATTTAACAACATAACATTTATCAAAAGAGAATAAAAAGGGAGATTAAAATCCCTTTACATTATGTATTGACACTCTTGTACGCATTCAAACAACATATATAATAAATATAAATTTGTTATAAAAATTTTAAATAACTATATTATGATAACTAATACCATATATTGTTTTATCACTACTTTATATTAAATTTGTTTAACAATCCTACTTCAAGGATTCATTTTTGGCAATATTCCCATTATTATTCACATCTGTCAAATTGTGTTATATCATCGATATTTACACATTATATGATGATTACCATAATTTAAAACATGGTATAAATCTAATTTGTTTAATTTATATGTGTATTATAATAATCTATATAATATATAAATATTAAACAGAATACATCATTCATGTGGATGGTAGTCCATACATATGAATGAACTGTATTTTTTTAATTATCATGTTGATAAAATGAAAGTAAAATAAACATAGACATATATATACATGTAATTTATAATTTATATTTTTTATGTCATAATTATCATATTGATTCACTAAAACCATTATTAATACAATCTGTGTGGTGTGTGAATGAATCATGTCACTTTGAGAGGGGTGGTAGTGCACACTTTCTAAATCAAAATTATCGTATTATCACAAAATGAAAAGTTAAAAGATACATTTTATAAAAAGGAATATATATGAATAAAGAAAATATTAAATTTAATATGTTAAATATATAATACAATTTTCTTTAATAATGACCTCCATAGTAGGTGGTATTGGATAAATGAAAAATCATAATTTTTTGGGGGGTAGTTCGCCATACACACAAATTGTATTCTCGTTACCCATTAGATGGAGGTGAGTATATATTATTGTTTAACCATTTACAAGTCAGAAATACTAAAATATGTTGGATACTTATGGTGATATATTGGAAAATAATAAATGTTTTTTGATCTAGTGGGGAATGAAAATAAAATAAAGGTCTTGAGAGAATATGTTACCTTTTAATCATGTAACTCCTTTGGCACTGTGTGAAAAAAATTCCATAGATTACCTTATACCCAAGGGAATGATCCTAAAATGTTGGGAGGATTTAAGATAAGTGTATTTGGTTTTTATTTTCCTATAATCAGTTGTTTTAGTTTTACGAAGAAGTGGGAGAGGTGGTGGCCATTTTAGCGAAGGAAAATAAATCACTAGGAAGTTATAGAAAAAAGTTTGGTGTAAACATGTCATTTCCTAAAACAAGTAAAACCCAACAAACATAAATCAATAATTGATGTATTTATGACGAAATAGGGACATAAAATGGGATTTGGACACGTTTATTGGTCAGTATGGACATTAATTTTATGTTTTAGTCCCTAATTATGCTTAATTAGGACTTAATCAATATGATTAGTTTTATTCATTTTTACTGATATTTTAGGTAAATCATTAATTTGATATTATGAGAATAAAACTATTATACTTATTTCAATTTTTATGTTGGTTTTAGAAATTAAAATCATAGAATTGGGAAAATTAAGGTTAATTCTAATCCTGTATATGGGGTTAAATTATGGGTTTTAATGTAAAGAAATTATCAAAACATAGTAATTTTTTAATAAAATTACAATGTGAAATTGTTTATAATGAGAAACATTGTTTTAATAGATATATAATTGATCTAATTTGACATTAAATCATATTTAATGTATAATTTCAAACTAATTATTATTTAAATATATGGCATTTTTTAACTAAAACAATGTAGATTTCAATATTCATCAAAAAATGATGCTTCTCAAGAAAAATGCCAATAATTCACACTAGGATAATATTTTTGTTATAAATTCTAAAACAAAGATTATTTAATCAATTTTAATTTCTTATAGTGTCTAAAATTTATTTAATACTTTCACATATGGACATGAAAAGTTGTTCATTTGAAAAAATAGTATTATTAAAATATATACAGGCTTTACAAAAAATTATATTTTTCATTATCAGTATGTTTTATTTTTATAAAATAATTATAAATATATTTTAAATATAGTTATTAATATTAATGTTTTTATGTTTTCATGGTTAGGTAATAACTAACTAATTTAATTAATTATAATATTAAAATGATTTTTCCATGAAACTCGATATTATATGAAACATACACTATGTCGATGTTCAATGGAAAATGAATTTTCTACTATGTGATTTGAATGAAATAAATGAAAATTTAATTTATTAGGGTAAAATAGCTTTATGACCATACTAATATTTCTTTTTATATTCAATCGAGTTTCTAATCCAAATATAATTAATTGGTAACCAATGAATTCATATTATATTGTATAAAAAATATATTTTTATAAATTAGTTAATACTCATTATAAAATTTAAATTAATGTCCCAGATTTTTATTATTATATTATATAATCATATTTTATATTAAACCTCTATATTTTTTGTTATGCTAGGAATCGATGAAATTCATTATTGCATATAATGAAAGAGGGATTTTGTATTCCATGTGGAGGACGACAAAGATTATATTGTGTGTAGTACATGATTAATATGTTGTTGTGTATTAGATAAGACAAACATAATTCAATGATATAAAATAAACAATCATTAATTAGTCAAAAAATTAAAAATATCAAAAAGGTAAAGTTAAATCCAAAACGAGTTCATAAAATTGTGGAGAGTTACACTCTACCCCCTAAAAATGAATCTTTCCCTGAAAATTTATGTGGATAATGAAAATTTTAATACATGAACATTTCATTCATTGAAACCCGTATCATAAAAATGAATAATAACACTTCATTTAGAAATGAAAATTTGAAACTATAACAGTTATTGAAAGTAACATATAACTAGGTTTCCATTTATGAGAACATATATTGGGTGTGAATATTTAACCTATGAGAAAAGAATAAATATTTAGACTGATTGATTGATTTCATCACTAAAAAAAGTGAATGATCATAGAAAATATGAGGTCCTCAATGAAATAAATATGTGATGATTTAAAAAGTCATTGGTTCAACAATAATTTCTGTATTTGGAAACCAAATTTTCCATTTTGATTATTTTCTTATCATTGAGTAATTATCATATTGATCATGAATACAACAAAATATTCATTCTTTGTTTTTGATATTGTCTATATCAATTAATCTATTTCATTAATAATTGGTTTTACCAAAATTAACTTCTTTCCCCAATAAACTAAAATAATATTTTAGAATATATTAAGGAAGTTAAAAGAATTAAAAAAATTACCATTTATCTATAACTATTCTTAAGAAATAAAAATGGCTTATACATTAATATCTAAATAGAGAAAGTAACACTTCTATTTCTTCAAAAAAATCATAAAAAAAATTATTTATAAACTAGGAAATTGCATAGGCTTGTGGTAGGCATGAAACCCATATTTTCTATCAACCATGGGTTCAACACTCACCACCTTGTCAGACTTGATTGGTTGTCACCCGACATAAATGTGTTTCTTCCTAAAACCACAGTAAAAAAATTACCAAAACTAATTTTATGGGAATCCTTGATATATGGTTAATAAATATATACAATTTTTCCACGATTTTCAATATAAATTCAACACATAAATGCATCTTCTGAAGATTAACATAAAATATTCATGAATAGATAACATTAGAGCCCATTCTAATGATCCATATTAAATGATTTAGGAAAAAACTAATGAAATCATCTTAACACTGTTCCCCCATATTTCAAAAAGTAACACTTATGTGTCACATTCCAAACAAGTGAATAAAATTATTGTATTTTACCTTGAAAATGGTAATAACCTTAATTACCACAAATGATTTTGTAAAACATGAATTCTTCTTTATTTTGACATATCATGGATATATTCCGTAAATAAAAAAGACATGTAAGATTAATCAATGATGGTATAACCCATATATTAATAAGTCATTTCTTAATTCCATGGTAATCGTAACCAACCAGTTTACTTATTCATAATCATTTTTTATTAACATAATGAACATAGTATGGGCTAACATCCCTTGGTAAAAATTCCACATTATCATTAAATCACTCCACCAATACATCGTGAACATTAAAAATAAACAAGAAAATATAGATAGAAAAACATGATTAGTTATTCCATTGTATATTTCATCATTCGTATAAGATAAGTTTTAAATCTAAATAATTATAAACTTTGGTTATTACAATTCATTTTTTTGACATTAACAAGGATACCTCATCCTATTACACAATACTCATTTCCATTTACATTTAATATATAGTATAATCATAATAAATAATTAATCCATTACATATACCACCTTGTTGATCCTATTTAGAGTATTATCTCTTGGGAAATTGAGTTGAATAATGAACATTTATTCAACTTATAAAACACCTAACATTCAATGATGCATTCGAGATGACAATATTTGCATCCATTCCATTAACCTGACTCTTAATTTTTCTATAATAGTCACTTCATTTGTGTCTTAATTTTACATAGTCAAAACATATTCATGTTACATTAAGACATTAACTTAGGTTATTTTTCAACATTCTTGAGATAATGAAAAATTAATCTTCATTCCTCCATTGTCTCTATTACCTGAAATTTCAATGTACTCCTTCTTAATCTTCCTTGGTGAGTCTGATAGTTGGATAAGGAACACATTGTTAATCATGTTCACTGAAAACTGATTAGGAATATTGACATCATATTTTACTCTAGTGATCATCCAACATGACCACTCATGGGAAAATCGTCCATCACATTCAACATTAATCACGTTCTATCCGGTTCCCACCATATAATTAGACCAAAATAACAGTGTCAGCAATACTTATCAAAGTAGAAAACCAGATAGTCATGAAGAGATTTAATTTTTGGATTTTGAAATAATGAAATAATCGTTATTATCTAAAACCCTAGGATCATCCTATGTTACTCATAGCCAATTTATATCTAAATATTTCATGGAGAGTTTGTAAATATCCCATTAATATCCCTTGATAGTGTTAAGTCAGGTGGGCAGTATGGATCATTGGAATATACCTGATTACCTAGAGTTAGACCTAGAATATATTTCATTAGTTTTTACCCCAAGGTATATCTATTCTAGAGCCACATCCACCTCTAGTATCATACCAAGGATGTATTTCTAGGGAACCACTCACTATACCCTTTACTAAAATTCAATGATATTTTCCTAAATGTTGAATCATCATTATACTTACACTTATAGATATAGAATAATTTTATTTGGATGGGTTGGATAACAAAAATAAAATAAATGACTTGAGATAATATGTTACCTCTTAATCGGGTAACTCCTTTTGGTTTCTACCAAAAGGATACCATGGATTCTGATATTCCCAAGGGAATGAATGTAGGAGTAAGGGAGGACTTATAGGATGATTATTATTTGATTCATGGACAAAAATAATATATTTTATAGGGGTGAATAATTTGGTGATGTGGCAGCATTTTATTGCATAGGAAATATACTCACTTGAAAATTTTTAAATCAAATTCAGTGTGAAAATTTTATTTACAAACAAAGACATAAAAAACCAAAATTGATAAATAATTTAAGGATTTTCCTAACTATGGATAGCCAATGGGGTTTTTAAAAGTTCTTGGGTCATTTAGACCCTTACTTTCATGGTTTAGTCTCTAATTAAGCTTAATATGACCTTAATCAATGTGATTAATTATAGATACTTTACCTAATATTTTTTGTAAAAAACTAATTTCAAGATATTATAATATAAATATTATATGGATTAAAAATTTTTATGATGGTTTATTGAAATTCAATTCAAATTAGAGAAAAAATAAATATTAATGTTTATCCTACAAATGTGATAAAATGGTGGGTTTTTAAAGCAGAGAAATGTTCTAAAGATTGTTATGTTTTTATATTTAATTAAGACCTAAATATTAGTAATAGATGTATAATTGAAATAATAAAACCTTAAAAACTTAAGGAATAAATTAATATTAATAATTATTTAAACACCATTCTAGTTTTCAATTAAAATGCACTTGTTTTCACAGTTCTTTAAAAATAGATATTTCTCATAAAAATACAAAAAATTAACCATAGGATAATTTAGACATTATATTTTAAAAAATACTTTATTTAATCAAACTAAATTTCTAAATTTTTCTAAAATTAATTTTATTTTTTTTTTCACAAATGGACATGGAAATCAGTTCATTTGAGATAATAATAATTTTTAAAACTTATAAAGGATTTATTCAAAATTAAAATTATCATTATAAGTATATTTTATTTACATAAAACCACTATAAAAATATTTTCGAAGTAGTTATTACTATTTATTTTATAAGGTTTTTATGGAATGATTGAAACTAACTTGTCTAAATAATTTTAACAATAAAATGATGTTTCATAGAATCTTAGTATTGCCTGAAATGTATGAAAAATTATTGATACATGAGAATGGTATTTTATAATTAGTGAATTTATATAAATAAATTAAAATATAATTTATTAATGTTAATCATTTTTTTGAAAATAATATTATTTTGGTTTATATTTAATTAGGTTTAATGTCCATTTATATTTAATTGGTAACCTTTCAATACATATTATGTTTCATAAAACATATATTTTAATAAATTAGTTAATACTATTAATAATATATATTTTAAAATCAACGTTTTATATTATTATTTTATATAATAATATTTTAATTATTGTTTTTTGTTCGATAGACCTCGATCTATGGTGTTACACAAGTCATCAAGGAAATTCATAATTCCATATAATTCAAGAAACCCTTAGTGTTTTACATAGAGTCGGCCAATGTTTTTATTGTGAATATTTAACTTGGTTTTTTAAATAAATCAATCTAAACATATTATTTTAATAAAAAATTATCTATCTTTTATGTTTTATGAAATAAAATAATGGAAATATTAATTCAATTTTTTTAAAAAAATATCAATGTGTTACAAACCAATTTGAAATGGAATTTTTACCATTATTAGAAAATAAATAATATTTCAAAAATTATGAATTAAACAACACAAAAATATCTATTTCAACTTTTCCAATTTATAAAATAAATGATACAATATAATTAATGAAATATAAGGAATAATAATATCGTATCCAACATGATATAGGTTTTTTATTATTTAAATAATTAATATAATTTTATTATTCTGCATGATAGAAGTCATATTCATATTGATACTTATGAAGAAGGACAAAAAATTTAAAACAAAAATTAATATTTTTGAGGATTAATTTACAACTATATCCCATCGATATTCTTAATTCATTAAATAATATTTATTACTTTTAATTAAATTTATTCATATTGTGTATTTTTTATCAATGATTTTTTTATAAATGTTTAAATTTGTTTTTTTAAATTTTTTCCATACTATCAACTTTGTTTTTATTAATTTGTAAAAATTTTGTTTTTTATTGTTTACTTATTGATTAAATTTTCCCACCACCGTGAATATTCTTAATTAGGAAGATTTATATTTATATTTTATGTATTTTTTTAGTAACTTAAACAAAAATTTAAAATTTGATTAGTTTTTTTAAGATATTTATAAAAGAAAATGATATTTACATTTTCTAGGGTCTATGTATGATGATATGGTTTTATAAAATATTTTTCAATAAATCAATTTTATTTCTTTGATATATTTCATTATAAGAAACTCTGAGTTTTAATAATCTGCGATATATAATTAAAATGATATTATTTAAAAGTTATATTTCATATAATGGATTTATAGACATGAATAGGAAAAATGAAATTATGTAAAACATTTTGTTACATATGTATATAATTAATTATTTGGTTATGAATTAATTACAAAATAAAAGAATAATAATTTGATTGTAAAATTTATGTTTTTTTGAAAAACTGTTTTTATGTTTCAAATTTTTGTTATCTTAATAAATTAATGTATTCCCTAAATGTTAATTATTTTAACTATATATATATATATATATTAGAAATATGATCAAATATGTTATCATACATTCAATATTGTTTTGACACTAGATATCAATAAATCACATTTTATTCTTGAAAATATATTTTTCATTAAATTGGTTTTGTCGGGTTTTTTATTCTAATTTTAATATTAATTTCCACCAAAGATAGAAATTTAATTTTTTTTAATTGTTTCAATATTTGGAATTTGGAGTTTAAAATTTGGTAAATATGTCAATTTTATTTTTAGATATTATGAGTAGTAACAATATAAAAATTATTAACACGATAAAGGGTAAATCAGGTTAATCTCGGTTGAAACTAAGTGATAAAGCCATAATATTCATTGAATTTTTTGAACAATGTAGTCATTTACAATTTTTTCCAAAAATGTGAAAAGAATTTTTGGTTTTAGATTATATGGAATGAATAAAATTTTACACCACTATGATTACTCAATACTATGAATATAAACTTGTTGAATCAAATGAATGTCTTTAAACAATTCTTAAACTGATTTTATAAACCATAATTAATTTCCTTAAAAATTATTATTCCTTAAATAATATAATTATCCTCTAATAGGAATTTTAATAGAAAATAATCTTTTATGAATGGAATAAATAGTGATTTCTCTTGGTGACAATTTACTATAGACTGATTTACATTTCATGTACATCAGTTGGAAGATCATAAATTCCGTGATGACAAATTATAAATTCTTAATGTAAAAATATAACTATATCTGAACTGATCAATTTCTATCATAACTATAATAAGTATTTTTGGATAGATGTAGGCCTTTTTTATTAAAAATTATTAAATTAATCATAAAAATATATTCTATTTTTTTAGATAAAAAATATTTTATTTCAAATGAAAGAAAATAATTTACACCATGATGGTGTATAAACATACAAGAATTCGATGATAATACTTTGGTATAATGAAATGAAATTCTTCTAAGTCATTGAAACTACCTTTATGATTCACAGAATATGACCATTATAGATTTCACTATATATATATGTGTGTGTGTGTGTGTGTGTTATACTTTAGAAGGATGAATATTTTTCACCACTATCTATTAAGAGTTTCTATAAACAAGTTTTAATATAATTTTAAATTGAATGTTATTTATTGTAACAATTTCAGATCCTTTTTTCAAGACAACCATGAAAGGATTATTTGTACATACCTAAATAATTTTTATCTTCTATAAATTTATGTTTGAGGTAGCTAATTGAGGGATTTGAGGGACAGGAGGATTATATTTTGTTTGATCATGATGATCAATGGCTTCGAGGTATTGGATGAATGTGCATTGTTATTATATTATTGATATGTTGTTTCCTTATATAAGAAAAATATGATTAATAGTAAGATGAATCCATGGATACTTAATGTTTATAATGAGGTTATAAAGTTTAGTATCTTTATTTTATAAACATCCATTCACCCCCTTTGGAAGTAATTTTAGTATTTATATGATCATAAATTCCGTAACAAATATTTTTATAACGGATTTTCATGTTTAAATTTTTATAATAAATGTATACTAACCTATTAGTCGAGAAGCGTATTTCTTGTTTTTATAAATAATGTGAGTTTCATTGTTTGAACTCAAGAATATAGGAACACTATAAGACCGCTAATTTATTATAGGGTTGACAATGAGTGTTGGAAGGATTGAATGAATTGTTTTTCATCAACCCTCTAACCGATAATTTTTCCATCCTTAATGGAAAATTTGTTATTACAAAAAATATGTTTCTGACCAAAAAAATAAAATAAAATTATTAATATAAATTTAATTAAACATCTTGACATATGTTATTACATTCAATTAGTAAACGTATATACAGTCATATTTTTTATAGATTGGCTACATGGGGTATATTGATAAATTTAAATGTAACTCACATCACTAAAAACAATGTTATTTTGACTAAAAGATATATTATCAAATATTATTATCATAAATTAATCTTTCAATATAGAGGATTTGTTAAAAATATGAATTAGATATTTATGATTATTTTAAATAACTTATAATATTAGTTTGATAAAGATGCCACTAATGAAATTTGGGTTGATAAGATTATTGAGATTATTCCAGGAGAATGGGAATCTAAAACAACATCCCATTATTATAAAAATAAACTAAATTCTTGAGGTCACGTTATATTATTGGAACACTCATTTATTATGAGGTTATATTTTAGGTAGATACTGAAATTATGAAAGTGAATAAAGGAGTATATTTTACTTCTACATCATTAATTTCATAGAAATTAAAATCATAAGAAAAAATTACTAAATTTTATAAAAAGAATAAATTCAATATTGAGACTAAAATATGTACCTCTAATTAATTATAGAGTTAAATATCCCATATATCTATAAGAATGAATAAGATAGTCGTAATGATATTTTTTTCAAATAATTACAAGAAAAATTTAAAATTCTTAAATGACGAGAGTGATTCATCTGAGATAATATTTTGTTTAAGAAATTGTCACGGCCACATTAGGAAATATTATCCAAAAACATATAATACAGGTTAATAGGTATAGAAACATGAATATGTTATACAATTAAATGGAAACAATAGTAATTTTTACAATTTTTAAAAAATTATTAGTTAAATCAAATGGACATTTGTTTCCATAATCAAATTCAGAAGATCAGTAATTTTTTCATGGATACGATATCTACTAAAACCATATCAAAACATTAATTAAACTAAAATAATCATGATTATCAATATTATAATGATTTTTTTTGTTAAAAATATTTAAAATCTTGTACTTATTAATATCAAAATATATTACCAAGTTCTAATTAAATTTCAACGTTTTCTAAATTATTAGGAAAACTGAATAGGTAAATTTAATTATAATATAAATTTTATAAGGTATATATATTAAAAAAATCAGGATTTAAAAACATTTACAAGGAGCTTCAGATCAATAATAAGTGGTAGATAATAAAACTAGTTATAATTTGACATATTATAATTAAGATTTAGTTTTTTAAATAATTTATGAAATTTAATGTTAGAATAAATTACTATAAAAGTTACCTATAGAAAGAATTGTTCTAATAGAATTTATAGAAAATTAAGAAATAATAGATTTATTTCCATGAATGGTTTTAAAAATAAAATATCATTTAAAAAATAATTACATTATTCTAAAAAGGTATTGATTTTATAAAAAGTGTAAATGTGATGAAAATTTTAAAAATATTGGTTCTCTAAAAATAGGTACATTACATGGTTATCATAAATACTATTTTTCTAAGTGACATTAATTTTTAATATATTGATCAGATTGATTGATGTATATTCAACAAATTCTTTTATCTAATGATGTTGGATCCAAGCATGATTTGGGTATTGAAATTCTAGTGTTTTTAATTTCAAATAATTTTGAGGATTACCAATATAAAAAATTCCATGATCATGGATAGTGGATTTTCTGATCACACAAGTAAAACAAGAAGTTTTTCAGTATGATTATCATGATGAATTGTTGGAAAGATACTTTTACTAAATATTTACAATGTAAAACCTATAGTATATTTATTATTATTTTTATTGAAAAACATTAATTTGATTTTTTTTTAAATTTAGAACATCCTACCTTGTATAATAACATTATATGATAAATGATACCTTGAGAACATCAGGTATAAAAACATTCATGTTCTATATTTTTATTGTAATTTTTTTTTCATTCTTTTGACAGGCCTGAGAAAATGCATAAACATAACATAAAATTCTATAGGATCCAAGATATACCTTGAAATAGTGAAATTAATGATATATCTAGGTTAGGGAACATACCGTTAGGACACTATATTTTTAGTACATTAAAAAACTCTTTAAAAGGAATAGTTTTAGATCTTATAGATATTGTGTTAAATTCATCAAATGTTTGTGGTCCTTTTAAATTAAATATAATATATACCCATTTTATAATTCTCTTATTAATGATTCAACATATAATACTTTATTTTTAGTATTAATTGACTTATTTTACTTTGATAAAATTTGATGTATTTTTGGAAAATACTATGTATATGTTTTAGTTTATGAATACAATATATATATATATATATATGTAAGTATCTATTATATCAGCCAAAAATATTAATATTTTTCTTAGATTTAATAATTATGTATCTCATGATAAAAATACGAATAATATACCTTTTCTAACTATTCATATTAATCATTATTTAAAATTAGATAATTCTATATTTTAATATTTTTTTAATAAATAATATTATAAATATTTTTTCTCCGTCTAGAAACCCATAGTAAAATGGTGTATTTGATGGATAAAATAAAATTTTCTTGGAGACTACCCAAATAATATTGAGTAAATATTGAATTGCTAAATATTTTTTAATAGATGAAATTAGAAAAACCTAATATACTATAAATTGTGTTATACTTTTAATATCTAATAATAAATGTCCTACTTAATTATGGACATACAGAAAAAAAATTCTTACCTTAGAGTTATTGAATGTTATGTATTAATCCTTAATAATAAATATATCTTATATAAATATGATCAAAAATATGATTAAGGAATATTTTATGGTTATTATAAAATTATTATGTTTTTTATAGGTTCATAAAAAATATAAATAATGTTGATGAGACATAGACAATAAATTTTATGAACCTGATACTATTGTTTCCAAAAATATCATCCCAAATATTTAAATGTAATTTAAAAAACAGATTTTTTACCCATGTTAGAAAATACATTATTTTATATCATTACAAAATAACATTTTTTCATGTTATACTTCTATATGAAATTCAACTTGTTGATGATGAACACGTTTTTGCAAACCCATAGAATCTGTTAATCCTTAGGAATCAAACTACTGATAGAGTGGGTGGTAATGTAGATGAATATGTTATAACTATAAATTCAGTAATTTTTAATGACTAAAATGTAACATTTTTATATTAATTTTATCCAAAGATACTTAATGATGATTTATTTTGTGAATATTGGATAAAATATATAAATGATTAACTCACAAGAATTTTTAAAGAATCATGTTTGGAATATTGTTCATCATATTAAAGCTTCACCTCTTAATGGTTTGAAATGGGGTTTTGAAATAAATTTTATTAATATGGATATAGATAATGAAATAAATATGAAATTATTATAATGGTCTATAATGAAGAATAAGGTGAAAACAATAAATAAACATATCAATGAGAATCAATAGTTGAAGATACTATTATAGTTATGTAATACCCTTAATTTTTATATTTCGTTATTTTTGAAAATAATGTGAAAGTTATTTTTATTAATCGAAATTCATTTGAGGAAAATTATGTTGACAAAACACCATGTTCTAAAAAAGAACAATATAGATATTAATTTTCTAGACTAATTATGGAACCTTATGGACATAGGAATTCCCTAAGATCCTGTTATGACTGATTAAATGGATTTTTTACAGATTATTTTTTAAAAGAAGCACTAAATATGACACTATTTGTAAAATATGTTTTTAATGAAACCATATTTTTTGAATTTATATCGGTTATATTATTTGTGGCTCCACTGGAAAAATATTTTACTCTTTATTTTTATGATCTTAAGAAAACAATTTTTTATACTAGAATGATATGTGAATTAACCTTTTTCTTTTTTAAAAAAATTATTACAAAAATAAGTAATTTCTACATATTAAAAATAATTATATAAAAATATTAATAAAATTTACAGTTATTTAAGTAATAAATTCATAAGTACTCCCATAGAATCCTAAAAAATTATGGATTTTTGAGAATCAAGGAGACAATTTGTTCAAAATAATTTTACTAGAAATATTGGTAGTTTAATTTTCATTTTATCTAGTCATCTATACATAATGTCCTTTTATTATTATGTGAAATATTTCATGAAAATACAAATGATTAATTTATTAAATATGAGGATTTAATTTTTAATTTTTTTAAGGGAACTATAGATTATGGAATATTTTATTAATGAACAAATTATATTGATTTAATATTTTTTCAAAATCTGATTTTGATTGATAGAAAATAGATAGAAATTGTACATATATAAATTTTTTGGAGAGGATTTGGTTTCTTGGTTTGTATGAATCAATAATATATAGAATATTCCTCAAAAAAGTATATTATTTTGTGTCTGGATGATTTTTTTTACATATAGATTCAATATAACAAACACTCAACAATTTTGACACAAGTTTTTTTGAAACCAATTTTTTGGTAACAAAAGTTCCACAACCTTAAGTAAAATCATATTAAATCACTTATGAGTTAAGAATATATATATAATTCCCACATTTCTATCTACATCACTAACCAAAATAAGATTTAAATAGGTGTTTATATTTTAAAAAAAACCCTTAAATTATTATATATCTGAATAAATTAAATAAAATATTGTTCTAGTCAATATAAAATAATCATTCACATCTAATTATTTTTTTAGTCGTCTCTTGGTTGTATTGAACTCCTTAAATATTTTAGGTATATATATGTCAATAATAATCTGTTTCTTTTATTCTATCATTTTTTTCATAAATTAAATATAGAGGAATATTTTGTAATAATTGTTTTAATGAAATTTATTTATGAACCTTAAAAAATAATTTTTTTTTCAAATATTTCACAAAACAATTATGAAAAAAATAGTAAAATATTTTGTTACAAAAAAATTGAAGATAAATTTTCTAAAATATAATTTAGATTAATATTTTTTTATAAAATTGTTATAAAATTTAATTTATCTAAAAAAATTATTTTATATTATTTTTTATACATAGTATTTTTATATTTTAGAAACCAGTATTGAAATATTTTTCTGAAAATTTATTTCCAAAAAATATATTCTATATTTCGTTAATAAATCTATATGTTATTATATTTTCATTCATATTATATGTCATACAAAATTTTTAAAACAATAATAATTTTTCATTAGAATAAATTTAAATAGATAAAAAATATTTCACATATATTAAAAATGAAGAGTTCATATTTAAAAAACATTCAATACATTTTTGGAAAAATGATTTTGATTAGAGATTCATCCTAAACTATCATACCTAATAAAGATGAAGAGTCTCTATCCTAGGAAAATATATATTTGCTTTGGGTTATCCTATTTCCTCTTCTATTTAATTATTTTGTTAACTGTCTTCCATAAGAGTTTACTCTTTCCTGTCTTTTATGGTTTTCCCGAAATTTCTTTGGTTGTCTCTAAAAATTCCTCAAGTGATGTTTCTATTAAATATATAGTAGAATAGTTATTTATTAAGAAATAATGGAATAAAATATATGAATAATTACTATAGAGTGTGATAATATTTCATGAATGGGAATCACAATATATATATATATAATTATTTTTACCTATTTTATAAATAATTTGTAATGTATTTCTATTCATCTTCTGATTTTTCTGAAGAATATGTCTTGAAAGTTTTAATGATTCCCTTTTTTGGATTTACATATAAATTAAATATCATGAAAATCATTGAATTATTCTAATATAATATTCAATAATATTATATTTTACTAAAATTACATTTTTTAAATGAATATGGAAATTTTTGAAAATCTAGAAGATGAAAAATTGATTTATTCTAATGAAAATTTAATATTTTTTCCACCTTAGTCTATGATATAGGATTATTTCCATATCCCTGGGAGAATTAATTATCCCAACAAATATTTATTATGATACATTTATTTTTCATGATATTTATTTATTAGATTTAATTTTTCATATGAAGAAATTTAATTCATATAAAGGCATGATAAATAATGTTAAGGAAGTAAATAACAGTTCTATAAATGATTAGATTCTTCTAAATCTGGTTATAATCAATAAGATCCTAGTGAAATTTATGATTGTAATGAGAATAGGAAACATGTAAAAACTAGAATGGGAGAACATCACATTGTTATTAATATAGATATTATTTATGAAAAAATTGATGCATTATTTTCTTTCAAAAATAAATTGATACAAATTCGTAAAAAGATGTGTATGAATTAATAGTTGAGAAACATGATAAATTATTTTTAAAAATAATTAATGTTGAGGAATATCCTCATATGTTTGGAAGAATAATTAAAAATTGATTTATTAATAATTTTCTTCTTATATAATAAATAAGGAAGAGAAAATATATATTTATTCTTCATTTGGATTTGAAAAGTTAGAAGTGATATCCATGAAAGAAAAAAATATAATGATAAATTTAATGAAAATAAGAGGAAAAGATGTTTTATAAATAATAATAAGATATGTTTGCAATGTTTTTTAAAAAAAATGTGTTTATTAAATCAAGAGTTAATGTTGCCAAAATCATAAATCTCCAATGTCTGGATAATGGGAAAAACATTTGTTAAAAATTATTAAATTCTAATATAATAAAATATCATTTGAATCATTTTCAATTGATAAGATTATGTTGGTGTGGTAGTTTATTAAGACAAATTTGAGGATTTTAATAAGGGAACCTGAAAAAACATTTACAAAAATTATTTATGTTTATAAGAAAATATTAATAAGGGAAATATCATATTATACAAGAGTTTAAAAAACACCTATACCTTGAATAAATTTAAAATAATTATTCAGTTTTGTTATTAGTGAAAATAGTTAAGAGTTTGTATTTACAATACTAGGAGAATGAAGTATCTTAATTATATTAATAATTTCCTCATATATAAAAAAAATTTGGACAAAAAATATGTGCGATGATGGTGATTCTAGTGATGATGATGAAAATTGTAAAGATAGTTATTATGGTTATAATGCTTATATTTGTGATGATTATAGTGAAGTAATTCTATTTGTAGATTTTTAAATTATTGTTCATTTTTCTGAAAAATCATGATCTTTAAGGCCACTAGGGATATCCCTATGTACTTATTATTTTGTTTCAATGAATTATCCATTGAGTAATTATATTGAAATATTGTAATTGACAATTAACTATATCACTAATGTAACTATTATATTGGTTATCATTTTAGATTTATTTCTAGATATTCATGTTTTATGTCAGTCCTTATATTGTAAATTTTTTTATTTCAAAAATTTAAATCTATTGAAACATGAAAATGATGTTGATAATCAAATTTAAGGTAAAATTAATTACATTAAAATATTTTTAAAGAAAGATATATGAATTTTAATGAGATTATACATTGAATGAGTGGAATTAAAAATAATTAGAAATATTATGATAAAAATTTAAATGGATCTCGAAAGTATTATAATATAGCTTCACAATTAGAAAAATATTTGAATCCTAATGTCATTGAAATATCTATGATAAATGAGTACATGAAATTCACTTTAATGAATCAAAATGATGAATTTTTTTATATATTGAATGTTATGTAAATATTTTATAAAAAATATTATATTTTAAATAATGAAAGTGTAGATTAAAAAGATAATTATGTTGATATCATTGATATTCAAATATTATAAGTTGAACATTAATGTTTTAGGAATAATATAATAATAATTCAATAAAATAATAGAGAATTTCATAAGTTTCATGCTTTAGAAAATGTGATCTTTGTTTTTAAGGATGATAATAAAAGTAATCATTTTATTGTAGATGATTTTGAAAAGTATAATTATGTCTTGTAATATTGATTGATGTATTAGAAATAATTACTAATGTTTAATATAATCATATATAATATAACAATATTGGAGTTATATTATTTATCAAAACACTATATTCTTTTTTGTAAAAATTCAAACATTAATTTGAATGGATGTATATTTTAAATATTGATGTTTTTACCATATATTTTGGCAAAAGAATCAAATTTATTTAGTTATGTATTTATATTATTTTTTATGATTATATTTATAAGTATTTAGTTTTTTTGTTTCTTATATAATCTCATTCCATAAAATTTCATGTCCAACATATCCAAACCCTTCTTTTCAAAATTCCCCAAGGGTGACAAATGTATATACATTTTTAAGAGAAAAATTAATTTCTACTTTGAGAAAATAATGTTCATTAAATAGACCAAATATTGAATAAAAAATATAACTAATAAGTAATAATAAAATGTATATGAGATATGAGGAGTATGTTTTAATTTTCATAGTTTTAATTTTATAATAAATTATCCTTTGTTCTTTTCCACAGAGATAATATTATTTATATAAATAATGACCTTAAATACATAATTCTATGATTTTTAAAACCAAAATACATTTCCATAAAATATTATGTTTCACTAACATTTATAATTCTCTTGCCATATGAATGTTTTTCAGAGAACTAAATTTTTCTAGATGGAGGTAAAAATGGTTTTTAGGATGGAATTATTTTATGTAATTTGATATACAAATCCTATAAAAGTCTAAAAAATCAATAAATTCAGTAAAATTATAGGATAAATATTAATAATGAATTTTTAAGAGGAGTAGAAAATTAAATGTGATTTATCAGGTAAGGATCATAAAATTCTCTCATTTGAAATTTTGGAATAATTTATTTTGATTAAAATTTGATTAAAACATAAATACCTTACCTAATGTCATTCCATTAATCATTCACATTCGAACCTCCTATATAAAAAATATAGATTTTTTTATGTTTATTCCATTACCATATTGAAATCTGATATATCACGTTTTCTTTTCTTATGATATGTTATCACCCTTTTGTAAACAATTTGTTATTAAAATCAATATTATGGGTGATAACTACCACTCTTTTTATTCATGTTTTGGTTCATAAGTATTTTTTATTGGATAATGATCATTAGTCCCTATATTTTGTAATTTTAATCATGATATAAATGCTATATATATTAATTATAAATTTATTTTGATTCATCCGTAAGAATAATATATGGATAAATGAATTAAATTAATCATAGAAATGTAATAATGTATGTGACCATGAATGATGTCATCACTTTATGATGGATGGATTTAAATCAAGTTGAATAATAATTTATTAATAAATATTCATTATTATAATTTATAAATAATATTTTCTCATCAAATACATTATTTTTTACCATCCTTGTAGAGTGAATATTGGAAATGAATGACATAACTTTATAGTGGTGGTTGTCTAGACATATGCACGAGCAAAATTATTATCTTCCAATGGTTTGGAAGATTATAAGGTAGAAATTTTAATTATGTTCTAGAGTCTTAAATATCTCATAAATATCATATGTATTATTTAAACACATCATAATAATCATCCATGAAATATAGTGAAAAAATTGATTTATTGGTACATGGAGAAGGTATGTTATATTTACCAATGAGTGACACTATCACAATCCAATTTGATGAGAAATAAGGTGGATAATAGAAGTTTCACAGTAATAATAACATTTCATTATATTTATTAAACTAAATTTATTATCTGATGATAAATACAATTGATTTAGGGTATTTAAAAGTCTATTTTTAAATAAATTTATTTGTGAAGGTAATTATCTATTATTTGAAACAACTAATTTATGAAAATTATTAAGGTACCATTTATTTTTCTAATGTGAAAAAATGAACCTCCATAATTTTAGTAATGGAGTGGTTAAAATGATTTCATACATTCCTGTTTAAATTATATGGATCAATGTAGGGTAAATAAAATAAAGGAGAGCATCACTTCTTTAAGTGAGTTGAGGGGAACTCATTAAATTTCATAAAATAATAAAACATTATAAATTCTTTTTCTATCCCAAATATATCAAAAAATATTCCTTAAAATATAAAATATTATAGTATTTAAATCTCATCATACAATAAAATTTTTACTAGTGTATATGATATTTTCAACATTTTTAATAGGTTTATGCCATAAATTAGTCTATTTATTCATTAGTGGAGGTAATAACCTCTTCACTCATAAAGGGTTATAATTTAACATAAAAGAGGAAATTTGGATCATAAATTTCTATGAGCTAAAATGTAAATCCTTATCATATAAAAAAATTTAATTTTTAAATATTTCATTAGATTTTTTAAAAATATTATAAAATATTATTTTGTTAAAATACCATTAATTTTAATTTTCACTATTCATAATAATTTAATGGAATTATATAATTAATCAAAAAAATAAAAATATTCCAATCATGATAATAATTTTATTATTCATAATATATAAATACATATTCACTCATAATTTTCTATTATCCCTATATTTATAAATAAAAGATATTTTATAATAAGAGTGTGAAAATTTGTAAATTTCTATGATTAAAATAGTATAATTGAAATCTTCAAGTAAATGTGTCCCCTAGAAATATTTAATTTTTAGAATAAGGTGTTAATTTTAAATTTATATTCATCTAATAATAAAAATCATGAAAATTTAAGACTCATCAAAATTATTTATAATATATTATCCCAATTTACCATATAATGAGGTGATGAAGTTTACCATAGATTCAATTCACAACACCTTAAAAATAAAAGGGGCATTTTGTTGAAACCGAGGCTGTTCTATGTAGGAATTGGAGTTTGGTTTGTGTTTGTTTTCAATCCTCAGTGGAAGTTCCGAATGTGTGCCAGCAAAGTGATCATACAGTTCAAACAGACAACAATATTGAAATATCTGATGAAGACATGTATTGTCTGCAATAGGAGGTGTGCACAAAGGGGAAGTGGTGTGCGAAAAATAAGAGCCTTGCATGAAAAATTTGACTTGGGCATGAAATAGAGAAGGATTCATGAAATAGAGGATCGAGGTTTTTCGCGCAAACAGTGTTTCAGAATCAGAACGTCAAAAATGGAAAAGGCATGGGTTGCGCGAAATATCTGATGATGTGCATGAAAAATGATATCAACGTGAAAGATTATATTCTAGATGAGAGGTTTTACGTGCCACAGAGGTTTTTTCGTGCAGGGTTCTTGACGCATATAAATATGAGGTGACCCCCTTCATTCCAGAGATTTGAAGTCTTAAAAAAGATCTGAGGTCTGATACGCGAAAAAGGATCACATAAATGGGCTCACGCGAAATTCTCTGAATTGCATGGAAATTTCGGGATGCGTGAAAAATAAAGATTTTCACGTAAAAATTGGGTTCGCACACAAAAGATACAGTTTCGTGAAAAAGGGGGTTTTGCACGAAATATTTATCCGCGCGAAAAGTAAAGTTTTCGCGCAATAGGGAGGTTTTGCGCGCAAAGGTTTGGTGTTGCGCGCAATTGTCAGTAAAGTTTGTCTACATGTTCTGGTTATCTGGTTCAGTGGTTCTATGCATTAGAGTGCATCTTTTCCAGACATCTATGCAAGCAGAGTCTCGTGCTGAGCAGAGGGTAGGAATTTAATGCAAATATATTGAAGAGACCTTCACATCTTTAAACTGAGTGGGACTTCACCAAGGACAGTGAGCCAGGGGGAGTCAACGGGAGTAACCCAAGGGAAGCAGTGAGCTATCCTTGAACCTTTGTAAAGGCAGTGAGCCTGGGAAATAGTGATTGTTCCCGAACCATTGTAATCCACAACTAGTGAATATTAGTGGAATTTGGTACGACCGACAACCTATCGGCGTAGGCTCCTTAGACGTAGCCCTTAGTGGTGAACCAAGTAAAAAGTGTTGTGTCTTCTCTCTGCATGTGAATGTCTACTTTCTAATCTTTTCCATCATACAGGTTTTACAGGTTCCTACCAACATGGGAACAAGATCCTATTATTTAAAAGAAAATGTTGTCACCCAGATTCACCCCTCCCCTCTCAGGGTGTCCCGGGGTCCTACAAGTGGTATCAGAGCGTAAAGGTTGCTGGTGTTAAATCTATCCTCTGTTGTTATGGAGATTGTTTTCAATGTCAGGGGAGTCCCTCTCTTCGATGGAAGTAATTTCCAGATTTGGAAGAATAGAATGAGATCTCATCTAATATCCCTTGGAATAGAAGTCATATTTTCCACTGTCTAAGGTAAACATGTTACTCATCCAACAGGGCTGGCTATGACATATATCGAAAGAAAAATTCTTGATGCTGATGCTAAAGCGCAGAATGCTCTCACTACAGCTCTTTCAGATCATATCTATCTAAAGGTGATGAGTTGCACCTCAGTAAAGTCTATATGGGATAAACATGAAAACATCTATGAAGGAGGAAGCAAAGTGAAGGAGGTAAAGCTTCAAGTATTACACAACAGGTTTGGCAATTTAAAGATGCATCCTAATGAGAATACATATTCATTCTTCAATCGAATTACTAAAGTAGTAGGAGCAATTCTAGGTCTTGGAGAAGAAATCAAAGACATTGATATCGTTAAGAAGATACTGAGAAGACTTCCTCCAATGTACAATGCAATGGTGGCATCCCTTGAAGAAAGAGATCTGTCCAAACTGTATTTGGATGATCTTTTAAGTAGTCTAGTGGAATATGAGATGAGAGTCAAACCCAAAGATGCCCTAACTCGTGTAAGCAAGGAAATGGCATTAAAATCCATGGACAAACTGAAAAATTTAGAAGATAGTTGTGGTGAATATGAAGAGGAAAAGGAAATTCTTTCTCTCATCTCCAAGAAGCTGAAGAAGGGAAAAGGTAAATTTAAAGGTAAGCTACCTCTGGCATGTTTTCATTGTGGAAGATTCGAGAACATTTCTTCTCAGTGCCAAAGAAATTTTGATGATGATGAAAGCGAAGCAGAAGAAATTGAGAATCCTCAGAGAAGGTTTTTCAAAAAGGGAAACTTCAAATCTGGAAATAAAATACAAAGGAAGAGTTTTGTCTATGAAGAGAAAGATGATGATACTGAATTGTGTGAAGAAGAACCAGAATTCAAAGCAGGAAATCATGCTTCCATGATGGATGCCATTGAAAAGTCAGAACCCTTGATCCATAAAGGTATAGATAATCAGATTATTTCTAATGGTGATTCAAAGACTCAAATTAAGGATTCTTTTTTCAATCTTCAGAATAAATGTAAGAGATGTAATAAGTGGAAGGAAATGGTGGAAGAATCATCAAGAATATGTTGATTAGATTGGAGAAGATATTGAATGACTAGAAGAACTAGTGAGAGTTCAGTCTTCAATCCTTGAAGGCATAGATGATGTAGTGGAATTAAAGCTTAAAATTGAAGAACAAGAAAAGGTCATAAGTGACCTTTCATCCAGACTAGATTAGAAGTCCAAGACTGTTGAGGGACGTGAGGAAGAAGTTGTTACTCATAGAAGTAAAATTGAATGTCAATCAAAGAAAAATGAGGGAAAGAAGAAAATTCATTTTGGAAGATTCTCAGATGCAGAATTACTATCAAGAGCCAAGTGTGGTTCAGATGGGGTTGGAAAAATCATAAGTGATAAATGGCCCAATTACATAGGAAAGAGTGGAATTAGCTGTGAAGCTGAGACATCTACTGCTGGATGTAAAGATAGCCAAAATAACAACAAGATGAAAGTAGGACATACTGAAACATTACATGAAATGCTTAAAAAAACGCTCAACCCAAAATAAAAGAAGAACTAAAAATTATCCTCAAACTTTCAGAAATTACAAGTACTTAAACTATTTTCCCAAGGAAGAAAGCATGAGGGGAAATTCAAGTTAAAAGACATTTCCTCTCATGAAGTGTCAGTTCTGTGGTTATTTGGCCCATACCTTGTCGTACTGCAAAAAGGCAAGGAGCTACTAGAATGGGGAAGATCGAGGAAGTCAACAAAGGAGACTGATTTCATATCCTCCATATTATAAGAGAAATAACTTCTATAGTTACTGTTTTAAGTATTTTAACTTTGTCCATAAAGCTATGTATTGCAGGCAGCAGTACGACAGGAGAAATTCATACAACACTCAAAGACAGGCCAGTTTTCATCCTCCTAATGATGTTGTTCTCACAAATAGTTTTTCACCACTGGAAGATGATTATGGGTATGAATAATAGTATTATGTGGAAGAAAGTATTAAAAGGCCATCAGTATCCTCTTCTCAATCCAATATCTCATGGAAAGAGAAGAAGAAGATCAAGAAATCCAATCTTGCAGAAGTAGCCCTCAAAGCTACAAAGAGCAGCAACACCTGAATCCTTAATAGTGGACACTCTTCCCATATGACGGTCAATGATGACCTTTTGAAGAACATTGAAAAGAAGGTTGATGGAATAGTATGGTTCGGTAATGATAGTTCTTTGAAGATTAAAGGCAGTGGGAATATTGCTCTCGCCAATGGGGAGATGAAGAAGACTGAAGTTCTTTATGTGGACGGTCTACGCCATAATCTCTTCAGTGTAAGTCAACTCTGTGACTCAGGGCTCATTGAAACCTTCAATCAAAAAGACTACACTATAAAAAGAAAAATATGTAATTCTCTTATGAAATGTTGTAGAACAGATGGAAACTAATATCAGGTTGACAACAAAGTAAACTCTTGCTATTTTTCTGTTGAAGAAGAAAACAAATTGTGACATCGAAGGCTGAGGCACATTAACAAAAAATACATGGAAAAGATATCTAAGATAAATATAGTCATGTATATTCCCATTCTAAAACGTGAATGGGAAAAGTATTGTGATGCTTGTATTCGTGGGAACCTGGTCTGTAATTCATATCGGCCAACAAAGAAAAGGGAATCACGTCTTCTTGATCTCATTCATAGTGATGTATGGGGCCTAATAAATGTTGTGGGAACCTATGGAGAAAGGTACTTTGTTCCATTCATTGATGATTATAGCGGAATGGATTGTGTAATGGTGACTCACAGTAAGCTACAAGTACTTGATTGCATGAAAACTTATCACCGGATTGCCGAGAATGATATTGGACGGTCAATAAAAGTCCAGCAATCTGAAAATGGAGGGGAATATACATCCATCGAGTTTGAAAATTACCTAGAAAAACATGGAATACAGCATGAGGTAGCTGCTATGAGAACTTCACAAAAAATTAAGTTCTTGAGCGTTGGGATCGACATGTCAACAATATGGCCAGGACTATGTTGATTGAGAGTGGTATCTCTCGCCATTACTGGAAGGAGGCTGTTGAAGCTGTAGTGCACATTCAGAATCGAACAGGGCTATATATGGGAGAAATGAAGACACCATACGAATTGTGTCATGGAAGGAATCCTTCTTTGAAATAATTTCGTGTTTTCGGAATCAAATGTTTCATTCATAATAAAGAAGGAAACCAGGGAATGTTTGGTGACAATGCGGATGAAGGAATATTTTTTGGGTATCAAATGAACAGAAAAGATTACAAGTGTTTCAATAAACGCTTGGGGAGGATTGTGGAAAGCAACTTTGTTAAAATAATTGAAGGAAAAACCCCAAATGCATCAAATAGTACCTATGCTAATGAGATAGAAGATGAGAATGAATATGAACATGGAATAAATACAAATACAGAAATAGAGGAAGGTTTAAAAAACACTCAAGGGTCACATCATGATGTTGACTCAGACGAAGAATCTGAAGAGGAAATCATGGATGGTGAGAATGCGACTGAACCTCATAAAAGAAATCGAAGAGCAGAGATTGATCCATCTAACATAATTGGAGATAGGAATTCACCCACACAGACAAAGAGGATGAGGAATAACACACCTTCTGCATTTCTGTCAGTTGTGGAGCCATCCTCATTTGAAGAAGCTGTAAAGGATGAATCCTGGGAGAAAGCCATGAATGAAGAGTTAGATCAGATTGACAAGAAACAGACATGGGATCTTGTCCAGAGACCCAAAGGACACAATGAGATTGAAAAAAATGGATATTCAAGAACAAGTTTGATGAGCATGGAAGTGTTATAAAAAACAAGGCTTGACTGGTATGTAAAGGGTATTCTCATATTGATGGTGTTGATGTTAAAGAAACCATTGCTCAAGTGGCTAGACTAGAGTCAATCAGGTTGTTCCTTTCCATGGCTCTCCAAATAGGATATAAAGAATATCAAATGGAAGTCAAGACACCATTTTTAAATGGTGTACCTGAAGAAGACGTCTACATTGAACAACCATTTGGTTTTCTTCTTGGTGCTGATCAATCAAAGGTTTGAAAGCTAAAGAAATCACTTTATGGCTTGAAACAGGAACCACAGGTGTGGTACTCTAGACTAGATTCTTATCTCAAGAAGCGATAATTCAAAAGAGTAGGAGTATATCACAATATATATGTGAATAATTCTCCGAAATATTAGTTCATGGTTCTCGTTTACGTCGATGACATTATATTTGGTGGAAGCAGGCAGAAATCAGTGGATGAATTTTCCAATCATATGAAATCATAATTTGAAATGTCAACGATTGGGGAGATCACATATTTCTTGGGGCTGCAGGTGACTCAAAGGAAAGACTACACTTTTTTCTCTCATGAAATGTATGCAAGAGAGGTGTGGAAGAAGTTTAATATGCAAGACTCCAAACCAATGTCAACTCCGATTGCCATTAGAACCAAACATGGAAATCATGAGAATGGGAAATCTGTAGATCCCACCATGTATAGGAGGATCATTGGGAGCTTACTGTACCTGATAGTGACACAGCCAGATATTGTCTTTCCTACATGTCTTACAGCCCACTTTCAAAGTAATCCAAAAGAGGATCATTTGGCAGCAGTAAAAAGAATCATGAGGTATATTCAAGGTACTCACAATTATGTCTTATACTTTGCTGCAGGAAGGGACTGTGAATTATAAGCATTTTCATATGCTGACTGGGCTGGCGATGTTATGGACAGAAAATTCACCAGTGATGTAGAATTCTTTATTGGTAATAACTGTGTCGGCTAGTTGAGTAAGAAACAAGAAAGTTCTTCTCTTAGTACTTCTGAAGCTGAGTATATATCCGCCACAAAGGAATGCACTCAACTACTATGGATGAAGAAACAGTTAACAGATATTGGTGATGAGGTAAAGAAACCAATGGTAATTTAATGTGATAATAAGATTTCAATTGATCTCACGAATAATCCTGTTTAGCATTCTCATACAAAACATATTGAAATCAGGTATCACATTATCAAAGAAAAAGTTGAGCAAGGGATGATTAGAATGGATCACGTGGGAACTAATGAGCAAGTAGCTGATATCCTGACGAAACCACTGTCAGCAGCTGTGTTTGAAAAGCATCAGTTGAACCTCAGTGTTCAACCGCCTCCTACTGCATAAGGAGGTTCCGAATACCACTCTCCCCAATTATGGTAAATGTTTCTATCTGTTTATGGCTGTGATGCAGGTTTATGGGGGAGATACTATCCAGGGGGAGTATGGTTTGAGTTGAACATTGACTAAATTACCAGCCTTTGGGTTTATTTTCAATGGGGGAGAATGGAATAAATTCATGCATGTTCAGTCATTTAATGAATTCAGTGTTAGTGATATGGATGAGATGGATGAGAAGGAATTCATTGGACATATAATGCTTCATTGGACATATGTATGAGATGGATGAGAAGGACTTTATTAGACATATATTGCTACTGTGACATTGTAAGAAACTTTTTTGGGGGTCATTGAGAATTCCAAAACACAAGAACCCAATTCAAGCATCCTCTCTTGTTATCTACACCTAGCATTGCTCACGTAGACTTAGAGTGTTGGATGAGTTGATCCTTACGTTTTTGGGTTTCATGGGGATGGTGATCTTTTTGAATTTATATGGTGATTTCCAATAACCCCAAAGGGGGAGATTTTTGGAACCATGGCGGTTCTATGCAGGAATTGGAGTTTGGTTTGTGTTTGTTGTCAATCCTCAGTGGAAGTTCCAAATGTGTGTCAGAAAAGTGATCATAGGAAGTGGTGCGTGAAAAATAAGAGCCTTGCATGAAAAATTTGAGTTCGGCGCGAAAATGAGTGGCATTCGCGAAATAGAGGATCGAGCTTTTTCACGCAAATTGTGTTTCAAAATAACAATGTGAAAAAAAGGAAAAGGCATCGGTTGGGCGAAATATTAGATGATGTGCACGAAAAACGGTATCGACGTGAAAGTTTACGCGCCATATGAGAGGTTTTACAAGCCATAGAGGTTTTTGCGCACGGGGGTCTTTGACGCCTATAAATATGAGGTGACCCCCTTCATTCCAGCGATTTGAAGTCATAGAAAAGATCTGAGGTCTAATGCATGAAATAGGATTGCATAAATGGGCTTGCGCAAAATTCTCGGAATTGCATGGAAATATTCAGGATGTGAGAAAAATGAAGAGTTGCGTGTAAAAATTGGGTTCCCACACAAAAGATACAGTTGCGTGAAAAAGGGGATATCTGCGCGAAATATTTTTCCACATGAAAATTAAAGTTTGCGCACAATAGAGAGGCATTTCATGCAAAGGTTTTGTGTTGCGCGCAATTCTCAGTGAAGTTTTTCTACACGTTCTGGTTATCCAGTTCAGTGGTTCTGTGTGTTCTAGTGCATCTATTCCGGACATCGATCCAAGAAGAGTCTCGTGCTGAGAAGAGGAAAATAATTCAATGCAAATCTATTGAAGAGACCTTCACGTCTATATACTGAGTGGGACTTCACCAAGGGCAGTGAGCCAGGGGGAGTCAACAGGAGGGACCTGAGGGAAGAAGTGACCTATCCCTGAACCTTTGTAAAGGAAGTGAGCCTGGGAAATTGTGATTGTTCACGAACCATTGTAATCCACAACTAGTGAAGATTAGTGGAATTTGGTATGACTGACAACCTATCGGTGTATTCTCCTTGGACGTAGCCCTTAGTGGTGAACCAAGTAAAAAGTTATGTGTCTTCTCTCTGCATGTGAATTTCTTATTTCTAATCTTTTCCATCATACAGATTTTATAAGTTCCTACCAAAGTGGGAACATAATCCAATACTTTAAAATAAAAAGTTGTCACCCTGATTCACCCCTCCACTCCCAGGGTGTCCCGGGGTCCTACACATTTTTCAAAAATTGACATAAATATTTCTGATTAAAAATCCATTTTATAAATATTTTTTTTTCAGAAATTAGATGAAATTAATTTCATAATAAGAATGCAAAACATGATGATAATGGATTTTAAAAAAACTAATTTTAAAGTATAAAACTAGATTTATTATTGTATTTGGTATAAAAATATTAGAAATAAGATAAAAAAATTGATTAAAAATATAAAATTTAAATTTAAATTTAATAATTCATAAATAGTGATTAATTTAATTTATTTTGATAAAAACACATTCCACAAATAATTTTATTTAACAAATATTTTATTCTAAAATGATTATTATATTTATTTTTAAATAGATGATAAAAAATGAATTAATTTTATAGATATGTTACCATATTTTTCAATAATAATGTTCATCCTATTTATACCCACTAATAAAACATATAGGTGTTAACTATGACATAATAATATTTTCATATTATAAAGATGTTTATTTAAACATAATGGTGTGTGAAAGGGAAACTATTAATGAAATAATGAATATTAATATAAAACAATTTCATTAACTCTCATGGTTTTACATTATCCCCACCCTGCCTTATATTAAAGATATCCCTAGAATTTTTTCATATAAATAACAAACAATGAGGATACATTGGCCTCATCACATCCTTGTGTCTCCACGTAGATTTCTGGAGAAAAAAATTCGACACAAAGCATTAAATAGGTTAGTTATTTTGTTTCCTAGAAAATTATATCAATATTCAATAAATTTCAAAAAACTCAATTAATAAGATAAGACTCTTTATAATAGTATCACTGCTTTGTTTGGTACATGTGATGTATTTGGTATGTAATTCCATTGTAGGGATATATGGAATACATAATCAACCTAATATTGATTTGATATAAGCACCGAAATATAAGCAACCATCTCGATATGACAGAAAAATTTGAAGGGAATGTATCAAATGAAAAGAAATTAATTGGGAAACCATTTATGAGGTGGGTTTATTTGTTCCTGATAGTTTATTGTGGAGGGTTTGACCTCTTACACAGTCACTGAAATCATACCATTATCATTCTAAATTGAAACCCCCAACAGTTCCCTCAACCAATAGATGGTAAAAACCTACATTATAAAGGTATGTGATTGATTGGGGTTTTATACCCAACTACACATAGGGACTTGTATTAGTTGAAAGGATGTTAGGTTTGGATCATCTCAACCTTTTGTGGGAAAGTGTTTCTTATTAGAAGACTCTCTTATTGATTTATAATATTTTCGTGAATCTCTTCACAATCATGACACTGGACCAGTTACCCAAAAACAATCATTAGGTAATTTCATTTATATTAAAAATAAAGGTAATATCATTGGTGAATAATTGAAAAGGGTCCTAAATAGTGAATCTATCTATATGTATTCAAGGTTCCCCATATATTTACCTAATTGTTGGAAGTTGATATATGAACTAGATTATTATAAATAAATTCTTCTGAATATGATATAACCTAGAGAGGTAGTTAATGATCCTAAGATGGGATTAAACCATTATACGATGGCTTGCATATCCTGGATATTGTAGAAATCAACAACCATGTCATTTGTTATACCTATGTAGTTTAAAGTCAAGAATAAAGAACATATATGAGTGTTTTAAGACTCCAGGATTCCGAGATTGAGTCTCATAGTGACATAATATATATCTTTATTATTGTGAGAATAATAGTTGTGGTAGTTCTCTAATGCACTAAGGACTGTACCCAAGGTATAAAACACATATGGATAAGGATTTCATCATTACATTCATCAAGTCTTAAATAATGATATCACCCTGGTAGATGGAGATTCATGATTTGAAAGAAAAAATTATTTCAAATACATTATCCGACCTGATAAATGATATGTTTAGGAAAAAATAGATTATAATTAATGAATTTAAATATATACGGTTTCATGGATTATGAATTAAGACCACCCATTGGAGAATTATATAGAGATTGGGCCTCAAGTATGTGTCTTACGTGTCCCTATTATTATAGGAATCAGAGTCATCATAGTTTTTGTTGATTTCTCCTTCTTATGATTACTGGATTAGAGTTTTCTACCCATGGTAATGATTTGGTATCGATGATTGAAATGGGAATAACATAATTCTTATATCAGAATGAATTTTTATTTGATATCAGTCCTTAGAAAGTAATCATACGTATCCTTATTGTTGTAGGAATATCTATTATCATAGTTCGTTGATCAAGTATTATGCACTGATGTATCCTTATTTCTATTGGGGGTTACACACTGATAAATCCCTATAGGGATCAGGGATTACATACTAATTTTTACCATTCCTTGTTATAGTATTATAATTCAAATGATGTGATATTTTTAATTCCTTAATCCCACACGAAATAAGCTTGGTTTGAGAAACAAGGGATGACCTGTGATAACTCTCGTTACTAATACATGTGTCATCCATAACATACATACATGTTAGATTTCATAGGTACATAGGGAGTTACTTTTGAAATACCCATCACAATATATTCCATAAATATCTTAGGAGAAACATTACCTTTTTCCTCTGACACATTAACCAATGCATTAGAGATCTATATCGGGCTCACCCACCATCGGTTTATCATGGAACCACACATATACATAAAAATTTTCTATGAACAATAAAACAATAATAAAACATAAAATAAGTATAAATGAAGGATAAAATTTCCACAATTCAATAAAAATATATCAGTTCAATATATTTACATAATCATTTCATTTAAAAAACACATATAAAACATTTAAAAGAAATATTTTTTAATGAAAGTGTATTGTACCACATTGAATCCTTTAATGTAATGACATTTTAAAAAATTAATTTCCATATAAATAAATCATTAAAAACATTTTGAAAACATGTAAATTAATTAGAAAGATATATAAAAACAAATCATTAAAACTATTAAAACTATTTTTTAGTTAAAGAGTCACATAACACTTTGGAAATAAATAAATAAAACTAATTAATGAATTAAATCAAACAAAATATTAAATATCACGAGAATATAGAAATTCATAATATAAAAAGTCAAAAGGGTTCAATATACACCTTATAAAATAATAAAGGTGAACAATATCAAGATATGACTCAATGAATTAAGATTGAGCATAGCACCATACAAAAATTTGGCAGCCTAACAACGTCACATTAAAATTCAAAAAATGAGTGGATGGGAGAGAAAGGGTCTTTCATAAAATGGAAATACAATTTACAGAAATAATGATACATAAGAACATATATAAAAAAAAATTAAATTAAAAGGTGTAACAAAAATAAGTCTTTGACCAAAAGTGGACGGGGAATAGTTCCCTAACCTTGTGTCTGATTCGTCACGTATGTTTCGTTTTAATCCTGAATAACAAACATGACATAATTTAAACATTCATAAAAAAATAATTCCTCTTATTTCTTTTATATCACTAATTACCATGTTATAGAAATTACATAATTATTTTAGTTCATATCGGTCAATTTTTCGATATTTGGTACTTGAGTCAAAAATGAATTTATTATAATTAAAATTGTCAATTAGGTAAAAAGATCATAATATCCCAAATGGTATTAGTAATTTAAATATAATATATATCATATATGACCAATATATATATATTATAATAGTACATAACATTTTAGGATTAGAAATTAAATGCACTGTTTATGGAGATGGTAAGTTTTACGTACTCATGAACGATACATTAATTTATTTTTTTTATTTTTAAAGGAGTGAAATCTCAATGATAAAAAGGTATATTATAATTTCATTTTAATATCATTAGATATTAATGTTAGATAATTTAATTAATTCTATCCTTTATACATTCCATGTATGGCATGAACGAGTCATCTCACATTGAGGGTGGTAGTCCACACTACCTCAAATGAAATTATATTATTTACGCATTATGGAATGTATTGAAGAATAATGTAAATAAAATTACATAAGAATATAAACAATATAAAAATAATATATATCATATTAAAATATATTTCCTTCATAATTTCCACCGTTATAAGTTGTAGGAGATATTTGAACAATTATTGTGTCTTGAGACAATAGTTCGCAGTCTAGAGAAACATTATACTCTAAATCAATTAGATGGAGGTGTCTATGGGTGTAGGTAGAATACATGGAATAATGAAAATCCTATTATACTAATGATACTAGTTTATTTATCAAATAATTAGATAAATAAATTTAAATGGGTTGGAGAAGGAAAAATAAATGAGAGAATCTTGAGAGAATACATTACCTCGAATTAGTTAACTCCTTTTGATTTAAGCCAAAAAAGTACTCTTTATTTACCTTATTCTCATGGTAATGATTCTAAGAGGAATAGAGGTATATTGTGAGATTAATTTTGAAAAGGTTGGTAAATCAAAGGTGGCTTGATAGGTGTGTGTAAGGGTTAGAGGTTATTCCCTTTTATAGGAGGGGGGAGGGGCACTTTAGGAATGTCAGGGAAGATTATTTTATTATAAACTATGTTTTGAATTAAAAAAGTCCAAAAATAATTTAATTCAAATATAATGTTATGATTTTTTTAATTCCTCTAAACAAAATGTTTTTATACAAATTTTAGATTAAAATTGAATCTTATAATTTATCATTAACCCATAATTATATAATTTAACTCTTGCCATGCCATCTTGTATATTCATACTATATTCATAATATAGTTACCATAAAATGACTATATAACCAAAAGGGGTTCATTAATGACATTTTAAGCATTATATAACTCATTTGGAGAAATAACACATTTTAGGACTATTCTATCATTTACGAAAATAGTATTTGTTTTAAAAACTCATTTATGTCAATTTTTATACTATTCATATGATCGATTTTTAAAAATACATAAAAATGGGATTCAAACCAAAAATCTAAAGTATTTCAATTATAACAACCCATCCACATCCATAGAATTCTTGGATGTCCTAAAAAGTTTCAAAATAAATTTATTTAAATATTTATAATCTCATTTATTTAAATATTTTCATAGTAAGGTAATCACTACATCATCATTGTGTCATAATTAAATTTATTCATTTGATGTCTTAAAATCATAAATAACATTTCATGATGTAGGAAAATTTTTTTTATATCAAATTTATATTTATTTTCAAATATTTCACTTATATAAACCCAAATAAAAATTTATTTAGTAAAAGATATATGTTTAGGAAATATGATCGATAACATTTAATTAAAATTAATTAAACATCATTTTCACAACCAAGTCACTCCATGGGGTGCTAAAAATGACCCAAAGATGACCATGGTCTGAATATATCATCCAATAGAAATATTAAATGTGTTAGGGTAGTTTATTATTATTATAATATTATTATTTACAGTTATTTACCAGATTAACTCTTTCACCATGGAAAATAAATTTTTAACTGAAGATACTATTCATAATGTCTAAAAAAATGTAACTATTTAACAAATATGGACCCCCTGATTGAAAATATGTAATCCATTTGTTTAAATAAAAAACATTGATATTTCAATAATTAATTTATAATTAATTCTCTTTGAGAAAACAAAAAAATGTTTTTAGGAAATAATAAATATCAAAGGATTTATAAGTTTTTATGTTAAATTAAAATATGAAATTAGATGAAATGAAAATAATTGGATTAAATGATATAATATATTATAATTAAACTTTAAAAACAATAAAATTAATAACATATGTATGTGAATAAATTAGATGAAAAGGTAGTTTTGAATTAAAAGGAAGTATTTTTCATTATTCATTAAATGATGAACATTATCCAGAAAATACAAAATTTTCATCCAATGTATATATTTATGTCCCAATTCTAAATAGTGATTTAGTTTTTTCAAATATAACATATACAATTGTCAAAAAATATATTTAAAAAGGTTTATCCATCAAAATATAGTAAAAATACCTTCTAATAAAATTATAGTTTATCTTGCAAGAAATCATATTCATTCTTATTTTAAGCCTCTAAAATTTATTGGATAAATGTAAAAAAATTAACAATAATTTTAAATAATAAATTTTTTAGTTATGATTATTCCATGAAATATAAAATCTATGTTATAACTAATAATTAAAATAATAATAATATTATATTATTTTTAGTAAAACTCATAGTTGACTGCAACTAATGTTATCTATGAAATATACTTTTGCGTGTTGTGTACCCTATTAGAAAAATTGTCATATTTAACAAACAATTAACATTATATTAATAAATATTAAAAGTTTTAAAAATGTATTATTCTATAAATACATGGGTCATCACATCCTATCCCCTTTTGGAAATTCTGTCCTTGCAATTTTAAAATTGGGCTCAAAAACATCATTTGAATTAAAAAATCATAAAAAGATTTAATAGAACTATGACATTAAAAAAATGAATGAATGATATGTATAATGTTCAGCAAATATAAACCATATTAGGATTCCATGTTAGAAAAAATGTACATGATCAAGATCATATGAATAGTGGTAGAAAATATGATTAGGAGAAATTAAACCACAATAAAATCACAAACATGTGATAGGTTAAATAGTCTTTGATTCCCTAGTAGGAAAAGTAAACAAAATATGTTTTTTTTAATGATAATTTTTAGATTTTGGTGAATTTATTTATAATATTGAATAAGAATAAAAGAAAATGTACATAATTTTCAAGTAGAGTTTCATCCTTTAATAAAATTATACAAAAAAACTCATCTTTCCTACAAAACAATGAGTATTCAAGACGACTTGGTCACACCTAAAGCACTCGAATAAACTTCTAGTTAATCAAATAATCAATAAAATATGAACAATATATTTTCCCTATATTTAGACATTATCCAATAAAAAAATTGTTAGTACGAGTTCAAATAATCCCCATGAAGGATAATCAATGATAAAAAGAAATAATACTCTTAATATAATAATTTAAAAAAAGTACCCAAAGATAAACAAAGAATATTAAATATGTAATTGTCCTTTAAATTATTCAACATAATCCCACTAATATTGAATTTATACTGAAATTTAATTAGCCTAGTCACATATTCTCTATGATAAGTTAATCATTTCCATAAATTACCCAAATATCCATATGTATACAATAAAATATATATTCTTCCAAAATAATAACTCAACCATTACTACACAAAAAAACCCATAGTATTCTATTTTTTTAGGGTAACATTGTTCCCAAAATAGGGAACATCTTCCAAAATAACATATATCACTTAATTACCGAATAATTTTCTTATACTAAAGATATCTTGTTGATAAAACATAAATCCAAATTCAACTTATTCGTGATTCATAAAATAATTTATCTCAAAAGAATAAGTCATACTAAATAGACACATCATGTAGTCCAGTGGTAGGGGATGAATCCTAGTCTCACTTTGTTGTGGGTTCAATTCCATTACCTTTTATAGACATGATGGGATGTCACATTGTCTGTGTTTTGTCATTTTTGAAATATCATAAAATTTTTATAACATTAAAAAGAGAGATAAAGTCTATAAAAATATCCATAACATGATTTAACCTAAAAAGGTATTCTATACCTCACATTTTAATCCCAAAGACTAAAAACCGATAATTTAATTTAAAAAAGGTCACACGAACCCCTAAGGTTATCCATTGTGTGCACATAAGAAAATAAAATTCTTCCTTGAATAAATGTTCACATATCAAACGTTAGTGTTACACGAACTAGAAAATGTTTTCCAAAGTATTCATATCATTAATACATTTAGACATATAATAATCAATATATCCAACATAACTCTTCAATTCCGAGACATCTTAATTATCAATCATTCTTCATGATCCTTTATACAGTTTTTTCCATCTTATTGTTTTCTACTTATTTCATACAAACAAAATAATGCAAAATGTCTTAATATTTTCATAATTTTAAAACAAGTTCTAAGAAATAATAAATGAATTTTATAGGTCATTTTCAGTTTCCTCATCATCAGTTGGAATGGGATTAAGAATTGGTAAAAATATATCTCTATGATCCTACTAATCCCATTACCAATACATATTCTAAGGGAATAAATTTTCATAATGACAATGCACACCACATTTAATAAATTTAATTGATTCGTCAGAAATAACTTCATACAATTTCTTAGAGTCAACTAGATACATACCTTTTCTATGGATTTTTATTGCTTTATGGTCTTCCTTACCACATCTGAAATATCTTCCCATCCCTTGGAATCATTTTCTGAGGTGTTTCTTTCCAAGTCCTTAACATATAGTTTTTTTAATATAATTACCTATATGGTTATTAAATATACTTTAATTGGGATTCTTTTCTCGTATATAAGATGCATTTAAAAATTACCAATGTTTAAGTGGTCAATCATGAGTCCATATAGTTGGTTATGAATAACCACATGAGTTTTTGTTGTAGATACCATTTCATTCAGTTTCTTATTCAGAGAACCACCATAGTTTTCTTTCACATCCATTGTTTCATTGGTGCCTACAAGATCCAGCATTTTACGAAAACCAAAAAGGCCAGTGTGATTATATTAGAAAAATCATTATATAATATCTTATGAGGTGGGTAACCACCATGATATTATTATTAATGTTATCATAAACTAATTAAATTTTTCTTAAATAAAAACGACTATTTCTAATATGATAACCATTATGGAAATGTCACTTATGATTTAATAACAACATAAACTCTAATGTTATCTATACCAACCTAAGATACCAACTGTAAGGGTGAAGCCTTAGAATATTACATAATCTTCAGTTAAAACAAGAATTCACAATGTTGATATGTTCTGGTTTAGAGTTTTAGAGAATTAGGAAATAACTATTACATTATATCTCAATTGTTAGAATGTAGACACTTCTAATATGTCAATTTTTTACAATAATTAATCTCTTTTAATAATACAATAATAGTTTCCTTGGTACAAATATTCTTTAATTTTTCCTTTCTCTTACCCTTCCTTATAACCTATGAAAAAATATCAAAAACATGGGATGAACATAAAAATTTTAGTAATGGTTTTAAAATAAGGAAATAAAACATTTTTCCTTTAATTAATATAAATAAATGAAATAATTATTTTCAATCATATAATATAATCTCTTTAACATTCCTAATGAAATCATAAGATTTATGAATAACACACAAAAAACATAAACCATAATGATAACATATAGAATCCATAAAATACATAAATTATAGATTTTATAGCTATATAGGGAGTTAGGTTTGGAATACCCAGCATAGTATATTATTTAAATCTCATTATATAAATATTAACATTTACCTCCATCACATTACCCAATGTATTGGAGAGCTCTCTCAGGCTCACCTGTCCATGGTTTATCACTGAAACACCCTTATACATAAACCATGACCAAGAACCGTAACATAATAAAAACACATAAAACAAGAATAAATGACATATAAAATTTATACATTTCAAGTATAATATTTCAGTTCAATATATTAACATAATCAATTAATTTTTAAAAAACCACATTTAAAAAATTTAAAAATAATATATTTTAATCAAAGTGTCTGATACCACTTTGATACTTTTAAATGAATGTTATTTTAAAACATTAATTTACATATCAATAAGTAATCAAATCCATTTGTAAAACATGGACATTAATGATAAAGATATATAAAAATAAATACTTAAAACATTTAAATGATGGTTTAGTTAAGGAGTCTAGTAACACATGATAAACACTTCAATAAAAAAAATTAAAAAATGTTATAAAAAATCATTAAATATCATAATAATATATAAATTTATGATATAAAAGGCTAAAACGGTTGTATATACACCTTATTGAATAATGTAGGTGGAAAATATCAAGATATTACTCAATGAAAAAAGATTAAGATATAGTCCCTTACGAAAATTATGTAGCCTAACAACTTCAATTTAAAATTCCAGAAATGAGTTAATGGGTTAGAAAAGGGTATCTCATAAATTTAACATAAAAGTTACATAAATAATGATATATAATAACATATTCCAACATAGTAAAATTAAAATGAAAATATATAACATAAATATGTCTTTGACAAAAAGATGATGGTGAAAGGTTCCCTTACCCTGTGTCTGATTCGTCACGTATATTCCTTGTAAATACTGAATAATAAACATAATTTAATTAATTTTGTATTAATTTTTTTCATAATTATTATTAATTTTATACCACTTATTCTTACATTATAAAAATTACATAATTGTTAAAGTTAATATCGGTCGTTTTTCTGATATTTTGTACATGAGTCAAAAATGAACTTGTTATAATTAAAAAGTGTTAATGATATACAAATTCTATTATCTACAAAGTTATATTCATGATTTTAATATCATATATATCATATATATCATGTATATATGTGTTTATAATTGTCCATAACATATGGATATAATTAATTAAATGCACTGTTCATAGAGACAATAAACCGTACGTATGCATGAACGCAACTTTAAATTTTTTTTTATTTTTAAAAGAATGAAAACTAGATGATAAATAGTTATATTATAATCCATGTAAAATATAATTGGATATATAAATAACATAATTTAATTAATTCCATCCTTTATATGTTCCATCTATTGAATGAACAAGTCATGTCACTTTGAGGGGTGGTAGTACGCGCATCCTCAAATGAAATTATTGTATTTACACATTATGGAATGCATAAAGGTATATTGTAAATAAAATTACATAAGAATATTTACAATTAAAATATTATATATATCATATATGAATATATTTACATTATATTGGCCATTATTAGAGGTGGTAGGAGATAATTGAACAATCATCATTTCGTGAGGCAGATGTTCGTTGTCCACAGAAAGAGTATATTCTAAATCTATTTGATGATGTTGTGAGTGTGTATGTTGACTACATGGTACAAATAAATCCAAGTATATTTTGGATACATTTTTTTGTAAAATAATTTAATAAATAGAGTTTTAGTGTTTGGAGAATGGGAATATATATGAATGAAGCTTCAGAGAAGACATTGCCTCAAAGCGAGTAACTCTTTTTGATTTAAGCTAAATGGCCTTCTTGAATTCCCTTCTTCCAAGAATAATACATCTTGGAGTAAGAGAGGGATGTTGGGAGATTATTTTGTATGATTTTGGAAGTGGAAATGGGGATTTAGAGGTGTGAGTAATGGTTAGAGGTGATTCCCTTTTATAAGAAGGATGAGGGGCACAAAATGAATGTCTTGAAATAATATTTTATAATAAATATAATTTCGATATTAAAAGTTCTTAAATTAATTTAATTCAAATATAATGTTATAATTGTTTGAAATCCAATAAAAAAATAGGTTTTAGACATGTTTTAGAATAAAATTTAATCTTATCATTTTACGTTAACCTTTAGTTAACTAACTTAACTCTTACCATGTCTTCTTTTATACTCATAATATATTGCTTATATAATTACAATAAATTTCAATCAAACCAAAAGGGTCTAATTAATTGCATTTTAAGCATTATGTAATTTATTTTTCTAAAAACATGTTTTTAGGACTATTATATCATATAACAAAATAGTTTTTTTAAACTTTTTATGTCATTTTTTATATTAATAATATAATAACCTTTTAAAAATCATTAAGAACTTGTTTCATTCAAAAAAACGTCACTAATTCAAATATAACAAGTTACACTCTTCTATAAAAGTCTCATATGTCATAAAAAGATTTAACAAAATTATTTTAATATTTATAATCTCATTTATTTAAATCATTCTTTTATAATGTAATGAGAACATCATCATTGCGTCATTAATAAATATATTTATTTAATGAAAAATATTTATAAATAAAATACCATGATGTAAGAAATATATTTATATTTACAATGACTATTTATAGTTGAAGAGATCACTTATATATACCCATATAAAATTTGTTATAGTAAAACATACTTTTTTGGTATATTTTCCTTAACATTAAATTAAAAATAACTAAATGTCATTTTCACACAAAAGTGGATCCATGAGATCCTAAAATCGACCCAAAGATGACCATTAATGGAAATATCTCATAAAATATGGTATGGACATGTGTTAGGGTATCTTATTATTATTATAATATTATTTTATACCTTTATTTACCGGATTTTCCCTTTAAACATGGTAAATAAAATATTTATTAAAGTTACTATTCATAATGTATAAAAAAGGTACCTATTTAAAAAATTTAGTACTTCTAATTAATAATATGGAATCTATTTTTTCAAATTCAAAACACAGAATTTGCAGTAATTAATTTTAAATTAATTCTTATTGTCAAAATAAAAAATCAGGTTTTTAAGAAGTAATAATTATCAAAATATTGACATATGTTTATGGCCAATTAAAATGTGAAATTACATCCAATGAACATAAATTGTTTAAATTATATAAATATAATACAATAAACTTTAAAACCAATAAAAATGCCACTATAACTATAAAAATTAAATAGATAAAAAGGAACTCTTGATTTAAAATGCTGTATTTTTCACAATTCATTAAAAATGAATATTATCCGAAAAATAAAAAAATTTCATCCAAAGTAAATTTTGATGTCGGAATTCTAAATATGGACTTTATTTAGTAAAATATAACATATAAAATTTAAAAAAAAACTCGATCTAAAATATGTTCTCCATCAAATGACAGTAAAACAACATTTTGAAAAAAATGATTTTATCATAGTTAAACCAGATTCATTCTTATTTTATGCATCTAAAATTTATTGGATATATGAAAAAACATTTTTAAAAATTATTAATCATAATTTAGTTTGATTTTTTCATTACTAGTAATAAAATATCTATCTGATAAATACTATTTTAAATAATATTATTATTATATTATTTTTCGGTATAACTCAATGTTGATTGGAACGTAACATTTCGAAGAAACCCATTCTTGCGTGTTGAGTACACTATGAGAAAAAGTTTCCCCTTTAACATAAAATTAATATTGTATTCATAAATATTAATAGATATTAAAATGAGTTATTCAATATATATCTATGTCGTTAGAGGCATTATGTGTATCATGGTTATTATAAGAATAAGAGTCATCACATTTCCCTAGATCAGGGAATAAACACTAATTTTATTCATTTTAATTGGGGAATATCATATTATGCCACTTTTCAATGATTACCCTTTTATTTTACCCTTTTATTCAAAAATTACACACTAAGGATGGATAAAGTCATCAAATCGTTGGATTCTCTAATAACATGGCCTACTTTCCTACCTGTCATGAGTTGATTTTCTACATGACATGCCCAAATTGTCTATCCGACATGTTGAAACATTCCTAAAGAATTAATAGTATATGATGCGATCTAGTTGATATTTTCATATAAAGTCAATTTTCCTATATGGCCTATCTAAATGTTTTTTTCCTGATCAGGGTTGTCTTCTTATGAGGATATAACAAACCCATATGGTTTTCCAGGAAGACATCACAGGACCTATATATATTGTACGAAGGGTGTCATATGATATAACTATCTTTTCAATTGGTCATTGAATGATCTTCATAACACATATTGAGGGTGTCATGAGATTCAGTATGACATGTCTCGAAGGGTGTTTTATGTCATGGATGACATGTCCTGAAGGAATCTTGAGACCTGGATAGTGTGAACTGGGGGCACTACAGGAGATAGTTGATGAGCTTGTTTCCTACCATCAGATCTAGATGACCTGAACTTGCTCTATTATATGAGTCAGAATACATATATTAAATTTAATCATGAGGATTTAGTAGAAATACTAAATGTATTCATTTGACTATTGTGACATACCCAATGGCCATAACTTTACATTCCTTAACATGTCAACATGACTTCTTATGATCTATGAAGTATGCCTAAGGGGTATCATGAGACAGAAGTGCATACTATATTTCTATTTCATGTCTTGGTTGGTTTGTTCAGAGTTCAAGAGTATTAGTGTATATGTATTTTTCTGAGCCTCCTTGTTTATTAATCAATACTCCAAACTTTATTTTGTGAATTCCATATATTTTTTTGTGTTAACTTGATTTATGTCTCGCATGACCTACTTGGTGTACAAGATTTCCTTTCCATGTCCTTTTAGATATCCTTTGTGTGATTGATGATGACCATGAAATGTTTTTATGCATTTCACATGATTTTTAAGGTGGTTCCCTGGACCTTAATTTGATGAGAAACTTTCCATCCACAAGATCCACCATTCTAAAAAATCCTCTCTAATACTAGTGAGTGGTTTCCATGATTCATTGATAATCCATGAGTATGAATCCTCAAAGTAAGGTGTCTTCTATTTTTTATGTTTGGGTGGGGGATTTATAGGCCTCACCATCCTAGTTATTCTCCTATTTCCCGACATATCTTATATTAATCCAAGCTTGAGATGGGGATGGGATCTAGCACCACATTTCATCATGAGTTTCTTATGTGGATCGTTGTAGGGGAATCACTTAATATTCAATGACCATGAGCCCCTATCATCAACACATCTTTTATTTTATTATTTATAATGAATTTGGAATTATTGAATCATGCGGGATATACAAATGGACTTAAATATTTTCATATCGACATGTACAATGGATTTTGATAGATCAGGGTGCCTGTAGAAATCCATTGACGTGATCTCAAGTGTCATGTCTAGTAATTTTTTATAGGTAATGGATGTCTCATCAATGGGCCTCTATGAGATCATGTTGGTCTGTATATATATGTTGTAAGAACATAATACATACTTTTTTAGAATACTGTAAGCGTATAAATATTTTGAGAGGCTTCTGCCTTCTCCCTAAATTATTTAAATTATTTTAATTTAAAATTTTTAGAGGGTTTTCATGGTTGAATGAGTATTTTCAATGAATAATATGTTATCTCAACGTGATACATCATGTGACCAGAAAATGTCTTAAGGAGGTGAATTATAATTTCATGGGAAAATCCTTTTTTTAAACATAGAGATCCAAAGGGGAGTTTGAAGAATCAATGACATACCTGACTCCCTTCACATTATTGGTATAACATACTAATAGTCTTTCATAATAGAATACGGACATGTCGTTTTGAAATTCCAGTGTCGTGTAGACTGTCAAGGGCATGTCACATGTATTTTATGATAGTGAGTGGTTCTATCATTCCACCCCCATATTTAATTTATTTATTTTAAAAATTATTAGTGGGTATTGCAAGTTTTTATAGATTTTTTCAATGACAATTACCCTTCTCATCAGTGATGTGATGCATGACCATTACGGTAGTAAGATTCCTCTACCTCTTGGATGTTTTTCTCTTATTTTCAATTTATTTTAAAATAATTTTTCAGGACCTCACCTATGTAAAACAAAATGGATAAGGGATGCATATTTGTATATTGTTGCACGACCATTGGTTTCCCCGAAGTCCCTTATCAATAGAAATTGTTCTTCTTGAAATGTATTCAATGGAATTTGTTGTAGGTTATGTATTGTCTATGGAGTCTCCATCAGACATCATGATGGTCATGAGATCATGTATCTGTTAGAGTCTCAAGTGCTCAAAATGTATTGGACAACATTTTGTTTTTTAGGGTATCATAACAACCTCATTACAATATTTCTTCCTTTAAGAAATTTTCAATTCTCATTGGTGAGTTTCAATAAATTCACCCTCAAAAGCGACGTCAACGGGGACAAAGGATCAGTTCTTAGGAATGTAAATTCCTACCTGAGTATTTGGTCGTGTCATGAACTAGTGTCTATGGTGACTTTGTTTCTACAGACTAACACAAGCTATTCCACTATATTATATATATATTGTGGTAGGGAGACATTAATTTCACTAGCTAATCCTTATTTAGAGTACTCTTCCCTTCCCTACTTTATATTCATCTATCAAAAGACTATTTGAATCGTCCATTTCTTGAGACCTGTTCATGAGCTATGGCCATGATCACATTTTGTGATAACTCTTTCACAAGATCACTTTATCTCAAGAGCATATATGTTCACACTACAAACCACATATCATTAATTTATTTAACTTCATTTATATTGATGGTGATTGATTTGAGGGCTTCATTTATCTTGTGTATACAATCTATTGATTATCATGTGATTCTCTTGACCATGTATAGGTCACATGATTAATAGTTTCCAAATGTTTCATGTGGTTGTGTGATCCCCATTAGGGTTATGTGACCTAAGAGATTTATGGTTATACGGTGATTCCTAAACCCCTGAAGTGATTCTTGAATATCATACCTATTATTATTATGTATATGATGCTATAATAATTTTTATGGATTCAATTTTAAATGATTTTTTTATATTTTTCTAACATATCTATCTTTATATTATAAAAATGGGTTTTGATTCTCATAAAATATCTTGCAAGACTTCGATGGAGAATGACAAAGAATAAATAGCCCATCATGATTCAAAAGTGATGATTGTAGACCCTACATGTCATAATATCATTGTTTCATTTCAACCATGTTAGATAAAGCTGATCGGATTAAAATTTTCTAATAATTCCCTTTCAGAATTATTTCCTTATTATGGGTTTTGTCTTACTGATTTTGTTTCTATTCCTCTTTTGAATTCATAGTTCATACCATTTTCTTAGATCAATATAACAAAAAAATATGAGTGAACATCTATCTAGTGGGATAATTGATCTTCTTAGGGGACTGTTAATATTGGAACCCACTAATATTCATGACCATATAATTTAATGGGTCTGATCATACACCTGATGAGGATGTCCATATTTATCTCTCAAAAATGCAGTTGTCCTCCCCAGATCATATGTTTTGGTGGGTGTTAACCTGGTACATCTGATCAGGGGTAGCTATGGAATGGCCTAGAGATGTCCCTACTAGGTTCAACATATTGTTTTATATCTCTATCATGATTTTGAATAAAATTGGAATTTATGAGGATTTTTAGACAATGAAAACTTATGCTTAAATCCATAGGGTTCTAGTTAATGAATGATTCAGTCATTAGAAAACTGATATGAACAAATTCTACCTGAAACAGAGTGAGGTGACTATCAACCTTTAATATATATAGATAATTTATGGAACACCAATATTAGGTTGTATGTAATATGATTTATTTCCTCTAAAATACACACGGGATGATGTAATGAGGACTCATCCTCTAAATTGGGAGTTGATTAATCTACATGATATGACCCTTATGAATTTTTAGTTTATCGGAGTGGATATTATGTATTGGACATGGATATAATGTTTCACAAAGAAGACCGGCTCTGATCCAGAAGCTATGAAGATGAATTATTGCCTTATGACAGACTCTCATAGTGCATCAAAAACTTACTGGAAAATCATTTTAGAAGGGATGCTTAGAGAATATTGGTGGGAAATCATCTATGATGTCGATCATTTGGTCAAACTATCCACATTCCTTTCCATATACCTTAGTGGGTAACTGCATCCAATGAAATAAAAAGGTGGAGTCAGGGATTTCACATTTAAAATGAAGTAATCTATGGATAGGGAGGCATATCATGATTTTATTTCATTTGTTATCCAAACTCTATCACATTCTACCTAATTTTTATTAGTGTGAAATTCCTTAGTGGATTGTGGGTCCCTTAAAAGCATTATAAGGTTGGATTGGAGCTCACATCAGAGTTTATGAATATATGAACATCTAGGATATACCTAATACCCATTTCATACTATTCCTATAATTCATCAATAATTTCATACCTATTAAATTGTAAAATAAAATATTAGCGATTTTGTGATCCATTATAAATGTTTCTTTATCAGAACATATTAACTGTTAATGATAGAGAATTTTGTTGAAAATCGCGAGATCATTCTCCAGGAATGGGCTTACATGCATTCACTCTTGGATGGATTTATTTCTATGTTCATTATTGAGACCTCATTTTAGAGTCATATGCGCTATACTGGTTCAACCACAAATACTCATTTCTCTAATCAAAATTTCCCTAAATTTCTTATATTAGATCTTTGGAGAACCCAATAGTACCTCACCAATTTTTTCTACTGTTTTCTAGGGAATAGACTGGTGTGGAGATACACCTTCCTCGTAGTAATGTAATAATATGCTTATATCTTGGTTATATATATGCTTGTATTCTCTCTAATCCCATTTTAAAATTATTCAATTTGGGTTGTGAGGATTACCAACCACCGGTAGTTGAGTACAATATCAGGCCTATAATTTAGATAGATTAAAAAGGGATGGAATCCTCATAAGCACATCTTTATAATGTTTGACACTTACCATTTCAGGAATAAGCACTTACACAAATGTCTACGACAAATGTAGTGACATGGTGTGATACTGTGTCGGATTTATTGATTCTGGTCGCATCTCAACAGTGGGTATATTGGATTTCATAGAGTTTAAAGGATGAGCTCTGGGTCTTATTGTGTCTCGTAGAGCTGCCTTTGGAAGGTTTTTCAAATATTACTACCCCACATGGTATCACCATCGAAGAAAGTCATTAGGATGTCAAGGAAATTCATTGCGACCATGCCACATCTTTGGAAAACCACAAGGGTCAGATATTTTATCTCTAAAGGTACGTTAAATGGGTTTCTTGGTCACGCATTATATTTCTATGGATGAACATTTTTATCCTATAACAAAGGAAGTGGTATGTTGGGAGGTCACTATACTATTATTTTTTTTCATAAATTTTCTTAGTTTATTTAAAACCATTATGAATTATTTCATATGTTCGCATAGTTGGAGGCTACCGAGGATCATCCATATCTCCTATCCCTTGTATTACCCTCATGGTATGGATTTTGGAGTGATATTTTGATGTGACATTGGAACCAATGATGAAGGTTCCCTAGGTCGACATGATCATATGGGGTAATATATTTCTACTTTTAATGCAACATATTCATCTTCATCATCTTCTAGAGGGACTTAATAGAAAGGGATGGAAGAAATAAATAAATCGTCCTGAATTTTCATTTCCTTCTCCCCTATAATCATCAAGTAACCCTGTAATTTCACTATAATTTTATTATATACCATTCTTTAAGCTCATTTTTATTTGCTAAAAATTTGTAGGTCCCCATTTATCTCGATTGTATGAGCAATTATCTTCTTCGAGGGATGTAGGTGATTGTTTGGTGGCATCGTTATACCATTCACTATGGGAGCTGACCCACCAAGTAGTAGAGGTGGATGAGGTCAGTATTTGGTCTTATATTTTCTTGATGTATAAATTTCAATGATTTTATCATTTTATATGGAATGGGAGGACTCTCATTTGTAGGATTCTTGAAAAGGTAGATATTCTGCTACCTTGTTTTCCTTAATAGAATTTCATTTTGGTAAAGGTGAATAATTATGCAATAATGGAATGTTTTTTTAATTTTATAATGTCTCATGATATCATATTATGTTATTGTTGTCCAAAAGATTGATGGATGAAGAACAACATTAGGAAAATCACTATAGGTCCCATGAAGTCATTCGTTAAAATCAGTTTCACCTTCATCCAAGGATGGGGTTGGGGAATTGGATTTCACCAGTCATGCAACCAATAAAGTTATATTTCTAACCTCATTCATATCCATAGAATTATTTGAGTAACTACATTATTCATCCCATAACTAATTTATCTTTGTACCCCATGATGCACTATCCTCACCGTGAATTACAAAGGCATTGATACCCACTCCCAATGGTTCCCTCCAATTAGTTTAACCATAGTGGATGTTGGATCTCTTCCTTCTTAATGTAATACTCGGTTCTTTACCTAGTCCTTGAGAAACCTTTTCTAATAACATGTTCTTCTTACCAAGATAAATCAATAAAAATTTCTCTGGTCTACATTACTTTACCATTAAGTGATACCGAATATGTGGAGGATGATTTTTATATTTGTGTCAGAAACACAATTGGACGTGCTGAATAACAGATCATGTAATCTTTGATTCATGTTCCATATCCTTTGTTATGATGGTTTTTGACTATTCTTCCCTTCACTCTATTTTGAAGTCAGATATCATTATGAGAGGCCAAAAGGGAGAACTTGAATTGAGGTTATCAGTTATTGAGACTTCCTCACTTGTGAAGAAGAATAAAAATTAACTTACAAATGATTCTTCCCATCATGCGATGGAGGTGGTTTCTCACCAAGACATTATTAATGCTGGGAAGATTGAATCTAATAGTCTCCATTCTGAAATTAATCACCTTTAGTCTGGAATGACCTATCACCAAAAAGAACTATCCCTGTTCCAATATTAACCTAATAAATTAGTAAATACCATATTTTAGAATAAATATCTTCTTTATGTAGTGGATAATTATATACATTTTTTTTTCAAGAGCGGTGGATCTGGAACATGTCAGAGAGGTAGTGATTGAATATAAAATTCAACTACACTAATATATAGATTCCATAGAGGAGATAAATTAAGAACATAACAAATCAATTGAAAATATGTTGTGATGGAATTATAATATTGAAATATTAATTTTTCATGTACATTCATAAGAGAGGCTCCTATATGTGGAGATTCATTATTTTTCATCACATCAATGAATAGATTTACTGAACTAGATATGTGTTCTCTAATTTAACTTTTTTTATGATGTTCATGACATTCCATTGATCTTGTAATATACGAATCACAAATTATGACTATCATTTTTATAATATCAATTAAAACTAAGTTTATATGATTGAATATCATAATGGATTCCTTTTAGGAGGTACTCATGAATTCCAACCAACATGAATTTTTTTACCGTTAATATTTTTCTTTTTATCTTGTGATCAACTGATTTTTTGAAGCCATTTCAGGTAGATGATATTCCCTAGAATAATATTTCTCAATATTTTGTGGATATAGAGAGACATAGTGATCATAACATGATTTTTCTATGGCAATGTGATAGGCCTTACAATCTCTTATGGACTAAATCATAGTTACTCTATAGTTTAGGGTCTTTTAGCTCCAAAATTATTTTTCTTTAGTGTAGGGACTATTAAATTATACCTAATAATGCTTTAGCTTATGGTATTTTATCTCTAAAAATATATTTCATTGGTATAGGTTATTTTAGGACATAAATAATATTGATTTACTTTATGGACTTTTAGTTTAGACATCATATCATTGTAGTTAAATTTATTTTAGCTTAGAATTTACATCGATTTAATTTTAGGACAATTAACTTGGACCTGGTATCAATTTAGTTTCAGGTCTTTTATCTAAAACATAATATTTCATTAGTTTAGGTTTTCTTAGTTTAGATATGATATTGCTTTATTTAAGGATTTTTATATTGTAAATGATATTTCTTTTAGGGAATTCGACACGTTCATTAAAGGAATAACCCATAACACACATAAGAGCAAGGGTCTTCTATAGTGTTTCTTGTGATCCTTAGTATTGGAGTTATTTTCATGAAAGTAGGGGATATATTTAGTTTGTGGATTAAATCCCTTATACCTATATAACATGGACAATAAAATATGATCTCCACTCTTTCCCAAGGTTTATGGATGATTCATACCATTATTATGGTCACGGGACAAATATTGGGGTATTAGGTCCCCATGGATAGTTGGAATATGGGTGACGTAAATCATAACCCAAAAGATTGAGTGTGTAAAAATGAGATATAACAATCATATAGGGGATCACATTTGACATGATAAGGTTCCAGGTTCCTCAATGACATTGATGGGGCTCATAAAGATGATAAATCCCTCCATACAGAGCCAAAATGTATTCTCTTGGCTGGTCTCGTCCATTTTTCATCAATAACATCTTCAAACTGAGAGATCTATTTATATTTTCCATGTGATTTGAAGGATTTTCAAATACTATATTGTCTAACCAATGAAGTTTTGTTTAGATATAAATCCATTAACTAAGAGCTCTAGTACCAAAGGAAAATTTGGCTCCAAATTTTGATGCTCAATCCCTATTTTGTGTGGTTTTGAATCACATGATGTGGGCCATAAAATGTTTGGGAGTGAATTATTTCATTTCTAATTTAAGATTGGGTAAAAAAACACAGTGACATAACAATGATAATGTTGTGTCTTGTTGTATTGTTGGGTTCATGGATTATAATTCATGGTCCAAAGTGTTCAGGTCATGATGAATGTATGGGACAATCATCTCGGGGATGATCCAAAAGACCCTCAGGTGATAAGTTCCTTAGCGGTGAAATCAATTACAAAGGGATTAGAAATATATTTATATTTGGAAAATATTTCATAAACTGTTGATTTTAATCCCATCCGTATCATTATCATGTATAATATAAGTGAACTTGTTTTCTTTTACTTGGATATGGGGGGTTTTCAGTTCCCAAATCACTCAAATAATGGAGTTTTATTTGTATATAATGTAATATCAAAAAAAGGATTCATAACCCATAATGTTGTTTCACTACCTAGAGGACATATTCTCATGGTGAGGAAATGATAGAAATCATTGATCTATGCTTTTTCCATAGAATTACTTTTATTATGAATAACATTTAATCCCTATGAGCTTTATGACTTATATATTTGTGCCATAATTTATTACTAAACTGATGGTATTGAGTGTTTATCCAGAAGAGAGTTGACATTCCATAGGCTACCATTTGTGGGTTTTCAACCTGATTGGTTTTTTTGTCTATATCTCAAAGATTTTATTTTCATGCGATATGGACCATCATAGTCAATATCTTAAGTTCATAAAAATATTACCCAATTGTATGTAACAACCAGAACATTCGAATAATATTTTCTTCCCAATTTGTTTTGTTTTTTATACAATAAAAACTACCTCCATTTATTAATGAGTTGAGTATAATTAAAAAGAGACCATTGGGTTTTGACTGTTATATAACTTTGGTTTAATATGTATGTTGGAAACTAAACTATTAACATTAGTATTTTTCTATAAATACAAATAATCATGGTTAATTAATACAAAAACCAACGTTTATGGGATCATCTGTTAGACTCGGGCCTTAAAAAACCCATCTTTTAGAGCATGGAAATGAGGTGGCATCGGTGGGTGTTACACTGGACCAAACCCAATATGAGCTTCAATGAAAAAAATATTTAATACGATAAGGTTAAGATATTTGAAATCACCACTCGGGAAATTTTGTCTGAGACACCCCAAGATTCTTTCCCATTTCACACCTTACTCTTAAGCCCTATGCATGTGTTATAAGCGGACATGTAATGTTGGATTGGTGTAGCCCAATTTAGTTAGGATGAATCATTGTAGCTTGTACTGCACACCAAGATGCATATATCACGGGTAGACCTCCATTGTGAGCTCATTGGGGGTTATACGGGGAAACACACCCCTATTCCACGGGGCTAGGGGCCATTGGATTGGTGTAACTTGATCTGATTAAGCTGAATGATTGTGGCCTATACTATGAACCAGCCTGAAAATTTTGCAGTTCCAGCACCACTGTGATATTTATGGGGGTTTCATAGGGAAACATTCCCCTACTCTGGGCGTTAGGGGGATGAAGGTCAGCAACCCAAATTATGGGGATTTGTTGCAATGATGACCATTGTAGCAGAGCTGACCGACTAACACCAAACGACACTTTAGAGACACTAACAACCACCCCCATTCCATTTAGCTATTTTGGCTTCCATTCAGCAACCATTATGTCACTTTTGACTTGGGATACCTCCTTTCACTGTAGTGATGTGAACTTTAAAATGGTTGGTGGAATAGTTAATTGTCCTGTACGTTAGGCCTTTTTCAGGCTTTGGTTTCTGTGTTTGTGAGAAATTCCTATAAATATTTCTATTTTAATTTTCATATTAATGTTATTCTACATCTCTGCGGTTGTATACTCTATTATAAAATCACATAAATCTATGTTTCTTTGTCCTTTTTGTTTTTTCCATTTTATCCTTTTGTGGTCCATTCATTTCTTAGTTTCTCCTCCTAGTTTCGAAACAACTGGTATCAATGGTTGAGTAGGGGTTTCCCAAAATATGGATATAGAATAAAGAATGGTGAAGATCCATTTAATCAATGAAACTGACATTAGTTTTAGGAGGATTTAGATTGAGGAATATCGTTATCAAAAAAGATGTACTTTCCGGTTTTGGGTCTGAAGCCACCAGACATGGAGTTGTTGGAGTGGGAGATGCTGGATCAGAAGGTCCTTGGTGTTTTGTGCCTTATGTTGGAAAAAAAATTTCCCTTAATCATAATAGAGGATAATACAATGACAGATCTGATAAAAGATATCAAAAATATGTACAAGAATAGTTCTATGGAAAACAAGGTTCACTTGATGCGGCAATTGTTCATCCTAAAAATGGTTGAAGGGAGAATTTTTGCAGACCATATCAAAAAATTCAAGACCATCATAAGTCAACTTACTTCTTAAAAAATTGATCTTGGTGATTAGGTATGTGTCCGGGTCTTACTATCTTCATTACCTCATAGTTTGGAAGCTATAATAATAGCTATGGGCAGTACTTTAGGGAATACCAAACTGGTTCTCAAAGATGTATAAGACCTTATTCTCAATGAGGGTATGCGAAGAAGAGAATTAGGTAGATTATCTAGTTCTAATATGAACATTTAAGGATGAGGAATATACCCGTTGTTAGACAATCGTAGTGGGATATCAAAGACAAGAGGGAAAATCTGAGATAAGGAAAATGGGGCTTGTCTATCCAATAGTATTTTTGGGAAGAAAAGACTTGTAAATATGGGGTGTAGAGAAAAACTGAAGGGATCTAAAACCAGTGGAGAAAAAAAACAAAAAAAACACATGATGTACTTTTTTTGAGCGTGGATAGCCTGATGGAGTCCTGCATTTTAAAATATAGGGCATCGTTCCATTCTGCATCAAAGAAAGAATTTTTTAAACATTATGATCTTGAACATTTTGGCAACGAACATCTTGTTGAGGATGATACCTTATAGATTGTGGGGAAAGGAGATTCACAGATCCAGAACAATAGTGGGAGTTTATTGGTTCTAGAAAATTTGAGGAATATCCCTTTCTTTGGAGGAAATCTTATTTTTTTCAAACAGCATGATGACACAGGGTTGAGTACCACATTCACTAGGGGTGTTTGGATAATCACCAAAGTCGCTATTGTTATAGATTACGGAGTAATGAATGGTACCATAAACAATATGAAATTAGCTTTCATAGAAAAGGGTGTATCACTAAAAGCTAATAGAGAATCACAATTTTGGCACTGAAGATTAGGACTCATCAGTGATAAGGGGATAAAGGTGATTGAATAAAAATGTTTTCTACCATTGTTTAAGTCATTGGATGTTGGCCTATGAGAAGATCATATCTTAAAAAATTATAATAAGGTCAATTTTACAAATGGAGGAATAACACTAAAGGATGGGAAGCCAGACCTAGTGCACACTGATGTTTGGGGACCTACACCAGCACATTTCCATGTAGGGTCACAATTATATATGAAATTCATAGACAAATCAACAAGGAAGGTATGGATTTACATTCCGAAAAGTATATCTAATTTGATTTAGATGTTTCAGAAGTTGAATTTCATATTGGATAATGAGTTAGGATCAAAGATGAAATGCTTGATTTTTGAAAATGGTTGATAGTATGTATGTTAGGAGTTCATAGAATAATATTCTGATAATGGAATTCAGTGGGGGGAAAACTATTCTATGTACACCGCAACAGAATGGGGTGGAAGAAAGGATGAATATGAGATTGAATGAATTTTCCTATAGTATGAGGTTACACTCAGGGTTACCCATGATCTTATAGGATAATGAAATGAACATGGATGCATAACTTATAAATATGATTCCATATTTTCCAATGGGAAAAAGTCTCCCAAAGGTGCATTGATCTGGTAAAGAGGTAAAAATATCACATTAATGAGTCTTATGATGTTTGGTTTATGTACAAATTGATTCAAACTAAATGGAAAATCTTTATACTATGTCCACGAAATTTTTATTTATTTTATGTTTTGTTACGGTCTTTGGTTACTCTTATGGGGATTATATCAAGAAGATGTCCATCAGGAGCTAGATCATGGAATTTAATAAAGTTGTGACACACAAGGATATCCAAACAGTTGAAGATGAAAATGAGAACATTGAATCTATGCTAAAAGAAAATGTAGGGCTTGATGGTTTCCCTGATCATGAGATATCAGAACTGGTGTAACCCACTACACTAGTGGAGATGAGGAGATCAAAAAGGGTGATAGGGCGTATGAAAAAGAATTCACTATACATTCATTATTCGTTATTGACTAATGGTGGGGAACCAGAATGATTTGAATCGGAAATGAAACTGAATGAGTAGAGTAAGTGGGAGCTAGCTATGAAGGGGGGAATTCATCATTACATGATAACAATACTTGGGTTCTAACCCATTCCAAAAGGAATAAAAGCATTGAAAAAAATGGGTGTTCTGGGTCAAAAAAGAACATAAAGGATAGAGCAGGTTCAAGGCATGTCTGGAGGTGAAATGGTTTCAATATAAGGATGGAGTGGATTTCACTAAAATATTAACATCAATACTAAAGCTTACCACCATATCGATGGTTCTCAGCAATGTGGCATCATATGATATGTATCTTGAGTAGCTTGATTTTGAGACTTCTTATATTCATAGTGATTTGGGGAATTACATCTACATGCAATGGCTAGAGAGATATGTAGAGTCTTAGAAGAGAGACCTAGTTTGAAAACTACAGAATAGATTATATGGATTGAATTAGGAACTCAATAATTGGAACAAAAATATTTATTCATTTATGTCTAAAAATGAATATAAATAATGTGGTAGAGATCAATGATGCTACATCAATTCCTTTGGTGAATATTATATTATATTTATTCTATATGGGGATAACATGATCATTGTTAAATCATTTATAAATAGGATTGATGTGTTGAAAGGTTTTTTTGCTACGGAGTTCAAAATAAAGGATCTTATTGAAGTTACTATGATTTTGGTGAATAAGATCATGAGATACCGTGTGACTAGAACCACAATGTTATCATAGAATTACTGCATTGAGAATGTTCTAAGATGATTATGTATGCTAAAAGAAAAGTTAATCTCTATTCTCTTAGTGGGAAATTTCAAAATCTCAGTGTAGAAATCACCCAATACAGTAGAAGTGGTCAAGAACATGGAGAATAGTCTATATGCATCAACTATTGGAATCCTGATGAATGCCATGGTCTGAACTCAACTGTACGTCTCTCATGTAGTGGGAGTTGTGAGAATGTACATTGATATTCATGGAGAAAAACATTGGGAAGATATGAAGTGGATACTGAGGTATTTGAAGGGCAAGAAAGAGGTATCTCTAAGATTTGGAAAAGGAAATTCCCTATAATGGTTTATAGATGCTGACCATGGAGGAGGTGTCGACAGAAATAGGAGTACCACAAGTTAGGTATTTCCCTGTGGAGGAACTGCAGTTACTCGGATATCACAATTGCATATGTTGGTACCTTTATCCACCACAGTGGAAGAATACATTGCTATAACATTTGATGACAAGGATATGATTTGGATGAAGAATACATTATATGAATTGGGAAGAAAAAAAAGGATAGTGTATTGCACTGTGATAGTCAGAGTGTGATAAATCATGTAAAAAACACGATATTTCTTGCTCGGACAAAGGACAATTAGTTGAAGTATCATTTCATCAAATGTTTCATACCAAATGGGTTTCTAACATTTCAGAGGATTTATAGAACAAAAAATATGATCTCCATGTTGATGAAGTCAGTGGTAATATAGAATACGAAGAATAATTGTGGCTCTTTTGGTCTCCACTAATGAACAGAGGATGAGAGGAAGAATATGAGAGGACACAATTGTAGCACATGAGGAAAATATCATTTATTTCAAAAATGGTTAGGTTGAAATTGATGTTGTGAATATAATGAATGTTTATTGATGAGTGAATATGAGAAAGAGATTAGATTAAATATGTTCTCTTAGTAAGTGTCATCGATGTCAAGAAATGTTGTGGATAAGGCTCTCTGTAAGAGATTGCTTAATTGGAGTATCCTAATGTCGTTGGGCAGAGTGCTTGTGGTCTATACTACACACCAACTCATTTTCGGGTTTGGATTTCCATGTGTGTGAGAAATTTATATAAATTGTGCTCTAGTATTTTTCAATGTAATGTTATACTTCCACTTCATGTATATAGGGATTATTCCAAAAATATGTAAATCATTATGTCCTTGATCATTTGGATTTTTCCATTTTACTCTTCCATGATGTGTTCTTTGCTTCATTATTCTGGATTTTTTCAAAACATGTAATGAGGCCTTAGTTACATTGTGTAAATATTTATAAAAATAAAATTTATATTTCTTAATATGGTAATATTTTTGAATTTCAAATGTCAAAATAAATATAGGAATAATTTTTTTTAAGATTCATATTACATAATAATATTGGGAGAAATGAAATTTAAAATATTTTTTTATACTTTAAATAATTTATAATGTGAAATTTTTTTTCAGAAAAATGGACATATAGAGTTTTTATTTGTAAGAAATATAGAGTCTAGTAAGATCATCATATATTTCGGTGAATAGTAAATTATTAATAGAAATATTAATTTTATGAATAGTAATGTGACCAATGGAATATTAATCCAACATAATAAAGTATATATATAATTTATGTATATTAAATGGAAATTTTATATAATAGAATAAGAAAAAAATTGTTTAAAAAATTATTTATTATGTATTTGTAATTATTTGGGTAAATATTTATTTTATATAAAAATAAAATTTCTATTATATAGAATATTATTTTTATAAACGGAGTTAATTTTTGAATTTATAATATTGATATTAGGTTAGGATGAATGTATGAGAATTTTATAAAATGTTCTCTTTTTTAGTGAATAGTAAAAATAAATTTTTTGAGTTTGTGGTGTGTCTTATGAAGTCAAAGTGATGTACTATTTAATTTAAAATGATGGTAAATGAATTTGTATTACAATATTATATTGGGTTTTTCAAGTGTCCGAAACCATGGGAAAATACCCCAGTCAAGCCCTTGGTTATGAAAATACCACTAATGAGGTGTCCCTTGGAAATTTTCAAAATATTCCCTCACCTTCGCAATAAACACCAACCATTTCCTTTATTACATTCATTCCAAATTCATCCTAAAAATGTTCTGGTCATTTTACCTACGAATGAGTCATCCCAATGTTCCCTAAATTCCTCAAGGTCCCCATCTTTTAGTTTTTTATGTTACTCATTAATTTAAGGGAACCCTTCGCCCTCCTCTTTTAGTCAAGACTTCCAATATGTTTTCCCTTCTAGTTTCCATTTTTTATGGTGGGGTATGTTATTATATATATTTATTGATTTAAATTTTATTTACAAATGATGTTACACACATTCCACTCTCATCAACTTATTTTATGAATTTTAAGCGATGCCATTAGGCAGCAAAATTTTCATAAGAGAATTATCAACTTCTTTTTTTCCATTCAATTTAACTTTTATGTGGTAAAAAAATCAAGTTTCCATACCATGTTATAATATAAATATTATGTATTATGATTCATTTATCTATGGTAGGCCATCATCCCCTCTCTTTTTTATGATTTCTAAAAACCATGTCGTATAGTTGTTATGCTGCAGAATTTTCGTCTCAAAATCCTCTCTATTTTTTTAATGAAATTCTATTATTTTATTTAAATTAATACCCAAAAATATTTCATTAATAGAGGTACTAATAAATTAATAAAATTGATATATTTTATTTTTTAATTATCATACATAAAACCCTCATTTTCTTTCCACTAGTTACGAATGACATAATGATCTTTTGTTAAAAAATTTCTAAAAACTTCATGATTTTGACATATAATCAATTTATTATATTATATTTGGGATAATTACGAATTTTTTTATTATGATATATGTGGATCACATGAAAATAATTACATATTAAGGGCGATCCCTGATATATCTCCAATTCATTGGGTATTGAAATTAATCTCTATAGATGACATGTTTTATGGTACCTTCGTGATAACCTTGGTAATGTTTATAACACCTAGGGGATGGACCCTAGTGATATTCTTATGAATGAATAAATAAATTTTGTATCCACATTTTAATGTTATGTTTGATGTTGTTATTTTCAGGGTATTCCTTTTTATCATACCAAAATGATATTCGCCATGTTTTTATTGACATCGCTCAAGTTCAGATGTAAACTGTTTCACTTGATTGTCTTACAGGGCCTTCTGCTCACCCTTTCCCTTAATGTATGTCTCTAGGATATGAGATGCAGTAAATGTTCATAGTATGAAATGTTTAATAATACTTTCAATGTAATTAACAAAATTTTATATGTTTTCACGTATTATTTACCTTATTTCCAAGACAAAAAACATTAATGATCCTCTTTTTTTAAAACAAAATGAATATTTATGTGGTAAAATTTTGGGTTCCATTTATGTTATTAAAGGATAGATTAGTTATTTTTATAAAGTAAGATATGAAGACTTCAAGAAGAATCCTATAAAACAATTGTATATATGAAAACTTCATTGAATTTTGGAAAAAAATTATGTAAGTTGTTTCTGAACAAATAAATCATTTTCTAGATATGAACAAGTGAATGTAGCTCTGGCACAGAAGTATTTAGGGGTAAAACCCAAAACACCACATTGATCTAGAACAAAACGAGTTTTGGTGAATGAAAAAGTTCTTGTCTGCACTTAGGTTTTCAAAATCCCATGGGAAATGTTTAGTTAATAACAAATTTTTATGAATCATTATGAAGGATTTATAGATAAATGTAGTTTTTGATAATCAATAATATATTTATACATGAATATTTCACAAAAAAATACATTATAGTTAAAATATTTTTAAATGAAATAATATTCTAACTGTGGTTTTATTCTTTTAGAAAATTTAAGGCAATTGAAGGAATCATGAAAATGGTGACTGTAATGGACCATATAGTGACAGCCCTATGATGGAAGTCAGAAATGAAACATGCGTGAGAATAAAGAACCATCTGACTCAAGTTATGAGAAAATACTTAAATCAATCTAGAAATTGATTTTACTGCAAAGGTAAAAACTCCATGTTGCGTTATTTATGTGTCAACAACAACCATCAATCAGTGGACCTACCGACCCATTGGGTATTGAACAATGGATAATCTCTATCAATAAGATATTTTACATGATATCGTATTTATAAAAATCAAATGTCACCATGGCTGTTTTCTGATTAGATGGAGAAGCTAATCAATGGTGGGAACTAATTAAAAACATGAGTCCAAGAGTGGATGTTGAAGATATGGAGTTGGAAGAGTTTATATAGAACTTTTTCAATAAGAATTTGCCTCTTTCAATGGAAAAAATTGAGAAGTAGTTTCTCAAGATAATGTAGAAAGAGAATGAAAATGTTGGAAGCTACGAGATGAACATCATAATACCTTCTAGTTAAACATCAATCATTTCCAAGGATCACAGTGGGAAGGTTAATAGATTATTTTGTGGGCTATGAACTCATATGTGGAAGAATATATCCAAGAGATTCAATGATAGCAATGAGGAGATCATATAGAGTGTTATAAAATTCAAATTGATGTTAGGTGATACATAACGGTCATAGAAATCCAATGACTAGAATAGATAAATGGATCCAATCTTAGGGAGGAGCTTTGATCATTGAAGAAGAGGATATAAAGTGCATCATTCCAGGTTTAATAAATGTGGGATGAAGTATTTAGAGAACTTCCTTCTCCGGAGTGGAACGTGTTAAATGTGTGGAAGAGATGTCTATATCACAAGGAATTGTCATAAGGAGGTGGGGCCTCATCTTTCTAACACTAATGACTAATGTTATATGCTGGAGGCCCAACCTAAATCCTAATTCTTTAATTGTGGACAGAATGGGAACATTTCCAATCAATCTCCAAATCTGAGGTTCATGGAGGGGAATCACCATTACTTCAGCAAAGGCCAAGGAATAAAGGTCGTGATTTTTCTATTAAGAAATCTGATGTTAAAGATCCAAATTATGTAGTGAAAGATACTAAAGTTATTCTCTCAAAACTATCATGTACTTTTTTTATTCGGGTTCTATTTGTTCTTTTATTTCTTCCATGTTTGAAAATAATTTAGAATCAACCCCAAAATTGATAAAAGTAGAGTTATCAATCTTTAATACAAGTGGGATTATTTGATAATCATCAATATTTTAAAACTATGGTATTTACATTACTGAGAACAACCTTATCAAAAATCTAGTAGTCATTCCAAAGTTAGAATTTGAAATTATACTAGTGATGGATTTTCTCTCAATGTATAATGGAAAAATAAAATAAAGAAGTAATGATATCTTAGTATTCTTGAATGGAATACCTACTATTATCTTCCTAGGAGATATTTCTAAACCTGGCCTTTATCTATAAGAACCACTTATTTCCTTCTTCTTAGAGTTAATAAATGTGTAGGAAGATGGAAATTAGGGTATAATGATAGAAAATGTCCCCATCGTCCTAGAATACACTGATTTATTTACTGAGCAGTTATTCGGACCTCCCCAATAAACAAATGTAGAGTTCCCCATTTAACTCATACCTAGATATCATTTGATATCAAAACCTCATATAGAATGGAAAATTTGGATCTTGAGGAATTATAGAAACAACTCCATGATATTATGGAGAAGGGTTTCATCTGAATAATTGTGTCTCCTTGGGGATCACCTATTATTTTTGAAGAATTATGATGGATAAATGAATCTATGAATTGATTATGGAGAACATAACGGGTTAACACTAAAGAAAAAAATACTCTAGTCCAAGTAATTGTAACGTATTTGACCAACATCATGTGGTTCAATTCTTCTTAAATATTAATCTTTGATCTAATTATCAACAATTGAGGGTGAAGAAAGAAAATATTATAAAAAAATAATTCCTATCAAGATATGGGCATTATGAGTTTGTTGTTATTCCCTTCATATTGACTAATGCACCTGTTATTTATATATATTTGATTAATATAGTTTTTAAGAACTACCTTGATTATTTTTTGGTTGTTTTTATTGATGATATTATGATATATTTTAAAAGGTTAAAGGAGTATGGGGATCATTTAAGGGTTATTTTCCAAACTCTACGGAAGAAGAATCTTATTTAGATGTTCTGTAACTACAAGTTTCTTTCATGGGGAACATTGTAGAAAATGAAATAATCAAAGTTGACTCTACAAATACATTGTTTTTATAGTAGTTGCCTCAGCCTGCAACAATAATTGATATTCATAGTATCTATGGATTAGTGGGATATTCTATGGGTTTAGTCAAACTCTTTTAATGCTATTCTTATCACCTACCCATGTTATATCTAAAAGGGTTTAAGTCCATCTGGACCAAGGAGTGTGAGGAATGTTTCCAAGAGTGTAAGAAGATTTTGGTTACTCCACCTGTGTTAACTCTTCCCTCATGTGTAGAAGGATTCATTAATTTTAGCAAATAATCTATAAAAGGGCTTGGTACATCATCATGAAAAATGACAAGGTGATTTCTTATGCATCTTGAAATTTGAAGACGCATTAGAAGAACTATCCTACAGATTATCCAGATTTGGTTGAAGTTTGTTTTTCTCTAGATATATAGAGGCACTATACTTATGGGGAGAAGTTTGATATATACACAGAAAATCCATGTTTAAAGTATATTTTTTCACAAATGGTACTGGACATGATATAGAGGAGATGGCTGGAACCTCTTAAATACTATAATTGTTCAATTAATTATCATCCTAAAAGAGGAAAAAAAGCTAACGATGCATTAATTAGGAAAGACCCTTTATCCAATCCATGATGATGATTAAAATAGATCCCTTCAATCAAGACCTAGTGAAGATGGATAATAGAATTGTAAGGGAAGGTTCATCATCAAACCTACCCCAAAGGATTTATTAACTATCATTACTAGGGATGATCAGTACGTCTAAAAACAATATCCTTTATTGGATAATATGTTGGATTCTTTTAAAGATGGTATGTTTTCTATTTTCAATATTGATCAAGAAGGTGTACTAACATTTTGTACAAGACTATGTTTACCTTATATTCTTCAAATATGGAAGGATTTGATAGATAAATCTCTTATATCTAATTTTTTAGAAACATCCTGGAAGCAAGAAAATGTATAGTGACCTTCGTTATAATTTTTTGTGGGATAATATGGAAAGGCATATTGCTGACTACACTACAAGGTGAATGGTATATATGAAATTTACGGTATACCGACTACTTCATAAAGGGGTATTACAAACACTACCCATACCAGAATTATAGTGGGACAATATCACTATGGAATTGGAAACTAGTCTCCCAATAACATCTAATGGAAACAATGAAATATGAGCTATAGTGGACCATCTCACCAAAACTGCCCGTTTTATCTCTATTTGGGATGATTTCTCTCTTGATCAACATGCTAGGATTTATGTGAAGGAAGTGGTAAAGCTCCATTGAGTTCCACTTTCTATCATATCTAATCTTTATCAATGGTTGATATCAAAATTCAGGAGATGTCTTCAATATGGTCTACATTCCAAATAGAATTTTAGTACGTCATTTCCCCCCCAAATTGATGGCCAATCTAAATAGATTATTCAAACTCTCAAGGAAATGTTGAGTAGTGGATCGGATCATCAACTACTATTAGTTAAATTCTCCTATGAAAACATCTTATACTCAAGTATTCAAGTGGAACCTTACGAAACACTATACGGGAGGTGATTTGGAACTCATACTTCTTCGGATGAAGTGGGTGAGAGAAAGCTTCGTGGACCTGATATTGTGCAGAAATGACAAAAAAGGTTCATTCTATCCATCAACATATTAAGGCTTATTAGAGTTAGAAAAATAGAATATGTCAACATCCATCGAAGTTCCATGGAGTTTGGTGTTGGTGAAGATGACTTTCTTTGAATTTCACCTTGGAATAGGGTCTGGAGGATTGGGAAGAAATACAATCTTATCCCTAGGTACATTGGCCCTTATTAAATCCTTGATTATTTATGGGCAGTGGAATATCAGCTTACACTTCCTCCAAATCAATAAAAAGTTCATGATATCTTCTAGATATCCCTTCGGAGGAAGTACATACCTAGACCTTCAAATGTACTCAATCCAATGGTTGTACAATAGAAACATAACCTCTCATATGGGGAGCAACCATTTGATTTCTTCGATCGTAGAGACAGGGATCCTTTCCAAAATACTACAATCCTGGTTATTGTGTTTCAGATGAAGAAAAAAAAATTTTAACCCATATGCAAACCAGAAGAGTCTATGAGGGACAAGTACATGCACCTTTTTTCTTCTAAGGGCTCGAGTTGAAATTTTTGGGATGAGATTTCTTAAAAGGGGAATAATGTAATGACCCAAGAATTTGAATAAGTTCTATTTCCTTGTTTGTTATTTATTTTATTTTATACTCAAATAATGATATAATTTTGTTAATTAATTGACTATAATTAAACATCGACCATTGGGTTTTGAATGTTACATTACTATTGGTCAATATGACTGTTACAAACTAAACTCTTTACGTTATGATTATTGTTTATAAATAAAAATTATCATGGATACTTAATACAAAAAATAAAAAATGAGGACCTAATATATTACACTCGTTATGTATCATTCCAATTTATCAGAGCTTTGGAAGGAGGTAGTTTAACTGGGATTTGCCCTAGATCAAGCCCAAGTTGAGCTTCAACATGTTAATCTTGAACTGAATCACCTATGAGAGAAGTTCACGCTAATATAAATCACCATTCATGCAATGTTGTTCGGGCCTCCCCTAGATTATATCTCCATTTAACAAATTACTATTAGGTCCTATATAGGATTTATAAGGGTCTATGTAATGATTCCTTAGTTACTTTGTGTAATCATTTTTGTAAATAAAATATTAATTTTCTATTATGGTAAAAAACTAATTTCAAATTTCAAAATAAATATTGGATGAATTTCTTAGGAGTTTCATATTATTGACGAATATTTGGAATAAGGTATTTTAAAATATTTTTTAATACATTAAATAATTAATAATGTGACATTTTTTTCAAAAAATGGACATAGAGGGTTGTGATCAGTAAGAAATTTAGAGTCCAATATGTTCACCTTAATTTTTGGTGAATAGTAAATTATGAATAGTAATATAAAAATTATGAATACTAATTTAACAAATTTAATAGTAACCTCACTTAATAATTTATAATATAATTTAGGAATCATGAATGGTAATGTGGTATAACAATATAAGAAAATAATTATTTACGAAATTATTAGTTAAGTGTTAGTTTTTTCCGGTAAATATTGAATTTAATTAAAATTTTAGTTTCGCATATTTAGAAAATTATTGTCATAAAATGGATTTCATTTTATTAATTTATATAATCTATATTAGGTTAGGATGAATATATGATATTGTTAAAAAATGTTTTGTTTTTTGATTATTAGTAAAAATACTTTTTTTAATTTTTAGTGTGTTTTATGGCATCAAAATGACATTACATGTAATTTAAAATGATATTAGACTCATTTGGATAAAAATATTATTTTAGGTGTCCCATTTGTCCAAAATCATGGGAAAATACAATTATAAATCCCATTGATTTACAAATACCACTAATGAGGGGTCCGTGGAAAATTAGCAAAATATTCCCCAAATTTTTCTATATATATCAACCCTTTCCATCATTTCATTCCATAAAAAATATTCCTCAATGAAGATATAGACTTTTTACCACCCAAAGAGTCATCTCAAGGTTCCCTCAGTCCCCCAAGGTCCCAATCATTGTGTTTTTTATGTTAATCTTCAACGTAAGGGAACCTTTCACCCTCCACTTTATTCAAGACTTCCTATAGGTTTTGTCTTCTAGTTTCCATTTTGTTATGATGGGGTATGTTCTTCTATATCAATATTTCATGAAATTTTATGTCCAAATTACAAGAGTCCTTTCCCACTACTGTCAATTGGTTTTCTAAATTTTAAGCGACTTTGTTAGGCTGTCAAATTTTGTAAGGGAATTATCAACTTCACTGTTTCCAATTAAAGTTCCCTTTTAAGTGGTATAACATTCATGTTTCCATTAAATGTTATTATTTAAGTTTAATGTATTATTAGTTTTTTGGGAATTTTACACCCTTTTACCCTATCTTTTTATGGTTTTTTGAAACCCATGTTCTGTAGCTGTTATGCTGCATAATTTTGGTCGGAAAATCTCTCATTTTTTTCTCACGAAATTTTATTATATTATTTATAATATTACCCACACCTATTTAACTTCTAGGGTTATTAATAACCAAATATAAATGATATATTTTATTCTGGAATTTAAATTGAAAAAACCCACATTCTAATTACATGGGTTATAATGGACATAATGATATTGATTTTAAGCCTTTTTAAAACATCATAATTTTGATATGAAACCCATTTATTTTATTTTATTTTGGTTTATTATGAAATTTTTTATTATGATATATGTGTTTCACATGAAAATAAATTCCTATTAAGGGGGGAAACTGATAGTGCACCATTTCATTGGTAAATGGAATGAATCTCTATTGACGACAGGTGTTATGATACCATGGTCAATAGCCTCGGAAATATTTATTGAACCTTAGGTATGAACCTTGGTTATTTGATTATTAATGTCCAAATTAAATTTTTTATATCAATATTAAATTTATTTTTCAATTTAAAATTATCATGATATGACACTTTATCATACCTTCATGATATTCCACAGGTTCATACTGATATCTCTAATGTTCACTTGTAAACTATTCCACTTGTTTTCTTTACATGTCCATCTTCTTGCCCTTTACTTTTTTGTATGTCTCTAGGATATGATAAGTAACAAATTATCATAGTATAAACTTTTAAAAAGCCTTTCAAGAGGAGTAAAATATTGTTATATTTGTTCATCTATTATGTACCTTATTTCTAAGACACTAGGCTTCAAAGATCCAATGTTTGTAAAATAAAATGAAAAATTATGTTTTAAAAAGGTGGATTCCATAGTTTATATCATAGGATAGTTTATCTATTTGGGGATATTAGGATATAAAAAATTCAAGAAGAACCCTATAGAAATGTTTACATATATGAAAACATCTTGGTATTTTTTTGAAATATTAAGTGTGTGGTTTTCCAAAAAATAAATCATTGTATGGATACAAACTAGTGGATGTGGCTCTATTACAAATGTATCTAGTGTTAAACCCCAAAAAAACCCACCATTGACCTAGACTCAAATGGGAACTAGTGCATAAAAAAATGACCTGGTTGCACTTCTGGTTTGACACTCTCAGGGGGATATGTTTGGTTAATAACAATATTTTTATAAATCAAAATGATGAAATTATATAGAAATATAATTGTTCTTAAAGAATAATATGTTTATGAAAGATGTTTTATGAAATAAATACCCTTTGTAGAAAAAAGATTCATAAATGAAATAAGATTCTCACTATGATTTTATTATTTTATAAAATAGAAATAAATAGTATAAAACATGATAAAGGTGACCACAATGGACTATGCACTAACTACCCTCCAGTGGAATCTAAAATGGAAACACTCATGATAATGATAAACCAACTAACTGATGTTATAGGAAATAACATAATTCAATATGAGAGACCGATTTAACTACAATGGAAACAACTCCCTCTTGATTCTTTTAGGCATTAATGACCACCAACCATCAGTGGATCTTCCGACCCATTGATTTCTGAATAGTGGATCTGTACTACTAAGAAGCTCATTTTTGTGATCTAATGTTTAGAACAAGAATGGGTCACCGTGGTTGTTTACCATTAAGAGGGAGAAGCTAATCAGTGGTGTTAAGGGATTTAAAAAATTAGGCCAAGATATAATGTTGAATCTGTGGAGTGATAATATATTTGAGTAATTTTCTTCAAAACTTATTTCCCTAGTTCAATGAGAAAAAAAATGGAGAAGGAATTTCTCAGGATGATGTAGAAAGAGAAGGAATAAGTCATAAGCTATTAGATAAACATTACCAGACTTTCCCATTACACTTAAAAAAATGTCATGGATCATAATGGGAAGGTTGATAGATTCATTGGTGGAATAAGGCCTCTTTTATAGAATAATATATCAAACTGAGACTGTAATAGCTAGGAGGTGACTGTACGGAGTGCTTTTAATGTCAAATTGGAGTTCAGTGAGATATAGTGGTCTCATAAATCCATTGATAAGAATAGGTAAATGGAGCCAATAATTTTTTGGAACACTAATTAGGGAAGTGGAGGAAATAAATTCCACTATTCCACACATAATAAATGCAGGAAGAATCATTCAAGGATCTTCCTTCTTGGTAGCGGGATGTGTTACAAGTGTGGAAGAGATGTCCATTTCGCACATAATTTTTATAGTGAGGTAAAACCTAAACTTCCCATAAATAAAAAAAAAGGAATGGTTGTGTATGCCTTACGTAGAGTCCATTTCTATAATTGTGGATAGCTTGGTATCTTTTCTAATAAATTTCCAAATCTAAGGAAATATAGGGGAATCACAACTAGCCTCAGCAATGGGAAAGGGGTAATGTTTGTGCTATTACTATCACGACAACAGATTCTGAATCACCAAATGATGTGGTGGTAGGTACACTTGTTTTTATCTCAAAACTATCAAATAATTTCATTAATTTTGGTTCAACGCATTCTTTTATTTACTCCATGTTGGCAGTGAATTTATAATCAACCATGAAAATGCTAAAAGTAGAGTTAATAATAAAACCCTTAGAGGGTTTATCTAAGAATAAACAGTATTTACAAACTCTATTTGTAACACCCCAAGCTTCCACGGTATGCTTCTCTTTGAATAATAAAGTAGCGTGTGTTGTACGCAACATCGAGTTCAAACACACACCACAACCAATCGATCTAGCCGTTATGGATAGTAATTCCCACTTTTTAAAATTTTATACATTTTTAGTCAAAATGGACTTCATTTTTGTATTCTTAATCTCGAAATTATATTAGGGTGAATTTTTGGTACTTTTCTGATAACTTGCATATTTTGATGAATAGTGAATTTACTAAATTTTAATTAAAAACTTCTGTTTTAATCGAAATAATTAATTGTTGAAAATTATGAATTTGAGTGATTTTAGAGTATAAATAGATTAAATTTTTACCATTGAATTCAATGTTGGTCATTGGATATAAATTCACATTTAAACTGGACATAAGCAAGATCCAATCTTTTGATAGTTATTATCTCTTAAAAACACGGTTTTTGTTTTAACAAAGATAATTAATTTTAAATTAATAACTTCCACTTATATGTTGTGAATTTAGAAAAATGGATTTCATATTTAGAATACGGATGTCCAAATTGTAAAAATAGGTAACCATTAATTTAAGACATTTTTAATAATTACTTTGGTAAATATTTTATTTACCATGGTAAAACGGTAAATCCGATAAATAAGGGTAACAAAATAATATTATAATAATAATAAATTACCCAAAATCATTTCATAACCCTATTGGATGATACATGTATGGTCATGGGAATCTTTGGGCTGATTTTGGGACTCCATGGATCCACTTGTCAGTGATAATGACACTTTATATTAATTAAATAAAAGTAAATACAAAAATGACATAAGCATATATCTTTTAGAAAAAAAAATTTACATAAGGGTATTTACATTATATTTTCAAATATAAATACTCATTAGAAAAATGAAAATATTTCCTACATAATTGTATTTTATTTAAAAAATTTAGACATTGAATATTTATATTTAGTTATGACACAATAATGATGCATTATTTTCCTTATTAATGAAAGAATTAAATAATTAGTATTATAAATGTTAAAATTAAAATAATTTTAATTTTTTGATGACATTTAAGTATTTTATTGATTAATATTACTTGTTTGGATTTCTGAAATTAATTTTTTTCAAATTAATAATGTTGTTAAGACTTTAAAAAAATCAATTATTAAATAGTGTCAAAATTGACATAAAATAGGTTTTAAAAAATATATTATATTATTAATTAATATACTATTCCTAAAAATCTAAGGATCAGTCAAAGGACTTATATAATGATAGGTGTATCATTAATGGACCACTTTGGGTTTCTTGGAAGTATATAGTATGTTTATTAACCATATAATATAAAAATAAAAAGTGACATGGTGAATGTCAAACTATTTAACAAAGAGTTAGATATAAATGATAAGATACATATAGTGACCGATACCTGTCTAAAATCAATTGGATGAAAGGATTTCGACCCATACTCACATTTTACTTTGGATTATCCACATTGGAGCTATTAGAAACCAAATATGAATTTATTATATATTAATACTTTAAGTTTTTTATAAAGAGCCCGTCCTCCCCCTTATAAAAGGACACCACTTCTAACCAATTATTCATACCTTAAAATCCGTTTGGATTGCCCAATATCTTCTAAAATAACCACCCAATTATCGTCCCTTAATCCTATAGGCCTTTAAGTTGTCAAAAAGCGAACCTAAGGAGCCCTTTGGATCAAATCAAAAGGAAGAACCCGAAGAAGAGGTAATGTTTTCACCGCCCTCTTTGAAGTTCAATTCTTCTTCAACTTCTTCTTTCATTGTTATTTCCATTATAAAATAATAACTCAAGTATTTTCTATATACATTGATGTTATTATAAATATGGTACAACCATATTCAGTATTCTATCCATCCTTTGAATGACATGTCACCATACGTGCGTACGTAAGGCCTACCGTCTCCACATTGTGGTGTAATTGTTATTAAATATATTATTATTTGGATGGGTATAATAATGATTTATAATTCATGTAAATAATAAATATAACATGATAATGATTCTGTATATATGATATTACATCCAATTATATATTATTTTAATATGAAAAGAATGATATTGTCGCTCGTGCGTACGTACGGATTACCATCTCCACGAACGCGCTAAGATTCATTCTCCATAATATCCATTCAAGAATAAATTTCATTGGATGATTAAAAATAATTTTTAGAGACATGATATCATTCTGGATATGAAGAGTATTTATCCCATTCATTCCATATATAGCTCACATAACAAAGAAAATAAATGTAAATGAATATGTTAACACCTGAAACCACGATAATACTAAGATATTATCAACAAATCAATGTTAAAAGATTATATATGATATAGTATTAATGTATTTTATTACTTTATAATTCAATAACAATTATTTCACCATTATAATGGTGGTTAACCTACCCTCGACCATGGAAAAAGTGCAAAGGGGTTTCTTATCTCACTTTTAATTTTGTGGGATTTCCATTGTTCACCACTTATTTATTGCATTTTGTGTCTGTAGTACCCATGATTGTATTCATTGTGTAATATAATTTAATTTATGGATATTTACAAAATAATTGTATGATCCTTCTTTCATGGTTGTATTTTTCTTAAGTTACCAAATCGATAAGGTAATTTGAAATTTCTATTTCCACTCATTCAGCTTTACATATAATTTATTGATTATTTTACTCCATGATTATGTGTGGAATTACAATTTATTTTCTTATTTCATAATTTCCACAAGCCTTTCTATAGTTATACTTTTGATACACATAATCACTCCATTTATAAATTCTCAAGTCATTGATATGAACTTGATAAGAGTAATTTTAACTCAATCTCAATTTATTGAGTTAAACATCTAATTCATTGTTGTTGTTTTTACAAGAACATGTGTGATTGTCCTTTGATTTATTTACACTAAATATCCAATCATATTGATTGTATTTATATTTTTCACACATAATTATGTTGTTGATTTATCCTTAATCTAAGGATACAGCTTTTATGAGAGATTTCATGTCAATTTACTTTCCTTTGATATTCTTTTGTTGTAATACACCAAATCAATTTTATATGGTGTATATAATGTAATTTGACATAATATATCATGAATCTCTTTATTATCAGGATATTATAATGTTTTTATTACTTCAATTAATTTTATTCAAGTCTCTCCCTTTAGGTTATGAACTACAACTAAAATATTATTTTAAAATTTTTTAAATATTTATTATTCTAAACCTTTCTCATTAATGTCCATGTTTTAAAAATGGTTTTATGTATTTATTTATATGGGAATTTAAGATTTAAAATTGAAATTCATTTTAAAAGTTTCAAAGTGGTATGGGGCACTTTGATTAAAAAATCAATTTTTAAATGGCTTCTTGACAAATTGGGTGACTTTTATATGTTTTCAAGAAATGGGGGATATTTCTCTCAATAGTTTGATGAATATTTTAATCTATGTCAATATCGTTCATTATTCCCCATTGAGGATAATTTGATATAATAAAATCTCCCATATTGTATTGAATGAGTTATGTTTGACTATGGATGTGTTGTTTTTATACCATTCATGATTTGTTGTTAAAGTATTGACATTTTGTATGCTAGTTTTAATATGAATGTCTATGTTATGTTTCGAACTTTTAATATGAGGAATGAATTGGATTTAATAACTGACGGGTGGAGCTCACTATAGCTCCTCGATGCATTAGTATGTCTCATGAGGCAAACTAGTTTCTTGGCATAGGGCCTTGACAAAATCTTATTTGTAGTCTTGGCATAAGGCCTTGACTATGTGGTTATGATAGTCTTGAATTATTAATTCCATCATTATGAAAGTGGTTATTGATATTTCATGTTATTATTATACTGTTAGAATATCCATTTGAATATGTAAATGGCATTATTTCATTTTATTTCTGCCATATTATACTGAAGTTCATGTTTAAAAGGATTTAGTTTTAGTTATACATTTCCTTAAATTTTTATGCTTATTTATGAATGATTCCTCTATATTCTTATCCCTGCTAGGATTTTGAGCTCACCCCTTTATATGTATTATTTTTCCACGGATGTGAAGAAGCATTTTATGAATGACCTACAGGGATAGTATTAGGGGATATGAGTGTGGAGACAGGATGTTGTTGTAGTTTTTCACTTTATGATGTAATGTAAACTCTATGATTGTATCTAGTGAATCCAATGCTAATAAACTAATTTGTCTTTAGAGACATGATCTTTTGTGATCAGGCCAATGATACATAAGAATGCATAGAATCTGGGTAACTAGGGTCGGGGCGTTATAGTTAGTATCAGAGGAAGTTTAGTACAAACCATGGAAACTAGGTTTAGATAATCTCTGATTAGATCACATATCCCTAAGATAAAATTTGAAAATTACTATAGAAGAAATTCCTAGAATTTTGGTATTGTATAGATTTTGTGAGTTTTCCGAGCAATACATCCCTATCTAGATATCACCAGGTGGAGGCAGCTCAGGAACAGATGTACCTAGGGGTAAAACAAGAAAAAACCTCTTTGATATAGACTAGAATGAGAACAGGTGCACGACAACGGGCCTTGCTGCACTCTTGGTTACGACACTCCCAGGGGATATGCTTTATGATAATTTACATTTTCATGAAAAATTAATTTGAATTATTTTAATATAAGATGATAATAAATGACCATGGTTAATCCTAAGGTGTTTCAAATTTAGAAAATGGTGTCATGATATTCTATAAATGATTTTATGACTACTATTACACACAAAATGCTTTCTGGTTTTAGGTAATGGTTGGATTCCAAGGAAGTCATAGTAACTTTGAAAATGATCTACAAGGTGGGAATGGTGGTGGAAATGAGAAAACAAATGGAATGTTGATAGGTGTAAAAGATATCATGTTCATTCCAAAATAGTTTTCCAAAAATATGATCAACAACATATATATTAACCAACTCCGAGACTCAAAAAATAATAGAAAGGTGAGGAATGATAAGAGCTCCAGCAATGGAGACCATGGAGAAAAGAATTGTCAATTTCCATCAGGCATGAAATGTGGAAGGAGACACCCAGGAAAGTGTCTCAATGGAACAATGAAATGCTTTATGTGTGGGAAAGAATTCCATAATGTGATGAGTTGCCGAGGAAAAATGAAGTGTAATTTGGAAGAAAATAAAAATGGTCCCAAAAATCCATTTACATTCATTTTCCATAAATGTAGGGGACCTGGACATTACCCGAGTGAGTGCCCTATTCTATAAGATATTTTCTTGGTCAAAGAAGAAGCTATGTGGAAATAAATGGTTGGAGAAATGTTTAAAAGTATTAGTGCTCCTTATTGATGGTATTACATTGAAATAATTTTCACTTGTATTTGTAACCCTACAGTTTTCCATTTGAGAAAGATATATGAGGAAGACTTATCTTTTCTCTTGTGTATATAGTTATAAATAACCATTTGGTTTTATATGATCATTGGTTTATAATGCAATTACATGTTATTATATTTTGGATTGAAAATTCAATGTATGTGATAACATTTGTGGTTAAATTATGTTATGGTTATTTTGAGGAATTTATCTCATTTTGGTAATGTTATAAAATAAAGTTTTCGAAAATGGAAAACACGCAGACCGTGTGACAACCTATCATGTCGAACAAAGTTGTGGGAATCGAACCCACAACCAAAGTGCGATTGGGATTTATCGCCTACCACTAGACTACGTGAAGTCCCTGGTTAGTGTGACTAATTATTATTAGTTAAATTATTTTAGTGATCAATAATAAGTTGATTTGGGATCTTATGTCTTATAAAATGAATACCCTTATTATAGGAAAATGATTTAGTGATTAAGTGATAAATGTTATTTTGGAAGATGTTCACTTTTTTGGGTATACTATATGCCCACGGAAAATAAAATACTATGGGATTTTTTTAAGGAGTAATGGTGGATTTTTTTCTATGTTTTTATTGTGGATTTATAGTGATTTGGGTTATTTTTGGAAATGATTAACCTATAATAGAGAATATGTGATTAGGTAAATTACTTTTAAGTATGTGACTTTTATAGTAGTTGATGTCATTTGGAGATACAATTTAACGTGGAAGACTACATAACCAAATTCATATATGTTTTGGGTTTCAATATTAGTTGGGATTATATTGACGGATTTTAAGGACAATTGTTTATTGAATGCTATTTATTTAACTTTGGGGTATTGCTGGATTAATTTTAGAAATTAAGACTAATATTTCTTTCTCTAATGGAATATCCTTTTAGGGGTTCATCAGATCTTATACTAACCATTTTGATTTTGATTAATCTTTTTAGACAAGGTAAATATATAGTCTATCCTTCATGGATCATGTGATTCTATAAGAAGTTTATTCTAGCTCTTCCAGTGTGACAAAGTTTTCTTGAATACTCATCATTTAAAAATGAGTTAGTAGAAAACATTTATTAAATAATGAAGCTTTAATTAAATAGTAATTATATCTCTTTATATTCTTAGTCAATCTCAGAAATTAATTTCTCATTTTTATGTAATGTAACTTAAAACAAAAAAATGTTGTTCGTTTACTTTTCCTACTGGGAAACTAATGACTGTTTGTCTCATCATAAGTTTGTTGTTTTCTTGTTGTTAACATTCTCCTGATCATGATATCTATCCCTCTCCATCAGAACTTGACACTTATTTTATCATCCATATCTATGTTTTTCTACATGGAATCCTAGTATAGGTTATCTCGGGTGACCGTTGTACTTCTCTTTATTTCTTTTGAAGTGATTGTTTAATTGACTATTTTTCTGATGTGGGACTTTCCATTATATTCCCATGCCCTATATTATAAATTGTGATGACACACTTTATTGAAGGAGGGTAGAATATAACATCCAAAGCTTCCACGTTATTCTTCACTTTGAATAATACAGTAGCATGTGTTGTACACAACTTCGAGTTCTAACACACATCACAACCAACCAAACTAGCCATTATGAATAGTAATACCAACTTTTTAAAATTTTATATATTTTATAATTCAAAATTGACTTAATTTTTGGATTCAAAATATCGAAATTAGCTTAGGATGAATTTTTGGTACTTTTCTGAGAACTTTAATATTTTGATGAATAGTGAAAATTACTAAATTTTAATTAAAAATAACTTTTTAAATTGAAATAATTAATAGTGATAAATTATGAATTTGAGTGATTTTATAGTATAATTAGATTATATTTTTACCATTTAATCCAATTTTTTTCATTGGATATAAATTCAAATTTAAACTAGACATAAGAAAGATCTAATCATTTGATAGTTATTATCTGTTAAAAACAAGCTTTTTGTTTTAACAACGGGAATTAATTTTAAATTAATTACTGCCACTTCTGTGTTTTGAATTTAGAAGAATGGATTCCATATTTATAATAATGAGGATCAAATTTTGTAAATAGGTAACTTTTTTTTAGACAATTTGAATAATTACTTTGGTAAATATTTTATTTACCATGGTTAAAGGGTAAATCCGATAAATAAGGGTAAAAAGTAATATTATAATAATAATAAATTACCCTAAAACATGTCCTAACCCTATTGGTTGATACATTTGTTACCATGAGAATATTTGGTTCAATTTTTTTACCCCATGGATCCACTTGTAAGTGATAATGACAATTTATATTAATTAAGTGAATGTAAATACAAAATTGACATAAGAATATATCTTTTAGAAAAACAATTTTTTCCTATGGTTATGTATGTTATATTTTTGATTATAAATATTAATTATAAATATAAAAATATTTCCAACATATTTTTATTTTATTTAAAAAATTTAGACATCAAATATTTAAATTTATTTATGAAACAATAATGCTACAATATTTTCCTTATTATTGAACGAATCAAATAATTAGTATTATGAATTTTAAAATAAATATAATTTTAAAGTTTTGATGACATCAACGAATTTTATGGATTAATATGACATGTTAGGATTTCTTAAATGAATTATGTTATAATTAATAATGTTGTTAAGACTTTAACAAAAATCAATTATTAAATAGTGTCAAAATTGACATAAAATAGGTTCTAAAACAAATATTATATTATTAATTCATATTATATTACTGATAATCCAAGGTCCATCCAAGGGACTTATATAATGATATTTGTTTCATTAATGTACCACTTGGGGGTCTCTTGGAAGTATATAGTATGTTTATTAACCATATAATATAAAAATACAAAGTGACATCCTAAATGTCAAACTATTTAACTAAGAGTTAAATATAAATGATAAGGTTAATATAGTGACCCAAACCTATCTAAAATGTATTGGAAGAAAGGATTTCAACCCTTACTCGCCTTAAAATTATATTAGTTCTCTTATGATCTATTAGAAACTGAATATAAATTTATTATAAATTAATACTTTAAGTCTTTCCTAAAGAGCCCCTCCTCCACCTTATAAAAGGAAACCACTTATAACCAATTATTCATACCATAAAATCCTTTTGGTTCGGGGAAACTCTTCCAAAATAACATCTCAAATATCCTCCCTTAATTCTAGAGGCCTTACTTTAGTTATAAAGCCAGCCTAAGTATCCCTTTAGATCAAATCAAAAGGAAGAACCCGAAGAAGAGGTAATGTTTTCACCACCCTCTTTCAAGTTCCATTCTTCTTCAAATTATTCATTCTTTGTTATTTCCATTCTAAAATAATAACTCAAGTATATTCTATATATTTTTATGTTATTATAAATATGGTACAACCATATTCAATATTCTATTCATCCTTTGAATGACAAGTCACCATACGTGCGTACGTACGACCAATCATCTCCACGTCGTGCTGTAATTGTTATTCAATATATTATTATTTTGATGGGTATAATAATGATGTGTAATTAATGTAAATAATAAATATAGAATTATAATAATTCTTCTAATATTTTATAACTTCCAATTATATATTTATTAATATCAAAAGAATGATATTGTCGATCGTGCGTACGTACAGATTACCGTCTCCAAGAACGCGATGAGATTCATTCCCCATCATATCCATTCAAGACTAAATTTCATTTTATGATAAAAATTAATGTTTAGAAATATTATATAATTCTTTATATGAATATTATTCATCCCATTCATACCAAATATGGCTTACATAATAATGAATATAAAGGAAAATGAATTTGTTCACACCCGAAACGACGATAATACTAAGATATTATCAACAAATCAATTTTAAAAGATCATATATGATATCATATTAATGTATATGATTATTTTATAATTCAATAACAATTATTTCACCATTATACAGAGGATTAACCTACCCTCAACTAAGGAAAAAGTAAAATGTAAGGGGTTTCTTATCTCACTTTTAATTATGTGTGATATCCTATGTTCACCACTTATTTACTGCATGTGGTGTCTATACTGCCATGATTGTATTCATTGTGTAATATAATTTAATTTATGGATATTTACATCATGATTGTATGATCCTTCATTCATGGGTTTATGTTTCATATGTTACCAAATTTATAAGGGAATTTGAAATTTCAATTTCCACTCATTCGGCTTTATGCATACTTCATTGATTATTTTACTCCAAGATTATGTGTGGAATCACAATTTATTTTATTATGTCATAATTTCCACTCCCCATTATGTGTATATACTTTTTATACACATAATCACTCCATTGATAAATTCTCAAGTCATCGATATGAACATGATAAGTGTAATTTAACTCAATCTCCATTTATTGAGTTAAACATCTAATTCATAGTTGTTGTTTTTAAAAGAATATTTTTGGATGTCCATTGATTGTTTTACACTAAATATCCAATCATATTGAGTGTATTTATATTTTTCACACATAATTATTTCATTGATTTATCCCTATTCTAAGGATATGGCTTTTATGAGAGATTTCATCTCAATTTACATTCCATTGAGACTTATTTTTTGTTATACACCAAATCACTTTTATATGGTGTATATAATGTACTCTGACATAGTATATCATGAATCAATTTAATCTCAAGATATTACAATGTTTTTATTACTTTTATTAATTGTATTCATGTTTCACCCTTTTGGTTCGGAACTCTAACTAAAATATAATTTTAAAATGTTTTAATGATTTATTATTCTAAATCATTATAAATAATGCCCATGTTTTAAAAATGAATTTAAGGATTTATTAATATGGAAAATACTGTTTTAAAATTGAAATTCATTTTCAATGTTTCAATTTGGTATGGGACACTTTGATTCAAAAATCTATTTTTAAATGGCTTCTTGAAAAATACTGGGACTTTTAAATGTTTTCAAGAAAAGGGGGATATTTATCTCAACAGTTTGATGATTATTTTATTCTATGTCAATATCATTCATTCTTCTCTATTGTGGTTAATCCGATACAATACAATCTTCCATATTGTATCAAATGAGTTATGTTTGACTGTGGATGTGCTATTTTTATACCATTCATGGTTTGTGCTTAAAGTATTGACATTTCGTATGCTAGTTTTAATATGAATGTTTATGTTATGTTTCAAACTTTTCATATGAGGAATGAATTGGACATAGTAAGTGACGGGTGGAGCCCGCTATAGCTCCTCAATGCATCGGTAGGTCTAATGAGACAAACTAGTGTCTTGGCACAAGGCATAGACAAAATCTTATTTTTTCTCTTGGCACAATGCTTTAACAATGTGGTTATGATAGTCTGTCATTATGAATTCCATCATTATGAAAGTGGTTATTTATATTGCATGTGAATATTCTACAAGTAGAATATCAATTTGAATAAGTAAATGGAATTATTTAATTTTATTTCTGCCTTATTATGCTGATGTTCAAGTTTAAAAGGCTTTTCTTGTAGTTATACAATTCATTAAATGTTTATGATTATTTATAAATATTTCTGCTATATTTTTATCCTTACTGGGCATTTGAGCTCACCCCTTTCTATGTTTTATGTTTCCCAAGATGTAAAGAGGTATTTTATAAATGACCTACAGAGATAGTATAAGCGGATATGACTATAGAGACAATATATTGTTGTAGTTTTGAACTTTATGATGTACTGTAAACTGTATGAATGTATCTAGTGATTTCTATGTTAATAAACTAATCGATATTTCGAAATTGATATTTTGTGATCAGACCAATAATACCTAATAATACACCGACACTGGGTAACTGGGGTCAGGGAGTTACACTAGTATTTACCTTGGTGATAACAATTTTATAAAAAATATTGTAGTAATTCCCATGCATTAATTTGACATTATACGAGGGATGGACTGGCTCTAAAATTACAATGCTTAGATAAAATGTAGAGTCATGGAAATCTCAATAATCTTGACTCATAAACCTACAGTTACATTCCATTGAGATATTTCTCAACCTAATCATTTTCTAGAAGAACCTCTTATATCCTTCTTCCTGGACTTTATCATTGTAGAAGAAGACAGAAATAGGGGTATAATGATATAAAATGTCCTTATCAACCATGAATACATTAATGTTTTTTAAGCTGTTACCCAGTCCTCCCCTAGAAAGATGGGTAGAGTTAACTATTGAACTCATACCTAGATCTCATCTAATATCAAATTCCCTATATAGGATGGAAAATTTGGAGCTTGATGAATTAAACAAACAACTCCACAATATTTTAGAGAATGGATTTATCTGACTGATTGTGTCTCCACGGGGAAGACATGTTCATTTTTTAAAGAAGAAGGATGGATCAAAGTGGAAATGCCATGATTTTAGGGAACTATATGGGATTATTGTGATGAAAAAATACCCTCTACCAAGAATTGTTAACTTATTCGACCAACTTGATGGAGATCAATTCTTCCCCAAGATTGATCTTTGATCTGGTTATCATCAGTTTTTGGTGAAGAAAAATGTTATTCTAAAAACCACCTTCTGATCAAGATATGGGCATGATGAGTTTGTATTTATTCCCTTTAGAATAGCTAATGCACCTTCTATTTGTATGGATTTGATGAATATAGTCTTTATAGACTAGCTTGATAATTATGTGGTAGTTTTTATTGATGATATTTTTATATATTTTAAATTTCATGAGGATAATTAGGACCATATTAGGGTTATTTTAAAAACTCTAAGGAGAGGATTTTTGGAAATTTTAGACAATGTGAATTTTGGATACAAAAAAGTTTCTTTCTTGTGGCACACTATAACAAATTAAAGAATCATATTTGACCCTTCAAAGTCAATGGTTAGAAATGAGTGGACTCAAACTATAGTAATAACTAATATTTTTAGTTTCCTTGGATTAGTGGGATGTTATAAGATGTTTGTGAAAAAATTATAATTCCTTTCTAGTCCACTAACCAAGTTAACTCAAAAATGGGTTAGGTTCATCTAGAAAAAAGAGTGTGATGAATGTTTTCAAGAGTTGAAGAAGTGTTTGGTTACTATAATCATGTTAACTCTGCCCTCAAGTGGTGAAGGAATCATTATATTTAGATATTCACATCTAAAATTGCATGGGTGAATCATCATGAAAACTGAAAATGTAATTTCTTATGCATATCAATAGTTGAAGTCTATTGATCCAAACTATCATACAAATTATATAGAGATGGATGAAGTTGTATTTTCTATAAAGATACAGAGGTAATATCTTTATGTGGGGAAGTTTGATATATATAAATTCCATGAATGTTTGAAGTATATTTTCATACGAAATTAATTGAACATCAAATAAATGACATTATTGGAGCTTCTTAATGATTGTGACTGTTCAATTCATTATCATTCTGGAAGAGAAAACAATGTAACTGATGAATTAAGTAGGAAGGACCTGGTTGTTTTATAAATGATGATGATTCAAATAGATTCCTTCGTCGATGAACTAGTGACATAGTACATGGTAATTATAAGGAAAGGGACATCATTAACCCTATCAGAGGTGATTTATCAACAAGAATTGATAGAAAACATCATGAAGGGTCAAAAATATGATCATTCATTACAGAAGAAGTTTGATGATAAAAAGTATGTGATGTTTCCTTATTTCAATATTGAACAATTTGGTGTATTGTAATTTTTTACAAGACTCTGTGTTCCATCTGTTTCTGAAAAAATAAAGAGCTAATTGATGAAGGTCATAGCTCTATTTAGACAATATATAATGGAAGCTTGATAATGTATAGGGACCTTCATGATTATTCTTGGGGGGATGTTATGAAAAGGGATATTGTTGACTATAGTAAAAGGTGCCTGGTATGTCAGCCTGAGAAGGCATATTGAAAGCTTATTAAAGGGGTATTACAACCACTTCCCATACTATCATAAAAGTGGGACAATATCACTATGGACTTTTTCACTGATCTCCCCGAAACATCCAAAGGTAACAATGAAATATGGCTTATAGTGGACCATCTCACCATGGCATCACATTCTATCTCTAATTGGGAAGATTTATATCTTGATCAATATTCCAGGATTTATGTTAAGGAAGTGGTAAGGGTATATGGAGATACACTTTCTATCATATATAATCATGATCCATGGATCACATAAATATTATGGAAAAGTCTTCAACATGAACTGAGAACTGAATTGAATTCTAGTTCGGCCTATCACCCCCAAATCAATGGCCAATCTGAGAGGACTGTTCAATAACTTGGGGATCTGCATAGAACATGCTCAAGGGAATTTAATGGTGGATGGGATCAACATCTCCCACTTGTTGTGTTCTCTTATAACAAAAGGTTCATATCAAGCATTCAAATTAAACTATATGATGATATATATGGGAAGAAATGTAGAACTACATCTTTTTGTGATGAAGTGGATGAGAGAAATATTTTTGCGGTAGGTCTTGTTCCAGAGATGACAAAAAAGGTTATTTCCATCCAATAACACATTAAAACTGGTCAGTGTCGGTAAAAGAGATATGAAAACTTCCATCGAAGGGAATTGTAGTTTCATTTTGGTGAAAACGTATATCATTAAAATTCACCTTGGAAGAGAGTCATGAGGTTTGGGAAGAAAGGGAAGCTTAAGCCTTGGTACATTGGCCACTATGAAATCTTTTATCGCATAGGAGCAGTTGGTTATCCACATGAAATTCTTCCAAATATATCACAAGTTCATGTTTCCTTTCCTTTGTCCTTCTTGTGAAAGTACATTCTAGACCCTTCACATGTACTAAATCTAGAGTTTGTACAACATGAACATGACCTCTCCTTTCAGGATCACCTGATGGATATCTTGGATCATAGAGACAAGGTTATAAGCGACAAGACTACCCCCTTGTTAAAGTGTTATGGAGGAACCACGATTATGAAGAAGCCATGTGGGAACCAAGAGAGTCTACAAGGCAGAAGTACCCACACATTTTATCTCATAAGGGTACGAGTTGAAATTTTGGAGATGAAATTTCTTAAGGGGGAATAATGTAACGACCCAAACATTTGAATAGTATTTGTTTCTTGATTGTGTATGTTATTATATTTATTCTCAAAATAAATATATAAATTTATTAATGAATAATGTATAATTAAAATGAGACCATTGGATTTTGAGTATTATATGAATGTTGGTCAATATGACCATTGGAAACTAAACACTTAACATTATGAATAATGTTTAAAAATACAAGTGATCATTGTTAATAAATACAAAAATAATTGTCGATTTCATTATCCAGTAGACTCGGGTAGTATGAAGCCCATTTTTCGATGCTTGGGAAGTAGGTAGAATCACTGGGATTTTCTCTGGAAAAAGCCCAAGCTTAGCTTTAACATGTTAAGCTTGAATGGAATTGCCTACAAGAGATGTTCAAGTTGATAGAAATCACAACTCAGGAAATATTTTTCGAGCCACCAAAAGACTCTATCACCATTTCACACCTTTCTATTAGGTCATATCCATGTGTTTTAAGGGAATATGTAACAAGGCCTTAGTATGTTTGTATAACCATTTGTATAAGTAAAATTTTTATTTCTTATTATGAAAAAACTATTGCATTTAATATTTCAAAATAATTATAGGAATATTTTTTTTGTAGTTTCATATTATTGATGAATATTGGAAAAAGTTTATTTCAAAATATTTTTTTAAACAATATATTATTAATAAAGTGAAATTATTTTGAAAAAATTGACATATATAGTTTTGATCAGTATGAGATTAATAGTCTAATGAGATCAACTTAAAATTTGGCGAATAGTGCATTGTGAATAGTAATATTACCATTATGAATAGTAATGCTACCAATAGAATAGAAACCTCATCCATGAATGTATAAAAATAATTTCTTCATCTTGAATGGTAATGTGATTCAATATCATAAAAAATAACTTTTTTCGAAAATTATTTGTTAAGTATACGTATTTTTTCGGGTAAATATTGATTTTACATTAAAATTTAATTTATCATTTTTAGAAAAAATTTTCAGAAAATGGAGTTCATTTTTGAATTCAGAACATTGATATTTGATTGGGATGAATTTATAATATATTTAAAAATAAATTTTTTGGTGAATAGTAAAAATACAATTTTTGAGTATTCGGTGTGTTTTATGAGATCATAATAATATAATATGTAGTATAAAATTATGGTTGACTCATTTGGATTAAAACATTATAATATGTGTCCCTAGTGTCCAAAACAATGGGAATATACCTTGGTAGTTTCCATGGGTTTGCAAATACCACTAATGAGGAGTCCTTTGTAAATTAATAAAATATTCCCTCACTTTTTCTATAAATACCTACCCTTTCCTTCATTACTTTCATTCCAAATTCCTAATAAATGAAGAAATGTTATTTTACCTCCCAATTAATCATCCCAAGGTTCCCCCAATCCCTCAAGGATCCATCTTTAGAGTTTCTTATGTTACTCTTCATTGTTAGAGAACCCTTCACCCTCATCTTTTAGTGAAGACTTCCTTTATGTTTTGTCTACTGGTTTCTATTTTATTAATTTGGGGTATCTTATTATATATAATTTTGGATTTCGAATTTATTTCCAAATGATGAGTGACCCATTCAACTCACATCGACAGATTTTCTAAATTTTGAGTGATGATGTTAGGCTACTGAATTTTCGTAAGGGAATTCGCAACTTCTATTTTATAGATTCATGTTATCTTTTATATATTATAAATTTCAATATTTCATAATGTGTTCATATTTCAATTATATGTGTTATGATTCATTTGTGGAAGGAATACCTTCATCAACTATTTTATTAATTTTTTCTAAAAATCATGTTGTTTAACAGTTATGCTGCCAAATTTTCATCTCAAAATATCTCTCTTTTTCTTAAGAAATTATTTTTTTATCTATCATAATATACAACCCTATATTATTAAGGGGTATTCATAAATATACAAAAATTATATTTCATATTTTGTAATTTACCAACATAAAAACATAATTCCATTTCCATGTGTTATAAATTACATAATGATCTTGTTTTTAATCACTTTTTAAGATGTCATGATTTTAATATGAAACCCATTTATTTTATTATATTTTAGTTAATATGGATATTTTTTATTATGATATATGTAGATCAGATGAAAATAGAATCATATTAAGGGTGCACACTGATAGAGCTCTATTACATTGGGTAAGAAATTAATCTCTAGAGATGGCATGTTTTATGACACCTTGGTGGATATACTTGGTAATTTTTATGACACTTGGGGGATGGACCATAATGATATGATAATAAATGTCAAAATTAATTGTGGTATCCACATTTTAATGTGATGTTTCATGTTATTATTATTATATAACTATTTATCAAACCTTTATGATATTCCCTATGTTATTAATGATATCGCTCAAGTTCACATGTAAATTGTTTCACATGTTTTCCTTACTGGGCCTTCTGCTCGCCCTTTCCTTTGATGTCTGTCTCCATAATATGAGATTCAATAAAATTTTATAGGATTAGATTTTCATTAATACTTTAAACATGATTAAAATATTGTTATATGTTTTCATGTTTTTTGTACCTTTTTTCCAAGACACTGGACATTAAATATCATTTGTTTTTAAAATGAAATGAAATGATAATTTTTTTAATAAAAAGGTGGGATTCCCTAGGGTATGTAGTTTATTTTTAGTAATCACATGGACATAATATAGGGGATGTTACACAAGAACCTAATTAGTATACCTATGGTAAAAATTACTCCATCATATTTTTAAGAGGAACATAGATGTGTTGTAAATTGAGGTTCTAGCATCTCAGGTCATGTGTAATGACATGAGATATTAATATCAGGGAAAACCCAAGAATATCTAAGTTTCTAGGTTCTGTCGAGGTGTCTTCATGAAAAAAAATTAAAATTCCATTTATATTGGGACAAGATTTCACTGGTTACTGTGCCTTAACTATTTTTACATCAATATCATGGATAAATCAATAGCGATATCTTATTTTCCAAGGGATTTGAAAAGGATTGAAGAAAGATAATGTACTATATACATGATACATGGTACATGGATTGAGGTGATATTATATGATTTTTGATACAACTCATACTTAGGATGACCTGGATAAAGCTCTTGTGGTTCCATGATAGGGGCTGAAAAATGGGGGATGGCCAACAAAGTTTGTCATCATGTAGTGGGGATGTTATTGCTTCCATGAAATTTAATGTCATTCAGTGACGTCATTATCCTTGTAGTTTAACATCAAATAGTATGGAAAAAAGTTCTTCAATTTTAATGTTTTGTGAAAAATGAATTTTCGTTGATGTTAAAATTCGTGTGTTATAGTTGTTCTACCATGAAGTATATCATCCTACGGTAAGGATTTACACTTGTTCAGTTTAATTTAATGTGTTAAGGATGTGGGAACCTATATTAATTAATGGAAATGTTACAATTAGGCACAAGGGTAGAAGATTGGGAATCACTATGTATCTCATAGAGTTGAGAAACAAACCACATGTAGTTTTTATGGTACATGTAGTTTAATATCTTGCATTTTGGACATGGGTCCCCTCTTGTGAAATGGTAGTATTATAGTTGCATCCAGGAATGTAACTCTATGTTTAAATATGTTTCCCATGGGGATGGGAATCAATACAAGTATTGTTTTTAATGATTTTTCCTGTGTAGTTATAACATGTACCTAAAAAGGAGACATATATATATATATATATTGTAAATGGTCCTAGATATGGTAATATGGGATTTAGTACATATCTAGTGAGAACATGAATCATGTCACATGTTGTTGTTTAAAGATAAACTCTCTCTTCATTGGTCTATCCATTATAAAGAGGTGGTAATTTTTTTGATTGATTGTTTTAGCTGGGAAAAGGATTTGAGATCAAGGCATCTCTATGTATCAGGTTAGTGGAAAGAATTAGTCAACACATACTTCTTGAGGAACTACGCAGTTTCATGTCATACAGAGAGGACATGGTGTGACTTTTATAGTTTTTTCATTCGTAATCATGATGGGCCTATCATGTACATTACTTATTTTTTCTTGTTGGGAATCCCTTACAGTAATATATTAGATCATGTGAGTTTTTGTTATTGTGATAAAAAGGGAATAGAAAGGATTCCTTACAATATATAGCAGAAATTGAGGGCAATAAAGTGGAATATTTTATTATGTAGTGTCTAGACCAAGATATAAAATTGAGTCATCCATAAGTATCTCATGGGAATGATAGTCAAGCTATACGTAGTTCTAGGATACCCAATTTGATGAATGTCGTGAAAAAATTACATATTCCATGCAGTTTAACATCATGATGAAAGGTCTTGAATCACACAATGTAGATGAACAAGAATATTTTATATTTTTGTAGTTTTATGTCATTTTGAAAGGATGTCTCAATATAGTTTAACATTATGTGGTATGGATGACCGAGTTTAGTTTATTTTCATGTAACTCAGATTAATGGTGGGACATTGACTAATGTGGACGCCCATATGTTGAAAAATATGAAAATTATTTCTTATGAAACCTCATATAAGTGTGGGTGTGATGTCCTCCCCATCCATTGTATCCAATGAGTATGCCCCATTTTGATAAACCTTATGTATTATGTATGGTCCCTCCAACATAGGTTCAAAATTCGGGGGATTCTTTCTTTGTATAGTTATGTTTCTGAGCACCAAAAACGATTTCACTTAAATGAATGAGATAAGGTATCCATTTTTATTTAAAAGCACATGAAATCCAATTATGATGGACTTCCATGTTGGGTAGTGTATGAAGCCAATTCTCATATTTTCATTCAAATTTTTCCACTATTATTTATAATTTTGACACTTTTGAGATATATCTTCAAATAGAATTTTTTTGTGATAGATGTTGAAATTATGTGGGAAAAACTGCCTCAGCACTATACACCAATTAGTATGGTGTATAATGTGTAGTAGTATGCAAGGAAGTCCCATAAAGCTTCGAGATTCTTTTTTATCCATGACTTTTTCTACTTTTTCACCATACATTGGAGTGTATTTGATAGAGTCTTATTGAAGGCCTTTATATTCCTATTTATCGATGCATGATAGTGATATGTGGGACAGGACATGATGTTGTATTCCTGCTACAATTTTTTCAGCTCTGTAGAACAAAATTTGGTGTCGTTGTCTGTCAATATTATGTGACGGACCCTAGAACTAATGATGATATTGGACTACACAATATTGATGATATTATTTTCCAAAATTCCTTATATGGTATTTCTTCATCCCATTTAAAAGTGATTCCATAGCTATAAGGACATACATAAACATCTTTATTGTGGATGGGGGTTATAGCGCCACAACATCTATTCCCCATATGACAAACAGACATGAATATTTAGTCATATGTAGCAATTCCAGAGCCTGGTGGGAAAATTTTCATGAATATAGACAACATTAAATTTCTTGGTGATCTATATGAAGTCATGATTCATGGGTTTCAATTAATATCACGACCTTTTGATTTTCTGTGATATCATGTTCATGGATTTATGGGCCTGCCCATATCCTTTATGAAATTCTTCCACATAGGTATAAATATCTCCTTTTGTTCTGAATCTATGGAGGATTCAATAAAATCCACACATGTAGAGATCCTTCCACTCATTTGAATGATTTTTCAATGTTATTTTTGTTGCATTGTGTCTAATGTTAACCCTCATGGTTTAATCTATTTGGAGAGTCACATTTTGGAGATAATCGATTATGGACTCTATTCATCTAGGGTTTTTACTATCTCAAAAAACAATGTGGTTATATATACCTGAATAATTTATTCCATATTTCAAATGACAATAAATGAGACCACTATTCGATGCATGATATGTATGATTTCGTCCCCCTAACCATGATACGCCAAGATGTTGGCTTCACTATCCTTTACATATTTAAGAGAATTCTATTATTAGGGAACATGATGTCATCTGTGGTCAAAAGGGAACTATTCTATCAGTCCCCTAACATATCAAATGAGAGGTTCCAGTTCATTTTTTATATAATATTCCTTGTTTTTATTATTTATTGCTACCTTTTAGTACCCATTAGTATTTTGGTAACCTGTTTATAGCTATAGGGATATTTTTATGCATGCAATGTGGTTCTAGTATTTTTTCTTTGTTATTTTTGCATCCTTTAAATAGAAACTAGGAGTATGGAAAAACTACTTTGTCGGGGGTGAAAAAATATAACCTTTATATCGACCCTATTAATATTTTTTCATTCTATCATTTTTTATATGACTTAGAAAAGAGGCATGAAAATAAATCTCCAATGTGTTTGGAGTATCATGGGAATAAAATACCTCTTCATTAAGATGCACAGTGGACAATAAGATATTTTCCATAGTGGGGTGTGATGTAAGTAAATCATCCATTGAATTTTGTTTCAGTGATTTATATTATATGAACTGAAGGTTTTATTTCTAAATAATGACAACCCATCCGAAAAATTTCCTATTCAACATAATACATCCCAAGATTTACATGAGTATATCAATATGAGGGACTATATGGAATTTGTGGTAATATAAGTAATGCCTCATAATTTTCAATCCAAAATTGAGTGCATGGAATTTCTTCCCCACATCAGGGTATCGATCATTAGTATCTAGAATCATCCATCTAAGGTAGTATAAACTATTCTCAATCCCATAATTATTTTTCTCTATCCTGACAGTGCCATGTGAGCATTCCATAGTGGCCACATATAAGATGAGTGGAATCCCTTCCACTACAGGCATAAAAACATGTTGTTATAGTAAGAAAATCTTAAGACTTCTGAATTATTCTTTGAAGTCATCATCTGATTTATAAGTTATGCCTTTATTTATTATCCTAGTGAAAGGGATATATTTTCCAACCATGTTGGATATGAATCTTCAAATGTGTAAAAGGTACCCATAAATCCACCATAGTTCCAGCATATTTATAGAGGTGAAATCACTAAAACAGAACTATTACTTTTTTTGGTTAACCTCAACACATTATGTTATACAAAAATAACAGAATTTTCACTAATGTTACCCCGAAGGAGCATTTCAACGAATTCATATTTTATTGGTTCTTTAAAATCATTTCAATGATTTTATGGAGATCCATGAAGTGATCACTTCACTATATGGATTTAACAACTAGGTCGTCAATATAATACTTGGCTATAATTAATTGGAATAACATAAATTTATTATTCATGGATCAGGGGTAAGTGGTGTGATATCCTAAAAGGGTGTTGTTACTTCCCTATGGGACTGTAAATAATAATAATTTATTGAAACCCATTTATACTACCCAATTATTTAAAATATACTATAGTAGTAGTTCGAGACTTGTCCATATGGACAAGAAAATTAATTTTATTATAAATTCAAAATATTTACTTTTTTTAAAACTTTATGAAATAAGTGACAAAAGGATAGTTTTGGTTTTATTTAGGAAATCATACAAGAACGAAAAAAAAGATTTATTTTTTGGTTTGTAATCAATTTTAAAAATCTCCCAAGGGCTATGAAATGTTAAGGTTCAAGTTAAATTGGATTTTATAAGATATGTTAATTTTGGATATTTTGTGGAGTCTAGATGAGGAAGATATAATGGTCATGTTATCTCTTAATCAATGCAACAATACCCAATTTCCATTGGTCTGGTAATTTAGCACGGTCCCAAATCCATATTTTCAAGAAACCATGATTAAACCTGATTTACCCTAATGTTGACAATAGTCATGACTTTTTGAGGGTTATAAATTTTGAAATCATAATGTTCCTTTTTAATTAAATTAACAATGGTCAGGATAATGTTATATTATAAGGATTGGATGATAAAGAAAAAATGGAGAAAAACCAAACAAATGAATAAAATAAATCAATCCAATAGAAACTGACACATTTAATTACAGTACCCATGAACAATGTGGAATTACATATTCTTCCTGGTGATTGATGAATAATAGGGAAGGGGAAAATAAAAATAAAATATAAAGGAAATTAAATAAAAAACATGGGGATGTTGTAGCCTCTCACTCTGAGCTTTGGTCTCCACCGAATCTAGATCTAAATGTCTCCAACAACAGAAGCCTAGACATCCTTTTATAAAAATTGTCTTGGCCCTGTAATTAATTAAATAAATAAATTTATGTTCTAATGGGGGTCTAAGGTGAGTCCAATATCATATATTTCATCAAAAAGAAAAATATTTGGTTAATATAGGTGAAATATAACCATCTCTAAAATTACACCATGTGTAACTAACTTTCACCATGTGTAATTTTCCAGGATACATTTATGTGAAATTTCACCATGTGTAATTTTCAAGGATGATTTTTTTATTCATGTCATATTCCTACAATCACTGCATTCTATGATACATATCTTGAAAGGATTTCACAAGTTGTAATTCCATTTTAATGATTTAGAATTCTTTTTTTCCATGTTTCTTCAGTTTTCGTCCCTGAAAGTGCTCCATGATCATCCTTAAAAATATGTTGTCACACTACCTCACAACACTCAAGGTGAAAAGTTTCTTTTATCTCCAGAATATACCTAGTTTTGGTTATTTTTCAATAATAATTATATCCTTCCATAAAAACATAAAACAACTTAAGTCACTCAAAAATAGAAAATCCTAATCAATTAAATACATAAATTAATATATTGAACCACACTAAAATGTATTAATGAAATACACTTATCAAATACCCCCACACATGAAGTCATACATCTTCTAAAGGGTGGAATCTCTGCATTCTATAATGGATATTCACCATAAAAATATTAAAATTTAATTTCAATAAAATAAATAGATCATGTAGAAAATTAAATGTTGGATAATCACACAGAATAATTCAGAAATGCTTCATTTCGTAATGAAAATTTTTTATCATGTATTATATATTTATTCTTTATAAATATCAATGTCTTTTCATTCATCCATTTTCATGTTTTAAACTCATTATTAAACTAAATGGAAATTCTAATTTACCAAGCTTTGAATTTTTCCACTCATTATTAGGGTACATATAAATAGATTGATTAAAATACATTAGGAACAATGTAATTACCATAGGCATTCAAGGATTATAACATCTCCACTACATAAATATCGAATCACAATTAATCATGAGGGCTTTACCATTAGGGATAAATTTACTGTCGTAATTTAGGGAATTTAGGTAAATGATGTAAATGAGGTAGGGCTCAAAAAGGATTGTCAACTCTAAAGTACATTTCATGATAATAAAAAATAGCTCAACACAAGTCTCGATTTCCATAGTATCATGAAGCAAGATATTAATTATATTTAACTCAATAAATGAAACTAACTATTTTATTATTTTTTCTTTTTTTTCAATTTCTTTAGGGATAATTCCCTCATCCACAAGCTAACCCCAAATGATATCCTCATGAGACTATTTATAATAGTTACAAAAATATATCCATTCAAATATATTGTGATTTTATAATTTTCTTATGCACAACCCATTTTTTATTTTTTTAGTAAGATATTCAATAAATACAATGAATGTGAATTCCCCAAATATAATGATATTTTATCCACACATATTCATTACAGAAAATCCATCCCTTCCCCGAGAGGTCTCTTCCCCCACTCTTATGTCTGAAATTAGGAAACATATTTAGAGGAAGATAGGAATGGATAAAATAGGATTCTAACATGTCTAATTTCATAGAATGTTTTTTCATGGAGTCTATGATCCTAAAAATGATTAATGTATGGTGGGTCTCAGTATAATGTTTTAAACAAAAGATTCCTTGATTATATTAAATGTGATTCTATTCATTCATAACATCAATTAGAAGACACAAATGTTTAAGAAGAAATAATTCCAGAGTATATCAACAAATATTCTACATAATGAATTGAAAATATTGCCTTAGTGGGTGTAAGGGGAATGAGACAAAAGTATGGGAAAATTTTGGATTCTAATAAATACGAATAGTTAAATAGATGAATTAAAATTTCAATTCATTAGAATAATTCAAATTCTCATAAAACATTCATTTAAAATGGTCACACTGCTCCCCCTAAATCATTATTTTGGAAATCCTAATCTACACTGGTATGTATAGAAATTATTTTTCACACTATTCTTTTTTATATTTATTGAAAATGAAATTTAACCTCATTGCATGATAAATGTCTTATGAAATTTTATATCCCCTAGTTTAGTTTATTGAATCATGAATCAAAAGGGGGGCATGAAATTGGTATATAAAAACTGTATTTAATTTTTGAGAATGTACTATATAATCACAGAAAAGAAATGATTACTCCATTTGAAATTTTTTCTTCAAACATGGTTGTCTAGGTTCTGGTTCCAAAATATTCATGATGTACAATCTCTCTTCATGATGTGTAATTATTTTGAAACCTCTTCATTTGATTTCTGATTCATAATACTGATTGCATTCATTATTTTTCATTAAATTATATATAAAAATGTAAAATAACAGGCCATTGTCAATGAATTTTTTAATATTTGGAACAAGAGCATGACTACCTCTAAAAAAGAAAACAAAAAAACCAATGTTACAACCTAGACACTCTATTGATTAACATAATTTCCTCAACCACACCTTATTCAATTCATGTCTAGTGATGAATTATTAAAAAAAATTACCTCTTTAGTGTTCATAAATGGTCTTAGTTGTGTCTTATCCACATAGTTCATCCCCTTCCCTTCTTCTAAAAATAGTATAATTCTTCAAAATTTTATTACATGCTTAATATTCATTAAATCAAAACACCATTTCTTCCTCAATAATGATTAACTAATTGGATTATCTTGTATCATCCATACCGGTCAACCTTTCTCAAATTTAATGGATTCAGTTTCTCCTATAGTTTCAATGGTCTTATTATCAAGCTACTAGTTATTTTTAAGTTTATAATCCTCTTTCACAATAGAATCATATTTATTTACCTCCTAAATTTCCGAAGTATACTCAACATCATGTGTATGTTCTTCTCCAAAATCTTTTTCATATTTTACATCATAGTTCATCATTTCCAGATGGATGTTGACACTTACATGATAACTACCAACTCTAAAATAGAGTTATCTACTTTGATCATCAATCAGCGCACACCATTTGGAAAAAAATGGTATTATCGGAATGAGTAGATTTCACTCTTCTTCTATTTGTAGCATTAGGAAGACAATGGGGAAGATTAAATTGTCAAAATTTATCAGGATATCATTGCAAACTCTTCTTGGGGATTTCACTATTGAGTCTTATAATTGATGAACTACTCTTGTAGGCTTTAGTCCTTCTAGTCGCAAACTATTGAATGTAGTATAAAAAATAATATTGAAACTCACCCATATGTCACATAATTATTTTCCATATTTTTTATCCCTGATAATGATGAGAATTAAAAAGCTAACTATAATTGTTTTTCTTAGTTATTTCATTTAAAAACAGCGTTGAACACTCCTGTGTGAGTGGAGTGTTTCCAATCTCTTGCACCTTGTTTTTTGGTTACCAAATCATTCATAAATTTCAAATATGTTGGATAATTCATAAGATATTATGTAAAAGGTAAATTTATATTCAATATTTTAATGTGTTCAAGAAATATAGAAACAAACATTTCTTAATTTTGTTCACCTCTTGTTTAATTTATTATAGAAATTGATTTTTTTGTCTTTTATTGGTGTGTTTCTTCTTCTTCCACTTTAGAACATTGTTCTTTGTTAGCTTCAGCTTCCCCATTTTATTCATCCAATGGTGTATATCTTGAAAATTCTATACCACTTCCTTTGGTTCTCTTACCCTATATAGGTTTTGTATCATTAAAATAATAATGTTGGTATAATTTAGGAAATCCTTGTAGTTCTCTTATGTTTTATTTTTAATAAGACCAGTATGATTCCCAAACTACAACTCCAGATTCCTTAATGAATCCTTTTTTCATACATGTATTTTTTATTTTTTTAAATATATTCCTCAATGTATTTATGAATATTTCTAATTTATTTTACAACATATGAACATGTATTGTCATTTTGGGCTCTTGGTTTGCTTGTTTTCGGTACCCTTCAGATCTTTTTTATAACCACATCATTGTTTTTATATTGGTCTCAAAATATAAAATCGATTACCATGCTTATAACCACCATAACTAGCATCTTATATATATAAAACTTGGGTTTTTTTATTATTCGAGCGTAATTTCAATATTCTTAGTCAATGACTCTAGATATTAAAACATACAATCATTATGTTTTACTACATTGAGACATTTACATTTTATTCCTTCTCCTTCCAATAGGAAAATATTTATCGCCATCTTTTCCAAAAATTTTTAGCTTACTTGATGAGACATATACATTAGTGATTTTCCAATTTCAATATCAACAATTTTCATATTTCCTGGTGAAAAAATGTTGTAGATTGTTTTCATTATTATCCACATATTTATTCCTTGATATGGTCATTTTAGAGTCATATCATTATATACATCCCACTCATAGTATAGTGAATAATCTTTATATTATCAAAAATATAATTTTTTACCTATATATACATTCACATAGAAGGTGGAATGAAGAGAGTGAGAATGTTCCTCAGGAGATCATCCCATGCAGTGATGCAATGAAGATGCAGAAATTTAATCCAATCTCAATATCAATCACATATTGAAAATCAAAAAATATGAAGTCTTACCAAATCACATGAGATATCTAGAATTTAAATGTGTTATAAAGCATGAGGAATTTTCCAGGATGGTTTTTTAGATTCTCATGTGGAGATATGGTTAATTGAACATCATTTATAATCATTGAAATTATTAAAAGCTTGATGTAGAGGTGGTTTTCTACTGTAGGGGATTGGATGCAATACAATTTTTCACAGCCACTCAAAGTAAGCGAGTGTTTGTATCCCCAGATCTCATTGAATAACTACATCATGTTGATTTAGTTCTATGCCATCCATGGTTGCAGTTAAATTGTTTTCCAAGCTTGTTTCAGAGTTTTTTAATGAATCAATGATGGTGTCTTTTCCCTTTGTTTGAGTGTTGTTATTGAGAATTAAATATTAAAGAACATAAATTCATAGCATGAACACATCGAGTGTAAAAAGTAGAATTGATGTAATGAGACAAAATTAATCATAAAAAATTTAAATCATAAAAAACTAGAAAAACACCATCCGCAGATATGGTTACAATTTGATTGCATGAAAGGGAATCATTACATCCATACAAGACTATGAAAAAACATTATAAAAACTCAACAATCCTACTCAATTAATTAAAATATAGTATAAAAGTATATTTAGTACAATCCAAAGGGATAGAGAAATTTGTTTCATTATTATTTTAAAATATTTACTATATTTAATTTTATTAAATATTTGAGAAAATTATGGTTTGAATTATATTATTAAATAAAATGATCATTTCAATGAATATTTATTGATTGGTTTGAAAAAAAATTAAAAACATGCAGTGGTTATTTAGTACCATAATTATGGAGAAATAGGATTTTATAAAATAAGTTGATTAATAATTGTTTTTGAAATCTAGATGAGGAAGATCCAATGGTCATCCAATATCCTCTAAAATGTGTAAATACCATATTTCATTTGGTCAAGTAATTTAGGGTGTTTCCAAATCAATTTTGTTTTGATACCATGTTTAAACCATAGTTCCCCTAAAGTTGAGAATCACCATTCCATCTTCGGGGTTATCATTTCTGAAATTTTATATTTCCTATTTAATTAAATTATTAATGTTCATGACAATGGTAAAAGAAAGGGATTGTATGATAAGGATTAAATTAATCCAAACAAAATAGATTAATAAATTAAATCAATCCAATGACACCATCCATGCTAATTATGTTACCATATCACATGGTGTTTACCCCCCCCCCCATTATAGTCATGATATAATATTAAGGTAAGAGAAATGTAAAATAATACATAAAATAAAGAAAATAAAAAACTCTTAGAGGTCGCAATGACTTTCTATGAGATTTGGTCTCCAATGAATCTGGACCCGAATGCATCAAAAATATAACAGCCTATCCGACATTTTATAATTCTCATATGGGATATATAATTAATAAATTCTATAATGGAATAGTTCAATAGTGGTCTAGGGTGTGTACCACATCATATATTGGGTCAAAAAATAAAGATATGGAGAATATGGGTGAAAAATTACCATCTAGAAAATTACAGAACATGTAACTGATATTCACCACATATAATTTCCATGGATTCCTATCATGGAAATTTGACCATGTTTAACTGAGTTTCCCCACTTGTAATTTTTCAAGATGCACTTATTTTCTTCATGTTGTGTCCTTTTATTCACCACATGCTCTAGTACACATCGTGCAATGATTACACCATATGTAGTTACATTTTAGTGCACTGGAATCCTTGTTTTTCACTATGTAATCAAATTTTGTCCATATAATTTCCCCATAATTATCCTTGAAAATATTTGGTCCCACAACTTAAGTTCACGGTTGGCTTAAATTATCTTTTGGCTCAAAAATTCACCTATTTTTGTTCTCCTTCCATGAATTGTTGTATCCTAACATAAAAACATAAAATAATTTAAATCACTCTAAAATTTCAAATAATAATCAATTAAGGATATAAATTAAAATATTTAAACACTCTAAAATGCTTTTATGAAATACCCTTGTCATGGATAAATCATTCTCTAACCCAATGGGCATGACCTTATAGCATAATATCCCCTAATGTTCTCTAAATTACGTGGCCTACATATCTTTGAGAACAATATTTTTCATATTATACCATGGGAACCCATCCATGAAAGAAATGAAATTTAATCTAGTAGTTGCATAGATCACGATTTATGTCATCAGAAATGGTAAATCATATTTTATGCTTGCTGATTATGGACTATTAAGTCTATTCAAGATCTAATCAGGTTGTTTTTCTTCTTGATGGGGATGGTGATCGTAATTCATTTTTTTAATTTTAATTCATAGAAAAATTTATCATTGATTAAATAGTCCACTTCAACCTCTACATTGGTGGCATGAGAGTGGGCATCCTCCTTTCTTCCTAGTTGAACAATCTATTCTCATTGGGAACTCTAAGATGGTGTGTAACTACATCTGGATTCATTCTGGGAATTTATGTGTAGTTCCAAGTGAACATATCAGTGCTAATTATGTACTGTGACATGCATCACTTTCTATTCTAGTATAATGGTAACACTAATTAGTTTATGTTACGGATCTTCCTCAATTCCTATATTTATCTATCGGATGTCATCGATGTTGGGGGAGACACATTCCTCGAATTTTTTATGGGTGTTCCTATGGAAATTCTCTTCTTATTCCATATTGGATTAAATGTAGAAATTTGCAGAAAAATATGGAAATATGGGGTCTTCTCTATCACTTTAATAGTGAGGGAGGTTGTGATAAAAAAGTTATCATCCCCATAATCCAATGTCATTGTAGAGAGATGCTGGTGTTCACTTTTTTTACACTATTTATGGGTAAATAAATGGTTTTTCTCCTGAAACTAGGATTATTATCAAGAATTGAATTACATTAAGAACATAGTTTATTTTGAACATACTTGAGGGTTCACATGGGTGGTCTTCAATCCATTGGAATTTGTAACCTTTATATCATCATTTTCCCCTACTTTCATACCTCACTTATTGTATAATTTTGTTATCATATGTGGACATGCAATTCACTATAGGGGGTTTCTCACCATATAGTTTTTCAAATTTTACATCAATGGGGCACTTCATATACTGATGTAATTTTGACGGTATAACTAAGTGGCTATAAAGACAGGGACTTCCAATTAAAATATTATATGCAGTGTATTGCTGGATAACCATGAACTCAGTGTCAGGTGCAAGTTCTCAAATCCAACCTCTGACATTGATCATCCCAAGAGGTATTTTATCCATCCTATCATTCCCATGAATTGTGAGACTTATTAGAGATATTCCCCCTTCACATATCCTAAAAATTAGAGTTTTTGTACTGGGATGAAGTTGACTCCGAAGCCATTATCAATCATATCCCTTTTAACAATAGCATTATGGAGTCCTCCCATGACATATAGAGGATATATGTTCTATTGGAAGGACGCTTCCTAATCATGGTCTATGAAGAACATGGTGACATGATATTCTAATGACAAAGTCTATGCTTGATAAACCTCATAAGCAACAACTTATATTTAGAACTACCATAGGCTCCAAAGGGATTCAACGAGTGCCTTCCTGAGTTCATCTGAATGATGGATTGAATCCAAAATTGAGATCTTAGCTAGATATGCCTCTAGATATTTCAAAATTTCATAAATTTGAGCTAGAGGTTGTCACTTCCTGATTTGGGATTGATATTGGACAAGTGGTTTTATGAAAATAGGCATTTTATGTGGACAAGAATTATTTTTTTTTGCATGGGTTGTGGGAGAATATTTTTCTACTTGTGCATATCATATAGGCATTCCCCACTGTCTAGGATAGTTTGATAGTTGAACACTTCTAGGTCTTCATGAAAGATAATAATATGGGGATGACTTCTGGAGGATTCTTACACACCTTTTTCCTTTACGGTGTTCACTAGATTGACTTCACATGGGTCTTAGTTGCATGTATATCCTTTATATGGACTTGACATAAATATTGGGTCCAACTACACCCATGTTGTCCCATATATCATTAGTTCTAGCATATGTGGCCTCTCATTCCCAGATTATGTGGAGAAAAATCATATTCTTATGCTTGATTGTCATCAACGAATGGGTATTCAATTTGTATCACATTGAGAGAAACAAATATGATCTATTAAGTCAATAAGAATTCCATTTACGTAGGTGATTCCCGTGTTTCATACATCATAGGGAAGAAATACAAAAGAGTGAGATCTATAAATAGAGAAGAATAAGATTCCTCCACATCTAATTATTCTTTCATTCGATTGTTCAACCCTCCTTTGGGAGGAATATTTGATGTTTCCACCATTAGTGATAAAGAAATAGTGTGTATATGAATTTTTTCTCTTAATTTGATATAAAATCAGTCAATAGTTTTTTATTCATCGATTTTTTTACTTTTTTTCACACCTAGTAGGATCTTTTTGCTACCCATTTTTTTATTCTTAAAAGACAGTGGTTGTGTAAGAAAACTTCCCTAGATTTTTTTATAACACCACCAATCCAAAATCAACCATTCCCTGAAAGATTTTGTTGATGATGAAGAAATACTAGATATTATGACCAAGCCTTTCTTATTATGGGAAGTTGTATGTATGGTTAGTGTGGTTAACCTCCTAGAGCTTCCTAGGAAATAGAATCTTGATAAGGTTATTGAAAATCAGTATCAATAAGTAATTGGGGACTTGTTCATTTTGAAAAAACTACCCCTTGTTCTTTTATAACTCAAATCCTGGGTGACTGTGATTTATATTTTATTCTAGAAGAGGGTGATTCGTTGGTTTTATCCACATAAATAGATGTTCAGAGAGGTTTAAGGCCTAACATTATGTTTGAACGAGAACTATTGTTAGATTTAGAGTCAGAAATATAGGCTATTCTTTTCCTAGAATTTTCAATTCTGCTAAAGGCATGAATTGATATTTCTATTTGGTTCATAGAATAGTTTCTTCCAAACAGTGAGCCATTTTTTGATCTAAGAGAATCCACCTAGATACATAATTAAGATCATAGGTGTATGAAACTCATCGCTCATATTTTCAATATAGCATTCCAACAATTTATCTTATGATAGAGGGATTCTAAGTGAGTATATGAAACCCTTAAACATATCTATTAAGTAATCCACCCTATCATTTTAACATTTTATGCAGTTTATTTTTTTAAAAGTCATTATTTTTTATATTGTAGAACTGAATTCATATAGGAACTGAGGATATAGTTCTTCCCATCTGGAACTAGATTCTATTATAAGAATACTATAATAAACAAAGGCTTTCTGTATCAAATTATATACAAAATACCTCATTTTTTGTCACCTCCTACTGAACTCAATAGACAATCATTGTCCCACATCGGGATAGGAAGATTGTAGATATTCTTCATGGTCACCTGAAATGTCAAAATTATATAATATAGGATTTTAGAAATTGGTTTGAGGCATTTTTTCCCTACCATTTGGGATATATCATCCTTTTAGAATATTCATGTATGAATTTCACATCCATGGATATTATTTGAGTATCCATGGACTCAATGAGATTAAAAAATCATTAGGGTCAGTACTATCTATGTCATCTCCTATTCATATGGAGAATGTTAGGGGATGATGAAGTGGTCCTACCTTTAATTACCATTTATTCTTGATTTATCCTAGGACTGAATGATTTACCTAGGGAATGAGAGGCTATCACCACAACCAAGTGAAGTCTCAATCACTCTTTACCTCCTCATTCATCTAATATTTCTTCTCGGATCCGGAGCTAGCTTGATGATCAAATACCTCTCTTATTGGTGGATTAGAAATAGGTGAAAGCATATTAATCTACTCCTAAACAAGATAACCAGTGGAAATATTTCCCCTATATAGTTCCTCATTGACCTTTTACAGCTCATTTCCCTATCTCATTGTGTGATAACGATTCTTCCATGGAAGGAACCTCTACACATTTGGGTGATGATTGGGATTTATACACATATTTTATATTAGAAATGTTCTTCCATGGTAGTGGAAACATTGTATTCTTAGTTGAGGGGGTTTAGATCCTTACATGGTTTCAGGTTCCCAAAACCTCATTTGGTGTGTCTAAATCTCCCGCCTCTAAGGGGAGAATTTTTTGTTTTGTAACCTTCTACATTTCTATATTTATTCATATTGTCTGACATATCGAGAGTAAATTCATTTATAAAGGAATATTTTGAAATGGTTGTTATTCCATTGCATTCGACATTGCAATATGATTCCGAAATGACATCATCATGGTTGTTATTTGATCCCTCATCCATATTGGTATTTTTTCACTTCTGACCTACATGGGGTTTGATCACCATTGTAAATAATCCCACCAAGCATGGTCGTTGAATAGTGACCATGATAAAGGTTATTGTTATTATTTTTTAATAGATCCCAACTAGTAGAGGTCTGTCATGTGGTGGGAGGGATATGTTTGATGTTGGCTGTTGGTTTTTTTTCCTCTGAACCTAGAGAAAACAAATTATTTTTTTGTGATAAATATGATGAAATCCCCCATGTCTTATGGAATATGGGTTATTTGAGTCTAGAGTTAGAATTTATTTGTCCTGTTGTTATGGATTTAATAACACTTTTCCAGGATTTCATGATTCATAGGATAGACATTGAGATATAAATTTACCTTGACAAGTGGGGTGAACTTGATCTAGAATCACTACTAATTTTCCTAGGACATTCTTAGTGGATGATTAACCTTGGGATGTTTGTTTAGATATAAATTCCCCCATAATTAATAGATTATGATTGTTCGCATATTCTGCTGATGTGTCCAAAATATCCTAGGGAATATAAGAATTGATAGAAGGAGGTAGTGGTAGATATTCCCCCATCTCAATGAGATGGGTTTGATCCAAGATGGTTTATATGGAATCATATATTGTGCCCAATCTGATGTGGCATGATTTTTCTCTCAAGGGATCTAGATGTGATGACATCCCATGATGATAACCCATCCTCACATGATGTTTTTCAAGTGATCACAAACATTGTCTCTGTGTTTTAAACACATTCTAATTGGTTTGATGGGCCCAACATGAAATCCTATTGGCTATCCTATCTCTCATTATTCTTGATACCTAGGCAGTGTTAAAGAGGTTTTATTCTATTATATAGACAATCAGTCCTAAGAATTAACTGATCCCCTAATTTCTCTAGAGAATATGATATTACACGATGTCTTATCTTACAGGTTCTAATTTTCCTTAGGTTCATAAAAGTGTAACACTCCATTCCATCACCATCATTGAATGAGATTGCATGATGTTTCTTTGAATAAAATCTCCCAAACAATTCAAATTCAATGGAATCAAGCATGTTGCGGATTTCCATTTTGTTTTTCAGTTTTTTTGTATGGACTTGGAGATAGTGGTGAGATCTAGATAAAAAAATAGTATATTGATGGAATGATGGTAAACCTCATATCATTGAAAATGGATCTGTTTATCCTTTAGCCTCTGATGATTATAACACATATTTTAGTGCAGATTGGGAATTCACACCTTTTCAATCTCATCTATGCTCTCATTTTCACATGTGGTGAGGTGCTAGAACATGATTGGGAGTTTTTTCGGCTAACTCTCTCTATATTTCAATGTCATCTTTCTCTTCATCAGACATACACACCTCCATCTAGTCATACTACCAAATATGTTTTGGATGGTTATCTATTAATTGGAGTGGAGTCTAGATGGATGATTATAGGGACCGATATTAAGTTAGCACTAGTGTATCAAAAACATTTATATATTAGGTTCTAGATGTCTCAAATACCTCTCTATACAAATGTTTCTAGGAATGTGGTGGATTTCCTTCGACATGGGAAATATAATTATGGGGAGGGTGACCATAGTGGTTTTCAAGAGTAGATTCCATGTGATCCATCACTACACTACATCTAAGAGGAATATCACAGTAATGAGCATCTTTTCCTTCGGTGGAAGAGTTGATAAACCCTTGTGGTGTTTTGAATGATTCCTAAACAACCTCAATAATAATGGAATTGATAAAATTTGGAATATGGTTATTGATATATTACATGATTAATATATGATGATATTAATTTTTAAATTGTATAGGGATTGGATCATATTGTATGAAATTTGTTAGAACATTTTTATAATAATCTTGTTTTGTTGGAATGTGTTCCCCCACCTGAGAATCTATTTTAATATGCCAATAATCTATCTAATTTTCAAAAATTATATGAGATTTTCCTAATCCATTTTTTAATATCACATGGTGATCCTTAGTTAGGACTAATGTATGATCCTAATTCTGAGCCTTTGGGATATGCATCAGGTCGTTCTTAGTAGGTTTATGAGCATGAACTAAGGTATGTGTCTCTCTCACCTAGGGAGTCCTGGTTCAAACAAGAATATGATACTTTTATAAATAGGAATTCCAAAAAAAAATATAATGATGGGCCTTCAGACTGGGTGAAGGGATAATAGGATCCTCGTGTATTTCCTTGGAACGATGTTGGTGAATTAGTTTGTTGGAGGAAGTATGAATATGATCCTGGCATCAGCGATAAGCTAGAATATTCATATTAGATTCTTTGAAAAGAATATGACCATGTCACAAGCCTTGTTCAATTCTCAATTGGTCAGCCTTAGACCCATAAAGGATATATTCAAGAGCTTGGAATGCTGGATTATGGTGCAGGACTACTTTGATATAGATATGACCTTATCTCAAGGCTTTTCCCCTATTATATGATGAGACGTGGCCATAATGGGGATATGATCATGATCCTGGGCTGTTAGAATACGTTGATGGACTTCACTGATGGGGATATGATCTTATCTCAAGGAATGTTCCGCTGTCACATGGTAATCCTCAGATAGAAGAGGAGTATGATCCAAAAAATGCATCATCCTTTATCAAAATATGTTGATAATCCTCCTCAATGGGCGGAATAATGTGTTCTAGATCCAGTACAATAACATATTTATAATTAATATATTGTGTAGTATCCCAATATGAATGGAGAAGAATATGTTTATATTCCTTTATCTGTAACAACAGTAGAATATGTCGGTAGAGTTGTTTAAGTATTTTTAAAATATATTGGAATTCTAAAAAAGTGTGTGTAGGGATATAATCCAGTACATTTTCTATCTCCACTATAAACTATAAGATATCATATATTAAAGTATGGATATGCACCCACATTTTTTCTCCCTGTGCCCCTGAAATATAATATTTGGAATCATTTACAGAGGTAGAGATATGCGACTCACCCATGCCTTTGGTAATAATATTCTCACAAACTTTATCTGGGTGAAAAATAGTATAAGAATGCTCACTGGTTTCCAGTAGGGTATTATGAAAGACATAATCATTGGGAGTTGGGATATGATCACACATCTTGGTATCTAATTCCTTATATACCTGATGTTTATTCATTAATACTCATGCATTGGAATCAGATCTTGTAGTGTGTCTCGTGGTACCCTAAACAAAAGAATGGTGGGTACCGGTGGAATAATTTTTGATATGGTTGTTGATAGAAAATCTACGTGGTAGAACCTAAAAAAAGGGATCCATATTTTCATTCGGTATCCAACATTATCAAAAACTAAAGATGGAAGTTATCATGCTTTGGGGATAATCTCGTGAATTAGTTGGTTGTAGGGACAATGGATACTGGCTTAGCAGGAGTCTTCCCGGGGTGATTCATATTTTACAGTTTCCATTTCTGCAAATCATCAAAGGATACTTTTGAGGTCTAGATTATACCATATATGTGGTAATTATAGACCAACATGTTTACTACCTATTGTTAATGTGAAAGAAAAAGTGATATCATTTTTCGACCCACATGGGGTTGTATCCTCATGAAATTTGTGAGGGAAATCATTATAAGATTAAGAAATTATTTTTAATCAGTGTTCTCAGATCATTATATACATTTATGAAGATGATAAATAATAGTGCTACCAATTAGTGCAATATTGTAAGCATAATATGGTTCATCTGGTTTTCATGATAACATGATTATTATTTTATTGTTAATTTATACATTCGAATCACATGTATTAATCTAAGAGACGATATCATTTTTTTGGGAACCCATTTTATATAGGATCATCTATAAGAACGTGAAGTTCTTAATGATTTTCATGTATAGATTAGAAAAACAATGTGTCATTAAGAATGATTAGTTGATCAAATTTTAATTTAAAATATTCATGTTGGTGATGGATTTTTTTCATATTAGATGCAAAAAAATGGATAAACAGATAAAAATAAATAGTTTTTCATTACATATATTCAATTTGGGTTCACTATATCTATTTTTATGGAAATGAGATGATAGGGTAATCCTTTACAAATACAGGTTCTGTTATTCTTCAATATTGATTATGGGGGGGGGGGTGACCTCTTACACCATCATTGGAATAAGGTTATAGTTAATTTCAATGGAAGCTAAAAATATTTTTTTCATCCATTACTAGGTACATAAATTTTTTTGGGGGGGATGTGGTTTATTGGGGATTCACACCTAAAGCCACATCTAGAAATACATTGGTCAAGAGGAAGGGAGGTTGGGATCATCATACCCATTTGAGGGGAAGTGTTTTCTAATATTTGACACTCATTTAGATTTATGATATGTTCTTGAATCACTTCTTATTCCAAATATGATACCGGTTACCATCGTAAAAAATATTATAGTTAATTTTTTTTATATAAAAAATAACAGGAATCACATCAATGGAAAATGGAAACAGGATCTCATTAGTGAATACATGTGTAATTATCTTAAGTTCTTCATCCATTTCCCTAATGAGGGGTACCTAATTTATATGATGAAGACATTTAATCATATCCATTGGAATATTCTACAAAACTAGGGATGGTTAATGTTTTAAACAGGGGATTGAGACATTGTGAGGAATCCTACATATCCTGTTTATTGAACGAATCAAAACCCATATAGTTCACTGAACTCGTTCTTCTTAATGTTACAATGAAATTCCATACATGGGTGTTCTGAGACACTATAATTTCAATATTAAGTCCCACAAAGAAATCATGCCTATTCTAATTATTATAATAATTATATTTTTCAGAGTTCTTTTGTGCTCTAAAATACACTTCATGGTTGATATCCTCATATGGGGAATGTTTTCTTTATTTTGTTAACCATGTCTGACATGCAAATATATTTCTAGTAGGTGGATATTCATGATGTGAAAGATATTATTATTAAAACACTCCATTCCAATGTGAGAAATGCTCGGTGCCGGAATCAGGTGATAATAAGTAATCAATCTCACTAAAAATGTGTGAGGTTCTTATATACTAGCATAACTCGTGGTACGTTAATATAGTGCTCAAGGAATAGGGAGGCATCCTACATATCCTATTTATGGAATGAATCAGAGTCATCTTTGTTTTATGGTTTTATTAGTCTCTTGATTTATGAGGTAGGGTGATCAGCCTCTAGAAATTATTGGGTCTTGAGGGATGAAATGGATTCGGCCTAACTCTTATATAAAAATGTATTTTTATTTGATATCCATCCTTAGGAAGGTTTCCAACATATCCTGGTTATTTTTGGAATCATAGATATCATAGATTATTGATCATGGATTATACACTGATGTTTCCCTTTATGGATTGGGTATTACACACTGATTCTTCCCTATAGATATCATGGATTTAACATTTATTTTTAGCTTTCCCTGGTATACTATTGTGATTTAAATAATATGATCTTTTCAGTTCCTGATGAACATGCAATCTATGATTTGTGAAAGAAACCATTGATGACAAGTGATCTGAATCATTACTTATTGATGTGATCAAAATGAGATGAGACAAAACATTAGGAGTTTTAATATGAATATCTCGCATCATGGAGGTTTCCAACATATCCTAGTCACTACATGAATCAGATTCATTATATTTCCCAATATTAGGGAGTACACATTGACATTTCCCTTGGTATTATGACATATTGTTTTATATTGATGGTGAGGGATTACACTCTAGGTATTCCCTTGTATTCATATACTATTCAAAAAATTTCGGTAGATTCATTAAATACTTGAATGCATCGGTGAGATATCCAACTTTTTATCATATCATATGTTGATTGTTAGCTCAACGTGGCTCGATTTTCTAATTGATATGCCAAAGCATGCCTACCTAGACTGTTAAAAGGAAATCCTTTGATATAGTTGACATGTCCATTAGAAATCTAAAATATTAGATTGAAGGTATTAAGGGTTAATGTATGAAAAGGGTTGGTATTTCTAGTGGATATCACAAGACCAATATTGTTTGTTTTGGATGTAGTCACATGATATGTCTAGCTTGTCCAGAGGGTGTCCCATGATCTTGCTAACATGTTTCATGGAATCAAAAGAGATGGATGAATGATATGTTGGGATTCTTGAGAGTCTGTGTGAAATGTCTTGAATGGTTTCTCATTTCTTGGATGACATGTAATTGAGGAATCATGATACATGACTCGCATGCCAATGGGGGGGTGGACCGTGAGACATAGTTAACATGACTTAGTGCTACCGTGAGATTCAAATTACCTGAACAAGTGTCATTATATGATTTAGAATAATTGTTTTTAAGGGCATAGTGGGGTTTGAGTGGTGATATTGGGGGTCTTAATGAGACTATGGTGACATTCCCTGAGGGCTCTATGTGACTTTTCTTGACATTTACTTATTAATTCACATTATCCATGTGGGTACGCCCAAGGGGTGTTGTGAAAAAAAAGTGACATACTCAAGTGTTGTGACATGTCTTGGGTGATTTTGATGGGGTACATGAGGATCCTTTAATATAAATATTCCTTTATACCCCCATTTTTTGGCTTTATTATATCCATTGTATTGTGAATACCTCAGATTTTCTCAGTTTTAACATGTTTTAAGTCTCATATGATCAAGATAGTGTATGGGTTTCCCTTCCTTTATCATTTCACGTATCATTCACTTGATATATTATGATCTAATTATGTTTTTATGAATTTTTTATTATTGTCATAAAAATTCATCAAACCATTACCTATCATGGAACTTACGACTTTGAGATCCACTACTCCATGAAATCCTCTCCAATAGTGGAGTGAGTTTTTGAGGATTATTCTGTCTACCAAGAGTACTCGTCCATGAATTAAGTAGTTTTATATTATTCATGTTAGGGAGGGGGATTTATAATAATCTCCACCAAGGTTTTTATCTGGTTTTCATGGCACATATTGTGTGAATCTGGGATGGATTCAGTCAAGGGGCTTATTGCCATGTGTCATCACATGTTTCTTTTGCAGATCGTTCTAAGGGAGTCACCAGATTTTCATTGAATGTGAGTCCCTCCTATCAATGACTCATTTCATTGATTACCAATTAATGGGGATTTGTTTAACAATTATTTATATGTGGTAGGAGATAGTTATTTACATACCCACATGTCCAAGGTATTTCCCATGATCTGGGTCCCTGTTGAATTTCCACCACATGAGCTTGGGTAACATTTCTGGTAATTTTGTAAAAGACATAGATGGATTCTCAAGGGTCTATCTCTGGATAAGGCTGGCTTGTCTATTAGTTTCATAAGACATTATTTCAGACTTCAATAGAACATCCCATGGTTTTATGATCATAAACGGCTTCCTCGCCCACCCTATTTATTTCCATTATTTTATTTTACAATTTATAGAGATATCATGAGGTTGTAATATTTTTGTCAAAGACTGATAAATTATCTCTCTATAATTCATTGTGTTACTATAAAATGTCTTATGGGGTTACGTTATAATTTCATGGAAAAATATATCTATTGTTTTGGTGACATAGGGGAGTGTAAGGTCTCCTAGATATACAAGAGGCCCTTCATGTGATGAGGATGACATACCGATAGGCTTTCATTATATGAGGAGGACATTTCATCATAGCCACACAGTGACATGAAGACCGCCAGGAGCGTATCACAGGTCCTTCACAACCATGAGATTCTACCCCTTATTTATTGTGCCTTATTTTACAATGTTCTAGAAATCTCGCAGGTTTTATTGGATGTTGTAAAGGAAAATTACTCTTCCCATAGGCTATGCATCACACGATCATTAAGAAAATATTAAGCCCCTGCCTTTTGGAAATTTTCTTTCTATTATCAAGGGTTTTCGGTTGGATTGTAAAGCATTCACCAATGCCATTCCATGTAACCTTGGGGAGATTATGTACCCACCAAAACATGACCACAGGTTGTCCTAACTTCTTTTTCATGAGTCGGAAGATCTTTTTGAAATGGGTTCTGCTGAATCAACTATATTTTATGCACTGCATGTGGAGTTTTTGCATGACCTCATGAAGATCATGTATTTCGGTAACCTTTGGTTACTTATGCGATCTATGGGGGTCATCCACCATTTTTTCTTTTCTTTTATTAGAAGATAATACACTTATTCAGGTATTTATTCCTTTTTGAATTTTATGATTCTCATATGGAGGGTGGAAATAGGGAAAAATATATATAGGGATCATATTTTCCATCAAAACAAACCTCATAAACCACTTCGAAAAATATATAATTAGGAATACCTTTTTAGTAAAATAAACCTCTAGACTTCACCATTTATTATTAGTATAAATTTTATTTTCCTTATTGTTATCCTTATGTTTTACTATATGACTGTGACATTGTCATATAATTATTTAGTTATATCATGTACTAATATATTTTCTTCTTGAACTTCATCCACAATGATGGAGATCTATACATATTACAATATAGGTATTCATAAGATTCATCTTAATGCTCTGGTAAAATATATTGTCAAAATAATATTTTACCAAATGATAATATTGATCCCAACCACCGTTGAATTACATATTGACATACATATAAATTTATTCTTGGTTTTGAATGGTCCTCTGAGTCTAATTTTATTTTTTAATATAATAAGAAGTGGTGAAACATAATTATCTTTCAATATCCAACTAAATAATTCATCAAAGAAACAAGGTAAACATTGGATCTTGATCAGAAACAATAGAGATTTATAATTCATGTATTATTACAACTTACATATTGTATAACTAAGAAATTTAATCAAGAAAGATATATTTTCTAAGAAATATTATTTGTGTTATATTTATACGTTGATTGAATATAACCCAAATAGTTTTTCCACCTTCTAATGTATTGGGGTGTCTGGTGAAAAAAACCCTGGTGATGTTTTCCAATTTTCATTCTAATATGTGTAATCATTATGATAAACCCTTAGAATCTTGTCTCCCATCATTATAATTATAAAAAACTAAACATTAAAAAAAGAAAAATATAATATTACTTTTCATGTCATTCCACCAAAAATAATCTTTTCAACCTCTATACATATTTTATAACTTCCATAATAAATATAGAATAACTAACTGAAAGCCTCCATCAATTAATCCTTCTTAAAATATAGTATATGTAGTGAAAAAACATTATTCCTCAATCTTATAATTCCATCCGAATAAATGTTGAATTAAATAAAAATTTTCACCTTCATTTAGAGATCCATATACCCCTTCAATGGATATTTAATAATCCTATGGGTTGATAGGTTAGAATTGATTTGAGAGACATTAGGTTTCCCCATTCCATAGTAATTTATATACATATCATTTAAAATATAGATATATTATATATTTTCTACCATCATTACAGACAAAGTAGAATAATCCATTCAACTATGAAAATCTTCCAATGTGTCACTTTTCTAGAGTTGTAATGTTTTGAGAAGTCATATTCTTTAATCGGCTCTGACCATCTAATTTGGAATATATTCACCTCTTTCTATGTGAAAATGATCATTAATATTTTTTATGATTGTATATATCACACCTTAATCCATTAAGATAATTCATTCATATCTTTAATGTAAAAATTTCAATAACTATCTCCTTCTCATATTTTTGGAAACAATGGTCTTGGTCATTAAATTATAAACTGTAATAATCTATAACCTTTGAATTATATATGAGAACACAAATATGTCCCTTATTAGATTAATTTTATTATAATACAATCCCATCTCCTCTACAGGGTTGTGTATGAATAGAAGAGCTGACTAGCCTTATCCTTAGCTCCTTGAAATCTTCCTCACATACATTTATCCAAAGGATCTTTCCTCCCATTTGAGATAACCAGGTTAGTGGATTAGTCATCCTTGATTAATTCTCCACAAATTGTCAATAATATATAAAAAACTAAGAAACTTTTGGATATTAGTCCCAATGGTTGGATTGGGATAATGATTAATAATTTATTTTTTTAATGATCCTCTGATATACCCACACTTGAGATTATATGACATTGTAATTATATTTTTATAATCCAAAATTCACAATTGTTAAATTTTAAATAAATTGGATCCTTCTTCATGGTCCTCAACACAACTATCAAGTGATATTAATAATCTCCCTTTATCTTTTAATATATAATAATATCATATATAAAGACTACCAAAAACTCATCAAGGTAATCTCTAAAGACTCTATTCATAAATTCATAATAGCTAGTAAGAGAATTTTGATGACAAAAATAAAACACTATAAATTAATAAGGTCTATATATTATATGGAATTTCGTCTTGGATATATCTTATTTCTATAATCACAAATGATGATATCCAAAAAAAGGTCTATCTTAGAAAAGTAATGACCTCTGTGAAGTTGATCAAAAAAGACATCAATATGATGTATATGATAATTGTTCTTGATATTGATATTGTTATGTTATTTATAATCAACGTAGAGGAAAATTGATCCATATTTATTCTTAACACAAAAATATAGAGTCACCCAATGGTGATACACATGTCCAAATGAATCCCTTGTCAATATTCTCATTGAGTTTCTTATTTAATTATTACAAGTCAATCATGTCAATTCTATATAGATTCATTGAAATAGTTTTTACACTATCTATGATTTGTATTGAAAACATAACTTCTTGATATGGTGGAAGATGAGAAAATAATTCTATAAATACATCAACAATGTTCAAAAGAGTAGAAATTTAATTTATGTGGGGTTTCTCCCAAATATCTTATGATAAATATCAATTATGGTTAGTAATTTGGACCTGTATGATAGAAGTAATTTCCATTGAAATATTTTATTCATCGTAACGTTGATAAATTATATTTTATTTATTTTTTATTAAAAATTATGACTTATAATCCTTGGGAATTAATATAGTATTAATATAAATAAATTCAATCAATTCTTCAAATCCCACTTATTTCAACTAAATAGATAATCATATGAATTTAAGAACGCTATATCCCACCAACAATGACTGGAGAAAAAATAATGAATTCATATTCGACCATCATACTATTATAATTATTACAGTAACTCAATAACAAATTTTTAACCTAATAATTTTTCAAAAATTGAAAATTCATTCGATTTAAAATAGTGGGTAGTGATAAAATAAAAGAAGGAATTAGTTTTTTAGAGTGGATGGTATGTGTACCTATCACTACATAATATTTATATCCCAAATAGGCTATCTTAATATCATTAGATTTATCTTTGTATTATATTTTTAATTTTCATCATTAAAAACCTTTGGATTTATGCATGGTTAGTCAGAATTCAAAAATTCCAAGATTTTAGATCATCAAATTTTGGGTCATGCATTATTTTTCATTGTTTCTTATTCAATTGAATTAACAGATCTATTCATTCATATTCTGCATTCACTTGATGTCTGTATTACCTTTTTACATTTAAAGAACCTCTCAATTATATTCATTTAATTCCCATTATTTTTTTCACATTAATGGATTTATTTTTGCTTTAATTTCATTCCACCATGTGATTTTATTGTTTTTTATCAAGACTTAGAGTTCATTTATATCAAAAACATCGAAATTTTTGGAATATATAACATATATTTATACCTCCAATGATCAGTGAATGATTTAACATTAGATAATAATGTTACATAGTGATAAATTTTTGAATAATTGTTTTTAATCAACTAAAAAATAAAAAAAAATCGTTTATGGATAATGATTATACCTGAAGAATACAATGAATATATTGTAGACATCATTCATAAGTATAAATGTGTAAATCCACATTTCAATCAGTTTGAATAATTCTTTCACCATATTTTTATATAGAAGGTATGAAATTACTATAAAATATCATATTAAACTCATCCAATTACATGGATTGAATTTCCTCCTCTTCTCTCTTGTTATTAATAAGATTCAACCATTATTCATATTTTCCTTCCAAATAATAAATTTTTAGGAAATCTTTTTCATATTCTAATCATCAGAGATTAAAATATATTTTCTCAATGGTTTTATCCATCACATTTAAAGTAGTGGATAAAAAGACGCACTAAATGAAGGAGGATGTTGCCAAATAAAATAAAAAAACCTTAGATCATTATTTCATTTGATCATTTGGAATCTCATCATGATTCATAGATTGAGAATGTTTTTTGAGGATATAAAAATGATTCTTCATTCAAGGTATCATAGAATTTGGTTTCTCTAGTGAATAATAATTACATTTTCTTTTACATTCACTGTTATCATTATGACTTCTATTTTCATCCATTGACTAAAACAAAAAAACTATGTAAGGATAATGATATAATAAAAAAACTGAGATACTATATAATCCAAAAATTCATTTCATTAGATTTCTAAATCATTACACAATTTTCCAAATCTATGGGACCTTAGGTTCAACCTTGGTTATCTGTGTAAAGTACCAAAATATTAGGATTTTATTGTATAGTTAATCTTCTACAAAGGGTTTTCACTAATTCTTTATAATACTAATATTTAAATATTGAATAAACCTCAAATGTGATACAAACTATAGAGACCCACCCTTTTTGTCCATAAATATTACATCATTTTAGATGAATATTCAATACATTTCACATATATATGAAAAATGATAGTAATGGTTTAGTGTATTTGGAGACTAAATTCACAATATAATTATTTCAAGAAATGTCATCACTGTATCCCTTAAACATCTTCCCATTTTATAATTTTTATAATCATACCCTACATAGAACCATTATTCATAATACAGGGGAAGGAGACATAAAAAATGGAGTGATGAGATTCACAATAAGGGAATATATATATATATATATATATATATATATATTATGTTCTCCGGAGTAAAATTACATTTAAACACTCTCACACCTCACACATAGGCCGAAGAGTATAGACATATAACCCGAGGGGATATGCCACCCATAAAACATTATATGTTCATTACATAGTTCATATGCCTAATGGAAATGAATCTCATTAGCCTTGGGGGAATAAAATCCCATTACATGGCCATTAAGGCCCATAATTTGGACCTAAGGCCCCCCTATGAATAGAGATACTATAGTAACTAGACTACTAGAGTCCTTTATATAGTGTTTCCACTGCTATATTTCTTTCTATAGTGTCCACCAACGCTATAGTGTTTTTGGTTTTATAGTTCTTCCTCTGCTACAGTGCCACTATAGGAACCTCCACCCAAATTATATTAATCAGAAGAGTGCTAAATCATCATAGACAAACTGAGAACCATAATATCATGTCATAAATGTGGTACACCCTCATCAATATAGAGACTATTTCATATTTCAAGGATAAACACTAAAACCATAAAATCATAACATATCTGAACTAAGAATATAATTACTTTTGTGGATCAAGAACCTAGACTATTTTTACTTAATAGATCATGTACATCAACTAATTTTCTATTATAGATAAATATTGTCAACTTTTTCCCATAATAGATCACACATTAAATATTTCCCATAATGGATCATGCACATCTAATTGCTTCTCATATTTTATCTTTTGTTATTTGAAACATTAATTAATGCATTAGATTGCTATTTAAATATGATCCCACCCATCACATAAATAAAACCATACCTATGAGTTCCAAAAGATCATAAAAAATACATTATATCATTAAATCATAACCCATTAAAATAATACGGGTTTTATAAACATTTTATAACTTCATAGTACCATAATCCATGGAAAATAAAGGATTTTTGTAATCATCTCATTATCATAATAATAAATCATCCAAGGAAATAAAACGAATAGTATAAATAGATCATATTCCAATAAAACCTAACAAACAATAATGGTTGTTCTTATTGATAAAAATATTACTAAAAACATTGTTGAGAAATATACGCTTTATAATATTTAATAAATACGTAAAATTATAAAATTACCAAAATATTTTTGAAAAATTTCTTGAAAAATAAATATCGCTACATGTAAATGATATAAAATCAAAGGAGTACAAAAATACTACTATAGAGGATAAAAAATAGTTTATAAAATAAAACTACCAAAAAATTTAACCTTAGTATATAGATTAATTGGATAGAAACTTCACCTGATTCGTAGATTGTATATATCAGACAATAATATTTTTCTATTATTAATGTATAAGAAATGTTTATAATTAATATAAACTTTCCATAAAAATAGAACAATTGAATAATAATATTTAAATAACAAGTAATAAAATATTTTATAAACAAGTTATGAAATATTTAAAGATGATTATAAATGATTATGCACATTATATTTAAGTGTTATAGTTTTCACAAACCCTGACATTAGATATCCAAACTTTTACCTAGCTATGAAATTTGTTTTTCTTAAATTGGGAATACCTTGATCTAGAGGGTCATAACAGAGTTATGTCTTCCTATCCCAGGAATTTTTGAATCCTTAATATTTGAAACACCTTTAACTTATTACTACTTGAATCTCTTGATCAACTATATTGGATATGAAATTAGAAAACATTACTGTTGTTATGGGATTTACAAATAATACTCTCATGGATTCCTTCATAAAAACACTCTAAAAATATTACAAAAAAGAACACTCAAAGTAAGAATATGTTTTAATGTCCATACAAATAATCTTCTAGTTAGTTGTGTAAAACATCATCCTCCTTTAGTACAAGTCCTATTTTTGTAAAATTCTCCAATAATAATATTCTTTGAATCTCGAAGGTGGATTAAATGAACCCACATAAAACTATTTAATTAATACAAGTAATGTTCTTATGATTCTCATACTTTTATACACCAACATAGTGTAAGTAAATTATATCCTATAGAAAAGTATTTTTTTTATTTAGAAAATTGAATATATTCATCTAATAAATGTAATATTTTATTCGGAAAACATGTTATCTTCTGGCCAAAATTGTAATTTTGATAGTCTTGATATAACTTCTTGATTTTTACATAGATATATATTCAAGACAGTGATTTTATAAATCATTCTCAAGAAATTTATTATATTTCATTCCATTAATCTCTAAAACCTCATTCAATGTTCAAGATAAAACTTGTAATAAATTTTATCCTTTTGACCCTTCATTAAATTTGAAAATCCAAAACACATGAAATAATAATACTATATTTCTATAAAATAGTATAACATTGATCCCTCATATATTATAAAGTATATCTTCATTTTCACATACGAAAAACATGTATACCTTCATCATGTATTAACTTAACTCATAATATTAACATGAATAACCTTAAATATATATTTAAAACATTCATGCTTCCTTATTTTAAAGATTACTCAAGATTTACCTTACATTAAAAAATGTTGTAAAATCAATCCATGATTTCATAAACAACTTTATTAAAAAATAAATAATCTATTTCCAAGGTAAACATCACTTTCCAACTTACTTTATTCTAATCCAGAACCTCTTTTTCTAAAATAAACACCATTTCTTTAACACTAGGAACATTTTAATGGAAAATATACCGTAATATAACCTTGACCATAAATAACTTGTCTTGTTCATTGGCACCTTTCAAATTAGTATTTCAGATCATTAACAAAAAACATATACTATTAAATCTTTATATCATTAAAAACTCTTGATTTATAATACGTACATAGTTCAATTATATTAGCTCTTCATTAGAACATTGACTAGGATTCAACCACTTATTCTATAATACCACTTTCTTATAGTGTGAAATATGGATCAGGTATTAATATTCATAAATGTTAATTTAGTCATGATAAATTCATTTAAAAAAAATAATGATATAGTAGAACATACATTTTATATGCACTTTTTAGTGTCCTAATCATCAATAAAACACTCATTACTCATACAAAATAGATGATTCTCCTCATGTCATTTCCCTTCAATACATTACCTTTAATACATCCTATATATTATATATTTAAACATTTCTAAATGTATTTTACCTTAGTGAGAATAATATTCCCATCTATTGTATTAAAAAACTCTTCATTTTTTACCTATAAATTACTTATGTTGTGGCCTTATTAACTAATAATAAAACATATTCTTTTCGGAGTAATTATCATGAGAGGTTCTTACAATTTTCTTGAAATATATGATTCTAAGTCATTATTCCTATTTGGTATCCAATATATGATTTATCATAAAAATAAATCCTTCTATTCTTCAGTGATTCTGTGAGTTGGATAAGTTATATATTATTAATCATATTCCATAATGACTAATTTTTCATAATAATAACATCCTTTACTCCATTAATCATCCCATTTGACATCTCATAAGTAATTGTTACATCACATTAAATGTTAACAAAGTATCTTATAGTGAACACCATTGAAAAAAATCTATAAATTGTAGTGTGAGAAACACATATCAATGAAAAAACTTCATTATTATGAAAAAACACTTCTAATATGTATAAATCATTACACTTCCTTTATTATATATGAAAACTTAGATTAATCATAGGCTATTAATATTTATCAACAATTTATATCTTTCAATATGAGTCATGGTGAGTATACAAATTTCTAAAGCATATCTATTGGGAGTGTCCAACTAAGTGTGTAGCAACGCCCATTGTCATCCACCAGTTCCCGATCGAGTATAAATAAACACAATGTTTTTACAATTATTAACCCTATGTAATTCTATTCCAGAGAAACATCCACTTGTACTGTCAAGAAAAGTATTTAATTTTTTGGAAACCACACAGAAAATGTTTTATCAAAATTCATGGACATTTTTTTAAACATTGACTCACCCCAATACTTATCCTTAGATACATCCATAAAATATCTTTTCAAATATCCATATGTATCTCAGTGATATTTTCACGCATTATATTTCAAAGGATAACGAAAAAATATATTTGTATGAACTATGATGACCTATGATTTTAATAAATATATATTGCATTATTTTGGAGATTATTTATTTCATTGCAAAACTAGATTCTTGGGAACCATAATAGTTAGGTGCCTCTAGAAACACGATAACATAATCACTAAAAAATAAGTGTACTACATCATATACTAATACATTCTTAATAAAAAAACCATTCTTAGACCTATAATACACAGTAAATATCCTCATAAACTGGGGAAATAACCATAAGAAAGGGTATATTCATATACCAAGTAAGGGAATACAAGGGAGATATGTATGCCTGACATGATCATAAAGTTATGAAATAAATAGAATAACATTTGAAAACCACAACCAACATATCTATGATTATAAACATGAGTCATGGAATAATTATTAGTTGTTCAATATACATGAGTCATAAGAAAATCAAAAAACATGATCCATGATAACATAAGAAATGAAATTTTTGTCATAAATATAATCATAAAACTCTTGTGTCAAAGACACCCACCATGTCATTCATTACATGTTACGCATGGTATAACCACCCATGTATCAACATTTGGCTTTGGATAACCATTCATCTACCCTATTTTTTTGATTAGGTTGTGTAATGACCCAAACATTCTGAATGATAATTTTTTTATAAAAATGAGTGATATATTATTTTTTACACCACAAAACAGTATATCTATATAATAAAGAAGTTATAATTGAAAGGTATCCCTTGAGTTTTGAATATTATATTACCATTGGCCAATTATGAAAATTGTCCAATATAACCATTTTAAACAATACCCTTAATAATTATTTTAATGTTATTATTAGTATTATCAATAGAAATGATAATGGTTAAATAATGGAAAAAGTATATGGACAGCTCTAGTCGAGTATTGTCATAAAAAGTCCATTATTATATAATTTTGAGGTTGGTAACATCTTTGGGATTCTATCTACATGAATAATAGGTTGAGCTTCAACATGTTATGCTTGAATACAAATCCCTACTAGAGAAGTGTCAGTTATTGACGATTACCACTTAGATGATGTTATCTGAGCCGCCCGAAGAATGTACTACAATCACACACTTTATTATTATGTCTTGTATAGATGGAATAAGAGTTTATTTTTGAATTTATAAATAACATAACATATAATTACATTTTATAAATAAATTTTTAGTTTCATAATTTTGTTTTATGAGAAGTTTGGATTAAATTTAATAAAGAATTTGATAAATTGATTTATTTGAGAAAAAATTGTACATTTCAGAGAGATAAAAAAAATTTATATTAAACTAATGTATTATTAATGTATATTATAATTTTATATTATTATAAAAAACATTATACTTAATAAAAATGATAAAGTAGTTTTATTTTTTAACGTGTCAAATATTTTACTATGTATTTTTTGTCAACTATTTTTTTATAAAGAGTATTTTCATTGTTTAATGTTAAATTTTTTATATTAATATATTTATTATGAAGCAAGAAATAATTTTTGAAATTAGAATGTCGATATTAAGTTGCATTAAATTTATGATAATTTTATAAAATACTTTTTTGGGTGAATAATAAAAATATGGTTTTGAGTTTATTGTGTGTTTAATGATATCATAATGGTTTAGTATGTAATATAAAATTATGGTAGAATCTTCTAGACTAAAAAATGTAATAGGTTTCCCAAGTGGCCAATACTGTTGGAAAAAACCCGGGGAAAGCACATGGTTTGGAAAATACAGTAACTGAGGTGTTTAAGGAAAATAATAAAAATATCCCTTACTTCTGCTACAAATACCCACCCATTTCTATATTATAATTCATTCCCAATTTGTTATTCACATAATATGATATTATTACCTTCCAATTAGTCATCCCAAGGGTTTTTATATCCCCCAAGTTCTCAATCATCGGTTTTTATAAGTTAACATTCAAGTTATGGGAAATCTCAACGTCTCTTTTCCTTTCATGTTCACTTTTTATGTGTTATCTCTTTCATATTTCAATAAAATTTCATTAATTAAATGTTTATATATAATAATATTTTTATAGTATTTTATGAATCAGATATCATTTTCCAATCATTTTTATGTTATATATAACCCTATTTAATACCTATTATTTTGAAGTATATTTTTCTTAAATTTTCCCTTTTTCCACAAGAATTACTTTTACTTTCATTCTAGAATAACCAAAACTCTTTCTTCTCTAGGTATATTCACATATGTGTTAAATTAATTTATTTTGTTTTATTATTAACATACATTAAACCCACCATCCTTTTTCGTGTGTTTAAAATGACAAATGCATGTTGGTTTAAAGAACTTTTTAAAATACCATGATTTTGATACGAAACTTGTTTCATTTATTCTACCAGGGTTATTTATCTAACTTTTTATTATTATATAAGAAGAACAAATGAATTAAGAAATGTGTGGGTTCCTACATAATATCACTCCAATTTATTTTCTTAATAATTTAATATCTACAGATGGCATGTTTTACAATACCATGGTGAATAACCTTTGTAATTTTTTTGACACCTCAGTTACAAAAATTGGTGACATGCCTATAAATGGATCAATTTAATGTTTTTGAACCATTTTTATATAATTAATCAGGTTATTTTCATTATTATACTCCTATTTTACCATTAATAATCCCTTAATGATATCCATTATGTTCTTCTCAATAATTCTCATGATCACATGTAAAATGTTTCTCATGATTTATCTTTCTATGCCTTATGCTCATCCTTTCCTTTAATGGTTTCCCTGAGTTTAGATATATTGTAATTATACAATAGGATAAAACTACTATGAAACCTTACTATTGTATTAAAATATTTTTTCATATTTATATGTATAATGTACCATTTTTTTTCATACACTAATATTTTAGAGATCATATGTTTGTAAAATTCATTATAAAGATAGGTAATAAATAAAGGGATCGCATTGTTGGTATCGAATGATGGTTTAGTTATTTGTGAAAATTATGATCTTAAAACATTATGAATAACCTTATGGAAGAGTTAAAATATAGGAAAACATCCTAGTATTTTGGTGAAATATTATGTAACTAACTCTGAGAAAAAAACCATGTCTGGATACAAATTGGTTGATGTGGATCTGGCAAAAAAGTATCTAGGGGTAAACCTAAAAAGTTAGTTTTTTGATAGTCATGGATGGTAACCAGTATATGAAAATGGGTCTTGATGTAATCTTGGAATAACACTCTAAGGGGATATTTTTTTTTAAATAAGAATCATTTTGTGAACCATTATGAAGGGTTTATAATAAATTTAATTTTTTTTACAGAATAACATATTTATGTATGGGTTTTTGATGAAATGATGTTACATTATAATTTTAATGAAATTTAAATAAACATTTTTCTTATTATGTTTTTATTATTTTTAAAAATTAATATAAATATGAGAAAACACATAAATGGTGACTGCAATGGAACAGGTGCTGAAAGCCTTCTGATGGAATCCAAAATGGAAAACATCATGAGAATTATGAATCAACTAACCAAAGTTATGGTAAATGAAATGTATAATGATAAGATACTAGATTCACCACCAAGAAGAATAACTATGTTGAGTCTTTTATTAATAAATTACCACATTTATTCAGTGGAACTACTAACCAATTTATTTCATAATAATGGATAAGTTCAATAAAAAATATATTTTTATACTCCACTATTTGGAATAAGAGGATGTAACCCTCATTGTTTTCCTCATATAGGGGGAAGCTGATCAGTGTTGGGTGTTGACAAAAAATATGAATCTAGGGGATATTGAATATATAGAATGGGATGAATTTTGTGTAACCTTTTTTTAATATGTCACAGGTTCATTCAAAAAAATTAAGAATGAATTCCTTTAGCAGAAGTAGATGGAAAACGAATCAGTAGGGTGTTATGATATGTAAATTACAAGACATTTCTATTAAAACTATAGTTATTTCATGGATCTTAATATTAAGGTAAATAGATACGTCGATGCACTAATACCTCATTTACATAAGGATATTTACAACCAAAACAATTACAACTATTAGGAGATCATGATGAGTGCTATGAATGTTGAACTGGAGTTTGGAGAGACACAATGGTCCCATAGATAAAATGAGAAGAAGTGGTCTTTGGATCTAAAAATGAGGAGGATATTTCATCATGGAATATGAGGAACGAAATTAAAACATTCCACATGAAACAAATGTGGGAAGAAGAATTTAGGGAACTATTTTTTTTGGGAGTGGGAAATGTCATATGTGTGGAAGAGAAGTCCGTATTTATTGAAACTACCATCGTTAGGTAATTCATCAACTTTTCAACACTTATAAAAATTGGAATATGGCAATGACCAACCATAAGTATAATGCATTATGTGTGGACAACTTAAGAACTAAAGTGGAATCACAATCAACCTATGTGTAGAAAAATAGAGAAAGATTGTGTATTTACTATCGGAACAACTAAAGTGGGAGAACCAAATGATTTGGTGGTAAGTACTATAGTCTTTTTCTAAATGATAGAATGTACGTTGTTTGATTCTATTTTTATACATTCCAGCATTTACTCTATGTTTTTCAATAATATATAATCATTCCCTAAACATTGAGATATAGAGTAATAAATTAATATTCCTATAGGGATTATCCATGAATCCAAAGTGTTTTGATACTGTAGTCTTAAATTTGGTGAGTAAAATATAATCAAAAATATATTATTCATTCCCATATAGTAATTTTACATAATAGAATGGATATACTGGATCTCAAAGTATAATTCTTGGATTAATAGGAGAAATAATAAAATATTAGTTTTCTTGAATGAAAAATCTATAGATGTTTTCAATAGAGAGATATCTAGACCTTATTTTTGTCTAGAATAACCTCCCATATCCTTCCTTATGGAGTTTATCTGTGAAGATGAAGATGTAAATGAAATTATAATAATAAGGATTTTCCCAATCATTTAGGAATACATTGATTTATTTCCTGAGGATTTACCTTGACCTCCCCCAAAAGGGTGGTAGATTTCCTTATTTATATCATGCCTGGATCTGTGAAAATATCAAAAAACACATATAAAATAGAAAATTTTGAACATTAGGAATTAAAGAATAAATTAAAAGATCTATTAGATAATGTTTCATTTAGCCAAGTGTGTATCTTGTGGGAGAACCTATTCTATTTTTGAATAATAAGGATTAATCAATGTTTTTATGCATTAATTATAGAGAACACAATGGTATGAAAGTGAAGAATATGTAGCCAATTCAAAGAATAGATAATTTATTTGTCTAGTTTTATTGGGATCAATTCTTCTCTATGATTTACCTTCAATATAGTTATCATCAATAGAGGTTGAAGAAATAATATATTCCAAATACTTATTTTATATTAATATATTCACATTATAAGTTTGTTTTTTATGCCCATTGGATTGACTAATCTAATAGCTATATTTATTGATTTGATGAATAGAGTATTCCAAGACTTATTTGGTATCTATGTGGTAGTTTTTATTGATGATATTTTGATATATTAAAAATATCTCAAGAATCATGATGATCATATAGAGGTTATATTTAAAACTATTATAAAGGAGTGGATATTTGGAATGTTCTAAAAATATGACTTCTTTGTTAGAAAATGTTTATATCTTCAGGAACATTGTTACCAGTGGAAGAATCTCAGTTGAACCTACAAACACTAAGGATGTGGAGGAGTGGCCATGTCCTACAATAGTAATGAAGATTCATAGTTTCCTTGGTCTAACAGGATATTATAGTAGGTTTTTGAAAATATTTTCATGAATTTATAGTCCACAGAAAACATTAACTCGAAAAGGGATCAAGTTAATCTAGACAAAGTTGTGTGAAGAAATATTCCAAGAGTTGAAGAAGATATTTTTTACTATACACATGTTTACTCAAACATCTACCAGAGAAAAATTCATTATTTTTATAAATGTGTCTCTAAAAGGGAGTTCCTCTGTCCTCAAGAAAAATCAAAAGGTGATTTCATATACATGAATAAATTTTATGCCTCTTGAACAGAACAATTATAAACATGGCTTGGAGGTGGATGTGGTAGTTTTCTGTCTGATGATATAGACACATTATATTTATAGGGATGAATGATATATATGGACTGACCAACAATGATTAGAGTATATTTTCATCAAAAAGGAATTGAATATGAGATATGGGTGATTGTTGGAAATTCATAAAGTCGGTGATTGTTCTTTACATTATCATCCTGGCGGGAAAAAAAATTTTTTTTGATGCATTACGTAGTAAAGAAATCATTGTTTTATCAAAGAAGGTTATTCAAGTAGATTCTTTGATTAACGACCCAATAAAACTAGACATAGGAATCTTAAGGGAAGTGACATAATATAACATATCCCAAATTGTTTTCTAAACATCATATAATATAAGATCATGAAATTTCAAATGGAAGATAGTTTTTTATTAAAGAATATAGTGGTTCTAAATAATGATATTTTTTGAGTTCAATATTTTTCAACTATGTGTACTAAAATTTCATACAAGGCTATGCGTTCGAACTATTCATGAAATAAAGAAGGACCTCAGGGATGAAAGTCTTAGATCCAATTACTCTATACATCATGGAATCACTAAAAAGTATAGAGACCTTCATGATCATTACTTGTGGGATAAAAATAAATTAGATATTTCTGAATATAGTATGAAATACCTATTGTTTCAACAAGTTAAGGAATATTGACAACATATTAATGGGGTATTACAACCAATACCCATACTAGAATGGAAATTGGAAAATATCACTATAGAATCTATCATTGGTATCCTGCGAATATCCAAAAAAACAATGAGATATGATTTATAGTGGAGCATCTCATGGATAATTTCCATTTTATCTCTATTTGATAATATTAATATCGTAACCAACTAACCATGATATATGTGAAGGAAGTGATAAGGATCCATTTACTTACACTTTCTATCATATCTGATTCTATCCAAGTATCACCTAAAAAATTCTAGAGAATTCTACAAGATTCTCTAAAAACATAATTGAATTTTACTTTTGTCTATCACCCACAAACTGATTGTCAGTCTTAATGGACTTTTCAGACACTTGAGGACATGTTGAGAAATTGATCAATTAAATTTTAAGGTGGATGGGATTCAAAAATTATATAAGATGATTCTAATACAACAACATCTCCTATTTGAGTATTTAAATAGAACCCTGTGGTGCATTATATGAGAAGATATTTTGAAATCCTACTCTTCTGGATGAATCCTTTGAGAAAATGCTACTTGGGCCTGATTTTGTTTAAAAGATGATAGAAAGGATTCATGCAATCTAGCAACACATAAAGGATTAATATATTTGATAGAAGATCATTGATGAAAAACATTTTAAGAGACTTTGAGTTTGATGTTGGAAATAATGTTTTTATTAAAATTTTAACTTTTAAGAGAGTAATCCGATTTGGGAAGAAAAGGAAGATCATCCACAGGTACATTGTCCCCTATCAAATCCTTGATGTTATAAGACCAGTGGCATATCATCTTGCACATAAACCAAACATAGATCAAGATTATTATTTATTCCATGTATCTCTCTTGAGGGAGTTCATTCCTGACCCTTAAACTGTATTGGACTCTAGAGGTGGAACAATTGGACCATGAACCCTCTTATGATATGTAGCTAGTGGAGACCTCGGACCATAAAGACATGGTTCCACATAACAATACTACCCACCACATTAAAGTGCTTTTGAGGATCGCAAAAATTGAAAAAACTGATGTGGGAAACAACGGAGACAATGAGGAAAATGTACCAACAACATTTATCAACTATGGGAATGAGATGAAATTTCAGAGATGAAATTTCATAAGGGGGATGAATGTAATCACCAAAACATTTTCAGTGATTGTTTTTTTATAAAAAATATTGTAAAATTATTTTATAAATAAAAAAAATATCTCTTTAATAATGAGGTGAAAATAACATAAATGTGACAATTGGGTTTCGACTATTATATGACCATTGGAAAAAATACTCTAGATATTGATTGAAATGTTATAATTAGTATTATTAATAGAAATTATTATGGTAAAATAAGGAATAAAGAATATTTGATAAAATCCTCTTGTATAAGCCTATCATATATATCCCATTTCTCATTACATTAGAGAGATGTATAATCTTGGCGATTATCTCTTGACTAATCCTATGTCGATATTCAATATGTTATGTTTGAACGAAATCTATTACGGTAGAAGATCAAATTAGTGAAGATTTCCACTCTGTCGATGTTATTCGAGCCTTTCCAGGAATCTATAAACATTTCACACCATACACATAGGTTTTAAACAAGTGTTATATGGGTTTATATGTCAACTCCATGTTACATTTTATATAATTCTACTGTATAAATAAATTTTTTATTTCTTCATTTCCATTTATGAACATTTTACCGAAAACAATGATATAGAATCTGGTAATTCTGATGAGTTATAATTGCACCTTTCCAAGAGATATAAATTATTATATTCATATCAGGTTTTAGTAATGTTTATTATATTTAAATAGTATTATTGAAACCCGATTATTTCATTTAAATGATGAAATAATTTTATTTCGTTCAAGTGTAAAAATTTTTACTATGCATTTTACTATCATTTTTCTATATTCTATTATTTTTAGAAAATATGTATATTCATAGTTAAATGTTAAATTTCTCATATTTAGTTAATTATTATGATAAAATAAATATTATTTTTTGAAATCAGTGTATCGGCATTAGGTTATGTTAAATTTATGAGAATTTTATAAAATATTTTTTTTGGTGAATAATAAAAATATAGTTATGTGTTTTATATATGTTTAATGTCATAAAAATGATGTAATATGTAAAATAAAATAATTTTTAACAAATTTATTTTACAAAAATGAAATATTTTTCTTATGTGTCCAATACAATCAGAAAGTACCATTGTAATTCTCATGGTCATACATATACCACTACTGAGGTGTCAATGTAAATTAATAAAAAACACTCTCACTATTATTATAAATACCCATTCTTTTATAAATTATATTTACATCCCAATTTATTATATAAGAATATAAAATATTATTAAATTAAAATGAGTCCTAACAAGGTCTCTTAATTCCCCCACGGACCGGATATTTGAGTTTTAAGAGTTAATCTTCAAAGCAATGGATATCTCAACTTCTATATTCTTTTTTGTTATCTTTTTATGATGTACATCAATAAAATTTGCATAAATTTTCCTTCATTTCGTTTTTTTATACCTATATTTTATTAACAATTTTTTATTATTGTTTTTCCCTTTTCTCTTCTCTTTTTTAGGATTTCTAAAACCATGTTTCATAAAAAATCTGCTACAAAATTTCAAACTCAATATTTCATTCCATTTTATAAGAAATTTTTTTATTTTATTTTTTAATACCAAACCAATTTATTATCTAAGGTTATTGACATATAATTAAAAACTATCTATCTAATTTTGGAATTAACATATATGAAACTCGCCCTCATTTTACATCATTTTAAATTGAAAAATGGATCTTATTTGAAGAACATTATAAACACCCATGATTTTGATATGAAACTCATTTATTTTATTCTCCATGTATTCTTTATAAAAAATGTATTATGATATTTGTTCCAAAAAATAAGTAACATATATAAAGGGTTCTCTTTGATATCACTCTAATACATTGGGTAAAAACAATTAATATCTAAAGACGACATGTCTTACTAGTCCTTGGTGTTTACCCATGGTAATTTTTCTGTCACCTTAGTAATGAACCTTGTGGATATGATTTTGAATGACTCAGGTAAATGTGGTATCAAAATTTATATGTTTTGAATCATATTATTTCAATTATTATATAACACTTTTACCATTTCCCATGCAATTATAATATTTCATAAGTTCTTAATGATAATTATCATAATCAAATGTAATTTTTTCCCTTTATTTCTCTTATGGGGCCTTATAATAACACTTTTCTCTTATTTATGTCCTTGGTTATTAGATATAGTAATTTTACATTAGTAAAAATCTATTATAAAGTCTTTCAAGTTAATTAGAATAATTTTTTAATTTTTACTATATTATATACCTTAATTATATGAAACTAATCATTATAAGAACCTCTATATGTATATTACTTTTAAAATATGCCTAATAAAAAGAAGGGATGCCATATAGTGACCCCCATGCACCTTTTTTTATATTGGGATGACCACCTATTCCCCCACGTTTTTTGGCGTGGGATGACCACATGTGCACTATTTTTTGGATTAGAATGTGCACATGTATAACCTCGTCTTTGGGATTGGGATAAAAACATGTGTGCCTTAATATTTTAGATTGGTATAGACACATTTGTACCCTCATATTCAGGCATTTTCTAAACACCCATGTACCCCCATATTTTCGATTGATATAAACATGCATGTACAATTGTCATTGGGCCTATGTTAAAATATGGTATGACCTATGAGCTCATATGTAATTTATCATTACCTAATATATTGAATTTTTATATATGTTCACCCATCATGTAAGAAATAAAAGGATTACATTATTCTATTTAGGCCATCACATTATATAAGATATAATTTTCTTATCCAATGTTATTTAGGAAAACCATAAAATTATTTATGTCCAAAAACCACAACAAAATTAAATTAATAAAATATATGCACATAATTGAAAAAAATAACAAAAACCTTCATTATTATTTCATAACATGATTAATGTATTGATATAAAATGGTTTTTAGGTAAATCTATTTTGAACATGTTGAACATATGGAAGAGAAATGGGTTCGGTAAACATCATTTCATCAATGAAAAAACAATTCAGAAAATAAATAATAAGGTTATCCTTAGAACATATTCCCCATAATTCTTATGTAACACCAATTCATGTATTATGAGATGGAAAATAATTTCTAACTCATTATTTATAACATTTCATGAGTAAAATATTATTTCTTCATTGAAAAACTATTTCTAAAATATACAAAATATTGGAAATATTTTTATAAGAAAATAACTATAAAATAAGATAAAATAAACTTTGAAAAACATTTGAATCAGTTTTTAAAACATAAAAATATTAAAATCACCTTCCTATAAAATTTCTAGGTAATATAGTTTGAAATTTTATAATTATATTAACAAAACATGTTTTTTGAATAATTTTTTTACCGAAGAGATAAATAATGTTACATTTTCTTAAAACCATTTTATTAATTCTAATAAGTAAGTAGGTGTTGAGAAATGGGACCATTATATGATAATATCATGAATAAAAATAGGATAATAAAAATTCATTAATGTTCTTGATATATTAATCAAAATATTTCATCAAATCAATCATGATAATAAACAATATCGAAAATTAATGAGATTATAGAAATTAACTCTTACCCATTTGGAACATTAAGTCACAATTCCTATTAAATAATAACAGTAACTAAGATTTAAATTATAGTAAATTAATTATATTAATGATATAAAATGTTAAAGGGGAAGTATTTACACCTTTTAGAAGAATATAGCTTCATAACATAACATGTGTCTCAATAGAGGAAAATTGAGAAAAAATCCTTCTAACACTTGGGAAAAATTGAAACCGTAATGCAATTTAAGATATATCCTCAAATATATGTGAAAATAATGAAAACAGTTATTTATAATAAACATAATCTATAATCATGGGTAGTATATACACCACATAGAATAAATAGATTTTGAATTTATCATGATTCTCAAAAAAGAAAAAAGTGAGATGTAAATTTCATACCTTAATTCTTCCCTTTCGTATTACTCAATAAATCATCGTGTATAATAAGTATATATTTATTAGGCATATATTAAATAATATATTTTCATATATCATACAATAAATTATTTTTTATGATATTATGAAACATGTTTATTATCAATTTCAGGGTAATGTTATGTGTGGGTTAATAAATACTTTGTTTTTTGTACATGTTTTTCCTTATTAGTTTGTGTCCTATTACATTGATTATGATTTCAGAAGTTTCATAATGTTATCCATTATATAAATATAATATATATTTATTATTTATATATTTATAATAATCAATAAAATTTATAAATATTATGTTAAAAATACCATCCAAGGAGACAATAGGTTGTATGTACAAATGGATGTTGTTTCCAATTCCATTTCATTTTGAATGAAATATATAAATATATATAATCAATAAAATGTATTTTTATTTCATTTATATCATAAAATTTTATTAATCCCATATTTAATACGTTCTATGTAATGGAAGATTGAATCTCATCGCTTTGTGGGGTTGTAGTCCGCCGAACACATGAATAATCATATCGTATTTTCAAAAATTAAAAAACATGAATCTATGTATTTTATAATTGTTCTAGTATCATATGGAATTCATAAATATAATATATTCCATATATAAATATAATTTTTATTAATATTCACAGCTTTAAATGTTGGTAATGAAAAAGTGAATGACATAGGTTTACGTGGGAATAGTTCATCTTACAAAAGAACAGTGAGTTCATAAAAAATTAATTTAAAGTGTATGTTGTTTTAAGTTATAATAATAACACACCAATATATCACTATGTTTAAAATATTTTAGTTATTATATAATCATTATATAAATATAATTTCATAGGTTTAATGAAAAAGTAAATCAAAAATGATAGTTGATGAATGATACCTCTTCTTCAGGTATCTCCTTTTGGTTTACATATAATGAGTATCATGGATAGATTTAAGACCAATTTTATGGTTATAGGATGAGAGTATTGAAATCAGTAAATTTTTTTGTAGTTATTGTCCAAACAAATTGGTTTTGAGAGTGGGAATAGAGGATAAGAGGTTATGGAATTTTATAAGTGAGGGAGAGGACACATTTGGGAATTTTAATGGAAAAGTTAGGTGTACCGATGTTTTTAACAAAAAAATATACATAAATAATGAACCTTGATCGATAAATTATAGGTTATAGTCGAAATATTTAAATCCAATTATTTTTAAACAAGAATCTAGGACATTGTTTCCCTTAAATTTAATTTTTAGCCAAATGGTAAACAAGTTTTTCTCTTAATCACCAGGAGTAATTTTAATTATATTCACTAATAACATTGGGAAAACATTAAGTTAAAATTATTATAAATTATAAATTATTATGATTATAAATAATGTATCCATTTTTCAAATACAATTTACATATTGGTACCACATACGGGACAAGATAATGAGTGTATAAAATGAAAAGGTTCAAAAGATTAAATAGTTTCTATAGCCATTTTCCACGTTATTTTAATTAAAACAACATAAATTGGAATTATTGATGTATAATTGAGCTCCTTATATGATAAATATAATTTATAATACAATTTTACTACATAAATAATTTAAATTAGAAGGTACATTTCAATAAAAATTCACTATTTTTCATTGTTCATATAAAAATGAATCTTTTTAGAAAATACCAAAAATTAAATCTATGATAATTTTTATGATATTATTTAAATAATTAATTTTATTTTTTCATATATAATTTATTAAAGTTTAAAAAATTATATTTATAATATTTTATACATTAAAATGTTAAAAAACTTACTTCTAGAAAAATAAACTTTTGTATATGTAAATTATTATTTATTCTTATCTATTTTCTAGTGAAAAATATTATGAATGTCAAAAATATTATTTATTATAACATATATATTTAATAAAAATAATTCATTAAATCTATTTTTTTTATTTTTTTGTGATATAACAAGTTTGTCAATTGATATTTTTTAGGAATTTCATTATTTATGAATAGTTCTTAATTTTATTTATAAATAATTGGTTATCAATATTTAAATTTAAACACAAATAAAATATATATTCATAATTTATTTATTCCATTTAATAATCTTAATTATAATTTATAGTTTATAAATATACTGATAATTTAATGATACATCACATTATTTTTTAAACTCGGTTTTATGTGTAACTCAAGATAAAAGCATTGTTGCGTTTAATGAAATATAAGCTTAGTGGTGTGTTTACCAAATTCAAAACTAAGTGTTTCATTTAGAAAAATATTAATTTGTTGAATCATTAAATGAAATACATAGATGCATTTTAATAAATTTGAGAAAAATAATTTATAAAAACTTGAGGTGTTACAATTAAACCCATTAAAATTAGTTGAACCATACTGTTTTAGTAACATGACCATGAAATTAAATTCCATAAATATATATAATATTTTTAAATATATTACAATATACACATCATATTGTTGGACCCAAATGTATCTAATAATGTTTTTCTCCACATGGATTACATTTTTTATTACAAACAAGATAAAATGAAGATGCTTTAATACCATCACATCATGGTAGATGATGATGTTAACAAGATGATAATTTCCAATTCATTAAGGAGGTTCATTCATAAATAAAGTTGTCCAACATTATCCCTCTATATAAGGATAAAATATATATCAATTTTATTATTATAATTAATCTCCTTCGCCATCACTATCCAAAGAGTGTAGTTTTTTTCTATGAAGCCTGAAAAGATGAGGATGAGATGACCATTAGATAACCCTAATGTTTGTTTTTGTACTTGTTGAATCTCTTCATAAACATTTTTTAGAAGATATTAATGGATTATAAAAAACATTTTTAGGGGACATTTGATAAATATAGTGTTGTATGTTTTGAGAAAACATATCATCAAATATTTTAATCTATTTGAAAAGTTTTCTTATCTCATATATGGGATTTCGTTGTAGAAATAATGTAATATAAATATAATCCCATTGAAATTATTCTTCATAGTACATTGTTATAATATCATTATATTTATTATATAGTGTATAGGTATCATGGTTAGAAACTAATGTAATAAATTGATCCTCAAAATTACCCCATTATGGAACTATTATGTGCTAAGAGGACATCGAGTATTACATTACTACATTAAATAAATTCTCTAAAACAATGTTAGTAAGTGGATACCATTTATAAAGATGATGAAAAATTGTAAAACGTAATATTGGTAAAATTATTTCAATATTATATTAAATTTTCTAATGCAAGAATTCCCACATCCTTGAATTTTTATGCCACCCATTAAATAAAAACCCTTAATCCTATATGTATAGTAACTACAATGACCTATTTAAGATACATTAACTGAGGAAAATTATACTGGTACTGAAAATAGTATTTATTTCTAATTCTCAATTATTATATAAATTAAAACCATATATAATTAATTTTATTAAAATTTCCTCTCATTGACCCATGAGGTATAAAAAAAATGGCCCTTAATTGAAACCTTGGGAAATCCATTTGGCCACCTAAACTGATCCCCTATATTAAATAATCAATCCATCTATATTTATTATTGTTTCGAGAGAGTAGATTTTACACATCATTTGATTGATATCAATTTCATTTTATAAAAATAAATTAATGGATATATCGAAAATTAATTTCTAGTGGAACACCCAAATCAAAAATAATATGGATGATCATAAAATAAAAAATATAAATCTTTATGTAATTTAAATCTCCTTTCCAATGGATCCGTCTTTATAACCTTTCATTATCCCTGATGAATAAACACACAATAAGCCAATGTATGATACTCTAGACATCAGTCTAGAATTATCCCAAAAAATTTTGATCCCCTAGATAATAAAATTTTTTAATTAGAGTTGTTAATCAGTAATAAATATTGACAAAATTTATCATAGAGAAGGAAATTTGTATCCCTGCATGACAATGTCTAATAGATAATAACTTTTTTTCAACCATTCATGTTATTTTATATGTATTAAGATTGGACAACAACATATTTCTCATATATATAATTTCTATACTTCTCTTTTATTCTATAACTAGATTATATTATCATTTCTATATAATATCAAATAGTGATGGAAATTTTTTTCATTTATTAGATAATAAAATATTACATGATTGACATTCTCATTACTAGAAATACTTCCCCTCCGCATAAATTGGTCAACTTTATAAATGGATATCCCTCATGACTAGTTATCTTCACAAAATATTACTTCTATATGATAATTATAAATGGGAAAAAATGTGTACATATATATTATATCTCATCATCCATAAATATCTATACACTGTAATGAATCCCTACAAGTGTTTTTTCATAGGGATCTTCTTTTGTTTTACTAAAGTAAGAGATGACAATGATTTTTTAAATTATGTCTATATGGTTTCATGGGTGTCCCATTAAACAAGAAATTGGATCCCCTATCATGTTAATGTATAAGGGTAATTTTGGATTTCTCTAATACATAACAACATATAGTTGAAAAATAATTCTGTTTTGTGAAAATTTCATAGTTAGTCTATTTTATAAAATTAATCGCTACTATAATCTATAAGGTTCTGATGACCACATTATATATGGAGTATAAATGAAATGGGTGTTAACACTATGATGAATATATGATATGGAATATTCGAAATCTCTTCCATTATTTTCATTTCAATGTTGTTTAAATATGTAAACTAGATGATAGTAAAATAATTGTTTAAGTCACTTCTATGAAATAAAATACCATTAGTAGATTCAAAGTTCATTAAAATTTCCATATGAATATTTTATTGAAATTATAAGAATATTAGTTGATGAATATATTTTTAAAACATGTAATCCGATCCAATCGATCTTTATTTCATCATGTTATATAAAATAGATAAATATAGTCCATGGAAAATAATTTTCCAAATATCATGTTTAAAAATTATTGAAATGGATAAAATAAATTTCTAAAAAAATTTCATTTTTATGTGGGACTATGGCATTTTTACATGCATCTGTACTCAAGAAACTCAGTATTCCCTACAATTTTTGATAGAATATAAACATTTTATTAATTTCTATATTGCATTTATTCATATAGAAAATTATTAATAACTAACTATATATGTTAATTATAATTTTTTCAATATGATTTAAACAACATAATTGAATGGATATTATATGCCCTGAATAACAATGAGGTTTCCAAAATCATGTTATTGAATTTCTTAACTATATTAACCATCTATCATTATATTTAGGGTTAATTGTTTTGTCTTTAGTTTAATAATATATGAAAATATATTCTAAGAATAGTGTATGTAGTGGAAATATTAAAAACAAAGAAAAATAAATGACTATTTTATTTTCAGTGATGTGTATTAAAATTATCACTAAACTATATATTAATTGGAATATTTAATAAAAATATTTTTCTAAAAACTATTTATGATATGTTTTTATCAAATAAACTTGAAATTATTATTTTGAAATATTCCTCCAAATTCCCTTCCACCTCAGCCTTAAAACATATTGTGAAATTTGATCTCTAATCATGTCTCCTCCATGTTCGACCAACAATTCCACCACCCTCACCACATTTTCCACACTAAGGAAAATCCCAAGCCACAATCCCCTCCTCCATGTTCATCCTCCTACCCCCTACTGTAGAATATCCAATATCACCTCATTAATCCAAGTGATATTGATACCCTTTAGTTCTACCTCTTCTATGGACGACCTCTAAACCTCCCATTTTTTAAACTTTTTTCTCTTAATGTAAATTTTATTTGGGCTATATATTAATACTGATTATTTTTGTGGGTATATGTTTCTCTCCCTTTAATTTAAACATGTTATTACATGTGAATTATTTTTATTCTAGAAAAACAATTTTAATTTATATGATCAATGTGATAAAACAAATTATAGTTTATAGATATCCTTTTATTATTTATATTAATGATGGTATGAATAAATTTTTTTATATTATTAATGTAAAAAAATAAATTGTTATAGTTGATAAAAATTGAATCTTATTTCAGATATGTTAAATTTTATCTTTTGATGACATAAATATATATTTTTATTTAAAAAGTATTTAATAAAAAATTTGATAATTTATATTTAATTCAATATCATTTAATTTATTCATATCATGTATTATTAAATGTCTTAAATTTAGTTTTATGAAATATTAATTTAGTAAATTATAGTGATTACAATACAAGTAATTAAATTAAAACCTATGAATTTTATATTATCATTAAAATGGGACAATTTCGCTTGGAGAAAATATACTTATGTAAACCGTATGATAGAAAATGTTTTTTTGGGATCATATTGACTCAACTAAATATATTACATCCCCTTTATCTAATATGATGGTATATAATATTTCCCTCACCTATCACACAATTAATCATTCCTAATGTATGGGTCACTAGGTCCACATATTAATCCTTGATTACTAATGACCATTCTTATTTTTAGGATTCATCAGGATCATAAATTAAAATTAATGTAAAAATAGAATATGAGGTGAAGATTAGAATTATGAATTTTATAGGTTTTTCCATTAATAGATGAATCTTTTATAAAATATTGAGTAATATAGTCAAAAAAAATAAACAACTTGTATCTATTGGGTTTTTTATGGTAAGAATTGCTACACTTTATTATGTGTTTTCACTAATAGATTGTTTATTAGGTACATTATTTAGTGGTTTCTTGTTATTTTATCTAATTAAAAACAAATTTTGTTTCCCAAAACTTTTATGAAACGGTGATAAACCTCATAAGAGAATGAAATAAGATCACTTAACATAAGGAAACCAAAAAATCATTATATTCATGGATAATATTATGAAAACCAGACAGCCTATGAAATCCCAATTTTGATTTAGTTATATTAGTTTTCATGTCTTCTTTCAAGATTTATTCAAAAGTATGGCCCAACATTTCCCAAGTCTGAATGTATTCCAACCAATTAATCTTCTTCAAACTAAATCAAGATGCCATGATGTGGTCTTTTTCATTGATCTATACCCTTTCATGCTCATTCATTTCAATATGGATCATTATTTCATTAATGTTCTTATCCCCATAATTTTTATTATTGAAATACAAATATTATTATGGGATTTCTTATTATCAGTGGAGAATGAGATTCATGAATGTTTAATTATCTCCTTCCACAATTTTAGAATTTCTCATCGTGTACATAATTTCATTTGCTTATTGTAAAACTATGTCTTCGTATACTTTTTTATGCACTTGATCATTAACATATAGATTATTTTATTTCTCTTGATCGTAATCCTTTTAATTCACTTTACTTTGTGTTATCTTATTATCCCTACTTTTTTAGCTGACCTTTTCTCCATTTTCCTAGGTTGGTATGAATGGTCTTTATATAATTTGGATGTTTTCCCATTAAGCACGACTTAACTCTCATAGACATAAGTGACTTTCTCCACCTTATTCTTTATATTACTATAAATACTAATTCCGTTCATAAAATCAACATTTTCCACTGATAATTGAATTCATGTTTCATAACCAGTCACGTAACGATCCTACACACCATTAAAATCTTATTATGAGTATGTTTCTTATACACCAACATGATCCTAGAAACCACTAATATTTTTATAAAATAGTTACTATATTCCTCTATCCTTCCTATTAATAATCATTAATCATTGATTTAGACTGGACCTTGTATATGTTATGTAGATGAAATAAGCAAGGGGAATATCTCTAATCAAAAGGCCCCCATATCTGTGTCTCACTATCAACCACCTGTGTCAGAATTTGCCTCTCTATTATAGAGGGATGTTTGTTCAGATGAGTATTCTCCTACATGTCACACCTCTTAGTATACAATATAAAAGAATATGTAATGTTATTTGTAAAAGAGGTGAATGAATTCTGCCCCTCCACTAGTGAAAACTGAATGGTCCCATCTAAATCAGGTCTCCCACTAGGGTAATTATGATTCATCTTATAAGTAGAAAACATTTCACCATCCACTCTCTAAATAGAGACACATTCTTGTACAATATCACACATTTATTGCCTCTAACTATGTAGAAAGTTGTTCTCAACTAGAATAGAACAACTTACCAGACGCAAAAAATAGACTTGATCATGTCTCAAATAAGAATAATCATCATTACCTATTGAATTTAAAAAAAATCCTTCCCTTATTTATAATTAATTATTTTTCATGGAATAATTATTAGTTATATTGAAAATGTCCCAGGTGATAGAAGGATGTAATAAATCATACCAATGATTATAAATGATGTTTTAAAGGTACAGAATCACCTCATAAACCACAATCCAATGTTCTTTAAATGTTTTTAAGATATAAACATTGAAACTCATATATTTTTTGGACTTTTAATATATAATAAAAGATTATAAAATGTTTGAACAATTATATCTTACATAATAATGAATATTTTAATTCTAAAATGGTGTATAATGGAACTTATAACATGAGAAATGATGCTTTAAATAGTGTATGTTATCATAACATTGAGCGTAACACATATATTATTATGTATATTGATGTTATAAATATAAATTATACTATCATTACCCCATGAAAACCAGAACAAGATATTGACATATTAAAGGATTATTTCTCAGATGCACATTCAATAGAATGATTAATTTATAAAACATATTTCAATGATTATTCAAAGGCATACATTGATAATTATATGAAATTTTTTAATTTATTCAAAACATTCCTTTAATTTAAAGTTGTTCTAAATCATATACCTACTTGGAATTATAAATAAAGAAATTTTCAAGCGATTAGAATTACTACATTCTGTATTTATTGAATATAAAATCCATGAATCATTTTATGAAATAAAATTGAGTAATATTAATTTTGGTCTATATAATGAAAATATAAATTCATGCCCAAATGATTATATGTTTTACTGGTAAAAAATTTTATCCAATAATAGTACCAAATAAATGTATATTCTAGATGAATTTCAAAAAATAGTGATGTTGTTCTAATACAATGTATTACCATGAATAAAAATAAGAATAAAACAATAACTAATATTTTATGTTACATTCCATGAAATTAAAAATTTTGATGACTATTTTTCATATAAAAGTTTTGAACATTTGATGTGGAATGCATTGGAAAATAAATATGATGAGGTAATTTGACATCAAAGAGATTCAATCCTAAGGATGAGCTGTAATTCAGTATATTAAAATTTATCTTTTGATCCGAGAAGTGTGTGTTCTATATTAAAAGATGATTTATTTAAACCATTTGGAATAATAAGTAGATATTATAGTATATGGTCTATTAATTTTATCCCATACTATTTATCTTCTCTTAAGTGTATGAGAAAACAACAAGTAACATATCAATAATTATTCCTAATGAAAATTTATTGAAAAAACAATGGTCCTTATCTTTATCCTCGTTTCTAATATTTAAAGTATTAGTGCAGATATTTGTATAAATATATGATTTATCAATAATTAAATTGGTCAAAATAAACCATCTATAATGTGTAACATCATTGGATTTATTGGGGTAGAAAATTTATCATTGGATAACACATTCAAGTTTTGATTATATAGTTTATAATATTTATTTTTATCATTAATGATGGATTTATAGAAAAAAATGGTGTTACAGGTATCTTCACCGATGATTTGATATATCCTATAAATTTACATTTTACAATTCCTGGTTTTATAGAAATAAAAATATAATGATTATCATAAATGTAATATCTATATCAGAGATCATAGAGTATTGTCAAAAAAATTCACATAGATTGGAATATAATATTATGAAAAGAATTAAAGGAATTGAATTTGAAACCAATCAAATATAACAGGAATGCAATAATGGATGATAATAATAACACTTTTCAATCATCAATATTTGGAGTCTAATTTGTTACATCCTTATCTACATTGAGAAGAATGAGTTAAATAATTTTTTTATCCAATTATCAATTAGTATGAGAAATATTGGGATCATATAAATTAATTTAATGACATTAAATAACTAAATTTCAATAAATATTTATGAGAAAATGATGTTAGAATGTGTCTAGAAATGGGTTTTCACGATAAACCAAAATAGACATTTTCATTTTATGATAAAAAAAATATGAATGTGAATTTTTTATAATTAGGTTAAATTTAAAGATTTAATTCTTTGAGTCATTGATAATTTAATGTATTTAATAGTCGTTACATGTATATTCCAATAGAGTATAATCTATATTTTCAAATACTAAATTTTTTATTATACAAAATAACTATAGTTCTAATATAATTATTAATATGAATGGGATTGATTAATGGGAATAGCTTAATAAATATGGAATTGGATAATTTTAAGTAATCATATTTATGAAGATTATGTCTTTGTAAGATTATTCCCCCCCCCATAAAAATTCACTATCATTCTTCATTTAATTATTCATTTTTTGAGAAAGATATAGTTGGAGGACTAGTAATTTATGTATGTATGAATCCCTTAGAGTGGTACATTATTTTAATTTTCATATATTTAATTAATTATAATTTAATAGTCATTAATTATGAATTTTACATATAAATTTCCTTATTTTATTAATCAGGTGTTATTAAGAGACACTGAACTATTAACCAAAATTAAATTTAAAAAACCTAATTAAAGAAGATAGTTATATGTAGAGGTAAATTGATGGGAAATAAATGATTGTTTGAATCTAAATAAAACAAAAAAACAAAAAAAAATTAGAAAAAGGAAACTGGTGGTGTAGGATGTGAAAAGGGTATCTAACCATGTAAAATAGTTGGAATGGAATGAAATTCTCATACAGGATTTCGATCTAGGGAAATTGAAAATAGGTAAAATTATAAATAATTCCTTCTCTTTCACCCTAATTAAAATTATAATTCTTCAAATTAAGAGTAAGAAGTACATTGAAATAGTTAACCGGCATATTGTGATCCTTCATTCCTAGTGAACTCCACAAATGAATATTATTAAAAAAACATATAAAATAGATGATTTTTCATTTATCAAACAAAAATTCAATCTTTTAAAATTATAATAATTTTTATTGAGATAAAAAATTTGAATAATAAATTATTATTCACTTGTCTATATATAGAGATTTCTAAAAATGATGTTTATGATTAATTGAATATGATGACATTGAATTGAAAATGAACACTATGAAATCTGAGTTAAACCTCACTATATCTTTCAATGTTAATGAAGGATGAAATAATTTACATTTAAAAAATGAATAAAACTCTTGAATAGTTTATCATTACTTAACAAGAGAAATTAGAAAAAAATGGTAGTGTGAAAATATTTGAAAAACAATATAAAACACTAATTAAAGATTTGAAATAATATATAATGATATTTAATTTCTATTCCTTCCATACCCCAATGTAAATTTCAAAATAAATGTTCACAATAATAGAAATAATATTCAATAAATTATTCAAAAATCATTAGTAATAAGATAAAATAAAGAATAAATTATGGATCTTTAATGTCAATATAACTCCTTTATCTAGTACTAATCCCAAAAACCATATCCCTAAGAGCATTCCCAAGTATTGAGTCCAATATATGGGTCAATGATGGGTCAAATAATAACTAATTAATTATTATTTTCTCCTAATAATTTTAAAGTGTAGTAGTTCACTATCATCTAGAATAAGATCAAATGGAAGCTCCTCCAGATCATACATTTTTACACTATGTAGGATTGGTTATTGTTTATCTTTATCATTAGGTGACCCATGTAATTATTTCTAACAAATTATTATCCCCTAATATAGATCAAAATATTCCTCAGATAATGATGAAGATAGATGGTAATTTCACCTCATTTCACTCCTCTCAGTCATCTCTAGCAATATTTGGTGAAATCTCTTTAATCAGCTCTAAAGACTTGGGTACAAACCACTTTGTCATTGATTTTCCAATTGAGATGTAAGGGATATCAAGTAATTAATTCTTATTTCATATCTAATCAAGGTAGACTTATAATAGAGTTTTGTGACGTTTTTTACCCAAATGTAGTTGGATTTGACATTTATATATCTAATGTGAAGTGAAAAAAAATCAACATGACAACAAATTCCATCCAAAGATAAATTATTTTTTCTAGTCTTACAATCACATCGGTACCCTTACAAATCCCGTAAGGCCTCAGTTATAACCACCTAAGATTTTTTTAATCATTATTAAATTTGTTTAACAGTTATTATATTTTTTGTTAATCAAAACATTTATTATAAAGTTTATTATATTTGAAACTGAATTTATCATGTTTTACAGGAACCATTGTGTTTTTTTAAATCTTCCATAATACAAGACATCGATCTTCAGTGAACTATGATATATTATTATTTTCAAATTTTACATTATATATAAACTATTAAATATATGGGAATGAATATTATTAACTACTTTATAAACTATACTTGTAAATTCATACTGAATATAAATATTTTTATAAATACATAGAAAATATTATATTAATTTTAATACTGTTACATATTCATCAAAAATATTGTTTCTTCAAAAATAATTTTAATTAAATTTTTATGAAAAATATCTTTATTTTATAAAATTTAATTGAAAAAAATTATATTTTATGAAATATTCTTTTTAAAACTATATTTCGGTGATTTCTTTTATAACTTTATAGTGTCATTATTTTTTAATCAATAGTGAAATTATGAGATTTTAATTGACATCACAATTTTAATTTAAATAACTTTTAAAGATATATTATATTTTAAATTGGAGTTAAAGTGAAATTAGTTCAATTATTCAAAAATTAGCCCATTTTAAGTCATTTAAATTCATTTAAAATTGAATTTTTATATAAAAATAGTGTAAACTGTTGTACATTTGGTTTTTAAAAACCAGATTTCTCATCATTTTTGTGGAATTATTTTAAATTAACGTTTTGCAGGTACGAAAATGGAATTTTGAAAATTTGATTTCATATTTGGAATCAGAATATTTTTTATTATCTAATATAGTGGAGATAAATTTTGACCAAAATGTATAGTGAATGCTCTAAAAATTAATTATAGTGATTAATGTAAAAATGTCTTTATCATAGGGTTGAACTAAATATATAAGGATAAATATAAACAAGAAACGTGTCTAAAATAATTAGATGAATTTATATAGACCATTAAAACATTAAGGTTCTATAATCACCCATTTTTTACCCCCTCTATATATGAAAAAAATTGGACTACTCAATTATTTTCAAAAATACCAAGTGTGTCCTCTCCCCCACTTATAAAAGGCCCCTCTCTCACCATTGTCATTCACACATTAAAAACATTTGGTCCAAAAATCACTAAAAAATCACTTACAAACATTATTCCCATAATATTAAAATAATATTTTTTATATGAATCAATCCAAGGAAATATTTTAATAAAAACCTAAGGTGGATACCTTAAGAATAGGTAACAGTCATCAACGAGATCTTTTTATATTTCATTACACATCTCATAATTTTATTTTAAAAACATAATTATAAAATAAATTAAGTATATTATACATAAAGATAGTTATTTAATTTAATTTAATTATCATGACCCATCTCCTCTACCATTAAATGGGTTACTAAATAATCATTTATGTATATGTTGGACTACCGCCTAGTGAGCTGATGTAAATTTTATTATTATAACCTATCAAATTTTTTAATGATAGATTTATTTATTATATATATGATATTTATTATTTTATTATAATTTCAGAATTATTATATCACAAAAACCTCGATAGTCTACATTTTATGGGAATATAATAACATCAATCATGTGTAAAAAGTCTATTATCGAGAGAAGTGATGCGATTAATTTACGATTTACCATGAATGTATTAAGGATGGGGTTAATAAAGATATGTGATATATATGACATAAAAATTATTATTTAAGAACCTATATAAAATACCTTCATATCATTTGACCCTAAAAGAAAATTGAAACCACGTTCATGCGTATGTACAACCAACCGTCTCCATGATAGGTGTATTTCATTTTCTACCAGCAATTATTATTGGTCAATATAAACACAAACATATGTATATATATATGATATATAAGATAGGTATATCATGGTTATATTCTTATATATTATAGAAAAATTATCAAAGTATGAGGAACAAAAATAAAAAATAAATATATACACAAAAAAACAAAGAGGTTATTACCCAAAACGTTACTTTGACATAGAATTATTAACACATGGGAAATAAAAATAAATATGTAAATCTTATATCGTAATAAAATTTAATTATATTTATTTCACATGAATATAATTAAATTAAACATACAATAAGAAATTATTTTATGTGATTGATGGAATTTAATACAGAGGGTAAAGGATTTTATATCACTTTTTAATTTTTTGTGACACATTCCATATTATCTAACTATTTATTATATGGTGTTTATAATATCCAAGAATTTATTTTTTTTAATTCTCATATTTTAAATTATGGGGACTTCCATATCGATTTATATATCCTTCATTCATAGATTTTTGGTTTAAATCATTCCAATTTAGATATGTATTATATTCTCAATATTCTTTATTTGATACATATAGTTAGGTTATACACTTATATTCAGTTAAGAACTGTATATAAATCCACTGTGACCTATAATATCATGAAATTGTTTGTCTTATTTATATATTAATTTTATTTTAATGAAATTTTTCACGGTTCTAAGGTTTTTGAGTTAGCAAAGTAGTAATATTTTATGTCAGAATCTCTATATTTATAAAAATTATTTATAACTATATTTTTTATGATAAAATATTATAATACATATCTATAGAAACGTGTGTCTTATATTATCCTCATGTTTTTTCATGATAATAAATTTTATCCCCTAATCTTTTCCACTTCATTTACTCAAGAGTTAAAAAAATAATGTTTTTAATAAAAATTAGCTTTTTAGATAAAAACATTGTTTCCTCTAAGACATTGATTTCTAAAAATGTTTTCAAAAATGTTTTTAACATTTTGAAAATAATGTTTTAAATAATATTTCCCCAATTATTTACTGTTTAATAAATTTATTTATAGTAAACTACATTATTCATACAAACAATATATGTTTTTATTTTTATAAAAATGTGAAAAGTTTCATTTTTTAACGGAAGACATGAAAAGTATTGAAAAATATCAAGAATACTCTATGAAATCAGGATTCCCTTACAATATTTCAATGCCCATTTAAAATAAACCAATTTCCCTTATATTTGGAAATTTTTTTAATTTAAATACTTATTACCAAATGAAATGTACATTGAAAATGTTTTCTGTTGGAAATTTGTTTTCCAATGTGGAAAATATATTTTACTCAATAAATTATTAAAATAATTTTGAATTCATCATTTATAAAGTTTCAATGATATTTCCAAATATGAAAATATATTTTTCTGAAGAAATATTTTAAATAAATAATATAAATCATTTTCTATCTACGATTCTATCCATTTATGTTACAATTTCTTTAATAGGGATTCAATACAAGGATACCATTATAATTCATTTTATAAATATTCAATATTTTTTATGGTGTTATGTTTATGAAACTAACTTATCTTTCAAGAGTTATTATATTAAAATTCTTATGAAACCTACTTTTTTGATTTGTTGGTTAATTTTGAAATGATTATAATACAATTTAATTTTCCATAGGTTATTATATGAATAAATATTTGATATCAAATTTTGTTCATGTCTTATCATATGAAGAGTTTTTATGGTATTTTGGTAAACATAAATATGTTTTTAATTATGTGGTGTGTGGGACACATATCTCTCTATAATGTATTTTCTATGGATTTATATCTCGTGATGTAGATTGGACTGTAAGCTGAGTGAAATAATGTCAGTAAGTGAAATTATCCACTATGATGGCCTAGGGAGTTAAAATTGTATACTATGATGGTTTGTGGGGTGAACCCATTCAAATAAGATATACTTTTAAGTGGAAATTTACTATTATTAAAATAATTTTCTATGCTTCTGTGTATGACAATGTCTTATATATTATTCAAATTTTATAATCTCATGAATTATTTTCTATGATTTCTTTATGGTTCATATATTATGAAATTCCAATATTTATGACATTACTAAATATTATGTACTTTTATATAAATGTTATGGTTTTCATATGTTATGATCATATTCTAAAACCCATATTTTTATGTTATAATTACATATCTCCGTTGAATACCATTACTAAGCATCTGATCTCACCCTTTCATATCTTTCCTTCCCCAGGTTATAAAAAATCTTTTATAAATGCTATTTCTTAGAAAAGTACTTAATGGGAATATAGTTAAGGGATACATTGGGGATAATTAATGAATTAAGAGTGTTTTGTTCCACATTTCCAAAGGAACTAAACCATTATAGTCTTTATGTGTGTGTATATGTAATGTAATTGGTCTTCATTCAAAAAAGATGTAATATCCATGTATGATAATCCTAGGTCACTAAATTTTTGTATCATAGGATATGTCTAATTTACATGAGGTTGCAATGATGAGAATTCATTAACGATATTCTTATGGATATTTATATTGATTTTTTATGGATGTATCTATGTATAAGTCTTGAATGAGTCAATGTATAAGAAGTTGTCATGGAATTTTAGTAAATAAAATAGATGGTTATTTTATTGAAATTACATCCATGTCTTGATACAGCATTTTGATGTGGATGTAGAAAATAGGTACATAGGGGTAATAAATGTTAAAATAGTGCATTTATATGCAATTATTCATAACCTAGTGCATGCCAATGATCCTTGATACACACATTATCAAAAATTCTAGGTGGATACTATATGGAAATCCATAAACTCATAATGAACTATCATGAATTAATTTAATAGGATGTTGAAAATTAATTAACTATTATAAAAATATTGTTTTATGGATTCAATTAAAGGTTTCAATATTTATACATCTTATATGTTTATTTTAGGATTATGTCGTTCCCCACTATGATTATTGTTTCACACAATATACTTATTGGATTTAGTCATTTTTTAGAACAAGAAGGAATCAAGTTAAAATTGAATATGATGGAAAACTAGGTAAATATGTGAAACCAAATTGGATGATAACCTGAGAGAAGTGTTTTTTTATTATTCCTAGACAGCTTTAATTACATACAATTAACAATGTGATCTTTATTGATATTACTTACACATCAAATTAGAGTGAGATGAAATTTTACTGATCATTATGTTATAATGAATGGAGATGAAAGAATATTCATCTAATTATATAATTTGAAGGTGGTAATAATAACATGGAATAATGTATCAAATGGAAGGTAATATGTTATCTGTTTGGAAAATATGTTTATAGTGTGAAACAGTTTGGAGGAGTTCAATGTCTTTTTTGTGGTGGGATGATAATTACACAACTCAATACACTGACAAATGAATTAACTTCTATACCAATGAAGTAACTATTCCAAGATAATCAATGAAGTGTAATGATTGAAGTGTTTATGTATTTCGATTCATGAATTATGTCATGTAAATTTTATAATATATAAGGATTCTTCTGTATATGATTTTTTTGAGGATTTTAATTAATATGTTGAAAAATATTGATGAACTAGATATGTGATTTAATGGAAAGGTGATATTCATGGAAAACACAATATGAAGGGGAAGATAACACATAATATGTTATTGATATTCATATTATGATGATGGGATAAAAAGATAATTGATTTTGATATAATAAATTGTGTGTTATTAACAAACAGTTAAATTTTAATGATTTGTGGATAAAGTCGTTTATGTTATAATTGATGGAGTTTACAGCATTATTGGATCAATGGATTATATTCAATAAACAATTTTCTTATTCACTGAATGATTAAAAATTAATTTATTCATTGTTTATCTTTTATAACTAAAGTTATTACCTTGTTTCATGAGAAAACATGATGAATTTATTCACTTGTTTTGTTTTTGAAAATCAAGAGAAACTTTATGATATATTAAGGATTAATAAAAAAAATTTGAGAAATTTAGTGTTCATCGTTATAATTTTTTTATTTTAGAAGGGTTATAATTTTTTCCTTTTTTGAAATGGTTTTATTTTATTTTTGGGTGATGTTTTAGTTATTACCATATTACTACACCATATACTTATTTATTCATATTGGTAAACCAATGTAATAAAAAATTTGATTACAGATAGATTAAATTATTTATCATTGGTTTATGGATTTTATTTAGTGATTAAAATATGAAAAAATTAATATATAAAAGAAATATACAATGTCTAAATTGATCTAGGAAGATAAAATGATGAAAAGTTTTCAATTAAATAAATATATATTAATTATCTGCATTTTAAAATGTTCACATATTTGATGAAAAATGAATCCCCAACATTAAGAAAAAGATAATTAAACAAAAAATGTTCATATTTTCATTATTTTTTATGATTTCACTGACTATTAGAACACCACATATGTTCATGTATATATGATTTGAACCTTGTTTAGATCACCCATATTTTTGTGATCAATGTTCTTTATCACTATCTATCAGTTTTTTGGAGTTAGTTTCCAATATATATGCATTTTTGACTTATCACTTATGTGATCTTATGTTGAGAACTAGTAATTAATTAGTATATGTATTTTTAATGTTTCCAACATTAATTTTTTAAATGAATTTTATTATTTATTTTTATGATGCGGGTTTGTATGAATGAATTTTCAAATTTTAGTTATTTGATGACAGAGACTAATTTTGATGAAAAATTAATTTCAATGGGATACAATGTAACCCCATGATATTTTCTTAAATATGTTATTAAAATTTATTTTATATGTTGTACATTTTTTGACCTAGGTTACCCATAGTAAAACATCCTCTATATTGAACCCTAAGTCTAATATTACACACAACAACAAGTTTCTTAAAAATAGTTCATGACATGTGACAATGATCTATAGTTAACCACGAAATAATATTATTTTATATATATCCATTATTTTCTACACTTTAAATAGGTAGGTATTAATATTATTAACTAATTTATGAAACAAATTTGTTAATTTCATAATCAAAATAAATTTATTTAAATATACTTAAAAAAAATTAATTATTTTATAGCAATATAATTATATTAATAAAAAATATAACTCACTAGAAAATGATTTTTATTGAATTATATGAAAAAATAATAAAGATATTTTATGAAAAATATTTTATAATATAAATACCATATTTATAATAATCCTATCAAAATTAAATTATTGTGAATATTTTGAATGTTTTGGAATTGTTTTGGCGGAATATCGAAAAATACTATATTTTAATTGAAATCCTCTTTTTTCATTTTAATTATTTATAATGATATATTTTTTTTAGAATTTTATTGATGTAAACTTTTTAAAATTATAAATCCATTAAAAAATTTATCTCTTTGGAATCAATTTAATATTTTATTTTGATATAAATATAGTTTAAACAATTGATTATTTTCTTTTAAAAACCCCCTTTTTTCAACACATTGGTGAAATTTTTTTATATTAAAATTTTAGAATTTTGTGAAATTAATTGTTAAAAATTATTAAATATTTGAAATAATGATAATTTACAATATCTAATAAGTTAAAATGAATTTTTATCCAAAATTGATAGTGAATGCAGAAAAAATTAATTACCACTATTAAGGTAAACATGGGATTATCGAAGAGTTAAAAAATTAATATAGTAGATTATATGATCTATATACATGTTTAAAAACTATTTTATGTCTATATTATGATCCTTAATTAACTAATTTTATATATTTGTATATTTTATACCCTTGTGAAATATATAAAATGTGGGAGAACTCAATTCCTTTGAAAAATTTAAATCGGTTCTTCTCCCCAACTTATAAAATGCATCCCACAATCCTCTATTATTTTCACATTAAACAACATTTTTTCACAAAGTAACATTGAAAATAAATTAACAACCAATATCAAATCATCCTATGAGATTATGTTTTCAGAAATATATATCATGTGAAGAATTTTAATTCAATCATATGTTGGATACCTGTAGAAGAGGCAATAGTCATCAGTGAGAATTTTATTTTCTTTCATCCTCCACCTCTATTGATTATGATTATATATTTATTATATTAAAAACCTAGTATCATAAATGAACTAATATTTTCTTATTTTGTGAGGATGGACTACAATAATCTCCAATTCTACCAAAGGGGTTATGAAATATGTGTTTTTTGTGCAGAGGACTACAATCTCATGAACCAATGTCATTTTATTTCAATTACCGCAAACCAAGGTTTGTTATAATAATAAATTTATTCATTATATATGTTATTTATGATGTTATTGTTATCATAGAATTACTATATCACAAATTTATTTATAGTCTCCATTTTATTGTAATATGATAATGTCACTCATGTATATGGTGAGCCCCCACCTCACGAAGCGATGCGATTCATTCATGCTTTATATGTAATTTAATAAGGATTTTTTTAATGAAAATATGTGATATATTGTGAATGATAATTATTTTTTAATTATAATATTGTTGTATCTATATATATATAATATACTTATTATTAGTAAATTAATGTATTCTAGATGGACTTATTTGAAGAGGGGGTGAATTGAAGTTTTTAAAAATTTAGTTTAAAAGGATTTAAACAAAACCAATTCACAAAGACAATTAATATAAAAATATTTAGATAGGAATTAAGTAAGCCCAATTTAATTAAGATATCATTATCACATTGATTATGATAATGTTAATTACATATAATATGATTGTATTATATTCAGAGTGCATTCAATTATATCTTAGTATGAAAAATGTAATCCTAAAAGATATCATATAAACAAAAAATATTTTACATGGATATGATTTTATTAGTATTTCATAGATTTATTGTAGATTTTATTAAGTAATAATATTATATTTATCATAATGACAGTATTTATGATAAAACAATTCCATATATGAAAAAAAATTAAATTACCTGTTAGAAACTAGTAATACAACAGCAGTAATAAGAATAACACAGTTATAAAAATAATTGATCTATTTTATCCTTTTAATTAGTGTATTTATACCCCTAGGATAAAGTTATACCTTATTTTATACTTAAAATAAAGTCTATCTTTCTTTATCGTGGAAATACTTTGATAAGAAGATCAGATTATCTATTAGCTTATCCCTAAAAGACATCGATCAAAATAGTGACTATCTCCACCATATTTCTATCCCAACAAGACCGTGATTGAATTCACACATTTAGAAACAAGTATTAAAAAAAATAATCTTTAAATTAAAATTATTGTAAATAATATTTTCACACTTTCAACCTTTAAAACTCTCATAATAATATAAATTAGAAAGTAATTCGCATATAGAAAAAAATAACTCGTACAAAACTGTTTGACTTACCAGTTATTAATAGATGATCAACCAATAGTCATCTTGACCATCCAACTGTTTTATTTTTTTCCTATTTTTTTTAGGTGTATAGATAATTGGTACTAGATTAAAAATATTTTTCATGCATAACAAAATTTCTATAGTCTTTTTTTAAACACCAATGCAGTGTAAATGAAAATATTACGATATGATAAAAATATTTTTACTTATAATTTGAACATAAATAAATCCAATCAATTTTCATAAATATATAATTAGGATGATTTTTATGAACATGGAACTTTTTATTAACAGTTTCGATAATAATTTGATGATATGAATTTTTCAGTATGAAATACAAGATAGATTGTATTATAAGTTATCTGATTACATGAATATGATTGTTATCGATTCCATACTCATTATGATAATTGTATTAAATAATATTATTATAAATTCATGAATAATTTAGAAATATTTATTAGAATGGTAAATAACTTAAGTATTCTAAATCAATTATAAAAATTCTTTAGACACAAAAAGTTATATATTATCTATTTAAGAAAGAGTTATTGATTTATAAAAAATACTGTTTGGAGAATTCAAAAACATATTTATGACTCAATAATCTCCCTGATTTTTAAAATAACAAATCAAAATACTAAAATAAATTTTTTTTCATGAAAAACATAAGTCCATTATCTTTTAGGAACCCAAAATTTAGAAATAAATATAAAAAATTTATCTCCCCTGGGTTTTAAAACTCATCTGAATATCATAATGAATAATACAAACTCCCCCAAATGATTGAAACATTCTTTAATGATTATAATTTATTTATTTTATAAATCCCTCTCCCCCTTACCAAAACATTCACCCCATTATATAAAATTATTCCCCTTGTGGTTTTCAAGAAGGAATAGAGCGGAGTATTTGAATAACTTAAAAGGTTTAGAGAAATATTAATATAAAAAAATGATATATATAATCTTTCAAAAAAATTATGAAATAATGATTAAAAAATCATAATTGGGAAAACATTTTTACAAATTTATTTGGATGAGAATAATATTTTATTCAACTTTTTATATAAAATAGTTCTCAAAAATAAAATACTATAAGAGGTCAAATGAAAAATAAATCCCTATTCAAAAATATATTCACAATGGTATTTATTATGTTGAACTCATTTGAATCATGGTAAAACATGTAAATATTTTCATACAAAATCCAGATCCCATTATCTTGAATCAAAATTTTATAATCTTTCATTTGAATTCATTATTCATGAATTTGAAGTATTTGAGAAAACTCATTGTTCATGGAACTGAACTCCTTATTATGTTCTTGTAGTCTTTATATATGTTCCTAAAAACATCACCTTTCCATTAATAAAATTTATACTCATAGTATGATTTTCATTTCTATCATTCCAATTATGTACAAACCTTACTGTTTTATTCATATAATTTTTAACTGATAATAATTTTTTAAAAATTCATTTAATGTCATATTTATTTCTTAAAAATTCTTATCATAATTATTGATAATGGTATTTACTTTGAGATACCAAATATTTATTTGGATACACAATTTTCAATTAATATTTTATAAATCATGATTGTATTTGAACTCAACATCTATTTTGACGATTTTTTCTATCAGTATGTCAATAATGTCAACTTTTTAATAAAATAATCCTAAATCATATGATACTGGGGTTATTGATTTTAGAAATAAATAATTTTTCCTTCTTGAATTTTAAATTTTTGAACAATAAAATATACTCTTATTAATGATGTTGGTCATACTGAATATGATTTTTCTTCTTCATAATCAGTAAATCTTAAAATGATGTTGGTTCGAATTTCAACATGAACTCTTTTCACTTTTTCTTTCTTAATAAAAACATTTTTAAAATCTTTTGATCCTTTTTTATATCACCTTATTATAATCAAAAATTTCATGAACTTATTAGTTTTTATTTGAAAGTATTTTTTTAATTATTATCATATTCATCCTTCTTTAATGAATATTGATCTTCTGTATTGTTTATACGATGGGAACTATTGGATCTGATAATCTGATTGGCATTAGAGTTTATTTTTTATGATGTTTGTTTCATTTAGTAGATGTTTTCGTCAACATCATCTTCTTTCAAGATGATTTCTTGTTCTCCATCATCATAATATTTATTTTCATCACCATCAACATCATTAACATGATTTTAATATTCATATTGATCTATTACATCATCTTTATCTTCTTGATTTTGTTTTTCTAACTCATTATATTATATATCATTCTCAGTCTATTCTAATATTGATGGAAAATATTTAATTTATAGGATATATTATTCTTCATTAGCTTTTCCATTTTTATTTTTCTAAGATATAATTAGAAACAACATCTACATTATCAGTTTCTTTGAAGGAAAAACATATATCTACATTTGATAGAATATCATTTCAAGATGAATTTTCAATTAATTTCGTCAATGAGTCCAGTAAATTTTCACCATGTTGTTTCTTTTATATGAAATATTTATAATGAGTTTCATAAAAATATAATATAATAATGAATGTTTTAGCTGTATTGAGTCTATATTTAGAGTTTCCATATTTCATTTATAATGGTTTCCTTCTCTATTCTGTAGCTACTAAATTAAAGTATTTCTTTTTTTTCTCTTTCATTGGAGGCAGGTAGTTAGAAATTATCTTATTCTCATGAACTAACTTCTAAAAATTCTTTTTCATTAATGATAGTTCTTCTTCTAATTCAATTTCATCATTAATTTTAAAATACATATTTTATTTAGTATCAATGAAACACTTGATACATTTATTTTTTGTCTACACTGATAAACACAATTTTTTTTGACAACCACATATTTCATTACTATGGTAAAATTTATTATATTTATTAGATCATATTTCTTATAAAATCGGGAAACATGATTTATTGAGACTATATATTTTTTAGACATAAAATTCATCATTGTTTGGATAAAAAACCATACAAATCAATTATCCTCTTGATAAGAAATTCATCTAAATTGAAGATTCAAGATACTTTTAGGGTATCCATTTCTCTCTTTATATTGATTATAAATCCTTTCAACCAAAGTGATAAAAACCTATGATCATAAATGATACGGGTAATGAAAGTTTTTGTTAATCATGTAAAAAAGTTTTAAATAATGCATTTTAGGCATGTTTGTTTTCAAGCAGACCCATGGACTCAGGTAGTTTGTGTGATCCACAAAAGGAATATACTTATACAATAATCCCTAATAATAATTTTGTAACTCAATATGTAATCTTGTGTCATTTATCATAGATTCATAATGAAATAAAATTTATTTTCAATTTTCTTAATTATATTATGGGGAATTAAAATCTGTACCTAAATTTAAGTAAAACAAAATGTAATATGGATTTATTTGTAAAATAATTAATGAATTCCAACCTTGTAACTCTATATACCTCCAAAGAGACAAATCTTACATTACAAGAAAACATTTCTCAACAAACCTTTTCGATAAATCCTTATATTATTTTTATCCTTCAAAGGTGCCATCGTATATGTTCTTGATAATGTGGAATCTAACAATATGATCATAGTGGACATTATGAGTTCAACATTACAAAACATTGAGGCCAACAAAAATTATTAAACTAATGTGGGATATAAGTGAATGGGGTACCTCATTATATAGTTGTTTGAGGTGATATTTGATAACCTTAAAATTATTTGATAACTGATATTCAATCCAACAGATCTAACAGTTGGTAAATTATTCGAAGAACTATTTATGACTAATTTAAACTCTTGAATATTTATAAAAATAAAATTATCAATTTGGGTGAATAAATTTGGGAATATAAAAGAATGAGTAAATTATATAATAATAATAAAAATATAAATCTATTTATAAGTGAATTTTGTTTAAAATATAAAACAATAGAAGATAACATTCTGAGTAGAATCATCGCTATTATAATTTGATCTTTTTAGTTTAATAAAAAAATATAATAATACATGGAAAAAATTAAATAAATTAAATTTTTGATTATGATAGTTATTGAGCACAAAATAAAATCATTAATAAATAAATTTAATAAGAATATGATTATGAAAAAATGTGAAAAAAACCTGAATAAAGTATATTTTTAAATCTGATACCAAGCAAACAATAGTGTAGAAATTTTTATTCAAAAGCAAAGTAAAGAAAATATTTTCAAGAGAATAAAAATCTCATCGCGTCAAAATCATTATGATGATGATTTTAGATAATGAAAGATGTTTATAAGGAACCGTAATTTTCTTGGAAGAATAATGTTTTAATGACAAAATATTTTGAAAAATAATTATTAGATACACTCCCCCAACGAAATTTTGTATATCAATTTAAAGTTATTGTTCAAATAAAATGTGAAAATGAATGAATACATTACTGTGACCGTTACTTGATTACGATTAATGAATTCAAATATATTATAAGGTAAGGTTTATGCGAATATATTAGAATTTTTTTAATGCATTTCGATGAATTGTAAAATGATATATCTTCTAAGTGTGTTATCCCTAAGAAATTGATGCCAAATATCTATGTGTTTCTCATGGGAGTGATGTGTAGGGATATTATATTGGGAAATGGAATTAGTATTATTATATAGTATTTGAGTTTTATAAAAACTCATTCCATTGTAAATTACTATATGTTTCATCCACAACACATGAAAACAACAAATTATAGCCACCACATGTTTGAATTCAGTTGTGGAAGGTTATATTGAGTGTTGTTTGATATAATACCAAGAAACTAATAACACTCCAAATAAATGACATGTTAAATATGTTCTATTTTAATCCATTATACAACCACAAAAGTTAGAATCCATAAAGTGTGTTAATTCCTAATCATTTACCTAAGAATATAAAAGTCTTAAATTTATAATTTTTTTTAGAAAAAGAAGAAATCTTTTAGCATTTTTTTAATGGGATTAATTTGTAATTTTGTGATATCATGTATATAATAATAAACAAATAATTAATTTTTCTCGATGATCTGTATTAATATAGTATCATTCCAATCATACCTTTAAAGGTTATTTGATCAACTAGTTTCCGATCATCATTAATATCAAGTGTATTTTTGTTACCGATGGGAGTAATAAAACATTTAGTATTTTCATATCTCAAATATTTAATAATATATTTTATATAATTACAATGAGATTTATAAGTACCATATAGTTTTTTAGAAATTTTCACACTAAGAAAAAATGATAACTCACTCGTAAAACATATTTCAAATTTGGATTTCATATGATCCACAATAGAATATTTTTTTGATTTTTTTGGTGATATAAATATTGTGTCATAAACATAGATTTTGATAATCATGATGTTTTTATTCTCTTTAATTATAAAAATAGTTGGAACAGTGACTCTATTAACCTAATTTTGTTTAACAAAAAACAATTTAGCATACCATACTAAGCTCCAGCAGACATTTTAAGGATATATAATGTGTTGGTATGATTATAAACATATTTAGGATGCTTTTAATTATAAAAACATGGGAAATGTTCTATATAAACTTCCTCTTGAACATATCTGTTAAAAAACACCCTATACATCGATTTGAAAAAGATTGAAATTGAATAATGATACATATTATATTAGAATATTAATTTATTAAAGTATTTCTAGTTGTTCATAAGTTTCATTATAATATATAACTTCTTTTTGATTACAAACATAAGTAATAAGTCTTTTTTATTTCTTATGATTATTCCATTTTCATCACATTTGATTCTAAAAAAATTTACTCTAATTAAGGATGTTCTTATTGATAATTTAACAGGGGTACACACATTGTTCATTTCAAATTAACTTTCCACATTTTTTATAGCTTCAATCCAATAATTATCACCAAATGCATCATCAGGATTCATATGTTCAATTTTAGATAAAAAATAAAGACGTTATATTTCAATTCATAGTGAACTTCTAGTTTTAACATATTGTTAAACATCACTGATGATATTATCACTAGGATGATTTTTATTAGACAATTGACTTGGGTTTTGTAAAACCTATTTATCAACCTATTCTTGAAAATATTTAGCTGTAAATAAATAATAATCTATATCATGAGTATTATATTTATTTGTAGAGTTTTCTAAAAAATAAGGATAATAATATTTTGAAAACCAATCTCAAGATATGGGTTAGGAGTTTGAAAACAAGAGGATTATTTTCATCAAAGATGACATATACTTTTTCCTCAATAGTCCAAGAGTTTTTATTAAAATATCTATAATACATATAAGTACGATATAAACTAAAAATATACCTTCATTAGATTTGGGAGATAATTTTTATAACTTATTATTTCTATTCAAGATGAATAATTTTCATCCATATACATTTAAGTAAGCTACATTTGGTTTTGGGTCTGTCTCCAATTTATAAGGAGTTTCATTAAGAACAGGTCCAACTAAAACATCAATTTTAGTATAACATGAATTGTAGACTTCTTCATCCCCAAAATTATTAGCAATTGAGTATTCACCCAAAATAGTACTTGTTATTTATTAAATAATACAATTTTTTATTTTAACAACACCATTTTCGGATGAGTTATAAGAGTGAAAGGTTTTGTTCTATAACATTATTATATTAATAATATTTAGAATTGGAATTAAAAATTTCCCCACAATGATCACTATGAATAGATATTAGGGGAAAGTTTCTCTAATTTTTTACATCGGCTATAAAATTTTTTGAATTACAAAATTCTTCTAAATTCTATTCTAGAATATAAACCAATGTGTATCTAGTGTAATCATCATCCAAGAAAAATATAGAGTAATTTCCTTTTATTCTTCTGGTTTTTATTAGAAAAATTAAATCAATTTCCACTCATACTAATGCATCATTAGTTAAAACATCAATAATATATTTAAATCATGACTTATGTTGTATATTGTGTTGAAAAGTGTCACATAATTTCAGAGAATCCAATCAAAGCTCTGGTAGATCCTTAACAAGTATTTTCTTAGTAAACATACATATGTTTCTATGTTTACAATGTACTATTATTCTATTAAAAAATAAATATTTATAATCTATTTCCCTAATGAATGGTAATTCGTGGCTCTTATAGCCTTCTAAGTTACGTGCGTATACATTCTCAAACCAACTAGTAGAGAGAACTAATTTATCCTTGGAATTGTGTACAACACATTTATCATTCTAAAAATTCTCAAGGTAACAATTATCACATAATTTACATTTTATTATAAGGTTTTCAAGATGATCTTTAACATATAAAACAATTCAAATTAATGATTTTCCACAAAAAACTATATTACCTATACTTTTAATCTATCATTGAGAATTATCTCTGAAGATAGACTTTCCACCTTTCATTTTGATATTGATTTTAAAAATTCTTTTTGTCCAGTGATATTTATAGAACAACTACTATCTATATAAGAGGTATTCTAGTTTTTTATACTATCTAATTTTTTAAAACAAAATAATTATGTTCTAGGAACCTAAAACTTCTTGGTATCGTAAATAATAGTGAATAAAATATTTGGAATCCACATTAGTTTTGAGATGTAGGCCTTGTGGAATCCTAAATATTGACCTTTTTTAAGGGGACAATTATTTTCCCCAAATTCCTCCACTTTTAAATTTAGCTAAAATGGGGTATTTTTGGATCATAGTTATTATTACTAATAATCAATTTTTATAAGTATAACCCATTACAGAACTATTTATTTTTGAATAAAGTTGTTTATAAATTTTATCAAAACCATCCTTACCAGAAGTAATTATTGGTAACTATATTATTAAATTATAATTTTTGTATTTTAGTTTAACAACTAAATCTATATTCTCTTGAATAATGGTTTTAGAATTTATTTTTTTCAAAAAATAGATTCTAAAAAATTATTTACAATTTTTTTTCTAAATCATTAGAAATAATTTATTCTTCCAAAAAAGTTTTTCCAAGATATATATATTGATATTATAATTTTTATAATAACATGTTAATCCTTGATTTTTATTTTTCTGGTAATTTTCAATCTTTTCAATTTTCATTTTCAGGTAGTTTGGAAAAATGTAAGACTTTTTCATATGAAGGTAATGTATTTTCCTTTACTAATGAAAATTCTTCATCTGAAAATTTGAAATTTATCCCATTATTAGAGTGTGGATAATTTTCACTTAAAGATATTTATTATGGTTTAATGTAGTGTGTAACATAGCCATTTTATGAATATTTTCATATTGATTCAAACAAACAGTACCAAAATTACTCTGTCATGATCATTCTTGGTCAGTAGATTTATCTGAGGAATATACCCCACATTCACTCTACGAATCATTTTCTTTTATAACAATTATATTAATATACTTATAAAAAATTCACTAATTCTTATAATATTTCTATCAAATATAGAATTTCATTTCGACTTAAGAAAATAGGGTCATATATAGTCGTGTTTCTTATATTCTTAAAAACTAGCATTATCTTTATTATCAAACTTGTTTTTATTACTTTTATCATATCAATATTGAAAAAAGTTTTTAACAACAATCTTCTTCATCCTTCAAGATGTATTAGTTAATAATCATTCCAAATGTTATGATTCAATTCAATTTAATTATTTAATGATATTTTTCATTCTATAAGACATAATAACCTCTTTTGATGTTTGACCTTTTTTGGGAAATATGGTATTAAAAGCATGATACCATTCCTTTTCTTATATTTCATAGCATATAAAGTTAATATTCCCTCATACTACATAATATTACTAATTAATTCATCAAGTGTAATATTTTTCAATTTTATTCATTCATCAATTTTTTCCAAATAGACTCGCATTCATTAATAACGATGTGAATAATTTTATCCATAAGAATATGAAATTATAAACGTTTCCCTCTATGATATTTAATACTATTTATGATAATCCTAAATCACTGATTCATATTGGCCCCTAGTTCTATAAGTAAAAACTCAAATACATGATATTCATCTCTTTACAAAGCACTCCGAGTTTCAATAACCATGGGTGTTTCAAAAAGATTAATCTCTAACATTTTCCAGATACTAAAGGATTCTTCATAGGAAGAAAATTAACTATTGATACTTTTTGTCATTGAGTAAAGTATATTATTTATGACCCCAAAATTAAGCTTAAACTCTATAATTTCATTATTTATAATATCAATAACATCCATATAAAATATCTTGTAATTCCTCATAAGAATTATAGAATTATCATCTCCTATGTTGATTATGAAATTCATAATCATATCCCTCCATTACTCTTAATATTTACTATCAACAATTGTTGGTTAGTGGAGATTTAGATTACATATAGATTAGATATTCATAGCTACTATATATAAAAAACATTCATTTCTGAAAACATGTTAGTGTTGAATAATTTATTAGTCATTAAAATTTGAAGATGGTAGATAGGATAGAAAGTATTCATGTAGTGGAAACCAACTATAAAACCAATTATTGTATCATTATATATGAATTTTACAGATTAGGATCAAAGGAATGTATTTTATATGGACTAATTACAATATGGGTGAATTTTAGTTTCAAAAACATTAGTTTAATATGATTTAAAATATAAAAATTAATTAATCATCTTTATATGTAACAGTCACGATCAGACCTGAGTATTTCGAATTGAATTAAAGTATCATAATCTTCTTGATTATGATAATTTTAAATATAATGGATAGGACTGTATCATATTTAGAGTTGATACGATTATATCACAATATGAAATATGTAGTCATAAAAGGTAGGATATTATAAAGGAATATTTAACATTCATATGATTGTATTATTCTATCTCGAATTCATAGTATATCTTATTAATCAATATATATTTTGTTTTTCATAATGAGAGTTTTTGCGATAGAACAATTAAATATATTCATTAAGAATTTAAATATCTTGTAATAAATAAGAAATACAGTAATAGAAATAAGAATGATATAGCTATTAAAATAATTGGTCTCTATAATCTTTTAGAGTTGGGTAGAAACAAACATTGTCTAAATAAATCCATTGATTTATACTTACAATAAATATTTTTATTCCTCAGTAAGGAAATCTCATGATACAATGATCAGATTCTATATCAACCTATACCCAATAGCCCTTGACCTATATGGTGATCGACACCTTTATCTTTCCATCCCTGAATTCCCATGACCATATTCCTTCAATTAGACACAACGATCACAATAAAAAGACACTAAATGATTTCAATTACTAAGAACAACATGTTCACTCTGGTAATCTTGTCTTCTCTCTCAATAGAAAATTTTGGAAACGATTCACAAAGAGCACAAAATCATTTACATAAAAACCGTTAAATGACTAGGTATTTATAGGTGAGCTTCCAATAATAATATTATTCATCCAAAAGTCATATTTTATTTGATCTTAATACAAGGAATTGGACACCTGGCAATTGATAATACATTTCATTAAAACGTAACATAATTTCTGATGTCATTTTCTGTTAACCTTTTATAGTGTATAAAAAAATATTCCTTTATGATAAAATCTGTTTTTAGTATCCATAATTTAAACATTAGTCAAAACATTGGATTTTCATAGTTATGTCATTACAATGATTTCTATTAATGTGGATCTGATTTTCACCTATTTTGATATCAATCCAAATTATGGATTATCTACGATCAATCGACAAAATATAATGTCTTTTAATATATCTAAAAAAGTGAATCTAAATTCTATTTGTTTCATACTCTATTACGTTAATCGTAAGGAAAAATATTGGTATAAATTCAATAATTTTTTCTAATTAGTTTTATGTACGTTAAAACACATAGCTTTCAACAGAAATATTCTAAAAACACCTTATGTATAAAAATTGTTTATCAAGTATTTAAAAATAGTTTTTATTTAAAAAACTGGTATGTAAAATTCATAAAAAAACTTTTGGATTAAAAAATATATTATTCAACTAGATTTAATTTAATTTTTTATGAAAATGTTAACATCATTCATTTTAACGTTAAACCTACTATATCCATGAATAGTTTATTTCATTTCCTATAAAAAAATTTAAATTAATATAATTACATATATAATTAATATATATTTATATATGATAATTAAATCATGGTTAAATTATTTATATTACATAACCATAACAAAACTAAGAGGACCATAAATAAAAAAACAACACAAATATGAAAAACAATGAAGTTTTTACCTGATATGTATCATTAACATAGAACTATTAATAAATGTGTAAAAAAGGACATAAATAAATAACATATATAATAATTTATATTTCTATATTTCTATAATATATATATATTATATATATATATATATATTATATAATGTTTTTTAATCTGAACAATAGATTTGATGACTTAAGGTATGTGATTTTACTCCTACTTTTTACTTCTATGAGACTCATTCCATATCCCTCACCTATTTACATTATGTGGTGTATATAATTTAGATGGATTTATTTTATGATTCTTATTCAAAAAATTATGGTTATTTAGATAATCATTTTATGATCTCTCTTTCAAGGGATTTACTATTTAAATATTACTAATGTAGTAAGGGATTTATATCCCAATTTTCCTTCGTTGAGACATATAGTTCTATTATGTACCGATATACTTTTATAAAGTGTATATGAATCAAATTTAATATATAATATCATTTATTAATTTAATATAATTATATTTTAATGATATTACCTCTTTTGTATTATATTTCAACGTTAGATAAGTTGTAAAGATATTATTTTACAATCTCATTGTTTTTTTGGGATTATTTATGACTATGTTTCTGATCATAAAATATTTTGATCCATCTCTCAAGAAATTAATGAATTTTATTCTCTTATATTTATGTATTGAGAGTAAATTTTCTCACTTAATGTTACTCTCTTCATGAAATCATGAGTTTAAAAATTATGTTTTTATGAAAAATTTTCTTTTCTGTGCAAACCACAATTTCTTACAGAACCATTTTTTCAAAAAATGTTTTCCAGTTTTATTTAACATTTTAACAATTATTTATTTATGAAATTTGGAGTCATGTTTTAATGTTTACCTAAAATTTTTAATAGAATATTCATTTTATATTCGAAACAATTTCTTTTTGGATTTTACAAAAAAAAAATAGGAAAATAAAAAAATCATGCATGACATCAACTTTATTTACCACTTTCATAATGGCCAAATGATTTCAATATTATCTTATGGGTTTTAAATTATATTTTCCATGGAATATTTTTCCTTAATATTTGTGTAATTATTATATTTTAATTAAATTATTTCGAATTGAAATATCTTTTAAAAAAATTTCTATTTGAAGAAGGTTTTCTAAAAGTGGAACATATATTTTCCTCAATAAAAGTTATAATTTATTTTAAAATATTCATTTATATGTTCTCAAGGTTATTTTTAAATAAAATTGATTTCAAATTTTTTTACATTCTGAAATGTTTTTTTAAAATATTAATGGAAATTTTAAATAAAAAATGTTTTAAATGATTGATCAAAATCATTTTCAATATAAGATTTCATCTATTGATCTAACGAATTCTATACTGGGGATATGTTCCAAGTATAAAATTAATATTATTTCTCTCATTAGTTTATATTTATGATTTCATGGTATTTATGATTCCAATTACTTAATGGGACTACCGTTATGGGATAAATTGAAGATATTTTTTCATTTGAGATGATTTTGTTCAATGTTTCCAATTATAGTCAAATATTATGGTCCTAAAATATGTCTTTCTACTTAAGTAATATTTATCTATATAGTTTTAATATCCATGTATTAGAATCCATGTCAATAAAAATATTTTTGAAATTCTAGTTTTCCCAACTGTAAATAAGTCTAATTTGATCCATTCTTTCCCATTTCTTGCCCTACCTCTATGTCCTACTAACAAGGTCACTACCTCTCCCTTGTAAATCACCTTTTGGGGGGAGTTATGATGGGGGAAACATAAAAATATTGAATTTATTTCCTCCTCTCATTAACTTATTCCCTTCCCTTAGGATTTCTTTCACCTATTCTTGAGCTCAAAATTTTCCAAAAACTAGGCTTCATACCTAGTGTTTTCATCTTATATTTTGGGTGGAATCCTGAGGTTTTAGGTTTATCTTATTTCCCTTGTGGTGCGGCGGAGATGCGGTTGAGGTTTCGCACCATGATTTGATGATTTTGACAATTTCAGTAGGAAATTCCATGTGCAACCATTTTAGGATAAGTTAGCTCTCTTGGTTTATTAATTTATTGTGTTTTTGTTTGGTGAGATAAAAATTGATTTATTCGGTTAAGCATTTAATTTTATATCGGAATTATTGTTTGAAATTTTGTACTTTTCAAATGTAACTCATGTGATACATTTTGAGGAAGTTTTATAATATGGGAAATTAATTTATTACATGATGAAAGGGGATTTAAATTATAGTTAGTTATTTCCATAGTGTCATGTGGTCCTTGTAAGGGGGTTTTGAAGGGGTTTTATTTGTATAACATTGTTGTACTTTTTGAAGGGGTTTATGAAAATATGTTTTTTCATGTGTTTCTTTTGTGGTATAATTTGAGGTGATTTTAAATTACTTTAGAAAGGTTTGTTAAATGTTTCAAGGATTTCCAATTATGCTTTGTTATGGTTTTTTCATGGTTTTTTCTTTGAAATATGGTTTTGAAATGTGGTTTATGAGAAATGTTTGGGTATACACTTTAGATTTTTTTATGAATGATATGAATGGTTTGATGATATAAATAAGTGGAGAAACCATACCGGAAAAAAAATTAGGGCATTTATATTTTGAAATGGTACCTTTAAAATGTGAAAGGGGATGTTTTATGATTTCTTCCATCTTCGAATGGTTTTATAAAATTGTTTAGTGGATTTATGGAAGTGTTAATAAAATGTGAAAGGTGTTGTGGGTTATTTTTGGTTTTATATTGATTTCAAAATGCATTGGAATGCCAAAGTGGATTATGTGAATTGTGTGATATACATTGGGCTATTTAGTTAAATTTTTTATGTGGAAGGGGTATTTTCATGTGTAGACTATATTTCGTGGCTTGTTTAACTTGTTTTAGCACAAGAGGGAAACCTAGGTATCATAGTGTCTGGACGTGTACTAGAATTCTATTAAATCCATGGGCTTTGGACTAAATTTTATTCATAAATATTGATGCATAAAACCCTTAATAAACTATATTGATGATTATTAGGGAACTCTATTTTAGGGTATGTTCCTTACTAATGCCTCGTGCATGAGAACAGATATTGTGATTGTTACTCTCACTAAGATACGAGATACCTAGGACCCATAGCGAACTATTACCTAGGGGTTATTTCTATTTCTTGTGCTCATTAGTTACATTGTTCTTACCATCAGCATATGGTATGGTTGAATTGAAATTTATGTAGCTTTGGAATTGATTTTAAAAGTATAGATTCTTTAAATTCATCCACTTGGAAACTGTTTTCTTTTTGAAGTTTCATCTTTCAAAAATTGTCACTAGAATTTAATGATTTTGAAAACTGGCATTGTTTTCATCTCTAAATTTTTATCATGTGCAATACCTTAGTGGGGGTATCATACTATTCTTTTTTCTCTCACCCTACTTCCCCCTTTGTTTGTAAGTAGACTTTTCTATTTCTGTCCCAGGTTTGGGTTCAGTTTTACTACCAGTGGTTTAAGTTTCTTGTAGGTTCGTGGTGGTGATGTATTGTGGAGATGGCTAGAGGGAGGTTCCCATTCCATGAGGGTTATCGAGGTATTTATTTTTGGGTTGTTTCCCTTTTTATAGTCTGGGTTATTTTTTTAAACTATGTAATTGCATTCGGAATTTTTGTAAAATATTGTTTTGTTTGGAAATATAGATTTATTTTATTGGATTTAATTGTTGTTTTAAGTTTATAAACTCAGTTAAATAATTCCCAATTTTCAGTTTAGGATACCCAGATGATTTTTCCATCTGGTGGGTATTGGGAAGTCCCTTCGTTCCATGTTACGGGCAAGGTAGAGTGCTGATTTTTGTGGCGACCATATCTGGTTCATGAAAAAATGGTATCAAAGGAGGTTCTGGTAAACTCATTGGGTAATGTTATTATGGTAAGATTCGAGATATTCTAGAGTTAGGATTTTGAGGACAAGTAATTCTAGTTTTGGGTAATTTTCTTGATCACCACACCTCATAATGGGATTCATGTCGCCAGGGGAAGTCGTGTTTTATCTAAGTCCTTTTGTTTTCTTGGTTTGATGATGCTTAGGGAAATGAAAGGAGAGTTTGGTTAATGGTCATAGTGAGCTCGCAATGTCTAAGAAGCCATGTGGATCTGACGATACTTCCATAGAATACTCTCTATGAAGGTTTAGTGATTGTATTATGTCTTCCAACCATATTACCAAGTCACCCACCGAAACAAGTTTCCTCTCACATTGTCTTGTGTCCTTTAGTTTTGAAATCTTGGAAGTTTGGTTATAGAGAAAAATGATATTGTTCTAAGAAGTGTAAGGTTTTTATGAAATTTTTTCTAATAAAAAGGAATTTGTTAGATATCTGAAATTATTGAATTAAATCTTAGAATTGTTTTAAAATTGAAAATGGTGTGTTTTCACCTCGTTTAAATGCAGGAAATTATATTAAAGTTGGTTTGAAAAAATGTTACAAATAATGTTTTCTATACAATTGAAAGGTGTTTTTATGGGATGATATGTTTTGAAATTAATGTGAATAACATTAAAGTGAGTTATGATCTATATTTTTTTTCCTTTATGATAATTTTTTTAAGTTATAATTTGGGACTGATTACGTTGTTAGAAGTCTTGAGAAAATAAAGAAGTGCAGATTGATTGTTTTGGTTTTGAAAAGTGGCAAGAATTTTTTTATTTTAGCCTTTGGACTTTCGTTGAGTGACCACATGCATGGGGATTATATTGGATGTTGGATTTTTGATGGCATGACTGGATGATTTTTGGGATGGATATAAGGAGGGTTCCTGGTGTGCCACAGAAACATGCACGTGTGAGGCCCATGGGGTACCATTGGTGGATATACTGACCACTGAACCATTTCTTTTCAGGAAATAAATTTAATGGAAAACATTATGTCTTGATGACTCTTTTTGGATGGGGTGTATTATTTTATTTTTAAAGTGTTGATGTTGTAGGTTTCTTTTAGTCCATGAACCCCTCCCATTTGAACCTTTTTTTGGGTTTGTTTTTTGTTAGTAAGGTGGGTTGAAGGGCTGGTTTGCGATGCATTCTGAGAAATGTATTAGGACACCTTTATAGTGGTTCCCTTCATGTCATTTGATCTGTTTTATGGCATGTTTTGACCAATGGACCTCTAGGTTTGGTTCTTGGGTTCTCTCATTAGATAAGGTACACCCCCATTAAGGGTTAGTGCACAACTGAAGAGCAACCCGGATTGTTTTTCCATTGGAAAATCCTTCAGTTGGCCAATATAATGTAACGCCCCGACCCTAGTTACCCAGAGTCGGTGCATTATTACATAACATTGGCATGATCACAAGAAAGATCAAATATCGAAAGACCGATTGGTTTAGTAGCCTTGGAAACACTAGATATATTCATAAGTTTTACATTATATCATAAAATGAAAAAAAACTACAAAAACATAATGTCTCCACAGTCCACACTATTATCCCCTCATAATATCCATGCAGGTCATTCATAACTTACTTCTTCACATCCTGGGGAAAATAAACATAGAAAAGGGGTGAGCTCAAATGCCCAGTAAGGATAACAATATAGAGGAACATTCAAAATAAGCATAAACATTTAAGGCAATGAATTACTAAAACAAAATCCTTTTAAACTTGAACTTCAACATAGTATGGCAAAAGTAAAATGAAATAATGCCATTTACTTATTCACATGGATATTCTACTAATCAAATAATCACATGCAAAATCAATAACCACTTTCATAATGATGGAATGCATAATGCTAAACATTAATTTCTTTTCAAGGCCTCGTCCCAAGACCGTGGGGCTAACTGTAACCGGAACCCAACCTGGAGTGCCTCTAATAACCGGACACCAACCTGGAGTGCCTCTAATAACCGGACACCAACCCGGAGTGCCTCTAATAACCGGAGACCAAACCGGAGGGCTTACTTTTACCAGTCCCTAACCTAGAGGGCTTACTTTTACCAGTCCCCAACCTGGAGGGCTTACTTTAACCAGTCCCCAACCTGGAGGGATTACTTTAACCAGTCCCCAACCTGGAACATGCTTGTTCAACACATTCATATGAAGTAAAGGTTGAAATATAACATAAACATTCTTATTGTAACTAGCATACGAAATGTCAATACTTTACTCATAAACCATGAATGCTATATAAATGACACATCTACAGTCAAACATATCACAAAACATCATTACAATATGGAAGTTTTATATCATAATAAATCAACTTCAAATAATCTTAAAATCCATCAAAGGATGTTGACATAGATGAAAATTTTTTAAAAAAAATTATTGAGAGAAATATCCCTTTTTCATGAAAACATTTTAATGTTACACAATTTAGAAAGTAAGGCATTTAAATACATTTTTGAATCAAAGTGTCCCATACCACTTTGAAACTTTTGAATGGAATTAACACTTTTAAAACATTCATTTTCATATAAATAAATCCTTACAAACCATTTTGAAAACGTGGACATAAATGAGGATGATTTAGAAGAATAAATATTTAAAACATTTAAAATGATGTTTTAGTAAAAGTTCCCTTAGAAATAATCCCTTTGAAAACTCTTTTATGAAATATGGACATGGATAGTAAATATGTCCCTGTAGATACTTACGTAAAGACAACCTCAGTTATTAAAGAGATTGTGAAGTAAACCCTTATCAATTTGGTAACTTACGAAACATACAACCCATGAAAGAGGTATCATACAATGAAAATGTAAATACACATAAGGTAAAGTGTATTACACAAAGAATACAATTATGGGCAGTACATACACCACACAAAAGATAATAGTGGAAATATGGCATGAATCTCACGAAAATAAAGAGTGAGGTGAAAACCCCTTACCACTTTAATCAACTGAGTCGTATGGCCAAAAGTTAATAACCACCAAATGATTCACGGAATAAAATGAACATAAATAGAATCATGATAATATATATCAAATGGAAGTACACAATACACCACTTTCAATAATTTAGTGGCGAACAATGGAAATCTCACGGAATTGAAAGTGAGAAAAGAAAATCCATTACCTTGTACTTTTACTTGGTTGGGGTAGGTTAACCTCCTGTATAATGGTGAAATAATTGTTATTAAATTATTCAATAATCATATACATTAATATGATATCATATATGATCTTTTAATATTGATTTGATAATAATATCTTAGTATTATCATTGTTTCGGGTGTTAACTTACTTGTTTTCTTTTATATGTTTTGTTATGTAAACCATGTTCATAATGGATAGGTTGTATATTATTCATATCCAGAATTATATCAAGTACTTAAACATAATTTTTAAATCATCAAATGATAATTATACTTTAATGGATACGATGGAGAATGAATCTCATCGCGTTCGTGGAGACGGTAGTCCGTACGTACGCACGAGCGACAATATCATTATTTTGATATTAAAATAATATATAATGGATGGTATATCATATATAAAGAATCCTTAACATGTTATATTTATTATTTACATGAGTTACACATCATTATTATACCCATCAAAATAATATTATATTGAATAACAATTACACCACGACGTGGAAACGGTAAGCCGTACGTACGCACGTATGGTGACATGTTATTCAAAGGGTGGATAGAATACTGAATATGGTTGTACCATATTTATAATAACATCACAGTATATATATGATACTGTATTTAATATTTTATAATGGTAACAACAAAGGAAGAAGAAGTGGAAGAAGAAATGAACTTAGAAAAGGGTGGTGAAATCATTACCTCTTCTTCGGGTTCTTCCTTTTGATTTGATCAAAAGGGCTCCTTAGGTTGGCTTTCTGATCAAACTAAGGCCTCTAGGTTGTAGTGAGGTATGTTGGAAGAGTATTGGGGCAGAGTTTGGCCGAACCAAAAGGCTTTGAAGGTGTGAAGAAATGGGAAGGAGGAGTTCCCTTTTATAAGAGGGGTGAGGGGATCCTTTGGAAAAGCTAGAGATATTAGTTTATAATAAATTCATAATCGGTTTCCAGTGGCTCCAAAGTTGAATATTCAAAGTTTAAGGTGGGGATGGGTCGAAAACAACTCAACCAATAGAATTTATACAGTTTTGGGTACTTATATTAACCTTATCTTTAAGTATTAACTTTAAGTTAATTAGTTTCACTTTTACAATGTCTCTTTGTATTTTTATATAATATGGTTAATAAACTTACTACATACATCCAAACGACCCCCAAGTGGTCCATTAATGATGAACCTATCATTATATAAGTCTCTTGGCCGAACCTTAGATTTTTAGGAATTTAATATCAATTAATAATATAATATTTGTTTTAAGAACTCTTTTATGTCAGTTTTGACACTATTCAATAGTTGATTTTTGTGAAACTCATAACAGATTGATTACTTTGAACAAAGTCAATTAAATCAATATATCATATTATCCTAGAAAATTAGTTTAATTCATTAAAAGTTTCATATTATATTTATTTGGGTATTTATAATATCAATTATTTTATTTTTTCACTATTATAGTAATTATTGCATCATCATTGTGTCATAAATAAAATAAATTATTTAATATCTAAAAATTATAAATAAAATATCATTATATAGGAAATCGTTTTATCTTTCTAATGAATATTTATAATCTAAAATCCAACATATATAACCCTATGTAACAATTTTTTTGCTAAAAGATATATGCTTGTGTCATTTTTGTATTCATTTTAACTTAATTAAAATAAAGTGTCATTATCACTTACAAGTGGATCCATGGGGTCCCAAAATCGACCCAAAGATTCCTATGGTCGAACATGTATCAAACAATAAGGCTAGGACACGTTTTAGGGTAATTTTTTATTATTATAATATTATTTTTTAACCATTATTTACCAGATTTACCCTTAACCATGGTAAATAAAATATTTACCGCAGTAATTATTCAAAATGTCTAAAAATAAAAGTTACCTATTTACACAATTTGAACATCCTGATTCCAAATATGGAATTCATTTTTCTAAATTCAAAACACAGAAGTGGAAGAAATTAATTTAAAATTAATTCCTGCTGTCAAAACAAAAAGCGTGTTTTTAAGAGATAATAACTATCAAAAGATTGTCACTTGTTTATGTTCGGTTTAATTGTAAAATTATGATCAATGACCAACATTATATTAAATGGTAAAAAATATATTCTAAATATACTTTAAAACCACTCAAATTCACAATTTATCACTATTAATTATTTTGATTAAAAAAGTTGTTTTTAATTAAAATTTAGTAATTTTCACTATTCATCAAAATATGAAAGTTATCCGAAAAGTACCAAAATTTCACCTTAGGCTAAATTCGATATTCCGAATCCAAAAATGAAGTCCATTTTAGAATATAAAATATATATAGTTTCAAAAAGTAGGTGTTACTATTCATAACGGCTAGTTTGATTGGTTGTGGTGTGTGTTAAAACTCAGGGTTGCGTACACCACACACTACTGTATTATTCAAAGAAAGTGTACCGTGGAAGCTTGGGATGTTTCATTTTAAATTTTTTATGTCCCCATTTAGTAAAAAAGTTTAAAATATTGTATTTAAAAAGGGTTCACTATTAAAAGTTGATAAAATTGTAATACTGAAAATAAATTTGTTCTTGCATTATATCTAAGAAACTCATAATATGGATTCTATAATTATAAGGATTATATAAAGTTTTAAATTTAGATAATACTATTCATAACCTCTTTTGAATGGCTTTTTTTTGTAAGTCATGGTGTGATTGAACTCGGTGGTGCGTGTAGTGCAAGTTATTGAATTATTTTGAAGAAATAACACATTATGAATTCTTGGGGTGTTACATTCTCCCCTCCATCAATAAATTGCGTCCTCGCAATTTGAAATTGTTCTTTGAAAATAAAATGTTGAAAGTAGAAAATATATTTGTGGGAAAACCCACATCAGAAATTGGGTTACTAAAATTTAGTCTTAATATGAGGAAAAGAGAAATGAAAGGGTCACCACCAAATTTTGATCTCGATTAGGAGAACATTGGTGGAATTTAGAGACATATAATTGGAGGAAAAACGTAAATATTTATAGGTAGTGATTGAGGTCATCAATCACAAACAAGTATAAAATTAAGGTCCTTAAATTCATCAATTTATGATGATTTGAAATACCATCGGTTCAACAAAACATAGGGTATTAGGATAACACATTTTTGACGTTTCAAAATATCTTAGTTGAAATCCCACATCGAAAAATGAATTAATGAGGCCTCTATTTTAAATAAAGAGTGGAAAGTATGAAGATTACCGAAAATAACACATACTAGGGTTCCATGTAGGAAAATATGGATATGGAAGAAAAATCTAACCATCAATTATCTGATGAAGAGTGGTAGAGAACAAGGCTATGAATAGGCCAACAATCCCAAAGCCATAAATTAGTGATGATTTAAGGTACCATCTAGGACAACATTATTGTTCTAAGTTCCTTTTCTTAATTATGATGAATTTATTTATGAGATTGGCTAAGATCATAAGGAGATATAATTAGAGTTTTATCCATTAATAAATTTCTACTAAAAACTCATCATTCACTCGTAAAAAAAATTCTATTTATACTATTCATAGAGGGTTCCAAAATAAACGAATTTATAAATCATCTACCAGATCTTTAAAAAAACTACATTATTTAATCCAGGAAATCTCTTGGGACAGTGGTAGGTGATACACCCTTGTCGCCCTTCGGTTGCGGGTTCAAGTCTTGCGGCCTTGCCAGTCACAACGGGTTGCCGCCCGACCTCTGGGTTGTCCTTTTATGGTAATCAAAAATTAATCTCAAACTAGAATTTATCCAAAATACTTCTGTCCAAACTCACAGTCCAATATTTAAAAGGAAGGTAAACTTAATGTAGATCCCTTTTACCCCGTAATAGCATATGAATACCTTCATCATGTATTCTTTTAAAACACTGAAACATCCTAAATTACCATAATACTTATTGGTTACATTCATGCTCCCTTATTCTATATAGAATGCTGGATATACTTCATCAATTCCAAAATGTTTTAAACCCCAATAATGATGGAATATACAAATCATTAGTCAGCTTCAAGGTAGTCAAGAATATCCAATATAATTTATCCAAATCAATCATGTATTATTCTAAAATCACTACCTCAGTATCAGAACTATATTATGATTTATCATTCTCTCAACCATATATTTTCCAAAAATTTATCCTGCTATTGAGTCACTTTTCTTTGTTCCACACAATATCAAGTCCTTAATAAAAAAGTACTGCAGTACAATCCTTATATACTCCATAATTATTATAACAAGTACATTGTTGATACAACACTCAAATGACATAATCAACATAAGAACTCTAATCATTCCTCTTCATCTGTGGTAGTATCATAACTTGATTATTATCCAATAACATCATTTGCGGCATATTCTGATGAATGGGACATAGGTTCGCATAGTGTCCAAACTCCTTGCAAATGAAGCATTGTACATTTGAAACCATTTTCTTACCATTTCAATCATGTACTTTATGCCCTTTTCCACCACACTTATAACAAACTCCCATTCCTTTCAGACAAGTTCCAGGGTGTTTCTTTCCACAGTTATCACATATGGGAAAATTCTTCTTTTCCCTCTTCCCTTTATACATCTTTCTCTCTTCCATCCTTTTCTTCTCTTGCTTCCCTTCAAAGCCATATGACTCAGTAAAATATTTACTTATCTTATCAACACATGATATTATTTCTTCGTATGATGATACTAAATGGGAGACTATTTCTCTTATAAATTCTGGATTAAGGCCATGAAAGATATGATCCTTCTTTCTCTTTGGATCATGTGCATTGCTGGAGTTATCATTCCTTCTACTGGGAGCCATTTCTAAACAATGGCATACACTAGATTAGTTTATGAATAACAATACCTAATCCCAAAATTGTAAGACACACAACATAAATTAAATAGTTTATGGATATAATCCATAATCATATAAATTTCCCCTTTAAGGAAGTAAATCCACATAAACCCTTCATAATGGTTTGTAAAGAAAATGAGAATTATCCTAAGCATATCCCCCGGGAGTGTCGTAACCAAGAGTGAAGCAAGGCCCTTTGTCAGGCACTAGTTCCCGTTCGAGTCAAGCTCAAAGCGGTGTTTTTGGGTTTTACCCCTAGGTACATCTGTGCCAGAGCCGCCTCTACCTGCTCGTATCCAGACAGGGATGTATTGCTCAGAAAACTCACACAATATCTACAATACCAAAATTCTAGGAAGTTCTTCTATAATAATCCTCAAAGTTCATCTTAGGTCTACGTGCTCTAATCAGAGTTTATCTAAATCTAGTTTCCAAGGTTTGTACTAAACTTCCTATGATACCAACTGTAACGCCCCGACCCTAGTTACCCAGAGTCGGTGCATTATTACATAACATTGGCATGATCACAAGAAAGATCAAATCTCGAAAGACCGATTGGTTTAGTAGCCTTCGAAACACTAGATATATTCATAAGTTTTACATTATATCATAAAATGAAAAACTACTACAAAAACATAATGTCTCCACAGTCCACACTATTATCCCCTCATAATATCCCTGTAGGTCATTCATAACTTACTTCTTCACATCCTGGGGAAAATAAACATAGAAAATGGGTGAGCTCAAATGCCCAGTAAGGATAACAATATAGAGGAACATTCAAAATAAGCATAAACATTTAAGGCAATGCATTACTAAAACAAAATCCTTTTAAACTTGAAGTTCAACATAGTATGGAAAAAGTAAAATGAAATAATGCCATTTACTTATTCACATGGATATTCTACTAATCGAATAATCAAATGCAAAATCAATAACCACTTTCATAATGATAGAATGCATAATACTAAACATTAATTTCTTTTCAAGGCCTCATCCCAAGACCTTGGGGCTAACTGTAACCGGAACACAACCCGGAGTGCCTCTAATAACCGGACACCAACCCGGAGTGCCTCTAATAACCGGACACCAACCCAGAGTGCCTCTAATAACCGGAGACCAAACCGGAGAGCTTACTTTTACCAGTCCCTAACCTGGAGGGCTTACTTTTACCAGTCCCCAACCTGGAGGTCTTACTTTTACCAGTCCCCAACCTGGAGGGCTTACTTTAACCAGTCCCCAACCTGGAACATGCTTGTCCAACACATTCATATGAAGTAAAGGTTGAAATATAACATAAACATTCTTATTGTAACTAGCATACGAAATGTCAATACTTTACTCATAAACCATGAATGCTATATAAATGACACATCTACAGTCAAACATATCACAAAACTTCATTACAATATTGATGTTTTATATCATAATAAATCAACTTCAAATAATCTTAAAATCCATCAAAGGATGTTGACATAGATGAAAATGTTTTTTTAAAAAAATTATTGAGAGAAATATCCCTTTTTCATGAAAACATTTTAATGTTACACAATTTAGAAAGTAAGGAATTTAAATACATTTTTGAATCAAAGTGTCACATACCACTTTGAAACTTTTGAATGGAATTAACACTTTTAAAACATTCATTTTCATATAAATAAATCCTTACAAACCATTTTGAAAACGTGGACATAAATGAGGATGATTTAGAAGAATAAATATTTAAAACATTTAAAATGATGTTTTAGTAAAAGTTCCCTTAGAAATAATCCCTTTGAAAACTCTTTTTTGAAATATGGACATGGATAGTAAATATGTCCCTCTAGATACTTACGTAAAGACAACCTCAGATATTAAAGTGATTGGGAAGTAAACCCTTATCAATTTGGTAACTTACGTAACATACAACCCATGAAAGAGGTATCATACAATGAAAATGTAAATACACATAAGGTAAAGTGTATTACACAAAGAATACAATTATAGGCAGTACATACACCACACAAAAGATAATAGTGGAAATATGGCATGAATCTCACGGAAATAAAGAGTGGGGTGAAAACCCCTTACCACGTTAATCAACTGAGTCGTATGGCCAAAAGTTAATAACCACCAAATGATTTACGGAATAAAATGAATATAAAGAGAATCATGATAATATATATCAAATGGCAGTACCCAATACACCACTTTCAATAATTTAGTGGCGAACAATGGAAATCTCAGGGAATTGAAAGTGAGAAAAGAAAATCCCTTACATTGTACTTTTACTTGGTTGGGGTAGGTTAACCTCTTGTATAATGGTGAAATAATTGTTATTAAATTATAAAATAATCATATACATTAATATGATATCATATATGATCTTTTAATATTGATTTGATAATAATATCTTAGTATTATCGTTGTTTCGGGAGTTAACTTACTTGTTTTATTTTATATGTTTTGTTATGTAAGACATTTTCGTAATGGATAGGTTGTATATTATTCATATACAGAATGATATCAAGTCCTTAAACATCATTTTTAAATCATCAAATTATAATTATACTTTAATGGATACGATGGAGAATGAATCTCATCGCGTTCGTGGAGACGGTAGTCCGTACGTACGCTCGAGCGAAAATATCATTCTTTTGATATTAAAATAATATATAATGGATGGTATATCATATATACAGAATCCTTAACATGTTATATTTATTATTTACATGAGTTACACATCATTATTATACCCATCCAAATAATATTATATTGAATAACAATTACACCACGACGTGGAGACGGTAAGCCGTACGTACGCACGTATGGGGACATGTTATTCAAAGGGTGGATAGAATACTGAATATGGTTGTACCATATTTATAATAACATTACAGTATATATATGATACTGGATTTATTATTTTAGAATGGTAACAACAAAGGAAGAAGAAGTGGAAGAAGAAATGAACTTAGAAAAGGGTGGTGAAATCATTACCTCTTCTTTGGGTTCTTCCTTTTGATTTGATCAAAAGGGCTCCTTAGGTTGGCTTTCTGATCAAACTAAGGCCTCTAGGTTGTAGTGAGGGATGTTGGGAGAGTATTTGGGCAGAGTTTGGCCGAACCAAAAGGCTTTTAAGGTGTGAATAAATGGGACGGAGGAGTGCCCTTTTATAAGAGGGGTGAGGGGCACCTTTGGAAAAGCTAGAGATATTAGTTTATAATAAATTCATAATGGGTTTCCAATGGCTCCAAAGTTGACTATTCAAAGGTTAAGGTGGGGATGGGTCAAAAACAACTCAACCAATAGAATTTAGACAGGTTTGGGTACTTATATTAACCTTATCTTTGAGTATTAACTTTAAGTTATTTAGTTTCACTTTTACAATGTCTCTTTGTATTTTTATATAATATGGTTAATAAACTTACTACATACATCAAAACGACCCCCAAGTGGTCCATTAATGATGAACCTATCATGATATAAGTCTCTTGGCCGAACCTTAGATTCTTAGGAATTTAATATCAATTAATAATATAATATTTGTTTTAAGAACTCTTTTATGTCAATTTTGACACTATTCAATAGTTGATTTTTGTGAAACTCATAACAGATTGATTACTTCGAACAAATTCAATTAAATCAATATATCATATTATCCTAGAAAATTAGTTTAATTCATTAAAAGTTTCATATTATATTTTTTTGGGTATTTATAATATCAATTATTTTAATTTTTCACTATTATAGTAATTACTGCATCATCATTGTGTCATAAATAAAATAAATTATTTATTGTCTAAAAATTATAAATAAAATATAATTATATAGGAAATATTTTTATCTTTCTAATGAATATTTATAATCTAAAATCCAACATATATAACCCTATGTAACAATTGTTTTTCTAAAAGATATATGCTTGTGTCATTTTTGTATTCATTTTAACTTAATTAAAATAAAGTGTCATTATCACATACAAGTGGATCCATGGGGTCCCAAAATCGACCCAAAGATTCCTATGGTCGAACATGTATCAACCAATAAGGTTAGGACACGTTTTAGGGTAATTTAGTATTATTATAATATTAATTTTTAACCCTTATTTACCGGATTTACCCTTAACCATGGTAAATAAAATATTTACCGCAGTAATTATTCAAAATGTCTAAAAATAAAAGTTACCTATTTACACAATTTGAACATCCTGATTCCAAATATGGAATCCATTTTTCTAAATTCAAAACACAGAATTGGCAGAAATTAATTTAAAATTAATTCCCGCTGTCAAAACAAAAATTGTGTTTTTAAGAGATAATAACTATCAAAAGATTGTCACTTGTTTATGTTCGGTTTAATTGTATAATTATGATCAATGACCAACATTATATTAAATGGTAAAAAATATATTCTAAATATACTTTAAAAACACTCAAATTCACAATTTATCACTATTAATTATTTTGATTAAAAAAGTTATTTTTAATTATAATTTAGTAATTTTCACTATTCATCAAAATATGAAAGTTATCCGAAAAGTACCAAAATTTCACCTTAGGCTAAATTCGATATTCCGAATCCAAAAATGAAGTCCATTTTCGAATATAAAATATATATAATTTCAAAAATTAGGTATTACTATTCATAACGGCTAGTTTGATTGGTTGTGGTGTGTGTTAAAACTCAAGGTTACGTACACCACACGCTACTGTATTATTCAAAGAAAGTGTACCGTGGAATCTTGGGATGTTTCATTTTAAATTTTTGATGTCCCCATTTAGTCAAAAAGTTTACAATATTGTATTTAAAAAGGGTTCACTATTAAAAGTTGATAAAAGTGTAATACTGAAAATGAATTTGTTCTTGCATTATATCTAAGAAACTCATAATATGGATTCTAAAATTATAAGGATTATATAAAGTTTAAAATTTAGATAATACTATTAATAACCTCTTTTGAATGGATTTTTTTTGTAAGTCATGGTGTGATTTAACTCGGTGTTGCGTGTAGTGCAAGTTATTGAATTATTTTGAAGAAATAACACATTATGAATTCTTGGGGTGTTACAATAAGGAGTCGCTTCTTGATAGTCATTGATTGATTCCTCACCCTTCCCATTTTGGGGTTTTTATCATCTTGTAAAGGGAGAGTTCTCATGGATCATTGAAAGAGACCTTATTTTATTAAGATACCTGATTCGTTGATGGTGTAATTGATCTGGGTTTGTTTGTGTGGATGTCTTCTAAGGATCCTATGGGTCCATCATAGTCTCTTTGAAGAAGGGGATTTTGTTAAACCACCAATGTGGGAAATTTGGTTATGAGAGGTTTTTATGGAAACTTTTTGGAATAATGTGATGTTTGGGGACATTGTATATGGTCCCCATCTATGTATTGTCTCTATCAGTTGGAATGGTCATTTTCGGTGATGCCTTATGATATCGTTTGCTCATTTGGATATAAGGTTGAATGTCATACAATACTCTAAGAGTCTTGGTGATGTTGAGATTATTTCTCCCTTAGGAAAAAACATCAGAATCCACTATTCTATAATAATGTTTTTATATGAGTCATTACCTTCTTTTGTTTCTCACCCAAAAAACAAGGTGTTATGGTTGTCCATCATCTAATCCCTTATTTCAGTGAAATGTGGGGTTTGGGTAAAGAGATTTTCAGAATGACTTATGTCTTGGTGAGCCCATCAGGAACTGCATTGTAGTTTTTTGTAGCATCAGATGAAGAAGTTATATTTGGGGGTTTCTAAATCCTAACTGCGAGGCCAAAGATGCTTCAATCATTTGATCTGAAGACATAGGTCTCAGAGTGAAGTTGGCACGTAATCAGGGAAAATCCCATGTTCTTTTAAACCCTTTTGAAAAGTTATATCATTAATATGGAATATAATATGATTTAAAACTAATGGTTTCTTCATGGTTGAGCACATAGTTTGTGCACAATTAGTAGAGACCTTGTGCCAGGAATCCATGAAAAAAGAATGATCTACACAATTAGTGCATGACTTCCCAAACTGTGTGGACTAAATGTGCGGCCATTCCAAATCATAATGTTTTTGGATCTTTCTATTATTTCGCATGTTAGTCGGTTAATATGGTTTGTTGATATGGTGGGAGACCCACTATGATTCTCATGTATGTTCCTTCGAAACGCTTGAATGGAATTCTACCCCGTATACCAGGGAGTCTGTTATGGTCACCCCCCCTATTAGTGTCCCGATCCTATCTCAGGAAAATTCAAGGTTTATCTTATCGTTGGGAGATCATTTTTGACTCCCAGTACTAGTAACTTATATTTTTCCTTGGTATTATCTCGGAATTAGGTAGTCTTGTTAATATTTATCTAACTACCAACATCTTCCTTATGTAAACATTGGGATCGAATACCACACAACATCCTGGTAAAAAAGTATGTGTAACTATGTTCGTTGTTGTTATTCCTTAGGGTAAACTGTCTGAGACTTGATTGGATAGATATTGAGGTTTTTTCCTTTAGGATAAATTCTGAATGTGATCAATTTTTTTAGGAATGTTATGTATGTTTTGGTTTGGTAGAGTATTCCTTCACTAATCGATCACTAGAGGTGTTTGGATTTTGGTGGCGAGTCCTGGAAAAAGTGTACATCTTGGTTTCTCATATGGGATTGGTTTTTGATTTTGGCCTTTCTATAGCTTTCTAAGGGTGGAAATAATTATGTTGGGGAGAATTTTTACACCCTGATTTTCAATTCCATGCATTGAGTAAAATCCTTTTTTGGATCTTAGCTTTCTATTTGTTTTTGGGAGGTCTGGTTTGAAATTTGTATGTATCATGTGTTATTTAACTTTGAATTTTTTCATTATTTTCATGGATGGAATTTGTCCCCCTCTTTTTTCAATGTAGAGGTTTTAGTTTGTGGTGATTTGGAGTTGGTTTTGGTACACTCATTGTAGCACCACTTTAGGAGTAAGTTGTTGAGGTGGATTTACCCATGAGTTGGTTGAGTCTTATGGTGATTGTGTTTTTTTATTTTTGGAATTATTTCCCCTTTCTTGGCCTATCATTCCCCCCTTTCATTCATAATTGAACCAAATTGAAATTTGAGGATAATTGGTGGTATTTGAGTGGCCAAAATAGGCCACAAGGTTTGTTCCCACGGTTCCAACCCATGCAGGAAAACCGTGTAGCTGTGTCCATGTAATTAAAAATATATTTGAAATTACAATTTTCCCCTCTTGGAAATATGTATAATCTACTCCATTATTCTCAATTTCATGTGTTACCTCCATGAACTGACTCCAAGGTCACTCCCCCTCCCTTGGAGATAAACTTTGAATGGAGTTTTATGAGGGGAACATCAAAAACATGAAATTATGTCCTCCTATTGTTGATTACATCGATTTATAGAGGGTTTATTTCACCCTTTATTTAGTTCTAAAATGGCCAAAAACTAGGGTTCGTACCTAGGATTTAACTTCTGGTCCTTTGGGTAAAATCTTGAGGTTTTTGGTTGCTCCTATCTTCCTTGTGGTGCAGCGGTTGTGCGGTTGAAGTTTTCTACCATGATTTGTGGTTTTTGACAATTTTGTTAGATTATTCCATGTGTAACCATTTTATGATGATTTAGATTTCTTGTATTATTAATATTTATTGTTTATAATCTATTGTGTGCCATGCAAAAACTTTTTTTGATGGATTTGTTAAAGTATTTAATTTCTTAGTGGTAATTTTTTTAAATTGTGTACTTTTAAAATGTAACTCATGTGATACATTTTGTTGTAGTTTTATAAAATTTGAAATCAATTTATTAGTTTCTGAAAGGGGTTTCCAATTCTGGTTTTTTATTTCCTTAGTGTCATATTTTCCTTGGAAGGGGATTTTTATGTGGTTTTATGTGTTATACTGTGTTGTACTTCTTGTAGGGGTTTATAAAAATATGTTATTTTCATGTGCATCTTTTGTGGTATAATTTGACATGATTTCAAAGTACTTGAGAGTGGATTTATAACTTTTTAAAGTGATGACAATTCGGATTTTTTAGGGCTTTTCCATGGTTTTGTCCTTGAAATATGGTTTTGAAATTGGTTTACGAGAAATGTTTGGGAATACATTTTAGATCTGATTTTGGAAAGATTTGAATGGCTTAATAATTTATGTAAGAGGTGAAACCATATTGGAAAACTATTTTTGAGCATGTATATTTGGAAATGGTATAGTTTAAATGTTAAATGGGATGCTTTATGATGGGTTATATCTTCAAATGGTTTTATAAAATTGATTAATGGATTTTTGGAAGAGTTAACGATATGTGAAAAGTGTTGTGGACTATTTTTGGGGTGAGTTAATTTCAAAATTCATTTGAATGAAAAATTAGATTATGTGAATTGTGTGATATAAATGAGGATTTTTGTGTATTTTTTTATATGTATGTGGTATTTTAATGTTCAAACTATATTTCATTACGTGTTTAAATTGTATGAGCATAAGAGGGAAACCTGGGTATCAAGATGTGTGGGCGTGTACTAGTATTCTAGTGAATTCGTGGGGTTTGGACCCAATTTCATGGATCAATATTGATGCTTAAATCAATTAATAAAAAATTATGATAATGACTGGGGACCAATAGTTTATGGGTATGTTCCCTACTAGTGGCTCGTGCATGACAAAAAATATTGTGATGGTTACTCTTACTAAGATACGAGGTACCTGGGACCCACATAGAGCTAGTGCCTTGGGGTTATTTCTATTTGTTGTGCTCATAAGTAACATTGTCATTACTATTGACAAATTATATGGTTGGATTGAAATTTTTGTAGCTTTGGTATTGATTTTAAATGTATTGATTCTTTAAATTAGCCCACTTGGAAACTATATTCCTTTCCAAGTTGCATCTTTTAGAAATTGTAACTAGCACTTCATGTTTTTTGAAATCTCACTTGGTCTTTGTCTCTAAATATTTATCACATGGAATATCATAGTGGTGGTATCCAATATGGATTTGGCTCACAACTTACTTACACCATTGGGTGTACCTTGACTTGGTTATGTATGTCGTAGGTTTGGGTTCAGTCACTAGTGCAGAAAACGTTTTTTATGTCGGTTATTTTTCATTTTTTACGTCGGTTTATAGACGACATTAATACGGGAGACGTTATAAATAAAATTTTTTACATCAGTTATTTAAAAACAGACGTCAAAAATTTAAAATCGCGATGTTTATGACGTTGGTTATTTTATAACCAACGTGATAAAAAAAATGGGAAGGGTTTATAACATCGGTTATTTAATAACCGACATGATAAAAAATGGAAAATTGTTCATCACGTCGGTTATTAAATAACCGAAGTGATAAAAGGCATGGGAAATAGTTTATCAGGTTGATTATGAACTAACTGATGTGATAAAAGGCCTGGGAAATAATTTATCACGTCAGTTATTTATTAACCAACGTGAGAAACACCCCCAGACTGGTTTAGAACGTCGGTTATTATATAACCGCCATGATAAACCGGGGGGAGGGGGATTTATCACGTTGGTTATATAATTACCGATATCATAAATTATATAACTGCCGTGATAAACTGAGGGGAGGGGGGTTTATCACGTCGGTTATATAATAACCGACGTTATAAACCCACCCCCTCGTGTTTCACATCGGTTATTTAATAACTGACATGATAAACCATTTCCCATACCTTTTATCACGTCGGTTATTTAATAACCGACGTGATAAACCATTTCCCATGCCTTTTATCATGTCGGTTATTAAATAACCAACGTGATAAACCATTTCCCAGGCCTTTTACCCCGTCGGTTATTTCATAACCGACGTGATAAACCCTTCCAGTTTTCTTTATCACATCGGTTAATTTATAACCGACATAGAAGCCAATTTTTATTTAAAAAAAATTGAATGCAGTCATCTTCTCTCCCCCAGAATCAACCAGAAAACAAATCAAGAAATCATACCACAAAAACAGAAGAAGAATAAATTTAAGCATTTACATTGATAACATATAAAACTTACCCCACTAGACAGCCCCCACCCTCATCTATACCCCATGTACAGCCCTCCCCCCACCCCATTGGATCCCCCAACCTCATGTATACCCCCTGGACAGCCCTCCCCCACCCCATTGGAGCCCCCACCACACCCCTGGACGGCCCCCCGACCCCCTGGATAGCCCCAAACACCCCTCGACAACCCCACCCCACCCTCCTAAATAGCACCCCCTCACCCCACTTGACTGCCCCCACCCCATTGGATCCCCCACCACACCCATGGACTGCCCCCGACCCCCGGGACAACCCCAAACACCCCTCGACAACCCCCCCCCCCCACACCCTCTTGAACAGCAACCCCTCACCCCCTCAACCCACTTGATAGCCCCCACCACACCCCTGGACAGCCCCAAACACCCCTAGACAACCCCCCCCCCCCCCCCACCCTCATGTATACCCCCACCCCCTGGAAAGCACTCCCACACCCCTAGACCGGCATCTCACACCCCTGGACATCCCTCCCACCCTACCTGGACTGCCCCCCCCCCCCCACCGGACAGCCCTCCCAGACCCCTGGACACCCTCAACCCCACTGAACACACCCCCACACCCTTTTAACCCCTCCCCCACAGACCAAAATCTATACCAGAAAAACCACCATAAGAAAACCAAAATAAGAAATAGAGAAAAATTAAACATTCAAATATATACCATTCAAAACATACACTGTCAACATCAAAAAAAAACTAAATCCACCCTAAAAAACTATCAAATACACAATTACAACGACAATATTCAAAAATACATTTTACATTACAAACAACTAAAATTCAATCAAACCTGTAAAATAATTTGACCACTCCACTTGTAAGTGTTTGATGTCTTCAGCAATATATGGTTGAGGGTCATCAAAAAGCAACAAATGAAAAGGAAAGTTATTAACGTGTATAATGAATAAATTAACTTGAAATATTATGGAAAAGCTTAAGAGGAAATCGTACCTGGTCAAAATTCACAACTGTCCCAGTTGTTATTATTTCATACATAAATCTTACCATATAATATCTTCATTCGATGACGCCTTGTTGTTCATGAAAATATTGTTTGAATGAGTATAAATTCATTATATTATTTTTATGTAATAAATCAAAATGTACAAATTATAAATTGATATTTACCATCGCATTTACATATTTGATCGTTGCACTCCTTTTCTTTGTGTTTTTTCGAAAGTAGGCTTATGCACTGTTAGAAAATAATACGAATGGGGTAAATTTAAAATTCATTATAATATATAAAACTATTCAGAAATTGAAACTTACTTTTCCAATATATTCTTATAACTTTCCCGCACATCAGCACGGACAGAGCATATCCAAAAAAGTGCTTTCTCCCTTAGGAAAAAAACCCCTAACATCCAATGATCACTGATAAAAGGAAATTTAACGTCAGCAATTTTTTATGTTAAAAGATAAATAACTCTTTGAGAGAAACGTGTTTCATACCTCTCACAAAAAGGCATCATCCAAAATTGTGTGACTATATTCTTTTCATGTCTTTCAGCAATATAAACAATTCTTTGTTCCTCATTTAAGGCACATGCATCAGGGAAAATCAATTACATGTCCATGAATCCATATACATCTGTCATCTCATTCCTATCACAAATTTTATAAAGATACCTAACACAAAACATACATAAGTATACATTTTTAATAAATATAACGCAGGGAAAAGGTGTTAATACATACATGAAAAAAATTGGCACCACGTTAATGCCCAACTTATCTCCTGTAACAAGCTCCATGATATCATTTTTCATAATCCCCACAATTATTTCACATCCACAAACATGAGATTCCATTGGAAACTCATAATAACCCGCCAACCAATTTGAATACCTTGACAATCTGTCATGACTACTAGAATATGTATCTGATGTCACGTCCATTTTTCTTTGTTGTTTTCTATATAGTATTTCTTTACCTTTGATGTATTCCTGTAAAAATAAATTGAAAAATATTTTAGTCTTGAAATAGTAAAATAACTTTAATAAAAAAAATTAAATAAAAGATATAACATTCATACCTCTATGGTAATGAGTCGAAGAAGTATAGATGGCCATATTAAAAAATGGCCGATACTCTGTCCAACAATCACCACCTCATCTGTTGGTATTGGTACCCTGGCTGATCTATCTATAATATCCTATATAGTGCCCCTCTGATTCTCTACCTCTAATTGTTGATGATGAACTGTATCTCCTATACAATATACCTACACATATGCTACTATATGATGTTGACAATCATCAACATACAACTCGAAATAAGTAGGAAGCTACAACGGAATAGTAGGTTAAAAAATGGGGTCCGCAGGCTGAGGTGGGGAAGTGGAAGCTACTGGAGGAGGTGGAGGATAAATAATGGGGTCTGCAGGGGGAGGTGTAGGAGTGGGAGCTGTAGTCTGAAATTGTCTTTGCATTTCTGCAAACATAGACTACACTAAAGCTCTAATCTTGTCCTCCATCGTCACATTAATATTTTGAAATTTAGCCTCAACGGATTCTATTTTTTTATAAACCCCCTCAACATTAGAAGTTGAAGAACATGGAAACACTTTTCTTACCGATACACCTGCCGGATATCCCCTTACACGACCAGGATGTTCGATCCTTCCCAATGTTGCACATAAAATATCTTCAATCCCAGTAGCTGTAAATGTCCCCTGTGAACTCTACTCCTCAAGAGAGTCCGGTATTAATTAATTTTACATTTCTTTAATTATTGAAATTATATGAAGAAAATAGTTAACTTAAATAAATAAAATAGATATATTACAATCCTCTTAGCTACGATTCTGGATTCTTCCGAAAGATATTGCCCTTTTTTCCCTTCCGAGCTCTCTTCCATTTTTCATGTCTAGATGGATGGGATAGATGGGCCACCTCTCTAGAGTTTGAAGACTCAGCTCTTAGTTGTTGAAATTTTTCTTCCATCATTTGTTCTTCCAATAATTCATAACCTCCCTGAGATAAACTATGAGGGTATAAATTTTTAGATTGGATGTCCTAATGAGCTTTCATTGTTTTCTGTAATTTGAGAAAAAGAAATCATTAACAAAACATTAATAAAATCATTTATATAAGAAAGTTTATAAAAGTTTACACTACCCTTACAAGAAATGACTCTTTTCTTCTACTTTCAAAAAATTGTCTCCATGTGTCTTCATCTATAAAAGGATATATACGACGTGGATTGTCATGACTCATATGACCATAAATGAAATCAGATAAGAGGGATGATTTGAAATCCCTTCATCTCCTGGCAGCCAACGATAAGCATTTCTTCCTGACTCCTCCATTGTCAGGAATATCAAATTTCATATGATAAGGAAGAGGTTAAACATATTATATATAGTAGAAATATTAAAATAATAGTCAAAAAATGACAAAGGATCTTACCAAAATAATCTCCCACAATTGAGAGATTATCACTTTATCTACACTTCTCCAATCATCATACAGAATGCTTACATTGCTCTTAGCCTGAGTTGCAACAAAACTCTTAAAATATTTTGCATTCTGACATCTAGGAATATCATCATCATCAAACTCAATGACTATCCTCTGATCCTGCATACGGGCAAGTGATAATTTTGTTAAACGTGTGCACCCACGTTTACCAACCTTTGAACTCTTTGTCTTAATAAGAGAATGTGAATGTTCATCCCCAGAGGTATGACCAGTAATATTCTCATCTCCAGAATCATGTGGTTGATCAACTGAATGATCTTTCATTATCCTTCAAATCAAAAAAAAAACAAAAATCAGTTCACAAATATACAAATTAAAATATTTTAATACTACTGTATTCAGAAAATAGAAAAGTGTACTAAGTTACATAATAGTAAACATTGGTTAAATGGTAAGAATGTTAAACAATGGTAAAGATGGTCAAGATGGTCAAGATGGTCAAGATGGTAAACATGGTAAACTTCATAATCATGGTAATGTAATTGTCACTGAACAAAAATAAAAGACATATAATTCATGTAATGGTTATAAACATGATAATGTAAACTAAACAAACATAAAAGAAACAAAAACTTATACATATTTTGTTTTAAAACATGTTTTAATAAATAAAAAACTTACAATATCTAACATTTATGAAAAAAATAAATGTAAACAAGAAATTAACATTTTTTACCTGTAATTTTTGGAATGTACAAATGGATTCTTTTCCGAAATTCCTTCATCGTGATCGTTCCTTATGGAACAAACTATGTCTTCAACATGCGCATCATTATTTTCTGTTAATCATTCCATGGAAGTAGGGATCTCACATAAATCATCATCTTCATCAAGTTCATCCTCACCAACATATTATTTTTTCCGTTGTAAAACAACATCCCACTGCATATCTGATTGATCTACTACATAGAAAATTTTTTTTGCATATGTTTCCATTATAAAATAGTCAGTTGTGTCTTCTAATCTATTCAGATTAACAAGTGTCATTCCAAATTCAGCGTGTCTGGCACTATTGTTACCGATAAACCATTTACAGTTAAAAACAGGAACTTTAATTTTAAATTTATCAACCTCCCATATGTCTTCAATCACTCCATAATATGCACTTGATGTAGAAATTGGGTTTTTGTCCTTAGCACTCGAAAAATGCATTGCTTCTGCAAACTCCAATACACCACTATTCTGAACTGCAATTCTGTTGTCCTGAGCTTTTGTATGAAATGTATATCCATTAATGTCATAACCAAACCATGATATCACATTTAAACATGGACCACACACTATCAATTTTAATGTCTCCGATACATATGATCTACCAAGAAAAGTCTTTTTAATCCATGACAAAAAAAAATTTGTTGTTCTCATTCAAAATCCACAATTCTTTCTTCTTTGGATGACATTGTTTCAACTCATTAATATGAAATGTGATATACGGTTGAGCATCAGCTATGTTATTCGAGATTTATGATTCTAACTTCTTCATCTGTTTAGATGAAAATGATTTGACTTTTAAGCCATGAATCCCCTTTCCCTCATTATTCACTCATTCTTGGAGAGATGGAGGAAAACCTATGTGTTGCGCCGCAGCCAAGTAGCTCGTACAAAACTCTGCTACCTCCTAAGAAATATAATTTTCAACAATGGAGGCTTCAGGTCGTTATGGATTTTTAACATACACCTTTAATATTTTCATATAACTTTCAATAGGATACATCCAACGAAGATATATAGGTCCACAAAGACTTATTTCTCAAACCAGATGAATCATTAAATGCACCATTATATCAAAAAAATTGGAGGAAAATACATTTCCAATTGAAAATGTATAAAAATTGCATCCATTTCCAAAATGTTCAAGGAATTCACATCAGTCGCCTTGTTACAAATTGAATTGAAAAAATAACACAACTTCATTATAGTCTTTCTAACACGAATGGGAAATAATCCACGCAATTCAACTGGTTGAATTTGTTGCATCATGACATGAAAATCATGTGATTTCATACCTATCAACTTCAAGTCCTTCAATGAGAAAAAAAATATTTACATTACAAGAATAACCTTGAGGCACTTTGATATCATGAAGACACTGACAGAAGATAATTTTCTCCCTCTTCGATAATGTATGAAAAGCCGGGGAAAGAAATTTTCTTCTTCCTTTAGGAGTGGGAGATAACTCCAAATGTATTCCCATTGATAGTAAGTCTAATCTTGCATTCAACCCATCTTTTTTCTTTCCGTCAATATCTAACAATGTTACAATCAAAAAATCATAGATATTCATCTCCATGTGCATGAAATCAATATTATGTTTAACATCATGATACCTCTAATATGGTAGATAAAAAAATATTGACCTTTTCTTCCAAATATGTCTATCATTACCAGATTTCTGTGTCTTTCCCAATGTCACTTCAAGGTTTTTCACCCTCTCAAAATACAGATCAGGGGATAAAGGTTTTGGAGCAGTATCAAATTCTTGTGAGCCATTGAATGCCTTTTTTTGTCTTCTATAATGGTGATTCATAGGCAAAAAATTTCGATGACCCATGTACACTGTTTTCCTCCCATGATGCAATTGACAATATGACATCAGTTGTTCGCAAATTGGACATGCTTTATGCCCTTTAACACTGTATCCAGACAAATTTCCATACGTTGGGAAGTCATTAATAGTGAACAGAAGCACTTCATGCAGTTGAAAATATTCCATTTAATAAGAATCATACACCCTAATACCATCTTCCCATAACAGTTTCAAATCATCAATCAACGGTGACAAGTAAACATCAGTTTCATTGTCGGGTTGCTTTGTCCTAGAGATCATTATACTCAACATGACATATTTGTGCTTCGTACAAAATTCCGGAGAGAGGTTGTAAACTACCAATAAAATAGGCCATGAACTATGTGTGCTAATAAGGGTTCGGTATGGATTCATTCCATCTATGCACAACCCTAGTCTAAGATTTCTAATTTCATTTCAAAATGTAGAAAATTGCGCATCAATTTTCTTCCATTGTGGATAATCAGCTGGATGATGTATTTTTACATCACATACCCGCTCATCAGCATTCCATATTAATCTTTTTTCATCATGTTAATTAGCAAATAAACTTTTGAAACAATGAATTATAGGAAGATACCAAAATACCTTTGATGATAGCTCTGTAATCTCTACATCAGCCTGTGATTTTTCTTTCACCTTATACTGTGATGTCCCACATTTAGGACAATCTGACAAAAATTCTTATTCCTTCCTATATATAATGTAGTCATTCTGATAGGAATGTATTTTCTTATATCCCAATCCCATTGGGCATAATATTTCATGGCTTTGTAATGTGAATTTGTAAGATAATTATGTTTTGGAAGAATGTGTTTAATCAATTGTAGCAGCTCTATAAATCTTTTGTCACTCCATCCATGTTCTGCCTTCAGGTTAATCAATCTTAACACCGCCGACAAAACTATAAAATATGTACAACTAGGATATAATGGTTTTTCAACATCACCATATAGACTCGCAACTATCGGGTCTATCTCAATTTGTTCCGCTATAATATCGCGAAACATTTCTTCAATTCCATCGGAGTTACCATCTTGCGAGTCATCATCATCAGTGACATTCCGTCCAGTTTCACTATTCCAAATCCAAGGGCTGTAACTCGGATTAAAACCATGACAAATCAGATGATCTTTTATCTCTCTAATTTTCAACTTCTTCATATTCAAACATTTCAGGCATGGACAGAAAAAAATGTCACCACTTGGAACATTTTGTTTATCAAATTCCAAAAGGGCATCAACACCATCCTCAAATTCATTGCTCATTCGATGTACTATAATCCAACTTCAACTTATTATTACCTATAACAAATATGAAATATATATATTTTTATAAGATAAGACAAATATATTTTTATGTGAAAAAAATCTTAAATTGAATGTAAAACAATTTTTAAATATAAAAAAATCTATGGGTATTTAAAAAAAATATGCTTGAATAATATTTTTAAAACAAAATATAGTTAGATATAACAGTTTTAAATTCCATTAAATCAAATAAAACCATGGCGCCTACACGGTTGATAGAAAATTGGAGAAAATGGAGTAAATCTGAGAATCACCCCCCACCCCCCGGACATCCCCCCAAACCCTCTGGACAGACCCCAACCCCCTTGGACAGCACCCCACACCCACCCAGCCCCTTGGACCCCACCTGGACACCCCCCAACCCTCCGAACAGCCCCCACCCCTCCAGACAGCACCCCCACCCCTCTTGGACACCACCCCCACCACTACCCCTTGAACACCCCCTGGACACCCCCCCCCCAACCCTCTGGACAGCACCCCCCCCCCCCCCGTACAACCCCCAAAACCCTCTGGACAGGCCCCCACCCCCGTGGACAACCACTCACACCCACCCACCCACATGGACACCCCCCGAACACCCCACAACCCTCTGGACAGCCCCCCACCCCTAGACAGCCCCCACCCCTCTAGACTGAACCTCCCACCCCTCCTGGACACCACCCCCACCCCCACCCCCTTGGACAACCCCCCTAGACACCCCCAACCCTTTATACAGCCCCCACCCCCTGGACAGCCCCCCACCCCTCTTGACAGCACCACCACCCCTCCTGGACACCACCCCCACCCCCTACTCCCTTGGACACCCCACTGGACACCCCCCAACCCTTTGGATAGCCGCCCCATCCCCTAGATAGAACCTCACCCCTCCAGACAATGCCCCCCACCCCTCAGTAGAAGCCATTTTTATTTGGAATAATAAAACATAGTGATGCATCTAAGAGCCATATAGGTCAACGACCATTACATTATATGTCTAATAGATTCTCATATAAAAGAGGATAAACATAAGAAACAACAACTCATGAAATATTATTTTAGAATTCGTACATTTTATCAATAAACATTCTATGTAGTAATATAGTTTAATGAGATCATTACTTGTCAATGACAACAAAAATTTCCACAAATGTCGGGAATTCGCGAAACGAAAACAAACCAAATAGTTACAGTTGAGGCTTACGTGAATATTTCAAGTCGATCTAATTGATCTTGGGATGATAAATAAGATGATGATGGAAAAAAATATGTAAGAGGTTTCAAAATGGATGAATCTTAACTAGTTTAAACACAAAAATCACAAAACATAAATATAGACTATTCGGGAAGAAAAACGAACAAAATAAATTCATGGAAGGCATACTTGAGTGTTGCGAGTTGAGATGATAGATCCGAGGAGAGTAAATGTGATAAATGATGAAGGAAAAATGAGTTTAACGTAGCTATATCGACTAGCCGATTAGGATTTACGGCGCGAGAGAGACGAGCTGTCGGACTGTCGATCAAAAAATCGTAAATGACACTCCATGGGGCTTGTTAATTTTTGAAATGTTTTGTAACGTCGTTTATTTAATAACCGATGTTATAAACTATTTTTTTACATTTATAAAGTCAATTATTATAATAACTGATGTTATAAATGTATCACATACGGCTTTTTTTTAAGTCGGTTATAAAATAACCGACGTAAAAAATCCGTGTGTTGGTTTTTTACGTCGGTTATGGAATAACCGACGTAAAAAATACATTAGAAATCATAGTTTTTGATGTCGGTTATTATATAAACGACGTAAAAAACTTCTGCGGATTGATTTGTAACGTCGGTTATAAAATATCTAACGTCAAAAATGTCTCATAGGCCGCATTTATTAGGTCAGTTATTTTATAACTGACGTAAAAAACTCATCGATATCTCATTTTTTACGTCGGTTATAATATAACCGACGTAAAAACTTTTGCGGATTGTTTTGTTACGTCAGTTATAAAATAACCGATGTCAAAAGATCTCAGAAGCCACGTTTATTGCATCGGTTATCAAATAAAGGACATAAAAATACCTCGTTCTTTGGTTTTTTACGTCGGTTAATTTATAACCAACATAAAAAACGAACGTGCTCGATTTGTAATGTTGGTTATTAAAATAACCGACGTTAAAAATATACTCACTGAATTTTTTACGTCGGTTATAAAATAACGGATGTAAAAAACCATGTTTCATAGATTATCACTTCAGTTATATATAACCGACGTCAAAAATGATGACGTAAAAAAAATTTCTGCACTACTTAGTTTTTGTGCTAGTGGTTCGGGTTTATAGTAGTTCCTTGATGGTGATGTTTTATAGAGATGGATTAAGGGTAGTGTCCCTTTCCATAAGGGTTATTTGGAGGATTAATTTTGGGTTTTTAACATTGTTATAGTCGTGTTGAATTTTTCTATACTATTTAATTCAGATCTGAATTTCTTTTAAAGATTTTATGGTCTGAAAAATTCTTATTTGTTTTATTGGATCAAATTATTGTTTTCTGTTTATAAACTTGGTTAAATTGTTCCCAATTTTCAGTTTATGATACCCAGGAACTTGTTCCAGTCCATGGGGATTGGGAACACCTTTCGGGCCTTTTCATTGTCCAGGTTGGGTACCGGTTTTAGTGGCAACCAGATCTAGTTCGTGACATTGAATGTGAGAAAAATATACTAGTACTGTATAATGATTACAACTGTAAGGATATGGAGCAACATGCAATGATTTTCCCTGTAATAAAGGTAATTTTCCCTAGAATATTCCATTTGAGTATGAATGAGAAAATCTAATCACAATAAATAAATATGAAGTTCCAAAAAATGTTGTTATGGGTACATTAATCACAATTTCAAATTTATTTAAGGTTTTACTTGATTCGTGATCACTACACTCTTATATATTCCATTTTCTGTTTGAATATTATATACTTTTATTGCACCATAAGATGGTTTTTATCTATAATAAATCCTTGTGGAGGTATCACCATAAAAGGATGTTTTGGTTAGTTCCCATTATGACACATAAATGTGAACTATTTTTTGAATTTATTATTAAATCCATAATGAATTTTGATATAATCCATAGTATGAAATGAATATAAAAACATGAATGAAAATATAAATTTATATAAATTCAAATTAAAATTCATGATTAATATATAGAAATAAATATAATTAGAGTGGTGACAAAATATTTTGGTTAATTTTTAGATCAACCCAAACTATATCTTCTAAATTAAATTCTTTTAGAAGAAGATAATGCATAACCTATATTTCGAAAAGATAATATTCTTATTTGTAATTTACAGATTATACAAGAATAAATTTATGTATATTATTAGAAATTACCTCAACGTCCACTAGAGTATCTGGATGAATTTTAAATTGATTTAATCCATGTTGAATGATCTATATCAAATAATTCAAAAATACTTCCCACATTGTAATTAGTTGAATAAATGAAATAACTTGATGAGTACTCTAATAAGGGATTTATATGCCCTGCTATTTCCCATTGGGGTGCCCCAAGTATTTTCATTATCTATTATGATAATGATCAAGTGACTTATTCCTATAATTGAATAATAATTTCACTAACTTCACAAAGATTAATATTTTTTAGTGATTTGACTTCATTATATGTAGCTCTAATTACAAGTAAATATGGAATATATTCAGAAGACATAATTTTAAATGATGTATATACATTATGAGTTTATATTATTTCAATTTTTATTTACTAAACAATCTTCTATTTGTTTTGTGATATAACGCACCGAGTATTCGATGAATATCTTGATAATTAATTTTGGTATATATTGATTCAAACATAGTACACACAATGATATATGAGGACCATTAGATTAACTTGGGAATCGCGATTGACCCACATAGAAGAAAATAGCTATATTTTAAATTTAACATGTGTGAATTATGGATTTATAAAGATTCTTTTCATGGCCATACTATATTTAATGATATATTCTTGATTGATCCTATGAATAAAAAATAAATCCGTGTGTGGAGTACACAAACGAAAAAAATGACGTTTATAGTTTTACTGGTTTAGAATGTTACTACCGATGATTTGTTTAAAATATTATGTTATTTTATAACATATTAACCAATATTACACTTAATGGGTAATGTTCATATATGAAAAAAAATTGAATGGTTTTTTGAATAATTGATGAAGAGATTGTTTAATTCTCTGATCTTGAATCAACCATTGGGAAATGATGGATTTGGGATATATAGTGAGGTATAGAAGAAGGGACTTGGTTGTTTCCTTATCAATAATGATAATGTTATTTCTTAATCATCATGATTGATAAATTAGCTTTAACCAAACTATCAAAATCTTGATATTTAGTTGAAGTCCAAAATGTTTTCTATAATGATATGGAGAAATTATTCATATGCTAAAATATATGAAATATACACTTATAAAAAGATTTTCAAATACTTATTTTCATAGAAAACACTCAACCCGTGTAAATGTGTGTGGATCTAAATACATGTGGATTATTATTTCTAAATAAAATAACATCTAGGAAATCCAAACAAGGTATCAGATATAATGATCGGGAAAGATCATGGAGTCGGGATCAAAATGAGGATTTATTGGGATCGTATGTTCATTAATTTGGTAATAATGTATATAAGAATTATTAAAGTAGTGGAAACATAAATCCATTTTCAAATGATTTAAAAACCACCCGAATTAGAAAATATTTCTAAAAATTAACATAATGATAAAAATTTTCAAAATAAAATTTATCCCATGAATGATGGGAAATAGAAAACTTCATATATGAGGATGTAGTTTTGAACATTAGAAAGTGGATATGTATTCTGACTGTACTAGAGATAAAATTTAAATTATAATATAATCCTCCAAACAAAAATGTCTCTATACACCCTAGTATCACCAAGATGTAGATATATTTGATGGAACATTTTTGGTAGGATAATATGATGTGGTAAATTATTGATTAAGGGAAAAGATCTTTTTTATCAATAACTAGAGGCTGAGAGATACCATCATATGAATTTCATAAATCCTCTACCTACGCCACTATGGAAATGGGATAAAATTATTGTTCAATTTATCACTATATTTAAAAATATTCATAGAATGAATTAGAAAATGTTGGTAATTGTTGATCTCCTTACCGAATCTACACATTTTATTTTTATTGTATTATATTTTCCCTTATAAAACCATTCATTAATATATATTAATTAATTTATAATACTTCTTAAACAAATATTTTAATTGGGTTTGATAATTACAACTGATTTAGTTTTAAATTATCGAAAATTATTAAGAATGCTCTTGATACTGAGATTCATTTGAGAACCACTTATTATCTAATAATTTATGGGTGGTTTGATAGGAATTTTCCAACATTATATGTAATTTTTAATTCATTATTAGATTTCATTAAAGGTGTTTGGGATAAAATTTATTTATTGTATAGTTATCCTTTAAAATATCATTCATTCAATTTTTCAAATAGTGATATATGAATCAATTTATGGATATAAGTTTCTTACTCTACCATGTTGGGTTGATGTTAGTGAAAGAAATCTTATACGATGGTAACATGATTGGGAAAATATGATGAAGGTAAATAATATTGAAACCGATAACATATAAGTAAATTTTTTTTAAAAAAATCAATCATAACAATTAGATTAAGTCTTTTTAATTTCAAGTTGGAGATCATGTTTTCTTAAATTTATCTTCATTGATGTGTTTTATAAGGATTTGTAAGAAAAGAGAACTAATCCCCAATTACATCAAACATTTCAAATAATAGAATCAGTTTGATACATTACTTAATATTTTGAAATTCCAACAGGCCGTTATAAAGTACATAATTTTCCTCATTATAATTGTTAATGAAATTCATTCTAGACCCTACCCATGTACCCACATTTGATGAAATAGAATTAGAACCACATTTGTCAAACTATGAAGATTTTATCCATATTCTTGAATTGTAATATATAATATCATTATATAGTATATATTAAATTGGTTAGTATTAAAAGGATAAAATAAATTATGAAACAATTATGGATACACATTTGTAATAAAAATTTATTTCTTTATTTATTGATTGGAAATAAAAACTAAAATCATTTGAAAATAAAAAAAATCTTTTTTATAAATAACTTATTGGTATACAAAAAAAATATTTTTATCATAATAAATTAAATTGATCACTCTTTGTGAATAATTTTAATAAAAACTATATTATATATTAAATAAAACATATTAATATTCTTTTAATATATTAACTATGCATGGGATAAGAATAAATCCAATTTCACTGAAAAACATTTATAATTCTAAAAAGTGGATTATTTCAAATTTTGATAACTTTTTTTAAAAAATAATTTATGCCACTTATAGGTATTGAAGTTAGAAATATGGATTCCTTTGGTATCATACATTTAAAATTTCTTAAATAGATTCTATTTATTTTAAGGCATTATGAATAGGATACATGATAAAATTTATCACCATGGTAAAGGGAAAATCGTGTTAATATATGATAAAAAAGTGATTAGGTAAATATTGAAGTCCACCCATTTCAAACCTAGATATTACAACATATTTTTTATAAAAAATCATTACCCTACATTAAAACATCGATAACGATCATAAAGGATGTGTTCCTTTAGAAATATGGAAATATTTACAATTAGATCTTAGAATAACTAAATAATCCCTAAAATGTTCCTCATTACTCTAACCCATTGTATATATATCATACATATTACATTTATAAACAACCTAGAGAAATAAAAAGTTTAAAATGGTGATATCAAATGATCAGAAAGGTTATGCAAGGGAGATATGTATGCATAATATGAATATTATTGGCTGAGAACATGACATAAAATTTATTAACCATACCATTCATATCATAAATGATAATATTGAGTAATGGAATAAAGATAAAAAATTCATAAGATATTAATAATAAGGGAATAAAATAAAATGATCTGTAACCGCATAATATTGGAATAAGATATATTTTTGTGTGTACACATAAGTATAGAACAATAATTCTATAGTAGTCGGGGCTCAGTGCCAAGGCTGTCATTCTAGAATGTTTTCACTCATTAAACCTTTATAGTAAAAAAATGTTCACTCCCAATACCATCATAGCATAAAAATTCCAATACTAAACCTATTTCAATCCAAATTTATGTATTTTATATCTCTCAAGATATAAATCATTACTCAATTCATTGGATGGTGATGAATACAACATACTAAATATAATGAAATAAATATGTTTCTGTGAAAAAGTATCATAAAATATTCATAATATAAAAAACCCTGAAATGGAATGATTTATTTAAAAAATTCAAAATATCATAACCATGGAAAAGAGGAAACTGTCATAATCATTACATCATAGCAGAACTCATGATAAGATGAGGGTTTCGTTTGCATTTCCTCATACTATAACCCATGGAATATAAACAAGTGTCATAAACATCATGCCCTCATCATATTAAACAATTAATAAAAAGAATAATAATGGAACCCTTGGACCATATCCCATTTAAGAAAAAGGTAACATCAATATATTTAATCTTATTTGGAAAATTATTTTGAAAGATCAATTAAAAATTTATTCAGGAAAATATCTTTTCCACATTCAATAAAATATTTTAAATCACAAAAAAATTAATAAATTTATTTGAACCTAACCATGTTATATTATAAAATAATATTCAAGTAAATTATTAAACATGGTGGAAAATAATTTTGTTCTTGTTGTACACATTAAAACAATGACTCCATTGATTTTTTTTTGGTAATATCCAAATATGAATTTTATATGAATATTCCTTTATATTAATTTTTAAAAAATTGAAACATGGGTCAAAATTTATTTAATAAATTTATTGAAGAATTTTAAAATAATTTTTGGAATCCAATTTTCTATAAATTTTTTTTTATGAAACATTTTTTCTACCGAAGAGAAAAATTAAGGCTATTTTTCTTAAAAACATTATTTTGATCTCATGATTATATGAAGATAGAAAAATGTAGTAAAATTATTTATTATCATAAAATAACCAAAGGATAACAAAATCCATGAGTTTCTTGAGATATTGACCATAATATTTCATTACGCTAAGCATAATAATAAATAATCATTATAAAATTTTGATTGTAACCTAAAACTATTACCACTTCGATTGCATTGAATTGTCATAACCTTGATAGAATAATAGTAATGGAAACATAAAATATAATGCGTATAAATTACTTCTTTATATTAATTTTAAAAGGGTCTGTATATACACATTATCAAATTATATAGGTGCTTAACATAATACATGTCTCAAGAAAAGAAAATTGAGACACATAACCCTTACCATTAAACTCGATTTACTTCGTACACAATCAATAAACATGTTAAATAAATACATGTTATTATACATCTATTAAAGACAAAAAATTTATATATAAATTACCATATATTATTTCATTATTATATGTTATTACTATTTTATTTACAATTCTATGTTAATGTGATAGTTCGGGAAAAAACTACTTTGCTATTCATGTATGTTTTTATTTTTTATTTCTGGTACACTTACATTAATCATGGTAAAATAATCTATACAATTTTATCAATGATATAAATATCATATATATTCATTATATATGTTTTTAGAGTAATTCATATGATTTAGGTATAGAAAATGAAATACATTCTTTATGAATATGGTTGTTCGTACGTATGAATGAATGCTTTTTCAATTTTCTCAAAAGAATGAATAAAATAGACATGAAAATAATTTTACAATTAATGATTATGTTTTATTTAATATATATTAAAGAAATCATTAAACCAATCCATCTGATCATCTATGTAATAAGTGAATCTTTTGAATCACTTCACGATATGAAAGTCCCTTATGCAGACGAGCGATGTTATTGTATTCCCATAGAATGTAATGTCTATAAGTAAATGTTATATAATTATTAAATAATATCATAATATCATAAATATCAACGAAAAACATTAATTAAATTTTTATCTCTTGTCATAGAATGTGGTGACTGAAAATAATAACATTAGTTCATTTAGTGGTTGTCTTCCATGCAAAAAAATAATAATTTAATATACCATTTTATTGAAGAAAATATTTTCATTTGTCCTTCCCTTAATATAAAAAAATGCCACTATATTGAAGAAATTGATATTATTATATAATCAATCATTATTGATAATTTACGTATTTGATGGATGATATTCAATAAAACACTGTGATAAGGGTTTTAACTTTTATTTGGAAAAATTATTTTCATTTTCACTAAAAGGATTCTTACGATAGATTTATAAAAAAAATAATGATTCGAGGATTGGATGAATTAAGTAAGGAAGTGATTTCGATTGGGATTATATGAACTAAAGAGATATGGATTTGTGAATAGGATGGATAAGGGTGTTCTCTTATAAGTGAGTTCAATGCCACACATTTAATTAATGAAAATTAAATGTTTTTCCAATGTTTAATTTAAAATAAATCCCACATATGTGATGAGAATACAGTTTTAAAAAAATATTATATAATTTAAAAAAAATTATATAAAATCAAATATAAAAAAGAGTATAATGACTTGAATTGGATGAATAATATATAATTTTATTTAATGTATTTTAAAACGGATTATTTTTTAAAAAATATGAAATTTATAAATTAGTTACACAATAACGATGTTTTCATTATACCCAATATTATTCACTATTTACTAAAAATTAATCATTTGGAGAAATGAGAAAATATAACCTAACATTATTTTGATATGATGATTTATAAAATGAGTTTTTTCAAATATAATTGATTTTCTAAAATGGTAAAAAATGATAATTTTATTATTGTTGAAAGAAGAAATATTTTTCTAAAAAAATTCATTGTATATAATAACATGATCAAAAACTATTAATTTTATTTTTCAAAATATTTTTATTATAAAAAACCATTATATATAATATTAAAAAATTCTCCATTACTATTAATATCACTAATTTTAATGCTTATGTAATAACAGTCACTTTTAAATAATAATATTAATAATAAATCACACTTTGTTAAAACACAATATTGTGTGTAACAAAAGATATCAATTATAAGTAATTTATTCAAAAAAATATACAATAATTTATAAAATCTCAGAGTGTTAATTTATATACCTATTAATATATATTTCTCTTTCAAAATTCATTACTCTCAAAAAACAAATGAAGATACTTTTACCTCCTCAATTCCCCAAGTTCCCAACTATCTTCTTCATACTTGTTGTTTCAGCATAAAAATTGTACCATAGGAGTGGTCTTATCACAAAAAAACACTCTCTATATAACCTATAGTATTTAATGTATATTCCTCATAATATTAACCTTTCTCCATCAGAAAAACCTCTGAGTACACTACATAGTGAGGATCAGGTATGTACTTCCATACAAGAGATATATGGAACTCATCAAGAACATGAGAGAGGTTTGGTCAAAGAACCAAATAATAGGATACCATGAGAATATACTCTAGAAAATGAAGGTGCTATTATTATTTGATCATAGATTTCCCTTCATTATAAATCACATAACCTTCTTCCATAGTGATATTATTCGAAACACCTTGTTGCAAAAATCAAATTCTAGATCACATTATTGATTTTCATCATGACATTTCTGCCGACTATTAGATTTTATTATTCCTAATGAATAGATCTAACTATTTCAACAATTTATTTCGTTATCTCATATTATAATATCTTCCATTTCCAACTTCATTCCATCGCATTTTATCTCATCAATTTATTTCATATATGGATTCAAAGGATCTATTTGAATGTTCAGGAGACCATTTTTATATTATAAAAACTAAAATAGAGGAAGGTGTTGATATCAACCACCTTATAAATACATAAAACATGATATCATCATATACTATATTGTATTTCTTTTTTATTATAATAACCATCACTATAATGATGATATGTCGTTCTAAAACCTAATTATATATCCAGACCCTCTTAATACATCACTAGAACATAATGGTAATCATTAGATCCAAATCAAATACAATGGAATGTATAACTCCATGAACACTTTAGACTTCATATTTTTACTCTATCTAGATTATCAAGAGATAATTTTCTACAATATTGATGAATTTTGATTACTTATTATGTAAATTTACTATAACCTATATAACATTATTCATTTTATATTTTTTTGGGATTTTGATTAACAAATATGTAGTGAGTAATTTCATTTTCTATTATACTATAGTTAATGGATATAAGATCCAATTAGAATGTTTTCCCTCAACCTTAACTTTTTTACATATCAATAACAGATACACAAATTCTACAATATCTCCCATTATGTATTCCCACTCAAAATACTCTTTAAAATCATAATACATCATTATACATCAAATATGAATGGATAATGAATAACTATGAACATCAACTAACTAGTTAATCTTGAAATATAGTATGGAAAGAACAAATAAACATAAATTGTACATTATTATTCTTTTATTGTTATGGTTAATCTATGAAAAATTTCTAACAATCTATTGCAACTTTACATCTTCTTTAGGATCCTCTTTTATAATTAATTGGATAGATGGTCGAAAAATAAATTGTTAAGGATAAGATTGTTTCTACAACATATGGATTTTTGTATCCATAAATTTCAAATATATAAATAGTGGATAATTTTTTATCCTCATCATAGATAATCCATCATGATCCTTTCGACTCAAATCATCTACAACCTTGTTCATTTTCACATTATTGTAATTTATTGAGCAGTCATAATCATTAATCATCTCTATCCACATTCTATGGTGCATATTAAGAACAATTTTTGTGAATACATACATTCAACATTTCTTATAGGTAGATATAAAACACTTTTCTCTATAAATTTTATCTCATAAGATATTTAATGCAAAAAATACCACAGACAACTCCTAATCATGAGTTTTGTAATTTTTATCACGATTTTATAATTTTCATTATTAATAATCTATAATCACTTAATTATTGACAAGAATAATTACCAAACCCTTCTTTGATACACGACTATATATTACGACAACTTCTCTACTATAGGGTAATGTAAGAATGTGAGTGTTTAAAAATATCTTATTCATTTCCTTGAAATTTTCCTAGCAGTCATTTTCCTAGAGAAACATGGCTCCCTTTAAGTTTAAAATGATTATTGGATTTTATAGCCATGAGAATTTATCCAGAAAAACCTGTATAATATATAGATAAGCACCAAAAAAATAAATTTATCAATCATAATGTTTGGTCTCTAAAAACACTAAAAATAAACTTTTATGGGTTTATTAATATACCATATATTGAGATTATATTCTTCCAAATGAATCCTTTTGAAGATAAAATTCAATTTTTTTAAAAAATTTAAAATAGACTCTCTTTACATGGGGTCTTTAGTATAATTCTCATCTTTGTTTTATGTTAGTCCTTTCTCATTGAATAGATATAAATATCATCTATAAAGATGACCACAAATTGATATTTTTAATATCTAAAGACTATATACATTAAATTCATACAGATAGTGGGGGTATTAGTATGTCTGAATGGAATTAGTAAATATTAATGGTCTTCATATATTTTATAGAATGTTTTCTTGGTTAAATCCCCATTCCAGAAACTGAATTTTTTATATCAACAACTATGGTTAATATCAAAATTGTATTGAGATCTATATAATTAATAACATAGTTTATCAATATGTGGTAGGGGATACATGTTCTTGATCGTTATCTTGTTAAAATATTTATAATCAATATAGAGTCATATTGATCCATCATTTTTTTATAAAAAAAAGTTTCACCCGAATTTTAAACATTTTTCTGAATAAATCCATTTTTCACGATTCTCTTTTATTTTTTTTATTCATAAAACTCAATCTGGGATATTATATATAGAGTTTTCAAATTTTTTATACCATCTGGTATGAGTTCTATTAAAAACTAAACATCAATTATTTTATGGATAGCTTGGACGCTCATTCGAAAATACCTCAAAAAACACTTTAACAATAATCATATCATTGATGTTCAGCTTCTTCCCAACCATGTAAGTTATATGCCCCTCTTATAATGCAAACAAAAAACATAAAATGGATTTTATTTCATCAAATGATCATATTTATTACCACACTAATAAGAGAGCATATTTTGGTATCGTATATCTAATAAGGATTGCATTCCAAGTAAATTTATTTGGGGTGTATATATAAAAATATTATCCATTCCTACAATAACATAAAATCAAACCATTGTAAAATATAACAAGGTTTGTAGGAAGAACATTCTTATGAACTTTTACTGGAGATGAATAATATATTTTATACGCAATCATCATAAGATTAAGATATTTCCTAGATAATTATATATCTAATAATTTGGGAGGAAAATTTACACCCAAATAAAATTATTATGATATTAATGAATGGGTAGATCTATATTCAAAAAATAAATTCTTAGTTCTATAATGGGTAGTTTGTTTACCATTCACCATGTTTTATCTCACCCCTCATTAGAAATATTTATCGCTTGAGGTTTCACATTTTTTCTTATCTTAATAGGTTTTTGATGTAGATTATCATCATTAAACATTATATTTTGGAACTGAATAGCATAATTCACATACTCCATGAGTTTGAAACCCCAGAGTGTGGGAGGTTCATTTTGTAGATATTATTCACTATTTTTATAATTACCCAACATATTCCTATCACAATAGAATTCGATTTCATGATGACCTTCCATTCCACACCTAAAACTTTTATTAATTCCCTTTATCCAATTTTCTCTCAGTTTCATCCCACACAATGAGAATAATGAAAATATCATCTTCTTCCCATTTTTTTTAATTTCTATTTTAATTCCATTTTATTTTATTATCAAAATCATGATATTGATATGTAACTCCAAGTTCCATTTCCACTTGATAGAACATCTAATAATACCTTCATAGCTAAAAATGTCTATTTTTTATAACTCTCTATGTAGACTTAATTTAAATCCCCTGAATAATTGATCCAAATTAATTTCACATTTGATGATAAAACCAAAAGCATTCCTCGCAAGTGTCGTAAATTTTTTCTCATATGTACCAACAAATTCATCATTCTTATTATATAGATCAATGTATACATTATCTATTTTAGTATAAATAATATGATGAAAGTACTTATTAAAAAATATGTTCTTGAGCTCATCCCAACCAATGGATAATATATCATCATGATCCATTTTATTCTTGATGAGATCCCACCATTTATATTCTTCTCCATTCAAATGATAAAAAAAATATAATTATTTCATGTTTTGAACACAAGATAACATGAAATATATTTTCAGTGGTAATAAACCATTTCTCAAAATATATTGGATCAATGGATTCACTGAAATAAGTGTCATATTTCCTCATAAATTAATAAAAAGTGTGTTCATCCCTCATTCTATAATATGGATGTTTAGAATGATCAATTGATTGAGAAATTTGTGTGAACAAAGAAACACGATTGCACATTCTATCTACCAAAATTTCTGGATTCTTATGAGGATAATCATATCAATTTTTAAATATTTAAATATCAATAAGAATCTATCTGGCTTTATTAATTCACTAAAATAAAAATGAATTTTACAGGAAACTATAATCATAGTGGGGATCCACATAATCATGGGAAATCACTTAAATTATGTCTAAATCGTAAAATATTGCTTTTTAAATATAAATCCTTGGGTTTATACAAGGTCATTCATGTTCACTATTTATTTAAAGCCTTCAAGATTAATCTAAAAGATTATATTAATTTCTAATGCACAACCATTATGAGTTTCGAACAAGGTGTGCAGGAAGGCCCATTTGTGTACACTAGGTGATGATCGAGTCCTGATTAAGGTATTCTTTTAGATTTACTACCACTAGGTACATTTATATATATACACATCAACATAATGTTTCCATAATGGGATTTAGACTCTTCTAAACCACTCTATCTATCCTTTACCAACATTCCATTACATTTTCTTATATTATGACTCATCCTTAGACAAGTCCTTAGAGATATCATGAAATTTTTCTTAACCCAATTTTCAATGGTAAAATAATAATATACATTCATACCAGTAATAATAACCCTGAATTTTCTTACCTAGATATTAAATCATCTTTTGATGAACGTTTATCAAAATATATAATGTAGTATCTATGTATCATAAGTGTAAGGTTTCTTTGGTTTATTTAATGAATAGAAAACATTATAATATGTTTACTACATCATATACGATTTTATTTAATAGATATAACCCTTGTAAAACATATCATATATAATAAATATATTTATAAACTATGCAAGGGAAACATAAGAAAGGTTGAGATTAGAAGCATAGTAATGGTAACCAAGGGTTATGTGTAACCATAACATGGACATAATTATATGAGAATATGATATTAACTTTTTAAAATAATACCCTAATTATCAAATATCATAATATTTTGTCATGTCATTAGTATTGGATATTTATAATATAAGTATTAGAATGGAATTAAAGAACAAGATCCATGGGATCATAAGATTTTCATACGATTAGATTTGTGGTATATACATAGGCATAGAATGATATTTCATATTAGTCAACAATCACATACAATGATTTCATAATGGAATGGGTTCACCCACATGCCATAATAGTATTCAAGGATCACTACTAAGACAACTTAGTAAACTAGGTTTACCCCTTATTCGGTTCAATTATATCTCATAATATATAAATATTTGCCCAATTAAATGGAGTGAGATATAGGACCCACAAATAACACGGTTAAAATCAATCCTATGTGTTCCAAAATTTCATAAAACATTCATCACATCATAACACATGAAATGACATTGTTTTCATAAAAATTTCATTATATCATATCCCATGGAAAAGATACAGGTTTAATAATCTTTTTATCATTATATTAAATATAACTCAAGAAAATAATCATGTTTTATACTAATTTGCTTAGGGTATATCACCAGGAATAGTAATAGGGTTCAAATGCATAATTCCATAAGTAACCTAAACAATTTAGATAAATAATAATTATGATATCCTTTGATTATAAAACCAATAATTCAAATCTACCATCCAAAAATTCCACATTTTATAGAAATTTATTTTGAAATATCATTTAAAATATTTCATGATGAAGATATCTTATCCTATTTAAAAAACATTCTAAAACACAAAACCTTTTCAAAATCATGTCATTTTAAAATAAATTTCAAATATTACAAAGGAACCTTCATATAAATTATTTTTCACAATGGGGGATAATTTCATTCATTTTATACACATTAAAATAAATATTATATTCACATATTTGTTATAATCCAAATGGACATTATTTGGAAAATAACCTATAGAATTATTTAATTTTTTAAAAACAGCTAAAAATTGATAAAAAAAATTCTTTAAAAAATGACTATAATGTTTTTAAAAATATTCTTTTAGATGAAAAACTGTTTTTGACGAAACAAATAAATAAATATGATTTTGCTAACAAAAAATGTTTTGACCTGTTGAGTTTATAAAGAGAATATAACTAAGGGAAAAATATAATCTAATGAAATAACTAGAGTAGATTAAATATCAATAGTTTCTTAAGATATAGATTATAATATTTCATCATTTTAAGAATAATCATAAACAATCCCAATAAATATTTATATTGTAACATAAAACACTTAAAACTTTAGTAACATTGAACCATAATCCCAATTAATTAATAATAATAAATGAAATAAAAAATATCATGATAATAAATTAATTAATTACATTAATTATAAAATTGTTTTTATATAAAACTCAACAAATATGACATGTTTATAACATAACATATATCTCAAAGAAGGGGAATTGTGATAAAAATCATTGTCATTATGTCTCGACGTCCAAAGCACATCTTTAAATATATTTTATATACAATATATCTTTATTGAAAATATATATTTTAAATATAAATATATATATGTATAACTATATATTATTTTCTAATGACCTTTTATTACAATTTTATTAATAATTATATGTTAATTTTACATTTCATGTATCAACTGATTTTTTGCCGTGCATATTTGGAATTTTTATTCTTGGCCCAATTAATTTGATCATGGTTACATAATATCAATAATTCTATCCATGATTGAAATGTTATATATACTTATTTTATATGTTTTTATAGTAATCCATAATATTTGTTATTTGAAATAAAATTCATCATTCATGGCCATGGTAGGCCATACGTATTCACGAAAATTGTTTCCAATTTCATGATGGATTGATTGAAATATAGGTAAATATAATATTAGAATTCTATATTAATTTAAATTTTATTTTTATGAAATATTTTTTAAAATCCATCCTCAATACCCTCCATGTAAAGTGCGAAAGAATCACATTGCTTTGTAAGTTGGTATTTTATTGTACACCTGAGTGACGATATCGTATTCCCAAAAACAGAAAGTGTAAAACCCCATTTTTTTCTATAAATAAATTTAAATAAATTAAAGATTATATTATGTATATATTTATAAATAGCTTTTAAAAATAATTTATCCTCTTCTATGTTTTTAATTTCAAAAAATGGTCATCTACAATTGAATTTAATATGTTATTTGAAGTCTAATGGAACCAACTGGTTTTTTTTTCAATAGTAACAAAACCTTATGGATATTAAAATGAACCTAAGGAATAGTAAATTGGTTATTATATTATTTTCATAGCTCTTTAAGATAATGACATCTTGATTAATTTTTCAATGTGATATAAAAGAAGTTATTTTTTTAAAATTTTACATTTTTGAATTAAGTTTGATTTTATTTAAAATTTAATTTAATGATATTTATAAAATTATTTACAAAAAATGGACAGCAGTTTTAAATTTGAAACGTCCAAAAATGTTAAGCGAGAAATTTTGTGATTTTTTCTGAAGTTATTGAATTTTCAATGAGTAGTGAAATTCGATAAAATACGATATATTCAAATTATTAGTTAAATACAATGTTTATGACTTCATATGTGTTTCTATCCCACTTAGTTAGAAGTAAAATTCTATTATTACTATTTAGGGAAGCATTAATTTTTATTATTAATATTCATGAGCAAAAATGTTATAATAATTAATAAAATAATTTTAAATACTTCCTCTCCTCCATTATAAATACTACCATCATTTCTCTCTTCCTCCCACATCTTTAAACCATTGATACATACATACGTTATGCCTAATACTTCACACAATTCTCTTCCCCATGTCTACGATCTTATAGTCTCACCAAAATTCTAAAACCAAATGCCTTAAGAAGGATCTCAATGAGAAGCGATCAAGAGGTAAACATCCTCTTTTGTTTTATTTCATTTCTTTCACATTATGTTTTTTTAATTTTATTTGGCTTATGTTGGGATATTTCAATCCATATCCCCCATAATTTTCATATTATATAACAGTGATGAGATACCCTGTTTCTCTCATCAAACTATTTAATGAAATTTTAAGCGACCTCGTTAGGCTGCCGAATTTTCGTCATAGATTTCTCAATTTTTCTTTTATTTTGAGTTATTTTATTCTTTTTCCTTACCTTATCTTATTCAACAGGAATTAAAGCATCATAATATGGTATATCCATGATTTTTTATTTTTTATGTAAAATCACTCATCAATATTCTTCTCCTCCCCAACTTATTCAAGGAATTATAACCATTTTCCTTGATATATTGAATTTCCGACATCGTGGATGATGTGATTTAAATTTTCATTAATTTATTCTTTTCTGGTCATGATAAAAAATTTATGGTTGAACCTGGATATAATATATGTATTTTTTCCCATCCATGGTTAAGTAATTTTTTTGTACACTTGGTATTAATTTATAAAACAAAATGATGTTGTTATTATAAAAGAACCACTAACATGATCTAAAAAACATCATTAATGTTTTAACTTATGAATCATCCTCATGTAATAATTAAAATTGATAAATGGTATAACTGATGCTTATTTAAATATTTAAATAATACTCCATTCCAATTCTATATTTTTACTTCCAATCTACATGAACAACCATAATGTACCAATCAAGGAAATCATGTAAATAACTCAAAAAAACAACACAAGGAACAAAATACTTGCAATTAAAGGGTGAAATGATTTAATGAAGTGATCAAATAAGGTATTATAAAGATGGATATGTTTATTTAAGATATAAATAACACTCTTTTAACCATTATGTCGATGTTTTAAATCCATTTTAATTAAGACAGTCCCAAGGTAAGGAAATTCTTTACCAAATATTCACTCATTGGGTTAACCTTTTACATCGTTATTTATGAGGTATTAAATTTTTTTATCTAATTGGTTTTGTTAATATAATGTTTAATTGTGTGTATTAAATGTGTGTATACTTATTACATCCACTTTATCAAGCCTCAGTTTAATTGTATGATATTTCTATGGGGATTGTTCGTAAAAATTATCTTTTAAAATTCTATTTTACAACATTCCAAAGTAATATCTTTATGACATTATTCATGTTGTATGATTATTTTTTGGTTCTTGGGAATTTATTTTGATTAAGGTTGGTACCTATATCTACCTCCAATTCATTGGGTATGTGTTAGTTGTAGGTCATTCATATGGTTACTCCAAGTGTAACTTTGATGGTTACACAAATTGTAAGGTAGTCGTGAGGGTTAAAAATTATAAGGTACACAAGGGGTTTACAATATTGTGTAAGTAATTCCCCTAGATATAATTATTATTATGTTTATGTTATGATATATTTTTTCATTCTTTTGGATATCTCATTTTTTACAAAGTATGTATATATGAGTGACGAGTATGTATTTTGAATTTTTTTCATATGTTATAAGTATTCATGGACTAATGTGCTCTTTCCTTATTTTACATCCCTTACCAAGCTTCTGTGCTCATACCAATTTTTAAAAAAAAATCACAGGTCATAAGGATGTGTACGAAAAAGAAGGAATCCATGTTAAATGTTTAATGAATTTTCAATGAAATCGTGTTTTGAGATTTAATGTTTTATATTTTGAAAAAAATGGATATTGAATTTATGGTATCCACTCGTTTAAAATGTGTAATTTTATGAATGTGTTATGTACCTTTTCCCAAAATATATAAACATTAAAATATACTCAATGGGAAAGGAAGTGTTTTCTTGAATAATTTCAAAATTATGTAATGTAATAAAGTTGGGTCCTTATAGTAGGTATCAAAGGATTGTTTAGAAACTTTAGGGGTTATGATGATGTTATAAAAATACCATAAATTCTTTTTACTATATGATTAATTTATAATGGTGTAGCATTTAAAGACGACCATGTTGATTTTTTTAAGATATGTTTTTTCAGAATGGGTTTTCTTAGAAGAAATAAGGATTTAAAAGAGAAGAGACACCGAAAGAACAACATCCATATTAATATGTTACCCAGAATGGTAGGGATTGGAACCGAGCAGTTTGTGATAGCAATGGATCAGCTAACATTAGAAATAAATGGTGGTGGAATCCATGCAAGGTAATAACTTGAGGTACCACAATAGAGAATGACATTAGTGGGATATTTTATGAGATGAAACACTCCATTTTATCAATGGATCTTTTGCCCTAGTAGCGGTTAAACGATCAACTAATTCCCATGAAAATCTATTTGACGTTATGGGATGTTCAAACAATCAAAAGGTAAGTATTTACATTTATCATTTTGAAGGTGAAGCTGATTAGTGGTGGTCAATGTTAAATAATATTGGGGATAGAGAGGATATTGATTCCTTAGAGTGAGAAGAATTCAAAATTATTTTCCTTGAAAAATATTTTGCAAAGGTGGTGCGACAATGGATGGAGAAGAAATTCCTTGAATTGAATTAAACAGAAGAATATTCAATGGTTACGTATGAAGTGAACATCGCCCGAATGGTGAGGTATTATCCAAACATTTTTCTAGATCCTGATTGAAAAATCAACCGCTATTACTCAGGATTGATTCAAAGGTATCGAAATAGAATTGGCCTCCTTTGAATTCAAAGTGATAAAAAACTTGTCTGATAAGATGAAAGGGTAGAGATGAAGTTTTCTAAAAAACATGTGAACATTGAAAAAAAGATAATAATAGGACCATATTGAAAGTGATGTGTAATAATCAACTAAATAAATCATATAGTAATAAAATCTAGTTTCCAGTTTTGGACAATTATGGCAAGAAGCACCCTGGGGAATGTCTTAGAAATATTGGGATGTGTTTTAAAGGTGGTAAGTTTTGGAATATGGGACATGATTGTATTGAAAATGATCCCAAAACTAATTCAAATAAGCAAACTGTTATGTATTTTAATTGTGGTGAGATGAGTCATTAGGAAAATTCCCTCCCACAGAGAGATCCAAATGATGCAAAGAAGACAGACTATAAGAAAAAAGTAGTAGTGAGATATTTTGAGACTACATCAGCAGATGTTCGTCCATCCAATAAAGTGGTATCTATAACTCTATTTATTTTCCAAGATTTTCCTAATTTTTTGTCTGATATGGGGTCTATAAATTTATTAATTTCTGAAAAAATTTCTGGTAAATTAGAAATATCCCTTCAAAAAATGAGACCGGAACATGTTGTTAAAATTCCATGGGGAAATATTATATAAAAGAGGAATTATAGGAATAATTTTATTGTTTTATATGGAAATTATTTACCTGTAAACATTGTTTTTTTACCCATAGTCTTATTTGATGTTACTTTGGGAATGGATTGTCTTTCTGTTTATCATGGAAAGATAGACTATAGAAATAAATAAGTAGTTTTTTCAAATATAATTTCAATTTGTATAAAAAAAATAACCCATACAATTAAAAACATATCAAGAATCTGAAATACTATTAAAAGTTTGAAGATAAATTTATCTTGCTTATATTTTGGAAAAAAAATAACTGTTTTGATTAATTGTGTGCCTATGGTAAATGAATACTTTCATATTTTTTTGATGAGTTACCTACGGTAATGTGTTAATGAGAAATCAAATTCACAATTGTCTAAGATCATGATTATATGAAAATATAAAAACCCCCATATCATATGTCTCAAATAGAACTTATTGAATTGAAAAATCTATTATATGACTCACTTGATAAAATGCTTTATTTGTACTAGTATGTCACTATGGGGTGCTCCTATTTTATTCGTTAAAAAGAAAGATGGATCTATGATAATTTTCATTGATTATAGAGTTTTGAATAACATTACTGTTAAAAACATGTATCCTTTTCCTCATATTGATGACTTGTTTGATAATTTCCAAGGAGCTCAGTACTTTTTCATGACTGAATTGAGATTTGAATACCATCTACTGAAGGTGAAGGATGATTATATCCCAAAAACAACCTTTTGTACTAGATATGGGTGTTATGAATTTTCTGTTATGTTGTTTTGGTTAATTAATGCACTTGTTGTATTCATAAATATTATGAATAGATTATTTCATGATTTCATGGATATTCTTGTGGTTGTTTTTATATATGGAATTCTTGTATTTTCTAAAAATATATAGGATCAGGAAAAACATCTAGGGTTGTCTTAAAAACTATAAAAGAAAAGAAAATGTATGGTAAATTCATAAAGTTTTATTTTTGGTTGAAATAGATTTTTTTATTGGGAATATTGTAAATTTGGATGGAATAACAGTTCATCCTACCAAAAAAGGTGGTTGATGAATGGACAAGACTATTAAATGTTACAGATATTCGTAGTTTTCCTAGATTAAGAGGTTATTAATAATATTCTATTAATAACTTTTCATGGTCATCTAGCCTAATAAATAAGTTAACAAAAAAAGGGGTTAAATTTTTTTGGATAGAAGAATGTGATGCTTTATTTCAGGAACTGATGAATGGAATGTTAAATGCTATAGTTTTGGCCTTACCTTACTGAAATTGTGAGTTTTTCATCTAAAATGGTGCTTCATTAAAGGTAATTGGTTGATTTTTGATGTAGAATGATCGGGTAATTTCTTATGCTTAGAGATGAATTAAATTATCCAGAACATGATTTAGAATTGGTAGCTGAGATTTTTTCTTTGAATGTTTGGATGCATAAATTACACAATGCCAAATGTAATATATATATTGACTATAAAAGTTTGATATATATTCTCACTCAAAAAGAATAAAACATGAGGCAGAGATGATGGAATGAACTAATAAAAATTATTATTACATGATGAATTACCATCTAGGAAAATAAAAAAAGTGTTAGATGCCTTGATTCGAAAGAATAATGCATCATTAACCATATTACATTTTGAAAGTGATCCCTTTATTAAGGATTTGATTAATTTAGTCTTAGATTTTGTTGGTGCCTGGAATACATCATTTTTCTCTTAGTTTTCAGTACAGTTATCATTATGAAACAGAATTATGAAAGCACAGAAGGAAGACTGTGGGCTACAGAAAAAAGTTATAATTGTTGAAATGGGTGAGTTGATTGAATTTAATCATGATAAATATTGGTTTTTATGATTTGGAAGAAGGTTTTGTGTGCCCTGTGATTCCCATTTGAAAAAAGAATTGTTGTGTGAATCTCATAGTTCTCTATTTTTAGTTCATCCTGGATGTAATAAGATGTACAAAGACCTTAGGAAGTATAATAGGTGGGGTGGAATGAAAATAGATATTTCTGATTTTACGATGAAATGTTTGACATGTCAATATGTTAATGTAGAGCAGTAGTTACTAGAGGGGATGCTTCAGCCTTTTCCAGTGGCAGAGTGGAAATGGTATAATGTATCCATGGACATTGTGGTGGGACTACCAAATATTTCTCGATGACATAATGCAATTTGGGTTTTTTTATCACGTGAAAAGATCTCTGAATTTTCATTCTATTCGAGAAACAATTCCATTGGATCAGCTTTCTCAATTATACCTCATAGAGATTATTATGCTACATGGAGTACCTCTTTCCATTTTATCTGACCTGGATCCAAGGTTCTCTCCTAAATTTTGTAAGGGACCTCAAATGTCGTTGGGCACAAAATTAAATTTCAGTACAATATTTCATCCTCAGTCAGATGGGTAGATAGAATAAACGATTCAGACTTTTGAGGATATACCTCGACCTTGTTCAGTGTACCAGAGAAGTTGAGATCAACAGATGTTTTTGTTGTTTTTTCTTATAATAACAGTTTTCATTTCAGTATACTTATGGAACCTTTAGAGGCTTTGTATGGGAAGCAGTGTCGGACTCCAGCATTTTGGGAAGAATTCGGTAAAACAAGTTTTATGAGGCTATAATTTGTAGAAGAAGTGGATAAGAAAGTGAGTATGATCCAACAGCACATGAGGACAACTCAGAGCAGGCAGAAAATTTATGCAGATAATAGAAAGTAATACTTCTATTTCAATGTAGGTAACCATGTTTTCCTTAAAATCTCTTATTGGAAATGTGTGATGCATTTCGGTAAGAATGGGATGCTAAGTCTGTGGTTCATTTGTCCTTTTAAAATTTTATAAAATGTTGGAAGAGTTTCATAAATAGTAGCATTTCCTCCATGTTTGTCTTAGGTGCACAATTTTTTTCATGTTTTGATGTTGTGGATGTATGTGTCACGACCCGCCCTCGGGGCCCGTGTCATGACTACCCCAAGCCCGCCTTCATAGGCCAGGGGCTGGCAACTAGCACCAAGGCGTAAATCTCGATAAACAGGGAAGGCATTTCCTTTATAAAGTAAACAAGAACCACAGAGTAAACAAGCGGAAAAGTAAACACTAATAAAAAACTGTAACAAGCTGTTCTGAAAGTAAAAGAGGCCGGAAATACAAGCCCAACTGTAAAGTACAACTGAAAGGGGAAAACAGAAACTGAAAAGAAAAGTCGCGGCGCCGAGCCGTCTTCTGGAATTCCCACCTGAAGGGTGGGTACAGATGGACTCCACTGCTCCTCGGGTCCTCCTGACTGCTCCAAGTACGTCCTACCCAGTGGTCCACCTCTAGGTACCATCCTGCTCCACAAGCCTCCACCACAATCAGCGCTGTCCGTTGTCTGCAACCAACACAACGTAGTGCGGGCATAGCCCGTGCAGGGGTGAGTATAAGCTACTCAGTAGGGACCCCGAGACCCCTGAAGGTCTCCCGAAATCCACAAGGAAAGATACAATCACGAAGTAACAACTGACACTGCTTAGGTATATGTCTATACATATACCTAAGTCATCAATTCCCATTCGGCTCCAACATCTGAGCCCAAGCACAACCCAGTCCACATAGGAAAGTAAAACGTAAACCCACACAGGATAACACAACACAAACCATGAAGGAGAGTAAAGGTAAATCCACATAGGATAGCTCAACACAATCCACAAAGGAGTGTAAATAGTAAATCCACACAGGATAGCTCAACACAATCCACAAAGGAGAGTAACACACGATTCATCTCACACAGGTATACTTCTTGTATGACGATAAAGATGATCACTGATCCATCTAAGTCATCGGACCCACAAAGGATCGAAAGGTACTAACCCCCGCAAAGACCCACACAGCATCGGGCCCACACAGGACCTGTAGGCGCCGGCTCACATAGAACCGCTGAGCGCTGACCCACACAGGATCAGATCCACACAGGATCTGTAGCACTGATCCACGTAGGATTGCTGAGTGTAGTAGTCGTCGCAGCCCACTGAGTATCTCTCCACAGTTGTCATCGCGGTCCATTGAGGATCTCTGCACAGTCGTCGTCGCAGTCACAGTGGCAGTTGCAGCCAGCTCTAGGGTTCCCGCACACAGCAAGCTTGTTCGGGAGGGTTCGCTCCACGAGCCGAGAGGCTGACACATCAACTGACACAAAGTCCGAAATTTATGTATCCAAAAGTTCCGTATCGTCAACAGGAACTCAACGTCGCAGACGGCACGTCAATCGGACGCCCGGTCTGAGAGTTATTGGCTTTTTCGTCCTAGGGGCCCGGTTGGTTTTTAAGGAAAAACCAACCAGACCATATTCCACCTGCATCAAAACCTCGGGTGGAGTAAGCCAAAAGATCCATCTCACTTAGAGGAAAACAACAAAGTCGACGGCACGTCAATCGGATGTCTGGAGATCGTGATATGAGTGTTTCTACTCCGAGGGCCCGGGTGGTTTCATGTACGAACCAACCCGGCCGAACCCAAAGTATTCCGAAACCTTGAGTGTAGTATACTGAAACGACCGTCTCATTCCAAGGATCGTGTTTCCGCTGACGGCACGTCATTTGGTGTTCTGTACCTCATGTTATGAGCGAATGACCGAAAACATCCGGAGACGGGGGGTCTGGACCCGGGCCGACCCGGTCCGGTCGGGCCAGGGCATGGCCCGGCCGGTCGGACCGGCCCGGCTCAGCTCGGCCGAGTGGCCGAGCGAGGGTGCCGCGGGGCGCTGCCCCCGCGGGAAGATGGTGTCGCGGCCCCGCGTGGGGCCGCACTGGAATCAACGGACGCGGCAAAGGTCGCATCCCATGCATGTGAGCCGGACCCGCGCGGTCGCGGGTCCACTGGACACCGCCGCCGTGGCTTCAGTCGCGGCGGCCTTATCCGGCGGCGCGCCGGCGCGCCGCCGCCTCCAGCCGCCGGAGGCTTCCGCGTGCCACCCGAGTTCCTCCGGTGGTCCGTTTTTCTTCCCGTCTGCACCGGTGCTCCTCCCGGGTCCCGTTCTTCACTGCGGAATCCTCAAATCGCCCTTGAGTAACATTTTTTCGTCGCCCGCCAAATCCGCACAACAACGAAGAACTACGGAGGGTTGTCGGGTCGTGTTCGTTCGGCCCGCACCCTCCGCGTTAGGCGATAACAATCGGGAAGAAATAATCAACATATCAAACAACAATTTTAATAAATTAAAATTGTTCTTATGAAACCGGGTTCTTTATTTTAAAAGAAATGATCACGATAATATAAATCATTTAAATAATACCCCTACCTCGTCAAGTGTCGCATGTGCGTTCTTCGCGGAATTGATCGCCGCGGAAGAAGGCGATCGTCGCGTCGCGGAAGGCGTCGCGTTGTCGTGGAAGGGCGTCGCGTCGTCGCTGAATACGGTGCGCGTCGACGAACTCTGAGGTTCAAGAACATATAGATTTAATTAATAATAATTAAATCCATATTGTTGTTTTAATCCACAAGGAAATTTAAAGAACCGCAATCTCTCATCTCAACAGATGATCAGAGATTTTGTTTCGGATTAAGGAACATCGCCGAAGAACGTCGCGGGAGAGGAAACGTTGGCGTCACAGCACACGGTGTCGCATCGTCGATTTCCGCGGGTTCATATTTCTTCGTCGGAGGCTGGCTTTCTTTGCTTTCTTCGCATTCTTCGCATTCTTCGTGAAGGAGGATGAAGAATTCTTGGTTTCTATCAAATCCTCTCAACGAACATTTTTCCAGAAGTCGTGCGTCGGTCTTATTTTATTATTACACCAACGGATTGAAAATAGGTTAAGATAAAATTAAATTAATTCATATAATTAATTTAACGAAGTTAACCGCCCAATTAAATGGTGCGTTAAGAATTTAAGAAAACGCGTCAGTTGACTTTCATAGTGACGGGTTTTCGCGGATGCGTTACTTAGCGGAAAAGAAACGGTGGGGCTCATTCGGGCCCCACCTCACAAATATCCTACCAAGGGGGTAGGATATTTTTGGATAGCACCCTATCTGTATCAACTCCGCTTAAGCAGCTTTAAGTGGCTTTCAAATGGATTTCAAGTGGCTTTAATTGAAATTAAAATAAATTTTGTCATACAATTTATTTTATTTCCTAACTTTAAGCCCAAAAATTAAAAACCACACCCGAGCAAACGCAACTCTGGAAGAGGCGTTTCTAATCAAATATCGGCTCTGCGATTCCATCGGTGCCCTCAGAATTCGATTCCGGGCACCGGTTCAAAAGTTAGAAAAACCCGCTCATCTGTTCACTGAACGTACCCGAGCCAAACTTCGGAAAATGATTCTGGGCACACCGGCCCTCGGAATCAGGTGCCGTCAAAAAATTCGTTCTTGTAAAATTCCAAACAAAATTAAGAAAAAAAATCCTTGAAATTTACGGGTCTTTACATTACTCCCACCTCTGGGCTTTACATCCCCGTAAAGATACATCATAAACTAAGGAAACAAATGTGGGTACTGAGCACGCATCTGAGCCTCCCGCTCCCAAGTGCTCTCCTGGAGGTTCTCGTGCTGCCATCTGATGCGCATTAGAGTAATCGATCATCCACATAGGACCCGCTCTTGTCGATCCTCGATCTCCACTGGGACCTCTGCAAAATTCACCCCATCATCCACATCTAGCTCCACATGGTCAATGATGTGCGTCGGGTCATGCACGTATCTCCTCAGCTGAGATACGTGGAATACGTCATGCACCCGGTGCAACTGAGGTGGTAGAGACAGATGATATGCCACCTCACCAATCCTGCTGAGGACCCGAAAGGGTCCGATGAAGCGTGGAGACAACTTGTCACCTCGGCCAAATCTCCGTAATCCATGTCGAGGTGAGACACGCAAGAAGACGTGGTCGCCATCCTCGAACTCTAGTGGACTCCGCCTCCTATCAGCATAAGACTTCTGCTGGCTCTGAGTTGTCCTCATCTGCTCCTGGATGACCTGGACCTTCTCTGTCATGGCCCGGACCATCTCTGGTCCCACGAGTACTGACTCCCCAGCGTCTATCCAGCACAAAGGAGATATATAAGGTCTGCCATACAACGCCTCATATGGCGCCATCCGGATGGTGGAGTGGTATCTGTTGTTGTATGCAAACTCCACCAAGGGTAGGTGGCCCTCCCAGATACGACCAAAGTCGAGGACACATGCGCGGAGCATGTCCTCGAGCGTCTGAATGGTCCTCTCCGTCTGACCATCCGTCTGAGGGTGAAAGGCGGTGCTGAGACGTAGCTGCGTCCTGAACGTCTCCTGCAACCCCTTCCAAAGCCAAAAAGTAAAGCGAGCATCTCGATCGGAGACGATAGATGATGGTACACCGTGAAGCCGTACAATCTCCTGGTCGTAGAGACGCCCCAAGCTCTCCACTGAGCCCTTCTCTCTGATGGGTAATAATTGTGCCGACTTGGTGAGTCGGTCAACAATCACCCAAATGGAGTCGTGACCTCTGGAAGTGCGTGCAAGTCCAGTCACTAAGTCCATAGATATCCTGTCCCACTTCCACTCCGAGACCTCCAAGAGCTGTACCAAGCCTGCTGGTACCTGATGCTCTGCCTTCACCTACTGACAGGTGAGGCATCGAGAAACGAACTCTGCTACAACCTTCTTCATGCCCGGTCACCAGTGCTATCATCCGAGGTCCTGGTACATCTTCTCCACTCCAGGATGTACCACAAAAGTAGAAGTGTGAAACTCTCTTAGCACCTCCTCCCGTAAATCAATTGGTACCATGGTACGTCTTCTGAAAAGGACGTCGTGCTCTGCTCCAAGGGAGAAACCATCAGGTGCCTGTCCTGAGGATATCTGTGCACGCTGCCTCTCGCAGTCAGCATCCCCAGGTTGTGCATCTCTGACCTGCTGTAGAAGTGGAGGAGAGACTATGAGATACTGAAGGAAGGTTGCTCCGTCCCTATCCACGAAGTATATTTGCATGGCGGCTAGCTACTCTGTTGCCTCCTCAAGTAGCTGAATGCCCATCCTCCTGCTGAGTGCATCAGCTACTACGTTCCCCTTCCCAGGGGTATAGACTATCTCAAAGTCATAGTCCTAGAGGAACCCGAGCCATCGCCGCTGTCTCAGGTTCAGGTCCTTCTGAGAGAAGATGTACCTGAGACTCTGGTGGTCAGAAAAGACTGTAAAGCGCTCGCCCATCAGATAGTGTCGTCATGTCTTCAGTGCGAAGACCACTGCTGCTAACTCCAGGTCATGTGTGGCGTATTTCTACTCATGCGGCCTCAACTGACGTGATCCATAGGCAAACACGGCCCGCTCCTGCATCAGGACACACCCGAGTCTGTTCCCTGATGCATCGCATTATACTACATATCCACCTCCCTCCTCAGGGAACCTCAAGATAGGTGCACTGGTCAATCTCTGTCTCAGCTCTTGAAAGCTCGTTTGACATCTGTCTGACCACACAAATGGTTTCCCCTTCTTCATCAAAGCTGAGAGTGGAGCCGCAACTCTGGAGAAGTCTGTCACAAATCTCCGATAGTATCCAGCTAGTCCCAAGAAACTTCGTACCTCCATCACGCTCTTGGGTGGCTCCCAAGCTAGCACTGCTTCGATCTTCACGGGATCCACCGCAACTCCTGCCTCAGAAATGATGTTCCCCAAGAAGTGGACCCCACGTAACCAGAACTGGCACTTCTAGAGCTTTCCATAATGTAGAGACCTGTATCTTGACGTACATGGACATTACATTACTTTTGCGGAATACTTAGTACATTACAAAAACACACACACAAGGACCGTAATAGTTTAGTGTCTTTGGAAACTCAGAACGTAATCTTCTAATCGTGGTGAAAGATCTTCAACATCTCCTATAAAGATCTTCCCTTTTATTTAGCTAAAACCTTTCTTTATATCCTGGGGAAAAGAAAACATAAAAGGGTGAGCTCAAATGCTCAGTAAGGGTAAACAAAAGAAATATCAATCACATCGTATTCATAAGAACATAACATTTTGGAAATCTTAACCTGCAAAAGAGAGCATAATTTCATAACATGGGATAAATCATGGCAGTGAAATGTAATCACAATAATCATAACTTAAAACATGAAACTTTGTGGCATTCACACATAATCATAGAGAATCATTTCTTGTTAGTCATGACTCATTGCCAAGACTATATTAGTGGACAAAGTCCCTTTCTGAATCGAGTAACCCTCGTTTCAGTCCTGTTTCACTGAACCGGTATAACCTACCGTTCCAGCCCTGTCTATCTCATGAGATATAAAATCTTTACCCAATGCATTGGAGGGAGATATAGGTCCCACCCATCTTATAATGAATCCTTTCTTATGTGTGCCACATAATCATAAAACATACATCATCGCATAACACATGTAACAAAAATGGGATTCTTGAAACATCATGACATCATAAATCAATTCATATAAGATAAAGGAATTCAGAAACATAATTCCATCACAACATAGTCAAATCAATGTAAAAATATGGATAGAAACAGAACCCTTTATTATCATAGATGGAAAATAATTTTGATAAAACACTTGAATTGAATTCTTGAGGAAAATACCCTTTCTTCTTCAAAATCAATTTCTTTTCACGAAACATCATGCAATTTTAAAAGAAAGAGATTTTATTGAAAATAGTCATGAAATCTTTTAGAGGAAGCTTCATGAAAATAAGGCTTTATAAAACAGTATAAATCCGTTCGTTCCGTATAAGTTAAAAAAAACATTCTTCGTACTTTTGTCGGAAAAGTCAAAAAGTACCTCGTATGACAAAAGATTCCTTTCATAGATATTACTAAAAACTCACCGAAGTGTAAAAATGGATTTAAACAATTGTAGGTGGGTGGAAATAATATTACATATTGATGAAACATGGAGGCGGATGATAAAATACACCCCAGTAAATACTTATGAATAAATAATCTCGGATAAAAATGAGATTGTGATATTTCCCTTACCTTAGGTCCGACTTGCTTTGTAAGTGTCCGAACCTCCTGTATAATGATTTAAATGATGTTATTGACTTATTACAAAATCATATTCATTGTTATGATATCATATATGGTTCACTTATGACATTATATTACCCGTTCTTTTGTAAATTCCATGTTAAAGAAGCGTTTTGGGTAAAATCGTTTCATTTATCGTAGGTGTTTTGACTTGTTGTTCTTGACATCATTATTACATATATCATGATTTACTTACTTCCAGAATATAAAATATGATTTATATATCATATATATTCAGTATATATATATATAATAGGTAGATAAATAAAATGAAAAACACCGTTCAGGGAGACGGTAGTCCGTACGTACGCATGAACGCTGTTTTCCTTTCTTTATTGTCTTGAAATGGAAGTAGATGACATACATATGTACATATATACATAAATCCAGTAGCTTTATAATTTAATATATTTCATTATTATTTCTTATATATACTTTATAATCATTCTTAAATGGTTAACATGGAGAATGAATCTCATCGCGTCGTGGAGACGGTAGTCCGTACGTACGCACGAGCGATGATATCATTTCTATAAATATTGAATTGAATTGGAGTGGATTATACAATATATCAGAATCAATATGATGTTGTAATAAGAATGTATAGTTATTCTTTACACCATTATACCCATCCATGTAAGGTGGTGGTGGAAAATAGATTACACCACGGCGTGGAGACGGTATTCCGTACGTACGCACGCGCGGTGATTTCTTTTTCCGTAGGATGGATAGATGGTGAAATAGGGTTTTTTCATACTTATAATAACATATCAGTATATGAGTGATACTGATTTTATTACTTCATAATGAAACAACCTAAGAAGAAGAAGTGGAAGAAGAAATAAAGATGAAAGAATTGGTAACGGTAATTACCTCTTCTTTGAAGCACCTTTTGGAGACCTCCTCTTAGGGAACTAAAATTGGTCTTCGAGGAAGACCAGAACCACTAGGATGTTTCTAGGGAAGTGGAGAAGATATTTTGACAGAGTTTGGCCGAGCTTGAGTGCTCAAATTGGTGTGAGGAGGAGGGGGAGGAGGTGTCCTTTTATAAGGGAGGAGAGGGGCACCTTAGGAATACCTCAAAATATTATTTTATATTAATGTCAAAATCGGTTTATAATGGTTCCAAAGGGTCTTATTTCGAAGCTAAAGTGGGGTTGGGTCGAAATCCTATCAACCAATAAGATTTAGACATGTTTAGGGTATTATTTTTACCTTATCAATTAGATTTAACTCTAAGTTAAATAATTTAACTTTTACCGTGTCTTTTTGTTTTCTTTCACTATATGGTTAATACACTTACTATAAAATGCCAAACGAACCCTCAAATTGTTTATTATTAATATATATATCCTTATCTAAGTCATTTGGCCGAACCTTAGATTTTTAGGAATAAAATTACAATTAATAATATAATATTTGATTTAAAAACTATTTTCTGTCAATTTTGACACTATTTGATATATGATTTTTTTGAAAGTCATAACAGAATTATATGTTCGAACCAAGTTGATTAAATCAACACTAATATATCATAGTAACCTAGAAATTTAGTGGAATTCATAAAACGTCTCAAATTATATTTCGTTTGGTGTTTATAACATCAATTATGTCAATATTTCATTAATAAGATAATTACTGTATCATCTTTGTGTCATAAATAAATTAAATTATTTGATGTCTAAAAATTAAAAATAAAATACCATCATGTAGGAAATATTTTTATCTTTCTAATGAATATTTACAATCGAATTTATCTTATGTATAACCCCATATTAAAAATGATTTACTTATTAAACTTTGATTTTAACTATTTTAACCCTTCTTTAAATAAATTAATAATAAATGTCCTAATCTAATCCAAGTGGGCCTAAATGGTCATATTTTATTCCTAAGTTTGTTTTTGGTCGAATTACACTTGTCCAATAGAATTAGGACATGTTTGGGGGTAATATTAATATCATATTTACCCTTAGTTACCCTATTTACTATGAACCGCGGTAAAAAAGGTAAAAAGTTACTGTTCACCAAAAAATTATTTTTATCTCATTGAATCACATTTTACTTACTGACATCAACCGTGTCTGTCGGATTTTTGAAATTCCATTCACAGAAGCGGTAAAATTAAGTTTTATGCAAAATTCAGTTTTTAACCTACCACTTAGTGGTTTTACTATTCATCAAAAATTGAAAGTTTTCAGAAAAATACCAAAATTTCACCCTAGGCTAATTTCGATATTCTGAGTCCAAAAATGAAGTCCATTTTGAAAAATAAAATTTATAAAATTTCAAAAAGTGGTTATTACTATTCATAACGGCTAGTTTTAACAATATTTTAATAGCATATCGTTGTTTAGTGAAACTCGGTATTGCGTATTACACACGCTATCGAGGAAGGTCGCGATTGCGTGTAATGCAAGGCAAGTCAAGGATGCGTATTGTGCAAGCTCCTTTTGGTGTAGCGTACAACACAAGACATTAATAAAATTAAAAAGAATAGTTTTCATAAATCTCGGGCTGTTACATTCTACCCCCCTTAAAATGAATTTCGCCCTCGAAATTCGTCGGGGTTATAAATAGTTTACTATTCGAAAGTTTCTTTAATAGAAACCCACATCGTAAAAAGGAATACCAAAACCAATCTTTAAAAACAAAAGTATGAAACGTAACGGTTACCCAAATAAACCAATCACTGGGTTTCCACATAGGTGAAAATATGGATATGGAAGAGAAATCTAACCATCATGTTCTGATGGAGAGTGGTAGAGAACATGGCTATGGAAAAGCCAGTAATCACAAATCCATAGATTTGTGATGATATAAGGTACCATCTGATTCATCAGGTATAAGATCACTAGGACAACATTTTTGGTTTTCAAGATCATTTCCCTAAAGTTGAAAATTTGAATTAGAATAAATACTTACTTTATTTTGGTACAATCTCACTGTTGTTCGTGCCTTGAACAATTTCCACTTCATCTCTTAAATAAATGAAGTTGAATTTGTTATTCATGAAGTGTTAGCAGATCATGTGATAGAACGATGGGTCATTCCATCTGTCTCAAACAAAAGGTTAGCAAAAATTATATACATAAGTCAATCTATAGTGAGATTAATCATATATGGTTCCTAAAATGGACTTATACCTCATATATCATACTGCTTAATATAATAAAACTAGTTTCTACTAAACAGGGACTTCCTGTAGGCCAGTGGTATGCGATAAAGGCCAGTCGCACTTTGGTTGTGGGTTCGATTCCCACAGCCTTGTCCGACGCGATGGGCTGTCGCCCGTCCTGCAGGTTGTCCTTTTTCTAAAACTATATTACTATAACATCCCATCAATAATATCGAGAAAACTTCTATCCTTAAACAATACTAACTTATGTCCAACATAATCCATTCCAATCTTTAAGCTTATCCATAATACTGCATTCCACTCTCATAACATAGTGAAAACAATTACCAGAGATTTAACACCATCGTCGATCCCCATATATCATAAGATATGTTTTGTTGGTCACATTCTAAACATTCAAAGTCCTTAATCATGTATTATCTTGAATACCTTAGAGAAAACATGAATTCAGTTAAAAGTTAACACTTTCCACATAACAAAATCCTCAGAATTCTATATACTCAAACCATGATATCACTTAGTCCTTTTATCAATCATGAGCTCATGAATACAATCAAACATCTCATTATCGTCTTATCCCTTCATTATGCACATATCATCTACATTCCAAAAATATCTGAATAACCTTTCATGGATACTTGTACCATTAATCATACAATTTCAAATCTCAAGGAAGGACAACAGTGTAATAATCCTTAGATGTCTCTTTATTCCATAGTACAATGAGATTACTTATACAACATTACAAATGATAAACAAGTCATCATTCCACTACATTCTTAAACCGTTGACCGAGCTTCAACAATTATTTCATCTCACATATCATTTGTAGTCTCTTCATCATCATCCACATAAATACTACCCATATGACCATACTGATTCTCTTCATGAGTCTTTCCCTTAGGGCATTTGTTTGCATAATGCCCATACATTCCACATTTAAAACACTTAACCATTTTTGATGTCGTAGCAATACCATTATCCTCATCCATGGTGTTAACCGAACCTTTTCCTTTGCACTTACTTGCTTTGTGTCCTTCTTTTCCACACCCAAATCATCTTCCGGTTCCCTTGAAACATTCTCCTTGATGCCTCTTCCCACATGATTTACATAGGGGAAATTGAACTTTCTTTCCTCTATGATCATCATGAAACTCCATCTTTCTCTTATTAGCCGAGTCAGGAAACTTACCAAATTTTACTTTATTGATCATATTATGAGATTGCAGATTCGGCATAATAATGATCTTTGGACTTCCAAATCCCATTTCATTTGGTAGCTCATGAAGAATATCATTCCATTTTCCATAATATCCTCCATTATCGTGAATCATCATGTTTCCAGCCATTTTCTAAAACCCAAAATGAATAGTGTGAGAGGCAAAAATCATGCTAGGGAAAACAGCATAATAAAGGGGGAGTACCTTCAATATCTAACATCTTAGGTTTAATTCTATGATCGTTAGCGTAGTTCTAGTACTATAACTTATACGTCTACTTAACCTTAGGGACATCCCTAGACATACCGTAGAAATATCTCTAGGGATCTCACTACCGTTTTCGCATCCTAGTTTCCAAAGGTCGACTAAACCTTTCCTCTGATACCAACTGTAGAGACCCGTATCTTGACGTACATGGACATTACATTACTTTTGCGGAATACTTAGTACATTACAAAAACACACACACAAGGACCGTAATAGTTTAGTGTCTTTGGAAACTCGGAACGTAATCTTCTAATCGTGGTGAAAGATCTTCAACATCTCCTATAAAGATCTTCCCTTTTTTTAGCTAAAACCTTTCTTTATATCCTGGGGAAAAGAAAACATAAAAGGGTGAGCTCAAATGCTCAGTAAGGGTAAACAAAAGAAATATCAATCACATCGTATTCATAAGAACATAACATTTTGGAAATCTTAACCTGCAAAAAAGAGCATAATTTCATAACATGGGATAAATCATGGGAGTGAAATGTAATCACAATAATCATAACTTAAAACATGAAACTTTGTGACATTCACACATAATCATAGAGAATCATTTCTTGTTAGTCATGACACATTGCCAAGACTATCTTAGTGGACAAAGTCCCTTTCTGAATCGAGTAACCCTCGTTTCAGTCCTGTTTCACTGAACCGGTATAACCTACCGTTCCAGCCCTGTCTATCTCATGAGATATAAAATCTTTACCCAATGCATTGGAGGGAGATATAGGTCCCACCCATCTTATAATGAATCCTTTCTTATGTGTGCCACATAATCATAAAACATACATCATCGCATAACACATGTAACAAAAATGGGATTCTTGAAACATCATGACATCATAAATCAATTCATATAAGATAAAGGAATTCATAAACATAATTCCATCAAAACACAGTCAAATCAATTTAAAAATATGGATAGAAACAGAACCCTTTATTATCTTAGATGGAAAATAATTTTGATAAAACACTTGAATTGAATTCTTGAGGAAAATATCCTTTCTTCTTCAAAATCAATTTCTTTTCACAAAACATCATGCAATTTTAAAAGAAAGAGATTTTATTGAAAATAGTCATGAAATATTTTAGAGGAAGCTTCATGAAAATAAGGCTTTATAAAACAGTAGAAATCCGTTCGTTCCGTATAAGTTAAAAAAAACATTCTTCGTACTTTTGTCGGAATAGTCAAAAAGTACCTCGTATGACAAAAGATTTCTTTCATAGATATTACTAAAAACTCACCGAAGGGTAAAAATGGATTTAAAAAATTGTATGTGGGTGGAAATAATATTACATATTGATGAAACATGGATGTGGACGATAATATACACCCCAGTAAATACTTATGAATAAACAATCTCGGATAAAAATGAGATTGTGATATTTCCCTTACCTTAGGTCCGACTTGCTTTGTAAGTGTCCGAACCTCCTGTATAATGATTTAAATCATGTTATTGACTTATTACAGAATCATATTCATTGTTATGATATCATATATGGTTCACTTATGACATTATATTACCCGTTCTTTTGTAAATTCCATGTTAAAGAAGCGTTTTGGGTAAAATCGTTTCATTTATCGTAGGTGTTTTGACTTGTTGTTCTTGACATCATTATTACATATATCATGATTTACTTACTTCCAGAATATAAAATATGATTTATATATCATATATATTCAGTATATATATATATATATAATAGGTAGATAAGTAAAATGAAAAACACCGTTCATGGAGACGGTAGTCCGTACGTATGCATGAACGTTGTTTTCCTTTCCTTATTGTCTTGAAATGGAAGTAAGTAGATGACATACATATGTATATATATACATAAATACAGTATCTTTATAATTTCATATATTTCATTATTATTTCTTATATATACTTTATAATCATTCTTAAATGGTTAACATGGAGAATGAATCTCATCGCGTCGTGGAGACGGTAGTCCGTACGTACGCACGAGCGATGATATCATTCCTATAAATATTGAGTTGAATTGGAGTGGATTATACAATATATCAGAATCAATATGATGTTGTAATAAGAATGTATAGTTATTCTTTACACCATTATACCCATCCATGTAAGGTGGTGGTGGAAAATAGATTACACCACGGCGTGCAGACGGTATTCCGTACGTACGCACGCGCGGTGATTTTTTTTCCGTAGGATGGATAGATGGTGAAATAGGGGTTTTTCATACTTATAATAACATATCAGTATATGATTGATACTGATGTTATTACTTCATAATGAAACAACCTAAGAAGAATAAGTGGAAGAAGAAATAAAGATGAAAGAATTGGTAACGGTAATTACCTCTTCTTTGAAGCACCTTTTGGAGACCTCCTCTTAGGGAACTAAAATTGGTCTTTGAGGAAGACCAGAACCTATAGGATGTTGCTAGGGAAGTGGAGAAGATATTTTGGCAGAGGTTGGCCGAGCTTGAGTTCTCAAATTGGTGTGAGGAGGAGGGGGAGGAGGTGTCCTTTTATAAGGGAGGAGAGGGGCACCTTAGGAATACCTCAAAATATTATTTTATATTAATGTCAAAATCGGTTTATAATGGTTCCAAAGGGTCTTATTTAGAAGCTAAAGTGGGTTTGGGTCGAAATCCTATCAACCAATAAGATTTAGACAAGTTTAGGGTATTATTTTAACCTTATCAATTAGATTTAACTCTAAGTTAAATAATTTAACTTTTACCGTGTCTTTTTGTTTTCTTTCACTATATGGTTAATACACTTACTATAAAATGCCAAACGAACCCCAAATTGTTTATTATTAATATATATATCCTTATCTAAGTCATTTTGCCGAACCTTAGATTTTTAGGAATAAAATAACAATTAATAATATAATATTTGATTTAAAAACTATTTTGTGTAAATTTTGACACTATTTGATATATGATTTTTGTGAAAGTCATAACAGAATTATATGTTCGAACCAAGTTGATTAAATCAACACTAATATATCATAGTAACCTAGAAAATTAGTGGAATTCATAAAAAGTCTCAAATTATATTTCGTTTGGTGTTTATAACATCAATTATGTCAATATTTCATTAATAAGATAATTATTGCATCATCTTTGTGTCATAAATAAATTAAATTATTTGATGTCTAAAAATTAAAAATAAAATACCATCATGTAGGAAATCTTTTTAGCTTTCTAATGAATTTTTACAATCGAATTTATCTTATGCATAACCCCATATTAAAAATGATTTACTTATTAAACTTTGATTTTAACTATTTTAACCCTTCTTTAAATAAATTAATAATAAATGTCCTAATCTAATCCAAGTGGGCCTAAATGGTCATATTTTATTCCTAAGATTGTTTTTGGTCGAATTACACTTGTCCAATAGAATTAGGACATGTGTTAGGGTAATATTAATATCATATTTACCCTTAGTTACCCTATTTACTATTAACCGCGGTAAAAAAGGTAAAAAGTTACTATTCACCAAAAAATTATTTTTATCTCATTGAACCACATTTTACTTACTGACATCAACCGTGTCTGTCGGATTTTTGAAATTCCATTCACAGAAGCGGTAAAATTAAGTTTTATTCAAAATTCAGTTTTTAACCTACCACTTAGTGGTTTTACTATTCATCAAAAATTGAAAGTTTTCAGAAAAATACCAAAATTTTACCCTAGGCTAATTTCGATATTCTGAGTCCAAAAATGAAGTCCATTTTGAAAAATAAAATTTATAAAATTTCATAAAGTGGTTATTACTATTCATAACGGCTAGTTTTAATAATATTTTAATAGCATATCGTTGTTTAGTGAAACTCGGTATTGCGTATTACACACGCTATCGAGGAAGGTCGCGATTGCGTGTAATGCAAGGAAAGTCAAGGATGCGTATTGTGCAAGCTCCTTTTGGTGTAGCGTACAACACAAGAAATTAATAAAATTAAAAAGAATAGTTTTCATAAAATCTCGGGCTGTTACACATAATGCTGGTGCTCTCGGAGTGTGTCTAGTACAACCCGCAAGTGGTAGGCGTGATCCTCCTCTGTGGTCGAGTACACCAAAATGTTGTCGATGAAGACCATGACAAATCGATCGAGGTATGGCAGGAAGATCCTGTTCATGAGGCTCATGAACACTGCTGAAGCATTGGTTATGCCGAATGGCATAACCAAGAACTCATAGTGGCCATACCGACACCTGAAGGCCGTCTTCTGCACGTCCTCGTCTCGAACTCTAAGCTGATGATAGTCTGACCTAAGGTCTATCTTTGAGAACCCCCATGCTCCCTTGAGATGATCGAAGAGGTCATCAATCCTCGGTAGTGGATACTTGTTCCTCACTGTCACCTGGTTCAGGCGACGATAGTCAACACACGGTCGCAAGCTCCCGTCTGCCTTCTTGGAAAACAATATCGGGGAAGCCCAGGGTGAAACACTGGGTCGGATGAACCCCTTGCCCTACAAGTCCTCCATCTATACTTGTAGCTCTCGAAGCTCATAGGGGGACATCCGATACGCTGGAGTGGATATCGGGGTTGTACCGGGGTACAGATCAATATAAAAGTCAACCTCTCTGCGAGGAGGTAGCCCTGGAACGTCATCGGGAAAGATGTCCGCGTACTGATCCACCACTACAGGAAAACTAGGACTCCGCACGTCCACTGCTCCTAGGATGTGACTAGCCAACTGATGAGTGATAGGCTATCCCCTCCTCTGCGAGAGTCCCTCCTATGCTGCAAAGGTTCCCTTCTCGACGGTGAAGGTGAACCTCCTCCCGTCGGTGCGCACACATCGCACCTTGTGCCTAATACAATCAATCTGAGCATGGACTGTGGATAACCAATCCATGCCCAAGATGACATCGTAAGGCCTCGACGCTGCTACTAGAAGATCCCAGCCGAAGCTCTCGCCTCCTAGAGTAAGCTCACACTGCCAACACCAGTGCGTAATCGTCGAGTCTGCTCCCGTAAGAGTCTCTAGCCGTAAGTATCGAGCCAACGGCTCCGTCGGAAACTCCGAGCTCCGAACAAGGGCAGCGGCTATGAACGTGTGACTTGCTCTTGTGTCTATAAGAACTGCAGCAAGGGTGGAATAGACACAGATTGTACCTCGAATCATCTCTGGTGCGCCGTGGTCGTAGGCCTCCGCTACCTTGAGCTGTGCCTGTCTCTGCTCGCCAGCTCCCTGTGGTCGCGGCGGACCTCCTGGTGGTGGTGGTGGCAGAGCCTCAAAGTGTCGCCCACCACCTGCTGCTCGGCCAGCTCCTCTGCCTCGTCCGCCTCCTCCCTGCGGACCACCGCAGTCGACCCTCTACCTCTGCCTGGGTGACCCCTCCACCATCTGCTGCTCCTCAGCATGGTGGGTCGGGTAGTCACGAGCCATGTGGCCCTGCCCGCCGCATGCGTAGCACTGCCTGCCTCTCGAAAGACTGGCTACGCGCTGTGTGCCCCGCACTGCTGAGCCGAGTCCCGAGGTCGTCTTCCGAAAGGTCTGGTCTGCGTAGACCCATGAGTCATCTGTCGGATGCCCGCTACCGATGACTCTACTACCTGCCGCCCTGCAGCAGGTCTCGCTGTGGACTCAGCGAGAAATCTCTCGCTCAGAAGGGCTCTCTCCAGTAATCCAGCCTGGTTCGGGATGCTGAGGGGGATCAGTGATGCCCTGATCTCGTGTCTCAAACCCTGCTCAAAGGTATGGGCCCAGAATAATGGGTCTAGTACCATATCTGTTGAGTAACGAGAAAGATCGGTAAACCTCGCCATGTACTGGGCGACCATCAAGTTGCCCTGCCGCAGCTGAAGAAGCTCCTGAATGTGAACCGCACGGAGGGTGGCCGGGACGAACTCTAAGCGGAAGAGGCTCTCGAAGTCCATCCAGAGAAGAGACGCCTCATCGTGCACCTGGATCATCAAGCTCCACCATCGGCCCACTGCTGCGTGCAGTAGGCTTGCTGCGAGGATCACCATGAGGTCTACTGGTGTCCTCACTAGCCTGAAAACTCGTACTACCGCCTCTAGCCAGTCCTCGGCTGCCTGGGGGTCCGTCTCCCCATGAAACCTGGGTGGTCTCTGGCGCTGGAACTCGTGCAGAACTCCAAGGCGATGTGCATCATCAGCGGTCATGGCGGGGAGCATCAGTAGCTCGGCGGGGAGAGGTACCGCCGGTGCCTCCGCCGTCAAAGGGACATGTACCAAGGCCTCGTCGCTCAGCGGGCTATCGTTGCGCTCTACTCTCGAAACCCCAGCTGGTTGCCGTCGTGGGGCCATCCTGAAAAGGAAACAGGTGCACCACGGTCAGAACAGTATACCTGGGGAGCTGATACAAAGTAATCACGAAGAAAACTTGAAAACACACATGCAATCAATGTTTTCGTGCATTAAGTTGGAAATCAGAAGTCAGGGTCCTGGTGTACGGATACGTCGGCCGCCACACCAACACTGGACTCCCTGGACTGATAACCACACCCAATACGCTAAACAATATTGCTTCACATAGAAGAAAGATCAGATTCTGCGGTAGAACCAACCACCTATGATACCAATTTTTCACGACCCGCCCTCGGGGCCTGTGCCATGACTACCCCAAGCCCGCCTTCCATAGGCCAGGGGCTGGCGACTAGCACCAAGGCATAAATCCTGATAAACAGGGATGGCATTTCCTTTTTAAAGTAAACAAGCACCACAGAGTAATAAAGTGGAAAAGTAAACACTAAGTAAAAAATCTAACAAGCTGTGCTGAAAGTAAAAGGGGCCGGAAATACAATCCCAACTGTAAAGTACAACTGAAAGGGGAAAACAGCAACTGAAAAGAAAATACACAGCGCCGAGCCGTCCTCGGGAAGTCCCACCTGAATGGTGGGTATAGATGGCCTCCAGTGCTCCTCAGGTCCTCCTGACTGCTCCGAGTAAGTCCCGCCCAGTGGTCCACCTCCAGGTATCGTCCTTCTCCGCAAGCCTCCACCACGATCAGCGCTGTCCGTCGTCTGCAACCAACACAATGTAGTGCGGGCATAGCCCGTGAAGGGGTGAGTATAAGCTAGTCAGTAGGAACCCTGAGACCCCTGAAGGTCTCCAGAAATCCACAAGGAAATATACAATCACGAAGTAACAACCGACACTGCTTAGTTATATGTCCATACATATACCTAAGTCATCAATTCCCGTTCGGCTCCAACATCCGAGCCCAAGCACAACCCAGTCCACACAGGAAAGTAAAACGTAAACCCACACAGGATAACACAACACAAACCTCGAAGGAGAGTAATGGTAAATCCAAACAGGATAGCTCAACACAATCCACAAAGGAGAGTAAACAGTAAATCCACACAGGATAGCTCAACACAATCCACAATAGAGAGTAACACAAGATTCAGCTCACACAGGTATACTTCTTGTATGACGATAAAGATGATCACTGATCCATCTAAGTCGTCGGACCCACAAAGGATCGAAAGGTAATAACCCTCGCAATGACCCACACAGGATCAATAGGTATCTAACCCCCGCAAAGACCCACACTGGATCGGGCCCACACAGGACCTGTAGGCGCTGGCTCACACAGAACCGCTGAGCGCTGACCCACACAGGATCGGATCCACGCAGGATCTGTAGCACTGATCCACGTACGTTTGCTGAGTGCAGTAGTTTTCGCAGTCCACTGAGGATCTCTGCAGAGTCGTCGTCGCAGTCCACTGAGGATCTCTGCACAGTCGTCGTCGCAGTCCACTGAGGATCTTTGCACATTCTTCGTCGCAGTCACAGTAGCAGTCGCAGCAAGCTCTAGGGTTCCCGCACACAGCAAGCTCGTTCGGGAGGGTCCGCTCCACGAGCCGAGAGGCTGATACATCAACTGACACAAAGTCCAAACTTGATGTATCCAAAAGTTCCTTATCGTCAACAGGAACTCAACGTCGCAGACGGCGCGTCAATCGGACGCCCGATTTGCGAGTTACTGGCTTTTTCGTCCAAGGGGCCCGGTTGGTTTTTAAGGAAAAACCAACCCAACCGTACTCCACCTACGTCCAAACCTCGGGCAGAGTGAGCCAAAATATCTATCTGACTTAGAGAAAAACAACAAAGTCGACGGCATGTCAATCGGACTTTCGGAGCTCAAGATATGAGTGTTTCTGCTCCAAGGGCCCGGGTGGTTTCGTGTACGAACCAACCCCGCCAAACCCAAAGTATTCCGAAACCTTGGGTGTAGTATACCGAAACGACCGTCTCGATCCAAAGATCGTGTTTCCGCTAATGGCGCATCGTTCAGGGGCCCGTAGCTCAAGTTATGAGCGAAAGACCGAAAACATCCGTAGACGGGGGGTCTCGGCCCGGGCCGACCCGGGCCGACCCCCCCTGGGTCGGCCGAACCGGGTCGACCCGGTCCAACCCGGCTGGACCCGGTCCGGTCAGGCCAGGGCGCGGCCCAGCCAGTCGGACCGGCCCGGCTCAGCTCGGCCGAGTGGCCGAGCGAGGGTGCCGCGGGGCGCTGCCCCCGCGGGAAGACGGTGTCGCGGCCCCGCGTGGGGCCGCGCTGGAATCAACGGACGCGGCAAAGGCCGCGTCCCGTGCGTGTGAGCCGGACTCCCGTGGCCGCGGGTCTGCTGGACACCACCGCCACGGATTCAGCCCTAACGCCCTTGTCAGGCGGCGCCCCGGGGCACTGCCGGAGGCTTCCGCGGGCCACCAGAGTTGCTCCGGTGGTCCGTTTTTCTTCCCGACTGTGCCGGTGCTCCACCCGGGTCCCGTTATTCACTGTGGAAACATCAAATTGTCCTTGCGTCATGTTTTGTCATTGCCCTCCAGATCTGTACAACAACGAAGAACTGCGGAGGGTTGTCAGGCCGTGTTCGTTCGGCCCGCACCCTCCGTGTTAGGCGATAACAATCGGGAAGAAATAATCAACATATCAAACAACAATTTTATTAAATTAAAATTGTTCTTATGAAACCGGGTTCATTAATTTATAAGAAACGATCACGGGGATATAAAACATTCAAAAAAAACCCCTACCTCGTCAAGTGTCACACGCGCGTTCTTCACGGAATTGATCACTACGGCAGGAGGCGATCGTCGCGTCGCGGAAGGCGTCGCGTCGTCGCGGAAGGGCGTCTCGTCATCGTGGAATACGGTGCGCGTCGACGAACTCCGAGGTTCATGAACATATAGATTTAATTAATAATAATTAATTCCAATTTTTTTTAATCCACAAAGAAATTTAAAGAACCGCAATCCCTCACCTCAACAGATGATCGAAGATTTTGTTGCAGATTAAGGAACGTCGCCGAAGAACGTCGCGGGAGAGGAAATGTTGGCGTCGCGGCACACAGCGTCGCATCGTCGATTTCCGCAGGTTCGGCATTCTTCGTTGGAGGCCGGCTTTCTTCGCGTTCTTCGCGTTCTTCGCATTCTTCGCGAAGGAGGATGAAGAATTCTTGGTTTCTGTCAAATCCTCTCAACAAACATTTTTCCAGAAGTCGTGCGTTGGTATTGTTTTATTATTACGCCAATGGATTGAAAACAGGTTAAGAAACAATTAAATTAATTCATGGAATTAATTTAACGAAGTTAACCACCCAATTAAAAGGTGCGTTAAGAATTTAAGAAAACGCGTCAGTTGACTTTCACAATGACGGGTTTTCGCGGGTGCGTTACTTAGCGGAAAAGAAACGGTGGGGTTCGTGTGGGCCCCACCTCACAAATATCCTACCAAGGGGGTAGGATATTTTTGGATAGCACCCTATCCATATCAACTCCGCTTAAGCAGCTTTAAGTGGCTTTCAAGTGGCTTTCAAGTGGCTTTCAAGTGGCTTTGAAGTTGCTTTAAGTGAAATTAATATAAAGTTTGTCATACAATTTATTTTATTTCCTAACTTTAAGCCCAAAAATTAGAAACCACACCCGAGAAAATGCAACTCTGGAAGAGGCGTTTCTAAGAAAATACCGGTGCTACGATTCCATCGCTTCCCTCAGAATTCGATTCCGGGCACCGGTTCAAAAGTTAGGAAAACACGATCGTCCATTCCCTGAACGTACCCGTGCCAAACTTCGGAAAATGATTCCGGGCACACCGGGCCTCGGAATCAGGTTCCGTCAGAAATTGTGTTCTTGTAAAATTCCAAAGAAAATTAAGAAAAAAATTTCCTTGAAATTTAGGGGTATTTATAGTATGTTCCAGATTCATCACATGTCTTGAGCCCAAAAGAAGTTCAAAAAGAAGAGAACCTTTCTTATAAAGAGATATCAAATCATATTGTTGATCTATGGAACGGTTTTTCAAAATAAGGTAATCCAAAAGGTTATAATTTTGTGGAAAACCATATGGAAGAAGAAGTAACATGGGAGTCTGAAAATTCTACGAGGGAATAGTACACTCACTTGTTTAATAAGTATACAAAATCATGATGAATCAATTTCTAGATGGCGTGGATAATGTAACACCCCAATGTTTTCTAAAAATAAATTGAAATTCATGAATGTTTGTTTTATGTAGATATTTATAACTAGCCTTTAAAAATAAATTTTCCACTTCTATGTTTTGAATTTTGGAAAACGGTCATGTATAATTGTGTTCAGTATGTTATTTACAGTCTAATATAACCAACTTGTTTTCTTAGTGAATAGTAAATACCCTTATGAATTTTAATATGATCCTAATAAATAGTAAATTGTGTTATTAGTTAATTTAATTAGTTTTTTAAGAAAATGACATATTGAATAATTTTTCAATGTGATATAAAAGAAGTTATATTTTTTAAAATTTTAATTTTTGATTTATAAATTATTATATATAAAAATTAAATTAATGTTATATATAATATTATTTTAAAAAAAGGGACTTTATTTTTGAATTCCACACATCAAGAAATTGTTTGGGTGAATTTTTGGCATTTTTGTAAAATTCATGAATTTTTGATGAATAGTGAAATACGGTAAAATACCGTATATTCAAATTATCTGTTAAATACACATTTTATGACATAATAATTGATGTAATTCCACATGGTTTGAACTAATATTCCATTAATAATATTTATTGTCTCATAAATTATGATTATTTATAGTCCATATATATAATATTATAATAATGGTTAAAATAATATTAAATACCTCCTCTCCTCCACTATAAATACCCCCATCATTTCAAACTAATTTCAACACCTAAAAAGCCTTTATACCTACATAAATTCAGCCCAATACTCTTTCCATGTCTCTTCCCCACGTTCTAGAGCTGATGGTCTCTCCAGAAGGCACAAACCAATGGCCTTAAGAAGAATCTCAAGGAGAATAGATCAAGAGGCAAACATTCTCTATTTTTTATTTCCATTTTTTCATTTTATGGTATTCTTTTTATTTTTATTTTTATTATATTTTTATATGAAATTAAATATTCCCCTTTCTTCCCATATTATATAGGAGTGATGAGATACCCCTTTCTCTCATTAAACAATTTCTAGAAATTTAATGTGACATCGTTAGGCTGCCGAATTCTCATGAGATATTTCTATATTTCTATTTTATTTGAATTTTCATTCTTATGTTTCCTCACCTATTCTTATCTAAGAGGAATGAAAGCATCATAATCATGTATATTCAAGATTTTCTCGTATTCATGAAAAATTACTCATCAATCTTATTCTCCTCCCCCACTTATTCAAAGAATTAAAAAATATTGTCGGTGATGTGTCAAATTACCGACATCATAGATGATTTGATTTCAATATTCATTAATTTAATAATGGCTAGAAATAAAACAATTTTTATGGTTGAACCGGGTTATAATATATGTATTATTTATTATCCATAGTTCTGGAATTATTTTTTTACACTTGTTTTTATTTTATAAATCAAAATGAGTTTGTTATTATCAATGAACCACTAAATTGTTCTAAACGATTATCATTAATGTTTTAACTTATGAATCATCCTCATGTAAGAATTAAAAATGAGAAATGTTATAATTTATGGTTCTAGAAATTTTTAAATTTAACACCATTCCAATTCTAGTGTTTCACTTCCAATCGAAAAGAACAACCATCATAAACCAATCATGGAAATCTTGACAAAAACTCACCCAGAAACAGTGGAAGGAACAAAAAACTAACAATTAAAGGTTGAAATGATGTAATTAAATGATCATATAAAATTTTATAAATATGGATATTTTTATTTAAGATATTAATAACAGTATATTAACCATTATAAATGATGTTTAAATTCGTTTTAATTAAGAGAAACCCAAGGTAAGGGAATTTTTTACCCAATTTCCATTCATTAGGTTAACCGTCTACTTCGTTATTTATGTGGTATTAAAATTTTTTGTGTGATGTTTTTTTTATATTATGTTGAATTAAGTGTTTTTATATTTTGTTTACCTATTAGATAGACTCTATCAAGTTTCAATTGTATTATATGATATTTCTAATGTGATTTTCCTTTAAAATCCACTTTTAATACTCTATTTTACAACATTCAAAAGTAATGAATTTATGAAATTATTCATGTTGTATAATTGTGTATTGGTTATTTGGAATTGTTTATGATTAAATGTGGTACCTATATCTCCCTCAAAGTCATTGGTTATGTGTATGTTGGTGTTTAGCTATATGGTTACTCCATGTGCAACTATGATGGTTACACAAATTTTAAGGTAGTCGTGAGGGTTACAAATTATAAGGTAGCTGATAGGGTTACAATATTGTGTAAGTAATTCCCCAATATACCTTTATTGTTATATTTATGTTGTTATTTATTTTTTAAATTTTGTGGAAGTCTCATGTTTCACAAAGTAAATATATTTGTGTGATGAATATGTCTTTTGAGAAAAATTTCATACGTTACAAGTATTCATAGACCAGTGTTCTATTTCCATATTTTACATCCCTTTCTGAGATTTTGTGCTCATTCCTTGTTTTTTTAAATTACTTTCATAGATCATAAGAATGTTTAAGAAAAAAAAAGGAATCCAAGTTAAATGTTTTAAGAACTATCAAATAAATCATGATTTAATCTTTTAATGTTTTATATTTTCAATAAAATGGAAATAATTTTTATGGTACCCACTATATAACAATGTGTAATTTTATGAATTAGTTATGTCCCTTTTCCCAAAATCTCTAAACATGAAAATATCATCAATGTGAAAGGAATTGTTTTCTTAAATAATTTCAAGATTATGTAATGTAATAATTTTGGGTCCTTATAAAAAGTATGATCTTATATGTGACATAATAATTAAAAAAGTATAATAATATAACATATATATTATATGTACATTAAATACATCATTTTATACATCTATGATATGTGATGATGGAATATGAACATCATCGGTTAGTGTAGAGGTAGTTGATGTACACAAAAATAGTGATTCTATATCATATTTGATGGATGAGGATATAGCTGTTGGAAATTTACATTAAAAAAATATATGAGTATATGAAATATAATTAAGTTATTATATCAATATTATTTTATAATATTTTAATGATATGGGGGAAGAAATAAATTATAGCATTTGTTTATGGGTGTAACCTTTTATTTGGATAACTTTTTTTGGACCGAAATGATTCTTAGGTGAGATTTATGACTAATATATGGATTATAATATGGTATTATTAAATTAAATAATTTTTTATATAAGTTATTTTTCTAAAAAAATAGTGTTAGGTTGAGAGGAAAAGGGGTGTCCTTTTATATGTGAGGTGATTGTCACAATTGTAATTTTTGAAAAGAAAATGGTGGAGCCAAATTATTCATATAGAAATGATTTTAAAAGATATTAATATAAATTTTATATGATATAAGTTATATATATAAAAATAATATAGGCTTTTTACATGTTTTTTCACTTTAAACTCTTATAATTTTCATTTAACCCCTAGTAAACACATTTTCATCATAACCACTATAAATGTTTTTTAAATTTTGTTCTAACCATTATTGTCAAAAAATAATTTGAACTTACCAGATAATATAAATTAGTATAGTTAAATATATTCAATCCATTTATTCAATTTATATTAACATTAGTGGAAAATATGAATTTAAATTTAATCTCATAGACACAATGAGAATGTGGTTTTTAAATGTGAAATGATTCAAATGTATAAAACATTATATATCATAATTAAATAGTAAACTGGTTCCAATGAAAAAAATTATATTAATTGACACATAATTGTTGTAATTTTACTTCTATATCAATTTTAAAATAATAAAATATATAAATTCATTATACAAAAATACAGTATTCAGTAAAAACCAATATATTTTACTATTCAATAAAAAATTAAGGTTTTAAGAAAAATAATTAAAAACAACCCTATGATTATTTTTACATGATGATTTAAGAAATATTATTATTTTATTAGATTATTTTCTTTAAATCTTCAAAAATTATTTTTATTATTGTTCAAAGAAACAATTTGACAAAATAGTATTTTTTAAAACATTTATAGACTTTATCGAAAATTAAGTATTTTTTATCAATATATTTTATTTATACAAAACCATTATAATTAATATTTAAAAATTATATATTAAAATTAATATCTCTATATTTAATAGAAAGTTAAAAATAGATTTTATAAATAATAATATTTATAATTTATCATAGTTTTTTAAAACATTATGTTGCGTGTAATGTAAGCTATCAAAGAAATTTAAATTTTTTTGGAAAATAAAATAATAATTCATAATCAATTGGGGTTTATATTAAATATTTTTCATCTAATTTCATAGTTTATGAATTAAAATTGAGCCTTATTTCTATAGGATCTCAATTTAAATTTTTTAAGATATTATTTTTCATGAAACTATCCTCTTTAAGTTTTAATGAAAATAAATAAACAAAATTTCACATGCATAATTTTAAATAACTTTTCTATTTTCACATATAGAAAAATGAAATTCTATTAAGAATATTAGAAACTATTATTAAATATTAAATTATCTTCATAGTTTTAATTTATTTATAATTTTTTGGGCTTTAATATTTACCTTGTATGACTATGCAATGCCAATGTTGTATTTATTAAATAAATAAAAAATAAAATAATTTATTTTAGAAATATTATGATTAATATAATTTTAGAGATTCATAGTGTTTTAAGAATTTTTTATATAAATATAAATTATTAGTGTTGGTTTAAAGCAATTATATTCAAATTTCATCCTTATCATTGTGTATTTAGATTGAAATTAAATGAATATATCAAAAATCGAAATTAATGGGATTTTATAATAAAAATTATTTTTTAAAATTATTTAAAATTATTTAAAATAATATCATTGCCTATGTGAATGGATTATAGTTGAACACATTGTATATTTTCTATTAATGAGTCACTTTTCAATTAATGGTAACAGTTTTAACAATTTACTATTAAATTATTCATTAATGTTTTTAAATTCAAATGTAACTAAAAATATACTAATCAAAATGATATGGTTTAAAATGATGAAAAAAACCTTTCTATATTTAATTTAATGGTGTTATTTTAACTAAACACACTTTTTATTCCTATTCATACCAATTTTTTTTTTCTAGAGAGTGACTTCATTAAATTTTTCACTTTTAAGAAATAACATGTGTGTAATCTTCCACCCTTATAAAAGGTTAATCATCCTTCATATTCATTAAAAAACAATGATACATGTACCACTACCATACCATACCAAAATATCTTTTTCAACTTCCTTAGATTCATTCAAGCTATTTTGGATATCTTAAAATACAAACCCCATGACCCTTAAGTGGATATCTAAAGGAGTTATTGTAATGAAGAGATAATCACCAAAACTGATCAGTTTTTATTTTAATTATTATCCATGTAATCTAAAATTATTATATTTATCACCAAATATTATCTTCAGTATCCTTAATTTTAATAAAAAAATATAATATTTAATATATTGTGATAATCCACCATCATTCCCATCAAATGGTAAATGAATATATTGCTTGTGTGTATGTATGACTTACTATCTCTATATAGAGATACAATTGATTTAACACCACCATATTTCATATATAAATATAATTATTTTTATAATTTATATATATTACACATTTGAAAAAATTATAATTATTTATTTATAGTATCACTTATACCTTCTTACCTTCCAATTTGTGGGAAAACAATAACATCACTCGGGCGTATGTGTGGAGAAATACCTCCCTAAAGAAATGTGATTTGTTTATAATTTACACTTATCATTAAAAATAGTTTTTATTAATATAAATTACATATAAGACCTAATAATAATTTTTTAAAGGTTATTTATTATTTATATTTCATTCATTCAGTTGGTTGAAAATTGAGATAACTATTCATACATGCTTATGACATTACATCTCCAAAAATAGTGTAATTTACTTATATATATTTATCTTATATGGATATAACTAAATATATAAAAATTTAATATATATTTACATCATTATTATTCTTTAGATTAGGTAACAAAGATCATGGTACTTGAATAAAAACTACTGAACAATAATACTTATGATGAATGAAATATTTGACACCTAAAAAGGATATATTTACTAAATAATTATTGATATATGTTTTTAGAAATGTTATAATTGAATATAATATGTTATTAATAATAAATAAATATTTATTTTAAATAATTATAAAATATTTTAATTATCATAATGGAAGCTAAAAGAAGTTTCAACTCTAGTCAGACTTGATATATAAGTTTTTCTTCACAATCTCATCATTATTATAGATTTTTTATATTAATATATCCATTGGGTGAATTATTATTCATTACATGTTAAAATATATATATTTAATTTTATTATAGTAATATATGGAAACTAAACATTCTCCTTTCATTTTTCACTTTTTAAGTACTAAAGATATCGATAAAATGTTTTTTTACGAAAACCTTCATTGTCATTCTACTCAGTCAAATATTTTTCTCTTCCAAATATATTTATAAATTAAAATGATTCAATTAATATTTTTACTATTCTAAAATGATTTATTATTGAACACTTTACCCATTTCTAATTTTTACAATACAGGTTAAAATGATTCTTCTTTTTGTTTTCTAAATGAGGTACCTTATAATTATTCTTATTAGATTGAAAAGGGAAATTTTTTAAATTATACAACATGAATGTAATTTTATAACATAATGATGGATTGGATTATGAATATACCATTAAATGTTAATATTGTTCATTCAAACCAAATTTTTCCTTAACTTGTTAAAAATTTTATTTCAAAATTAACTGGATAAATTTTTCACATTATCTTCTAGTTATCATTTAAATTTATATTATTATATTTTAATATTATTTGGTGATTATTATTATTTATTTGGGATTTACTATTTTGGTACCATTCACTGTATTACAATGGAATATTTAATATTTGTTTTATAGGAAAAATTATTAAATATTTCCATTCATGTTTTTGAATATGAATGTTTATATTCATTATGTTTCACTCCTTTTATATGATCAATTTATTTGACATAGTTATTTAATGTTGAGGCCCACTCTATCCCATCTATGAATCGATAAGTATCCTGAGACAAACTAGTTTTTCTATTTGGAATATGCATTATAATATTGTGTAAGTTATCTTCACACAAGTCCCTGGTGGTAATATTATGATATTCAAGAATTATGTTTTCAATAGTTATTAAACTTGTTATTACAATCCATATGATTATATATGTTATTATGTTATAAATGGATTTTATCCTCTCTTTTATGAAAATATATTGATGTAATATTAGATTATTTTTGATAACAATCATATTATTCATGTTTTATTTACATTGTGTTTTCTTCTTTTATATGAATACCCTTACTAAGAATCTTAGCATACCCCTTTATTATGTTTCAATTCCCCAAGATATAAGGAAGATTATTTTTATTTATTTGAAGTAATATTCTTGTGGAAATAATAGGTTTCTATTTGAAAATAATTTGTTTTATTTTAGTATATTAAATATACTGTGAAATTAATATATGAATCTTGTTTTACTATACTAAATAACTATTCTATCATTTATAGTATAATCCATTGTATCTATTACCAATGTAAAAAACCTCTAACCATTGGCTATGAGGGTTATGGTGATAATAGTTTTACAACACCTTAATCTATAAAAGAAATGTTTGGGTGATTCATAAAACAAGGGTTTTAATTATTTAAATATGTTTAGTTTCGTCCTTCGTATCTATCATTATAAGATACAAATTGGGAACCTTCATCCTAATAAATAGTGAGATAAATATTATTGAAACAAATCCTAGTATACCCAAACATTACATAATCCATACATTACTAACTATATTAATTATCCATGCCATTACTAAAAACTCTAAAATCTTGAGGATGGTATCCACTACTATATAAATTATCTTTATAGATCATTTATATTGAGACTTTTACTAATGTTTATCTATTTTTTATATCTTCTGCTATAAAATAATAAAAATCAAAATATGAGTACCAGTCTAATTTATTATGGCTAAAAGGAGTTATACTATTGCAAAATTTCTAATTTATGTGCATAAAAGTAAGAATGATTTATCTTAACTACCAAATAATCCATATAAATGTGTCCCTTGTTTTATAAAAAATTTATCCCCCATCATATATAAATTTATTAACAATTTTACACACCACTATCGATAAAATATTATGATAATCTTTCATAAAAAAATTCATTGAAGACTTGGTCCCAAGTGTAAAACTATTCATCATCAAGAGTCAATAAAAATAACATATGCATACTATATAAATAGAATGGAAACACTCTCAGTCTATTCTTATATACACTAATCCCATGGAAGGGTAAACGTAGAACCATACTATAAAAATCCTTAATAAACTATGGAAAAACTCATAAAGATTACTATTAATGGAAGGTAATAGACGAAGGCCATTTTTTTCTTTTAATAATTCATAGACCAAAAGGAAATCAATATATAATATAGATTATGTAAATCTATGTGATGGTAGATGCCCCTAATTCTATGCCTCGCAGTTTTTTGATATGTTAATATGGAATGTGATTTTCATTAATGTTCTAAACTCTCTAAATTTCTAGGTTCCCCATTTATGTTTATCTATTTTTTATATGGGAACTACAATATTGCTGTGTTTTTAATTTAATAGATTAATATTAGCTAAAAAATATAACCTATTTTAATAATAAAAATTATATTTTTATAATACAAAATAAATACATGGATAAAATTTTAATGAATGTTTTGTATAATCTGATATGTTTTTTTATTTTGATTGAATTTTATTGGGGTGGAATGTGTCATCTTTAGTAAGAGCTTTATTTATTGACAGAAAGTCATTAAACTAATATCTAAAATAAAATTTATAAAACTTATAACTAATATATAGTGATTATCACGGTAAAACCCTAGGAAAATAATTAATTATGTGAATATAAACCAAACAAAAAAAGAAAAACACAAAAATATCAATAGTTATAAATGATAGCTTTGGTTAAGTGAAATGTGTTGTAAAATAAGTGTGACATAAGTAAAATGGGTTACAGTTTAACAAGAAATTAAAATAATATAAACTATAATGAATTAGAATAATAATGTATCTCTTCACATATAACGATATTAATTGAAAATGTATTAAAAATCAATATATGAAGTTACCTAAAACTTTTATCCATCAGTTGGTGGTTACTCGTTCTTAGTTAAGTCCTTTATGAATGATACAAATTTTATCAAAATAAGAAACAGATGGTTCTTCATGGAGAATACAAAATATCAAAATTTTATAATTTATGTAATTTTGTTGAAGTTATAAATATAAATGATCCAATTATCTTCACCCGTCAATAAAATATGTACAATATAAATGAGGATCATGTATAATTAAAAATGATATATTTGAATCTAATTAGATATACAATTGAATCCCAATTAAACATTAAATAATTCTTCAATATTGATTAATGATGGATTTATTTTTAGCTTCCAATATAAATAAAACTCTAACATCATTTTAAATTATTCATTATGTAAATATGTAGTGAAGGATGTTAACAAATCCTGGAATAATAAAAAAAATCAATGAATAGAATAATGAATGGTCATAGGAAATTTTTATAAAATTATTCCATCTAGAACACTATGGTTATTTGGGTATAAATATTCACAAAAAATATATGGATATTCAAGAAATACATCAAAAATTGAATGGAACAATAAAAAAGTTAGAAATAATTAATGGATCTTGTCTTCTAGTATTTCTCCATTCTATAGCTCCAACACATGGAATGTATTCCTTCTGTGATACCACGTGCCTCAATTAAAACCATTAAATCTAGTATTATTCAAATAATTAATTCGAAATTATTCTTAGGCCATTATTTTGTAATAATTATTTTTTTTCTATGTCCCAGAAAGATCTCACATGAAGCTCCTCCTAATAAAATCACTATACTCTTTATGGTGTGGGTTACTATTGATCTTCTTACATAGATGATGTGATAAAATCCTTATATTTAATGTTATCCATCCCAATTATGTAATATCCTACTCTATGAAATAGGAATATATATGAGAAATATTGATCGGTTCATTACAATAATATTTTCTATTAATCTTCATTGAGCACAATTTAATTGTATTTAAAAGCTCAGTCTAGGCTCTCACTGACATTAATTTTACATTGGAGAAATTTGTTGTGTCAAAATGTGTTCTAACATTACCATTAATCTTTTTCTTTGGTATATCACAAATTACATCTTGCTTTATCTTAATCATAGATGTTGTATTATCATTGTAATCAAATATTAGATAATCATATATGTTATATTCTTATTAAAATCACAAATTTCTTGATAATATATATTGTTATTGTATTCATATGCTATTTGTTTTCAATTGTAATAACATATTTTGTTTCTCATGGTAACCATGTAAATTGTTTTACAATCATAACCACATATGATGTTTTTGTATCCATTTGCATCAAAACCATGTTTTGTATTACATAGTAATCAAGCATCATAACTAGGTTATATATTGTATCATAATCATGAAGCGTGACCATGTTATTTATGAAATCGTTATCATGCATCATAACTAGGTTATGTATAGTTATCATGTATTGTAACCAGGTTATGTATTGTGTCATAATCATGAATCTTAATAACGTTATGTATTGTATATTAATCATGCATCACAACCAGGTAATGTATTGTATTCATATTATGAATCATAATCCCATTATGGATCAAAACCTCGTTATGTAATGTAACCATGATTTAAATCATAACCATGATATACATCATAACCATGTTGAGAAACATAACCATGATATGTACTGTACTCAATGTAATTCATCATACTCATGTCTTATTAAAATACCATATTCTTCTTTCTCATACTCATTTTTTCTCACATTTGTAATTACTATATTCCAATCAAAACAATGTCATTGAGTTAGTTATATGCCAATAAAAAATATGATGTGTATTCTATTTGTTTAAACCATTATAATGCCTGGTGTCTAAGTCCTTTATGATTTTCTAGAGAAATATGATAATTGGTGGAAATATGACAACTTGAAAATGAGGCCTATAAATAGGAGGTCATTATAACCTTAAAAGATAAATTTTCAATCTTCCTAGTTCTAGAGAGAGATTGTGTGACATATCTCTTTCTTCGTGCGAAAGCCTTGAATATAAAGATGAGAATTTCTTGTTCAAAGTTATTGTATTTGAATAGGTGCATTATATTACCCTATTTGACTAATTATTGTGGTAATGATCGAGGGATTTTAGGGATACAATTATGGTGTTGCCGATCATTGTATCGAGGGCTTCCAGATATTTAAAATACAGAGTTATTTATTACCTTTTTAATCGAGGGATACAATGTATAGGAAGACAGACGTTCCTAACATCATTTCGAGTGCATACCTGGGTGGTGGTAAGATAGATCTTTTATCCTATGTGAAAGTATATCCTACTCTTTGGGATAAAATTAATTTAATATATTTTATTTTCTTCTACCATATCTAATAGAAATGGAATTTTATTGCTTCATCTTTCTATTCATGTTCATTTCCACTATAATTGTTTAAATTTATATACTTTCATTAAATTTTGAGTTAATATATTCTATACGTTGTGTGGTAGAATCAATTTAATTTCTATTACCCTGATTATTGTATTCAATTAAAATACAATCGTTTTAATAACTTATCTTATTATATCATATCATATCTATCGGATTAATAACACATATGGTTATTTATATTTTTTGTGATTTATATTAGTATTATACCTCTTAAACGTATTTCATTTTTAAGAGTTTAAATACAATGTTTTTAAACCTACAATCCCCCACCCCTCTTGTATTGTGCCATCTCTTATACATTTACATTTATATTAGGATCAATAAATTGGTAACAGAGTAGGTTTCCACTAATTTTTACTACATTCTATATTTATTTCTTTAATAAGATTTTATTTATTTTACAAATGCTTTTTTTATAGTGACATACTTATATAATGTGTGCATTGGATAAGTATTTCTTTATAAGACGGTATGAACAAATATTGGATTAATTGACAATATAAACCCAACTAGACCCCAAATTTTTTATGGGAATTATTATGAGTACTGAAGTGTTCGAATGAAGACTTTTTTCATCAATACTATAGTAGATAATTATATGATTCTCACTGGAGATTAAAAAATTCCAGACAAGGAAGTTAGAACCATCAAATACCAAGATAAACTATAATATCAACTGAATTAAAAGGTACATATTACTCTGTTATCTTCTATGACTATGAATATATATAGTCAAATATCTTCTTACGAAGCAGCAAACTATATGTGGAAGAAATTGGATGTCATCCATTTTAGTACAACTAATGCTATTGAAACAAGAAGATCCATGCTCCGAGAATAATATCACGGTTTTTCTTTTCCCTATAGAGATCCAGTATGCAAGATTCAACATATATTTGTGAAAATTGTTAATAGTCCTCAATCTATGGGCTAAAACGTCAAGATAATGATTTTATTGTTGGTAAGATAATTGATATAACGCTATGTGAGTGGGAATCTAAAAAGAAATTTTGATGATGAGAATATTAAAGTTTCTGAAATCACTCTTGATGAATTATTTGGTACTCTCTTACAACATGTGACAAGAATGAAAAGATATAATGATTGTAATAATAAGAAGAATGATAATGGAAGCGTAAATTTTACTTCTAAATCTAAATCCAAGACACCCAAAAAAGTTACATGATCTAAAGATATGAACTATTTTGTTATATCAAAATCTAGTGAAAGTGATCATTAAAATATTGAATTATCCATTATTCCTTGAGGAATGAACATGGTTGTTGGGAATAATTATTTTCAGTACAGATTCAAAATAAAAGATAGAAATTACAATAAAGACTCAGATGTAATAATTTATGAATGTAGAAGAGAACGTTTTATTAGACCATATATTCCTACGATTAAAAGAAAATATAGGTAGGATAAAACCTTTGAAAGAAAAAAAGAAAAATTATTGCAAGTCTATGAATAAGAATTTCTTAAATGAAAATGACACCAAGAGTGAAAGTGGTGGTGATTCATCAGATGAATCATCTAAACATGAATCTTCTAAATAAAAGAATATAGCACTCATATTCAGAGTTATGAAATATAAAAGTTTTTTGTTTTGCTACACAATACATAATTTGTTAAAAATATATCTTTAAATTCTAATTATCCTGATGTGAAATATTATTAATCTTCGTATGATTAATCATCCTCATCAAGAGGTAATTTACATTCTGTTGAAGATGTATATATTTTTTTCAATTTACTTGAGAATTAAAATTCCAAACTCAAGAAAAAGTCTGAGAAGGAAATTTATACAATATCTATCATTCAAAAATAAATAACATATCTTTCTCAAGATCTTCATTAGAAAATTCATTTTTTTTTTGAATTATTTAAAAAAATATTATAACAGTAAATTTTGAGAAAGATAAACCTTCTGTGGACTTTGAAAAAAAATTTCTAGAGAAAAAAACTTTTTAATCAAAAAAATATTTCTTTCGAGAATGCATAATTAGTAATTATACTAAAATATAAAATTTATATTCTTAATAAACTTTTATCAAACAATATCCATGGAAAATAAAAAATTAACCAGATGTATTCTCAAATTCATCCTCTTATAAACAATTCTGGAATAGGTTATTCCTACCTAAAAATTTTTTTAGACACAACTATTTTGTTCAAAATTTTACCTATTTTGCACTAAATGTCAGTGTTGTGGAAATTGGGAAATAAATTGTATCATTTATTATACTAAATTTTTTGCATTTCATAAATTTCACTTTGAAAAACAAAATTGTATTCCAAATGATCTTTTATCTATCGTTTCATGATCCCAACAAGTTTTTGTTCTTAAAAACTAATTGTTTCATTTTCTAGAAAACAAAGAGTGTACCAAAAATAAAAATATTTCGTACATAGATAGTGTATGTTCACAAAATTTGACAGGAAATAAAGATTTCTTTGAAAAGATCATCGAAATGAAAGGAGGAAGAGTAACCTTCGGAGATAATTCTCAATAAAGAACATTATTATATGTAATATTGTTCTTTTAATAAAAGTTCTATTTTGAAATGTTTTATTATAAATGTTCTTAAGCTCAAAATTATAAGAATAATTCAATTTTGTGATGAAGTCTACCTTGTGAATTTTATGGATGATAAATGTTTAGTTCACAATTACAAGGATGATTTCATTCTTTCATCCCATAGGTATGAAAAATTTTACAAACTAAACATAGAAGACCTTAAGATCCAAGACTTACCTTGATTAGGTGAATTGGATGACAAATCATGGTTATGACATATATGGTTAGGACTATGTAACAATATTAGCAATTTTAAACTCTCTAAGAAATGAATTGTTAAGGATATACCAGATCTTAGGTACGATTATTCAATTTTTTTTACCCTTTTGAAAATGGAAAAAATCCTAAATATAGATTTAAATTAAATAATGGTATTCCAAATTCTAATTCATTACAGTTACTGCACATGGATATTTTCGGTCCAACAAAAAATTGATGTATTGGAGGAAAATAATATGTATTTGTTTTAGTTGTTGACTGCACTAGATTTACATGGGTTTATTTTTTCGCAAATATATATGAATCTTTTTTTTATTTCAAAACAATTATTTCCCATGTTAAATATAAGAAAAACCTATCAATGATAACTAATTTTAGTGATCATGGTGGGGAAATTAGAAATTTGGATTTTGGAACATTTTTTTAGTAAGAAATGTATTAATCACATAATTTCAGCTCCAAGAACCCCTCAGCAAAATTTTGTTCTTGAAATAAGAAATTGTATTCTTCAAAATATGACAAGAACTATGTTGAGTGAATACTCAATTGTTAAGAATATATGGGCGGAATCTGTAAGTACAACATGTTATACTATAAATCGAGGTTCAACTAGAAATTTTTTTAAGAAAAAACCTTATGAGTTGTGGATTGGCCGAAATCCTAATTTTTCTTACATTAGAGTATTTGGATGCAATGTTTTCAAATTGAGTAATAAAGATAATCAAAATGAAATGACTCCCAAATATGATGAAGGTATATTTTTAGGTTATTCCACTACTTATAACTCTTATAGAGTTATTAATAAATACTATTTAACCGTTAAAGAACAAGGACATGTTAAATTTAATGAAACTGATCATTCTTTTAAAAAAACCACCTAGATCAATAGATGTGTTTTCACAAACTAATAATCAACCATTGATTAAAAATTATTCTGAAAAATGAAATATGCAAAAACAATGTTCTTGAAATATTTACCCTAGAATAAATAATGTATTATGTGGATTAACATGTTTTACAAAACCCAAATCAATTGTTTCATAGGAATCATCCTATTCATAATATCATTGGTGATGTAAATCAACCCATAACAACTAGAAATTATTTGAGAAATGAAATAAAACAACTTTGTTTTTTATCTCAATTATAACATAAAAATATCAATCGAGGCCTCAGGTGATAAAGATTGGATTAAAGAAATGAATGTTTAACTAGATGAATTTTAGAGGAAAAAAGTTTTGGCCCTGGTTGAAATACCTATTGAATCAACTATAATTGGTGTAAATGGGTTTTTAGAAACAAATGTGATGAAAATGGAGTAATCGTAAGAAATAATGAATGAATTGTTTCTAATTTCTATAATCAACAAGATGGAATAGACTATGAACAAACCTATTCTCCAGTAGCTAGACTTGAATCTATTCTTATTCTATTAGCCTTTGTAGCATTCACTAAATTCAAAAAAATTCATATTAATGTAAAATTTTCTTTTCAAAATGGTTATTTACAAGAGGTGGTTTTTATAGAATAAAATCTAGGTTCTATATTTTCCAAACATCCTTATCATGTTTATAAATATACAAAATCTTTATGTAGCCTTAAACAAGCCCCTAGTGCATGGTTTGATAGATAAGAAAGATTTATTTTTAAAAAATATGACAAAGTTGTGGTAGATCCAACTCATTTTATAAAAATAGAAAAAAATTGATTGTTCAAATTTATTTTGATTACATTATATTGGAGTCAACTCCAAAATCCTTAACTCATTATTTAATTAATCAAATGAAATCTGAGTTTGAAATTAATGTAATGGGTGAGTTAACATTATTTTTATATTTTCAAAACTCTCAAAAACCATAAGTAACCTATATATATCAACATTATTATATCAAATATTTACTTAAAATGTTTGGATGTTACAACAAAAAACATATAAACACTCCAATCGGTACCTCAAATACTCTTGATCTTGATGATGCTGGGAAAACATTAGATCAAACTTCTTTTAGTATTGTGATAGAAAGTTTTTTATACTTAACAACTATTCCTACAGACATAATTTTTTCAATATTCTAATGTGCATGATATCAATCTATTCCAAATAAATCTCATTTCAAATAAGTGAAAATAATATTTCTCTACATAAAATGAACTATGGGTTTATAACAATTTTATTTTTCTTGAAATTATTTTCTCCTTTTTTTTAAACTGACTTTTGTGTGTGTAGAATGGATCGAAAAAGTACATCTGGAACATGTCATTTATTAGGAGATTAAATAGTTTCTCGGTCATGAAAAAAGCATTCAGAATCACTTTCCCCTTCCGAAACTGAATATATAGTAGTCAGATGTATTAGTGCTCAAGTTTTGTGTATTCAACTCACACTCAATGTCTATAGCCTGTGTTTTTTAAAAACTCAAATAGTATGTGATAATACCAGTTCCATTTATCATAGTTTAAACCCTACAAATCACTCATGTTTAAAACACATTGATATTAGGCATCACATTCATAGAGACCATAAAAATGATATTATTTTACAATTCATCGAAATGTCGGAACAACATGCTGAAATTTTCACAAAACCATTTTCTTTCAGTATATTTGAATACATTAAACAAAAACTAGGAATGATGACTGTAAAGTAATCATTCACATATATAACTTGTTTAAAAAATTTCATTACATTTAGTTACTCCCTTTTAAATGGGTAGTATACATGTTTTTAACTGATTTCACTTTGTATTAGTTTTACATTTTAATTAGTTTCACTTTTATTGATTTTACATTATAATCGGTTTCACTTTTATATTGTTCACCCTTTATAAGTTTTATCTTTTATCGGTTTTACCTTTTAATCATTTTTATGTTTATAGATCTCATATTTATCATTTTCATGTTATCAATGTTAGATTATGTTATTGGTGTTAAATTATATTATCGGTACTAGATTATCAGTCTTAGAATATTTTATCGGTACCATATTATTTCTACCAGTTTTAGATATCTAATCATTCTCATATTATTTTTGGTGTTGTTTATATTATTATCATAATAATAATATACTAAAAATATATATCTATCTTTATACTTCGATAAGTAGAAATTCTAAAACCTTATTTTGGTATATCTAGTAGTTTTTTTCAATTTAACTCCTAATCAGATTAATTTTGAATATGGTTTTATTTTAAGGAAAACCTACGGAGGTATAAGTAATTATAAACCTTTGGATCCTTTACGTATTATCCTGAATATCAGTTTCTTTTTTAAATAAACCCTCCCTGCCTATACCACATATAATTCCACTTTTTTTCTCTCAATTCATGATGCTTTATATGTACCTAGCATAGTTCATAATTATATTTTACCTTAGTTTTTATAATCAGAGAAGACCTCTTCTTTCGTATCCAGGAAATCTTTAGCGTTTGAGATAGTATTTCATGTTTGACACAACTTCTTCATCTCCAAAGAAAATTTTTACAAAATATTTCTTTTCTATGACCTTTTTAGGTGGAAGTTTAGCCTTTCGATTATTTTATGAGACTTCTGGTTTGTAATTGGAAATGATAATAAATTTTGAAGAGAGGGAATCCATTTTTGTTGAAACACTAGATTCAGATCAAGGTTTTTTGTTCTATGAGAGGTGTTTCAATTTTTTAAAACAATGGAGACAGAAAATGGTCTCCAAATTTCATTTATGATTTATGATAATACATACAGAACATATATAAAATAAGTATTTACCATTATAATAGTTATATAATACGGGTATTCCCTATGTTCTTCAGACAAATTACTATAACATGATGGGACTTTTGATAAGAGAAAAGTTGAGTAATATCTTCTTGAGATTCATGATGATAAAATAATGGAAAGTCATTTATCACAAGATATCCGGCTCATATCCCTCTAAATTCAAGGCTTTTTTGTACCGAGAAAGGGTTATAAGGAAACTTTGAATGTTTTAGATATTTATATACTTTATCATATAGTGGATATGAGGGTGTTCAATCAAATGGGATTCATTTTCTTGATTTTAAATAAGCTTAAATCTGGTTCCAAAATGCCTTAGAAGATCAAGTTACCCATCATCCTCAGTGAGTTTTTGAAATAGTTCCTAAGCTATTGTGATGTTTTAATCAACTCAAATTTGACATCTTTCCAAGATACTCTGATCACCAAGGATAACATAATGGGACTCTTGTTACTATTGAAGCCTGAATTGAAAAAATTTGGGAAATATGCATAAGATGGGAAAGGAAAGGATATAGCTGGGCAGAGTGAAAACCATTCAATGTCCTTCAAATCATCCAAAAGAAAAATAATGGTTGATAATACTACAAACCCCATGAATTCAATGAAACAAAACGAGGTATCATATGAAGTTGTGACAAAGTGAAGGGAGAATAAGGAAGAAAGGAAAGAAGATGATCCTCAATTTGGTTTGGATCCTGTTGAAGCCCTAGAAATAAAAATAATATCATAGGAAACAATAATAGAAGAAAAAGGAAGAGTAGAAAAGAAGATAAATTCCCAAGCTATTGACAGTGATTGTATTCTCAAAATAATTGTGCAAGCTATTTCCAGAATAGTAAAAATGGAGATCTAGTCCAGACTCAACCAGATCCCACTGAGAATGGTAATGAGAGATCTGAATCCAAACAATTATCTACAAAGAGACTCATTAATGTATATTAAGAAGAATAAGAATAAGAAGAACAAGTGGAAGAAAAAAAATAACAATAATATGAAATTGAAGAGAATAAATATTTAAACAAGATAAATCTTTTAGAAGACTACTCATAAGATCCATCTATTAAATTTACATCACTGGATCCTCTACCATCCAAGGAAGCATATCAAAGGTTTTCTTCCAAGGAAGTCATTCAGATATCTGATAAATAATAAAATGAAGAATCTAATAACAATCAGAATCATCCATCTCAATTTATCAGTACTAAGACCCATTTTGGAGATCTTCCTCAATACTCTGAAGATATATATTTAGAAAGAATTATCTTAGTGAAGGTAATTTATTATATTGAACAAGATTTGAGCATATTGGAAATGATAATACTATTAATTATATAAATTGAAGCCATGCTAAAAATCATTTTGAATATTCATAATGGTATTACAGACTTTGTCAAGAGTCTTATAGATAGCCTTTTGGACCTTGATATCGATTTCAAGATATTCAAGGAACATGCTACTGACCACAACAAGGATATTAAAATGGTTTTCAGGCGGTCGTAATACATTGATGATAATCTAAAATATCATGTGTATAATCATGATGAATTAGTGAAGAGGGTTAATGATCCCAATTCCCTCTACCAAATGTTTTTTTTCTGATTTTAATGAAAAACATGAAGTCTTTCAAACATCAGGTACCTTAAAAGGAATATCCTCTAAAGAGCATGATGGTATGAAGGAAAAATTGATGAATGAATGTAATGAGGTTGTTTTGATATCAAATAAAAGTTTAATTATATATAAGGCCAACAAACTCTGACTTGATGATTTTAGTGCCCATGATGTCAGTCTTCATGCACGAGTAGCAATCAATTGGCTTCCTAAATATAGGCTCCGGATGTAAGAAAGTATTCTTGATGTACATGATGTGAAGATGAAGGCTCATTAAGAAGCTCTTTACTAACTGCTAGTGGATAGAAAATAATTCATGGAGATGAATCTTTCTATGTTTAACCTCAAGGAAATAAAATGTCAAAGAATAAATTTTTGAACTCACGTTGTAATAAAACTATATTTCATTCCCATTAATGACAATTATTTCATAATTTGTTTCTCATTTTATTTTCTAGTCATGAATAATTTTCCTTATTCCTTTTAAAAAACACAATGCGGGAGAATAATTTCTAGTAAGAGAAATAGACTTCATCAAAAAAGGGTTAATGGACTTTCAAAAGGAAGAACACACAAGTAAAAGTAAATAGAATATAATCCTTAGTGATATTTTTATCATTTGATGGAATTAGACATATTCACCATTGTTTTCAAAAGTGTTAAAAACTCAATGGTATATAAGTCATTATTATTATTTTGTTTTTTGATTTCCAAAAATGGGGAGACAGTTGAGACGAATTTTTTTTCGACATTCCCATTGATCTTTTTTTTTGGAAATCAAAAATTACTTCTTGTTTTATCGTAATCATAAATTTTTTATTCTCATCGTAATCACATATATTATAATCATAGATGTTTTATTCTCAACATAATCACATATTTCATAATTTTATATAATGTTTTTGTATTCATATGTTATTTTTTCAGTCGTAATCACATATTTTGTTTCTCATCATAACCACATAAATTATTTTAAATCATAACCACATAAGATGTTTTCGTAACCATAGGAATCATAACCAGGTTATGTATTTCTTCATAATCATGCATCGTAATACAGTTATGTATTATATTGTAATCATGTATTGTAACGAGGTTATGTATTTTATTGTAATCATGCATCGTAACTACGTTATGTATTGTATCGTAAACATGCATCATAACCAGGTGATGTATTGTATCGTAATCATGCATCATATCCTGGTTATGTATTGTATCGTAATCATTAATTGAAACCAAATTATGTATAAAAATTCTATTATACATCATAATCTCATTATGGATATTAACCATGTTAATTATTTTAACAACAATATGAATTGTAACCAGGATATTTGTTGTGACTATGTTGCGCAGCATAACCATTGTATTTATTGTACTCAAATAATTCATTATACTCATGTGTTTTTCCAATACCTTATTCATTTTTCTCATACTCATTGTTTCACACCTTTGAACATACTATTTTCTAAACAAAACCATTTTATGAAGTTATTTATATGAAAATCAAAATGAGGTTTTTTATTCTGTTTTTTTCTACCGTTATAATTCCATTTTCCCAAGTCCCTCTGAATTATGCATAAAAATATGACCGTTGGAAAAAATATATCTGTTGGAACCTGAGGCCTATAAATAAGAGGTCATTCGAACAATATAATAAATATTTTGCATCTTCTATGTTTGATATAGATATTGTGTGACATATCTCTTTCTTCCATTGAATGCATTGATGATACAAGACAAAACATCTTGTTCCTAGTTCGTGTATTTCAATATGTGCTTTGTTTTTTTCTTGTGTACATGATCATTGTGATACTGATCGATGGATTTCGAGAATAGTAAGACAATGTTTTTGATCATTTTATCAAGATATTTCAGTGATTTTAATGATATAAGTGTTGATTACCTTATAAATCAATGGATTTTGGGGATAAAAAGACAGATGTTTCGGTCATCATATCGAGGGATTACCTAGGAGGTTGTGAGATAGATCTTTTATCCTAGGTGAAATGATACCCTACTCATTAGGATAAAATAATTTTAATATATTATATTTTCTATATCCATTTGTTACATAAAGGTAACTGTATAGTTTCCTCTTTGAATTCATATTTTTTTATATTGTAATTATTTTCATTATGATACTTACATTACTTATTGTATTATGAGATTCAATAAGCTATATAGAAGAATCAATTACATTTTTATTAAACAGATCATTTTAATTAATTCAAATATAATTTTTTTAATACCATATCATATCTTATCATATCATATCCATCAGATCAATGAACCGTATGTTCATTTTTATTGTTTTTTAATTGTATTAGTTTAAGGCCTCTTAAAAATAGTTCATTCATAAGAGTGGAAATACAATGATTTCTAAAACTACGATTCATCCCCACCACCACCCCCACCCCCTATTGTATTGTTCCATGCCATATAAATTTATATCTATATTATGATACAAAAAAATTAGCTATCCCAATTATGTAATAAGTTTTATAGGTCTATATCATATTTCCATTATGTGAAATTTAAAATAAATCCTCAGGTTTATGGCCACTAACATTTATGTATCTTCTCTAAAGTGTCAATATTAACACTAACAGAGCCTATGTCATAGATATGACCATCACAAAAGTATGAAATTTTAACAAGAACCCATTCATAACATTAAATTTATCAGTGATACCCAAATGTATCATGTTTTTGGGAGTAAAATCATATTCAAGAGAAGATTTACATCATTTATGTAGTTGGCATTTTGGTGAGGGCGACCTAATGCAGTAACTGAGTTACTCTGATGAATGTTTAATAGATAACCATTATATATGTCTCCTTGAAGCTGATACATCAATTAATTAAGCTTATATAATTTAGTTTTACCTTTACACAATATGAGAAATGAATCCTTTATAGGGTAAATGATCATTATGAGAAGTAAAAATCAGAACAAAATTTTGAATAAGAACTAATAAAATAAAAACATGCTACTTAAAAATATTAATTTCAATTAAAACATTATTAAATAGATACATGAAACAAAAACATTTAATCCATTTATCACATAAAAAGAACTTGTTCACTTAAATATTAATTTTTTTTTTAAATTCGACAAGAAATTTTAAAATTTATAATATTTATCAAATATAAGAAATATATTTCCATTAAATAAAATAAATTTCAAAAATGGATGTTCTAAACATATATGATATCAATGTCACATCAGATATATTTTTCATTTGATGGCATATGTGATAATGAACCTAAACCATATTGGTGTACTGTGTAGTGTTTCATTATTAAAGTGTTTTTAATATTCTAGTCAACATACATACATGATTCAATTGAGTGGTTCATGTTTTTGACAATAAATTTCTTTTTCAAGTGGATAAAAAAATTTATCATTGTAAATTTATCTTGAGATTTTAGAAAATTCTCCCCATTTTTATTTAAATATTTTTATTTTAAAAAATCACATAAATATTAACTCATAAAAGATTATATGTTTTATCTATATATCTAATGATTGATGACATAAATTAAATGTTAAATTACGATTCAGACTCAAAATGTGACAAATTTAACTTCGTTGGTCCATAAATAAATTATTGATCTATTTTAAAGCTATGGAAATTCAAATTATTATATTTTTTTCATAACTACATATCTATAAATATGTAATTTAAGTACAAAATATTTAATATAAATTTCTTATAGGGAATAAATTTTTATAAAATAATTTCTCTATAAGAATGTAATAATTACATAGAGTATAGTTATAGGAAGAATTATATTAAATTTATTTGTTATAATATTGTTTTATTCTAGTATTTTTCTATAAACCACAAGGATGATTTAAAAACCCCAGAACAATGGTATAAGATGAAAATATGGTTCACCATATAATTTTTAATAATATTTTCAACTAAAATTATCCTTGGAAACTTTATTTCTTATAGACAAAATCAGGTGAGTTAATATTTGTTGGAGTATTCAAAAATAATCTTCTTAATTTAATTGTATCAAATTATCTAAATTGATTGAATCTAGATAATGTGAAAAACACGATATAAATAGATTTTTAAATCTATGTGAAAAATGGTATATTATGTTGGTGATATTTTAGATGATGTTTGGAATGTTGTTTTATAAAAAAATTTACATGAAATTTATGATAATTCTTAATAAGGTGATGAAATTTGTTATTGTGCACCACCTTATAAAATAAGATGTGATTTTTGATACTATTGATATTAAAAATGTATGTAATGTGAGATATATTTATCATGAAAAATATGAATAATTCATTCTCATAATTATCACTGATTATAAAGTTTACAACATAGATTAAATGTATTATAATATCAAATATTATGTTTTTATTCATATTAAATTTGATAAATAGAAATATAAGGACTTGTAATTGAATTACTAATTTACATGAATTTGTTTTTTTGTTGATTTTATTTTTTAAATACTTTTAAGAGGTTTTCGGATGGTAGATAATCAAAAACAAAAGAAGATGTTTCTACTCAAGCTACCCATAGTAAAACATAAGTATAAGTGTGTAAATATACCGATTCTACACAACTTCCACTATTTTTACAGTATATCATTTCAACTCCAGCTACCCAGATTACATAGATAGTATATGATGGTAAATAAATTGATGTTACACCATGTACAATTCACTAAATACTTTTCATACTTATTGTTACTATATTTTATTATTATTTTATTTATTTAATCATAGCTATGAATACTATTGAGATTGTTTGGAATCAATCATTCTTATCATTACACAGTTACAATTAGGGGGCTTCTAGCGTGTCACTATTATTTATATTTATTGAAATGTGATAACATTATTATCTAAAATATTTTTTATAGTTGTTAATTTGGATATTAAATGTTGAAAAGAAATTGAATTGTGATAAAAATTATCTTGTACGATGTTTGTAATTTAAAATAATTAATGTTATTCATCTTATTTGATGTATATGACGTACTTTTCTAGGATGTTTCTAGCATACATGGAAATATTATAGGATTTTTAGAATGTTAGGAGACATCACCCCCCCCATTCAATATTCAATTTAGATTCACATTCCATTATCTTGGATGAATAAGTTTTTTGGATGTTAAATGCAGATATTTCTTTAATTAGGTATTGAAATGTGATTAAATTCATTAGTATTTCATAGTTTGATAATGATGTAATTAATTATATGTATTTTGTTTAAATATTTATTCTATTTTTTATGTAGAAGATCCAATTTCAAATCCATTCAAAATTAAAAACATTGGCAAGAAAAGAAGTAATTTTATGTGGATAATGTGGCATAAGATTAAGGACACATATCTATAAGTGTCACATATATGGGATAAGGTCAATGAAGGATTTCCTGGTGAAGAATGAAGGCCTCTATTGATAATTATCAGGCTAAATCCCATATAGAATAATATTTTATGTTAATAGATTATTTAAATTGTCTTACAATTATAAATATTAAAATATTAATATAATTAGTGTTGGATTGTTCTATAGGATAAGAATCCAGTCAGGAGAAGTATGTATTCCCCCCCCCCCAAGATAATGATATGGCATTGTAATAGTTAATTTATTACATCATATCTCTACACCACATTAAGAATTTTTGATTTTATAAATATTATTTGTAGATTTTTTTTATAATTGAAGGAGGTTTATTATCAGTTTTGATGTATATAGAATTGATTTTAGGTCTATCAAAAAGTAAGGATATTATGTGAATAAATTATTAGAAGTAATTGGGGAATAAAATTTTAATTACAGTTTTTTATTATTTAATTACTATAAAATTTTATAATATTATACCATTTCTAGAGTAAACACAAATACTTATGTCATGAAAAAACATTCCACCTAACCATAACAAACTAGAATGATTTTATGAAAGATTTTTCTATTAAAAGAGAATTATGACTTTGTGACATGGATATTTTTTATACCATCACCATCATGATTCCTTTAATGGTTCATGAATATTTTTTAACAATATCTAATATAAGTGGGTTTACATCGGTTGGTGATAATAAAGAATATATGAAAGTATATAAACTTAATAATACTATTAAATGTTCGTAGTCTCTTATTATGACATAGTATGATTGGGTGTCATTTTTATAGAATTTATTGGCTTCTAATTATTGAAGGTTAACATGTATAAATACTAAAGATATAGCTAAACTAATAAGGAATTTAGGATCAATATTCTTCACAAATTAAAAATATGTTATGATATTTATTATTATATTTTCTAATAGATTAATCTTATTTTATATATACATATAAGAACATAAAATTATAACAACATTATATTATTTGGTTTTGATTACTTCATGTTATATTCACACTTTTTGTTTGATTTGGTTTTGATTGTTTAAATTCTATTGGTTTATTTCAATTCTGTTTTGTTCAATATTATTCGATTCAATTATTATTAATACAATGAATTTATATATTTCAATATTAATATGAGTTACATTTTTATTGGATTATGATAGGACTATAATATTTGGGTTAGTTTGATTCGATATAATATATATTTAATGAACTATATATTCCTTAAATGCATCAAACTAAATCAATGGACCCATCGATGAATTGTATCCTACAAGAATTCCTTAGTATTTATGATTCATACAAAACCTATATAGGTTCCTAGAAATCCAAGAATATTGAAAGTCTTGGGATATGTTACATAATATATTTTTCATCATATATTCTAAAATATATGTTTCATTTAATATTTGACAAAATTTAGGCACTAGTTTTATCATGGAAGAGGTTTTGATTAAATTATTCAATAAAATTAATTCTAGTATCATCGTAGATGATGGAATTCATTTATTCCACTTCAATATGGTCATTAATATACTAATCATATATCAATAGAAAAAAATCATTTAGTCCATGAATTAATAAATCATTAATAAAATTTTCTTTTAATAATCCACACCATACATATTTAATTAATTCCTTTAACAATAATTATTCATTTTTCAAGTCTTTATTGTATAATTAGTATGATTACCCAACACAAGTTTCCATTATAACTATAGGTGGTCTGAGACATGTATAGTGGTGACATATATGTAATTATTCTATGGAATTATTTTAATTAATTATGATCAATCGAAGTAAAAAAAATTAAGAAAATACATCAATGTTAATACTGATAAAATTCCAAATTAGATAAATATAATATTTTTTAAAATAAAATTCCATATTCTAGATTGATGATAAATTATTTCACATCATGAATGGTTATTAAGTTTATGTTCTCAAAATAAATGAGTTCATATAACAAATCATAGAACCTGCCCATGATGGATCCAAACATTAAATTCAGAAGGACCTATGGGGCATTCTTTATTCCTAGAGGATAGAAACATGTACCTTAGAATCAAACACAAAACATAATGAATTATTTTAACCAACTTAAAATAATATATATGGAACATATAAAAAATAAAAAGGAAACAATAAAGAAAAAATTGAAGAGAAACTAAATAAAATATATATCTGAGCCCTCGAGGAAAACATATAACGATACATATCAAATCCAAACAGACAACAAACAAAGATGCATATCCAACAAAAATGTTATAGGACAGCTAAAAGAGAAAATTTCTACTCCATTTGATAAATGGGAAAATACTATCTATTTTTACACTAGCTACACATACCCACATTACATGAACATCCATACCTCATGGTTGAACCATTCCTTTTCATATATTAAAAGACATAACATGTTATATTGACTACCAAATGGCTTTGTAAAGAGATAGATAAATAGAATCAAAATGATCCCAATCCGGGGTTTCATATCAGGTCTCTTTGAAAAATGTAAAAATTAAAAAAAAATTAAAGAAACAACACATGATAATAAGTTAATCAATTTACATTTCAAAAGTATGGAAAAATATTTCCCCTTCCCTCACAGTTCTAACAATCTAGGTAAACATGTTTCAAGTATGTAAAATATATCAATGTAAGTAATGAAATAAAAAAGGCAATAAACTAAGCATAGGGAAATAATTCAATGTATCACTATAGAGCAGGATATTTTGATCACTCATACACAAACACAAAAACTCACACACACCAAACAACTAAAAATAAACATCATATATTAGGGGACAAGGAACACCCCAAAAAGTGATCCCCTAATATGTTTTTAACAAGTAATTGATGAAACTTTCTTAGAGAGAAGTTAAATATACCATGAATGACCCCCCCTCCCACACAACAACATAAATGAATCGAGGCTATAAAAAACCTTCCACCTAAGTACCTATGGCTTCCCATTTTCTATGTTTCCTAAATAATTTCATTAAAACCTTTCTTTGAAATCCATTTCATAATTCAATTTCACAACTCATTGAAAATACCTTTTATTTTACCTATAAATGTGGGAAAAACTATTCTGAAAAACCAATTTTCACACACAAAACATTAAATCATGCTAATTTATTTAAGAAACAATTTATAAGACTAGAGTAATCAAGGTTCATTTAATATATGCAAGATACAGAACAACCCACCGCAAACTAAGATCTCACACAAAAATGAGATGGGTTACACAAAAGTCAAAAGGAATAAAATTGATAATTAGATTCCCTATCATTGATTATGATATTTAATAAATATATTCTTTATGAAATAGGTTATTATTAATGGTTAGGTAATATATACCATGAGAACAATTCTTTTTCCAACAAAACCAAATCAAAGAATTCCCCCCAAATACGATCACAATGTTGATCTATTTTGATTAAATAAGAATAATCATATAATCATATGATTATATAAATTAATACCAATTATGAAACAACAATATAATATAAAAAGAAGACAAAAGTCTTCTTACTTGGGGAGAAGCAATTCATCGAATAAAATGAAAAAGCACTGAATGAAGTGATCCGAAAAATGGGGAGATAATGAAAGTCTCCTATATGGATTCATAGGATTTTAGGGAGTGGTTTCACATCAATTGAGGATTAATTAATGTAAAGGGGGAATAAAAGCTAAAGGTAATGACCAGTTTACATTTTTAACTCTATTCTTATGATGTAACATACCCATGCACCATGTCTGAGTGAAATAAGTTCTTATTATGTTAAATTCTCAAAAACGATTACTTTACAATGTGAAAAATGGAAATTATTATCTATATGGATTTATGCCACAAATAGATATTTTAACTTATTTCCTCATTACATATTTAAAATGTAAACTAAAATCGTACAATTTAAAATTGTTTTATATGTAGCACACGTCCATGGATCTGTTGAAAACTCCCAAGATTACTGACGATGAACCTAAGCATGAATTAAACACTCTTAAACATAAAATAGATAGTGCATTTATCTAGGATGCTTCAATATCCACACAATAGGAATTTCCATCCCTATACAGTCATGTAGAATAAGTGTTATATTGGATGAGGATAGGCCATTGTTCCCTCACACATGATTCACATTCCCAAGACTCACAAGAATATGATTCTTGTTTTCATAACATTCTGATGAATAAATTACTTTTCTTATGAAAGACCTTTGCCATTGTATGAGTGATCCCCACTAGTTTCTCCAGAAATGAATTATATGGATCTAAATAAATATATTACTAACTCATTTCATTATAAGGGTCATGTTAATATTTCTTGATATGGGATATAGAAAACATCATAGATACCTAACAAATGATCTATAAATTCCAACCGATAAGAAACTAGTCCATCTCTATTTACTCAAATGGTCCATATATTTTAGATCATTCTTACTATATATCCCTATCCAACATAGACCTTCCTTATGATAAAAATTTAAGAAAACATATCATTCTAGGAAAAAAACAAAGAACAACATTGATAATTTTCATTTGATTTATTATGATCTCGAGTAGTACCCAAATTTCAATGAATATCATGAATCCTTATTAACATATACCAAAAGAGGTACCTTATTCCTCTACCAAACATAATGGGGACCTGTATATGTTCCCATACAACACTTCGAAGAAGATTGTATAATCACGAACTAGAGTATATATTTTTAATAAATCTCATCCCGTCCGAGATTGTTATTACACAATCCACCAAAACACAAGATGATGGAATAGAGTATATATTCCCTAATATAAATAGTATTCTATATCTAACCATCCATCTATGGATGATAAGCTAAGATCAAAAAAATAGGAGTCACCATAACCTCTTGCGGACTCTTCTAGAATACAGATGTTAATAAGGGATCCCTAAATGCGAAAATGGAAGAGGGGACGACATGTTACCGAGAAATATCTTACATATGTAGAATTATCCAATATTCAACCATTGTGGTTTACCTAGTTAGAATTTAATTAGAATATTTCTTTAAACGATCAACCTCCTCCTAGATTGAATGTTTTCCTCATGGAGTCTATGTAAATTCAACAATAAAATATATGGACACCATGTCCCTTTTCTATAACAGTATATGAAGAGGATGGAGAAAATACCAACGACTAAAATTGTCTTCATTTATATATGTGTAGGTGTAATAATGGAACAAAAAATATACTATTTGATGCTTTATATACAACCACCACAAATTTATCCTTATGTCATAGTACATATTTATTATTCAGAGTTGAATAGTCCATATATAAATTTTTAAATAATGAGAAACTAAATTCAATATTGCTAATGTGATAAAAAATTTATTAACGAAATAGAGAATTCGATCATAAGGGAGATGCCAACCAGAATGTAGTTCCCCATTATTTAATATTTCACTAATTCATAGGATCTCATCATCCTACTACTCACCCTATAGAATGTAATCAATGAGTGATGATTATATCTAGATACTTGAAGAACCATAAACAATACATCCTTCTATGTTTTAATATGAATATGAGTGAAGATTTCCACCCTGTTCCCATCTTCTATTGATTAAATGAGAGAATGTGGGGGAAATTTCTGACTGAGAGAGTGCACATCAACATTTCCATACCCAATGGTGTATGTGGTGTCTATATTGGATGTATTATGGTATTACACTAATAATATCTTACAAATATTTAAGACCTTATATGAAAAGATAATAATAATAATCTTATAATATAATAGTACGATGACCCTCTCACCAAAAATATAATGTCACCAAAACATAAGATCATGAATAAGTAAAGTAGGATCCAAATTATGTGAGGGTTAATTTTTATCTTATGTCCAATGTTTACAAAAACAATTTGGAAAAAATTATCATCATGCATATGCACACAACCCAACCCAGTAACAAAAACATCATAGTACACAACATACCCCTTATAGGGATGATTTAATATCATAATAGAGGATGATGTCAAAATCAATTTTAACACATAATAATTTTATGGTATTTTTCATCCCATGTGAATTTCACCCCATTCTTTCAGTGTTCAGTCATTGGTGATGATATCCTCGAGAAATCCAATCCTAACTACCAATAAAATCTACTGATACATAAAAATATCCGTATCTAAAATATGTTTTGAGATTATGCACATGCTAAGATAACCATTACCATCTTAGTGTCACATTAAATTCCATGTTTTAAAATCATGTGTCCCAATAAAATCCATTATATTATCCAAAAAAACATTTATAAAGATTTATAAAAGGACATTGATTCATAAATATTTTCAAAAATGTATTATGATGGTGCTTAATACAGTGAATAAATATTGAATTTACCAAAATATAATCCACTCAAAAAATGAAAAAAATTCAAGATTCTTATAGAAAATACTTTTTATCAAATCCATAAATACCAAAGGAGTATTAGACAAACTAAAATTCATCCCATTATATTTAAATTGCAAATACCTTCATCTAAATGTTGTCTTTGGTATATAAGACTCCCAAACTATGACATGATGATAACCTAACTGAATATAAATTTTAAAAAAACTAAATAAACCCTCTAACATATTAAATTAGACATCTATATCCAGAAAAGATAACTTTTTAATAATTGTCACCTTTTTCAACATTTGATAGTCCACCCAGAAATGAAATAAACACTATCCTTATTGAAAAATGCCACTGGGTATTCCCATGAAGAGACACCAGGGTGAATAAAAACTTTTTCTATCAACTCATCCTACTATATCCTAATACATTCATTTTAGTAGGATCCATACTTTATTAGGTTATGGATATCATCTGTTTACCCAATACTAGATCGATTATAAACAATACACATCTCTTTCTATATGAACACCATATAATTTGTTTACGAACACATATATAAAATCTTTAACAACTAAGGTATGATCAACAGAATAAGAAGCACTGTAATCCTCAACAATAATAGTAGAAATAAAACTCCTAATCTCTAAGAGGGTAAGTCATACATGAATTGATATAAGATCCCACTTTCTATAAATCACCTGGTAACTCCCACTGGTATTAAATAATTAAATACGCCAATGATATTACCCAATATCATAATGATGAAAAATAATCCTATCCACCCCCCAATGAAATGTCAAATAGATATAGATAAAGAGTTAAAAAACCTAAACCAAATACATGTCAACAATTGATAGAGATGCTGATGGACATTAAATTTTACTGCATTTCCATCTTTCTAAGAGGCATAACTAGAAATATATGATATCATATGGGCTTTTTTGGAATTATAAAATCATCAAAAAAATAGGAAGACAAATATGAGTGTGATTGACCACATTCCAATAAATAAGTATCTATATAATGTAGAACAAAAAAATTCTTGTTCTCATTATCGATGGGACAACATTAACCTCCATCAGAAACAAATCAACTATGTGAAGTTGCTTCACTAATGATGCGTGTGGCTAAATTCATTTTTACATTAATATATCTAAATACACCATAGATTCATTTCGATATGAACAACCCTTAACATTACTCGGTATAGAAATTTCATAGAATAATCTCTATAGATATTTATAATTTCAACAATAATTGTACCTCTTATTGGGAGTGGAACAACAACATATAGTATTCCCAAGCATTCCACACAAGTTGCATTTAAGGGTAACATTGTTTTTCACTGTAGTTGATCATGAGGAATCCTTCTAAGAAAAACTACATCCACCTATCTTTCAATTATAAATCCACTTTCACTTACTTCCATGCACGTCAGATTATCTTTCATTGGGAGGAAGAGATGTTGAAGTTCATAGAATATTTCCAATTATGATCACCTATTACATCAAATCCATATCAACTATTTAAGCATAAGTAGAATTTATTTTCATTCACACCTAAAATTATTAATATAATTGATAACCCTATAAGTACTTCTCAAGATTTCAGTTGGTTATTCTTTATTACCTGTAGAGAAAATTAGACCATCTCCACCAATTGATTGGTACACATAGACACCAAATGAACTCCATGATATTGAAGGAGTAAATCCATAGACATTGCTATCATCAAAGGCCCTAAGAAGTGATTTTAAAGAAGAGGTTATTGAAAACCCTTCCAATCCAATCCAACATGTTGATATTCTAGTAAAACAGAATCCTAAAACTACTGAATAGCACCCCCCAGACTAAATGTTGGCACTTCACCTAGATATCCTCATTTATAAAAATGAACTACAAGATCTAAAAAGTCTTCACTATGCATTCCTTTTCTTTTTCGTGATTATTTATAACCTTAAGGAATGAGATATTCTTAGCCAATAACTTTGGAGATAAACCACAAAATATAAATGATTTTGGATATTTCTCAACCACATCATCCTATACTCATGGTAAATTCTAATATTGAGCATGAACAGCTCATATGATGGCCTGTATAATTTTTTTTCCAGATGAAAATTAACTTGGAGAGAATTTCTTGTTGAACACCCTTATAGAACACATGAAAGAAATCATATATTATTATTTATTCATACAATAAATAATTAATAACATTCAGACAACATAATAAACCCAAATTTAGATGGAAAACAACATCTTGAAACTAAAACTAATTTAGAACTCAACATTGGAGGCACACTTCCTAATGTCCCATGGAAACTTGAGTCTCAGCATGGAAAGTGTTGAACAGGAACTCACCTCGAACTACCTATCAAGTCCTGACAATCTTATCTATCTTATACCATCTTCCCATGGTTGAGCATATGTAACACCTCGTGCTTCCACGATATGCTTCTCTTTCAAAAATACAATAGCTTTCATTGTACGCAAGTTCAAGATTTTAACGCACCACAACCAATCAAAGTAGCAGTTGTGAATAGTAATACATACCTTTTGAAATTTTATATATTTTATCTTTCCAAATGGACTTCGTTTTTGTATTCGGAATATCGAAATTATCCTGAGTTGAATTTTTTTTAATTTTCTGAGAACTTCCAATTTTTTGTGAAAAGTGAGAAATACTTAAAAACAACTTTTTTAATCAAGATAATTTATAGTTATAAATTATACTATTGAGTGATTTTAAAGTGAAATTATAATATATTATTACCATTTTATCCAATGGTGGTTATTAGAATTAATTTCACTTTGAAATTGGACATAAACAATTGTCAATCTTTTGATATATATTGTTTCTTAAAAACACGCTATTTGTTGCGACAGCGGGAATTAATTATAAAATTAATTAATGTAACTTATATGTTTGGAATTTTGTAAAATAGGCATCATTTTTGAAGTCGGAATATCAATTATATCTTAGGGTGAAATTTTGGCATTGTTCTGAAAAACTTTAATTTTTGATGGATAGTGAAACCACTAAGTGGTAGTTACAAAATCGATTTTTCGTTTGAATGAAACATTACAACTTCTATGATTTTATTTTCAAAAATCTGACATACATGGTTGTAATTAGGAAGTAAAATTTGGTTCAATGGGATTAAAATAATTTTTGGTGAATAGTAACTTTTATGTTTAATTAATCGCGATTAAAGGTAATTAGTGAAATTTAAGGTAAAAATGATATTATAAAAATATGAAAATACATTTACACTTGTCCTACCCCTATTGGATGGGTCATGGCCGACCAAGAAAATCCATGGGTCAACTTGGGGACCCCATGGAGCCACTTTGGTTGGAAAATGACATTAAAAACCTTTTATTTAATCTTAAAATAAAAATGTCACAAACATGAGTTTTTTTACTAAAACAATTTTTAAATGGGGTTATAAAAGTCATATTTTGGACTATAAATATTAATTAGAAATATAAATGGATTTTATACATCATGATAATTTTTTTACAATTTTTAGACATTAAATAAATTTAATTATTTATGACACCATGATGATGCAGCGATTACCTCATTAATTAACGATTTAAATAAAATGAAAAGATAATGTAAAATACAAGGCTTTCTCTTGTCAAAAACCAATTGGATGAGTATTTTTCTAACCCTTCTCACCTTATCCTCGAAATATATCATTTTGGGACCTTTAGAATCCGAAAATAATTTCATAATAAAGTAACATTTCAATCATTCCAAGAGTGCCCCATCTCTCCTCTTATAAAAGGCCCCCACCACTACCACCTTACTCACACCATCAAAGCCTTTTGACTCGGCCAACCTCTGCCAAAATAATCTCTCAACTTCCCTCCCTTACTTCTAGAAGCCTCAATTTGGGTATAAGTCTTCCCAAGGAAGCCTTTGGCTCACATCAAAAAGAGTTAACTGATTTTAAGGTAATGTCTTCTCTAATGTTGTTTTGTTTTATATTGGTTCTCCAACCCCTTAAACTATTTTTATTACTTTAATTTGTAACAACACCAGTATCCTCAATATACTTGGATGTTTTTATGAGAAGTATTTTATTTACACTTACACACACCTTCGTCTAATGGTTAAAGAACATACTGTTTATGTGGGTGGCGAATTACTGCCTCACGAAACGATGACTGTTCAATATTCTTTTAACACCTCTCATAGTGGCCATTATGATGACACTATTTTTATATAGGATATATATTATGTTTATGTTTTCCTTAAACTTCTTTATTTTTCATTTATGGCATAGCATTATGATTTCCATTATGGGTAAACGCGATAATTTCATTTTAGGAAGTGCGGACTACCGCCCCCTCAAAGTGATTTGAATCGTTAATTCCATATATGGGATGTATAAAGGATGGAGTAAATGATATTATATATGATATTATACTTTAATTCTATCATAACTTTATATCATTATGATTTCATTCCATTTAATATGAAATAGAAAAGAAAGTAGCGTTCATGCGTACGTACGGCTTACCGTCTCCATGAACGGTGCATTTCATTTCTTACCTCTAAATGTTATGTAATATTATGAATGAATGTATATACAGGATATATATGATATATATGATATCTACATTCTGAATATAATTCTGGAGATAATGGATATTCTACCACATAAAAATCTTGTAATTATAAGAATTTTATTGTTGACTCAAGTACCAAAGATCGACAAAACGACAATTATTAACTTAAATGACTTCATAATTTTCATTACAAGTTATATAAAAGGGATAATTAACATGTAAAGGGTTATTAAGAAATTAGATATTAACTCTAGTTTATTATTCAGCGGGTTAAAGAGTGGTCAAATCAAGTCAGACCCGAGGTAATGGAATTTCTTAACCCAATTTTCATTCTTTGGGTTAATCTCCTACTTTCAAATTATGTCATGATATTATTATGTCCAATTTTGTATTTTTACTTTCTTTATGTGTACTTATAGTGAATACGCACAATATATCTGTTTTATTTGAAAATGATCTTTTTAAGGGACTTCGTCTCAATCTCCTTTCATTGAGGCATATTTTGTTTTATACACAAATTTCTTCTATACGGTGTATAAACCCCTTTGACTTTTACGTTTACTAAAAATGATTCTTTTTATACAAAGTGTTTTACTAAATGAAAAAAAGGAATGTTTTCTTGTCGTACGTATGTGGTGACAACGACTTCTCCACCGTTGTGACCATTATTTTAGTTTCGTCTTCCTCTACAAGCCATAACCTTTTTTAAAATGAAAAATAAATACAAGTTTTAATTTTCTTTTATTTTGGTATTGAAAATGCTTTTGAAAGTGTTTTTATTATATAAATGTGTTGTATTGATATCTTGTGATTGAAATGTGGAAATGTTATGTTTCATTTATGCATGTTTTATGTGATATGATTATGTTATGGTTTATGATATGTTTAAACTTATTCATAGGAGGAATGCATTAGACTTAATAAGTGACGGGTGGATCCCGCTATAGCTCCTTGATGCATCGGTAGGTCTCATGAGACAAACTAGTGTCTTGAAACGAATATTTGAAAAAATCATATTTGTGGTCTTGGCACGAGGCCTTGGCTATGTGGTTATGATAGTCTGGCATTATGCATTCCATCATTATGTAAGTGGTTATTGATATTGCATGTGATTATTCGACAAGTAGAATATTCATGTGAGTATGTAAATGGAATTATTTAATTTTATTTTTTCCATATTATGCTGAAATTCAAGTTTAAAAAGGCTTTTGTTTTAGTTATACATTGCCTTAAATGTTAATGTTTATTTATGAAAGCTTCCACAATATTGTTATCCTTACTGAGCATCTGAACTCACCCATTTCAATGTTTTAATATTTTCCAGGAGGTGAAGAAGTATTTTATGAATGACCTGCAGGGATAGTCAGAAGAGGATATGAGTGTGGACAAGGGATACTTTGGTATTTTAGTTTTTCACTTTATGATGTAATGTAACATTTATGTATGTATCTAGTGTTTCCAAGGATACTAAACTAAATAGTCTTTCGAGACTTGATCATTTGTGATCATGCCAATGTTACGCAATAATGCACCGACTCTGGGTAACGGGGGTCGGGGCGTTACAGTTGGTATCAGAGGTAGTTTAGTATTAACCTTGGAATCTAGATTTAGATAAACTATGATTAGATCTCATAGACCTAAGATAGATTTTGAGGATTAGTATATAAGAACTTCTTAGAATTTTGGTATTATAGAGATTTTGTGAGTTTTCCGAGAAATACATCCATGTCTGGATACGAGCTGGTAGAGGTGGCTCTGGCACAGATGTACCTAGGGTAAAACTCGAAAACACCGCTTTGAGATAGACTCAAACGGGAACTGGTGCACGACAATAGGCATTTCTGCACTCTTGGTTACGACACTCCTGGTGGATATGCTTAGGATAATTCTCATTTTCATTACAAACCACTATGAAGGGTTATAAGTATATACATACTCAAAGAAAACATTTTTTATGATTATGTATTTTATCCATAAATAGTTCAATTTATGTTAAGTATTTTACAAGTGTGGAATTATGTATTTTGATTCATAAACAAATCTAGTTTATGCCATTGTTTAGAAATGGAAGCTAGTGGGAGTAATGGAACCCGTATTAATACACGCACTTCGTTTAGGGATTTCCCTCCTGCTCAAGATAATTATTGTGGATCTAGAGATACAACTAGTACTGATTAACTTATTACCATACTGGGACAACTCACTTAGGTTATGAATAATAACCTTACTCGTATGGAGAACCCTGATCCGCAACGTGGAGGATCAATGTTAGACCTCTTTATGAGGTAGAAATCGCCAACATTTAATGGGGGTACAGATCCATTATTAGCTGAGAAATGGGTAAACTCCTTAGAGAAAATATTCCATGCGTTGGGGAGTAGTGAATGGGAAAAGGTTATCATAGCAGTTTACCGCCTCACTGGAGATGCTGAGAAATGGTGGTCATTGATCCAAAATACAAAGGAAGATGAAGAAGTATCAAGTATGGAATGGAGAGAGTTCAAAGATCTTTTCTTAGAAAAATACTTTCCTCGTGACCATCGAGCAGATATGAAAAAGGCAATTTCTAAGTTTGAGACAAAAAGAGGATGAGAATGTCGCAAAGTATGAGGCCAAATTTACAAGGTTAGGGAGGTATGCTGAAGATTAAATACGTAACCCAAGAAGTAAGATTGATGGTTTATTTGATGGGTTAAAACCATTTTTCCGTTGAGCTTTAGTATCACAATCGTTCTCGTCGTACGAAGATATTGTCTCTTGTTCTATCAGGACAGAAAAGGAATTATCTACGTCTTATTACAACAAAGTAATGCCATAGAAGAAGAGAATGGTGGAACAAGAGATAGATAAAGGGAAAAAGTGAAAGAAGTATTTTCCATTATGTGATAATTGTGGGAGGAATCACCCTGGTACTTGCCAAAAAGGAATGGGAGTTTGTAATAAATGTGGAGAAAAAGGTCACCAGGCTCGTGATTGCAAGGGAAAGAAAGAGGCTATCAATGTTGAATGCTAAAATTGTAGGGAAATGGGGCATTATGAAAATGAATGTCCTAAGAGTCAGGGAAACTTACCTCAGAAAAGGACAAGGGATCAAGGACAATCTTATGTTGTTACTACAGTTGAAGTGGAATAATTAATGTATTAGTGCTTTTGGACACAAGGATTATATTATGGTTATAAGAATAATGTGATATATATAAGGATTGTAATGCAGTACTAGTTGTTTTCATTAAGAACATAATATGATGAAGGCAACCATATTTTTAGTATGTGTCAATAAGAGAAACATTAATTGGTTTGGGGAATCTGATGTTACAATTGATTTTGGAATTTAAAGACCTTTTAGAGAAAGTCTGGATATAGGTATTTTGGATAACTATAAAGGTTGGAATGGATTAAGTTGTACTTTGGATAGTATTGTTTATGGTTAAAACATTTAGAGTATTTTTGGAATATTAAAATACTATACTTTTAAGAAAAGGACAACCTGCAGGCCAGGGGATAAGCCGTCATGTCGGACAAAGCTGCAGGAATCTAACCCACAACCATAGTGCGACAGGCCTTTATTACCTACCACTAGCCTACAGGAAGTCCCTGGTTATTAAAAAATAGTTTTCCTAATCTAAATGGTCTGTGTTAATATTTGGAACCTTACACAATTAGGATAAATAGAATATTTTTGAGTTTTGTTACCATTTGGAGTGAAAGATGGGTTTGTGGTAAAACAATTATTAAAGAATGAAATTCTACATGACAAGTAAGTATATTTCCTTACGTTCTTAGTAAATCTCCTAAATAAATTCCTCAACTTTATAAAAGTTAAATTAAAAAAAAACGTTGCCGGTTAACTATTCTAACTGGGGATTCAATGACTGTTTAACCAATCCCAAGTTTGTGACTTTCTTGTGGTTAACTTTCTATTAATCATATTTTCTACAACTCTCCATCAGACATTAATGGTTTTTTTTCTTCCATATCCATATTTTCATAAATCCTATTATGGGTTATCTCGGGTGACCTTTGTACTTCTCTTTCTTTCTTTTATAGTTATATTTTTATTAACCCTATTTTCGATGTGAGTTTTCCACAAAGGTATTTTCTATTTTCAACCATTTATTTTCATAGAAAAATGTCAAATTGCGAGGACGTAATTTATTGAAGGAGGGGAGAATGTAACACCCCAAGATTCCATGATACGCTTCTCTTTCAAAAATGCAATAGCTTGCATTGTACGCAAGTTTGAGATTTTAATGCACCACAACCAATAAAAGTAACCATTGTGAATAGTAATACCTACTTTTTGAAATTTTATAAATTTTATCTTTCCAAATGGACTTCTTTTTTGTATTCGGAATATCTAAATTATCCTAATTTGAATTTTTTTTAATTTTCTTTGAACATCCAATTTTTTTGTGAATAGTGAGAAATACTTAAGAACAACTTTATTAATCAAAATAATTTATAGCTATAAATTATACTATTGAGTGGTTTTAAAGTGTAATTAGAATATATTTATTCCATTTTATCAAATGGTGGTCATTAAAATTAATTTCACTTTGAAATTGGACATAGACAATTGTCAATCTTTTGATATATATTATTTCTTAAAAACACGCTATTTGTTGCGACAGCAGGAATTAATTATAAAATTAATTAATGAAACTTATATTTTTTGTAATTTTGTAAAATAGGCATCATTTTTGAAGTCGGAATATTAATTATATATTAGGGTGAAATTTTGGCATTGTTCTGAAAAACTTCAATTTTTGATGAATAGTGAAACCACTAAGTGGTAGTTAAAAAACTGATTTTTCCTTTAAATGAAACATTACCACTTCTGTGATTTGATTTTCAAAGATCCTACATACATGGTTGTCATTTGGAATTAAAATTTGGTTCAATATGATTAGAATAATTTTTGGTGAATATTAACTTTTAAGTTTAATTAATCGTGATTAAAGGTAATTAGTGAAATTTAAGGTAAAAATGGTATTATAAAAATATGAAAATACCTTTACACTTGTCCTATCCCTATTGGATGAGTCATGGCCGACCAATAAAATCCATGGGTTAACATGGGGACCCCGTGGAGACACTTTGGAAGGAAAATTACAATAAAAACGTTTTATTTAATGTTAAAATAAAAATGTCACAAACATGAGTTTTTTAAATAAAACAATTTTTAAATGGGGTTATAAAAGTCATATTTTTTACTATAAATATTCATTAGAATGCTAAAAAATATTTACTACATCATTATTTTTTTTATAATTTTTAGACCTTAAATAAAATAAATTATTTATGACACCATGATGATGGAGCGATTACCTCATTAATTAAAGATTTAAATAAAATGAAAAGATAATGTAAAATCCAAGGATTACACTTGTCAAAAACCGATTCGATGAGTATATTTCGATCCCTTTTCACCTTATCCTAGAAATATATCATTATGGGACCTTTATAATCCGAAAATCATTTCATAATAAAGTAGAATGTCAATCTTTCCCAGAGTGCCCCTTCTCTCCTCTTTTAAAAGGCCCCCACCACTACCACCTTACTCACAAGAGGTGGTTTTTATAGAATAAAATCTAGGTTCTATATTTTCCAAACATCCTTATCATGTTTATAAATATACAAAATCTTTATGTAGCCTTAAACAAGCCCCTAGTGCATGGTTTGATAGATAAGAAAGATTTATTTTTAAAAAATATGACAAAGTTGTGGTAGATCCAACTCATTTTATAAAAATAGAAAAAAATTGATTGTTCAAATTTATTTTGATTACATTATATTGGAGTCAACTCCAAAATCCTTAACTCATTATTTAATTAATCAAATGAAATCTGAGTTTGAAATTAATGTAATGGGTGAGTTAACATTATTTTTATATTTTCAAAACTCTCAAAAACCATAAGTAACCTATATATATCAACATTATTATATCAAATATTTACTTAAAATGTTTGGATGTTACAACAAAAAACATATAAACACTCCAATCGGTACCTCAAATACTCTTGATCTTGATGATGCTGGGAAAACATTAGATCAAACTTCTTTTAGTATTGTGATAGAAAGTTTTTTATACTTAACAACTATTCCTACAGACATAATTTTTTCAATATTCTAATGTGCATGATATCAATCTATTCCAAATAAATCTCATTTCAAATAAGTGAAAATAATATTTCTCTACATAAAATGAACTATGGGTTTATAACAATTTTATTTTTCTTGAAATTATTTTCTCCTTTTTTTTAAACTGACTTTTGTGTGTGTAGAATGGATCGAAAAAGTACATCTGGAACATGTCATTTATTAGGAGATTAAATAGTTTCTCGGTCATGAAAAAAGCATTCAGAATCACTTTCCCCTTCCGAAACTGAATATATAGTAGTCAGATGTATTAGTGCTCAAGTTTTGTGTATTCAACTCACACTCAATGTCTATAGCCTGTGTTTTTTAAAAACTCAAATAGTATGTGATAATACCAGTTCCATTTATCATAGTTTAAACCCTACAAATCACTCATGTTTAAAACACATTGATATTAGGCATCACATTCATAGAGACCATAAAAATGATATTATTTTACAATTCATCGAAATGTCGGAACAACATGCTGAAATTTTCACAAAACCATTTTCTTTCAGTATATTTGAATACATTAAACAAAAACTAGGAATGATGACTGTAAAGTAATCATTCACATATATAACTTGTTTAAAAAATTTCATTACATTTAGTTACTCCCTTTTAAATGGGTAGTATACATGTTTTTAACTGATTTCACTTTGTATTAGTTTTACATTTTAATTAGTTTCACTTTTATTGATTTTACATTATAATCGGTTTCACTTTTATATTGTTCACCCTTTATAAGTTTTATCTTTTATCGGTTTTACCTTTTAATCATTTTTATGTTTATAGATCTCATATTTATCATTTTCATGTTATCAATGTTAGATTATGTTATTGGTGTTAAATTATATTATCGGTACTAGATTATCAGTCTTAGAATATTTTATCGGTACCATATTATTTCTACCAGTTTTAGATATCTAATCATTCTCATATTATTTTTGGTGTTGTTTATATTATTATCATAATAATAATATACTAAAAATATATATCTATCTTTATACTTCGATAAGTAGAAATTCTAAAACCTTATTTTGGTATATCTAGTAGTTTTTTTCAATTTAACTCCTAATCAGATTAATTTTGAATATGGTTTTATTTTAAGGAAAACCTACGGAGGTATAAGTAATTATAAACCTTTGGATCCTTTACGTATTATCCTGAATATCAGTTTCTTTTTTAAATAAACCCTCCCTGCCTATACCACATATAATTCCACTTTTTTTCTCTCAATTCATGATGCTTTATATGTACCTAGCATAGTTCATAATTATATTTTACCTTAGTTTTTATAATCAGAGAAGACCTCTTCTTTCGTATCCAGGAAATCTTTAGCGTTTGAGATAGTATTTCATGTTTGACACAACTTCTTCATCTCCAAAGAAAATTTTTACAAAATATTTCTTTTCTATGACCTTTTTAGGTGGAAGTTTAGCCTTTCGATTATTTTATGAGACTTCTGGTTTGTAATTGGAAATGATAATAAATTTTGAAGAGAGGGAATCCATTTTTGTTGAAACACTAGATTCAGATCAAGGTTTTTTGTTCTATGAGAGGTGTTTCAATTTTTTAAAACAATGGAGACAGAAAATGGTCTCCAAATTTCATTTATGATTTATGATAATACATACAGAACATATATAAAATAAGTATTTACCATTATAATAGTTATATAATACGGGTATTCCCTATGTTCTTCAGACAAATTACTATAACATGATGGGACTTTTGATAAGAGAAAAGTTGAGTAATATCTTCTTGAGATTCATGATGATAAAATAATGGAAAGTCATTTATCACAAGATATCCGGCTCATATCCCTCTAAATTCAAGGCTTTTTTGTACCGAGAAAGGGTTATAAGGAAACTTTGAATGTTTTAGATATTTATATACTTTATCATATAGTGGATATGAGGGTGTTCAATCAAATGGGATTCATTTTCTTGATTTTAAATAAGCTTAAATCTGGTTCCAAAATGCCTTAGAAGATCAAGTTACCCATCATCCTCAGTGAGTTTTTGAAATAGTTCCTAAGCTATTGTGATGTTTTAATCAACTCAAATTTGGCATCTTTCCAAGATACTCTGATCGCCAAGGATAACATAATGGGACTCTTGTTACTATTGAAGCCTGAATTGAAAAAATTTGGGAAATATGCATAAGATGGGAAAGGAAAGGATATAGCTGGGCAGAGTGAAAACCATTCAATGTCCTTCAAATCATCCAAAAGAAAAATAATGGTTGATAATACTACAAACCCCATGAATTCAATGAAACAAAACGAGGTATCATATGAAGTTGTGACAAAGTGAAGGGAGAATAAGGAAGAAAGGAAAGAAGATGATCCTCAATTTGGTTTGGATCCTGTTGAAGCCCTAGAAATAAAAATAATATCATAGGAAACAATAATAGAAGAAAAAGGAAGAGTAGAAAAGAAGATAAATTCCCAAGCTATTGACAGTGATTGTATTCTCAAAATAATTGTGCAAGCTATTTCCAGAATTGTAAAAATGGAGATCTAGTCCAGACTCAACCAGATCCCACTGAGAATGGTAATGAGAGATCTGAATCCAAACAATTATCTACAAAGAGACTCATTAATGTATATTAAGAAGAATAAGAATAAGAAGAACAAGTGGAAGAAAAAAAATAACAATAATATGAAATTGAAGAGAATAAATATTTAAACAAGATAAATCTTTTAGAAGACTACTCATAAGATCCATCTATTAAATTTACATCACTGGATCCTCTACCATCCAAGGAAGCATATCAAAGGTTTTCTTCCAAGGAAGTCATTCAGATATCTGATAAATAATAAAATGAAGAATCTAATAACAATCAGAATCATCCATCTCAATTTATCAGTACTAAGACCCATTTTGGAGATCTTCCTCAATACTCTGAAGATATATATTTAGAAAGAATTATCTTAGTGAAGGTAATTTATTATATTGAACAAGATTTGAGCATATTGGAAATGATAATACTATTAATTATATAAATTGAAGCCATGCTAAAAATCATTTTGAATATTCATAATGGTATTACAGACTTTGTCAAGAGTCTTATAGATAGCCTTTTGGACCTTGATATCGATTTCAAGATATTCAAGGAACATGCTACTGACCACAACAAGGATATTAAAATGGTTTTCAGGCGGTCGTAATACATTGATGATAATCTAAAATATCATGTGTATAATCATGATGAATTAGTGAAGAGGGTTAATGATCCCAATTCCCTCTACCAAATGTTTTTTTTCTGATTTTAATGAAAAACATGAAGTCTTTCAAACATCAGGTACCTTAAAAGGAATATCCTCTAAAGAGCATGATGGTATGAAGGAAAAATTGATGAATGAATGTAATGAGGTTGTTTTGATATCAAATAAAAGTTTAATTATATATAAGGCCAACAAACTCTGACTTGATGATTTTAGTGCCCATGATGTCAGTCTTCATGCACGAGTAGCAATCAATTGGCTTCCTAAATATAGGCTCCGGATGTAAGAAAGTATTCTTGATGTACATGATGTGAAGATGAAGGCTCATTAAGAAGCTCTTTACTAACTGCTAGTGGATAGAAAATAATTCATGGAGATGAATCTTTCTATGTTTAACCTCAAGGAAATAAAATGTCAAAGAATAAATTTTTGAACTCACGTTGTAATAAAACTATATTTCATTCCCATTAATGACAATTATTTCATAATTTGTTTCTCATTTTATTTTCTAGTCATGAATAATTTTCCTTATTCCTTTTAAAAAACACAATGCGGGAGAATAATTTCTAGTAAGAGAAATAGACTTCATCAAAAAAGGGTTAATGGACTTTCAAAAGGAAGAACACACAAGTAAAAGTAAATAGAATATAATCCTTAGTGATATTTTTATCATTTGATGGAATTAGACATATTCACCATTGTTTTCAAAAGTGTTAAAAACTCAATGGTATATAAGTCATTATTATTATTTTGTTTTTTGATTTCCAAAAATGGGGAGACAGTTGAGACGAATTTTTTTTCGACATTCCCATTGATCTTTTTTTTTGGAAATCAAAAATTACTTCTTGTTTTATCGTAATCATAAATTTTTTATTCTCATCGTAATCACATATATTATAATCATAGATGTTTTATTCTCAACATAATCACATATTTCATAATTTTATATAATGTTTTTGTATTCATATGTTATTTTTTCAGTCGTAATCACATATTTTGTTTCTCATCATAACCACATAAATTATTTTAAATCATAACCACATAAGATGTTTTCGTAACCATAGGAATCATAACCAGGTTATGTATTTCTTCATAATCATGCATCGTAATACAGTTATGTATTATATTGTAATCATGTATTGTAACGAGGTTATGTATTTTATTGTAATCATGCATCGTAACTACGTTATGTATTGTATCGTAAACATGCATCATAACCAGGTGATGTATTGTATCGTAATCATGCATCATATCCTGGTTATGTATTGTATCGTAATCATTAATTGAAACCAAATTATGTATAAAAATTATATTATACATCATAATCTCATTATGGATATTAACCATGTTAATTATTTTAACAACAATATGAATTGTAACCAGGATATTTGTTGTGACTATGTTGCGCAGCATAACCATTGTATTTATTGTACTCAAATAATTCATTATACTCATGTGTTTTTCCAATACCTTATTCATTTTTCTCATACTCATTGTTTCACACCTTTGAACATACTATTTTCTAAACAAAACCATTTTATGAAGTTATTTATATGAAAATCAAAATGAGGTTTTTTATTCTGTTTTTTTCTACCGTTATAATTCCATTTTCCCAAGTCCCTCTGAATTATGCATAAAAATATGACCGTTGGAAAAAATATATCTGTTGGAACCTGAGGCCTATAAATAAGAGGTCATTCGAACAATATAATAAATATTTTGCATCTTCTATGTTTGATATAGATATTGTGTGACATATCTCTTTCTTCCATTGAATGCATTGATGATACAAGACAAAACATCTTGTTCCTAGTTCGTGTATTTCAATATGTGCTTTGTTTTTTTCTTGTGTACATGATCATTGTGATACTGATCGATGGATTTCGAGAATAGTAAGACAATGTTTTTGATCATTTTATCAAGATATTTCAGTGATTTTAATGATATAAGTGTTGATTACCTTATAAATCAATGGATTTTGGGGATAAAAAGACAGATGTTTCGGTCATCATATCGAGGGATTACCTAGGAGGTTGTGAGATAGATCTTTTATCCTAGGTGAAATGATACCCTACTCATTAGGATAAAATAATTTTAATATATTATATTTTCTATATCCATTTGTTACATAAAGGTAACTGTATAGTTTCCTCTTTGAATTCATATTTTTTTATATTGTAATTATTTTCATTATGATACTTACATTACTTATTGTATTATGAGATTCAATAAGCTATATAGAAGAATCAATTACATTTTTATTAAACAGATCATTTTAATTAATTCAAATATAATTTTTTTAATACCATATCATATCTTATCATATCATATCCATCAGATCAATGAACCGTATGTTCATTTTTATTGTTTTTTAATTGTATTAGTTTAAGGCCTCTTAAAAATAGTTCATTCATAAGAGTGGAAATACAATGATTTCTAAAACTACGATTCATCCCCACCACCACCCCCACCCCCTATTGTATTGTTCCATGCCATATAAATTTATATCTATATTATGATACAAAAAAATTAGCTATCCCAATTATGTAATAAGTTTTATAGGTCTATATCATATTTCCATTATGTGAAATTTAAAATAAATCCTCAGGTTTATGGCCACTAACATTTATGTATCTTCTCTAAAGTGTCAATATTAACACTAACAGAGCCTATGTCATAGATATGACCATCACAAAAGTATGAAATTTTAACAAGAACCCATTCATAACATTAAATTTATCAGTGATACCCAAATGTATCATGTTTTTGGGAGTAAAATCATATTCAAGAGAAGATTTACATCATTTATGTAGTTGGCATTTTGGTGAGGGCGACCTAATGCAGTAACTGAGTTACTCTGATGAATGTTTAATAGATAACCATTATATATGTCTCCTTGAAGCTGATACATCAATTAATTAAGCTTATATAATTTAGTTTTACCTTTACACAATATGAGAAATGAATCCTTTATAGGGTAAATGATCATTATGAGAAGTAAAAATCAGAACAAAATTTTGAATAAGAACTAATAAAATAAAAACATGCTACTTAAAAATATTAATTTCAATTAAAACATTATTAAATAGATACATGAAACAAAAACATTTAATCCATTTATCACATAAAAAGAACTTGTTCACTTAAATATTAATTTTTTTTTTAAATTCGACAAGAAATTTTAAAATTTATAATATTTATCAAATATAAGAAATATATTTCCATTAAATAAAATAAATTTCAAAAATGGATGTTCTAAACATATATGATATCAATGTCACATCAGATATATTTTTCATTTGATGGCATATGTGATAATGAACCTAAACCATATTGGTGTACTGTGTAGTGTTTCATTATTAAAGTGTTTTTAATATTCTAGTCAACATACATACATGATTCAATTGAGTGGTTCATGTTTTTGACAATAAATTTCTTTTTCAAGTGGATAAAAAAATTTATCATTGTAAATTTATCTTGAGATTTTAGAAAATTCTCCCCATTTTTATTTAAATATTTTTATTTTAAAAAATCACATAAATATTAACTCATAAAAGATTATATGTTTTATCTATATATCTAATGATTGATGACATAAATTAAATGTTAAATTACGATTCAGACTCAAAATGTGACAAATTTAACTTCGTTGGTCCATAAATAAATTATTGATCTATTTTAAAGCTATGGAAATTCAAATTATTATATTTTTTTCATAACTACATATCTATAAATATGTAATTTAAGTACAAAATATTTAATATAAATTTCTTATAGGGAATAAATTTTTATAAAATAATTTCTCTATAAGAATGTAATAATTACATAGAGTATAGTTATAGGAAGAATTATATTAAATTTATTTGTTATAATATTGTTTTATTCTAGTATTTTTCTATAAACCACAAGGATGATTTAAAAACCCCAGAACAATGGTATAAGATGAAAATATGGTTCACCATATAATTTTTAATAATATTTTCAACTAAAATTATCCTTGGAAACTTTATTTCTTATAGACAAAATCAGGTGAGTTAATATTTGTTGGAGTATTCAAAAATAATCTTCTTAATTTAATTGTATCAAATTATCTAAATTGATTGAATCTAGATAATGTGAAAAACACGATATAAATAGATTTTTAAATCTATGTGAAAAATGGTATATTATGTTGGTGATATTTTAGATGATGTTTGGAATGTTGTTTTATAAAAAAATTTACATGAAATTTATGATAATTCTTAATAAGGTGATGAAATTTGTTATTGTGCACCACCTTATAAAATAAGATGTGATTTTTGATACTATTGATATTAAAAATGTATGTAATGTGAGATATATTTATCATGAAAAATATGAATAATTCATTCTCATAATTATCACTGATTATAAAGTTTACAACATAGATTAAATGTATTATAATATCAAATATTATGTTTTTATTCATATTAAATTTGATAAATAGAAATATAAGGACTTGTAATTGAATTACTAATTTACATGAATTTGTTTTTTTGTTGATTTTATTTTTTAAATACTTTTAAGAGGTTTTCGGATGGTAGATAATCAAAAACAAAAGAAGATGTTTCTACTCAAGCTACCCATAGTAAAACATAAGTATAAGTGTGTAAATATACCGATTCTACACAACTTCCACTATTTTTACAGTATATCATTTCAACTCCAGCTACCCAGATTACATAGATAGTATATGATGGTAAATAAATTGATGTTACACCATGTACAATTCACTAAATACTTTTCATACTTATTGTTACTATATTTTATTATTATTTTATTTATTTAATCATAGCTATGAATACTATTGAGATTGTTTGGAATCAATCATTCTTATCATTACACAGTTACAATTAGGGGGCTTCTAGCGTGTCACTATTATTTATATTTATTGAAATGTGATAACATTATTATCTAAAATATTTTTTATAGTTGTTAATTTGGATATTAAATGTTGAAAAGAAATTGAATTGTGATAAAAATTATCTTGTACGATGTTTGTAATTTAAAATAATTAATGTTATTCATCTTATTTGATGTATATGACGTACTTTTCTAGGATGTTTCTAGCATACATGGAAATATTATAGGATTTTTAGAATGTTAGGAGACATCACCCCCCCCATTCAATATTCAATTTAGATTCACATTCCATTATCTTGGATGAATAAGTTTTTTGGATGTTAAATGCAGATATTTCTTTAATTAGGTATTGAAATGTGATTAAATTCATTAGTATTTCATAGTTTGATAATGATGTAATTAATTATATGTATTTTGTTTAAATATTTATTCTATTTTTTATGTAGAAGATCCAATTTCAAATCCATTCAAAATTAAAAACATTGGCAAGAAAAGAAGTAATTTTATGTGGATAATGTGGCATAAGATTAAGGACACATATCTATAAGTGTCACATATATGGGATAAGGTCAATGAAGGATTTCCTGGTGAAGAATGAAGGCCTCTATTGATAATTATCAGGCTAAATCCCATATAGAATAATATTTTATGTTAATAGATTATTTAAATTGTCTTACAATTATAAATATTAAAATATTAATATAATTAGTGTTGGATTGTTCTATAGGATAAGAATCCAGTCAGGAGAAGTATGTATTCCCCCCCCAAGATAATGATATGGCATTGTAATAGTTAATTTATTACATCATATCTCTACACCACATTAAGAATTTTTGATTTTATAAATATTATTTGTAGATTTTTTTTATAATTGAAGGAGGTTTATTATCAGTTTTGATGTATATAGAATTGATTTTAGGTCTATCAAAAAGTAAGGATATTATGTGAATAAATTATTAGAAGTAATTGGGGAATAAAATTTTAATTACAGTTTTTTATTATTTAATTACTATAAAATTTTATAATATTATACCATTTCTAGAGTAAACACAAATACTTATGTCATGAAAAAACATTCCACCTAACCATAACAAACTAGAATGATTTTATGAAAGATTTTTCTATTAAAAGAGAATTATGACTTTGTGACATGGATATTTTTTATACCATCACCATCATGATTCCTTTAATGGTTCATGAATATTTTTTAACAATATCTAATATAAGTGGGTTTACATCGGTTGGTGATAATAAAGAATATATGAAAGTATATAAACTTAATAATACTATTAAATGTTCGTAGTCTCTTATTATGACATAGTATGATTGGGTGTCATTTTTATAGAATTTATTGGCTTCTAATTATTGAAGGTTAACATGTATAAATACTAAAGATATAGCTAAACTAATAAGGAATTTAGGATCAATATTCTTCACAAATTAAAAATATGTTATGATATTTATTATTATATTTTCTAATAGATTAATCTTATTTTATATATACATATAAGAACATAAAATTATAACAACATTATATTATTTGGTTTTGATTACTTCATGTTATATTCACACTTTTTGTTTGATTTGGTTTTGATTGTTTAAATTCTATTGGTTTATTTCAATTCTGTTTTGTTCAATATTATTCGATTCAATTATTATTAATACAATGAATTTATATATTTCAATATTAATATGAGTTACATTTTTATTGGATTATGATAGGACTATAATATTTGGGTTAGTTTGATTCGATATAATATATATTTAATGAACTATATATTCCTTAAATGCATCAAACTAAATCAATGGACCCATCGATGAATTGTATCCTACAAGAATTCCTTAGTATTTATGATTCATACAAAACCTATATAGGTTCCTAGAAATCCAAGAATATTGAAAGTCTTGGGATATGTTACATAATATATTTTTCATCATATATTCTAAAATATATGTTTCATTTAATATTTGACAAAATTTAGGCACTAGTTTTATCATGGAAGAGGTTTTGATTAAATTATTCAATAAAATTAATTCTAGTATCATCGTAGATGATGGAATTCATTTATTCCACTTCAATATGGTCATTAATATACTAATCATATATCAATAGAAAAAAATCATTTAGTCCATGAATTAATAAATCATTAATAAAATTTTCTTTTAATAATCCACACCATACATATTTAATTAATTCCTTTAACAATAATTATTCATTTTTCAAGTCTTTATTGTATAATTAGTATGATTACCCAACACAAGTTTCCATTATAACTATAGGTGGTCTGAGACATGTATAGTGGTGACATATATGTAATTATTCTATGGAATTATTTTAATTAATTATGATCAATCGAAGTAAAAAAAATTAAGAAAATACATCAATGTTAATACTGATAAAATTCCAAATTAGATAAATATAATATTTTTTAAAATAAAATTCCATATTCTAGATTGATGATAAATTATTTCACATCATGAATGGTTATTAAGTTTATGTTCTCAAAATAAATGAGTTCATATAACAAATCATAGAACCTGCCCATGATGGATCCAAACATTAAATTCAGAAGGACCTATGGGGCATTCTTTATTCCTAGAGGATAGAAACATGTACCTTAGAATCAAACACAAAACATAATGAATTATTTTAACCAACTTAAAATAATATATATGGAACATATAAAAAATAAAAAGGAAACAATAAAGAAAAAATTGAAGAGAAACTAAATAAAATATATATCTGAGCCCTCGAGGAAAACATATAACGATACATATCAAATCCAAACAGACAACAAACAAAGATGCATATCCAACAAAAATGTTATAGGACAGCTAAAAGAGAAAATTTCTACTCCATTTGATAAATGGGAAAATACTATCTATTTTTACACTAGCTACACATACCCACATTACATGAACATCCATACCTCATGGTTGAACCATTCCTTTTCATATATTAAAAGACATAACATGTTATATTGACTACCAAATGGCTTTGTAAAGAGATAGATAAATAGAATCAAAATGATCCCAATCCGGGGTTTCATATCAGGTCTCTTTGAAAAATGTAAAAATTAAAAAAAAATTAAAGAAACAACACATGATAATAAGTTAATCAATTTACATTTCAAAAGTATGGAAAAATATTTCCCCTTCCCTCACAGTTCTAACAATCTAGGTAAACATGTTTCAAGTATGTAAAATATATCAATGTAAGTAATGAAATAAAAAAGGCAATAAACTAAGCATAGGGAAATAATTCAATGTATCACTATAGAGCAGGATATTTTGATCACTCATACACAAACACAAAAACTCACACACACCAAACAACTAAAAATAAACATCATATATTAGGGGACAAGGAACACCCCAAAAAGTGATCCCCTAATATGTTTTTAACAAGTAATTGATGAAACTTTCTTAGAGAGAAGTTAAATATACCATGAATGACCCCCCCTCCCACACAACAACATAAATGAATCGAGGCTATAAAAAACCTTCCACCTAAGTACCTATGGCTTCCCATTTTCTATGTTTCCTAAATAATTTCATTAAAACCTTTCTTTGAAATCCATTTCATAATTCAATTTCACAACTCATTGAAAATACCTTTTATTTTACCTATAAATGTGGGAAAAACTATTCTGAAAAACCAATTTTCACACACAAAACATTAAATCATGCTAATTTATTTAAGAAACAATTTATAAGACTAGAGTAATCAAGGTTCATTTAATATATGCAAGATACAGAACAACCCACCGCAAACTAAGATCTCACACAAAAATGAGATGGGTTACACAAAAGTCAAAAGGAATAAAATTGATAATTAGATTCCCTATCATTGATTATGATATTTAATAAATATATTCTTTATGAAATAGGTTATTATTAATGGTTAGGTAATATATACCATGAGAACAATTCTTTTTCCAACAAAACCAAATCAAAGAATTCCCCCCAAATACGATCACAATGTTGATCTATTTTGATTAAATAAGAATAATCATATAATCATATGATTATATAAATTAATACCAATTATGAAACAACAATATAATATAAAAAGAAGACAAAAGTCTTCTTACTTGGGGAGAAGCAATTCATCGAATAAAATGAAAAAGCACTGAATGAAGTGATCCGAAAAATGGGGAGATAATGAAAGTCTCCTATATGGATTCATAGGATTTTAGGGAGTGGTTTCACATCAATTGAGGATTAATTAATGTAAAGGGGGAATAAAAGCTAAAGGTAATGACCAGTTTACATTTTTAACTCTATTCTTATGATGTAACATACCCATGCACCATGTCTGAGTGAAATAAGTTCTTATTATGTTAAATTCTCAAAAACGATTACTTTACAATGTGAAAAATGGAAATTATTATCTATATGGATTTATGCCACAAATAGATATTTTAACTTATTTCCTCATTACATATTTAAAATGTAAACTAAAATCGTACAATTTAAAATTGTTTTATATGTAGCACACGTCCATGGATCTGTTGAAAACTCCCAAGATTACTGACGATGAACCTAAGCATGAATTAAACACTCTTAAACATAAAATAGATAGTGCATTTATCTAGGATGCTTCAATATCCACACAATAGGAATTTCCATCCCTATACAGTCATGTAGAATAAGTGTTATATTGGATGAGGATAGGCCATTGTTCCCTCACACATGATTCACATTCCCAAGACTCACAAGAATATGATTCTTGTTTTCATAACATTCTGATGAATAAATTACTTTTCTTATGAAAGACCTTTGCCATTGTATGAGTGATCCCCACTAGTTTCTCCAGAAATGAATTATATGGATCTAAATAAATATATTACTAACTCATTTCATTATAAGGGTCATGTTAATATTTCTTGATCTGGGATATAGAAAACATCATAGATACCTAACAAATGATCTATAAATTCCAACCGATAAGAAACTAGTCCATCTCTATTTACTCAAATGGTCCATATATTTTAGATCATTCTTACTATATATCCCTATCCAACATAGACCTTCCTTATGATAAAAATTTAAGAAAACATATCATTCTAGGAAAAAAACAAAGAACAACATTGATAATTTTCATTTGATTTATTATGATCTCGAGTAGTACCCAAATTTCAATGAATATCATGAATCCTTATTAACATATACCAAAAGAGGTACCTTATTCCTCTACCAAACATAATGGGGACCTGTATATGTTCCCATACAACACTTCGAAGAAGATTGTATAATCACGAACTAGAGTATATATTTTTAATAAATCTCATCCCGTCCGAGATTGTTATTACACAATCCACCAAAACACAAGATGATGGAATAGAGTATATATTCCCTAATATAAATAGTATTCTATATCTAACCATCCATCTATGGATGATAAGCTAAGATCAAAAAAATAGGAGTCACCATAACCTCTTGCGGACTCTTCTAGAATACAGATGTTAATAAGGGATCCCTAAATGCGAAAATGGAAGAGGGGACGACATGTTACCGAGAAATATCTTACATATGTAGAATTATCCAATATTCAACCATTGTGGTTTACCTAGTTAGAATTTAATTAGAATATTTCTTTAAACGATCAACCTCCTCCTAGATTGAATGTTTTCCTCATGGAGTCTATGTAAATTCAACAATAAAATATATGGACACCATGTCCCTTTTCTATAACAGTATATGAAGAGGATGGAGAAAATACCAACGACTAAAATTGTCTTCATTTATATATGTGTAGGTGTAATAATGGAACAAAAAATATACTATTTGATGCTTTATATACAACCACCACAAATTTATCCTTATGTCATAGTACATATTTATTATTCAGAGTTGAATAGTCCATATATAAATTTTTAAATAATGAGAAACTAAATTCAATATTGCTAATGTGATAAAAAATTTATTAACGAAATAGAGAATTCGATCATAAGGGAGATGCCAACCAGAATGTAGTTCCCCATTATTTAATATTTCACTAATTCATAGGATCTCATCATCCTACTACTCACCCTATAGAATGTAATCAATGAGTGATGATTATATCTAGATACTTGAAGAACCATAAACAATACATCCTTCTATGTTTTAATATGAATATGAGTGAAGATTTCCACCCTGTTCCCCTCTTCTATTGATTAAATGAGAGAATGTGGGGGAAATTTCTGACTGAGAGAGTGCACATCAACATTTCCATACCCAATGGTGTATGTGGTGTCTATATTGGATGTATTATGGTATTACACTAATAATATCTTACAAATATTTAAGACCTTATATGAAAAGATAATAATAATAATCTTATAATATAATAGTACGATGACCCTCTCACCAAAAATATAATGTCACCAAAACATAAGATCATGAATAAGTAAAGTAGGATCCAAATTATGTGAGGGTTAATTTTTATCTTATGTCCAATGTTTACAAAAACAATTTGGAAAAAATTATCATCATGCATATGCACACAACCCAACCCAGTAACAAAAACATCATAGTACACAACATACCCCTTATAGGGATCATTTAATATCATAATAGAGGATGATGTCAAAATCAATTTTAACACATAATAATTTTATGGTATTTTTCATCCCATGTGAATTTCACCCCATTCTTTCAGTGTTCAGTCATTGGTGATGATATCCTCGAGAAATCCAATCCTAACTACCAATAAAATCTACTGATACATAAAAATATCCGTATCTAAAATATGTTTTGAGATTATGCACATGCTAAGATAACCATTACCATCTTAGTGTCACATTAAATTCCATGTTTTAAAATCATGTGTCCCAATAAAATCCATTATATTATCCAAAAAAACATTTATAAAGATTTATAAAAGGACATTGATTCATAAATATTTTCAAAAATGTATTATGATGGTGCTTAATACAGTGAATAAATATTGAATTTACCAAAATATAATCCACTCAAAAAATGAAAAAAATTCAAGATTCTTATAGAAAATACTTTTTATCAAATCCATAAATACCAAAGGAGTATTAGACAAACTAAAATTCATCCCATTATATTTAAATTGCAAATACCTTCATCTAAATGTTGTCGTTGGTATATAAGACTCCCAAACTATGACATGATGATAACCTAACTGAATATAAATTTTAAAAAAACTAAATAAACCCTCTAACATATTAAATTAGACATCTATATCCAGAAAAGATAACTTTTTAATAATTGTCACCTTTTTCAACATTTGATAGTCCACCCAGAAATGAAATAAACACTATCCTTATTGAAAAATGCCACTGGGTATTCCCATGAAGAGACACCAGGGTGAATAAAAACTTTTTCTATCAACTCATCCTACTATATCCTAATACATTCATTTTAGTAGGATCCATACTTTATTAGGTTATGGATATCATCTGTTTACCCAATACTAGATCGATTATAAACAATACACATCTCTTTCTATATGAACACCATATAATTTGTTTACGAACACATATATAAAATCTTTAACAACTAAGGTATGATCAACAGAATAAGAAGCACTGTAATCCTCAACAATAATAGTAGAAATAAAACTCCTAATCTCTAAGAGGGTAAGTCATACATGAATTGATATAAGATCCCACTTTCTATAAATCACCTGGTAACTCCCACTGGTATTAAATAATTAAATACGCCAATGATATTACCCAATATCATAATGATGAAAAATAATCCTATCCACCCCCCAATGAAATGTCAAATAGATATAGATAAAGAGTTAAAAAACCTAAACCAAATACATGTCAACAATTGATAGAGATGCTGATGGACATTAAATTTTACTGCATTTCCATCTTTCTAAGAGGCATAACTAGAAATATAAGATATCATATGGGCTTTTTTGGAATTATAAAATCATCAAAAAAATAGGAAGACAAATATGAGTGTGATTGACCACATTCCAATAAATAAGTATCTATATAATGTAGAACAAAAAAATTCTTGTTCTCATTATCGATGGGACAACATTAACCTCCATCAGAAACAAATCAACTATGTGAAGTTGCTTCACTAATGATGCGTGTGGCTAAATTCATTTTTACATTAATATATCTAAATACACCATAGATTCATTTCGATATGAACAACCCTTAACATTACTCGGTATAGAAATTTCATAGAATAATCTCTATAGATATTTATAATTTCAACAATAATTGTACCTCTTATTGGGAGTGGAACAACAACATATAGTATTCCCAAGCATTCCACACAAGTTGCATTTAAGGGTAACATTGTTTTTCACTGTAGTTGATCATGAGGAATCCTTCTAAGAAAAACTACATCCACCTATCTTTCAATTATAAATCCACTTTCACTTACTTCCATGCACGTCAGATTATCTTTCATTGGGAGGAAGAGATGTTGAAGTTCATAGAATATTTCCAATTATGATCACCTATTACATCAAATCCATATCAACTATTTAAGCATAAGTAGAATTTATTTTCATTCACACCTAAAATTATTAATATAATTGATAACCCTATAAGTACTTCTCAAGATTTCAGTTGGTTATTCTTTATTACCTGTAGAGAAAATTAGACCATCTCCACCAATTGATTGGTACACATAGACACCAAATGAACTCCATGATATTGAAGGAGTAAATCCATAGACATTGCTATCATCAAAGGCCCTAAGAAGTGATTTTAAAGAAGAGGTTATTGAAAACCCTTCCAATCCAATCCAACATGTTGATATTCTAGTAAAACAGAATCCTAAAACTACTGAATAGAACCCCCCAGACTAAATGTTGGCACTTCACCTAGATATCCTCATTTATAAAAATGAACTACAAGATCTAAAAAGTCTTCACTATGCATTCCTTTTCTTTTTCGTGATTATTTATAACCTTAAGGAATGAGATATTCTTAGCCAATAACTTTGGAGATAAACCACAAAATATAAATGATTTTGGATATTTCTCAACCACATCATCCTATACTCATGGTAAATTCTAATATTGAGCATGAACAGCTCATATGATGGCCTGTATAATTTTTTTTCCAGATGAAAATTAACTTGGAGAGAATTTCTTGTTGAACACCCTTATAGAACACATGAAAGAAATCATATATTATTATTTATTCATACAATAAATAATTAATAACATTCAGACAACATAATAAACCCAAATTTAGATGGAAAACAACATCTTGAAACTAAAACTAATTTAGAACTCAACATTGGAGGCACACTTCCTAATGTCCCATGGAAACTTGAGTCTCAGCATGGAAAGTGTTGAACAGGAACTCACCTCGAACTACCTATCAAGTCCTGACAATCTTATCTATCTTATACCATCTTCCCATGGTTGAGCATATGTAACACCTCGTGCTTCCACGATATGCTTCTCTTTCAAAAATACAATAGCTTTCATTGTACGCAAGTTCAAGATTTTAACGCACCACAACCAATCAAAGTAGCAGTTGTGAATAGTAATACATACCTTTTGAAATTTTATATATTTTATCTTTCCAAATGGACTTCGTTTTTGTATTCGGAATATCGAAATTATCCTGAGTTGAATTTTTTTTAATTTTCTGAGAACTTCCAATTTTTTGTGAAAAGTGAGAAATACTTAAAAACAACTTTTTTAATCAAGATAATTTATAGTTATAAATTATACTATTGAGTGATTTTAAAGTGAAATTATAATATATTATTACCATTTTATCCAATGGTGGTTATTAGAATTAATTTCACTTTGAAATTGGACATAAACAATTGTCAATCTTTTGATATATATTGTTTCTTAAAAACACGCTATTTGTTGCGACAGTGGGAATTAATTATAAAATTAATTAATGTAACTTATATGTTTGGAATTTTGTAAAATAGGCATCATTTTTGAAGTCGGAATATCAATTATATCTTAGGGTGAAATTTTGGCATTGTTCTGAAAAACTTTAATTTTTGATGGATAGTGAAACCACTAAGTGGTAGTTACAAAATCGATTTTTCGTTTGAATGAAACATTACAACTTCTATGATTTTATTTTCAAAAATCTGACATACATGGTTGTAATTAGGAAGTAAAATGTGGTTCAATGGGATTAAAATAATTTTTGGTGAATAGTAACTTTTATGTTTAATTAATCGCGATTAAAGGTAATTAGTGAAATTTAAGGTAAAAATGATATTATAAAAATATGAAAATACATTTACACTTGTCCTACCCCTATTGGATGGGTCATGGCCGACCAAGAAAATCCATGGGTCAACTTGGGGACCCCATGGAGCCACTTTGGTTGGAAAATGACATTAAAAACCTTTTATTTAATCTTAAAATAAAAATGTCACAAACATGAGTTTTTTTACTAAAACAATTTTTAAATGGGGTTATAAAAGTCATATTTTGGACTATAAATATTAATTAGAAATATAAATGGATTTTATACATCATGATAATTTTTTTACAATTTTTAGACATTAAATAAATTTAATTATTTATGACACCATGATGATGCAGCGATTACCTCATTAATTAACGATTTAAATAAAATGAAAAGATAATGTAAAATACAAGGCTTTCTCTTGTCAAAAACCAATTGGATGAGTATTTTTCTAACCCTTCTCACCTTATCCTCGAAATATATCATTTTGGGACCTTTAGAATCCGAAAATAATTTCATAATAAAGTAACATTTCAATCATTCCAAGAGTGCCCCATCTCTCCTCTTATAAAAGGCCCCCACCACTACCACCTTACTCACACCATCAAAGCCTTTTGACTCGGCCAACCTCTGCCAAAATAATCTCTCAACTTCCCTCCCTTACTTCTAGAAGCCTCAATTTGGGTATAAGTCTTCCCAAGGAAGCCTTTGGCTCACATCAAAAAGAGTTAACTGATTTTAAGGTAATGTCTTCTCTAATGTTGTTTTGTTTTATATTGGTTCTCCAACCCCTTAAACTATTTTTATTACTTTAATTTGTAACAACACCAGTATCCTCAATATACTTGGATGTTTTTATGAGAAGTATTTTATTTACGCTTACACACACCTTCGTCTAATGGTTAAAGAACATACTGTTTATGTGGGTGGCGAATTACTGCCTCACGAAACGATGACTGTTCAATATTCTTTTAACACCTCTCATAGTGGCCATTATGATGACACTATTTTTATATAGGATATATATTATGTTTATGTTTTCCTTAAACTTCTTTATTTTTCATTTATGGCATAGCATTATGATTTCCATTATGGGTAAACGCGATAATTTCATTTTAGGAAGTGCGGACTACCGCCCCCTCAAAGTGATTTGAATCGTTAATTCCATATATGGGATGTATAAAGGATGGAGTAAATGATATTATATATGATATTATACTTTAATTCTATCATAACTTTATATCATTATGATTTCATTCCATTTAATATGAAATAGAAAAGAAAGTAGCGTTCATGCGTACGTACGGCTTACCGTCTCCATGAACGGTGCATTTCATTTCTTACCTCTAAATGTTATGTAATATTATGAATGAATGTATATACAGGATATATATGATATATATGATATCTACATTCTGAATATAATTCTGGAGATAATGGATATTCTACCACATAAAAATCTTGTAATTATAAGAATTTTATTGTTGACTCAAGTACCAAAGATCGACAAAACGACAATTATTAACTTAAATGACTTCATAATTTTCATTACAAGTTATATAAAAGGGATAATTAACATGTAAAGGGTTATTAAGAAATTAGATATTAACTCTAGTTTATTATTCAGCGGGTTAAAGAGTGGTCAAATCAAGTCAGACCCGAGGTAATGGAATTTCTTAACCCAATTTTCATTCTTTGGGTTAATCTCCTACTTTCAAATTATGTCATGATATTATTATGTCCAATTTTGTATTTTTACTTTCTTTATGTGTACTTATAGTGAATACGCACAATATATCTGTTTTATTTGAAAATGATCTTTTTAAGGGACTTCGTCTCAATCTCCTTTCATTGAGGCATATTTTGTTTTATACACAAATTTCTTCTATACGGTGTATAAACCCCTTTGACTTTTACGTTTACTAAAAATGATTCTTTTTATACAAAGTGTTTTACTAAATGAAAAAAAGGAATGTTTTCTTGTCGTACGTATGTGGTGACAACGACTTCTCCACCGTTGTGACCATTATTTTAGTTTCGTCTTCCTCTACAAGCCATAACCTTTTTTAAAATGAAAAATAAATACAAGTTTTAATTTTCTTTTATTTTGGTATTGAAAATGCTTTTGAAAGTGTTTTTATTATATAAATGTGTTGTATTGATATCTTGTGATTGAAATGTGGAAATGTTATGTTTCATTTATGCATGTTTTATGTGATATGATTATGTTATGGTTTATGATATGTTTAAACTTATTCATAGGAGGAATGCATTAGACTTAATAAGTGACGGGTGGATCCCGCTATAGCTCCTTGATGCATCGGTAGGTCTCATGAGACAAACTAGTGTCTTGAAACGAATATTTGAAAAAATCATATTTGTGGTCTTGGCACGAGGCCTTGGCTATGTGGTTATGATAGTCTGGCATTATGCATTCCATCATTATGTAAGTGGTTATTGATATTGCATGTGATTATTCGACTAGTAGAATATTCATGTGAGTATGTAAATGGAATTATTTAATTTTATTTTTTCCATATTATGCTGAAATTCAAGTTTAAAAAGGCTTTTGTTTTAGTTATACATTGCCTTAAATGTTAATGTTTATTTATGAAAGCTTCCACAATATTGTTATCCTTACTGAGCATCTGAACTCACCCATTTCAATGTTTTAATATTTTCCAGGAGGTGAAGAAGTATTTTATGAATGACCTGCAGGGATAGTCAGAAGAGGATATGAGTGTGGACAAGGGATACTTTGGTATTTTAGTTTTTCACTTTATGATGTAATGTAACATTTATGTATGTATCTAGTGTTTCCAAGGATACTAAACTAAATAGTCTTTCGAGACTTGATCATTTGTGATCATGCCAATGTTACGCAATAATGCACCGACTCTGGGTAACGGGGGTCGGGGCGTTACAGTTGGTATCAGAGGTAGTTTAGTATTAACCTTGGAATCTAGATTTAGATAAACTATGATTAGATCTCATAGACCTAAGATAGATTTTGAGGATTAGTATATAAGAACTTCTTAGAATTTTGGTATTATAGAGATTTTGTGAGTTTTCCGAGAAATACATCCATGTCTGGATACGAGCTGGTAGAGGTGGCTCTGGCACAGATGTACCTAGGGTAAAACTCGAAAACACCGCTTTGAGATAGACTCAAACGGGAACTGGTGCACGACAATAGGCATTTCTGCACTCTTGGTTACGACACTCCTGGTGGATATGCTTAGGATAATTCTCATTTTCATTACAAACCACTATGAAGGGTTATAAGTATATACATACTCAAAGAAAACATTTTTTATGATTATGTATTTTATCCATAAATAGTTCAATTTATGTTAAGTATTTTACAAGTGTGGAATTATGTATTTTGATTCATAAACAAATCTAGTTTATGCCATTGTTTAGAAATGGAAGCTAGTGGGAGTAATGGAACCCGTATTAATACACGCACTTCGTTTAGGGATTTCCCTCCTGCTCAAGATAATTATTGTGGATCTAGAGATACAACTAGTACTGATTAACTTATTACCATACTGGGACAACTCACTTAGGTTATGAATAATAACCTTACTCGTATGGAGAACCCTGATCCGCAACGTGGAGGATCAATGTTAGACCTCTTTATGAGGTAGAAATCGCCAACATTTAATGGGGGTACAGATCCATTATTAGCTGAGAAATGGGTAAACTCCTTAGAGAAAATATTCCATGCGTTGGGGAGTAGTGAATGGGAAAAGGTTATCATAGCAGTTTACCGCCTCACTGGAGATGCTGAGAAATGGTGGTCATTGATCCAAAATACAAAGGAAGATGAAGAAGTATCAAGTATGGAATGGAGAGAGTTCAAAGATCTTTTCTTAGAAAAATACTTTCCTCGTGACCATCGAGCAGATATGAAAAAGGCAATTTCTAAGTTTGAGACAAAAAGAGGATGAGAATGTCGCAAAGTATGAGGCCAAATTTACAAGGTTAGGGAGGTATGCTGAAGATTAAATACGTAACCCAAGAAGTAAGATTGATGGTTTATTTGATGGGTTAAAACCATTTTTCCGTTGAGCTTTAGTATCACAATCGTTCTCGTCGTACGAAGATATTGTCTCTTGTTCTATCAGGACAGAAAAGGAATTATCTACGTCTTATTACAACAAAGTAATGCCATAGAAGAAGAGAATGGTGGAACAAGAGATAGATAAAGGGAAAAAGTGAAAGAAGTATTTTCCATTATGTGATAATTGTGGGAGGAATCACCCTGGTACTTGCCAAAAAGGAATGGGAGTTTGTAATAAATGTGGAGAAAAAGGTCACCAGGCTCGTGATTGCAAGGGAAAGAAAGAGGCTATCAATGTTGAATGCTAAAATTGTAGGGAAATGGGGCATTATGAAAATGAATGTCCTAAGAGTCAGGGAAACTTACCTCAGAAAAGGACAAGGGATCAAGGACAATCTTATGTTGTTACTACAGTTGAAGTGGAATAATTAATGTATTAGTGCTTTTGGACACAAGGATTATATTATGGTTATAAGAATAATGTGATATATATAAGGATTGTAATGCAGTACTAGTTGTTTTCATTAAGAACATAATATGATGAAGGCAACCATATTTTTAGTATGTGTCAATAAGAGAAACATTAATTGGTTTGGGGAATCTGATGTTACAATTGATTTTGGAATTTAAAGACCTTTTAGAGAAAGTCTGGATATAGGTATTTTGGATAACTATAAAGGTTGGAATGGATTAAGTTGTACTTTGGATAGTATTGTTTATGGTTAAAACATTTAGAGTATTTTTGGAATATTAAAATACTATACTTTTAAGAAAAGGACAACCTGCAGGCCAGGGGATAAGCCGTCATGTCGGACAAAGCTGCAGGAATCTAACCCACAACCATAGTGCGACAGGCCTTTATTACCTACCACTAGCCTACAGGAAGTCCCTGGTTATTAAAAAATAGTTTTCCTAATCTAAATGGTCTGTGTTAATATTTGGAACCTTACACAATTAGGATAAATAGAATATTTTTGAGTTTTGTTACCATTTGGAGTGAAAGATGGGTTTGTGGTAAAACAATTATTAAAGAATGAAATTCTACATGACAAGTAAGTATATTTCCTTACGTTCTTAGTAAATCTCCTAAATAAATTCCTCAACTTTATAAAAGTTAAATTAAAAAAAAACGTTGCCGGTTAACTATTCTAACTGGGGATTCAATGACTGTTTAACCAATCCCAAGTTTGTGACTTTCTTGTGGTTAACTTTCTATTAATCATATTTTCTACAACTCTCCATCAGACATTAATGGTTTTTTTTCTTCCATATCCATATTTTCATAAATCCTATTATGGGTTATCTCGGGTGACCTTTGTACTTCTCTTTCTTTCTTTTATAGTTATATTTTTATTAACCCTATTTTCGATGTGAGTTTTCCACAAAGGTATTTTCTATTTTCAACCATTTATTTTCATAGAAAAATGTCAAATTGCGAGGACGTAATTTATTGAAGGAGGGGAGAATGTAACACCCCAAGATTCCATGATACGCTTCTCTTTCAAAAATGCAATAGCTTGCATTGTACGCAAGTTTGAGATTTTAATGCACCACAACCAATAAAAGTAACCATTGTGAATAGTAATACCTACTTTTTGAAATTTTATAAATTTTATCTTTCCAAATGGACTTCTTTTTTGTATTCGGAATATCTAAATTATCCTAATTTGAATTTTTTTTAATTTTCTTTGAACATCCAATTTTTTTGTGAATAGTGAGAAATACTTAAGAACAACTTTATTAATCAAAATAATTTATAGCTATAAATTATACTATTGAGTGGTTTTAAAGTGTAATTAGAATATATTTATTCCATTTTATCAAATGGTGGTCATTAAAATTAATTTCACTTTGAAATTGGACATAGACAATTGTCAATCTTTTGATATATATTATTTCTTAAAAACACGCTATTTGTTGCGACAGCAGGAATTAATTATAAAATTAATTAATGAAACTTATATTTTTTGTAATTTTGTAAAATAGGCATCATTTTTGAAGTCGGAATATTAATTATATATTAGGGTGAAATTTTGGCATTGTTCTGAAAAACTTCAATTTTTGATGAATAGTGAAACCACTAAGTGGTAGTTAAAAAACTGATTTTTCCTTTAAATGAAACATTACCACTTCTGTGATTTGATTTTCAAAGATCCTACATACATGGTTGTCATTTGGAATTAAAATTTGGTTCAATATGATTAGAATAATTTTTGGTGAATATTAACTTTTAAGTTTAATTAATCGTGATTAAAGGTAATTAGTGAAATTTAAGGTAAAAATGGTATTATAAAAATATGAAAATACCTTTACACTTGTCCTATCCCTATTGGATGAGTCATGGCCGACCAATAAAATCCATGGGTTAACATGGGGACCCCGTGGAGACACTTTGGAAGGAAAATTACAATAAAAACGTTTTATTTAATGTTAAAATAAAAATGTCACAAACATGAGTTTTTTAAATAAAACAATTTTTAAATGGGGTTATAAAAGTCATATTTTTTACTATAAATATTCATTAGAATGCTAAAAAATATTTACTACATCATTATTTTTTTTATAATTTTTAGACCTTAAATAAAATAAATTATTTATGACACCATGATGATGGAGCGATTACCTCATTAATTAAAGATTTAAATAAAATGAAAAGATAATGTAAAATCCAAGGATTACACTTGTCAAAAACCGATTCGATGAGTATATTTCGATCCCTTTTCACCTTATCCTAGAAATATATCATTATGGGACCTTTATAATCCGAAAATCATTTCATAATAAAGTAGAATGTCAATCTTTCCCAGAGTGCCCCTTCTCTCCTCTTTTAAAAGGCCCCCACCACTACCACCTTACTCACACCTTAAAATCCTTTTGTCTTGTCCAAACTCTTCCCAAATACTCTCTAAAATTCCCTCCCTTACTCATAGAAGCCTCACATTGGGCAGAAGTCTTCCCAAGGAATCCTTTGGCTCAAATCAAATAGAGTTACCCGATTTTAAGGTAATGTCTTCTCTAATGTTGTTTTGTTTTGTTTTGCTTCTCCAACCCCTTAAACTCTTTTTATTCCTTGATTTTGTAACAACACCAGTATAATCAATTTACTTGGATGTTTTTCTGTTATGGATTTTATTTACACTTACACAAACCTTCGTCTAATGGTTAAAGAACATACTGTTTCTGTGTGTGGCGAATTACTGCCTCACGAAACGATGATTGTTCAATCTTCTTTTAACACCTCTCATGGTGGCCATTATGATGACACTATTTTTATATATGATATATATTATGTTTATGTTTTCCTTAAGCTTATTTATTTTTCATTTATGGTATACCTTTTTGATTTCCATTATGGGTAAACGTGATAATTTCATTTTAGGTAGTACGGACTATCGCCCCCTCAAAGTGATTTGAATCGTTAATGCCATACGTGGGATGTATAAAGGATGGAGTAAATGATATTATATATGATATTGTACTGTAATTATATCATACCATTATATCATTATGATTTCATTCCATTGAATATGAAATAGAAATGAAATAGCATTCATGCGAATGTATGGCATACCATCTCCATGAACGGTGCATTTCATTTCTTACCTCTAAATGTTACGTAATACTATGAACGAATGTATATAATGGATATATATGATATATATGATATCTAAATTCTGAATATAATTATGGAGATAATGGATTTTCTACCACATAAAAAACTTGTAATTATAAGAAGTTTATTGTTGACTCAAGTACCAAAGATCGACAAAACGAACGTTATTAACATAAATGACTACAAAATTTTTTTAACAAGTGATATAAAAGGGATAATGAACTTGTAAAAGGTTCTTAAGCAAGTATAGATTAACTCTAGTTTATTATTTATGAGGTTAAAGAGCGGTCGAGTCAATTCGGACACGAGGTAAGGGAATTTCTTAACCCAATTTCCATTCTTTGGGTTAATCTCCTACTTTAAAATTATGTCATGATATTATTATGTCCTATTTTGTATTTGTACTTTATTTATGTTTACTTATAGTGAATACACATAATAGATCTGTTTTATTTAAAAATTTACTTTGTAAGGGACATTGTCTCAATCTCCTTTCATTGAGGCATATTTTGTTTTATACAAAAATTTCTTCTATACGGTGTATAAACCCCTTTGACTTTTACGTTTATTAAAAAGGAATCTTTTAATACAAAGAGTTTTACTAAAAGACAAAAAGGAATGTTTTCTTGTCATATGTATGCGGAGACAACGACTTCTTCACCGCCGTGAACATTATTTGAGTATCGGCTTCCTTTACAAGCCATAACTTTTTTTTTAAATGAAAAATAAATACAAGTTTTAATTTTATTTTATTTTGGTATTGAAAATGGTTTTGAAAGTGTTTTTATTATATCAATGTGTTGTATTGATATCTTGTGATTGAAATGTGGAAATATTATGTTTATTTTATGCATGTTTTATGTGATACAATTATGTTATGGTTTATGATATGTTTAAACCTTTTCATATGAGGAATGCATTGGACTTAATAAGTGACGGGTGGAGCCCGCTATAGCTCCTCAATGAATTAGTAGGTCTCATGAGACAAACTAGTGTCTTGGCAAGAGGCCTTGACAAAATCTTATTTGTGGTCTTGGCACGAGGCCTTGGCTACATGGTTATGATAGTTTGGCATTATGCATTCCATCATTATGAAAGTAGTTACTGATATTGCATTTGATTATTAAACTAGTAGAATATCCATGTGAGTAAGTAAATGGAATTATTTAATTTTATTTTTCCCATATTATGCTGAATTTCAAGTTTAAAAAGGCTTTTTTTAATTATACATTGCCTTTAATGCTAATGTTTATTTATGAAAGCTTCCGAAATATTTTTATACTTACTGAGCATCTGAGCTCACCCCTTTCAATGTTTCAATATTTTCCAGGAGGTGAAGAAGTATTTTATGAATGACTTGCAGGGATAGTCAGAAGAGGATATGAGTGTGGACTATGGAGACTTTGTTATTGTAGTTTTTCACTTTATGATGCAATGTAACATTTATGAATGTATCTAGTGTTTCCAAGGATACTAAACTAATCTGTCTTTCGAGAGTTGATCTTTTGTGATCATGCCAATGTTACGCAATAATACACCAACTCTGGGTAACTGGGGTCGGGCTGTTACAGCATAGCCATCATGTTATACCAAATTTGCACTTCCTAACCCATAGAACTCATCCATTTAGGTTCATAACATAAATGGAATAATATCCAATGGTGATATATAATCCCCATAGGTTAGACATCATCACCTAAATAACTAACACAATCTAATTAAAATTATTTTTTCCATTTTAAAATAAGACACATGGTATATATACATAGAGAAGGAAAAATAAAGGGAAACAAATTCTCTAAACAAAGGAAAAAAAGTCAAAATATAATTCAATAACAAAAAAATGTATGTATCTCACAAAAAATAGAAACAAAAATAAAAAAGGTAAATATATACTTAATGATACATGGAAAATCCCCACTATCTAACAACTAGCTACCAGTACCCATGTGAGATGAAATTTTCTACCTCACAACATCACCTTTCATATTCCTACATCACAATACATATCATTGTTGATATATCTCTAAATTTAAGTGTAGGGTGTGATATAAACATGCTCATTTGGATCCCACCTTTGTATTAAATATTAACTCAATATAAATCATCTAAAGATTCACACCTTTAGTGAAAATAATACATGATAATTAGTTAAGTGGATTTCATATAAAATTTACTCTAAAACATTTCCCATTTTTCACATAGTACTAAAAATCCTGGTATAATAGTTTAAATATATAAAGTTTATAAAATATGTTCATCCATGGACAAATAGTAAAAACCCTAATCATATGTAATTCATCTTATGGTTGAATACAAATTATTCTAGGTTAATAACTCATACCTAAACAATAAAATATGTAATAATCAATCCTCTAGACATACGCATTGAATTTGGGGAGTGGAGTAACATCATAGAAAGTGAACCACCCCCAATAGTTTTTATGAAGTCCCTATAACACTTAATGAGGGTAGTATATGAATTCACCATGAATGAACCCCCAAATATATCAAAATATGGGGATTATTACTACACCATGCACCTCAGAATCCCAGGCTTCCCATATAATACATTTCCCAAATCAATTAATCAAAACCATTTTACAATTCCATTTTAAAATGGACTAAAAATATATTTTACTTTATAAAAACATGGAGAAACCAAAATTCTATAAAAATTTACATTTAAAGACACTATTATCAAAAAAAATTCCTATTAATTTATTAAAAAGTATAAAACTTGTGCATTCAAGGTTCATCCAACATTGGATAGGGATGAAACATGATAAATCAAAATCCAAACCCACACCTAAAGGTATGGGATGTACAACCACTATATGAAATTTTTAATGATAAAATATGGCCCTATCAAGGACTCCCATGACATAAAATCATATCCTATAACGAAAAAGGTAATTGGATATGTCAGGTCTCCCAAATATCAAGAACCACACACATAGAACCACTACTAGATCAAGGGATGGACACTAAAAGAAGATGTCACCACATATCTTGTAGTATTAAATAATAATTATCATATGATATATCAATTCCATAAATACTAACAATGAACAAACTTTCCCATATTAATGAATAATCATAAACATATATTACCTTTAGAAAAGAGAATAGACCAATTTAGATATCGATTGTTGAATGAAGTGATCTGGTAGATGAATAGACACCCAAAGTCCCTTGGAAATATTCCTTACCATTAAGAGTGATGTTACATGTCTAATGAAGTGGGGAGTTATGTGAGTGAGGAATTAAAACTATTGGGTGAAAATATTTTATGTTCATAACATGTAATGTACATGATAAGTTCACCATGACATGATTATGATATGAAACATGTTTACCTAGGTTAAATTATCAAAAGAAAAGATTTTATAATGAAAAAATGGTATTTAAAAAATAGTGGATTTACAACACAAATTATTTCAAAATATATTTCCGATGAATTATTTTTTTCATAAGCTACAGCCTTGTTATGTAAAAATTTTACATAGAAAGAACCAATCATAGGTTCTACTAAAAATATCCTAAAATGATTCTTGATGCCCACAAAACCAAGAAACAGAGTCTTATAAATAAAATAGATAGCCCCTTTATTGAAGATTTTATGCCATGAATCCTTTAGTAGTATTAATTGAGTGATAGTTTGGAACATTTTAAAGAGAAATATAATTATTTAAATACTCACCATATATAAGTTTCCCTTATTTGGGATAATTTTTCAGGACCCATCCCCCAGGGCCCATGTTGTGACTACCCGAAGCCCTCCTTCCCTAGGCCAGGGGCTAGTAGTAAGCATTGAAAGGCATATTCCCAAAAAATGGAAGGTGTTTCCTTTAAGCTTGTACAAACACAGGGTCCTAGAACACAAAAAGAAGCAACAATGAAGTAAAATTCTGTAGTAAAATAGTGCTGGAAGTAAAAGGGGCTGAAATACAAGCCCAACTGTAAAAGAACAAGTGTAACGGAAAGTAAAGTACAACTAAAAGAAAAAGGAAAACAACTACTGGGTCCCCCTATGAGGTTCCTACCTGAAGGGTAGGTACAGATCACCTCTACTACACTCCACGTCCTCTCGTATCTTCTGTTTCACATTACACTGAACAGTCCACCTCTGAGAACCGTCCAGTCCTAGCTCCCTCATCCTTGATCAATGTTGTATGTCATCTGCACAAGACACAATAAGGTGTGGGAAATGCGTGTATAGTGGTGAGTATAACTATACTCAGTAGGGACCCCGATACACTAAAGGACTCCTAAAATTCCCCAAGGAAAAAATACATGTAAAAATGTGTGTCTTTAGATTCTCCCCACCTTAGGTATTTACGTCCGTGAAATCCACAACATAGACTAATGAAACAAATGGGGGTAATGATCATGAATCGGAGCCTCCCGCTCCTATGTGATCTCTTAGAGGTTCTCGTACTACCAATGAACGTGCACCAGAGGTATCAACCTCCCACAATGGACGCGCTCCTATTTATCCTCAATATCTACTAGATCCTCAGTAATCGTCACCCATCATCTAAGTCCAGATTATCGTGTTCGATGATGTGAGATGGTCTATTCATGTATCTTATCAGTTGGGATACGTTGAAGATATTTCACATCTTCTCCAACTGCGGTGGATGTGCGAAGCTGTATTCCACCTCGCCTATCCTTCTAAGTATCAGAAATGGCCCGATAAACCTTGTTAATAACATTCCTCCTCAGCAAAATATTTATAGTCCCTGTCGAGGAGAGACTTTCAATAAAAGATGGACCCACTCCTAGAACTCCAGAAATTCACTATATTCGATCATCATATGACTTGTGTCTGCTTTGTGCAGTCTTCATCACCTCCTGGATGATCTGCACCTTCTATGTTGTAGCCCGTACCAACTCTAGGCACATAAGTGATGACACCCCCAGGTTTGTATAGCATAAAGGTGATCAGCAGGGTTGGACGCATAGGTCCTCGAACATTGTCATAAAAGTGGTAGAGTAGAAACTCTTGTTTCAATAGAATTACACCAAGGAAAAGTGATCCTCCCAACTATGTCCAAAATCTAGGACGCATGCAAGAAGCATGTCCCCTAGAATCTAAATGGTCTGTTCTGTCTGACCATCCATTTGAAGATGAAAGGTGGTTCTCAAATACAGCTGAGTCATGAAGTCCTCCTACAATACATTACACAACAGGGATGTAAAATGTGCTTCACGGCCAGAGACGATCACCGATGGAACCCCTTGAAGTCGCATGATCTTTTATACTTAGAGGCATCCCAATCCCTCTATTGATCCCTGCACTCAGATAGGTAGGAAGTGGGCCGACGTGGGGAGTTGGTCAATGATCACCCTTATGGAATCATGTACCCTCAATGTACGTGGAATCCCTATCTCAAAATCTATAGTGATCTCATCCCACTTCCTTTGTGGCACCACTAGTGGCTGATCTAACCCTGCTAGAACCTAGTTCTCGGCCTTCACTTGCTGATGAGTGAGGTATCATGAGACAAAATCTTCCACTTCCTTCTTCATCCTGGGCCACCATTGATGATGCCAGAGGTCCTAGTAAATCATCACCACACTAGGATGTACCTCTAGCAGAGACATATGGAACTCCCTCAACACCTCCTACCATATCACCACTTGTACCATGGTACATCCTCTGAAAAGCATGAAGTGCTCCCCACCTTTGAAAAATACATCGGGTGCCTTCCTTGAAGATATCTGAGCACGTCAAGCCTCGTAGTCAGTGCCCTCAATATGCACTTCTATGACATGCTAAAGGAGTGGGGGTGTGGCTGTAATAGATTGGAGGTATGCTGCTCCATCTCTATCTATGAAGGATATCTACAACATGGCGATCTTCTTTGTCTCCTGACTTATAAACTGCACACCAGACCTCCTTCTGAGTGCATCTACTACCATGATCATATTCTCAGAAGTATATACTATCTCAAAGTCATAGATCTGGATGAACTCTATCTACCGTCGTTGTCTTAGGATTAGGTCCTTCTGAGAGAAGATACACCTGAGACTCTTGTGATCAGAGTAGACTGTAAAATTTTTGCACATCAATTAATGCCGCCACATCTTCAAGAAAAAGACAACTTCTTCTAACTCGAATTCCTAGGTAGATTATTTCTTCTCAAGATGCCACATATGTTGTTAACCATAAGTAATCATTGATTACTCCTACAACAGGACACATCCAAGCCTAGTATCTTATGCATTGCATTAAACTACATACCCAACACTGACTTCTGGTAGCCTCATTATGGGGGAAAACATCAGTCTCGGTCGTAGCTCTTGGAAACTCTATTGGAATATCTCCATCCATAGGAAAGGTTCCCCTCTCTTTTTCAAAAGTAATAAGTGTGATACAACTCTGAAAATTCAGGCACGAATCTATGGTAGTCTCCAGCCAGTGTTAAAAGGCTCTGAACCTTCATCACACTCCTAGGTGGATCCCATGATAGCACAACCTCTATCATCGCTGGATCCACTACAACTCCAGCCTCTGACATAATGTTTCCCAGAAAGTGGACCTCTCATATCCATAACGAATACTTCACGAGTTTACCATAAATCTTGTTCTCATGGAGTGTATCCAGAAATATCTATAGATGGTAGGCATGATCCTTCTATGCCTCCGAGTATATCAAGATGTCATCGATGAACACCACCATGAAGTGATCGAGGTATCACTGAAAGATCATGTTCATGAGTCCCATAAACACTTTTGGGTGCTGGTTATGCTGAAAGGCATAACCAAGAACTCATAATGTCCATACCAACATCTGAAGTTCGTATTCTACACATCCTCATCTTGTATCCTTAGATGATTATAACCTGACTGGAGTTCTATCTTCAAAAACCAGTTAACTCCCTTTAGAAGATCAAAATTATCATTAATCCTTAGGAGTGGATAGTTGTTCTTAATGGTCACCTAGTTAAGGCATCGATAGTCCACATAGAGTCTCAAACTCCCATCTACCTTCTTGGCGAACAAAATCGGGGCTGCCCATAGAGAAACCATGGGCCTTATGAACCCCTTTCCCGGAAAGTCCTACAACTGTACACATAACTCATGATGCTCCATAGGATCCATCCAATATGTTGGTGTTGATATTAGTGTCATCTCTGTGTATAGGTCGATGTAAAAGTCCCCCTATATACGTATCGGTAGTCCTAGAGCATTATTAGGAAGACATCGACATACTCGTCCACCAATACAGGATATCTCACACTCTCAACATCAACTACTCCAAGGGTAAGTCCATCCAAATGATGAGTAATCAGCTACACCCTCCTCTGGGTAAGTCTATATTATGCTACAATGGTTTCTTTCTCACTGCTGTAGGAAAAATTGGACTCGTCCATGAGGACACACTGCAGTTTGTTCCAAATACAATCAATTAGATCATGGACTTTGGATAACTAGTCCATACCCATGATGACATCATATGTCCTCAACACCACTACTAGAAGATCCTAGCTAAATCTCCCACCTCTTCTAGTAATCATACACTATCGTAACCAGTGTGTAATCATCGAATCTACTCTTTTAGGTGTCTCTATCTGTAAGGAGCAAGCCAACAGCTCCACCAGAATCTCTGATCTCTGAATGAGGGTCATGGAAAGAAAAGAGTGACTAGAAACAATGTATAAAATTACATCATCTACGGTAGAGTAGAAACAGATCATATATCTAATCATATCTGTATCGCCATGGTCATAGGCCTCAGCTTCTTGGAGCTTAGCTCGTTCTTGTCCCCAATCTCCTTATAGTCATGGTGGACCACCTAGTGGTGGTGGTGGTAGAATATGAAAACTTCGACCACTGCTTGCTGCACAACCATCTCATCTGCCACTTCTTCCACCCTATGAACCTCCTTTCTTGAACCTCTGACTCTGCCTTGGCGGTCCCTCTACCATCTTCTGGTCTTTAGTAAGGCGGGTCAGGCAGTCGTAAGCCATATGACCCAGCCCGCCACATGCGTAACACTGGCTGCCCCTCCAATGTCCCCCTCCGCCTTCTAAGCATCACACCTCTGACCCTGTATTCCAGGGTAGTCCACCAGATGGTCCTGTCTACTTAGACCTCTGTGTCATCTGCCTACTACCTCCTATAAATGACTGAGCTACCTGTCGTCCGATGATAGCTCTTGGTGTAGGTTCCTGATCAGCTTGGAATTTATCCACCAAAAGTGGTCACTCAAGCACCCCATCCTACGTCGGAATGTTGAGGGATACCATCGATGCACTGATCTCCCATCAGAGACCCTGCTCAATGATCCGGTCCCGGAAGGAAGGTTCTCATTCCATTTCGGTGGACTAGTGGGAGAGATCAGTGAACCTCATTGAGTACTAGACCACTATCCTGATGCCCTATTGTAAGTGCATCAACTCTTCTATATGCAGAGAGTGTAAGGTAGCTGGGATAAACTCTGTCCTGAAAAGGCCTTAAAAGCCTTCCTTGATGAGGGTTACCTCATCATGAATCTAGAACATCAGGCACCACCATATCCCTATTGCTTCTTGAAAATGCTTGGATTCTAGAATCACCATAAAATTAGCTGGTGTCCCAACTATTTAAAAAACTCTGGCCATAGCCTCCAACCATTCCTCAGCTACCTGCAGGTCCATCTCCCTTTGGAACCTCGGAGGCCTCTACCGTTGGAACTCATTGAATGCGCCCAGTCTGCATGCACCCTCTGATGGTGGGGCTGATGGAAATGGTTGTCCAACAGGAAGTGGTGTTGCTGGCACACCACCCGAATGTGCCAGATAAGTATGGGGGCCCTTCACCAGGACCTCATTTCTTGGTGGGCCGTCATCATGTACTCTCTCAGGGAAACAGGTTGGTTGTCTTCATGGAAGAATCCATAAAATAAATAGGTGTTCCATGGTCAAAAGTAATACCTAGTGAGTTTACTCAAGAAAACACAAGAATAAATTTTCAAAATATAGGAAATCAGTGATTTTGTGCACTGGGTAATAAATAAGAACTCAGGGTCTTGGTGTATGGATACGTCGTCCGCAGCACCAACACTAGACTCCATGAACTAAAAACCACGAAAAAAACACCAAAAACTATTGCCACATTGAAAATATCAATGTCCTAGTTCTTTGGTAGAACCAAACACCTCTAATACCACTTTTTTAGGACCCACCCGCAGGGCTCATGTCGTGACTATCCCAAGTCTGCCTTCTATAGGCCAGTGGTAGTCGACTAGAAACAAAAGGCATATTCCCTAAAACGATAAGGAATTGCCTTTAAACCTATAAAAACACATGGTCTGAGAACACAACAAGAAGAAATTGTGAAGTCTAGTAATGTAGTAAAAGAGTGCTGAATGTAAAAATTCCCAGAATACAAGACCAACTGTAAAACCACAAGTACGACTGAAAGTATAGTACAACTGAATGAAAAAGGAAAACTGCTACTAAGTCGTCCTCCAAGGTTCCTACCTGAAGGGTAGGTACAGATCACCTCCACTAAACTGTATGTCCGCTCCTCTACTCTGCATCACGTCATTCCAAATGATCCTCCTCTGAGAACCGTCCAGTCTTGTCTTTCCCATCCTCGATCAACGTTGTACCTTTTCTGAAGAAGAAAAAACAAGGTGCGGGTGAAACCCGTATAGGGGTGAGTATAAATATACTTTGTAGGGACCCCGAGACCCTGAAGGTCACCATGAATTCCAAATGGATAAACCATACGGTAACACCACAAAGGTAAATTACTACAGAGTTAAAGTACCACATATATTAAAATCAATCACGGGAAAAAAGTAAATTCATCCCAACCCATAATTTATTCTAGGGGTAGTAACAAGTAAAAACCATAGTCACATCATCGAACCCCTTAGCTACTGGATAACTCCTCCTCTATTGAGTAAAGTGGGCCTATTGTGTCACATAGAGGTGCTTTCCACTATCCTTGAAATGCTTAGGTACTACTACCCATCAACTATTGTGGGTCTTTTGGGTCACACAGAGCCATCCCCCCTCCCCCAACGTGGTCTGCTAACGTACTCCTCCCAATCGTGTACCACAGATGCTCCCCACTATGGCCCTCCAGGTCACACAGAACCTCACACCCCCATTGTGGTCTACTATGGTAGTCCTCCCCATTGCGTATCGTGGCCGTCGAGTCACTCCGAGTCGAAAAGTCAACTGTTTTCATGTCTCATCCAGTTGCAGGGTTCCATACATAGTGCACATGGGAGAACTACTCCCCAATCCATCAGTCACATTTCAACTAGCACGAAGTCTCCCAGAGAAGTAACCCAATGATCCTCCATGTCATAAGGGTTCCAATGCAATTGACAGTGTTTGTCAGACAACTGGTCTATGCGTTATTGGAATTTCAGTGCCGATGTCCTGGTTGGATTAGGGCGCGATCCAACCTGTCTGAACTCCATGTTTCTTCAAATCTCAAATGGGGTAAGTCAAAATTACGGTCTCTCTCCAATCGTCCCAAAGCTGCCAAAAGATCGTCAAATGGGCCTCAGGTTCTCAAGATAAGGTCCTTTGAGTGTTTCCTCACCTGGTTGGGCACAGGTCCAGTCTGACCTGGCCCAACCAAGTCTGGGCTAGGACAAGGTGGTCTTGGCCCACTGGGCTGATGTTCGTTCTTTCCCATGAGAGGGGTGGCTTGGCTAGAATAGGGTGGCCCACATGGGGAGGCCCTACTGGCGTGGGGCGGTGTCCTGCTTGGGGGGCATCTCAGTCTGGGGGCGGCGGCCAGCTGGGGCGGCGACCAGCTGGGGCGGTGGCCCACTAGTGTGGCGGTTTGCTAGGGTTCTAGCCCACTGGGGAAGTGGCCTTGTCCAAGAGCGGAGGCCCACTCCGAGGGCAGTGTCCCAGTGCGATAGCGGTGACCCAACTCGAGGTTGGCAGCCCGATCTAAGGGGGGCGTCCCAATTCGAGGGTTGAGGCCCAGTAGAGGGTGGTAGCCCAGTGCGTGGCCGGTAGCCCGGTTCCGTCTGACGTTGGGAGGGGGTACCCCCACGGTCTCCCGGATTCCCAAACGGACTAAAGGTTGTTTGGTTGGCGAGGCGACGACGCTTCATGGGCGTCGCACAGTCTTCGTGGAACACGCCAAAGGCGGGCTTGGCCTCCCTCGCAGGTTCGTACATGGATTTCATTTGCTGGCGGTATGGCGATCACACTGCCTTCCTTCCCATGGTTGGTCATCGTGTCGGCCGCCTCCTCTATTCATCGCGGATGATGAGCCGCATCCTTCCTCTTGCGGTGTGCGTCGACAATCGTTCGGTCTTCTATAGTGGCGCAACGATAGCAACATAAAAGAGGGTTCAGACCAGGATCGTTAGTCTGGAACCCTCCACGTTAGCTCATAAACATATGGGGGTTAGGGGTTTAATAGAAATTGAATTAAATAACAAGACTAACCCCACAAGATTCCCGGCAATATCCTTCTACAATGACAAATGAATCACGGGTCAACCAATTAGTCGATTCATCTGCGTTCTTCGTATAATTTCATGAACGAGGAAGAGGGGATCAAAAACACAAAGAAAAAATAACCCCTTACCTTGTAATGTTGGAGATCTCTCATGGTTAAGGGAGTATCATAGTTCGTCATCCCAACAACAAGTTGTCATCGCCACCTCTCGAACGTCAAACTCCGGTATGGGGGTTCGGTGTCGCATGTCACCTCTTGTTGGGGTTGCCTTCGTCCTCTATGGGTTCGATGTTATGGAACTCCAACAGTACTTCATTTCTTGGTGATGTTCATATAATACCCCTCCACCAAGCTCTATATTTATAGGAGAGAGGGAGAGTAATTAACTACTAGGGGAGTTAATGGGGATCATATTTTAGGAAGCATCCTAATCTGCCAACGACATCGTTACTTAGGATATGGCAAGTCAATCCATTCATTGGCCTAACTCACAATGGGTCCCACACTATGCTTGTCTGTTGGTGGAAAGAATTAAAATAACAAAAAATATCTTATTTCATTTCATTTAAAAAAAAGTCGCAAAGCATAACTTTTTCTCCAAACCTACTACAATCAAAGTAAATCCTACCTTAAGAGAATCATGTAGCTACGGATTCAATGGTGTCCTTGGATTTTTAATCCGAGCAACAATTCAAAAGTTAGAAAACGCCGCTCACACCTTAACTGAATATACCCAAAAAAAGTTCAGAAATTCATTCCGGGCACACTGGGCCTCGGAATCACACACCGTGAATTTTGGAGGAGTCATAATAATTCTATATAATTTCAAAAAATTCAAAGAAAATCTTGGTCTTTACAATGTTTCAACCACATAAGCATGTCGTTTCACCCAATACAATAGAGTTCACAACATATTAGGAGGTGGAACCATTTGAGATACTAGATAATAAACATTAGATACTAGATATGCCACCATTATTTGGAACTTATAACTAATAATTCCCAATATCAATTGAATTTTATACCCAAAATTTAATTTCATTACACTCGGGATGAAAACAAGATCAGGGGATGAATATCCATAGAGTAATATTTCAATATCAAAATATGGAATTGATTTTTAATGAGGAACATTAGAAAATTTATGAACAAATAATCCATAACCAAACCAATGGATGTCCAAATAAATATTCCATATTTTTTAAAAAATAAAGTTCTAAATTTTTAAATTGGATGCCCATATTTTTTCAAATAGTTCTCCATTTTAAAACCTTATTACCCTTCACTGTTTAATTTGATATTTTTAGTAATATACTTATATTTCAATTTAAATATTTTTTCAAAAATGGTTAAAATAAATAATTTATGTCTTATAATTAGAAAATGAATTATTTCAATTTATAACTCAAGTGTTAATATTAAAAATTTAAGTGGTAAAATCAAGAACATAATCGATAAATTGATTCAGTATCTTTTTATTTATCTATTTATTTTTAAAATAATTTATATAGAATTTCATATTATAGACATCATGTAACACAAGTGATAAAATAGGAAGTATTAAAATTTATAAATGTATTGACACTTCACTTCATTATTTTAATATTAATGTTACACATTTTGACAATTCACCCTTTATGTTTGTATTCAGGACATCAAATTATACATTTTTTTATCTTAACATAATATATTATGATGTAATTTTTTAGAATATTTATTATTCTAATATATAATTATTTTTGTTTTATGTAGTTTTATTTAATGTAATTAAGTGGTTCGTGTTTTAAATAATATTATTTAAAATTAATTTATTAGTGTGTAATATTTTCATTTTCATTGTTTTGTTGATTGTGTCACTTATTTATTCTAAATAATTTTTTAATATATTCATTAAAAATTTAATTTCACTACATCATATTCAAGAATTATATAATGAATGTAGGGAAGGTTGTTAGGAGTATAATTAACCATCTTGAGGGATAGATGTTTTATGGGAGTGATTTTTTAATTAACATTTATATGTTGTATCATTTATTACCATAACAATTTGTTTATTATAATATTATATTGTTATGTTATATAACTTTTTTTGTATGTTAAATTTTGGGATTTTTTCACTATTCGTAAATATTTTCTAGATAATTTTGTTTTATATCTACTTTTTGATTGGAGGTGTATTAATACTTCATAAAAAAATAGTTTTCAGTTATTTAATATTTATTATAAGTTATAACTACCCTTGAATATTTCATGTTATAATTAACCAATATTGAAAAAGGTATAGAATTTAATAAATACACTTTTATTATGGTTTATTTAAACCTTCACTAAATATTGTAAATTGGGGATAACATTAATATATGTTTTCAAAATGACTGATAAACAATAATTATCACTCTGAATTTTTTTTTATGAAAAACTACGTTAAACAACAGAGAGAAATTAACTACATAAGACATAGTAGTGTTTGTTTTTATCCATTATAAAATGATTTAGTCATAATTTCAACCACCAAAATGGTGTATATTATAGTATCGAAACCCTAGAGACATCTAAATAAGCCTATAAAATAATAGCATAAAGGGACGGTCCTTTTGTCTTGATGAATTTCAGGTAAAATTCATAGTTCTCTCTGAATATCCAATATAGATATAATAATATAATTCCCTCTTCTAAAAGTGTTCAATTGAAATAATTCACTTGATAACCCAATTGAAAATAATTGTTCCTTACTACATGACCATAAACTATGCCATGTATCAAACATTCCACATTTCCTTAAAAAACATTTTATTCCATGTACCTACCACAATACATTAAATTTTATAACAAATCAACCCTAAAGCATGGTGTAAAACTATAAAGGGTCCTCAATATATAATTTCGTTAAAAATAAAAATATGTTTTAAATAGAATATAATTATATACTAGAAAACAATATTTTTCCTATGTTTATGATTTATCCATGTAGAGGTATATGATATTCTCAATCCTTATAAAAGTTTGTTCTCATTAATTTATACTATGGTTTTCTATCACTATACTATAAAACCATAAATCGTAACCTCATATTCGCCCATTAATGTTTATTTTTAATAAATTATCATTGTTTTTCATACTCTCTTTTTTTGAATCCTTGTACGTTTCATATATGATTATATTCACCATTCTACCACCAGTATGTGTAACATTTCCAGAATTTCAAGTTGTTTTACACTAACTATAAAAGATATATTTTGATTCCCAATTCTAAAATATGGGGGCCAGTGAAAACATATCATCTATTTTATTCCCTAATTTAATCTTTCAATTGAATTTGTAGTTCATTCTCATAATATAGGTTAAATTTATGACTTTCCATCATTCATGATGTACAACTATGTGACCCAACAATTTCATGTCACATTATCTGGTCCACAACACGTGAAAAAAAATTATATATGGTATGAACATTATCAAAATATCATAAATTTCATACCATGCCATATCCTCTGTATAATAATAAAATGTGAATCCCCATTCTTCCAATTTTCTAGCGTAATATGTACAGTTTTTGTTAATTACCATTCATTAATTTACCCCATGAATCCATGGAATTCATCATGTAAATTATTCATGTAAAATTATCTACACCAACCAATTGTCAAATTTATATATATTTCACATTGAGTTATGTTTAACCCTACTAAACTAAAAAAATAAATATTTCATAGAACTATAAGTTTCTTGATTCCAATTCACATAGGATATATACTGATCCTTGAATTTAATATCCTTAATATAGTGACAAATTCTTCATCTGAATTACTTCTCCACTCCATCATTTAATTTTAGTATTTGATCCATTATAACAAAACATGATCTACTATTCATTCACCTCAAGGAATTTTAATATCATATCATTATAAAAAATATACTTTTGAAATTAATACTTATTGGAATACTATAAAATGAATTCCACATTTAATTTAACATTATTGAATTAATTTAAGATATATTATATTAAAATTTTCCCAATGAACTTATATCATGTTTAATATTATGTTCCACACCATAAGACCTTATGAAAAATTAAATTCCCCTCACTTCAATTCCCCTATTTTGTTGTTTTATAAAATAGATATAAAATTTCTCAAATAAAATAACCAAAATGGGACTCCTAAGAAAAACACTATTAAATGTCAACTAATAATGACATCTTGAGGGATTTTGAAATGCCATATTCCTATAAGTAATGTGACACATATATTAGTTTTCCAAATGTATATACAACAAACCATAACTCCTAGAACATCATGGGTCTTGATTGGTAACCTAGTAAGACATGTATTAATGATTAAATATAATATCTTACATAAACCGAAATATTATATCAATTTATCCAAAATTCCATTATATCATTGGAAACCCATTTAGTTACATATAATTTATAACACTCTAGGATTTCCCCATTTTAATATTATGGCTTCCTAAAAATAATTCCTATAATATAAGTGTATAAATTTATATAATTAAAAAAATATTTCAAATGTTCCTTTTTTAATAAAATACTCTTTAATTTTTGAATGTTGGGATGACCATTAATTTAATAAGGCTATTGGTAATAACTTAATCACATTTGGAGGGACCCCCATGAGCTTGGTGAATGTGTAAGAACATTGATCTGTAAAATATTTGATAAATGGTATATATCTATCCCCAAGAAGAATAATACATAAATTTTTATTTATATGAAATAATTATATGTGAATTAATGTTTTCAAATTACTTAATATTTATCCATGGAATATTTATTAAAGTTCAAATATACAGATACATCACTGAGAGAGGGAGGGGTGAATCAGTGATACCTTATTAATTTTATGGGTTATTTAGTATCATACCATAACCTATTTAGACTATTAAATTTTTCAATGAACTCAATTTTTTATCATATAATCTTTACTTATGAAGTTGTATGGTAATAGATAGAATCACATTGTTTGAACAAGGTACAATATAAAATCCTAATATATTCCATGTTTTTTGAACAACCCAAAATTGAATCTTCATGATGAATTTATTTAGTATTAAAAATTCATGAGAAGTAAATCAATATCCTTACCTATACTTGATCCTTATGTGGACCATATTACTATATCCCAGCTACCATCTCTTCTGCCATAGTTCATTAGACACCGAAACAATCATTCTCTTAAGTTTACTCCTTGATTGGTTATACATCCGAATCTTGGATCCCTTTAAAAAATATATTAGAAAACCTGATATACTTTTATATTGTTTTGTGTTTATCTAGAAAACAAATTTCCTTCAGATACTACATTATTCAACTCATCTATTAAATTGATAATGCAAGTTTTTGGGTAATCATAATTTTCCTAATATTCTCTAACCAAGAAACCACTCTAATTCCTCTCATATATATATATATATATATTGTTGTTATATAAATATTAAAAACCAAAAATAAAATAGTTATAATGGTTTTAATTCAATATCAAAAGCCTCAATTGGAGTCGTGCATCATTTATTTATCCTAACAACAAAGAACTACATGCAGTTATTTCTCTTTTAATTCAATCCACTAACTCCCTGTTAATTTACATCAAAAATAAAATCTTAAATAGAAAAAATTATTGGTTATTATTTATTCACATTATTCTTAATGTTAATAATAACCACGTCCTTATTAAACTCATGAATGAAATTGGTTTCTTATTTTTATTATTATATCACACAAATCCTACAATAATTTTCCATCAATTATGCATTAATGTTTTTTTTGTTATTCATGAATCAAACCCATATATTCCTAGTTTCTTTTTTGGCTAAATGTATATATTAGGGTGAAATATGAATGAATAAATTCCCTAATTATTCTTATAAAAGGATTTATATTCATTCATGTGGCACTTCATATATATATATATATTCCAGGCTCACCCATCAATTTCTCTTAATTAAATAACATCAATATATTATTTAGACATAGACTCTATTGAACTAAAAGATGTTCAAGAAAGACCGTATAAATTAACATAACAAGAATAAATCTCTTTTGACCATGGATTTGACAAGGAATGATCATATGATGTGACTAAATATGTGGCATGAAAATACCTTCACAATAAAAACTTATTTTTATGGTTTTTATTTCACATGGGTAACTTATTGTTTCATGAAAAGTAATGATCTCTTATACATCTATGTATGTTTGCATTCATAAAATTATTACACATTGTAACTTTTCCTCCAAGTATAGTAATACTATTCTAACTCATGGTTACTTGGACCTATATGTGGTAGCACGAATTCAATGTGTGGTCTCTCAATCCCATCATGAAATCACACTGTTTTATATTTTAGTCACTCAGACTAATTTCTGAGCACACTATTCAATTATGTGGTTACTCATCCCTTCAAATATTCACAGCATTTCATTATATGATCCCTCATTCCCTTCACAAAATTTAACAATTCTAATATGTTTTTTTCTTCCCCTTTATGTATTTGTTCATATTGAAAGTGAGTTTTCTCATACTCCATTTGATTATTCCAATTTTACTTTTTCCATAGACAGTTCATATCATGATAAATCCATGTTATTTATTCAATCAATCTCACTTGGAAGAGTATTTCATCTTACTCATGTTATTTATTTAATTTTTCATTACACATTGACAAATCACCTCACACTAGATCTAAGATAGTCATGTAGTCAGTTTCATTTTGTATGATAACTCCAGTAAAGAAAGTTTTAAATTCAATAATCAGATTTAAAAGAGAAATTCCATATGTATGAAATCCAATACTAATTTATGAATTCATAATGACTATCTAAGAATTATTACCTCAACCCCACTCTCCTAAACAATATTGAATCATAAAAAATAGACCTTATTTGCCTAAAAATATACCCCCTTTTTTTATTAATATGGACATATATTTAATGTCCAAAGGTGAGAATATTTCATTCTCTCCCTTGTTGAAAAATTGATGAAAAATATAATGATAATAATATTTTCATTACTTTTTTCTTCTAATGAATCTTAGGATTCTCTCCACCTTTTCTAAGAGAAAAATAATACCACATGGTCATATTATGAAATATCATTCAATTGGTTGAATATACATCTATTTGTGCTAAACATTTATATAAAAAATGATATATATAACCATGTTTTCCAATTTTTCCATTAAATACAATGAAATTTACATAATGATCATTACTTTATCATATATAAAAAAGGTGATGAATAAATAATAATTTATTAAGAAACATGTAATCTTACATGATTATGAAAACAAATTAGAATATTCATGTGAAAGATATATAACTCCCATGTCTCTTATCATTTCTTACAATATACACTCCCACATAACAAACATGATTGATACACTCAGAACAAATATTTTTTGTGAGGTTTTGTACCTCATTATTGAATTTTCTATATCGATGTATACATATAAGATTTACTCGAATTATAAAAATTAATAGATTTAATTTAATAATAATACACCTTAAGAGATTAAATCCTCTTATTAATATCATGATAGATTGTAGACTCTATGAAGAAAAATATCTCATTTTTTTAGTAGTAAATGCCTCAATCATCTTCTTCAATTCCAAAAATTTCTATTCAATACACATAAAATAAAAGGGAATATGGAGGGATTTATTTTTATCCTCATAAGTATATCATAGAGTGAGAGTTTCTCTCATCATATTATAATCTCTCCTTTCAGTCAAAAAACATCTTTTACTATCAATATTTAGAAATAATTGGGCATAAATATTCTATATATGAAATTATTTCATTCGAGTGACAACAATATGTTTCATTGAATTTAAGGAAATATAAAGTAATTTTTATTTTGATAACTATTTAATTCATTCAATTTGAATGAGTATATTAGTCGTGAAATTTTTATATGTTAACCCAACATAAAACTCATTTAAAAATTTAGTCGTATCTTTACTTCACCAACTACATATATCTCTTATTCTCTTTCCCCTTAATATTCTAAATGCATCACCTATATTACTTCAAAATAACCAATTTTTGTACTCCTCCATCAATTCAGAACATGATAAATTTCCATGAAAAAAATTCTATGATTATTTCTTAACATGAAAATTTTTCCAAGACATCTCATTTGAAATATTTTTTTTCAATATCATTACAAAGATAAAATTCTCTCCCTTCCTGATTATTTTCACTAATCATACAATGGGATTTTTTTATGAAATAATATTTATAAATATCCCATATTATAGACCCTCCTATACAAATAAATTATATACATCTTATTGACATATAGATCTATTTTGGGAGGAATTATATTCAATAAATCTGATCAAATTTTTATTTAATTTAATTTTTTTTCTAGACACCCAAAAATTCACACTTGTTTTATTACTCCATCTAGGTAGTGACCTTTTATACCCAAAATCAAGGATTTTCTGTAAAATCCAATCTATTTATAGGTATTTCTATCTCAAATTAATTCAATAAACAATATTTAGTCTATTTTCACCTCATCTTTAAACATGTTTTCTTATTTTTTCTTCATGACTGTCTATATATTTGAATAAACGTAGTCTTACGCTGTGAGGGATGTTTTAAAACTCAGAGAGGGTATACATGGAGATCCTTTTTGGGGGAAATGACATAATTTATTAGGGATATATGTTTATTGTAATTAATCAAGTATTTTTATAAATATTTTAATTGTTACAATGGGTTCTTGGTAAGCTGAGAATCCTTAAAGGGGTTCATGTTTTTTTAAAATGGTTTGAAAACACATATATAAAACATTTAAACACCTTGTAAATTTTTCATACATTTTTTAATGATTGTGTGAATTTAAAATTTACTTGAGGCTATAGGTTTTTTAGGGTATCCCCTAAAATGAATAAGGCGACGTGTAGTTATATTACATGTTTTGTAATTTATTAAAATATAGTTTTATTGATTGCATTTTTTGTGGATTTTTATTTTAAAAAACCTTCATCTTCCTCATCTCAACCCTTGGGACCATTCTATGATATTTTGGAGTGCCTCCCATGATTACAAAAGTCTGATTTCTTTATGTGTTCCATTGTAAATGGTATTGGTTCGGTCATCCCTTCCCTCCATATTTTATTCCAACCATTATTGTTTTATTTATTGAATATGTGCATTCTTATTTTTAATCTTGATTGTTTCTAATCTATGACCCTTCATGTAATCATCCTCTCCTTCTTTCTCATTGGTGTTTGACATTCGTAGCATGGTTAGAAGGTCAGTTAATGGAAGGGGTATAAACCTTAACCCTATGATTTGATAATTATTAAGTATGAGTAATATTGAAATTTTTCAAGCATATCATGTGATTAATAAACAAAAATGATGAATTTTGATTTATTCTTTATATTCCATTTGGATCCATAGGGTATTTTTTCAACCTAGTGGCTACTATTCGGGTGGTCTAAGCTTCATTTTAAATGAATTTTTCAATGGCGTAATGTGTGTTTATCTTGACATGATATTGGGTGTTTCCTTTATAATGAATCACCTTGTTTTGGCCAGATTATTTGTATAACTATATTGTATTTAGTTAAGGAACAAATGATAGAGGAATTTTCAAATTGAAGGATAAATGTAAATTTGAAAATGTAAACAATGATGTTGTGATATCGTGATACCCTCATTGTTATGAAGTATATTATGAATGATTTTGTAATTATTATATAAGGGGTTGTCCAAGTTTATATGTTCTAATAATTATAGAAGTATTTTTCCCAGTTACACATGTTGAAATTCTAATATAGAGGCCTATGCCCGGTGATTCATGCTGAAATTATTACATACCAGGATTAGACACAATACAGACTTAAATGGTTATTTATTGGGATATTACCTGAGATATGCTGAAATTCTTATATACCGAGCTTGGAAATGACACATTTTTAAATTCATATATGTTTTTATATTCCCTAAAACATATTTAAATTATTATATAACTAGATTTAAAATGATTAAATGATGAAAATTTTATATAGTTGGATTTGACCTTGATTTTTGTTATTTAAACCTTTATTGTTAGTGTATATCTACTATGTTTATATGGTAATGGTTTAAATCTTTAGATACATTATCATAGACATTATTACATGGTGTTGTGGTAGTTCATGTTATTATATGGTTATACAGTGGGGGTTTTTATGTTTATAAGACCGGATTAAGTATATTTTTGTATAGTGTAGAAGCTGGTTGATGTGGAATTAATTTAATAGGTTAATTAAGTAATAGTCATATTTATTTTGTTATTAAATGAACATATCATATTGGTTTTACTTATACATGGTTTCATCATCCTACTGAGTTATACTCACACCCTATTTGGGATTTTATTAGAACATGGGTAGATTATGTGATTGAAAGATTGAAAAAGGGAAAATGACCTGATGGTTGACTGTCTTATTGCATGATGGGATGGAGTTTGGAGATGGGACTAATATGGGGTTTGGGAGTAGGGAATTTTGATACTTTATTTTTTCTGATATTCTTATATATATTTTACCTCTATCATGACATTTAGTAACATTCCATCACATCATTACATTATTCCTTTATTATTTATTATATTTTTTCACTTATTTATTGTGTTTCCTCTGTATTATATTGTCTCCATTATTTTAGTAGTTTAATAATTATTCATTTATCTATAATACTTCTTTCAAGTGTGTTGTGACTCATTAATCAAGGGTATTATCTTCCCACTATACATATCGTTCACCTATTTCTAGTTGGTATCTTCAGGTGTACATGGATGCATGATTGCGGTCTTATAACCAACCCATTACGATGACTTAAGATTTTGTTAGATCATGGTATGTTACAAACTCGTATCATACCATATTAGGAATATTTTCTATTTCATAACTATTTTGGAAAGGTATAAATTAGACTTGGATGTGTCGGGACATTGTAATGTGAATGTGCAGGGTTGTTACTAATTCATGTATTGGTGAAAATTCAAGTTCCTAGGGGTGGATTGTGTTCTGAAGATTTATTTTTTCAATTGATATTATTTATCCTAGTGTGATTCAAAATTTAGGTAAGGTTATTGGTTTATGATGTTATTGATTCATGAGGTTATAATCATGGTCTGGTATCGCACGAGATATATATAAATGCATCATAATCGACACATATGGATATATATATATAAATTAATTTTTCATGATAAGGACCTATTAATTACATGTGATATATAATTTTCCAATGAAATGTGATAAGATATACCTATAATATCTAACAAATTGAATACTAAACTGTTATGAATTGCTAACAAATTGTAATATATGATTTGAAATACTAGGATCTAGTGGTTCTCTTTTTTACATATTAAGGTTGGCCAATTTAATAGTGAGTATTTAAGGAGAGTTTTTTACATTTAGAAAATATTTATCATCATTATCATAAATTTGAGATTTTGGAGAGTAGAAATATGAACACTCTTACTCCTGATAAATTATTTATTCTTATAGTTGCAAGGATCATATGGATGTTCAAATTCATGGATGATTCTTGAGGCTCTAGAGATTTATAGAATGAGATATTGTTCATATCATGCCTTCGATGTCTGAGATGATGAGAATGTTCTATCTATGTATTCCACCTAAATTCACTAGGGATGGAGGCCCCCAAGAATATGAGTTCTAGATAAAGTCATTCAAGATGATCTTGATGTTTTTTGATAATTTCATTGATTTTAGGGTGATTCAAAATGAGTATATTATTTTTGGCCTAGCCAGACATTGGTGGGGAATTTTAGAGAAATCAAGATAGCAAGAACATCTATCTTTAAAGGTGTTTAAGAATGAAATTGATCAATTTCTATACAAGGATATTGAGGGCTGATAAGGATCATGAGATAATGCACCTAACAAAGAAAGGCATGTCAGGTATGAACTACAGTAAACATTTCCCCAACCTATGGCACTGTGTGCCATAATTTTCATTTTATGATATCTCTAGTGAAATAAATTTTTTGGATGGTATTTTTTATGAGATCATATTGCTATTGAACATGTTATTTATGAGATTTTTTGTAGATGTGACAAAATATTCCCTCATTGTGAAAGGGAATATGGGGGAATACCTTAGTATTTTTAATAATATTTCAATAGGAAAAAATATGAAAAACTCTTATAATAGAGTGAATCATAATTATTATAGTTTTTACATAGGAAAAAATGTTAAATGTAGTTATAGAAATAGTAATCTAGTTCAGGATTTTTTTATTTTACTTCTATTTGTGTGGTAAGATGGGCCACAAATAGCCATGGCATCCACTCCCCACATTAGAATGTCATTCTTCCACAATATTAGTTCTCCTAGAAATGTATTATAGGGTCATTCTGACTCATAGTAATGGAAGTGGAATTGGAAAATTGCTAAGGACTAGAAAATACTCAACTATAACTCATCGGATAGGTAGTTGGATTAACATAATACATTATGGTCAAGACAGAGGATGTGGTACCCACTTACCAGAATAGTAGTACAACGAGGAGAGTCTAGCTAAGGGGATTCATGCTAATCTTAGGTAAGAGTGTATAGTGATTTTCATGTTATCAAAACTACATGGGATATTATGGATATAGTACCTCCTACTAAAAATTTTATGATTCTTGTATTATCTACCCTTTCATGTGTTCTTTTGATATGATAGAATAACATTTTTTCATCCCCAAATTTTTTAAACAGTTTGGTATTGGATGTAGAAATCCTGGATGGTGTATTGACCAGTGACACATCATAGGGTGTCCAGTCAGATAAAATCATATGCTATCTAGAATTTTCTCTAGATATTAGTGGTTATCATTTCTCATGGGAACCATTTGTTTCGGAAATGAAAAATCTTTAATTATAATTATGGTATTGAATGGATAGTTTTATACTAGACACATATCGAATACTAGTAGATTAAAATAACATTTTAATCTTTTTAGGAAGTATTTACTTCAAATTGGGTGAGTAGAATCCTTATGATGGTGTGTTGTACCAATTCAATGAATATTAGATTGTCTCAATGATCTTATTTCCTATCTTACTATATAGTATGGTAGAATTAAGTAGTATTCTTTTCCTCTAATGTAATAAAATATTTCATATTCCATTCCTGGTGAGGTCTATGGATTACTACCCAAGTGATATATTATTTTTATGATCGAGTTGGATCTAAGATTAGATCAAGTTTCTATCCAACATTACAGAATCTCAATAGTAGATATTCGGGATTTGAAAGTATAGTTGCATGAACTGGAATCTATTGGTTTCATATGGTCTAGTACATATCCATGTATATCTATAGTTCTCTTTGAAAAGATATCTAATGGGTCTTCATGCTGATGTATGGACTATCAGAGGTTGAACTAGATGATGGTTAAGAACATATATCCTCTACCTCCCATTTATGATTACATCCATCAACTGAGATGTTATAAGGTATTATCTATCATTTATTTGTGATCACGATACAATCAGTTGATGGTGATACCATCATTCAAACCTCCTTCTACTTTTCGGAGCAGGTATGGCTTGTACTATTTCCTATTAATGCCATTTGGTTTTACTAATTCATCGGTGGTATTCATAACCTTGATGAATATGATCATTACCCTTTTTAGGATCAATTGATTGTTGTTTTTTTACAAATACATACAGTGCTTCTAGTCCATAGATAATCATTCCAAAAATCATGACATCACCTTGAGTACATTGATAGAGAATCATATTTATTGAAATCTAATTAAATATAGTTTCTAGATTGGTAGGGTAATCTTCTTGGGCCATTTCATCTCATAAGAATGGATGTTAGTGGAACTAGAGAATAAATCAGTCATGGAATCTGGAGAGTAGTCCAAAAAACTTTTGAAATTTGGAGCATTCTAGGTTTAGAAGTTTATTATTGGAGAATTATATATTATTTATCATTTTGGAAGAATCGAGTATAGTTACAACTAAAAAGGGAGTGAAGTTTGTTTGGTTAGATTCTTGTGAGAAATATTTCAAGGATATGGAATGAGGGAAGAACTTATCACCTATTATCACATTACATGTTCCATGTAAAATATGTTTTGATTTTTTTTTATGTTTATAGAGTGGGACTTGGATTGGTTCAATTTTCGGAGGATTGATTGGTTTCTTGTGGCTCCAGATAGCTGAGATTGTATGATAGCAATTATGTTACTCACAATTTGGAGTTTTATGTTGTGGTATATTACCAGATATGTTAGAGAAATTATCTCATGGGTGGGAGGTTTGTGGTATACAGAAACCCCAAAAGCCATAGGTACATATTTTCTTAGTGAGACATGAATCATTGAAAGAGGAGGTTGGTAGTGTATCTGTAGTCTCTCAATATTGATTTGGGTTACACACTAATAAAGTGAAATGTCATTTTTTGATGCATTGACTTGGAATATGCAGATAGAGGCAATATGGGATTCTTGTAATGAGTTCTAACTAAAGTCTCTCCTTTCAGGAATGAATATATATATGTTTAGGAGTCTCAGTGGGGGTGTATCCTTGAATTCAACTTCTATTATAATCATTCTTTTAGAATAGATCAATATCTACTATATATCTAATATATAGGGATTAGTTCTTTGTGATAGCTTCTGTGGTGGGGAAATGCCACCAAGATGGTCTCTTAGTAGTGATAATTATTTTTGTTTTCATTACCAAGTATGGGTTTCTAGGAGGATTCATGAGGATATGATGGAGAATTTTCTTGCTTCTATATGGGAGGTACATCGTGGTTTGACAATGATGTATCATGATACTTATTGGAAATACTATTGGTAAAGAAGCCATAAGAAGGTAGAATGATTTTTTGTGAGATGTTTCACTTGACAGTAGGTGTTATATGGGTTGTAGAGGCCATGTGGGATTTTTAATACTATTAAAATTACATATGTGAAATTGGATTATGTCCCTTTAAATCATGTGACAGGATTTCCCAAGGAATGCTATAGGAATATTGCATTATGTGTGACTATCAGATGAATAATGAAGTTATCCCACTTTTTACCTATTATGGAGAACATTAATATTGATGATTTATGAAGTATATATCCACATATGGTTGTATGGTTTCATTGTGTTTAGAGAGTATCATTTATGACATTGATCGTTATTTAACATCATGTTTCTAGAAGAGTCATTAGACGTTTGTGGTATCCCTGGTTATTTTTTTATGGACTATCATCCTCATACTGATGGTCAATTAAAGTGAAAAATTAAGGTTCTTTAGGGTACATTATGAGACTATGTTTTGGATTTTTGTGTTTCATGGGATATGAATATGGAATTCATTAAGTTTTCATATAATGTCATCATTCAACGTTCTATCCCAATGGATCCCTTTGAGTCCTTGTATGATAGACCATTTTGTTTTCGTATTTTTTGGTTGGAGGTAAGTGAGTCTATGGTTTTTGTGTCTAGTCTCATATAGTAGATGTATGGCCATGTTTAATTGATCATGAAGCAGTTGGTGGCTAAACAGAGTAGGAAACAAATTTTTTTGACCATCTAATATGACCTCTAGATGTTGAAGTTGGTCATCATTTTTTCCTCCTGGATTCTCCTAGGATGGGTAAAACCCACATTTGGAAATAGGGAAGTCAATCACCTTTGATTTTTTATGTTTTTTGAGATAGTGGATGGGGTTAGTCTAGTAGTCTACCATTTAGCCATTCCATGGTGTAATTGTGTCAAGCAGATTGTGTTTCACATGTCACAACATCAGATATATTATACATACCCTTATCAAATTATATAAATATAAATCATTGAGATTAGTGTTTAAAAATCCTTTGAGGAGGAATTGATACATATTATGAACCAGGGTGAGAAGTATCATTAGGGAAGAAAGGTTCCTTTAGTTTTGGTGAATTGGTAGCATGGGAATGTTCAGGAGGATTCATGTGAGATGGAGTCTAACATTCAATCATTTTTTTCATAAATGTTTTCCAAAAACCTATAGTCTTTCTTGGAGAACATGAAGGTTGAGTTTTAATCTAATGGGGAGGTTGCAAGATCCCACCTTTTTTAGGCATTTCTTTCTTTATGTTTTTTGTTAAATGTATTTTGGTCAAGTTTTTCCTCGAATTCAAACCATGGTGGTTCTATTTTCATTTTAAAAGTCTATGTGTTTGAAAAAGAATTGTCTTGGGTTGTAAGGAAACTTGAGAAAACTAGACAGGATCCATTATGAAAGCCATTTATGGAGAAAATAAAATAAATTTCAAGGATGTATGTTTATTTGAATTAATGGAGTATAGGTCTTAATGGTTCAAGTGTTACCATGAGATCCTGGTATGTTGAGATTTCATAAAGTGCGTTTAAGTATTTTTTTTAAATGAGCTAAATACACATATACATAACATTTATAATCTGTGTAAATGGATCAGACATCAGGTAATTCTTGAATAAATTAATAGTTCAGTCGAGGTGATGTGTTTTTAGATGTGTACCAATAAAAATAATTATGTGAAGTGTATCTATATTAAACATCATGAAATTAAATGACGTGTAATTTTAAATTGTGTCATCTAGATTATTTTTTTTCATATTACCTATAACTTCATCTTGTCAGCCATTTGTCAACTTATAAGAAATTTTTTAGTGCCTCCCTAGATTCATGATATCATGTTTGTACATCTAACACTAGGAATGTTGTTTTTGTAAAGTTTATCTTATCTACTTATTTTAGTTGGACCTTTATGGTATAATCTATTGACGTTGTGCATTATTTGTTTGATCTATAATCATTATTCTATTCATCCAAACTTTCTTTCATGTGGGTGTCTTCAATTGGAAGTGTTTTCTGATCATATGTTAATGGTATAGGGTTTAAACCATAAACCTATGGTTTGATAGTTGTCTTGTGTGTGAAATATTGAAATTATTCCAACATATAGAATATTGGATAAATTAAAATGATTAATTTTTTTTCTTCCTTGTAATCCCATTTGATCTATTTGGTTATTGACCTTGTTTTTGGCTACCCCTTCGGTGATCGAGAAGATGATTTTTAATGAATTGTTTAGTGTCGTTAAGTATGTTTATCATGACATGAAATTTAGTATTTTTTGGTATAGAATTGACATGGTTTGACATGATTAATGTGATAACTAGCATGCTTTTGGTTTAGGAACAAATGATAATGGAGTTGTGAAAATAAATTATAAATGGTAATTTTTATACGAAACTAATGATGTTGGGATATTGATATGTCATTGTTGTTAGTACATGTGTTTAGATAAATTTCATAATTCAGAAATAGAGTGATGTATTAGTGATTTTTCTAGTGGGAAATGTGGGGAATCACATTGAATGGATCAGTGAACCCTTAAATCACATCCCCTAATCTACATGAAATCAAAGGGGTTATATCTTTTTTTGCTAAACTAATTGACTCATTGATTCCTTTGATCTCACATGGGACTTCTCCTTCGACTACACTTCTACTCTAGTGAAGGAAGAAAAAACCCTTGACAAAGATGGTTCAAATTAATCGTTGAATGCTAATTCTAATGGGATATCATTTCTAGAGGCTCTGAAGGGATCAGATCATCCCAAATCAATGTTGATGAAAGCCTCCTATGTTAAAATAAATAGGATGATACATGATTTTCTATAAAGGCCGATCCTGAGGCACTTCATCAGTAGTCTCAAATGTGTATATTTTATATTTTAGGTCACATTGCTTACTTAATGGGCGATAAACCTGTTGGAACAAAGACTGTTATATAATTTAAATAGATATTGGTTAGTGTTTTTTTTCAATCCTCATTTGATGTTCATAATGTTTTCCTAGAATGGGATCATACAGTTCAAGCGGAAAACAGTATTGAAGGTGGATTCATTTCCTAGTGTTCCAAATTTGTGGGCCTAAAATCGAAAAAATTGAGAAATGTGTGTTTGGAAAAGGAAGTTACATGAAATATTGTGGTTGTTTTTGTAAACTTTCATGAAAGGCATGTTCTGGGATCATAACGTTGAAAAATGGAAAAGGCATGAGGTTCATGAAAAATTTAGAGATGTGCGTGAAAAATGGTTCCTGCAAGAAAATCAATGTGTGCAGAATGAGAGTTTTTGCACGACACAGTGGGTTTTACATGTGGAGGTTGGAAACAACTATAAATATGAGGCTACCCCCCCCCCCCTCATTTGGTATAAAAATAATATAGATTATATCTGAGTTCGAATGTGCGTAAATAGTGCACAAAAAGGGAGGTGTGGGAAAAAGTTAACGTTGTGCAAAAAAGATACAGTTTCATTAAAAAGTTAATGTTTCACGAAAAAAATAAATGTTGTGGGTGAAGTATTTATTTTTTAGAAATATTTATGTATAGAAAGAAAATATTTCACGCAAAAGGAATATCTGGTGCACACAAGGTAGGTGTTGCACAAAATTGTCAGTGTATGCTGATTAGATGCTTTGAATATCCAGTTTCTATGTTCATTGCCTTCAAGTAAATCAATTCCTAACATAAATGAAATAAGTTTCACATTCTTAAAAGAGGAAAATACTTCAATGATAAACTTTTCAAGTGACTTTCATTTCGATATACTGAGTTAGAATTGTCTCAAGGCAGTGATCTAATAGGAGATGATGTAAGTGATCTAAGGGACGCAATGAGCGATTCCTAAACCATTGTAATTTTAGTGTGCCTGGTAAAGATTTATTGTGACCCAACATTTTAATTCAATAACTAGTAAATATTATAGGATTTAGGTATGAGATAATCACTATTGGCATATGCTCCTTGGATATATCCATTTGTGGTGTACCATGTAAATGTGATGTGTCATCACATTACATTCATTTTACTGATGGATTTAACATGTTTTTACCAACATGGGAACATTATCCAAAAAATTACAAAGAAAAAAGTTTCCACCATAATTTATGCCTCGGCTCTCATGTTGTTACAGGGTCCTTTAAAACCATTTTTGTATCATGATCACAATCCTCACATTGCTGACTTTTGTGGATTTGAAATTTGGAAACTCGCCCTTCTATATAAGGGTTATAAAAATATCCTTCATAGATTACATGATAATTTAGAACAGGTATGAAGGATAAGTAATATACCACTCAATACTGGCCCACTCCGTATCTCTGAATTGGATTTTTCATTTAACCCGAACACTCATAAGAACACTATCACACTTGTATGGGTTAGATAACATAATATCAATTGATTTTTCTAGAACCCAGTGATCATAAATGATTTATCTTCTTGTATTGGAACTTCACTAAAGATATATCAAAGAACCATAAATGGTGAGTTAGGGATATTTTCTATAGTGATGGTGTATGTGTATGTTGAGGCTGTATTACTGCAATCCATTTCTTTTAATTCTAATGATTATTGGGCTGAAGTGAATATTTAATATGAGAGAAAGAACACTTTTTGTGAGTACTGAATCATTATTGGAAACTCAGTACTAAATAGTAGGGTAGTGCACAAAAAGGCCAACAAAACAAACTATATTGAATATACTAAGACCAAACCGGAAAAGAAAGAAAAATTCCCTTCCTTAGATAAACCATAATGATCATGGAATAAGAACAAAAAAGGATTATCATATCCACGTTTTTTGATCACATAGGGGTCGAAGATCAAAAATATTGGGATGAGTTGGTGTGAGAATAAGAAAATGAAATTAGAGACCAATTTAAAATTAATGAGATTGGAGAAAATACCATAGAGGTCCTTAAATAGTCCCAAACAGAACATAATTTTATAAATTTGGAGTCAAACCATAACTCCACTTGTAGTAAGGTGAATGATATTGATTCCTTAAAAATTATTACTAAAGAGATGAAATGTATATCTCATCCTCTAGTGCACCCCATCAGGGATTTCAATGACATGAGTGTTGATCTCTCAAAACTCACACTATGAAAGGAATAGAACACACTTGTGGACAATACTGTTCAAGGCGATTGCAATAGACCACACCATTCAACTCTTGGTGCTGAATAATCCAACACTAAATTGATTTCTCAAGATACATGTATCACTATGTGCGATGATGAAAAATTAAATAATATTATCTGAATTCTCATACTGAGTGAGGAATAGATCTAAAAAACAAACAATATTTCCTATGATGAATGAATCATTACAATCCCTACATCTCATGGTATTGAAAATTACAAAATAATTTTAGTTGTTTAAAAACTTTTTTGAACAAAGAAGTCCGAGAAATACAGCAACTCAAATGCTCATGTTCATTCAAGTACACATAACAATGTAAATAATAGTTTGATAAATGGAAATCAGTAGGTTATTGATGACACAATGAACACACACGACACAATATCATCTAATGTATCTATATTAAATACTGAATTTTTTATCTAGAAGGAGATACCATTGAAAACTCCATGTAGTCAACTAGTTGCACCATCAAAACAAAAAATGGTGATCCATTATCTATGTAAGATAGTGCAAGTATAATTAAAATTCTTCTGGTTTCTATTATGAGAATGTCGGAGAAGAAAAAACTTTAAAAAAGGACAACACTACTAGAAGATCAACTAGAAAAAAGAACTATGGGAACATGATAAAAGGGTTCTCAAACCCGAGGAATAGGTTTTAATGAATATTTTATTTTGAAATTGTTGGGTCATAGAGAACACTGACACCATTAATGAATTAAAAAGGTTTATCAGTAATCTTCATCCTAATCATATTTCAGTTTCTAAACCTAAAATCAATTTTTATTATCATTTTATGCATTGTTTCTAATTTGGTTATCAATTTTTGGATATTGTAACAATGGCTCATCTATGGAAATGGTCTGGATCTTTGGCCATTTTTCTTTACAGAATGTGAATATTTTTTGTATTTCTTAAATATATTTTATCTGATACTTTATCTTTGATCACTCACATATATACTTTACATTTATATATTCCAAGGATAGATACAAAGATAAGAGACCCCATTTTCTTGAACCCTCCCACCAGATCATTTATTTATGGTAGGATACATTAATGTCATTCTACCTAGGGGAGAAAATGGGCCCCTCTCACTCCACTATGTCTTGAAGGGAATTTAAATCCTCTATAGAGGATAACGATCTTAATGAAGCTAATCCCACATATGCCACATTTACATGTTATATACAATATTACAATAGGGTGGTTCCTCAAAAATTATATAGGGATTTTATGAATGTTCTATCTCTAGATAAATGGGACAATATCTAAAGAATCATGCTTCATGAATTTACCTCCAACCACCATCATATCATGGTAAAGATTTATCTCAATATCACTAAGTCTATTTTACATTTTAGATTTTACATCGTTGGTATTAAGACCCTGATTGTGAAAACATTAAAAAATCAAGGTATATAGTGAAAAATTGCAATGATTTTTTTTCTTGTGTGTTTAAATTAAAAAATCTAAACTAGGGTGATGGTATTGCTAATCATGTCATATATTATTTTGAAAATACTTTTAATGGTTTTGATAGAAATAAATACCTTTAACCTGATGTCATTCTGGTTGTGGTGACTGAAGAGGATATATATTTTTTTAATAGAATTCCTCTTGATCATGAGATTAGTGACACAGTCTTTAGCCTAAATCTTAACAGTGCTCTAGGACCTGATGGCTTCAATAATGGCTTTTATCAAGATCATTGGGATGTGATCAAATATGGTGTATACTAATTGATCACAAATTTATTTTCCAAAGGCATGATCCCTCATGAGATGAACTTCCAATTCATCATCCTAATACCTAAAGTGGATAATTCTAATCAGATTCACCTTTTTACATGCATTTCCCTTATCAACTCACCCAAAAAAATTATTACCAATATTCTATAAAATATAATTTCTTCCATACTCAATAAAATTGTTCTTGGAATCAGTATGGTTTTCTTAAAAGAAGTTACATCCATGATTCTATTTTTCTATCCTTTGAATGCACAAACCTTTTAAATAAATCTAGTATAGGCAGGAATGTACCCATCAAAATTTATATTCTAAATTATTTTGATACCATTTATTTGGAATTTATCTTCAATGTACTATGGATCTTTGGATTTAATGAATATCACATTAATAGAATTAAATCTCTTTCCAATTAATATTTCATCTCCCTATATGTTAACGAATCTCATAGGTGATACATTAGATTCTCTAAATGAGTCAGGTAGGGTGGCCCACTCTCCTATATTATTTTCTCGATTATTGAGGACTACCTTAACAGATTGCGTACTCATCTATTGGATCAAAACAATCATAAACTGATTCATGCCTACAAAAATTTGAATTCCCCTACACAACTCTTATAAGCCGATGCCAACATTTTTTTTACAAGGTGATAATAGAAATATAAATAACCTCAAATGTGACCTCTTACAATATGAGGATATTTCGGGGTAATCAACAAGTTGGAGAAAATACTACATATTTTTTGGAAAACTATTTCCTTCCAACAAAAAAACAAATATTATCAACGCATAATTAAGGAAGGGTAATTCCACTTTACCTATCTTGGAATTTCTATTTTTTGGGGAATACCCAGATCTAATTATTTTTTCAACATTATTGACCAAATTCTTCAGCAACAATCTTCATGGAAAGGTAAATCCCTCTCTATAGCAAGAAGAATATGTCTTGTCAAGTCTACAGGTGTTTCCAAAATTGTCTATTCAATGATTTTATATAATTATCCCTTTGGTATCCAAAAGTTCTTAAATTTTACAATCTAAAACATTATGTATGGTGGGGTCACACTTGAAAGGAATCTGATAAATCTCTCATAGTCTAACTATTGAAAGAATTTGGACCAAGGTGGGCCTGGCATTAAAATTTTCATTTTTTTCAATAATTTATTATAACACAAACTCAATAAAAATATCCTTCATAATAAATCATCCCCAATTTATTATTTAAAAAACCATTTACTTTCTAAATTAATGAATGGAAATATAAACTATATAAGCTCCTCAATTTGGCCCTCCAGTAGGAATTATTTTTCATGCATAATGTCTAACACTACAAGGATGGTGAGAAAAGACTCTACCTTGAATTTCAATCTTGCCTACAGGACTGGTGTTACTCTCATTTTCATGGTTTCTAACACTCAATCTCATAAACATTATAATTATACCATAAATGATATGTTAATCCATCAAAACTCTATCTTACCTAAAAATGATAAGTAGTTCATTGAAAATTATCCCTTTCCCACCACTAACGACTTTTTAATTTGGGAACCTTCTCATAGTGGAATGATAGATTCAAAAAAACATTTATGATCATCTTTTTAATAACTATAATGATAGCTTGAGTTAGATAAAAAATTTACAAGTTATGATTAAATCCCTTGAGATTTAATCTTGATTAGTGTATTGTGCACCAAAGGGTCCCAACTGATAAATGCTTTCAATATTTTGGGATTCAAATTTGATCTATATTTTGATTTTGTAACCAACACTGAGAAGATATTAACCACCTTTTTATTTATTTTGATATGAATACTACCTTTTGGAACTATATATTTGATCATTTTGTGTGCAGGTTGTTCATTTATGACTCTCTCAACACTTAGATACAACATTGTGTGGATATGAACACCTCCCACTATAGATGAGCTTCTCCATGTGATCTGGTTTTATAGAAATTCTTATATTCATAAAAATTACTCATTTATTATAAATATATGTATAATGAGAACCCTTATATCCATTCGGGAAGATTCCTCGATTCAAAAGGATCTTTGCAGAAATTCTATTAAACACCATCGGAATCCCCAACAGCATTGGGTGATGGAATTTACCCGCAACATTAATTTAATTTTGATGCATTCTGGAAATAACCACCACCAGGATAGATCAATGTCAATTTTTATGGTTTTTCTAAAGGAAACCAGGGACCACTGGGTTGTGGTGCTATCCCTAGAACCAACACTGGAAAATTTCTTCGCTGCTTCTATTTAAGATGTAGTGTTGCCTCTTCACTAGAAGCTGAAATTATGATTGTGATTCATGCTATCTCTTTTTGTACACATCAAATCTAGAACAATATTTGAATTGAGAGCGGTTTTATGACCATTGTGCAATCCATATGTAATGGAGTTGTTTGCATTTCATGGACTCTTACTTCACATTAGATGGACTATATATACTAACTCATTGATACTAGCTTTATTTTCACTCACACATATTAAGAAACAAACAAGATTGAAGATGTATTTTCTACTATGGGATTTAACCATGACATTACCTGGTGGAATTATGCCCCTTTTGATTTAGTTTCTCTTTATGGAAAAGACTGCAAAAAACCCCCATCATTCATACTACTATTGATTTTTAGTAATTATTTCTCTTATAAAATTAGTGTTTTGGTCATTGGCTAGAACACCATCATTGTAAAAAAATGAAGTATTAGTTTACATGATGTAATTCTTATATAGGGTGTTGGACCAATGAAAAATGTTGAAATGAATATTTAGAGGCATATTCCTACTAATTCATCATGAAATGCTTATATAATGGCATGGGGTCTGATGCATGATGAAATGCTTATACACTAGGCCTTTCTACAAGACATGTTGAAATGCTAATATACCTAGCTTTGCCCTGACACATGAAAAAATTCGTATATACTGGGCTATTCCCTAACACATTCTGAAATTATTATTTTCCAACAATTACACTAATTAAATGTTGAAATTATAATATGTTGGGTTTTCAACTGTATTTGTGTGATTTATACCTTGGTTATATGGTTATGATTTAGCAGGTTTATATGGTTATAGTTGGAATGGTTTTAAGACATCATCTGAGACCTTCTAGAATGGCGTTGAGTCAGGTTATGTTATTCCATTGTTATATGGTGATGGTTGGAATGTTCATGAGAAATGATCATAGATATTCTGACATGGTGTTGAATCATATTAATGTCGTATTAATTTTAATTTTCAATTAATAAATAGGCTTGTTTATTTAATTATTTCATCAACTTATGAGACTGTTTATTTTTATACATGGTGATGTGGACCTATTGAGTTATTCTCACACCCTATTAGGGATTAAATTTGGAACTAGTGTGTAATATGAGTATATAGGATTGGAAAAGGGGAATGGACCTTATTGCTTATTATGTGATTTTTGGACGGGTTTGAGTTTTGAGGTGGGGTCAACATGGGTTTCAGGACATGGGAAATTTGAGAATTTATTTTATTATACGAGAATTCAATTTGTATTACTTCTAAAAATATATTTATTTACATTCCATCAAGTCTTTACATTATTCATTTTTTATTTTTTGTATTTTTCAGTTGTCTTATTTGTTTGTTTTCCACTGTGTTGTATTGCTTACATTTTTTCACTCAGATATTTATTCATTTATCTATAAAACTTATTCCTGTTTTGTTGTTACTCTGTAAGTAGAGGGTATAGTCTCCCCACGTTTCATATCTCACATCTGTTACTAGTTAAAAGCATCTATCATAATACTTGGAGCACTTGGGGTATCATAACCAAACCATTTGGTTCACAAGAGAGAGTGATAAATTGAGGGACATTAGAAATATTTTATCACATCCTACAAGTGTGAAACATAATAGATAAATGTTTCAACTGATGTCAAATATGTTCACCATTCATTTAAAGAGAATACATAATTAGAACACTGTAGTTAAGAATTCTTAACCTGGAGTAGTGATCGGTATGTGTGCCCTTTTGGGATGTTTCTTTGGGTGGGTGTTAGTGAGGAAAAAACATGCTGAAAGAAAATGTTTCGGCCTATATAAAAAGACATTAGTTTGATTAGTGACTTCAGTGAGTAATAACATGTGGTGTTCTGGGAAGGAAGCCATAGAATTATAGGAGATCCACGAGTTAGACAACTGGGTTCATGGCAGAGGGAGGCATGTTGTGAAAAATGGTATCAAATCCAATACACATCTGTATGTGTAGATTCATTACATAGGTCTGAGACATGGGGTCCACAATGAGATATTTTTCTTTAATCGGGTGGATATTGTAACACTCATAAAATAGTGACACTTAAAAGGCTAAATGTAACAACCAATGTCAAAAAAGTGAACCTTTATTTTTGATAAGATTTTACTTTAACATCAATTGATCAATTAAAATTTGTCATATAATTGTTCAACTCAAGTTCACATGTGATGCATCTGGCCTTTTTTACAAATAACAATTCTTCTTTATCACCCATATTTTCATCAAGATCACTCACCAATTTTTTTATCTCAATAGACATAAACATTTTTTTCTTAATCTCATAATTATATAATTATTACTTCTTTCAAATATCTTCCATTTATTCAGTTGAGTTATTTTTCACCTTGATTATTTATTTCACTTATTTTTCATCTTAGTGTTCTCATAAAAATATGCTTCTAACTTAGGATTCATTTTCAATTCATGCTATTCGATTTCATAAAAATACAATCTCTACATGATAAATAAAAACCTTTTAGAACATTATAAATCAAATTAACCTCATAATCTAAAGTTATTTATGGTGATGAATTGGGTTTCCCATTATTACGCATAAAACTATTTTTCTTGTAGTTTGAATTGTTCCTCTTATTTTTATCCTTTTTATGATTATTAAGATTCTCATTTTCCCCATTAGAAGCATATTTTTCTACCCTATTCATTGAATGAAAATTGGAAATGTTTCCATTGCTAATCAAAGTCCATCACCTCAATGATTTTTTATCTTCCCTCTCCATATAAATTTTATGAATCCTTTTGAAAGAAGATTGAAAATCTTATTGATTTCGTATTCACATTACTCATAATAATAAACACATTATAGTTCTTCCGAGTTTGGTTATAAAAAAATCATCACGACTTTTCATAAACTAGTTATAAATTCCATATATAATATCCTCTCATTTTATAAACATATAATTGTATAAATTTATCCTTCTTTTTCATAGTTATATTCCACAATGAGCATATATGATTAGAAATTATTATATACAGCTTCTTGATCATGAAATACTTCTTGTAACAATGTTATTTATCTTGAATATCCTTTTCTATAGATATATAAAGATCACAATTTTCTCGAATTTTGAATTCTTATGTATGTTTTCATCAAGGAATCCTGGATTTGGATCTTATCTATCATTGATAAGGGATTTTATCAGATTATCATGATTCTCAGAATATTTTCTAATCAAAAACTAAATAATCTTATTTTTTTATATGAATATATAATATATCATTTGTACAAAGTTTTTCAGTTAATCAAAACCCATCATAAATAATTTATATTTTTTTAAATTATATCCATTAATATTTTGATTTTGTCTCTCATGATTTATTTATCGAAACTGTATATAATTGCAACCAGCAATTTCTCTTTTAGTTCAATCAATTCACACCTGAATTATTTTATACTAAATTTCCATCATAAATACCCAAAAAGATCATGTATTATTCCTTTAGTTTCTTTGTGAAATTTTCAATAATGTAATCCGCATTCAACTCCTAAAACATTAAGACTTATTATTTTATTGATCATATCCTTCTAATAATATGGAAATATAAACTATGTTATTCTTGCATGATTTTTATGTGGTGTATGAATCAGACATGCATTGTCCTTCTGAATTTCAAATTCAAATGGATATCTTGGGATGAAAATTGAATATTTGAATTCGGTGCTTCAAATTCTCCAAGTGTTTATAAACATGAAATTGACAATGCATGTATACATTGATTTTCCCATATCACCCATGCATTAATCATATTTCAATATTATACATATGTTCTTTGTACATAGAATCTCTAGAACTTGTAGATGCTTGTGGTAGGACATATCCATAATTATAGTATGAATGAGTCATCTTTTAACATGATTTGATATATAATTTTTCATTGATTTGGCTCGATCAATGGAATTTTAATAAAATATACAAAAGACCCTTCTCTTCATATTTTTACTTCACTTTCATTGATTTTCCTACTATAAAAATCCATAGTAACTAATAATAATATGTGTATACATAGTTTCAAAATTCTTACTCATGGTCCCTCTCCCACTTCATATTATCACACTATTATAATTCACTATTTCATAACCCTTAATTTAGTCACACCATCTCAATATACTCTCACTCAATCCCTTCATGCAGTCACACCATATCAATGTGTGGTCTCTCATCCATTAATGTAATATAAACATTTTAACATTTAATCTCTTGAAAATAATGAGGTTATACTATTTAAAAATAAAATATCCCAGCCCCTACCTCTGATCGCTCTGATTTATTGTGAAGACACTCATCCCCTTCATGTGTTCATACCATTTCAACATATGCTCACTCTTCGCATTTGGGGTCACTCCAATTTTATTTTTTCTCATAGACTGATCATATCATGGATGATCCAAGATATTTATGTGGTCATTATCACTAGGAGTAGTCACCCTTTAAACTCATTAAATTGATTCTATTTTACTTTGTATAAAGGAAAATCCACACATAGTCAATCCAAGTTAGTCATATGTTTAGTCCCATTTGGAAAAATAACTCTATCATATCTTATGGTTTCTTTAATGATAATATATATTTGGATAATTTCTTAACCCTAAAAATGAATACCATTTTAAAAATTCAAAACAATCCCCGAAACTTCAACACATATTCTCCACATACAAACCAAATATTTCATAGTATCAACACTTATATAGTGATAATATGACAATCCTTTCATTAAAATATAGCTAATATTCCTAGTTTATCATCCTCTATCACCGCATTATTCATAATTAGTACATTTTTTCTCATTATTTTATATATTATGTCCTCATTTTAATATAGGAATGGTAAAATTTTGACATTTAAACCCTTTCAATTTTTCCACACTACTCATATAAACGTGAACATGACTCATGTGGGGTCTCACAACCAACCCAATTCCTCTTATTGATGTTCAACACACCATTCTTCCCCCCATTGAGAATAATCAGTAGCAAAGGTCCCTAGATTCAAAAATATATTCATGTTATACCATTTTCATAAATCATATCATATAATACATTCCCATGTATAATTACTCTACATCAAAAGGTTATAAGTGGAATTATAATGCTTTGAGCTCAATAAAATTAACTAAGAGTTGTGATTTTATCAAATATTAATGGTCATGAACATTAATAACATATTTGGTACCATGTTTATGATTGGTTAAATGTTTTAATTTTGGAAGCACTTCCCAAACCCATGTGTCTTATTATATTATTTGATCCATTCTTAAATTCAAGCATATCTCATTTATTTTAAGTAAATTACCACATTTTGGGAGAAATCAATATTAAATTGATAAAAATATTCAATGTTACAATATCATAATGATAATGATGATTGGTTATATTCTATATGAATTTATTCTAAAACACTTTAGATGATAAATTTTATATAGACTGAAATTCCATTAACTATATTGAGTAAAAATTAAAAGACAATTAATTGAAAAAAGTTATAGAAAACCTTTTAGGGTGGAAACTATCAATGGGAATTCATTAAAAAAGTCGTTTAATTTCCCCAAAATCCATTTTTCTAAATGTATTAAGTAAAAATAAAAGTAAAAAAAGTGAATAAAATCTTATGGGATACCATATATAAACCTAGTATATTATGAGAAACACTTTTTAGTTCTACATTAAAGAAAAATATTTTATCTATATCATGTGTAAATATCCACTAGTAATTTTCACTCTTGTTGGGTTCATTTCAACATTAAAATTAGGTTACGTTCATTCAACATTGATAAATGTGTTCATCCTAAAAATTATTCATGTAAAATGAGCATAAAAGTTTAGTACATTTAATGAGGCTTCTAAGACCGTAAAAAAATATCATTTTGGAATAATCATAATGACTGTAATATATATGCTCAATTTCATAATATGTGTTTCAAAGTGAAAATTTATAAATTAATAATGGTATTTTTTTCATGCACAGAAATATCAAAAATAATTTTTTGAGAAAATATCTATGACCATAATCAATGAAATTAAAATTTGGGTCCATAAACAATTACTATAAACTGAGTTTCACCAATTTTTTCAAGAACTATAACCCTAAACAATATTCATGTTTCCCCACACATGCATCAATTTTATTTGAACAGTTTTCTGATTCATCATTTACATTTTTAATATATCCCTAGTGATTTGTAAATTACTTTATTTTTTAACATCTTTTAGCCCTTAATATAAAAGTCATCATTTTGTTCTATATTATATTACTATCATATTCAAACACCATATGTCTATGTTCTATTACTATAATCAACAATTACATAATGACTAATATGTATGATCACAAACATCAACCATATTATTTCATTCCATGATTCCTGGCCTAAAACTGCAAAAATACTTTCAATACATGTTCAAAGGAAAAATAATTATAAAAAGACACATGATACTTGATTGATTAAAAACCCCAAAAAATATGTTTTGAGTAATATTTATTTATTTTATTTCCAAGATAAATCATTTTATATAGATTAGAAATAAATTATGGAAATAAAAAAAATTGATTTAGAGTTGGAAGTAAAAAAAGTTAGGTAATTAGAACTTGTTTTATATATCGATGAAAATGTTATAGTTCCTAGTTCTTATAATAATATTTATATTATGAAAACTATAATAGATAAAGTGATGTAATATGAGGTTCCTAAATCCCACTATACTAATTATTTTCCTTTATCAAACCAACATCATTATTCCAATATCATTAATTCTCTTCATCAGCACATATCATGATAAAACCCCATTGAATTTGAAAGTAGAACATACACCATGTATAATGATATCCAATATTCTTCCAATATCATTTATTTTAGATGAATTAATAAATTATAATTTTATATTAAAATATGTTTAAAGTGTTTTTGGGTGAAGTTATAAGTTCTTATAAAAATTAAATATTCATCAAAGTGTACACATCATGGAAGAAAATGTAATATATATCAAAATTTAAACCAACTAACATTTATATATTGTAATATAAAATTAACCTCATATAAGGAAATATTATTCTCATCCTAAAAATTATATAATGTGTAATTGATATTTCAAAATTCACATGAAATTTATAAAAAAATTAAATAATAATATATAAAATTTATTTCCTCACATATACAAGTGAGTTTAATTACTTTTCATGTTGTTCCTAATTATATTATTTGTTTCACTATAGTTAATTGACACATACAGTCCTAAATGTTTAACTCATTCCAAGATTTCAATAATATTATTCATTATTATAAAACTAACCATATGATTTCTTACACATCAATCATCATCATATTTTCATGTTTTTGGGTGATTTTTGGGATAACAAATATTTTACTTGTCATTTTAGTTATTCATGAAAAAAATAATAGGGAGATATACTAATTTTATCATATATTTTAATTTTATAAATATATAAAATATTTACACTTTATGATGATATGTAGTCATGAAAATATTTAATTCATTATGTTTTATAGAGTGGTTATTTTTATCACAACTAATATACTACATTTTACAACACATTCATTTTTGAGTTCTCATTATCCACATGCTACTTTAAAAAAACTTCTCATTTCATTATATATGACCCTATTCTCATAATACTATTTATCATTAAGTATGAATTGTCCGTACTATTTTGAGGACCACTAATAATTTTTCTAGTTGATTTGAAAAGTTATCCACTTACGAATAATGTAAATGAATTGGGTCATCTCATCCTTAATAGATCTATCATTTTAATTGGTTATTTTTTGTGTATGGTAAATTTAAAATCAAATAATTTCCTAATTACTTTTTATTTATTTACCTAAATCTATTATTATTTCTTTTATGTTGTAGATTTCAATTTAAAAAAATTATAAATTACCATCATTGACTCCTAAGATTCTTACATTATAGTGTATGTTTATAATATTATAATAAAACACCACCAATTAAGTCAAAATAATCCTTGTATTTAAGTTATATAACTCCATCCACCACAAGAGCTGATATACAAACACATTTCCAATGTATATATCACATTTTATATGACAAATATTTATTACACAATGTGACAATCAATGTGAAAAAAAATTTAATTTTAATGCATTCCGAAAACCAAGAGAAATAAACAAATGGGTTATAAGAGTTAAACATCACACCTCACTTAGTTCCTCATAAAAAGAATCCTTTTCAGATGTATCATATATAATACATTTCTTCATAACATGTGGATATGAAATGTAAGAAATGGCAATCTCAGATGTTCAGTAATGGTAAAAAATGGATATATCAATGATCACAAAAGAATAAAATTAGGATAAGGTTATGGGAACATGGACATAAAATATTAAACACGTACCATGTATATCATAGATCATAATATCATATCACTAAATAAATATTTTTAATTCCAAAGATCTGAATCATAATGAAATCATAGAATATAATCATTTAGAGGACTACGTTAACATAAGACCAATATTTTTGGCATACATATATGTATAGAAATGAATTTAGGCAGTATAAAAGGATTATATATGAGGATATCATTCTGGAATGGTGTCACTCCCATAAAAACTATAATAGTCATGTTTTACCCCCACCCATAACCAAGACTCTCATATTGGAAAGAGACTTGTGATGAACTTGGTTCGCACCCCATTTAATTCCTATTTAAAATATTATATATCAGTCGTTATCCAATGAATTATAGGGAAATATTTCTCCCACACATCACATAATGAAAACAAAACACATTTTTTCCAAAATATCATAAAGCATTTACCATCTCAAAACCCATGAAACTGAATTAGTTTAGAAAATATGTCATTGTTTAGTCATAACATAACCCATGAATAATTAATGGGTTTCATAACCATCTTTTCATCACAAACAAAAATAATATAGTTAAATAATAAGAATCATATACATAGATTATATCCTAGATATATACTATTTAATATAAAAAGATTTCATCTTATTATGAATATTATTTTTAAAAGATCACTTAGAGCATTTCTTGAGGAAAATATTTTTTTCACTTTAAAATCAGATTATATTTTAAAACGTTCACAAATATTAAAGAAAATAATTATTTGAAAATAACCTTGGAACTTATAAATGAATAATTATATATGTTTTTGGACATAGAAGTGGAAAGTTTTATTTTGGTTATACACATAAAAACTATATTTTATTTTTCATTTGAGGTAAAAGTAAAAAAGTGCCTCATTCGTAAAATGAAAAGAATATTATATTTGAATTTTTTTTTAAAAAAAAGCGGGTAAATATTTAATTAATATATAATTATTGATATGTAAAAATTATTTAAACTATTTTATAAAACATCTAATTGGAGTAAAAATATTTTTTTACTGAATATAGAAATATAGTCTGGTTTTCTATAAAACTGTTATTTTACACTCCAAAGTACATAAAGAGAGTAAAAGGAAAGTAAAAATGTGTTTTAATGAAATAAAAATATTATAATTACATTCATTATTTTATTGGTAGGATTACCATAATATCTCATTATTGTAAACATAATCAAAAAAATCTTGATATACATTAAGATTTTAACATAAAACCTTTTGCACTTTATTATCTTTTTAATCATAACCGCATGAATTATTAATATTAAAAGAAACATTTAATATAATTATAATAAATTAATTAATTGTATAACATGGAAATGTGTATATATATAAACCTCATTATGAAAATATGGGTTCAAAACAGAACATGTGTCCTAAAGAAGACAATTTGAGACGCATTTCCCATACTTTAAGTCTCAAATTCCATCGTACAGTTTATAAATATTTCATATTAAAAATAGGTTCATTATAAATATATTAAATCATAATAATTATATAAATAATAATATATTTTATTAATTTATGTTCTTTTATTTCCCATATATTTACAATTACTTATTAAAATAACGTTTTTAGTAATAACTTATTTGTTTTTCATGTACTTTTTGATTTAGTATTTTAGATCCTTTTAATATCATGATGATTAATTCACCCCAAGAATTTAAACCATGAAATAAATATACTATATATTCATTATATTTTTATTTTTAGTAATCTATAAAATTTACAAATAAAAGATGAATTTCACTATTTATGGAGATGGTTGGTCTTGTGTACTCATAAACATTGTTTCCATTTTCTTTATGGAAGGAAAAAAGGAATGTAAATAATATATCAGATTTATAGAGTAATTATTGTTTACATTATAATTATATATATATCATATTTCATTATGTTAATATTTTTTAACATACATTTGAATATTAAGTGAAAAATGAATCACATTTCATTGTGAGGCAGTCATATGTCATACACACAAAAAAAGTTATTGTATTCTCAAGGGTTATAAAGTAATAAGATATATATGATATTATATTTAAGAATATTCATTACATTATTAATGTCAAAAAAATTTAAAACATCATTATATCCTCCCTTGAGAGGAAATTATTGAAAAAAAATGCATCGGTTCACGAGGAGGTATTTTGTCACACACTTGATAGACTATAAGGACCTAACCTAAAACAATAGAAATTATAGTTATTATAAAACTATAAATAAAATTATTTCCCTAAATATATTTTATCCTAACAATATTATATAATTGTTACAGAATCATACATATTAAACCATATAATTATAAATTGAAACATCTCTATAGTATCCATGTTTTCTATAAAAATACAAGTCATTAAAATAATATATGATTTATTATAATATACAAATTTTACAATATCCAACTTGAATTATTATATAATCTTACCCATCAATAAAAAGAATGAAAAAAATTTAAAATCATGATATGAGAACAAAAATATAATTAAGTTATAAAATAAAGAAAACCCTTAGTTTAGTAAAAATCATGAATAATCATTAAAAAAATTAAAAACATAACTTTTCACCAAAAAAGAGAATAATTTTTCCTTTAAAAAATAATTATATTACATATTTAAATGAAATTATTTCCATGAAAAATAATTATCAATAATATAAAGGCACGTATATTTTCTGGGAAATCATTATCAAATTAACCTTATTAAACCATTAGAAAACCCTCACAAATTGTAAAAAATATGAGGCTGACATCTAATTTAATTTTGAAGAGAAAAAAACATTACTCATCACATTGAAGTGTTATATAGGCACACCCATAGTATATGATATAGTGCTATAAACTTGAGATATTTGGTTAATACTATCATAAATAATATTCAAGGACCATATAATTATAATAACCTATTTATAATTTATTAAACACATGTGAAAAACACTTTTGAATATCAAAATACTAATTTTCTATAAAAATAAATTTTAAAATAAACAATATGTGAACACCATAAAAAATTGTTTAAAAATATATATTAAAACATATAAAATATATATCAATGAATTAAATAATTATAAAAGAGGTAATATCTACTCATGTTGTATAAGTGAAAAAAAATTCTTTTAGACTTTTATAATTATATTTGAAATAATAACTTTAAAGATGATTTTTTAAAGATGCTACCTAAAAATTATCATATTATTCATGTGACTATTAATAAAATGAATAGATTATGTATATATCTATAGATCTACATTAAATAATTTGAAATACAAATAATATTATTACATTTAATTTCACACATAATCTTAACATGACATAATCTATGATGTAGAAGTTTAACCCAATGAATCAAAATTGAGCAAAGAAAATCACTTACCTAGAGTAAAATTAATCTTGTATGAACATTATCATCATAAGTAATAAACATATGTTAATTATTAACTTTCATGGTTACCTTTTTCATGTTTATTATTCCTTTTATATAACAGGTTCTAACATTTAATCAATTATTTATGTTCATATCAGACATTATGATAATATTTGGTTTATATGTTTGAAATTACTGGGGTGGTTTAATTTAGTATAAGAGTAAAACATTAAATAACCTCAAAAATAATATTCCTGAAATAATTATAATATCTATACTACAATTACTCTTTTAAATTAATCTATTAAATATGGTTATGAAAAACGAACTACGTTATAATCATAGAGATGATAGGTCATTTGTATATTTGAGTGACATTTCTACTTTTCAATGATATGTATGGAAATAATTTAATGAAAATTTTAAAATTTAATAATTATAATAATATAATAAATATCATACCACTTCTCTAAATTTACTTATATATATCATTCAGGTTATGTGTTGATGAAAACGAATCACAATGCTTTGTGGAGCTCATAGTCCAAACATGCACGTTAATGATGTGATCATTTATATGTGCATGTAATTGTAAGAGAATAAATAGATAATTAAATTTTAATAAAAATAAATATTTCATTAATATAAAATATAAATATTAACTCAATAATTATTACCAATCATGAGAGATGGTAATGTAAAATTATTCACAAGGGTTTGTGAGGTAGTAGTTTTCCATACACATGAACGACAACTTCATTTATAATTTGATGGAGGTGATGATGGATATAGGATATTAAATAAAAATAAATAAATTATTATATTTATTATACATGTGATTTATTTTATCATTTTTAATAATATATTTATTCAATTGATGAAGAAAAAAACAGAAATAATTGGATAAAACTATCCACCTTTTTTTGAAAACCTCCTTTGATTAACAACATAAAACCAAAAAAGATGTTCTTATGCATAAATTAAAGGCTCTATATTTATGGTAAGTAAAATAGAAATTTATTTTTTGTTATTTTATGAATGAAAATTGTTTTGAGAATAAATGAGAAGTATAATTCACCCTTTACAGGAGGGGAGGGGCACTTATGGAATTTTTCAAAATATAGAATTACTATAAATTAATTTTCCATTAAAAATGGCTCCAAAATTTTAAATTTATATTATAATATAATTATGTCACTAAATAAAATTATCAAATAAAAATTTTTTATCTCCTTTTTTAATATATACCATTACTTTTTGGTTTAAACAATTGTTTAACCCCACTAACTCAAACCATGACTTCTTGGATTTTTATTATTTGATGGTTAAAATAGAAACTATAAGATTCATAATGTCACATAAATGGATCATGGCTGATATTATAAAACTTATCATAATCACTTGAAAGAATTTAATATTTTATAAAAAAAATTATTCCATTAATAAAATATTATTTATTTTAAAAAATCATTATTTCTGATTTTTACACCATTCATTACATTGACATTTAAAAATACCAATAAAATATTATATATTTGAACCAGATATATTAATACATCCCTATAATTTCTATTTAATCTAAAATTTAATTTATTAAACTAATTAACTGATATTATATTTACATTAATACTTTTAATATCATTCATTTTATTTTTTCCATTAATTAAATAATTAATTTATCTGTGTTGTGACGGGTTTGAAGGTGATTATTTCTTCACTATAAAATAACGATAAATTACCATGTTGAATATAAATATGTTTTATTTAAAACTAAAATTTATTTTTGGACACATCTTCTAGATGACACCATATTTAAAATAATTTACTTATTAAAAAAACTATGTGGTATGTTTGAGTTGTCATTAAATAGAATATTATAAAGGTCATAATGTAATACAAGTGACCCTAAATTGTCATATTAATGAAATATTATTTATTATAGAAGAATATTAATAATCTAATATTATTTATCCATGTAATAGGTTAATTTTCTATTCCTTATCATTTTGTTTTGACTATAGTTAACTTATATACCCTTTACTATTATTTCAAAAACTACTATGTTTACTATAAAAATTTTCAAAAAATAAAAGTGAAATAATTAATAAATTATTTCACACTAATTGAAAATGTGTAATGTTTTAAGAAAAATCAAATAACAAAAGTTCAACACATTAATTTAAACTTGAATTGCTAAAAATCAATGAAAAATAGTTTTTTGGAAACAAAATATCATTTAAAAATAAAATATTTGAATACTGGACTCATGTAAAAAATCAATTTCAAAAACCACAATTATATTATTAAAATTAAAAATGAATTAATTATATATATAAAAAATATAAAATATAATGTGTATATATTAATACTTGAATATAAAATACAATTGTCAATAACAATCATATTGTTTACTATTCACCAATAACCAATCATTTCAAAAAACACTCAAAATTAACCATAATATTTTTTCAAAATTATGATACTAAATATGATATTTATTTAATTAAATGAAATTTCTATATATTCCATAAATTAATTATATTTCTCCTTTAAAATATAAATAAAAACATTATTTAAGAACGTTTATTGAAGTATAAAATAATATTAATAAAAGTAATTTATTAATATTATAATAATTAATTAATATATTTTTTCTGAGTAGAATTATTCTGAATTCAATAATTCAATTAGTACTCCTCATTCTGTCTAATATAAAATCTTAATTAAAATATTAATATAATAACAATATTAATTTGTTCTTTTAAGCGTGATGTTTCATAGCTTATACATTATTGATCATAGCCTTTCCTTATTAAATCATAGGATGTTACATTATCACCCATTTAAGAAGTTGTGTCATAAAAATTATGAATTTTGTCACATTGAATAAGTTTTTAATTATCAAAATACTTATGTTGAAATTCCACAACTGAAAAAGGATTAATAAAACTTCCACTTTAAACGATACTAACAGACATAAAAAATTCATCTGAAAAAACACATAACTTGGTTTAAATTTAGAAAACAAGGATATATAAGAGAAAAGGTAACTCTCATGCACTAAAATATATTTATAGAGGGAATTTCCATGAAAAAAGTGAACAATCACAAAATAATAAATCTTTGATGGGTTAAAAGGAAATTAATATCTCAGAAAGAACTACTAACATATAACTCTTTTGTTTCAAGATACATTAATAGAGTTAAGTAATAATTTTACTACATGTGCTATGTACATAATGATATATACTTTTTTAATATTAATAATTCAATTCCTATAATCAATCTCCACCAAAAAAATCAACTTTTTTCCCAAATGATGAGAATTCAAGGTGAATTTTTTATGGATGAAGAATTTTAATCATCTTTTATTGATGGAAAATCCACAAGAAGAAAACTATTTAATCCTCATATAATTATAAAATAATCAAATTGGTTAGTTTTAGATAAAATAATTACATAAAAAGAATAAATATTTTAATGATAAGAAAATACTTTTACTCTCTCGAATTAATATGCAATACCCAAAATTCAATAAAAATCATTCAATTACTATCCTAAAATTCAATAATAATATTATAGACAATGATTTTCACCAAAAAACAGAAGTTTTTTATCACAATGACATCTATTATAATTTTAATATTTATATCAAAATAACATTAATTACTCTTGAAGCCTCATACCAAAATGTGTATACAAAAATCATGTAATCTCTATGATTTTCAATTCATTCTATAATCATGATGAATCCATTATAAAATCATTTGTTCATCATAAATGTAATTAAACCATTATTCCTTAAGTAAAATGCCTTATTATACCATAATCATATAGGATTCCTGAAATAGAAAATTTATTCTTAAATAACATTAATCACTTAATCACCAAATAATGTTTAAATCCCATGGTATTCTGTATGATAATACATATGTTTCCAAAATAAAATTATTCTTTATCTTTAAAATAATTAAACTAAATTAAAAAAATTCATAATTACTAGGGAATTGATAAGTTAATTGGATGGTGTTACATCTGGGTTTCCCATCAACTGTGGGTTTAAGCCATGTGGCCTTTCTAGACGAGAAAGGTTGTTTCTTAGCCTATGGTTTATCCTTTTTTCCAAAATGATAATTCTTATAAGATAGAATGAAATATTAGAAACATCCCAAAAATAACGATAATTTATATAACATTATATAAATTTCTCAAAATTAAATATTCACTCATATTATTCATTTTGCATAAAAAAATATAAACACCCATAATTACCCGAAAAAATAAAATTCTCCAAAAATACACTTTTTACATTAAAATTTAATAAATTAGAACATAAAAATGGGAGTAAAAGACTCATAAAATTTTATAAAACTTAAAATTAAACACCCATGATGATATATATAACTTTTAAATAACCTTCTATAAAGACATCCTAATCTCCAAAATTATCAAATTCATTATCCAATAAAAAATATAAGGACCCAACATTTAAAAAAAATTATAGTTATTTTAAAATTAGAAATCACTTTTTTAGAATGCCTTTTATATTTATAGTTTTATAGAATTACTACAAAATCTTGTATATTAAACTCATACATTACTACTGTAAATTTTTAAACAATATCTATATTTCCCACAACAATAAAATTCTTCAAAAATAAAATTTAATTTCCTTTCAAAAAAATTATATCTTTCAACATTGATTCATATTTTATTTTACCCATAAATATACATTATGAAAAAAATTAATATCAAGGGAAAAGAAAAAATTCAGTAAGGGATAAAATAAATAAAATTGTTATTTTAGTGAAAACCATAAAAAACCATTAATAATTTTTCATAAAAACATACAATTTATTCTAAAAATTGAAACATTTTTTATTTATAAATATAATTATCTTCCTTTTTTAAATCAATATATTTCTATGAAAACTCATCATCAGGAATTTAATGGTCATATTGGTTCCTTAGGACATCATCATCCTAGAACCCTTACCCAAGCCTTACCAAAAATTTCAAATTTTAAAAAACTATATAAAAAACATCCAATATAATTTACTACGGTATAAAATCATTAACCAATTAATTGGAGTATTATCGAGGCACACCCATTATATAATATTTAATATGCTCACCTAGTGACATCTATGCACACCCATCATAAAAAATTTCAATGAATCAAATCATAATTAACATCATTAGAAACTTTTTTCATGAAAACACTTTTAAAATAAAATATATATTTATATAATAATGAAAAAAAAGTATTTTAAAATAACTATGAAATCTATAATGTAAACATAAAACAATTAAATCATTATACATATGGTATAACAACCAAGCTCTTTATTACAAACTTATACATTATTTATTACATAAAACTCTTAAATTGATATGACATATATGATTGAGAGGTATATTGTCTTTGGTGATTAGTAATATTACATAATAACATTGAACATAAAATAAAACAATTTTATTGAAAAATTCTTTTACATGACAATACACATTCCTCTATGCATAGCCTAGGATGGGATAAACAGAGGACATGTATAGGAAAATCCTGATCTATAAACCATAGTAATGGATTAAATAAGGAATAACATGAATAATAAAGAACATGTTAGGTAGTAGGCATATCAATGGATCATAAGAGATACATGAGAATAAAGTCATGATACAATATCATTTTCTTAACATGGAAATGTGGCAACAACACTTAACATGGTATTAGCATGAGTCAAGGATCATTTCACCTAGAGAATGAGTAAACCGACATTGCACATTAATTATCATTAGTAAACCCTCATTTCACTTGACATATCATGATACTCTTCCTTACCCAATTCATTGGAGTGCTCTCAGGGGCACCCTTCTTAATCATTTCATTTATTGCATAAGTGTCTCACACGGATCATATAACATTGTATAATTCAACACCATCATTTATTCCATGATAAAGGGATGTACAATAAATACATGAAACTATATAATCAGTATGTAAATGTGCGTAAAGTTTAATACCCATGATAGATAAATGTGCATGGTTTTTACTACACAATGACATTGGGTTTTGAAAATTTTGGTTTAATTTCTATAGAATAATGGCGTGACATAAGAGTTTATAAAAATGGTTGATGAGAGAGAAAGGTGTATCTCATAATATTTACATGAAACATTAATTAATGGGGTCATATAGAAACATTTCCCCACATATTTAATTGATTTTATATTCATAATACAAAATAAGTGTTTGAGTGTAAATGAGGGGAGAGAAATCCCTTATGAAATTTTGGCATAGTAATGGGTGTACATGTGAGGAATTAAGGAGAGAGAAATAGGTCTATCATCATTCAAACATAAGAAAGAAAGTATATGAAGGTGAAAAATAAACCCTAACATTTGTAATTGAGAATAAATGGGAATAAGAACATAATGAAATTTGGAAGAAAAAAAACTGAGAATGAAAGAAATCCCTTACTTGGAAGTGTGATACTAAAGTCTTGGGAGAGGCTTGGGATATGATTAATGGAAGATTGGGGCCCATTGGGAGGATTCTAGAAAGAGTACTGAAGATGTTGGTCTATCTCCAAGGCCTTTGAGTGAAGTGAAAGTGGGAGATTATGTGGGTTTCTATAGGATAATAGAGGGAGTTCTTTGTTATTTAAGTTTTGGGAACCACACATTAAACTAATCAAAACCACAAACCATCCCATGGTTTTTTTACCATTGTTTTTTCAAATGTTTTTTTTCAAAAGGAAATTGTAAAACAATATTTTGTAATTGAAATGATCGAACTTCTTAAAATACTTGGATTTTTTATGTGGTGGTGAGTCACACTCTTAAGGAAAACATTTTAAAATGACAAAATGTATTATATGTTTTGGAGGGTCCACTAAGGATTTTTAGAATAATTCAAGAAAACCTAAAATCAGATAATTTTATTGGTAAAACATATATTTTTGGAAAATCCCATTTATAGTTTTTTATGACATCGCTATTGGGCCATTATGATGTCATATAACACATTATATATTTAAACGGGATTTAATTTTTTACCTAAAATTTTAACGTCTCAAAAAATTATAAAAATTTTACCATTAAATAATTTCAACATCTGGAATCCAAAAATAATATTAATTATATCTAAATATTTTTATATATAAACTAATTTTCAATTGTTATATAAAATCTATTATTTATGTAAAATTCAAGGGTTTTGACAAAAACAGTTTTCAAACCATAAATAAAATTTCAATTGTATTCATAAAATTTACACAATCATTTTTATTTAATAAAATAATTATTAATGATATTTTATTATAGTATTATTTATTTCAAAAATATATTAATTTAAAAAAATATAGTTCTTAATTGAATATTGACATAAAAAAATAATTCTGCTTTAAAGTAATAATAATAAAATGAATTCATATTATTTATTATATAAAATAATAATGAACATAATCAAAGTAATAAGGTATTTTACATAACCCCTTATAATAACCGTATATGACATAAGGTTAATGTTAAAGATGGTGACAGACTTTTGGGGTGGCTCGGATAACATCGCTCATGTGGTAATCTCTATCAACTTCCACTTCTCCCATAGTTGGTTCTGTTTGAGATTAACATTTTAAATATTGGATGGGGAATGGCCAAGAGTGAAGCCCAGTGACACCACCTCCTTTACGAGCACTCAAAAATGGGCATCATTCTGAGCAATTATACTGGATGAGGCCATCGCTTCCATTTTCTGAGTAAATTTGATTTGTTGAAGCCCTATGCTTATACTAATCTATTCATCACTATTCAACATCTATATTAGAAATGGTAACAATTCTTAATGGTATTTTGAAATACAAATTCATAAAACCAAAGAAGTTCATATGTTATATAACCACAATAAGACATTTAATTAGATCAAGAGGAATTTTTATTAACAAAATTTTGGGCCATTACAATCTTCCCCACTTGTGAAATTTGGCCCTCAAAATTTCATTTTCCTGCAATAAAAAATTGATTGTATCTCAGACTCATCACCTCCTCTGATACCCAGGTTTCTTCTTCAAACGTGTGGTCTCTAAAAAACACTCTGATGAGGGAATGGTCTTATTTTGTAGAATTTTTTCCTAAAATCTATGATCTCCACTGGCTTCTCCTCAAATAAGTATTAAATATTCAATGGTTCCACCTCTAGATTGACAACATATGATGGCTTATGTATTACATCCACAAGATTTATACATGGAATACATTATGTACTTGAGTCATTTTTTGTGGGAGTTCTAGTCAATTGGCCTCTGATCCATTGCAATCAAGGATCTCAAAATATCCAATGTACCTTGGATTAAGAATTCTATTCTTCAATAGTCTCATAACTCTCTTCCATGTTGATATAAGGAAGAATGGAATGTCTACAACATCAAACTCTAGGTCTCATTTATGTTTATCATCAAAGCTATTTTTTCGACTCTATGAATCTATAATGTGTTACATAATGGTCTTAACCTTCACTTACATTTCTTCAACCATTTCTGGACCATGTAAGTTTTTCTCCCCAATTTCATAACAACAAGTAGGTGTTCTACACATCTTCCCATAAAAGGGCTTTATAAGGAGCCATTTCGATGCCTGAGTGGACACTTTAGTTGTAAGATAACTCAACTAGATGAAGATGTTGATCCCACACTCCTTTCAAGTCAACTAGAAATTATCTCAACCTGTCCTTCTGTGTTTGAATTGTTAACATAGATTGGCCATCAGTTTGAGGATGATAATTCATACTGATGTTTAGCTTAGTATTCAAAGTATGTTGAAGAATCTTCACAAACATATATGGGAATCATGGTTCTCAATCGGATACAATATATAGTGATACTCTATTCAGCCTTACCATATCTCCGATTTATAATTATGATAGTTTATCCATTGAGAAATCCTCTAGAATTGAAATAAAGTGTTAAGTCTTTATAATAAAATCAACAACAACCCAAATAATAATGCTTCCATTGGACATCTTCAGAATCCTGGTGACATATTCCATGTTGATGTTCTCCTATTTTCATGTAGGTATGGGTAATGGTTGCATCATCCCCTTAGACTTATACCTCTCATCCTTCCCTTGTTGACATACCATTAACTTTGATGCATAATCATTGATCTCCTTATTCATGTTATACCACTAATAATTCTATTTGAGATATCAATACATCTTTGTGTTTCCTAGTTGAATGGATAAATTCAACCTATGTGAATCATCCAAAAGTTCTTTCTTTAACTCCAAACATGATGGAACTCATGGTCTTATCCCAAATCTCAAAAAAAATTCTTCAATAACATTGACCTATGAGGATTTCCATTTTTTAAATGTTTCCAGTTTTTTTTTGAATTACCACATCATGCTTTTTATCATCCTTCAACCTTTCCCAAATTGACGGTTGAGAAAACATTTTTGAAAAGATATATGATGTTCCCTTCTTTATGATTCCCATCTCTATCTTCATCAAGTCAAACATTCTTTTATCCTTTTCAATTCCAATCAATTGTAGAATTGTTGGGTCCTTTAAACATTGAGAATATTCCACTTTGTTTTCACCCCTAGGGTGGTAATATATTGAGAGGTCATAGTCGTTGATCAGATCTAACCATCTTCATCGGCACATATTAAACTCTTTCTCTGTGAATATATACCTGAGGATTTTTTGATCTGGGTATATTTCAAAGTTCTCCCCAAAGTGGTAATGCCGCCAAATCATCAATGATAGGATTACTATAGCCAACTCCAGATACTATGTTGGATAGTTTTTCTCTCACAATTTCTGTAGAGACACGAAGCCTGACGTACATGGACATTACATTACTTTTGCGGAATAATTAGTACATAACAAAAACACACACACAAGGATCGTAATAGTTTAGTGTCTTTGGAAACTCAGAACGTAATCTTCTAATCGTGGTGAAAGATCTTCAATATCTCCCATAAAGATCTTTCCTTTTTTGTTACCTAAAACCTTTCTTTATATCCTGGGGATAAGAAAACATAAAAGGGTGATCTCAATTGCTCAGTAAGGGTAAACAAAAGAGAAATCAATCACATCATATTCATAAGAACATAACTTTTGGAAATCTTAACCTGCAAAAGAGAGCATAATTTCATAACATGGGATAAATCATAGTAGTGAAATGAAATCCCAATAATCATAACTATAAGCATGAAACATTGTGGTATACACACATAATCATAGAGAATCATTTCTTGTTAGTCAAGACTCATTGCCAAGACTATCTTAGTGGACAAAGTCCCTTTCTGAATCGAGTAACCCTCGTTTCAGTCCTGTTTCACGGAACCGGTATAACCTACCATTTCAACCATGTCTATCTCATGAGATATGAAATCTTTACCCAATGCATTGGAGGGATATATAGGTCCCACCCATCTCATAATGATACCATTCTTATGTGTGCCACAAAATCATAAATCATACATCATTGCATAACCCATGTAATAAAAATGGGATTCTTAAACAACATGACATCATAAAACAATTCATATAAGATAAAGGAATTCATAAAAATATTTCCATCACAACATAATCAAACAAATGTAATAATAGAGATAAAAACAGAACCCTTTTATTATCTTAGATGGAAAATAATTTTGATAAAATACTTGAACTCTATTCTTGAGGAAAATATCCTTTCTTCTTCAAAATTTTTTTCCTTTCTTAACATGTCTTACAATTTAAAACTAAAAGAAGTTGATTAAAAATAAACTTGAAAACTTGTAAAGGAAGATTCTTGGAAATAATGTTTTAAAAATCCATTCATGCCGTATAAGTTAAAAAAACATTCTTCGTACTTTTGTCGGAAAAGTCAAAAAGTACCTCGTACGGAAAAACGACAAAAGATTCCTTTCATATTCTTTACTAAAAACTCACCTAAGGGTAAAATTGGATTTAAACAATTGCAAGTGGATGGAAACAATATTACATATTGAGGGAACATGGATGTGGATGATAAAATACACCCCAGTAAATACTTACGAATAAACAATCTCGGATAAAAATGAGATTGTGATATTTCCCTTACCTTAGGTCCGATTTGCTTTGTTCGTGTCCGAAGCTCCTGTATAATGGTTTAAATAATGTTATTGGCTTATTCCAGAATCATACATATTGATATGATATCATATATGGTCATATTATTAGCTTCTTGTTAGTAATATTTCATTGTTACTTGTTACTCGGGTCTTTATAACTTTTTGTTCTTATGCGTGTTTTGTCGAATAAATTCTTATTATTATCTTTAGGCTATAGATAATTCATTTCCAGAATGGTATTAGTGTAGTATATACCATATTCATTCATTCAATTCATTTATATAATCATTATGAAATGAAGATCATGTAGAACGAGTCGCATCACATCATGGAGACGGTATTCCGTACGTACGCACGAGTGATGATATCGTTCCTATGATCGTGGAATTGTATTGGAGTATATATATATTATTTCAGTATCAATATTACTTCATAATAATCATATATAGTTACTCATTACACCATTATACCCATCCTTGTAAAGTGATGGTGGAAAATAGATTACACCACGGCGTGGAGACGGTATTCCGTACGTACGCACGCGCGGTGATTTCATTTTTCTGTAGGATGGATAGAAGGTGAATTAGGGTTGTTTCATATTTATAATAACATATCAGTATGTAAGTAATACTGATGTTATTACTTTATCATGAAACAACTAAAGAAGAAGAAGTTGAAGAAGAAATAAATTGAAAAGATAGGTAATGGATATTACCTCTTCTTTGGAACGCCTCTTTGAATCCTCCACTTAAGGAACTAAGATTGGTCTTTGGAGAAGACCAGGACCTCTAGGATTATTCTAGGGAAGTGGAGAGGAGAAAATGGCAGGGGTTGGCCGAGCTTGAGTGCTCAATTTGGTGTGAGGAGGAGGGGGAGGAGGTACCCTTTTATAAGGGAGGAGAGGGGCACCTTAGGAATTCTTAAAAATATTAATTTATAATAAATCTAGCCCCACTTAAAAACCTCCCAAAATGACTCATATTCGAAGATTAGATGAGATAGGGTTGTAATCTCATCAACCAATAAAATTTAGACATGTTTGGATCTTATTTTAAACCTTATCATTTTGATTTATCCTTATTTAATCTATTTAAGTTTATTTGTGGTAATAAAATTCTAAATTTTAAATTATAACAAATAATTACTCATTTGTTGTGAATTTCCCATAATTGTTTACTTTATAACATTATAGACCATATAAATATAAATTTATAATTTTTAAATATTTTTGTGATTTTTAAACAATTTTATAATATGTTATTTTTGTAAAATAACAATAGTGTCAATTTTGACACTATTCATTTATTTGAATTTAAATAATATATATACAGAAGATATGTTCAAACTAAAAGCTTTAATATATTAATAAAAAGTCATATGTATCTATAAAATTAGTGTATCACATTAAATAGTTTATATAATATTTATTTTATTATTTTTAAAACCATTTATTTGGTTTATCTCTTAATAAAATAATTACTACATCATTTTGGTATAAATATTTAATATACTTATTTATTGTATAGAAATTTAAAATAAAATTCTATGATGAAGATAAATATATTATCTTTCACAATAATACTTTTACTCGAATTTATCATCTTAAAATCACAATATTTAAATTGTTATATTTATTAAATTATGAAGGTGACAACTTTGGCATCATTTAAAATAAAATAATATAAGTGTCATAATCGCTTTTATAAGGCTCCAAATGGTCCAATATTCTACCATTGTATGATTATGGTTTACATTTACATGGACAATAAGTTTTGGTTAGGTATTTGTGCATTTTATGGTCACTATTAGTTTAAAAAATACAATATTCTTGATTTTTCACTGGATAAACAATTTCTGCATCACTATTGTGTCATAATTAATGATAATTATTTAATCCCTAAAAATTATAAATAAATTTATATGATGTAGATAATTTCATTAGCTTTCTGGATACTATTCATGTTCGAAGTTTCATGAAGTTTATCACTAAATTAAAATTAATATACTTATAAGATTTAAGAGAGTGACATGTTGTCGCTTTCTTTGGTTTTAATAATAATTAAGTTATTTTCATGGACAAATGTCCATTAAATGATTCTAATACGACCCTTAGGTGATATGGGTCGACTTTTAGTCATCCAATAGGATTTTTAAATTTGTTAGGGTAATTTTAAAATATTATATTTACCCATATTTACCCTTAATTACCCGATTTACCTTTAACTATGGTAAATAAAATTTACCGTAGATACTATTCATAATTCCCAAAAATAAAAAGTAGATTATTAACTAATTTGGACCCACTGATTCCAAATATGGAATCCATTTTTTTAAATTCAAAACACAGAAGTTTCAGAAATTAAATTAAAATTAATCCCGTTGTCGAATAAAAACGGGTTTTTGTTTAAAACATTGCAAAAGATTGAATTGTTTTAACCTACGAATTCAAGGTAAAATCAATGCTAATGGTATACATTATATTAAATGGTAAAAATATATTCTATTTATACTTTAAAACCATTCAATATTACAATTTAACCACATATGATATTACGATGAAAAAAGTTGTTTTTAATTAAAATATAGGGTGTTTATACTATTCATTAAAATATGAAAGTTATCGGAAAAATATCAAAACTTTATCTAATGTAAATTTTTATATCCTGATTCAAAAGAAGAATATTATTTTGTCAAATTGAACATATAAACACGTCAAAAACCACATTTAATGTGGGTGCGCCATCCAAAGGCGGCAAAACTGCATTTTTTGAAAAATACTTATTTTACCCGAAAAAGTTATTTTGTTCTTATACCATGTTCTAGAAATGTGTAAGATGAATAATAATGTTATAAAATTCAAAATTTAGTTAATACTATTCATAACGGCTAGTTCATGACAATATTATAATAATATAACATTGTTTATTAAAACCCGCTATTGCGTACAACACACGCTATCGAGGAAGGTCGCGATTGCGTGTAATGCAAGCCAAGTCAGGGTTGCGTGTTGTGAAAGAATCCTTCATTGATTCGTATAACAGAATCCAACCATATTTCATTTATACATTTAATATATATATATATATATATACTCAATGTTGTGTAGAATAACTATTATCAAAATTGTGTGTAACACGGTCCAAGAATAGGGTTGCGTATACTGCAAGCTAATACGGTGTTGCGTATAGCGCAAGGTAATCTTGGTGTAGAATAAAACATAAGACATTAATGAAATTAAAATAATATTTTTCATAAAATCTCGGGGTGTTACATTCTACCCCCCTTAAAATGAATTTCGCCCTCGAAATTCGTCGGGGTTATAAATGGTTTACTATTTGAAAGTTTCTTTGATAGAAACCCACATCGTAAAAAGGAATACCAAAACTTATCTTTAAAAACAAAAGTATGAAACGTAACGGTTACCCAAATAAACTAATCACTGGGTTTCCACATAGGTGAAAATATGGATATGGAAAAGAAATCTAACCATCATGTTCTGATGGAGAGTGGTAGAGGACTTGGCTATGGAAAAGCCAGTAATCACAAATCCATAGATTTGTGATGATATAAGGTAAAATCCGATTCATCAGGTATAAGATCACTAGGACAACATTTTTTTTGGTTTTCAAGATAGTTTCCCTAAAGTTGAAGAATTTGAATTAGAATAAAAACTTACTTTATTTTGGTACAGTCGCACTATTGTTCGTGCCTTGAACAATTTCCACTTCATCTCTTAAATAAATGAAGTTGAATTTGTTATTCATGAAGTGTTAGCAGATCATGTGATAGAATGACGGGTCATTCCATCTATCTCAAACAAAAGGTTAGCAAAAATTATATACATAAGTCGATCTATAGTGAGATTAATCATTTATAGTTCCTAAAATGCACTTATACTTCATATATCATACTGTTTAATATAATAAAACTAGTTTCTACTAAACAGGGACTTCTTGTAGGTCAGTGGTAGGCGATAAAGGCCAGTCGCACTTCGGTTGTGGGTTCGATTCCCACAGCCTTGTCCGACGCGATGGGCTGTCGCCCGTCCTGCAGGTTGTCCTTTTTCTAAAACTACATTACTATAACATCCCATCAATAATATCGAAAAAAAACTTTTATCCTTAAACTATACTCACTTATGTCCAACATAATCCATTCTAATCTTTAGGCTTATCCATAATACTACAGTCCACTCTCATAATATAGTGAAAACGATTACCAGAGACTTAATACCATCGTTGATCCCCATATATCATAAGATATATCTTGTTGGTCACATTCCAAACATTCAAATGCCTTAATCTTGTACTCTCTTGAATACCCATTGAACCTTATTGAAAACATGAATTCTATTAAAAGATAACTCTTTCCACATACCAAAATCTTCAAAATTCTATATACTCAAACCATGATATCACTTAGTCCTTATATCAATCATGAGCTCATGAATACTGTTAAACATCTCGTTTTCTCGTTTTCCCTTCATTATGCGCATATCATCTTATTTCCAAAAATATCTGAATAACCTTTCATGGATACTGGTAACATTAATCAGACAATAGTGTAACAATCCTTACATGTCTCTTTATTCTAAAGTACCATGAGATTACTTATACAACATTACACATGATAAACTACATTCTTAAACCATTGACTGTGTTTCAACAATTCTTTCATCTCACATATCATTTGTAGTCTCTTCATCATCATCCACATAAATACTTCCCATACGACCATACTGATTATCTTCATGAGACTTTCTCTTAGGGCATTGGTTTGCATAATGCCCGCACATTCCACATTTAAAACATTTAACCATTGTTGATGTCGTAGCAATACCATTATCATCATCCATGTTGTTAACTGAACCTTTTCCTTTGCATTTACTTGCTTTGTGTCCTTCTTTTCCACACCCAAAGCATCTTCCAGTTCCCTTGAAACATTCTCCTTGATGCCTCTTCCCACATGATTTACATAGGGGAAATTGAACTTTCTTTCCTCTATGATCATCATGAAACTCCATCTTTCTCTTATTAGCCGAGTCAGGAAACTTACCAAATTTTACTTTATTAATCATATTATGAGATTGCTGATTCGGCATAATAATGATGTTTGAACTTCCAAATCCCATTTCATTTGGTTGCTCATGAAAAATATCATTCCATTGTCCAGCATATCCTCCATTATCATGAATCACCTTGTTTCCAGCCATTTTCTAAAACCCAAAAAGAATAGTGTGAGAGGCAAAAATCATGCTAGGGAAAACAACATAATAAAGGTGGAGTATCCTCAATATCTAACATCTTAGGTTAAATTCTATGATCGTTAGCGTAATTCTAGTACTATAACCTATACGTATACTTAACCTTAGGGACATCCCTAGACATACCTTAGAAATATCTCTAGGGATCTCACTAAAGTTCTCACATCCTAGTTTCCAAAGGTTGACTAAACCTTTCCTCTGATACCAAATGTAGAGACCCGAAGCCTGACGTACATGGACATTACATTACTTTTGCGGAATACTTAGTACATAACAAAAACACACACACAAGGATCGTAATAGTTTAGTGTCTTTGGAAACTCAGAACGTAATCTTCTAATCGTGGTGAAAGATCTTCAATATCTCCCATAAAGATCTTTCCTTTTTTGTTACCTAAAACCTTTCTTTATATCCTGGGGATAAGAAAACATAAAAGGGTGAGCTCAAATGCTCAGTAAGGGTAAACAAAAGAGAAATCAATCACATCATATTCATAAGAACATAACTTTTGGAAATCTTAACCTGCAAAAGAGAGCATAATTTCATAACATTGGATAAATCATAGTAGTGAAATGAAATCCCAATAATCATAACTAAAAGCATGAAACATTGTGGCATACACACATAATCATAGAGAATCATTTCTTGTTAGTCAAGACTCATTGCCAAGACTATCTTAGTGGACAAAGTCCCTTTCTGAATCGAGTAACCCTCGTTTCAGTCCTGTTTCACTGAACCGGTATAACCTACCATTTCAACCATGTCTATCTCATGAGATATGAAATCTTTACCCAATGCATTGGAGGGAGATATAGGTCCCACCCATCTCATAATGATACCATTCTTATGTGTGCCACAAAATCATAAATCATACATCATTGCATAACCCATGTAATAAAAATGGGATTCTTAAACAACATGACATCATAAAAGAATTCATATAAGATAAAGGAATTCATAAAAATATTTCCATCACAACATAGTCAAACCAATGTAATAATAGGGATAAAAACAGAACCCTTTTATTATCTTAGATGGAAAATAATTTTGATAAAATACTTGAACTCCATTCTTGAGGAAAATATCCTTTCTACTTCAAAATTTTTTTCCTTTCTTAACATGTCTTACAATTTAAAACTAAAAGAAGTTGATTAAAAATAAACTTGAAAACTTGTAAAGGAAGATTCTTGGAAATAATGTTTTAAAAATCCATTCATGTCGTATAAGTTAAAAAAAACATTCTTCGTACTTTTGTCGGAAAAGTCAAAAAGTACCTCGTACGGAAAAACGACAAAAGATTCCTTTCATATTCTTTACTAAAAACTCACATAAGGGTAAAATTGGATTTAAAAAATTGCAAGTGGATGGAAACAATATTACATATTGAGGGAACATGGACGTGGATGATAAAATACACCCCAGTAAATACTTACGAATAAACAATCTCGGATAAAAATGAGATTGTGATATTTCCCTTACCTTAGGTCCGATTTGCTTTGTTCGTGTCTGAAGCTCCTGTATAATGGTTTAAATAATGTTATTGTCTTATTCCAGAATCATACATATTGATATCATATCATATATGGTCATATTATTAGCTTCTTGTTAGTAATATTTCATTGTTACTTGTTACTCGGGTCTTTATAACTTTTTGTTCTTATGCGTGTTTTGTCGAATAAATTCTTATTCTTATCTTTAGGCTATAGATAATTCATTTCCAGAATGGTATTAGTGTAGTATATACCATATTCATTCATTCAATTCATTTATATAATCATTATGAAATGAAGATCATGTAGAACGAGTCACATCACATCATGGAGACGGTATTCCGTACGTACGCACGAGTGATGATATCGTTCCTATGATCGTGGAATTGTATTGGAGTATATATATATTATTTCAGTATCAATATTACTTCATAATAATCATATATAGTTACTCATTACACCATTATACCCATCCTTGTAAAGTGATGGTGGAAAATAGATTACACCACGGCGTGGAGACGGTATTCCGTACGTACGCACGCGCGGTGATTTCATTTTTCCGTAGGATGGATAGAAGGTGAATTAGGGTTGTTTCATATTTATAATAACATATCAGTATGTAAGTAATACTTATGTTATTACTTTATCATGAAACAACTAAAGAAGAAGAAGTTGAAGAAGAAAGAAATTGAAAAGATCGGTAATGGATATTACCTCTTCTTTGGAACGCCTCTTTGAATCCTCCACTTAAAGAACTAAGATTGGTCTTTGGAGAAGACCAGTACCTCTAGGATTATTCTAGGGAAGTGGAGAGGAGAAAATGGCAGGGGTTGGCTGAGCTTGAGTGCTCAATTTGGTGTGAGGAGGAGGGGGAGGAGGTACCCTTTTATAAGGGAGGAGAGGGGCACCTTAGGAATTCTTAAAAATATTAATTTATAATAAATCTAACCCCACTTAAAAACCTCCAAAAATGACTCATATTCGAAGATTAGATGAGATAGGGTTGTAATCTCATCAACCAATCAAATTTAGACATGTTTGGATCTTATTTTAAACCTTATCATTTTGATTTATCCTTATTTAATCTATTTATGTTTATTTGTGGTAATAAAATTCTAAATTTTAAATTATAACAAATAATTACTCATTTGTTGTGAATTTTCCATAATTGTTTACTTTATAACATTATAGACCATATAAATATAAATTTATAATTTTTAAATATTTTTGTGATTTTTAAACAATTTTATAATATGTTATTTTTGTAAAATAACAATAGTGTCAATTTTGACACAATTCATTTATTTGAATTTAAATAATATATATACAGAAGATATGTTCAAACTAAAAGCTTTAATATATTAATAAAAAGTCATATGTATCTATAAAATTAGTTTATCACATTAAATAGTTTATATAATATTTATTTTATTATTTTTAAAACCATTTATTTGGTTTATCTCTTAATAAAATAATTACTACATCATTTTGGTATAATTATTTAATATACTTATTTGTTGTATAAAAATTTAAAGTAAAATTCTATGATGAAGATAAATATATGAGCTTTCACAATAATACTTTTACTCGAATTTATCATCTTAAAATCACAATATTTAAATTGTTATATTTATTAAATTATGAAGGTGACAACTTTGGCATCATTTAAAATAAAATAATATAAGTGTCATAATCGCTTTTATAAGGCTCCAAATGGTCAAATATTCGACCATTGTATGCTTATGGTTTACATTTACATGGACAATAAGTTTTGGTTAGGTATTTGTGCATTTTATGGTCACTATTAGTTTAAAAAATACAATATTCTTGATTTTTCACTGGATAAACAATTTCTGCATCACTATTGTGTCATAATTAATGATAATTATTTAATCCCTAAAAATTATAAATAAATTTATATGATGTAGATAATTTCATTAGATTTCTGGATACTATTCATGTTCGAAGTTTCATGAAGTTTATCACTAAATTAAAATTAATATACTTATAAGATTTAAGAGAGTGACATGTTGTCACTTTCTTTGGTTTTAATAATAATTAAGTTATTTTCATGGACAAATGTCCATTAAATGATTCTAATCCGACCCTTAGGTGATATGGGTCGACTTTTAGTCATCCAATAGGATTTTGACATTTGTTAGGGTAATTTTAAAATATTATATTTACCCATATTTACCCTTAATTACCCGATTTACCTTTAACTATGGTAAATAAAATTTACCGTAGATACTATTCATAATTCCCAAAAATAAAAAGTAGATTATTAACATAATTTGGACCCACTGATTCCAAATATGGAATCCATTTTTTTAAATTCAAAACACAGAAGTTGCAGAAATTAAATTAAAATTAATCCCGTTGTCGAATAAAAACGGGTTTTTGTTTAAAACATTGCAAAAGATTGAATTGTTTTAACCTACGAATTCAAGGTAAAATCAATGATAATGGCATACATTATATTAAATGGTAAAAATATATTCTATTTATACTTTAAAACCATTCAATATTACAATTTAACCACATAAGATATTACGATGAAAAAAGTTGTTTTTAATTAAAATATAGCGTGTTTTTACTATTCATTAAAATATGAAAGTTATCGGAAAAATATCAAAACTTTATCTAATGTAAATTTTTATATCCTGATTCAAAATAAGAATATTATTTTGTCAAATTGAACATATAAACACGTCAAAAACCAGATTTAAAGTGGGTGCGCCATCCAAAGGCGGCAAAACTGCATTTTTTGAAAAATACTTATTTTACCCGAAAAAGTTATTTTGTTCTTATACCATGTTCTAGAAATGTGTAAGATGAATAATAATGTTATAAAATTCCAAATTTAGTTAATACTATTCATAACGGCTAGTTCATGACAATATTATAATAATATAACATTGTTTATTAAAACCCGCTATTGCGTACAACACACGCTATCGAGGAAGGTCGCGATTGCATGTAATGCAAGCCAAGTCAGGGTTGCGTGTTGTGAAAGAATCCTTCATTGATTCGTATAACAGAATCCAACCATATTTCATTTATACATTTAATATATATATATATATATACTCAATGTTGTGTAGAATAACTATTATCAAAATTGTGTGTAACACGGTCCAAGAATAGGGTTGCGTATACTGCAAGCTAATACGGTGTTGCGTATAGCGCAAGGTAATCTTGGTGTAGAATAAAACATAAGACATTAATGAAATTAAAATAATATTTTTCATAGAATCTCGGGGTGTTACATTCTACCCCCCTTAAAATGAATTTCGCCCTCGAAATTCGTCGGGGTTATAAATGGTTTACTATTTGAAAGTTTCTTTGATAGAAACCCACATCGTAAAAAGGAATACCAAAACTTATCTTTAAAAACAAAAGTATGAAACGTAACGGTTACCCAAATAAACTAATCACTGGGTTTCCACATAGGTGAAAATATGGATATGGAAGAGAAATCTAACCATCATGTTCTGATGGAGAGTGGTAGAGGACTTGGCTATGGAAAAGCCAGTAATCACAAATCCATAGATTTGTGATGGTATAAGGTAAAATCCGATTCATCAGGTATAAGATCACTAGGACAACATTTTTTTTGGTTTTCAAGATAGTTTCCCTAAAGTTGAAGAATTTGAATTAGAATAAAAACTTACTTTATTTTGGTACAGTCGCACTATTGTTCGTGCCTTGAACAATTTCCACTTCATATCTTAAATAAATGAAGTTGAATTTGTTATTCATGAAGTGTTAGCAGATCATGTGATAGAATGACGGGTCATTCCATTTATCTCAAACAAAAGGTTAGCAAAAATTATATACATAAGTCGATCTATAGTGAGATTAATCATTTATAGTTCCTAAAATGCACTTATACTTCATATATCATACTGCTTAATATAATAAAACTAGTTTCTACTAAACAGGGACTTCTTGTAGGTCAGTGGTAGGCGATAAAGGCCAGTCGCACTTCGGTTGTGGGTTCGATTCCCACAGCCTTGTCCGACGCGATGGGCTGTCGCCCGTCCTGCAGGTTGTCCTTTTTCTAAAACTACATTACTATAACATCCCATCAATAATATCGAAAAAAAACTTTTATCCTTAAACTATACTCACTTATGTCCAACATAATCCATTCTAATCTTTAGGCTTATCCATAATACTACAGTCCACTCTCATAATATAGTGAAAACGATTACCAGAGACTTAATACCATCGTTGATCCCCATATATCATAAGATATATCTTGTTGGTCACATTCCAAACATTCAAATGCCTTAATCTTGTACTCTCTTGAATACCCATTGAACCTTATTGAAAACATGAATTCTATTAAAAGTTAACTCTTTCCACATACCAAAATCTTCAAAATTCTATATACTCAAACCATGATATCACTTAGTCCTTATATCAATCATGAGCTCATGAATACTTTTAAACATCTCGTTTTCTCGTTTTCCCTTCATTATGCGCATATCATCTTATTTCCAAAAATATCTGAATAACCTTTCATGGATACTGGTAACATTAATCAGACAACAGTGTAACAATCCTTACATGTCTCTTTATTCTAATGTACCATGAGATTACTTATACAACATTACACATGATAAACTACATTCTTAAACCACTGACTGTGTTTCAACAATTTTTTCATCTCACATATCATTTGTAGTCTCTTCATCATCATCCACATAAATACTTCCCATACGACCATACTGATTATCTTCATGAGACTTTCCCTTAGGGCATTGGTTTGCATAATGCCCGCACATTCCACATTTAAAACATTTAACCATTGTTGATGTCGTAGCAATACCATTATCATCATCCATGTTGTTAACTGAACCTTTTCCTTTGCATTTACTTGCTTTGTGTCCTTCTTTTCCACACCCAAAGCATCTTCCAGTTCCCTTGAAACATTCTCCTTGATGCCTCTTCCCACATGATTTACATAGGGGAAATTGAACTTTCTTTCCTCTATGATCATCATGAAACTCCATCTTTCTCTTATTAGCCGAGTCAGGAAACTTACCAAATTTTACTTTATTAATCATATTATGAGATTGCTGATTCGGCATAATAATGATGTTTGGACTTCCAAATCCCATTTCATTTGGTTTCTCATGAAAAATATCATTCCATTGTCCAGCATATCCTCCATTATCATGAATCACCTTGTTTCCAGCCATTTTCTAAAACCCAAAAAGAATAGTGTGAGAGGCAAAAATCATGCTAGGGAAAACAACATAATAAAGGTGGAGTATCCTCAATATCTAACATCTTAGGTTAAATTCTATGATCGTTAGCGTAATTCTAGTACTATAACCTATACGTATACTTAACCTTAGGGACATCCCTAGACATACCTTAGAAATATCTCTAGGGATCTCACTAAAGTTCTCGCATCCTAGTTTCCAAAGGTTGACTAAACCTTTCCTCTGATACCAACTGTAGAGACCCGAAGCCTGACGTACATGGACATTACATTACTTTTGCGGAATACTTAGTACATAACAAAAACACACACACAAGGATCGTAATAGTTTAGTGTCTTTGGAAACTCAGAACGTAATCTTCTAATCGTGGTGAAAGATCTTCAATATCTCCAATAAAGATCTTTCCTTTTTTGTTACCTAAAACCTTTCTTTATATCCTGGGGATAAGAAAACATAAAAGGGTGAGCTCAAATGCTCAGTAAGGGTAAACAAAAGAGAAATCAATCACATCATATTCATAATAACATAACTTTTGGAAATCTTAACCTGCAAAAGAGAGCATAATTTCATAACATGGGATAAATCATAGTAGTGAAATGAAATCCCAATAATCATAACTAAAAGCATGAAACATTGTGGCATACACACATAATCATAGAGAATCATTTCTTATTAGTCAAGACTCATTTCCAAGACTATCTTAGTGGACAAAGTCCCTTTCTGAATCGAGTAACCCTCGTTTCAGTCCTGTTTCACTGATCCGGTATAACCTACCATTTCAACCATGTCTATCTCATGAGATATGAAATCTTTACCCAATGCATTGGAGGGAGATATAGGTCCCACCCATCTCATAATGATACCATTCTTATGTGTGCCACAAAATCATAAATCATACATCATTGCATAACCCATGTAATAAAAATGGGATTCTTAAACAACATGACATCATAAAACAATTCATATAAGATAAAGGAATTCATAAAAATATTTCCATCACAACATAATCAAACCAATGTAATAATAGGGATAAAAACAGAACCCTTTTATTATCTTAGATGGAAAATAATTTTGATAAAATACTTGAACTCCATTCTTGAGGAAAATATCCTTTCTACTTCAAAATTTTTTTCCTTTCTTAACATGTCTTACAATTTAAAACTAAAAGAAATTGATTAAAAATAAACATGAAAACTTGTAAAGGAAGATTCTTGGAAATAATGTTTTAAAAATCCATTCATGCCGTATAAGTTAAAAAAAACATTCTTCGTACTTTTGTCGGAAAAGTCAAAAAGTACCTCGTACGGAAAAACGACAAAAGATTCCTTTCATATTCTTTACTAAAAACTCACCTAAGGGTAAAATTGGATTTAAACAATTGCAAGTGGATGGAAACAATATTACATATTGAGGGAACATGGATGTGGATGATAAAATACACCCCAGTAAATACTTACGAATAAACAATCTCGGATAAAAATGAGATTGTGATATTTCCCTTACCTTAGGTCCGATTTGCTTTGTTCGTGTCCGAAGCTCCTGTATAATGGTTTAAATAATGTTATTGGCTTATTCCAGAATCATACATATTGATATGATATCATATATGGTCATATTATTAGCTTCTTGTTAGTAATATTTCATTGTTACTTGTTACTCGGGTCTTTATAACTTTTTGTTCTTATGCGTGTTTTGTTGAATAAATTATTATTCTTATCTTTAGGCTATAGATAATTCATTTCCAGAATGTTATTAGTGTAGTATATACCATATTAATTCATTCAATTCATTTATATAATCATTATGAAATGAAGATCATGTAGAACGAGTCGCATCACATCATGGAGACGGTATTCCGTACGTACGCACGAGTGATGATATCGTTCCTATGATCGTGGAATTGTATTGGAGTATATATATATTATTTCAGTATCAATATTACTTCATAATAATCATATATAGTTACTCATTACACCATTATACCCATCCTTGTAAAGTGATGGTGGAAAATAGATTACACCACGGCGTGGAGACGGTATTCCGTACGTACGCACGCGCGGTGATTTCATTTTTCCGTAGGATGGATAGAAGGTGAATTAGGGTTGTTTCATATTTATAATAACATATCAGTATGTAAGTAATACTTATGTTATTACTTTATCATGAAACAACTAAAGAAGAAGAAGTTGAAGAAGAAAGAAATTGAAAAGATCGGTAATGGATATTACCTCTTCTTTGGAACGCCTCTTTGAATCCTCCACTTAAGGAACTAAGATTGGTCTTTGGAGAAGACCAGGACCTCTAGGATTATTCTAGGGAAGTGGAGAGGAGAAAATGGCAGGGGTTGGCTGAGCTTGAGTGCTCAATTTGGTGTGAGGAGGAGGGGGAGGAGGTACCCTTTTATAAGGGAGGAGAGGGGCACCTTAGGAATTCTTAAAAATATTAATTTATAATAAATCTAACCCCACTTAAAAACCTCCAAAAATGACTCATATTCGAAGATTAGATGATATAGGGTTGTAATATCATCAACCAATCAAATTTAGACATGTTTGGATCTTATTTTAAACCTTATCATTTTGATTTATCCTTATTTAATCTATTTAAGTTTATTTGTGGTAATAAAATTCTAAATTTTAAATTATAACAAATAATTACTCATTTGTTGTGAATTTTCCATAATTGTTTACTTTATAACATTATAGACCATATAAATATAAATTTATAATTTTTAAATATTTTTGTGATTTTTAAACAATTTTATAATATGTTATTTTTGTAAAATAACAATAGTGTCAATTTTGACACTATTCATTTATTTGAATTTAAATAATATATATACAGAAGATATGTTCGAACTAAAAGCTTTAATATATTAATAAAAAGTCATATGTATCTATAAAATTAGTGTATCACATTAAATAGTTTATATATTATTTATTTTATTATTTTTAAAACCATTTATTTGGTTTATCTCTTAATAAAATAATTACTACATCATTTTGGTATAATTATTTAATATACTTATTTGTTGTATAAAAATTTAAAGTAAAATTCTATGATGAAGATAAATATATTAGCTTTCACAATAATACTTTTAATCGAATTTATCATCTTAAAATCACAATATTTAAATTGTTATATTTATTAAATTATGAAGGTGACAACTTTGGCATCATTTAAAATAAAATAATATAAGTGTCATAATCGCTTTTATAAGGCTCCAAATGGTCAAATATTCGACCATTGTATGCTTATGGTTTACATTTACATGGAAAATAAGTTTTGGTTAGGTATTTGTGCATTTTATGGTCACTATTAGTTTAAAAAATACAATATTCTTGATTTTTCACTGGATAAACAATTTCTGCATCACTATTGTGTCATAATTAATGATAATTATTTAATCCCTAAAAATTATAAATAAATTTATATGATGTAGATAATTTCATTAGATTTCTGGATACTATTCATGTTCGAAGTTTCATGAAGTTTATCACTAAATTAAAATTAATATACTTATTAGATTTAAGAGAGTGACATGTTGTCACTTTCTTTGGTTTTAATAATAATTAAGTTATTTTCATGGACAAATGTCCATTAAATGATTCTAATCCGACCCTTAGGTGATATGGGTCGACTTTTAGTCATCCAATAGGATTTTGACATTTGTTAGGGTAATTTTAAAATATTATATTTACCCATATTTACCCTTAATTACCCGATTTACCTTTAACTATGGTAAATAAAATTTACCGTTGATACTATTCATAATTCCCAAAAATAAAAAGTAGATTATTAACATAATTTGGACCCACTGATTCCAAATATGGAATCCATTTTTTTAAATTCAAAACACAGAAGTTTCAGAAATTAAATTAAAATTAATCCCGTTGTCGAATAAAAACGGGTTTTTGTTTAAAACATTGCAAAAGATTGAATTGTTTTAACCTACGAATTCAAGGTAAAATCAATGCTAATGGCATACATTATATTAAATGGTAAAAATATATTCTATTTATACTTTAAAACCATTCAATATTACAATTTAACCACATAAGATATTACGATGAAAAAAGTTGTTTTTAATTAAAATATAGCGTGTTTTTACTATTCATTAAAATATGAAAGTTATCGGAAAAATATCAAAACATTATCTAATGTAAATTTTTATATCCTGATTCAAAAGAAGAATATTATTTTGTCAAATTGAACATATAAACACGTCAAAAACCAGATTTAAAGTGGGTGCGCCATCCAAAGGCGGCAAAACTGCATTTTTTGAAAAATACTTATTTTACCCGAAAAAGTTATTTTGTTCTTATACCATGTTCTAGAAATGTGTAAGATGAATAATAATGTTATAAAATTCAAAATTTAGTTAATACTATTCATAACGGCTAGTTCATGACAATATTATAATAATATAACATTGTTTATTAAAACCCGCTATTGCGTACAACACACGCTATCGAGGAAGGTCGCGATTGTGTGTAATGCAAGCCAAGTCAGGGTTGCGTGTTGTGAAAGAATCCTTCATTGATTCGTATAACAGAATACAACCATATTTCATTTATACATTTAATATATATATATATATATATACTCAATGTTGTGTAGAATAACTATTATCAAAATTGTGTGTAACACGGTCCAAGAATAGGGTTGCGTATACTGCAAGCTAATACGGTGTTGCGTATAGCGCAAGGTAATCTTGGTGTAGAATAAAACATAAGACATTAATGAAATTAAAATAATATTTTTCATAAAATCTCGGGGTGTTACAATTTCTATTTCCCTGATGTGTAGGCAAATGCTTTGTAATTTTTAATCAACACACAACCTAGACCCTTTTTTGAAGAATCCAAAAATACCACAAAACAGTTCTCCACTTGTGGGTAATGTGAACACGAGCATATTGATAAGACTCCCTTTGAACTCCTCAAATATCTCTTCACATTTATCACTCCAATAAAACATGAATCTCTTCCAAGTTATCTTGGTACGACGGTTTGAAAACCGTGGGAAATTTCACAAAAATCAGAGAAAATATCATACTAACCTAAGAAATCTACGAATATTTGCAACTGAATTTTGCCTCATCCATCCCTCAATTACTTCTATCATAGAGGGATCCATAGATATTTCATTTCCTCTGATGATATTCCTCAATAATGATACCTAGTTCAACCAAAATTCACACTTTCTGTACATTTAATTGAGCAAATCCTTTTGCAAAGTCTCCAGTACAGTTATTAGATGCTACTCATGATCCTCTATTGTTTTGGTGTATATTAGAATATAATCTATAAAGACTACCCAAAAATTTTCAAGGTAATCTATAAGGACTCTATACATAATTTCCATGAATATTTATGGAGAATTAGTGAGTCTGAAAGGCATTACTATGAATTCATAGTGCTCTTTCCTTGTACAAAATGCAGTATTGGGGATATCATCATTTTTTACCCTTACATGGTAATATCCCAACTAATAATACACCTACGAAAAGTATTGCTCTCCACATTGTTGATAAAAAAAAGTAATCAATTAAAGGATGATGATACTTGTTCTTTATCGTGATTTTTTTATGCTCACGATAATCAATGAAAAATCGCATTTACCCATCCTTATTCTCGATGAAGAGGACTAGTACACCCCATGGTGAAGCACTTGTGCATATAACCATTTATCCAGATTATCCTATAGTTTTTTCTTCATGCCTTCAATCTCTACAAAATCCATTATATATGGATTCATATATATTGGAAACACCCCAGGTATAAGATCAATTAAGAATTCCACATCTCTCTAGGAGGAAGACCATGACATTCCGTGGGAAAAAATTCAGAGAATTCCCTCACAATAGGAATGTACTATAGGAAGGTTGATTCCATAGACTGAATAATCTGATGTTGACACATGTGTTCATAGGGAATTAATATCCATGCATAAGATGATAGTGCTAAAGAATATTAATCTTCCGCCCTTCACTTGTATAGAATTAGTGGTCTATTCACCATATAGAGTGTGATTTACCTCTCATGCAAATTTATGCAGGATCTATATAGATAAAGCCAATCTATGCCATGAATTTCATAAAGTTACACTAGAGGGAGTATGAAAAGGTTTTCTAGGACGTTTAATCCACAAATTATGATCGGGGAAGAGTTTTATTTATGGGATACAATGATTTTTCAATTTTCTGTACTCACCAACATCATTACATCCATGATTTGTGATTATGTTCAGATTGTTCTACTAAAATTTCAAGATATAAACTAATGAGTAGAACCACAATAAAAAATTGCATTCCCGAGAGTTGAATGAATAAATAATGTACATGTCACCATTTCATTCTAAGGTTTCACTTCAGTGGTAGTGATGGAAAAATATGACCCATACTGCTTTGGAGAATTCTAGTTGCCTCTGATAACTATTGGCTTAGGGAACTAGTTTGAAAAGTGAATTGGTTATTTGAAGTTGAGGTAATGAAAAAATAACTGAGAGTTGAATAGAGTGTTCCTCTACTATGTCGCAGTAGTAGGTTTTTCTTTTCAACAGGTAATGGCCATGTGCCCTTCTCTTCCACACCTAAAGAATCTCCTCATCCCCTTTAGGAAATTTATGGGGTGCTTCACTCTACACCATTAGCAAGTGGGGTACTGGATTTTCATAGCACTGTTGGATTTATCCATCAGACCTCCAGAATTGAAGTCCACCGTAATCTTCTTATACCCAAGACACCCCTAATATTCTCTGATCTCCATTTCAACTTTCAAGGAACATTAGAAATTGTATATATCTATCTATGTTACAGATCGCTAGGGCTTTTTGTAGGCTAGGTTTTCTTCCACCAAAGAAGAATTCAACCTTGCATTAGGGGGTAAGGACAAAGCCAATGGTGTCTCATGAAATACTAGTAAAGTTTTCCTTGTATGATATGATGTATTCAACATCATTTTTCTTGAAGGAAATAAAGTCCCTTTAAATCATAAGTCAGAGGATGCGAGGAATATATTTGTCAAAAAATAGATTCTGGATATCCTTCCACTCCAAAGCCATGATATCCTCCTCAGGATTCTTATTTTTGATCAAATTCCACAATTGAACAGCTTCACCCTCCATACAATAAGCTTCTCGAATTATTTTCTCTTGATCAGAACATTGAAGGATGGAAGAAAACCTTCTTAATGGAGTTGATTCATTGTTCGGTGATTGAGGGATCATATGATCTATTAAATTTTAGATTCATTTTTCTTATAAAGGTCTTGATTGCTAATTTTTCTTTCTTATGGGGGTTTAATGTTCCTCTTCACCCATGTTTCTAATCAAATCATGAGTTAACTGAGAGAGTATCATGATAGAGTTTGTGATTCCCACTCCCATTTCATTAGTCATATCGTTAGAACAATTATCGCTTTGATCTTCACATCGGTTTTTATCCTAATTCGCCAAATTATAGTCCATTAATAAGAATAAAAGGAATATTAGGGGTAACACATAAAGGGTAACCCAAAGAAAAAAACAAATGACTTATAAATTACTTTTAGTTCCTCAACTTATTAATTTATAGGTTCCAATATATATTATACATGATCTAATTCCATAATATATTCTTAGGGGGGATTTTCTTTAATTCCCTTAATAATGGTCCATACTAATATTGTGAATTTACCTAGTAATATATTCTGGTTGTTTTCTAATAAAGAGTGTAGTAATTCCCGTTGTCATGCATTGGTTCTAGTTCGAGTCTAGCTCAAAGCGGTGCTTTTGGGTTTTACCCTAAGATACATATGTGCCAAAGCCTCCTCTACGTAATCGTAACAATATAAGGATTTATTTTCATGATAAACCACATACTCAATACTCTCCAAAATTTAGTGATGTTTTTATTATTCTTAGTTTTATCCTTAAGTATTTTACTAGGGATTTGAATCCCTAATCCCAAAAATAACTAAACCTATCTTCTGATACCAAATATAATAATCCTACTCTTTATTACTCACTTAAAAATTATTTATTACATAAAATTCATAAATTTATACAATATACGAAGATTGATAGGTATAGTGTATTTGTGGATTAGGAACATTACAAAAATTATTTACAACATAGAACAAAACATTTTTATCGAAAACTTCTTTTCCATGACCACACTCATTCATTCGTACTTAGCCATGCATGGGATAAAATCAGGACATGCATTAGAAAAGGGTGATCTATAAAACCAGAAATGGATTAAAAAAGGCATAACATTAATAGTACAATAAAAGTTATTAAATAGTCATATCAATAGAGTATTAGAGATACATGAACATAAAGGCATGATACATCATGATTATCATGACATTGAAATGTCGAAACAATACTTAACATTGTATTTTCTTGATCCAAGGCTCATTATAGATGGATCATGACTAATACCTCAATGCGTATGAATTGTAATGAGTAAAACCTCATTAATATTGATAAATCATGATATGAATCTTTACGCAATACATTGGAGCGCTATCAGGGTGCACCCTTCTTAATCATTTAATTTCATGCATAAGGGTGCCACATGGATCATATAACATGGAATCATTCAACATCATCAGTTACTCTCGGATAGTGGAAAAAATGCATACATCAAACTCTATAATCAGTAATTAAATGGGCATAAATTTGATTACCTTTAATAGAGAAATGTGATTGGTATTCACTACAAAATGACTTTGGTTTTGTAAAATCGTGGTGCAATTTTTGCAACATAACGACGTGACATAAGATTTCATAAAAATGAATTATTATAGATAAAGGGGTATCTCATCATATTTAAATGAAATTTAAATTAATGGGGTAATATAGATACATGCCTGAACATAAGTAACAGCTTTAATATGTATATTATAAAAGAAGTTCTTGAATGTAAATGAGGGGAGGAAATCACTTACGGAATTTCGGCATTGTAACGGGTGTACTTGAGAGGCATTAATGAGAAAGAAATGGATCTCTATTAAATAAAACATAAGTAGGAATGTGTAGGGGAGGTGATAAGTCATGACCCAACATTTATAATTGAAAAAAATAAGTGTATAAAAACATAAATAAATTTGGACATAAATGAGAAAGGAAGAAATCCCTTACTTGGAAATGTGATCTGAAAGGCTTGGTAGAGGCTTGAGAGTGGCTTCATGATAGCTTGGTGGGCCTTAAGAGGATCATGGACAGAGGAGGTCATTGTTTGTTCGAGCTCCAAGTGAATTTAGTGAAGAGGACATGGGTTCTAGGGTGTGTTTATATATGAAATGATAGGGAATTCATTATTATTTAGGTTTTGGCCAGAACACATTAAACTAATCAAAAACAAAAACCATCACCTGTTTTTTTACCATGTTTATTTCCAAAGGGGAGTGGAATACCTTATTTTATAAGTACAATGAACTATCTTCTAAAACAATTAGGCTTTCTTATGTGGTCGTGAGTAACACTATCAAGGAAATCATTTTAAAATGAGAAAATATTTTCTAAGTATTGTAGGGTCCACTAAGGCTTTGTTAAATAAATCAAACAAACCTAAAATCACATTATTTTAATGGTAAAACAAATATTGGACGAAAACCCCATTTCTAGTATTTTATTACATCACTATTTGATCATTATGATGTCATAAACTAATTATAAATTTGAACAGAATTTAATTTTTACCCACAAATTCAGTTATCCCAGAAAATTATGAAAAATTAACTGTTAGATACTTTTGACATCCTGAATCCAATAATAATATTAATTTTATCTAATTATTTTTCCAAAAATGATAATTTTTAATTTTAAAATGAAATATGTCGTCTAATAAAAATTCATGGGTTTTAGCCAAAATAGTTTTCAAACCATAATTAAAATTCCATTTGTATTTATAAAATTAATAAGATCATTTTTATTAAATAAATATAAATTTATTAATAATATTTTTAAAAAATATTATTTAATTAAAAAATCCATTAATACATATAAATATATTTTATAATTAAATATTAACTAAAACATATTTTTTGTCCTTTAATGTTAGAATAATAAAATGAATATATATTCATTATTATATACAAAAATAAATCACATAATAATATTTCTATGGTCTTGTTACATAACCCCGTATAATACCCACATAATACTTAAGGGTAAGGATTGTCATGGTGAAAGACTCTTAGAGTGGATCAGATAACATCTCTCGGGTGGTAATCTCTATCATCTTCCACTTCTCCCATAGGCGATCTCATTCGAACATAAAATGTTGAATCTTGACATGGGATAGGTCAAGAGCGAATCCCAGTGATGCCACCTCCTTTTATAGCTCAAAACAATGTGCTTCGTATAAAGAAATTCTACTTAATAAGGCAATTTTTTCCTCTGTCTGAGTAAATTGTTTTTGTTAAAGCCCTATATTTATAATAATCAGTTGATCACTGTTCAATAGCTATATTTTTAATATTAATAATTCTTAATAGTATTTTTAAATCCAAAGTCATAAAACCAAATAAGTTCATATCTTATATAAATATAATAAGATATTTAATAAGGTAATGACAAATTTTAATTATTAAAATTTTGTTCCATTGAATATGGGAAACACTGCTTCTTGTTTTTATGTAAAAAAAATATTTTTTCAGTTTTTTGAAAATATAGTTGAAAGTGAAACATTAAATAATACAATAATAATAATTTCACTCATAAATATAATATCATGGATGTGAGAATTAATTAAAGGATTATATTATTTTTATCAAGTTTAAATATACATGAAATATTTTAAAATTCACATAACATATTTAAAATTCAATTCACATGTAGTCTTAATATAACATTGTCATCAAGTAGAAATTTCACAAAGTGAATGGAAATTGAGTTAAGAAAGTTTCTTAACTCAAGTATTATTTCTCACTTATATGTATTATATTCTAGAATAATAAAATTATACTAATTATTTACTTTCTTTAGATCCTTTTAAATTCTTGTTAATAATTTTATATCACCAATATTTAACAATTATTTAATTATTTAAGTTCATTTTGGACGTTTGGACCATATTCATTTCATAAGTTAAAAATGACATTGATAAGTTTACATTGGTCAAAGTGTTCAAAATTACCTCATATAAAAAATAATATTAATTTCGTAATTATAATTTTAATACATATATTTATTTTTTACATGAAGAAATTGAATTTGGTTATGAAATGTAAATTACATTATAATCATACAGATGGTATATCATACATACTCATGAGTAATGTTCCCATTTTTCAGATTTATCTATAGAATGAAGATAAGTATAATTTAAATTTATATAAGTATAATTATATAATAAATATAATATCTAATCTCTACATAAACTTCAATATATATTTCATGTTATGTGGTGATGAAAATGAGTCACTTCTCATCATGGTAGTGGTTGTCCACAAGTGCAAATCATAGATGTTATCATTTCTCTATGTATGGAAAGGTAAGATAATAAATGGTATATTATAATTTAATAATGATAATTATTAAATTTACATCACATATCAATATTAATCCAATAATTATATCCAATCATTAGATATGGTTATGGAAAAGGAATCACATCGGTTCGTGAAGTGGTAGTCCATCATACACACAAACAATGACTTCATTTCCCATTATTTATAAGTTGTGATGGATATAAGTTATTTTATACATATAATAACATCTACATGTATTGTAGAAATTTTTAATATTATTTTATCACTGTGTAAAATATTTTAATTAGTTAGAAGTAAAAAACTAAAACAAATAGGCAAAAAATACCTCTATTTCGAAAACCTTTGTTGATTAACACATTAAAACCACTAAGGTTGGTGTTATACACACACTAAGGGCTATATAATTTCATGAGGTATTTGATTAAATTGATGGTAAATTTTATGTGTGAACTAAATATTTTTCTGACATGTGAGGAAATTAGAATAAGTTATGTCTTTTTAATAGAGAAGGGACCGAAACTCATAAAATTTCTCAATTAAATTATTGTAAATTAAAATTCAATTCCAAATGGATTGAAAAATATTAATTAATAATATAATATTATTATGTGTGTAAATTAACTTATAAAATAAAATTAATATATGTTTTAACTATATTTATACCATTATTTTTTTGTTTTAAGCCTTATGTAGCCCCTTTAACTCTTAATATTACAACATTGTTTTTTATTCATTGATGGTTAATATAGTTAAAAAAATATATAAATGAACCATAAATGGATAATGGTTGAAATATTTAGACCATATCCTAACAAATTTATTAAATTTAATACTTTTAGGAATTTCAAATCATTTAATAAGTATTATTTATTTTAAAATGTCATTAATTACAATTTTGACATTATTCGTTTATTTGAATTATTACAAATTTAATACTATAAGATAACATCAAAAACAATATTTAATTAATTACTAACATAAATAAATTATCTATAAATTTATTATATAACATTAATTTTATCATATAATATTTATCGAAAAACATTTTATATAATTTATTTGATATTTCCATTGATTATATAATTATTATGTCTGTGTTCTCCATGAATTTAGGATAATTTTTTCATCAAAAAATTAAAATAAATTACAATAAAGAATATAAATATACTAGATACAAGAATATTATTTACATTAAAACATATATTTTTCATAATACCATATTAAAAATACTATAATAATTATAAAAAATGATTGTAATAGGTTTGACGTTCTGTTCAATAAAATATTATAAAGCTCATTATCTAATCCAAGAGACCATAAATGTAACATCCCAAGTAAATAAAGAATTACGAAATTTTCATATTTATTAATATTTTGGAATTAAATATTAATTTTACATTAAAGGGGTTTATATGTTTGATGGATTACCTGATACGTTTCTTTAAAATCTTACATTGCACACAAGGATATGTCATACTAAAATAAGAATAATATTATATTATTATTTTAAATATCATTTAACACCGAGATTTTATAATGGAGGTAATGAATATAACTAACTACAATATGATTATAAATGTTAGTTAAATGTTTTTACATTTATCCAATTAATGTTAGAGGCTTAGAATGTGAAATAATCTATTTTTAAGCATAAATACACTAATATACTTTAAAAGGTCGATTTACAACCCTTTAATAGAGAACCATATTTAAATCTAGTTTTGGTCACATTTATATGTTCTATTTGACAAAAAGAAATTTTTCATTAGAATTGGGACATCAAAAGTAACTTTGGGTAAATTTTTTGTATTTTCTGATAAAATTCTGTTTTAAATGAATAGTGAAAATACTGTATTTTAATTAAAAATGGTCTTTTAATATAATTTATTTTAATGGTTATATTATCATTTTAATTGGATTTAAAGGGTAATTATATTATATTTTTACTATTTCATCCAATTTTGGTCATTGGATGTAATTTTACTTCGAAATTGGACATAAACAAGTGTCAATCATTTGATAGTTATTATTTATTAAAAACATGTTTTTTGTTTTGACAACATTGATTAATTTTAAATTAATTAATGTAACTTCTTTGTATTGAAATTTTTAAATAGAAATCATTTTTTAATTTGGAATATAAAATATTGTTTGTCTGAATTTTTGTTATTTTTTTGAAAACGTCAATTTTTTATGAATAGTGAAAACTCTGAGTAGTAGTTAAAAAGCTGACTTTTTTATTTAAATAAAATATTAACACTTTTGTGAAGTGAATATCGAAAATATGATATATATTTTTATTATTAATAAGTAAAATTTGGTTCAATAAGAAGAAATTTTTTTTTGAATTATATCTTTTGACTTTTATTTACCACGGTTGAAGGTAAATATGGTAATTCAAGATAAAAACAACATTATAATAATATAAAATTACCTTAACACTGATCCTAAGCTTATTTTACTAGTAATTTAGGAACAGAAAAATCATTGGATGAGAATTTTGGCCTTTGAATGGCACTTGGGTAAGATAATGATATTAATAACTTTTGTTTAAAGTAAAAAATAAAAATCTCATAAACATATTTTTTTAAAACAATTTTAATGTGGGGTCATATAATTGATATATTTGACAATAAATATTCATTAAAATCTAAAAATATTTCCAAAATAATTTTATTTTTTTAAATTTTTATACATCAAATAAATTAAATTATTTATGACACAATAATGATGCAGTGCTTACCTCATTAATAAATGATTTAAATAAATAAGATTATAACGATTAAAATAATATACATAACCTATAAAATTCTTATTGGATTAATTTATTTAGGCCATGAGTCATCTTATATTTCACCTTAATAAGTTTTGGGCCTTTAGAACCCAAAAATCGTTATATAATAAAATAATATTTTCACACTTTCCTAAAGAGCCCCTCCTCCTCCTTATAAAAATTCCTCAACTCTAACCCAATACTCACACCACTAAAACTCATTGTCTCATCCAAAGTATTCCCAAATAATCTCTTAATATCTCTATATTCCTCTTATAAGACTTACTTTAGGCATTAGTCACTTCATGAAACCATTTTGGATCAATCCAAAGGGTGTCACCTGATTTAAAGGTAACGTATTCTCTTAAGTTCTTTTGTTTTATTTTACTTCCCCATCCACCTAAACTCTTTTTATTACTTTATTTTATAAAAACACAAGTATCCTAAATATAAAAGATTGTTTTTCTGATACGTATTCAAAACTACACTTACACACACCTCCATCTAATTGGTAAATAATATACTATTTCTACGGACAGCAAACTAACGCCTCACGAAATGATGATTGTTCAATATTCTCCTATAACCTCTTATGGTGACCATTATGATGAAACATAAATTAATTTAAAAAATATTATTATGATGTATTGATCAAAAAAATAAAATTTATTTCATTAAATAAAAGCACTAAATGTTATAGAAATTAAACATATTTTTTCTCACAAAATCAATAAAGTACATTCTTGAAGAAAGTTTATTTGAAGAGTAATGACTTTGTTGAAATTAAGCACTTAATTTTATAAGCATTAATTAGTACAATATTAATGATAGAATCATTTTATATTTTATAATTTAGTTAAAACTATTCATTACCTTCAATTTTAATGGATAGGATAAATGGTTGAACAATAAATGTATTTAATTTTTCATTTAAGCTCAGTGTTTCATATCATGTTTCATATCTTTTATACTATTGAACCTAGTCTATCTGTTTAAAAAAATAAGGAATTTACATTAACAATTTCTTTTCTCATTTGATGTAAAACTATATAAATGTAGTTTATTCTAACAACATAATAAAATCTATGTATATGAAATATATTGGTGTAAACATATCATAATAGTTTTAGAGTATTTAAAGAAGTTTCAACATGAAATAAAATAAAAAAGATCAGTTAAGAATGTTACATCATCTTCACAAAACCACATTATGTTAATACAAAAAACAATAGGAGGGTTTATTAATCAAAATAAGCTATCTTTTATTTTTTCAGGGGACTAAATAATTTCAATTTTTATGTCATGTTGGAAAAAATGTATTATGTATGTCTTAAGAGGATGAAATAAGAGGTTTTATTTTATAAGTGGGGGTGAGGATAAACTTAAAAATTTATAAAAGGAAAAAGAGTGAACACATTTTAAACCATACAAAAGGCTTCATAACAGATCATTATTGATTCTTGTTTGAGGTAAGATAAAAATATGGACATCAATACATTTTGTGAAGTTTTAAATGTAATTTTAAAAATTCTTATTTTAGTTTTTCCCTTGTTAAAACTATTTTAACCATAACTATGGTAATTTATGATTACTACTTTTAGTATTCAATTTATTAAAAATAATTCATCCTTTTCATATAGTATTATTTATTTTGATTCAAAATATTTAATCTATTTTCCAAATTCAATTTGAAAAAGTGGAAAATTATAATTTAAAATAAATCACATTGACACGATGAAAAAAAAATTCTATCGAGAAATTATTATTACCTATAAAAAGATGTTACATAAATATTCAATATGAAATTTAATCCAATGAAATAAATTTCATTAAAAATATATATAATTAATTTTATTTTACATTTAAATCCTTCAAAAAATAATATTTGTTTCTTAATTTATTTAAAATAAAATTAATTTTTAATAATGTTCAGTATTTTATACAATTCAACAATATTTAATCCTTGAATAAAAATTCAAAAATGTTCAATCAAAGTTAATTTTGGAAAGAAGAGTTAAAAATTGATGAATTTATTTTCAAATATATTTTCAAAATATTGGAAAAATAGTTTTATTATTCATTCTAAAAAATAACTAATTTTTTTTGAGGAAATATTATTTTTGATCATATATTGACTTTACTAAAAATTATGTTTTTTATCAACAAGATTTCATTAATATGAAAATAAAGTACTGTAATTTTAATATTTTTATATTCTTATTCATACATCCATGATTAATATCTATGTTATAACGATCATTTTTAGTAGTATCTCACGGTACATTAAAACTACGTGTTGTTTGTAATGAAAGCTGTCAAATAAAAAACATTATTTCAAAAAACCATTTCACAAAATCTTGTGGTGTTACATTATATGCCCATATCCCTAAAAATGAAACTCACCCTCAATATTAATAACTATTATACCAAAAAATGGGGATATTTACACATATTTATATCCTCATGTTCTCATATAACTTCATCAAATTGGAGGTTTGAACACAAAACTTTGACCAAGATAGTGATCTTATTTCATTTCACATTATATCTATAGTCTTTAATCTCCACTACATTCTCCTCGTATGGAAGTTTATTCTTTTGAAGTATAACCTCTATATTCTGTACATGTTGAGGATTCAGTATATACTTACCCAATAGTGATACATAGAACACATCGTGAACCTGGGAGAGTTTTTATAGTTGTTTTATTTGATAAGATACAGTCCCAATATAATTAATAATTTAAAAGGTACTAATATACCTATGGATAATTTTTTCCTTTATTACAAATATTATTTCCTTCTTATGAGGATAAATTCATAGATACATTTTATCCTCAATATCAGGTTCCAGATCATGTTAGTGATTTTAGGAATAACAATTTAGTTGAATTTATACTACACTTATATGATTCTCAATGGACCTAACCATCTCACACATTTAATTAGCTCAATTTTGTCGATATAGTTCTCTATTAGAAAAATCATGAGTGTATGTTAGAGTTCTGCACTTATATTCGAGGGTTGGATTTATAAAGATATATCTCAATGATCGAGTGAAATATATTATTATTTGAAAATACATCCATATATAGGTATATATCCCAACAACATTTGAAATCAATATAATAAGATCCCAATATATGTGTGAGGATTATACACATTTTTTAAAATCAAATCTATATACAGACCATTTTGCATACTTTTCTAGAACATCAAGGTAAACCACATTTCCAGATAAGACATAATAGAATGTGGTACTCCATGAAACCTTTCCTCATCCTTAATTTAAATCATTGATATATTTTCTAAAGTGAAATATTATTTTATTGCGATAATTTGTGTATTCCTTGTAATGTGATCAACTATAAACAATTTAACATTATTTTATTTTCATGTTTTGGATTGTAGTGTATGATTAAAAAATACATTGTGATCATTTCCAATTTCAATTTTTTTATGGGTAGTGGTTGTAACATCCCCATAATAATTTTCACCCATTGTTACCTTTAAAACATTCCAAGAACCTGGATACATATTCTATAATTTCTATCATCATGTAGTCCCACCAGAAATAGTCATTCAGTATCTATACATCTTCTTACATTCAATAAAAATAAATAATTATAAACTATATTCCTCATCTAATTAATCCTTATTTAAAAAATGAATGGATAAAACACATACACGGTTCCACAACATTATCATTCCATCATAATCATGTTTAAAATCATGAAATTTTCTAACCATCTACCATATCTATGCATATTACTTTTATTCAACTTTAATATTTACATGGATAGATTATTAAACATTCCTTTAAGGTATATAATATGTCTCCCCATCATTCATGATTTCTAGATCGATCTTTTAAAATATAAAAATATTTTATTGTTTATATCCTCAACATGGATATTTTAAATTGATCATTTTGACTTAAATCATTGACAAACATGTTCCCCTTCCTCGTTTGGTAATGCATTAATCAATCAAAATATTTAATTACCTCTAAAAATATTTGTTTCGCATGTTCATGTCATTTTATATTAATATATAATTTATAAATTTTTAACATTGTATATATCTCAATTTTACCTATAATTATAATGCCTCAATATTATTAATTAAAAAATTACCACAGCTAAATTCAAATTAGTATTTGGTTAATGTTTCCCTTTCACCATCAAATTTTTTATGTATAAACTATAACCATGTCATTATACATAATATCACATCAAAAACCATTCTATGATTCACCACTATAGATTAAAAACACATATCAAAAATAAGGTAATGTAAGAATCGACATAATGACTAATATTCTCTTGAGTTCCTTAAAAATTCCCTCACTTTCATCTATCCAGAGGAACATGGATCCCATCATAGTTAACATAGAGAGTTGATTAGATAGTAATGAGAATATTTTAATAAAGCATTACTCATTTCCAGGAAAACCAAGAAAAAATTAGATTTTAAGCATCGTTGTTAGTATAGGACAATGTTTAATAGCAAGAATCATTAATGGATCCATTGATATAACCTTTCATGACATTATATGACTGAAAAATAAAACCTTTTATACCCAAAATTCATGCTTGTCGGATTTTTAATATAGTTTCATATTCCTTAGGTACATTAGCAAAATTATCAACATATTGTTATAATCTTCCATTCTCATTGAATATATAAGAATATTTTCAATAAATAATACCAAAAATTGATTGAGGTAATCTATTATGACATTATTCATTAAATTATGAATATAGGGTGGAATTGTTAAGAACAAATAGAATCGTTATTTATTCATAGAGGCCATACCTTTAATGTAATGTTTTATTTGTTATACCCTCCATAAAACCCATTAATTGATGATAAATACAATAAAGGTAAATCATGGAAAATTATTTATCTTCATGTAGTTGATCAAAAAGTCATAAATACCGAGTAGATGATAAATATTCTAGATTATAATGTTGTTCATCTCCTGATAACCAATGAAGATTCACATCAATATTTCATTATTTTTAACAAATATAATTGAAGCACTCTAAGGTGACACACTTTTTATGAATGAGTCCCCTATAAATATTGTCTGGGATTTCTATATTCAATTAATGCAACTCAATCGGGTCTATTTTATATGGAGTTATTTAAATTGGTATCACTCTATGTTTCAGTTCTATTTAGAAATCAATATTAAATTTTATTTTAGGAATTATAATATATACATAAAAATACATAAAAACTCTGATAAAATATGAATATCATTGATGTTGTGTTTCTTTCCAACCACTTGAGATATACACCCCACTTTAATTGGAATAGAGACTCGTATTGTGGATGTAGTTTCCATTAGAAGTTCATATTTAACATTTCAATAATATAAAATCATATAATAGTTTATAATATCAAACTTGACTTCCCTTACTCATAAATTGATATGGAATTTTTGTATTTAAATCTAATTGATGACTAAAATTACAAAAAAATTAACTAAAGTTAGAATAACAATATTTTAATAAAGAATATACAAATACAGTTAAAATATATTAGAATCATAGAATTGAGATGCAATCGACATATCATTACTTGATTTAATTTCTAATTTAACATCTAATCCTTTGGGTAAATTTTTATACCCTTAAAAATTCATCTTAATTAGTGGAGTGGGAAAATATATAGTTCTATAAAGAATTATAATTTGTAGAGTTTATGTCATGTGTACCATTCACCACATCATTGTCACTCACCTCACTTGAAAAATCAATCTTGTGATATTTCCTTTTTCTTTATGACTTCTGATGATTTTTATGTCGATCTTCTTCATTAACCATTGTATTTAGCCACTAGTTAGCCTATGTCCTGAACTCCATTCACTTAAAACACAATAATTTGGCTGGTACATTCTATAGATATTTCTCACTATTTACATCATTTGTTAACTTCATCCCATCACATAGAAATTCAATTTCTCAATAACCTTCCTTCTGACACCTAAAACATTTTCCAATCCCCTTAAAATAATTTCCTCTATGTTTCCTTCAATATAATGAACATGATGTAAATTTCATATTATTTTCTCTATAGTTTCTATACTTTATATTAACTTCCATCCTTGATTTTTTTCCAGAACCCAGAGATTTGTGGGTAATAACAATCTCTATTTATACAATGACAACAGAGCGACCAATTTATTTATATCTACTACAGTTTATTTTGTCCAACACCAAACTGATACATGGTGTTATTCAATTGAGGAATTAATATACCTTTTTTTGTTGTATGATAACACCATAAGTGTACCATGTATATCTGGTAAAATTGACCTCATAGTAAACAACTGATTCATCATCCATCTTCTTTAACTGAAGGAATTAATTCACCATTTTCATTAGATTAACATAATGAAATTTCTTATTAAATATTAATTAATTAAAATCATCCGATTCCATAGAGTCAATTTCATCTTGTTAAATATTATTATAGTTAAGATTCAGTAATTGTTTTACTTTCCAATCCAAATAATAGATACAAAAAATTAAATTTTCATTCATTGAACACTATATAATAAGAAAATGTTTTTTGTTGTATAGATACATTTTTTTGAAACTATTATATTAATATATGAACTAAAACTATGTGAACATTTCCTCATGAGGACCCAAAAATAAAATGGTTCCTGTTTTCCCGTTTGGATATTCATATTGATTCATATATTAAGAATATTTTTTCAAAAATTATATTGTTATTTTTCATTCTAGTTCCCATAACATGTGGTTTTTTAGGAGGAAAATAATTTCATTTTATATCACACTCAATAATAACATGGTTCCATCATGTTCAATCAATTTATTAAAACAAAAATGACCACTTTAAGAAACAATGATCGTATGGGGACCTCTAAATAAAGATAAATCAATAATATTATTTCTAAATCACAAAACAACAGATTCATTCAATCAAAATATAATAATAACATATCCCATTCAAGGTCATTGTTTTAATCCATTATGGTTTTTGATAAAGAGTTAGTGTATTTGAAAACTTATCTCTATGTAGTGTCAAACCAGTTGTAGTAAGTCACATTTTCCTGCACCTAATGAATATTGAGTCCAGCACATATACCCTATTCATACTTCTTACCTCTAGGAAAAATTATTCCAAGGACACACCCACATTCCTAATATATATATGGATGTTTTTCAAGGAAATCACACTCTTTTATTTACCATAACTTATGAAATTCTCTTATATATTGTAATATCCCTAGATATATCACTAAACCTTTCTCGTCTTAATTTATAAAGGTTTACATACATACTATTATGATACAAATTATTAAAAACATACACCTTTCATAAATAGATATGACATATCTTTTTATAAATATTTGTTAAAATACATATTGATCCAGGAAAAAATCATTTAGGACTAGTGCCTTTGTAAAATATATACACACAAACATCTAGTTCAAATACATTATATATCATCTCACACTTATTTATTCGTAACTAGTAAACTTATAAAAATAGTATAAATAATATATATCTTCATAACTCGGAGAAAGGAAACATAATAGAGGGTATGATAAGATGCTAAGTTTGGGTAAAAAGAAGACATGACAATGATTACAAAAATATAACATGATAATAAGAGTTTGAGAACATGAACATAAAATTTTAGTCCCACACACTATATACCGTAAATCAAAATATTGTTTATAGAATTAATATTGGTAGTTTATAAGACATAAATCATAAAGTAATCGAGGAATATACGCCATGAGAGTATAAATTTAGAATATAACATAGATTTGTTTCATAATCGTATACATATAGCATAATCTCATTTCTAGTAAATAATTACCATCAAATCATTCATAGTGTAATGGGTTCACTCTCCAAATACGGTCATAGTAGATAAAGTCCCTTATAGAACTAGTTTCACACCCCATTCAAGTCATTTGTTTCTCATGAGATAACAATACTTAACCAGTTCATCAAAGAGATATATCTGCCCCAACCAACACATAATGAAAATCAAAAAACATCATGTCAAAAGATAAAAAATTATCATATGAGAAACCAAGAAAAAAAATGGAGTTCATAAATATTTAAATATTTCATCATATCATAACTAGTGGAAAATAAATGGGTTTCATAAACATTTCATCATAAAATAACCAATGGAAATGGATGAGGTTTCATAAACATATTTTCCTTTTTAATATACACCATATTGATAAATAATAAGAATCATATACTAGGACTCTATCCCCCATTAAATCTTATGTAGAATCAATGGATTTAATCAAAAGTGGAAAATGATTTTGAATTATCACGTAGAGAATTTCATGATGAAAATATCATCTAAAATTTTAAATCACATATTTAAAATCTAAAATTTTTACAATTATTATAGAAAACATTTTTGTTGAATATAACCATTGAAACATTTAATATAATCATAAATTGATTTATTGGACATGATTGTATAAAATTTTATTCATACCTTAAACAATAATATATTTCTTTCTTTCAAATTTTTGGTAAAAAGTCAAAAAGTACCCCATTCAGAAAAAAAAGAAGCATCAATTTAAAAAATTATGTCAAAATTATAAATGGTTAAAAATAACTTTTTTCATTTAATTATTATTACTAAAAAGTTTCATTAATTCATTTTTTTAAAATATTGACATTTAAGAAAAATATTTTTGATCAAAAATAGAAATAAAGATAGTTTTCCTTAAAATATTATTTTAGAATCATGAGTACATTAATAGAGAAAAATTAAAGGAAAAAAATTAAATTAAATGGCCATATGAAATCAAATACCATTATTTTCTTGATATATGGATCCTAATATTTAATCATCATAATCATAATCAGAAAAATTCTTAATGAATAATGATATTGTAGCATAAAACCATTACAACATAGGAGTCTTTTGAATCATATTTCCTGTGAAATAAGAAATATTTATTAATATTAAAATATTAAAATTATAAATAAATTAATGACATAAAATTTTGAAAGGGCTTATATATACCCATAATAAAAGAAAATATGTTTATAACATAACATATGTCCCAAAGAAGACAATTTGAGACGAATTCCCCTTATTATAAATCTATACATTCTTCATACACATTTGGACCTCTTATATATTAAATATTGGTTTATTTTTAATCTATTATAGGAAAATAATTATATATATCCTACTATATAGGATTTATTTTTGAACTTTTGTTGATTTTTTCAAAAAAAACATCATTATTAATGTCATTCATCGGGTAATAACTGGTTTGTTTTTTATGTATTTCTTGAATGGGTATTTTTTGTTCGTTTACTTTAATTATAACAACATAATTTTAAGAATTTTAACAATGATATTAATAATATATACATTAATTAGATATTTATTTATAGGAGATGATTAAATTTATAGATAAAAATTAATTACATCATTCATGGAGATGGTACATCGTATATAGATAGCTATATTATTTTCATTTTCTTAACAGAAGAAATTGGAATGAAGCTAAATAATATTTCACCGTTACATATAAATTTTTATGACATATATATGTCATATATTTTCAATAAATTTATCCTTATTACCTTTCATGTAAAGAATATGTGAAAAAATAATCACGCCGCTTCATGTGGTGGTAGTCTTCAATACACATAAGCGACATTATCATATTCCCATAAAATGTAATGTAGGAAAGTATTTTTTATATTTTATATACCTAATTTTATGAATTTTATTATTATATTATATATAACATAAATCCATAATTATATCATCTCGTGAGCATCCATTATCGAAAATGAATTACATCAGTTTGTGAGCCAGTAGCCCATTAGACACACGATTGATGTTTTCATTTCCCATTACATAGAGAAGGAGAGAGATTTAGTTTATGGCATTGACATGAAAAAAATTAGTGTATGGGAGATATATATATATATATTTATATGTTATTATATAATAATATTTTAGGAGGATTTGAAGGAAATTTAAGAATAAGTAAATCTATAATTCTCAGTTATGAACAATGTCTCTTATTCGAACAACCTCCATTGGTTGAAACTAAATTCCCCCATAGAGTGGATTTCTAAAAAAACTAATTCCTTTAGGTTGTACTGATTGAATTATGTAATTTGTGTTGTCTGGTATTTTACCAACCGTATTATTTTGGATATGTCAATAGGATAGGAGATGAGATTTTCTTTTATAAGTGGGGGAGATGACAGACTAGGATTTTTTTTAAATGTGTATCCATGTTTTAAACATTACACAAATCTCTAAAAGGTATCACTATCCTATCTTATATGATAATATGTCTGTATATGGACATAAAATTGGATTTTTTTCATGTTTAAATGGAATTTTTTTCCTATATTGTTTGAGTATAACCCCCTAATTAACATGTTATAACCCTAAACACGGTAACTAATATTTATAGTCTTTCCAATTAATATTGAAAATATTTATGTTTACCATATTATATTATATTAATTTTTAGGATTTAAAATATGTTATTTTTTTCTTTTTATTTTCAAATAATTGGAAAATTTAAAATTCAAATAAACATATATAGGCAATGAAAATGATGTTTTCCAAATAAATAATCATCATAGGTATAATATGTTTTAATATCAAAATTAAAAATCAAATTTTTTTTATAAACAAAATTAGATTAATGAATCTATAATAGAACTAATATTATTTTTAAAACCATATTAATATATAATTTACCTTCAAAATGATTTAAAAAAGGATTGTTTTTTGTATAACTTAATATTTTTTTACTATTCATCGAAAAAATATTCAAAGAATAAAATTATAAAAAACTCACCCAAAGATTATTTTTACAGGTAGATTTCGAAAATGAAGATCATTTTTCAAATAAAATTTTTAATTGTTGAAAATTTTAATTTAATTATTCTTCCACAAAAAATAAATAATATCATTTGTTTGAAAATATAGTTTTTCAAAACATTAAATGAAATTTTAAAAAATTTCAGATTTTAATCAATATGATTTATTTATATAAAATATTTTCACTTAATTTTTTAAATATGGTAATTCTTATTAAAAACATCCACAACTAAGGAATTTGTTATAATGGTCATGTTTAATTGTATCTCACGGTTCCTTAAAACTCGGTGTTTCTGGAATTTCATTCTACTGTGGAAATTTCATTCATATGAAAAAATATTTAATAAAGTCTCAGTGTGTTACAGTTTTGGATATTACTAACATTCATCTATAGTTTTCATATATTATATCAATATTGGGATTCTCAAATAAGTTGGAGTCCCAACTATCATCGTCCTTATCCAGTGTTCTACTAATAATGAGTTATTGTATATTCACCCCTAAGTCATTATATATGTTTTTAGTGTTTGTGAAAAAAATACATGTATAGTAGAAGAATATAATTTATGTGAGTCAAACTCATCCCCATCATTTGACTCTAATATTTAATAAATCAAAGCTAGAAATTTTTTATTAAAACCCCTAAAAGAAAGGAATTTTTTAATCTCTGATAGTCTATGGGAAATGGTTAGTTCATATTATTATTACCCATATTGATTTTTGGGGTTGGTATCCTTCTAAAATTCAAATAATATAGATATGTCATAGTTGGTTAGACCAGTGGTGTGTCTTAATCATCATATATTTTCACCCATATATAGAAAAACATGAAAGAGATTATATCATCATATGGTAGTAGGTTTAAACCTATAAGAGGAACAAAAATTTATATTCTTAGGATGATTCATATATATTTTTTATTGGATTAGAGTAGTTACTATATGAGGTAATTACCAATGTTAAAATGTTCGTGTCTACTGTATTTTTCCAATATGGATTGGATATTCAAAACCGAGTGGGAATCCACTACATGGTGTTTTCCCCAGGTGAATAATTATTAAAAAAAGATATATAATTATGAGATCATTGGATAAACTAAAAAATATTTGTTAAAAAATCACACGGAAGATCAACAAATAAATATGAATCTTAATAATCTTTATTATTATGGTTTTTTATTTACTCAATCGAATATAGGGAATATGATCTTCTATGCGTAAATATAGTGACTACCCAAATGGGTACTATTTTTTAAACCTCCATATATGATATATAGAAAATTGTATTAATAATATGCACCTAATCTTTAGAGTTTAACTCAACCAAACTCATCTACCCATATGAATTGTAATGGGGTGATCATGGTAATTATGATGTGTCTATATCATCTTATAAATAATATATATTAGTGATAAAAAAATTTATATGAGTACTAAATAAGGTTTATAATATAATTAATTAAATCTTTAGGCTATAAATTATAGGGTTGTTCCATACATGAGATGCTTGATTCTATTAAAATAATTTTGAACTTAGCATTCATATAAAACAATCCAACCATAAATCGGTCCATAACATATAAATTCTAGACATATAATTGAATATGAATTTTTTGGGTATGTAGTCAAATGCCCATGGGATTATAATATGCACAATCAATAAAATATCAACTCATTTATCAAAGGAGGCCTATAAGTTCTTCTATAATAAATTGTTCTTCTATGTGATCCTTTTTGGACTATGACTTCAGGTATGTAGTGTTTATATAATAGTGGAAATTTTCTCTACATTCCTAGTGGATAAATAAATATACATTTATTCGATTTGGGTTCTAATTTTATTAGTTTTTTGAAATAATATTTTTTCCTTGTACTCTCCAATTACTCCCCCTTTTAATGAAATTAAGAATGTTTCACCTATTAAATCTATTTGACCTTTTGTGTTAGACACCTTTTCCTTTCAGGATGTAGAGCGTTCGTCACTAAATCATGGTAGTTCTGAGACAAATCACTAAAAAATTCATGAAATATCCATCTAATTGATTTTATTTCATATTGGGATAGATAAATCATTGTGTCCCCATGAATCACAATTTTGAAAAGTTCATGCATTGTTATTTTATTATATAGCTATCATAGGATTTGTATCATAGTTTTTATAACGGATAAAATTCTAGAATAAATTGGTATGGAATGTAATCCTTTCTATTTACATTAAAATATTTCTATTTAACCATTATAACATCATATAATTAAATAAAAATGGCTTATCCTTATTTATTTCTGACACATTGTTAATGATGATACTATTTTTAAAGTCACAATTTAATATAAAATTGAATAGAGAGAGATTGCAAATTGTTTTCACTATTTCTCTATCACCAAATATTAGTAGAAAATAACAACTTATTCTCTATAATATATTCTAAAACAAGGATATCTGTATTTATATTTTTTTCTTGAGCTCTTAGATATTTTTTATTTTCCTTCACATATCGATAGATTATCTACTATAAAACCATAATTTAAATTGGACCCCCTAACAATAAAGGATCTACATCATCAAGAGACTATTATAATAGGAATCAGTATAGGGTGGATTTCCACTGGGTGAGTTGGGTGGATGTCATAAATTTATCTCATTTGTCTCTATGATGTAAACAATAAACTATTTGTTGGTATATTCTTATGTATATTATGATGATGCTAAATATATTGGATTTTCACTCAATTATTTCAAGGTATAAATTGAAAAATTATGTGTGTCCTTTATCTTTAGTTTGGTAAAGTTTTCTAAACTAATATCCCTCCTCTTATAGTTTGACTATTCTATCGGTCTCTTGATCTATCACTTAATAGAATATGAATTTTGGAAAATTTACACCAGTATATAAAATAATTCATCGATATGTGTATGGGAATAAATCACCATTGTTTTTTGATATGATTTAAAAAATTGGTTGGATATACATAGGGTGTTTTTATTTTCCTCCATAATATTGATAAATTAATGAACTCGCCATACATGTCCCCCAATATTGGGATCCTTGTATTTTTTATACAGCCTATAAGTTGATTGAAATGTTTCCATGTAGTATGTGGGGAGTATTAATATGTGGGTGTTAACTACTGAATATATTTTTAATGTGGTCTCCTAAAATATAGGATAAATATTTTGAGTCCCAAGAATTATAATAAATGACTATAACAATATTTTACACTTATAATTTTAAGAAAATTAAGATAACCCAATATGCTACATCCCATTAACATCCAAATACACTACCAGAGTGTAGTTCAAAAAAATAATATAAATTTATGTAAAATAATCTAAATTTATAAATTGGATATATAAAATTTATCTTTTAATTTTATGGATAGGTGTTGTATTTTAAATGTTTTTTAAAATTACCGAAATATGTAATTGGTATTTACTTAATCCTTCAAAGTATCATGTCAATTGGATTAAATATTTACATTTCTATTCTACACGAATAATGAATCAATTTATTGGTGTGTGATGATGAAAACCATAGATTGTGACCTCCCCTAGGAGACTAATCCCATATAAGGCTGTGTGGAAGGAAAATGGGTATTTCCTTTAACAAAGTTCCAAGTATGTCTTATGTACATGGTGATATGGGTTTTACTAACCATGTAATGTGTCATATATATAATTGGACACTGACTACCAATAGTTATTTATAAAATATGAAGAGTTTTGAAGGATATAGAACCCATTATTTTCGAAAAATATGGAAACAAACGTGTTTTTTAAGAAACATTAAAATACATTAACAACGAAATAGAAAGCATATAATATATTTATGAGAGTTTATCACACCTCAACCATTAATTTACTTATAAAATTATAAATTTTATTTTTTTCCTATTTTCCTTGGATTTTTAGGACTGCTTAATTAATGTTTTAACAATAGAATAATATTTTTATTGACACACTTTCTGCACATCTTTACAAAAAACCATGAAGTATTTGGGAATTTATGTTTATATTTTTAATAAATTAATTTTCACATGGTTGTTGAATGGTTTTTTAAAAAATGTGGAAAAACTATGAATTTTGATTTTATCAGTCTATCATCCTAGGTAAATAAAGAACATGAAATATTTCATACTTATTAATATTTGTGAATTTAATATTAGTTCTACTTTATAGGGTATTCTATGTTCGATGGATTACCTGATATGCAACAACGGGTTTCTTTGAAATCTTACATTGCACACTAATAATAAAATATTATTATTTTAAATGGTAGTTAACGCCTAGTCGTCGTATTGGATGGAATGAATAGAACTAACTGAAATATTATTATACATGTTTGTTGAATATTTTTACATTCATCCAATAAAATATAGAGGCTTAAAATAAGTAAATAATTCTATTTGAAGCATAAATACTCAAATATTCACTAAAATGTAGATTTACTGCCTTTTAAAGGAAACCCCTATTAAAAATATTTTTTTCACTTTTATATGTTCCTTTTGACCAAATAAAATACATATTTAAATTTTGGACATCAAAATTCACAATGGGTAAATTTTTGGTACTTTTCTGGTAATGTTATTTTTTTAATGATTAGTGAAAATACTGTATTTAGATTCAAAAGTGCCTTTTAATATAATTTATTTATATGGTTATATTATATTTTTTATTAGATTTAAAGTTTAATTAGAATATATTTTTACTATTTAATATAATTTTGGTCATTTAAAGTAATTTAATTTTTAAATTGGACATATAAAAGTGTAAATATTTTGATAATTATTGTTTGTTAAAAACACTCTATTTGTTTTAACAATGGGAATTAATATTAAATTAATTTCTTCCACTTCTGTATTCTGAATTTAGAGAAATGGATTCCATATTTGGAATCATTAGGTCCAAAATTTTTAAATAGGTAACTTTTAATTTTATACATTTTAAATATTTATTTCAGTAATTATTTTATTTTCCATGATTAAAGGTTAAATATATTAAATTAGGGTAAAATTTATTATTATTATAATAATAAATTTCCCTAATATGTATCCTAATCCTATTTGTTGATATATATCCAACCATGGGCATTATTGGGTTGAATTTTGCACCCCATGGAGCCACATGGAAATAAAAATGACACTTTCTAATAATTAATTTAAAGTAAAGGCCAAAATGACATAAACAAATATCTTTTAGTAAATAATATTTTACATGGGGTTATATATGTTATAATTTTGACTATAAATATTATTTGGAAATCTAGAAATATTTCCCATATCATGGTATTTTTTATAATTTTTGGATATCAAATACATTAAATTATTTTTGAAACAACAATGATACAATATTTACCTCATTAATAAATGATTTAAATAAATAAGATAATAAATATTAAAAAAATAAACAAAACCAGTCCAATTATTATTGGATTATTTTATTTTGATCATTACTCATATTAACATTGTTCTTAATAATTAGTTGACCTTTTGAAACTGAATATGGGTTTAAAATAAAATAATTGGTTCAAACTTTTCTAAAGATCCCCTCCCCTCCCTTATAAAAGGCCCTCACATATAACTCATTACTCACACTTCTCAAGCCTTTAACTAGTACAATCTCTACTCAAATAATCTCCCATGATCCATATCTTCATCCTAAAAGAATTAACATAGGCAAAAATCACTTCAAGAAACCCTTTTTGTTCAAACCAAAGGTAGTTACCCGATTTAAAGGTAACGTCTTCTCTTAAGTTCTTTTGTTTTATTTTACTTCTCAGAACCCCTAAAATGTTTGTATTCATTTATTTAATAACAAAAACAGTATCCTAAATATACTAGGACTTTTTTATGGGAATGATTCGAACTACACTTACCCAAACCTCCATCTAATGGGTAATGAACAAAATGTTTCTGAGGGTGGAAAACTAACGCCTCACAAAATGATGATTGTTCAATTATCTCCTACCGCCTCTCATGGTGGAAATTATGAAGGAACTCTATTTATATATGGTATATATTATATTTATTTTTTTTATGTTTTTTATTTTTTATTTATATCATACCTTTATGGTTTCCATAATGGGTAAACACGATAATTTCATTTTAGGAAGTGTAGACTACCACCCCTTCAAAGTGATATGACTCATTAATGCCTTTTCTGAGATGTATAAAGGATGGATTTAATGATATTATATATTATATTATACTTTAATTATTATATACCTATTTATCATTAATTTTTCATTCTATTAAATATTAAATATAAATGAAAGTAGCGCTCATGCGTACGTACGACTTACCATCTCCATGAACTGTGCATTTCATTTCATGTCACCAAATTATATGTAATAATATAAATAGCTGTATATAATGGTTATATATGATATATATGATATCTAACTTATTAATATAATTCTTGAGATAATGGAGTATTGACCGCATGGAGAAATTGTAATTATAACAACTTCATTTTTAACTCAAATTCTAAACAACGACAAAATGTCTAATATGAACATAAATAATTAACTAACTGTTATTGAAAGGTAATAAGTGATATAAAATTAATAATAATCATTTATATGGCTATTAATAAAGTAGAAATTAAATTATTTTTAATATTAAAGAAGAACAAGAAATATACAAGTCAAGATGGACACGATGTAAGGGTTTTGTTTTCTTGCTTTTAATTTCATGAGATTTCCATTGTTCACCACTTATTTATTGCATGTGGTATATTGTGTACTTATATTTAATATATATTATCATTATTTTATTTATATTCATGGTATTCTATAATTAATTTGGTTGTTATTAACTTTTCTCATATGACTAGATTGATTTCAATGTGGTAAGGGTTTTTCATCTCACTTTTTACACCCGTGAGATTCATGATATATTCGCCACTATTTCCTTTCGTTTGGTAGATTTAATTACCATGATTGTATTCTTCGTGTAATATAATTTAATTTATGGGTATTTAAATTTTCAATGTGTGATATTTCTTTCATGGGGTCTATGTTTAATAAGTTACCAAATCGGTAAGTGAACCGTTCACCCTCCGCTTTCTAAAAGACTTCTTTTTGTTATGTCATTTAATTTACATCTTTTTATGTTGGTATATATTCTACTATATCCTTATTGATGTAAATTTATGTCCAAGTGATGAGATATCCTTTTCTCTCTCATCAACATATTTTCTAAATTTTAGAGTGACGTCTTTAGGCTGTCGAATTTCTGTAAGAAAACCTCTTAACCCAATTTCAATTTTTGTGTTAAACGTCTACTTCTTGATTATTTCATGCTATGAATATGTGTGAATAAACTATGATTGTTTTACTCTTAATATACACTTATATCTATTGTATTTATATTTTTCACACATAATTTTTTAATTGATTTATCTTTAATCTAAGGATACTGTCTTTATAAGGGATTTCATCTCAGTTTACATTTCCATTGAGACTTCATTGTTGATATGCACCAATTCACCCTTATTTGGTGTATATAATATCCTTTGGAATATTTTATCATGAATACCTTTATTCTCATGATGTTATTAAGTTCTGATTAAATGTTATTCCTCAATTATTTAAATTCTATGATATCTCATTTTGTTAAAAACTCATTACCTAAAATATCATTTTAATTATTTTAATATTTTATGCTTCTAAATAATTCACATTAATGTACATGTTTTAAAAATTGTTTAAGGGATTTGTTCATATGGACATGAATGTTTTGAAATTTAAATTTCATTCAAAGTATTCAATGTGCTATTGGACACATTGATTCAATAATATTTTTATTTAATATTTTAATTGGTTTTGAAAATGGTTGGATGAATGTTTTGATATTGTCAATATTTTGAAATGATATATTGTGATTTAAATATTGAAATGTAATATTTTATTTATGTTTATTTTATTTGTTATAAATATGTTATGTATATTGTGCATTTTTAACGTATATGTGTGGTTCTGTGTTAACTCTAGGAGGTGAGCCCGAGAGAGCTCTCTAATGCATTGGGTAACACGACGGAGTTAAAAGTGAATTTTTCTCCTAAGAGATTTTGGAAATATACTATGATGGGTATTCAAAATGTGACTCCCAATGTAGTTGTGATAGCTACAATGTAAATTTAATATGGATTCTACAATTTACCATTATGATTTATGATTTCTGTGTGTTATTCATAAATCTTATGATTTCATGAGGTATGTTATGATTGAAAGTATGGTTTCATAGTTTTGTATTTATTTATGGTCCACTGTTTTCATTCCTTATTTTATATCCCCTAATGAGATTTTTATGATCATCCCATGTTTTTTAAATGTTTTCCATTGGACATAAAGTTGAATAAATTCAAGGATGGGATCAAGGAAAAGTCATGTTGTCTAAAACATAGAACTAGACATGAATCTTTTTTCAGGAGTTCTTATTTTATGAAGAAAACGGATACTTAGTTGAATTTTCTACATGTAATATTCATGTTGTTATGTAAATGTTATGACCTAATTCTCTAAAACTATAAACCTGAAAAGATCCTCAATTTGAATTATCCATTTAATTCAAGATTACGTAATGTTTAAGGTCGGGTCCTTATAGTTGGTATCAGAGTTCGGTTTAGATAAAATTAGAGTTTAGGGTGTTATTTAAGCAGTAGTGACATAACCATAATGTTTATCAAATAAGAAAGATTCATGGTTATTTTAGATAAATCAAATGAGTTTAAGATAACATGAATAGTTTATCTTGGTTTTTACCCTCCTTATAAGATAATATATGATTATTTTATGGATAAACTCACACTGACCATTTTTGTTTTAGTAAATTGTTGGATCTTGCAGAAACCAACATATCAATAGATTTGAATGAAACTGTATTAGTTTTCTTAATGAGAAACTAAATGAAATGGGAGCTTCAATTAGAACTCTTATGGTTAGAATATGTTATTGTTACTTTTGAGTAATTTATCTCATTTGGGGGAATGTTATAAAATTATATGGTTTTATAGAAAGGATAACCTATGGGAAGGGTGACAACCTGTCATGTCTGGAAAGGCTGCGGGAATCAAACCCATAACCTAAGGGCGACAAGGGCGTGTCACTTACCACTGGCCTAAGTGAAGTCTCGGGCAAGTATAAATAATTATTTAAGTTAAATGATTTTAGGGATCACGAATAATTTAGTCTTATGTTTAATCAAATAGATATCCATATTATAGAAATGATTATGTAATTAAGTGATAACGATTATTCTGGAATACGTTCTCTCTTTTGGGGAACAATATATACCTATAGAAAAGGGAATACTATGGGATTTAAATTATGGAGTAATGGTTGAAATATTATTTTTTTGGAAGAATTTTTTCTTTATTTTAGAAATATTGATATTTGTTTTATTTATGGAAATGACTAACCTATTATATATAATATGTGATTAGGTTAATTACACTTCATTATAAGACTTTAAGAGTATTTGATTCCATTTGGAGATTTTTGGTTGGAGTAGATTACTCAAGAGGGGAGGGGTGAATTGTGTAACTATTAAAATTTATTTAGAAATTATTTTGAAAAGGTTTACCCAAAGATTAAATACAACCCAGTTAATAAAGGTTATACTGTTATAATATTTTAACTGTTTAAGTAACTTCTTAGAAGATTGATTAATTCTATGTAATCTTAATTTGTGTTATTAAAAATACTTTTGAAGTTATTAAACTAAGAAAATAAAGTTATAACTTCTTTCCAAGACAAACTATCAAAGTGAAATTAGTGATTTTTCAATTATACAGTAAAGCAATAAAACAGAGAAAACTAAATTAAGTGGCACAATGGATATGAAACAAGTGATTCAGTATAAAGCCGAGACATAATCCACTTCACTTGGTGATAACCTGCCACCATAAATTTTATATAATATACATTTATACACACCCTGTATCAGGGTTAACAATAGTACACAGATAGTCTAGGTCACCAAGGGACCTCTTACACATTTTTCGTTGGGACAAAATAACCAGGCCACACAGGGACCTCTTCCACACTTATCCGTGAGTATACAAAAGAGTAAGATAATGGTTGAGTAAGGATATATTGTATCCTTCAGTTTAATGTAGGATACAGAGTGTGTTGTTCTACAAGTACACACTCTGCTTCAAAGGTAATAAACAAATACACAATAGAGAAAAATTATGGAGAAGGGTTTATAAGTGCACTGAGTGTTTGTCTTTGTAGGTTTGGACTTCTGAGATGAAGTAGATATAAATTTCAATTCCTCTTCTATATAATAGAGTTTCGGGATTCATCTTGAGTTCATCGTGAGATTAAACTAAGAAAATATGTTCTCTAAGATTCAAATATGCTTCATATGTTCTTTATTAGTGTCGAGTTGCATTCAGTCGGCCTTTCCTTACTCTAAGTGTGTTCTTCGTTATAGTACTCACAGCCTTGTTTTTCATTCCGTATCGCGCTACTTGATTCTTAGTAACACTTAGCTTTCATATTTGAAATGCATGTGTTGGAGCTGAAAGGATCCTTGGATACCACCACACGTACCTCGTACTGTCAGATGACATGTCTACAAAGAAACATTAATTATTTCAGTGGATTTAAAATCTTTAAATATTACTGTAAGAAATTAAATTGAAAGAAGAAAAAAAAATTAAGAAATAGTGTAACAGTAAGTCATGTAAACAGCGTCTCCTTCACACGGTGTCTAGATTGATCACAGTTTCTACTTTTCATGGTGTCTCACAGTCACGGTGTCTCATGGTCACGGTGTCTGCTTGACAGTGTCTCATGGTCACGGTGTTTGTTTCACTATGCCATGTTCACAGTGTCTGCTTCATGTTGTCTTGTTCATGGTTTCTTGCTTCACAGTGTCTTATTTACGGCGTCTATCTTCACGATGTCTTATTTACAGTGCCTGCTTCACGGTGTCTTGTTAAGAGTGCCTGCTTCACGGTTCCAGAAAGACATAACATGTTGTAGACTCACGATGTCTCTGACTTTTCGAGGTAACTTTGTTTATAATTAATCAATGATGATAATAGAATATATTATACTTAAGCATTTTTCAAATAAGGTATTATGAGAGTAGATCAAAGATAGTATAATGTAATTAAACTGATTATAGAGTAATTAAGATCATTAATGGCTACTCTTAAAGAATGGGAATACATTAAACATTAATACACATGATTTGATATAATTTACAGGATTTAAAAAGGTTGAATAGGATTTGTGATCATTAAAACATGATTAATACATGTGGGGTCCAAAAATATCTCCCTTTTTGATGATCACAAATCGTGTAATGTTAATTTTTATATTGGATTCACCTATAGAGATAAGTGGCTAACAAAAGTTCTCCCCCTTTGGGATTATAAAAAATAATGGAATAAGAGAAGCCAAAATTTACATTCCATTAATAGTAAATAATGTTCAATACAACAAAATAGATGTAAAAAAGAAATAGTGTCCCTATCAAAAAAAGAGTAATCAGTGTTCATCTTCATGGGATGGTCTTCTCTTTGCCTTTAGCGGAAGTGGCAGAAGAAAAGGCAGTGAGAAGAGGGTAAGGAAAGTCCTTCTAAGACTGATGGAGCCAAAGTAGGATCAGAAAAAGATCTAGGAAGCTGTTGATCGAGAATCATAGACCGGATTTTTTTAGTGCTTGGCCGACAGAGATAGTGGTTGTGGCTAAAGAAGAAGTGAAGGTAGGCATCCCAAGTCTTAGAGGTGCAGCCGCTGGAGCAACAATGGTTGTATTATGGACATAAATATAGGGTCTTATGAGATAGATAAATTCTATAATGATCTTTCCATCATACTACATGGCTTTCTCAAAATCAACCTTGTTCTCCCTAAATATGTGCATCAATCGAGTAAACTCTGTGAGCTTTTGGATTTGGGTCTTGAAAGCTTTAGTAATAGGAGGAATACATAGATTTTCTACAAGATACTTCAATTGGTATTTCATATCAGTCTTGGAGATGATTCTTTTGAAGTATAAATCCACTTTCTTAGCAATCACTTGCTGAGCATCATTATCAATTTTGGAGTGGATTTGTATTAGGTCAAGAACCCTATCACTATTAATAATAACATCAGAGAGAGAAGCCTCATTAAAACCACTGAGTACATTTTGAATCTCTTCTTTGACTACAGTTCTGAGCAGATTACTATGCAAAGAGGGTTTATAGGATTGAAAAAATGCTTTAGAGGAATTGACAGTTATGGTTTGAGATTTGAGTTGATTTTGCACCTTTTGGAGATACCATGTATACTCATCAGTGAGTTTATTATGATTGGAAACAATCTCATTCATTTCCTTCACAATTTTTTTGTTCCTTTCAGTGACCTTTTCATCTAAGGAAGCTAGATAAGGTTAAAATCTGAGACACAACAACCTGTGGTATTAGAGGATCAACAAGTTTTACAGGAGGATCAACAGAATCAGATCTTGACTGCATCTCTCTCTGCATGTCTTCAACCATACATCCTAGGGTCTTCACTTCATTACTAAGCAGCTTATTTTCAACTCTTACTTCTTGAATCTCATGAAGCATCTTAGGTTGCATTTTCCGAATAACTTTCTCAAATAATAGTGAGTCATTGCTCTAACTTAAATATTTCACTGGAATATGTTGGGTATTCATCAGTTTCTCAACTCCAGATAAGTGGGTAGCACCAAATTCCATCATATCATTTTACTAACAAAAGATGGTTGTTAAGATAATGGTTTGGGAGTAGGTTCTGGTACATGCTCAGTTTCTTTCTCAGGTACGATATTGGAGACTGATTTTGACTAGAATATAGTGTAAAGTTCAAGTCCAGTTTTTATAAGTTGTAGAGATTCATCCACATCATAGAAACTGGGAAACATATACTGAGTGTCTACCAAACTTGACTCAGAGGGATGTGAATCTTCAATAGACTCTAGTTTCTGGGTTTTCTCCCACTCAACAAATACCTCCTTCCTAGGACTGAGAGTCTTAGGATCCCAGTCTAATTCCACAGACTCAGCTCTAAGTTCCTCACTCATTTCATGTCTAGCCATATGAAAAGCTAGCTCCATTCGTTCTTCAACTGAAGGGATGATTTCAGGAATAGATTTTTCTACTTGGAGTTCTTCAAGTTTGACCTCTTGCAAAACTGGTGTCTCTTCCACTATAGCCTCTTCCATGGCATGATTTTCAGAGTTTTGACAACTGATTCTATTTCAGGCTTGGGTTGAGTTTCTAGATTAATAGCTTATTTAATATTAGGGACTTCTTCTTCAAGAACATCATGAGGAATGGTTGTCTTTTATTCCTCAACAATAACAGCTTACCAAGGTGGCACTTCGGCCTCTTCTTCCTCTTCTTTAGGATACACAACAATCTCAGCTGGTTCCAAGCCAGGATCAGAAATATTTCTTGGCCTTGACGGATAATACACCGTATTGAATTTCTAATAAATTATATCATTGTCTTCCACCCATTTATTTTTCCAAGGATTCTGAATTATCTTTATTATTTTTATAGTGGCTTTTGAGAGACTGAATTCACAATCCTTAATTACTTCCTCATTGGGTCCAACCATTCCTTTGGCTAGAAGCATATCTGAGATTAACCAAGAGTAAAATAGGGAAGTTGATTTACATGTGAATTTGATCATCTCACACATAGGATGAATGATATATTTTCACTGGTTGATCTTATTCCCATTTTTCATATGGTGGATCAGAAACTCATCATGATATTTTAAAACAGAAAAATCACCTTTTCTAGGGCTAACCAAATTCTGTATAAACATGAACATAAGACTTGATTCTCCATTTAATTCAGCAGTAATGGCTCCCCTCTGGATTCCATTTCTAGTTATGGTTTTCAGGGCATCTTCTAAATCAATGAATTTGGTTGAAGGTGGAGGTCCTCTCTGATAATCCTCACAGATTCCTTGATGAGGTATCCTAATGCATGACGCCCATAACCTCGAAGAGAATGAGCATCTCTGGCGATTGACGCAGCTTCTCACAACATAACTATCACCAAAATCAAAATAGAAATGTACGTACTGGTAATAATGATCCAATGTCCTAGGGTAGGTGGGTCTATCTTCCTTCGAGAACCATTCTAACCATCCTTTCAGCTCTAACACTTTCAATACCAGAGACTTACTAGACAGAATCCATTTAGGGAAAATATCTTTCTCAGGTAAAACAACACGGTTTACCAGATTTTTATTTAATGGTCCTTCAGGTGTTGTCTTTAGAGAAATCTTCTTCTTCTTCATGCTATGCTTCTCAGGTGTCGACAATGACAGACGTTTCATTCTTGGCAATCACTAATGGTTCGAGAAAGAGAAGGGTTGCACAGATGAAGAAGGGTTTGAAATGAGTATGTAGAAGAAACCCTCAGTGATGAATCGAGTGATACTTTATTTATTTTATAATTTATGAATACCGAACATCGCAAAACTAAAAACACGAGAAAACAAAAAGGTGAAAAGGATAATTACCATGATACAAGTTTTTACAAAAAAAAACATATAGAATATTTTTGGTCAGACCGTGTCTGTTTATTAAGGTAAGACAGTAAAAGTATGTTATTGTAAGACAGTGAACGAACTCCTCAGTGTGTGTTACGGTGAGACAGTAAACATGAGTATTATGATAAGACAGTAATACAAAACACTATCTGAGAAACTTTAATCAAGAAATGGTAATGTATAAAATAGTAAGATCTTAAACAGTAACATTTAAGGTATATATTTAAGATTTATCATGCCTAGTTCATGTATGATGTAGTCTATTATTTCTGAATTTAATCGTTTTCAAAATATATAAGCATGTTGATATTCAGTACCAATAAATTCTAAAGTGATATCGCCTTTTTGATAATGATCTATCAGAAATTGATGTCTTACATCAGTATGCTTTGTCCTAGAATGTGAAACAGAATATTTTGAGATTTTAATAGCACTTGTGTTGTCACAATCTATAGGTACATGTGTGAATTGATATCCATAATCTAGTAATGTGTGTTTCTTCCATAAAATATGTACACAAAAACTGGCAGGAGCTATGCATTATGGTTTTGTAGTATATAATGAAAAAAAAATTTGTTTCTTACTACACCGTGATACTAGTGACTTTCCTAAAAGGTGACATGTTCCAGAGGAGTTTTTTCTATCTAACTGACAACCACCAAAGTTGTAATCAAAATAACTTATTAATTCAAATGATTTTCCTTTAGGATAAAATAGTCTTAGATTAGGTGTATGCTTGAGGTATATTAAAATTCTCTTTATAACATTAAATGATATTCCTTAGGTTTTGTTTGAAAATGATCACACATACACACACTAAACATAATTTCAAGATGACTAGTATTTAAGTAGAGTAAACTTCCAATCATCCCTCTATAAGTGGTTTGATCAAGATATTTTACATCTTCATCAATTTTTAACTTACAAGTGGTATTCATGGGAGTGTCACTACTTTTTGTGTTATCTAATCCAAATCATTTTAGAAGATATGTAGTATATTTATTTTCGGATAAAACAATTCCATAATTATTTTGAAATATTTTAAATCAATGAAAAAAATTTAGTTCACCAATTAAACTCATTTCAAATTCCTTTTGCATCATTTTAGAAAAATCAACACATAAAAAATTCATCGAATATCCAAAAATAATTTCATCTACAAAGATTTGAACAACTAAAACATCATTAGAAATTAGTTTTATAAAAACATTAGAATCAGCTATTCCTTTTGTAAAACATTTGGAAATAAAAAATAATAATCAATCTATCATACTAATCTCTTGGATACTTCTTTAAACCATATAAGGATTTTGATAGTTTAAAAATATGATTTGGAAAATGGGGGTTTTTAAATCCAGGGGTTTGTTAAAAAAATATTCCCAGCTACATACCCATTTAAGAAAGAACTCTTAACATCCATTTGATATAGTTTGAAATTCAAATGTGCAACATAGGTTAGCAGGATTATGATGTCTTCATGTCTGGATACTGGTGAAAAGGTCTCCTCATAGTAAATTCCTTCTTCTTGACTATATCCTTGGGCATCTAATCTAGGATTGTTTCTAACTTTGTTACCAGCTTCATCTACCTTATTTCTAAACACCCATTTAGTGAATATGGTGATAGTTTCCTTGGGTCATTCAATAAGTTTCCAAACATTGTTCCTTTCAATCTGATTATGTTCTTCTTGCATATCTATCACCCAATCATCATCATTAATAGCATCATTAATGTTTTTAGGTTCAAGTTGTGAGAAGAAGACTTGATGTTCAATGTTATCTCTAAGGGAAGCTCTAGTTTGAGTTCCTTTGTCTATGTCTCCTTCAATATCATCTAAGGGATGGTTCTATAGGGGTCTAATAGTTCTAGAAAATGAGGGACTAGAAATTTCAGGTTTATCAACAGATTCAATTTTATTGTGACATGACTCTAAGGAATTTATAGAGTTGGATGTTTTCACACATTCATTCACAGAAGAATTTTAGGATTTTTAATTGATGATAATATTTGACAAATCGTCCTCCAGATTCTCTAGGATGGTTTTAGGCTCTTGTGGATATGTTTTATAAAATATGACATGAAATGATTCTTCCACACATTTAGTTATTTTATTAAACACTCTATAATCTTTACTAGACATGGAATATAATAAAATGATACCTTCATCACTTTTTTATTCTTATTTGTGAAGATTGTCTTTGTTATTAACAATATAGACGTTACAACCAAAAACATTGAAGTATGTAACCTCGGGTTTTATATTGTTCCATAAATCATAAGGATCCCTCTTATGAATAGGTCTGATCAATACTCTATTCATTATGAAGCATGATGTAATGATAGCTTCAGCCCAAGAATAAATAGGTAGGTCATATTCACTGAGCATTGTTCTAAAAATTTCTTGCTGGGTTCTATTTCTTCTCTCTATAACTCCATTCCACTAAGGTGTTCTTAGGGCATAGAAATTGTGTCTATAACCATTTTGTGATAAAAAGGATTCAATATCATGATTTTTAAACTCTCGGCCATGTCACTTCTTAATGATTTATTTCTAAGTCCATTTATATTTTCTACAGACATAGCATATTTTTAAAATAAGAGCAGGCTTAACATTTGTTAGTTGTAATGAAATTAGAAGTATATCTAGAAATTTCATCTACAAGAACATAAACATAGTACTTCCCATTTAAAATATAAACTCTAGATGGTCCAAAAAAATCCATGTGAACTACTTCGAGTGGTTTAGAAGTTGATACTTCTTTCATTGGTATGAAAGAATCTTTGTGTTGTTTTCCCTTTTGACAGAGATTACTCACTTCTTCATTTGAAAACTCAATTTTGGGTAACTCTTTAACTAGGATTTTTTTAGATATCTTTATATGAGAGTGAACATTACATTGTCCTAGTCTCCTATACTAGTTCCATGATTCTTTAAGAAATACACTTAAGCATGAATCATTTTGCGAAGCTAAAGAATCTAAATTAACTGAATAAAAATTTTCATTTCTTAATACAAAAAAATACTAATTGATCATTAGAATTAAAGAAATTAGAAGCATCATATTCTAATAAAACATAAAATCCATCATCACATAATTATTAAATACTAATGAGATCGTATTTTAAACCATTAACAAAAATTAATTTAGAAATTAAAACTGAGTTAGAGTTACCAGTTTGGATGAGGCCGATAATCTTTCCCTTGGCATTGTCACCAAATGTGACATATCCTCCATCAAAGTTTATAAGGTTCTTGAAGAATGATTATTCTCCTATCATGTGCCTTGAACATCTACTTTACAAGTACCATGGACTTTTACAGGCGCTCTTTAGGATGAATTCCTTCAAAAAGATTAAAAAAACAGATTTTTGTAACCATACTTGTTTGGGTTTGATAATATTAGTAATAAGTGCTTTAGGAACCCATATTTTACTCATAGGTTTCCTATAAGTATTATAAAATGTATTTGAAAAATAAACTTTATTTGGCACACAAAAACATGAAACTGTAGAATATGTATCATGGACTGAATTATTTGATTTTTAGTCTAGAACTAGGAGTAAAAATGCATGTCCCATATTTTGAAATAAAATTTTTTCTACTAAGGTTTATTTTAACAGGATGATAACCAATTCCAGGGTTGTATTTAGGGGAAATTATTTCCCTAGAAGTTGGGTAAGGGTATTTTCCCCATTAGTAATCTTTTCTAGGTCACTTTTTAACTGCTAATTAGTCATTTTTTATTCATATTTTTTTAGAAGCTAAGAATTTTTCTCCTTTTCAGTTGTGAGATCAGATTTAATAGTCACAGTAAGGAAATGTTGTTTAATTAATGATTTATATTTGACTTTTAGTTTATTGCATGTTTCCTCAATCATGTTACAGTATTCAAACATTTCTTCTTTAGTAATTTTTTCAGAGTCACTTTCATCTTCAGAATAATATGACTTATGTACTGAAGATTTTGGTGTTATATCAAATGTGTTTTTCATAAAACACATATTGGATTTGTTAGCCACTTCACCATGTGACGTCTCTAAGTCACTTGAACGGTCCTTAGAAACAATCCAGGTTGCATTCATTGCCTTTTTTTACCTTATATCCTGGTCCTCATATTTCTTTTTGTACTTGTGCTTTGGATAGTCAGCTTTTATATCTCCTTTGTGCTTATATTCATAGAAGACAATTTCATCACCCTTGCCACCACTTTTCCAGTCCTTCTTCCAGTTTCCTTTTTGTTCATATTTTCCATTGAAGTTAGGATTTCTGAAAAATATGTCCTTTTTATAAAATCATTTGAATATCTTGGCTAGTTGAGCCATCTCCTCATCACTATCAGATGATTATTGTTCTTTGGTGGATCTCTCTATAGAATATTTAAGTGTCCCTTTTTCTTTGTTCTTAGAGGTGGTGTTCGTGAATGCAACAGGTTTACTCTTTGGTTCATCCTCCTCTTTATTGACTTTCATCTCTTCCTCATACATCATCAGTTTCTCAATGAGTTCTTTTACAGGTAGTTTGCTGATGTCACACAATTCTATAATAGAGACAGATGTTCCCCTCCATCTGTCAGGTAGACATCTAAGGATTCTCATGATCTGTTCCTTATTAGTGACTTCTATTCCAAGTAAAATCATTGTGTTGACAATCTCATTGAACCTAAGATACATGTTAGAAATAGGCTCATCAAGTTTCATTTTATAATTATCATATTTTATAGTATAAGTATTATGTTTCATTTATTTTACACTGGATTTTATTTCATTTGAGACAAACAGGGTATCCCAAATTTCATGGGAACCCTTACAAGTAGAAATTATACTAAACTCTTCATCTCTTAAGGAGAACTATAAAGAATTCATAGATTTTAAGTTGTTATTGTAGGTAGTTTGGGTAGGTTTATCCCATGTAAATATATCAGTAGCAATATTTTTGTATTCATCTATAATGGATGACCAAATTTAAAAACTCATACTCTCTAAATGCATTTTCTTAAAATTATCCATTGAGAATAATTGGTTCCATTATATAATGGTGGTATATTGGTTGTAGAACCTTCCAATCTATTATCCATAATATATTATTACTTTAAATGAGCTAGACATTTATAATTAACAGAAATTATAGATATTTAATGTACAATTACAATCATAGTTGAATAGGATTAAACAGAGTCCTAATAAAAAACCTCTGATACAAAATATTGGTCGGAGTATATTACTCAAGAGGGGAGGGGTGAATTGAGTAACTACAAAAATTTCTGAAAAAATTATTTCCAAAATGTTTCCCCAAAGATTAAATATGGCCCAGTTAATCATGCTTATACTATTATGAGAGTTTGACTATTTAAGTAACTTCATAGGAGATTGATTAATTCACATTAAAAATAATTTGTGTTATTAAAAATAATTTTGATGTTATTCTATGATGAAAATCTAGTTATAACTTCCTTCCAAGACTAGAAATTAAAATGAAATTTGTGATTTATGAATTATACAGTAATGAAATAAAACATAGAATACTAAATTAAGTAGTACAGTGTATATAAAACAAGTGGTTCAGTCTTAAGCCGAGACCTAATCCACTCCACTTGGTGATCACCTTCCACTAAGTAGTTTATATAATAATCAAGGATACACACCCAGGATTGGGGTTTACAACAGTACATAGACTATCCAGGTCACACAGGGACCTCTTCCACAGTTTTCATGGGGAAAAAATAACCATGACACACATGGACATCTTCCACACTTATCTGTTGTTATACACAAGAGTAAGAGGATGTTTGAGTAATGATATCTTGTATCCTTCAGTTTAATGCAGGAGACAGACTGTGTTGTTCTACATGTACACACTCTGCTTAAAATTTAATAAAAAATACACAATAGATCGGCAATATAGAGATGGGTTTGAATGTTCTTAGAGTGTTCATCTTTGCAGCTTTGGACTTCTAAGATGAAGTAGATGTAGAGTTTGAGTCCTCGTTTATAAAACATAGTTTCACGATTTAGCTTGTGTTTGTCATGAGATTCAAAATATTGAAGATGTTCTCTAAGCATAAAATATGCTTCGTGTGTTCTTCAGTAGTGTCATGTTACACACAGTCAGCCCATCCTTTCTCTATGTGTGTTCTTCGTTATAGTGATAAAAACCTTGTTTTTCATTCAGTATCGTGCTACTTGATTCTTGGTCACACTTCTCTTTTATCTTTAAAATTCATGCATTTTATATGACATGTGGGATGGATACTGCATCTCATACATTATACTGTCATATGATATGTCTACAAAGAAACATTAATTATGTCTGTGTATTTAAAATCTTCAAAAATTACCATTAGAATTTAAATTGAAAGACGAAAAAATGGTTTAAGAAATGGTGTCACAGTAAGTCATCGAAACGATGTCTTCATCACACGGTGTATATATTGATCATGATGTCTTGTGGTCACGGTGTCTCGTGGTCACGGTGTCTCGTGTTCATGGTGTCTTCTTGATGGTGTCTCATGGTTACAGTTTCTGCTTCACTGTTTCTTGTTCACGGTGTCTGCTTCAGGGTGTCTTGCTTCACGATGTTTTTTTACGGTGTCCTGCTTCACAGTGTTTTATTTACGGTGTCTGCTTCATGGTGTCTTGTTTACAGTGACAGCTTCATGGTTCCTAAAAGTCATAACTAGTGCAAGATTCACGGTGTCTCAGTATTTTCAAAGTAACTGTGTTCAGACTTAAGAAATGATGAAAATAGAATGGATTAGACTTAATCATTTGTCAAAGAAGGTATTATGAGAGTATATCAAAGATAGTATAAAGAAAGTACACTAAATATAGAGCAATTAAAATCATGAATAGATCTTCTTAATGAATGAGAATACTATAAACATTAATAAACATGATTTTATTTAATTTATAGTAGTTAACTAGGTTGAATAATATTTTTCATTTTTAAAACACGATTAATACATGAGGAGCCAAACAGAGATAAATGTTAAGATTTACTGTGGAAGACTATGGAATTAAATCCTTCTTATTTTTTGGTTTCAATCATAGTTTGTATTTTTTTTTGATGAATTTTATGGACAATTATGTATTTAATGGTCATTCTTGAACTTTGGGTACTTTTTTGAATTTTAGAGATTATGAGTAGTAATTTTTTTAATAAAGGATTATCCTTTTTGGGGATTATTTGATCTCATGCTAACCATTTTGGTTTTAGTTGATGTTTTTATATAAGGGAAATATATAGTTCTTCTTTTGTGGATTATGTGATTCTCTAGAATATGAATATTGGGCTTCTAATGTGACCAAGTCTTTTTTAATGCTCATTGTTTGGAGAAAAGATTAGTTTTTTGGTAGAAACTTAATAAATGATGAAACTCTACTTGAATGTAATTATCATTCATTATGTTCTTACTATATGTAGTAAATGAATTCCTCAAAATTATGAAAAGGAATATAAAAAAAATTTGGTTGGTTTACGTTTCCTACTAGGAAATCATAGACCATTTAACACATCATAATTTTGTGGCTTTTTGGTGGTTATCTTTCTCCTAATCATGTTTTCTACCACTCTCTATCATAACATTATTGTTTGTTCTCTCTTCCATATCCATGTTTTCCTACATGGAATCTGAGTATGGTTTATCTTGGGTGACCTTTGTACTTATCTTTCATTCTATTAAAGTTATAGTTTTACTGACTCTTTTCTGATGTGGGACATTTAATGAAATTTTAAATCCCAGTTTTAAAATTGCAAGGACGCAATTTCCAAATGGAGGGAAGGATGTAACATCCCAGGTAAATAAAGAACATGATATGTTTCATACATATTAATATTTTTGAATTAAATATTAATTATACTGTAAAGGGGATTCTATGTTCCATGGTGTAACCGAAACGCAACAATGGGTTTCTTTGAAATCTTACATTGCACACTAATAATATAATATTATTATTTTAAATGGTTGTTAACGCCTAGTCGTTGTATTGGAAGTAATGAATAGAACTTACTAAAATATAATTATACAATTTTTTTCAATATTTTTACATTTATCCAATAGAATATAGAGGCTTAAAATAAGTAAAGAATTCGATTTTAAGCATAAATACTCTAAGATTCGCTAAAAGGTCGATTTACTGCCTTTTCATGGAGAACCCTCTTTAAATATAGATTTTCCAATTTTATATTTTATTTTTGACAAAATAATATTCTTATTTGGATTTATAACATCAAAAAAAATTGGGTAATTTTTTTGTATTTTTCTTATAATTTTCTTTTTTAAATGATAGTGAAAATGCTGTATTTTAATTCAAAAGTTCCTATTAATAGAATTTATTTATATAGTTATATTATTTTTTTAGACGGTTGTAATGTTTAATTAGAATATAATTTGACCATTTAATATAATTTTAGTCACTTTATGTAATTTAATTTCGAAATTGGGCATAAATAAGTGTCAATCATTAGATAGTTATTATTTCTTAAAAACACGCAATTTGTTTTAATAGTGGGAATTAATTTTAAATTAATTTATTCCCCTTATGTGTTTTTAATTTGGGAAAATGGATTCCATATTTGAAATTATTAGGTCCAAATTTTGTAAATAGGCTACTTTTTTATTTATACATTTTAAATATTTAATTCAGTAAATATTTTATTTACCATGATTAAAAGGTAAATATAGTAAATAAGGGTAAAATATAATATTATAATAATATTAAATTACCCTAACATATGTTCTAATCCTATTGGATAATACATAGACGTCCATGGAAATCCTTGGGATTAATTTGGGGTCCCATGGAGCCACATGGAATTAATAATGACACTTTATATTAATTAATCTAAAGTAAAGAGAAAAATGACAAAAACAAATATCTTTTAGTAAATAAATTTTTACATGGGGGTATATAAGTTTTCATTTTGACTATAAATATTCTTTGTAAATATAAAAACATTTCCCACATCATGGTATGTTTTTTATAATTTTTTCATATCAAATAAATTAAATTATTTATGACACAATAATGATACAATATTTACCTCATTAATAAATGATTAAAATAAATAAGATTATAAATATTAAAACAATATCCAAAACCAGTCTAATTCTTATTGGATTATTTTATTTCGATAATGATTCATCTTAAAATTGATATTAACAATTGGTTGACCATTTTAAACCGAATATGTGTTTAAAATAAAATAATTGTTTCAAACTTCCCTAAAGAGCACATCCTCTCCCTTATAAAAAGACCTCACTTATAACTCATTACTCACCCTTCTAAATCCTTTGGATCATACAAACACTATTCCAATAAGCTCCCAATATCTCTATCTTAATCCTAATAGCATTAAATTAGGCTAAAATCACATCAAAACCCCTTTTTGTTCAAACCAAAGGGAGTTACTGGATTTAAAGGTAACGTCTTCTCTTAAGTTCACTTGGTTTTATTTTACTTATCCAACCCCATAAACTCTTTTTATTAATTTATTTAATAACAGCACCAGTATCCTGACTATACTAGGATATTTTTATAAACTATATTTGAGCTTCACTTACACACACCTCCATCTAATGGGTAAAGAACAAAATGATTTTGTGGATAGAAAACTAAGGCATCACGAAACGATGATTGATCAATTATCCCCTACTGCCTCTCATGGTGGCCATTATGATAGTTATGTATTTATATAAGATATATATTATGTTAATTTTTCATTTATTCTTCTGTATTTTTAATTTATAGCATACCTATATGGTTTTTTTAATGGGTAAACGCGATAATTTCATTTTAGGGAGTGCGGACTACCGTCCCCTCAAAGTGATATGACTCGTTAATGCCTTATGTGGGATGTATAAAGGATGGGTTTAATAACATTATATATGATATTATACTGTAAATTTAATATAACTATTTATAATTAAGTTTTATTTCCATTAAATTTTAAATAGAAATGAAAGTAGCATTCATGTGTACGTACGACTTACCGTCTCCATGAACAGTGCATTTCATTTCTTATCTCCAAATGTTATGTAATAATATAAATATATGTATATACTGGATATATATGATATATATGATATCTACATAATTAATATCATTCTGGAGATAATAGAGTATTGACAATTGGACAAATTGTAATTATTACAAGTCCATTTTTAACTAAAATTTTGAACATTGACAAAATGTTCGATATGAACTCATATAATTAACTAATTATTATTGCAAGGTAATAATTGATAGAAAAGTAATAATAAACATTCAAAAGGTTATTATTCAAGTGTAAATGAACTTATGTTTAATATTCAGGATGAACAAGGAACATACGAGTCAAGTTGGACACGAGGTAAGGGATTTCTTATCTCACTTTTAATTCTGTGAGATTTCCATTGTTCACCACTTATTTATTGCATTTGGTGTATTGTGTAATTATATTTGATTTGTAGTTTCATGATTATATATATTAATGGTATTATGAGATTTATTTTGTTTTTATTAAATATTCTCAATCAACTTTATTGATTACAACGTGGTAAGGTTTTTTCATCTTACTTTTTATTCCTATGAGATTCATGATATATTAGCCACTATTTCCTTTTTGTGTGGTGGATGTACTTATCATGATTGTATTCTTTTTGTAATTTACAATAATTTATTGGTATTTTCATATTCATTGGGTGATATTTATTTCACGGGGTGTATGATTCGTAATTTTCTAAATTGGTAACGGAACCTTTTACCCTCCTCTTTCTAAAAGACTTATTTTTGTTATGTCTTTAAATTTACATATTTTTATGTTGGGATATGTTATTATATATCCCTATTTATGTAAATTTTACTTGAAATTTTTGAGATATCCTTTTCTCTCTCATTAACTTATCTTCTAAATTTTAATGTGATGCTGTTAGGTGGTCGAATTCTTGAAATAAAACATCTTAACCCAATTTCAATTTTAGGGTTAAACATATACTTATTGATTATGTTGTGCTGTGAATAAGTGTGAATAATAACTGATTATTTTACAATTAATATACACTTATATTGGGTGTATTTATATTTTTCACTCATAATTTTGTAATTTATTTTTCCTTAATCTAAGGATACCATATTTATAAGGGATTTCATCTTAATTTACATTTCCATTGAGACTTCATTGTTGATATGAACCAATTCACTCATATATGGTGTATATAATGTCCTTTGGAATATCATATCATGAATAAAATTATTCTGATGATATTATTATCTTCTGATTAAATTTTATTCTTTAATTATTTGTATTCGATAATCTCACATTTTTTTAAGAACTCTTTAACTAAAATATCTTTTTAAATGTTTAAAATGTTATTCTTCTAAATAAGTAACATTAATGTCCATGTTTTAAAAATGGTTTTATGGATTTATTCATATCGACATGAATGTTTTGAAATATAAATTTCTTTTAAAATATTCATCGTGGTTTGGGACACTTTGTTTGAAAAATCTCTTTATTTAATATTCTAAATGGTATTGAAAATGGTTTGATAAAATCATTGATTTTGTGAATATTTTGAAATGATGTATTGTGATTGAAATATAAAAATTAAATCTTTCCTTTATGATTATTTTATTTGTTTGAATATGTTATGGATATTGGTCATTGTTTACATATATGGGTGGTTTTGTGGTAAACCTAGGGCAGGTGAGCCCAAGATAGCTCTCTGATGCATTGGGTAACATGTTGGAGGTAAACGTGAAAGTTTCTCATATTAAATTTAGGGAATATAAAGTGATGGGTATTCCAAATGTTACACCCTATGTAGCTTTGATAGCTTCAATGTAAGTTTTATATGGATTCTAAATTTACCTTTATTATTTATATTTATTTTTTGTTATTCAAAAATATTATGATTTCATGAGGTATGTTATGATTGAAAGTATAGTTTAATTGTTTTGTATTTATTGATGGGATAGTGTTTTCATTCCTTATTTTTAATACCTTAATGAGATTCTTATGCTCATCCCAGGTTTTTGAAATGTTTTCCATAGTACTTAAAGATAAAAAAGGGTCAGGGAAGGGATCAAGGAAAAGTCATGTTTTCTAAACATTGAACTAGACCAGACTCTTTTTCCAAGAGTTTTTATTTTATGAAAAAAATGGATACTGATTTGAATTTTATACATGTAATATTCATGTTGTTATGTAAATTTTATGACCTAATTCTTTGAAAATCTAAACCTAAAAAGATCCTCAATGTGAATTATCCATTTCATTCTGGATTATGTAATGTTTAAGGCCAGGTCCTTATAATCAGCACAGTAAGGATCACATGGTTAGTAGATTGTTTGAAACAACATGCGAAAAAATTATATAAGGTGTATATATCATTAAATATTATAAACAGAAATCTGTCAATATCTGACTTTTAACTAATATGTTTCCATATTCTATAAAATTCAATCCTTAAATCCCTTGTTACTCTAACTATTTAATTTTATTCATTGTTAGAGTTATATACATAGAATCTTTCAATGATTTTAGTTTAATATTAAAAGGAAATTTCTCAACATATCTTTCAATATTATCTTTCATTCTTATTTCTTATTATTCATTCCATAAATGGGGCTAAGAATAAAAGTGCTCATGATGGTGAAGTTTCACATGATAGAGAAAAAATATAAATTATATATTAATCTCGTGATTTGAAGTACACATCACACAATAGGTTCAAAAAATAATTACTGAAAACTTTATTGTCTTAGAATTTTTATATGTAAACATATTTTATACGAACCATCAAGAAATGTTTCAATAAATATTAACCTATAAAAAATTTTCTATCTTTTTGATATGGTATAATCATATAAATTACTTTTGGATTGGAAACATAACAAATGGGGGGTATCAAACCACCAGTAAGGGAAATTTTTTCAAATATAATATTCCTTAATCATAGAGTATAACATGATAAAGACATAAATATCATAATAAATGATGAAAATACATTATGATACAATAATTAAATATGTTTTAACAACATAATATCATAAAATATTCATTAAAATATAAAACATATAACATGTAATCATGACAAAAAGGACTGGAATGATTAAAATAGTATAATCATGATAACATTTCATTTAATTAATTGATATGAATTTTGAAATGTTGACATATCTTGATAAAATATATCAGAGATATGGAATATCATGATAAAAACAATAAAATTTGGAATAAACAAAATCATATGAAATCATATGTGAAAATACCCATATGTCTGATCTGATGCAAACAAATTCATTATGTTTATGCCTTACTATCTCATGAGATAAAAGATTATACAAATTCATTTGATGTAAATTGAGGATCCCACCCATAATCAACCATATATATGTGATCTAATTAAATTCCAATGTCATCATATCATAAATATACCATGAAAAATAATGGGTTTCATAAACATTCATGTAACCTGAACATAAAAAATCATAAGATATAAGAATTTCATTTCTCAAATGGATTCATAACATAATAAACAATTGAGGAAATTAAAAATATCACATAATGGGGGATAATCCTTTCATGAAAAAATTAATTCAAAATAATAATGTTTTAACAGAACATTTGAATCATTTACATAAAATATGATGTATGAATTAATTTGAAAAAAACATATTTTTTATAAGGGGAAAATAATACATTTTGAAAACAATATTTTAAAGAAGTAAATATACCAAAGTATTGAAAAGAAATAATTATTATAAAAGAAAATTTGAAAATACAGTGAAATATTTTAATTTTAAAAATAATAATTATCAATTCAAACATAAAAAACCTAAATTTTATCAAGATAAATGTTCTAGTGGAAAAAAATACATTTTATTTTGGAAGGATTGAAACAAGTTTCTTTAATGTTTTAAAATACATTTACCCAATTCATAAAGAGTGTATTAGTTATTAATTTAAGAAATGGGTAAATTGAATTATGAGAATAAAAAAATAAACCATATTATTTTTCATAAATTTGAGGTAAACATTGAATAGAGGGAAATTTTTGACATGTAAGAGAAGATTCATTATAAATAAGGGGAGTTATTCTTACTAATATTTATGTTTTATTCTAAAAAAAATATTAAATATTTATAAATTTATAATGATGTATAATTTTCATAGAATAAATATGGAACACAAAATAATTTAGGGGAAATGTAGTATCAATGAAATATTGAAAAATATATTCATTTATGAAATGATATAACCCAATGAATCAAAATTGAGTCAATGAAAACTTTTACATCATTCATATCTTTTGAATAAAAAACCCATGATTGGAAGAAAATATAAAAAACAATATAAATAACCAAATATAGTGAAATAATGACACAAAATGAAAATAGGGTATAATTTAGACAATAGAAAATGAAACCTGCTGTGTTTCATGAACCTGTATCAAGGTACTCAAATTTTAAACAAAAAAACCCTTAAAAATATTTCGAGCATAGTCGATTGTGATCTAATACTCCTGTAAAAAAAATTAATATATTAATATAATATTTTATAATCATACTAATACATTATTCTATTTATAAATTTTATATATAATTACTATATTCAGGTATATTAGTCAGTTGTTTCTTATTCTCCCACATCTAGTGTTTAATGTTTTGACTGTTTGTTGTAGATTTTTTAGGATGGAGTTAGTGTTCCTTTTTCTACAAAATTTTACCATTAAAATATAATAATTTTTTTAAAATATAATAATTATAATTATTTAATTAATTTAAATATCTTCTCATTTTATTCATTAGTATTTATCCGTGACGATGAAATCTACAATGAACATTCTTCCAAGATTTTCAACCTTTGAAGGGTGTTTTTTATATAATGAGTTTAATATTTTTGTATCTATTACTGTTTAAGAAAATAAATATAATCAATTGTTTCATGTTATATAATAACTAATATTTCATAAACATACATGATATAATTTGAAATTAATATTTCTGTAGGTGTTAAACCAATGTAATATTGAACATTCTTTAAGATTATTAGTGATTATAGTTAATGAGGTGTTTATTTTGACTTAATGACAATATAATTTATTTGTTTTTATATTATTTAGATATTTATGAAATAGGGATTCATAATTAAATATTTTTAAATAAATAATGAAAAATTAGATGAAAAATGAAAAATAATGATTCTGCATGGAGGTCAGAGTCCACACAGCTAATGATTTGTGATCATGTTACTTAATGAATGAGATGGATGACAGTGGATAGTAAGTGACTATATAATAATAATATATAAAAAATATAAATAATTATTATTTTTCAATAATATAATTAATAATATTCAAGATATATGGTGATGAAAAACTAAAAGTTCCTCTTTATGAAGGTAGTAATATGCACACATGCTCTGATGATGATTCATGTTTTTCATAGTAGGTCGAATAGAATAGATAATGAGTGTAACATTATTATAAAAACATCTTGAAATTTTAAATATAATGAGGTTGTTATTATAATATGTTTATGGTTATATTATAAATGATTGAATAAGAAATGAATGACATGAATAATGTCATTCATATGTTGAGACCATGAACATCTTCTTGATAAAGGCCTTAGATTTTGGGGACTTAGGATAATTTATCATCACTAAGGGAACTAGTTAGTGTATATGAATTCAATGAATGAAAATTTTTGTATATTTTCCTATAAATTTAGAAAAATTAGTGTATTATTGAATGGATATAAGTGATCCACCTTTTATAACTTGGGAAGAATAAAATTTACCTATAAAATAATGGTATATAAGGGTTCTGAATGGAATATAATGAAATTTGGGGAGTTATTAGCAGGAGATTTGGTAATAAAGGTCCGTAAATACTGAAATATACTTTTAGAAAATAGATATTACATATAAATATATTATAATTCCCTATATAACAACAACATCCGCATCATATTCATATGGGTCTAGTATATTTGAAAACATGGAAGCATAAAAAACTAATTCAAAATTGTTATACATAATCTCACAATTATATCTTCATAATTTTCATCCTTCTTAGACATATCATACATAAAACCTTTATTTAATAACTGGTAAAGTAAACATAAGAAAGGGTGAACTTCAGATCTCAGTATGGGTAATCAAGGGAGATAACAATAATCATATATGCATAACATGTGATAAAGTGAAACAACCAATCATTTTAAAATGAATAAATTGGTTTAGATAGTTTATATGGAATGTAAATATGAACCTATATGATAATTAATCACCCAAATAATTTCAATAATTTTATTCTTAAATAATTTCAATCTCTTCCATATCTTGTGAAATAGACAACCTCAACAATAAATGAATCGTAATATATTATATCATTATATCTTAGAAATAAATTTTGAGGGTTTTAATAGTAATAATTATATTAAAATATATATATGTTTTACACATTTATGAAATAAATTCAATGGTTATATATTCATTTGAAATAAAATTACAATCATCTGAATGAAGAAAAAATGTTTTCAGAAAAAACTATATTTTTTCTCAAATGATTTTTCATCATGCTTTAGGAATATAAATTAAAACTATTTTTTCATTTTTAGAATATTTTATTTTACAATTTTAACGTAATTTTTTAAATTTTAAAAATAAATTTATATTATCTTGAGTCTATGACAATTTTCAAAAAAGATTAATTTTTAGATTAATTTTAAAAAAATTAAACAACATTTTTTTACATTTATTGGTTAAATTTTGTTTTAAAATTGTTTTAAAAGTATAATTACTCAAATTATATGGCAATAAATACAATTTCCTTTACTAAAATCAATTTTACATTATATTATGATATTAAAACATTCTGTACTTATGAGAATTTTCTCTTTGGAAAACTACTTTTTTTCACACTTATGGGTTTAATATTAAATTAACATTTTGTAATTTTATATTTTAATTAGTAATAAATGTTTTCCATATTTGTAATTATCATAATTAATATTATAAAATAATTTTATCATAATTTTTTTATTGATTATTTTTAAAAATATTAAAAGGTAATTACCATAGTTACTATTAAATTAAGTTTACTATGGGGTAAAACTAAAAAGATAAGGGATAAAAGTGGCAAAAAGCATATCAAATGTTTATTTTATGACCATATTTAGATCCTTGTTACCTTGGGATCTATTTTTATGATATTTTCAGAACTATTTCCATAAAATTTACATATATATATATTTATGTAATGAGAAAGACCAAATGTCAATCTCTTGATTTAAAATATCAGTTTTGAATTGACATGCGGACTAAAAAAGTTTTAAATTATTAATGATGGTAATTTTGAGATTAAATAAATCACTTTAATTATATAAATATATTTATATTTTTAAATAATTATCTAATTACCATAAATTATTAAGAAACAACAAAATGGTAATTATAAAATTTATAAAAATGATAATATAAATATTAAAATATAAAAATCTATTAATTATTTAATTCCATAAATATTATAGACAATTATAACATTTTATATAGGTTATAAAATATTATATTCTAATTAATTATTTTTTTTGATATTTTCAAAGTTAAATTAAATGAATAGTGTCAAAATTTACAATAATATTTTTTTATAATATATAATATTTTATTAAATGATTTAAATTTTTAAAAAAATCAATACAAATGGTTTTTTTAAAAATTCTTAAATATTTAAAAAAATATTCCATACATGGACTAATAATCCATTAATAATAAATACATTTTCCCATAAATTGTAAAATATTTGTTACCCGGGAAATAGGTAAAAAAAAGTTATATGTCTTACATATTCCTCTGTAAAAATTAATTTTCCATAGAGATAGGATTTTTATTTTATAATTTTTTTACATATTTATATCCAATAGATCAAAAATATATAATTAGTTTCATTTTAGTTGTATTCTTAAGTGAAAAATTACGTAGGTAAAAAACTATATATAATTGTGAAATCTAAAATGGTAAACATAAAGAAACTTACAAGTTAAAGAAAAAAATGTTTGAAACATGTTTTTTTTGAGGTGGAGGTTCCCATAGAGCATATAATCCATAAAATTCTTTAATAATAAATTTTTGAAGCACCTCAGAATAGAGGGACATCCCATTATTGAAATGTTTTGGGTATTTAAAAAATACTACTCTATAATTATAATATGGAAATTTCAACCTTAACTTCTTAACACCTATCAAGAATTTTTTTTCTAAAAACTAAAAAACTATCCAAACTACCTTTATAAAAATTATAGATTTTATTTTCTTCCCAAAATACAAACCCTAGGTGACATAGTAAAAAATTCAAAGGAAATTTTTCTTAGATATGGTTTTAGTCATGACGACACTCTTTAATTTTATTTATTCTTCCACAAACATAAAATATGTCTTAAGAATTAATATATTATAAAACATTATACCATATATATTTATATAATATTATCCATATTAAATAATCCTTATCTTATCCTCTCTTATGAAATAGGAAATGAAATCATTTATCATTTCTTTGGTCGAATGGCACCTTTTGAACTGATGTGACTTATTTTAATTAAACATGTATCATTGATGGATATAATTTATTATTTGAAATATATATATATATATATAATATTAGTAATATAATTATACTTATTGAATTTTAATATCACATATACATTCTTTGTGTCCATTACATTTAAAATATGATAATGTCTCTTGTGTATACAAAATATTAATGGCTCGCGAAGCAATGTGATTTGTTTTCAAATTACTCTTTAAATGAGAGATAATAATGATATATTTAATGAATATTTTTTTTAAATATATGACATGATATTTATTATATAAATATTTTATATCAGCTAATTCCTTACTCTTTCACCAATTGAGGAAATGATAATTTTACTCATACTTATGTATGACCTACCATCTCAATGAAGTGATGTGATGCATTATCCATGTTCAAAATTCCATAATGATAATAAAAATTTATCTAATAAACAAAAACATTCATTATAATATTATTATACTTCTTCATATTAGGGTACTATATAATATTATCAACAATAGAAACTTTAACTATAAAATATTCATTATAATATTTGGAATTTGACACCTGAAATGATATTAATAATGAAATATTTCCAATAAACAGCGGATAAGATGATATAATGGGATCATATATTATTATATAAATGTTAATATGGTTCTATGATAATTTATTAACATGTTTTAAACCACTATACCATATCTAAATGTGCTCTCAACTAAAGAGATGTATGTTGTAAGGTATTTTTTTCCCCAAGTTCATTTTATTGGGGCATATTGTAATGTTATATACCTAATTTATTTTATATTGTTTTTGTTATACACCTTTTAAATGTAATATCATGAGTAAATATTATATAATTGTATTTTGTGTCTCAGTTTTAATAATTAAACGAAGATAATTTAACTCTAAAATTATCACATGGAACGAAATTTAATTAGTCAATTTCATTTCATTTTGTTATATTACTTCATTTATTTTCTTTATATTATTAAATTAACTAAAAATAGTTTTTTTATTATCATATTTTTAATTTACACTTTTTTATGATTATTTATAATTTATACAAATAATTATTACATTGATTAATTTTGAATCTAATGTCAGAATCAAAATAAAGGACTTCGTCTGAATTTACCTTTATTATGGAATATTTTTTTGTTCTACACTTATTTCCATTTCTATGGTGTTCATACTACACCTCATACATGTATAATAATTAATAATCCATATGTAATTTTTAATGTTGTATTAGTTTGAATTATTTTATCGATATGGATTTGATATAAAATTTACCAAGTTGTAAGGAATTTATTAACTCAATTTCTTTTTATTGAGTTATATTGATTCCATATTTTATTTGATATAATAAGATTATGCATGAAATTTTTATTTTTATTTTTTTCACATTTTTTATATTTATTTCAGTTTTATAAAAACAATAAATCCACTGTTTAATTCTCACTTCAACAGTATAATAATTATAACGAATTTTGTCCCAATTTCATTCCATTGAGGCGTGTTGTAATGTTATCAAAAAAATTATTTATTTCTGGTACATAAAATATAACATTAACATATAATATAATTAATCCTTAATATTTCATGAGGATTTGAGATGAAATATTAATTAATTCATTATAGGATATTTTTCTTGAAAGGTGTCATGTTGTAAGGTATTTCAAAAATCAATTTGTATTCATTAGGTTCTATTGTTTCATCATTGTCATATATGTTCTAAAAAAATTTCCCATTAATATTCATTTTATTATATTATCTATAAATCTATTTTATATGGATTTAATTTTGATAAAAATACTTTCATAATTTCTTAATTCTCACATTAGCATTTTGATCATTGTATGAGATTTTATCTCAATTTCAATTCATTGAGGTGTATCGTAATGATTTGAACCTAATTATTTTTAATTGTGTATACACAATCCATTTAATATATAATATCATGAATAATTCATAAGTTATTATATTTTGTGTTTTAATTTGAATAAGTTCATCCATGTCATTTTAATTTAAAATAACCAAATGGTAAATAATTTCATAACTGAATTTCATTTCATTGGGTTATTTCCTTCATCATTGTCCAAGATATTTATAGATTATCTTTTTAATGACATTTGAATATCTAATGTTATATTTTTCATTTTTTCATTTTGATTTAGGTTTGATATGCATAATCAATTAATTTTTTAATTCTATCTTCAATGTTGAGATCATTATAATGGATTTCATCTTAATTTTCATTTCATTGAAATTTATTTCTTAATATGATCCTATTAACATTAAAGAATTATAAATACTATACCATTGATGAATTTCACATAAATTCATATTTATTTATTGTTGTCAATGATTCTATTCATGTTTATTCTTTCAAGGGGTAAAATTTATATATTACGTAAGTCGTAAGAATCTATTTTAAAATATCACTTTCTTTGAGGATTGATTTTTTTTCATTGAACAAATATTTTGATTTATCATTAATAAGATCAAATAATTTAAATAACCACATTAATTTATTAAGGATATTATTATTTAATAAAATCTATATCATTTTTTCATATTGTGTTTAATATTTAATTTACTTGATTAACAAGGAAAATACTGATAAATCTGAAATCATTACTCAATACAGATATTTTTTGAATAAAGAATATTATTCTAAAATTAAATTGATCATTAAATATAAGTGTAATTTATTTTAAATGAATATAATAGTTGGATTAGTAATATATATCCCCTTGATTAATTGGTAGACTGATAATATGAATTAGATTTCTAGACTCACATAAATGTGTTTTTGGTGTACCTACCCATCAGTTTTAAAATGTCTTTGGAAAGGAATTGATGGTATAAGTATCATGATTCTGGGGATCAAGAAGTCTAATAATGAATAATTTCATTAATTAATAATTCATTTATTATTATATATGAGATTATATCCTTTATGTTATCTAGGGATTCTTTTTATTACATTGGTAATTGAATAAATAGTATGTTTGTTCAATTATTTACATTTCAATATGGATTATTAATTATCTAATCATGATAGTCAATTTATTTATTATATGTAATGTGTGTTTAGTAATTTGACTTCCAATATTAATTATCCATTATTTATTATACTTAATTTATTCATGATATCTTACATTGTATATAAATATGATGAATCATTTTATCTCACCCTTATTTTGATTCTATTCCCTGGAATCCATGATGTGTAATGTGAATGATATACAATGAAATTCTTGGAGAAATAAGGATATTTTAAAAAACATTATGTTATACTTCTCGTATTAAAATGAAATATAGTAATAATGTATATATCAATTTCACCAAGTCTTCTAAACTATTTGGTCCTTTGGGATGTGATTTCTTGTATCTAGATCTTGGATATTAATATTGATGTTGTGTTCTGGATCCTAAATAATAAAAATATGTTGGGCTAGAAAATAAGAAATACAAATATAGAACTCATTTTTTACTGTATAACGGATCCATCTCTATACCCATTCTTTCTCTCAGAAGTGTAGTGTCCAAGGATCGGTTAGATGCCACTGAAAGGGGGTGAATCAGTGTTACACTATTTTTACCAATTTATTTTCATTCGATTCAACCTATGTGATTGATTAATGTGTTGATCCACCATCATTAAAACTCATCCTCAACATGAATGTAACAAAAATAAAACATATAACACGAGGATTTAACAAGTTTGGTATAAATACATAATCCTTTTCGTATTTGTTATACCCCCTAAAACGGGTTATCCATTATGTTTGAAGGTGATTAAAATAGAAACTGCTTATAACCCCCCCCCCCCACACACACACCAATTTTAATCTATTTATAACCCGAGTTCAAATTATTCTTCAATAGTTTGTTAGAACCAAAACTGCACCATCTTCATTGTGATTGGTTAGACCCCCCACCCAATTACAAACAAAACAAAATTGGTTAGGCCCCCCAACCACATCTTTCAATGTCAGATGGCATAATACGCTATAAAAATATCAATTAATGATCATATTCTATAGGAATTTTTGATCAAATTGAATTGTGTACAACTTCAGGTACCTTTTCAAGGATATCAAACTTCCTCAAATAAAATCCAATCACTTTATATAATTAAATAACTTTGTGAGGCACTGCTTGAGTAAGAGTTATTTATTATACTGAAGACCTAACTTAATTGAACCCTATGAACATGAATATGAATTCATTATAAATACATGATGGAAATTCAATCATGCCTCCAATATCAAATATTATAGATAAATACATACAAGAAACATATAGATTTCATGTTCAATAACATATCGTCATGTATGTATGGAAAACATTTACATGCCTATATTATATCATTCATGGTCTCCTAATATCCTAGAAGCATTATTTCTTGTACATAGAAAATGCCTCAATTAATTTTTCAAAGTTTCAATTTTTGTGCACTACATATCAATCCCACAAACAAAAATAAGCAATCTTTTCACTTATTATGCATATATTCACTTCTTGTACACACACACCACCACAAGCTTATTTAAATGAAGTTTGTATGTGTTTATATATATCTATGTTCACACTGTTCAGTATACTTCATGAATGTACCCATCAATTTCAACTCATTTGTTACCCCATTAATGATTGATTATCAAACTTTTATCATTAAAAATATATGTGGAAACTATTTCTTCTTCACGAAACACACATATACATGGTTCATAGCTAGTTCTTATTTCATCTTTATAAAACACATGGAATGTTTTCACAGGTTTTTGGTTCTGAAAAACATTCAAACAAACTAGGTGATCATGTGTAACCATATCTTGGTCCCCAATTGGTTTCATGAAAACAAGTTCATAAAGAAACAAATTAGTTTTCTATACACAAGTAATATGCCTATTGAATCTCTTTTTTTTCATGAAAACATAAACAATACAGAACTCTTCTCCTTTATCAAACTAGATATTTTTGTATATATCATGTCACACTATGGAATTTCACAAAACACACTCATATATTAAATAATATCAAACATAAAACACTCAATTTTTGGGTTATTTATAATAAAATATTCTACTGACTTAATAGATTCATACTACCCAACTTTCATGACATCATGAATCACCATATTTTTAAAATCACTTTTTATAATCACCGTATGTTATCTATTTGATCTTAATTATCACTTTAAATGAATTTTCATGTGACTTTAATCATCATAAAAATTTTAGAACAATAAAATAATTCTTGGATGATTGGATTATAAATTCAGACAATGTGGTATGGAGATCTCGCCTGGAACAGAACTCCTAGATGATATTAGGGTAGAAGAAAACACACAATCTCAATCCAACAGCCCAAATAGATTTGATCAGATAGCCCTCCTTCTTTACATATTTTTTAAGATGGATTAATAGTATATGGAATTTCCCCAAATCAAAACATCTTAGAGTTGAGAACACTTTTATAATATAACTCACATCCTTGGTTTTCTAGAAAGTAGTTTTTGAATGCTCACATATCAAAATTGAACCACCTCATGAAATTACTCCAATATGCTATTGTGTTCCCATAATAGTGGTATATCTTGATATCCATGTCCCTCTATGGGTGTGCCTTTAACTCAAACAACATCCCCACTAAGATGGCTATCCTTTCGACCACCTATTTAAGAAGTGGTGTTGTTCACCAAGGCTGGATGGTGTTGGTAATCTAAATTGTTTTATATACAAAAATTTTAAAAAGGTAATCTATATTCCATATGATTCATATCCATCCAACTCAAAATAAAATCACAAAAAAAATCCTCCTCATTCAAAATAAACATCATTTTTTGTGTCTTCTTTTAATGTGGTAAAAACAATGTAAATTAAAATAAACCCTAAAACGTGTCTTCTAAACTACAAACAAGTTCAAAAATACCCGAATTAAAACCTCCAAACATATTCTCAAAAACATATTGACAACAAATTCAATTAATTTAACACTTCAAGATTGATGTACACCCAATGAGGAAAGTATGACGCTCTAATCATCAGCCAACAATTATCTTTAAAAACATGTATCTCCTTCTTAATGTTACTGTTGACTTAGAGTTTATAATAAATAAAATAGTTGAAAAACTTTAATGACTAATAAACTATTTATTCCCGAATATGAAAATGTTTGATAAATAATATCTTATTTTCCCACTAATCTTATTCTTTTATATGTATTTTAATTCTACATTTCCCATATTATCATATATGAACATTTCTTTACTAACCTTTTTTACGTGGATCTACATGAGATGAATACTTATATACTGTATCAAATAGTTATCACCACTATATTCACTGATAATGTAAATGCTTTTTACATTATTAATATAAAACTTCCCTATAAAAGGTTCTCCTCCTAATATGTTTTCAAATATATAATTGGTATCCCTAAGAATTAGATATTTAAAAAAATCTATAGAATTATTCTAAAAGTTAATAAATATATATGTATGTTTGTGGTGAAAATATTCCTATATAACTATCGAAACTATATTTTTAATCCCTAGATTTATGCTTCCATTGTGTTAATAATTTTTTTAATAAAGGTTTAGGGGCCGATAAATTTTTTAATTAATGTTATATAGATACATGGGGATTCCACTAAACAAAAACATAGATCTCCCATCTAGTTATTGGAAAAGGGTAATTTTTCATTTCTATGATTAACAACAACAATCACTTATAAAAGATGATTCTTATGTAAAAAGTGAATACTGAATACGTTAAACTACCAGAATCATTATCATAATTGATTGGGATATCTTTCCCATTTTCTTTATGGGGGATAAATATATGGGTGTGTACCAATTAATGAATATTAGATAATAATTATTTGTAATCTCTTGCACTATCATCATTTTAATATATTCTAAAGAAGTTCTAATAAAGGATTATAATATAAAATTTTAAATCACATCCTTGAAATACCATAACATTAGCTAATTCAAAGTTAATTATATATTACTTATGAATAATGACATGAAATTTTAAGCAACAAAGTTGGAGAATATATATTCATAACCCAGAATCCAATCCAAACACTCTTCCTATCATCATGAGATATCAAATGGATATATACAGGCCTTTAATAATTTTTTACTAAATATCATATTTAAAATTGTGTTTAAGGGTAAAAATAAAATACATAATAATAATTTGATTTTTATGTGGGACTAAAAAAATTTACATGCATCACTACCCATGATACAAAGTATTACCTGCTATAAGGATAGTAGGTAAACATAATATGAATGTCTATATTTACTTACTCTAGGTGAATATTTATGAATAAAGGACTAAAAGTAATAATTATTACGTTCAAATAGATTTTTTATGGGACCACTATGAAGGTATATAATATACATTGAATAACCTCTAGGGTTCCCAAATTTATGTGACTAAATATTTTAATAATAATTTACATCAATATTTTTTATAAGAAATGGTGTTATCTTGAGAGAAATAATATATGATAATGAATTTATGGAAGAGGCTATGTCATGGTGATTTCTACAGAAATAGTTAAATAATTAAATATATTATTTTCAATGATTTTTTAATAGTGTTGTTAAATTATATATTTAGTTTCAAATTTACTTAAAATCATGAATAATAATTATTTAGATTAATTTTTTAACAAGGCTAATACTAAGTCTTCTTAAAAATAATACCTCCATGTTCCTTTACCCCTCCTCCAAAAACATGATTCTACAATTGAGCTATATCCATACCTCCTCCATGTTCAACATCCAATGTCACCACTAACACCACATTATCCACCATTGGGAAAATCACTATCCACATTTACCTCCTCTAGGTTTGGCCTTCTGGACCCCACTCCGAGTTTTCCACAAATTACTCATAAATATTATTGTTACTAAGACATATTGGTTTGTACCATTTTCATGGATAACCTCCCAACCTCTCCTTTTAAGATCTATTTTTATTTAAAAGAAATATTTTTTGTTGGTTTTTATATCCATATTGGATCTTTAGTGGGGTATATGTATTCCGCACATGAATTTGATAATGTCACTAAATGATTATTTTTTATTCTTAGTAAACCATTCTAATTTAAAATATAAAAGTGGAAATTGAAATTATATTTTAATCACCTCTTTTTTTTATAATATTAATGTTGGTATCTGTCACATAATTTATAGTGTTAATATAAAAAAATTATCATTTTTGAATGTATGTGAATACTATTTCGAATATGTTGAATTATATCACCTAATTACATAAATAAATGTTTTTATAAAAAAAGTACATAATAAACATTATTTAGTTAATTTAAATTTAAATCATGATCACTGTATTGAATTGTATCTAACTTGATTACATGTTGAAATTTAGGTTGATTAAAGTATTATGTAGTATACTATCATGATTTACAATGAATCTATGGTAATTGATATATGATAATAGTATATTATCATTAAAAGGGGTACATTATACTTATATAAAAGGTATTCAGGTAATCCTTATGTCTCAAAATATATTGGAAGTTCAGATCAGATCACAATTCGATGAATAATTAAACCCATTCTACTTCATCCCTAAGGGATTTCATATAATATATTTCCCAATCATTGTAGATGATTCCATTTCCCAATGTATGGGTTACTAGAGCCCTATATTAACCAATTATTACTATTTTAGTTTATTATTTCGATTATTTATCATGATCATAAATTAAATCATTTCTATAACTATAATGGAAGGAGAACATGGTTATTTTTAACATAATTTTTTTTCCTTTCATGAATGTTTTTTTAATAATTATTGAGTTGAATATTCCAAATTTTTCTAGTTTTTTTATATATTTATTTGAATAGTCAAAACTGTTGCCCCTTAATATGTGTTTTCATTCATGGATGGATTTTTTGTGTATTATATTTATGTGTTTTTTGTTATTTCAACTAAAATGTATTATTTTATTCCTATATATTTATATAAATATATTTTTTATTTAAAATTTTTCCAAATTTATTATATATGGATAAATGAAGAAGTACATTACCTCGTAAAACAAGTCAATGTGTTTAGGGATTATAAATGTTTTTTTATTTTTCAATTAAAAATTAGATCAAGGAAAAATTGAATAAAATATACATTTCCTCAATGTAAATTAAAATAATGGTTAAAGAGAGATAAAATATTTTACTACACGATATTGAAACAATTTCATTCATAATATGTGTGGTGAAATTTTCATGGAAATAAAACATTATAGATTGTTTGGGAAATTGTTTCCAGCATCATAATAAAGTATTTAAATAAAAAATTGTGGATAATAAAATTCACAACCTGATAAATGATTTTTAAACATAGTAATGATACCTAATTTTTTTCTTGAAATGACTATTTTTTCATATTAAAGTTATAAATATAAATTATTCTTCCATAATCATAAGATAACCTAGTCAAGATTATAACATATTGATGTAAACTTAATTATAGACAAATACAATATAAATATGAATTGAAAAAACATCATTTATTTTAATTAGTTAGACATATACAATAATAATTGTATAAAGGATGTGACAGGTAATCAAAACATTCTTTTTTGGTGATGGTGTACTATATCATTTTCCAACGTGGAATTACAAATAAATAAATTTTTAATCTATTAGAAATATTACAGGTTGTATTTGGTGAAGATATGATCCATGCATCATTTTATGATATAAAAAGATTAATTTTAATTTGGGACTCTATCATAAAAATCTACATGCATGATAAAATGATTATATGATATACTAGGAATAATATTCTAACTATTAACAGTGAAGAAAATATGTTCTATAAATAATTTAAAAAAAGAATAATTCTATTATGAGTAAATGTACACCTATGAATAAAAATATAAATAAATATATATTCAAGATTTCATGTTACATTACATTAAAACATTGACTTTGAATATTGTTTATTTATTTCATAATTATTTAACCTTTCAATTGGAATGAATTAGAAAATAAAAATGAATAGTTTATTTATATCCCTTTGATTCAATAGTAGGGATGACATTAAATTCAATATATCTAGATTCTTTTTTGATAATAGAAACTTGTGTTTTGGATTGGAAACTTATTGATTCAAAACTTTTAAGATATTTATAAGGTATTATAGTATATGGTCGATTGTTTTCATTACATATAATTTACCATATATAATTTTTACGATGAAAGAATTATTTAACATAAAAATAATTACCTATAGAAAAAAATTTAATTGAAAACTCTTTTCTGTGTATCTTCTTCCTCTTATCAATGAATTACAAGAGTTATAGAATGATGGTGTAGAGACATATAATTTATCTATAGTAATAGTTTTCAAAATGAACTGTCATGAATGTGTAACATTACTGTATTTATCTAGTTTGAAAATTTATCATTATATTACACAGGTTGGTTTGGTTGGAGAAATTTATAATCATGATTCTGATCATCATTAAATGATTTCTATAAAAAATTGGTTTCATGTTCTATAAATTTTTTTTTGATATATCTCATTGATTTTCATTTTATAATTAATTTATTAATTGATATATATAGATATGGAGATTCAATTAAAATTTATATATAGATTAGAGATCTTGGAAAATTATCAAATTTAATCCCATATATTAAAAAAAATTAAATTAAGTTAAATAATGTCTTTGATGTCTGTTACGTGTATGTGGAACACAATAATTAAAGAAAATAATATTATTTCTCAATCCTCCATATTATGAATTTAATTTTTTCATAAATATATTGATGTTATTGACATTGAGCTAAATGTGTTCAATAATTATCATTAAAACATTCACAATGAGAATGAGAAATATAAATATCATCAAATATTTTATAATGACTAAAAATAACTGAAAATCAAGAAATATTAACAGGGAAATTAGATATAAAGTATCAAGCATTATTATTTTCTTGTAAAACTAAAAAAAATTATTACTTTGATGATTAAAAAATATGAATGTTTATGTTTGAAATTCTAGTAACATTACATAATTTGTTGGATTTAGTCATTTAAACTTATCTGGATTGAATAGTAATACCTCATATATTCTTATTAAGTTGTATCCATATTTGGAAATGGTAAATTTTAACCCTAAAAAACTACAGTTATAATTGACCATTTTACACTTTTTTGATAGCATTGTGATATAATAAAATCAAAATTAAGCAGAATAAACATCAAAAAAAATAATTATATAAAGACTATGTCATTGGATGTTTATTTTCCCCTATAATCTTTCACTATGTTGCTTCATTTAACTATTCATTTAGTTAAGGATGGTAAAGTTGGAGGTCTAGTAATTTATCTATTGATGCATCCCATATTAATGTATATTATTTTCATATTTATCTTTTTGATGAATTATAATTGTACATATCAGTGCACATTAATATTAATTAAAATTTTTATAATTTTATTCATTAGGTTTTTTTCATGGGTCAATGATAAATTAACCAAAATAAATTTTATAAAAATTATTTATACTATCTATTGGTATTTAAGATAAAAAAAAGGAAAATAAATAATTGTGTAAATAGAAAGAAAAAAATAAACATAAATTAATATAAATTGAGATATAATTATGAATGGTGGATGTGAGAAGTGAAAAATGACTCAAAACTAGAGAAATAGAAGACAAACAATGCAAATATATGTAATTATTAGGATTATGAGAAACTGGACAGGACTAAAATTGGAATTATTCGCTGCTATTGTATTATTATTAAATATAGAATTCATATAATGATATGGAAGAAGTGCATTCAAATAATAACCTATTATATGTAAATCAATTGTGCATAGTGAATTACCCTAATGATTGATATGCTTGTCAAAAACATATGAAATGGATGATTTTTCATTGATTAAATATAAAATACACATTTTCTAATTGTAGTACATTGGTTGAAGTTATAAAATGTGAATTATCTAAAACTATTCACCTATCAGTATATATAGTGATCTATAAATGATTCTTACGATGAATTTAAAATGATAACTTTGGAAAAAATTAAACAAATATGAAATCCAAGATAAACTACACCAAATATGTAAATATATGTGAATGATGAACACATTTTCAACTACCAAATTGAACAAAAAAACCAACATCATATTCTAATTCTTCACCAGATAAATGAGAAAAAGGTGGTGAATTAATTCATTATTAAATATATAAAAATTTTCTTAATAATATACTAGAACTGTGAATGATATTAAATTTATATTCCTTCCATCTCTAATAGTTAATTTATTTATACATGTTTCTTCCAGATCGAAATGATATTCAAGAAATACATAAAAACTGATTAGGAACAGAGACAAAAAAAAAGAGTTAATTGATCTTATATTTCAGTATCATTCCTTTCTCAAGCTCCAATCCCAATCACCATATCCCTACATTTTTTTCCTTCCTTTAGTATAAAAATGGTTAAATGATGGATTAAATAATAAATTTGTAATTATTTGTGGCTCCTCAAATTTTAATTGTGTAGTTAAGAACTATCTTCTAGCACAATGTTATAATCATCTCATGAAGATCAAACTGGTTCAATTCATGTGGAATACTTTATTGTAAATCATCATCATTAGGTGACCCTGGTTATTCCTTATAACATATTATACTCATGACATGTGAAAAAATTTATTCTCTAAGAAATATGAAACTGGATGTGAATCCCAGCTCAGTTCACTCCTCTTAAGAATAACACACTTGTTTTTTTGACATCAATATAATCAACTCCAAATGCCCATACATAGATTTTTTTTATCTTTTATTTTCAATTTCATGGTTAATATATCCCAAGGAGTTCATATGTATTTGATATCCAAATAATATTTTCATTCGATATCACTTCTTAACAATAGTTACCCTAATATTGTTGGTTGTTTCCCATTAAGTAAATTATTTGAACTATCAAAATTGTCCACATATAACATTCCCATAGTGGTGATAAACATTATAAATTTATATTATTATCATGTGTACCCTTTCACATCCCATGAGTCCCCAGTGATACCCATATGAAATATATTTTGGTTTAGAATCACTATTGTCTAAGGACTCAACTACCTTTACACAACTGGTTTCCATGTGGGTGTGTCCAAATATTCAAATCGAGATATCATTCTATGAGTTATAGAGATGACATTTATAAAAGTGTTCATGACCTTGATGTTGTGTCAAATGAACATTAAATAGTTGAATATTACATTTATTTAATAATCCAAATTAATCCTATATAGGGAAATTGAAATTGTGATAAAAAATCAAACCAAAATAAAAAAAAACTAATCATTGATAGAATTAATCAATAAGTAATATACATTAAAAATTTTAAAAATTTTCCTTTAAAACATTTATATCAAATATATAACCATGTACATTTAAAATATTAATTTAAAATAGAATATATTAGTTCTTAAAGAAATAAAAAATAAACGAATGAGATTATAATCAGTTTCGCACATAAAACCTCATTTTCACATAAATATTCATTGAAATACAATTGTAACAAAATATTCACCAATATTAAATAATTATACATCGTGAGAATATTTTTATCATAAAAATTAGTTTAATTCCAAAAAGTGTTGTTGAAAATATGTATCAAATATGATTAACATCAAATTCCAACATAGTTAAAAAAACCAATCATCAAATAGTCAATTCATAATATTATTTTCTAGTCAATTGATCTTAAATGAGAGAAATTTTCAATGAAAAAAAGTACTGATTTTCAAATATATTTTCTCTAATTAAATCTTTTAGCTAAAATTAATGATCATAATTCTAAAAAAATTGTGTAAAATATTGATTCTAGTTATTTAGAAAAAAATTAATTGGAAAATTTTGAAATGAATTAATCCATTATCACCTTGAATTCAATTGTTCTTAAAATTTATAATTTATACATGGTGAATAGAGAAACATATTCCAACAAAAAAATTATAAACAATTAAATATATGTGTGACTGTGATAATGAAAAAGAAATCATAATTAACCAATAAAATAGTTTTTACAAATTTAATAAATTTCCTAATAAGTATTTGAAGTTCATTCTTAGACAAGATGAATGTAAGATTTGTTTTTTTTTTGTGAAAAAAAATTTAAATTCAGTAAAAAATTAATATTTACTCACCGTCTCTAAATAAAATAAAATTTATTGTTGATTTGTTAAAAATATATTCCAACACAACATCTATAGTGATATCAATTTGTTAAAAAACATTTATTATCAAAACTACTTAAAAACATTAAAATTTCCTTTACCCATTGATAATAAAAAACTATTATTCCAAACATTCAATTTGGGAAAAATTATTTTTAATTATGATATGAAATACATTTAAATAATTTTTTTTAAAGAAAATATTCCTCCCCCACTCTTGAACTAAAAATTATCCCCAAATAGGAATATCATGGTGGGAGAAAAATTAAAAATAGTTATTTTATTCAAATATTTTAAATTGAACTATTTAAAGAATGTTTGAGGGCATAAATGAATTTCATAATTCATATTTCATCAAATTAATCTAAAATGAAATAAAATGTACATGTCATTTTAGTAATAATAGAAAAATATAATTTTCAATTATTCTAAGAAAAATAGAATGACCATAAATGGATATAGTTACAAGAATAATTAATATTTACAAGTTATTTTCAGGATTCCAATGATATTTTAAATATTTATCTCATAAGTGTATTACAATAGATTATATTAATTGATAAATAACAGAACTGTTTATGAATAGTATAAAAAGTATTTTATTTCAAGTATTTATGTAATTCCCCCAATATATAAATTCCAAAAATAATACAAATTTTAAAAAATGAAACAAACATTTGAAGAAAGTGTTTATAATTTTATACTAGTAATAAGAATTCAACAATAATATCAAAATTGAAATAATATCAATCCTAGAAATTATAACAAATATTCGTAAAATATCAAAGGGTTCATCCTATTTTAAAATATGTTTTTCTCCACATGGTTATTGAAATGTAGTGCCTAAAATACTAAAAAATCAATATTATAACATATCTATAGTAATACAAAATGAGATAAATTAATATTAAGAGGGTCTCTAATTGTTATGGGTAAAATTAATGTTTACACCAAATCAACATGAGGGGTTATTTATTAAAATAAATTAAATAATATATTGAAAACTCAATGGCTTCCTCCCATTAAGTGTAATATTAAGAGAATAAAACAGAAACTCCCAATAAATATAACCATAATCAGTAGGAAATAGTGTGATCTTAATTGGTGGAACCTTATTATTTTGTAATATAAAACATTAAATAAATTCAAACAGTTTTCCATCTCCAATAGTAATATAAAAACATTCAGACATCTCTAAATAGAAGAGGTAATATTCAGTTGTCCATCCTAATTTGAATCTCAAAATATTACCATAATATCCCAATGTGCGATAGATTATCCTAGAAAAGTATATCATTTGTCCAATAATATACAGATATATATCCCCTAAACATGGGGCTTTCAAACATTATGGATTAGTTTCTCAAAAAGTTTCAACCTGAAAATAATAGGCCTAAAATAAACTGAAAAGGTCTTGAAATTAAAAAAACTCATTATACTCCCACCCAATTATATCAAACTCTGTGATAAAATATTAATTTTTAGAGTTTCTAATGATATCATATTATTTTATTATCATAAATACAATTTTTATTTTTTCATACATAACTTCTATTAGAATAGTTTCAAGGATTATATAATGACAAATATATTCCCTTAAATAGGCACAACAACCCATGATGAATGATTTATAGGGAAAAATATGGATTTTATTTGAAGGATTGGTTTGACTAATAAAATGATCATTGAGACTGATGATCATTATCCTGAGTAATATTTTAAATTTATAATATTTATTTATGTTTAAAATCTTTATAGTTCATATAAATAATATATTTAAGCTTCTCTTAGGACTAATAGAGGCCTATATACCCTGAGAGGGGGGTGAATCAGGGTATGGATATTCTCTTTTAAACATTCTTCCTACCCCACTAGATCTTGACCTCTTTATTACAATGGTAAATTAATTTGCACTTGTGTGTTTATCATGATCACTTATTTTTCTTCTTTATCTGATGATGATGATTTAAATGCAATGCAGGGAATTAAGAAGGAAGACACTGAAATTTTTACTTGGTTCACCCTCACTGGACTACGTCCAAGGAGAAAATGTTGGCAAGTTTCCGGTCGTACCAAATTCAAATATTCTTCACTAGATGTGGATAGAAAGGTTCAAGAACAATCACTCTGTCCCAGGCTCACTGCCTTTACAAGGTTTAGGGTTAGCTCACTACATTCCGAAGGGCCACTCCCTATTTCCCTCTCTCCGGCCCACTGCTGGTGAAGAGGATAACCTTCTTCCTCTTCCTTTGCTCAATGCTCCGGAAAGGATCCACTCACAGTTTATAGAATTGTAGGTCTATTCATTATCACTAATGAATGCATCCCATACTGTATGTAGATGCTATGTTAAAGTTCACATTTCACCCGTAGATGAATCTCTCTTTGCACTGAAGGTATCGAGCAATCTTCCAGCTTCTGCACAGCCCCGGAAAGACGGGCTTGCTACAACAACACCTGGCACACTTCTCCAAGTCTGGCATGCAAGTCCCAAAACAGCACACAAGTCTTCGGTGTGCAAGTCAAAATTGTCACGCAAGTCAAACTAAAACACTTAAGCGACACAACATTCTTCAACTCCAAACTTGCGCAAAGAGCCTCCTTTTACGCCCTAAATGATTCTGGCACACAACAAACAACTGGCACACAACTAACCACATGGCACACAACCTTCACTTTCACGACCACACACCACTTGTGCGACCACCAACCCTACGTGACGAGAGCTCTAATTTTCACTAATTGTTGAGATCGTCACCGAATGAGGAAGGGTCGACCTGTATTTATAGGCATTTGGACAACTTACGCGATAACGCGCAAGTCTCCCCTCGGCGCGCAAGTTTCAGCGTGCAAGTCTTCTATCCCCCTAGACACTTTCAAGACCAAATTAAAAACATGGGAGCCCCTTATTCATTTTCCATGTTTTGATGATCTGATTGCGAAGGAAAAATGGAGCGCAAGTTAACAATCCTTCAAGGAACCAGCGCGCAAGTCCTCCCTCGGCACACATGTAACTTACGCGACCTACCCAATACTTGAGCACCCCTTTTCCCTTTGAAATTTTTTAATGTTCTGATCTTGAAAAACATTGTCCATGCATGTTTCCTCACCTTCAATGACACAATGCGCAAGTCCCTTTTCCAAAAACCACTTTTCTTCATTTGTCGATTTTCAGACCCAAAAATTTGACTAACACTGGAAAATGGCACCACCTTGTATTTGTTCTTTTTTTACTGCCTCCAGATCATCCATTATTTCGTTGAAGTTCTTGAATCAAACATTGATCATTAACCACAACTCTTGAACTTTATATACCACCATGAAATCCCATTTTTCAAAAAATTTGTATGTCATGGTTTTCTTTGTCAACAATCACAACATAGATGTCCACTTTGTCAACAAACACAATCACCTCAAAAAAATTTCAATGATTCCTTGAGGGATTTTTTCCAAACATCTTCTTTCAAGACTTTATAACTTTTTAGGTTTTTATATAGACATATATTAAAAAAAATACATTATTGTTTCTATAAACATAAATTTTAATTATTTCATCAAAATGGTCATGGGTATATTTTCTTATTTCAACTATAAATAAATTTTATACCGCAAAAATTAGTTTATAAATTAACTCTAGTATTGACACCATAAATTCATTGAAATATTATTAATGATCACTATTATGAAAAATATTTCATCCCATATAATAATCTATAACAACCCCACGTGTAGATAAGAAACATAATCATAGTTTGATTCTAACCAATTTTTTATAATTAATTTCATCATCATCATCATGTAATTTTTTTATTAAAAGCGAGAGAAAGATGGGCCCCAACCAACCAGAACTCACAGAAGCCAGAAGTAGTGTAGAAAAAGGGAATCATTATGAATATAATTGAACCCTTTAGGTCTCAAGGACATCACATTGTGGAGGAAAGGGTTTGGGGATAATTAAATCAGGGGAATCAAGGTGATCTGTAACTTTATTTCCTTCTCTACAATAGTGCATCATTTTAGTATTGATATTGAGCATGTACATGTGAAATTTGATTATGTATAAAATAGATCAGGGGTTAAAGTGATCATTTAAATAGTGTTTAATTTTTCATCCACCATTATAAGGGTTTGGGTAATAGAACAATATTTTAACTTTACCAGAAAGAGTCCATTTGTTGCTCCCCTAGACCCAAGTATTGAAATAAAGGGTAGGGAACCAGTTTTACACAATATTTTATGTTTTACGACTTATTTGGATCCCCAATTTCTCCTAATATACATGGTATAACAAATATTATTGTTCCATTAAATTTAAAAGGTAATTTATTTTTTTACAAAATACCACATGTTGTAGTCAGACAAGTGGTGGCTATATATTCCAAGTTTTTATTTTTGTACAAAAAAACATTTGATAAATTTTATAGATTATGGGATTTTTATTAATACCTCAACAAGGGGTATATTCAGGGTAAAAGTTAAAAATCCCTTTATGAATCATAAATACTATGGTTTTTCATTTTAATATTGACCCATTGGAGAAACTGAATGTGATGGGAACAATGACTAAAAATATATTTATTTTTTTCTTCTCCTCAATCCCATCTTTCCTTTTCTTCAGCATAATCATTTCCTATTTCATATTCCTTTTCCCTTTATCCCTTTCATGTGTAGAGTTATAAATTGAAACAATTTGGACCTAAATGTTCAATTTTCAATATTTTTGTCATATTTTGACAATAAATTTCACTTTCTACCTCAAAATCATAATCCCTAGACTTTTACCGACCATCCTATAGAGTTTTCATACCTGATATTATGGTGGAATCTATAACCCTTTCTTAAAGATTTAATTATATAATGTTGAGATGCATTCCATTTTCCTTTAAATAGATTTTCATAGACACTTATTTGATTTGAATAACAAAATTATCATTCTATTAATCTATTATTATGTTTTGTGAGTCCATTTAATCGGAATGAAAATTTTATTTTTAATTTATGTAATCCATAAACAAATCATCTTGAAAATAAATATTTCTAATCATTTCGTTCAATGTACCATCAATATTCCCATATAAATTAAAAAACCCTCCCAATATAGATTTTGGGAGTGAGGTTAAGGTTTTGTTTGGAATCTAGGGATAATAGTTTATTTTTGTTACACATCCATATTTTATGTTATAATTATTTTTATATAAATTTAATCTCTTTAATAGCTTGTAATACACACAACCCTATGTCTAAATGGCCTATAATAAAGTATACCCTTTTAAAATAGTGGTTAAATTTCTGGGTAATAATAGTATTAAATAATTTACGAAAAAAATATTGTTTCACATGTTTAATATAAATTCATTGGTTATAAATTTATTATAAACAAAAAATCATTTGAAAATAAATTAATTTTATTAACAAAAAAGTATTATTATCAAAAAATATTAAATTGATCACTATTTCTGAATAATTTATTTAATTTAAAATATTAAATATATAATCGAATGTTTTAGTATTCATCTAATATTTTTAATATTCAGGGGATTATAATAAATCAATTCTTATGCTTAAAATGTTCCACTCTAAAAAAATTAATCATGTTTTAGACACTTATTTTAAATCTTTTTTCCCTATTATATATATTAATGTTTATAAAATGGATTCAATTTTTCTAATGTGGTGGTTCACGGTTTTTTAAATAATTTCTCTATATTTTTAGACAATATGAAAAGTAAACACGGTAAAATATATCATCGTAAAAAGTGTAAATCAAGTTATGATATGTTAAATATAAACATAATGGCACTATGTTACATATAAATTATTATTGGGAAACTAAAATTAAAACATTATCATAATATATTTAAATTTAATTATTGAAGCAATGAATTTATATTAAAATGACCTATATAATATTTAATGCAAATAATTTGACATAAATTTCACTTTCTTGGTTTTAAATATCTCATATGTCCTCGCATAGGTAAAAATTAAAGTTGAAATTGAATATTAATAGCAATAATATAAATAATGAAATTATATTTAAAATGGTAATTTATTAATAATTTTTAGAGATTAAACAAATACCTCAAATACATGTGCAATGCTAATACTGTATTTAAAAAATTAACAAAAAATGTAAAGAAATGGTGTTTATAATATTAAAATTAATATAGTTTTAGTGATTTATAAGGTTCCATTAATTTTGTTTTGATAAATATAACATATTAGCATTTTTTAAAAGGATTATATTATAAATTCATCATATCCAATGTTTCAATAATGTCAAATTACAGAAATAGTTCCAAAATATTCATTAGTGGTATTTTATAAAAAATAATATTTTATTAAATTATTTTTAATTTATAAAAATATTATCACAGATAATGAAAATTAAATATAATTGAACACATAAAAAATGGTTTTTTAATGATTCAAATGTCCATTTATGGTAGTATTCTTACAACATTGTTATTAAAATAAGTGTTACCAATTTTAAGGTTAAAAATAATTTACAATGAGATGAATAAATAATATAATGTTTAAAATGGCACAAAAAACTATCTAAATTTAATTTCATGAATTTATTTAAAACATATAAACTTTTTATTCCAATTAATGTTAATATCTAATCATTTTAATCCAGAATGTATATATTTTATTTTAATGTTTTATGAAATTACAAGTGTGTCATCTTCCACCCATATTAATGGACCCACATTATTTCTCTTCCATACAAAACATTGAACCATATAGATCGACCATACCCTGAAAAAATACACTCTAAACATTATTTTCCTCATTATTGAGGTTTTTTTACATAATTTCAATATTATAGCCAATAAAAGGATATCTAAAGTATTTGTTCAAAAGAAAAGGTAATCACCTAAACCAATCATTTTCTTTTTATTTCTTTTTGGACTCCCCTAAATCTATTGTATTTATCAGGAAAAAAATTAATTGTCCTTAATATACTAAAATGATACTATGACTATGAAAATTTAATTAGCCAATATCTTTCTCATTATATATGAATTGAATGTATATCTCATGCGTATGTATGACTTACCACATCCATATAGTGACAAAATTCATTTTCCACCACCATGTTTTAGGAATTGTTATTATGATTGTTTTAATATTTATATATGATAATTAATCTATAATTTTGGTTTTTCAATTATAATATCACATCTACCTTCTTAACATCCAATCTGTGGAAAAATAATAACGTCACTTATGGGTACAAGTAGACTACTACATCCACGAAATGATGTGATTTGTTTTTTTATTTTCATTTTAAATTTATTTTAATATTGATAGGTTTAATTAATTTACATTATGTATATTATGTAATAATGATAATTTAATAATGAATTATTAAATAACATTATTTTTTATGACCTTATCAAATTGAAAATGGTGTTTATGTGTATGTTGGACATACCGTCTCTAGAAATATTGTAATTAATTTTTCTTTATAAAATTTATGTATTGATATAAATATATATTTCAATAATTACAATCAGTATATATGTGATGTAACCATGGTCATGGAATAAGTATTGGAACTAATGAACTAGAATACTTATGATAAATGAAATTGTTAACACCTATAAGTAACGATTTTAATACAGAATTACTGATAAATGAGTGTCAAAATGTTATAATTGGATAACATATGTTTCAAAAAGTTCATAAATTTTTATATGATACAATTAAAATAAATTTAAATTAATATATGCGAGCCTAAAATCACTTATAAATAAATTTAGACCCATGGTAAGGGTTTATTCCACAGTCTCATCAAGATTTAGGATTGTTTATGTTAACGTCTCCATTGAGGGGAATTATTTGATATTTATATATTACACCCAAAATATTTTATTCTCCACTAAAAATTTATGGAAATTAAAATTTTTCCTTTTACCTAAGCTTTATGTACTCAGGGTTTCAAAAAAAAATTCTTTAAGGAACACTATCACGACCCGCCTTCACCAAAAGGAGGGAAGGGACAACATATTGCCAGAACCTTCATTCATTAAGTTGAAGGAGAGATCATGACCCTTGAGACCCACCTTCAATAGGTCCCGGAGTGGTGACCAACACCAAGGGTATATAATCACACACTAGATGGAAGGCATTACCCTTTTTTATTTTAATAGGATCGGGAGATAAGATAGCAACCCCAACAACACCAGAGTTGAATATAAAGGTAAAACCAAAAGTAAACCATTCCCATATGCATGTCCAATAGTAAATAAGAAAATCCAAAAAACTCCAAAGGTATGTACCAAGAAAAAGGAAAATGACAACAACAACTACCCTGAGGTCTGAGCTAATACGGCCCCGCATGATCCCTGAAGTCCTCCTGGAAACCTAAAAGCAGTATTTATATATGTAGGGTGAGCATACAACTATACCCAGTATGGAAAACCAAAAGCTCTCATGCACAAGTGGGGGAAGCATTCTAATGCCTTGTGAGAAAAGAGAAACCAAAGCACCTAGCAAGGAAAACAATCCACCCAAGCCTCACCGAGCACACTCCCCAAATAACACAAGGCATGTAAAGTATAGTAATATCACATCGATCTTTGGGTACCCCACACCACTTTCCCACTAGTTATTGAAGAAATCATGTGCATCGAACCAATCCTGCCATTCTCACCGCAGTCCCACTGCCAAACCCCACCCACACACACCTGGGCCATAACCTCACCGTAATCCCACTGCCAAACCCCACATGCACACACCTGGTCCATAACTTCACCGTAGTCCCACTGCAAAACCCCTCCTACACACACCTAGGTCATAACCACCGTCCCACCCATAGACACCTGGGCCACAACCACCACATGTAACCACACCAGCAAACAACTGGGTCAGAACAACTACTGCCATGCCCGAAGACACATAGGCCTCATCTCGAAGACACCTGGAAAACAACCTACACGCAAACACCTCGACCAACCACCACAACTAACCTACACGAATATTCTTGGGCTAATAATATACTTTAGTCCATCACATCCTGCCCGAAGTGTCTTGGCCCATTCGGGAAACGGATCAGAAAGGAGCTAATAACCATCCACTCATAGGAGTGTTGGGAAAAACACCCACCCCATGAAATGAGGTGTTCAGCACTAAGTGCTCAACTTGGGTGGGGCGCAAACAAGAAACATAAGAAATTCAATATAGCTATAGGTAACAAGAACTCATCCCAACCTAAGGGATCCAAATCATAAGCACAAACACCCTCATTACTATTCATTCCTAAAGAAAATCCCAACACTCACGGCCAAGTCACAACTCATCCCTAAAAACCAATTCCCCATTTAAACCATAGATTCTTTCATGTTCAAGTGATCACATTTGGATGAAAACTACTCTACTCGGAAACTAAAAGGCACAACCAAAAGCCAGAGAAGAGAAACAACCCAACACAAATTTAAGCATTCACACCCAGTTCACTTTTAAAGTTACATCAACAAAAGGGGATCAGTGAGATCCCTCAAAGTACTGGGACCAAAGAAAAACTCACAAAATGGATAAGTGAGATCCCTTTAAGTACTGGAAACAATGAAAACCACAATAAACAACCATGTTTCCCCAAAACCAGGAACTAAAAATTTCTCAACAATAGAGGATCCCATCCGAGTTCGTGTCATTGCAGATTAACCACACACATCAGACTCACATCCATGTGGATCGCATCCTCACCCACATCACCCCATAGGAAAAAAATAGAAAAAAACACTTGACGCCAAAACAGAGTAGGGAAAATTCTAGGTTCAAGCACATCATTCATTATTTTCATCATTCAGTTGGTTATCCGGGGTGACCACACAGGGTTTTATGTTTACCGGGTATCCATTTAATCCACCAAGTTTTTGTGATTAACCAATTTCCAAGTTACAATCATTTAATCATCACAGAAGACAAGGGTTCATTAGTGCACAAGGAAGACCACCAACAGCCACGATTTTCAGTGAGAAAAGGCCCGCATAATTCACAACACTTATCAACATAAAAGAGTATTGTAGAACATTGATCACCCCCCCCCCCCATCATTATTTTAAGTTCTCTTGATTACCTTAATTAAGTTTGTTTTTATTAATCCTCATAGAAATAATAGTGTACCCACACCACATGATACACAGTAAGGAGATACAAAGAATAATCCCTACTTGTTTGATCAAGGATCGAAGTTTTTCTCCGCGCGCCAAGAACAGGGGATGTGTGGCTTGCAGGGGAGGAATTCCATGGACTCTATGAGGTGAAGAAAGCTTCAGTAGAGGCACACCACAAGCCACAGAAATAGTGGAACTCTAGGCGCACTAGGGTGAAGAATTAAATCCATCCAGGAATAAAAAAAAATAAACTCTAGCATGAGGTATAAAGAGAAGATCCTATTGTTTTGGGATATGGAATTTTGAACACCTGGAAAGTCAGATCACGGTTTCCTACGTTGGTGGTCAGTTACACACGATGATATTAAGGTGTTATTTAATACCCACCCCCCTTGGGGAGGCTTCTTAGGATTTTTAAGAATTAATTATGGGATATAAATGGCTTTAATAAGGATAAAAGAATTAATTTATGTCAAAACAATATGTTGCAGGAGTGGTACTGGAAAAAGAAAACAGAGGGTTGATTCAGGACACGGGGCCACCGTCATGGTTTCACCCTTACGATGCCACCGTCACGGTGCCACTGTTTTGGTAGAGCCTTATTTTGGAAAATTAATGTCCAGGGGAGTCCGGTCCATTACATCAGATACCTCTCAAACAATTCCCACCCTCGAGAATTAAAACCAGACCTGAATAAAGGAGAGGGGTTTGAACAACCACCTCGAAAGATACCTTTTAGGAGTAGACCTCCTTGTTACCATGGAACGCCCCCTACCTCATATATTTCATGAAAAAACACAATCATACCACTCCTCTCCCCCATGAAACCATGAAAACAAATGATTAAACTGTTCGTTCATGTGGTGATGGGTTTCCCTTCCTCCATGTTAAGATATTATCCGCTTTGGGGGTCACTGACTCGCTCGCACATGTTTAGGCGCATCCACTCTAATTCATCTTAACTAGGGATTATGTCCTCCCCTCCCAACATTTCAGGACAATTCACACACATCCACAGAAAAAGAAAACTGCACATTCCATAGTTAACAAGGTAACGGGTTCCATCAACCAACTATAAACAGAACAAAACAAAACTCAAAATAGTTCTGGTTACTGGGCATGCATCTATGTATCTCATTCCCATGTACATTCCTCAATCCCACCATGTCACCACAAAACACGAACCAAAGGAATGGTTCTTCCATGAAGCACCTTCTCTTCAAGACCATCGATCATCACCGGTCGCTCCACGAACATTGCATCATCCTTGATATCTAGCACTCCCCAGTCAAGGATGTGGGAATCGTCATGTAGATATCTTCGGAGCTAGGACACATGGAAAACATAGTGCATACTTCTTAGCCATGGTGGTAGCACCAGTTGATAAGCCACCTTGCCGACCCACCACAACACCTCGAAGGGTCTGACGAAGCTAAGAGAAATCTTACTTCCCCTTCTGAATCTCCGCTGCCCACGCCAAGGAGAGACCTTCAAGAACACATAGTCCCTGACATCGAACTCTACGGGCCTCCTCCTATTATCAGTGTATGACTTATGTCAGTACTGATCTGCCTTCATCGTCTCTCATATAAGCTGAACCTTCTCCATCGTGCTCTGCACCACTTCCGGGCCAAGAACACATGTTTCCCCAACCTCGGTCCAGCACACGAGTGAGTGACATTGCCTTCCATACAAGGCTTCGAATAGAGCCATGGTAATGGTAGAGTGATAGATATTATTGTAGGAAAACTCTACCAGAGGAAAGTTTCACACCCATGATCTCCCAAAATCTAGTACACAAGCCCGTAGGAGGTCCTCCAATGTCTGGATGGTGTGCTTTGTCTATCCATCTGTCTAGGGGTGGAAGGAAGTGCTAAGTCATATCTGGGTCCCAAAAGCATGTTGCAATCCCCTCCAGATTCGTGAGGGAAATATTGCATCCCTATTCGAGAATATGGACCTTGGAACTCCATGTTACCACACAACCTCATCCACATACCTCTATGCTAATGCATCCACTGCGCTCGACTCTGTGATCTCTAAAAGGTGGGCCGATTTCGTCAACTGATCCACCACTACCCAGATAGCGTCATAGACTCCTTGAGCCTTGGGTATCCCCATGACAAAATCCATCGATATGTCATCCTACTTCTACTCGGAATGGTCTAAAGGTTGCTACAAGCCGCCTGGAACATGCTGTTCAGCCTTCACCTGCTTACATACTAGGCACTTTGCTACGAACTCTGCTACTACCCGTTTCACCCCATGCCACCAAAAATGTCTCCTTAGACCCTAGTAAATCTTGGAAACTCCCCGGTGCACCGCTTGGGGTGAGTTGTGGAACTCACTAAGAACTCTCTTGTGCATCGCCTCTGGAACAAACAGATTCCATCGGAAAAACATCTGATTCCGACCATCCTTTGTCCACCCTTTCGGAGCATCACCTTGGTTAACCTAGTCACGCACCACTTCACTTTTTGAGTCTCCCCACTGTGACTCCCCCACCTACAGCAGTGGAGAAGACTACACTGTCATCTGATACATGCATCCTCTTCCACCTTCCACCCTTGCATCTAGGTGTAGGGCAGCCAACTCCTCCATTGCCTTCCAAGCATCTGCCGACACTCAAACCGCATCCTTCTGCGACTTCCTACTCAAGGAATCAGCCACAACGTTCCCCTTTCCTGAGTTGTATGAAATCTCTAATTATTAGTCTTGAATTAATTCCATCCACCTTCGCTATCGTATGTTCAAGTCCTGCTGGGAGAATATATACTTCAAGGTCTTGTGATCGGTGAAGACCACAAAGCGTTACCCGATGAGGTAGTGCCGCCACAACATTAGTGAAAACACGACCGCTGCAAGATCTAGATCATGGGTGGAATAGTTACGCTCATGGGGGAGAAACTACCTAGACCCATAGGATATCACCCCTTGCCGCTCCATCAAAACAAATCCAAGGCCTTTCCCTAAAGCATCACAGAACACCTCCTATGTTGCTCCTTCTTCTAGAAACCTCAGCACTGGGGCACTAAGCAACTTATCCTTTAGATAAATGAAGGCCGCCTCACACTGGTCATCCTACACGAAATCCTAGTCCTTCTTGGTAAAATTATTCAATGGTGTTGAAAATCGAGAGAAGTTGGGTACGAACCTCCGGTAGTAACCTTCTATCCCGAGGAAACTACGAACCTCTGCCACGTTTGTGGGTGCTACCCAAGAAACAACCCCCTCGACCTTTGATGGGTCCACTTCTATCCCCTGCTTGGACACCACATGCCCAAGGAAGTGCACCTCTCACATTGAGAACTTGAACTTAGATAACTTCCCATTGAGCTGGTGTTGTCAGAGGACTTCTAAAATCATCCTCAGGTGCTCAGCGTGATCCTCCTCTAATCATGAGTAGATCAGGATGTTGTCAAACAACACGACTACGAACCGATCTAGGTAGTCCTAGAAGATGGAGTTCATGAGTCCCGTGAACACAGCTCGAGCATTCATAATGCCGAACGACATGACTACAAACTCAAAATGTATGTATCTGCACCTGGAGGCAGTCTTAGAGATGTTTCCCTCCTTCACCCTCAACTGGTGATATCCTGACCGTAGGTATATCTGGGAGATCCATCCTACCCCCTTCAACTCATCAAAGAGATCATCTATCCTTAGAAGAGGGTAGAGATTATTGATTTCTACTTGATTCAGCCTCCTGTAGTCTATGAACAGCCTGAGACCACCATCCTCCTTCTTTGTGAACAATAATAGAGCACCCCTTGGAGATGCACTTGGTCGAACAAAACCCTTCTTCATCAGATCGTCAATCTGAATCTGCAACTCTCGTAACTCTAAAGGTGTCATCTGGTAGGGGGCCATCAAAATCGGATGGGCACAAGGTTTCAAGTCTATCACGAACTCAGCATCACATAGAGGGGGTAGAGTTTCCACCTCTTCAGGGAAGACGTCCATAAACTCACTGACGACCCCTAGAACTTCAACAATCTCTGCGTCCACCAACTCCACTAACAGCTCAGCTAATAAGGAAAGTAGGGTTTCCTCTTGCCTTATGCTCTTCTAGCCACCCCTCTTGACAATAAAAGTTACTCATCAGCTACCCAAGTCTGATAACACAACCCTTATTTGAAATAATTCAATGAAGGCACATATAGAGAACAACAAGTCAATGCCTAGGATGACATCATATGGTTGTATATGCAATAGTAGAAGATCCCTGACTGATTGATCTTGCCCTGTCATCAGTCTGCATCCTTCAAAAACATACAAAAAGTCTGTCTGACCTATGACTAGTGTGCTCAGCACCAGGGGCACTGGAAGTCTCTCAGCATCTAAACCCAGAGCATGGGCCAGACAGGGTGTAACAAAGGAGTGCAAAGCTTCTATATCAAACAAAGAATATGCAATGGTACTAAACAAGTTGATCGTACCTCAAACAACCTATGGCCCTACTAGAACTGCTAACTCCGTGGTGTGCAACTGCCCACGCCCAGCTTCTCTGCCTCTTGGATGTCGGCCACCTCCCCGACCATGCCCGGGTTGATGTCCCTGAGGAGCGACTGAGGTCAGCCTCCTCCTATAACGTCTTCCCTCGGCAAAGTGGTAGCCCGCTACCCCTGATACTACTGAAAGGGTCTAGATGGGAACTGCTACTGCTGAGGTGGGTGCTGGACCTACCCACCACCACCGTACTGTAATCTATCCGGGCACTGATTTCGAAGGTGCCCATGCCTTCCACGGATGAAGAATCTCGACCCTGGGCCTAAAAGAAATGGGCGAGGTCCAGAAGGATGGAACTGGAACTGCTAAGTCCTACTCCCTGCTGGTTGAAACCTAGAGGGTCCTGATGTTGGAGGCCTGCGGCTGATGGCCTTCCCCTTTGTCGAGCCCAACTAGATTCCCTCTCGTGACACACCTCCCAGCTTGTGCATCCTTTCCACCACTTCAGCCTTATTCTGGACCTCCATGTTGGTCGGTAGGGTGAAGGGAGTATCACCATACTGAAGATAAGGTCAAAGTGCCTCCTCCAAACATCTCACCTGAGACTCCTCCTCTGGAAAGAGGTCAGGAGCAAAGAGAAGGAGATTCTTGAATTTGATCCCCAACTCTCTCACTAACATACTCCCCAGCTGGAGGGAGAGTAATTCCTGAATCTTCTCAGCCTTCATCGTGGAAGAGAGGAATTACACCTGGAACTCCTTCTCGATGTCAGCCCACGTCACCTTGGTCTCCCTCTTCTCCCCAAGATAAAGGGTCCACCACTGAAGCGCTTCTCCACGCATCTGGCATACAGCCAGAGGAACCCAGTACTCCATCAGTGCCCGAATCATGCTGAAGGATATCACCAGCTCCTCTAACCATCTCTCTGTCTAGATATATGAGATGTTTCCCTCGTACTTCCCAAGCTTCTGTCGCTGAAAGGCTCAAAGTGGCTTCTGCCAATGATCATCCTTCTCCTCTCGGTCGGTCCTCTTCCAATCGGCCAAGTCAACCTCATTGACCTCAGTCACCCACACTACTCATGGTCGCCTCCCAAGTGCCATAGTTGCAAGGTAAACAAGGACTGCCTAAGCCCGAGTATTGTAGAATATTGTCCTTAAATTTTATTATAATTCTTTATTTATTTTTAATCCCCAAGACACCCATGAAACATAAGAACACTAGTCATTATGATTCATGTACTTTTCCTAGGGTCTCAACCCTGCAATCAGTGTAGCCTCACTTTGTCTTTCGGTAGGTCCAGAGTCCTTGCATCGGATCATGGGGGGCCCTAAAATCCCATGTCCTGGCCAGTCTTCCTTGACCTAATTCAAGCACCAAGGTCACCCAATACTGTTTCCCTACCACCCCGTGAAATCCTCATTATGCCTAACTCCATACTTCATCCTATCTCTCATCCCTTGACCTCTGATACCATTCTATCATGACCCGCCTTCACCAAAAGGAGGGAAGGGACAATAGATTGCCAGACCCTTCATTTAGTTGAATGAGAGATAATGACCCCTAAGACCCTCCTTCAATAGGTCCCGGAGTGGCAACTAGCACCAAGAGTATAGAATCACACACAAGATGGAATGCATTGCCCTTTTTTCAATAGGATCAGGAGATAAGATAGAAACCCCCACAGCACCAAAGATGAAAGTAAAGGTAAATCCAAAAGTAAACCATTCCTATATTCATGTTCAATAGTAAATTATACAAGAAAAAAAACTCCAAAGGTAAAAACCATGAAGAAGTAAAACGACAACAACAACTGCCATGAGGTCCGAGCTAGTACGATCCCACACGATCCCTGAAGTCCTCTTGGAAACCTGAAAGCATTTTTTATATACATAGTGTGAGCATACAAGTATACTCAGTAGGGAAAACCAAAAATCTCTCATGCACAAGTGGGGGAAGAATTCCAATGCCCTTTGAGAAAAGAGAAACCAAAGCACCTAGCATGGAAAACTATCCACCGAAGCCTCCCCAAGGTTGACTCCCCAAATAACACAAGGAAAGTAAACTATAGTAATACCCCATTGATGATTGGGTACCCTGAGCCACTTTCCCACTGGTTATTGAAGACATCCTATGCATGGAACCAATCTCACCATTCTCACCGCAGTCCCACTACCAACCCCGCTCGCACACACATGGGCCATAAACTCACTGTAGTCCCACTGCCAAACCCCGCCCGCTCACACCTAGGCCATAACCTCACCGCAGTCCCACTACCAAACCCCGCCCGCCCACACATGGTCCATAACCACCACCCCGCCCGTAGACACCTGGGCCACAACCACCATGCGTAACCACACACACAAACACTTGGTTCAGAACAACTACTCCCATGCTTAAAAACACCTGGGCCTCATCCTGAAGACACTTGGGAAAAAACCTACCTACAAACACCTGGTCCAAACACCACAACTACCATTCCCAGATATTCGGGGGCTAATAATGGTCTTCAGGCCATAACAGCCGGCCTGAAGGGTCTTGGGATATTTGGGAAAGGGAGCATAAAAGGATCAAATAACCAGCCACTTGTAGGAGTGCTGGGAAAAATACACTCCCCGTGAAATGGGGTGTTCAGCACTAAGTGCTCAACATGGGTGTGGTGCGAATAAGAATCATAATAAATACAATATATGTATAGGTGAAAGGCACTCATCCCATCCTAGGGGCTCCAAAACCTAAGCACAAACACCCTCTTTACTATTCATTCATAAAGAAAAGCACAACAATCACGGCCAACTCACAACTCATCCCTAAAATCCAATTCCCCCTTTAAACCATTCTTGTTTTCATGTTTAGGTGATCCCATTTGGATGAAAACTACACTACTGGGGAACTAAAAGGCAAAACCACAAGACAGAGAAGAGAAACAACGCAACAAAAATTTAAGCATTCACACCCAGTTCTCTTGTAATGTTACAAAAACAAAGGGGATTAGTGAGATCCCTCAAATTATTGGGAGTAATGAAAACCTCACAAAAGGGATAAGTGAGATCTCTTGAAGTACTGGAAACAAAGAAAACTCTGAGACACAGCCCCGTGTCCCCAAAACCAGGAACCAATGATTTCTCAACAATAGAAGATCTCACTCAACTTCGTGTCACAAAAGAGTAACCACACGCTTCAGAGTCACAACCAAGAGGATCCTATCATCACCCACATCACCCCATAGGAAAACAAACATAACAAAACACCCTCCACCAAAACAGAGTATGGAAACGTCCATGTTCAATCACATCATTCATTATTTTCTTCTTTCAGTTGGTTATCCAGGGTGACCACACAGGGTTTTATGTTTACTAGGTATCCATTTAATCCACCGAGTTAATGTTGTTAACAAATTTGAAAGTTACTATCCTTTAATCATCACATAAGACAAGGGTTCATTAGTGCGGAAGGAATACCACCAAGGCGATGATTTTCAGTGAGTATAGGCCCGCACAATTCACAACACATATCAACATAAAAGTGTTCAGCAGAACATCGATCACCCCCCCCCCCTTCATTCTATAATTGTATGTTCATTACCTTCTTTGTGTTTGGTTTCATCAATCCAGACAGAAACAATAGAGTAACCACCCCACATGATACACAGTAAGGAGAGACAAAGGAAAATCCATACATGGTTGTTCAAGGATCGATGTTTTTCTCCGCGCACCAAGAACAGGGGATGCGCATCTTGCAGGGGAGGAATTCCATGGACTTCAAGAGGTGCAGAAAGCTCCAGAAGAGGTGCACCATAGGCCATGGGAAGAGAGGAACTCCAGGCGCACTGGGGGGAAGAAATAAATCCAGTCGAGAAGAAAAAAAATGAATCTCTAGTGGGACGTATAAAGAGAAGATCCTATTGTTACGGGATATGTAATTTTGAATGCCTGGAAAGTCGGATCACGATTTCCTATGTGGGTGGTCAGTTACACACGATGATAATAAGGTGTTATTTAATACCCCCCCCCCATCGGGAAGGCTTCTTGGGATTTCTAGGAATTAATTATGGTCTTTAAATGGATTTTAAAATGGTAAAAATATTAATTTACGTCAAAAAAATACATTGCGGGAGTGGGACTGGAAAAAGAAAATGGAGGGTTGGGTGAGGACATGGTTCCACCGTCACAGTGCCACTGTTTTGGGGGAGCCTTATTTTGGAAAATTAAGGGCTAGGGGGTCTCCGGGCAATTACAAACACTGAACCTTTATTTCTACTCAATCAAGAGTAATTTCTTTCAATATCCATATTCTATTTGAAAAATATAAATATTTTTTTTAATATTATCAAATGATTTTTTTAATAAATTTTAGCCCATTATTTTCTTTTAAAAAAATTAATTTATATGTCTCTTCCAATCATACACCGAATGAGTTATATTTTAATTTTTCATACAAAAGTGTTAAATCATTTATGTTTTAACTTATACTCTATGAATGGGATTTCATATCATTATGATCAATCATTTTTTCGAAAATTTATTTATAATTTTACAATTTTATTTTAAATAAAATTATTTTATTAATATTTTAGAGATTTATATTTCAAAAAATGAAATATTTTTGTAATAAATCATCTAGTGATACATTAAAAGTATTTTAATTATTATAAAAATTCCATGGGGAATATCACGCTTTACAAGAAATGTACTATTTGGATACAATTATACTTACTAACCTAGATTATTTATGACTATGTCTATTGATTTCTGAAATTATTATTTTTTTACATTATAGATTCATAATAGGATTTTTTATGTTGATTATGTTTCTCCCCTTTCATATGATATATTAATTGGACATTATAAGGGATAGTAGGTGTAACATCCCAGGTAAATAATGAATAAAACATTTTCATATTTATTAATATTTATGAATTAAATATTAATTTTAATTAAAATGGGTTTCTACATTCGATAGCGTACTCGATACCCAACGATGAGTTTCTTTTAAAACTTACGTTGTACACTAGTAATTTAATAATATTATTTTAAATGGTAGTTAACATGTAGCCGTTGTATTGGCGGGAATGGAAAGAAATAACTAAAATATGATTATATTTTTTTTAAATGTTTTTACATTTATCCAATAAAAGATAAAGGCTTAAAATACGGAAAGAATTCAATTTGAGGCATTTATACCCTAATTTTCACTAAAGGTTCACTTATCACCTTTTGATGGCGAATCATCATTAAATATAGTTTTGATCACTCTTATACATTATATTGGAACAAATATAACTCTTCTTTAGAATCAGGACATCAAAATTTACTTTGTTTAAATTTTTGTTATTTTTCCGATAAAGTTCATTTTTTAATGAATAGTGTAAAATGTTGTATTTTAATTCAAAACCTAATTTTAATCTAATTTATTTATATTATTAGATTATCTTTTTAATTGGTTTTAAAGTGAAATTAGAATATATTTTTACTATTAAATCCAATAGTGGTTGTTGTAATTAATTTCACTTTGAAATCAGACTTAAACTAGTGTCAATCTTTTGATACTTATTGTTTCATAAAAACACGTTATTTGCTCTGACAGCCGGAATTAATTATCAAATTAATTAATGCAACTTATATGTTTTGAATTTTGTAAAATGGACTTCATTTTTGAATTCGTAATATCAAATATAGCTTAGGGTGAATTTTTTGTATTTTTCTGAAAAACATCAATTTTTTGATGAATAGTGAAACCACTAAGTGGTACTTATAAAAACTGATTTTCCGTTTAAATGAAATTTTTTCATCTTTGTGTTTTGAATTTCAAAAATCCGACATACATGGTTTTCATTAAGAAGTAAAATGTGGTTCAATGAGATTAAAATAATTTTTTGGTGAATAGTAACTTTTAAGTTCTTAATCGCGATTGGAGGTAATTAGTGTAGTTTAAGGTAAAAATAATGATTTAATAAAATGAGATGAGCTTGACACATGTCCTACCCTCATTGGATATGTCATGACCGACCAAGAAAATCCATGGGTCAACTTGGGGACCCCATGGAGCCACTTTGGTTGGGAAATGACATAAATAACTTTTTATTTAATGTAAAAGTAAAAATGACACAAACAATAGATGTTTTACTAAAACAATTTTTACATGGGGTTATAAAGATCAGCTTTTTGATTATAAATAGTCATTGGAATTCTAACACTATTTCCTACATCATAGTATGTTTTTTAATTTTTATACTTTAAATAAATTAAATTATTTATGACATCATGATGATGCAGCGATGACCTCATTATTTAACGATTTAAATAAAATGGAATGATAATGTAACATCTAAAACCTACACATGGGCAAAACCTATTGGATGGGTGGATTTCGAACCCTTATCAACTTATCCTCAAAACACTTCAATGTGGGACCTCTTAAATCCGAATACCATTTTAAAATAAAGTGACTTTTCTTTACCTTACAAGAGTGCCCCTCCTCTCCTCTTATAAAAGGCCACCACCTCTACCTCCTTACCCACACTCCGAAAGCCTTTGGCTCGGCCAAAACCTGCCCATTTTGTCTCTCCACTTCCCTCTATTACTCCTTGAAGCCTCACTTTGGGTAGAAGTCTTCCCAAGGAAGCCTTTGGGCTCAAACCAAAGGGAGTTACCCGATTTTACGGTAATGTCTTCACTTGAGTCCTTTTGTTTTATTTTGCTTCTCCAACCCCCTAAACTATTTTTATTCATTTCTTTTGTAACAACTCCAGTATCATCAATATACTAGGATTTTGTTATATGAAGAATTATGTCACGACCCGCCCTCGGGGTCCGTGCAGTGACTACCCCAAGCCCGCCTTCCATAGGCCAGGGGCTGGCGACTAGCACCGAGGCGTAAATCCCGGTAAAAAGGGAAGGCATTGCCTTTGTAAAGTAAACAAACACCACAGAGTAAGCAAGCGGAAAGTAAACACTATGTAAAAACAGAGTACAACTGAAAGTGCGGAAAAGTAAATGGGCCAGTATACAAACCCAAACTGAAAGTAAAGTACAACTCGAAAGGGAAAACAACAACTGTAAAGTAAAAGCCGCTACACCAAGCCGTCCACTGGAAATCCCACCTGAAGGGTGGGTACAGATAGTTCCACTGCTCCTCGGGTTCCGCCGTCCGCTCCGTGCATGTCCCGCCCAGTGGTCCACCTCCAGGTACCGTCCTACTCTGCAAGCCTCAGCCAAGATCAACGCTATCTGTCGTCTGCAACCAACACAACATAGTGCGGGCATAGCCCATGCAGGGGTGAGTATAAGCTACTTAGTAGGGACCCCGAGACCCCTGAAGGTCTCTCAAAATCCACAAAAGATAAACCACAAAGAAAGGTACAATCACGAAGTAACAACCGACACTGCTTAGGTATATGCCCATACATATACCTAAGTCATCAATTTCAAATACGCTCCAACCTCCGAGCCGAAGTATAACTCAGTCCACACAGGAAAGTAAATGTATTCCACACAGGAAAGCAAAACAAAATCCACACAGGAAAGTAAACGTATTCCACACAGGAAAGAAAAATGAAATCCACACAGGAAAGTAAACGTATTCCACACAGGAAAGAAAAACGTAATCCACACAGGATAGCACAACACAAACCACACAGGAAAGCAACAGGATTCAGCTCACATAGGTATACTTCTTCAAAGGATGATAAAGATGATCTCTGATCCATCTAAGTCGTCGGACCCACGAAGGATCGATAGGCAACTGACCCCCGCAAAAGACCCACACAGGATCGGACCCACACAGGACCTGTAGGCGCTGGTTCACACAGGACCGCTGAGCGCAAAGACCCACACAGGATCGGACCCACACAGGATCGGGCCCACACAGGACTTGTAGCACTGATCCACGTAGGATCGCTGAGTGCTGTAGTCGTCGTCGTCGAATCCACACAGGATCTCTGTACTGTCGTCGTCGCAGTCACTGTAGCAGTAGCAGTAGCAGTAATAGTCACAGTCGCAGCCAGCACTAGGGTTCCCGCACACAGCAAGCTCGTTCGGAGGGTCCGCTCCATGAGCCGAGAGGCTGATACATAAACTGTCACAAAGTCCAGAGTTGATGTATCCAAAAGTTTCGTATCGTCAACAGGAACTCAACGCAACAGACGGTGCGTCGATCGGACGCCCGGTCTGAGAGTTATTGGCATTTTCGTCCCCGGGGCCCGGTTGGTTTTTAAGGCAAAACCAACCCGACCGTACTCCACCTGCGTCCAAACCTCGAGCAGAGTTTCCCAAAAGATCTGTCTTACTAGGAGGAACATAACAAAGCTGACGGCACGTCAATCGGACGTCTGTAGCTCATGATATGAGCGTTTCCGCTCCGAAGGCCCGGTTGGTTTCGTGTACGAACCAACCCGGCCGAACTCAAAGTATTCCAAAAACCTGAGTGTAATATACTGAAACGACCGTCTCGATCCAAGGATCGTGTTGCCGCAGACGGTTCGTCAATTGGAGGTCCTTAGCTCAAGTTATGAGCATAAGACCGAAGTCGTCTCGAAAACGGGGGGTTCGGGTCCGGGCCGACCCGGCACGACCCCCCCTGGGTCGGCCCGAACCGGGTCAACCCAACCCGGGTCCGACCCAGCACGGCGGCACGGTCCGGCACGGCGGCGCGGCCCGTCCGCCGCTCGTGCGCCGCGTGCGGGGTCCGGTGTGCTGGCGCCCGGCGCCAGCTGTGCGCAGCGCGTCCAGCGCGCTGCGATGGAGAAACGGGGGGCACAGCCCCCGTGTTTAAGAAACCAACACCCCCCCCACCCCACGTGGAAGGGGGGTCCTCTCCAGCCATCCGGGGGTTCAAACCCCTGGTCTTCAGGGTAACGGTTGGCTTTGCCGACCGTTATTCATACACGCGGGAACCAGATGGGTCTCGCCCTGACCACCGCGGCCGGCTTTGCCAGCCGCTCGGAAGACCGCCGCGGCACTGCCACGGCTGGTTTCTCCGGTGGTGCGCCACAGCCGCCGGTCGCTGGCGCCGCCGCGCCGGGGTGGTGCGCCGCCGTCGAACTCTGCGGACCACCGGTCGCGCACCGGTGGTTCGTTTTGACCGCTGCATGCGCCAAAACTCTCCTCGGGTCGAGAACTTTACTGCGGTGATCACAAATCCTTAATGCGGTCCCCTTTCCGGCTTCCGACGCCGGCGGCCCGGCGAGCCGCCGGTCCTCTCGTCCCGCCGCGGCCCAGAACCGGCCACAGTGTTCGTCGTCCGGCGCGGTGCGACGGCACCGCGCCCCTCCGCCGCGCCTTCGATTCCCTTCGACGCGGTGCGACGTCGTCGCGTTCTTGATGATCCTTCCATGGCGCGACGCGACGGCGCCACGAGCCGAGAGGCTGATACATCAACTGTCACAAAGTCCAGAGTTGATGTATCCAAAAGTTCCGTATCGTCAACAGGAACTCAACGCAACAGACGGCGCGTCGATCGGACGCCCGGTCTGAGAGTTATTGGCATTTTCGTCCCCAGGGCCCGGTTAGTTTTTAAGACAAAACCAACCCGACTGTACTCCACCTGTGTCCAAAACTCGGGCGGAGTATGCCAAAAGATCCGTCTCACTAGGAGGAACATAACAAAGCTGACGGCACGTTAATCGGACGTTCGTAGCTCAAGATATGAGCGTTTCCGCTCCGAAGGCCCGGTTGGTTTCGTGTACGAACCAACCCGGCCGAACTCAAAGTATTCCGAAAACCTGAGTGTAATATACTGAATCGACCGTCTCAATCCAAGGATCGTGTTGCCGCAGACGGTTCATCAATCGGAGGTCCGTAGCTCAAGTTATGAGAAAAAGACCAAAGTCGTCTCGAAAACGGGGGGTCCGGGTCCGGGCCGACCCGGCACGACCCCCGCTGGGTCGGACCGAATCGGGTCAACCCGAACCGGGTAAACCCAGCCCGGCTCGGCCGGCCGGCCGGCACGGCGGTGCGGTCCAGCACGGAGGCGCGGCCCGGCCGCCGCTCGTGCGCCGCGTGCGGGGTCCGGTGTGCTGGCGTCCGGCACCAGCTGTGCGCAGCGCGTCCAGCGCATTGCGATGAAGAAACGGGGGGCATAGCCCCTGTGTTTAAGAAACCAATGCCCCCCCCCCACGTGGAAGGGGGGTCCGCTCCAGCCATCTGGGGGTTCAACCCCCGGGTCTTCAGGGTAACGGCCGGCTTTGCCGGCCGTTCTTCATACACGCGGGACCCAGATGGGGTCCCGCCTCGACCACCACGGTCGTCTTTGCCGGCCACTCAGAAGACCGCCGCGGCACTGCCGCGACTGGTTTCTCCGGCGGCGCGCCACAGCTGCCGGTCGCCGGCGCCGCCGTGCCGGGGTGGTGCGCCGCCGTCGAACTCTGCGGACCACCGGTCGCGCACCAGTGGTCCGTTTTGACCGCCGCCTACGCCAAAACTCTCCTCGGGTCGAGAACTTTACTGCGGTGATCACAAATCCTTAATGTGGTCCCCTTTCCGGCTTCCGACGCTGGCGGCCCGGCGAGCCGCCGGTCCTCTCGTCCCGCCGTGGCCCGGAACCGGCCACGGTGTTCGTCGTCCGGCGCGGTGCGACGGCACCGCGCCCCTCCGCCGCGCCTTCGATTCCCTTCGACGCGGCGCGACGGCGTCGCGTTCTTAATGATCCTTCCACGGCGCGGCGTGACGGCGCCGCGCATTATAATCGTGCGAATATCCGCGTGGTGCGACGGCACCACGCCATCTTGTTTCATCCGCAAGATAAATCAACAAGAACAAAGGAGGGGGTTCGGCCGTGTTCATGTGGTCCGGCCCCCTCACGTTAAACGATAGCACATATTTAAATATCCTCACGTTTGTCATGCTAGAACCACGAATGAGAATAAATAAATAAACAAACAACAACAACCCCTACCTTGAAAAATGACGTCGCACGTCGGGTATCACGGAGAAAGGCGTCGCGGCGTCGGACGTAGATTCTGTGGACGTCAGGGTGCGTCTGAGGAGCAAACGACGTCTCCTCACTTGTCGCTATGACGAAGAAGGGAGGTACGTTGTCGTTGGCGATGATCACCATGGTTGGCGACTTCTCCCTTGTCGAGGAGGAAGATAAAGATGGAAGAATCCGGGACACCGAGTCTTGTAGTTCGTGGGGTCGATGTTCTTCGTCAGAGAAGAACCGTTCTTCACGTTCTTCGTCGAAGACGAAGAAGATCTTCAAGTCTCTCAATGATTCTCCCAAACCTCTCAAGCAACAAAGAAACTAACCAAAAATAAATTAAGCTCACACTTAATTTATTAACACAACACCAACCTTTGAAATTCAAGAGTTTGAATTTCAAAAACTCAAATTAAACTCACTTATTAATGTCATAAGTTATAACTCAAGTTCACATCATTAATTGTGAGTTGGGGGGGTTAGAGGATATGAAGGGGTGGGGTTCATGTGGGCCCCACCACCCTCTTAACCTCCCAAGGGAAGTTGGGTAGTTACCCAACTTCCATCCAATGGATAAAAACACTTAAGGAAAGATAAAAATAAAATTTGAAGTTAAATTTTTATTTTAACATTCTCAAATTTTTTTACAACTTACCTCGTGTAAACGCAACTCCGAAAAAGGTCTTCTTAAGAGAATATCGGCGCTTCGAGTTCATCGCTGTCCCCGGATTTCAATTCCGAGCACCGGATCAAAAGTTAGGAATTCCCGCTCGTTCGTTCACTGAACGTACCCGAGCCAAACTTCGGAAATTGATTCCGGGCACACCGGGCCTCGGAATCAGGTACCGTCAGAAACCGCGCTCTTGTAAAATTCCAAAGAAAATTAAGAAAAAATTTCCCATGAGTTTTACGGGTCTTTACAATTTAGATCTACACTGACACACAACTACATCTAATGGTTAAAGAACATACTGTTTCTGTGGGTGGCGAATTTCGGCCTCCTGAAACGATGATTGTTCAACATTCTTTTAACACCTTCAAAGGTGGCCATTAAGATGTCACTATATTTATATATGATATATAATATGTTTATGTTTTCATTAATCTTCTGTATTTTTCATTTTGGGCATACCTTTATGGTTTCCATTATGGGTAAACGTGATATCTTCATTTAAGGAAGTGCGGACTACCGCCCCCTCAAAGTGATTTGATTCGTTAAATACCATATGTGGGACGTATAAAGGATAGAACTATGATATTATATATGATATTATACTGGAATTATAATATACCTTTGTGTCATTATGATTCCATTCTATAAAATACGAAATAGAAATGAAAGTAGTGTTCATGCGTACATACGGCTTACCGTCTCCATGAATGGTGAATTTCATTTCTTACCTCTAAATGATTATTTAATTATATAAATGCATGTATATACTGGATATATATGATATATACATAATGATTATAATTCTGGATATAATGGATACATGAACAACATGTAATTATAATGGGTTTATTATTTACTCAAGTACCAATGATCGTTAAAACGACCGTTATTAACTTAAATAATTACATAGTGTTCATGACATGGAAATAAGTGATATAAAAGGAATAATGAACTTGAAAAAGGTTCTTAAACAATTATAAATTAACTCAAGTTTATTATTCACGACATTAAAGAACGATCGAGTCAAGTCGGAACCGAGGTATGGGACTTCGTCTCAATCTCCTTTCATTGAGGCATATTTTGTTTTAGACACAACCTTCTTTTATACGGTGTATAAACCTCATTGAGTTTTACATTTATCCAAAAGGAATCTTTTTTATACGAAGCGTTTTACTAAACAACAAAAGGGAATGTTTTTGTCATACGTATGCGGCGACAACGACTTCTCCGCCGCCGTGACCATTATTTGAGTTTCGGCTTCCTCTACAAGCCATACCTTATTTTTAAAAGAAAAATAAATACCATGTTTTACTTTTCTTTTATTTTGGTATTGAAAATAATTTTCATAATGTTTTTATATCAATGTGTTGTATTGATATCTTGTGATTGAAAGGTGGAAATGTTATGTTTCCTTTATACATGTTTTATGTGATACGATTATGTTGAGGTTCTTGGGCATTATTATGAATACGGGTGGTTCCGTGATAAACTAAGGGCGGGTGATCCCGATATATCTCTCCAATGCATTGGGTAACGCGAAGGAGTGAAACTTTAAGGTTTCTCCGAAGAGATTTAGGGAATATATTGTGATGGGTATTCCAAACGTAACCAAGAGGGTTACTCCCTACGTAAGAATGTTATGAATGCCTCAAGTTACCTTTATGTCTTATGATTTCTATGATTTATTCATGATTTGATGAGGTATGTTAAAGTTCTTATGTTTTATGGGTAAAGTATGATTTCATTCTTATGTATATATGTACCCATATTTCCTTTCCATATTTTTATATCCCTTACTGAGCTTTTTATTCTCATCCCAAGTTTTTTTTAAATGTTTTTCACAGGTCAAGGGAAAGGTACATGATATGATGATAGTGTCAAGGAAGTGTCAAGAATGAATCCATGTTTTATTTTAAATATGTTTCCATTGATGGGAAAGAAGAATACAATCTTTATGTAACCACTCTGTTTATATGTGGAATGTAATGCAAGTTTTATGATATAATTCTCTAAAACTCTAAACCTGAAAAGATCCTCAATGTGTAATCTTGTAATAACTCAATATTAAGTAAGGTTTAAGGATGGGGCCTTTTAGTAGGGGTCATACATAGCCCCTAATTTTATCTACGGGTCTCATGATAAAAAATAGATTGGGAATTTGGTATAATTATTAATAATTTATGATTATTTTCTCATTTCAAGGCATTGGTGGTAAGATTATTATGTCTGTAATTATGATTTCAATCAATATGGATAGGGTTGTTATTATCCCATTTGATTATTTATGTTGTTCTGTTATCCACATATTTACTTCATTATTTTATTTCATTTGTTATTTGAAATATTTTTTTTCTTTTTTCTCCTAAATATTTTTCATGTTTAATTTACATTGTGTTATATTTTCTTTTATGAATACCCTTATTGAGAAAATAATATCTCCACATTATTATTTTTCCTTACCCTAAAATTACAGTAAGTGAATTTTGATTAATATTAATGCATAAGATAATGGGATTAATAGAGTTTATAAAGAAAAAAACTAAGTCCTAATTTATGTTTTTTATTGTAATGTGGAATTCGTGTATGTATATTTATTTCTAATAATAACAAACTACTTGATCTTTTAGAATATGATCATTTGTATTGAGTATAAATTTAATAAAATAATCACCATTCATGGGATACTAGGTTCATGGTATTTATAGTTATTATAAAATATATTTTTGTAGAAACCATAGGAACTCAATTTAGGAAAGTAAATATTGAATATCATAACCCTTTGATGTATATTCCAAATAATTTCAAAGAAACTACTATTATGATTTTTACATTATATATACCTAAATTATTAATTCAAGTTATATATTTCACTAGTCATGATAGTATATGTTATGATTCATAATGTTATGATATATTTTACTGTTTTTTATTATTTAGAAATAGCGCATAGAAGAAGGAATGGATATTGTTTCAGTGGACACATTTCATGTAGCGATGTCCCCCTAGGGAAAGATAACAAAGTTAGATCTATATATATAGTAGGATCTAAATTTTTTTTACTATATTTGTATAACTAACTCATGTTTTGATTAATATTTTATTTATATATCGAGTATTCTACTAATCCAAAATTTTGTGTAAATATGGTATACTCTTTTATGCATCATAATCCTCTAAAATTTAATTGAACTACTAATCCATTTTTAGTCAAGCATTGGATAAGTTCCGTATAAAAGATATTTTAATATTTGGAAGGAAATGAAAGGGAGAAGGTTTTTATCAATGTTTATCATATCCAAGGGATGCAGATCAATGATGGTCACTAATTTAAAACACTAAGGATGAAGAGTAAATAGATGGCATTGAATGGAATGATTTTAAATAACTTTTCTGGGAAAAATATTTTCTCCACCAATAACTACTGGGTGTGGAGAGACAATTCTAGATTCTAAGAGAAAAGGAATAGGAAAACATTACTAATTATTGATCCAATATTAATGGTTATGAAAGTACTAGTATACACAATGTACATATCCTAATGAGTAATGTTGGTCATTTATTTTATGGGCTAAATCTAATCATTCAAATGGAATTAGTCTACCAACATTCTAATCATATGAGGACAAGGAATCACATGATATAAATAATGAAAAAACAATTATACAAGTTTAATGACATTTATGGGAATAATTATATGAAAATTATGGTTAAGAAGTCTATAAAAACGAATATGTTAAAAGGGAAGAATGGATGGGTGGAATTTCCAACTAGTAATATATGTAGAAATAAACATCATGGAACATCATCAATAGTAATGAGATTTTTATTAATGTGTATGAATAAAGGCCACCATAATCCTGATCTCAAGGGAAATTAAAAATTATCTAATGTTAATTGATTGAATTGTAAATATATGGTGGCTTATGAAAATTAGTTTCCCATGTACCGAAAGAATTTTCCCTAAAAACTAACAAGGGAGAAAGGCTATGATTACATTATCACAATTGTGGATGACTAAGCTCATAAAAAAGTGGTGTCATGTACATTAATCATATAAGCCAATTTATATAATTCTTTATTTTATTTTGGATCATCACACTTTTTATATATTCCATTTTTTATAAGAAAATAACATATTCACATAAAAATATTAGAAATTTGTTGTCATTTGAGATTCGTAGTGGAAGTATCAATACAACAACGATGTGTTAGTTAGTTCCCATTATTAAAAATACTTTTTCTTATTTTATGAAATTATTATTTTACATATGGTGTTTTTTATATTATCCTTTCTATTAACTAAATTCAAAAATATGTTGGAATTTTTTTAAAAGTGATCTAAATTATGATTCATGATGAAGATGTGGAATTGTACCTATTTTGAGGGGGTAATTCATCATTTGAGTCATGTTTAGATCCACCCAAAGTTTCTATTTTAAAATAAATTATTACAGAATATGATCAAACACAACCTATAAATAAGAATGGAAATATTCATGATGTGAATGTACCTATTATATAAGAATACATTAACGTGTTTTCAGATAAATTACGTAGACAATCACTAGAGTTTGTGGGTGAGATCTTCATTGATTTATTCCCTATTAAATTACCTAAATCATATACTACCAGGAGAATGTAAATATTGGAATTTTATCATTTTATTAAGCATTTAGAGTAGTTGTATACTAATAGATTTATAAACTATAGTGTTTCGCCTTAGGTAGACCATATTCTTGTCATTCATAACAAATAGAGATCTATGAGGGAAATCAATTATTATATAGAAATCAATTATATTATGAAAATGAACAAGTAATTTATGCCTCACACTGATGAATTATATGACCGGATTCACTGAGCACAATATTATTCAAGGGTTAACATTTTTTCAAGGTATCATCAATTATGAGTAAAAAAAGAACGATATTCTAAAAAATATATTTTTATTGATGAATGTCTATTATTAGTTTTTATAAAATCCATATTGATAAAAAAATTTACCCTCTATTTTTATGTATATAACGCAAAAAGTACTCAAGGAATATCTTGATAATTTTTTTTGGTATATATTTTTGATATCATGGTGAACACTAAGACCAATTAGGACCTTGAAGAACACTTTTAAATAATTATTGAGACTCATAGAATAATTGAGTTATGTAGGGAATTTAGCAAATGAGAATTTTCGATTTCTAAATTTTCTATCTGTGGCTATGTTTTCTTCAAAGATGGAATCTTATTTTATCATGTGCAGAAAATGGAAATACATAAATTTATTAAACCAAAAAAACATAACATAAGTATGTAGTTTGACTTTCTTGGCATGTTAATATCAGTGATTTTTAAAAAATCATCATTGGTTGACCCATTTACAAACCATACTCATAAAGGGGTTATGTTAAATGTACTAAGGAATGTGGAAAATTTATTTATGAATTAATGTAGACATTAGTGAAATATCAAATATTGAACCTACCATTATAAAATGAAGGATTTGTGATATATAGTGAACTATCTAAGAAGGGATGTGGTTGTTTCCTTCTCGAGAATGATAAAAAAAATTACACATCAAGGTTGTTAAATACTCATGAACAAAATTATACAACTCATGATTTTTATTTAGAATCCGTAATCATTGATATATAGTTATATATATAGACATTACATATATGGTGAAATATGTGAAATATAAAAATATCATAAAAGTATAAAATATATAATCTCATAGAAAATGATCAACATGAGACAAAAAAAATGGCAGGAGCAACTTACGGATTATGATTTCTCAATACACCACTATCCAAGAAAGGAATATATGGTTGAAGATGCATAGGGAAGGAAACATCATGGAGTCCTAATAAAAATATCAATTTATATTGATGTTATGCTAATTGATTTATTAAATAAGTATCTAGAAATTATTAAGAAAGTGGAAACATCACTCATTATTTAATTTATTTTTAAACTGTATTTATTAGAAAATAAAATAGGTTCATATCCTGAGGATAAGGATTATCAAAAGATAATTGATCCAAATAATAATTTGAAATTTTTTGACATAATATATGTGGATAGAGTTTGGAAATTTGGAAGGAGACAATGTGGCAGTACTATACCTGATCAGAAAATGGAATTATTATAAGATCCACATAGTTCAAATTTATCTATAAACTGTAGTAGAACCAAGATGTATAGATATTTGAAGAAAAGTTTTTTTTGGATAATATAAATTGGGAAAATAGAGATTATGTGTCAGGATGTCTTAATATTCAACTGGTGAAGGTTGTGAGACAACATCATATTGGATTCATGCAACCTATAACTATTAATATTTTTAAATTTGATAACACAACTATCTATGTTTTCACTAAATTAAAAAATAATAGGCAGATTAATTTAATATGGGTTTCCATTAATCATCATACCAAATTTTCACATTTCTTCTCTAAAAAGGAATATTTACGTCAATATTACCTTACATGATTGGATATTAATGATATTTTAAATAGTCATGTCACACCTATTTCAATTTTTTCTGATCATAATCTAAAATTTACATTAAAATTATATAAATTTATTCAAAATCCTCTTGATACTGAGCTTCAATTGAGCACTTCTTGTTGTCCTCAAACTAATGGGTAGTTCAAGGGGACTATAAAAAATTTAGAAAACATGTTTTAGCCATTCATACTTAAAAATAATGTTATAATGGTTTGTTATTTACATTTGATATATTTATTCAAAACATATAGATCCTATTCATGTTTTCAAATAGCATAGTATGAATCAATATATGTACTCTCTTATGAATAAATAGAATTTGAACCTGATCTATCTTAATGTAAATGGCCTTTCAAGAATCATGAACCCTAACATTGTATATCATTATAACCTAGCTATTTATTTTGTTGTTATGAATTAGATTAAATAATTTTATAAAATTTATTGTAACACATGTGTAATATAAAATCTTTTGTTACGGATTTATTAGATATAAAAACGAAATCATTTTATTCAAAATTATATGGGTTTAAAAAAAAATTATACACAATGTATTTTTATCTTAATAAATTATATTTATCACTATTGGGGAAAATTTTAATTAACTAAATGTATTATATATTCAATATAATGTTTTAACATTCATCTATTATTTTTATGATTCATGGGATAAGAATAAATCCAATTTTTTGGCAGAAAATGTATGTTTCTAAAAAGTGGCTTTCATCAATTTTTGGGAATTAATTTTAAAATTAATTTATTTAAATTATAGGTATTTCATTTGACACAATTTATTCTATGATTTTATTCATGATTTTCAAATTTTCTATATAGGTTCCTTTAATTTATTTTGGCATTATGAATAGTAAACATGGAAACATTTATCACCCTAGTAAAGGGTAAATTAGGTAAATCTTGGTTAAAAAATTAATATTATAATTATAGTGACACATTATTTTCATAAATATATATTAATTTATATTATTATTAAAATTCATTAAATTATACAAACAAAAACATGTGGATCATAATGGTATAGTTTCTTTAGAAAGATGGAAACATAAAAACATGATCATAGCTAAATGACATCATCATAACTATGTTCCTCATAACTTGAACCATTCTTATACATATCAGACATAATAAATATCTTCATAAGAAAGGGAATGGAAATATAATAAAGGGTGATCACAGATTCTCAATAAGGTAAAAAATGGAGTTATGAAAGCATATCATGAACATAAGGGTATGAGAACCTGATCATAATATTTTAAAACCACACCCAACATACAAAAGATCATAATATTCAGTCCGGATATAAATATTGGTATTTCAAAAGAAACGAATCATATGGGTATCAAAGAACATCACCCATGAGTGCCTATCATTGGAATAAGACATTGGTTTGTGGTATATACATAAGCATTTAAAATCATTTTAATGGTAGTCAAGGATCCCTGATAAGGATATCATAATAGAATGGGTTCACCCTTGAAACCATCATAGTAGTCCACGTTTACTCCAATGACCATTATAGAATACAAATACCCTTACTGAACAGATTTCACTCTGTATTCTTTTATCTTATATCTCATGAGATTTAAATATTTACCCAATCTGTTGGAGGGAGGTATAAGTCCCACCGTTCCCAAAATGAAAATCATATGTATGTGTTTCAAAGGATAATAAATTTTTCATCATATAATAATATAATAAATTAATTGGGTATCATAAACATTTCATCATTTCATTACCTATGGAAAAGATTAAAGTGTTATAATCATTTCATCATATCATCGTAGTATAAACTGTGAAAAGAAATGGGTTTCATAAGAGTTTTCACATGGTATAACTAATGGAGTTGAAACATATTTTATAAAAATCATGACATCATAAAAATAAACAATTAAAAAAAGAATAATAATTGTATCCTTGGTTTATATCCCCAGTAAGTCAAAGGTACCATCAATAGATGTCACCTTAGATGGATAATGGTTTGGTACGATCACTTATAACATTTCATGAAGAAAATATCCTTTATAAAATGAAAAAACATTTGGAAACATTATATATTAAACCAAATATTTGAAAATAATCGTGGAATAATATAAAATACTATTTAAGGAAATGATTAGTCATGACAACAAAGAATTTCTTTCTTGTCATAGATGTTAAATTGAAGTTTCTATTCATTTTTTGATAATTGAAAAATGGGAATATAATGACAAAATAAATGAATATTTGTGGTAAATATAATTTTTAAAAATTTAAACATGGGTAAAATGTATTTAATAAATCATTTGAAGAATGTAAAAAATCATTTTTTGAACCATTTTTTGAAAACATAGTTTTGGATAAAAAGGGCTTTTGACCGATGATAAAATAAAAATTATTTTAAAAAAAAACTCTTGGGTAAATAAACAGAAGAAATGGTTTCAAAATTAATTCCCAATAATTAACTATATTATAAGAAGATTTATTAGTTTCTAAATACATAGATCAAATTTTTAATCATTGTATGTATAATCATAAAAAATCTCGATAAACATAGAGATTGAAACTTTAAACTCATACCACTTTGGTAACATTGAATCGCAATTCCTATTAAGAAATAATGAATCATGAAACATGAAATATGATAATAATAAAATAATTCTTAATATTAAATTTCAAATTTATTTTATTTACACCTCATAAATGAATATATGTTCATAACATAATATATTTCTCAAGAAAAAAAAAGTTGAGGAAACTTCCCCTGTAACATTTCGACCCAGCTCAACTATAGGACAATGGCCGGACTAGTAGGTCACACAACCTCTGAGAAATCTCCCTGAATGCCAGAGTATGTTGACTAGCAGCGAGGGCCCTTTTTGTGTCTATGGGGGAAAATATTCCCTCATAGGTAACAAATAATATTGCATTGGATGAAAACAACAACAAATAATAAGTATCTGAAGCATGTGAATAAATAAACTATAACAGAAGAAATTTAAATAATTCAACTGAATAATAAAAACCAAGTTTAGAAACTCATATAATAGTGTCATGCTAGGATATGATTCTAAACTAAAAGTACAAAAAACAAAACTCAAACACACAATCAACTAAAAGAAAAGACCCAAGCACCAGCTGCATCACGAGAAAGGCCCGGTCCTCTTCCCCAGTCTCCATCCTAAGATGTAATGAACAGTCAAGCATCAGAAGCAGCACGGTTCCGCTTTTCAATACCTAGGAGCATGTAATATACTAGGGCGTCGATGACGCATGAGAAGGGTTTGAGAAAAATCCTAGTAGGTCGGCACCCAGAGTGTCTAAACCATTCCATTTCATGCAGAAATAAAAATACAGTGTGCTATTACATAACCATTTCAAATAAATTAATTACAGTGAAATGAAATAAATAAGTCAGTCTGGGTCCCAAATGGAACCTATGCTTGGTCACTTTCTTCAGCCTAAGCTGGTAGTCTGAAAGGGTTCCTCTAATCAGAAATGTGTGAACACGCATCTATATATATATATAACCCAAAAAGCAAGGTAAAACCAGAAAAAAGTATACCCCAAGCTTGTGCTTTAACTTGGGGTTCTATTCCAGTGTTAACTAAGAACACTTCCACATATCAGAGGAAATATATCAATTCTCAATATACTCAATTATCAAAAACACAAACCTTAAGTGCATCATTATTTAAGGGTGAAGTTGAGATTTGGATTTTATGCCCGTCCCGAAGGTATCGCTATAGAACATCCCTCAATTTATCAAATGTCACTGAGCCCACCTAAAAATATCTTTCAAAAAACCATCTATCACCCAAGACATGGATTTACCCTGAGTCCATCCCAATCTCGCAAAAAGGGGTCAAGTTTCATCTTAGGCTGGCATAGCCACATTTCCAAAGGATCCATCCTGATGGGCCATTTTGGAACTGATATCACTCAAAAGTATAAGAAATTATGGAGAAGTCTTGGTCTAGAAATGCCAACAACACCACCCCCAGATACATAGTGAAAACCCATCAGGAACGGAGGATCTAAGCATGGCCCTTTATATGTAAGCCACCTCCTTTCCCTTCCCTAAATTTAATTATAGTTTTCACAGCAGCAGATATGACATAGTCATCATGTAAAGTTGCATCTTGAAAACTAACCAGATACACCCGTCCATCACAATGAATAAATTTAACAGTACAGTAAAATAGCATGGATGGAAATATACAGATCATATCAACCTCAGTGGATAATGCATATTTAAATAATAAACAGTTCAGCAAATCAAGTGACAATGATCCAATAATTTATGTTCATGTTCAAGAATCTATTTGTTTAATTTATTTAAAATAAAAAGTTACTTCACAAAAAATGAAAGTAATCAAATAATAAACTCGGATAATGGCATAATACACCGATCATGTCGGCACTACCAAAAGAGTGTCTAGCTTTGTTATAATAATTCAAAAAACTATTCATTTAATTTAAAAACAATAAAAGGGGGTTGCGTAATACACGCTGCTAATTAAATTAATAACACGTCCAATGAAAAAAAATACAACGACTATGTCGACACACCCAAAGGGGTGTCCAATCTTGTATCAACCATTCAAAAAATTAATTTAGGATGATTAAGTCTATAATAATTAAACATTACCATTAAAGTAATTACAATGGGTAAAATTTCACAAAGCCGGTATGCACCGACTAATGGTACAATAGTGAATTTTTTTATAAATCACAACGAAACAGAGGTAAATCGAGTAGGAACTCTACCTTTTAGTCATAGATGACTCTAAGATCTACGGAACACTTTTATTTGACCTAAAACAAATGTAAACAAATGATTTTAGAAAAACCCCAAAATATGATAAGAATATTCTGCGACGAACTGCGTGCAAAATACTTTACAGAATCAAATTATTTCACTTGCGTAACGTTAAAATTTCCTTAAGGTTTACTACACACATGAAGACGAAGGAATCATGAATCTGACAGAGGATCAGCGTTATTCATAATGGGCTACTGGTTGGTGTGATGAGATTGAGGGGTGTAACGTGATGAGTGGGAGAGGGAGATAGGATAGGAAAAAAGAAAAGGGAGAAGAGAAAGAAGAATAAAGGAAAAGAAAATTAAGAGAAAAATATATGATAAGGAAAAAAGTAAATGAAGGAATAATATAAATTAAAACCAAATAATGGAATGGAAAATAATAAAAAATAGGAATCACCCATTTTAATTTTTTTCATTTTTCCTATAACCCCATCTTTTTTTATTTCAAAATTTCATTTTATCTTTTCTTGCATTCTTTTAAATCTTCTTTAAATCTTTTATTACTCTTTTACAATCTTTAATTAATTATTTAGAACCTGAACACTGGGCCAAATTGCGACATGAAATTTTTCATGAAACGTCTTCAATTATTTAAATTAAATAAAATGTTGCCCGAGACTCGCATCGAGGTGTGCAGGCACGTGCCCCGGGTCCCTTATTTAATTAGAATATAATAAAGTAAAAAAAAATTGTACTTTATTAATGTTAAGAAATTACAACCTCCCCCCTTTAAGACAACACGTCCCCAAGTTTCCCTTCCGAGGGTAGTGGAACGTCTCCAGAGAAGAGTTTCAGCCACTGCGCATGTACATCTGTCTCTAGCTCCTAGGTCTCATCCAAAACATGTACATGTTAACACAACACCAAAAATAGTGGTACTGACTTTACTATGAGGAAATTCATGCTATGGATGATGATACAGATCAGATGTGCCTAAAAGGATCCATAAGAATCAAGATGGATGTCGTTAGGGTCAAAAGAATTAGACAAGTCAAGATGATATTGTTAAAGCTAAGATACATGGAAAATGTCGTGCATTGCACAGTACCTCTGAGGTAGCAGTAACTGATAGGCTACCATCCCTACTCTCTCCATTGTCTTGAATGACCCAACGTATCTCAATGATAAATTCCCTTGTCTCTTGATCTACCTTTGACCCAACCTCAGAGAAACACACAGAAAGACTCAATGTCCCACCTCCAAATCCAGAGGTCTACGGAGATGATTGTTATTTGACTTTTTATTGGACTTAGTTGTAGTCATATGCTTCTGAATTAGCTGAACTTTTTCAAGAGTCACTTAAATGAAATGATGACCCAACAAAGCTACCTCACCTGCTTCAAGCTAGCATAAAGGCAAACAGAACGGTCTACTATATAGAGCCTCGTATGGAGCCATTTGGATTGTCTTCTTGAAGTTGTTATTGTAGGTAAACTCAACAAGAGGTAAAATCATCTCCCAAAAACCTCCAAAATCATGGATTCAAGCCTATAACATGTCCTTTAAAACTCGTATATCTCTCTCAAATTGCCCATATGTATGGGGGTGATATGCAGTACTCAGAAGTACCTATGAGCCCAATACATTTTTCATCCCTTTCCAGAACCGTGAATAAAAAGGAGCATCCTTTTCTGAGAAAATAGAATGAGATACACCATGAAGTCTCATAATTTATCAGATATACATCATTCCCAACTCATCAATCGTAAAGGTCTCTTGGTTGGGCAAGAAGTGTGAAACCTTGTTCAACCTATCCAAAACCACCCATTATACATTGTTTCCACAAGTAGATCTTGGAAATTATATAAATAAATCCATGGTGATTTCATTCCATATCTATTCAAGAATGGATAGAGGTTGTAGGAGTCCAATAGGTCGCTGGTTCTCTGCCTTCACCTGTTGGCAGGTGGAGCACTGAGTGATGAAACATGCTATCTGATTTTTCATACCAGGCCACCAATAATGTCAACACATGTCTCTATATGTCTATTTCATCCATGGATGAACTGCCCAAACAGAGGTGTGAGATTCTTTCAGCAGCTCTTCCGATATACATGAAGGTACTCATATCCAGCCACGGTAAAGGGGAGTTTCACTACCATCAATAACCTAACCAGGAGGAGGGTTCTCTCCTATACCACTTTCTCTCAAAATGAGAACATCAGCATCAATAAAATGTTACCTGCAGACTTTCTCTAGAAGAGAGGATGTTACTTTAAGAGCTTCTTGAACCGGTTTTCCACTCTTCTTCTAAGCCTCCAAATGCATCTCTGAAAACTAGTCCATCATCTACCACACACCGATGGCGACCTTTACATCCTGAGTCGGTGTCTTTCAGTATAAAGCGTCTGCGACATCATTACCCTAACCAGTGGTATAATAAATCTCAAAATCAAATGGCTGCATGTATTCGACCCACCTATATTTCTTTAAGTTCAAGTCTCGTTGAGTGGAGATATATTTCAAGATTTTTTGATCTGTGTAAACAATGAATCTCTCACCCAACAAATATTTTCTCCAACAATGTAGAGAATGAACCATAGATTCCAACTCAATTTCATGTGTAGGATAGTTCCGCTCGTGATGTCTTAGCTGGCAGGATCCATAAGCCACGACCCGGTCATCCTGCATCGAAACTACACCCATTCAAATTCTAAAATCATCACAATAAACAGTGTAGATCTTACCAGGTTCAGGAAGAATCAGGTTCTGAGTTGAGGTCAGTCTTCCATTCAACTCTTGAAAATACATTTCATAATATTCTTACCAAATTAACTGTACACCCTTCTTAGTCAAGGCCATGAGAGGCACTACTAAGAGGGAGAAATACTGGATGAATCTTCTGTAATAGCCAGCAAGCCCCAAGAAACTGTGGATGTCGAAGAAACTCTTGGGATGCTCCCATAAAACTATGGTGCTTGCCTTTTCTAGGTCAACTGACACCCCTTATTCAGATATAATATAACCCATTAAGTGTGCCTTATCAATCCAGAAGTGTCATTTACTGATATTAGCATATAGATGGTTCTCTCACTGCCTACTTAGCACAATCTCAAGATGGGTTTCATGGTCATGTCTGGAATAGGAATACACTAAGATGTCTTCCACGAATACTACCACAAATAAATCAAGATACTAATAGAAAACATGGTTCATCGGGTCCATAAAGACTTCCAGAACATTCGTGAGGCCGACTGGCATAACCAGATACTCATACAATCCATACCAACTTCGGAATGTTGTACATGCTATGTCATATGGTCGCGCACACACCTGGTGATATCCTAACCTCAGATCAATCGTGGAGAAAATAGTTGCACCATGAAGCTGGTCAAAGAGATCATCTATACGAGGCAATGGATATTGATTCTTTACCGTAAGTTGATTGAGTCGATGATAATCCACGCATAAATGTAGGGTACCATCTTCCTTCAAGGAAAAAATGATAGGTGAACCCCACAACGATGTGATAGGTCTGATGAAACCCTTAGCCTCAAGGTCATCAAGCTACTTTTTGAGTTTATGTAGCTTTGTTGGAACCATCCTATAAGGAGGAATAGACACCGGTGTCACACCTGGATGAGCTCAATAGTGAACTCCCCGTCTATCATAGGATTTATTCTAGAGAAATCCTTAGGGAAGACGTCCCTAAAATGATCCACCACTGGATAGAAATCAACTAGTTGTGTTCCATGATCTCTCATGAAGAGACTTTCCAACTAAGTGGTCACTCTTCCCAACCATACATATTTTGTATTAGCTCGGTCTGCCTATATGTCCCATTCTCCATTTTGAAGATATGTGTCACCCTCTTGGGATGTGAAGGACACCTGGGGAAGATAGAAAACCCCTTGGGAATGGTAAGGGGAAATCCATTTTTTTCCAAGAATTACTTCAACGACAGAAATATCGAGGATATATAAATTACACACAAAATGGTGCCCGTGTATCTTGAGGGGGAACTCTTGGCACTGGCATATGCCCTCTGTCCAGACCCCAAGAAGTGTGTCTAGAGACATGACACCGTAGTGAAACTCAATTGGAAAACCAATACTCCCAACAATGGCAACAGATATAAAAGAGTGTGATGCACCAGTATCAAAAAGAGCAGAAACTAAAGTAATGGCTATTAGAATAGTACCTCTAACTATAGATGGACCTGCACTTGGCTCCTCTAGTGTTGATTCCACTACATACATGGGACCTAATCCATGATTCTGATACGCTATCGGGTTGGCCTAATCAGGTCCACTATACTGATGCTAATAGTCTAAAACTTGATTTCATTGACCACAGACTCCACGATTTCCTCAACCTGATAGATTTGTGGAAAAAGAACTTTCAGCCTACTGTGGAATCACAGATCCCATACCTGACGGTAGTCCAGGTGCATATCCTCTACCATTGGATGCTGAGGAGAAGGGCATGGTAGAAACTCTAAAGTTGACCCATCCTGCCACAAGCTCGGCACTCCTTCAAATCTATCGTGCACTGCGGCTTCTTATGACCATCCATGCCGCACTGATAACATGTGACAGAGCTATCAAGATGTTCAATTTGTCTAGGATTTCTTCCACATTCACTTTCAAAATGATGTTTCCTGCTGGGAGAAGATCCATCACCCTGTCTCAGAACTGAACCACCCGGGCTCACTGGTTTTGCTTTCCTGACATTTTTCTCTGAGATCAGATCCTGATTCACTATCTCTATAATAGTGGTCAAATTAAAGAGTTTCACCTGTGAGCGGATAATTTACTCAAGTCCATCCTCAAAACACCTCACAGTAGTCTGCGCGTCTCCAATCAGAGATGGGGAAAATGTTAAAGATCTTTAAAATGGGTAGAATTCTCTAACACAACCATAGAGCTCTTCTAAATATGTAGGAACCCCTGCACATGGTCATCTCTCAGTGTCTGTAAATAAATGTGATTATAGAAGGCTTCTTGGAAATCGCCCACGCCATGTCACTGGCCTACTCATCCTGAGAAACAATGTCCCACTAGTGTTTGGTAGTGTCACAAAGCAAGTAGACTAAAAGCTTGACCCTTTGCTCTGGAGGTGTCTCAAGGTGGTCGAAGATAGACCATACAACTTATATCCATGATTATTAAGCATGAGGTATGCCACTCCCCAAGAAGGAGAGAGGGTGTTGCTGTAGAAATTCCTACGTATGTTTTTCAATAGACGGGGAAGGTCTGGGAATATTGTGAACTGACTACATAAACCAGAGGATACTATCCCTAAACTGAGTGTCAGGGTCCCTCGGAAGATCGACAAGAGGTATCTCCATAGGATGCTCTACGAGAGGAACCACTGGTGGTTCAGGACCCACCATTCCTGGAATGCACTCATTTCCATTCTCCTGAGGCACATCACGAAGACTTCATGGTGGCATATGTCTACAACAGCCAAACACACCCTTAAAAAAGGAGTAAAGACGGTCAGAAAAAAGTTATGGTACACAAGAGGTTAGGTACATAGCCTTCCAGTGATCACTAAACAATAGACAGCCCACCTCAAGAGTGGGGTTTCGATATATAATACACAACTAAAAAGGATTTCTAAAAAATTCTACAGCCCACTCCTAGATTGAGTCAGGCTAACTTATAACAGACTAACACAACCTTATATTCAATAAACTGACAATTCAAAATTTTACCACTACATATAATAGCACAAACATGAAACAGGAAAATGCATGCTGAAATTAGATATGGAATCACAATATTCATGGCCTTTAAATCCTATAGTGCCTATCATGATGCATGGGATGTTTTTCCCTCGTATCATTGAGCTAAAATGGTAAACCCATTATTTCAATAATTCTAGCACAATAACAATGAAATACAAGTGTGTCACCCAAGGTGAAATCATATCAACAGTAACTGGAATAATCAATAACTGTGATCCCAACCAATAAATTTGAGTTTTCCCCTATACATGGGTTTGCTACGTCCAAGCACAGAGTACATCCAAATCCCTATAACCTAGTCTCCTATCTAACCCAAACAGTAAGACAAAAGGAAAAACAATATATATAATTTTATTATTAATGTATTAAATAACCATATATATGTATTACCATATTTTATTTTTTAATGAAATTTCATTACCATTTTATAAACAATTACATGTTAAAGTCATGTTTCAATTGGTAACTTCATATTTCATGCACATTTTGATTTTTTATTTTTTTGTAATATTAAATTGATCATGGTTCCATCAAGTATAAAATTTTAACCATGATATAAATATCATATATATTTTGTAAATATTGTTTTATATTGACAAATAACATATATATAGTGAAAATTAAATATGGTGTGCATAGAGACGGTAGGTCATACGTATGCATTAACATTGTTCCCATTTTCTTGATGAATTGAGAGAAATCATGGTGAATAATATATTAACATTATAGAATAATTTTAATTTTATATATGTTTTAAATATTCATTAAACCCATCCTTATTAACTTCCATGTAAATCATGAATGAATCGCATCCCTTCACGATGTGGTAGTCACCATACACACGAGTGACATTATCATATTCCAACACAATGGAAATTATAAAGGTTTATATGATATAATAATTAAAAAGGTATAATAATATAATGCATATTATGTATAAATATTTAATCCATCATAATATCCATCTGATAGAGTTTGTGATGGAAATCAAAAAACATCATATCATAAGGTGGTAGTATTCCATACACACAAATCATGAATTTGTATCTCACTTGATAGAAGAGTAGAAGGTTATAGTCTACTACCTTAACATAAATACATATAATATTATGTAAGAAAATGAGTCTATAATATTATCATGTTTTAGTAATAATTGAATAAGGTGTAGGTATAAATCAAATAAATTTTTTGGTTATGTGTGGTACCACTAATTCTGACAACTTATTATGGGTTTCACTAAAAGGATTATTATTTAGAACTTGTGAAAAAAATAATGATTATAGTATTGTATTAGGTAATTAATGAATTTATTTGGGTAGGTATTTGATGATATAAATATTTTGGTAAGTGTTAATTATAGAGGGGAAGGGGTGTCCTTTTATACGTGAGGTGTGTGGCACACTTGTAATTTTTGAAACGAAAAAGATGTACCCACATTTTTTCATTATAAACATATCTAGAATGGTCCATTATTTATAATATATGTGATATAGTTGGTATATATATATATCCAATATGTTTTTGACTTGTTTTTTTCAATTTTTAAACCGTATAAATTTAGGTTATCCCTATGTAAAATCATTTCACTTTAACCACGATAAATAATTTTTTCACTTTTAATATTCATTATAGTCAAAAAATTATTTGAAATTATTAGATAATATTAATTATTATTATTCCAAATGTGGAATAATTCTTTCAAAATTTAATTCATATAACTGGTAAATTTTAATTTAAAATTAATCCAAAAGAGGCGTTGAGAATTCGGGTTTTGAAAGAGAAAATACTAAAAAAATTAAAATGTTTTAATATAAAAATTCAATATTAAAATGAATCAAATGAAATAAAATTTATTAATTGATATATAATTTTATTAATTATAATTTTATACCCATTTTTAAAAAATGAACTATATAATTTCTTTAAACAAATTTTTTTTTCAATAAAACCCAATATTTTCAATAATTATGAAAAAAAATAATCTTTTTTTTAATAAATAAAATTCTCCTTATAATAATATTAAATTTATTATTCAAAAAATTAAATTTAACATATCATTATAATTTTATAAAAGTCTAATTTTATTTTATTTTTCACAAAATGATATAAAAAAATATTTTTTGTGAAAAATGTTATTTACAAAATATTTATATAATTTTTCAAAAATTAACTATTTTTATTTATCAAAATATTTTAAATATATAAAAAAATTAAAATTACTATCAAAAAGGAGTTATTATAATTCATATCACAATATTCAATATCTAGGTAATAACGATATTGTTTAAATATTAAGATTAAAAATATATCATAGTTTGTTAAAATGTAGTGTTATGAGTGACACATGCTATCAAAGAAACAAATAATTAATTTGAAAATATAAAAAATTTCATAAAAATATAGGGTCATTAGAATATCCTAACTCACATTACCAATAAATTAGTAGTTGAACCAGTCCCCATATTGCCCTAAGTGTGCCTACCCATATTCAAGAGACTGCCAACTTGTAGTGAGGGTCTAAATATGTTTGAGTGGGAAAACTATACCCTCCTAGTTAGAGTTGTGAAGTGGTATAATAGGTGTAAATAAATATGAAATAGTAGTGGAAACATTTATGAGGAAGAAAGAATCTGAAAAAATTGATAAATTAATTTAAATGTGTCTAAGGATTACCACACAACGATGCATGTATTCACAAGTGTTTCTAAAGGTACAAGTATTAATAATTACAATAAGAAATATAATGTAACAAAATGGTAATGGCCCAAAAACTAGATCGATGAGAATATTGAGCACCAGCTTAGTATTCTTCCCCAACTATGTCTTGGTATTGTAAATCAAACAATGGAGCTGGGTTCTTCTCTTTTTCAATCCATGCAAACATATCAACTACTCTGGTACCAATAGTGCCTAGCTAGGGTGTGAGATTCAATCTTAGTTGGTCAGAACCCATAGTTTCAAAACCATTCCATTTCATGAAATATAAATAATTAATGCTCTATAGTAATTTAATACAAGGAATACATAAATAAATAAAATCATTTGACTGGGTACAATATGGTAACCTGTCTAATTACTAATTTCGGCATATGTCAGTGATTTTGACCCAACTGATCCTGAACTGGATAAAAGGGAAAGAAAAAATGAGACATGTTTGATTATCCTAAATCATGTGGTTGGGATTGGAGGAAACATCCATAAATTTATTATAGTAGAGATCGATTCTCATTTGAAAATGTTCATTTACCTTTTTCCTAATTTAAGTTCGGAAATAACTTTATAGTATGAAACAGGACACCCTGAGCCCATCCCTGAAAATCCATAAGGACTTTCCAATTATTTATCAAGAGGCTCGATTCATAAATACTTCCATGGAGTTTTTCTGTGATGGACCAAGGATAAAGTCTGATATCTCACTCCAAGAATAATGTGAAAATTCAAGTAATATCCTTTGAATTTGAAACTAGCATCGCACATATGGGCATGAGTCTCACTTGAGGAATGGTACAACCATATTGCCTTCAATCCTATCTAAGGGGTCTCACTTAGGGAACATATGTCACTAATCTGGAGTTGATAAACATATAATTATATCCAATCACATCTCAGGTATACCAAGTATCTCCCTTGATGTGTTTTCTAACATCTAGAATTTTAATCAAGAAGGAACAAGACTCTGTCCAAGGGTTCCTTAAGTCTTGACCCCTAGTTTCATCGACAACACTAAGGTATAGAATTAAACAAGTTGTGTATTTATAAGAAGTCAAGAAATAGGAACCAATTTATCAATTAAATAATTTGAATATATTCCAATAAGTTAAAAAATATGTAACAAGAAAATGGAATTATACAACATCAAGCCCGATGGGTAAGCAAAGGAACATGGAATGACGTATAATAGTTCAAAAACATACATTAAAAATTAAATATAAATCATGTGATATCTAATGTGAGGAATCAATCTAAAACATTTAAATATAATATGTGATGCAGAAGGCTTAAAGACCTATCTCACAACTATACACTCATTTGAATTCAATTTAGTAGATTATGACATTAACATGGTATTAGCATTCACCCTGTAAATATCCATTAATGTAATGGTAATTACACCATTTAATGTGGGAACACCCCATGTGGTGTTCAATGACCAAGAGAACTACCACCTTAATTGGTTTCACCATAAGGATAGGTCACATAGGTCATGAAAAAATATATTAATAAATTTATTAAGAATGAATGAAATGTCATAGGAATGTCCTGGAACACAACATTAAAGAACATCATTTAATATGGGACTAAATGGTGGAAAATAGAATAGAACACCTACCTTGATATAGTAACACTCCATTCATCCCTTATCCAGGCATGATTTGACCTAGAATAGATGAAATCAAAAGATTTGTCAGACTCCCCAAAAATAGGGAAAATATGTGTTTCACTTACATAGTTAAATATACAGAAGAGGTATATATAAATATAAGTGATTGAATGGAAGATATTACTGAGGGTTGTCAATATCTTTTGATGGTAAAATATTAGGCCATTGTCAGTGGAAGATTGCATTAAACATATGATGTGGGGAGGATAAACTTAACCAAAAAAGGGAGGAAGAAACCTATTAGAGGATAGAATGAAAAGAAATGAAAGTATTAAAAAGTCATTGATGGAGAAATGGTTATTTCATCGTCAAAATTGAACTTCATGGATTCAATGCACATTTTTTCTCATCTATATTCCAACTATGTTACTCCCACTGCCTGTTGAACCAACCCCACATGGTTTTTCCTCTAGTTTGAGCTGTTCGTGCACCAACCATGTGATGAATAGAGTGTGGTTACCTTTTAAGGGGAACTAACCGTGTATTATAGGTTCATCGTTTGAGTATATTGTACAAAAACTATGTGCTTCAAAAAAAGGACACCTATTACAGCCACATGGTTTGTTGTTGTGGTCACATGGTTTCAAACAAACAGTATACCCTTTTCAAATCCCCCAAGAATATGATTTATGAACTAGGTTCTCTTGAAACTCACTGAAACAACTAGGGAACCTCTCATGCATCTACCAAAGTATAAACACAACATATAAAAGTTTCCCAAATATAATTATTTCATTCTGAGGGTTGGTATGAAAAATGGACCATCCACCAACTGATAAAATTAAACATTTCAAGGAATTCCATCTGGTAAAAAAACACAAGATGCTACAATCTCACCAATTTAAAACTTTTGGTCCCTGAGTATCCTTATGTAATCTATTAAAGCATTACTCGACCAACTAGGGCCATGAATTCCTAAAAAAATTTCTATGTTCAGTTTCCTAATTCTTAACTCACCTCCAAGCATCACCTTAGAATATGTTACAATCACCATACAAACCCAACACAACTCTTCATGTTCCAAAATAAAATATTTGGATAGAGAATATAGATCCCATTAAACTAGAAAAACAATATCCATGTCATATATTTAACCGAAAACTCTCTATTATTCCAACTATAATCTTTGTAATTTAAGGGAGAACTACAAAAATAGTATCTTGATTGTACGATTTCCCTTCTAAAATGTGTTTGTACCTTTTCAATGACACCCACAACATAAGACATTACCCAGAAAAAGGTGATACTATGAACTAAAACCATTTAAACTGGTCATGAAAATATTACTATGAAAATATATGTTCGAATTATATTGTTCATTTATCTTACCTAACAAGGTTATGGAGTGGATCCTTACCGAATGAGCATGGAAAACAGAGGTACATCAAGTCACACCATCACTAGTCGACTAAACTTGAGGTACCCATGACATATTTGAGAAAGATAGTCAAATCTTAACCCCTTATTTGGTGATGAATCTATCTAAAATGCTTATATAAACAATTTTTACACATCATGGTCATTATTTTAAGCCTAAACCATGTTATAAGGACCCTTTCCCAATTTAACCATTTCATCTAAGCCTGAAAAAAGTTTGAGGTTTCCTTAGAATCATAAATAAGATTCCAAAGAGATTATCTAATGAAAAAACCTGAATAGAATTTAAAAAAATAATGTAGTTACATATCCAAACAACCACATAAGAATAACACTGAATAATTACAATGTATAAAAAATGCTCAGAAATCTAGTATAAGGAAAAAAATAGCTGGCATCATGGAATCTATCCAGGGAATTCCTACATGTAAACCTAGGTATCACTTAGGACTAACCATGAAATTAATAAAAACCATTTCTTAGAGAAAAAATATAATCAAAACCACTAAAAATACAATGAATTTAAAAACAATATTTTTGGAAAACACAATTTCTATATTAATTTACATGAATGATGCCAATATTGAGGACATGATAATCTTTAAACTGAGAGTACACTGAAAGGATTCAAATTTTTTTCCAAGAGGACCCAAAAAACTATTTCTACCAACAGGGTGTGGTTCATGGTAATGTTTCCACCAAACTATACTTGACCATCAAAAAATGAATAGTCAAAACACTAATGGTTGACATCATTAGGAAAAGGACCAGATTCACATATCAATGCATCAACAACTTGACCAGGATACCTTTACCATCTCAGGGATCCCATGGTGACCCAAACAAAAACATTATGTCCCACTCCTGACCAATTTCATCTTCATAGGATGTACATATTTCCAATAACAACATCATCGTCTTCTCAAGAAATCATTTAATTGAAAATTGAATTACCAGCCACATGGATTCAAGTGAATCAAACAGTTTTGAGAAGGTCCTAAAGGTTGTGCTACCTCTACTTGTACGGACACAGTTAACCAGATTCAACATGATACTTCCCATATTAAGAGTGTCTTTATTAATAGATTTAATAGAGGATAGTATTTAATTCCATGGAACACGCCCCATTGAAGAAAAATTCCGGGTCCTAGGGGTGACTATCACACTTTAAAAAGCGTTTAACAGAGGATATAAAGATAATCATCCTCTCAAGAGCACATGATTAAGTATATTTTTTACATAATCATTACAATCATATTCATTTACATTCGTGCGCACCATAACATTTGGCATAAAATCCAAAATGACTAACTAGTGTGTCGAGCACTTGATCCTATTAAAAAATTATCATGTGATTTTAGATGAATTTGGTTCTTCTATATGTTGATGTCACACTATTTGAGAGATAACTGGAATTCAAAGTGTAACAACTCCAAATTAAACTTTTAACACGAATCTCAAATGATTCAATATAACATTTAAAAAGATGATGAGTGTTGTTAATATAGACTAATAATAACCTAAGATTACATGAAAAAGGACACATCCTTGATACTACCCATAAGCTTATTTCCCAATTAATTCAATCATTTGATTGTCCAAATTGAGGAACAACCTAAGAGACTCCTTACACGTATGACTGTAAAATAGAATGATAACCTCCCAAGTCATCTAACACTACAAATAATGGTGATTAAGTATCAACAGACATTCTAAGTGGTTGACCATGTCCTTGGCATGTCCCACCCGATAAAAAATATAAATTTAAAGTTCTTATACTTTGAGAGAGGTTCAAACAATGCACCATCACCATTCAAAAAAAACTATTTCATTTTAGAAAGTAAGAGTCCTACAAGGGACAATAGAACTCAAAAACGTACAACACAAGAGGAATTTTTCTCCAGAAATCAACAATAACTCTAAAGAGTATCAGGGTGATACCTACAACAGCTATCCCCAATCCAAAACAGAAATTATTTACCATACTAAAGGATCACACCTGGTAAGGTTGCTAAGAATAATAGGAAACAACACTTATGTTCAAGAAATATGAATTGGGCCAATGGGTAACACTCATGCACACATGTCAAGGAAGAAGGCAGGAAATATTTAAACTACCCTCCCAAAAGGTTTAAGCTAAAATAAAACTTATTGGACCATATTAAGTCATTAACCTAAAATAATTTATAATATAATCATTAAAAGGTTATTTTTCAAGAAAAATCCACTCTAACAATAATGTAAAATAATAAAATAATTTTAAACTACCCTTTTATGCATTATTATTCAATGTCATCCAATTATAATTAATTCATTTTATAACATAACCAATTTTTACACAACACATTATTTATAAGGACTCACACAAAACAGATCATATATATTTTAATTTATTTTATTAAATTAATGGGTACTCATCATGAAAGATTCACAATAAGAGAAAACATTTTAAAAACCACCACTAATAAACCTAAGAATACACACATGAGGTATAATAATAAACCACAAAAAATAAAGATGACCTAATAGGGTCCCATTTAGACATCTTGGGTTCAAAAAAATGAGACCCATGAATATAGAACATTAATTTATAAAACACCATCAGTGATTTAATTCATAAGAGAAACACCCCAATTCACCTTGATAGATCTAGTTATGCACTTAGAAATATACCCACAAGGGTCATTAAGGCTATGTAAATTAATCACAACCCATTATAAAGGAAACCAATTCTGTTAAAGTTAAATTAAATAACATTTATATTAACAACATTTCGTATGTAAGACCCATAAAAATGGTTTGGTTAAATGGGTTACCCCCATTCAAATTATTAATCCCTTATACACTTTATATGTTTTATAAACCTCTCATATAACCCTACCGATTTTATTTATTATTAATAGAAAATTCAATAGAATAAACATTAAAAAATATTTAATTATATAAATTAAATTAACAATGGTTAGATTATATGGGTCATCGCATTGAAATATATAAAGAAACCATAAACCATACAAATTAAAAATGGACTCCCATTTAATCACATCCATCATATTTCAACCCATGTAAAACAGTCATAGAATCATAAAAACTGAAACAAGCCAATTTATTAATTACCAAAAATTGATAATAATATTAGAATGTTGCAGTTTTCAATAGATACTAGTAATGATGATAGGATACTATGTAAGTAGGGGAAACACCCAAACATGGAATATATTAGGGAGTAATTTAATACACATGCCACATTAAAATAAATTTCAAACAACCTAATAATGAAATCTACATGGCATGGAATATGCATGGCATGTTAATTAATTTGTTCCTATCATGATGAATTTATTTCTTCCTTGTTATCGTACCAGACCTAGGTTAATTACCATAATTATCATAAATCAGTCAGTATCCTAAAGATCCCAAATTCACTCAAGGAGATATCATAATCAATTATAATAGAATACAACATGAACAAAAATCCCAACCCTGTCCACCTAGACGTTTCCCTATACATTGGTTGATCATTCTCTAAAATGGCTATTTACCATGCATCAAAGAATTCCTAGTCTCCTGTATTCCCACCTAAAATAGTATGAAAAATGAAAATAAAGGCTTCGATACCAGTTTCAAATATCCCAACCAAACTGATCACTAAAATAGTAGTCTAACCTTTCACCACATGGCCCCAATCGTTCCTCCCCTTTCTTCAGTGTCTTACTACTAGTAGAGATGTTCTAAATATAGTGTGGTGGGGAGACTATACCTTCATGGTCCAAGTCTCATAGAAGTATAACATGTGTATATGAATTTTTAACAATAGTGAAAGTACTAATGAGGAACTGAAAAAGCAGCGAATGACAAATAAATAACTAAATGTAAATGTGTCCAAGGATAACCATACAATAATTCATCTATGTTCTATAGATGATAAAACACAAACTAGTAATAATTAAAATAACCAATACAATGTAATAAAACATAATGTCCCAATGAGTAGCTCCAAGAGAATCTGAAACACCATCTTAGTTCTCTTCCCTAAATTTATCCTGGTAATGTAAATAAATCATTGCATCTGGATGATTCCCACTATCAATTCCTACAAAAATAATGTCTACTAATGTACCAGTGGCTCCCGAGCAAGGTGTGAGATGAAATCTTAATAGTCTATCACTCACTCTTTCTAAACCATTCAACTTATTGAAATATACATAATAATTGTGAAAGGGTAAGTAAATGTAATGCATAAATAAACAAATAAATAAAATCATTGGGCTTGGTTACACATAGACACACATATAATTACATGCATCATCCTAGGCTGATGAATCTAAACCACAAGATACTAAAATAGAAAATTGGGTGAGATTACATGAGATAAGATGGACTATTCACAAGCTTTTGGCGTGCCTTGGAGTACATGGCCCTTCATATATAATACTACGGTATCAATTATCATTCAAAAATGTTCATTTAGATCTATATTAATTTAATTTTAAAATCTACTTAATAAGATGTAATAAGACACCCTGATCTCATCTATAACAATCCAGAAGAACATTACATCTATTGCTCAAGAGGCAAGATTCATGAACACTACCACGGATTCCATACATGGTGACCCAAGGATGAAGTCCCACATCTCACTCCATGAATGGTGGGAAAATTTAATTACTATACTATGCGTTAGATTAATGTCTTACATGTGGGGTCCTTGGTCTCACTCAAGGCATGGTGCAACCATCACATCTTCGATCCCATCCAAGGGGGTATGCCCTAGGGAACAAGTGTCAGTCATATAGAGGTGAAAAATATATAACACATAAAAATATCTTCCTGAGAATAGATTGGGGCTCCTCTGTTGTGTTTACTAACCATTAGAAGTCTTATTAAGAAGGTAGAAATGAATGTAAAGGGGGTTGTTTTTTCATAGCCCATATTTAACCCTCAACACTACAGTCAAGAATTAAATAAGTAGTGAATTTATAACTATCCAAGAAAGAGGGACCAATTCATAAGATGAGTTATTTAAATCTTAGTCACCCAATTATGGTATAACTTACAATCATATGTCATTATACACACTCAAGGCATAATGGTGTGAAATAGAACATTGAATGAACTATAGGCATTAAACAACATGCATAAGAAATTAAATATAATTCGTGTGATATATATGGTAAGGCATCAGGCATAGACATTTAAATATAAGATGTGAGGCATAAGGATTAAATACCTTTCTTTCAATCATCCATTCATTAATATTCAATTTAGTGGTTTATGACAACAACAAGGGAGTTGGAAGCACATAGTAATTAACCATTTAAGGCAATGGAATTAGTCTATTCAAGGTCAAAACACACAAAGGGGTGTCCAATGACCATGTAAATGACCCACATATTGGTTTCCCTACATGGAGTGGTCACATATCTCATGTGAATCCATTTTAATAAAAATTTTAAGCATGAATGAAGCTTTATCGAAGGGTATAGAATTTTTCATGATGATTTTCCATTTAAAATTCAATTAATCAGCATGAATGTATTATAACACATACCTCGATGTTGTGTAACATTATTTGCGATTTATCAAGGCTCGAATTGTCCTATAATGTAAGAAATCGTAGGATTTTTCAAATTTACAAAAAATAAGGAAAAAGTCGTTTCATCTTAATAAATCAACGAATGGAAGATGAAACTTGAAATAGAAGAGAGATGAAGAGAGAAATTTTCAAGGGATTTTAATTTCTTTCAAAGGTGAAGGATTTTGACTTCGGTGGATAAAATAGAACAAACCCTATAATGAGGGTAAAAGTAGCTCCACACATGAAGGGAGAGAAAGAGATTTGCAGGAGGAGTGGATAAAAAGAAATGAAATGCTGAAAACACTAATTAAGGTATGAATGGTTATTTTATCCTCAAAAATGAATCACATGTTGTGGTTGTATAGTTTTTCCAACCAATGCACCATCCATGTATATCCCACTACCTAGGGAACCCACCTCGCACGTTTTTCCTGCATAGTTTGACATAACCATGCACTAACTATGCGATGAATAATGAGAGGTTTCTACCTAAGTGGAACTAACAATGTAGTATAGGTGAAAAGTTTGTTTATATCATGCACTACCAATGAACTTCACAAAAGTTACTATACAGTAGTTTCATGGTTTCCTATTAGGGGCCACATGGTTTCAGACAACCCATGCACCCTATTTAGAGAACCCAAACTTATGATTTTTGGGCCCGGTGCACCTGAGACTCAATAAAACACCCAATAAACCTATAAGATCTCTACCCAAGTCTTAAAAAACAATTATAAGTGTTTAAACACATAGAATAACATTCCATCTCATGGTTTTCAAAATTAAATTACCATAAAATGAAACAAATTCAAATTCCCTATAATTCTATTCAGTCCAAAAACACGGGACACTATAGTGTGAAATTATACCCCACATTAATTTTATTTCAACCAAAAAATTAATCACTTTGATAAAAATAAATAATTATACTTATGGATTATCATTTCCCCATTTTATCATGTATCCTCTTCAAACTAGTTGTTCCACCACAAAACATTGACTATGGTAGAGGCACTATTTCAGAGCACATTGTCTCTATGCTAAATAATATTAACTGACAATTCCTCTTATGAAATAACCTACTCTAATGGTACAACCCATTTGTTTAGTACATGTGAATTATTGATTATGTAATTCCTTAGGGGAGAAACATAGAACATATCATAAATGTTTTATAGTTTTTGTGGAACTGAAAAATTATAGGCTACTATCCTAAATTGATCAAGAATCTAAATGGGACTTATATTTCTATGTTATAGTTTTTCAGTTTTTCCAAATTTCATTAAATTTGGTAATAGATAAATTCATAAAAAGCTTTTTCCCCAACATCAAATTCTAGATCACACTGGTGATTGTCATCTTAACATTCCTTTTGATTATGTCCTTCCATGATGTGTTGCTGGATCTAACTGTCACTTCTATTTCCTCATATGTCTCATGTCCCATTATATTTATTTCTCAAGAATTATTCCAGAATGTTATATCTCTAAACATCATTCAATATAGTTCTTCATAATGATCCATCTAAATTCATAATTTAAATTAATTGTTGTATGAAACTAGACTGTTGGAACTTATTGATCCCAACAACATTTGAAATCCATACAAAATTAACATAGAATATATCTAGTTTTAATTCTTGTTTTATAAAAATAACCATATATATAATTATAATATGTATTTTTGATACTAAACTCTGTATTTATATCCAGTTGAAAAATTAAGTAGAACTTCAAGTTAAACCTCTCATCTTCATAAAAAACAATGAAACATGGGGCATTGTGAACCCTTATTAATTCCATAATGTATATTCTATATATATGATCATGATTGAAGTATTATTAAATATCAATGAAGTGTTATAAATTTTCAAGGTGATCGACTATAGCCCTTATAGAATTATTCCCTTCAACTGTTTTGGGGAGTTTGACAACTGGATCTGTGGTGATGTTTTCCCATGCTCATTTTGATAATGGTAATGGATGTGGCATCCCAATATAATGTTTTGAATTTTGTCACATATCCTTAGCTTATAGACATATAAATCTTATAGACTAAAACTCTTCGATATCACCCTTCATGAAATCCCATCGTAAATACTCTTTTAATTCTCTAGACATCTTTATAGATTCAAGATGAATAGAGAATAATGAACAATTAGCTTCCTATAACAAAATCCTTCATTAAATCACTTATGGATATAACACATAAACATTTACAAAACCTTATCATTCCATCAAGATCGTTGTTAAAATACTGATAATTTCTAACTTTCTTTTGTAGATTTACATCTTCCATCGATTCCACTATAATATTCACTTGGACAGATGGTTGAACAATAAATTGAGAAAAAATTTATTCTCCCATTACTTTTTGATTTCCATATCTATTCTATTTAAAAATATAAATATCAGAACATTATTTATCCTCATAGATAATCTATAATGATCCATTCATCAAAAACCATTAGACACCTTGTTCACTTTTCTTGAATTTTAATGTATAAAGAATTCATAATCTTTAATCAGATATAAAAATCTTCTCTAGAACATATTCAACTCCTTCTGTGTGACAATATATAATTAAATATTATTTGATCAGTATATATATCAATCCTTTAATAGTATATATAATACAACCATATCATTAATGAAAAATCTAACACAACAAACTCCAAATCATCAGTTCGGTAATTTTTATGGTGAATCATTAATTGTCTTCAAACATAATCTATAACCATGTCATTATACATTATAAGAAAACACAATAACTTCCTTGATATATAAATATAGATTAAAAACCATAATCATAATAGGGTAATGTAAGAATAGGTTTGAAAACTAATCTACTCTATAGTTCCAAGAAATTTTCCTCACATTTAACTTTCTATAGGAACTTGGATCCCTTCTAAGAAAACACAATCACTATATTTGATATTCATGATAAATTATCCAAATTACCTAGAAAATTACAAAACAAATCAAGAAAAATATGGATCCCATTTGCCATTCATTGTATGGTCCAACACACAATAGACTCCATCATAGATTGTTCTATATATATAAGCAATATTGAGATTATATAACCCAAAAAGGAAATATTTTGCTGCCAAAATTCACACATCATAAATTTTTCAAATAATTTTCCCTTATTTCAGGTATTTAGTTCAATTATAAAGAGATATTATTGATCTTCATTTTCCTTTCAATAAATAATTATATCAGCTATAAAAACTAACAGAAACCAATCATGGAAATATATAAAGACTTTATTCATTAAATCCATGACAACAATAGGGAAATTAGTATGCCTAAATGGAATCACTAAATATTCATATTGTTTATAACATGTAAAGAATGATGTATTTGGTAAATCCTATTTCATGGCCCTCAATTGATAATATCTATATCATTGGTAAATCTTTTAAAATTATTCGGCTCTATAGAGTAGGTTAAATAGGTCATCAATATAGTGTAGAGAATACTTATTATTTATTGTCATCTTATTCACCTAGGGATAGTAAATATAGAATTATACCAATCCATATTTATTTTTGTAAAAAAGAACTACTCTACCCCATTGTGACACACTTGTATAAATTAATCCCTTGTAGAGGTTCACCTAGAGTTTAATTTTCAATTTCTACACACCAATCAGGGTCATTCTATCGGTATTATTTCAAATTTTTATGGCATTAGCTGTGTGTTCTATTGAAAAAATCAAATTAAATTTTTTTTGATGGATTAAAATAACTTTAGGAAAGGAATTAGAAAACATACAAAGAATTGGAATATCATCTATTTTGGGTTTCTACCAAACCATTTTAGATAAACTCTCTTGTTTCAAATGAATCAATACCCTTACAATGGATTTAACTTCAATATAATGTCTATATATATCATCACACATATATAAGAGCAAAGGTTATCTTAGAATAAAAAATATGACAACCCTTATTTGTTAATTGATCTAATATTTATGAATATAAAACAAGACCATTCCAAATATAACAACCAATTCAACTAGATGAGGAATGAAAAGGTTTATAGGAATCACATTCTTATAGACAGTGACTCGAGAAGCCTCATAGACTTGAGATACAATCATCTTACCATTATGTGTTTTCATAGCTAACTATAGAACTAATAATTTTTGTGGAATCATGATACCCTTATTGAAGTTATAATATATAAATGATCGGTTAAATACATAGTTGAATATGACATTAACGGTTCTATAGTGGATGGTAAGTGTACCTTTCACCACCTTGCTACCGCACCCCTCATCAGAAATTGTGATCATATGAGATTATTGGTCACCTCTTAGATTAAAATTTTTTTATGGTGACCATCATCAATAACATTAATATTTGAGAAATAATTACCATAATTCCAATAGTCCATGAATTTGAATCACAGGAGTGTGGGTGGTCCATTATTTAGAGATTTATCTCTATTTACTGCATTATCTAACTTGTTTCCATCACTTCTTCATTAAATTTTCTAATTTCCTTAGCTTATATATCTATAACATATACTCTTTCCCTTAATATACTTTCCTCCATGTTTCTTCCCATACTTTGATCATAAAATAGAAACCATCTTCATCTCTCTACGTTTTTATATTTTCATTTGAGATCCATTTTTATATAAATCTCATAACCATGATATTGATACATTAACAAAAATCTATTTCCAAATTGATATAAAGTCTAAAAATATCTTCATAGACACTAAATTCTATTATTCTTAATACCCTTTGGAGACATAGTTTTAAACCACTAGAGAATTGATCAGACTTACATTCAGTTTAGATGATAATACTAGAAGCGTAACTCAAACGCCGTGTTAAATTTGTCTTATGGGTACCAATGTATTCATTATAATTTTACTCTAGCTCAAGAAACTCCTTTTAGATATTAATATAAATAATATTAGGTTTGTACACACTAAAAAATATGTTATTGAAGTAATCTCAATCCATCTAGTCAATTTCATAATGGTCCCTTCTATTCTTAATGATAGTACACCATTGATCCTCTTGTCCTTATAAAAAGTTGGAATCCCAAAGACTTTTACATGTTCTAAAAACTATTGAATTGAAAATATCTTCTTAGTGGTATAGATTAATTATTCATCAGATAGTAGATCAATGAATCCTCTAAATAAAAGTGGATGTTTTCTCATGAAAAATTCAACAAAATTTTGTTACCTTTTTTTCTTATTTGTAATATCCACATGATTGATGTCTTGCGAAAGCCATATGATCGTTTAAATGAGATATTTCATTCTAAAACCCAGTAAATTGGGATTATGTGGTGGGAAATTTTTTCATATTCCATCATAATCAACATTAGAATATTTCCTTCAAATTCTATCCATTTACTAAAAAATTCATTTATTAAGAAATAATAATCATATTGGTGGACCCCATAATCAAGAAAATTAAATTATAGTATGTCTAAATTAATAAAATTTATTTTTAATATATAAAACCAAAAGTTTATTCATGGTCATTAATCATCGTCATCTATTTAAATATTTCATTATTTCTCATAAATAGTTTATGAATTTAAAAATCACATCCCCTAGAAGTGTTAAATTAAGTGTGAATCAAGGCCAATTATTGTACATCAGGTGACGATAGAGTCCAAATCAATGTTCCCTTTTGGTGTTGTTTCCCCATAGTTACCTATGTTTTAGAGACACATCCAAATGTAGTATATAGACATAGATGTAATTTCCTAGAAACCACTCACTCTATCCTTTGCCCAAATTGTAAGAAATTTTCATACACAATGACTCATCCTTGAATTTCCATTGGAAATTTCATTTCGGTTCTCACTAATAATTTCATATACTTATATCTGAAGGTTGATTGACCTATAATTCGATACCAACTATAATGGCATAGTATTTTAATATGTATATATAAAAATTTGATGATCATTCGTTACATTATACAAACACAAACATGGTGATCATAATGGTATAGTGACTTTAGAATCATTGAAACAAAAAAATGTATCATTGGTGAACTAAATCATCTTTACAATGTTATTCATAACTATCAAAATTATTAGACATATCATAAATAATACATTTCAAAATAACCTAGGGAATGTAAAAGTAGGAAAGGTTGAGCTCACATGCTCAATAAATGGAAAAAAGAAAAATATGTATGCATAAAATGAAGATAGGGGTAGGGGAACTTAAGAATAACATTTTAAAACATTAACAATAATATAAAATATCATAATCATGATAAATGTAATAATTTTTGTTATTTTATAAGACATCATTCATAATGTAATGAAGGAACATGATCCACTCCAGCATAAGATTGGCATAACCTAAATATTTTTAGCATACACATAAGCATTGAAAATAATTTTTATAATAGTCAAGGATCACTTATGATTCTATAATAGTGGAATTGGTGCACACCTCATACCATCATAGTAGTTAAGGATCACTTTTATTACCATCCCCGTTGAAAAATTCCTTGATAAACTATATTTCCTCTCTATTTCAGGACAATATATCTCATGAGATATAAGTATTTTCTTATTTAATTGGATGGATATATAGGTCCCACCCTTCCCGTAATGAAAACCATACATATATGTCTAGAAGGTCCTTAAAAATAAATATAACATTACAAGAGAAATAAAATTCGTTTCATACAAATTTTATCATATCATAACCTAGGGAATTGATATTTTTTTCATAATCATTTTATCATAAAATTTCCCATAAATAGAACCATGTTTCATAATAATTTTCCTCAAGGTATAACCCATGGAAGAGAAATAGGTTAAATAAAAATCATAACATCATAAAAATAAAATATTTAGAGAAATAATAATAATTTTATCTATGGATAATATTATTATTATGGCATATGTAACGTCAACAGATACTATATTAGATAGAAAATTATTTTTGAAATACCATTAAAATATTTCTTGAGGAAAATATCATTTCCACTTTGAATAACACTTTTTTAATAAAATAAATTGAAAATACTTTTTTAGTTAATTTATCTAGGGATTATTATAAATTAATCCTTATATAAATTATTTTTCATGACAAAGCAAAAATATTTTCTTGTCGTATATGTTAAATAGAAAGTTCTTTAACTTTTTTTACAAAATTCCTGGAAATGTTTAAAAAAATGAATATTTCCTTAAAATTAGTTTTTAAAAATTCATTAATGGATAAAAATGTCTATAATTATAATTTGAATAATCTTAAGTAAATATTTTTTTTGTAAAACATTCATTTGGATGAAAAATTTTTTCAATCGAGGATAGAAATAATGATAATTATTCTGAAAACATTATATGGAACTCTTATATATATAAAGAGATAAAAATTATGAGAACTCATTTATTCTCCTAAAAAAACTATATTAGAATAAAATTCTTGAGTTTTTTAAAACATATATCTTATGATTTTCATCATTTAAATCATAATCACAAACAATCCCGATAAACAAATAAGATTATTACATAAAACTCTTACCACTTTGGAAACCTTGAAACATAATCCCCATGAAAGAATAAAAATAAATGAGACATAAAATATAATGCGAATAAATCAATTCTTGATATTATTTTTTAGTGTTTGGATATATATAAACCTCATTAAATAATATAGGTTAGTAATAAAACATATTAATGAATGAATGAAAATTGAGACAAAAAAAATCCTCACCTTATGTCACTACTACCTTCGTACACGTCCAAAACTAATGTATAATAAATATAAGATTATTATAAATATATTATAGAACCATTATTATATATATCAGATCATATATTATTTTATTTTTTCCCTTTTATAACCTTTTTGTTAATAATTCAATGATAAATTCACCATTCAGGTAATGACAACTTTATTTATCATATATGTTTCTATTTGTTATTTTTGGTCCTCTAACATTGATCATGTTCATATAATCTAAAATTTTAAACATGATATAAATATCATAAATATTATTTATATATTTTTTTAGAAATACATGTTAATTAGAGATTAAAAATTAAATACACCAATCATGGAGATGTTAGTTTGTACGTACACAAGAATGTTGTTTCTATTTTATCAAAATATTGACAGAGAGAAACTTAAATAGTAAATCACAATTACAGAATAAATTTTATTACATATATATATAACATATATTCATTAAATTTATCTATGTTACCTTACATGTAACATTTGAATGAATCATGTCACTTCATGAGGTGGTAAACCACAATACACATGATCAATGTAATCATGTTCCCACTGAATGAAATGTATGAAGGTATATATGATACCATTAATATATATATATATATATATATAATAACATAACTATCAAAAATAAGAATTTAATTTGTCATTATATCTTATTGTGAGTGGTTGTGATGGAAATAAAATAACTTTAGTTTGTCGGGTGGTATTATGATGTACACATGAATGTTGATTTTGTATCTTATTCGATGGAATATGATATAGTCATAGAATATTAACATAACATGTTAACATATCCTTATATATAAGGTACATAGGGTATTATATCATCATTTTTTAATAGAAATTGATTGCAGCTGATGATGAAATAAAATAAAATGGTAGCTTTTGTGGGTTACATCTACTTTAAACAACTTCTTTTGGATTCTACCAAAGGGCTTCATGAATTGGATTTCTGAATAATATAATTTTATTGGATTAGAGTGGTTGAGTAATTAAGTGGTTTTTTAAAATATTTTCTGAACCAATGTAATTTGGAAGTGTGAAGAGGATTTAAGAAGGGTTGGATATTTATAAGTGAGGTGAGTGGAAAACATGTAATTTTTAAAAATAAAAAGGTGTACCCATGTTTTCCAAATTAAAAAGGGATTCAAAATGAGTCATTCCTGGACATGAGAAGAAAAAATATTTATATATTTCCAAAATACCTATGTTTTATATGTTTTTTTAATATTTTTAATTCTTATCATTTTAGTTGATCCTTTTAGTGAACCCATTTTCACCATAAATGTGGTAAATAATTTTGCCTATTTCGACTATTATTTATAATAAATTTTTAATCTTTAATAATTAGATAATATAATATATTCATATTCTATATATAGAATCCTATTTTCCAAATTAATTTAATAAAATGTGAGAATATGTAATTTAAATTAATTCCACAGATATGATTAGAAAACGAGTTTTCAATATGAAAAAGTTCAAAATATTAGAATGTTTTTATATCAAAATTAAACTTGAATATTATTCCAATAAAATAAATTATGTTAATTGATACATAATTTTTTCTAATTTTATTTTTATCACTATTTTAAAAAATACACATATGAATTTTTTAAATTAAAATATAGTAATCAATAAAAACGAGTACTTCCCACTATTCACTAAATAATTAATATTTCAAAAAAATCAACAAAATTACCAATAATATAATATTTGCGTGATTACTTAAAAATGAACATTTTTCATCAGATTAATTTTATAAAAGTTTCAAAAATTATTTTTATTGTTATTCAAAAAAAGTAATAAAATCATTTTTTAAAAAATTATTATTTTTGAAACATTTAAATACTACTTCAAAAACTAAGTATTTTTTGTGAATATGCTATATATATATATAAACATTAAAATTAAAACATTAAAAATATAAATTACTATTTACATATATTTTTTTTATTTCTAGGTAATAAGGGTCTTATTTAAATTATAGTATTAATAATATATCACAATTTTTTAATACCTGTTGTTTCCTATAAAGCAAGATATCAATTAAATTTATTTTATTTGGAAAAAAATAATTCATAAAAATTATGGGTTTTATTAACCGTTTTTCATCTAAATTTCTATTATATGAATGTAACTTGAACCTTGTCATATTATTATATAAATTTAAACTTATAATATATACTTAATCATTAAAATGAAAAATATAATATTTAAAGTGAATAATTTTACCAAATGTACCTCTCTTATATTTAAATAACTCATATGTGCTCGCATATGGTAAAAATAATGTTTTAGAAGAATATTAATATTTTTTTTAATAATTATATTATATTCATAATATTAATTATTTTCTAATAAAATATTTTCTTTAAATACTTACACAATACTAATACTGTATTTATTAAATTAAAAAAAATTAATTACATGAATTTAAAGATATTAAAATTAATATAATTTGAGTTTGTTATAGTGTTACAAGAAGTTTTTATATTAATATAAAATATTACTGTTTTTAAGGGTATTATATTCTAATTTAATCTTTATCTTTCTGTCTTTAAAGTCAAATTAAATGAATAGTTCCATAATTGAAATTAAATATATTTTATAATAAATAATATAATATTAAATGATTTTAAATAAATAAAAATATTATATTTGAATATATTAATTGATTAATGTTGAACGCATCCTCTATGGTATATTTATAGTCACTTTTTTGTTTATGGTAATATTTTTTACCATTGGATATTAGAATATTTACTACCAAGGTTAACGTAAAAAAAAATAACGAAAGGGATTAACCATAAAGATAAACATTAAAATAGAACCAAAAAACTATAAAATTATCAAATTATGATAATATTTAAATCCCTAGAATCATTTTATTCATTTTTATATCTATTTGGATGTGTTTGGATGGAGAGTTACATTATTACATTGTTATAGTTTAAAAATTTTCATGTATGTCCTCTACCGCTCTTAAAAAAGGTCACCCCGCCTTCCTCTTCCTTACAACACTTTGAGAAATATATCTCAACCATAACATACCATAATAACTTTGAAACATTCTTATACAAATTATATTGGTTTTGGAATCCAAAAATACAATACCTTGGATAATTGAGAAAAGATGTAAAGGAGTTATTCTAAAGAAGAGGTAATCACCATAATCGATCGCTTTATTATTTAATTCTAATTTAAAACCTACAAAAAATTATATTTCACAAAACATTATCATAAATGTAAAAAATATAAAAAAATTATGATTATTAAATCATCATTATCCTCCCTCTTTCTCATCAAATGGTAATTGAAAGTATCACTCATGTGTACGTATGACTTATCTTCTCTACATATCGATGCAATTATTATTCCACCAGTATATTTCAAGGATGGTTATTATGATGGTCTTAAATTTTATATATTAATCTAATGAAATAATTAGACTTTAAAATTTATAATATCACATAATCTTTGATAACTTCAAATTCAATGGAAAACTATAATTTCACTCGTGTGTATGTGTAGACTACTACCTCCATGAAGCAATGAGGATTGTTTTTAAATTATAGGTTACATTGATGGTAATAAGGACAGTTATAATTAATATAAATGATTTATATGATATAATAATTATAATATAATGGTTAATTATTATTTACACGTTTTTCATTTCATCGATTGAAAAGTGAAAAGGGCCTTTATGCATATATACAACCTCATGTCTCCATGAACGGTGTACTTTATTTTTGTATATTTAATTTTATTGATGAATCTGAAATGAATATATATTTACATAATTTTATAGTTCCTTAGATAGGGTAATAAATATCATGTTACAATGATGAAAACTACTGAACTATAATACTAATGAAAAACGAAGTAGATAGCACTAGAAAATGATTATTTTAATAATGAATTATTGATATAATACAATTGAAATGTTATAACTGGAAAACATAAGATATAATAAGTACATATATGGTTATATTATAAAATTAAAATATATTTAAATTATTATACACAAGGATAAAATAACTTACCATATAATTCGTACTTGAGGATTAGTATTATTCAAGAATCAAATCTTTACTTGGGATTGTTTTTGTTAATGTATCGACTTGTGGAATTGTTAGATATTTACAGCCTAAAACTAATATTTTTTCTATAATAATTATTTTTTTAAATTACATTTTTTTCCTTTATTTTTACACTCTTAATGTAATCATGATATTGAAAAAAAGTTTTTTTAGAATAAAAGACTTCTTTTTTCTACTCGGTAGAACATTTTTCCAACAGATATCCATATTTAAATTAAAATTATTTAAAGAATATTTTTACTATTTAACAATTAATTAATATTTTATATTTTACCTATGTTTTTCTATTACAAAATAGGATAAAAGGAATCTTCGTGGTGTTTTCTGAATGTGGTAAATTTTTACATTTCTTAATAAATCATTAAATTATATATTTTTAACTTATACAACATAAATAGAATATACCGATGTCATGAACATTAATGTTTTGAATCATCATTTATAATCTTAAAAACGTCATTAAATGGAAAAAAATCCTTAATAATTGGGAAAAAAATTCAAAATGCAAATAAAATTTCCTCTATATATCTTCCATTGATCATTTAAAAGAATATTCAACAATATCAATTTTTTTGTTAATATTATGTTTTATTTGGGATGTAATAATTTGATAACATTAATTTTATTTACATGGTTGGTTTATTATTATGTTTTTTATTGTGTAAATTATTATCATTTTGTATTATATTATTTCTATATTAATGATTAGGAGTATTATGTTTCACCTGTTTGATTTGATGAATTCATCAGACTAAATATTTGAAGGGTGGGGCCATTATAGACCTTATATGTACGTATAGGTCTCTTGAGATAAACTAGTATTAGTATTTGGCATAAAAATAGCTCTAAATGTATGTTATCATGGGAAAAGGCATTGATGGTGTAATGGCCCTGTCATGACTCGCCTTCGACAAGACGATGGAAGGGGCGGAAAAGGCCCCTTCCCTTCCTTCTTCAAGTCGAAGACAAGATAATGACCCTCGAGTCTCGCCTCCAGTAGGCCCCGGAGTGGCGACTAGCACCAAGGGTATAACATTTTCACAATATGGGAGGCATTACCCTTTTTAGTTTACCAAGATTGGGAGAGAGAATGATTCAACACCAAAAATGAAAGTAAAAGTACGGCTGAAAGTAAACCATTCCCATATGAATGTTCAATGGTAAAAGATACAATTCACAAAACTCCAAAGGTAATGTACCATGAAAAGGAAAATGACAACAACAACTGCCCCAAGGTATAAGCTAGTACGGTCCCGCACGATCCCTGATGTCCTCCTGGAATCCTGAAAACAGTTTTATATATGTAGGGTGAGAATACAAGTACACTTAGTAGGGAAAACCAAAGACTCTCGTGAAAAAGTGGGGATACATTCTAATGTCCTGTGGAAAAAGATATAACCAAACACTCAACCAGGAAAAAGCTATACACCTAACCTCACCGAGGCACACTCCCCAAATAACGCAAGTCAAGTAATGTATAGCAATAGTACATCGATATTTGGGTACCCCGCGCCACTTTCCCACTGGTTATTGAAGACATCCTATGCATCGAACCAATTACTCCATTATTACCATAGTCCCACTACCAAACCCCACTAACAAACACCTGGTCCATAACCACTATCCCACCCAGAGACACTTGGGACACAACCACCCCACACGACCATACCCGCAAACACCTGGCTCAGAACAACTACTGCCACACCAGAAGACACTTGGTCCTAATTCTGAAGACACTTGGGAAACAACCTTCCCGCAAACACCTAGGCTAACCACCAAAACTACCCCACCTAAGAATTCTTGGGCTAATAATGGACATCAGGCCATCACAGCCTGCCCGAAGATACTTTGGCTATATGAGAAAAGAAGGAGAATGGAGCTAATAACCAGACACTAATAGAATTGTTGGGAAAAACACCATCCCCATGAAATGGGGGTGTTTGGCACTAAGTGCTCATCATGGGTGGGGAGCGATTAAGAAACATAAAAACTACAAATATATGTATAAGTAACAAACACTCAACCCAACCTAGGGTTTCCAAAGCCAACCCAAGCACAAGCACACTCATCCCTATTCATAGGAAGCACACTGCTCACAGCTGATTCACAACTCACCCCTAGAACCAATCCCCATTTAATATATTCATTCTTCCATGTTCAAGTAATCTCATTTAAATAATGTTCTTCACTACTGGGAAACTAATAGCATAATCACCAATCAAGGGAAACAGTTAGATCCAACAGCAATTTAAGCATTCACACCCGGTTCTCTTGCAAAGTCACAACAACAAAGGGATAAGTGAGATCCCTCGAAGTACTGGAACCAAAGAAAACCCTGAGGTATAGCCCCATGTTCCCAAAATCTAGGATCCAATGGTTTCTCAACATCAGAGGATCCCACCCTAATTCGTGATATAATCAGAGTAATCACACAGCTTCAAATTCCCAACCAACGAAAGTATAACCAACCGGGGATCCCATCACAACACGCATCGCCCCAACAATAGGCCCATGAAAGAAACAACAAAACTGATACCACTAACACAAGTTAGGCCCATGCAGGTATTTTCATATTTAAAATATTTAACACACTCCATGGTTCAATTCCAATGTACTTTAACCGGGGTTATCACAGGAAAGGGTTGATCCTGGTGCATTCAATTTATTTAACCGAGTATACCTAATTAACCAATTTGATGTTACATTTATTTAAACATACAGAGGTACCAAGGTTCATTAGTGTGCAAGGAAAGACCACCAACGTCCATGATTTTCAGTGAGCATAGGACCGTACAATTCAAAACACATAACAACATAAAAAGAGTATAGCAGAACATCGGTCACACCCACCTTCATTCATTAAAAGACCATTCATTATCTTCATTAAGTTTGGTTTCATCAATTTCCACAGATAAAAAAGCATTCCCACCCCTCGTGATACACAGAAGGAGAGATGAAGGATAAATCCCTACCTGATTGTTCAAGGATCGACTTTAAGTCCTTGCATGGAAACCAGAAATCAGAAGTTGCAGGAACTCCACAGAACGCGATCAAGGAAAACTTCACAATAGGGATACGACTCATCAGGAGGAAGGGTACTCCAAGTGCAGGGTGATTGAAAAAGAAAAAAAGGGAGAAAGAGAAGCTTTTAGCTTATAAAGACTGAGATATAGCATCCCCTGGATGGTTACAATATGGAGAAAATCTTGAACCTCCATAAGAAGCAGGATCGTAGGTTGACCACACAGCTGGGACACCCCACACATAACTTAAAAGGTCTCCTACCTTATTGGGAGTTAAAAGAGATGCACACCTCAGCAATCATTTAATTTAAATTCCATTAATGGGCATTAATGAGCTTTAAAACAGGCTTAAAGGGGTCAAAACATGGTTTAAAACCGAATTTTCGTAAAAAGAAGGTGCTACTGGAAAACTTGTGGGGGGGGGGTAGGCAAGAGCGACCAGTTGGTGACAGCTACCGGTAGTCGAGAGCTAGCGGTTGCTGAGAGCCACCGGTAGCAGAGAGCTACCGTTTGGTGACAGCTACCGTTTGGCGACAGCTACCGGTAGCCGAGAGCTAGCGGTAGACGAGAGCCACCGGTAGTAGAGAGCTACCAGTTGGAGACAGGTACCGGTAGCTGAGAGCCACCGGTAGCCGAGAGATACCGGCAGGCGAGAGCTACCGGTAGCCAAGAGCTACAAGTATGTGAGTGATACCGGTAGCCGAGGGCTACCAGTAGGCAAAGGCTACCACTAGGAGTCACCGAGAAGCTGGTATGGCCTTCCAGACCTCACAGAACACCTCCAACATCATATTTTTACCAAGTAATGGACCCCAAAAACTCGGGCCGTTACATTAGAAACTTCTAAAACTATTCTCATCCCCGAGAATATAAGAACAACCCAGAAAGAAGAAATATGGTGTCCAAAACAACCACCTTCTAAAGATACTTCTCAGGGGAAAACCCCTAAGTTGTTTGAAAGTTGGAACAGAACCTTCCCCCCTACATCCAGGATTACTCCCCCAAGAGTTATCAACCAAAAAAATTCACAATAAGCACAAGGATCACACTTTCCAGCACATGAGTTAGGGAGTCCCCTCCTATATGTCAAGATATTATCCACTTTGGGCGGCACTGACTCACCTACACGTGTTTAATCGCATCCACAATAATGTGTCCTGATTAGTAGTCAGGTTTTCCCATCATCACACATTCGTACATACACACACAGAGAATAGGGAACATATCATCTAATAGCTAGGAAAATTTTTTTATTATATATTAAAGCATAAGGTACAATCTCTAATGGATCAGAACAAAAACTACAAGAAAGTAAAAATAGCGCTAGGTACTAAACGCATAACTGGTCCTCCCGTTACCAAGTGCTCTCTTCTAGGCCACCAGGCCTCCATAACACATGAACCAAGGGGATGGTTCATCCACAAAGCACTTTCTCCTTACAAACCTCAATCTTGATTGGTTGTTCTATGATGGTCGCATCGTCTTCGACATCTAACTCTCCCCAATCGATGATGTGGGAGTCGTCGTGTAGAAATCGATGAAGATGGGAAATGTGAAAGATGTAGTGAACATTATCCGGCTACGGTGGCAATTCCAGGTGATACTCCACCTCACCAATCCGTCCCAACACCTCGAACGGTCTGATGAACCTAGGGTAGATCTTACTCCCCTTCCCAAACCTTCAATGGCCACGTCGAGCTGAAACCTTCAAGAACACATGATTCCCAACCTCCCACTCCAAGGGTCTCCTCCTACGATTGGCATAATACTTCTGTCGGTCCTGGTCTACCTTCATCTTCTCACTCACAAGTTGAACCTTCATAGTGGTGCCCTACACCACTTCTGGCCCAAGAACAGCTGCTTCCCCAATCTCTATCCAGAAAACGGGTGAACAACACTGCCTTCCATACAAGGCCTCAAACGATTTCATACCAATAGTGGAGTGGAATCTATTGTTATAAGAAAACTCCACAATAGGCAAGTGCCATACCCATGATCCCCTAAAATCCAGAACACATGCCTGCATCATGTCTTCCAACGTCTGGATTATTCGTTCTGTTTTCCCATCTATTTGAGGGTGGAAAGTAGTGCTAAGGCGTAGCTAAGTGCCAAAGGCATGCCGTAATCTCCTCAAAACTCGTGAGGGAAACCGCATGTCTCTATTAGCGATAAAAGATCTCGGTATCCCATGCAACTGCACCACCTCATCGATGTACCTCTGGGCTAAGGTGATCACTGGGCTCAACTCCTTAATCTCCAATAAGTGTGGTGATTTTTCCAACTGATCCACCACTACAGAGATGGCATCATAGCCTCTCTGAGTCTTGGGTAGCCCTGTGACTAAGTCCATTAATATTTCAACCCACTTCCACTCGGGAACATCTAACGGCTGTAACGGCCCTCCAGGAATACAATTTTTAGACTTTACTTGCTGGCACATGAGGCAGTTTGCCACAAAATCTACCACCACCCGCTTTACCCTGGGCCACCAGAATTGTCTCCTTAGGCCTTGGTACATCTTTGAGACCCCATGATGTACCGCTAAATCCGATCAATGGAACTCATAGAGAAAACCTTTATGCATCATCTCTGAAATAAAAATCCTTCCACTGAAAAGCTTCTAATGTTGACCATCCTCCGACCATCCCTCAGGAGAATTTACCTAATAAAAAAGATCCCGCATCACTTCCACCTATGAGTCCCCCCACTAAGACTCTTCCACCTACACCACTAAGGAGGGAAGTACAGTCATCTGAAACAGACAACCTATTCCACTATCCACCCTTGCATCCAAATGCAAGGTCGCTAACTCTTCCATCGCTCTCAAAGAATCTGCAAGTTCCCGAACTACTTCCTTCTGTGATTTCCTGATTATGGAATCAGCCACCATGTTTACTTTCCTTGAGGTGTAGGATATCTCAAAATCATAATCCAGGAGGAACTCCATCCACCTTCACTTCCTTAAGTTCAGGTCCCTCTGGGGGGAGATATAATTCAAGATTTTTTGGTCCGTGAAGACCACAAAGATCTCCCCGATGAGGTAATTTCGCCACAACTTTAGTGCAAAAATGACTGTCGTAAGTTCTAGATCATGGGTGACATAATTACACTCATGGGGATGTAACTGCCCAGAACGATAGGAGATCAACCCTTACCACTGCATCAACACACTCTCAAGGCCCTGCCTAGAAGCATCACAGAATACCTCATATGCCGCCCCTTCTTCTGGAAACCTCAACACTAGGGCACTAACCAACTTCTCCTTCATATTGCTGAAGGCTGCCTCACACTGCTCACTCTACACAAAAGCCTGGTCCATTTTGGTCATGGCCATCAAAGGTGCTGCAACTCGGGAGAAGTTGGCTATGGACCTCTGATAGTAACCTTCCAGCCTGAGGAAACTACGGACCTCTGCCACGTTCTAGGGTGCTACCCAAGAAACAACTGCCTCAAACATCGATGGGTCTACCGCTACTCCCTACTCAGACACTATGTGCCCAAGGAAGTGCACTTCTTGTTTCCAAAACATTCACTTCAACAAATTCCCTTAGAGCTGCTATTGTCGAAGGACCTTCAAAACCATCCTCAGGTGCTCAGTATGATCCCCTCTGATCTTGAGTTGATCGAGATGTCATAAATGAACACAACCACGAACCGATCTAGATACTCTTGGATGACGGATTTTATAATCCCCATGAACATAGCTGGAGCATTCATAACACTGAATGGCATGACCACAAACTCGAATTGCCCATATCTGCACCTGAAAGCCGTCTTCGGGATGTTGCCCTCTTTCACCCTCAATTGGTGCTATCCAGACCGTAGGTCGATCTTTGAGAACCATCCTTCCCCTTTCTACTGGTTAAAGAGATCGTATATCCTTGTAAGAGGGTAGTGATTCTTGACCGTTACCTGATTCAGCCTCCTGTAGTTTATGGACAGCCTTAGACCACCATCTGTCTTCTCCTCAAACAACATAGGAGCACCCCACGGTGATGCACTCGGTCGAACAAATCCCTTATCCATCAGATCGTCAATCTGAATCCGCAACTCCCATAGCTCCGAAGGAGCCATCCGATAGGGAGCCATCAAAATCGAACGAGCACCCGGCTGCAAGTCTATCCCAAACTCGACATCGAGTCGAGGGGGTAGAGTCGTCACCTAATCAGTGAAGAAATCCATAAACTCACTGACGATCCCTAGTACCTCCACCATCTCTGTATCCACTGACTCCACTGATAGCTTAGCTAACAAGGAGAGGAGGGGTTCTTCTCGCCTGCTTCCCTTCTGGCCACCCCGCTGGACGGTGAAAGTAACACATCGACCACCCATGTCTGAAAACACAACCCTTACTCAGAAGTAGTAGATGACGACACAAATAGATAACATCCAATAAATTCCTAGGATGACATCGTATGGTGGTATCTGAAATAGTCGTGGGTCCCTGACTGACTGATGTAGCCCTATCATTAGTCTGCATCTTCGAAAAACATAAGATAATTCAGTCTGACCTCTGACTGGTGTGCTCATCACCAAGGGCACTGGAAGTCTCTCAGAATCTAGTCCCAATGAACGGTATAGACTGGGTTTCAAAAAGGAGTGTGAAGCTCTGGTATCGAACAAAACGTAAGCAAGGGTACTGAATAAATTGATCGTACCTCGAACGACCTACGGCCCTGCTGGAACTGCTGCCTCTGCGGCATGCAACTGCCTGTGCCCGGCTCCTCTGCCTCTTGGCTATTGGCCACCTCCCCGACCATGCCATGATCAAGGTCTCTGATGAGCACCCTGATGTCGGCATCCCCCTACAACATCAACCCTAGGAGGAGCGGGAGCTCACTGACCCTACTATCTTTGCTGGAAAGGCCTCGCTGGATACTGCTGCTACTAAGACGGGTGTTGAACTTTCACACCACCGCCATACTGCACTCTATCCGGGAACGGATTCCAAAGGTGCATGTGGCTCCTGCAGATAAAGCATCTTGACCTTAGTCCCGACGGGAAAGGGTGAGGGCTAGGTGATAGGAACTGGAACTGTTGAGGCCTGATCCCTGTTGGTCAAATCCTAGAGGGTCCTAATACAGGATTCCAGCTACTGACGGCCTTTCCCTTCGATGATCGTAGCTGGATCCCCTCACGTGACACACCTCCAAGTGTGTGCATCCTCTACACCACTTCATCCTTCTTCTGCACCTCTAAGTATGACAGCAAGGTGAAGGGGGTAACAGTGTACTGGAGGGAAGGTCGGAGCGCCTCCTCTAAACATCTCGCCCGAGACTCCTAGTCTGGAAAGAGGTCTGGAGAAAAGCGGAGGAGATCCTTGAACTTGATCCCCATCTCCCTTACTAACATAATCCCCTACTGGAGGGAGAGTAGCTCCTACCTCTTCTCACCTTTCATCGTAGAAGAGAGGAATTCTGCCCAGAACTCCTTCTCAAAATCATCCCATGCCACCTCAGCATCTCTCCTCTCTCTCAGGTAAAGCATCCACCACTGGCGTGTGGCTCCCTGCATGTGGCTCACGGACAGAGGAACCTAGTACTCCATCAGATCCCAAATCAAGATGAAATTTATCACCAACTCGTCTAGCGAAATTTTCGTCTTCATGTCCGAGGTGCTTCCCTCATACTTCTCGAGGGTCTGCCACTAGAAAGCACAAAGTGTCTTCTGCCACTGATCATCCTCCTCCTCTCGGTCACCCCTTTGTTGATCAGCCACGTCAACCTCCTTGGCCTCGATCGCCAGCACCACTCATGGTCATATCCCATGTGCCATAGCTGCAAGCTAAAAAAGGAATGCCTAAGCCCATGTAGTGTATAATATTATTCTTACATTTTATTTTACTTCTTTAATTGTTTTGAATCCCCATGAAACCCATGAAACATGAGAACACAAGTCATTATGATTCATGCACCTTTCCTAGGGTCTCTACTCTGCAATCAGCGTAGCCTCACTTGGTCATTCGGTAGGTCCAGAGTCCTTGCATCTGATCACGAGGGGCCCAAACATCTCGTGTCCTAGCCGTTCTTCACTGGCCTAATTCACACACCAAGGTCACCCAAAATCGTTTCCCTACCATCCCATGCAATCCTCACTATACTTAACTCCCAAATTAATCTTATCTCTCAACCTCCTCTGATACCATTCTGTCACGACCCACCTTCAGCAAGACGATAGAAGGGGTGCCAAAGGCCCCCACACTTCCTTCTTCAAGTTGAAGACGAGATAATGACCCCCGAGTCCCCCCTCCAGTAGGCCCCGGAGTGGTGACAAGCACCAATGTGATAACATTGTCACAATATGGGAGGAATTACCCTTTTAGTTAACTGAGATTGGGAGAAAGAATGAGTCGACACCAAAACTGAAAGTGTAAGTATGGATGAAAGTAAAACGTTACCAAATGCATGTTCAAAGGTAAAAGATACAAGTCACAAAACTCTAAAGGTAAAGTACCAAGAAAAGTAAAAAGATAACAGTAACTGCCCCAAGGTCCGAGCTAGTATGGTCCCGCATGATCCCTGATGTCCTCTTAGAATCCCGAAAACAGTTTTATAAAGGTAGGGTGAGCATACAAGTACACTCAGTAGGGAAAACTGAAGACTCTCATGCACAAGTGAGGAGATATTATAATTTCCTTTGGAAAAAGAGATAATCAAAAACCCAACCAGGAAAAAGCTATCCACCCAACCTCACCGGGGCACGCTCCACAAATAACACAAGTAACGTAAATTATAGCAACAGTGCATCAATATTTGGGTACCCCGCACCACTTTGCCACTGGTTATTGAAGACATCCTACGCACCTAACAAATCCCACCATTCTTACCGCATTCCCACTGCCAAACCCCGCCCACACACACCTTGGCCCCAAACTCACCGCAGTCACACTTCCAAACCTCGCCCACACACACATGGGCCATAACCACTATCCCACCCGCAGACACATGCGCCACAACCACCACACACAACCATACCCGCAAACAGCTAGGACAGAACAACTACTGCCACACCTGAAGACACCTGAACCTCATACCGAAGACACTTGGGAAACAACCTGCCTGCAAACACCTAGGCCAACCACCACAACTACCCCGCCTGAAGATTCTTGTGCTAATTATGGACTTCAGGCCATCACAGTCTGCCAGAAGATACTTGGGCTATCTAGTAAAGGGAGCAGAAAGGAGCTAATAACTAGCCTCTAATAGAAGTGTTGGGAAAAACACCCTCCCCCATGAAATGGGGGTGTTCAGCACTAAGTGATCAACTTGAGTGGGGAACGAATAAGAAACATAAGAACTAAAAATATATGTATAAGTAACCAACACTAAAACCAACCTAGGTTTTCTAAAGCCAAACCAAGAACAAGCACACTCGTCCCTATTTATAGGAAGCACACTTCTCACAACCGAGTCACAACTCACCCCCAGAACCAATCCCCATTTATGCTATTCTTGCTTCCATTTTCATGTAATCTCATTTAAATAATGTTCTTCACGACTGGGAAACTAACAGCATAAGCACAAACTAAGGGAAAAATTTACAGCCAACAAGAATTTAAGCATTCACACCCAGTTCTCTTGAAAAGTCACAAAAACAAAGGGATAAGTGAGATCCCTTGAAGTACTGGAACCAAATAAAACCCCAAGATACAGCCCCATATTCCCAAAATCTAGAAGCCAATGGTTTCTCAACAATAGAGGATCCCACCCCAATTCGTGATATAAGCAGAGTAATCACACAACCTCAAATTCGCAACCAGCAAAAGTGTAACCAACAATGGATCACATCCCCACCCTCATCGCCTCAGCAATTGGCACGTGAAAGTAACAACCAAACCGCTACCACCAACACAAGTCAGGCCCATCAAGGTATTTTCATATTTAAAATATTTAACACACTCCATGGTTTTAATTCCATTGTACTTTAACTAGGGTTATGACAGAAAATGGATGATCCTGGTGCTTTCAATTTATTTAACAAATTATACGTAATTAACCAATTCCATGTTATGGTTATTTAAACATACAGGGGTACCGAGGTTCATTATTTCATAATTAAAGACCACCAACAGCCATGATTTTTAATGAGCATAGGCCCGTATAATTCACAACACATAACAACATAAAAAAGAGTATAGAAGAACATCAGTCACACCCCCCTTCATTCTTTAATGGTCAATTCATTCTCTTCATTAAGTTAGGTTTCATCAATTTCCACAGAGGCAAAATCATTCCCACCCTGCATGATACACAAAAGGAGATATGAAGGATAAAATCCCCACCTGATTGATCAAGGATCGACATTAAGTCCTCGCGTGGAAACAAGAAATCAGGAGTAGCAAGAACTCCATGGAACACGATCATGGAAAACATCACAATAGGGATACGACTCATCCAGAGGAAGGGTACTCCGAGCGCAGGGTGATAGAAAAAGAAACTCAGGGAGAAAGAGAAGCCTTTAGGTTATAAGGATTGAGATATAGCATCCCCTGGATGGTTACGATATGGATAAAAACTCGAAACCGCAGAAGAAGCGGGATCATGGGTTGACCATGCGACTGGGCCACACCACATGTAACTTAAAAGCTCCCCGACCTTCGGGGTGGTTAAAACAGACACACACCTCACCAATCATTTAATTTAAACGCCATTAATGGGAATTAATGGGCTTTAAAACAGGCTTAATGAGGTCAAAACATGGTTTGAAAACCAATATTCATAAAAATGAGATGCTACTGGAAAACAAGTGGGGGTAGGTGAGAGCTACCGGTAGCTGAGAGAAACCGGTAGCGGAGAGCTACCGGTTGGCGACAGCTACCGGTTGGAAACAACCACCAGTAGATGAGAGCTACCGATAGCCGAGAGCCACCTGTAGTAGAGAGCTACCTGTTGGCGACAGCTACCGGTAGCTGAGAGCCACCTGTAGATGAGAGCTATCGGTATTCGAGAGCTACCGGTACCCCAAGGTCACCGGTAGACTAGGTCTACCGGTAGGCCGAGGCTACCGGTAGGCCAAGGCTACCGCTAGGAGTCACCGAGAAGCTGGGATGGCCTTCTAGACCACCCAGAACACCTCCAACATCATATTTTTACCAAGTAATGGACCCCAAAACACGGTCCATTCCTTTGTGAAAATGTGGGGATAGAGGTGTTTTAGGAAATAAAGGAGACTTGGGGGGTGCGTTTGGGTGGACCTTTAAAGAAAACCAAATGCGTAATGACCTTCGTACGGGAGGCGCACGGTTATGAAAAACTCTGCGGCCTAACCGTGCAAGGATTGTTGTCGAGGCAGTAGCTAACGCACGGTTAGCACACAGTTTGTTAAACCATGTGGACTAACTATCCGGGCACTTAAAGTTAGATCCTAAAAGTTTGGATCTGAACTATTTTACCTCTAAATGGTTCATTTAAGCCCCTAATCCGCCATACCCCAGTATTACTCTTCCTTGGAGGTAAGAGACCCTATCCCAAGTATTTTGGAGGCGATCCAGAGGCTTATCTTTGCAAATCGAAGCCGGTTTCTCAAGGTATGTGATCGTTCCTGTTGGGTTCTTAGATATTCTTAGATCTACTCCTTATCTTACCTTGGTTTTTTAAATCTATGCCCATTATGGGTAGGTATAAGTTTTTGGATGTCGAGTATGATGAGTCTTGGTCTTGATCTTGCTAGGAGGAGAGATCTAAGGCGGGGTTTCAGGGAATCGACCCAGGTTCCTTGAGCATTCCATGACCGTTGTGGTTTCCATTAAAAACCATTGAGGTAGGGATCTTACCCTCATCTCTCTCTCTTTTTTTCATTGTGTGGGGTGGGTATCCTCTTGTTTCCGTGAGATATGGTTGAACCAATAAATAAATATAGTAATTGGTTAAAGAATGGGTTTGGGGAATTTTTTGTTGATATTGTTGTTTTATATCCATCAATTTTTATCTTTTGATTATGTTGTGAATTGAATAGGGTTATACCTACTGAAAATCACAGTTGTTGGGGACTTTGCTTGTGAAATTAAATATTGCCCTATTTTTCTTGATTGTTTTCTAGATGGAACATCATTGAATGTGGAAATTGGTTAATCATGTAAATTTGGATGTCTAAATGAATACATAGATCCCTTATATGATCACCCCGGTTAAACTAAATAAAATAATGAATTTTTAGGTGCTGGTTCATGTTTAAATATGTGAAGGGGTATTTTGTGGGTTGTTGTGGAATGGGTGAGCATTGGGGCAGTAGTTGGCTTGGTTGTGGGTTGGCGTGTATGATATGGTTGTGATGGGTAGTGGAGCTACCGTAAAAGGTATCAAAGGGGTGATGATGTGGTATGGGTGTTGTTTCTGATGTGTTTGTGGTTATGGTGGTTGGCAGCAGGGCTACAGCGATGGGTTTTTCATATGAATAAATGTGTAAGGGTTTACTAATGAATTGTGGGTCTTGGTAGTTGATTAAATACAAAAAATCAATGTAATTGATTGGCTGATAAAAGAAAATGGTATTGTGTCACTTGTGTTTTCCCTAACTATATTTGTGGTTGGCAAGGATATGTTTTAGGAATGATTGATATTGTTTGGTTGTTGTTAGTTGCTCAGCAGTCAAGGAACTGATAAACTAAAACTGTTGAAACATGAAATGCTTAATGGGATTTGGGTTTGTTTATTATTTTCATACTTTTGAGGTATCAGTGTCATGGCATGTGCTCAGATATTTTGTGTAGAAGCCTAAGGATGGGAAGAGTGGTTGATATAATTATATAAATCTGAACGTTTTATATTTATTTACGCACCCCACCTATGTAGAGAACGATGTTCCGAACACCCGTGGGACGCGGGGTGATATTCTCAAACATCTAAAGGAGGGCTGGTTACTGTTCTTCCATGTGCTCCCTCTTCCAGGTTCTATAGCCCAAGATCCTCTGGGAAGGTTATGATAGATGTTTCCCAAGAGTCTTTAATATGAGGATGTGATGAGGTTCCCAGGTGTCTTCGGGATGAGATGTGGTTATGGTCGAGGATTGAGTGTCGATGGGATACTATGATAGATGAGGATTGATTGCTGGCGGTATACTATGAGCTTCGTATGGACAGGTTGTGGCACTAGCTCGAGCTTCATATGGCCAGGTTGCGGCACTAGCTCAGGAAGAGGGGGAAGCATCAGAGCGTTAGGCTTGAGGGATTGAGTAGTATTCAGTGGGAAGGTGGGGAAGGGTACCCATACTTTGATAACATTACTATACAACTCTATTGACTTGCGTTATTTGGTGAGTGTGGATTGTGAGGTTGGGTAGATAGATTCCTTACTAGGCTTTGATTCCTTCTGTTTTCTCACGGTGCATTAGAATGTCTCCCCACATGTTCATGAGAGCTTTAGGTTTTCCTATTGAGTATACGTGTATGCTCACCCTATGTTTACTTTCAAGTTTTAAGGAGGTCTTCCGGGACCATGAGGGACCTTTCTAGTTGGGCATTGGAGTTTTTCTCTTTGCAGTTTTTGCTTTATTTTTTTTGTATCGTGCTTTGGAGCTTTTCTTGTACATGTACTTTTATTTTAGTATTGTATAAAACATGCATATGGGTTTGTTTTTGGGTTATTTTCATTTACTTATTCCTTTTCCTTTTGGTGTTTGACTCTCCTATTTCCCGATCTTAAATAATAAAAAGGGTAATGCCTCCCATATTAGTGAAAACTCATACCCTTGGTGCTAGTCGCCACTCCGGGGACTACTGGAGGCGAGACTCATGGGTTATTATCTCCCTTTCACCATTGCCGGCTCAGGAGAGGTATCTTTAGTGGGAGGGGGTCGTGACAGAATGGTATCAGAGGTGATGGTTGAGAGATAGGATGGATTCTGGAGTTCGGAATAGTGAGGATTGCATGGGAAGGTAGGGCAAAAATGTTGGCTGATCTTGGTTTGTGACATAGTTCAAGGAAGACCAGCTAGGACATTGAATTTTAGGGCCCCCGTGATCCGATGCATGGACTCTGAGCTTACCGAACGACCAAGTAAGACTACATTTATTGCAGGTTAGAGACCCTAGTAAATGTACATGCGTCATCATGATTTTTGTTTTACTTGATTTGGGTGTTCTAGGAAAGAAGTCAAAATAAAATGATAAAATTAAACCTTGAAAAAATTTATCTTGCTACTTGGGTTATGGCGTTCTTTGTTTACTGTGCAGCTATGGTACCTGGACGTCATCCCCGGGTGACTCGGGTAGTCAAGGACTAGCAGTTTCAGACGGTCGACCAGCTGAGGATTGGTCAAGAGAAAGAAGACGACATGTGGCAGCACACGTTGCGAGCTTTCCAGTGATAGAGCATGAAGAGGTATGAAGGTAGCACATCAGATATAGAATCAGTGAGTTGGTTGGAGGAACTCGAGAACACCTTTGGGATAATCAGGGCCCCATCAAAGTACTGGGTTCCTCTAGAAGTAATCCAGCTACGAGGAGCGGCGCATCAGTGGTGGATGCTTTACCTTGGGGAGGGGAAGGAAATAGAAGTTCTATGGGCCAACTTCGAGAAGGAGTTCTGTGAGGAATTTCGTTCCTTGATGAGGAAGGACGAGAAGAGGTAGGAGTTGTTGTCTCTCTAGAAAGGAAGCATATCAGTGCGGGAAATAGGGGTCAAGTTCAATGATCTCCTCTGTTTTTCCCAAATCTTATCCCAGATGAAGATTCCCGAGACAGATATTTAGAGGGGGCACGTCACCCCTCTATTCGGTGTGTGGTGACCCCTTTCACCTTACCTACGCACCTAGAAGTACAGAAGAAGGAGGAGATAATCGAGAGGATGAACTCTCAAGTAGTTCAACCACGAGAGAGGAGTCACCCAAGTTCATCTAAGAAGGAGGAAGTCAGTAGTAGATCCCTAGCAACAGGGCCTTCTAAGTTTCGACCGGTAGGGAGCAGACTTCAGCATATCTCCTACCAATCTCACATTTTCCGCCCGTTTTCTATGGGCTAGGGACCAAGGTGCTTTGCATGTGGGAATCATGGGCATCTTAGCAGACATTTCCCTTTTTAGAATCAGTATAGAGGGACTGGCCAGGTTCAGCCACAACCCCAGTAGCAGTTCCTAGCCCGACCCTTCCAGCAGCAACAGGCTCCAGTCCCCCAAAGGGGAGCTGGAGCAAGTGGTGGAAAACCATAGATAGTTCCCCAAGGACCCCAACTGGGACATGGTAGAGGAGGTGGATGTCAATAGAGAGGTATAGGAGTGGGACGTGGACAGTTGAACACATGAAAAGTAGTATCCCTAGAAAGGCCAGAGATCGAGACAGATGTTTTTGGTTTTGCTTAAATGCTCTCATTTATATTTTGTTTAAATTTAGGAGCATCACACTCTTTTGTTGAACCTCATTATCTCCCATGATTTGGGCCTAGACCTTGTTTTTCATTAGTCTATAATTCTAAGTTGTTTCCCTTTTCCTTTAAATGTGCGTGAAGAGACCTAACATATGGGGAGAGGAGGACATGATCCCTAATCAAGACGCATTAATGTGGGTGTGATTAAACCCGTGTAGGAGAGTCACTGCCGCCCAAAGAGGATAGTATCTTGACATGGGAGAAGGAATTCCCCAATCCATGTGTTGGGGTAGCCTGTTTCTCGTTCTGTGTGTTGGTGGGGGTAGTATGTGTATGAGAAATCCTAAAATATGGGGGTGGGATGACCTAATCCCTAATCGAGATGCATTAATGTGGATGTGATTAAACCTGTGCAGGCGAGTCACTACCGCCTAAATCGGATAATATATTGACATGGGGGAAGGAATTCCCTGACTCAAATAATTATGACGGTGGTTGGATTCCTGTTATGATGAGATCTCTGAGAGTTATCTTGTGGGGTGGTTGTTTGGACTTTTACCCTTTTTATGGTTTGGTTTTTAATTCTCAAGGATGAGGATGTTTTGAGAGGTATCTGATGTAATGGCCCAGACCTCTCTGGTCCATTCATTTGTGAAAATATGGGGATAGAGGTGTTTCAGGAAATCAATGTGACTTGGGGGTGCGTTTGGGTGGACCTTTAAGGAACACTAAAGGGGTAATGGCCTTCACATGGGAGGCGCATGGTTTATCAAACCTTGCAGCCAAACTGTGTGAGGTTAGTGTTGGAGGCAGTAGCCTTCGCATAGGAGGGGCACAGTTAGAAAATGATGATTATTGGTCTTGAATCTATGCTCATTATGAGTAGATCTAAGTGTGTGTATATTGAAAATGATGATTATTGGTCTTGATCTTGTTAGGAGGATAGATCTATGGAGGGGTTTCGGAGAATCAACCCGGGTTCCTTGAGCATTCCTTGACCATTGTGTTTTCCGTCAAAAACCATTGAGGTAGGGATATTAAATTCATCTCTCTCTATTTTTTTTATCATGAGTGCTGGGTATCCTCTTTTATTCTTGAGATACGGTTGAACCAATAAATAAAGATAGTAACTGGTTAAATAATGGGTTTGGAGAATTTTTTGTTGATATTGTTGTTTTATTTTCATCAATGTTTATTCTTTGATTATGTTGTGAATTGAATAGGCTTATTCCTACAGAAAATAACAGTGGTTGGGGGCCTTTGTTTGCGCAATTAAATATTTCCCTATTTTTTTGGATTTATTTGTGGATGGAACATCTTTTAATGTGGAAATTTGTTAATCATGTCAAGTTGGCGGATTCAATGAATACTTGGAACCCTTGTATAATCTCCCAGGTTAAACTGAATGAAAGAATGAATTTTTGGGTTCTGGTTGGGGTTTAATTATGTGAATGGGTGTTTTCTGGGTTTTATGGAATGGGTGAGTAGTGGGGCTGCATTTGGATTGGTTGTGAGTGGGTGTGTATGATATGGTTGTGATGGGCAGCGGAGCTGTAGTAAAAGGTATCAATGGGATGATGATGTGGTACGGGTATTGTTTCTGATGTGTATGTGGTTATGGTGGTTGGAAGCAGGGCTGTAGGGATGGGTAGTGCATATAAATAAACATGGAAGGGTTAACTAATGAATTTTGGGGAATGGTAGTTGATTAAATACGGAAAATCAATGGAATTCATTGGCCAATAAAAGAAAATGGAATTGTGTCGCTTGTGATTTACCTAACATTATTTTTGGTTGGAAGGTATATGTTTTACGGATGATTGATCTTGTTTGGTTTTTGTTAGTTGCTCTGTAGTTAAGAAACTGATAAACTAAAACTATTGAAACAAGAAAAGCTTAATGGGATTTGGGGCTGTTTATTATGTGCATACTTTCGAGGTAGTAGTGTCGTGGCATGTGCTCAGATCTTTTGTGTGGAAGCCTTAGGATGGGCTGAGTGTTTGATATAATTATATAAATCTCTAGGTTTTATGTTTCGTTACGCACCCCACCCATGTTGAGCACTACGTGCCGAACACCCGTGGGATGGGGGGTGAGATTCTCAAACATCTAAAGGATGGTTAGTTACTGTTCTTACCTTTACTTTTAGGTTTTCAGGAGGACTTCTGGGACTGTGCATGACCTTTCTAGTTGGGCGTTGGAGTTTTTCTCTATGCAGTTTTTGCTTTCTTTTTTTTTGTATCGTGCTTTGGAGCTTTTCTTGTACTTGTAATTTTGTTTCAGTATTGTATAAAACATGCATATGGGTTTTCATTTGGGTTATTTTCATTTACTTGTTCCTTTTTTTGGTGTTTGACTCATCCTATTTCCCGATCTTAAATAATAAAAAGGGTAATGCCTCCCATATTTGTGATAACTCATACCCTTGGTTCTAGTCACCACTCTGAGGCCTACTAGAGGTGGGACTCGTGGTTCATTATCTCCCTTTCACCATTTCCAGCTCAAGAGGGGTATCGTTGGTGGTAGGGGGTCGTGACACCTAGTATGATTATGGTGTTTGGAATTATGTATTCAATCATTACGAATCTAGTTAATATTATCCATGTAATTATGTATTTTTTTCATGTTATACATAGACATAGAAATATGATTTATAGTATTAGGTCTGTGGAATATTTTATAATTTTTTATGTTGGCTATTTTATTAAATTTTTATTGAATATTTTTTAGCTTCTCTTTTATGAAAACCCTTAAAGAGATTTAAAGTTCACCCCTTTTTCTGTTTTATTTTACCAAGATGCTAGTAAGTGTATTTTGATTGATATGATGGGATATTATAAAGAAATAATTGTGTTCTAAAATAAAATATTATGTTGTATTTTATGATTTAAAATGTAATGTGTTATTCGAGTATGTTTCATGATTTCCAAGATTAATAATCTATGCGATCTTTATAGAATAATTTAATGCATCGATTACCAATGAAATAAAATAAACACCATTATTGGGAATCTAGGGTCATGGTCTGTATAGTTTTACAAATAAATGATCTATTTATGATATTTTTGGGTGATTTATAAGACTAGGGTTTATTTTTTTGGATATGGGTAATTTCTAACATAGTTTCTATCATTATAAGAACAAAATTGGTCATTATCATCTTGCTAAAAAGTGAGAAAAAAATTATGAGAACAATTCACACTATACACAACCATTCCATAATCGATACATTACTACCTATTTTAATTATCAAGACCTTCACTAAATACTCCATAAGACTCATGATATTTCTCACTGTTATACATAGTTCAATTTGAAGATATATTATTTTTAAACTTTTGAGAAAATTAACAAATATTTGAGTATTATATTTAGTTATAAAATCATAAAAAGAAAACCCTTTAGAACATTCTACAATATTTAGATTTTATGTGTTTAAATAATTGTATAATATTTCAATTAAGTGGTGGGGTATGAGAATATTTTTGGTACACTGCCTGAAAATCCCTCTAAATATATCCCATGTTTTGTCGAAAATTATTGTGTCATCAATAATAGATTTTTTGAATGTGTGAAACACAATAGTGGCTAAATTAGAAGAATAAAATTTAAACATAAATATATTGAATTGTTGGTCCCATGTGTACATATTTTTTTATCATTATTCTATAACTATATCTTAAACATACCATTATAATTTAATGGAAACACTCTGAACCTATTATCTTTAATATTATTTCCATAGAAATGTAAATTTTGAACCATAATATATAAATCTTTAATAAACATAATATAAACCTCTTGAGGTTGACCATTAAAAGAATCCATCATGGATAGGTCAATATATTTCATTTCATAAATCTTAAAAAATGATAACAATAATATACAAAATGGTTTATGTGAAATAATGGGAAGTCCTAGATTCCTATGTCTTATCCTCAAATTATCTTATTCCATGATTTAGGTGAAATATGGTTATTATTAATTTTTCCACTAGAAAAATTTCATGATTCCACAATTTTAAATTTTTATAGAAGAACTAAAATATTTTTGAATTTTAGTTATTAAATTTTAAACATAGATAAGAAATATGACATAGTGTCTATATAAATTTAGGATTAAATAATTCAAAATTAATACATATTAAATATTTATATTAAGTTTTTCTAATAATTTATAAGTTTATTTACATATATTGAATGATTTTTGGGAAATATGTCTCACCAACTGTAACAATACAATTTTTTGATAATATTTTATTGAACTAATATTAAAAAAAATTAATAAAAACATAATAAATTATAAATTAGTAATAAGTAATAAATCAATGGGAAATATGTAATTTTTTGAATCTAAAGAAAGCCAAAACTAATTAAAAAACACGAATATATAGATGGTGGTGGTGGAAGTTAAATATGTTGTTAAATCATGGTAACAAAGGAAAAAATGAGGCATACATGAGAAAGTATTTGGAATAATGGAAAATAGAATTAATTGAACTAAGAATGTATCTTTTCTCATGTATTTAATTTAAAATATAAAGTGTTAAAAGTATTCTTAAGAAGTGAACTAAGGCTTCTGAATATTGTTTGGTGGTCGATCTGGCCCAGTGAACTATTTTAAGAATTACACTACTTTATAACAGATAATAAAAATATGATTCTTTATTGAAACAATAAAAAATAAAAAAAATTAGTTAAAGTAATTTTTTTCAATTTATAAATGTAAATGATATACATCTCTGGAACCATCAGTATATGAATTATGGTACAAATGGAGATCATGTAGAATAAAAAAATGACATCTATGAATGAAAAAATCATTATGACCAACTATTGAAACCAAAATAAATTATTCAGTCTTGATGGAAGATGAATTTCTTTTATCTTCGAAGATAAATCAAACTCTAAATTCATTTTTTTACTTAGAAAGAGAAAATTAATTAGAATAAAGTGAAAAAATTGATGGAATAATAAAAAAAAATGATTATAATTATACATGAATTGAAAATGTAATTTTAATTCTCTTTTATTCGTCATTCTAAGTGATTTTATCTATTTATTTTTACAAAATATAGTATGCATATTTAATAAATACATCAAAATAGAAAAGAACAAAAAAATGATGGAATAAATAATTTATTTTCTATATTTATATTTCCCTATTCTTAAGTACAAATCCAAAGAAACTCTTCACTACTTGCATCCATGTGATTCTATTTTAAAAAATGGATCAATTATAGATAAACTAAGGATTTATAAACTATTATTATATAATTATTTTTAACAAATTAATTTTTATTCCAAGTCCAAGAACAATCTCACATGTAGCTTTTTCATATTGAATAATAATACTCTTGATATTGTGAGTTAATATTCAAATTCTTCCTCAGGACACATGATAAAATTAATATAATAAAATTTTCTCCTCCATAACTGGTTAATATTCACCTCCTTTAAAGAGGAATTTGGGTGATAATTCCTTCTAGGTTCACTCCAATCAATTTTCAATATCAATCATCGGTTATCTCATTATAATCGTATTCAAAGGCTTGGTCTAGGCCCTAATTGTCTTCTATTTTCCATTTGTTAAGTTAGGGATCACTAGGGAATAATTTTTATTAGATATCAAAACCATATTAATTTTATGTACCAATTTATAAATTTATTCACCAGCATAATGATGCCCAATAACCATTATATATCATCTCTAAAGCGTTAATATTACCTTGACAAAAATATTCTCTCATGGAGTTGACCTTTATGAAAATATAATAGTGGAAAAGGTACCCTTATGTAACCATTAATTTCTTGATGATACAAGTATGTATCGTGTTTTGTGGAAAAATACCCTTTACATGATATCTCAACATCCATTGCACAACTTTTTTTCCATGCGAGGATACCCTTATTTCATAACTAAGTTACCATGACTGAATTTATATAGATGACCATTAAATAAAAGGCACTAACCTTGATGCAATAATTCATAACCCATATATAGTTGAATATGACATTTATATCAACACCCTAATCAGTCTTTCATAAAGTAATAGTCTATTTCGAGAACTAAAAATGTGAAAAAATTGAAAAAAACAATAGAATAAAAAACAAGGAATTCTTAAATATTAATTTCAATTAAAAAATTAGTTATTTGAGATATAAAAAAAATACCAAGATCATTCAATTGTTCCAGAACCAAAAAAAATCATTTTATATTCAACATTCTATGATTTTTAATTTCAACATGATACTTTCCATTATTAAATAAATATCCATTATAAGAACAATTTCACAAAAAAACTAAATCAATTCCAAAAATGGATGTCATAAAAAATGTATAAAATCATAGTCACATCATGTATCATTGTCATTCGACATAATATGTGATAAATAATCCCAACTATAAGTTTATATTGTATAATATTACCCTTTTGAAGAGTTTTTAATCTTCTACTCAAGTTATTTACAAGATTCAATCAAGTGGTTCATGTTGATTATAACAAAATTCCTTCTCATGGATACGAAAACCTAACTACGATATGATTCCAATAAAAAAAATTAGATTAATTGATATATAATTTTGTTAATTTTACTTTTTACCTACTATTAAAAAATAACCTTAAATATTATTTAAATGAAATCGTGTTAATGAATAAAACCAGTGTTTCTCATTATTCACTAAAAAATTAATTATTTAGAAAAATACAAAAAATAAAAATAATCTAATTTTTACTAGCATATTTAAAAAAAGTATCAGATTAGTTTTATTGAATGTATCAGAAAATATTTTTATTATTGTTCAAAAAATGAAAGAAAATCGTTTTTGTCAAATTATTATCTTTGAAACATATAATGATTTCCTCAAAGACAAAATATATTTTATGAATATGTTTTATTTATATAAAATAATTAAAATAATATTTTAAAAATAGTTGATATTATTAGTATATCTATTTTATATCTTGTTATAATAGTAATGTTGAAATAATACTGTTATAATATATCATTGTTTGTTAAAACTCAATTTTTCCTATAATGAAACCCATCAAATAAATTTATTTTATTCAAAAAAATAAATATAATTTATAAAAACTAGGGGTGTTATAGTAACTATTTTTCATCTAACTTACTTTTATATTAATGTAACTTGATCCTTATCATATTAGGATCAAAATTTAAATTTTTAAGATGTACTTGTCCATTATAATAAAAAAATATATAATATTTAAAGAAAATAATGATATATAATGTATCTCTCTTATATTTATATAACTCATATGTGTTCACATAAGGGAAAATGAATTTTTTCGAAGAATATGAATATTCATTTTTTAAATTATGAAATTACCTTCATAATGGGAATTTTTTTCTCATATTTTGTTTTTAAATAGTTCTATAACGTAATTATGGAATGATAATATAGTATTTATTAAATTAATGAAAAATAAAATAAATATTATAATAATATAAAAAATAATATAATTTGAATAAGATATAGTGTTACATGAAATTTACAAATAAATATAAAATATTACTAATATTTAATTGTATTATATTCTAATTTCATCTCTATCATTGAGTCTCTAAAGAAAAACTAAATGAATAGTTCCAAAATTGAAATTAATGATATTTTATAACAAATAATATTATATTAAATGATTTGAAATTCATTAATATCTTATATTTTTCTATGTTAATGGTTTATGGTTTAACCCATCATCCATGTTCTATTTATGAGTCGCTTTTCTGTTTATGGTGACATTTTTACCATTTCTTATTAAAATAGTTGTTCCCATGGTTAAAGTCAATAATAATTAACAAAGGGATTAGTCATAAAGATATTGTATAAAATAGAACATAAACCTATTAAATTTTTATATTATGATGATATTTAATCCCAAGAAACATTTTATTCCTTTTCATATCTATATATATGTGTTTGTCTTGAGAGTGGCATTATTATATTGTTATCTTTTACGAAATTCCAAGTGTGTTTTCTACCTCCCTTAAAGAAGGTCACCAATCCTTCCTCTTCCCAATAAAATATTAATCAATATATCTCAACCATATCATGCCTAAATACCATTCACACTTTCTTAGACACATTATAGGGTTTTTTTATTCAAAAAATTCCATCCCATGGACCATCTATAGAAGATGTAAAAGAGTTCTTCCAAAGGATAGGTAATCACCATAACCAGACAGTTTTTTTTAATTCTTATTTACCTCTAATAAATATATATTATTTATTATAAAATATTATCTTATGAAAAATAAATATAAAAAATATATTATTATTATGAAGTGATCATTATCTGCCATATTCCCCATAAAATGGGAAGTTAAAGTATCGATCGTGTGTACGCATAGATTATCATCTCCACATATGGATCAAATTAATTTTCCACCACCATATTTCATGGATTTTTATTATGATGGGTTTAATATTTATATTTTATACTTATGAAATAAATATATATTTAAATTTATAATATCACATAAGCCTTCAAAATTTCAAATTTGTTGGAAAACAATAATGTTGCTTTTGTGAACCTGTGGACTACCTCCTCCATGATGTTGTGTGATTTTTTTATAATTAACGGCTTACATTGATGGTAATAAGAATAGTATTAATAAATATAAATGATATATAAGATATAGAAATTATTATGGAATGGTTAATTATTGTTTTTCAAATTTTTGATTTCATCGATTGAAAAGTGAAAAAGGCCTTTATGCATACATACAACCTACTGTCTCCGTGAACAGTGTAATTAATTTTTCTATATAAAAATTTTATGTACGAATATAAAATTAAATTATATTTCGATTATTATTATTATTATTATATATATAATGTAACCAATATCAATTAAAAAGGATTAAAACTAATAAAATAGATTACTTATGATAAACGAAATTGATAACACCCTAAAATGATAATTTTAATAAAGAATTATTGATAAATGTGTATTTAAAAGTAATAATTAGATCATATATGATATTATAAGTACATATAGGGTTATTTTATAAAATTATATTAAATTTATATTCATATAAAAGAGTATAAAATAACTTAAAATTCATATCATAGATGAAGTTAGCTTCTGTTTTGAAATCTCATTGTTATTAGAGATTGGATATGTTAATGATTCAACAAGTGAAATTATTAGATATTTATATAATCAAACAAATATTTATTACTCTTCTAATTATTTATTTATATTACATGTTTCCTATAATATTATTCTATTTATGTAATCATGATATCAAAACCATTATTTATAATAACCGACATTTTCTTTTTACTTGATAGATAATGTTTTCCTTCCATATCAATATTTTATTAAAAACTATTTGAAGATTATTTATAATATTCTATAATTATTTATTCAATATCATTTAACCCGTTTTTTCAATTAAAAATTATGACAAAGGGAATCTTTTTAATGTTTTCTGAATGTGGTTCTTTTTACTATTCCTGTGAAATCATTAAATGAATTTTTCTTAACTTATACTGCATAAAAAAGAATTTCCCAATGTCAAGATAATTTATGTTTTGTTGACACATTTACAATATTACAAGGGTCATTAAATGAAAAAAATTCCCTTAATAATTGTGAAAATTTTATTTCAGAATAAAGAGGAAAACTTCCTCATGATATCATCCTCTGATCTTTTAAAGTTATATTCAACTATGTGAAAAAAAAATTGTGAATATTATGATTTACTAGGGATGTACTATTTTTTAGAATTCTCTATATTAACCTAGATGGTTTATGATTAAGTTTATTGATTGTGTAATTTATTAAATTTTTTCTGATAGTATATCAATATGAATGTTTATGTGCATTTTGTTTTACCCCTTTAATTTGATGAATGCATTAGACATAACAAGTGATGGGTGGGACCATTATAGATCTTATATGCATATATAGGTCTCCCAAGATATACTAGGTTTGTAATTTGGTATAAAAAATACCTATTTATGTATGTTATTTTGAAATAAGGCCATGATAGATATATTATGATATTTGGAATTATGTATTCAATGATTATGAAACTAGTTATTCTTATCTATATCACCATGTATATTGTTTTTTAATACATTGATTTTGAAATCAATTTTATAGTATTAGTATTATAGAAAATTTTATTATTTTATATATCATCCATATTATTAATTTTTAATCAATTAGAGTTATCTTACGTGATATGCATACCCTTACTGAGCATGTCAGCCCAGCCCTTTCTTATTTTTTATTTCCATCGTATTTTCATAAGTGTATTTTCATTGATATACAAGGATATACAAAAATAAATATTGGTGTTATAAAATAAATAGTGTTGCTCCAAAATAAAATACTATGTTTTGTTTTTTTATTTTAAATTTAATTTTTTGTTCAAGTATGTTTCTAGTTTTTCAAGAGTAATAAACTATTTGAACCTTTTTTGTGAAATTTATTACATCTAGTAAAAATAAAATAAAATGACCACCATTATTTGGTAACTAGGGTCAATTTCCTTATATTGTTACCACTTTTTTATCTCTCCAAGATATTTTTGGGTTATTCATAAGAGTGGGTTAGTTGTTTTTTTGGATATGGATAATTTATAACCTAGTTTCTATGATTATAAAAAAAATTGGGAAGCCTCATCCAAAAAAAATTATGATCAAAATTTGGACAAAATTCCTATTATACCAACACATTATATAATAGATTCATTACCACCTATTTTAATTATGGAAGTCCTCAAAATAAACTTCATAAGCCTCTGTATGTTTCCCACTGTTATATGTTGTTCAGTATGAAGACCTTCTTTATATTTAAACTTTTTAAAAGAATTATCAAATATTTCAGTAATATCTCCAACTAAAAAATCAAAAAATAATAACTGTTAGAAATATCTATAATATTTTTGTTGAAATAGTTAAGATCATTGTAAACTATTTCAATTATGTGGTGAAAAGTGATAATATAGTTAGTACAATGCCTAATAATCCCTCTATATATATCCCATGCTATATAGAAATGTTTAACTAATCAATTATAGATCTGGTGACTTTGTGGAACACATTATTGGCTATATATTTTTGATAAAATTTAATAAAAAATCTATAGAATAATTGGTCCAAGAATTAAAATTTTCATCATCATTATTCTATAACTATCTCCAACACATACTATTATAATTTAATGGAAAAACTCTAATCCTGTTTTAATAAACACTATTCCCTTTGAAATATAAATTGTTAACTAGACAATATAAATCTGTAATAAACTCAAGAGAAGACTCATGAGGTTTACTATAAAATGAATTAAACATGGATATCACAGTAACATCAATTTCATAACTCCTAGAACATAAAAATAAAATTATATAAGATGGTTTATTTTAAAATTTGGGGAGTAACAAATACCTATGTCAATAATCCACAGTATCTTATTCCATGACTGAGTTGGATTATGGTTCTCATTAATTCTATGAACTAGCATAATTTCTAGATTTCCCAATTTTTTTTAAAAGTGAACTAAAATATTTTAAAAATTAAATTATTAAATTTTCAATATAAACATGAAATATAACTTAATATTTATATAAATTTATGTCTAATTAATTTAAAATTAATACATACATAAAATTTAAAATCTTTTTCCTACAAATATGATAATTTTATTTACATATATTGAATGCTTTTTTGGGAAATATGTGTCATAACCAATAAAAACACTATTTTTTTATATTTTTTCATTGAACTAATATTAAAAAAATATAAACCTATCATAAAATATACTCTACTAGGAGGGATCAAATAAAAGTGATATATATAATGTTTTGAATCTGAATAAAATTAAAAAAAAAGTAAAAACACAAATTGAATTATACTGTTGGTGGAATTTAAAAGTTTTGTTAAATCCAGGTATTAAATAAAAATGAGGCATAATTTTACACAAAATGGGCATAAGGTAAATTGGAAAGAATTCAACTATGAAATTTTCTTTTATCTTATACCAAAATTGAACATAATAATGTAAAAATTATTCGTAGGAAGTGACTTAAACATCTAACTATCATTTAGTCATCAATCCTTCCTAGGGTACTCTCTTAAGTAATTATATGACTTTCAAACACACAATAAAAATATTATTCTTTATTGAGGAAATAAAACATCAAACATTTCTAATTGAAGTAATTTTTTGAAGTTATAAATGTAAATAAATTGTTTCTCTTGACCCATCGGTATGAGAATTATGGTAGAAATAATGATTGTGTAGAATAAAAAATGAGATATATGACTGAAAAAACAATATAAACTCTTTGTTAAACCAAAAATATTTATTCACATAAAGGAATAATTTTTTATCTACCAAGATAAATCACACTCTAGAATCATTTTATATACTTTTTTGAAGAAAATTGAATAGAATTAATTGAAAAAAAACTATAAATAATAATAAAAAAGAATATAATTATGCAAAAATGGGATATGTGATTCAAATTTTAGTCAATAAATTATTTTAATTGAGTTTATCAATAAATTTAAATAAAAATGATAGTTTTATTAAATAAATACATCCAAACATAAATGAAAAAAGAAAAAGTATAGAATAAAAAATTGATTCCCTATTTTGAGATTGCTCTATTATTTAATTCCTATCCTAATAAACTCTTCCATATGTGCTACCATGTGCCTCTATTATAACAAATGGCTCAATTATAGTTCAAATAATGAATTCTATATAATTCTTATATCTTTATTTTTTTAATATGAATTTTTCCTCCAAGTCCTTGAATGATCACACAAGTTTCACTTTTAGATTGAATCATTGTAATCCTTATAGTGTGGGTTACTATTGATATTCTTCTTCAGTTGACCTGATCAAATTCTTATAATAAAATTTTCTCCTCCAAAATTGGTTTATACCAATCTACAATCAAGATGAATTTGTATGATAATTATAGCTTGGTTCACTCCTCTCAATTATCTTCAGCAGACTTCTGTGATCTCCAGAAAGCATATTTGAATTCTCAGTCTAGACCCTATCTATCTTATATATTCCATTTGGGAATTTAGGGATCACTATCAAATAATTCATATTAGAACTAAAAATCATATAACTTTTATGTACCTCATTATAACTTTGGAAAACCTCATATCGGTGGCTACTGACCATTATATATCTTCTCTAAAGCATAATCATTACCTTGACCGAATTTATCTACCATTGAATTTGACCATTACGAATATATGATAGTGTATAAGGTGCCCTTACATAACCCTTAATGTCTTTGTGATACCTATATTTTTTATGGGAAAAATTACATTTATATGAGAGCTCAATGACCCTTACGCAACTGCCTTCCTAGAGAGGCTACCCTGATTCAGTAACTAAGTTACCCCGATAGATGTTATATAGATGGCCTTTATATAGAAGGCCAAAACACTAATGAAATAATTCCTAACCCTTATATAGTTGAATATGAACTTCACACAAGCACCTTAATCACACTTTCACAATGTATTGGGCTATTCTCAAGACTAAAAATGTTAAAAATCTTAAAGAAAACCAACATAATAAAAAAAGTAGAAATTAAGAAATAATAATTTCAATGAAATCATTAATTATTTAAGATATAAAAATCAAATAAAAAGATAATTTAATAATTTGAGTAACTAAAATTTATTTTTCACTTTAGTATTCAATTATTTTCAATTTCAACTAGAATCATTCCAATATTAAATAATTATCATTTATAAGCACAATTTGACAATAAAACTACATTGATTCCCAAATTTCATGTCATAAACACGTATAAAATCATAGCTGCATTAGTTATCTTTGTCAATTTATGTTATATGTGATAATTAATCTCATCTATATGTTTCTATTTTACAATATTACCTTTTTTAGATTTTTTAATCTTCTACTCAATTTATTTTCATGATTCAGTCAAGGGGTTCATGTTAATGACACTACAATTCCTTCTCTTGTATAAAAAAATCAATTAATATTTTTAAATTTCTATTTTGGTGATATTAAAGTATCCCCATTTTTTTAAATATATCTAGTATAATAATGAACTTAAATATGCACTACTAAATGATTATATTTTTTATTTATATATTGGATAATTGATTGAAAAAATAAAATGTGAACTCATGATTCAAACTAGAAATGAGATAGAGATAACCAAAATGGTTTCTAAATAATTTATTTATTTATTTTTACATTGTGTAAAACCATAATATATTATATTTTCAGAACATCAATATATTTATTATTATCTAATGTACGTAAAAAGTATTTAATATAAATTTTTTTGATAAAAAAACTGGATAATTGAGTTCAACAAAAATAATATTTTAAGTATTTAGGTAATTTTTCTAGGAATAATTATCATTAATTTTATTCTTACAATATTTTTGGTTTCATTTTTTTAATATATAACATTGGGATGTATTGAGAACATAAAAAATTGGTATAAGATGAAAATCAGTGTCATTATTGAAAGTTGTTTGAAAGTATCAAGTTATCTTATTAGGGAAAATTCTAATTGTGATATAAAAAACTACACTGACTAATATTAACATGGATATTAAGAAAAAATAATTTTAATTTTCATTAGACATCTTATCTATATTTACTGATTTTGGTTAATGTGAAGAACATGATGCATATATTTTTTCCTTCATAAGAAAAAAATTATATTTTGTCTATGATATTCTATATGAAAGGTGGAGTGTTTCTTTTTTTCAGAATCTAAGAGACATATATGATATGGGTGAAAAAGGGGAATAAATTTTTTATAGTATACCCCCTTATAAATATCACATATAATTGTTGATCTTATTGATATTCAAAATGTTTGTCTTATGAGAGATAGTGAAGACGAATAAGATGAAGAAGAATTAATGTTCATAATAAGAGATTATAACAATATGAAAAACAAATACTAAATATATTATAACATCAAATATTATGTCTTTTTATTAATATTAAATTTTTTAAATTGGAATATAATGACTTTAATTGAATTATTTATTTACATGAATTATCTGTACTATTAATATTATTTTAAAACAACTGTGCATGAAGAGGTTTTGATATGGTAGCTGGTCTACAATAGATAAAACCCATTTTACTCTTACTTACCACAATACATCATAAGTATAAGAGTTTTGATATTCCAATTCGGTGAAAGTTCTACTGGTTTTATAACATAGACACATTACTCCTGATACCTAGAGTACGTGGGGAGTATAGGATTGTTGATCCATCTATGATAAACCATGTATACATTATAACATACCCTACATAGTTATTGTAAATATATTTTATTATCATATTATTATTTCATTCAATGGTATGGATACTATTTTGAATATTTGGGAATAATTCATTCTCACCATTACAGAGTTACAATTGAAATGATACTCTAATGTCATTTTTATTGATATTTATTGTTACAAAATAACAATAGTTTCCAAAATATTTGTTCTAAATGGTAAATTTATAAAATAAATTGATAAAAAAATAACCCAATTTTGATAAAAATATCATGGAAGATGTTTGGGATTTCATATAATTAAATATTGTAATCCCATTTGATGTATATGTTTTACCCATCAAGGATGTTTCTAGAATATATTGGAATATTCTATGACAGTTGGCATGTGAGGAGACCTCCATCCCCATTCCTTATTTAATTTAGAGACATAATCCAATTTATTTGATTAATGGGTATTTTGGTAGTTAGATACAGGTACAATCTTAATAATGTATTGATATATGATTAAATTCAAGGGTATTCCATAGTATGTTAATAATCTAATGAATTATCTATATTTTATTTACAAATAATATTATATTTTAATTAAACTAAGGAAACATCAAGTCCATTGATGTTAAATGACATAAGAAATAAAATAATCAATTTTAAGTTTAGAATGTGGAATAAAATTAATGACACATCACTATTATTTCAATAGATGTGTGAGAAGGTCCCTGAGGGAATTCCTAGGGATCAGTAGAAGGCCATTATTGATAATTAACAGGATAAATCACATCTATAATATTGTTTTATGTTAATAAATTTATAACATTATATTAAAAAATCAATATTTATATATATATATATATTTAGTGTTGGTGTGTTTAAATATAAATGAAGAAAGTCATGGAATGTAATTAATTCACCCATATATATAGGTCAAATATTTTTTCAAGGAAGTAAGATAGCATGGTACTAGTTAATTTATTACATTATATATCAACACAAATTTTAGTATTATTGTTTTGTTAAATATTATTTATATAGAATCTTGAAAATAGGGGAACGAGGTATATTATCTTATTTGATGGAATGAATATGTGATTTGAGGTCTATAAAAATTATGGATGTTATCTGATTGACCTTTCCGAAAACATTAAGAAAGAAATTTTATTTAATTTTTTATATTATAAAAATTACTATAAAATTTTATAATGTTATTCCATTTCCAATGAAAACTAAAAGAAGTGTGTTAGGAAAACACTTTCCTACTAAATTTAGTGTCCTTTTATGATTCAATGAAACATGTTTTATAAAAATAGAATTATGGTCCCATTAAGATGATTTTTTTAGAAGATGTTCATCTTAATTCATTGTAAGGAACATCCATTTTTTTCATTTCCATCATCTATATGTGGGGTTACAATTGCTGTTTATCATAAATAACATATAGACATTTATAAACATAAGAGTACTATTAATGATCGATTTATTATTATTAAAAACTAAAATGATTAGTTTTCATTTTTACACATTTCATCATCTCCTATGTTTTAAAGGATAACATGGAGTAATCTGGAAGAAATATTCACACTAATAGGGAATTCAAGATCAATAAACTTAATAAATTCAATCTTATGTAAGGAATTATATAAATTTATTGTTATTATAGTAACCTAATTTACTATAAACATATAAACACCTAACAATATTATAACATTGTATTATTTGGGTTTTATTACTTCAGGTTACATTCCTTCTTATTTTCTAGATTCGGTTTGCTTCATTTTGATTGTATTGGTTTATTTCAATTATATTTGGTTGATTAATATTTTATTAAATTATTACCCATTAAATAATTTTAGATTTGTCTATATTCTATAGACTACCCTTTTTATTGGATTACCATAGGCTGAAAATTGTTCTATCAGTTTGTTTTGATAAAATCGATCTTGAATGAAATAATTATTCCTTAAAAGAATAAAACTACATCAGTATACACATCAATGTAGTGGAACCTATCATAATACATTATTATTTAGGATTCATACAAAACCACTATATATTTTCAAGACATCCACATTGATGAAACATCTTGGTTAATTTACCAAATCTATTTTCATAAACTCTATACTAGAATCCATTTCACAATTTACAAATGACAAATCTTAGGCACAAGTTTGTTCATGGAAGAGGTATTTATTAGTGTATAAAAAATTAACACTAGGATCGTCCTAGATGTAGAAATTATTTTATCCACTAAATTTGTTTCTTGAATATCCTTATCCTTTCTTGATAGAAAAAATTATTTATTTCATGGTTTGATAAATAATTATTAAAATTGTGTTTTTAAAATACCCTCCTCCAATTGTGTAATTGATTCCCCCTACCATAATTATCCTATTTTTAGAATATGTAGGTATAATTATTAAGATTAACCAATGCATGTTTTCATTAGAAATATTGGTGGTATGAGACTTTCTTGTGGTGACAATGGTGTAATTATTTTATAAAATTATTTAAATTCATTATGATCATTTTAAATAAATCTTTTTAATAGTATATAGTAATGATAATGTTGATAACATAAAAATTAGATAACTATAATATTTTGTAAAATGACATTCAATATTCTATTATAACAATAAATTATCTCATGTCATGTTGGTTTATTAGGTAGAGGTTATCAAAATACACCATGTATCATCCCAACCCTAATGACCTATCCATCTTGGCATTGATCCAAAAATGTTGGAAGACCCAATGTCCATTCCCAAACCCGATGGTCTAGTGAAAGGCACCCAAGAACCAAACATAAACCAGATGGAATGATATCATCCAACCAAAAATAAGATACATGGAACCTATAAGGAAAAAGATAGATAAAATGGGATAAAAACAAAATTAAATATATGTCATAGAAAAAGAAGAGTAGTAATGATATAACTCAAAGAAAAAAAAGGTATCACTCAAAAAAAAATGGAAAATAATAATAGATAATCACTGATCTATGTGATACATTAGAAAATACACACAATTACACTAGCATAAACCCTTAACATTCTAAAAGAAACATATCTTCCTCACTGTAGTACCTTTCCTTTTCCTACATCAAGATACATAACATGGTCTACACACTACAAAATTATTGGGTAGAGTTTGGGATAAACAAAATAATAAGGATCTCACCCTTATGTTCCATATCATTTCTCTATAAAATAATCAAACATGATAAAATTTAAATAATAATAATGATATGTTTTTAATAAATATACAAATCAAAAGAATGGTAAACAACTTCCCCATTTCACACAATTCTAAAAACCCAAGTAAAACGGTTTCAAGAATATCAACTCTATTAAAAAGTTAATCAAAGAACAAATAATACAAAATACTGAATAGTTAAATAGTGCCTAATATTTTATGTAGGTCATGATATCTAGATCAATCACACCCAAATATATATTGACATGCGCATCAAGCCCCTAAACATATCCACTGAATCTTGGGAAAATAGGAACACCTAAAAAGTGAACTCCCCAGTAGTGACTAACACGTGAATATATAACCTACCCTAGATATTAGAGGAACACCCTATGTTTTTACCCACAAAAAATATAAATGAAAGAGACATGCGGTTAAATCATCCACCTAAATACCCATGGATTCTAACGTGAAACATTGCTGATGTTGTCTTATCAAACCCATTCATTGAAATCTGTTTTTTAATTCAATTTCACAATGCATTTAGTATAACGTTTTATTTTCCAAAACAAGGGGAAACCATATTTAATCAAAAACCCCTTTTACACAAACACTCATCAATAAATAAATCCTATTCATTAATAATTTTTTTTACAAAACTTGGGAAATCAATGTTTATTCAACATAGGCTAGTGATGAAACCACCTTTCTCAAACTCAGGTCTCACAAAGAAAAGAGATGAGATCCAAAACAACAGAAAGGGGTGAATAATGAAAAAATATATCCCTATCACTGATTACAATATCTTATAATCACATTCCACAACAATATGGTCTGGTTGAGAGTTTAATTCATTCATTCTTTGAGAACCCAACATTTTTTACCACCAAAAAAGCAATTAATATCTCATATAATAAAATCAAATGATGGATCTATTATGATACAAAAATAATTATCATACAGTAAAATGATTCCTTATATGCATCTTAATATCAAAAAACACTCCAAGGGAAATGAATAATCTACAAGATCTCTTACCTAGAGAAAAGTGATGCAACCAAGAAAGATATCGAGCATTGAATAAAGAAATATGGAAGAGAAGGTCACACCCAAATTCCTATAAATTGATTGATAATTATTGAGGGATACATTTCACATCAAATAAAGGAGTGGGATATGCAAATAGGGATCATAAAAAATTGGTAATATCCAATTTACATCACTGATCGAAATATTGTGATATAACTTACCAATGAACTGAGTATATTGAAGACAAGTATCCATTGGATAAATTATCCAAGGAGATGAGTTTAAAATTTAAAAAATGTGAATTATGATGTAAATAGAATAACAAAACAAACCATTTTCTTTTCATGTTCCTCGTGACATATTTATTTTGTATTCTATCGTTTTATAATATAAAATTTCTTTACCAGTAGCACCCAACACATGATCTTCTGAAAAACTCCTCAAAATATTCATCATGCTCCGAAACTAGATAAATAAACTCATAAACATATAATATAGTATATCTTTATCTAGGATGTTACAATATTCAACCCATAGTTAATTCCATCCCCATAAAGATATATTTAAGAACGATGCTTTGGAAAGAGGTGAGGCAACATCTCCCAAACTAACGATTCATGTTCCCATGTCTCATGAGAATCCAATTCATGTTTCCATTAAACTATGACCAATAAAAGATACTTCTAATGAACTACCATAAAGTATTTATAAATGATATATATTGGTTTCTCCATAATATAAACCAATTTCTCTAACTTAATCTACTTATAATTCCTTGAATTGGAAGGATCAAAATAATATTTCCTTGGCTAGGATATAGAAAACATCATGGATACCAATCTGTTTAGCTATAAATTCTAACTCATAATAAACAATTACCATTGACATAGTGACCTAAGATTTCCAAACAAATATTGGATCCATCATACCATATTTCTCGAGCATATAATCACCTAACTGAGGAGAATCATTCAAAAAGATTCAATCACCTATAGAAAATTTGAATGAATGAAATCGATGACTTGTATATGATTTCTTCTTATTATACAAATAAAAAAATTTAAATAGATATCGTGAATACTTTTCAATGTCCCTTGAACAGTAATTGGTTCCATAAGGGAGGCATCACCTACCTCTACCCAACAAAGAGGAGACCTTTAGATTCCATATATCATTGCAATACCCATACTCCAGAATCTCATGCTGAAATCACAATATTTACACATATACCCTTGATGAAGATAATTGTGACCCATTTTTTTAATCCAAAGCAAAAAAAATTAAAACAAAAAATTGGAAGAAATTAAATTCTCTATGAGCTTTTAGGATTATATATTTATCGAATTAGTAAAAACTCCTACATAAATAATACCCATGTCCTATAATGAGAATTTAGTCCACATAACCAAGATTTTATTATTTCACATTTATTAATAATCATCATCAACATGAAATAATTTATAGATATAATTCATTCAACCTCATTCTTTATAATCATTGAAAAAAGGGAACAAAATAAGGTTCAGAAAAATGCTCAGTAAGGGAAAACAATAGCATTAGAAATTGAATTTCATCAATGAGCATAAAAAGTGAATAAGGGTATTTTCACATCCATGACTTATGTTAATGTTATTTTTTATTTAATTTCCATTCATTATTTTTTGGGGGGTTTCCCATACTTTTTGGGAAAAAATGGTGAGTTATAATGATTTGGGGAAAACCATTAGCCCATTTCCAAATTTAAAAATAAATTTTGTTTCTTATATAACATTATGACTTTTAAACATTTTACACCCATTACACTTCCCAATTGGAATCCACTAGTATATTAAAACCACTGTTTCTATCTATACCTCATATAAATCCATAATAATTATGGATTTGGGTTTTTTATTAAGGTTGTGGGCCATACCGAAAGCCCATTTCTGGATTTATGTTTTTTTAATTCTTCAATATAAGATTAAATATTTAAGGTTTTATAGAGATTCCAACTCTCACCTGATCCCAATAACCCAATAAGTGGCCCCATTCTCTTCTCCACCTATTTGGTTATCATATTCATACCTAGGGTTTGATTTGGTGTCTCTTTGGTCAAATATATTGGTCTTGTCCTCTATTTCACTTCCTTGTGTTTCAGCGGTGGTGTGGTTGATGTTTTGCACCAAGATTTGGAGTTTTTTACACAAAAGGTACGTGATTACATTTGTATGTAATTATTTTTGAGTTAGCATGCATGATTTTTTTAATTTTGAATGTTCCTAATAGGTTTTTTGGGATTTGAAAACCATTTTTGGTAGGATTAGTAAAGCATTTAGTATTAAAGTTACATTTTTTTATTGATGTTGTGTGTTTTTCAAATGTAACTCATGTGATATCTTTTGTGATAGTTTTATAAAATTTGAAAATGAATTATTAGTTGTTGAAATGGGATTCAAATTCAGGTTAGGTAATTTGTTAGTGTAATTTGACCTCAAAGGGTGGGTTTTTAATGGTTTTTATGTTCAAAACCATGTTATACTTCTTGAAAGTGTTTTATGAAAATTGTAAATGGGTTATTGAGTTACAAAAAGTGGTAAAAGAAAGTTTATGTACTATTTCAGAGGGGGTGTATTTTTAAAATGGTCAACATTTTGGTAAAAGGGATGTTATGTGTAGTTAAAATCTTAGAAATGTTTTATAAAATTTCTTAATGAATTTATAGATTGTGAATGAGATATGAAACATGATTCAGGTTGTTTATGTGTGAGTATGATTTCAAAAAGACATTGAATGAGAAAAGGTATTATGTGACAAGTGTGTGGTATTTTTGGTGGGTGTGTGATGTGGAAGTGGTGTTTTAATGTGAAATTTATTTTTTCATGGCTTGTGGAACTTTTTTGAGCACAAGGGGGGAAACTCGGATATCAATGTGGGTGGACGTGTACTAGTATGCTAGTGATACCGTGGGGTTTGGATCCAATTTCACGTAGCATGTTTGACAATGAAAACCCTAACTAATCTATGATGATTATAATTATGATGATGATGGTGGTGTTGTGGGACCACTATGTTATGGGTATAATCCCTACTAGTTACTTGTCTTCATAAGAACATGTATTTTTATAGGTACTTTCGCCGAGATACGAGGTACTTGTGACCCACAGTGAGCTAGTGCCTAGGGGTTATTTTCCTATTTCTTATGCTCATTATATTCTCTTTTATTATCATCGACATAAGGAATGTTTAATGGAAAATTAATTATCTTTGGAATTCAATTGAAATTTGTTGATTCTTTAATGTAGCCCACTTTAAAACAATTTTTATTTACAGTTGCATCTCTTTAAAATTATTAATATCATTTCATGTTTATGAAAACATACATGATTCTTGTCTTTTAATGTTTATCACATGGAACCTTTTATTGGTTGAATACAATTGGGATTTTTCTCACACCCTATTTACAATTTGGGTGTAAGTATACTTGGTTATTTTATTACAGGTTTGGGTAAAGATTTTATTGCAAAAGGTTTGGGTTTTCATCATTCCTTCTTGGTGAAGTGTCGTGGAGATGACTTGAGGGTGGTTCCTCTTTCCATGAGGGGGTTCTTGGGATTTCCATTTTTGTTTCTTAATTTATTATACTCTTTGATAATTATTTTAAATAATGTAATTCAATTATGAATTTTTGTAAAAGATGGTTTGTATTGTCAGGTGGGGTTTTAGTTTTGATTATGACCATATCCATTTCATGAGAAAAATATATCAAAAGATTTTCTCTGTAATTGGGTCATGTTATTTGGGGAAGATTTGTGATAGTCTGAAGTTAGTATTTCCTAGGGTTGACATTCCAATTATGAGTAGGGGGCATGGCCATCACACCTCGGGATGTGATTCATGTCTCTAGGGGATTTCGGGTTTTATCGGGGTCCTTTGGTTTTCTCGGTTTGATGACTGTAGACGCCAAAAAAGTCCGTAACTCCCAGAGGAAGTTTCGGAATGACGAAGTGAAGTCATATTCGGAATCAGAGGCCTGATCTGGAGGCCCGGGATGTGGTGCACGAAATAAAGAAGGATCTACGCGAAAAACTGTTCTGCGCGTGAAGTACTCCCGGGATTCACAGAATCAAGCCGGTGAGGCGTGCAATAATTGTGTGCCCCGGTTCCTCGCGGCGAGATATTGTGCGTAGAAGGTTCCCAGCACGGAAGATTTCACACGCCGCCTGGATTCTGCACCGGCCGTTGCCTATAAATAGAAGGTTACCCCGAAGGGTTTGGGGGTTGCGAAATTCGAATCGGCTCTTGTGCGCGCAATTCAGCTCCCCCCGCGTGCAATATGACTTCCAGGTAATCCCTCTTTACGCGCAACCTTTCCCCGGAGTTCTCCTTTGCACGCAACTCCACCGGCTTAAGTGAATTTGCTCCCTCTACCAGTTTTCTTCCTTGCGCGCAATCCGTGTCTCGTGCGCGCAATACCCTGCCATGCGCGCAATTACCTCTCCGTGGGCAATTCCCTTGCTCCAATTGTGCGCCTTCCCGGTGTCTTGTGTGCAAATCTTCCTTTTTGCGTGCAAAGGCCAGGACCCTTCACCTTGACGCCACTTGGATGCCCCTCTGCACCGGCACCTGATGTCTCCCCTGCCGGGCATGCGTGCCATGCGTTATTTTCCCATACGGCCTTCCAGGCTCGTGCGATGTATCCTCAAGGTCCATTTGGGCCGTGTTTCCCGTTGCATTGCTTTGCCTTATGCTTCTCTGCATAGGCACACTAACGACTATTGCTTCTTCGCATAGCCACGCTAACGTGGACCCCCCGGTGGTTCGCCATGCGGCCCCCCTTCACTATTTCCCTGCTGATTCCTTCCCTCCCACAAGGGGTAGAGGGAATTGGGCGTGTAAGCCCTAGGGGTGTGGAGCGAACCCACCTCGTCCCAGATGCAGGACGTTAAACTGCTAAGCACCTCGTCCTTAACACATGACGTTAAACTGTGGTCCGACCCCGTGCTTCGCACGCAGGGTCCCCCAACTTGGGAATTCTTTACGCACACTCGTCTCCACGGGAATGGACTCTTCCTCACATGGAATTAGATCCTCCTTGTCGGAGTGGCGTTTGCCCACGGGGGAAGGGCCGCCTCAGAGCGTAAACCCCAAGACTTTCAACGGATTATTGCACCCGTGCATCTCCGTGCTTCCCCCTGCCAGGGCCAGTGGAGTCCTTTTCCCACTATGCTTTGTCGCACCACGGGCCTCCACCTTGAATTAATCCCCAGCACCAAGGGCCGCTCACCACATGTAATCCTATATTTCCTCTTTGGGGCGCTCAACGTGTAATCACCATTCCGCTTCTCACGGACGCAACCTTTTGCGACGTGATTGTTTGGTCCCTGCTGCCTCTTGTTTCTCACACCGAGCATGACTCACATGGCCTTGGAGTCTGCCTTGACCATGGAACCACCATGGGCCGCCTCAGAGCGTAAGCCCCATCCCAGCAAACTATGTGGACTTTGATCTGTGCTAACGCATGGTACGTAGGAAGCCTCCACAAGGTTCAAGCCCACCACCCGGTCATCCCAACCACTCCACGCTGGTTCCTTGACCACCATTGTCCACCTCAGAGCGTATGACCCAAATCCCTCGTCCCGCATGACGTTAAACTGTATTTCATTCCGCATGATGTTAAACTATATTTTGTCTCGCATGACGTTAAACTGTATCTCGTCCCGCATGACGTTAAACTGTATCTCGTCCCGCATAACGTTAAACTGTTTTCCCCCTCTTGGGCCGTCTTAGAATGTATCCCCCATGCCTCACTCCACCATCCATCCTGATCCTTACCTGGGCCGCCACATCCCGGTGAGATCATGCCACCCCATCCCACTCCATGACATTTGGGAAGCCGCCCACGTGCGGGCCCCAACATCGGTGCTCCCCCTAGGGGTCCTTCAACCCGATCTGTCTCCGCAAGACGTTAAACTCGCGACATACCCCGTGTTAGACATGGGAAGCTGAGGAAAACCTCATATGGTACATATTCCCTGGGTTTGATGTGGGATGCCTCGGGTTTCCGCACCCTTGAGAAGCCCTGTGATGAGGGACCAAAGACAGAAATGCCAATGACACCCCAATGTGACCATTCTCCTCACTGAAGGTTACTGCCCCGACAAGACCCCTTGGAGTGTCTCGATAGAAGCAGCGTAATTAACTGGCATCCATGTAGATATGGCACCGGGAATGAGATTCACGAGCACATCTTAAAACTATGAGGGAGACCCAGACTAGGTGATTAGCTCTGAGGAGGAATCCACAAAATGAAGAACTGACATCCCATCATCCCAGTTTTGATCATGGAGCAAACGTCCCTGAACAAGGAATGGATGTCGCCCGCCTTTGGAAAGCAGGAATGCGGGTTAACAAGCAGCGCATCCTCCCAACAGACGGATGTGCGCGCCCCGACGAAAGCATCGGAGCAACAAAAATGGTTAACCCTACGTGAAACTCTTCTCCTCGATGCGGAGAATGGTAGTGGTCGGGGCATCGGAAGATTAGCATGTCACCAGGTCTGGGTAACCCTCACCAGGATGTGAAACCCGCCAGGGGTCGAGGCCGTCAGGACGTTGACCACTCTGTTCTATGACGTCTTCAGCGTGGATCCCTCTCACCGACTATGGAAGACGGAATGACGTTGGGCCTTGGTTGTTGATCTCTTTTCCTATTGATGCTAATGGGTTCATCTCCCTGCTTCCAGGAATCAGATCACTGCATTTGAAGCTCGATCGCCACCTGCCCACCGGCGCAGGGGCAGGGGAAATACCGACGTGGCTACCCCATGCGGTCCCACCTATTCCACGGTTTCTCCAACTTCGACTGTCGTAGAAGTCGAGCGCTCCCGCCCCCTCTCCCCATCAGAAATCATCCAGCGGAGGGTGATCAATGACCTGGTTCATAGGTATGACGAGGAAGGGATCATCCCCACCAGGGGCATGGCCCATTTGGATCTAGAGGAGGCTGCGCCTCACCACCATCGCCACCCTTGGGGGCCGCGTAGGGAGCCGCCGCTCCCCACTCCGACGTTCAACCGCTTCGGGAGCTTATCCCTAGAGAGCCATGACATGTCCGTCCCCTATGCCAATGAGGTGGGGGATGTACGGGTCCACCCGAACGGAGATCCGTCCTAGGGGTTAATGTCAAGAACCCCCGCCAGGCTGCGTCGACGCCACCACCCGACTCCTCGAGCCGAGGAGTGGGCAATTTTCATGCCTCCACCACCGGCTCCAGCCCAGCTGACTCGTCACCAGCATCGGGCACGAGCGAGAGAGAATGCCCGTTATGGGGCATCAATATCAGCAACCACTGTGGCCCGAGCCACTTCTGACTCCTGTTACCAGATCCTCGCACACATTGAGCAGGGGCAGCCACGTGCCCGACTGGGATCGAAACCCCGACTGCCTTGTAGGCAAGTTGGGTCGAATCTCCCAGTCGTGGGCACTGGCAATGGCCACTGCGGACCAATCCGCAGTAGTGCCACCCACCATGAAGGCTCATTCCGTGCCACTGATCTGGAAAGCCGAAAGCTTCTTCGCGACGGCTATGCTCCATGTGTGACTCTTTCCAGCGCCCACTGCATGGGGTATGAGGTCACTCCCCCTAATGTCAGCCGTGAGTATGGAGTTGTTGCGTATCTAGTCGCTCACTCGCATGGAGGTCCTCCACATGTCCCTTTCGACATCTGTCCCGGTGCTTCTCGCACCCCGGCCTTCAGTCTCTTCGGCCCCAGCTCTATTACAGCCGGGGGACACCTTGACGGAAATCATCCTTACCCGGAGGAGCTACCCAGGGGAGGGAAGGTCGGGCATTGTCGCCGTAAGAGGAATTTCAGGGGAGTTCGGACGGAAATTAGACCAGTCCATTTCTCGGATTCTGAGGCGGAGTACGACTCGACGATGGAACCTTCCCCCCAACCCTTCGAGTTGATGGAAGGGATAGGGACGCGGCGCGTCAGTCTCGTACTCCCCGAATGCGAGGTTCGTATGATTCCCTCCTCCCTTCGAAGGTATATCCAGGAGGACGAGGACTTGGCGTACCCCCAGGGGTCAAGCCCGCTGTTGCCATTGGCCTCCCCGGAAGCACCTTCTGCCTCTATCAGGGAGGGTGGGGAACTTTTCTGGGGGCCGACGGAAGAGCCGTGAAGTGACACACCCTCGGAAAGTACCGACACTGTGATAGGAGGCCCATTCGTTGGCTCTTCCTATCGCGATGTGGCAGCCAGGGCACTCCAACCCCTGGAGGATGACCTAGGGATCGGTGGTCAATCGGCATGTTCGCCATATTTCTTGCCGGCCATCCCACCAGCCCAACAGCCTGCCTGGGTGCCATTTCCAGTTCCACAACTATCCTCGATGGACGAGCAGGGGCGGCAAGGTCCGGACCCCGAATCGGACTCATGGAGCTTCTTGACCGTTCTTGCAGCAGTCCACTTCCCTGAGAGGTTTTGGCCGATCGCAGAATCGAATTTTGATGTGCTATATTCACTCACTCCGGGAGAGTTTGAATGCTTCCGCCAGACCCTTCGGGTGACTCACTCCCACCTTCTCCATCAGCTAGTGCCTTATCCTAGGATCCAAGCGCATCTCGAGGATATCGGTGAGCAGTGCCATCGGGTCGACCTAGCAGCACTCCCCGCGGTTCAGCACCCCGAGTCATTGGGCCACCACGAGATCCTCCAGCAACAATGTGTCCAGAGTTTTCAAGTACTCCGCCAAGTTATTGAGGAAGCCACCCCCCACACGAACGTCCGCGGATGGGGGCAGTACGCTGCTCTTCTGTTATGTGCGATCCGCCGACAGCCCGATTCACTGGGTGGCCCTGAGGGAACGTCGCCAAGAGCAGTGGCAGTCAACATGGCTGACCTTTCAGATGATGGAAATGGTGTGGATCCCCTCAACAGGGACTCACCCTCTGAGGAAAGGCCACTACTGGACCCATCTAGGAGGATTACTCGCCAACAGGGGAACCTCCTAGGTCTCCATGTACCCACGGAGGCACTGACACTGAGCTGAAACATCGGCAAGGGTAAAGAGCCCGTCGTGTCTGTCAATCTCATCGACCCATCTGCCTCGGTTCAGAAGGTAGAGGAAGATCCCGAGAAGGCCACACTATGCCAACATCTTGCTGAGAAAAAGAGGCTGGTTGATGAGCTCTTTGCCGAACGCATCGCAGAGCGGTGGCCTGACTATGGTAACCCTAGACTAGGACAACAGGGGAAGGAGCATATACCCCTTGCTGAGATCCCCTCGGGAAACCATGATCGTGTCATGTTCACTGACAGGGGAGACACTGGGACCCATGGCAAGAGGGAGCCATATGTTTCGTCGAACCCTCCCGAGCGGCGGGACCACCTAGAGGACCCTACTCGGTTTCCTCCGGCCGCCCCTAGAGTTGCTCCGCCAGCCACCCCGCGAGCTGCTGAGTGTGACTACCGTATCGAATAGCCTGGAAACGTTCTCGTGGGTAGATATCCCCGTCAGGACAGGAATCTACATCTGGATGATCTGATGGAAGTACTCATTTCCCGCTTGGAGGCCCTGGAAACTCGGCAGGTGGCAATCCCACCGGACGACAAGCCATACTCAGCATGGGTAGATGATATGCCGGCCCCGCCGGGATTTGGGAACCCCACTTTTGCCCCCTTTAATGGGACCGGAGACCCGCCAAAAAACTTGGCCCACTTCAACTCGAGGTGTGGGCCTATGTTAGGGACTCCGGCACAGTAGGAGGCTGCCAAGCTCCGGTGCTTCATTCAGACACTAGAAGGACCAGCATTCGTCTGGTACAACCAGCTCCCTGTTGGATCTGTGACTAGCTGGGAGGACCTTCACCAGCAATTCCTCTACTAGTTCAGTTCCACAACCTGGAAGACAAACCTTGCATACCTCTTTAGATGCAAGCAATGGCCCAACGAGTGAGTCGCGGACTTCGTCTCCCAATGGAAGGGGCTCACATACTCCCTTGACATGCCACTAACTCAGGAGAAATTACTGACAATGTGTGTAGGGAACGTCAAGGCAGAGTTGGTTCCTTCTCTAATCATGCAGAATTACCCCGGAGGGTTCCGGGACATCTCGGACAAGGCTCAGTTCCTCGAAGAATCCCTGGAACAGGCCGGTTAGGCACGCCTGTTGCCTCCTATAATCTCTGCAAGGAGAGCTTCCAGAGCCGAGCACACTGATGTTGCCCAGATAGAGGCCCTCAGATAGCTAGAGTTGCTGCCAGTGAGGCCAGCTCAGCAGGATCAAAGGGTTCTACCCCCACAGGCACAGCCTCCGGCCCAGCAGCGACCGCCTCCAAATCGGCAGGCACCTTCGCGTAACGCACCGCCACCACCTAGGCGAGATAATCCAACTCCGCCTCCTCGGCCTGATCCTATGGACCCTGTTCGTGGTCAGCCCCCAAGATCCCCCTTTCCAGACAGAAGGAATCGTACTTACTCGTTTGGCGAGGCCCAGGTCCCCGGTTATTTCCGTAGCTCCTTGGAACAGAAGATCGTGCGGCTGTCAGAATGTCGGAAGCCAGAAGAGGCGAGTCTCACTGATCACCCAAACTACTGCCCTTATCACCAGTTCCTGGGACACACCATCTAGAGATGCTATGTATTCAAGGAATCGATGCAAGACCAGATTGACCACAACATAATCTGGTTGGGCCCAACCCTGGCACAGGTGGAAGGTGTCTTTGTGAGATCAGATGGCAGTAGTGACAACGGAGATGAGTGGGAACAGGTTTCCGACCATGGGTTCTAGAAGTATAATGACTGGACGGCCCGTAGGATGGTTTCACATGTCCATGGCATCATCCATGCCCACCTAAGTCATCCAGAGCCCTCGGAGTCAGCGAGCGCCGCTTTGGCAATGTCGTCCCAGCCTACTTCTTCCCAGAAGAGCTGGCGACGGCACAAGAAGAAAGAACGTGCTCTACCATTTCCGTCATCATCCCGCACGCTTGGCGATTTCATGCCCCTGGAGATAGGGATCGCTCCGAGACCCCGTCCGATGGTGGATAACTCCTCGAGTGAAAGTCAGGGGTACGCTTCGGTTAACACCGTAGATTTGGTAAATCCCATTTTGACTCCCGACGGTGAGGAGAGCCAGGTGGACCTCCCCAATGTCCCCAGCCATAGCCAACATCGACGGAGCCGTGGCTATGCAGATTTCTGGGTCACGGCAGTCGTCACCTCCAATCAGGTCGTGCACGCTACCGAGACCAAGCAGCAAGCCCGGTACAGAGAGTAGCACTGACGACTCCCTCACCCGGTGTCGGCAGGTTCGCTTCAACCACTGTTTGTGTTGCTGTATCGGGCGGAACCGCCTCGCCCGTGTCGCAACCAGCCCTGCCCTTCCATCGGCCGACTACGGCCTTCCGGTCCTAGCATGACAGCCACCTCCCAGGCTTCAGCTAGTGAACAATGGGACGTGACTAGTACCAGTCAATCACCGGTCCCGCCAGCAGGGCCCATCATGCCCCCAATCGCCGAGCGACCTCCTATAAGCAGAAGCTCACGTTTGGCGCGAAAGTATGATGTCCTGAAGCATCTGGACAGCATTTCGGCAAGGCTTTCCATCCTTGAGGCCATTCTCCTATCGTCTGAAATGCTTGAGGCGCTCGCCGAGGCTTTAAGGAGCCCCCTCCAGTTTGAAACGGAGGTAGTGGTCCCAGAATCCTTCCACACCGAGGTGATTGAGGAAGCCGAATTTCATGTGGTTATCTCGTTTTCCGATGAATATGAATACCTTTCCATACAGGGGCACATCCGCCTGCTGAAAATCAGCGGCCAATTCATTGGCGTGGAAGTCTGTCACTGTCTTGTCGACATGGGTTCTGGGATTAACTTAATCCCAACTCGGAAACTGCGAAAACTAGGGTTGTCCGAGGAGGATTTAACTCCCTCCAACCTCAGAATCCAGGGGTATGATAGGACTGAGCAAATTCCACTCGGCAAGATTCGTCTGAAGACCCAGTTCGGCAGCTTAATTGCCAATACCGAATTCATGGTTGTCTCTCAGGACACCACCTACAACGCGTTAATGGGAAGGTTGTGGCTCCACCTTCAGGTGGTAGTTCCCTCATCATACCATCAGTGCCTCAAATACTCCCTTAAGGGTCGAGTGGGCATGCTCCAAGGAGATGTGTCTCCGTTTGCCTCTTGTGAAGCTCGTTACCTGGACACTGACTATTACAAGAGAAAGGACAAGCAAATCCTGTCTGGTGAGGTTGAGCCCGCCGCTGTCATGAGTGATCCCTGGGCAGGTTTGCATGATGCATATGTCTTCCCAATCCATCGGTTGTAGGCCAGGACTCCCGATATAGGAGAGTGCTTTGTTGTCTCGGGTACCAGAGGAAGGCATATTTCTGGGTCTAAGTGATGGCCGGAAATCACCTCGTACTCTTACACCAACCAGGATAAGGTGATCCCCGAGCCTCCTACCCCTGTACAATATCATGATGTTGGGCTCATGGCAACAGAAGTGCATCATACGTGTCTGTTTTGTCGGGCCGTAATCGACCGGCTCAAGCCAACGCGTCACCACTTCTTTGATGTCGTAAAGGGTGTCCCCTTGGGCCGAAGTCCAGATGGGATTGGATCAACCGCCTTCATCGCCATGGTCTCCGCAGGGCATGAGTCTCCCGTCGTGATGACCTCTGCCGCCCAAGCCAGCGTCATCTCCCCATCAGGGACTAGCTACCCCGAAGCGGCTTTCCCCGTGGACGATCCTTCCACAAGCAGAGAGGAGGACATGGAAGATGCTCCTTCTACCTTTGAGGAGGGCGTCTCCACCACGGTCGACGATTTAGTGAAGGTGAACCTCAATAGTGAGGCGGACCCAAGACCCACATTTGTCAGCGCCAATATGCCCCCCGAGGAACGACAACAGTACATATACTTCCTCAGACAGCACTGAGATGTGTTTTCCGGGAGTTATGATGATATGATGGGACTAGATCCCCAGGTAGCCGTCCACCGCCTTGGCCTCCTAGCAAACCATCGCGAGTTCAAGCAGCCTCCCAGAAAAATGAACCGCTCTCATGGTGCCATGGTTGAGGCCGAAGTTGATAAGCTCATCAAGGCCAACATCGTCAAGGAGGTCCAGTACCCCAGGTGGCTAGCAAACATTGTGCCCGTCAGGCAGAAGAACGGGTAGATCAGGGTCTGCATCGACTTCTGTGATCTTAATCGCCATTGTCTGAAGGATGACTTTCCCCTTCCCATGATAGAGCCATTGATCAATGAAACGGCGGGTTCCAAGCCCTCTCTTTCATGGATGGGTACTCCGGGTACAACCAGATCCGGATGGCCCCTGAGGATGAACAGGTCACTACCTTCAGGGCCCCCAGGGTACATTCTGCTACCGGGTTATGCCCTTCATCCTGAATAATGCGGGTTCCACCTATCAACGGGTTATGCACCGTATATTCAAGCCGATCCTCGGGACACTGGTGGAGTGCTATGTAGACGACCTGGTGGTTAAATCTCATCAGCGCCAGGACCATCTCAAAGACCTTGAGAAAGTTTTCGGCTTCCTTCGTTCTCACCACTTGAAGATGAACCCGTTGAGGTTTGCCTTCGGGGTCACCTCCGGAAAGTTCCTTGGCTTCATTGTTAGGTATCGAGGAATCGAGATAGACCCAGAGAAGATCAAGGCCATCAATCAGATGCCTCCCCTGAGTAATATTCAGGAGCTTCGAGGCCTCCAAGGCCACTTATCCTATATACGCCGATTCATTGTGAATCTGGCCGGCAAGTGTAAGCTCTTTTCTTAGCTCATGAAGAATGGCGCCGCCTATGTGTGGGATGACGAGTGTTAGACTGATTTTGAGGAAATAAAGCGGTATTTACTCCAAACTCCAGTCCTGATGCCACCCGTTCCCGGAAAGCCGCTGGTCCTTTATGTGACCGCCCTGGAGCGATCCCTCGGTGCCCTTCTCGCCCAGAAGAACAATGAGGGAACAGAGAATAGCCTATACTACCTTAGATGCATGCTCCTCGACGCGGAAATTAGATATTCTCCCATCGAGAAGAGCTGTCTGGCGCTCGTATTCACCGTACTGAAATTGCGGCACTACATACATCACCATGAGGTACAGCTGGTCTCTCAGGTAGACCCGTTGAAATACATCCTGAACCAACCTATGTTGACCGACTGATTGGCATACTAGGTGGTTATCCTCCAGCAATTCGACATCAGGTTAGTACCTCAGAAGGCCGTCAAAGGACAGGCATTGGCAGACTTCTTAGCTTCCCACCCAACCTCTACGGACCAGCCATCGGATCAGGGTTGTCCTGATGAGGCAATCCTTTCAGTCAATCACGTCATCCCATGCTGGTAGATTCACTTTGACGGCACATCCCAAATCCCTACAGGTAGAAGGCTCAACGATCCTAGGCTTAATAGAGTGGGCCTGGGTATCGTCCTCATCACCCCGGAGAAAGCCATTCTACCATATTCATTCTTGTTGTCAGAAAGCTTCACCAACAATGAGTCATAATATCATGCCCTCATCACTGGCCTCGAGTTGGCTCTGGAGGTTAACGTACCCCATCTGTGTGTGAAAGGGGACTCTGAGCTGGTTATCAAGTAGGTTAATGGTGACTATGCTGTCAGGAAGCCAGAACTCATTCCGTTGCTGGAGTGCACCCTCCATCTAATGGCCATGTTCCCCTCCTGACCAGATGTCGTCCACGTTCCCCGGTCATAGAATAGTCGAGCAGATGCTTTGGCCAGCCTAGCCGCATCACTTGTGGAGCCCGAACAGGATGACCTAATCATCCACATGGCGCACTAGAGAGTCATTTCTCCTATTATCCCAGAGGGTGATTGTGGCCCACGATTGAACCATCTCACCGCTGGTGCCTCTACGTCAAGACCCTCGGGGGCTTCATGCGTGGTGATCGAGACAGTTCCTGACTGGAGGACGCCCTTGGTTGAGTATCTCCAGCATGACAATCTTCCAATGGACTGAGCAGGGTGAGAACGAATCTGGAGCCGCGCACCGCAGTTCATCCTTCAAAGCGGTCCCAGCCGTGAGCAGCTCCTTTACAGGCGCGGGTATGATGGTTTTCTCCTCTGTTGTCTTCAAGGAGTCGAGATCCCATAGGTCATGCAAGAAGTGCACGCTGGTTCCTGTGGCTCCCACCAAGTCGGGTCGCGATTGTCTCGCCAGATTCGGAGACTGGGATACTTCTGGGCCTCCATGATCCACGACTACATCGAGTATGCCAAGAGGTGTCATGTGTGACAAGTTCATGCTAACTTCATGCATCGGCCACAAGAGCCTCTCCATACGACTAAGTATTCTTGGCCCTTTGCAGTCTGGGGGTTGGATGTCGTAGGGTCTTACCCGTCGGCGACAGCCCGCTAGTGCCAGTTCATCTTAACCACTAAGGATTTCTTCTCAAAGTGGGCAGTGGCAATCCCACTCAGGGATGTCAAGGCTTGTTCTGTCGCCGACTTCATGAGCTCCCATATCATCAACTGGTTTGGAATACCTCACTCTATCCTCATGGATAACGGAACTAACTTCCGAGCAGCGGAGCTAAATAAGTTGTACGCCAAGTACAACATTCGCTCTAACCACACCTCCAGCTATCATGCATAGGCGAATGGACAGATTGAGGCGTTTAACAAAACCCTCTCTAACATTATGAAAAAAATGGTTGGTCAGAACAAGAAAAGTTGGCCGGACAAGCTCCCCAATGCCCTCTGGGCTTATAAAACGATGACTCGTAGCTCTACTCTGGTGACTCTGTATTCCATGGTATACGGAGGTGAGGTCGTCCTGCCCATCGAGATCCAGCTGCCCTCATTGCGCACGGCGGTCTACGACCAAAAAGTGCTGGATAGTGTTGCCGAAATCCGTTTAGCCAAATTGGAAGTGTTGTACAGAAGTAGGATTCGAACTTTACATAACATGGAAAGGCATCAGAGGAGGATGGCTCGAGATTTCGATAAGAAGGTTCACCCCCGCTCCTTCCTGCAAGGTGACTTGGTGTTGGATCTGAGTGCGCCAATGATTCCCAGCAGGAAACCACCCAAGTTGGAGCCCAAGTGGGAGGGGCCTTTTATTGTCCATAAGGTCTATCCCAATGGCACGTATTCCCTGGTGACTATAGATGGTGAGCGTGTCACTCCTCCCACCAACGCCAGGTTACTCAAGAAGTACTTTGCCTAAGACTAAATGGTCTTGCATGACCTTAAACTGTGCGGTCCTACATGACCTTAAACTGCACACTGTCCTGCATGACCTTAAACTGTGCCATCCTACATGACCTTAAACTGCACATGGTCCTGCATGACCTTAAACTATGCGGTCCTGCATGACCTTAAACAGCACATGGTCCTGCATGACCTTAAACTGTGCAGTCCTGCATGACCTTAATCTGCATTTTTTCCCTACATTTGGGCTCTATGGTCCCTCACGACTATAAACTACACATGGTCCGAGCTCTAAGACCTAAAACTAAGATCCTCTTTTGGTTCTATCCTTTTCAGGGTCCGAGTTCTATGACCTAAAACTAAGATTCGTATTTCATCCGTCATGACGTTAAACTGTATTTCCAGAACTATGTGCGGCTTGATTCTCGTCCTAATGAGATACGTAGGAACGCCCAAACATTTCGTTTCAGGTCCATCCCCAGGGGTTACCAAACTCCGCCCTTTCCTTTGGTCTGAGTTTTAAGACCTAAAACTAAGATCATTTCTTTGGATTTCTATGACTCGCTCTCTCTTGTGGGATTGCATGGTGTGGTGCGGGATTATGTCCTCATTTACATTGGGATACTTTTTGTGCCGTGCCTATCCCCAGATGAGGTGTGTCCTTCGTCCCTCATGACGTTAAAATATATTTCGTCCAACATGATGTTAAACTGTATTTCCAGAACTACGTCTAGCTTGATTCCCATCCTAATGGGATGCGTAGGAATGCCTAGACCTTTCATCTTTGGGTCCAGCTTTAGGTCTGATATCGCATCTGTCTCGCCTTTGGGACCTTGACCACAGGATCGTGTGGCGTGGTATGGGAATATGGCCTCATTCACGTCGGGTTTTCAAAATTTGCACCACGCGCACCCTGTCCTCAAGATTATCCCTCCTATGTCATGTTTCCCATGACATTAAAAGGCACCCTCAAGAACTACGTATGGCTTGATTCCCATAATTATGGGATACATAGGACCGCCAGAACACCTAGATGTCATGTCCAGCCCAATCTCTTAGGAGATCCCATGATCTCCCGGTTTCCATGGTGTTTGGCATTACGCCCCCTCTTTTTCCTGGGGGTCCGCCATCTTTTGGACGCTCTCAGACTGAGCCCTTTGACCCTTTCCAGTGGTCTGCTAATGTGTTCGGGGTACTCTGGACTAGGACTTGGAGTGCCAGATTCGACTTAGGTAAGTTCCACCCACTTTTCAAGATTCTTGTTCCCCTTCATTCGAGCCCCCATCATCCTTCACACCCGAAGGTACCCCCAAGAATGACCTGGATAAAACGCCCAAGGGTTCTCCTACCATCATGGGACAAAGCCCCCGAGGGTTTCAGATAACAAATTGATAGAAATATCACATTGCGAATACAGTCAGCGGTTGATTCACATTTTTTTGTCCCCATGGCTATCACGAAAGGATGTTGTATTGCGAACGTGGTCAGCAGCAATCCTCATTTGTCACGCCGGCTTCCCCGGGCCCTGAATGTTGGTGCATGATTCATGTCATGTTCCTCCCCACCATGTCAAGGTAGAATCTCGACACTCCTTGTACTAACCCTCAGTACACCCCCACACATCAAACAGACCAAGCTATGTAACGGTGTCTCTCAGGGATCCCACGATCTGAGCGCTAGAGTATGTGCTTTGGTTTCTTCTTTGCAGGTTGTGTGTAGCTTGACCCTCCTCCCCATGAGAAAAGAGGAGTCTCCCAGGCATTGTGTTTCGGGCCCAGCACAGCTGGGAGTTAGCATCCCATGTTCCCCTCTTGATGGTTGGACCCTCGTCGGCCCCTTGGCCCGAGGCTCCTCTCTCGGGATAGTGCGCAGTGATGGTATCGCATCGTGCGTGTTCCCCTCTGTCCAAAACTTATGACCTTAAACTGTGTGATGGTCCAAACCATATGACCTTAAACTGTGTGATGGTCTAAACCTTATGACATTAAATTGTGTGACTGTCCAAACTATATGACCTTAAAATGTGTGATGGTCCAAACCTTATGACCTTAAACTGTGTGACGGTCCAAACCTTATGACCTTAAACTTTGTGACGGTCCAAACCTTACGGCCTTAAACTGTGTGATGGTCCAAACCTTAAGACCTTAAACTGTGTGACGGTCCAAACCATACGACCTTAAACTGTGCTGTTGGTCCAAACCATATGACCTTAAATTTTTCATTGGTCCAAACCATACGACCTTAAACTGTGTTGTCGGTCCAAACCATATGACCTTAAACTGTGTGACGGTCCAAACCTTATGACCTTAAACTGTGTGATGGTCCAAACCTTATGACCTTAAACTGTGTGACGGTCCAAACCATATGACCTTAAACTATGTGACGGTCCAAACCATAGGACCTTAAATTGTGTGACGGTCCAAACCATACGACCTTATACTATGCTATTGGCCCAAACCATACGACCTTAAACTGTGCTGTTGGTCCAAACCATATGACCTTAAACTGTGTTGTCGGTCCAAACCATATGACCTTAAACTGTGTGACGGTCCAAACCTTATGACCTTAAACTGTGTGATGGTACAAACCATATGACCTTATACTATATGACGGTCCAAACCATATGACCTTAAACTGTGTGACGGTCCAAACCTTATGACCTTAAACTATGTGACGGTCGAAACCATATGAACTTAAACTGTGATGGTATCATCCCGGCTATGCGCCGATAGGACGCTACCACTCCATAACTACGTATGGCATGATTCTCATTCTTATGAGATATGTAGGAGCACCCGGGCACTTCCCCGCGGGCCCAGCCTAACCTTCATGTTCGGTACCTCGGCTTGAGAATTTCCCCAGAGAACACATGGTAAGTAGGGCTTAGGTCCTCATTCACTTCGGGTTTTGTAACTGCCTTGCCATGTGTCCCTTGTTCCCCTTACCCATTCATGGTCTAAGCTCTAAGACCGTAAACTAAGATGCTTTCAAGAACTATGTGAGGCTTGATTATCATCCATATGAGATGCGTAGTAGTGCCCGAGAACTTCCCCATGGGCCTAGCCTGACTTTCGCTTTCGGTCCCTTGACCAGAAACCTCTCACAAGGGGGTTGTGTGGTGTGATATGGGATTATGTCCTTATTCACGTCGCGTTGTTCACCGCAACGTACACACCCCCTATTCCCATTAACTCCAGGTGTTTGAGTTACTCCACTATGTGCCTCTCAGGTTTATTTCTGCCCTTTGGTCCGAGTTCTAAGACCTAAAACTAAGATCATTTCTTTGGATTTCTATGACTCGCTCTCTCTTGTGGGATTGCACAATGTGGTGCGGGATTATGTCCTCATTTACGTCAGGTTACTCGTCGTGCCATGCCTATCCCTAGATGAGGTGTGTCCTTCATCCCACATGACGTTAAACTATACTTCGTCCAACATGACATTAAAATGTGCTTCCAGAACTACGTATGGCTTGATTCCCATCCAAATGAGATATGTAGGATCGCCCGGACATTTAGTTTTGGGTCCAAAACCATGAATTACTAAGACCCGTCCTTCCTTATTTTCGGCCCCTTGGCCCGACTTCATGGGAAGTGGTGTAATCAGGACATCTACCCTGAGAAATTTCAGGATGCCCCATGGTAATAATGGGAAGCGGCAGTTCTCTCGCCAAAGAGGTCCTGCTTGGATATTGGGACGACCCATTATCAGGTCGGTCTGTCCGCCTAATGCGCCTTCACCACGGTGACACAATTTCGGGAGTGTTGGACTCTGTTCGAACAATCCACCACTCCACCTTCCACGCTTTGTGTTCCCCCTTATTCAGATCCTCATTTCCTTTCGTGTCTGAAGGGATCCCCTAACAGTATGGATGCTCGACCTATGGTCTGCCTACTGTCCTGGGCCAACATTCCGGAGGACTGGTCATGTTTGACGGGACCCCCTAACAGTATGGATGCTCGACCTATGGTATGCCTACTATCCTGGGCCAACATTCCGGAGGACTGGTCATGTTTGACGAAACCCCCTAACAGTATGGATGACAGACCTATGGTCTGCCTACTATCCTGGGCCAACGTTTCGGAAAAATGACCGATGATATTTGAGTTAGGCCCCGTGTTGCGAACTTGGTCAGCGGTCAACCCTCATTTATTGACCCCATTCCGGGCCAGCACGATATGGATGTTGTGTTTCTCCCACGGTTGAAAGTTATCCTCCATCGTTGCTCCCCATTGTGTTCCGAATTTGGGCTCTGTGATTCACCCTTCCTCTCCATCCCCCTATGTTCGGATGGATTTCAATGCCCCCGGCATTTCCCCACTCGTGTGTTAGAGCACATTGAGAAGTTTACACATCAACCGGCCCGGGGTCTCCTCAGAAATCTAGGCCCAATTTCGGACGCCTGAGGCTTGGTCAATGCCCCGCAGTTGGATGAAATAATGGCACGAGCATCCTTTGCTTCTCACATTGGGAGCGACCCACAGGATCCTAGGGATGATTTGTTATTCGTTTCGAAATTGTGTTTGAGAATATTAAACCAAGAGTACAAATGAATGGATTTGGCCATGTATTGGATTGAGATGATGAGCAGTACAAGTAAGAGGTTCATGAGATGGCCAAAACAAAGCCCTCAGGGATCAGCGTGTTGAAGTGATCTTTCCAGTGCTACTACCCTTTGGATGGTAGCCTCTAGGACCGCTTCTCACTCTTTGAAGACTCTCTCCTCATCAGCCATCACAGAGCGCAGCTCGCCAGCCCTAGCTTGTTCCTGTGCCTGCTCGGTCCGATGTACGGTCATCTGGTGACTCGCCTCCACCAGTTGTTCCTGTGCATCAGCCAGCTGGGTCGTCAGTTACTCCACAAGCTCAGAGCATGTTGTGATGAAGGCCTCCTTATCTGCCTCCTGCCCTTCGAGGTGTCGGACTTCCTGCTCCGCCCTCAACAGCGCTTGAGCGCTCGCCGATCCTTCCCGGCACTTGGCAATGTCGGTGCGCCGATTGCCCTCGCGTATCTTCTCGGCCATGTAATCACTGACCGTCAGATGAAGACGCTGATCATCAGCCCCTCCGGTACACCGGAAGCGCAGCCAGGCCTAAGGTGATCCCATCCGCCTCAGCCAATCCTATTGGGGTTGTCTTAGAAAGCGCTGGATACACTTCCACCCCTTGCGTCGTGTCATCCGGCTCTCCTCGGCTGCCTCTGAGTCTGATTCATCTATCTCCTCAGGGTTAGCGGGCCGGTATATGGGGAATGCAGCCATCAGATCGGCAGCAGGATCCACCACCGGGACGCCTTTGTGAGGAATAGGATCCTCGACGTCCGGACAACCTTCTTCTCTAGCCCCAGCAGCAATGATGCCTCCACCAGCTTCCAACCTCATCTTAGGAACAGCGCCGCTGATGTCTGCCACCCCCTGTTCATCAATTGTCGGGGCCGACTCAGTGCAGGGAGAAAGTTCTGAATGAGGTGGTATGTCTGACGCCAGTCCACTCGCGGACGGCCCGGGCTCGGCAGCCTGACGTGCCTCAAATGTTGAGATCACTGTGCAAGGCATACGCTCGTCAGTTGGGACATTTTGACACCAAGCGCCAGTAGTGAAACGTCAGACTTACAGGAATCCAGAGCGTCGGTCCCCAGTGTTTCGGTCGGTGTAGGAGCTGCCGTAAGGGGAGACCCCTCTGTGCTTTTTAATTCAATGATGGGTGTCGGATCCCCATCATGTCTCACCAATTCCTCTCCTCCCTCCCCTGGTGGGGATGCCTATCCAACGCTCAACATCTCCTGAGTAAGATGAGGAAGTGGGTTAGAAGTTGGAAAGGAGAATGGATTAATAAGGGAAATGAATGAAGATAGAGACAGACCTCGAGTATCTCGGTTATGTCGAGATCAGAGCTGGCAATCTCGCCACTCTATCGGAGACTCCCTTGGTAGGTCACCCTTTGCGACCCTTCACCTGCAGGATCTTCTTCTTCGTCTTATCCCTCGCCTTCGTCCTCTCCGGTTTCCTCCTCCCCCTCCGACTCCTCGTCACTGTTTCCTTCTCCCAGCGGCATCGCTTCCGGATCATGCTCTTGGCCGAGCATCACTTTCACTAAGAAAGGTGGCTCCGTACGCTGCTCCCTTTGGTGTGCGTATGTGTCCATGGCCGTTAGATAAGAATTCCATCGATGGAAGTTTACTCGGTCGGTAATTCGAACAAGCCTGACCTCTGGCAGTTGGATCCTGTTTTGCATGATCTTCTGCCAGATGGCTTCGATGCTCAGCGATTACCGCAGGGTCATCCAGGCCGACCATAGTGCTGGGAGAATTGCATCTTGGGAAGGTTCGAGCAGGTATCTTATCTGCTTCCCGGGTATCTCCCTGGCCGCCTCATGTGACCCCCCAGCGGGTAACGAGGACGCGGCAGCACCATGTGATGTTCCCGCTGCCGAGGTCCCAGCCTGCACAGTCCTCACTACCTGACGCGCCCTTGGTTCCCCCCTTCCGGTGGCACCTTGCCTTCTTTCCCGTTGCCCGGTTTCCGTGCGATCAACTTCGAGTTTACAGACTCTCCTGCGTAAAAGCCCCTCAGGGTACACAATGGTCCAATGTTCAGCATATTCGGTTGCCAGGATGGCATCGACCCCGGTGGGAGGAAGAGTAACGACATCGACAGAGCCGATGGTAGTAAACATCAATCACATCTGGCGCAGGATGCATGCATTCTTCTCCTGCCAGACAGCCGTGAGTACCTTCTTCGGCATTAGTTGGAGGCACCCGAACTGCCTGGCAAATTGTGATGGCATGTAAGGCTCACAGATGACCTTCCCATCGATCCGAGCCACAACCACCTTGCCCAGAATGCTCTGGAAGTATTCCTACTGTTCCAGAGAGTCTCGCCCGTTGTCCACCATCTGGCCGACTGGGGTGGGGAATGGGATGATATTGATGTTGGCATGGTTTCCAATGTGGATTCTCACTCCCTCTTCATTGATCATCAATGGCACCACCCATGCGATGTTTAGCAAGGACGGTCACAGACCGTTTCCCAGAGGACGGACATCGTTTGGGAAAGTGTACCCACCGAGATGAGCTGCCACCCAGCCATGAAAGATCTAGAAGGGACCACATACTCTTGGAGGCGACCCCCCTCATGAGATGCATCCCAGGATGGCATACAGCTTGGCCAGTATGGGGACGCCCAAGTTGAACCGTTTGTTGGCGTCCATGGAGCCCGCCATCACCAGTGTTGCTGGACGGACACCCATCCTCACGTCCCACACCGGCAGGAGCCACCCGCTCAGGAAGGCGGCAAGGAACCCGGCATACCGGGCATTCGGGTCCCGGGACACAATGACGCGGTAGCCCCATGATTGGTATTTCCCCACCTCCAGGGTCCTCCAATATGACTTGTACCTTCTCCTATGAGCCACAGTTGGGCACCGTTTGCCCCGTCCTGGCATCTTGACGGTCGGATCCTTCTTGAGGAATAGGCTAAACCAGCCCTTGTAGGCAATGTCCTTCAGGAAGTCCTTAACCCCCAGCCTCTCTTTGGCCAGCTCCAACAGGTGCCATGTCAGCATAGGTGTCTGCAACCTGTCTCCCCAGGTATTCTTTGGAGAAACGAACTCGTCGTATTGGTAGCCCTCCAGTGGGATACATCTGATGCAATGAACACCCCAGAGACTGATGTCGACTTCCCCATGATGAAGGTGGAATGTGTTGGTTTCAGGAGACCACTGGGTGAATAGCTCCGGGCTGAGTTCAGGTTGGTGGTGGAAGTGGAACTGCGATGTCCATACTGCCTCAAATATGCCGATATACCGCAGATCGTCCCCGAACTGGTCACAGGTATGGTGAACCCAGAACGCCCAGGCCCATTCGCTGGTGAAGTTGCCCCCGGACCGCAGGTCCCAATCCTTCAGCCAGCCCTTCGTGTCATCTGTGACACTCTGACGGAACGTGCTCGCGTAGAGGGCCGGAGAATTCTCTGTGACAGGCTCGTACCTGGTAATGGTCCTCGTCCTCGGGTTCAGGACATATACGTCTAGATGTCTGGTTTCCCTGGCAGGATGGTCATTATTGGTGATGTTGTAGTGAGGAATCTTGTCCTCTCGAGTCACCCACGACCGCGGTGTGTCCACCTCGAAGCCCGGAAGGGGCACCTCCTCCAGGATGCCAAAATTCTAGAGCGGGAGGTTGTCCGACAGGGGATACATCTTCTAGGCCAGAGTCAGCAGATTGAACAAGGTCATATTGTTGGACACAAGCACCTTGGATCCATAAACCTCCTCGTTTGCTGCCATTTCTGTCCGGTGAGCAGCGGCTTCCCCCTCATCAGCTCGGTTTGCGGCCATCTCAAATTTTTCGGGAGTTGCGCGAAATTAGGATGCAGGGCGCGAAATCGGAGAGTTTTGCGCAAAAGCTGAAGGAGTTGCACAGAATCCTGGAGATTGGCGCGCAATCGTAACACGAGGCGCGGAAGATCTCGAGTAGGCGTGAAATCACGACCAAAATTCGGAAGGAATTCTGCGCTGCCAGAGTGTTTTTACACGTAGCTGCAGGAACGATTTTGCACTCGAGAGAAAATAAGTTATCGCGCCGAAAAAGCGGATTTACGGATTTGGGACCCAGCACCCCTTTTTATAGGCGAGGCCAGGGTTCTGTGCCGCACGGAAAGAGGATTCCGCATGAGTCTGTCATTTTGCGCGCCCTGTAGGAATTTTGCGCGCAATTTGACCAGGAGACTCAGCACTTTGGCATTTCAGTGTTTCCCTTGGAATCTGATCGTTGCGACCTCTCACCGATCCAATTCCAAGGGGGGCATTTCTAGATGCCGAAAAAGTCTGTAACTCCCGGAGGATGTTTTGGAATGAAGAAGCGAAGTCATATTCGGAATCAGAGGCTCGATCCAGACGCCCGGGATGTAGTGCGCGAAATAAAGGAGGATCCACGCGAAAAAATGTTCTGCGTGTGAAGTACAACTGGGATACATGAAATCGAGCCGGTGAGGCGCGCAATAATTGTGCGCCCTGGTTCATCGCAGTGAGATATTGCGCGCAGACGGTTCCGGGCACGGAATATTTCGCGCGCCGCCTGGATTCTGCATCGGCCGTTGCCTATAAATAGAAGGCTACCCCAAACGGTTTGGGGGTTGCGGAATTCGAATCGGCTCTCGTGCATGCAATTCAACTCCCCCCGCACGCAATATGACTTCTAGGTAATCCCTCCTTTCAAGAAACCTTTCCCCGGAGTTCGCCTTTGCGCGCAACTCCACCAGCTTAAGTGAATTTGCTCCCTCTTTAGGTTTTCTTCCTTGCGTGCAATTCGTGTCTCGTGTGCACAATACCCTGTCGTACGCGCAAAACCCTGCGCACAATTCCCTCTCTGCGCGCAATTTCCTTGCTCAAATTGTGCGTCTTCCCGGTGTCTTGCACGCAAATCTTCCTTTTTTCACGCAAAGGCCAGCACCCTTCACCATGATGCCCCTTGGATTCCCCTCTGCACCAGCAACTGATGTCTCCCCTGCCGGGCATGTGCTCCATGTGTTATTTTCCCATGCGGACTTCCAGGATCGTGTGAAGTAACCTCAAGGTCCCTTGGATTGTGTTTCCCATTGCGTTGCTTTGCCTTATGCTTCTCTTCATAGTCACGCTAACGGCTATTGCTTCTTCACATAGCCACCCCTACGTGGACCACTGGTGGTTCGTCCTGCGGCCCCCCTTCACTACGGCCTTGCTGATGCCTTCCCTCCCACAAGGGGTAGAGGGCATTGGGAATGTAAGCCCTTGGGGTGTGGAGCGAACCCACCTCATCCAAGATGCATGACGTTAAACTGCTAAGCACCTCATCCTTAACACATGATGTTAAAATGTGGTCTGACCCCGTGCTTCACCCACAGGGTCCCCCCAGCTTGGGAATTCTTTACGCCCACTCATCTCCATGAGAATGGACTCTTCCTCGCATGGAATGAGATACTCCTTGTTGGAGTGGAATTTTCCCATGGGGGAAGGGCCGCCTCAGAGCGTAACCCCTAGCCTTTCAACGGATGATTGCAACCGTGCATCTCTGTGCTTCCCCCTGCCAAGGCCAGTGGAGTCCTTTTCCCACTACGCTTTGTCGCACCACGGGCCTCCACCTTGGAGTAATCCATGGCACCAAGGGCCGCTAACCACGCGTAAGCCCCTGTTTCCTCTTTGGGTTGCTCAACGCATAAGCCCCATTCCACTTCTCACGGACGCAGCCTTTTGCGACGTGATCGTCTGGTCCCTACTGCCACTTGTTTCTCACACCGAGCATGAATCACGTGGGCTTAGAGTGTGCATCGACCATGGAACCACCATGGTCCACCTTAGAGCGTAAGCCCCATCCCAGTGAACTACGTGGACTTTGATCCATGCTAATGCATGGTACGTAGGAAGCCTCCACGACGTTCAATCCCACCACCCGTTCATCCGGACCTCTCCACGTCGGTTCCCTGACCACCGTGGGCCGCCTCAGAGCGTAAGCCCCAAATCCCTCGTCCCGCATGACGTTAAACTGTATGTCTTCCAGCATGACGTTAAACTGTATTTTTTCCCGCATGACGTTAAACTGTATCTCGTCCCGCATGACGTTAAACTGTATCTCGTCCCGCATGATGTTAAATTGTATTCCCCCTCTTGGGTTGTCTTAGAATTTAAGCCCCATGCCTCACTCCACCATCCATCCTGATCCCTACCCGGGCCGCCACATCCCGGTGAGATCATGCCACCCCATCCCACTCCATGACATCTGGGAAGCCGCCCATGTGCTGGCCCCAACATCGGTGTTCCCCCTAGGGGTCCTTCAACCCGATCTGTCTCCTTAAGACAATAAACTCGTGACATACCCCATGTTAAACATGGGAATCTGAGGAAAACCTCAAATGGTACATATTCCCCGCGTTTGATGTGGTATGCCTCGGGCTTCCGCGCCCTCGAGAAGCCCTGTGATGAGGGACCAAATACAGACATGCCAACGACACCCCAACGTGACCATTATCCTCACCGATGGTTGCTTCCCCGACAAGACCCCTTAGAGCATCTCGACAGAAGCAGTGTTATTAACTGGCGTCCATGTAGATATGGCACCAGGAATGAGATTCACGAGCACGTCCTAAATCTACGAGGGAGACCCGGACTAGGTGATGAGCTCCGAGAAGGAATCCACGGAAGGATGAACCGACATCTCATCATCCCAGTTTCAATCAAGGAGCGGATGTCCCTGAACAAGGAACAGATGCCGCCCGCCTTTGGAAAGCGGGAATGCGAGGTAACAAGCAGCGCGTCCTCCCAACAGATGGATGCGCGCGCCCCGGCGAAAGCATCGGAGCAGCAATGACAAATAGGGAGAATGAAAAGAGAGTTGGAATAATGTTATCGGTAATCTCACAGGGCCTGGAAATCCATTTTTAGCTAGGGATATTTTCTGAGAACACTATTCATGATGGTGAAGTAATTGACATATGGCTGCCAACTATATATCCAAGTCACTGACTAAAACTAGTTTCCTCTCATTTTTTCTCATGTATCTTCATGTTGGAATCTTGGAAGTTTTTTTAAGAAAAAAATGAATTGGTTTTAAAAAATTTAAAGTATTTGTGAAATAATTTTCTAATAAAGAGTGACTGACATGATTTCTAAAATGGTAGAACTGAATTTTCAGAATTATTTCGAAATAGAAAATGGTGTTTTATAAATCATTTTAAAGTAATAAATGTGTTATATTTGGTGTCAAAAAAGTTTTTCAAATAGAGTTATCTATACTATTGAAATGTTTTTCAATGGAATAAAATGCTTCGGAGGTCATATGTATTGTTTTGAAATGAAATTTGATTTGGTAACTAGAGATACTTGGAATTGATTTTGGAATTTTTGGTGTCATGTTTCAAAATGAGAAGAGTTGATTTCCCAATTCAATAGGGATTTAGGAAATGGAATTTTTCATTAAATTAGAAGTGTTTTAAAATGTGATAAAATGTTTTTGAAGAAATATTAATGAATTGAATGTGAGTTTTTATTTGAATGATTGTTCTTTTCATGAATTTTTTTGTAATATGTAAATTGGGATTTTGATTTAGTGGTTATAATTCTTATGAAAAGAGTAAGTATTGGTTGAATATTATTGTTTTGAAAAATTTAAAGAATTTTTGTTTTAACCTTTGGTCTTTATGTAAGGGACCACATGGATGAGGATATATGGGATTATGGATGGTTAATGATGCGACTAGATGAGTGTCGAGTGAATATAATGAGGGTTCCAATTGGGGATTGGAAACATGCATGTGTGAGGCCCAGGTGGTACCATTGGTGGATGCACTAATATCCAAACCATTTGTTTTCTAAGATATTATTTTAAAGAAAAACATGATATCTTGATGACTAGTTTGGTATAGTGTGTCTAATGTGATTTTGGAAATGTTGTTGTTGTGATATTTTTTGAGTCCAAGAACCCCTAATGTTTAAATGGTGTTTTGGGTTTGTGTTTTTCCAGTAAGATGGGTTGAAGGGTTGGTTTGTGGTCTTCATATGAGAACTGTCTTGGAATTCGTTTATGGTGGTTCCCCTTATGTGTTCAGTACTATTTTGTTGTATGACATGACTAATAGATGAGATTTTCTAGGTCTTTGGGTTCTCTCATTGAATAAGGCATGCCCTTATTAAGGTTTAGGACACAATAGAAGTGCAACCCAGTTTGTTTCTCCATTGGAAGATCATCTAATTGTTCAATATAAGAAATATTTTTTTCATGCTTTTTAGATTGTGTCTACACTATTTCCTCAATAGGATCTGTGGATCCTCTTGTAGCAAGAGAGTGTCACGAGTGGTTGAAATAGACCTTAGTTTCTACAGTTACATGAGTCGTCAAAGGTGATAGTAGCATGGGGTTGTTAGTGTGGATGGTGTCTAAGATGGCCTCTGGGTCCTTTATAGACTCTTCAAATCAGGGGTTCATGTTTAATCACCAACGTGGAAGATTTGGTCATGATAGGTTGTTATGGCCACTTTTTGTAATCGGGTGCTATTTGGGACCTGGAATAAGGTCCCTATCATTGTGTTTTTTTATTATTCACAATGGTTATTGTAGCAGTCTGGAATTACTTCCAGTGGACTATAATTGATACCTATCAGGGCACTCCATGGGCGGCTACACCCCCTAGGCGGGGCACACCACAATCCCCAGTGGCAGTCATTTCCTCATGAAGCCCTTGGGCAGAGAGCCATGCTTCGTCCAACGCTCACATATGAGAGTTCCCAAGGATCGGATACATTCTTACCTCCTTTGCCTCTGATACCAACTGTGGAGACCCGAAGCTTGACGTACATTGACATTACATTACATTTGCGGAATACTTAGTACACAACAAAAACACACACACAAGGATCATAATAGTTTAGTGTCTTTGGAAACTCGGAGTATAATCTTCTAATACGGGTAAAAGATCTTCAACATCTCCCATAAAGATCTTCCCTTTTTTATACCTAAAACCTTTCTTTATATCCTGGGGAAAAGTAAACATAAAAGGGTGAGCTCAAATGCTCAGTAAGGGTAAAAAAAATGAAATATCAATCACATCATATTCATAAGAACATAACATTTTGGAAATCACAACCTTCAAAAGAGAGCATAATTTCATAACATGGGATAAATCATAGTAGTGAAATGAAATCCCAATAATCATAACTTAAAACATGAAACATTGTGGCATACACACATAATCATAGAGAACCATTTCTTGTTATTCAAGACTCATTGCCAAGACTATCTTAGTGGACAAAGTCCCTTTCTGAACCGAGTCACCCTCGTTTCAGTCCTGTTTCACTGAACCGGTATAACCTACCATTCCAGCCATGTCTATATCATGAGATATAAAATCTTTAGCCAATGCATTGGAGGGAGATATAGGTCCCACCCATCTCATAATGATACCATTCTTATGTGTGCCACAAAATCATAAATCATATATCATTGCATAACCCATGTAATAAAAATGGGATTCTTAAACAACATGACATCATAAAGAAATTCATATAAGATAAAGGAATTCATAAAAATAATTCCATCACAACATAATGAAATAAATGTAATAATAGGGATAGAAACAGAACCCTATATTATCTTAGATGGAAAATAATTTTGATAAAACACTTGAACTCCATTCTTGAAAAAAATATCCTTTCTACTTCAAAAACATTTTCCTTTCTTAACATGTCATACAATTTTAAACTAAAAGAAGTTGATTAAAAATAAATGTGAAAACTTGTAAAGGAATATTCTTGAAAATAATGTTTTAAAAATCCATTCATGTCGTATAAGTTAAAAAAACATTATTTCCGTACTTTTGTCGGAAAAGTCAAAAAGTACCTCGTACGAAAAACGACAAAAGATTCCTTTCATATCCTTTACTAAAAACTCACCGAAGGGTAAAATTTGATTTAAACAATTTTAGGTGGATGGAAATAAAATTACATATTTAGGAAACATGGATGTGGATGATAAAATTCACCCCAGTAAATTCCAAAGTATAAACAATCTCGGATAAAAATGAGATTGTGATATTGCCCTTACCTTAGGTCTGATTTGCTTCGTAAGTGTCCGAACCTCCTGTATAATGATTTAAATAATGTCATTTACTTATTAAAGAATCATATTAATTGTTATGATATCATATATCGTTCACTTATGACTTTATATTACTCGTTCTTTTGTAAATTCCATGTTAAAGAGCGTTTTGGGTAAAAAAAATCCATTTATCGTAGGTGTTTGGACTTGTTGTTATTGACATTATTATTACTTATATCATGATTTAATTACTTCCAGAATATAAAATATGATTTATATATCATATATATTCAGTATATATATATATAATAGATATATAAATGAAATGAAACACACCGTTCATGGAGACGGTAGTCCGTACGTACGCATGAACGCTGTTTTCCTTTCCTTATTGTCTTGAATGGAAGTAAGTAGATGAAATATATATATACAAAAATCCGGTAGATTTACCATGTCATGTATTTCATGATTACTTATTATATATAATTTATAATCATTCATGAATGGTTAAAGTGGAGAATGAATATCATCGCGTCGTGGAGACGGTAGTCCGTACGTACGCACGCGCGATGATATCGTTCTCATGATCGTGGGACTGTATTGGAGTGTATGTATATTATTTCATAATCAATATCACTTTATAATAGTCATATATAGTCATTATTTACACCATTATACCCATCCAAGTAAGGTAGTGGTGGAAAATAGATTACACCACGGCGTGGAGACGGTATTCCGTACGTACGCACGCGCGGTGATTTATTTTTCCGTAGGATGGATAGATGGTGAAATAGGGTTGTTTCATACATATAATAACATATAATTATATGAGTGATACTTATGTTATTACTTCATAATTAAACAACTAAATAAGAATAAGTGGAAAAAGAAATAAAGATGAAAGAATCGGTAACGGACATTACCTCTTCTTTGAAGTGCTTCTTTGAGACCCTCTATTAGGGCTCTAAAATTGGTTTTTGAGGAAGCCCCGAACCACTAGGATGTTTCTAGGGAAGTGTAGAAGAGAATTTGGCAGAGTTTGGCCGATCTTGAAGGCTCAAAGTTGTGTGAGGAAGAGAGGGAGAAGGTGTCCTTTTATAAGGGAGGAGAGGGGCACCTTTGGAATAACTAAAAATATTATTTTATTATAAAGTCAAGTTCGGTTTTAAATAGCTCCAAATTGATTAATTTCGAGGCTATGGTGGGTATGGGTCGAAATACTCTCATCCAATATAATTTATACAAGTTTAGGTTCCTATTTTAACCTTATCATTTAGATTTAACATTAAGTTAAATAATTTTACTTGTACCGTGTCTTCTTGTGTTCTTATACTATAAGGTTAATAAACTTACTATAAGAAGCCAAACGAACCCCAAATTGTTTATTATTAATATATATAACCTTATCTAAGTCATTTGGCCGAACCTTAGATTTTTTGGAATAAAATAACAATTAATAATATAATATTTGTTTTAAAAACTATTTTATGTCAATTTTGACACTATTTAGTAATTGATTTTTGTGAAACTCATAACAGAATGATAAGTTCGAAAAACGTTACTTAAATCAACAATAACATGTCATATTAACCTATAAAATTAGTGTAAGTCATAAAAAGTCTAAAATTATATTTATTTGAGTATTTATAACATCAATTATGTGAATATTTCATTAATACGATAATTACTTCATCATCGTTGTGTCATAAATAAATTTCATTATTTAATGTCTAAAAATTACAAATAAAATACCATTATGTAGTAAATATTTTTATCTTTCTAATGAATATTTACAATCGAATTTATCTTATGTATAACCCTATATTAAAAATGTTTTAGTAAATAAACTTTGATTTTAACTCTTTTAACTCTTCTTTGAATTAAATAATAATAAATGTCCTAATCTAATCCATGTGGGCCTAAATGGTCATATTTCATTTCTAAGCTTGTTTTTTGTCGAATTAAACTTATCCAATAGAATTTGGACATGTTTTAGGGTAATAATAATATCATTTTTACCCTTAATTCCCCTATTTACTTTTAACCGTGGTAATTAAAAGTAAAAAGTTACTATTCACCAAAAATTATTTTCATCTCATTGAACCACATTTTACTTACTGAAATCAACCGTGTCTCTAAGATTTTTGAAATTCTACTCATAGAAGCGGTAAAGTTAAGTTTTATGAAAAATTCAGTTTTTTTAACTACCACTTAGTGGTTTCACTATTCATCAAAAATTGAAAGTTTTCAGAAAAATACCAAAAATTAGGCATAAGATATATTTGATATTATGAACTAAAAAATGATTTCTATTTTACCAAATTCAAAACATATCAGTTGCATTAATTAATTTAAAAATTAATTCCCATCGTCAAAACAAAAGGCGTGTTTTTAAGAAATAATAACTATCAAAAGATTGACACTTGTTTATAACTGGTTTAAATGTGAAATTACATCCAATGAACAACATTGTATTGAATTGTAAAAATATATTCAAAATATACTTTAAAACCACTCTAATTAATAATTTATCACTATTAATTATTTCGATAGAAAAAGTTGTTTTTAATTAAAATTTAGTAATTTTCACTATTCATCAAAATATGAAAGTTATCCGAAAATCACCAAAATTTCACCCTAAGCTAATTTCGATATTCCGAATCCAAAAATAAAGTCCATTTTGAAAATTAAAAATTACAAAATTTCAAAAGGTGGTTATTACTATTCATAACGTCTAGTTTTAATAATATTTTAATAGCATATCGTTGTTTAGCGAAACTTGGTGTTGCGTACAACACATGCTATCGTGGAAGGTCGCGATTGCATGTAATTCAAGTCAGGTCAGTGATGTGTGTTGTGAAAGCTCCTTTTGGTGCAGCGTATAACACAAGAAATTAATGAAATTAAAAAGAATATTTTTCATAAAATCTCAGGGTGTTACATTCTACCCCCCTTAAAATGAATTTCGCCCTCGAAATTCGTCGGGGTTATAAATGGTTTACTACTTGAAAGTTTCTTTAATAAAAACCCACATCGTAAAAAGGAATACCAAAACCAATCTTTAAAAACAAAAGTATGAAACGTAACGGTTACCCAAATAAACTAATCACTGGGTTTCCACATAGGTGAAAATATTGATATGGAAGAAAAATATAACCATCATGTTCTGATGGAGAGTGTTAGAGAACATGGATATGGAAAAGCCAAAAATCACAAATCCATAAATTTGTGATGATCTAAGGTACCATCTGATTAATCAGATATAAGAGCACTAGGACAACATTTTTGGTTTTCAAGATTGTTTCCCGAAAGTTGAAGAATTTGAACTAGAATAAATACTTACTTTATTTTGGTACAATCTTACTATTGTTTGTGCCTTGAACAATTTCCACTTCATCTCTTAATTAAATTAAGTTGAATTTGATATTCGTGAAGTGTTAGTATGACAGGTCATTCCATCTGTCTCAAAAAGGTTAGCAAAAGTTATTAAATATACATAAGTCATTCTTTAGTGAGATTAATCATATATGGTTCCTAAAATGGACTTATACTTCATATATCATACCGCTTAATAAAATAAAACTAGTTTATACTAAACAGGGACTTCCTGTAGGCCAGTGGTAGGCGATAAAGGCCAGTCTCACTTCGGTTGTGGGTTCGATTCCCACGGCCTTGTCTGACGCGATGGGCTATCGCCCGTCCTGCAGTTTTTCCTTTTTCTAAAACAATAACATCCCATCAATAATATCGAAAAACTTCTATCCTTAAACAATACTATCTTATGTCCAACATAATCCATTCCAATCTTTAGGCTTATCCGTAATACTGCAGTCCACTCTCATAATATAGTGAAAACAATTACCAGAGATTTAATACCATCTTTGATCCCCATATATCATAAGATTTGTCTTGTTGGTCACATTCCAATCATGTGAATACATTAATCATGTATTCTCTTGAAAAATGAATACCAATTAAACCTTAGTGAAAACATGAATGCTGTCAAAAGTTAATTATTTCCACATACCAAAATCCAAAAATTCTATATACTCAAACCATGATATCACTTAGTCCTTATATCAATCATGAGCTCATGAATACTGTCAAACATTTCATTTTATCTTTATCACTTCATTATGCGCATATCATCCACTTTCCAAAAAATATCCGAATAACCTTTCATTGTTACTCATACCATTCATCATAAACTTTCAAAACTTAAGGAAAGACAACAGTGTAACAATCCTTAGATGTCTTTTTATTCTATAGTACAACATTACACTTGATAAACATGTAATCATTCCACTACCTTCTTAAACCATTGACCGAGCTTCAACAATTCTTTCATCTCACATATCATTTGTAGTCTCTTCATCATCAACAACAAAAATACTACCAATACGACCATACTGATTCTCTTCATGAGAAATTCCCTTAGGGCATTGGTTTGCATAATGCCCGTACATTCCACATTTAAAACATTTAACCATTGTTGATGTCGTAGCAATACCATTAACCTCATCCATGGTGTTAACTGAAACTTTTCCATTGCACTTACTGGCTTTGTGTCCTTCTTTTCCACACCCAGAGCATCTTCCAGTTCCTTTGAAACATTCTCCTTGATGCCTCTTCCCACATGATTTACATAGGGGAAATTGAACTTTCTTTCATCTATGATCATCATGAAACTCCATCTTTCTCTTATTAGCCGAGTCAGGAAACTTACCAAATTTTACTTTATTGATCATATTATGAGATTGCTGATTCGGCATAATAATGATGTTTGGACTTCCAAATCCCATTTCATTTGATTGCTTATGAAGAATATCATTCCATTGTCCATCATATCCTCCATTATCGTGAATCATCTTGTTTCCAGCCATTTTCTAAAACCCAAAAAGAATAGTGTGAGATGAAAAAATCATAATAAAGGGAGAGTAACTTCAATATCTAACATCTTAGGTTAAATTCTAAGATCATTACCGTAGTTCTAGGACTATATTGTATATGTATACCTATCCTTAGGGAAATCCCTAGACATACCATAGAAATATCTCTAGGGATCTCACTAACGTTTTCACGTCCTAGTTTCCAAAGGTTGACTAAACCTTTCCTATGATACCAACTGTAGCACTCTGTAATTACTTTCAGTGGACTATAATTGATACCTATCAGGGCACTCCATGGGAGGCTACACCCCCTGGGTGGGACACACCACCATCCCCAGTGGCAGCCATTTCCTCATGAAGCCCATGGGCGGAGAGCCATGCTTCGTCCAACGGTCACATGTGAGAGTTCCCAAGGATCTGATACATTCCTACCTCCTTTGCCTCTGATACCAACTGTAGAGACCCAAATCTTGACGTACATTGACATTACATTACATTTGCGGAATACTTAGTACATAACAAAAACACACACACAAGGATCGTAATAGTTTAGTGTCTTTGGAAACTCGGAGTATAATCTTCTAATCCTGGTAAAAGATCCTCAACATCTCCCATAAATATATTCCCTTTCTTTTATACCTAAAACCTTTCTTTATATCCTGGAGAAAAGTAAACATAAAATGGTGAGCTCAAATGCTTAGTAAGGGTAAAAAAAGAAATATCAATCACATCATATTCATAAGAACATAACATTTTGGAAATCTTAACCTGCAAAAGAGAGCATAATTTCATAACATGGGATAAATCATAGTGCTGAAATGAAATCCCAATAATCATAACATAATACATGAAACATTTTTTCATACACACATAATCATAGAGAATCATTTCTTGTTAGTCAAGACTCATTGCCAAGACTATCATAGTGGACAAAGTCCCTTTCTGAACTGAGTCACCCTCATTTCAGTCCTGTTTCACTGAACCGGTATAACCTACCATTCCAGCCATGTCTATCTCATGAGATATAAAATCTTTACCCAATGCATTGGAGGGATATATAGGTCCCACCCATCTCATAATGATACCATTCTTATGTGTACCACAAAATCATAAATCATATATCATTGCATAACCCATGTAATAAAAATGGGATTCTTAAACAACATGACATCCTAAAGCAATTCATAGAAGATAAAGGAATTCATAAAAATAATTCCATCACAACATAATCAAATCAATGTAATAATAGGGATATAAATAGAACCCTATATTATCTTAGATGGAAAATAATTTTGATAAAACACGTGAACTCCATTCTTGAGAAAAATATCCTTTCTACTTCAAAAACATTTTCCTTTCTTAACATGTCATACAATTTTAAACTAAAAGAAGTTGATTAAAAATAAATTTGAAAACTTTTAAAGGAATATTCTTGGAAATAATTTTTTAAAAATCCATTCATTCCGTATAAGTTAAAAAAACATTCTTTCCGTACTTTTGTCGGAAAAGTCAAAAAGTACCTCGTACGAAAAACGACAAAAGATTCCTTTCATATCCTTTACTAAAAACTCACCGAAGGGTCAAATTGGATTTAAAAAATTGTAGGTGGATGGAAATAATATTACATATTTAGGAAACATGGATGTGGATGATAAAATTCACCCCAGTAAATTCCAAACTATAAACAATCTCGGATAAAAATGAGATTGTGATATTGCCCTTACCTTAGGTCTGATTTGCTTCGTAAGTGTCCAAACCTCCTGTATAATGACTTAAATAATGTCATTTACTTATTACAGAATCATATTAATTGTTATGATATCATATATGGTTCACTTATGACTTTATATTACTCGTTCTTTTGTAAATTCCATGTTAAAGAGCGTTTTGGGTAAAAAAAAAATCATTTATCGTAGGTGTTTGGACTTGTTGTTATTGACATTATTATTACTTATATCATGATTTACTTACTTACAGAATATAAAATATGATTTATATATCATATATATTCAGTATATATATATATATAATAGATAGATAAATGAAATGAAATACACCGTTCATGGAGACGGTAGTCCGTACGTATGCATGAACGCTGTTTTCCTTTCCTTATTGTCTTGAATGGAAGTAAGTAGATGACATATATATATACATAAATCCAGTAGATTTACCATGTCATATATTTCATTATTACTTATTATATATACTTTATAGTCATTCATGAATGGTTAAAGTGGAGAATGAATCCCATCGCGTCGTGGAGACGGTAGTCCGTAGGTACGCACGCGCGATGATATCGTTCTCATGATCATGGGACTATATTGGAGTGTATGTATACTATTTCAGAATCAATATCACTTTATAATAGTCATATATAGTCATTATTTACACCATTATACCCATCCAAGTAAGGTAGTGGTGGAAAATAGATTACACCACGGTGTGGAGACGATATTCCGTACGTACGCACGCGCGGTGATTTCTTTTTCCGTAGGATGGATAGATGGTGAAATAGGGGTTTTTCATACTTATAATAACATATAAGTATATGAGTGATATTGATGTTATTACTTCATAATGAAACAACTAAATAAGAAGAAGTGGAAGAAGAAATAAAGATGAAAGAATCGGTAACGGACATTACCTCTTCTTTGAAGTGCTTCTTTGAGACCTTCTTTTAGGGCACTAGAATTGGTCTTTGAGGAAGCCCAGAACCTCTAGGATGTTGCTAGGGAAGTGGAGAAGAGAATTTGGCAGAGGTTGTCCGAGCTTGAAGGCTCAATGTTGTGTGAGGAAGAGAGGGAGGAGGTGTCCTTTTATAAGGGAGGAGAGGGGCACCTTTGGAATAACTAAAAATATTATTTTATTATAAAGTCATGTTCGGTTTTAAATAGCTCCAAATTGATTTATTTCGATGCTAAGGTGGGTATGGGTCGAAATCCTCTCATCCAGTAGAATTTAGGCAAGTTTAGGTTCCTATTTTAACCTTATCATTTAGATTTAACATTAAGTTAAATAATTTTACTTTTACCGTGTCTTCTTGTGTTCTTATACTATAAGGTTAATAAACTTACTATAAGAAGCCAAACGAACCCCAAATTGTTTATTATTAATATATATAACCTTATAAATGTCATTTGGCCGATCCTTAGATTTTTAGGAATAAAATAACAATTAATAATATAATATTTGTTTTAAAAACTATTTTATGTCAATTTTGACACTATTTAGTAATTGATTTTTGTGAAAATCATAACAGAATGATAAGTTCGAAAAAAGTTAATTAAATCAACAATAACATGTCATATTAACCTATAAAATTAGTGTAAGTCATAAAAAGTCTCAAATTATATTTATTTGAGTATTTATAACATCAATTATGTCAATATTTCATTAATAAGATAATTATTGCATCATCGTTGTGTCATAAATAAATTAAATTATTTAATGTCTAAAAATTACAAATAAAATACCATTATGTATTAAATCTTTTTATCTTTCTAATTAATATTTACAATCGAATTTATCGTATGCATAACCCTATATTAAAAAAATTTTAGTAAATAAACTTTGATTTTAACTCTTTTAACTCTTCTTTGAATTAAATAATAATAAATGTCCTAATCTAATCCAAGTGGGCCTAAATGGTCAACTTTTATTCCTAAGCTTGTTTTTGGTCTAATTACACTTATCCAATAGAATTTGGACATGTGTTAGGGTAATAATAATATCATTTTTACCCTTAATTACCCTATTTACTTTTAACCGTGGTAAATAAAAGTAAAAAGTTACTATTCACCAAAAATTATTTTCATCTCATTAAACCACATTTTACTTACTGACATCAACCGTGTCTCTCGGATTTGTGAAATTCCACTCATAGAATCGGTAAAATTAAGTTTTATGAAAAATTTAGTTTTTTTAACTACCACTTAGTGGTTTCACTATTCATCAAAAATTGAAAGTTTTCAGAAAAATACCAAAAAATAGGCCTAAGCTATATTTGATATTATGAACTCAAAAATGATTTCTATTTTACCAAATTAAAAACATATAAGTTTCATTAATTAATTTAAAAATTAATTCCCGTCGTCAAAACAAAAGGCGTTTTTTAAGAGATAATAACTATCAAAAGATTGACACTTGTTTATAACTGGTTTAAATGTGAAATTACATCCAATGACAAAAATTGTATTGAATTGTAAAAATATATTATAAATACAATTTAAAACCACTCAAATTAATAATTTATCACTATTAATTATTTCGATTGAAAAAGTTGTTTTTAATTAAAATTTAGTAATTTTCACTATTCATCAAAATATGAAAGTTATCCGAAAATCACCAAAATTTCACCCTAAGCTAATTTCGATATTCCGAATCCAAAAATGAAGTCCATTTTGAAAAATAGAAATTACAAAATTTTAAAAAGTGGTTATTACTATTCATAACGTCTAGTTTTAATAATATTTTAATAGCATATCGTTGTTTAGCGAAACTTGGTGTTGTGTACAACACACGCTATCATGGAAGGTCGCGATTGCGTGTAATTCAAGCCAGGTCAGTGATGTGTGCTGTGAAAGATCCTTTTGGTGTAGCGTATAACACAAGACATTAATGAAATTAAAAAGAATATTTTTCATAAAATCTCAGGGTGTTACAGTTATGTTCGACGATGCCTTGTAATTTCATGTGCTCGTTTGAGTGTAAGGGTGATGGTTTTGTAATCTTATGAGAGTCTTTGTTTTTTAGGATCCATGAATCCCTTCAAGGAATTCTAAAATCCTTTGATTCAAGGAAGGTGTTTCCATATATCATATCCTATTTTTGTTTCTTATTCGAAGAAAAAAGGGGTGATGTGTGTTCATCATGTATGCATTTGTTTCAGTGAAATGTATGGTTAGGGTAAATGGAAGTTGGAATGTGTTATGTCTTGCTGAACCAATCTGGGATCTAGGTATAGTTTTCATTGCACCGAAAAGAGAAGTTTTGTTCAAAGGGTTTTTTCCAAAACCTAACAGCAGGTCTGAAGATGCTTCAATCATTTTATTTCCTACCACAGGTCTCAGAGTGAAGCTGACGCATAGTCAGGGGAAATCCCAGGGTTGTTTAAACCATTGGTCAATGTTCTATCCTCAATATGAAAGAATAAAATAGTTTTAACATATGATATCATCGTCTTGTTCCAGTTGATCCTCTTTGGTGGTAGAGGTGGGGGACCTCGTGTTGGGCGGAGAAGAAAGGAAGTGATGGCAAGAGGGGGGGTGAATTGCCTTTTAAAAATTAATTAACAATTTAAAATCAAAGTTAAAAGTGCAGCGTAAATAAATGAGGCAAGACACAAAATTGATAACGGAGTTCGGCCTAAAACTCGGCCTACGTCTCCGCTCCCAACTCAACCGTTGAGAGATTTACTACCGCTTTCTTTTCAATGGTTGTAGCAAGAAACCCACTAGCCTCCCACTAGCCTTTTTACAGGTGAAGGCTAGCTCACCTATTACATCTTGCTTTTTAATGGTTTGAGCAAGAAACCCACTAGCCTTTTTACGGGTGAAGGCTAGCTCACCTATGTCTCAAGCCTTTTAAAAGGAAAGGCTTGACTAACCTCTTCACACCTTAAAGGTGGTGTGAAAACCCAAATGAAGAGAGGAATGAAAGAGATGGGGGTTTCTAGGCACAAACCCAATTTGATGCTCAAAAAGAATAAAACAAGAAAAACCGTAATTGGGGAGAAGCCTTGGGCGCCAATGGATGATTGGAGTTGAAGACGTGCACTCCCAAGCTTCTATGGTGGTGCTCCTTGGATGTGGAATTGGATTGGAGCAGTTGGGGTTCCTTGGAAGAAGTCCGCCGGAGGTTCGCCAAATGATGTTAAATATGTCCCGTGGGCTTCCGTACATGTGTCTATCGTTCCGGGGCTTCAAGGTCCTTTATTTATAGAGGGGGAACCCTAATATGGCTGTTGGAGGCCTTTGGAGCCGTTGGAGAGGCTTTCGGAGCCGTTGGAGGCCAAGTGGACAGGCTGGTCAAAAGCCCAATGGCTAGTTTGACTGGCTCCACCGGCTGACCGGTGCAAGGCCACTGGTTGGCCGGTGCTTGCAAAATGGAAGAGGGCTCGGGCTCAGGCTCCACCGGCTGGCCGGTGAGGAGGCCACCGGTTGGCCGGTGCTGAGGCAGTAGCAAACACTGTGCTGGGTGGGTGCCACCGGCGGGCCGGTGCTGAGGCCACCGGTTGGCCGGTGCTGAGGCAGTGGCTCAGCCTTCTGTCTGGGTGCCACCGGCTGGCCGGTGGTCGGACACCGGTTGGCCGGTGGTCTGGAAAGAAGGATGCCTTCTGTCCAGGCTCCATCGGCTGGCCGGTGGTGAAGCCACCGGTTGGCCGGTGGACTGAAATTCAGTCCACTTTTGGCTTCTTCTTGGCCTAATTCCTTGGCAACCTTTTGCCTATCAACACAAATACTTAAAACAAGATTAGATAAAATAATTGAGTGATTGTGATCATGAAAATAAAACCACGAGGGGTACGAGAGGTACAACAGTCTCCCCCTATTTTGATGATCACAATCACCAAAACAAACAATGTAAAAAGAAATGAAAGACATGCTTTAAAAGATTTTTCCCCCAATCAATCAAGAATTTATCCCCCTTTGTGATTATCAAAATTAAACGGGGCATAAAACTTGATTGAGGGAAAACGTTGAAAAATGAGATAGAGAATTTAAACCAATTGAAATTTTTGAAATTTGAATTGAAAGTTTTGAATGAAAATTTTGAAATGAAAGTTTTGAATGAAAAATTGAATAACAGTTTGAATTGAAAGTTTTTGAATGAAAAATTGAATAACAGTTTGAATTGAAAGTTTTGAGTGAAAAATTGAATAACAATTTAGAATTAAAAAATTTGATACCAAGTGTTGAAATTGAAAGTTTGAATAGAAAATTTTGAAATTGAAATCAAAAGGGCTTAAACGATCCTAACTCCCCCTAAATAAAAACAAAAAATCACCGGGGAGAGGTTTTTTTTTAAACCGAGACAAATTTTGGTTCGGTGAGACTCGCTAAGATGGATTTTTCAATCCATACTTGTCTAGTGGCGGGTCTTCTCCTATAAAATTCATCATTAAAGGAAATAGTTTTGGGCCTACCATACCGGGCATTTTTACAATTGCACTCATAAATTAAGTGCCCGAGTTTTTTACAATAATTGCAAAATTTAAATTGGGAGCTCCCCCTTACAAAAATAGTTGGAGCATGGGAAGAGGAAGCTTGCTTGGAATAGCCAAGCCCTTAGGTGGTTCTAGATACATGTTGAGAACCTAGTAGTTTGGTCAGATTTTGTTCCCCTTGGGTGAACGTGGCTAGAGATTCCCTTAAATCTTTGATAGTTGATTCCATAGATTCAACATCGGGAAGATTTTGAATTTTGAGGGAAAACTCTTCCTTTTCTTTGAGAAGTTGTTCCTTTTCAGAAGAAAGTTTTTTGAAATTCTTTTTTAAAGAAACAAATTTGGAAGAAAGTTCGTGAAAACCTTCCTCCAATTGATCTCTAGCGTGTTGGAGATCCTCATAGGATAAATGATTGAAAGAATTTGAATTTGAAGAACAAGAGGAAGAGGAGTCGGAAGATGTTACCTCATGAAATGCCATTAGACATTTGTTACCGTTGTCGTTTGAGGAGGAGTAGGAGGAGGATGTGGAGCTATCACTCCATGTGGCCTTGAATGCCTTCTTCTTTTCCTTTTGCTTGGCATTTTTCTTGTTGAGTGGGCAATCGGGCTTGTAATGGACTTTCTTGCCGCACCCGTAACATGTTACCTCGGGCTCAGATTTTTCGTCCTGTTTTTCCTTTCGAGCCTTGCGAGATTTCTTCTTTTTGTGATTCTTCATGAACTTGTGCATTTTGCGGGCAAGGTTCTCCATTTCGGAATCGCCGCTTGAAGTGGAAGATGATGAGGAGGAGGAGCTTTCTTCTTGTTGAACTTTGAAGGCGATGTTCTTTGGAACTTTGATCGGTTTTCCTTCCTTTTTAGCTTGCCTCCTCATGGTGATCTCATAAGTCATGAGGGATCCGATGAGCTCTTCGACCGGCATGTTCTTGATGTCTTTTTCTTCTTGGATTGCCGTTACCTTTGGAGCCCATGAGCTTGGTAGGATCCATAGGATCTTCTTGACCATTGTTTCTGCAGACACATCATCACCAAGAGATTTTCTACCATTGCAAACATCAGTAAAACGTGTAAACATTTCAGTAATATTTTCAGATGGATGCATGGTGAAAGACTCAAAATCTTGAAGGTACATGTCCAATCGAGTATCCTTAACATTGTTGGTCCCCTCATGGGTAACCTCCAATAGTTTCAAGATTTCATGAGATGAGGTGCATGTGGACACTCGATTGAATTCATTACGATCAAGGCCGCAATGAAGAGCGTTCATGGCTTTGCCATCAAGCTCAAAATTTTTAATATCGGCTTGGGTCCATTTGGATTCATCGGGAGAGGAGAGAGAATAACCATGCATGACAATTTTATAAATAGGATAACCTATACTTCTAAGAAAAGTGGTCATGCGGGTTTTCCAATAGGTATAGTCGGTTCCATCAAAAAATGGAGCACGACCCAAAGAATAGCCTTCGGGGGTGAAAGAAGTTGAAGCCATCACAAAGGATCTTGAATTTGAAACCGGTGAAGGTATTACTCAAATTTTTCCTCTGATACCAATTGTTGGGCAGAGAAGAAAGGAAGTGATGGCAAGAGGGGGGGTGAATTGCCTTTTAAAAATTAATTAACAATTTAAAATCAAAGTTAAAAGTGCAGGGAAAATAAATGAGGTAAGACACAAAATTGATAACGGAGTTCGGCCTAAAACCCGGCCTACGTCTCCGCTCCCAACTCAACCGTTGAGAGATTTACTACCGCTTGCTTTTCAATGGTTGTAGCAAGAAACCCACTAGCCTTTTTACAGGTGAAGGCTAGATCACCTATTACAGCTTTCTTTTTAATGGTTTGAGCAAGAAACCCACTAGCCTTTTTACGGGTGAAGGCTAGCTCACCTATGTCTCAAGCCTTTTAAAAGGAAAGGCTTGACTAACCTCTTCACACCTTAAAGGTGGTGTGAAAACCCAAATGAAGAGAGGAATGAAAGAGATGGGGGTTTGTAGGCACAAACCCAATTTGATGCTCAAAAAGAATAAAACAAGAAAAACCGTAATTGGGGAGAAGCCTTGGGCGCCAAAGGATGATTGGAGTTGAATACGTGCACTCCCAAGCTTCTATGGTGGTGCTCCTTGGATGTGGAATTGGATTGGAGCAGTTGGGGTTCCTTGGAGGAAGTCCGCCGGAGGTTCGCCAAATGATGTTAAATATGTCCCGTGGGCTTCCGTACATGTGTCTATCGTTCCGGGGCTTCAAGGTCCTTTATTTATAGAGGGGGAACCCTCATATGGATGTTGGAGGCCTTTGGAGCCGTTGGAGAGGCTTTCGGAGCCGTTGGAGGCCAAGTGGACAGGCTGGTCAAAAGCCCAACGGCTAGTTTGACTGGCTCCACCGGCTGACCGGTGCAAGGCCACCGGTTGGCCGGTGCTTGCAAAATGGAATAGGGCTCGGGCTCAGGCTCCACCGGCTGGCCGGTGAGGAGGCCACCGGTTGGCCGGTGCTGAGGCAGTAGCAAACACTGTGCTGGCTGGGTGCCACCGGCTGGCCGGTGCTGAGGCCACCGGTTGGCCGGTGCTGAGGCCACCGGTTGGCCGGTGCTGAGGCAGTGACTCAGCCTTCTGTCTGGGTGCCACCGGCTGGCCGGTGGTGGGACACCGGTTGGCCGATGGACTGAAATGCAGTCCACTTTTGGCTTCTTCTTGGCCTAATTCCTTGGCAACCTTTTTCCTATCAACACAAACACTTAAAACAAGATTAGATAAAATAATTGAGTGATTGTGATCATGAAAATAAAACCACGAGGGGTACGAGAGGTACAACACCTCGCTTCCATGTTATGACATGAGTTCATGTAATTCCTTTGGATTTCATATTAATTTTTTGAGAAAAGGATGAAATTTGGGCTAGGCAGATTGAAGAGAATGGATTGCGCACTATTAATAGTAATCATGTGCCAACCTAGTAAACTTTGTGGTAAGAGATAGTAGCTACTAAAAATTATCTATATGGCCATGAGGCTCAGCCCATGTAATCATGTGTAGATACCATTTAGACAGATTTCTCCGCATGGTTAGTGCATGGTTTCCAAAACTGTGAGGACTATCTGTGTCGTCGTGGAAACTCTTTAAATTTTGGGATCTTTTCATGTCGGCCCATGCTGGTTGGGTAAAATGGTTGGTTATTATATTTGGGAGACACACTATTAGTATCATGTTAATTCTTTTGGAAAATGTATAATTGAAGAATGAACCATATATCAGGGAGTCCGTTCGGGCCTACCCTTGTTAGTCTCCTGATTCTGTCTCGGGTAAATTTAAGTTGTCTCTTATGGAGGGGAGCCTATTTGTGTCTCCCCATATGATTGAATCATTTATGGACTTCGTGTTTCCCTATATATAGTTTTCCTCATTTAGAGCTATTTAACCCCCAACATCCTCATTGGTTAAATTTTGGGATTGGAGTGCACCCAAAGGTATTGTTGAAGTGAGATTTTGGTAACCCTGTTCGATGTTTTTTTTTATTTAGGAAAATTTCTTGAGTCTTGTTTGGATAGTGTTTGAGGTGTTTTATTTTTGGATGATGTTGGAGTGTGCTTGATAATTCTAGGAAAGTGGGGTAATTTTTGTTTGGTTTGTGTATTACTTACTTAATTGATCAACTAGAGATATATTAGAATTTTGGGGGTGGGTAAAACTTGGAAAAGGAGTCAATTTTGGACTATCAGTTGGGGTTGGTTTTTTATTTTGGCCTTGTTGTGGCTTTCTGAGGGTGGAAAGATTTATGGTGGGGAGAATAGTCATATGCATGACTTATTTTTAAGGTAAATTTAATTTAATTTCCATTCATTCTTTGTTGTGCGGTTTCTCTTATATTTCTAGAGAAATGAGAGTTTTCATGATTTGGCCAAACTGTGAGCCCAATTTAAGATTTTAAAAAAATCTTATATAACCCTTTAATTTTTCAACATTTTAAAACCATTACACTTTTTAATGGTAATCCATGGTATATTTAAACCACTATATCCATATATACCACATATGAATCCATAATAATTATGTATTTAGGTATATTATTAAGGTATTGGGCCATCCCAACAATGTGTTTCCTGCTTAAATTTTTTGTTTAATTATTTAATATCTAATTCAATTTAGACGGTTTTTAGGTGATTCCAACTCTCACTTGGGACCACTTACCCATGGAACACCCCCATGCTATTCAACCCTTCTTTGGTTATAATATTCATTGAAAATTAGGGAGAAACTTTTCTAAATTTCTCAAATCATCCATATTTTAAGAGGTAAATCGTTTCTTTCAGAACTTTTTCAATTTCACTATTTTCCCCCCGTTTATATTATCACTTGACCTAATAGGACTTATTAGACCCCCCTAGTATTTTCAACACTTGATTATTCAATTATTGGTCGATTTAGGCCAATGTATTCAATATTTATTTAAGTAAGTGGTTCTCTCTTCATTTCTTTCCTTCTTCTAAGGGAATCCTCCCTCTTTCATGACATTCAAAAATATAAAAAAGTTAGGGTTTGTACTGTGGGTTTTATTTTGTGCCTTTTTAGTCTAATACTGTGTTCTTATGCTCGATTTATCTTCCTTGTGGTGCGGCGGTGGTGCGGTTGATGTTTTGCACAATGATTTGGAGTTATGACCCCAAAGGTAGGTGATTTCATTTGTAAGCAATTATTGATGAGTTACATTTCATGGTTTAATAATATATCATGTTCCTAATATGTTTTGTGGGATGAAGAAACCATTATTGGTAGAATTAGTTAAGCATTTAGTATTAATGTTACATTTTTTCTTGAATTTGTGTATTGTTCATATGTAACTCATGTGATATCTTTTGTGCTAATTTTATAAAATGTGAAAGTGATTTGTTAGTTGTTGAAAGGGAATTACAATTCTGGTTAGGTACTGATTTAGTGTGATATGACCTCAAAATGGGTGGTTTTGTAATTGGTTTTATGTGAAAAACCTTGTTATACTTCTTGAAAGTGTTTTATGACCATTGTAAATGGGTTATTGAGTTACACAAAGTGTGCAATGGAATTTTTTGTACTATTTGAGTGGATGTATATTTTTTAAATGGTCCACATTGTTGTGAAATGGTTGTAATGTGATGTTTACCATCTTGGAAATGTATTATAAAATTGATTAATGTATTAATAGATTTTTGAAAGAGATATGAAACATGATGAGGGATGTTTCTTTATGAGTATGAATTCAAAATGAATTTGAATGAGAAAAAGGATTATGTGACATGTTTGTGGGATCTTTGGTGGTTTTATGATGTGGATTTGGTATTTTAATGTTCAAATTGTATTTCAAGGCTTTAGGAACTTGTTTGAACATAAGGGGAGGACCCGGGTATCTTGGTCGGTGGATGTGTAGTAGTATGCTAGTGATCCGGTGGGGTTGGTCCCAATTTAACATATCATGTTTGACAATAAAAAGACTATCTAAACTATGATAATTATAATGATAATGATTTTGGGGACCACTGGGTGTAACACCCCATGATTTCTTAGTACGTTATTTCTTCAAAGTAATCCAATAACTTTCACTTCACACGACACTGAGTTCAAGCGCACCACGACTTACCAAACTTGTCGTTCAAAAGCGGTTATGAATAGTATTAACTGAGTTTTTAACTTTATATAATCCTTATAATTTTAGAATCCATATTATGAGTTTCTTAGACATAATACAAGAACAAATTGATTTTTTCAGATAAAAGAAGTATTTTTCAAAAAATGAAATTTTACCACCTTTTAATAGTGAACCCTTTTTAAAAATAATATTTTAAATGTTTATATATTCAGTTTGAAAAAATAAACTTCTTCTTTAAAATCAGGACATAAGAGTTTATTTTCAACAAGTTTTTGTTCTTTTTCTAAAAACATTCATATTTGGGTGAATAGTGAAAAATACTATATTTTAACGGAAAACAACTTTTTTAATCAAAATAATTTATAGTGTTAAATAATACATTTTAATGGTTTGGAAGTATAAATAGATTATATTTTTACCATTTAATCTGATTCTTGTCATTTTATGTAATTTCACTTTGAAATTGGACATAATCAAGTGACAATTTTTTAATAGTTATTATTTCATAAAAATACGTTTTATGGTTTTGAAAAAAGGAATTAATTTTAAATTAATAATTTCAATTTCTATGTTCTGAATTTTTTAAAATATACTTAATTTTTGAATTTGGAATATCAAAATTATCTTACGGTGAATTTTTTGTATGTTTTAGAAAACATTCAATTTTTGATGAATAGTGAAAACACTACGTTATTGGTTAAAAGCGACTTTTCCTTTAAATAATTATCTATTTCATTCAAATTTATTTTCGGTCAAAATAGATACAAAATAACTATAAAAGTTCAATTTAATTCATTGGAGTAATTTTATAATAATTTTAGATATATAAATATTTTATTGAACTTTTTACCGTCTTTTACCCACCTCCTTGGAGCATTTGAAAATTCACATAAAACGTAATTTTACCTCTTTTGTGAGTTTAATTTCAAAAATACAAGAGAAACTGTTGATATCAGTAAGTAAACTGCGGGTCAATAAGATGAAAATAATTTTTGGTGAATAGTAACTTTTTACTTTTAATTACGACGGTTAAAAGTAAATAGGATAATTAAGGGTAAAAATGATATTATTATTACCCTAAAACATCTCCTAATTTTATTGGATAAGTTTAATTCGACCAAAATAAACCTTAGTAATAAAATATGATCCTTTAGGTCCCCATGGATTAGTTTAGGACATTTAATATTACTTAATTCAATGAAGAGTTAAAAGTGTTAAATTCAAAATTTAATAACTAATCTTGTTTTAATATATGATTACACATAATATAAATTCAACTATAAATATTCATTAGAAAGATAAAAATATTTCCTACATAATGGTGTTTTATTTATATTTTTTATACATTAAATAATTTAATTTATTTATGACACAATGATTATGCAGTAATTACCTTATTGATGAAATATAAAAATAATTGATATTATAAATATCCATGTAAATGTAATTTGAGAGTTTTTATGAATTACACTAATCTTCTAGGTTAATATTACATGTTTGGATTGTTTAGATGAATTTTTTTCGAATTAATAATGTTGTTATTAATTTATCAAAAACAAAATACCAAATAGTTTCAAAATTGACATAAAAGAGTTTGTAAAACAAATATTATATTATTAATTGATATTCTATTCATAAAAATATAAGGATCGGCCAAAAGACCTATATAGTGATATTTGTATCATTAATGAACCACATGGGGTTTTTCTTGAAAGTTTATAATAATTTTATTAACCATATAATATAAAAATACAAAGAGACAAGGTAAAATCAATCTATTTAACTAAGAGTTAAATCTAAAATATAAAGTTCATATAACAACCCAAACCGGTCTAAAACCTATTGGTTGAGTGTTTTTTGACCCATCCCCACCTTATCCTTTAAATAATTTATTTTTGAGCCATTAGAATCCGAAAATTATTTTATTATAAAATAATATTTCTAGGTTTTCCTATGGTGCCCCTCACCCCTCTTATAAATGGTAACTCGCCCTTCTCTCTAATACACAACATCAAAGCCATTTGGATCGATAAACCCCTGCCCAAATACCTTATCAACTATCCTAAATTCATACTATAATCATTCTTTTAGTTCTAAAGACAACCTATGGATCCCTTTTGATCAAATCAAAAGGAAGAACCCGAAGAAGATGTAAATATTTCATCACCCCTTCCAAAATCCTTTGTTCTTCCACTTCCTCTTTATTTTTTGTTTCCATTATAAAATAATAACTATAGTATATTATATATATTGTGATGTTATTATAAATATGGTAGAACCATATTCATTAATCTATCCATCCTTTGAATGACATGTCACCATGCGTGCGTACGTACGGCTTACCGTCTCCATGTTGTGGTGTAATTGTTATTCAATACATTATTATTTGGATGGGTATAATAATGATTTTAAATTGATGTAAATAATAAATAAAAAATAATATTTATTATGTATATATGATATAACATTTAAATATATATTATTTTAATATCAAAATAATGATATTGTCCCGCATGCGTACGTACGTATTACCGTCTCCACGAACGCGGTGATATTCATTCCCCATCGTATCCATTCAAGACTAATTTTGATTATATTATTAAAAATAATGTTTAAATATTTAATATCATTCTGAATATTAAGAATATTCATCCTATCCATAACAATCATTACTTACCTAACAAATCATATAAAGTAAAACAAATCAGTTAACACCTGAAACGATGATAATATTAATATATTATTAACAATGCAATGTTAAAAGATCATATATGATATAATATTAATGTATATGATTCTTGTATAATTTAATAACAATTATTTCCACATTATACAAGAGTTTAACCTACCCTTGACTAAGGAAAAGTAGAAGGTAGGGGTTAAATTTACAATCTCTTTATTATCTGAGGCTATTTTTACGTAAGTATCTACTGGGACATATTTATTATCAATGTTCATGCCTCATAAAAGTGTTTTTGAAGGGATTATTTTTAAGGGCTTTTTTACTAAAAAATCATTTTAAATGTTTTAAATATTTATTCTTCTAAATCATTCTCATTAATGTCCATGTTTTCAAAATGGTTTTTAAGGATGTATTTATATGGACATGAATTTTTTTAAAATGTTAATTCCATTCAAAAGTTTCAAAGTTGTATGGGAAACTTTTATTCAAAAATGACTTTAATTGTATTCCTTTCTATGTTGTGTGACTTTTAAATTTTTTTATTAAATATTTATATTTCTCATAAAGTGTTTTACAAATAATTTTCATCTACATCAACATCCTTTGATGTATTTTATAACTTGTTTGAAGTTGATTTATTATGATTCAAATCATCCATATTTTATTGAAGATTTTGTGATATTTCTTATTATGGATGTGTTATTTTTATACGAATCATTATTTATGGATAAATTATTGAAATTTTATATTCTATTTTTAATACAAATGTTTATTTTATGTTTAAACCTTTTCATATGAGAAATGCATTGGAATTAATAAGTGACGGGTGGAGCTCACTATAGCTCCCCGATGCATCGGTAGGTCTCATGAGACAAACTAGTGTCTTGGCACATGGCCTTGACAAAATCTTATTTGTAGTCTTGGAACAAGGCTATGACTATGTGGTTATGAATGTCTGGCATTATGCATTCCATCGTTATAAAAGTGGCTATTGATATTTCATGTGATTATTCGACTAGTAGAATTTCAATGTGAGTAAGTAAATGGAATTATTTTGAATTATATTTTCCATATTAAGATTAATTTTATGTTGAAAAGGCTTTTGTTTTAGTTTTATTCATTAACATCAATATTTATTATTATTTATGAAAGTGCCCGCTATAGTGTTATCCTTACTGGAATCTAATCTAACCCCTTTATATGTTTTATTTTTTCCAGGATGCAAAGACGTATATTATGACTGACCTATAAGGGTAGTCTATGGGATCTTTGTGTTGTCTATCGAAACAATGTTTTTGTAGTTTTACAATTTATGATGTAATGTTAACCTTATGAATGTATCTAGTACTTTCAAGGCTACTAATCTAATCGGTCTTTCGAGATTTGATCTTTTGTGATCATGCCAACGATACGTAATAATGCACCGACTCTGGGTAACTGTGGTTAGGGCGTTACACTGGTTTATGGGTATGATTCCTTCTAGTGGATTCTGTGTATGAGGATAGATATTAGTATGGTCATATTAATCAAGAAATGAGGTACCTGTAACCCACAATGAGATAGAACCTACGGATTATTTTCTCGTTTATTGTGCTCATTAGATGATTTGTACTTACTATCGGCATACTGTATATTCGGCTAAAAAATAAAGTAGCTTTGGAATTCTATTTAAAATTATTGATTCATTAATGTTTCCCACTTGAAAACAATTTTTAATTACAGTTTCATCTCTTTACAATTATTATTATCATTTCATGTTTATGAAAACTTGAAAAGTTTTTGTCTTTTAATTATTATCATATGAAATCATTTAGTGGTGGCATCCTACTAGTATTTTGTGATGACCCCCTCCCACCAAAGATACCCCTCCTGAGCTGGAAATGGTGAAAGGGAGATAATGATCTCCAAGTCCCACCTCCAGTAGGCCCTGAAATGGCGACTAACACCAAGGGTATGGGTTTTCACAAATATGGGAGGCATTACCCTTTTTATTATTTAAGATCTGGAAATAGGATGAGTAAAACACCAAACCTAAAAAGAATATGTAAGTGAAAATAAACCCAAAACCAAACCCATAAGCATGTTTTATACAATACGGAAACAAAATTACAAGTACAAGAAAATATCCAAAGTACCCTACCAAAAAAATAAAGAAAAAACCGCAACTAGCAAACTCCAATGCCCAACTAGAAAGGTCCCGCACTGTCCCGGAAGTCCTCCTGAAAACTTGAAAGTAAACGTAGGGTGATCATACAAGTATACTCAGTAGGAAAACCTAAAGCTCTCATGCACATGTGGGGAGACATCCTAATTCCCCATGTCAAAACAGAAGGAACCAAAGCCTATAAAGGAATTTATCCACCCAACCATACAAGCCACACTCACCAAATATCGCAAGTCAATAGAATAGTATAGTAATATTTTTAATGTATGGGTACCATGCACCACCTTCCCACTGAATACTGCTCAAGCCCTCACACCTAATGCTCTGATGATTTCCCCTATTCTTACTCTAGTGCCGCAACCTAGCCATACGAAGCTCGAGCTAGTGCCGCAACCTGGCCATACGAAGCACCTAGTATCTCGACGGCACTCAATCCTTGGCCATCATAGTATCCCTCCGGCACTCAATCCTCATCCATAACAACATCTCATCCTGAAGACACCTGGAAACCACATCACATCTCATTTTGAAGATACCTGGGAACATATCACATCCTCATCCCAAAGACTCTTGGGAAACAACTGTCATAACCTGTCTGAAGGATCTTGGGATATAGAACCTGGAACAGGGAGAACATGGAAGAACAGTAACCAGTCATCCTTTAGATGTTCTATAATCTCACCCCTGTGTCATGGGTGTTTGGAACGTAGTACTCAACATGGGTGGGGTGCGTAAAGAAACATAAAATGTACAGATTTATATAATTATATCAACCACTCAGCCCATCCTAAGGTTCTACACAAAAGATATGAGCACATGCCTCGGCACTGCTACCTCTAAAGTATGCACCCAATAAACAGCCCCAAACCCCATTATCTTTTCATGTTTCAACAATTTTAGTTTATCAGCTCCTTAACTACCGAGCAACTAACAACAACCAAACCAAATCAATCATTCTTAAAACATATCTCTTGCAACCACAAATAAAGATAGGGAAACACAAGCAACACAATACCATTTTCTTTTATCATCCAATCAATTCCATTTATTTCCTATATTTAACCAACTACCATGCCCCATTATTCATTAGTTAACTCTTCCACTTTTATTCATACGCAAAACCCATCCCTGAAGCCCTGTTGCCAGCGACCACAACTATAAACACATCGGAAACAATACCCTTAACACATCATCATCCCTTTGATACCACTTACCACAGCTCCACTGCCCATCACAACCATATCATACACGCCAACCCACAACCAATCCAACCACAGCCCCACTGCTCACTCGTTCCACAACAACCCATGAAACACTCTTTCACATAATTAAACCCCAACCAGCACCCACAAAATTTATTCTTTCATTTAGTTTAAGCTGGGTGATCATAAAAGGGTTCCAGGTATTCATTTAATCATCCAACTTTACATGATTAACCAATTTCTACATTCTATGAAATTCCATCCACAAAATAATCCAGAAATATAGGGAGACATTTAATTGCGCAAGAAAAAGGCCCCCAACGACCGTGAGTTTCTGTAAGCATGAGCCTATTCAATTCACAACATAATCCAAGGAAAAGAATTGATAGAAAATAAAACAAAAATATCAAAAAAAAATTTCCCCAAACCCATTCTGTAATAGATTATTATCTTTATTTACTGGTTCAACTGTATCTTATGAAATCAAGAGGACACCCACCCTGTATGATTCACTAAAGAGAGAGATATGAATGTAATATCCATACCTGAATAGGATTTGATGTCCTTCAGCGAGAACAACCACCATGAGGATTTCGATCACTCCTCCCGATGACTATGTCCTCTTGTGGAGATTGCAGCACACCCACACTAACAACCAAGAGAGACTCCATTAAGGTTTAAGGTGTTACTTGTCATAGCATGGAAAGGAGGAACAGAAAGAGGAGGTCAAGGAAGCAATAAGAACAGTGTAAAACATACCATTAAGACAACATTCATCAAATAGTGTTGTTCTCATCAAATATCTGTAATCTCCTCAGTAGGAAACTACAAAGATAAAGTCTAAGGAGAGGGAAATGAATGAGGTGCACTATGTTCTCCATGTCAATACGATCCCGTAGCCACCGAAAGATCGACGATCGGAGTCCGAATGAAGAAGATGGGAGGAAGGATTCAGAGTCATCCGGGAGCATCATCGTGCGATGAAAAAGAGGGGTCCGTACATAACACGTGACCCTCTCTTATATTGGAAACGAAAAGGTAAAACAGTACGTAGCGTGTATTAATGAATACACGACGTGACCGTACAACTATTACATTATTTGACTGGTCAACAAATGACACGTCAAGAAGTTTCCATGCATTTAATGATAATAATAACTTCAATTAACAATAGGTGTTTTATTGACCTGATACCTGAGTCATAAAAAATGTATTCATCATTGGTCTCGAAATGACCGTCATAATTTCTTGGTTTCAACGTCACAGACGATTCCCCATTCCAACACCGTATAAGGGAGATACATTGGATACAAGATCCCGTAATATAAACAATATTATTATTATTGGGTGTTTCGTGGACCCAAGTCATGAAACATAATTTAATATCCAACCTTACACTTGAAACGATTGTATTAATGAGAGGATTACATCGCCACTGAGGAGAAGTCAATCGGACATCGCCCGCGAGAGTTATGATGGGTTGAAGAATTAATAATGATATTAAATCTATTAATTCATGAGCATTTTGGGTACTTGATATGAAAACCCATAAAAGACATCCAATATTGGATTCATAATTTCAGTCTCGAAGTCAGGGTCGCACTGCCACTGACTATTCATAAAACCAAGGTCACATGAAGGAGTTATGGACTAAACATGGTTTTCCCAATAAAATTAATAATTATTTATTATATTATATTTTTTAATTTAATCCCTTAAATTCTCACATTCTCTCTCCAATCTCCTTTGATTTTCACGCACAAAGTATCCCATTTGTTTTGGTGGGTTACACATTGTGCCTCTCTCTTATATTCATTTTTTATAAATTTTATTTCCTTTCAACATGTTTCTCTCTCCAATCTTATTACTTTCATCCAAAATTTTATCACACCCCAACCAAAGTGGTGCCTCTCCTTTTATTCCATACCCATCACAGCCCATTTTAAACCTTTATCATTATTATGGTAAATAATAACATCTCTCATCTATTCTGATATCTCAAATCTCATTGCATTGATTTCAAAGTTTAAATCTCATTAAATCTTTATTGATGGATCTTTCAAAATTTAAGCCAACATTATTATTATAATTATTTAGTATAATAATAATAACAAATCCCCAATTAAAATTTATTAACTCGTCACCAATTATAAATAATAATTATTATTATTGTTGAAGTTTTCCGCATTGACCATGTCTGACCACCATTACGTCAACGTCGAGCAGTCTCCCATTACTTATCCATTACACAAATAATTTATTATTTGTTAAAATTTAAATAAATCAAAAATAAACCATGTACCTAGCCTTATTAAATTAAATACATTCAATTTTTTTTTATTTTACAATGATTAAATTAAAAACATTTAATCTAATTAACACCAAAAAATATAACACCACCATTATCAATTATTATTATCAAAAATTATTATTATAACACGCGTCATGTTTGACCACATCAAATTTTACAAAGTAATTGCTCATAGAGGTCCGTGACATTACATCAGATACTTCTCAAAACATTCTTATCCTAGATAATTAAAAACCATCCCATAAAATGGTGAAATGTCCGAACAACCACCCCGTAAGATACCTCTCAGGGCTCTCGTCATAACAGGAATCCGACCACTATCCTAATTATATGTGTCAGGGAATTCCTTCCCCCATATCGAGATATTATCCACTTTAGGGGGCACCGACTCGCCTGCATGGGTTTAATCGAATCCACATTAATGTGCCTCGATTTGGGATTAGGTCCTCCTCTCCCCACTTGTTAGGACTCTTCACACACATTTAAAGGAAAGAGGGAAACAACATAGAATTATAGACTCTTGAAAATCAAGGTCCAGGCCCAATCATGGGAGAGAATGAGTTTCAACAAAGGAGTGTGATGCTCTTGAATTTAAACAAAACATAAACAAGAGCATTTAAGTAAAAACGAAAACATCTCTCTCAATCTCTGGCCTTTCTAGGGTTGCTGCTTCTGTTGCATGCAACTATCCGTGTCCCACTCCTCTACCTTTCTATTGACGTCCACCTACTCAACCACGTCCCAGTTGGGGTCCTTGAGGAAATCCATGTGGTTGGCCACCACCTACTCCAGCTCCCCTTGGATGGACTAGAGCATGTTGCTGCTAGAAGGGTCGGGCAGGGAACTGCTGCTGGGGCTGGTGATTAACCTTTCCAGTCCCTCCATACTAAGTTTGAAAGAGGAAATGTCTACCATGATGCCCTCGATTCCCACATACAAAGCACCTCAGTCCCTGGCCCATAGAAAACGGGCGGAAATAGTGAGATTGGTATGGGACCTGCTGAAGTCTGCTCCCTGCCGGTCGAAACTTGGAAGGTCATGTTGCTGGGGATCTAATTCTGACCACCACCTTCTTGGACGAACTTGGGTGACTCCTCTCTCGTGCTGGACCTACTTGCGAGTGCATCCTCTTAATTATCTCCACCTTCTTCTATACTTCCAGGTACGTTGGTAAGGTGAAAGGGGTCACCGTGCACCGAATAGAGGGGTGAAGTGCTTCCTCTAAATGTCTTGCTCAGGAATCCTCATCTGGAAAGAGATTCGGGGGAAAATGGAGGAGATCCTTGAACTTGACCCCTAGTTCCCACACTTACATGCTTCCTTGTTAGAGAGACAACAACTCCTTCCTCTTCTCAGTCTTCCTCGTCGAGGAAATAAATTCCTCGTGGAACTCCTTCTCAAAGTTGGCCCATAGAACTTCTATCTTCTTCTCCTCCCCAAGGTAAGGCATCTGCCACTAACACGCTGCTCCTTGTATCCAGATTACTACTAAAAGAACCCAGTACTCTGAGGAGGCCCTGATCAGCCCAAAGTTGATTTCAAGTTCCTCCAACCAACTCTATAATTCCGTATCCAAAGTGATGCCTTCATACTTCTTCAAGATCTGTTGCTAGAAATCACGAAACGTGTGCTGCCACAAGTCGTCTTCCTCCTCTCAGTCAATCCTCAGCTGATCGACCGTCTGAATTTGGTGGGCCTTGACTGCTCGAGTCACCCGAGAATGAAGTCATAGTGTCATAGCTATACAGTAAATAAAGAATTCCTAAGCCCAAGTAGTAAGGAAATTTTCTCAAGGTTTCATTTTATCATTTTATTTTGATTTCTTTCCCAGAACATCAAAATCAAGTAAAACACAAATCATGATGATGAATGTAACATTTCTATGGTATCTACCCTGCAATCACTATAGTCTTACTTGGTCGTTTAGTAAGATCAGAGTCCTTGCCTCGGATCACAGGGGGCCCTAAAATCCCATGTCCTAGACGGTCTTCCCTGGCCTATGTCACGCACCAAGATCAGCCAACACTATTTCCCTACCATCACATGCAATCCCAATTGTGCCTAACTCCAGACTCCATTTTATCTCTCAACCATCACCCCTAATACCATTCTATCAAGACCCCCTCCCACCAAAGATACCCCTCCTGAGCTGGGAATGGTGAAAGGGAGATAATGACCCACGATTCCCACCTCCAGTAGGCCCTGGAGTGGCGACTAGCACCATGGGTAAGAGTTTTCAAAAATATGGGAGGCATTACCCTTTTTATTATTTAATATCGGGGAATAGGATGGGTTAAACACCAAAAGAAATAGGAACAAGTAAATGAAAATAAACCCAAAACCAAACCGATATGCATGTTTTATGCAATACTGAAACAAAAGTACAAGTAAAAGAAAATCTCCAAAGTACGATACCAAAAAAAGAATGAAACAAATGCAACCAGAAAACTCTAACGCCCAACTAGAAAGGTTCTTCATGGTTCCGGAAGTCCTCCTGAAAACCTGAAATAAAACGTAGGGTTGGCATACAAGTATACTCAGTAGGAAAACCTAAAGCTCTCATGCACAGGTGGGGAGACATCCAAATGCCCCATGAGAAAACAGAAGGAACCAAAGATTAGAAGGGAATCTATCCACCCAAACTTATAAGCCACACTCACCAAATATCGCAAGTAAATAGAGTAGTATAGTAATATTTTGAATGTATGGGTACCCTGCACCACCTTCCCACTAAATACTGCTCAAGCCCTCATGCCTAATACTCTAATGCTTCCCCCTCTTTCTGAGCTAGTGCCGCAACCTAGCCATACGAAGCTCGAGATAGTGCCACAACCTAGCCATACAAAGCTCATAGTATCCCATCGGCACACAATCCTCAGCCATCATAGTATCCCGTCGGCACTCAATCCTCAGACATAACGACATCTCATCTCGAAGACACTTGGGAACCACATCACATCTCATCCCGAAGACACCTAGGAAAGTATCACATCCTCATCCCGAAGACTCTTGGGAAACATCTTTCGTAACCTTCCCAAAGGATCTTGGTCTATAGAACCTGGAAGAGGGAGGACAGTGAAGAATAGTTACCAGCCATCCTTTAGATGTTTCAGAATCTCACCCCCATCCCATGGTTGTTCGGCACATAGTGCTCAACATGGGTGGGGTGCGTAAAGAAACATAAAACGTACAGATTTATATAATTATATCAAACACTCAGCCCTTCCTAAGGCTTCTACACAAAAGATCCGAGCACATGCCTCAGTACTGCTACCTCGAAAGTATGCACACAATAAACAGCCAAAAACCCCATTAGCTTTAACTGTTTCAACAGTTTTTGTTTATCAGTTCCTTAACTACCGAGCAACTAACAACAACCAAACCAGATCAATCGTTCGTAAAACATATCCCTGCCAACCACAAATAAAGTTAGGGAAAACACAAGAAACAAAATACCACTTTCTTTTATCATCCAATCAATTCCATTGATTTTCTATATTTAATCAACAACCATGCCCCAAAATTTATTAGTTAACTCTTCCACTTTTATTCATATGCACAACCCATCCTTGCAGCCCTGCTACCAACCACCACAACCATAAACACATCGGAAACAATACTTGTACCCCATCATCATCCATTTGATACCACTTACCATAGCTCTGCTGCCCATATCAACTATATCATACACACCAACCCACAGCCAATCCAACCACAGCCCCGCTACTCACCTATTCCACAACAACCCATGAATCACCCCTTTACATAATTAAACCCCAACCAGCACCCACAAAATTTATTCTTTCATTTAGTTTTACTAGGGTGATCATACAAGGGTTATAGGTATTCATTTAATTAGCCAACATTACATGATTAACCAATTTCCACATTCTATGAAATTTCATTAAGAAAACATTCGAAAAAAATAGGGAAACATATAATTTCGCAAGAAAAGGCCCCCAACGACCGTGATTTTCTGTAGGCATAATCCTATTCAATTCACAACATAATACAAGGATAAGAATTGATGGAAAATAAAACAAAAATATCAAAAAAAAATCCCCATTCCCGTTCTGTAATTGGTTATTATATTTATTTGATGGTTTAACTATACCTCATGAAATCAAGAGGATACCCACCCCGCATGATGCATTAAAGAGAGAGAGATGAAGGTAGGATCCCTACCTGAACAGGTTTTGATGTCCTTCTATGAGAACAACCACCACGAGGATTTTGATCACTCCTCTCGATGACTACGTCCTCCCGTGGACACTGTGGCACAACCCCACTAACAACCAAGAGAGTCTCTATTAAGGTTTAAGGTGTCACTTTTTATAGCATGGAAAGGAGGAACAGAAAGAGGAGATCGAGGAAGGAATAAGAACGAGGTAGAAAGTACCATTAAGACAAAGTTCTTCAAAGAGTGTCATTCCCATCAAATATCTGCAATCTCCATAGTAGGAAACTGCGAAGAGGAAGTTGAAGAAGAGGGAAAGGAACTAGGTGCACGATTTTTGCCTCGTCAACACAATTTTGCAGCCACCGATAGATCAACGATCTGATTCTGGATGAAGAAGATAGGATAAGGAATTTTGGGTCATCCGGGAGAGTCACCATGTGGAGAAGAAGAGGGGTCCATAAATAACATGTGACCCTCTCTTATATTGGAAATGAAAAGGTAAAACGGCATGCAGTGTCTATTAATGAATACACGATGTGGCCATACAACTATTACGTTGTTTGACTGGTCAACACACGACACGCCATGTAGTTTCCATGCGTTTAATGATAATAATAACTTCAATAAATAATAGGTGTTTTATTGACCCGAGACATGAGTCATAAAAAGTTATTAATCATTGGTCTTGAAATGACCGTCATTATTTCTGGGTTGCAACATCACAGACGGTTCGCTATTCTAACACCGTATGAAGGAGATACGTTGGATAGAAGATCCCGTAATAATAAAAATATTATTATTATTGGGTGTTTCTTGGACCCAAGACATGAAACATAATTTAATATCCAAACTTAGACTTGAAACGATCGTATTAATGATAGGATTACATCACCACTGACGAGAAGTCAATCGGATGTCGCACGCGGGAGTTATGATGGGTTGATGATTTAATAATATTATTAAATATATTAATTCAAGAGCATTTTGGGTACCCAATCTGAAAACCCAAAAAAGACATACAATATTGGAGTAATAATTTCTATCTCAAAGTCAGGGTCACACTGCCGATGACGTGTTGTAAAACAGAGGTCGCCTGAAGGAGTTATGGACTAAACATGGTTTTCCCAACAAATTTAATAATTACATTATTATATTATATTATTTAATTTAATCCATTAAATTCTCACATTCTCTTTCCAATATCATTTGAGATTCACACACAAAGTATCCCATTTGTTTAGGTGGGTTACACATGGCGCCTCTCTCTTATATTCATTTTTCTATAAATTTTATTTACATTCAACATGTTTCTCTCTCCAATCTTATTCCTTTCTTCCACAATTTTATCATGCCCCAACCAAAGTGGCACCTCCTCTTTTATTCCATACCCATCACTCCCCATTTAAAACCTTTATCATTATTATCATAAATAATAACATCTCTCATCTATTCTCATATCTCAAATCATATTGTACTGAATTCAAAGTTTAAATCTCATTGAATCTTTATTGATGGATCTTGCATAATTTAAGCCAACATTATTATTATTATTATTTAGTATAATAATAATAACAAATACCCAATTAAAATTTATTAACTTGTTCCAAATTATTATTAATAATTATTATTATTATTATTGACATTCGTCACGTTGACTATGTCTGACCATCATTACGTCAATGCTGAGAAGCCTCCCATTACATGTCCATTACACAAATAATTTATTATATATTAAAATTTAAATAAATCAAAATTAAACCATGCACCTCCCCTTATTGAATGAAATACATTCAATTTTATTTCTTTTATTTCACAATGATTAAATTAAAAACATTTAATCCAATTAACAACAAAAAATTTAATGCCACCAATATCAATTATTATTATCAAAAACTATTATTATAACATGCATCGTGTTTAACCACGTCAAATTTTACAAAGTAATGTAACAGAGAGGTTCAGGCCGTTACCTCATTGTCTCACAACCTACTTACTCATTTATTTATAAGTAGACTTTGTTATTTTTTGTAGGTTTGGGAAAATATTTTAGTGCAAATTGTTTGGGGTTCTATTGGTCCTTCTTGGTTCAGTGTCGTGGAGATGGCTTAAGGGCGGTTCCTCTTTCCATGAGGGGGTTCTTGGGATGTCTATTTTAAGTTTCTTCATTTGTTATAGTCTTTGAGAATTATTTAAAATTATGTAATTTAGTTCTGAATTTTGGTAAAATAGGGTTTTTTTTGAAAAATCCAAATTTGTTATGTTAGATTAGATTGTTGTTTTATGTTTATAAAATTCGGAAAATCATTCCCATATTCCATTTTTGGATAACTGGGCACTTGTTCCAGCCCATGGGGATCGGGAACTCCCTTTAGTGCTTTCCATGGGTCGGGTCAGGTGCTGGTTTTGATGATGACTAGATTTGGATCGTTAAAGGTATGATAACAAAATCATATTTCATGATTTAATCATAAAAGAACTCATATGTAAAGACCCGCAAATTTAAAGGAAATTTTTTCTTAATTTTCTTTGGAATTTTACAAGAGCGCAGCTTCAGACGGCACCTGATTCCGAGGCCCGGTGTGCCCGGAATCAATTTCCGAAGTTTGGCTCGGGTACGTTCAGTGAACGGACGAGCGGGTTTTTCTATCTTTTGAACCGGTGCCCGGAATCAAATTCTGAGGGCACCGATGAAATCGCAGCGCCGATATTTGCTTAGAAACGCCTCTTCCGGAGTTGCGTTTGCTCAGACGTGGTTTTTAAATTTTGCGGCTTTAAGTCAGAAATAAAATAAAGTTTGTGCGACAACTTTATTCTATTTCACTTAAGCTGCTTGGAAGCCACTTGAAGCCACTTAAAGACGGCTTGAACTGAGTTGAACTGGATAGGATGCTATCCGGAAATATCCTACCCCCTTGGTAGGATATTTGTGAGGTGGGGCCCGGACGAGCCCCGCCGTTTCTTTCGCAAAGTAACGCACCCGCGAAAACCCGTCAAAGTAACTGAAAAGTCAACCGACGCGTTTTCTTTAATTCTTAACAGACCATTTAATTGGGCGGTTTATTTCGTGAATTAAATGGGCTGTTTCATTCGTTGAATTAATTCAACGAATTTAATGGGTCGTTACTTACGCGTTTGCGTTCGTTGGCAAAATAATAAAATAAGACCAACTCTTTCTTTTGGAGGATTACTCGTTGTGCGAGATTCTCTGGGCCTCCACTCTCCCCGTGAAGAACGCGAAGAACGCGAAGAACGCGAAGAACGCCGGCGACCGGAATTCGACGACGCACACCGAGATCTGCGACGTCGACGAGCTTTACCCGCGACGTTCTTCGGCGACGCCTCTTCTTCCGCAGCCGATCCTCGTTCGGCAACTAAGGTGAGAATCGGATCATTTAAATTCTCCCTTTTTAAAAATTCATGGCAATGGATTTAATTAATTAAATCCGTTTGTTCTTGATCCGGAGATTGGCGACGCGACGCCGGATACCGCGACGACGCAACGATCCCCCCTTCTTCCGCGACGAGCGATCCCGCGACGACCTCTCGTCCGACGACGACGACAAGGTAGAGGTTTATTTTTTTCTTGATGATTCATTCCCGTGTTCTTATTTCTTTTGAATAAAGAACCGGCATGAATAATTTCAATTAATTAAAAATTGAAATGCCGTTTAAAAGAAAAGGAGTGAACAATTTTTTATCTTTGATTAAAAATTGTTGTGGCCTTTCCTCCCGTTGATTATGACTAACGCGGAGGGTGCGGGTCTAACGAACAAGACCCGGCCACCCTCCGCCGATCTCTTTTGTTGTGCGGATATGGCGGACGACGACGAACCGCGCGGCAGGGGCGATCTGTTGATCCCGCAGTGAAGATCGGCCCCCGGGAGGAGCATCGGCGCAGACGGGAGGCAAAACGGGCCACCGGAGGAACTCCGGCGGCCCGCGGAAGGCGGCGGCGGCGCGGGTCGCCGGCGCGGCGGCGCCTGCGACCGGAGGCGGCGGCGCCCGGCGCGCCGCCGGAGGAGTCCGCCGCGGCCGAGCCGCGGCGGCGGCGAACCGCCGGACCGCGTCCGCGGTCCGGCCACCCAGCACGCGGCCCGCGCGGGCCGCGTTTCTCCAAAGCCGCGGGTCAAACCCGCGGCGGCTCACTCGGCCGCTCGGCCGAAGCCGAGCCGGCCGGTCCGGTCGGCCGGGCCGCGCCCAGGCCGGACCGGACCCGGCCTAGCCGGGTCGGGCCGACCCGGTTCGGCCGACCCAGGGGGGGTTCGGGCCGGGTCGCCCCGGGCCCAGAACCCCCGTTTTCGGGCCTCTTCGGTCTTTTGCCCATATCTTGGGCCTGGTACCTCCGATTGACGAACCGTCAGCGGCTACGCGATCCTTGGATCGAGACGGTCGTTTCTGTATATTATACTCAAGGTTTCGGAAGACTTTGGGTTCGACCGGGTTGGTTCGTACACGAAACCAACCGGGCCCTCGGAGCGGAAACACTCATAACTTGAGCTACAGACGTCCGATCGACGTACCGTCAGCGGTAGTAGTTTCCTCTAAGTGAGACGGAACTTTTGGCATACTCCGCCCGAGGATCAGATACAGGCGGAGTACGGTCGGGTTGGTTTTTCCCTAAAAACCAACCGGGCCCCTGGGACGAAAATGCCAATAACTCTCAGACCGGGCGTCCGATTGACGCGCCGTCTGTTGCGTTGAGATCCTGTTGTCGATACGGAACTTTTGGATACTTCAACTTCGGACTACGTGTCAGTTGATGTATCAGCCTCTCGGCTCGTGGAGCGGACCCTCTTAAACGAGCTCGCTATGTGCGGGAACCCTAGCGCTGGCTGTGACTTCGACGACAGAGCAGAGATCCTCCGTGGACTGCGACGACGGCAGAGCAGAGATCCTCCGTGGACTCCGACGACGGCAGAGCAGAGATCCTCCGTGGACTGCGACGACGGCAGAGCAGAGATCCTTCGTGGACTGCGGCGACGACAGAGCAGAGATCCTCAGTGGACTGCGTCGACTACTGCACTCAGCGATCCTACGTGGATCAGTGCTACAGGTTCTGTGTGAGCCCGATCCTATGTGGGTCCTTACTACCGGTTCTGTGTGAGCCACTGCCTACAGGTTCTGTGTGAGCCCGATCCTACGTGGGTCTTTTGCGGGGGTTAGTACCTATCGATCCTTCGTGGGTCCGACGACTTAGATGGATCAGTGATCATCTTTGACGTCATCTGAAAAAAAGTATACCTGGTTGAGCTGAATCGTATGTTACTCTCCTTTGTGGATTGTGTTGAACTATCCTATGTGGATTTTACTGTTTACTCTCCTTGTGGATTTCAGTCTTGCTTTCCTTTGTGGATTGAGTTGTTCTTGAGCTCGTGAGCAGAGCTGGAATTGGGGACTTAGGTATATGTATGGGCATATACCTAAGTCGAGTCAGATGTTACTTCGTGATTTCATCTTTCTTTTGTGCTATATCCTTTGTGGATTTCGGGAGACCTTCGGGGGTCTCGGGGTCCTTACTGAGTAGCTTATACTCACCCCTGCACGGGCTATGCCCGCACCTTGTTGTGTTGGATGCAGACGACGGACAGCGCTGATCACGGTTGGGGCGTGGAGCAGGACGGCACCTGGAGGTGGACCACTGGGCGGGACGTGCTCGGAGCGGACGTGGGACCCGAGGAGCCTGGAGGCTATCTGTACCCACCCTTCAGGTGGGATTGCCAGTGGACGACACGAGGCCGCCGTCTTTTCTTCAGTTGTTGTACTTTACTTTTCAGTTGTACTTTACAGTTGGGCTTGTATTTCCGGCCCCCCCTTTACTTTTCTGCACTTTACTTTCCGCTTGCTGACTCTGTGTGGTTGTTACTTATAAAGGCAATGCCTTCCCTGTTTACTGGGATTTTACGCCTTGGTGCTAGTCGCCAGCCCCTGGCCTATGGAAGGCGGGCTTGGGGTAGTCACAGCACGGGCCCCGAGGTCGGGTCGTGACAAATTAGTATCAGAGGGTCGGTTCTACCGCAGACTCTGATCATCCTTTCTTTCTATATGAAGCAATAGTGTTTAGTGTATTGAGTGTGGTTATCAGTTCAGGGAGCCCAGTGTTGGTGCGGCAACCGACGTATCCGTACACCAGGACCCTGACTCCTGATTTCCGACTTAATGCATGAAAACATTGATTGCGTGTGTGTTTCGAGTTTTCTTTGTGATTACTTGTGTCAGCTCACCGGGTATACTGATCTGCTTTATGAAAGTCTCAAGTTTTCCTTGTGATTACTTGTGCCAGCTCACCAGGTATACTGTTCTGACTGTGGTGCTCTTGTTCTCCTTTTCAGGATGGCCCCGCGACGACAGCCAGCTAGGGTTCCGAGTGTAGGGCGCGACGGCAGCCCACCGAGCGACGAGGCCTCGGTGCAGGGCCCTTTGCCAGCAGTGGCACCGGCGGTAGCTTTACCCGCCGAGCCACCGATGCTGCCAGTACCAGACGCTGACGATGCACGTCGCCTCAGGGCACTGCATGAGTTTCAGAGCCAGCGACCGCCCAGGTTTCGCGGTGAGGCGGACCCCCAGGCCGCCGAGGACTGGCTAGAGGCGGTGGTACGGATCTTTAGGCTAGTGAGGACACCAGCGGATCTCATGGTGATTCTCGCAGCGAGCCTCCTGCAGGCAGCGGCAGGACGATGGTGGAGCCTGATGCTCCAGGATCACGATGAGGCATCCTTGCTCTGGGCGGACTTCGAGAGCCTCTTCCGCTCTGAGTTCGTCCCGGCCACCCTCCGAGCGGTGCACATCCAGGAGCTTCTCCAGCTGCGCCAGGGCAGCATGACGGTCGCTCAGTACGCGGCGAGGTTCACTGACCTATCTCGCTACTCGACCGACATGGTACGGGACCCCTTCTTCCGGGCCCGGACCTTCGAGCAGGGCTTGCGACAGGAGATTCGGGCGTCGCTGATCTCCCTCAGCATTCCGACCCAGGCGGGAGTGCTGGAGCGAGCCCTCCTGATCGAGAGCTTCCTGGCAGAGCCTTCTTCAGCAGCGAGACCTAGCGCAGGGCGGCAGGTAGCTGAGTCTTCGGCAGCAGGTAGCCGACGGATGACTCTCGGGTCCAGGCAGACCAGACCCCCACGCAGACGGCCTCAGGACACCGGCTCAGCAGTGCAGGGCACACAGCGGAGTGCCAGCCTTCCGAGAGGCAGGCTGTGCTACTCCTGCGGCGGGCAGGGTCACATGGCTCGTGACTGCCCGACTCGCCGACCAGAGGAGCAGCAGACGGTGGAGGGGCCACCCAGGCAGAGGCAGAGGGTCGACCGTGGCGGTTCGTAGGGAGGAGGCGGATGAGGCAGAGGAGCTGGCCGAGCAGCGGGTGGTGGGAGACGCTTCCAGGCTCTACCCCCACCACCACCAGGAGGGCCACCTCGACCACATGGAGCTGGCGGGCAGGGACAGGCCCAGCTCCAGGCAGTGGAGGCCTACGACCCCGACTTGCCAGAGATGATTCGAGATACGATCTGTGTCTATTCCACCCTTGCTACAGTACTTATAGACACAGGAGCGAGTCACTCTTTCATAGCCTCTGCCCTTGTTCGGAGTTCGGAGATTCCGACTGAGCCGTTGGCTCGATCCTTACGGCTAGAGACTCCTACGGGAGCAGACTCGACGATTACGCACTGGTGCCGGCAGTGTGAGCTTACTCTAGGAGGCGAGAGCTTCGGCTGGGATCTCCTTGTAGCGGCGTCGAGGCCTTACGACGTCATCTTGGGCATGGATTGGCTATCCACGGTTCATGCCCAGATCGACTGTTTTAGGCGCAAGGTGCGATGTGTTCGCACCGACGGGAGCAGGTTTACCTTCACCGGCGAGAAGGGAACCTTTGCAGCACAGGATGGACTTCCGCAGAGGAGAGCGCAGCCCATCTCTCATCAGTTGGCTAGCCTCATCCTAGGAGCAGTGGACGTGCGGAGTCCAGCTTTTCCTGCAGTGGTGGACCAGTACGTGGACGTCTTTCCCGACGACGTTCCAGGGCTACCTCCTCGTAGAGAGGTAGACTTTTACATCGACTTGTACCCCGGGACAGCCCCGATATCTACTCCAGCATATCGGATGGCCCCCGCCGAGCTTCGGGAGCTGCGGGTACAGTTGGAGGACTTGCAGAGCAAGGGGTTTATCCGACCCAGTGTTTCACCCTGGGCTTCCCCGATTTTGTTCGCCAAGAAGGTGGACGGGAGCTTGCGACTATGTGTCGACTATCGTCGCCTGAACCAGGTGACAGTGAGGAACAAGTATCCGCTGCCACGGATTGATGACCTCTTCGATCAGCTCAAGGGAGCGCGGTGGTTCTCGAAGATAGACCTCCGGTCAGGCTATCATCAGCTCAGAGTTCGAGACGAGGACGTGCAGAAGACGGCCTTCAGGTGTCGGTATGGCCATTATGAGTTCTTGGTTATGCCATTCGGCGTAACCAATGCTCCAGCAGTGTTCATGAGCCTCATGAACAGGATCTTCCAGCCATACCTCGACCGATTTGTCGTGGTCTTCATTGACGACATTTTGGTATACTCGACGACTAAGGAGGAGCATGCCTACCACCTGCGAGTTGTGCTAGACACACTCCGAGAGCACCAGCTTTATGGAAAGCTCTCAAAATGCCAGTTCTGGTTACGTGAGGTCCATTTCTTGGGGCACGTCATCTCTGAGGCGGGAGTTGCAGTGGATCCCGCGAAGATCGAGGCAGTGCTAGCTTGGGAGCCACCCAAGAGCGTGACAGAGGTGCGGAGCTTCTTGGGCCTAGCCGGATACTATCGGAGATTCGTGCCAGACTTCTCCAGAGTTGCGGCACCACTCTCAGCTTTGACAAAGAAGGGGAAACCCTTCGTGTGGTTAGACAGATGTCAGCAGAGCTTCCAGGAGCTGAGGCAGAGGTTGACCAGCGCACCTATCTTGAGGTTGCCTGAGGAGGGAGTTGGATACGTAGTTTACTGCGATGCATCAGGGACTGGACTCGGATGCGTCCTGATGCAGGAGCGGGCCGTGATCGCCTACAGATCACGTCAGTTGAGGCCGCATGAGCAGAACTACGCCACTCATGACCTGGAGTTAGCAGCAGTGGTCTTCGCTCTGAAGACTTGGCGGCACTATCTGATGGGCGAGCGCTTCACAGTCTTTTCTGACCACCAGAGTCTCAGTTATATCTTCTCTCAGAAGGACCTGAACCTGAGACAGCGGAGATGGCTTGAGTTCCTCCAGGACTATGACTTTGAGATAGTCTATACTCCTGGGAAGGGGAACGTGGTAGCCGATGCCCTCAGCAGGAGGACGGGCATTCAGCTACTTGAGGAGGCGACGGAGCAGCTAGCCTCCTTACAGATATCCTTCGTGGATAGAGACGGAGCAGCCTTTCTTCAGTCTCTCACAGTCTCTCCTCCACTTCTACAGCGGGTCAGAGAGGCTCAGCGTGAGGACGCTGACTGTGAGACCCGGCGTGCACTGATATCCTCAGGTCAGGCGCCTGATGGCTTCTCCCTTGGAGCAGAGCACGACATCCTTTTCAGAGGACGTACCTTCGTACCAGTCGCTTTGCGAGAGGAGGTGCTGAGAGAGTTTCACACTTCTCCCTTGGCGGTACATCCTGGAGTGGCGAAGATGTACCAGGATCTCAGGCGACAGCACTGGTGGCCGGGCATGAAGAAAGCTGTGGCAGAGTTCATTTCACGATGCCTCACCTGCCAGTAGGTGAAGGCAGAGCATCAGGTACCAGCAGGCTTGGTACAGCCCTTGGAGGTCCCGGAGTGGAAGTGGGATGGCATATCTATGGATTTCGTGACTGGACTTCCACGCTCTTCCAGAGGTCACGACTCCATTTGGGTGATTGTCGACCGACTCACCAAGTCGGCACACTTCTTACCCATCAGAGAGCAGGGCTCAGTGGAGAGCTTGGGACGTCTTTACGTCCAGGAGATCGTACGGCTTCACGGTGTGCCATCGTCTATCGTCTCCGATCGAGATGCTCGTTTCACTTCCCGGCTTTGGAAGGGGTTGCAGGAGGCGTTCGGGACGCGGCTCCATCTGAGCACAGCCTTCCACCCTCAGACGGATGGTCAGACGGAGAGGACCATACAGACACTCGAGTACATGCTCCATGCATGTGTTCTCGACTTTGGTCGCAGCTGGGAGGACCACCTACCCTTGGTGGAGTTCGCGTACAACAACAGCTACCACTCCACCATTGGGATGGCACCATACGAGGCGTTGTACGGAAGACCCTGCAGATCACTGTTGTGCTGGACAGACCCTGGGGAGTCAGCACTCGTGGGACCAGAGATGGTCCGAGCCATGACAGAGAAGGTCCAGATCATCCAGGAGAGGATGAGGACAGCTTAGAGCCGGCAGAAGTCATATGCTGACAGGAGGCGGTGGCCACTAGAGTTCGAGGATGGCGACCACGTCTTTTTGCGTGTCTCACCTCGACGTGGTTTACAGAGATTTGGCCGAGGCGGCAAGTTGTCTCCACGCTTCATCGGGCCTTTCCAGGTCCTCAGCAGGATAGGAGAGGTGGCTTATCGCCTGGCTCTACCACCTCAGTTGCACCGGGTGCACGACGTCTTCCACGTGTCTCAGTTGAGGAGATACGTGCACGACCCAACGCACATCATCGACTTTGGGGAGCTGGACATGGACGATGGGGCGACTTTTGCGGAGGTCCCAGTGGAGATCGAGGATCGACAGGAGCGGGTCCTACGTGGGCGGTCGATTCCTCTTGTGCGCGTCAGATGGCAGCACGGGAACCTCCAGGAGAGCACTTGGGAGCGGGAGGCTCAGATGCATGCTCAGTACCCCCATTTGTTCCCCTAGTTTTTGATGTAACTTTACGGGGACGTAAAGCCCTGAGGTGGGAGTAATGTAAAGACCCACAAATTTAATGGAAATTTTTTCTTAATTTTCTTTGGAATTTTACAAGAGCGCAGCTTCAGACGGCACCTGATTCCGAGGCCCGGTGTGCCCGGAATCAATTTCCGAAGTTTGGCTCGGGTACATTCAGTGAACGGACGAGCGGGTTTTTCTATCTTTTGAACCGATGCCCGGAATCAAATTCTGAGGGCACCGATGAAATCGCAGCGCCGGTATTTGCTTAGAAACGCCTCTTCCGGAGTTGCGTTTGCTCAGACGTGGTTTTTAAATTTTGCGGCTTTAAGTCAGAAATAAAATAAAGTTTGTGCGACAACTTTATTCTATTTCACTTAAGCTGCTTGGAAGCCACATGAAGCCACTTAAAGAAAGCTTGAACTGAGTTGAACTGGATAGGATGCTATCCGGAAATATCCTACCCCCTTGGTAGGATATTTGTGAGGTGGGGCCCGGACGAGCCCCGCCGTTTCTTTCGCTAAGTAACGCACCCGCGAAAACCCGTCAAAGTAACTGAAAAGTCAACCGACGCGTTTTCTTTAATTCTTAACAGACCATTTAATTGGGCGGTTTATTTCGTGAATTAAATGGGTTGTTTCATTCGTTGAATTAATTCAACGAATTTAATGGGTCGTTACTTACGCGTTTGCGTTCGTTGGCAAAATAATAAAATAAGACCAACTCTTTCTTTTGGAGGATTACTCGTTGTGCGAGATTCTCTGGGCCTCCACTCTCCCCGCGAAGAACGCGAAGAACGCGAAGAACACGAAGAACACGAAGAACGCCGGCGACCGGAATTCGACGACGCACACCGAGATCTGCGACGTCGACGAGCTTTACCCGCGACGTTCTTCGGCGACGCCTCTTCTTCCGCAGCCGATCCTCGTTCGGCAACTAAGGTGAGAATCAGATCATTTAAATTCTACCTTTTTAAAAATTCATGTCAACGGATTTAATTAATTAAATCCGTTTGTTCTTGATTCGGAGATTGGCGACGCGACGCCGGATACCGCGACGACGCAACGATCCCCCCTTCTTCCGCGACGAGCGATCCCGCGACGACCTCTCGTCCGACAACGACGACAAGGTAGGGGTTTATTTTTTTCTTGATGATTCATTCCCGTGTTCTTATTTCTTTTGAATAAAGAACCGGCATGAATAATTTCAATTAATTAAAAATTGAAATGCCGTTTAAAAGAAAAGGAGTGAACAATTTTTTTATCTTTGATTAAAAATTGTTGTGGCCTTTCCTCCCGTTGATTATGACTAACGCGGAGGGTGCGGGTCTAACGAACAAGACCCGGCCACCCTCCGCCGATCTCTTTTGTTGTGCAGATATGGCGAACGACGACGAACCGCGCGGCAGGGGCGATCTGTTGATCCCGCAGTGAAGATCGGCCCCCGGGAGGAGCATCGGCGCAGACGGGAGGCAAAACGGGCCACCGGAGCAACTCCGGCGGCCCGCGGAAGGTGGCGGCGGCGCGGGTCGCCGGCGCCGGCGACCGGAGGCGGCGGCGCCCGGCGCGCCGCCGGAGGAGTCTGCCGCGGCCGAGCCGCGGCGGCGGCGAACCGCCGGACCGCGTCCGCGGTCCGGCCACCCAGCACGCGGCCCGCGCGGGCCGCGTTTCTCCAAAGCCGCGGGTCAAACCCGCGACGGCTCACTCGGCCGGGCCGCGCCCAGGCCGGGCCGGACCCGGCCTCGCCGGGTCGGGCCGGGTCGGGCCGACCCGGTTCGGCCGACCCAGGGGGGGTTCGGGCCGGGTCGCCCCGGGCCCAGAACCCCCGTTTTCGGGCCTCTTCGGTCTTTTGCCCATATCTTGAGCCTGGGACCTCCGATTGACGAACCATCAGCGGCTACGCGATCCTTGGATCGAGACGGTCGTTTCGGTATATTATACTCAAGGTTTTGGAAGACTTTGGGTTCGGCCGGGTTGGTTCGTACACGAAACCAACCGGGCCCTCGGAGCGGAAACGCTCATAACTTGAGCTACGGACGTCCGATCGACGTACCGTCAGCGGTAGTAGTTTCCTCTAAGTGAGACGGAACTTCTGGCATACTCCGCCCGAGGATCGGATACAGGCGGAGTACGGTCGGGTTGGTTTTTCCCTAAAAACCAACCGGGCCCCTGGGACGAAAATGCCAATAACTCTCAGACCGGGCGTCCGATTGACGCGCCGTCTGTTGCGTTGAGATCCTGTTGTCGATACGGAACTTTTGGATACTTCAACTTCGGACTACGTGTCAGTTGATGTATCAGCCTCTCGGCTCGTGGAGCGGACCCTCCTAAACGAGCTCGCTATGTGCGGGAACCCTAGCGCTGGCTGTGACTTCGACGACAGAGCAGAGATCCTCCGTGGACTGCGACGACGGCAGAGCAGAGATCCTCCGTGGACTGCGACGACGGCAGAGCAGAGATCCTCCGTGGACTGCGACGACGGCAGAGCAGAGATCCTTCGTGGACTGCGGTGACGACAGAGCAGAGATCCTCAGTGGACTGCGTCGACTACTGCACTCAGCGATCCTACGTGGATCAGTGCTACAGGTTCTGTGTGAGCCCGATCCTATGTGGGTCCTTACTACCGGTTCTGTGTGAGCCACTGCCTACAGGTTCTGTGTGCTCCCGATCCTACGTGGGTCTTTTGCGGGGGTTAGTACCTATCGATCCTTCGTGGGTCCGACGACTTAGATGGATCAGTGATCATCTTTGACGTCATCTGAAAAAAAGTATACCTGGTTGAGCTGAATCGTATGTTACTCTCCTTTGTGGATTGTGTTGAACTATCCTATGTGGATTTTACTGTTTACTCTCCTTGTGGATTTCAGTCTTGCTTTCCTTTGTGGATTGAGTTGTTCTTGAGCTCGTGAGTAGAGCTGGAATTGGGGACTTAGGTATATGTATGGGCATATACCTAAGTCGAGTCAGATGTTACTTCGTGATTTCATCTTTCTTTTGTGCTATATCCTTTGTGGATTTCGGGAGACCTTCGGGGGTCTCGGGGTCCTTACTGAGTAGCTTATACTCACCCCTGCACGGGCTATGCCCGCACCTTGTTGTGTTGGATGCAGACGACGGACAGCGCTGATCACGGTTGGGGCGTGGAGCAGGACGGCACCTGGAGGTGGACCACTGGGCGGGACGTGCTCGGAGCGGACGTGGGACCCGAGGAGCCTGGAGGCTATCTGTACCCACCCTTCAGGTGGGATTGCCAGTGGACGACACGAGGCCGCCGTCTTTTCTTCAGTTGCTGTACTTTACTTTTCAGTTGTACTTTACAGTTGGGCTTGTATTTCCGCCCCCCCCCCCTTTACTTTTCTGCACTTTACTTTCCGCTTGCTGACTCTGTGTGGTTGTTACATATAAAGGCAATGCCTTCCCTGTTTACTGGTATTTTACACCTTGGTGCTAGTCGCCAGCCCCTGGCCTATGGAAGGCGGGCTTGGGGTAGTCACAGCACGGGCCCTGAGGTCGGGTCGTGACATCATACCCATCAATAAATGGATCATCAAATATGAAAACATAGAAAAGGACAGTGTCACCTGAATCAATAATAATAAGCCATGTGATATCAATATTGATCATAATAAACATCATAAACCCATAATAGTAATAGATAAAACATATTTTTCTCTTTGAATATCATCTCATAGATTCCTTAAAAACCCTTAAATTTAGAATATCCATATTGAAAACTTCCAATTAAATAGTCCAGATATCATAATCATTTCCCAATACATTGGGGAGAAATCGTGGTGCACTAATCATTTAATCTATAACGGGCTCACATGGTACAATCTGGGTTTCCCCATCATATAAATTATAAGTACCTCATATGGTGAAATCTAGGTGGCCCCATCACATAATCTATAAAATCTCACCTGAAGCTATCTTGGTCAACCAACTGTGAAAGTAATTTCTAAGACCCAAAACATCACTAATTTACATAGAGTATGAATTTTATCAACAAACTCATAAAAATTTATTTTTCATTCATAACCTGATTAACCCATGGGAAATATATAGGTTCCACATCAACATATTTCAAATATTATAAACCCATAGAAAAGAAATGGGTTCTGCAATAATCTCTTTAAATTATGGCTTACCTATGGATAAGGAATGGGTGCCATAAAAATTTAATTGAAACAGTCTTAATACGTCAACAGAAATGAGGAGGATGGTAACATTAAAAAATAACTCAATTGGATAATAATTTATAATAAGGGTTTTTTATGTTGATTACTATCAGAAAAATAAAAATATCATTAAAAAACATCTTGAGAAAAATATGTTTTTCATTTTAAAAATCACTTTTCAAAACCTTTTTTTAACCATTTATTTGAAAACCACTTTTAGAGACTATGATTTTTATAATATTAAGAAAAACCATATTTTAATAAATCTTATAAACTTGTAATATAATCTTCAAGCAAACAATAGTCATGTTGATGGGTAATACTATACTTGTTGTAAAGAACATTCCTTTTCATAGTAAAAAAGTTTTGAAAAGTTCCTTATTCAGAAACCATTAAGAAGATTCCAATAAAATTATATTTTAAAATAATAAAAAATCAGTAAAAATTTATTAAGAAATCATTTTTAAAATTTTCATAAATTTTGATATCATTTTTAGAAAACACGTTTTTGGATGAAGACATATTTTTTGCCGAAGAGAAAAATGAAGTAGGATTTTCTTTAAAAAAAACAAAAACAATTTAAATACCAAGGAGAGAAAAAAAGGTACAATTACTTAAAAGTAACATTAATAAACATATTTTAATAGAATTCATGGTAATTATATGATTTCATTATCAGAGACTTAATCATACACAATCCTGATAAATGATGAGACTCTAACAAAAAACTCTTACAACTTTGGTTACATTGAATCATAATCCTTATTAAATTATAAAATTAAATGAAAGGTATAATATGAATAATATAATTATATTCATGTTATAACATATCATTTTTAATTATATACACCTCAATAAATAATATTGGTGTATAACATAACATATACCTCAAAGAAGAAAAATTGAGAAAAACCCATATACCTCTGGAAACATTGAAACCTTATGCCCCAAGAAATATATTTCAAAAAATGGTTATGTAATTACCAATAAATTTAACAAAAAAACTAAAATAAATTGAAGGATATTATATATAGAACACAAAAAAAATAATTTTTCAATATGGAATATATCACATAGAAATAAAAGTTAGACAAGAACAAAACCCTGACCTTGAGTCTCACATGTCATGTGTGTTTATCTTATCACATAGTAAATATATGCACAATATTTTAATAATTTATTACATTAATCATATTTATTATTAATTTATTTCACATATTAACTTTTTATATATAATTACTAAATAAAAAATGTTTATGATAGATGTTTCGATCATATTCGGCCTATGTATTAAAAATGAATTTGGTATGCTGAAAATGGTCAAAAGGTCCTTATTTAAACATATAATGAATTATAACAATGAAATAATTATCATATTTATACTAAAATTATAATTTTAATCCCAATCATGAAATATGAGTATAAAAAATTAAGTATGTTATAGTCACTGAGATGGTAGGACATATGTATGTACGTGTAACGCTTCCATTTATTGATGATAGTTATGGAAAAAAGTTATATTATATTTTATCCTTCCATAATTGTAATAATATCCTAAATAAAATATTATTTAATTATATATACTTTTATATATAATTATTTTTATTTGGTCATAGAAAAAGTAATCACATCGCTTCGAGAAGACAGATGTCTACACACCCACGAACGATGTTATCATTTTTTTCAATGAGTGAAAAGGTATAATGAAAATGATAAATTATATTTTAATAATGATAAGAATGTCATTAATTTCATAAAATTCTCATTTATATAACATTTTATTAGAATCATGACCCTTCTTACCTTCCACCTAACTACTTTTTGAAAATGAGTCACTTCGATTTGCCAAGTGGTAGTCTACCGTACAAACGAAAAAACTTTATCATATCTAATGAATGGAATATAAATAGGTTATATATTATTTAATGAATACAAATATATAATTATTTTATAAATATAATTTATAAACTTTATATCCATCTCTATACACAACATTGAGAGGTGGTAACGTAAAAACTAATGATACCCCTTCACGAGGTGGTATTATGTTGTACACATCAATGCTGATTTCATAACCCATTTAATGAAATTGTGTATGGTTTTGTGTCATAAAATTACCATTTAACAATATAAATATATTTAATATACATAGGTTTTTATATCCATGTGGTGTAATAATAATTGATGGGGTGGAGAAAGAAATAGAATAAAAACATTTGTTAGAGAAGGTAACCTCTTCTTCAGGTAACTCATTTTGGTTTACACCATAGCCCCTAAAATGTTGAATTTATGTCCAATATATAGAGTTTAGGATGATTAGAGGGAATTTTATAATTTAATTGGTTAGCTATTGGCTGAACCAATTGTTTTTTAAGGTGTTATAAGAGGAGGAGATGGGGTGGCCTTTTATAAGTGAGGTGAGTGTCATAATTTTAATATTTTGAAAGAGTGGATTATATCCACATTGTTTTCATGTCATCGGGGCCAAATAATGGTAAATTATCTATTATATTTCGTATATTCTAGAAATATGTCAATAAAATTTGTTTTGGAAATTTTTTTACGTGACTAAGTAAACTACTTTTTACCATAATAGTTTAAATTAATTTTAACTGTTTTCATTAATAATTACGGTAATAAATTTAATTTGGGATTATAAAAAATTATAAATTTTTCCGATTAAAAATATGGAATATGTTTTACCAAATTCAATTCGCAAAATATGAAAAATTAAATTTGAATATTAATCCTGTAGACAACATGAGACAACAGGTTTTTATGATGAGTATTTTTTCAGAAAAAGATGATTCCATATAAAATATGTTTTTAATTACTATTATTATATGAAAATAAATGAATATTTATATATATACAGTACATATATTTAATATAAAACATTCCCTATTATGTTTTATTTTAATTAAAAAAAGGTGAATCAATACGAATTTTTAAGTAGTTTCTTGAAAAACCTATTTATAAACCCAAAAATAAACATACACTAAAAACAATATAATAATTAATAAAAGTAATAAAGTTGATTAATTATAACTCAAGTTACATTAAAAAAAATTCAAAACATATTGGTACTTTTAAATTACAAAATCTATTGATAATATAATACTTTTTACAAACATTAATATTTTTAAATATTCACAGGAAACAAATTCAGAAAAATCCCAAAATTTTACATAATTAAAATTTCAATATTCCAATTTAAATAATTACTTTAATGTTATCAAATTAATTTTCTAAAATATCTATAATTATACTATTATTTTCTTTTCATTAAAACAAACTAAAAAACATTTTTTATGAAAACAATCTTTTAAAGATTAAAATCACTTTACTGAAAATTAATTGATTATTTACTAAATATATATCACTAATTTATATTGAGTTATAAATATAAATATAATTTTAAATATTTCATAATGTTTTTAATACTATCAATACCCACCAATTTAATGACTACGTAAAATATATCATGGGTCATTTTTGTTCTATGTTACGTATTGAATACGCCATCGATCATCAAAATCGCATGGTTTTGTGTAAGGTGAGATAAACTGAGTTTTGTGTGTAATGTAAGATAAACTCATTGTTGTGTTTCCTTTATGTTATTGAATATTTTTATCTTATATTAAATTTTTAGTGTGTTAAATCATCTCCCCCTTTTCTTCTTTAACAAATTATTTCCTCAAAATTTAAACTTTATCTCATTAATCAATGGATGTACATTTGAGGATACATTTTTTACAAACCCACATAATAAAAAAGTCTAATAAAATATCTTATTAATAATAAATAAATATAATTAAAAATTTCATATGGAATAACACATTACTAGGTGTTCCATATTATATAACATATGAGGGAATTAATGAAAATCATAAATAATTATAGATAGGGATTGATGTTATTGATCAAAATAATCTAACTGATCAATGGAAAGTTAAAGACCTAAAAAACATAAATCTATGATGATCTATAAGACCTTAATTTAATCATATGTTAAAGTACTGGGATATAATTTCATTCAATCTCCATTCCCTAGAGTTTAAGAATTCATTCATCATCAAAACTAAACAAAATAGTGAAATATACTTACTTTTCAAGTATAATTTCATCTTTTAGCCAATTTCGACTAGAATATCATCTTTGTCTCCAAATAATGAGTTATAAAGATTTATTTTTTGTTTCTAAAGACCTAAAAATAAACTTTTAAAGGGTCTTATAACCATACATGGGATGTCTATTTACTCCACATTTATTTTATATTGATAGAAACGAAAATGGTTAAAACATGGTAAGATAATTCCCAAAATGATTAAACCTTCATAGGATCTATTGATTTTCAAAATTCAATAGTACTACCCAATGTTAAAACTAAAAAATTAATAAATTACCTCAAAATCAAAGGGCCATTTATCCTAAATGGTTATCTCATACATTTTAGAATCTAAAACTTAAAATATCTCTATATCTCTTATTTAAAATATCATTAAACACTTATTCACCAAATCACTTCTCCATCTCAGGGTTATCTATCTATCAAAACATATTTTACCATAAATTTATCAATATCCAACATCACTTAAAACCCAATTTTTATCAATTACTTTAAAAATATTCACAAAAATGTAAAATAATAATTCATATTGAATATAATAATTACATACACTTGAACCCAAGATGAGTTCTTCTAATGTTTCATTAACCACATTAATATCTCCTCACTTGAAACTTCAAAGGGGGTCTCATAATTATGAAATTTTTATAAAACTTAATCTAATATACCTAATATAGTATAAATAAATATTAATATAACCTCACATAATAATATAATAATCTATAATGTCATCTAAATAGACCACTGATACCATCTTTAACAACCATGAACTTGTACTCCCATATTAAGAACTAAAATCCTAAACATTACACTTCTATCTTTGATGAGGATAATTTTGAGCAATTTATTTTCTATCTAATCCCTACAAGATAAAAAGTAAAAATTTGATCACTTATATTCCTAACGGAATTTCAGGTTTAAAGTTTTATATATTTTGGACAAAATATGACACAAATAGTATCCATTTCATAGAATGATAATTTCTCCAACTTTACATATATTTTCTTATTACACATTAAGTCATCATAGTCATCCATATAAAATATCTTCTATACATAATGTGTTCAACCCCATTCATTATTACCTAGAGAAGAGGAAACATATGAAGGGTGATCTCAAATTCTTAGTAAAGGTAAACATGAGAATTAGAAATTGACTGTCATCCAAGAGAATAAGAAGCTCATAATGGTATAACAACATTATCGTAGTGAATGAGAAAATCATAAAATAACTCATGGCCATTATTACCTAGATCATTGAATATGAAAACATGGAAAAGAGAACATTCATAATAATCAATAATCATGAGCCATGTGACATCAATATTTATCATACAAAAAACTATAAACCCATATTAATCATAGATAAAACATATTTTAATATCATAAATTCATCTCATATAACCCTAATCAAACCCTTATAATTATAATAACCATATGGCTGGCATCCAATATAATTCTCTAGAGAAGATAATAATTTCCCAATGCATATGTACCACTTTCATGGAACATTATATTGGGATTTCTCAATGCTATTTGGGAAAACCCATATTAAAATATATAATGGGAAAACCTATAGATATCTACATAAATCCATCATATAATAATTAATGGGTTAACCCACACTATCTGGTATTCCCCATCATATAAATAATTTCCCAGAAACAAAACATGAATAAAGGTTAAAGGGAATCCATTTCACCCAATAAATATAAAATCATTATTATTTCTTAAAATGTTTAATAAAAAAAAAGAAATGTTTTAAATAACAATATCATTGAAACATGATAAACCAGTGTAAAAGAATCAGGTTCCATAACAATTTCTTTGAATTTTTTTTAACCCATTGTAATGAATAATGTTTTATAAAAATCACATTGAAACAATATTAATCAATCCATAGAGAGATTGAGATTTCTACCACTACAAAATATCCCCATTGGATCAAAATTAAAAAATATTTATTGGGATTTATTAATAGAAATAGCATTAAAATAAAATTATAAACTATCTTAAGGAAAACATCCTTTTCAGTTTTAAAATTACTTTTTAAAACATAAAACATTATGAAAATATTTTTCATTGAAAATGGATTTTTAAAATAATGAATTTTCATAATACCATTGAAAAAAAATAAAAAAAAATTATAAACATGGAATGTATTAGTGAAAGAATTATGTTCATCTTAATGGGTAATTCCTTAAATGCCTTATACAACATTTCATTTTCACAGTAAAATTGTTTCTGAAGTGCTTTGTTTGGAATGAATCAAGAATATTCCTTTGATTTTTTTGAAAAAAATCCAAAATGGTTAAAAATATATTTATTAAATTTTTTTTCAAAGGTTAAAAAAATTGAATTAATTAATAAATGACATGTTTGTTGATGAAAATGTATTTCTGACCAAAGATATAAATGAAGTATGATTTTATTAAGAAAACTATCTCGAAATCAATAAATAAGAAATAGTGGTAAAATGGTAAAATTACATGTAAATTTCATTAATAACCATATTATATTATAATTCATGTTAATTATGATATTTAAACATTGGGTAATTAATCATAAAAAATCCTGATAAACGATGAGATTATTATAAAAGACTCTAATCACTTTGGTAACATTGAATGATAATACCAATGAAACATTGAAATTAAATGAAACATATAATATCAATAAAATAAGTATATTATTTATATAACATGTCACGTTATAGTATATAAACCTCATTAAAGTAGTTAGGTATTTAAGATAACATTGAAAAAATACCTTATCTCTTTGGTGATGTTGAAACTATAAACCCCTTGAAAGATAGATATTAAAATGGATGTGTAAACACAAATAAATTTAATGATAATAAACACAAAATACACTGCTGAATATTGTGTACATCAAAACAATAAGTGGTTAATATGGAATATATCTCACAAAAATAAAACCGAGACGAGAAAAAAACCCTGCCTTGATTTTGACATGTCACGTATGTCATTATCTACATGGGTAATAAATTTATGTTAATTATTTTTTTGATTTATAAAATTTTTCTAGTTTATTATTACTATTATTTCTCTTATTAACTTCTTATATACAATTATCTAATCAATTAATTCTATGTCTAATGTTTTGACCAGATTCTGTTAATGTGTGAAAAATGACTTTGGTAGGTTGACTACGACAAATAGGTTACTATTTAAAAATACATTTGATAATAATACAGAAATATATATCATATTTACTCATAAATTATAATTTTAATACCAATACTGAGAAATTATTCATAAAAATTATGTTTTTTATGATCATGGATATGGGAGGTCGTACGTACGCATGACAAACATTTCCATTTTTCAATAATCTTTATATAAAGAAGGTAAATAAAGTTTTACATTTATAAAATGATAATAATATGATAATTAAAATATTGATTAATTTTATAAAAATATATAAATCAACATCCCATGTGTACATATATATATTACTGAAGAGTCCCATTAGGTTCTACACTTCATTTGATTACAAGATATCATATGGTGGAGCTTTCTAACAGAGAGTGTATGCCACAAAATTCCCCTTCCCTAGTGTGTAGGTCATGCCAAAGTCAAATATTAGATGTTATTAAATCCATAATATGTTCATAGATTCAATTCCTTATGAGAATATATATAACTCATTCTTTTATGATCATAAAATATCATGAACCTATCCCCAATAAGAAAATTTCACCCAAACATTAGTACAAGCGTAACTGAAGAAAGATCCCAATCATGAGTGGGGTAATTTTTCTCATGATCCCAAATCAAACATGAACCAGAGGATACCACATGATCATCCTATATTAATAATAGAACCTGGAAAATCACCTTAATCATCATAGTACACCAGATACCCCTTATGAGGCTCTCGTAAAATCAGAATAGGGGATGATGTCATAATCTATTTTAAAAAAATTAACGTTTAGAATTCTGTATCCCTATTAATTTCACCATTTTATTAGTAAAATAATCCATTGGGGATTATAACCTCAATAAATCCTTAAATAACTATTTATAGTATCTAGTAGTACCTTAAAATCTTTATGTCTTGAAGATGTTTCATGGTTCTTCCGATGACAAGATAGTCTTCCCCATATCAGGATCAACTGAACATCCTAGTTTTGAAATAATGTGTCTAAAGAACATTCATACATGTATCTAGAAACTATATATAGAAATATTTATAAAAATTTAGTTACTCCTCAATATATCCAAAACTATATTTATATGGTCCTCATGATCATATTTTGACCTCAAATAAACCATGATATCATGAATGAACAAAATGAATATGGTATTGAGATTTTAATTTAATATATAGTTCATCAATGGTGTATTAATTATAGGAAAATTATTTAGACATAATTGAATCACAATATGTTCCAAATGTCCATTACATCTCATGACATATTTATTTAGAATATCAGACTTCTGAATTGTTTGTAGATTACAAACATCACGATAATAAAGTATAGAAAACCACATCATCAATTTAGATGGTAAAATAATTCATCCACATGGATGAAATTTAACTTATTCTTAACCTTCACCTAGTCGAAATTTTGGTTAACCAAAATCAAATTAAATTAACCATTATCCTTCTTGGTGAATAGAATGGGGTCTCTCATGAATAAAAAATTGGGTGACCAAAAAATTTCTTTATCAAATAATAAAGCTAGATCTTTATCTCTATTAGATCAGTAAGTTCAATATGATATGGTGCATCAATATCATATATGTACCATATACTAGATCAATCATAAACTCGACCTCTCTCCTAATAGGAAGACTATATAATCCATCTAGGGAAACATAAAATCAATCACTAACAACCAATTCATGATCAACAGAAAGATAATTATAATTATCCTTGACTGTAATTATAGAAAAAAAACTCATAAGATATTGGTGGGGATGACATGAATGACTATACCTTGGGCACACATTCACTGGAATAACCATGATCTCCCATAAACATCATTGAACTAGACTCAAAAATTATAACAATCAATATAATCATAAAGATCAACAACCCAATACACACTGATGATGACGTCAAATAGATCCAAATCAAGAAATAGAATATCATAGACCAACTCCACATAAAATATTGATTGAGAGTAATATGGACACCATAAACCCTTCACTTTAATCTATCTGAGAGGAATCCCTAGCTCCATAACAAATGAAATCATCATTATTGGATATTTAAACTCATCAATGAAACTACAAGATAAAAATTAGTTTGAGGGACCAGTATCAAGTAAGGTAGTTTCTATAAAAGATAAAACAAAATGGGTACCTCTCATTATGGTTGGGACCACATTAACCACCGGCTCAAAATAATCTTATGTTTGATGGTGATATGCTCATAAGGCTTTTGGTTGGATCCTTATGAACATTAAATATTCCAGTTTCACCATAGAATCCCTTGGATATGAATATCCTTGACAGTAATAAGGAGTAGAAATGTATTGGGAGAAACTATGTAGATTTTCATAGCATCCACAAGAATTGAACATTCTTTTTGTTTTGTAATAAGAACATTAGTTGAACCCAACAATTCCAAACCATTATTATGTTACGTAGAGACCCGTATCTTGACGTACATTGACATTACATTACTTTTGCGGAATACTTAGTACATAACAAAAACACACACACAAGGATCGTAATAGTTTAGTGTCTTTGGAAACTCGGAACGTAAACTTCTAATTGTGGTGGAAGATCTTCAACATCTCCCATAAAGATCTTCCTTTTTATACCTAAAACCTTTCTTTATATCCTGGGGAAAAGAAAACATAAAAGGGTGAGCTCAAATGCTCAGTAAGGGTAAACAAAGGAAATATCAATCACATAATTTTCATAAGAACATAACATTTTTTTGGAAATCTTAACCTGCAAAAGAGAGCATAATTTCATAACATGGGATAAATCATAGTAGTGAAATGAAATCATAACTTAAAACATTACTCATTGTGGCATACACACATAATCATAGAGAATTATTTCTTGTTAGTCAAGACTCATTGCCAAGACTATCTTAGTGGACAAAGTCCCTTTCTGAATCGAGTAATCCTCGTTTCAGTCCTGTTTCACTGAACCGGTATAACCTACCATTCCAGCCATGTCTATCTCATGAGATATAAAATCTTTACCCAATGCATTGGAGGGAGATATAGGTCCCACCCATCTCTTAATGAATCCTTTCTTATGTGTGCCACAAAATCATAAATCATACATCATCGCATAACCCATGTAATAAAAATGGGATTCTTAAACAGCATGACATCATAAAACCATTCATATAAGATAAAGGAATTCATAAACATAATTCCATCACAACATAGTCAAATCAATGTAAAAATATGGATAGAAACAGAACCCTTTATTATCTTATATGGAAAATAATTTTGATAAAACACTTGAATTTAATTCTTGAGGAAAATATCCTTTCTTCTTCAAAATCAATTTCTTTTCACAAAACATCATGCAATTTTAAAAGAAAGAGTTTTTATTGAAAATAGTCATGAAAACTTTTAGAGGAAGCTTCATGAAAATAAGGCTTTATAAAACAGTATAACTCCGTTCGTGCCGTATAAGTTAAAAAAAACATTCTTCGTACTTTTGTCGGAAAAGTCAAAAAAGTACCTCGTACGAAAAACGAAAAAAGATTCCTTTCATATCCTTTACTAAAAACTCATAGAAGGGAAAAATTGGATTTAAACAATTGTAGGTGGATGGAAATAATATTACATATTGAGGGAACATGGATGTGGATGATGAAATACACCCCAGTAAATACTTACGAATAAACAATCTCGGATAAAAATGAGATTGTGATATTTCCCTTACCTTATGTCCGACTTGCTTTGTAAGTGTCCGAACCTCCTGTATAATGATTTAAATCATGTTATTGACTTATTCCAGAATCATATTCATTGTTATGATAGCATATATGGTTCACTTATGACATTATATTACCCGTTCTTTTGTAAATTCCATGTTAAAGAAGCGTTTTGGGTAAAATCGTTTCATTTATCGTAGGTGTTTTGACTTGTTGTTCTTGACATCATTATTACTTATATCATGATTTACTTACTTCCAGAATATAAAATATGATTTATATATCATATATATTCAGTATATATATATATAATAGATAGATAAATAAAATGAAAAACACCGTTCATGGAGACGGTAGTCCGTACGTACGCATGAACGCTGTTTTTCTTTCCTTATTGTCTTGAAATGGAAGTAAGTAGATGACATACATATGTATATATATACATAAATCCAGTAGCTTTATAATGTCATATATTTCATTATTATTTCTTATATATACATTATAATCATTCTTAAATGGTTAACATGGAGAATGAATCTCATCGCGTCGTGGAGACGGTAGTCCGTACGTACGCACGAGCGATGATATCATTTCTATAAATATTGAATTGAATTGGAGTGGATTATACAATATATCAGAATCAATATGATGTTGTAATAACTATGTATAGTTATTCTTTACACCATTATACCCATCCATGTAAGGTGGTGGTGGAAAATAGATTACACCACGGCGTGGAGACGGTATTCCGTACGTACGCACGCGCGGTGATTTCTTTTTCCGTAGGATGGATAGATGGTGAAATAGGGTTGTTTAGTACTTATAATAACATATCAGTATATGAGTGATACTGATGTTATTACTTCATAATGAAACAACCTAAGAAGAAGAAGTGGAAGAAGAAATAAAGATGAAAGAATTGGTAACGGTAATTACCTCTTCTTTGAAGTGCCTCTTTGAGACCTCCTCTTAGGGCACTACAATTGGTCTTTGAGGAAGACCAGAACCTCTAGGATGTTTCTAGGGAAGTGGAGAGGAGAAATTGGCAGGGGTTGGCCGAGCTTGAGTGCTCAAATTGGTGTGAGGAGGAGGGGGAGGAGGTGTCCTTTTATAGGGGAGGAGAGGGGCACCTTAGGAATATCTCAAAATATTATTTTATATTAAAGTCAAAATCGGTTTATAATGGTTCCAAAGGGTCTTATTTCGAAGCTAAAGTGGGGATGGGTCGAAATCCTATCAACCAATAGGATTTAGACAAGTTTAGGGTATTATTTTAACCTTATCAATTAGATTTAACTCTAAGTTAAATAATTTAACTTTTACCGTGTCTTTTTGTTTTCTTTCACTATATGGATAATACACTTACTATAACATGCCAAACGAACCCCAAATTGTATATTATTAATACATATATCCTTATCTAAGTCATTTGGCCGAACCTTAGATTTTTAGGAATAAAATAACAATTAATAATATAATATTTGATTTAAAAACTATTTTGTGTCTATTTTGACACTATTTGATATATGATTTTTGTGAAAGTCATAACAGAATTATATGTTCGAACAAAGTTGATTAAATCAACACTAATATATCATAGTAACCTAGAAAATTAGTGGAATTCATAAAAAGTCTTAAATTACATTTATTTTGGTATTTATATTATCAATTATGTCAATATTTCATTAATAAGATAATTACTACATCATCTTTGTGTCATAAATAAATTATATTATTTGATGTCTAAAAATTACAAATAAAATACCATCATGTAGGAAATCGTTTTATCTTTCTAATGAATATTTATAGTCGAATTTATCTTATGTATAACCCCATATTAAAAATGATTTACTTATTAAACTTTGATTTTAACTATTTTAACCCTTCTTTAAATAAATTAATAATAAATGTCCTAATCTAATCCAAGTGGGCCTAAATGGTCATATTTTATTACTAAGTTTGTTTTTGGTCGAATTAAACGTGTCCAATAGAATTAGGACATGTGTTAGGGTAATATTAATATCATATTTACCCTTAGTTACCCTATTTACTATTAACCGTGGTAAAAAAAGTAAAAAGTTACTATTCACCAAAAAATTATTTTCATCTCATTGAACCACATTTTAGTCCTTTATATTAACCGTGTCTCTCGGATTTTTGAAATTCCATTCACAGAAGCGGTAAAATTAAGTTTTATGCAAAATTCAGTTTTTAACCTACCACTTAGTAGTTTCACTATTCATCAAAAATTGATGTTTTTCAGAACAATGCCAAAATTTCATCCCAAGCTATATTTCATATTCCGAATTCAAAAATGAAGTCTATTTTACCAAATTCATAACATAAAAGTTTCATTAATTAATTTTATAATTAAATCCCGCTGTTAAAACAAATAGCGTGTTTTTAAGAAACAATATCTATCAAAAGATTGACACTTGTTTATGTCTAGTTTAAATGTGAAATTACATCCAATGTCCAACATTGTATTAAATTGTAAAAATATATTCTAAATATAATTTAAAACCACTCAAATTAATAATTTATAACTATTAATTATTTCGATTGAAAAAGTTGTTTTTAATTAAAATTTAGTAATTTCCACTATTCATCAAAATATGAAAGTTATCCGAAAATTACCAAAATTTCACCTTAGGCTAAATTCGATACTCCGAATCCAAATATGAAGTCCATTTTGAGAGTTAAAATTTATAAAATTTAAAAAGTAGTTATTACTATTCATAACGGCTAGTTTCAATAATATTTTAATAGCATATCATTGTTTCGTGAAACTCAGTATTACGTACCACACACGCTATCGAGGAAGGTTGCGATTGCGTGTAATGCAAGGCAAGTCAATGATGCGTGTTGTGCAAGCTCCTTTTGGTGTAGCGTACAACACAAGACATTAGTGAAATAAAAAAGAATATTTTTCATAAAATCTCGGGCTGTTACATTCTACCCCCCTTAAAATGAATTTCGCCCTCGACATTCGTCGGGGTTATAAATGGTTTACTATTCGAAAGTTTCTTTAATAGAAACCCACATCGTAAAAAGGAATACCAAAACCAATCTTTAAAAACAAAAGTATGAAACGTAACGGTTACCCAAATAAACTAATCACTGGGTTTCCACATAGGTGAAAATATGGATATGGAAGAGAAATCTAACAATCATGTTCTGATGGAGAGTGGTAGAGAACATGGCTATGGAAAAGCCAACAATCACAAATCCATAAATTTGTGACGATCTAAGGTACCATCTGATTAATCAGATATAAGAGCACTAGGACAACATTTTTGGTTTTCAAGATCTTTTCCCTAAAGTTGAAGAATTTGAATTAGAATAAATACTTACTTTATTTTTGTACAATCTCACTATTGTTCGTGCCTTGAACAATTTCCACTTCATCTCTTAAATAAATGAAGTTGAATTTGTTATTCGTGAAGTGTTAGCAGATCATGTGATAGAATGACGGGTCATTCCATCTGTCTCAAAAGATTAGCAAAATTTATATACATAAGTCGATCTATAGTGGGATTAATCATATATGGTTCCTAAAATGGGCTTATACTTCATATATCATACTGCTTAATATAATAACACTAGTTTCTACTAAACAGGGACTTCCTGTAGGTCAGTGGTAGGCGATAAAGGCCAGTCGCACTTCGGTTGTGGGTTCGATTCCTACAGCCTTGTCCGAAGCGATGGGATGTCGCCCGTCCTGCAGGTTGTCCTTTTTCTAAAACTACGTTAATATAACATCCCATCAATAATATCGAAAATCTTCTATCCTAAAACAATACTAACTTATGTCCAACATAATCCAGTCTAATCTTTAGGCTTATACATAATACTGCAGTCCACTCTCATAATATAGTGACAACGATTACCAGAGATTTAATACTGTCGTTGATCCCCACATATCATAATATATGTCTTGTTGGTCACATTCCAGACATTCAAAGTCCTTAATCGTGTATTCTCTTGAATACCATAGTGAAAACATGAGTGCAGTTAAAAGTTAACACTTTCCACATACCAAAATCCTCAAAATTCTATATACTCAAACCATGATATCACTTAGTCCTTATATCAATCATGAGCTCATGAATACTATTAAACATTTCATTTTCTCGTCTTCATTATGCGCATATCATCTTATTTCCAAAAAATATCTCAATCACTTTGAATACCACATCAATAAATATTGCAACACTCAATGATACAACATTATTTTGGAATCCCATTACATAAACACTTAATCATTCCACCACATCGTTGTCATATTCAACATTTCCAATAGTGATCGCATGTGATTTCCCTTTGTCCTTTGCCTTCAGTGGTTTCTCATGTTGATCATCACTAACCCTTGGATTAGGGCAATTATTAGCATAATGCCCCATTTCCTTGCACTTGAAGCATTGAAGTGTTGGCGGTGCGTTCTCTGCAGTGTTTGCTTTATTCACATCATTAGAAACCCTTTTTCCATTACTTCGACACTCAGCTGCTCGATGACCTTCTTTTCCACACTTAAAACATTTTCTAGTCCCTTTAAGACAATCTCCACCATGCTTCTTTCCACACTTTGTACATAAGGAAACATTCATCTTCTTTTCACCATTATTTTGAGATTTCTCCTTGAACTCCATCTTTCGTTTCTTGTCAAAACCATGAGATGGATATGTAACACCAACTTCCATTTCTACCTTGATAGCACAACGCACAATTTCTTCATAGCTACTGAAGTCTCTTATAGCTAATGCCCTTCGAAGACTTGGTTTTAAGCCACTGAAAAATCGATCAACTTTACTTTCAGGTTGGATGATAATTCCAGAAGCATACCTTGCAAGTCTTGTAAAATTTGCTTCATAGGTACCAACAGATTCATCATCCCTTTGCTTCAGTTCAAGAAAATCTTTCTCCATCTTTGTTTGAAGAATACGAGGGAAGTACTTATTGAAAAATAAGTTCTTGAACTCGTCCCATTCCATAGACTCAATTTCATCCCTTTGCCTTGTATTCTTAATAAGATTCCACCATTGATCAGCATCTCCTTCCAAACGATACACTGCTAGGATGACTTTATCATGTTCAGAACATTGAAGAACTGAAAATATCTTTTCTGTAGTACTGATCCATTGTTCAGCCACAAGTGGATCAGAAGACCCACTGAAAGAAGGTGGACGTTGCCTCATGAAGGACTCAATATAATATTGTTCCCTTCTCTGCTCATTTGGAAGTCCAGAATGATTCATAGCTTGTGTAAGTATAGCAATAAGATTTTGCACTCCATCTCCCATAACATTTGTTTGTTCAGGAGGGAAATCATTGCATTGTCCATTGCATTGATCAACACGGTTCCTTCGGGTTCCAGCCATCGTCTAAAACCCAAAAAGAATAGTGTGAGAGGCAAAAATCATGCTAGGGAAAACAACATAATAAAGGGGGAGTACCTTCAATATCCAACATCTTAGGTTTAATTCTATGATCGTTAGCGTAATTCTATTACTATAACCTATACGTATTCTTATCCCTAGGGACATCCCTAGACATACCTTAGAAATATCTCTAGGGATCTCACTAACGTTTTCGCATCCTAGTTTCCAAAGGTTGACTAAACCTTTCCTCTGATACCAACTGTAGAGACCCGTATCTTGACGTACATTGACATTACATTACTTTTGCAGAATACTTAGTACATAACAAAAACACACACACAAGGATCGTAATAGTTTAGTGTCTTTGGAAACTCGGAACGTAAACTTCTAATTGTGGTGGAAGATCTTCAACATCTCCCATAAAGATCTTCCTTTTTATACCTAAAACCTTTCTTTATATCCTGGGGAAAAGAAAACATAAAAGGGTGAGCTCAAATGCTCAGTAAGGGTAAACAAAGGAAATATCAATCACATAATTTTCATAAGAACATAACATTTTTTTGGAAATCTTAACCTGCAAAAGAGATCATAATTTCATAACATGGGATAAATCATAGTAGTGAAATGAAATCATAACTTAAAACATTACTCATTGTGGCATACACACATAATCATAGAGAATCATTTCTTGTTAGTCAAGACTCATTGCCAAGACTATCTTAGTGGACAAAGTCCCTTTCTGAATCGAGTAATCCTCATTTCAGTCCTGTTTCACTGAACCGGTATAACCTACCATTCCAGCCATGTCTATCTCATGAGATATAAAATCTTTACCCAATGCATTAGAGGGAGATATAGGTCCCACCCATCTCTTAATGAATCCTTTCTTATGTGTGCCACAAAATCATAAATCATACATCATCGCATAACCCATGTAATAAAAATGGGATTCTTAAACAGCATGACATCATAAAACCATTCATATAAGATAAAGGAATTCATAAACATAATTCCATCACAACATAGTCAAATAAATGTAAAAATATGGATAGAAACAGAACCCTTTATTATCTTATATGGAAAAGAATTTTGATAAAACACTTGAATTGAATTCTTGAGGAAAATATCCTTTCTTCTTCAAAATCAATTTCTTTTCACAAAACATCATGCAATTTTAAAAGAAAGAGATTTTATTGAAAATAGTCATGAAATATTTTAGAGGAAGCTTCATGAAAATAAGGCTTTATAAAACAGTATAACTCCGTTCGTGCTGTATAAGTTAAAAAAACATTCTTCGTACTTTTGTCGGAAAAGTCAAAAAAGTACCTCGTACGAAAAACGAAAAAAGATTCCTTTCATATCCTTTACTAAAAACTCATAGAAGGGAAAAATTGGATTTAAACAATTGTAGGTGGATGGAAATAATATTACATATTGATGGAACATGGATGTGGATGATAAAATACACCGCAGTAAATACTTACGAATAAACAATCTCGGATAAAAATGAGATTGTGATATTTCCCTTACCTTATGTCCGACTTGCTTTGTAAGTGTCCGAACCTCCTGTATAATGATTTAAATCATGTTATTGACTTATTCCAGAATCATATTCATTTTTATGATAGCATATATGGTTCACTTATGACATTATATTACCCGTTCTTTTGTAAATTCCATGTTAAAGAAGCGTTTTGGGTAAAATCGTTTCATTTATCGTAGGTGTTTTGACTTGTTGTTCTTGACATCATTATTACTTATATCATGATTTACTTACTTCCAGAATATAAAATATGATTTATATATCATATATATTCAGTATATATATATATAATAGATAGATAAATAAAATGAAAAACACCGTTCATGGAGACGGTAGTCCGTACGTACGCATGAACGCTGTTTTTCTTTCCTTATTGTCTTGAAATGGAAGTAAGTAGATGACATACATATGTATATATATACATAAATCCAGTAGCTTTATAATGTCATATATTTCATTATTATTTCTTATATATACATTATAATCATTCTTAAATGGTTAACATGGAGAATGAATCTCATCGCGTCGTGGAGACGGTAGTCCGTACGTACGCACGAGCGATGATATCATTTCTATAAATATTGAATTGAATTGGAGTGGATTATACAATATATCAGAATCAATATGATGTTGTAATAACTATGTATATTTATTCTTTACACCATTATACCCATCCATGTAAGGTGGTGGTGGAAAATAGATTACACCACGGCGTGGAGACGGTATTCCGTACGTACGCACGCGCGGTGATTTCTTTTTCCGTAGGATGGATAGATGGGGAAATAGGGTTGTTTCATACTTATAATAACATATCAGTATATGAGTGATACTGATGTTATTACTTCATAATGAAACAACCTAAGAAGAAGAAGTGGAAGAAGAAATAAAGATGAAAGAATTGGTAACGGTAATTACCTCTTCTTTGAAGTGCCTCTTTGAGACCTCCTCTTAGGGCACTAAAATTGGTCTTTGAGGAAGACCAGAACCTCTAGGATGTTTCTAGGGAAGTGGAGAAGAGAAATTGGCAGGGGTTGGCCGAGCTTGAGTGCTCAAATTGGTGTGAGGATGAGGGGGAGGAGGTGTCCTTTTATAGGGGAGGAGAGGGGCACCTTAGGAATATCTCAAAATATTATTTTATATTAAAGTCAAAATCGGTTTATAATGGTTCCAAAGGGTCTTATTTCGAAGCTAAAGTGGGGATGGTTCGAAATCCTATCAACCAATAGGATTTAGACAAGTTTAGGGTATTATTTTAACCTTATCAATTAGATTTAACTCTAAGTTAAATAATTTAACTTTTACCGTGTCTTTTTGTTTTCTTTCACTATATGGTTAATACATTTACTATAACATGCCAAACGAACCCCAAATTGTATATTATTAATACATATATCCTTATCTAAGTCCTTGGGCCGAACCTTAGATTTTTAGGAATAAAATAACAATTAATAATATAATATTTGATTTAAAAACTATTTTGTGTCAATTTTGACACTATTTGATATATGATTTTTGTGAAAGTCATAACAGACTTATATGTTCGAACCAAGTTGATTAAATCAACACTAATATATCATAGTAACCTAGAAAATTAGTGGAATTCATAAAAAGTCTTAAATTACATTTATTTTGGTATTTATATTATCAATTATGTCAATATTTCATTAATAAGATAATTACTACATCATCTTTGTGTCATAAATAAATTATATTATTTGACGTCTAAAAATTACAAATAAAATACCATCATGTAGGAAATCTTCTTAGCTTTCTAATGAATATTTATAGTCGAATTTATCTTATGTATAACCCCATATTAAAAATTATTTACTTATTAAACTTTGATTTTAACTATTTTAACCCTTCTTTAAATAAATTAATAATAAATGTCCTAATCTAATCCAAGTGGGCCTAAATGGTCATATTTTATTCCTAAGTTTGTTTTTGGTCGAATTACACTTGTCCAATAGAATTAGGACATGTGTTAGGGTAATATTAATATCATATTTACCCTTAGTTACCCTATTTACTATTAACCGTGGTAAAAAAAGTAAAAAGTTACTATTCACCAAAAAATTATTTTCATCTCATTGAACCACATTTTAGTCCTTGATATTAACCGTGTCTCTCGGATTTTTGAAATTCCATTCACAGAAGCGGTAAAATTAAGTTTTATGCAAAATTCAGTTTTTAACCTACCACTTAGTAGTTTCACTATTAATCAAAAATTGATGTTTTTCAGAACAATGCCAAAATTTCATCCCAAGCTATATTTCATTTTCCGAATTCAAAAATGAAGTCTATTTTACCAAATTCATAACATAAAAGTTGCATTAATTAATTTTATAATTAAATCCCGCTGTTAAAACAAATAGCGTGTTTTTAAGAAACAATATCTATCAAAAGATTGACACTTGTTTATGTCTAGTTTAAATGTGAAATTATATCCAATGTCCAACATTGTATTAAATTGTAAAAATATATTCTAAATATACTTTAAAACCACTCAAATTAATAATTTATAACTATTAATTATTTCGATTGAAAAAGTTGTTTTTAATTAAAATTTAGTAATTTCCACTATTCATCAAAATATGAAAGTTATCCGAAAATTACCAAAATTTCACCTTAGGCTAAATTCGATACTCCGAATCCAAAAATGAAGTCCATTTTGAGAGTTAAAATTTCTAAAATTTAAAAAGTAGTTATCACTATTCATAACGGCTAGTTTCAATAATATTTTAATAGCATATCATTGTTTCGTGAAACTCAGTATTACGTACCACACACGCTATCGAGGAAGGTTGCGATTGCGTGTAATGCAAGGCAAGTCAATGATGCGTGTTGTACAAGCTCCTTTTGGTGTAGCGTACAACACAAGACATTAGTGAAATAAAAAAGAATATTTTTCATAAAATCTCGGGCTGTTACATGTTAGGTGTACACTTTTGGTTGCAGCAGATGGTGTTGATTAAGACTGCTATTGAGAACCTCCCTTGATAATCATGCGAGGACCATTCCACATCATATTCCATCTCTTCACATGACGTATGCTTCCATTGGGTAGAATTTAAGTGGAGGTATATCCAATCATTCATTCTATGTTCATCCCTTCCATTATATCCCTATAAAATATGTTAGTGTTGGTATAATTCTTCAGATTTCACACATAGGATTGGAAATTTGATCTCAAACCATTCAATTGCTTCTAAGATTTCAACTGATAATTATATAAAACCACTAGTGAAAAATGAACCATCTCCACAAATCATTTATTATACACTAACACCGAATTCATTCCCTACAATAAAGAGATAAGCTACATAGGATTCACCATCATCAAAGACTCTAGGAAGAACTAATAAAATAATTAGGTCATGATGCACTTTTAATCCAATCCCACATTCTGATATTCCTATAAAATGGAAACCAAAACCTTTATACTAGGACCCTTGAGCCTGAATGTCACACACATCACCTTTATAGACTCATATGTATAAAAAAAATTCAGAGATCTTATCCATATAATCCATCCCTTCTTCCACCTCATGGTGTACATTCATAACATAAAGAATGGGTTTTTCTCACTTAGGAACTCTAGAGATCAATCTCAGCACCTCCAATATCATAGATGCACCTAATCCCCTAATTCCAATACTCGTGGAACATTATAATAAATGTAGTGAACGAATTACATGATAGTATCTATAAGATTTCGATCCATAGGAGTAATCCATTGAGGAGAAAATCTCACTGAACATTCTGGTCGAACCCATTCACTATGTATCAGAGTCATATTTATACATGTTAGAAACAAATAAAAATATCATTCAATATAATAATCATAGTTTAAATGAGAAACAAAAATTCCAAAACTGAGATTGAGATCAAATTTCAACATAATAGACACACATCCTAACATCCCATGGTAAATTAAGGCTCAACACAACAAGATGTGACTAAGAACTCACCACAACCAACCTATCAAGTGTTCACAATACTCTTCCCCATCTACACACTTCCCAAATATGATAAAAACCATGATCTTGTTAATAACTTAATTATAAATCCAGAAAACATGCAAATATAGGCTCTAAACCCATAATGTTGTATGAACTAAAGATCATTCCCAATCTCTACAGGCTAGACACCAGCATCTAGACATCAAACATAGACTAGAGGGAATAATTTTGGCCAACCTGAAGTAGGATACATCGCAAATATACATAGATAAAGAAAAACTGAAATAAATATATTCCCCTACTAAACTGAAATAGTGATAAAGATATATCATATAGAAAAATAAACAAAGGTATTCATCCAAAAACCATAACAGGAAACCAAAACTGACAACTGATACTCCTATGATATGTGTGAAAATCCCCACTATCTAACCACTAGCTACCCATACACAAATGACATGAACCTATTCATCTCATTATATAGCCTTACATTTTTCTACATCAGAATACATTACAAGGTCTACACATTTCCAATGGAGAGTGTATGATTTGAGATAAATAGGCTCAATAGGACCCTACCAAATTGTTCCATATCAAGACTATGTATAAAAACATGAAGATGATAAAAATTAATGAAAAAATGCATGATAAAATATTAATATGTTTTCATATAAAAAACATGGAATTTTTTTCCCATATTCTCGTAGTTCTATAAATCCATGTAAAACTATTTCAATCAAAACATAATTATCAAATAAGGTAATCAATGCTCAAAAATTACAAAACCAATATTAAAAAAATTAGTATTAGGATAACTACATGTTATTCTATGTTAATAACTCATACCCAAACAAAGATAAATGAACACATCAGGCCCCATGAAATATGAATTGAATCAAGGGAGAAAAATAACACCCCCTAAAGTAACCCCCCCAATATTATCTAATATGTCCCCATGACACTTTTCCTAGGGATAAGAGCAAATTCTCATGATTACCCCCCCCCCCCCCAATAGTATGAATAGATGAGTCCTATTATTAAATATTTGACCTAAGTACCCATGGCTTCCCTTATGATACATTCCCCAAATCATTTCATCAAAATCATTATTTAATAACCATTTCATAACTCCATTCCACAATGCATTGAAAATAAATTTTCTTCTAACAAAAATTTAGGAAACCCATATTTTCTCAAAAACGCATTTTCACACAAATCCAAAAACTAAAAAGGTATATTCATTTATAAAAAAATTTATAAAACCAATGAAATCAAGTTTCATTCAACATTTTCTATAGACATAACAACCTAACTGAAACTCATGTTCAACACCAATATTGATAGGATTAAAAACCGCTAAAAGTAACAAAGAATGAAAAATTTAGGCCTTATCAATGAATTCAATGAATTAGAATAAAATTAAATAAAAACACGGATCATAGAAGAAGTTGGGTCACACATATCTCAAGAACCACGCATGATCCACCACCACCAAAGAATGTATTATTCGTTAGAAAAATATTTCTCGATAGATCTAGTAGGATTATTAAATAGACAACATATAATCAATAGATTCAATAAATATAGACCAATACCACAACTATAACAAGATAAATGAATATGCATGATGGCATATTGCCTGAAGAAAAGAAATGTCGCAAATCTAGAGATTGAGTTTTTAATTAAGTGATCTTGAAGAGGTGGAAACACCCAAAGTCATTTAGAATGATGCATTAGATTATAGGGAGATGTGAAATGTTGAGTGATAGAAGGGTTTTTTTGAATGGGGTATAAAACCTACATGGAACAACCAATTTTATTTCATAAACTCTTATCTTATGACATAAGTTCCTCATGAACTGAGTGCACTAGTAAACACATTTCCTCAGGTTAAATTATCCCATGTGATTATTTTCTAATGAAACAATAGGATTTACAATGTAAATCGATTTACACCATAAATTTTTTTAGGACATGTTGCCCATGGCTTATTTATAATTCAATCCATTGTCTTATGATCTAAAAACATTCCTTATGTAACCCCCATTCCATGCTCTACAAAAAATCCTAGAATAATCCATGGATCCATCGAACCTGAGAAACTAACTATTATACAAAAAAATAGAGTATAACATTATCTCGGATATTACAACATAAATACTATAGTAATAGTTTCATAGTGATAGTTATAAAAAATTTAAATTAGAATAGATTGTGTTAACTAATTACTATACCGAATATTACCTTTTTTATGATTACTTTAATGCACTTAAGCTGGTGGTTTCCCCCAATCTGATGGATTTTACACCATAGTAAAAGGAGTGTTTATTTGAGCTTATAGATCGTTACCCTTAGTTAATGGATAATACACTATGTTTTTGGAACATTTACCTAATCATATCAATTTTTTATTGAATTATTAACCAAATCAGTTAATTTATTTACTCTAGGGACCTCCACTTGAGTTGTGAATGAATCTTGAGATAGTTGAATTTTAATACCAAAAGAGGGAATTAATTTTAAATGATATCCAAAGGAAAATTTGTGAACAAATATTCCAAAATCAAACCTAGGAAACTAATATAGTATATTAAATATTTTTTAACAACGGTGTAGATAATTTTAACCCTTGCCTCTAAAATTATGACACTATAGTTCCAAATTTCAACACATAACTACCCTTGATTATATAATTTGATATTTTTTGGTAATATATTTATATTTGTACTATATTAGTTTTTTTAAACTGTTAAAATATATAATTTATGTGTTGAAATTATAAAATAATAATTAAAATTAGGTATTTATGTGTTAACATTCCTAACAAAAGTTCTAAAATCGTGAACTTAAGTGATAAAATTATTTTTTCAGCATTTATTTCAACATTTATTGTTAAAATTATAGATATAAAATTTTGTATTACTAAATTCATAAAAAAATTGATAAAATAAAAATCTCAACCATTTAAAACGGGGTTAAAATTTCACTTTTATTTTATAATACTAATGTTCTATATTATAAAAATTCTCTCTCTAGGACGGATTTCAGTACATCTTTGTTTTGGTTTTTTCCTTTACATAAAATAGTTGTATTTTTCTGTAGATTATTTCTTATTATCATAGGTAATTATTTGTTTCTTATTTATTTTTATTTTATCTAATTAGGTGTTTCATGTTTTAAATATGATTATAGAAAACGAATTTATTTATGGGTAATATTTTATTTTCCTATATTTTTGTGGTTGTGTTACTCATTTTTTATTAATATTTTCATAATATATGTGTTACTAATGTGAATTTAACACAAATAAATTATATAACTATATAATGATAGTAGTATAATTTGGTATGAGTAGAATCACACATATTGAGAGAGATAAAGGGTAGTGGATTAATTTTCTAATTCACATTGAAATGTTGTATTGTATATTACCTTACAAATTGTTCATTTTAATAATATATATTTATGTTACATAAGGTTTGTTGTATGTTAACATTTAGGAATTATTTTTAGAAATTTGTTATATTTTTAGGATATTTTTTATCTTTTTTTATGGGTGGAGTGAATTATCTCTTCCTATAAATTTCATTGTTATCTATAGTTTCATATTTAGAAACTATTATAACTACCCCTAAATATTAAATTATCATTTTAACCGACATTAATTATGGTATTGAAAATTATAAATAACCTTTTTGGTAGGGATTATGTAAAATAATACTAAATACAATAAATTAGAAAAAAGGTAGTGATAGTTTTAAAAATGATAGGTATACAAGAGAAATCTATCTAAATGGATTTTTTTATGAAAAAATAGGAAAAAATCATGAAACAATTAATGAAATACAACTTAGTAGGGTTTTTTGTAACCATCATAAAATGATTTAGTCCCTATTTAAACCATTACTTATGGTATATTTTCTATTAGACATACCAATGATACATCTAATGAATCCTATTAAATTATAGCCTAAATGGGGAAACACATACCTCATTACAAAACCCATGTAAAATTAATATTTCTATTTTATTATCCAATATTTAGAGCATAATAAACATACCACTAATGGAAGGTTTCTCTTAAAATATATCACATGATAACTCATTTCAAAGTAATTGTTCTTTATTACATGACCTTATACTATAAATTGTATGATCCTTTTCACATGTCCTTAAATAAAGTTAAATCAGAAGACCATGTCCTAATAATCTAAATTATACAAAAGATAAACTATCATGAGTGATGTAGAACTATAAGGTGTCTTAGTTATTCAGGGTAACTAAAAATCAAGACATATTATACATTACAAATGATAATAAACTAGAAACCAGTATTCTCCTAGTGGCTAATAAAAATCAATATTTAATCCCTTAACATTCTAAATACAAATATAAGTATCATATCATTAATTTAGTCCCCATTTTTTATCAACCTCATATAAAACCAAAACACATAACCTCATATTCACCAATAAAATATTTTTTTAATTTTAATGTATATTTATTTATCACACTCTATTTTTTAGTTCCTCGTTCATTTTATATAATATTACATTAAATATTCTTCCTTTTGGGTGAGTAAATTTTCTAGAACTATATGTCATTTTACTCTTATTACATAAGATATATTGTGAATCCCAAATATAAAATACTAGGCCTAGTGAAAACTTATTATCTATTTTATTACAAAATATAATCTCCTGATTGAATATCTAGTTGATTAAAATTATTTGGGTAATATTAATGGCATTACATCATTTAGGATGGCCAATTGTGTGGTCCGACAATATCATATATGATTTACTAGTCCTTAAATCATGAACATTTTTTATATGGTGTATGGAAATTATCTCACGGTCATAAATTTACTGACATAAAATATCCTCTATATAATATTAAAATGTGGATACCTTTTCTTCAAATGTTTTAGACTAATCTATATTAGGATTTTTAATTACCATTCATCAATTTCCCCCATGACGCCTTGGTATCCATCTTGTGACCTATTCAAGTTATGTTTTCTTCACCAATTCTTCCTTATGGACCCCAACTAATTTTCAACATTCTATCAGTTTCACATTGACTTCAATTTACCCTACTATAGTAAAAAACCCCATATTTTGTAGAACAATGAGTTTCTTGATTACTACTCACATAAGATACATAGTGATGCATGAATATATTATACTGTGAATTGACCCAAATTATTCATCACAATTACTTCCCCACTTTATCTTTGAATTCTACCCTATAGTCATTTATACCAGAACAGGAACTATTATTCATTCACTTTAAGTAATTTTCATTTCAAATCATACTAATAAACAACACATTAAAAATTAATACATATCAAAATACTATAAAATTATTGCCAGATTAAAATTAACTTTAATGAATTAAATTAGTAGAAAATATATTATTCTTTTCACAATGACCCTATACCACGTAAAATCATATTTTCCACATAACATTACCTTAGGAAACCTAAAATTCCTCTCCTAGTGATTCCCCTATTTTAATGAGTGATAAAAGTGATATAAAGATATTTAAATTGAAACCCCAAAATGGAATATATAAGAAGAACTCTACTAAATCTTAATTGAAAATGATATCTAAAGGGATTAAGAAAAATAATTATCCTAAAAGAAAAGTGAAACATTTATTTGTTTTCTTAATTTATATAAAACAAACAACATTTCCTAGAATGTAATACTTCTTGATTTGTGTTCAAAAATGATATGTAGTAATTCTTAAATCTATTATCCTATAGAAAAAATAATATTATACCATTTTAACCCACATCCCACTCTATCATTGGAAACCCATTAATTGGAATTGAATCTGTAACACCATATCCTTTTTAGACTCCCTATTGTCATGTTATGGTTTCCAAAATATATATTATTTCCAAAAAGAGTTAAAATTTGTAAAATTACAAACAAATTTTATATGTATCATTTTTAACAAATTCCATATAATTATTTGAATTCTTTAATCTTTATTAACCCATTAGGGATGTTGGTAAAAAATCATCATATTTGGAGGGATTCCCATCTTCTTGGTGAATGTGTAAGAACATATATCTGTAAAATATTTTTGAAGGTTATATATCCACCCAAAAAAATGTATCCAAAATGTTTTCTTCATTTGAAAGAATTGTAGTGGATTCCATGTTTTGAAATTAGTTGATGGTTACTCGTATTATATTTATTGACGTTCCCATATCCAAAAATATCACTAATAAAAAAAGGGTGAATAATTTATCACATTTTCATTTTATGAGTAGTTTCCTTTAATTACTCAAAATCATAAGCCTATTAAATTTCTTGATCCACTCACTATTATATAGTTGTCTCTACTCTTATGTTGCAGTAGTAAAATATATGGAAACACAATGTATGGACAAGGAAAATAATAAAATACTATACTCTTCCAAGTTAGTTATATATCCCAACATGGATTACCCTTGATGATATTATTTAGGATTAAATCAATGTAAATGGATATACATCCCATTACTTTACCCTTATGTTGACTATGGTAATAGACGCCATCCACTGAAACATATGCCATAGTTGTTTATACACCCCAATGGCACTTCTCCTTAGCTTTGTCCTCAATAGGTTATAGACCCCATTCCTTGAGACTTTTCAACAACTAGAGACACACCCTAAAAATAAGCTCTTAGTTTATTGTGTTTATCCACAGAAAAATGTGACCCTTATTCTTCCTACCAATATTACTCTATGATTTAGAAGAATAATTATTTATCATGTATATATTCAGGATCTTTAATGGCTTCCTGGAATAAAAATTTTATTCTTCAAACTAATTCACACCACATATAGAATGATTTTATTTTTCTCTAACACAAATGACTCCAGTAGATATCATTTAGGAACTCTTAAATTCAACTCTTATCTATCTTTGATAATAGATGTTTTGGGACTCTAAGAATTTTCATAGATTTATCTGACAAAGACAACACTCTTATTATTGGCTTATAGAATATTAAATTTCTTTTGAATATAAATTTATTTAAATCATAAAAAGCATATTTTTTTTAAAATTTCAGAATTCAATAGAAAGACTCATATTTAGTCCCTCACAATTGACATTTTGTAACTACATAGAACTGTATAAAAAATATATTAATTCAATTTTAATGAATCCCAAATTATTTTTTCAATAAATTATATCTTAAAAAACCAAAATTTTTGGTATTCATCAATATGTTTCTTTACTTGGTTACAAATAAAGACACCCTCATTAAACTCTTAAAACACATTGGTTTCTTATTCTAATGATTACATAACTCCAATCCAGTAATAATTTCTCATTAATAATTTATGCATCATTTCTATATTAATCGTCAATTGATCCCATATTGTTTTTTTGGATTTCATTAATGAATGTACATTTTTTATGAACATTGAATCTATGAATGCATTTGTTTCTTCTTCTTAAAGGATTTATATACATGCATATGATAATTCATATGTATATATATTTATATCAACATTCCTAGCCCACCCTTGCATTTTTCTAATTTTAATATCATCCTTATGTTCTTTAGATGTAGATTTTTAGCACATGTAGATTCCCATGGTGTTATGTATACATGATCATTTCATGAATACATTTTCTTAGACCATGGCTTTGACATAGAATGATCATAATATGTGGCTGGATCACTAATATAAAAAATACCTTCAAAACCCATCCTTCAATTCAAATTTTCTTTTATGGAACTTTGACCACTTATCCAACCATAAAAATGAACAATCACTCATACTTCCATATGTATATATAGCTCTATAATACTTACACATCGTCACATGGCCCATTAGTATAGTAAAACTATTCCAACACAAGGTCACTTATCCCTACTTTTGGTCTCACCATTTCATCATTTGGTCACTATAACCCTTCATGGTATATCACCATTTAAACATCTGGTTGCTCATACCTTATTATGGTCACACCATTCCAATGTGAAGTCACTATTACTTTTATAAATTCACATCAATTAAACATACAGTCGCTCATACCCTTCATATAGTTTCACCATTTAAATTTGTTTTTTCTTGTCCCATTAATATGGTCATACCATTTCTATATATGGATTATAATCTCTCCTGTGTAATCTATAATTTTACTTTTCACATTGAGAGTTTATCTCATAGTTCATCAAAGTTAGTCATCCAGTTAATCTTACTTGGTAGATATTATCATGTCACTCATATTATTACTTCAATTTATCTTTTCACATAGAAAAATAATATCATAGCCTATCCAAGTTATTCATGTAGTTGATCTCAATAGGAAGGATCACACAAGTAACTCACGTTGTAACTTCAATCATCAGATATAAAAGGATAATTTCTCAAGCATTAAATTAATTACCATTTTATGAATTCATAACAATCCTCAAAAAATGTTAGTTTATAACCACTTTCCAAACACGTATTGACACATTGACATCAAATTATACACTTTTTTGGCCTAAAAAATATACCTTTAAATTTAATCTCAGTATAAACAAATTTTAAATGACAATATGCATGAAAATTTTTTATCCCGCTCATTGAAAATAAATTAAAATGATCCTAATAAGGGTCATTTTATTTCATTTTTAACTTATAAAGGCACTAGTAATATTTTAAACCAGTTTTCTTAGATAAGAATGATACATAATGGTTGTATTATAAAATTGACTTTAGTTAGTTGACTTAATTTCTATGTGGGATAACCCATTATAGAAAAAAGAGAGATATAAAAAAGGTTTTATAGGTTTTCCATAAACTACATGAATATGATATCATGCTCATAAAATTATCATTTATGAAATCAGGATTGAATAAAGACTATTTTTAAATAAAATTGTAATAATGAAATATTCCAAAAACACAAAAAAATATTCATGTTAATTATATATAACTCCCCATTTCTCTCATTATATTCCTCAATTGACACTCCCACAAAATACACATGGCCGAAAAACTAAGCGCAGTGATTTTAAGTGTGGTTGAGTGCCTCATTCTTCAAATTTTTTAATTTTCTAGAATTTAAATATTCCATAGAATTAATATAAAGAAAAAATAACTTTATTAATTATAAAACTAAAAGTATTAACTCTTTTTATTATTTTTATGGTAGGTGGTAAACACCATGAAAATGACTCTCTTCATGTTGTCTAGTTGTGACAACCACAATCACCTACATCAATTCCCTACAAGTTATCTCAAACCCCATTAAATAAAATAGAAGAAGGAGGGATATATTTATATACTTATAAGTGAAACTAAAGGGGATTATTTTATCTCAATCAAAAATAATCACTCCTTTCAATATCATCAGTTATTTCCCTGTCAAAAACACTAACAAATTATGAACTCATTTGATATTCATGATATGGCGTTATTTGAGTGAAAATATTCTTTAAAAATAAAATTAATGTTACATAATATATTTTTTTAATAATAATTTCAATAATTCAATTTCTCCAGAAATTATACTCATGTGATTTATCATTTTCTAACCCCACCTGTCACTCCTTTCAGACTTCATCTATATATTTAAATAACACCTTACTGATAAATATTTATATATTTCTTCCTCATCCTCTAAAACCACAACCTATATTACATCATAATAAGACATTTTGTGATTCTTCTATCTATTTATAATTGTATAATTCTCTAGGATAAAAAATACATCATTATTTCCTAAAATGTATAGTTTTCTCATGTTTCTCATTTTACTTCTTTGTGAAAATTCACAGACACTATTTAACTTACTTTTTTATTATGTTATTTAATAATTCAGTGGTAAATTATCATAGAAATCATATTCATGAATAAATCATCTTTGTGAAACTCCTATAAATATCTACTATATACCTCCTCTATATATATAGATCTATTTATTTTGGAAATATTTTCTATAGATTTCTTAATTTAATTCATTATTTGAGATTTGAATCCATGATACTAAAAAATATCCCCCATTAGATCTCTCCTATTTAAAGGTAATGTCATGTTAGACCAATAATCAATGGATTTGTTACCATATCTTCCAAAACACCACGAAAATCCTTTTAATATATATCTTATTTTTTGAATCTAAATCATTCATGATTTATATTAATGATGTTATATTGAAGTAGTTTTATTATAATGCCAAATGGGAAATGGATTTCATGGATTATCCTATTCATTTGGTGGGGAATATTATTTCTCAGAATCATTCTTGGACTAACAATATAATGAATTTTTTTTTAGACTTGTTATTATATTTAAAATTTATCTATCATGGGAACTGAATATACCAAATTTTACTGTATAGTTGGAATCTTTTATCTCACTAGTTTGAGAACATTATCTCATAACATCCACTAATATATAAACTTCTTCTACATCCTTATTTAATTCATGTTGATCTATAACACATCTTTCTTATGTATCAAACAACACTTCTTTTTCTTAACAATGTTTTCATCTAGATCACTCACTAAATAGTTTATCTCAGTAAACATCAACTTATGTTGTTTTTCACATCATTATGGGATATGTACTTCTTTAAAATATCTTCCCCTTATTCAATATCATTAATTTTGTCCTTAATTATTTTTACCATATTTTATCATCTTCCTAATATCATCAATACATGCTTCTACCTCATGATTCATCTTCCATTCTAATTAATTTCAGTCATCATCATCACAATAACTACATGATGAATAAAAAAATAAAATTTATCATCTAGATAGAGTCATTGTGATGATATATTTTTCATGATTACTCATAAAACAACTTTTCATGTAGCCAGAATACTTATTCATCAACATTTAATTTCTCTATTTTAGAAAATTATCATATTACTCATTATAATCATATTCTTCTACCATATTATTTGGATAATAATAAGAAAAGTTTCCATGGATAAAACAATTTTAGCACCTTAATGATTTTTTTATCTTCCAATTCAACTTTACATTTATGAATCATTTTGGAAGAAGAGAGAAAATATTATTGAATTCATCTTCAAATTCTACATCCTCATAACTACTAGATTCAACAAATTAGGATTCCTTAATTTCTTTCATTTATCATCACTTAAATAGAATATTATTAATTTTTATTTTTCATAAAATCTATAATTTATCTCATCGCATACGCTATGATAATGTTGTTTATCCAATTTAGTGTTAAATTCTATTTTTCGTACAGGTATTATATTTTTTAATCAAATTAATCAAGAAAATACCACACTAAAGTTTAAATAGTGATTGAAACTTATAGATTCGTACCAAAACCACGTATGTTTCTTACAATCTCATTAATATATGTTTTGTAGTGATAAATGGCCACAACATCAAGAAAATTTATATCTTAAAATTGGTTTATATGGGATTATACATTATCTTTCATGACCATTTAATTACCTTTATAACCCTTTTTTAATTTTTTAAGATTCCATTTAACGTTTTATTATTCATGAACAAAGAGAATACATTATCCAAAAAAGATATCAAGATTGTATTTTTATATTTTACCTCTAAATTTATATTTTTATTGTCATCTTGAGTCATTTAAAACCCTTCATCATTAGGTGTAAACAAAAAGGTGGATACATATCTTACCTACTGGATGAAGAATAATATTTTGATTGTGCTCCAATTTAACTATCAATAAAAAAATTTCTAATCAAATGTGGGAATACCTACTTGTTGACTAAATTTTGATTATAAATTTCTTAAATATAGTCATGTATCATTGACTATAATCAAATCTCTAATACCAATTGATGTATCTTAATTATTATGGCTCACTGATAATGGTATTAGTGAATTAGTTAATCCTTTTTATTTTCATAAATAATTTTCATTAAATACTTATCCTTTTTAACTTATTAATATTTTTTATCCACTCAATATTCTCTATAAAACTCTCACTGTTTGGAGAATTATCAAAATGGAGAGTATAACATAGTGTTAATAATGATTAGTATACAATCATTATCCTTTCCATGTTCATTAGAAACATAAACATATATTCTGTTATATTATCTTATTAAAGATTATAGATTCACATTATACAATTGGTTATACTCTAATGTATTTAATACTCATGTTTCACATGGTACTATAATCCAACCACCAACTCTTATTCCATAGTTTGTTAGATACCCAATAGTATTTCTCGTCATCTTCATCCTATATTGTTTACAAACCCCATTAGTCAATGATTTCTAAAAACTAGTAAGAAATCCAATATATGAGCATATCTTCTTTTAAATTGATCTTGTAGAAGAATGACCTACTTTTTCATCATACTGATTATCCTCTATGAGACTATAGGATTTGAATTTATCATTTATAACACCACTACGTTCATATACGTCTTTTAAATAACCATATTGATCATGAAAATGATTTAATTTATATCTACAATGATCATATTCTTCTCAATATTATAACACTGTAGTATACATCTTTCATGGAATCATAGATTTGGTTCTTATCTCATTTTGATAATAGAAATTATCACAATCTCATAATTATTATTAAGTGTTATATTAAAAAACAAACTATTCTTATTTACCTATAAGAATATATATATCTCACGTATATACAATTATTAAAATAACTTTTAACCATAATAAAAAATTTATAATGGATTTAATTTATTACTATAATATTTATATCATGTCTCCCATGATTTCATCATCATAACTACATATATCTACAAGAAATTATATCTCTTTTAATTGATCATATATGTGGCTTGATTTATATAATGTGAAATACTTATATAACACTCCATTCTATTCATCTTTTCTTCAGAGCACTTTGGTCAGTTACCTTTCATCCAATGACACTGTCACTCATAATATTGTGTGTGTCTATAGTTTTAAAATTCCAATACATAGTATCTATCCCACATTATGAAGTCACACTATTCAAATGAATGGTCGATCGACCATTCATATAGTCATATCATTTCAATATATGACAACTCATTCTGTAATGATCCAAATTTTAGTCTGTAAAGACTCGGAAATTTCAAGGAATTTTTTTTCATAATTGATTTAGAATTTTACTAGTTTGTGGCTTCAAACGGCACCTGATTCCAGGAACCGGTGTGCCCGGAATCAATTTCCGAAGATTAGCTCAGGTATGTTCAGTGGACGAATGAGCGGGTTTTTCTATCTTTTGAACTGGTGCTCGGAATTGAAATCTAAGGGCACCGATGAACTCGCAACGCCGATAATTGCTTAGGGGGACCTTTTCCATAGTTTCGTTTTGTGCGGGTTGAGGTTTAATAAATGGGAATTTAGAATAAATAGATAAAAAATTTTGTGTTCAAATTTTATATAAGGAATGTGGTTTTTAATCCTACAAAGGGGGAGTTAGTGGTGGGACCCACACGAACCCTTAACTCCTCACCTCCCCATAACTCCCCATGACCTCTTAAATCCTCCCTTATTATTTTATTGGGAACTTCCATTCTTAAAGAGGAGCCTCTCCACCTCCCAAATTTAATGAGCCATAGAAGGGGATTTAATAACCTTATTAATTATCCTTGTCACACCTTTTGGCTTTTTGAATTTCATGGTGATCTTTTAATTAAAGGGGGATTAATGAAATATTGGCAGGGCAAATATTTTGGGAGGATTTGAGGAGAGACTTTGTGTGAAGAAATACTGAAGTTCCTCCTTCACGAAGAAAAAATCCCTCCCTCGACGGAGAACGGTTCTCCATCCGTCGGATCTCCAACGAACGATGCTCAAACCGGATCGAAGTCCCTTGAGGAAATGACGAATGCCAGCGACCATTGTCATCTTCATATCATCCCTTGTGATGGCATCGACAATCCAATTACCAACCTCTCGCGATATCATCAACAAATGACGAACGACACAAGGTAGGGGTTTGAAAATGTTCGTGATTTCTCCTTTCAGTCCAACGTATTTTTCCTTAATCCGCTTGATATCGAATTAACAGAGAGGGTCGGACCACACGAACATGGCCGGCCGTCCTACCCCTTTGTTTATGTATTCATTGCGGCTCTTATGAAGGTGGTGTGGTGCAACGACACCGCGTGGAAACAAGGAGCAATGCAGCGATGAAGCACAGCGCTGTCGCGCCGCGTCGTTGAGGCCGAAAGAGGCTGCGGCCAGAGCTGGGCCGCGCCAGAGGGGTGAGGCATCGTCGCACTGAGCCGCAGAACCATGAAGAGGACGCGGCTGGAACAAGACCTCAATGTTGTTTCAAATCCGTCGTAGAGAAGAGCAGGTCCTGGGAGGACCGCTGGCCAAGACAGCAGGCAAAACGGACAACCAGAGCGCGTCCAGTGGTCCGCGGAAAGCGATGGCGGCGCGCCGACGGAACAGAATCGCCGAGGCTGATCCGTGATGGTGGAAAAAACCGAAACGGCTTAGCCTTTCCGAATGCTGAGGGGAACGGCTTAGGTACTTCCCCAGCTGGCCGCCAACGCCCTCCCCTGGCTGGACCGGGGGGGCCAAGCGGACCGGACCGCCAATGCTGGCCGGGCCAGGTCGCGCCGGCTGGGCCAGGCTGCGCCAGCTAGGCCGGGCTACACTAGCCGGGTCGGGCCACGCCCCAATGGGCCGGACCAGGACTCAAGTCTAGTCGACCCGGTTTGGGCCGACCCAGGGGGTCTCGGGTCGGGTCGGTCCGGGCCCAAAACACCCTAAAAACGAACAGGTTTGTTTAAACGCCCATAACAAGGGCTATGTACCTCTGATCAATGTACTGTCAGTTGTGATGCGATCATTAGATCGAGACGGTCGTTTCAGTATATTACACTCAAGGTTTCAGAGAACTTGGGGTATGGCCGGGTTGGTTCGAACACAAAACCAACCGGGCCCTCATAGCGGAAATTCTTATAACTTGAGCTCCGGACGTCCGATTGACGTGCCATCGACTTTGTTGGATTCATCTTAGTGAGACGGACCTTTTAGCTTACTCCGCATGAGGTTTGTATGTATCTAGAGTACGGTGGGGTTGGTTTTAGCTTAAAAACCAACGGGGCCCCTGGGACGAAAAAGCCAATAACTCTCAGACCGGGCGTCCGATTGACGCGCCGTCTATCGCGTTGTGTTCTTAATAACATGACGGAACATTGTGATACATCAACTATGGTCTATGTGAAAGTTGATGTATCAAACTATTTGCATGTGGAGGGGACCCTCTCTTAACGAGTGTGCTATGTGCGGAAACCCTAGAGCTGGCTAAGACTTGATGACTACTGATCGATCGACTCGGAGTGTTTCGATAGCCCAGTGGGGAATGCTTGGTTATAGAGGCAGACCCAGGGCGGAGAAGCGCTTGGTTGTAGAAGCAGACCCACAGTACTCAACGGAAGGAGTATCTTTGTAGGCTATGTGGGGGAGCACTTGGTTGTAGCGGCAGACCCATGGGGGGAAGCGCTTGGTTGTAGCACCCGGCCCACAGTACTCGACAGGTGGAGTACAACAGTAGTCCAAAGTTAGTGGGAAGCACTTGGTTGTAGCGGCAGGCCCACTGTACTCGATAGAGGAGGAGTTCCCCAGCAGCTATGGGTTCGACGGTGAAGACTATCATACTGAATCCTCTGTGGGTTCGACGGTGAAGACTATTGTACAGGAATCCTCCGTGGGTTCAACAACGGCGACAACCGTACTGGAATCCTCCACGGGTTCGGCGGTGGCGACTATAGTACTTGTATCCTACATGGGTCCGACAGCTTAGCTGATCTAGTATCCTACCTGGGTCCCAGCTAGATGAATCAGTCGCTACATCTGATCACCTCTACCTGTGTGAGCTAAGTCTTGACTTTCAATCATTATCTTCGATACGATTGACATGATTCCTATGTGGATTGTGTTGTGCTTTCTTGTGTGGATTGGGTTGTACTATCCTGTGTGGACATGATCGAACTTGGGCTCGGATGATTGAGTCGTACTGGAATTGATGACTTAGGTATATGTATGGGCATATACATAAGTAGTGTTGGATGTTACTTCGTGATTGTACTTTTCTTTTTGGGGATTATACTTTGTGGATTCTGGGAGACCTTCGGGGGTCTCGAGGTCCATACTGAGTAGCGTATACTCACCCCCGCACGGGATATTCCCTCAATACATTGTGTTGGATGCAGACGACAGATAGTGCTGATCGTGGTTGAGGTTTGTGGAGAAGTCGGTACCTGGAGGTGGACCACTGGGCGGGGCGTACACAGAGCGGACGGCTGGACCCGAGGAGCTGAGGCGGCTATTTGTACCCACCCTTTAGGTGGGTCTTCTAGTGGACGACTCGACGTTTCTCCTTTACTTTCAGTTGTTGTACTTTCTTTCCAGTTGTACTTTACTTTCAGTTTGGGTTTGTATTCTGGACCATTTACTTTTCGCACTTACTTTTGTACCCAGTTTTACTTAGTTTTTAATTCTGATGTCTTACTCTTTGGTTTTTGGTTACTTTATAAAGGCAATGCCTTCCCCTTTTCGAGATTTACGCCTTTGGTGCTAGTCGCCAGCCCCTGGCCTAAGGTAGGCGGGCTTGGGGTAGTCACGGCGTCGGCCCTGAGGATGGGTCGTGACAATTTGATATCAGAGGAGTTTGGTTCTACCGCAGAACTCAGGACTCTGATCTTTCTTCTATGTAAAGAAATAGTGTTAAGGGTATTGAGTGTGGTTATCAGTCCAGGGAGTCCAGTGTTGGTGCGGCGGCCGACGTATCCGTACACCAGGACCCTGACTTCTGATTTCCAACTCAGTGCACGAAAACACTGATTGCATGTGTGTTTAAAAAGTTTTCATTGTGATTACTTTATGTCAGCTCACTAGGTATAAATCATTGACCATGTCACATCTATTCAGTATGTCTCCACTCAGACAGTCAGTTGGAGTTCCGAGAGGGTACTCGATGATGGCCCACCGAGCGACGAGACTTCGGTGCAGGGCCCTCGTTCTATGTTGGAACCTTCGGGTGGTGTACCAACAGATTCCACCAGCCATACTAGTGGATGGTGCACACTGGCAGAGCACATTGCACGAGTTCCAACAGTAGTGGACTCTAAGGTTACGAGGCGAGACAGATTTCTAGACAGCATTGGACTGAATGGAGGCGATTTCTAGAGTTCTACAACTAGTTTAGATCTAGTAGAGCAGATGGTGATCTTAACTACTGGTGTTTCCCAGTGAGTGACCATGAGGTTGGTCTGCATAGTGATGAGGCTTCGGTACGTGGACTGATGCCTGAGATAGTACCTTCGGGTAGTGCTCCAGCGCTATCACAACCTGTTGGTCAATATTTACAATTGGCAGTACTGGTAGAGGGTGCATATAGGCTTAGTTCCTTACACATGTTTCAGCATTAGATACCCCTCAGGTTCCGAGGTGAGCCCGAATCACAGGCAGCTGAGGACTGGCTTGAGGTGGTGGCTTAGAGTTTTCAAGATCTTTTAAAACTTTGGCAGAATGACATGTCAGTAGCTGAGAATTCATCGGGGGGGTACCAAACTATTATTGGTACTCGATGAATACGATGCGATCAGTGTTTCAGGACTCAGACTTCTGAGAGAGGTATTTTTTTAAGGTCATCTTATCCAGCACCTTTTTTCTATGCATTCCAACTTATGCTAGGGTGCTAGAAAGAACCTTTGTGGTTGAGAATTATTTTGCTGAATGGAAGCAGTCAGTGAAGGTTAGCTGTGGGAAAGCAGGAAACTGGTGCCAGTCTCGGAGACTTGGCTGTGTGAAGTGTTTCAAGTAGATGAATTAAAAAAGGACAGATTAATCTGCAAGGCAATATACATGGAAGCAGAGCTAGGATGGTGGGTAAAATAGTAGCTGCATGCGGTCAAGGAGTGTGACCGAAAGGCTCTAAGGATGATTTGATGTACGGACTGTGTCTTCTTCTAACTGCCGTAACAACAAGACATTGATACGAATCATCCCTTCCTTCCACGAATCTTGTCCCAGACCTAGAGTTTCTAGTTAAGCCATTGACTTGACCCTCACATCTGGAGATACCTTTTGGATGAGACTCGATAATCACACATACACTAATGTTGTGATCTGGCCCTTGAGGCGAGAGTTTCGGTTGGAACCTCTTGGTGGCGGCGTTGAGGCCTTACGACGTTTGTTTGAGTATGTACTGGCCAATCACAGTTCATACACAAATTGACAGTATTAGGCAAAATGGTTGTGGTCTATCTACAACGTCAGTCTGGGTTTTCCTTGGTCGGCAAAAAGGAAACCCCAGGAAGCACTGGATAAACTAATGCATAGGAGGGTGTAGCCAATCCCTCTTGGGTTGGCCAAACTTACCCACGTGGCTGTAGGAGTTTTGAGTATCAGTCCTAATTAGGGAATGGAGGCCTCTAGAGTTCGAGGATGGCGACCATGTTCTTATATGGGTCTCACCACGACGAGGTTTGCGGATATGTGGCTAAGGCGGTAAGTTATCTCCAAGGTTCAATGGACCTTTCTAGGTCCTCAGTAGGTTAGGCGAGGTGGTTTACCGCTTGACCTTTCCACCTCAGTTATAACAGGTTCATGATATCATCTACATACCTTAGCTGACAAGATATGTGCATGATCCTTCACACATCATCGACCATGGGGGGTTGGATGTCGATGATGGGGTGACTTTCATAGAGGTTATAGTGGTGAACGAGGATCGACAGGAGAGGCTCCTACGTGGATGGACGATCCCTTAGTTTCACTTTCACTAGCGGCATGAGAACCTCCAAGAGAGCACATGGGAGCGGAAGGATCAGATGCGTGCTCAGTACCAATTTTATTTCCCTAGTTTTTGTTATATCTTTACGGGGACGTAAATCCCTGAGGTGGGAGTAAAGTAAAGACCTGGAAATTTCAAGGAAATTTTTTTCTTAATTTCATTGGAATTTTATGAGTTTGTGGCTTCTGATGGAAGTTGATTTCAAGGCCCAGTGTGCCTAGAATCAATTTCCAAAGATTAGCTCATGTACGTTCTATGAACGAACGAGCGGGTTTTTCTATCTTTTGAACCAGTGCTCAGAATTGAAATCTGAGGTCACCGATGAACTCGCAACGCTGATAATTTCTTAGGGGTACCTTTTTTGTAGTTTCATTTTTTGCGGGTTGAGGTTTAATAAATGGGGATATATAATAAATATATAAAATTTGTTGTGTTCAAATTTTATATAAGTAATGTGGTTTTTAATCCTACAAAGGGGGAGTTAGAAGTGGGACCCACACGAACCCTTAACTCCTCACCTCCCCATAACTCCCCTTGAGCTCTTAAATCCTCCCTTATTATTTTCTTGGAAACTTCCCTTCTTAAAGAGGAGCCTCCCCACCTCCCAAATTTAATGAGCCATCTAAGGGGATTTAATAACCTTATTAATTATCCTTGTCACACCTTTTGGATTTTTGAATTGAATAGTGATATTTTAATTGAAGGGGGCTTAATGAAATTTTGGCAGGGAAAATATTTTGGGAGGATTTGAGGAGAGCCTTTCTGTGAAGAAAGACGGAAATTCCTCCTTCGTGAAGAACGACTCCCTCCCTCGACGAAGAACAGTTCTCCATTTGTCTGATCTCTAAAGAACAACGCTCGAACCGGATCGAAGGCCCTTGAGGAAATGATGAACGCTAGCGACCATCGTCATCTTCATCTCCACCCTGGTGATGGTGTCGATGAGCCGATGAACACCCTCTCGCGATATCGTTAACAAATGATGAACGACACAAGGTAGGGGTTTGAAATTGCTTGTGATTACTCTTTGCGTCCAACGTATTTTTCCATTAGCTGCTTGATATCGAATTAACGGAGAGGGACGGACCTCATTAACAAGTCTGGTCCTCCTCCCCCTTTGTTGATGTATTCATTTTTGCTCGAATAAAGGAGGCGCGGTGCAACGGCACCGCGCGGAAACAAGGAGGAACGCGGCGAAGAAGCGTGGTGCCATCACGCCGCGCCGTTGAGGCCGAAAGAGTCCGCGGCCGGAGTGGGGCCACATCGGAGGGGCGCGGTACCGTCACACCGTTCCGGAGAACCATGAAGAGGCCGCAGCCAGAACTAGATCGCAACAATTATTGAAAGCCGTCGCAGTGAATAACAGGTCCCTGGAGGACCGCTGGCGAAGACGGTAGGAAAAACGGACCACCGGAGTGCGAACGGTGGTCCACGGAAAGCGGCGGTGTCCGCGACTGGCGACGGCTGTGCGCCACCAGAATAGAACCACTGTGGCTGAGCCATGGCGGTGGACCAAACATAAATGTCTTAGCCATTCCGGAAGATGAGGGGCGCGGCTTAAGTGTCGCGCCAACTAGCAGCCAACACCATCCTCTTGTCGGACTGGGGTGGGCCGAGTGGACCGGACCGCCAGCGCCGGTTGGTCCGGGTCGCGCCGGCTAGGCCTGGCCATGCCGACTAGTCCAGGCCGCGCCCTAGTGATCCAGACCTGTAACCGGGTCGGGGCGACCCGGTTCGGGCCGACCCAGGGGGTCTTGGGCCGGGTCGGTCCGTGCCCAAAACCCCTTAAAAATGAACTGGTTTGTTTAAACGCCCATAACATGGGCTACGGACCTCCGATCGACGCACCGTCAGTTGCGATGCGATCCTTGGATCGAGAAGATAGTTTCAGTATATTAAAATCAAGGTTTTTGAGAACATTGGGTATGGAAGGGTTGGTTCGGACACGAAACCAACTGGGCCCTCGAAGCAGAAAAGCTTATAACTGGAGCTCCGGACGTCCGATTGAGGTGCCATCGACTTTGTTGGATTCCTCTTAGTGAGGAGAACCTATTGGCTTACATCGCACGAGGTTTGGACGTATCTAGAGTATTTTCAGGTTGGTTTTAGTTTAAAAACCAACCGGGCCCCTGGGACGAAAAAGCCAATAACTCTCAGACTGGGCGTCCGATTGACGCGTCGTCTGTCGCGTTGTGTTCCTAATAACATGATAGAACTTTGTGATACATAAACTATGTTCTACATGATAGTTTATGTATCGACCTCTTGGATCATGGAGCGGACCCTCCTGGAACGAGCGTGCTGTGTGCGGAAACCCTAAAGCTAGCTGAGACTTGACGACTGCTGATCGATCGACTCAGAGTGTTTCGATAGCCCAGTGGGGAGCGCTTGGTTGTAGCGGCAGACCCACAGCGGAGCAGCGCATGGTTGTAGAGGTAGACCCATATTACTCGACAGATGGAGTATCTCTGTAGGCTATGAGTGGGAGCACATGGTTGTAGCGGCAGACCCATGGTGGGAAGCGCTTGGTTATAGCAGCAGGCCCACAGTACTCAACAGGTGGAGTACAACAGCAGTCCAAGGTTAGAGGGAAGTGCTTGGTTGTAGCGGCTGGCCCACTGTACTTGACAGAGGAGGAGTTACCCAGTAGCTATGGGTTTTACAGTGAAGACTATTGTACTGGAATCCTTTGTGGGTTCGACGACGATGACAACCGTACTGGAATCCTCTGTGGGTTCGACAGTGGATACAATCGTACAGGAATCCTCTGTGGGTTCGACGATGATGAAAACTGTACTGGAATCCTCCGTGGGTTCGGCGGTGATTACTACAGTACTTGTATCCTACGTGGGTCCGACAGCAAAGCTGATCTAGTATCTTACGTGGGTCCCAACTAAAAGAATCAGTGGCTACATCTGATCATCTCTACCTATGTGAGCTAAGTCTTGACTTTCAATCATTATCTTCGACATGATTGACCTACTTCCTATGTGGACTGTGTTGTGCTTTCCTAGGCGGATTGGGTTATACTATCCTGTGTGGACGTGATCGAACTTGGGCTCCGATGATGGAGCCGTACAGTAATTGATGACTTAGGTATATGTATGGGCATATACCTAAGTAGTGTTGGATGTTACTTCGTGATTGTATCTTTCTTTTTTGGATTATCCTTTGTGGATTCTAGGAGACCTTCGGGGGTCTCGAGGTCCCTACTGAGTAGCGTATACTCACCCCTGCATGGGATATGCCCTCACTACGTTGTGTTGGATGTAGATGACAGACAGTGCTGATCGTGGTTGAGGCTTGTAGAGAAGTCGGTACCTAGAGGTGGACCATTGGGCGGAGCATACACTGAGTGGACGGCTGGACTCGAGGAGATGAGGAGGCTATCTATACCCACACTTCAGGTGGGGATTCCAGTGGAAGGCTCGACATTGCTGTTTTACTTTCAGTTGCTTTACATTCTTTCTAGTTGTACTTTATTTTCAGTTTGGGTTTGTATTCTGGCCCATTTACTTTCCACACTTACTTTTGTACCCAGTTTTACTTAGTGTTTACTTCTATTGGATTAGTCTGTCATGTTTGTTTACTTTATAAAGACAATTCCTTTCCCTTGTCGGGATTTACGCCTTTGGTGCTAGTCTCTGGCACCTGCCCTAAGGGAGACGGGCTTGGGGTAGTCACGACACGGGCCCCGAGGACGGGTCGTGACATAGTCAATGGAAATTCTCGTCTTATAAGTATTTCATATAGTATAATCACATAAAATCACAACGCAATGCCACATAATTAATAAATCAAATACTAAAAATTATGTGACCCTTAAACTTACTTTTATAACTTTTTTTATTTTAATTTCAAGAATCTTACAGACATGATTGCAGTCGGTAATATTTTTTGTAGTTTAATAGGACTAACTTCATTTTTATGAATAGTAACAAACCCTTATGAATAGTAATGTAACCCTTATGAATAGTTATATGACCCCTGTGAGTACTATATCATCCAAGTATATAGTAACCTTATTTATGGTAGTATAAATAAAATTTATCCATCTTATAAGTGACCATATGATAGTGTTGGTATTTTTGGTAAGTCATAAATTGTTAATTTCATGTTTCAGATTTATTTAATATTTTAAATGAATATTTATCTACATAAAATTTACTCTTAAATATAATGTTTTCATGGCTTATGATTATTAGATAATTTAATGATATCATACTTAATTTTTTAATGTGTTATAAAATCTGTTAAAATTTTAAATTTTGTAATATACATGTAAATTATTAATTTAATTAAAAAATTAAATTTATTATATATAGGAAATTATTTTCATGAAATTAAGTTTATATTATTATTATACACATCAAAAAATTATTACAGTGATTTTTTGGAAATTTTCTAAAATACTTGATTTTTTATGAATAGTAAAATATGATAATTTACGATAATTGCTAAAACCGGCATTTTTTGAGACATACTTGAGTCATGGATGATGTAAGTGACCTATGGTTCTAAATCACATGAACTAATTAATTTTTTTACTCTCAAGAATCAGAACTATTTTTTTCTTGAGAATGATAATAAACAAATGAAATAAATATTAAGAAAACTCACCTCTCCTCCACTATAAAAATCACCCACCACCACCACTTCTCCTCACACCTCTAAAGACATGTTACATTCCCAAATTCAGCTCAAATATCTTACCAACCCCCCCCCCACGTTTGGGATCACTTAGTCTCATCAATAGACCAAAACCTCTTCCCAAAAGAGGCTCTCGGTAAAAATAAATTCAATTCATAAATTATTTGTTTCGTTTATTTTATTTTATTTTCAAGTTCTTTTATTTTATCTCCTCACCTCCACTCCTAAAAATGGTATTATATCTCTATTAATTTACATATATTTTAATTTTTTTATTCTCATGGAATATTTCATCATCTTACCACCTTTCGCGTCCTTTTATACTAATAATGAAAAACACCATCTGATGTGTGTTAATTTATCACATTCAAGGATGATGAGCTTTTAATTTCATTTATCGTATTCATGTCAATAAATAAAACCATTTTTATAGATTAAACATATCATAATATATTAATATCATCTTATTTAATGTTTTTTAATCATTATATACATATTATGTTACATAATTAATCAAAATAAGATCCCTTTGAGAAAAACTGCTCAAAATAATCCAAGTGATTATCATTGAAATTTTATCTAATGATTCATCCTCTTCCCGTTAAAAAAATTAATTATATAACAATCTTAAATTCATAAATTTAATAAATATAATATAAATAAACTTCTATAAAACCATTCTCAAATTACATGAACTTCCATACTCTTATACAAGCGAAAGAATCAGGAAAATTAAGGAAACAAGCACTCCTAAATGATAAATTTGAAAACTATAACTCATAAAAATGGCCATGAAGGAACAGAATAAAATTATGATAAATAAATTAAATATATAATAGTTTATATAATTATTAATTAATTAATCTAATTTTATTCTCCATGACATTAATACCATATAAATAACATCGTTGGACTTAAGATAACAAATTCTAGAGGAATCTCCATTATTCCATCAGGTTATTCTTAATCTATCTTTTCCCAAATGAAATTCCCTATTATTTTAATGTACATATTATAAATATTTTATATGTGTTATAAACTGATGTATCATGATCAATCACTCCTTATTTTTTATGGGTATATATGGTTTCAAGAGATTCCCTATTCTATTTTTCCAAATAGGTATGCCCGATTTAACGGAACATCCCAAATTATTATTCATTTTCATGTGCACTCTATAATCCATTTTTAACACACCATTATCTTTCTAAAATCACTAAATTTATTATAGAAACATTCATGATTCCCTTATGGTTTTATATAAATTTTTATATCCATTTTGTTTTAAATTATCTTTAATGTTTCTTTAAACCTCACTAAAATGTTCAAGTTCTAAAGTTTCATAAATACCCACATTACATGTTTCTGCATATTTTTGACATAAATTATCCTGATCTATGCCTATTTTACCTTATTAATGTCCATGAATTTTTTTAAATCCATTAATTCATAGAAAAAAATATTATATTCTTTTTCAGAATGCCTCATGACATGATTGTGTGACCCATTTCCTTCTTTGGGTAACCCATTTGTTATGTTTGATTTGTTATCTATCATTATTTATATGTAAAAAATATTCATGAAACATTTATTATTGGTGATCCTAGAAAGGTATACTATTAATTGGGTAAATTTTAGTCTCATGAGACGTTATATTCCACGGTCTTGAAGGTTTTCCTTGACTCGTGCTCCATGTGCAACGGTCTTGACGATTATCCTTGACTCATGATCCTCTATGTACAATTATTATTGACTCATGGTAACATAATTTTTTATGTTCCTTCCACATTAATATGATTACATGTTTATATGATCCCATTTCTAATATGTTATCAGTCCATATGCTCAATCATGTTCCATGCCTTCTTATATAATTATGTCATGCCTTCTAAACCGTGTGTTAATATTTATTCATATGATTATTACCTTACTGGGAATTATAACTCATAACTTTTTTCATGTTATCCCAAGGTTATCCTATACATATTTTTAATCACAATGGAAGATATTATCTCAATGGTGAGATAAAATAAATTTTATTTTTATGATGTTTAATTATGTACCTTTACCTCCAAGACACTAGAATTTATGATTCTTAGCTTGTAATATGATGATTAAATATGTCTAAAATCATGTCCTGGTATTTTTAAATGGATATGGTTGCTATATTTGGTATCGTAGGAAGTCGTAGTTATTTTTGGATACTATGAATAGGGTAATTTCGTAAGAACCATATATATAACATTACGTATAATAAAACAACCCTAAATTTTGGTAAGATATATCTAAGAGTAACAACTACCAAAATGTGTTTCAGGCTATACTCAGGGTAACCTAGTTTACAAAAATAGGCCTTACTATGCACCTGGTTTGATACTCTTGGGGGATATTATTTGGTAATTTCAAAATCTCATTATGAACAATTATCAAGGGACAAACAACAAAAAAATAATAGGAATATATGTTAGGAAACAAATCATGGATAACCAAGATTGAAACCTAGGGAATCACCAGTTAGGATACAATTTTCATTTAAAATTTTATCATTTTATTTTTAATTTTTCGTTTTTATGCATATTATCTTAGTATTAAAGACCCCTAATTGCACTTTTTTTATATGTTAATGGTGAGAAATAGAAGAACACATGCCAACAATAAATTTGATAGGGAATGTGATTATTTACCTAATTATATGTGAAATATAAATGGAATGGGTTCCAGAAACATTTTGACAACATTTCCTCAGTTGGATTATGTTTTGAATAATAACTTGAAACTTCTAAAACTCTTTCCACCTTTAAGTAAAGAGAAAGTTTCCATTGATTACTTCATATGGTAATGGCCACCCATGTTTAGTGGATCTTCTAATTCCCTCCTTAGAAAAGAGTGGATTAACTCCCATGAAAAGATATTTTCTATCCTTCAGTGCATAGAATAATGAAAATTCATTCTAGGGGTTTATCATTTTAATGTGTAAGTCGATTAGTGTGGGACACTGATCAAGAATATTTTGTCCAAGGGGGAAATTTATTCCATGTATAGGGATGAATTCAAGAAAAAAAAATTTAGTAAATAATTTCAACGAACCCCCCATCTCAAGATGGAATGATATTTCCTCTTACTTGTGTGGAAGGAAAATGATTCTATTTGGGAATATGAAGCCAACTTCACAAGGCTTGTAAGATACTCCTCTGTATTTTTCATGAACAACAAAAGGAAGGTGGATCTCATCTTTATTGTACTAAAGTAGAGCCTATGAAAAGTGTTGGTGATTTGATAGTTTGATAGATATGAGGAGATTGTTCATTATTCCCATAAGGTTGAAATAGATATCAGAGACTCTTAGTGGTCTCATGGCCCCAATGAAAAAAAAATGAAAAATAGATTCTAATATGGGTGGTTCGGCAAATAAATCACATGATAAAAAGAGACCGAACATCCCATGTGACAAAATTGTTTGAAGAATCATCTTGGAAACTACCTAAAGGGAACCAAGAATTGCATCAAATGTGGATGATTAAGAAAATTGGATAATAACTACTGAAGAGATATGAATTATTCCTCTAATATGGAATTAAAATAAAGTTTCATATCAACACTCATCAAGTAGTGTAGGGCTTCAACTGTTAGGAACATGGGAATTTGGCGGTCAGTTTCCCTAATCTAATATTATTCAAGGGAAATCAACAAAAAACACCCAGGTAATAATAAAGGGCTTATGTTATCAATACTATTTAGGTAGATATGAACAATGATGTGGTGATAGGTATACTATATATTCATTAAATAATAGAAAACATACTATTTGATTTTTTTTCTATGAGTTATTTTATATCTTTCAAGTTTATTATAACTATTCAAAAACCACTTCAAAATTTGGAGGTTGAGTTATCTGTGGGAACAGGGAAAGGAGAAATTAATTTTTCCAATGTTTATAACTCATTCTTAGTAAGTTTTTATAGACTGAACTTCCCAAACAATCTTTTCATGCTTCCTTTCTTGGAGTTTAATTCAATTTTTGGCATGGATTTGATATCTTTATGAAAATACAATGTCCACTTTTAGGAAAGTTATATCACTCTTAATATTCAATGTCATCCTCTAATTATGTAAAAGAGTAAAGAGGATGATGAAACTCTTTTTGAGTCATCATCTCATGTGTGGATAATGTTTCCTTCATAGTAAGCAAATATTACTCAAATTATTCAGATAAATGAGATGATACTTATCGAAGATATGCTCATCATGAGGGATTACACCAATTTATTCCATGAATAATTTCATTGTGTTCTTATTAATCAAGATTCTGAGTTCTCAAATTTACATATTCTAGGATCCCTAACTCTATCAGTGAAACCTTATATATTGGCCACCGTAGAGAAGGAAGAGCTGAAGAAGTTGTTACAAGATAATCTGCAAAAGGGTTTTATATGACCGAGTGCTTCACCATGGGGTTCGAAAATCATATTCATCAATAGAAATGATGGATTAATGCATCTCTGCATCAATTATAATTAACATAATAAAATCATCATAAAGAACCAGTATCCCCTACCATAGAGAGATGAATTTTTTGATCTGCTTCATGGGGTTAGTTATTTCTATAAGGTGGACCTCGGGTTGGGATATTACCAATTAATGGTGAGGAAGGAACATATTTAAAAAACTACATTCTGAATGAGTTACGCACACTATGATTTCATATTAATGACCACCATAATCACTAATTCTCCAGAAATATTCCTGGATTTAATGATTTTAGTTTTTAGAGATTACATAAACAAATTTTTGGTTGTCTTTATTGATGATATTTTGATATAATTCAATAGTAAGGACGAACATGAGGAGCATTTGAATACTATTCTGATGACATTGCAAAAAGAGAACCTTTATACAATGTATAGTAAATGTGAGTTCTGTATGGAGGAAGTATCAATCATGTGGTATGTTATCAACGGGCAAGGAATATCTGTCGACCCTTCCATGATGAAGGAAATCGAAGTGTATCCCATGCCAACATCTGTAATGGAGATCCCCAACTTTCTAGTTCTATCTAGGTATTATTGAATTTTTGTAAATAAATTCTCACAATTTTCAATCCCAATGACAAAGATGAAAAAAGGGAGTAATGTTCGTGTATACTCAAGAATGTGAGGAAATCATTAAGGATCTCAAAAAGAGGATTATTACTGTTCTAGTGCTCACACTCCCAATAAGTGGAAAACACTTTGCGGTGTACAATGATGCTTTAAATAGATCTTAGGAATTTGTATGATGCATAATGATAAATTAACAGCGTATGCCTAATGGAATATGAAAATCCATGAGGAAAATTCTCCCGCACAAGATCTGGATTTGGTCAGTATAATCATTGTGTTGGTAATCTAGTGGTATTATATGTATTGGAAGAATTGTGAGTATATAATGATCACAAGAGTGTTAAATATATATTCACATAGAAATATCTTAATATGCACTAGTGAAAATGGTTGGATCTTAATAAGGATTATGATTTCTCAATCTAATACCATCCTGATAAGCCAAATAAGGTGGTAGATTATCTAAGTATAAAGGATATTGAATCTTTATCAAAGATGAGAATTTAAATGGATACAATATTCATATAATTTAAGAGGATGGACATTGGAATCATTATAGGAGTAATATCATCTAACCTTTCTCAAATTATTTCTCAATAATCCCTCATAGAGAAAATAAAGTAATCTCAAAGAAGATATGTGGAAATTCAAAAAAAAAGTGGAAGCTATTAGAAATGGGAAATAATTTGAGTTCAAGATTGAAAATGATGTAGTCATAAGATTTAGTTCATGATTATGTGTACCTTTTGATCCAAAGATAAAGAAGGTGCTTCAGAATAAGGCACATATATCTACCTTCTCTATTCACCTAGGGTGCAGAAAGATTTATTGAGATCTCCAGAATAATTATTTGTGGGAAAATATGAAAAAGAGATTATTGAGTATACAACAAAGTGTCTGGTATGTCAGCAAGTGAAGTCTGAAAGGAAAATGTTGAAGAGGATGATATAAAAACTACCCATACCAATATCAATGTGGGAGAACATCACCATGGAAATTGTTACTATAATTATAAAGACGTCTAGAGGAAATAATTCCATATGAGTAATTGTAGATCGTCTTACAAAGATATCTCACTTTATCAAAATTCTTGAAGACCTCTCATTGGATCAAATTGCAAGGATATATATTAAATAGGCGGTAAGGATTCATAGTGTTCCACTTTTTGTTATATCTTATAAAAATCTAAGATTCACGTAAATGTTCTAGAAAAGTACTCAACATTCCCAAGGCACTCAATTGAACATATGTACAGCCTATCATCCTCAAATTGATTTTCAATCTGAGAAAACTATTTAGATATTGGAAGACATGTTGATTTGATGTTCTATGGACTTCAAAAGAGGGTGGGACCAACATCTTCCACTGGTCAAATTATCCATCAACAATAGTTTCCACACAAGCATCCAAATGGCTCTATATGAATCCCTTTATGAGAAAAGGTGTAGGACCCCAACATGCCAGGATGAATTATGTGAGCATAAGATACAAATAACTAAATTGGTAAATGAAATAGTGGAGAAGGATAAACCCATTCATCAACATATCAAGTCACCCTATGTCAAAAAAAAGTTATGCAAACAACTGTCGATGAGACCTTTAGTTCAAAGTTGGAGACATAGTATTCCTCTGTATATCTCTATAGAATAAGGTCATGAGATTTGGGAAGAATGGAATGCTATGTCTCAAGTACATTATAACCTTCGAAATTCTTGATCATGTCGAATTTGTGGATTGTTTCCTAGAACATCCAGCTACCACGATTGAAATACATGATGTCTTACATGTATATCTCTTAAGGAAGTACATATAATATCCTTCAAATGTACTATCTTTATAGGTGGTACATTTGGAAATTGATATTTCTTACAAGGTACATCTAGTGAACATCATTGATCATAGATATAATGTTCTACATAACAAAACTACTCACCAGGTCAAAGTACTATGGGGGAACCATAATTATGAAGAGGAAACATAGGAACTGGAGGAAGTGTTAAACTAATCGTACCCACACATACATTTATCTTAGATAGTAAAAAAATATTCTGAGGGAGAAATTTTGTAAGGGGGGATGAATATAACCACCCAAAGATTAATCAATGGAAATTACCTTATTATAATTATTTCATATAATATAATCACATAAAATCACAACACAATTACACATCATTCTTAAATTAACTACTAAATACTATGTGACATCTAAATGTAATTTTTCTACATCTATGAGTTAAATTTCTAAAATATGACATACACAGTTGTGTTCAAAAATATGTTTAGAGCCCAATATAACAAACCAAATTTTTTGGGAATTGTAACTTACCCTTATGACTTGTAATGTTGACCTTATGAATAGTAATATGAATCTTATTAGTAGTAAATAGGATATGTGAATTGTATCCTTACCAATGAAAGTACAAATAATGTTTATCCATATTATAAGTGTCAATATTATAGTGTTGGTATTTTTGGTAAGTTATAAATACCTAATAACAATATTATTATTAATTTATAATTTTAAAATAAAATTGATTTTCAAAAAACGTATTCCTAAAATTATATTTTAATATTTTATGATTATATGATAATTTTTGAAGACATTAGTTAATTTTTTAAACTATTATAAAATCATTTACAATTTTAAAATTAGAATTTCTAAGAAAATTAGAATTTTAATGAAAAATTAAATTTATCATATTTAAATATAATTTCTTCTTAAATTGGAGTTCATTTTTAGATTATACATGTCACAAAATGGTTGGGGTTAATTTTGGGGATTTTTTGAAATACATGAATTTTTTATGTATAGTAAAAGACGATAAATTACGATAGATGCTAAAACCTGAATTTTTGATTCATTCTTCAGTCATGGATGATTTAAGTGACATTTTATTAAGTCACATGAACCAATTACTTTCTTAAGTCTTATGAATCAGCACTATTTTTTTCTTGATTAAAAATAATAAACTAATGAATTAAATATTGAAAAAACTCCCCTCTCCTCCACTATAAAAACCATCAATGAATGCCGCTTCTCCTCATAAATCTCAAGCCTTATTCTTTATCCAAATTAGGCTCAAAAATCTTCCCAAGCCCCTAACACTTTTCCGTTAGCTATTTATATCATCAAATGATCAAAACCTCTACTTTAAAGATAATCTCAAGGATAATAAATTCAATAGGTAAATTCCTCTTTCCATTTCATTTATTTTCTTTTAAAGTTAATTTATTTTATCTCCTCACCTCTACTTATCCAAATGGTATGATTACTCTAGTACATTAAATATAATATAATTTTGTTATTATAATAGAATAATTCATCATCTTACCTTCTTCCCCCACCTTTTATACTAAAAATGAAAAACACTGTCTGAGATGTGTTAATTTATCACATTCAAAGATGGTGGGTTTTCAATTTCATTTACCATATACATGGATGGTAGTGAAACCATTTTTATAGTTGAAATAGATCATAATATATGTATTTAAACTTTTTTAATTTTTTTTAATCATCATACACACTTTATGTAAAATAATAAATCAAAACAAGCTCATTTTGAGTAAAACCACTCAAAATAATCCAAGAGATTATCATTAAACTTTATTCTATTGATTCAATATCATCACATTTAAAAAAAATTAATCATTTAAAAATTTTAACATCTATAATATCATTAATATAATATAATTAAAATTTCTATAAAACCATTCCCATTTTACATGAACTTCCACACTCTTATACAAGTGAACTGATTTGGAAAATTAAGAAAACAAGCACTTCGGTACTAAAAATGTACATTATAACTCATAAAAAGGTCCTAAATGAACTTAATAAAAATATTATATGTTATTTAAATACATAATAGGTTCTATAATTATTAATTAATAAGTATAATTTGATAATGCAGAAAACAAATATCAAGTGAAGAATGCCTTCAGACTTAAGGTAATGGACGCTACCCGAATATCCATTATTCCATGGGGTTATTTTTCCTCTCCCTTTGCTGAAATGAAATTATCTGTTATTTTTATTTACAGGTTATAAATTTTTTTATGTGTTCCAAACTCATTTATAAATATATCTCACACAATCTTTTTTGGGTATATAAATTTTTTTAAAATATTCCCTAATTGGTTCTTCTTGATTACTAAGCCCAGTTATTGGGAACTACCTGAATTAATATCCATTTTTAATTTCTCTCTATAATATATTTTTCAGAAATATTTTTTTTCTAAAATAAATAATTTTATTATGAAAACCTTTATATTTAACTTATGGTTTTATATAAAAGATTATACACTTTTCTGTTTTAAATACTCATTAATGTTTTCTTTAACTTACACTAAAACGTTTCATTTCTAAAGATTCTTGAATACTACATTTACATGATTCCACATATCTTGGACCTAAATTTTTATGTTATATTCTTATTATATCTTATTAATTTCCATGATTAAATTTAAATCCATTCATTCAAGGATAGAACTTTGATATGCTTATTTGAAATGCTTTATGACATGCTTTTGATACACATTTCCTTCCACAGGTAACACTTATGTTATGTTTTATTATTTAGGTATAATTATTTATGAGAAAACCATATTCATGAACATTTTATGATGGGTTTTTTCAGATAAAACTCTAATTCATTGGGTAATTTTTACTCTCATGATATGTTTTGTCCAATGTTCATGGCGGTTATCTTTGACTCAATCTGCATTTGCAACAGCCATGGAAGTTAGCCTCAAATAATTCTCCTCTATATGTAATGAGACATGACTTGAGATAATGTCATGTTTTATGTTTCTTCCACATTAATATGATTTGATTTTTATATTATCACATGTTTTATATGTTATTAGTTCATATGTTTAATTGTGTTCTATGCCTTTTTATATCATTATGTCATGCATTTTAAGCCATGTGCTATGATTTATTTTTATGGTTATTCATTTATTGGGATTTCAATATAATACTTTTTTTCATCTTATCCCTAGGATATAGTATGCATATGTTTGAGCACTATACAATATAATAGATCAATGTGGTGATTAAATAAAAGTTGTTTTTATGATATTTAATTATGTATTGAATCTTACAAGACACTTGATTTCATAATCCTTAGCTTGTAATATGATGATTAAATACTCTTAAAATCATTTAATGATATGTTTAAAAGTCTAGGGTCCATATATTTGGTATCATAAGAAGGTATATTTATTTTAAGAGATTAGGAATAGAGAATTTTAGTAATAACCTTATTGATATGACTATGTATATGAAAAAATCCCTAAATTTTGTTTAGTATAGAGTTAGTGGTTTATCAAGAATATACATCCATATCTGGATACTACATGTGTACGTGGTTTTAGCACAGATGTACCTATGTGTAACAACTTTGAAAAGTTGTTTTGGGCCTGACTTGGGTAACCTGGTTCATGAAAAAGGGACCTCTTACAAACATGGTTTTCCACTCCAGGGTGATATGCTTTGGTAAATTCATAAGATCATTATGAACTATTATTAACGGAACAAAAAAACAATTCCCATAAGTATTTATTTTAGTAATCATATCTTGAGTAACCTAGATTGAAACATAGGGATCCACAAATTAGGATACACTTTTCCTGAAATATTTTATTTGTTCATGTTGAAGGTTACATTTTTATATATGTTATCTAATTATTCAAGAACACTAATTGAAATTTTTTCTTTGTTAATGTAGGAATGTAAAATAACATGTTCCAAAAATAAATTTTATAGATAATGTGATAATTTTCTAAATGATATGAAAAATATGATGGGAACGGGTGCTCAACACATTGTGAAAATACATGTTCATCTAGATCAAGTTATTAATAACAAATTGAAACATGTATATCTCCCTCATATACTAAATAAAGAGCAAGTTTCCATAGAATAATTCATCCAGAAAAGACCTCCCATGTTTAGGGGATATTTTGATCCCCTCCTTGCAGAATAGTCGATTAAGTCCATTGAAATGATATTATCTATCCTATAGTGCTCAATAGAAAATAAATTCATGCTAAAGGTTTTTCATTTTTATATGGATGCCAATCAGTGGTGGACAATGATCAAAAATATGAAGTCTGGGGAGGAAACTGTTTCCATGGATTTAGAGCAATTCATGAAAAAATATTTTAGAAAATATTTTCCCTGAACCCTCTATATCAAGATGGAACGATAATTCCTTTGACATAAGTATAATAAAGATGAGTCTATTAGGGCATATGAAGAAAAAATCATATGTATTGATAGATATGCCTCCCAGATTATCAAGAACACCAAATGAATGGTGGATTTCTTATTATGTTTAGTAAATCTGAGCCTATGAAAACCATCAGAAATTTGAGACTTGGATAGCGATGGTGATATTATTATTTTTCCCATTAAGGCTATAATGGAGATCAGTACTCTCAATTGTCTCATGTGCCCAGTGTAAAAATGGAAAAAATGGAATCTAATATGGGAAGATAAGAAAATAAATCCCATGATTAAAAAAATTACCGACATCCCATAATTCAAAACTGTGGGAAGAGGTATCCATGGAACTATATAAAGGGAACCATGAATTTATTCAAATGTGGAATAATGGGACATCATGCAATGAAATTCTGAAGGGATATGAAGAATTCCAATAATGTGTAAGAATAAAATATGGTTCATATCAACACCCGGCCAGTAGTCCAGTGTTTCAACTACAAGGATCATGGGAATTATGAGAACAATTTCCATAATCCAATGGTTGTTAAATGAAATCAACAACAACCTCCAAGGAAAAAAATTATGGTCTTATGAAATCACTACTACTAAGGTGGAGTCGGACAATGATGTGGTGATAGGTAGGCTGGTTATTCATTAAATAATAAGGAACATGTTATTTTATTCTTGTTCTGCGTATTCATTCATATTGTGAATGTTTAGTTGAACTATTCAAACACCACCCCAAAATTTGATGTTTTAGCTATTTGTGAGAATACAGAATGGGGACATCATTATGTGTAATGTTTATAACTCTTCCCCATAAAATATTTGTGGAATTCATATCCTATAAATCATGACATACTTCCTCTGATGGATTTTGATTATACTTTTGGCATGTATGGGATATCTTTTTACAAATCCAACATCAACTATGAGGAAAGAGAGATCACTCTTCACATCCTAGAGCATCCTCCAATCCTATATAGGTGCAAGGAGGAAGATGAATCTCCATGAAAATCATCATCTCATGTGTGGATAATGTTTCCTTTTTAGAAATCATATATTTCTCAAATGATTGATAAAAAGGAGGTGATACGTCTCGGATATATAACCCTCACAAGTGATTACATTTATGTATTCCCTAAATAATTTCTTGTTCTTTCACCTAATCAAGAGGTTTTTTTCTCAATTAAACATATTCTTGGATCCCAACCAATATCAAAGACGCATTATAGGATGGCCACCATAGAGTTGTAAGAGCTGAAGATGATGTTTCAAGAGAATCCAGAGAAGGGTTTTATACACCTGAGTGCTTCACCATATGATATGCCAGTCCTCTTCATAAAGAAGAATAACATATCACTATGCCTCAACATCGATTATCATGATCCTAATTAAATCATGATAATGAAAAAGTATCCAATACCATGGATAAATGACTTGGTTGATCATCTTCGTGTGGCTAGTTGTTTCTCTAAGGTGGACCTCTAGTCAGGATATCACAAATTAAAGTTGAGTAAGAAATATATTCCCAAAACTGCCTTTAAAATGAGGTATGAACATTATGAGTTCATATTGATTCCCCTAGAACTCACTAATTCTACATAAATATTCCTTGATTTAATGAATAGATTCATTAGATATTACCTTGACAAATTTGTGGTAGACTTTATCGATAATATTCTGATATACTCCAAGAGCAAGGAGAAACATGAGGAGCATTTGAATAGTGTTTTAATGACTTTGAGAAGAGAGAATCCTTATGAAAATTATATTAAATGTGGGTTTTGGATGGAGGAAGTATCATAATTGGTGCATGTTATCACTATGAATGGAATATCTAGGGACCCTTCCATGGCAAAGGCAATTGAAGAGTAGCATAGGCCAATATCTGTAATAGAGATATGCATCTTTCTATTTCTAGATGATTATTATTGAATACTTGTAAATTACTTGTCATTATTGTAAACCCTAATGACTAAGATGACATGGAAGGGAGTGATGTTCTCATGGACTTAATAATGTGATGAATTCTCTAATGAACCCAAAAAGTGGCTTATTACTGTGCCAATACTTACACCCCTGACAAGTGGGGAACTCTTTATGGTGTACAGTGGTGCTATAAAAAAGTTCATAGGTTCTGTGATGATTAAAAATGATAATGTGATAGCCTATGCCTCAAGGCAGCCGAACATCCATGAGCATAACTATTCTACAAATGATCTAGAGTTCGCGACTGTGATCTTTACATTGAAAATATGGTAGCATTATCTCTATGGGGATAATTGTGAGATATATATTGATCATAAGAGTCTCAAATATATATTCACATATAAAGAGATTATTATTCACCAAAGAAGATGATTAGAGATCATTAAGGATTATGAATGATCAATCCACTACCATCCTAGTAAAATAATATGGTACAAGAGGCTCTAAGTATAAGAATCCAATATTTTATCAATGAAGGAAATTGAAAAGGATCCGATATTATTAGATTTTTGGAGGATGAACATGGGAATAATTAAGGGAGAAATGTCATAAAACCTTTCTCAAATAATTTCTCAATCATCCCTCATGGGGAAAATAATGGATGCTCAAAGAAAATATGTGGGAATTATAGAAAGGGTTGAAGCTATCAGAAATGGGAAATCCTTTGAGATCAATATTGACAAGGATGGAGTTATAAGATTTGGGTCACGATTATGTGTACCATCTAATACATAGATAAATAAGGAACTTTTGAATGATTAACATCATTAAACCTTCTCTATCCACCTAGGGAGAACATATATATCATTATCTCATGAGAATTATTGGTGGAACAATATGAATAAAAAGATTGTTGAGTATATATCAAAGTGATTGGTATGACAGTAAGTTAAGGATGGAAGTAAAAAAGTCCAAGGGGGTGATGCAACCACTACCCATACCAACATGGAAGTGGTAGAATATCGCCCTAGACTTTTTCACTAGAATTCGATGTAAATACAGAGTAAAAAATGCTATATGGGACATTATGGATCATCTAAAAAAGAAATATCACATTATCCAAATTTGAGAGGACTTATCATTTGATCAACATACATAGGTATATATCAAAGAGATAGTAATGCTGAATGGAGAAACACTATATAATTTATATGATATATATCTAAGATTCACCTTAATGTTCTAGGAAATTCTCCAACATGATCTAGGCACTAAAATGAACTTAAATATTTCATATTATCAATCATATGGTCAATCTGAGAAAACTCTTCAGACAATGGAATACATGTTGAGAGAATGTTCTTTGGAATTCAAAGAAGTATAGTACCAACATCTTAAACTGGTCAATTTATCAAACAACAATAGTTTACACTACAACATTCAAATGGATTTATATAACTCCCTTTATGGAAAAAGGATTAGGAAACAGGCATGTCGGGATGAAATATATTAGTGTTAGGCACTATGACCTGAAACGATCAATGAAATGGGGGAGAAGCTGAAAACCATTCAGTATTATATCAAGGAAACACAGAGTCGAAAAAATAGTTATACAGACAATCGTTGATGAGACTTTTAGTTCCAATTTTGAGACATGGTATTCCTCTACATATCACCATGGAGTAATTTCATAAAATTTGGGAGGAAAGGAAATATAAATCCTAAGTACATCAGCCCCTTCAATATTCTCTATTGTTCAGAAGATGTGGCCTATTGACTAGAACTTCTACCTACCATGTCTAAATATATGATGTCTTCTATGTATCCCGCTTAAAGAAGTACATACTTGATCCTTCACATATACTATCTACATAGGTGGTGTAGTTGAAAAATGATCTATCTTATGCGGAGTAGCCAGTGAAGATATTGGATCATAGAGATAATATTATATGTAACGACATAACTGACCTTATCAATGTACTATGGAAGAACCATAAGTACAAAGTAGAAACATGGGAACTGGAGGATGTGATGAATGAAATGTAACCACACCTATTTTCATCTTAGAATGTAAAACAAAATTTTGATGTTGATATTTTTTAGTGGGGGGAGAATTTAACGACCCAATGTTTAACCAATTGAAATTCTATTATTATAATTATTTCATATAGTATAATCATATAAAATCACAAGACAATGCCACATGATTCATAAATGAACTAATAAATACTATGTGACCTCTAAATATAATTTTTACACTTCGGTGCTTCGAATTTCGAATATCTGACATACATGGTTGCGATTAGTAAGATGTTTGGAGTCTGATTGGGAAAATAGAATTTTTGATACATAATAACTTACCCATATGAATAGTAACTTTACTCTTTTTAAATTTTATATGATCCTTAAGAATAGTAAATCATCTAAGTGAATAGTAACCTTACCAATGAATGTATAAAAAAATTACCCATCTTATAAGTGACAATATAAGAGTGTTGTCTCAACTCGTCCCTCGAAGCCCGTGCCGTGACTACCTTAAGACCACCTTCTATAGGCCATGTGTTTGTGACTAGCACTGAATGGAATTTTCCGTAAAACTGGGATGGCATTGCCTTTATGACCTGTAAACTGACGTAACCAAGCACACAGAAAGATACAAACACAAGAAATCTGTATAACCAAAAGACTGCTGAAAGTAAATGGGGTCGGAAATACAAGCCCAACAGTAAAGGTACAAGAAACTGAAAGTACAAGTACAACAAAAGAAAAAGTAAAATAGCTAATGGGTCTTCCTACAAGGTTATTACCTGAAGGGTAGGTACATATTTCCTCCTCGTCACTCCACATCCATCCATATCCTCCGTGTACCGACTCGTTGTAAGGTCCAACTCTGGGCACCATCTAGTCTGGGTACCCTCGGTCTCGATCAACGTTGTCCATTATCTACACAAAACTCAATGAAGTGCAGGCATAAACCATGCAGGGGTTAGTATAATGATACACAGTAGGGACCCTAAGACACTCGAGGTCTCAAAAATCTTTCATATATAAATCACAAAAAGTAGAAAACAACTTATAACCCTACTTAGGTATGTGACCATACATATACCTAAGTTATCAAGTAAACACATCTCAATCATGATGAAACACAAAGGTTATGACTCAGCTCACACCAGGATTTATTACAGGGGTAGTAACAAGTAACATCCCTAGTCACATCACCAAACTCATCGGATTCTGGAGAACCCCTCCACTAATGAGTATGGTGGCCCTACCGCCTCACATAGTGGCTCTTCCCACTAATAGTGGACTGTTGAGGTACTCATCCTATCTAGTACAATGGGGCTTCCAGGTCACACAGAGGTTCTCCCCACATGGGATCTACCACGTCACACAGAGGCTCTCTCCCTCATGAACTGCTGAGGTACTCCTCCTTTCGAGTATCATGGGTCTACCACATCACACAGAGGCGCTCCCAATAGGGATTCTTCCACGTCACACATAGGCGCACCCCCTCACGACATGTTTATGTTCTCCTCCTATCATGTATCGTGGGTCTACCACATCACACAGAGGCACTCCCCACTTTGGGTCTACCACGTCACACAGAGACGCTCCCCCTCGTGACATGTGAAGATACTCCTCCTGTCCAGTATCGTGGGTCTGCCACATCAAATAGAGGCACTCTCCACCATAGCCTACTGAGGTACTCCACCTATCATGTACTGTGGTTCTGCCGCGTCACACAGAGGTGCTACCCAATGGGACGATCAAGCCACTCCGAATCGAAAAGATCAGTAGTCTTCATGTCTCAGATAGCTACTGGGTTCCCGCACTATGCTCACTCATATCCAGGAGGATCTTCACCACAAGTAACTAGTCGATACTCCAACTACCGAAAAGTCCCATGAAGAAGCATCTCAACGGCCCGTCACATCATAGGGGTCTCAACGCCACACACTGCACATCAATCGAATGCCCGGTCTATGAGTAATTAACCTTTTAGTCCTGGTGGACCAATTAGATTCGTGGTCAATTTAACCTGACTGTTCCCCATCTTAATCCAAAACTCTAGTGGGGGTATACTCAAAGAGGTCGTATCACTCCAAGATTTCCAGTTCGGCTGATTATTCATCAAACGGACGTCTGGTACCAAAGTTATGGCCAAAAGAAAGTAAATGGGTCGTAGTGGACTCGGGTCCTGTCTGACCCGGTCAGCCCGGCCCAAACCGTGCTGGGCAGTCCGGCCCGCTGGGTGGTCCAGCAGGCTGGAGGGGCCGTGGGGCTGTGGCTGCAGACGGCGTGAGGCCGCAGGGTGGCTCGGCCAGGGCAGCTCTACCGGGGCGGCTCGACAGGAGCGGATCGGCCACGGGGAGGCTCGTCTGGAGCTACTCAGCCGTGGGTGGCTCAGCCAGAGTAGCTCGGCCACGGGTGCCTTGGCTGGAGTGTCTCGAAAGGCCATGGGAGACACGGTCGGGGCGGCTCAGCCAGTGGCTGGGCGGGACGACGGCGGCGTGGTGGATGGAGAAGGTTGCTCGACGGACGGTGGACGGTGGCGACATCTTGGCGGACGACGTCGGTGGCTCAGTGGATGATGTAAGTGGCTCAGCAGACGGTTGTGGGGGTTTGGGTGGCGGAGACACAGGGCGTGGTGGTAATGGGTGCTGCAGATTGTCTTGGCCACGTGGGTGTTGTGAGAGCATGTAGGTCGCGAGAAGGTGGAGGTCGCGGGGCAGTGTCATTGCATCTTCACCTTCATCATGTTCAACACCACAGATCATCACAATATCTGTGGAGGGGTCCGACCAGGTATGTTTAGCACGTACCCTCAATGTTAGGGTGGTAGAATATGTCGCAAAAAGAACATGAAGATGAACATCAAGCTTTACAACCTTCCGCAACAATTTATTCCCAATTCCAAAAAATAATTCAAGGGAAGAACATGGGAAACGTATTCTTACAGAAATAAGACCATACCTTGTTCTCTTGATGACGTCAATGAGGTCGTGAGGAAGAAGAAAAAGTTGTAGATGTCTGTCTCATCCCCCACAAACCTCCAATCTCAGGCTCATGCTTCGGTTTGTCGTAGTCAAAGAAGTTTCTCCTTGGAGGGTGTCTCGAGGAAGTAGTTGAAGTCGGCGTTCTTTGTCGGTGGAGCATTCTTTGTTGGAGATCTTTTCTCCCATGTCTCCTTCATTTGGAAACGATTAATTTCCCACAACGCACCAAAAATATATATAAAAAATACAATAAAATATTTTGGCATTATTTCAAATTGGAACATTTAATTAATTGAGATGGATTAATTAATTAAAAGTGGGAGTTTTGGAATTATAAATGATGGTGGAGTTGAAGAGGCTCCCCCATATTTAATAGGATGTTTTAGGGTTTCAAGCCTTGGGTGTTCCCCACCACCATAACCCCTCATGGGGGGTTTTAGTAGCTAGGGTGTTCCCCACCACAAAGAATTCAATTAGGAGAATAAAACTGTTGTTGTCCCCACACCCACAATATGTAAAAGATGGTGGTTACAACAAAATAAAATAAAATGTGTGATTATTTTATTTTATTATTTCCATGAAAAACTCAAAATTTACCTTTCACCCTCGACCAACTGTCATCAAGGTGAAAGTCTCATTAAGTGAATACCAACGCTGCAAGTTCAACGGTGTCCTCAGATTTAAGTTTTGAGCACCAGCTAAAAAGTTATAAAAACCCACTTGTATGTTTACTGAACATATCCAAAAAAAGTTTATAAATAAATTTTGGGCACTTCTGGCCTCAGAATCAAGTGCCTTCAATTTTCACAGACTCATAAAATTCCCATATATTAGTAAAAATACATTTAAATTTCGGGTCATTACATTCTCCCCACCTCAGGAATTTTCATCCCTGTAAGCCATAACTAAGAGAAAACGTGGGGTACTGAGCACACATTTGATCCTCCCTCTCCCATGTGCTCTCTTAGAAGTTCCCATGCTTCCAGCATACGCGCACTAGAGTTATCAACCATCCACGAAGGACCTACTCATGTTGATCCTGAATCTCTAATGGAACCTCCATAAAATTCGTCCCATCGTCGACTTCCATATCTTTATGGTCGATGATTTGAGAAGGTTCATGCATGTATCTCCCCAGGTGGGATATGTTGAAGACATCGTGCAACTAGTGAAACTGAGGGGGAAGAGCTAAGTGGTATTCCACCTTTGCAACTCTACTGAGGACCTAAAAAGGTCCAATGAACCTCATAGATAACTTACTTCCTCGGCCAAATCTCTACAAACCTCATCGAGGTGAGACCCGTAGAAAGAAGTGGTCACCATCCTCGAACTCCATAGGTCTCTTGTCTCCTGACGGCATACGATTTTTGCCTGCACTGTGCAATAATTATCCACTCCTAGATGATCTACACCTACTCTGTGGTAGCGCGTACCATCTCTGGTCCCACTAGTGCTAACTCCCCTGGGTCAATCCAGCACAAAGGTGATCTGCAATGTCACCCGTACAACACCTCGAAAGGTTCCAACCCAATGGTGGAGTGATAGCTTTTGTTGTATGCAAACTCCACCAATGGTAATTGATCCCCCTAGCTGCGACCGAAGTCTAGGAAACAAGAACACAACATGTCCTCATGGTTCTAAATGGTCTGCTCAGTTTGACCATCCATCTGAGGATGGAAGGAGGTTCTCAAATGAAGCTTCATCCCGAAAGCTTCCTGTTATCCCTTATATATACATGAAGTAAAATGTGCAACACAATCAAAGACAATTGTCTAGGGTACTCCATGAATCTATACAATCTCCTGAACATAGAGGAATCCCGAGCTCTCTACTTAGCCCTGCACTCTGATCAGTAGGAAGTGGGCCGACATGGTGAGTCAGTCAACGATCACCCAGATTGAGTCATGTACCCTAGATTTACATGGATGTACTATCATTAAGTACATGTATATCCCATCCCACTTCCACTTGGGGACCTCTAAAGGCTGAACCAAGCCTCTTGGTACCTAATGCTCCACCCTCACTTGCTGATAAGAGAGGCATCAGGATACAAACTCCACTACTCCTTTCTTCATTCCCTGCCACCAATGTTGTCGTAAGAGGTCCTGGTCATCTTCGCCACTCCTTGATGTACCACTATAGGATATGTGTGGAACTCCCTCAACACTTCCTCCTAAAGTGACACTAGTACCATGGTATGTCCTCTGAAGAGAATGGCGTGCTCCCTATATTCAGAAAATCCATCAGGTGCATGTCATGTGGATATCTGAGAATGTCGTGCCTCGTAGTCAGCGTTCCCATTCTATGCCTCCCTGAATCATTGAATATGTGTGGGAGTGACTATAAGAGACTGAAGAAAAGCTGCTTCATCTCGATCCATAAAGAATATCTGCAAAGCAGCCAACTAGTTTTTCACCTCGCCTAGCAGCTGTATACTAGACATCCTGGTGAGTGCATCTGGTACAATGTTCCCCTTCCTAGGGGTATAGAAGATCTTGAAGTCATTGTCCTAGAGGAACTCAAGCCAATGTCGTTGTCTTAGTTCCATGTCATTCTGAGAGAAGATATACCTCAGACACTTTCAATCAGAGTAAAGTGTAAAATGTTGGTCCATCAGATAGTGTCGCCACACCCTCAAGGTAAAGACCACTACTGAAAACTCTAGGTCATGGGTAGCGTAGTTCTTATTGTGTTTTCTTAGATGTTGAGAACCATATGTGATCAATGCTTTCTCCTATATCAGGACACATCCGAGTCTGGTCCCTGATGTGTCGTAGTAGACTACATACCCTACGCCCTCTTCTGGATGTCTCAAGATGGGGGAACTATTCAACCTCTGCCTCTACTCCTAAAAAATCTTATGGAATCTCTCTTACCACATGAAGGTTTTCCCCTTCTTCGCCATCATTGATAGTGGTGCTGCAAATCTGTAGAAATCTAGAAAAAAACCTCCATTAGTATCCAACCAAACCCAGGAAAGTTCGTACCTCCTTCACACTCCTGGGTGGCTCCCAAGCATGTATTGCCTCAATATTCACTAGATCAACTACAACCCCAGCCTCTAATATGACATGTCCCAAAAATTGAACCTCTCAGATCGAGAATTGGAACATTGAGAGCTTACCATAAAGCTGGTTCTCTCAAAGTGTGCCCAGTACTACCTGAAAATGATAAGAATGCTCTTCCTCAGTAGCTGATTAGATGAGAATTCCATCGATGAAGACTACAACAAAGCTATCAAGGTATGTCTGAAATATCTTATTCATGAGTCCCATGAACACTGCTGGAGCATTGGTTACACCAAATGTCATAACCAAGAAGTCATAATGGTCCTACTAACAACTGAAGTTTGCCTTCTACACATCTTATCTCGTACTCTAAGCCGGTGATGGCCTGATCTTAGGCCTATCTTTGAGAACCATCGTGTTCTCTTCAGCAGATCAAAGAGGTTTTCAATCCTCGGAAGTGGTTACTTTTTCTTCACATTCACCGGGTCTAGGATCTAATAGTCAACATAAAGACTCAAGCTCCCATCCACCTTCTTGGTGAACAAAATCGGGGCTTCCTAGGGAGAAACATTGGGCCAGCTGAATCCCTTCCCCATCAATTCCTCCAGCTGTACCCATAGATTAAGAAGCTCTACGAGAGCCATCCAATATGTTGGTGTAGATATCGGTGTCATTCCAGGGTACAATTCAATGTAAAAGTACACCTCTCTGGGAGAAGGTAGACCTAGAACATCATCAGGGAAGACATCCACATACTAGTCCACCACTACTGGATAACTCGGACTTTCCACATCAACTGCTCTGAGGGTAAGGATATCCAACCAATGTGTAATTAGTTGCACCCTCTTTTATTGGGACCACGTTGGATGGAGAAGGATATTTGAAGAGTTATCTTTTGCAGACTATTGTCTTTTTTTTCAAAGAATTTAAATAAATTCACTCTGTAAATGACTTGAAACCAAACGATGCTTTGCTGATATGTATTTCACAATATTATAAGTCAGGAGAACTTGTGATGCAAGACATATGATATAAATTAGGAGAAAGGATGATGTCAGTCATATACAGTTTTGATTGGAAAGAATGATGTAGCTAAAAGATAGGGATGTTTCCGTACATTCTATTGTAATTAAGATGATGCCAAATCTTGTCTATCAAAGGATATATATCACGATAGTGGAGTTCATGATGAAAGATGAAGAATGGTTATGGGAATCAATCAGGAAAGAAATGACAAAGTATTATACAATCTGTAGATGGCACAAAAGAACAGTTTAAGGTGGTGTCGTTTTCTAGTGTTTTCCAAATTTTAGGGCCTAAAAATCGGGAGATGAAGATGTGTTTTTGGCAATGGATGTTCGACGCAAGATTGAGTATAGTTTAGATTTTTGTGCTCAAGGAATGATTCAAGATCAGAACATTGAAAGATGAAAAAGGCATGTAGTGCATGAATAAATGGGCCGAGTGCACAAAAAAATGAACTCCACACAAAATAGTAGTGGGATGAATTAAAAATCAGCAGGATGCGCAAAAAATAAAAAGGATGCGCGAAATAATTTCAAGATGCACGAAATATCAGTAGGATGTTAAAAAAATAAAGGTTCCGCAAAATATTGGTGTGGTGCATGAAATAGAGGAATGTAGTTTTTCGCGCAAGAGGTGTTTTGAGATTAGAAACTTGAAAAATGGAAGAGGCATGAGGTGAACGAAAAATAAGAGCATTTAGTGAAATTTGATGTGGCATGAAATAATTTCTACGCGCAAAAAAAAATTACATGTGGATAGGTTTTTTTCACGTGGGGTCAAAAATGCCTATAAATATGAGGTGAACCCCTCTCATTGTGTGTGGCTCGACACTTAGAAGAAATTCCTAGCTCTGGTGCACGTAAAATTTTATGCTAAGTGAGTTGCATGAAAATAAAGAAGTTTGCGCGAAATAATATGGGTGTACGAAAAAGTGAGATGTTTTTCAAAACATTGCATGAAAAATAAGTTGCGTGAAAAAGGTTTTTCAGGCCAAAAGGTAATTTTTATGCACAATCCATTTGAATTGCGCATAAGAAACTCTAATGGTTGTGCTAAAAATTTGGGGTCTTCCCACATATTCAGCTTTGCATATGGGATTTCTTACCAGCATCTAGGTAGGAAAGTGAAGATATTTACTTCAGAGAATACAACTATTCAATTGTATGGAAGCACTGAAATATTATAATTCCCTATTTGTGTAGAGGGTGCACATGTGCTTGCATATTGTTTTCCACGTGCTACAAGAGTGTAAGGGTATATCCTACTCGTTGGATTCCACATCAAAGAATCATTTTCTATTGGATTTTGTGGTACATGATTATTTCCATACCAACATATCTACTCTTTTTTAGTAGTGAACCTTGTAAATCGTGTGTTCATGTGGTTGTGTGTGTTCATCAGAGAAGAAACTCTTTAACAAGAGGCGAAGGTTGATTAAATTATATGGAAACATAAAAAGAAAAAAGATATCACTAGTTCACCCCTCCCCCTCTCATTGATACTTGTATCATGACTGGGAACATCAATTGACATTAGAAGAACAGGTTCCCTTCGTTTATTCTTGTTTGAAGTGTTTAAAGAGAAGTTGTGATGGAGAATCTAAATTGCGTGAGCAGTAAAGGGATTCTGATTTTTGATGGAAAGAATTATCATATATGGAAAGATAGAATTATGCATTATGTTATGTCTCTTGGGTATGAATTTTTTGAAACTACAACAGATGGATTTCCTCTTATTGATGACAAGGTCCCTCTTTTACCTGATAATAAGAATAATCCTAAGACTGATGGAAGATCTAAAAATTCATTACTCTAATCTCTTTTTGAGAGTGTATTTTTAAGATTGAAAGGTGTGTTTACAAATAAAGGAATATGGGATAAGCTGAAGAACATATATGAAGGAAATACAAAAGTAAAGAAGGAAAAACTACAAATCTGGAGGCTAAAGTATGAAGACTTAAAAATGAGAGAATTTGAATCTGTGGGGACTTATCTACTAGGATAAATGACATTTTTAGTATAATCAGATGTCTTGATGAAAATTTGGAAGACTATACAGTTTTTGAAAATATTTTATGAATTCTTCTCGACAAATCTGATGCTAAAGTTTTATCACTAGAAGACAAAGATCCTAAAACATTATCTCTAGATAATTTGTATAGAACTCTCATAACATATGATATGAGAAGGGAGAAGACTATGAAGATCAAACAAAAAACCGATAGAGAAATGTCTTTCATGTCTGTAAAGAAACAAAAGTCGAAGAAAATTCTTATTGAAGATAAAGCTAGTGAATCTGACTCTGAAAATGAAGTATGTCAAAATTTTGACAAAATACATTCCTTGTTTTCTAAAAATTTGAAAAGAGTAAGAGTTAAAAACAAAGGGAAACTCTATTTAAAATGTTATGTATGTTGAGCTATTGGCCACTTTGCAGCTAATTTTCCTCAAGAAGGGAACGATGAAGATAGTGATGAAGAAGACATAAGACCAAGAAGGTCATGGAAGAAACATGGTGGAAAAGAAAAATATTCTGGAAGAGGTAAAGATAAAAAGTTCTTCAAATAAAAAAGAAGAATCTTGTTATCAAAAAGTAAAGATGATGATGATAGTGAGACTAGTTCAGAAAAATCTATTGCTGAGAAAGCTATAGATAGTACCTTTTTTCCAATAGTGGATAATGATGATTATGAGAGCAGTAGTACTGAAGAAGAAGAAACTCAACTTGAACAGTATCTAAAAAAAGCGTTGAAGGAATGTTTGAGAAAGATCAGAAGGCTTGAGAAGGAAAACAAAATGTTGATAAAAAATATTCCACATTAAAAAATGAATAAATTTATCATGCTAAGAAAAAAAATATGGAAAAGAAGATCATCGAAATGAAGATTTCTCTTGAGAATGAAAAGAATCACAATGATCATCTTGAAGTAAAGATGAAGGAAAAAGAAGATGATCTGGAATTTTTCCAAAAGAAACTTTATCAAGCTAAAGAAATTAATATCAGTTTCAAACAATCTGTCTCAATAGTTGGTGAATGTTCCAGTAAGAATGAATCAAATGAGGATCTACAAAAGTTATCTTCAAATGTTGAAAGTAAATATGGAACTAATTCTGATAAGAAAAAGGGTAGAAAGATCATTTATGTATCCAAAGTCATCAATGCTGAAAAATTGGAAGTGCATAAAAATATTGAGTCAAGAAAGACTTCTAATACCTCTGGTACTGATAAATTTGAGCAGAAGAAGAGAGTTACAAATGAAAACATAAAGGTTCATGGTCTGTAGAGTTAAATTAATAAGGTCATTGAGAAGCGTTTTTACAACTCCGGTCAGTATATAAGTTTCAGAGGCAAATATTATTTCTATGGTTAGTGCTGGTATTGTGGTGGATTCGGACACATAGAAAATACGTGTTGGGTCAACCAACAACATTACAACTATTCCACAAGTTTTGAATGAAAATGATTGAGGGGGATTCAATCCATTCAAAATAGAAATTCTCTAAAAAAATTTCAGAATATATCTAAGAAAGTAGGTGTGAAAGTTGAGAATCAGTTCCAACCACCAGAAACTATTTGTGAAATATGTGATCGACCTAGAAATCATTCCAAGGGATGCCTAAGTGTGTTACCATTGTAAGAAAATTTTCTTAATAATCCTCAGAAGCCAGAGTTTTTCAAAGCTAAAATGGACAAGTATGATAAGTCTGAAAAGAAATAGTTCATGGTTGTCTGGATAGAACACATTTACATGGCTAGGAAATTGGAGGAAGCACAACAGAAAGTGGAAGAAAAAGAAGAAGAAAAAGCTCTCGTTGTCGAAACTGCTTTGAAAGATACAAAAGGAGAATCTCCATGGATTCTTGATAGTGGTTGTTCCTCTCATAATATAGGAGACTTAAAGCTACTGAAAATGTGGAAGACTTCAATGAAAGAACAATGATATATTGAAATGATGAATCACTAAGGATCAAAGGTTTTGTAATAGCCATCGTTGGAAAAGAAAAGATGAAATCCCAAAAATCACTTTATGTTGATGGGACAAAACATAACATGCTTAGTGTGTCACAAATTTGTTGTGAAAAGTGAATTTGATGGAAATATATTTACAGGAGGCCAACGTACAAGAGGGAATTTTTTCCAAGTTGGTGAAGTGCAGAACTCTTGTTACATGGGTATGGAAGATGAAAATCAGTTATGGCATAAAAGGCTGGGACATATGTGTCAGAGAAATATTTCCAAGTTATCAAATAGAGATAGAGTTCGAGATATTCCTGATTTATCAAGAAAAATAGATTGGTGCTGCAATATTTGTGAAAAAGGGAAGATTATAAATTATATGCATAAGAGAGTTGAAATTCATTCAAAACAGCCCTTGGAACTTATACTTCTTGATATACGTGGACCAATGAGAAATCAATCAACTAATGAAGATAAGTACTTCATTACTTTCATTGATGAATTTACTCGCATTACTTGTGATATGTACATGAGACATAAGTTAGATTCCCTGAAAATATTTAGAGTTTTAGGTGGAAATCATAGAAGGAATGTAAGTAGTTAGGGAAGAAGTTGAGAACTGATAACTGTGGAGAGTACAAGAATGAAGAGTTTGAAAGTTACCTTGAGAAACATGGAATTCGGCATGATTTCAGTTCACCATACACACCTCAACAAAATGGGGTTGCTGAAAGAATGAATCAATGTCTGGTGGAAATGGGGAGGACTATGTTACATGAGCATAGTCTTTATCAATATTATTAGAGGCAAGCCATGAGAACTTCTTTGTATATTTAGAAATCATGTTTCAATAGGACAAACTTATATTTGACTTCATATGAAATTTTATCTGAAAAAACTCCTATTCCAAAACACTTGAGAATTTTTAGGAGTTCATGTATTATTAAAAAGAAAGTTGGAAGCCTTTGAAAGTTTGAGGAAAGAGAAGATGATGGAATTTTTCTAGGATATGCTCTAGAATGAAGAGGATATAGATTCATCAACAAATAAACAAGAATAATTATTGACTCTTAAGATGTAAAAGTTGTTGAAAATGTAGAGAAAGAAAAGAAGTCATATGTTGATGTGGAAATCGAGCAGTATAGAGAAGATTTTATTAACAATTTAGATAATGTTGTAGACTATGGTAATCCTACTCAAGAAGAGAAATCCGACTCAAAAATATCAAGTGATGAGGATGGAGTTCAAACAACTCATCCTAGGTTGAAGAAACAAGTGTAGGGTCAAAACATTATTGGAGATAAAAATCGAAGGATTCAAACAACAAGAACAACGAATGCTATATCACATACTTCTCTTTATTCGAATGTTGAACCAAATGATGTAAATGAAGCATTTGAGCATCTTGAATGGGTTTATGCTATGAATGAAGATCTTGATCAGATATGGAATAATGATATATTGGAACTTGTACCCAATCTGGACAACAACAACATTATTGGTACAAAGTGGGATTTCTAGAACAAGCAGAATGAAGAAGGTAAAGTAATAATAAACAAAGCAGGATTGGTTTACAAAGGGTATTCACTAATTGAAGGCATTGATTGTGATGAAACCTTTTCTCCGGTGGAAATATTAGAAACAATCAGAATCTTTATTTCCATTTCTGCACAACGAGGTTACAAAATCTTTCAAATGGATGTAAAATCTACATTCTTGAATGGTGACCTTGACGAGGAAGTTTACATTGATCAACCTTGTGGATTTGTTATTGGAAAGGATAAAATCTAGGTTTCCAACTTGAAGAAGGCTTTTATGGGATAAAATAGTCTCTGAGGGCATGCTATTCTAAATTAGATACTTGCTTGAAGATGATGAATTTTGAGAAAAGTATAGTTGACAACAATCTTTACATCAAGGAGTGTCAGGAGTTTTCACTGATCATTATTGTTTATGTCGATGACAATATATTTGCTGGGAATGATGAAAGATCATGTGAAATATTTTATGAGGAGATGAAGAAGTTATTTAAGATGTCCATTCTGGGTGAAATTAAAAACTTTATTTGGTTACAAATCTCACCGAAAAGGAATCATGTCTTTCTGTCTCAAGATAATTATGCTAAGGAACTTCTAAAGATGTTTGGCATGGAAAATTCGAAACTAGTGTCCACACCTATTTTAGTGGGAAGCAAGTTCACTAAAGAAGGAGAAGGAAAGGATGTTGATTAGAAAGAGTTTCAAAAGCTGATTGGAAGTCTGTTGTATTTGACTACCTCAAGACCCGACATCGTCTATGCTGTAACATTATGTGTAAGATTTCAGAGTGCTCCTGAAGAATCACATATGATTTCTGGAAAAAGAATTCCCATATATATCAAAGTAACAACAAATTTTGGAATTAGGTATGATGGCTCTGGAAATATTGATCTATTCAGGTATTCTGATACGGATTGGGAATGAAATGTTGATGATAGAAGATCTTCATCTGGTGGAGTTTTTATTTTAGAGAAAAGTTGTGTTATTTCACATAACAATAAATATAATTCAGTAACTCTTAGCACAGATGAAGCTGAGTATTTTGCTGCTACTCCAGATGCAACTCAACTAATGTGGATGAAGACTCAGCTGGAAGATCAACTTTTTGAAGTAAAGCTACTATTTCCCTTAGGTTGGGATAATCAGAGTGATATCAATATTATAAAGAATCTAGTACAACATTCTTGTTCAAAACACACTGATATAAAGTAATAATTCATCAAAGTATAGGTGGAGGAGAATTAATTGAGGCTGTTGAATGTTCTTATATCTGAACATGTTGCTGATATATTCACAAAACCATTACCAAAGGAACCATTTGAAAAATTGAGGTTGAATATGGGTGTCCAGCCTCCTTCTCATCAAGGTTGAGGTACATGTATCTATCCCCTCTCTTATATTACCTTTGGATAGTGTTTTCAAGGGGATAATTGTTTCATAAATCTATCCTTGTGGAAGCATGCATAAAGGGGGAGTTGTGGGTAATCTATGAATCCATCATGTATGTGTGTGAACCATTCTAATTGTTTGTTGGATTGGTTTTAGGAAACAATGTTTTTGTATTCCATGCAAGTTGAGTAAATGAAGAATGATGATGTATAAGCTTGAAAGATGTTTTGAAGAAGACCAAGGAGATATGATCATGATATTTTATAGTTGCTTCTTTTGATATCATGGTTTTGGCTGTCAATAATTCTTGTTTCCTACAATGAGTTAGCTCATGTAGGCTTAGAATTATTGATAAGTAATCTATCACATATGGTTACAAAGATCAGTGATTTATGAATCTTGGTTGACAACCAAATCCACAGGGGGTGATTTTTGGGACCAAGTTGGATGGAGAAGGATGTTTGAAGAGTTAGCTTTTGTAGAGTGTTGTCTTTTGTTTTCAAAGAAGATAAATCAATTCACTTTGTAAGGGACTTGAAACCGGACGATGATTTTTTGATATGTATTTTACAATATCATAAGTAATGAGAACTTGTGATGAAAGCCTTATGATAGTAAGAGGAAGAATGGAAGATTGCAGTCATATACATTTTTGATTGGAAGGAATGATGTTGCTGAAAGATAGGGAAGTTTCCATAGTTTCTATTGTAATTATGAAGATTCCAAATCTAGTCTATAAAAGGATATATATCACAATAGTGGAGTTCGTGATGAAAGCTGAAGAATGTATATGGGAATCAGTGAATGAATAAATGACAAAGGATTGGACAATCTGGAGATGGCACAAAAGAACAGTTTAAGGTGGCGCTGTTTTCTAGTGTTTTCCGAATTTTAGGGCATGAAAATCGGAAGATGAAGATTTTTTTTTGGAAATGGATGTTGTGAGAATTATTGTAGATGGTTTATATTTTTGCGCGCAAAGCATGATTCAATATCATAACATTGAAAGATGTCAAAGGCATGTAGAGCGTGAAAAAATGGGTCGTGTGTGCGAAAAAATGAAGGCCGCGTGAAATAGTAGCGGGATGTGCAAAAATCAGCGGGATGTGAGAAAAATAAAAAAGTTGCACAAAATAATTGTGAGATGTGTGAAATATTAGTAGGATGTGGGAAAAATAATGGTTGTGCAAAATATTGGCATGGTGCGCAAAATAGAGGAATGACTTTTTTCATGCAAGAGGTGTTTCAAGATCAGAAGCTCGAAAAATGGAAGAGGCATGAGGTGAGAAAAAATAAGAGCATTTCGCGAAATATGATATTGCACAAAATAATATTTAGATGCCTAAAAATGTTTTTACACGTGGATAGGTGTTTTTTGTGCGGGGTCAAAAATGCCTATAAAAATGTGGTGAACCCCTCTTATTGTGTGTGTCTCAACACTTAGAATAAATTTTGAGATCTGGTGTGCGTACAATTTTATGCTAAATGATTTGCGAGAAAAGTAAGAGGTTTGCGGGAAAAGAAGAAGGGTGCGCGAAAAAGTGAGAACCTGCGCGAAAATGAAGTTGCGTGAAAATGGGTTTTCGCCCCAAAAGGAAATTTTTATGCAAAAATACATTTTAATTATGCGCAAGAAACCCTAAAGGTTGCACAAAAAAAATTTGGGGTCTTCCCACATATTCAGCTATGTGTATGGGAGTTCTTACCAGCTTCTGGGTAGGAATGTGAAGATTTGTACTTCATAGAATACAACTATTAAACTGTAAAGAATCACTAAAATAGTATAATTCCCTATTTGTATTAAGAGGGTGAATACGCACTTGTATATTGTCTTCCAAGTGCTACACGAGTGTGAGGGAATATCCTACTCATTGTATTCCACATCAAAGGATTTTTTTTCTAGTGGATTGTGTGGTACTGGATTATTTCCATACAATACCAAGGACGCAGCTACTCTTATTGAGTATTGAACCTTGAAAATCTTGTGTTCCTGTGGTTGTGTGTGTTCATAAGAGAAAAAAATCTTTAATATGAGGTGAAGGTTGTTTAAATTAGAAGGAAACTTAAAAAGAAAAAGATATCACGGATTCACCACCTCCACCTCTCAGTGAAACTTGGATCCTGACTGGGAACTTCATCCTTCGGGTAAATCCATCTTCCGCTGCATTGGCTCCCTTCTCACCGGTGAAGTTAAACCTGGTCTCATCCGTGTAGACATACCACACTTTGTGCCTAATACAGTCAATCTGAACATATACTATAGATAACCATTCCATACCCAAGATGATTTTGTAAGGCCTCAACGTCGCTACTAGAAAATCCCATCTGAAGCTCTCGCCTCCTTGAGTATTCTCACACTACTGGCACTAATGCATAATTGTCCAATCCGCTCCCGTAGGAGTCTTTAGCCGTAAGTATCGAGCCAACAGCTTTGTCAGAATCTCCAAGCTCCGAATTAGGGAAGTGTAAATAAAAGAATGAATGGCACCTATGTCTATAAGAACTACATCTAAGGTTGAGTAAACACAGATCATACCCCGTTTCATCTCTGGAGCATCGTGATCGTAGGCCTTAGCTACCTGGAGCTAAGCCATCCATTTTCCACCTACTCTCTGCGGTCAGGGTGGACCTTCTGGTGGTTGTGGGGGTGGCATCTCAAACCATATCCCACCACCAACCGCATAGCCATCTCCTCTGCAACGTCTTCCTACTCCCTGCGGACCTCCTCGGTCAAACCTCTTTCTCTACTTGGGCGGTCCTTTTACCATCTTCTAATCATTAGTATGATGAGTCGGATAGTCACGAGCCATGTGACCCTGCTCGCCGCATGAGTAGACCTACATGATCCTTGCATGACTGGTTCTGCCTTGAGTTCCCCGGACAACCAATCTTCAGTCATGCGGTCATCCACCTGTAGGTGTGGTCTTCTTGGATCTCTTCAACAACTATCTACTGGAAGCTATTGAAGACTCTGTTGCATGACTACTAGTAGTGGGTCTCGCTAATAGTGATTTCTCGGCATGGAAACTCTCCACCAAGAGGGCTCTCTCTAACACCCCTTCATGCGTCGGGATAGTGTGTGAGATCATTAAAGCCCCGATCTCCCGCCTGAGCCCCTACTCAAAGGTCTGGGGCCTGAAGAAATGGTCTCGCACCATATCAATGGAGTAACGTGAGAGGTCAATGAGCCTTGATTAAATAATGAGCTATAGTCATGATGACCTACTTTAGATGAAGTATCTCTGGAATGAACACTTCTTGTAGAGTCGCTGGAACAAACTCTTCCTGAAACAAGCTCTCGAAGTCTCCCCATAAAAGTGTCACCTCATCGTGCACCTGGAGCATCATGCTCCACTGTCTTCCCATTGTACCCGATAGAAGGTCGGTGGAAAGGATCACCATGAGATCGGCTAGTGTCTCTACTATTCGGAAGACTCTCACCACATCCTCGAGCCAATTCTCAACTACTCAGGGGTTTGTCTGTCCCCGGAACCTGGGTGGCCATTGGCACTGGAACTCAGGCAATGCGCTCAAGCTGCATGTACTCTCTACTGCTGGGGTTGGTGGAATCGGTGGCCCAACAGGTAATGGTACCACTGGTGCCTCCACTGGAGCCTCTACTAGAAGAGGTCCCTACACCGAGGCCTCGTCGCTCAGTGGGCTATCAGTGCATACAACTCTTGGAACCCAAGCTGGCTCTCTGCGTGGAGGCATCCTAAAAACAAACAGGTGCACCATAGTTAATAAGTTATTCCTAGTGATCAGACTCAAAGAGTTCATAGATTAGACTCTTGAAAACACACATGCAATCAGTGTTTTCATGCACTAAGTCAGAAATTATAAGTCTGGGTCCTGGTGTATGGATACGCCAGCCGTCGCACCAACACTGGATTCCCTAAACTGATAACCACACTCACTACACTTAACACTATTTCTGTTAAAAAGAAATATCAGAGGTCTATGTTATGTGGTATTTATGACCCCTATGATAACAATTTCTCACAACCTATCCCCCAGGGCCCATGTCGTGACTACCCCAAGCTCTCCTTCCATAGGGAAGGGGATGACGACTAGCACTGAAAGGAATTTTTCCTACAACTGGGAAGGGTTTTATTTTATAACCTGTAAACTCATGTAACTTAAAACACAACAAGATACAAACACAATCAAAGTGTATTACCAAAAGAGTGCTGAAAGTAAAGGGTCCTGGAAATAGTAGCCCAATAGTAAAAGTACAAGAAACAGAAAGTACAAGTACAACTGAAGAAAAAGAAAAATAGCTATTGGGTCATCCCCCAAGGTTCCTACCAGAGGGGCATTTACAGATTGCCTCCTCAGCACTCCACGTCTGTCTGTATCATCCGTGTACAGACTCGTCGTAAGGTCTACTTCTAGGCACTGTCCAGTCCAGGTACCCTCAGTCTCAATCAATGTTTTCTGTAATTTTCAACAAACACAATGAAGTGCACGCATAGCCCGTGCATGGGTGAGTATAACGATACTCAGTCGGGACCCCAATACCCTCAAGATCTCAAAAAATTCTCCAAGTATCAATCACAAAAAGGATAAAACAAATTAAAAACCATTCTTATGTATATGCACAAACATATACCTATGTTATCAAGTAAACACATTTCAATCATGAAGAAACATAGAGGTTATGACTCATCTCATGCCAGGATTTAATCTATGGGTAGTAACAAGTAGCACCCCCCTTCACATCGTTGAACACCTCATCTACTGGATAACCCCTCCACTGACGAGTATAGTGGTCATGCCGCATCACATAGAAGCACTTCCCACTAACCTTGGACTACTGAGGTACTCATCCAGTCGAGTATCATGGGTCAGCCATGTCACACAGAGGCGCTCCCCACCATGGGTATGTCGCATCACACAGAGGCAATCCTCTCATGACTTGCTGAGGTACTCCTCCTGTCAAGTACAGTGGGTCTGTCGCATCACACAGAGGCGCTCCCCACTGGGGGTCTGCAGCATCACATAGAGGTGCTCCCCCTTGAGACATGCTGAGGTACTCCTCCAGTCGAGTAACATGGGTCAGCCACATCACATATTGGTTCTCCCCACTGAGGGTATTCCACATCATATAGAGAAGATCCCCCTTGGGACTTGATAAGGTACTCCTCCTATCAAGTACCATGGGTCTGCCGCGTCACACAGAGGCACTCCCCCCCCCCCCCCTCGTGGCCTGCTGAGGTACTCCTTATGTCATGTACCATGCTTCTGCCATGTCACACGGAGGTTCTCCCCACCTTGGTTCTGCTGCATCACATAAATTTGCTCCCTACTAGGGCTATCAAGTCACATCGAGTCGAAAAGATCAGTAGTCGTCAAGTCTCAGCCAGCTGGTAGGTTCCCGCACCATGCTCAGTCATCTTCTAAAATTCCAAAAGGTACTATTTGATACTTCAACTACCATGAAGTCCAACATAGAATAATCTCAAATGTCGGCCAAGTCATAGGGGTCTCAACTCAACAGATGGTGCATCAATCGGATGCCCGGTCTGTGAGTTATTAGCCTCTTATTCTTGGGGTCGGCTTGGATTCGAGCTCGATCCAACCTTACCATTCCCCATATTAATCAAAAACTCCAGTGGGGGTATACATAAAGGGACCATCTCACTCCATGATTTCCCGCATAACTAATGATTCTTCAAACTAACTTCTGTTTCCGAAGTTATGGCCAAATGAAAGTAAATTGGTCGTGGTGGGCCTGGTTCTGCTCCAACCCGGTCGGACCGACCCTGCCCATAGTGTGGCCTGACCCGTTAGGTCCAGCCCGACCCATGCTGGGTGGCCTAAAAGACCATGGGGGGTCAGCCGCGGATGTCGCGAGGCCGCAGTGCAGCTCGGCCGAGGTAGCTCGGCCAAAGCAGCTCGAGGCCATGGGGTGGCTCAGCCGGAGCGGCCCGGCCGGAGTAGCCCGGCCAGAGCGGCATGGCTTCCGGGCGGCGCACCCAGAGTGGCTCGACCATGAGGTGGCTTAGCCAGAGTGGCTCAGCCACAGGTGCCTCGGACGGAGCGTCTCAGAAGGCCGCGGGCGGCGCGACCGGGGCGGCTTGACCGGCGGCTTGGCAGAACAGCGGTGGTTTGCTGGACAGCGGTGGCGGCTCGGCAGACGGTGGCGGTTGCTCGATGGATGGCGACAGTGGCTTGGGTGGAGGATTCGGGGGCGCAGTGGTCATGGGTTCCATAGAGCAGCTCGACTGCGGGGGTGTCGCGAGGGCACAGAGTTTGCGAGGCAGCGGTGGGCGTGGGGCGGTGTCGTTGTACCATCGCCTTCATCGTGTTCAACACCACAAATCATCACAAGATTTTCAAAGGGGTCAGGCCATGTTTGTTTGGTTCGTACCCTATGCTTTAGGGTTATAGTATATGGCTCAACAAGAACTTGAATAAGAACGTCATGCTTTACAACATCCCGCAATAATTTATTCCCAATCCCGAAAAACAATTCATGGGAAGTACATGGGAAAAGTATTTATACAAAAATAAACCCCTACCTCATCCACTTGATAATGTCGATGAGGTCATGAGGAAGAAGATGATGTTTTCGATGTTTGTCTCATCCGCCACACACCTCCAATCTCAGGATCGTGCTTCAGATCATCGTAGTCAAAGACGTTCCTCCTTGGAGGGTGTCCCGAGGAAGTAGTCAAAGTCGGCGTTCTTCGTCGGTGGAGCGTTCTTCATTGGAGAGCTTTTCTCCCAAGGCTCTTTCTTTTTCCAACGATTAATTACCCCAAACCCACCAAAAATAAGAGATAACCAATATAATAAAATATGTTGGAATAATTTCAAATTGGAACATTTAATTAATTGAGATGGATTAATTAATTATAGGGGGAGGGTTGGCATAATAAATATTGGAGGAGTTGAAGTGGCTCCCCCATATTTAATAGGAAGTTGGAGGCTTTCAAAACTCGGGTGGTCCCCACCATCATAACCCCTCATAGGAGGTTTTACTAGATCTGTTGGTCCCCACCACCAAGCATTCAATTTGGAGAATAATACTCCTATGGTCCCCTCCTCCACAATATCCACAAGAGGGTGGTTAAAAAAAATAAAATAAAATTTGTGATTATTTTATTTTATTATTTCCATTAATAACCTAAAAATTATCTTTCACCCTTGACCAACAGCCATCGAGGCGAAAGTCTCTTTAAGTGAATACCAACACTGCGAGTTCAACAGTGTCCTCAGATTTCAATTCCGAGCACCGGTTCAAAATTTATAAAAACCCAATCAAGTGTTTACTGAACGTACCCCAAAAAAAGTTCAAATATTCATTCTGTGAACTCCGGGCCTCAGAATCAAGCACTGTCAATTTTCGCGGACTCGTAAAATTCCCATATATTCAAAAAAAATTACATGAAAATTCTGATTCTTTACAAGTGTTTCTATTTTTGGAAAGTCATAAATAGTTAATTACAATTTTATGATTAATTATATAATTTAAATGATTATTTATTTTCATGATAAGTATTTATAAAATAATATTTTGATGTATTATTATAATAATATAATTTTATGAGTCCTTTGTTAATTTTTCAAAGTGTTATAAAATGAGTTACAATTTTAAAATATATATTTTTCATGTAAATTATGATTTCAATTTTAAATAAAAAGTATCATATTTAAAAATTTATTCTCATAAATAGTAGTTCAATTATATATTCTACATGTCCAAAAATTATTAGGGTGAATATTTTTTCTTTTTCTAAAATACGTGAATTTTTTATGAATAGTAAAATATAGTAATTTACGATAATGCTAAAACCTGAATTTTTGAGTCATAATTGACCCATGTATAATGTAGGTGTCTTTTTCATAGAAATATCATGCACTAAATACTATTTTTAATCTCATGAATAAACAATATTTCTTGTCTTGATAAAAATATTATACTAAAGAATTAAATATTGTGAAAACCCCCATCTCCCCCACTACAAAAAAACCACCCCTCATGACCTCATATCCTAACACCTCCAAATCCTAGTAACTTGTCCAAATTCATCTCTTCTCTCTTAAAAAACCCCTCCCCCACTTCTTGGAGATCTTTCAATAAAAAATATACAAAAACCACTTCCCTAATGAGTCTCTCAAGGAAAATAATTTCATGATGTAAATTCAACTTTTCATTTTTGTTATTTTCTATTCAATTTCCTTCATTTATATCGTCACCTCCCCTCATACAAATGGTATGATAACTCAATTTCATTAAATATACTATAAAATTGTTATTATAATGGAATAGCACATAATATTAACTCCCCCCTTCTATACTAAAAATTAAAAACACCATCTGAGATGTGTTAATTTTTCACATTCAAGGACGAAGGGTTTTAAATTTTATTTACTATCCTCATGGATGGTCATCAAATAATTATTATAGTTGAACCAGATCATAGTATATGTATTTCATGTTTTTTAATGTTTTTAATCATCATACACACATGATGTAAAATAATAAATCATAACAATCTTGTTGTGAGTGAAACCACTCAAAATAATACAAGCGATTATCATTAAAATTTTATTTAATAATTAATCCTCATACCATTTAATAAAATGAATTATATAAACGTTTTATCTTCTGTATTTTAATTAATAAAATATAATTGCACTTTTTTAAAACCATACTCATTTTACATGATCTTTCAAACTCATATACAAGCGAACCAATCATGAAAAAAAGGGGAACTCCCTAATGATAAAATTGACCAGTGTAACTCATCAAAAAGACCATGAATAAACATAACAAAATTTTGATAGATTAGTTTCATATAGAATAGTTTCGTTATTTATTAATTAATGAATATAATTTTATTATCCATGACATTAATATCAAATTATGAACACCTTCTTACTTAATGTAAGGGATTCTACCCGAATCTTCATTATTCTGTCAGGTTATGTTACTCTCTCTTTACCCAAATGAGATTATATATTATTTTTATGTAAATGTTATAAATTTTTTTGTGTGTTCATAAATCATGTAACATGGTCCATAACTCCTTTTTTAGTTATATACATGTTTTTAAAAGATTCCATACTCGATTCTTCCAGATAAGTAAGCCAGATTTGAGGGAACATCCCGAATTCTTATCCATTTTCAAGTGCATTATATAATATATTTTTAATCCAAAATTATTTTTCAAAAAACAAAATTTTTATTCGTATATCCTCCCTGGTCAACTTCTAGTTTAATGTAAAATATTATACACTTTTCCGTTTTAAATTATCTTTAATGGTTTCCTTAAACCACACTAAAATATTTCATTTCTAAAGTTTCATAAATACTTATTTTACATATTTATTGATATTTTGGAGATCAATTGTCATGATATATTACTATTTTACCTTATTAATGTCCATGAATTTTTATAAAACCATTCATTCATGGACACAATTATGATATTCTCAATTTAACTGCCTTATGACATGATTATAATACCCATTTCCTTCTACGGATAACCCTTATGTAACATTGATTCTTTATGTATGATTACTTATGTGGAAAAAATATTCATGATCATATTTTGAAGGATACGCCTAGATATCTCTCCTATTCATTGGGTAATATTTTGTCTCATGATACGTTTTGTGCAACGGTCTTGGTGGTTAGCCTCGACCCATGCTCCATTTGCAACGGTCTTGGAGGTTATCCTTGAATTATTCTCCACTATATGAAATGGGTCTTGACTCATGATAAAGTCACGTTTTATGTTTCTTATATATTATTATGATTCCTTGATTATATTATCCCTTGTTTTATATGTTATTATTTCTTATGTCAAATAATGTGTCATTCCTTCTTGTATCATTATGTCATACCTTCTAACCCATGTGCTAAGATTTATTCTTACGAGTATTTATATACATGGCTTTCTAGATCATACCTTTGTTCATGTTAACCCTAGAATATACTATATAGATGTTTGAGCATAGTGGAAGATAGGAGATCAATTTTGATTTTTATAAAATGTTTTTTATGATGTTTTATTATATACAAAATCATAAAAAACAATAGAATTTATGATCCATGGCTTGTAATATAGAGATTAAATATTCCTAAAATCTTGTTATGATATGTGTTAAAGGTTAAGGTCACTATAAAGTCCCATCTTGTGGTCTCATAATTTCAATGTCTGGTCTCTCAACCCTTTATGCGATCTCACCATTCCAATATTTAGTTTCCTGACATGTAATGTGATCAATCCATTTAAATATGTGCGCACTCAAAACCTTCATGTAATCTCATTATCTCAATTTGTGATCATTCATTAATTTAATGTGGTTAAACCAGTTTAACTTGTGTTCACATGTCCCTTTTGGGGTAATCCAGTTAAATTTTGTGCATAGAAATATCACCTCATGGTCTATCTCACTATGAATGGTCACTCCAAAAACTCATTCCTCCTCCAATGGCACGAAGGCCTTCATTTTTTATTAATTTTTGATAATCCACCTTTAAAGGGGTGAGGTGGAACCCTTAGAAGGCTCGTAGGTGTGTGTATTACATGTCTCGTATTCCTTAGGGTAATTCATTGCCTGTAGGCTACAAACAATACATACAACCCAGAATAACTACTTCGAACTGCCCCTCCCCAGCATCTTCATCGTGAAATCAGCTCTCCACCTTCACATGGCTGTTTGGCTAGGCATTCCCGTGCATACACAGGCTTGTCCCGATGGCAGTTGACATACCCTCCCATTATTGAAATCTGTTTATCTTCTGCTGTGTTGAAAGCTCATTGCTCATCTTCCTTGTAGAGCTTGTTCCTTATAGTTTTTCTGGTTTGCACCTACACTTAAGGTGGCCTAAAAGCCTTGAGGTGGCACAAAGGCCTTACTGACTCAAAGGCCTGGGTGGCCCGAAGGCCTTACAAAACTCAGGGACCAAATTGGTGGCCCAAAGGTCCAAACGGTGGCATATTCCCGGCAGCTACAATGACAAACAGTGCCTTCTACAATACCTACTACAGCACTACATGAGTCCCGCTACATTATTCCTACATTACCTGTTACAGTACCTACTACAGTATTACTACAGTATCCTGTAAATTCTGCCTCCACCTGGATTTTATCCCTAGTCTCTTGGATGCACTTACGGAGTCCTTACCAACTGAGCTAAGGCTCATGTTCCAAAAAATCATTCTATTTCATCAATTTTTCATTTAATGTAAGAAATTCATATAATAGTAAATCTAAGTTTTTATTATTTTAATACTCTCTATGAACAGTCACTATAGAAACTCATGTGGTTCACTCAGTGATTATATACACTAGGATAATTTCTCTTGCATGAAAATCGATTCCATTTTATAAATTCATTACAATCCACCAAGAATCATCACCTTATATCCATTCACCAAAAACTTATTGACTAATTAAATAATAACAAAAGTTACATGATCTAGACACTTATCTAGTGATATTATGACAGACATTTAATTTAAATATCATGAGCAGTGATGGTTTCATATCCTCTTTTTACTCATCACTCATAATTAGTAAATTAATTCTCATTATTTTTAATATAAAACAACCAGTTGTTCAAATGGGTATGGTGAAATTTTGATATTTTAACCATTACCTATTTTTCACACTCTTGATATGAACTACTACTTGACCTGTATGAGGGACCACTACTCAACCTATACCTCTTATTAGGGTTTAACCAACCTGCAATTCTACCCACTGGGAATAGTCGGTTATATAGGACTTTGGATTCAACATTATATTAATGATAGACCACTTTCATCAATCATATAATATAAGTCATTCCCTAATAGAATTACCGTAAATCACATGATTATAAATAGATTTGAAATGGTTCAATCTTGAGTACCTTAACTATGATCTATGATTTTATCATACATGTATGGTCTTGAACTCTAAGAACCCCTTTTGGACCATGTTTTGTGTATATATAATCTAATCATGTTGTCCACATTACCAAAACTCATGTGGACTAAGATATTATTTAAAAAATTAGTCATATCAAGCTCATCTCATTCAATTTAAGTAAACTACATCATGTTTGGTACACTCAAAATTACATTGAAAAAAATTCCCCATGACAAAATATAATAGTGAGAACTATGATTGGGTCTAGTCTCTAAAAACTTATAAAAAATGAAGTATCAAAAAAATTTTATGTGGAAATAAACTTCATGAAACATATTGAATAAAAAGTAAGAGACAATTTATTGAAAAAAGTTATGAGAAGAACTTTGAGGATGAAAACCAAAAAGGGAAGCCTATTGAAAAGTTAGTCGATTTCAAAAATTTTCTTTTTATCTAAAAATAATGGAGAAAATATAGAATAAACAAAAATGGGTAAAAACATATGGGGCCCCCATCTATTTCTAGAAGTAAACAAGCTAATATTTTTTTATTTTTGGTTTATGAAAAAATATACAACCATATCAAGGTATGAAATTTACGCTAGTTATTTTACCTCTCACTATGTTCAATTCTACAATCACATTAGTTTATTTTCATTCATGTTGGGTAAATGTGTTCATCCTATAAATTATTCATTCCAAATGATTTAAAAATTTCTATAAATATTTAGTTTCTTCTAAGATATTTTAAAATGAATTTTTATTTTGTGATTTTCTTTATAAATATAAAATAAAGTATCAATTTCATAATATGTTATTGAAATTTAAAATTTATATATTAATTATGTTGTATATTTATTGAAAATAAAGATCAAGAATAAATTATAGTAAAAACAATATGAACATAAAAAAATAAATACTAATTTAGGTCCAAGAACTATAAGTATATGCTGATTATCACCAATTTTTTTCCACGAATTATCAGACTGAACTATCTTCACGTATCCCCATGCACTAAAATAATTTTTTTTGAATCGTTGTCTAATTAGTAACTCATAAACGGATAACATCACTTGTGATATGTAAAGTACATCAGTTTTTAATAATCTCTAAGACATCAAACTAAGATTATAATTATTTTCTATGTCATATGACCATCATCTTGAAACATTAATAGTAATTGTTATTTTATCATAATCATAAATCACATTGGGTAAAATATGTATAATCATAAACATTAATCGTGTTATTTTATTCAAATATTCATCACTTCAAACTATAAAAAATATTTTATAAAAATTTGAATGAACAAAAATTTTATAAAAGGATACAAAATACTTATTTTATTATAAAATTAGAAAAAAAATCTAAGTAAAACATATTTATTTAATTTGTAAGATATTTTGTACATAGATTAATAAAAAAATTCACCCAGACAAATAATAATAAAAATATTAGATTTTCATTTGAAACTAGAAAATTTTAATTATTTCACACATGGTTTATAGATCATGGAAAATATTATAGTGTCACATTTTTATCGTATTATTTATCTCATAAATCTCTTCATCAATTTTTATAATAAAAGAAAAATCTTTTCATTTAGAAATGGAATTTTCACCCCATATAGGGCTCACAAATATTTTTCAAAAATATTATATTTTAAATAAATTCAATCGATTTCATTTTATTTCAAAATAATATTAAATTAGTTTATAGTGAAGTTATAAGTTCTTATAAAAATTCAATATCAATCCATGTGTACTCATATTCATGGAAATGGATTCCCTGTTGAATTTCAATCCTACCAAAATTTATATATGGTGATAAAAAATATACCCAATATATTGACTTATTAAAATCATCATAACACACCGATATTATGGGTAATTGACATTTCAAAACTGCCCTTCCACTAATAAAAAACGTTAAATAATAATATATAAAATGTATTTCCTCACATATTTATATAAGTGGGATTAATTTTGATGTTTTTTCATAATAATGTGTTTATGTCACCATAGTAAATTAATAGATGAAGTCTTAAACATTTAACTTGTTGAAGGATTTCATATTGATGATTCATTATTATTAACCAAACCATATGATATCATACACTTCTAAAATCTTTATATATTCTTGTTTTTCTGAGATTTTTGTTATAAAAAATATTTTTACTTTCCATTTTAATTATTCCTAAAAACAAAACGTGGAGGTACATCTACTACATGGATACATTATTTAAACGAAAAAAACATGGAGTATATATTATATTATGATATAGTGTAATAAAAAGTGTTATTTTATTAGGTTATATATATTAATTATTTTTTATCTCAAATAATAATCTATATATTATAACTCTATCATTTTTGAGTTCTCATAATCTACATAATATTTTAACTAAAATTCTTATTTCTCAATACTCAACTCTCTTCTCATGGTACTGTTTATCATTAAGTAGAATTTTTCTAGATAATTTTCCAAAAAACTAATAATTTTTCTAGTTGATTTAAAAAGAAATACACTTTAGAATAATGTACATGAGCATAAACATATCCTTCATTCCATATAGGCTTTTTTTAAAATTCTCTTTGATTAGTATTCTAAATTTTATAGAAAACAACTTCCCCCAATGAATGTTTCTTTATTTATTTTCAAATATTCACGTGTAAGTATATTATGGAAGGACATCTAAAATGAGTAGTAGTAAAACTCATTGAATCCTAGGATTAATATGTAATAGTGTCTGTTTCAAATATAACTATAAAAAACCATAAATATGGTTAAATAAATAATGTTATAGATATTGTATAATTCTTTTCTTCTCATATTCTGACATACAATTATAAATTGTAATAAATAACTAAATTTTTATTAAACACATATAACATCATATTAGATAAATTTTTATTTTATAACATAATTATCTATTATATAATCATTTTGGACTAGTGAGTTTGGAATAATAGGATAAAAACGGGTTCCTAAGAGTTCATCATCATCTGCCGTGTAATTCATCATCTCTAGAAAGCTTCTTTGACATATCATATATAATACCTTTATTCATTACCTAGGGAAAGAAAACATAATAAACATTTATCTTTGATGATAATTAAGGGTAAAAATAGAGATAATAATTATCTCATAAGAATAATATAAGAGTAAGGGTTTTAGAACAAGAGTGTAACATTTGATAACCAAACCCTGTATATCATAGATCATAATATTCAATCATGGAAAAAATAATGGTAGTTCATAAGACATGAATCATAAAGTAATCATATAAAATAGTAAATTATATAATAAAATAATAATGATACATTGATTTTTGGCATACATATAAGCCTAGAACATCATATCCACAGTCGTGAAGGCTTACTGCCAAGGCAATCATAGTTGAATGGGTTCACTCCCGAAACCTTGGTAGTAGTAATGGTTTACCCCCATATTAGAATCCTGATTTTATTGGAGGTATGGTCCCTAAAATTGTATGTTTAAATCATTAATATTATCCTTATAAATGTCTTTTATGGATTATGGGAGGTTTTAGGAGTGTCCATGGTGTCTTCGGAGCATGAAGCTCATGTTTTTTTAGGAAATAGGAAATTCCATGGTTAGAGCATGGTTAGTACTAACCATGCACCTCAAAACATGTGACCCTATAAGGGTTACACATGGTCATTATAAACCATTAAATGGTGGTTTATCCATGTAGGTCTATTACATAGGGTGTGCATAGGCTGTACATGGTTTGTCTAACTATGTGATCCAAGTTGTGCAATGTTATCTCCAAGGGAAGAGGGTTACACATGGTTGAGTCATGGATTGGCCAACCATATGTAAATATCATGTGAGCCATTAATTTTATGTTAAAATTCTATTTAACCTCTATGTTTATAAATCACTCTCCCTTTTCTTTACTCTCCCACACATAATTGTCTCCCCTCATCTCCTATCATTCGAAGTCCCCTCCTCCCTTCAAAATAGGCTTTAAAGAATCATATTCATCTGAATTATAATCCTTACACCATTAATATTATTATATCTATCTCTGTAATATCTTTTATCCTCTTACTCTTTCCTCACATTTATCATTTTGAATTTTGCACTATTTTGGTGAAATACCATGTGCTTTATTTTCATGGTTTTTTCCTATGATTTATTTTCTTCCAATCATGACCAAACAAAAGGAATATACTAGATGAGTGTTCCTATATAGGCATAGGGTTGGTGTTATATTATTTTTCACTAAAATTATCACCATTCATAAACTTTTTTTATTGTGTTCACTCTGGTTTCACCAGGAATTTCTCATAATAATTCATCTAATTTATTTTATGTTTTTTTATGTTATATTTTAGGGCCCTAATGACACATCTTGAAAACATTGTAGGTTTGGACCTAAAATTTTACCACCCCATATAGGGTGTGTTCTGCATTATTTCATTATTGACTTATATTTTAATTACTAGATAAACCACTCGGGTGTGAATGGATTTACCTTTTAAAAGGTAAGTATTCTGACATATAAATGAATATTTAAAAAATGAATAGAAATTAAATATTTTTATATATATCACTTGTTCTTGATTAATTATTTTTGAATTGGAAATTGGTTTAATGTCGTCATTGAGCATGATGCTTTGGATGAAAGGTAATGGAATGAACCTAATGACTTGCAATTTTAATGAATATTACATGGAATAAGATAACTTGTAATTACATATAAAAATTAATATATGATGAAAATTTCATATAGACTATTTTTATCTTTATATAAATGGTAAAACATGAGCCCAAATTGGATTACATAGGGAATTCCTTGAGCTCTCATAAGATGCCATTCTGATTCATTTGAGATGGATTCAAAGGGAAATACCCACCTTCGTACTTAGTCCTTGTCTTATTACCTGAATTCCTATGTGTTGTACTGATGATTAACTTGACACATATTATATATATTATCATGACTTCGATCAACTCCATGTATTATAGGTGATATATTACGACATTTAATCCCTTGGATTAATCTCCGTAGGGTCGAGTCATGGTTAGAAAAATATTTACTTTGGACTTGTTCCATGGAATTATTAAGAGATATCTCAATTGTAATTACTTGGTAATACCCTTTGTATTATAATTATCCCTTATTGTTGGAATTCATGGTTATGTACCATGAGATAGATCGTCCTTCTAAAGAAAAGGATACCTTGATTCCTCTTGGATATTTATTATTATTGTCATTATTATTCACATGGTCACTTGTATTATATTACATAATAACTTGAATAATTGATTAAATAAATTCATGATTAGGGATATCCATCCTATGATGAAGCAGGTATGGTCGGTCAGGCGCCCCATGAATATCTTGACATTGACTTGCATTATATTGATTTCTGGTTTTACTTTGATATAACTACACAATAATATTGTTTATATTCAAAGGTTGTATTTGTATAGACCTTGTTGGAGGTTGCCTACTGAGTTTATCTCACACCCTATATAGGATCCTGATGGTACACTAGAAGATAATATGGTCGTAGTTCTAAAAAAGGGGAATCACCTAGTTATGAAGTCATGAATTCTTATATTAAAATGGGATATTTGTATAATATAATTGTTTTAGTTCTCCATATTCTTGGATATTTTTTGGTATTTGGATTCTTTTTTATCTACCTACTTCCATGTATGATTTTTCTTTTTTATAGAGACATTAAATCAATATTTTATGGTACAATTTCTTCTTGTGTGTTGGTTATTTATGTATCATATATTTATTTTATTCCACTATCCTTTCGGTTATTATTGAATTTTTTGGTTTTATATATATATATATATATATATATATATATATATATATTTCCTCTTTTATTATGAAGGTATAGTATCCCCAACATATCACATTAGCCCCTCACTACTAGTTTACAGCCTCTGGCATAAGGGGACACACACTGGAAGCCATGTGGTAAACTGGTTCATCTACATTTATAGGGTGATCTATGTAAGGATGACACTATGTGGTATCAAAGTCATTCATTTTTTCCATCCTATTTTGGGATGCTAAAATGGAGAAGATGACATGTTGGAATTTGTAAATCTATCATTCCTAGGACTATATTTCCCACATACATGGAAATCAATAAATATCTTGGGTTGGGATTTGATGTTTTATATTATGTACGTTACTCTTGATTTAATTCCATAGTTGGGTGGTTCACATTATATGTGATGTTATTATTATTATGATGTTAGATAAGAGCTTATTCATGTCTTGATATGGAAATGAATATTTGATAATGAGTCATTTTAGGAACCTTATAGTATTATTATGTCATTCATTTTTTCATTATATGTCAGTTGCATTACCTGACATCCTAAAATTTGTTGTATGTGAACTATGTGTTATATTTTCTATGAAACTAATGTTTTTTGGTAAAAATGGAATTTAATAATTTATTATTAGAGTGTCTTCATCAACCTAAATGGTTTTTTTTGTATATGAAGATGATGTAACGTTAAATAAAAAATTTCCACATGTTTGATTTAAGTGATTTATGTTTTGAAACATTAGTTAATTTTGAATCTTTATTGTTATTTGTAATTTAAAGAGTGCACATTTCTCTATAAATTGGGAATAAATTTTCATATATTAAAATAATATTATATTATCTGTTACATTCTCTTAACAATTGTAAATGATTGGATATAGTTATATGAAATACCAATTGAAATTTATAAAGAATGTACATGTATAAATGTAAAATGGTACTTTAAGTAATTGGAGTATTATGTAAATGAAATACATTTTAAATATTTAATATTAATATGGTTGTTGTTAAATAGTGATTCCAATTTCAATTTAATGTGTTTCTTTATCTATAACTTATAATTGTCACATTTTATACCAGAACCATGAAATAAAATAGAGAACATGACCTTGAGACAACCCTAGTAGTGGGTGGTAGGCTGTATCTTTTTTGATATATTTCAATGTCATATAGAGCCCATAGATATATTTTAAAGTCAGAGGAGGGTCTGGTTCTTATATGGTACATCTTTTACCTATCATATTCTTGTTTATGAAATATTTCCATGTTAAATATTATATGAAATGTTCTTCAAATTTACAAATCTATGCCAGTGATATGTCCTTGAGTCATGAACAATGAAAAGGCCTTGCGGGTGGTTGATGAGTATGGTTGTGTTTGTTTCCAATATATAAGAATATATATGAAATAATCAAATTTCATTGTTTAATGAAGACCTCTATTATAATTGATTATTCATGGAATGATAATGGATTAATGAGTTTGATAAATAGTCATGTTTGGGGGTGATGATACCTAGAGAATTGTTAAGAACTCATTAGTGATCACTGGATAAGATAATTCTATAAAATTGGTTATGATTACTAGATAAATTTTATGGATTCATCCTATGAAATTGGATTTCATTATTGGATAATTATCCTTGTAATGTGATGGGTGTTTTTATTTTTCTTAAATGACCAAGAAATGTATTAAGGGGATGCATTGTTCATAATAGTGATTGGAAGATAAAACAAGTCCATGAAAAATGAAATTATTAATGAATGAGTAAGACGGATAAGATGGTTGAGATGTGGGTTTCCAAATTTGGGACTGAGTATTCTACACATAGAATATATTTTATTGGAGTTTATAAAAAATATATGTCCACCACACAAAACCCTAGTGGATAGCACTCAAACCACTCCTTGGTGGGATAGTTTGTTAAACCCCATGTGAGAGCCTACCCAAGGAGGTATTTCATGGTATCTAGAGCTGTGTATAATCCCTAAAGAGCATAGTTCACACTATTCATTGGAGGGCCTATGTATAAGGATCTTTGTGAGTGAGTCTATAGGCCTGAATAGTGTAATAAAAATTATCATAGGGTTGTTTCATAGTGTTGGGTGTGTAAAGGAGGAATGGGTTCCAAACCCCATAGTTCGATCGATAAAACCATTATCACCATTTTTCTAATAAATAAGAGAGGAGTCACACCAAAAGATCAATTTGTGGTGGAGATATTACATGTGATATTACCAAAACATAAAAATTTGTACATAACATAGACTATTATAAGAAATTGATCTTACTCATTTATCCAAATCTTGTGTAGTATATTTGAAATAAGTTTCCATCAAACTTCTATACAGAAATATTCAAATCAATCGTGCATATTTCAAAAAGTGATGATTTATTCTACATATAGAATTTGTTTTTATATGTGATCAGGGGACTACTATAAATCTCCACTAATATTTTCAAATGATTAATATAAGGAATATATATGTATGTAAAGAACAGTGATGTCATAGAAATCCATCACACGATATAGTGACATCACATGATTCAATCATGTTATGATCTTAATATCAAGTTATTGAATGTCTTGATCCATCAATGTCATGTTTAATGGGATCCTGGTATTGTTTTATATTCTCTGATACTATCACATGAAAGAGAATTCATCTCATAATGAATAGTGTATCTACTATCACAAGATGCTTCCATTATTTCTATATAATGTTTCATGATTTAATTGGAATTTGACATGAAACATCACAATAATAATATTATTTCATTTAAATGGGAATCTAATGATCAATTATATGATCACAAGAAGAATAAAAAGTGATGTATTCAATCACAAGATCAATCCATAAAAGAATGATAAGCTGAGACTTGTGGATATTTAAATATGAATGACATATACCAATATTTTTTAGATTTTAATGGATCCTCAACATGGCATGAAAATATGAGGAATCCTCATCTATATAAATTGAAGCTCAACCAAGATTTTTGTTACTTCTTCATTTTGATATATTTTGAAAGGTCTCATGATAAAAGATACATCGCATGGACCATACATGCGATGGTCAGTTATCATTCGCATGATTTATTAGTGTGATGTAAGATAAGTATGCATGGTTGAATCATACAAAGAAGATATCATGAAACCATCATGGCTATATGAAGGGATGAAATATGAACCTATAGAAAAATAATTGTCTCACAAATTTTATCATGAAGATAATCTTCTTGTATAACAAAGGAAAACATGCACCATCAAATATAACAAGAAAGAGACATAGAGGAAAAATGTATGTATCAAGGAAATAAAACCACGGACCATTAGTTCTCATCAAGGTATTTTGGAAGGAATTAGTGGATAACATCTTCTATATATCAATTTAACTGGTGGAAAATCCTTTTTATATGTGAAGGAGTTTGATATAACATTATGTCTCTAATGGAATCATGTGAACGTAACCCACGAGGCATCTAGTTCTTTGGGAATTTTTTGAAATATAACTCATGTACACACATCCTATATCATGGAAAACACTATTTATGGGACATATATCATGAAAAGTATTATACTAAAAAAACATGACATAACATTATAAATTCATGTGAATAATGTAGGCTTCAATACTCACATAAATTATACAAAGGTAGTGATATGTTCACATAAATTATTAATGAGAACGTGCTTCACAAGATACAATGAAGATGGGAGGTAAAAAAAATTCTCTTGCAACCCAAGAAACAGATGAACCCCATACATGTTTAGCTTAGATACTTGAAAACAATTGAAAAAAATTAAATAATTTAGTATATAAATATAAATTTTAGTGTTTCATATTCTATGAAATACATGCATGAAGTGTGTTTAATTTGATACATAATTCAGACATATTATTATAAAATATTACATTTGATTTGAATGTGTTGGAGTATTCAAAAGGCCGACTGATATGAATTTTTAAAAGATCATTCTTGGTTGTTGTATTATTGAATAATTTTTTTATCTACCAGCACATTTACAACTATGTCAAGGAACATAATTAGCATAAGGTGTATCTACTAGAAAAATTGATATATCAAGGAAGAAGAGAACTAGTTCTGTGTTGAATGATTCATCAATCCATCCTTTTCAATTGTGGTGAGTTAGAGTGGATGTTGTATATTCCACTTATTAAAGAGTATATGGATGATGGGAATATAATATTATTGATTTAGTTATATTAAATGTCTTATAGTTAAGGGAAAATATTATTCTCTTAATGTAAAAGCTTCTAATGAAATAGGGAAGATCATGTTTAGAGTGATTGTTGAATATAATTTAATAACTAATTGTGCCAATATAAACTACACCATTGAATAATAATGGTACTAGTATTAAGAGAACCAAAAAACCATGAGTTACTTCCTACATAAACATTATATGATTATTAGACTAATTTTTAATCAATAAAAATTAAAGTTATAATAGAATTCAAGAATAAAACACATCTTTATCACAACAAGGAGTAGGTCATCGCACTAAAAATTCTCAAAAACTTTGTCTGATATTTTTTACATTATTATCTCTATTCCATCTGTATGTTATTGTTAATAGAACACAATAGATCCATTCATATTAATTGTGGAAGAGGTTAAAGAGTAGAGAAGTTAATTGAATGAAAGTATAATTCAGTAAAAAATTGGATACATTGATCCCCCTACTGTCCCATCACGATCCATATGGGCTCCAAAACATAAAATTAAGAAGAAGTGGTAAGAAAATAGATTGATAAAAATATCAAATAAATAAGAAAATATAAATTCCCTTCTATCAAATTAGTTAAATGTTATTATTTTAATTTCTAAGGTTGTGGAGTGTACAAGGAAGATGAATATAACAAAATTTTAGAAGACTTGTACTCTTAATTTAAGAGGTATAAGAATAATGTTTATCAAGAAGTGATTTCATATATACTTTACACTTTACAACTAGTTTTTGATACAAGATAATATCTTGATGTTAAATGACATATACATAAGAAAGAACTTTCAAAGAAATTCAATAGGTGGAATATTATCACAAACCGCATTGATGAAAAAGAAGCAACTATAACTATTTTTATAAAAATATTATAATAATTGAAAAATAATTTCAATGGAATTCTTATGAGTGCACTATGAGAAAAAATACCCTTGGAGAAGTAATCCAAGAACTTTTAACATTATTCAATGTATCCATTTATGTTATAAATTCTCAACATGAATACAAAACAAGTATGTTCAATGATATTGAGATGTTATTGAAATAAAATACCAAGTTTATTGAATGTAATATGTTGAAGATCCTTAATCTAGAAGAATATCATAAAGATATTATTGGTGTCAAGGAAGACCAACTGAGATTTAAATTAAGAAGAGTCAAAGACATTGACCACTTTTTAATGAAGGTATAAAATAGAAGTATTATTAGATTTATAAAATGAAAAAATGGAAGGTTTGATGAATTCATTTGAAAATTGGAGGTTTTCCATCACCATGGACATTCTGGAACTCGATATTGAATTGAGAAATTTAAATAATATATACACTAGAACATCTTATATTTCTAAGAAGATGAATTCTACTCCCCAAACAAATTAAGAGTGTCAACCTCCAAGATGAGATGTTTCTACAAAAAAAGTTGATGTGACCCATATCTCAAAATAGGCTCACATAGTAAATAAGGGCTCAAGATCAACACTTTATCAAAATTATAAAAACACATGGAAGAAGGATAATCGTAAACCAGTTAATTTTGTTCCCACTATGGTTGTCTCATATACTAGTGAAGGTTAAAATCCAAAATCATGGAAATTTTGGGATGATATAAATGTTGATATCTCCATCAAAATATCTTGGATAGACACTAGTGTGATCAAAATAAATAACTCCCAATGTAATTATACAAATGTAAAAGTCATGTCCAGAAACACCAGGTTCTAAATCTAGTTAGATTAGTACTACAAGTAAAAGAAGAAGAAATGTTGGATATTATTGGTTCTACTGGAAATTTGAACATCAAGCCATTGATTTTTGGCATAATGTATTAGTATATGAAAACTACAGAAGGCCTAAATTCAAGGGGAGTAAATTTTAGGAAATGATGAAACATGAATAAATGAGGTAGAATACTGAGATAAATATGAATCTTTATATCAATAATATATTTTGGTGTCTTGAATACTTTTTTGAGTATTGAAACAGAATTTTTCACAACTATAATGAGTTATAGTATATTCCAACCATGCACCATGCATATATTAATTATGTGAAAATGACCAAAAGAATTCAATAAAAAAGTAGAAAAGGAAAAAATTATTCCTTTAGGAATATGCAGAATAAGTTAAATAAAAAAAATTAGAATAAACTATTACCAAGATGAATGATATGTTTTATTCCAATAATTTCACCTCAACTACTAAAATTTGCTTCTACTAGGGAAATAGAGGCCTTTCCATGGATCATTGTAAACAAGCAATGAAAATAATGGAACAAGGTAAAATTAATAATAGAATCAATTAAAGAGATAACCTAGAAGATATGATTGATTTAATACATTCCTAAAGAATAATTTGATAGGTTACATAAGAAATGTAACTCAAAAAATTGAAAAATCCCTATGGAAAATCCAAGCCAGAATATGTTAATATGGATTTCATAATCATCTTCAAGGATAAATTGAATTTTTATTAAATATATAGAAATAAAAGGTAGAAGCACTATCTAAAGTAAAGGAAAAAAGGAAAACAAGTTAGTCTGTATGAATATTAATAATTTCCTGAGATTTTTAACACATTAAAACTTAAATGTCTCATAAATATTTTGTGCAAGGTGAAAGAATGATTGAAATAATGGAACTATTGTATAACTGTTTACCAACTAAAAGGGAGGTGTTGGTGATAGAAAACAACTACCCGGGAAATGTATTTCAGTATAGGAATATATGAGGAAAAATAATCAAAATAAGTAAAGGTGAATAGAGGAAAAGTGTCCATGCTATCAAAAAATGATCAAAATATATAATGTAAAATAGTCCCAAATATGAAGATTGACATACACATTATAGCTACTAGTAAAGGATTACTTGGATTGAAAGGATATTCTCATCCCTTTTTCATATATTAAAAATATCATAGGTGTTCCATCTTATTCTGTTATTCTTGTGTAGTAGTTTTTATTTCATTAAAGGGAGTTGAATGTGAAGTTCATAATAAACATGAAAAATGTTTGAACAAATTGGATGACTATCTAATGAAATTTTCCACCAAGTGAAATATAAGTTATCTCACACATCTAGAGGGAAAAAATATAAGATATGATATCAAGGTATATATCATTATTATCTATAAATTCATGTCATCTTTACAGATTATAAAGATAGAGGTAACCCAATTACACTTATTTCCTATTTCTTTGTTATATCAAATAAGTGCACTAAGGGGTAGTGATGGTTTGTGTATGCTTCTAACTCCGATATTAGAAGAAGGGATTTATGGGATAGGATGAGGGTTATATCTAGGAATATAGGTCAAGATTTGGTGATCCTTAGTGACTTTAATACTATTTTGAGGCTAGAGGAAAAAAGTGGGGATAACTTTAATCGAAATTCATCCTTGGAATTCTCTTTGTTCATTGATCAATGTAATTTTGTTGAGGTCCTGGTGGTTAGAGATTATTTTACCTGGAGTAGGTGCACATGGAAGGGGAAGCAAGCAAGCAAGATTGACAGATGTTTTGTTAAAATAGATGATCAAAGTGCCGCTCATTGAATTTCAGGGTTCACACTTCCCAAGCATCTTTTGATCACAACATAATTATTGTGGAAATTAGCACACAATTGAGGAGGTCTTTTCCTATTCCTTTTCGATTTAACAATGGATGTCTTGTAATTCCTGGGTGCAGGGAAATTGCGTTGGAAGCTTGGAACATTGAGGTGATTGGTAGTCCATTGCAATGGTTAGCTGGGAAATTAAAGCATACCAAGATTCTACTCGAGGAGTGCAGAAAAAACTCATTCTCTCTGCTTGATCTTAACATTAAGGATGCTGAGGAGGCTCTTGCATATTGTCAGATTAGGGATCAGTCTCTGAATATTCCATTCAGGGAGGAAATCCAAGCCTATAACAGGATAGATAATATATTAATGGTCAAAGAGAGTCTGGAAAAAAATGAACTAAATGTTAAATGGTTGAAGGAGGGAGATCGAAACACAAAATTCCTTCATAGGATTCACAAAGAGATGAGGTCTCAAGTAGGAAACAAGGAAAATGGTCAGCTTCACACCTCTGAAAATGAGATTTCCCAGGATACTGTAGAATACTTCATGGGTTTATATTCTGATGATGGGAAGGATAACACACAGAAGATGGTTGATAACATTAGCTCTTTTATTGAGCATCAAAATAATCACACCCTTACCAACCCTCCCCTCAAGGAGGAAACTGAAACAGCCTTGTTCTCCCTTAATATGGATATTTCTTCTGGTCCATATGGGTATACTAACAAATTCTTCATGTTTTAATGGGATGTTTTGTAGGATGATATCACTCAAGCAATTAAGGAATTCTTTACATATTCCTATATGTTGTATGGGATGAATTCATGCTTTATTGCACTGATACCCAAGAAGGAAAATGCAGTTTATATTAAGGATTTCTGGGGTATATTGCTCAGGAATACAATTCCTAAGTCCATTAGTAAGATCATTATGAACAGGATGGGACCGTTGGCTAGTGTCATGAATACTCAAAATCAGTTTGGATTTGTTCCTAGAAGAAACATTCAAACTTGTCTCTTTTCAGCCTCAAAGAGTGTTAACTTGATTAGGAGGAATATAAGATAAGGGAACTTTGTGGTCAAAATTGACATTTCTAAGGATTTTGACACACTAATATAGAGTTTCCTTTTTGATGTCCTCAAAAGGTATGGGTTATTGAATGATTTTATCAAGTTGATTAGTACCATTCTAAGCTCATCAAGGTAGTCCATTCTTATTAATGGGCACCTAGAGTATTCTTCTCATGCACTAGAGGTGTGAGGCAAGGGGATCCAATTTCAATATTATTATTTTCTATTGCTGAAGATTATTTGAGTAGGTGCATCAATGATCTTGTTCAGTTTGGATTTTATCAGAAAATTAGGGCCAAGAAAAATGACTTTGCTCTTTGAAACTTACTCTACACTGAAGACATACTTTTTTTGGACGAACTTCTATGAAAAAAACTTCCACTATCAAGGTGTATTTTTTAAATTATGAATAGTTGGTTGGATAGGCAATTAGTTGGCATAAATCCTCTATTTTTTTTGTACCGACATTACGGTTCTCAAGAAAAATAGGATCATCCGAAGTCTTGGATTGAAAAAAGGGACTCTCCCTTTCTAATATTTTGGTCTTCCTCTATTCTGGGAGAAAGTTAAAAGGCATTATATGGAAGGTATTTATTCTATAATTGTTAATCCACTTGCTAGATAGAAAGGAAAGGTCATGTCCCTGGCTAGGAGAGTGTTTCTTGTTAACTTAGTGATCACGTCAATGTTTTTTTATTCCACCTCATTATACAGGTGGCCTAGAGGCCTTGTCAAGGGGATTCAGTGCATGATAAGGAATTTCTTATGGACAGGTTCTTCCCATAAAAGGAAGTTGGTAACTGAATGTATCAAACCAGTTGATCTTGGAGGCCTTGGAGTCAAATATCTAAGGATCTTTAATGATGGTCTCATTGGGAAATTCACATGGGGTCTGATTTTTAATGATGCCTCTGATGTCTTTTTGGTCAAAAGATTTAAGGAAAGGTTGTTGAATGGGTATAAGTCCTATCATGGGTCATCTATGTGGGCATTGATAAGACATGCCTTTAATAAAATCATACATGATACGAAGAGGCTAGTGTGTGAGAACTCCAACCTTAATTGCTGGAATATCACTTGGATCGATAGGACACTACATGATATCATGAGAAACCACTCTGAAATAAGGAATATTCCCATTTCTGATTTCAAAACACAATAGAAAAGATTTGACATGATACATCCCCCTCAAATTGGGATTGAAATTCAAACTTACACATTCATGGATCATGACACTCGAATATGGAAACTGAATAGGAATGGGTGTTTTAACACCAAGGAATTTTATAGGATGGAATGTGGGAGCTCTACTCACATTCCGACCTGGCTTAGGGATTTTCAACTATCCTTTATTCATCCATCCAGATTCATCCTAATTTGGAGAATCTGGAAAAACAAGCTTCTTACGCAGGATCAATTCAAGCCGGATGGAATTCATATTGCTTCAGTATGTTATCTATGTATATGCATATAGAGAAATGCACAACACCTATTCGTGGAGTGTAGTTATGTGCATCAGCATTGGTCCTATGCAGGTTCTCTATTTGGGCTGGAATTGTGCTCACACATGTAGGTTAATGAGATACTTGTAGCACTTTCCAGTGCTGGACAGAGTGAGAAAATTCAAAACCTACTTATAGTGGCTAGAGCTATAATTCTTGCGGCTGTTTGTCATGCGCACAATGCAACCGTGTTATAGAATAAGAAGATTTATGCACAGATCGGAATGCTTGCCTTGTATAGGGAAGTGTATGAAGTATCTATGGTGAAAACTGGTAGGATGAATAACAACTTATTTTATTTTCAGATTCTCAGAATGTCAGGTATATCTGGTCACCCACAGAAACCCAAAACTCTAAAATACATTCGATGGATAGTTCTGATAGGCTCGTGACTCAAGGTAAATTTTTATGGGGCTGCTGCTGGCATTCCAGGGTCATCTGGATGTGGTAGAGTCTTTCGCACATATCGTGGTTTTGTGAAGGTCAGTGTTTTCTATTACATTGATATAGGGGTGTCTTATGAAGCTGAGAAATGGGCTATGGTCCATGCAGTCAGGTATGTTGTTCAATTTAAATGGTGATTTTTATGGATTGAATCAGATTCTAACATTGTGGTCCATGCCTTGAAAACAAGAACACAAGATGTTCCATTGAGAATTCTACCTCATTGGATTGTGTGTCTCAACAAGGTCACTAAGATCAATCTTGTAATCTCACATGCCTATAGGGAAGCTAACCAAGTTGCAGATGCTCTGGCCAAGAAAGCAATAATGGAGAAGAATATGGCATGGTCCTTCATGGCCCCAGGATACTATGCTCCACTGGTGGAGGCGGACATGTGTGGTGTAATTTACACTCATTTTTTAATAGTCCCGTGTACTCTTGACTTCTCTATCTCTTTTTAATAAAAATTTTTAGGGTCAGATTTGACGGGATCCTATACTTTTGGGGCTATAGAAAACCTTGGTTGTATCTATCTTGTTTTCTGAATTAGGATAGACCATGTAGACATAGATTAGATCCACTAACGGATCTTTTTAATGTAAACTAATTGGTACTATCCTTCTTTCATAAAAAGGAGAAGTGACTTCCAATTTATTTTTAATGAATATGTGAATATTTTCCTTGATCCTTTTAATTAATTTTCAATCATCCTGAGATGTTACATTGACTTTTGGGAAATGATATTGATAGTAAATCCAAAGGGGGTTATTGAAAATCCCATGTGGATTGTTGATGAATATGTTTTACCTATTATCAATATATAAGGATATATAACAAGGAATAAAAATTCAATGTATGATGATGTCCTCTTTGATTGTTAATTAATCATGTAATGATAATGTTTGAAATAGTTTTAGAACTTTTTTATAAGGATTGTGATGATACATGGAGATTTATTATAGACTCATTGGTTGTAATTTTTCAATACTATTCTCCATGATTGGTGATGATTCTTGAAGAATTATTATGGATTCCCCTTATGAAATTGTATGTAAATCTTGTAAAATTATCCTTGTAATATGACAAATGTTTTTATTATTCTTTAATGACAATAACATCTACTATGTATTGGAGTTGGTGGCCTAGAACCAACTACTTTGTACGTTATGATAAACTTCTATTCATGGATTTGAATATTAATAAATAACCTGTCACATATTGATTGTTCTTGTGTGTGACAATTCATGTTATAATGTTCCAAGGATCGTTTTTTCACTATAGGGTTGTAGTAGATCCCTACTATGATGAGAACCTAGAAGTTCCGTAACACTATTCTTGAATATATGTCCTATAGATGAATGACGTTATTTTATGTACAATAATAATTCATGCCATTATGGGTGAGGACTCATAAAACATTGAGGAACTTTCTCATGGTGTGCGCCCTTGGTAATATTTTGGAGGATATTATGAGAACAATACCATCAAGTAGGAAATCCACATTTCATAGTGTCATTAAATGTTCCTATCTATGGAAGTGTGTATTCGTACGTAGACCTTAAGATTATTATTAATGGTTATTACAACTCACACACTTAGATGTATTGACGAAAACTGTGATGAAAGACAGTTCTCGATGAGGTAGGATATCTTGGGTGTATCACAAGTAATATTGCATTAATTGATAATGCATGAAAGGATGTGTCCCTTAAATTCCATAATAGAATATGATATCTTAGGCCCTTTGATGGAATTGATATAGCTAAATAAATTCATGGCCTTGGTTTGGAATGGTAATGTTCAATTTTAGGAGGTCAAATGAAGAGTAATTGAGCACATGGATTGATGACACTAGCAACAAACCCGTGTGATTCTAGATATTGAGAGAAAGGGATTATGTTACATGATAGGAGTTCGTAATAGGTGACACGTCATTATGGTGTTTACTTCTTTCTATATAATTTCCCTGGTATGTTTCTAGATACTAAATATGGACATTAGGTAGGCTCCACTTAATTCCATTAAGAAATATACCTAGAGGGTTACACACTAAGTGTATCCAAGTATCTCAATTAAATATTCATTTAACAATTTGAATAGATATTCTTCCTGATTTTGGTTTAAAATTAATTCATAGATTCATGATCGTATTTATTTCAACACTAGTTATTCAAGAGAATATATTGTGGGTGAAATAATTTATTTATTATTGAATAATATGGTGATATTTATTTTAGAAACAAATAGAAATTATTCAAGGTCTAATAAATTTGGTGTAGAAAAATAAATAAAAATAGAAAAACAAAAGTACACACTATGTATATTAGTATACACATTGTGTAGTTTTCGAGAAATTTGTGAGAAAAAATATTACATATTTAATTAAATAAAATTAGGTTCAATTCTTTGGTCACATGTAATGTAATAATAATAGTCAAATGTTATTATTATACATGGGGTCTTACTAAGAATTAAATGAAATGAATAAATGCCTTTGGGTAATTATTTATTTCTTTTATTATTTTATGTAATATAAATCCCCATTAAATTATTCTCATTAGGACAATCCATTCATCGTGGTTGTTCACAATAGATCTAGAGAAATCTCTCAATCTAAGAGAGAATAACTTTCCTCTAGGATTGTTCTGAACTTATGATAGAGATCCTCCTCCACTGGATCAGGGAGAGTGCTTTTGAAGTGGCTTTCAAGGAGATCGAGGCGAACATTGAAAGTGAAGGATCTTCTACATAAGAACCCAGAGATTCCTTCGGCAATGTCCAAAGATACATGGAGTATGTGTGGATCACCTCTAGAGGAAGCCTACACCTGGCTTCTACAACACAAATACGGATCACATCCGATCGTGACTGGAAGCATGAACAGAGAAAAAATTTCTTGAAGGTATTTCTTGTCTTTTAATTAAATTAATTATAACCAACATATGATGATCCTATCAATGGTTTCAGGACTTCCCTATTTCCTTTTATTTATTTGTTATATTCTAATGATATGGTGTTTTATCAACGTGAAGGCTCCTGGATTGATCATTACTAATTCTAAAATTATAGCTGGGTACACCCATCAACGTGGTTATATTGCGCACGGAACCAACAAGTGAAATCAATGGGGGAATATCATTGATTATAATTATTTATTTTTTCATTGATGATTTACGCATTTAATAATTTAGTTTTTTAAATTCAAGTTAATCATTCTATAAATCTAAATATTGAGATTTGTTCGTCCTCTTTCATATCGTGCTCACATTACATAAATGATCTTTTCTTTTAATTTTGATTAAAATAAAAATAGAGGATCTCATCCAAATGTCGAAAATGTTCCTGGACGTACAACACCAGAACACACGGCATGTCAGTTGGACTCACACGGAATGTATTCTACCACACACATTGTGTAGTCAATGTTCATTACATTAGGTCTGGTCCTCCAAACCAAGCCATGTGATAAGAGTATTTATAAGTATTAATGACTCTGTGTGTTGACTAGGAATAGGCGGAACACCATTTCTAGATTACACGCCATGTGGCCCAAAGTAAAATGTGTGTTTTCCATTAATGTTAGGGTTGGACCATGTACCTCTTACACGGTTTTCCCAGCTGGAGACCATATAATGCGGATACTACACAAAATGTGTCCCACTGGAATTGTCATGTACTCTAAATAATTCCAAAGTACATCTACATGCTGACACCCCGAGCATGTACTTTGGATGGATGGTGAACAATAGTATACTCTGTGTAGTAGGAACTACATTCCGTGTACTCATCCAAATTACACATATTTATTAAAATTTATTATCATATCCAAAACGTTGATAAATTTACCATGGTGTGGGCATAAAGTTGGGACACAACATGTGATCGGAGTTTTATATATGTGTGTTTAATCTGATAGTTGTGTAATGTTTATTTCTACTCCTTAGGTAGTATGAAAAAGAATTCGCAATGCTTCCTCCAAGTTACAGGTTATATACAAAGATAATTTTAAAATAATTTATTTGTTTATAATTATGATGGATAATAATCTCAAGGAAATTCAAAAAAGGGATTATGATAAGAGGATGGATTAATTGAAGATAATAATTAATTGATTTGATCATGATTTATCTTACACAAGAATGATTAAATAAATGAATGATACTTTTATTTATCCTTAAATTTCATTTCATGTATGGATGACCATGAGATTGACTACGTCCTTTTTATGTGGATGGTTTCTTTTAATTTACTTATTTAAATTACAATTATTGGCCTTCAGGCATGCTTCTTATTAATATATAGGGAATCCATTCCCAAGGTTTATTTTATATAAAAACCTTGTTTTACCCCTCACCTTCATGTGAGATAAAACCATATGTAATGGATGGATCTCTCAAACTAGTGGTGGAATTTCAAGTAAGGAGCTAAGGAAAACCCAATCCTAGGAGATACAAAGGGGTATGTGGAAAGATGTAAACACAGACACAAAAAGATAAAGGTGTTTATCCTATAGGAATCAGGTTATCTTATCAATCGTAAGAAAAAATAACCAATAAAATGATCTCATGATCAAGACATTTATTGTATTACTGTTTGTTAAATGGTTTATTTATTGTGGGCATGTTGTCACGATCACACAATTTATAAATTTAAAAATCATGTAAGATGGAACTAAAATAAGACTGAATTATACATAAATATTATCTTATACATGGTTAATCATTTAATAATATCCCACATAATATTCAAAGCATGTAAGGGAGATTATAAAAATAAAATTTACATATAAAGAAAAAATCCCTCAAGGAAATATTATATCAGTATAGCCTTCCATTATCAGGGTTATAATCGTACTATAGTTCAAAGTACTTGACCAACCCTAGTTGGGGTGCATTCAATTATCGAGGAATTTTAATTCAAGGTTATGGGTTGAATTGACTTGGTTATCATCAAGGGTTGATTGACGCATTAGGACATGGTGTGACAAAGAATAAATGATTGAAGAAATCCAAAATAAAAGGATTTTACTATTGGGGAGTCCAGTCAATGGATCAAGGAACTTCGAGTTAATGTAGTTGGTATTTGGAATGCCTGCCTAAACCTTTCATGTTTCTTGACTAACCATTGTTCTAGTAATGAAAAGGGAAATATAGATCGTTTCCACTAGAATATACAGTTAATAAAATATTCATAATTCATTGGTGAGGGATATTGAATTTTGATAATATAGTGGGAGACTAATAGGTATTGACTTATTTATTTTTCTTTGTTTTATCATCATAAAGTAACAAATATTTTTCTCATATTAATTTTTAGAAATATCTAGTAAAATAAAATCAAACATATCATTTTGAACCATACTAGATAAAAAAACCTTATCACCGACCCCAATATCTAGGAGTGGTAGAGGAATTTGTGTTTCATCCTCTTCCATGAGAGAAAATCGTATGTGGTGGATAATCTTGTTCCAGTTGTGCCTAGAAACTAGGCTAGTGATAAGGAAATATCTCTCTAAATGAAAAATTTGGATGATGCCACAAATTTCCAATATTTCAAGCTATCACCCAGGTCTAATAAGCTATTAAAGAAACATGAAAACATTGACATATATTGCATGATGTCTTACCTTAAGTGTCTTTGTCAAGATAAGGTGATACATGAGAGATATGAGATATCCAACTCTTTGTTCGCAACTAATATTTCAGAAAATGCACCAGCTATGCCACATTTAGTCAATCTTATTAGCTATATTGAACGCCTAGACATCTTAGTGATTATATTCCCAGATGAGGTTCATATAGATCTCATCCTATCATCACTTTCTAATACTTAATATAGCTATATTTTCAACTAAAACATGATAAAAAATGATAAGATTCTATCAGAGCTTCTAGAAATGATTCTCCAGGTACATGAGGACATGGGTCATGACAAACCCGCAGTTCTTATGGTGAATAAGAAGTGGAAGGACAGGGAAAGCAGGATAAGGACTTTTAAATGGTCTGAAGCCCTCAAGCACCAACCATTTTTGAAGGGAACTATCTTAAAGTAGGGCAAGGAATGAGAGAAAGTATGTTTTGCATGTGGAAATCCAGGATACTGGAAGAGGAACTGCACCCAGAATCACGGGGACAATAAAGGTGCATTTATTATCAAGTGTAATCTTTCCATTCATACAAATTAGTTATAAGATACATCATGTGGGGATCATATATGTATTCACATGAAGAAACCAATTAGATTTAGAAATATTTTTAGAGGAGATGTGGGTCTTTGATCTTCCAACGGTGTGAGGCTAACTGTGTTGGTCATTAGTGATTACCATCTCTCATTTCAAACTAGAATACTTTTGGTTTAACATAACTTTTATTATGTACCTAGTGTTACCAAGAACATAATTTATGAATTGTATTTGGATATAGATGGATTTATTTTAAAGTTTTTATATATGGTTTATTGCATTTATATGAACAACATATGTTATGTTATGGCTCATTCGAATAATGTTTTGAATGTATTAAATTACTAAAACCAAATGTTGTAAATTGATAATGAAAAAAACAAACAAGAATCATACAAAAACCAGTTTTGGCATCACCAACATAGTCATGTAAATAAGAAGTGATTGAAAAAGATATACCAATATTATTATTTAGACTCTATTAATCTAAAACAACTTTATACATGTCACACTTGTATACAAGGGAGAATGGTCATGATGACTTTCAGTGGACAAGGTGATAGGGCCACCTAGCTTCTGGGATTGGTACACATTGATTTGTGTAGTCCATTTTTAGTAGAATATAGAGGTAGGTATTTTTACATAATTACTTTTACTGATGATTTGAGTAGATATTAATATACCTACTTAAGGAGGTATAAGTAAAAGTCCTTGGAGATATTTAAGGAATTTATGATTAAAGTAGAGAATTGTCTTGGTAAAAAGATAATGAAGCTTCGATCAGATAAAGGTGGATAATATCTGAACCAAGAGTTCATCAAACTTTTATAGGATTTTATGATTCTATCTCAAGTCACTCCACTGTATACACCACAATGGAGTGGTGTTAGTGAAAAGTGTAACCACACCTGGTTGGGAATGGTGAGGTCGATGATGAGTCACACAGATCTTCCATTATCCTTTTGGATATATGCATTAGAAACTACAGAATACACATTAAACTGAGTACCAACTAAGGTAGAAAATGGAATTCCCTCTGATTTATGGAATAGGAAAAAATCCCATTTTGTCTCACACAAAAGTATGGGGATTTGAGGCGTTTAGTAAGGCCTTCATAAGAAAAAAACTAGCACCAGGGGGAATGAGGTGTTTCATTATAGGATATCCCAATGAAATGAAAGGATATTACATATATAAACCTTCTTATAAGGAAGTGATTATCGCCAGACAAGTAGTCTTTCTTGAGAGAGAGAACATCCTCAAAAATGATAGTGTAAAAAATATTGACTTTGAATAAGTTGATACTCTAGATACACAAGAGTTGGTTCAGGAACAAGATCTATAGGTTCCCATGGAAGATGTTCCAGAAACACAAGTACTGCATAGGAGCACAAGAGAGGTAAGGGAACCATAGTGATTTTGTTTTCTAGTAACTGAGGATGGTGAATTATTATTGTTAGACCATGATGAACCTCTCTCCTATAAAGAAGTAGTACATATTTCGGATGATTCAAGATGGAAAAAGCCTATGAATTCTGAGATGGATTCCATGTATCTAAAATAAGTTTTGGTTCTGGTCGATGAGGCAATTTATGTAAATAATGGTAGATGCCAATGGCTGTTCAAGAGAAATATGTACATGGAAGGTCAAGTTAGAACCTATAAATCAATCATAGTGACTAAAGGATTTAGAAAATGTCACGGAATTTACAATGATGAAACCTTCTTGCCCGTTTCCACATGTAATTCCATAAGAATAATAATTTTTGTAATACCTTACCATGGCTAGGATATTTTTTCATATGGATGTCAAAATAGCATTCCTTATGTGTAATCTTTAGGAATAAGTCTATATAAAACAATCAAATGGTTTTGTGACACCAGGTGAATTCAAACAGGTTTTAAAATTGTAGAAATCCATTTATGGATCAATGAAAGTATCTAGGAAATGGAACATTCGATTTGATAAATCTATAATGGAATTTGGTTTAATTATGAATGGATGTGACCCATGTGTTTATTAGAAGTTTAATGGGAATTTTTTTGTTATAATAGTAGTATATGTGGATGAAATGTTACTTATTGGAATCAATGTACCAATCTTATAGTCAGTTAGGGACTGGTTGAACAAGTGTTTCTCCATGATGAACATAGGTGAAACAACCTACATAATATGGATAAAGATCATTCAGCATAGATTGAAGAGGCTTCTTATACAACGTTATGGTACATAGATTGACCAGATACTAAATATAATTAGTATGGAACAATCCAAGAGGGGATTGGTTCCAGTTTCAGATGGCCTACATCTTTCTAAAAGAGTGTGTGCTCAGACACAATAAGAGAAAGATAGAATGAGTAAGATCTCATACACTTTATCTATAGGATCCATCATGTATGTCATGTTATGTACAAGGCTTGATGTTTCTTATTCACCTAGCATGGTAGGAAAACATCAATCAGATATAAGAGAACATCATTGGACTACCATTAATACTATCCTTAAGTATCTGAAAAGAATCTAGGATATATTCTTCATGTATGAAGGAGATAAGGAGCTTGTCATCATAGGGTATGTTGATGCTGGTTTCCAGAGAGATTATAACAGTCTGAGGTCACAATTGGGTATGTTTTCTGTCACAATAGAGGATCTGTGAGATGGAAGAGTTCAAAGCAGCATGTTCTAACTGATTCTACAGCGATTCAAAATATATAGCAGCTTCTGATGGAACCATTGAAGATGCCTGGATTCAGAACATCGTCATGGGGATTGATGCGGTGCTTATCCATAGGCACCCTATCATATTGTATTGGGATAATACTACAATGGTGGATCTTGAAAAATAACCAAGGTCACATCAACGGGAAAAGAACATTCTCCAAAAGTATCACCTCTTAGGGGATTTCTATCAAAGGGGTGAAGTAAGAGTGAGCAATGTTTCCAGGGAATAGAATGTGGATGACCCCATGAATAAAAGAGTATCTTATCAAAATCATGAATATCATGTGAAAATAACCGTGTTAAAGGTTGTTAGTACTTGGATATAGTCCAAGTGGGAGTATGTTGGAGTTGGTGGCCTATAACCAACTACTTAGTACATTATGATAAACTAGTATTCATGGATTTGAAGATTAATAAATACCTTATCACATATTTATTGTTATTCTACATTAAAATTCAAGTGCTAATGTCCTAAGGATATCTTTTTCACTAAAGGTTCATAGCAGATCCCTAATATAATTAAAGCTCATAAGTTCCATAAGATTATTCGAGAATATACGTTCTATGGCTGGATGATATTATTTGAAGGACACAAATAATATAAGACATTAGGGGGGAGGACTCATAAAACATTGAGGCACCTTCTCATGGTTTGTTACCTTTGAAATATCTATGAGTATATTATAATAACAAGACCCTATAGTAGGAAATACACATTTCATAGTGTCATTGGATGTTCCTATCAACAGACATGGGTGTTGTTCCTTAGACATTATGATTATTATTAATGGTTATTACAACTCACACACTTATATTGAATGACCAAAAACTATGATGACACATTGTTCATAGTTAGGTAGGATATGTTGGGTTCATCATGAGTAATACTACATTAATAGATAATGTGAGGATTAATTTTTCGCTTCTACTCCATAATGTAATATGATATCTCAGGACCTTTGATGGAACTGATATAGCCTAAATAAATCCATGGACATGGTGAGAAATGGGAAAGTTCAATTCTGGGATGACAATGATAGAGTAATAAAGAACATAGGTTGATAAAACTACCATGAAACCCACTTGATTTGAGGTATTGAGATAAAGATATTACATTACATGATAAGCATTTGTATGAGGTGACATGTAATTTCGGTGTTACCTTCTTTATTTGTGGGTTCCTTGGAATGCTGTTAGATTCTAACCATGGAAATTAGCCAGGCTCTATCTAATTCCACTAAGAAAGAGGCCTATAGGGTCCCACACTAAGTGTATCCAAGTATCACAGTTAAATAATAATTTAACATGTTGATTAAATATTATTCCTGATTCTGGTTTAATAATTATTCAAGGATTCCTGATCACATTTATTTCAACACTAGTTATTTGAGAGAATATATTGTGGGTGAAATAATATATTTATTAACAGGTGATACTGTGATATTTATTTAAGAAATAAATATAAATTATTAAAGGTCAAATAAATGTGGTGGAGTAAATAAATAAAAATGGAACAAAAGTACACGCCATGTATATTAATATACATGTCCTATAGTTTTCATGGAATTTGTGATGAATAATATTATTTATTTAATTAAATAATATTATGTGTAATTCATTGAGTTCATGAAATGTAATAGTAATAGTCAAATGTTATTATTATATATGGGGTCATACTAATAATTAAATGAAATGAATAAATGCCTTTGGGTAATTATTTCATTCTTTTATTATTCGAACTAATATTAATCAAAATTTCAATAATGTCACTAGGCCTAGAAATTAGTTGTGGTTGTGTACAATGGATATAGAGAAAGATCTCAATCTAAGAGAGAATTCCTTTCTTCCAATAATGCTCTCATGTTATGAGAGATATCCTCCTCCACCGAATCAGGGATAGGTCTTTAGAAGTGCCTCTCAACTTGATCGAATAAAAACATCACAAGTGAAGGCACTTCCGTACTATCACCAAGATATGTTTTAGGTGATGTCTAGATATATGTGGAGCATGTGTGGATCATTGCTAAAGGAATCCTACACTTTACTTCTAAAATGAAATGACAGATCACATCAAATCATGATCGGTAGCACCAACAAAGAAAGAATTTCATGATGGAAATTATTTTATTTTAATTTAATTAACTATAAACAATATATGATGATCCTCTCTATGGTTCCTAGACTTTCCTATTTACTATTTGTTATTTTTTCTTTTTCAGAGATCTAACATTTTATCATCATGATAGATCTCATATTGATCATTGTTAATAGGAAAATTAAATTTGGGTACACCAATAAACATGCTTCTGCTGCATCCCAAACATATAGTATAGAAGACACCTTATTCATAACAATATTTTGATGATTTTGAAATCCATGAAAATTTAAATTATTAATGAATTTGGAAGAAGAATGATGTGGTTGAGATGTGGTTTAGAAATTTTCGGCATGATTATTCTACACATATAATATATTATTGGATTTTACTAAAAAAATATTGTACCACAACAAAATCCCAATGGCCTAGCCATCAAACAACACCTATGGGGACCAAAGGGGTCCACTCCCCTGGGAGATCCTTCCAAAGGAATCAGATTATGGTATCCTGGGTCATGAATATTTCCAAGGAGAATAGTTCCCACTATTAATGGGAAATTTTTTGTATAAGGCCCATAGTTTGTGTGGTCATAGGGTCTCATAGTGTGGGCCAATAAACCACAAGGTTGAGGCTTAGTGGTGGGTGTGTGAAGGATGAACAGGTATCAAACCCCATAGCCAGGTCAAGAAAATTTTTGTCACCATATTTATAATAAATATGAGAGGTGCTTCTTCAGAATATCAATGTGGGATGGTGAGCATACAAGTACCTTTATCACACTATAAAAATTTGGACATAATAAGGGCCTATATATTGAATTGATATGAGGTCTCTATCCAAATATAATTCTGTGTATCTGAAAAAATATTTCATCAAACTTTAATGAATCTATTTTTTTATCAACCACACATATGTCAAAATGTGATAGAATATTGTACCTTTTGAATAGGTCTATCCATATGAGCTCAGAACAATCGAACAACTCAATTCATCCTATCCAAGTATTTAGACATAGAAGAATGAAATATTTTAAGGACAATGATATCCCCACAAGCCATCATGAGATACAGGGAAATTTCATAACGTCATCATGTGATGATCTTAAGATCACATGATTGAATGGATAGATCGTGTGATAACATGTAAAATGAGATCCTGGAATCAATTTATTTTCACTAATATTATCTAATGAAGCATAATCCATGTTGTAAAGAACATATTATCTACATTCATGAGATGCTTCAATATTTTGAAGATAATAGTGCATGATTAATTTGGAAACTATCATGAAATATTACAAGAAGATGAGTATGACATCACAATAGGCGTCATATGATCAATGAAGTGACCATATGAAGAAGAAAAGGTGATTTCATAAATGGCATGATCATTAAATAATAGAAAATATAAGTCATGAATTAATTCCATTAAACAACAAATGAGATACACTGATATTATCAGGCATTTAATGGGTTCTCATCACAATATGAAAAGTGTATGAATACTTTTATATATAAACTACGGTTCGACCAATAGTTTCTTTACTTATTAAAATTATATATCAAGAGATATATCATTTAAAAAAGAATCATCATACTAACCCTACACATGAAGGTCTGTTAGCATCATGTGATTCATTCAGTCGAATTAATATTAGTCTGTGTGATTTGATCATGTGAAGAAGATATCATGAAACCATCATGGTTGCATGAAAGAAAGAAATATGAACCTAAAAACAAACAATTTTTTTTATGATATTGACCCTATGGAACACCATCTTGTCTCACAAAAAAATCACAGAAAAACCATTTTCATATCAAAGATACACCAAGGAAAAATATTTGTTTTACAAAGAACAATATTATGATCCATCATATCTCATAAAGTTATTTTAGAAGTTGTCCTTGGATATAACCTTTTTTCTCATGATGTAACTGGCCGACAAATCATTTTTATACATGAAGGAGTTATAGATAATCAGTGGCATACACAAATTTTATAAAAACGTTACATGTAAGACATCTATAATTTTATAAGTGATTGAAAGAAAACATGTATACAAATCTCCTATCTTATGGAGGAATATATGGAAAATGCCTTGATCAGGAAAATAATTTTCATGATAAATAGTGGACATCGTATGATCATTTCATTCAATGGAAGGAGGTATCAAGACTTACTCATCTTATGTGATGTAAGTGAGAATATCACACAAATTTTTAATGATCATGCACTTATCATGATACAATTTAAAATACGGATAATTTTTTTTCATAAAATCCAATAAACACATGATAACATTTTTGTTTAGTTGAGATTTTTAAATAAAGTGATAACAAATAAAATAATTTATTATATAAATATATATGTTAGTGTTTTAAATTTCATAAAATCCATGAATCAATATTAAATAATTTATGACTGACGAATGGAAAATTATAAGAATATCTTACATCCATGTTAATAGTGTTTGACAATTCAATAAGGTAGACTCAGCTAACGTTATTCATCATCATTCTTTCATATAATACTCTTAAAGAATTTGTGTGAACCAATTGCACCCATATTATTTTTTTTAGGAACTTCATTAATAGAATGATTAGCTACCTGAGAAATTGATATATCAAGTAACAATAAAACTTGTTTAGTGTTGAAAGATTCATAAATTTAAAGTTCTGAAAGGTTGTGAGTTAGAGTGGATGTTCTACCTTCCACATATTTAATATTAGTGGAATAAAATTTAAATAATCTTGATGATTTAGTTTTTTCAATGTATTGTAGTTGAGGCACAATATTATTCAGTTTATTCAATAATATCTAGTTCAGTATAGAAGATCATGATCAGAGTTTTATGGAATATCCTTCAAGAGCAGGTGGTGCTAGTATAAGCAACGTTGTTGATGATTGGTGGTACTTATATAATGAGAACCACTGAATCATGAGGATATTTTATTTCCTACCTAAACATTTTCAATAAATTCTTGGCATTTTTAATCTCAAAAAAAATATATTTTAAGAGAATCCATGAATCAAAAATAGGTTGATCAAGGAAAATAGTAGATCTTTGTACCAAACAATGTAAAAATATTTGTTTTTTTCTATTTACTTTATTCTCTCCATTTTGTTTGTATGTGATTGTTAATACCATAAAAAGGATACATTCTTATTAACTAGAGAATAGGTTTAGGATTAGTGGGGTTTATTTAAATAATTTAAAATTCAACAAAAAAGTTAGGTACGCTAATTCACCCCCCCCCCCCCCTCAGTGTCCCTACACAATCCATTGGGACTCTACACACATGGAGGGTGGTGATGACCACACTCTAGAGGTGGTGGTCTATGAGCCTACAATTTTACCTCATGTAAATACACTTTCTGAACCTATATTTATCATCTATGTGGGTGATATCAACTAATTTCATGATGGATTCATACGTATTATATTGAATATACATGGAGCTCTTTGACATGAATCTTCTATGGAAGAATTGACATGAAAGATCCCATAGTATCATCCTCCCAAATATTTGGGTGATGTTAGTATTCTGGTTTTGGATTCATTGATGGAGGTCATGTAATCAATTTTCAAATGCCATAATACACCAAACTAGAGGAAATAAAATCTTTATACTTACATGCTTTGTGATTATACTAAACATTGATTTGAAATTCAGAATCAAGATAATATTCAATGGGGATGACATTGGGGAATTTATAGTCTTGATTTTATGAATTATCCTTTCAAGGGACACTGAGAGATGATAGGCCCTAATATTTCATTCTCCAAGGCCTAGGAACATTGTCCATCATGGGCTACTCTTATCATTTTACTAAGTATATTCATGTTGCACTGATCGTATATGGAAATGAGATGTCTAGGGTGACATGATCCAAGGGTGGTTTTAGATACAGTATATGATCATAAGTAAATGTCCTCATATTATATACCATCTCATATATTCTTAATCAATCCCTTATCAACGAACACAATCTTAGGAAATTTGATAGTACATGGAATGATGGCTTAAAACCCTGATAGATTAGTTGTTCTTCAAGTGTCCAGAAATATCATCACGAGAGTTATCAGTAGGGAAGTAGCTTCTAGAGTATTTTTCATAGGTATTTCATTAGTGTTACACCTATGTGGGATGTAAGGATTTATGAATCCTCTGGGTTGATGAAACCCATTCGATTTTACATCATACGAAAAAAGGGTCCATCATCAGTGATTCCTCCATACCATCACATCTGTTTCTAGTGGGAGATTATCCATACCATCTGAAACTTATGGAGTAGGATCAATGGCTCCATATTAGGTAGGGAACTTGGGTAATATCGTCCGGTGAGGCTAAGGAAGAGGTTTTGTTTGTGGTAGGTAAACTTCTATATTTTAAAGCCATCATAGTAGACCTATGATTGTGGAAAAGGTACTTTCCTCATACTGTTTACTATTTTATCATTATTATTGGATATAGGTTCCTTAAACGCTATTAATTATGCACTAATTGTGGATAATATTGGGCTTGAAATTCATTAATTTCATGGAATTATTACACTTCATAATCCATTTGTTTTGGTTGTACAATGTATTCTAGTGTATAGAATAAACCCTTGAGGTAGCTAGTTTTCATTTCTTATAGGACCTCTTTTTCCTCAAAATAGTGGGATTTGATTTAATTCTCAAGATGAAGGAGTTTTTCCCCTATAATGTTTTTTTGGATAGAAATCACCATAGGTTATAATTCACAACACTAGAGGTTGATTGTTATGGTCATAGGGGTGAATGGGATTTCTAGGAATGTAAAGTTTGGACCAGAGAATCATGGGATGAGTAGAGTGACAACCTAGATGGATATCCTTTATATGGGGGGTTGATGGACATGATAGGCTGATTTTTATTTAGTAATATATATTTACTTATGAATTTTATAGATTGAACCATGAAAGAGAGGTGTATTTATCTATAGAGCATGTTCTAGTAGTAGAACCAGTATCCATTCCTCCTTTAAGGATGTAAACTACTGAGTTTTCAGAGCTCAGTAGGTTGTTGTATGACATGGAATCTAAGGGTCTTAATTGACCTAGTATGACACCTTGGGGTTATCCCATGATTTTCTATAGGAATTCATATAGTCCCCCTAATATATGAATGGATTACTAATGGTTGAATCAGGTTTTGGTTAATAACCAATATACATGTCATCACATTGATGATATTTTCAACCAGATCAGAGGAGATAGAGTATTCATGAAGATCGATATGAGTTTAATCTATCATCATGTAAATATTATACCTTCAAACATACCTTGTAAAAAAATTCATAGTAGGTATGATCTTTATGAGTATTTAGTCATGTTGTTTGGTATAATGAAAGTGTACACCATTTTCAAGGCCTTGATTAATTAGGGATTTCAGTCATACCTAGATTTATTCATTGTGGTGTCTATTGATTACATCTAGGTCTAATCCAAAACATCACTTTACCATGAATAATCGATTGATATAATTTTGAGTACATTGAAAGAGGTTATTTTTTATTCAAAACACACCAAATACCACTTCTGGATTGATAAGGTTCACTTTATGGGTCATATTATATCATAATATAGAGTATCTATTGACCTATAGAAGTTAAGGGTTATATTTCATAAAATAATCCCATAATCTTCTTAAAGATATGGAGATTACTTGTGCTTGAAAGATATTACATGGATTTTATATTGGATTTATACCATCATTCATCACCACTTACGAGCTTCTCAAAAAGGGTTTCAATTTTTTCTATACTAAAACATGTAAGAAATATTTTAGGGAGTGGATGTGATGACTTAGCTCAACATCAATCTCCATCCTACTTGAAACTATAAGAATCTATATAGTTTATTATGATTCCACTAGCACTGGGACTGAAAATCTTTTGATGTAGGAAGATCGAGTTGTTTCATATGGGTCGTGGTATTTGAGGACTAATGAGAATAACTACTTGATTCCTGATCCTAATTTAGAATTAGTTATCCAAGACTTGCATTTCAAGAGGTATAATTTTTTATAGGGGAAGTTTTTGTTTTATAGGAATCCTAAATTCCAAAAAATATTACTTCATGTTATGTGACTTTAACCTTGGGCATCATATATGGTTTTAATACCTTTAATAATTCTATTTTGAGCATGACTATATGCTTGTAAAGGACAATTTAGTTGTCAGTGATCTGATTTGGATGAATCATATGCCAGATGTTCAGAAATCTAGTCAAAATAAATTTGAATGGTTCTTTATTATGAGATGCATCTATGGGATTAGGAGAGTTACGAGTTTACTTTTCTTGAATCCTTATTATTTACCTCTTCACTCATAGATAAGGTGAAAAGAAGGTTGTTTTCAAACCTGGAATGTTTGGTCATATGGAAATTTATATCAAGCAAGGACCTACTTCCATATTGTTCTATCAATGGAGATGAGATATTTCTTTTCCATTGACATACCTAGGTTTCTAAAAACATGTGGGAGGAGATGAGGAAAGGTTCATATGATTCTTAGTAGAAATTTCACCCAGGTGACTCCAAGATTTATTGTGATATTCTCCACAAGTATTGGTGAATTGGATGAAATTTTAGATCTCATGTTTTATCACTAGGTGTTCCTACTATCAACATCTAAATGTGGAATGCATGTGGCACACTTTCTTGATAAAACCTATAATGTTCTTGAAATGGAAATGGGACAATTTTGTGATGGATATTATGTTTGGTTTACTGAAGTCTCCTCAAGGTAGGGATATGGTTTGAGTGGTTATTGATAAGTTAAAAAAGGAATACCACTTCCTTCTTACATGGGAGACCCTCTTAGTGGAAAATCTTGGATTATTTTGACCCCATGAGTTTATACACATATAATTTGACTCACATTATATCATTTCATATAGTAACATTAATTTTACAATAAGTTTCATGAATGGTTTATAGAATTACTTGGGTACATAGGTACTTCTAATAATATCATTTCACCCTTAGACTAATGGGTTGTCGGAAAAGACTATAAAGGTGTTATAGGACATGCTCTAATAATTATTCGATGTTATTGGGGGTTATTGGGAGAAAAATTTACCCTAATTGAGTTTTTATATAATAATATCTTTCAGGGAACAAAACAGACCGATCAGTATGAGGGCTTATATAGAAGGTCGTGTTGATGACCTATGTGCTAGCTAGTTGTAGGAGAGGTAGCAAAACTTGGACCTTTTCTCATCTAAGAGAAATTAGAGTTGGTAAAGACTATCAAGAATTATATGGTTACTACTAATTTTAGATATTAATCTTATGATGATCTCTATTGATGAAATTTCTAGTTTGAGGTAAGATATTATTTTTTCAAGCATTTTTCTTTGGGGCTCAAAAGTTGACATATACAGTGGCAAGGGAAGCTTAATCCTAGTTTTTTCTGACCATTAAATATATTCGATAGATTTAGGCAGATATAATAGGGGATATTTCTCTATTAGAGTTAATGATCCAAGAACAACATCATCCATATATCCCAACATCACTAATATCTAGTCGAACTATGGCATACTTTTGATCCTAATGAAGTTGAGTTTTACATCAATTCTTCTTTTGAGGAGTACCCAATTTATATCATTGATCGGAGTAAGAAAGATCTGCAAGGTAGTTCTTTCCCACTATCACGGTTTCTATGGAATCATGGTCATGTATATGAAGAGACATCAGAGAGAGATAGGATGAATTATGTGCTCCCTGTCCAGAGTTACTCTTAAATGTGGTTTTACCATCCATGGATTGAAAAATTAGGGATGTGTTTATTTAATGGGGGTAATACTATAAGAGAAAGTATTTTCATTAAAGTAATAACCCTTTAGTTTTTTGTTTTAATCATTAATTTTATCCTTATAAAAAAATTTCATGTGGTTAGTGTACAGTTTCAAGATTGTTCAGGGCCTATTCAGAGCCTTGAGCTCCTGTTTTCAAAGGAATCAGCTGAGGAACATGGTCAATAAATGGTTAATTCTAACCATACACCTAAAAAATGTGACTATATAAGGGTTCCACATTTTTTTTATAAACTATATCTGTGGGGGATGTCCATTTGAGACTGATATAGAGAGAGTTCATGGTTTTACTAACAATGAATTTCAGGCTATACGGGGTGTTCACTCAAGGCATTGGGATGTACTTGGTAAGTATAATGTTTGGAAAACCACATTTACAAACCATTTAACTCTTTAAAATTTTGGAAAAACACCATTTTACCCCCTCTCTCTTTATAACTCAGCCCCCCCCCCCATTTCTTTTATCTCCCACGAATAACAGGATCCCCTCTCATCCTCTAATTCAATGATTTGTTATCTCTTGAGTATATACATTGAAGGATATTATCCATCAAACATCTGATTGATCCATTGTTCTTCTCATTAATCCTCTTTTGGTAATATATTTGATCTTCTTACATCATTCTCTCAATTATCCCAATAACATAAAAGCTATTTTGGTGAAATATCATATTACCCTTTTCAGGGAATTTTTATGTTCATTTATTCCATATAATATAGACCATACCCAAAGTTGATATTGTATAGTAGTTCATCTTGAGGGATAATGTAGGTGCTCTATAACTTTATCCTCAATGTCTCTCTATGTATACACTTTTTTCATTGTGTTCATGTTTGTTTCATTATAAATTTCTCTTAAGAACTCTTATTATTTGTTTTTTGTTTTATTATTTATATTACAAGGCTCCAATGACACCTATTGATTTCATTGGAGGTTGATCTCTCAATTTTAACCACCCCAAGTAGGGTTTCTTCTTCCTTATGCTATTAGTGGCCTATATTTTGATAACCTAAGACATCATTCGGGTTTACATGACTTGAACATTTAATATGTATATTTTACAACTTAGTAAATTAATCTTTAAATAAAGAAATGTAATGTATATATTTTTAAATATATAACATGGCCTTGATAAATTACTTTTGAAATATAAATTGGTTCCATGCCCTTCTTAACTATTAAACATAAGATGAAAGGTAATAGAAAGAACATAATGATAGCTAATTAGAATGAGTATTACCTAGCCTATGATAACATATAATTATGTATTAAAATGGGTATATAGTTCCAATTACATATGGAACTTTTTCATCTTTATAGGAATGGTCATACATGACTCGACCTTGCATTCACAAGGGAATATCTTCAGCACTCAAGGATTCCATTCAGATTCATTAAGCCAGTTTCCAAGGTTGAAACCCACCATCGAACATGGACTTTTTCTTATTAAATAAATTCCTTATCATAGTACCTACAATTCAGTTGACACTTTTTCTAGATATTTAAAATCCTTGATCCACCCCTGGGATTCAGCATGCTGTATTAGGACATCTGATGCCTTGGATTAATCTATTTGGGACCTAGTAATGCTTAGCTTAGTATTTACATTGAAATTAATACATGAAATAAATTTAAGATGTTATTAGTGGAATTACATGTTAATAACCCTTAGATTAAACTTATCCCTTATTGTGAGGATTCATGGTTATGTACCATGAAATATTCTAACCTTCTAAGGTCATGGATTCTTTAATTTATCATATATCATTTGAAGTATTTTAATTATTTTTCCCATGGTCACCAAAATTATATTCTATATTCAAATAAATAAATGATTATATGAATACATGATCTAAGACATCCAGAATAGGATGAAGTTGATATGGTCATCCAGGAGTACCGTGAGGAGCTTGATCTCGACTTGGGATATATTTTTTTCCATTTTTACATTGATATACCTTCACACTAAAATAGTCAATATCCATAGGCTATATTTTTATTGAAATAATTTATGGTGTCCTACTGAGTTTATCTCACACCCTATCTAGGAAAATGATGGAACTTGGGAAGACTATATGATTACAAGTGTATACAAGAGAAGGAATCCTATTATGGTTGTGTGACTTCACATTTTAGGATTGGATCTTGTAAACAAATGAATGGAATAGTTCTCAGGATACATGGATAATTATTACTCTTTATATTATTTTGTATCAACCTTCATGCATGTATACTTATTATTTTTTTAGACAAGACATCATAATTTTATGGTACTATTTTATCTTTTGAGATGGTTATTTATGGCTCGGATGTTTATTCCTATTCTATTTTTTCCATTACAAATTCTTCATATTGGTTATCTATATATTTAATTCCATTATGTTACACTCTGATTATGAGGGTATAGTATCACCACCATACCTCTATAGACCCTCACTACTATTCGGCATCCACTATTGTATGGGAAGGCATACTTGATTCCATGTGGCAAACCTATTTGGCTACTCTTTTCGAGTTATATGGTCTGGGGAATCACACCCCAACACAATCATAACGGAAATAGTCTCTTAATATCTAGAATCACTCTCCTTTGAAGTTATACTTATCCCATGGGATATTAATATTTACTCAATGCATTAGTGGTAGAAATAGGTCTCACCCATCATATAATGAAAATCATACAAACATGTTCCACAAGATCCTAAAAAAATCATCATCTCAAAACCCATTAAAATAAATGTGTTTCTTAAAAATTTCATCATTTCACCATAACATAACATGTGTAAAAATAAAGGGTTGCATATATATCTTGTCATTATATAAATAAACCATCCAGTGAAAAAATAAGAATGGTATCCATGGATCATATCACTAAAAAATATTATGTTACATAAAAGTAGTCATTATTGATGGAAAATAATTTTTAAATATTACTTTGAATTTTTCTGGTGGAAAATATCCTTTCCACATTCAAATAACTCTTTATAATGTAGAAAAACAACTAATATTAATAAAAAAATTCTTTTTAATTAAAAATGGAAACATAAGATGGAATATTTATATAATTTAGTGGTCATGATAGGAGGAGATTATATTAATTATTTACAAACTAAAACATATATTCATTTCACATGTCCACTAAAATTCACAAGTTACCTTGCTCAAAAAATGAAAATATTTTTACTTTTAATAAATTTTTCACAACATTAAAGGTAGGTAAAAATTTATTTAATAAGTCATTGGGTATTATAAAAAAAATCTTTAAAACACTTTTTTTAAAAATTTACATGGAAGAAAAATAATTTTTTATTAAAGGGAAAAATATAGTCGGTTTTTTTTAAATATTATTTTGGATTATTGAGTACATAAAGAGAGGGAAATGAAATAAACACATGTATTTTCATTATATAAATAGATCATAAGAAAATTCTTCAATTTATTGGGAGTTTTACCATAATATATCATCGTCAAAAACCTAGTAAAAAACAATTATAATAAACAACAAAATTGTAACAAAAAACCTTTACCACTTTGGTATTTTTGAATCAAAACACCTAAGAAATAATCATATTAAATGAAGACTTTATATCATGAGAGTAATTATATTCATGAAATACCCTGTCAAAGGTTTTATATATACACCTCATAAAAAATATAGATTCGTAACATAATATATGTTCTAAATAAGGAAATTTGAGATGAATTTTCCATACCTTAAGTCTCAACTTCCTTCGCAAACTTTTAATATATTGTATAATAAATATAATATTATCATAAAACTATTTTATTACTATAATTAAATATATATATTATTCTATTTATAATTTAATTATGACCATTTATTACCCATTTGTTAATAATTATTTATTAAAATCATTCCTTGGGTAATAACTTTTTTTTCATGTATGTTTTATATTAGTATTTTCGATATTGTTACATTGATCTTGTTCCCTTAATATCTAGAATGTTAACCATGATATATATATAATGTATATTTAATAAATTTTTATTTAAATTAATAAATAAAATTTACATCTATAATATGAATTACACAATTCATGGAGATAACAAGGTATATATATTCATGAATGTTGTTTCAATATTCTTGATTAAAGGATAAAAAAGAAGGAAAATAATGCACAACATTTCCAGAGTAATTATTATATATATATAATATTTTCATTAAATATTTCATTATTACATTGCATTTAATGAAAAAATGTAAACTTAATGACATTACATATTGAGGTAGTATCCCATTGTACACATGATCAGTTTTGTATTATTCCTAAGGAATTTAAAGAAAGAAGATATATATGATATTATAATTATAGAATTATAATTATTTTATGAATATGATATAAAAATTTTAAATACACCACTATATAAAACTGTGAGAGGTGGTGATGCAAAATGAATTACATCAGTTTAAACAGTGGTATTCTACTATACACATGATCAATGGTTTTGTTTCCCATTTGATGGAAAAAAGGTGTAGATATTGGTTATTCCAATAAAATTATAAAATATATTGATGTGGTTGATACCAATTTTTTTTTAAATAATATTTATAATGACCTAAAGAATGTACTACTTTTACATAGGGATCTCTTTCCTCTCAATAACTGTTTATTCTGTTTTGTAATAGATTCATATATAATGAATTTTTTTTTTCTAGAGAAAATTATACATCATGAATAAACATGTTATATAAAAAATATTACAAAAAATGGTATATATGTGTTAATGAATATTACATTAACATCAACAAACTCCATGGGCTTGAAATTTCCCTAATAAAATCACCCCTTCCATAAAGATCATAAAATCATTATGAGAAAAAAGACTTTAGAAAGGGATGTGTGAAATTGTGAGTAATTATTAGAGTATGATAAATTATTTATAGAGAAATATGATCCTCATAATTTATATTGGTAAGCTAATATAGTTGATCAGAATTATCATATTTAGTTAAAAAATTATTCTCTCATTATACTTATTAATTACATAGACATATTCAAATGATCATTGGGATCATATAATGATATAATCAATGAAACATATTTTTTAAGACTATGAAAAAAATTCTATTAATATATATTTTATGTAGAATAATTAAATAAAATTTTATATCTTATAATAATCATAATAACTTATTTCTAAATGATATTATATTTTAATCCCAGTGTAATTTTTATAATGGTCTGAATGTCCATTATCATTTTAAATTATAAATATTAATACAAATAATGGTGTAACTAAAATGGATACATATTTATAATAAACTAATTAATTATTAATATTAAATAGTATGATAAAAACTTTTAATTAAATATAAATGATAAAAAAAATTAATTATATCTTTAAAATTTATTAAATGTCAAAAATTATACTATACATTTTCAACCCGTAGTTATTTTTATATAATGTGGTTTTATATATTTTAAATTTAAAATATTAATACTTATAAATTTATTGTTATAAAATAAAAAACATTTTTGAAATCATCACAACAAAAATCAGGTTAGGTAAATTTATGAGAATTTAATAAAATATTTTGTCTTCCTCTAAATAGTAAAAGTATAGTTTTGGGTTTTCAGTATTCATAATTAATTTATTATTATGTTATAATTATGTAATAATAAATTAAATATAATAAATTTCGTAAAATATATTATTTTATTAATATCAATAAATTTATAAAATTTTAATCAATTCCCTAACCTGTTTTTTACTTTCAAAGTCTGAACTTGAACATTTACATTAAAAAATTTATTTTTGGAGAAATATTACATTTCTAGGTAGAAATAAGTTATATAAATGATGATAGCCTCTTTTGGATTAAAATAACATAAAATATGTCCCAAATTTAAAAACCCATGGGAAAATTCAGGGGCAATCTCATGGTTTTTCATATTCCACAACTTAGGTTTCAATGTCCTATATTTGAAAATTGATAAACCAATCCTCCATTTTTTTCTATAAATACAAACTATTTTCTCCATTTATATTCCCCAAAAATTCATCCTCCATAAATATCTAGTATTTCTACCACCCAAGTAGTTCTCCCATGTTTTCCTCAATCCCCCAAGGTCCCAATCTTCACGTTTTAGGGGTAACTCTTCAAAGTAAGGTAATTGTTATTCATTTATTTTCAATTCAAGAGCCTCTTTTCATAAATATATATATTATATGTCATGGTTTCCCTATTATATTACCCTTTAGATCATTCCATTACTTATTAATTATGATTTATCAATTGGAGACCCTCTTCACCTCACATTTAACCATTTTTAAAACCATGTTTTATACTTCTAGTGCTACTAAATTTATTTCTCATAATTTCCCTCTTCTACTCGAGAAATTATCTTTTATTTTATTTTTGTGAAAAACAAATAATATTTATTTTCCCAGGGTATTCACCCATATGTTAAAATAATTTATTTTTTAATGGAATTGACATATATAAAACCAACATTCCTTTTATTAGGGATGAAAATGAAATAATTATCCTATTTTTTTGGTACTTCTGAAACACCATGATTTTTATATGAAACCATTTTATTTTATTATATATGGGTTGTTTTGGAAATGTTTGATTATGATCTATGTAGATAACATTAAATTAATAAATATTATTGTTGTTCCCTTATAGTTCCCCAACTCATTGGATAAACAATTTAATCTCTAAATATGACATGATTTACGATTCCTTAGTAAATAACCTTGGTAATTATGATTTATGACACCTTTGTAATAGACCTTAGTAATATTATTTTGAATTTATAAATTATATGTTTTATAAAAATTGATATGTTATGATTCCTGATATTTTTCATGGAATTCATCATTTTCATGTGATTATTCCATGTTAATTGTTTCTTGTTCACATGCAATGTGTTGCTTTTTTTATTCCCTAGATGGGATTTATGCTCACACATTCCATTGACATATTTCAACAATATATGAGATGTAGTGAGAAGAATTAGGATTTAATAACAAATAAGTATTCCAAAATAATATATTAATGTTTATTTTTTTCACCCTTATGTAATTCAATTTATATATACCTAATTTTCAAGACACTAAACCTAAAATATCATATTAATTGTTAAATTTGTTTTATGTAATTAAAGGGTTTGTATCAAAACTGTGGGGTTAAATAGTTGGTATAAATTTTTAAGTTAATTGTTTTTAGAAATCATGATTTAAAATCTTTTGGAAGAACCATAGGAAAATTTTAAATATAGGAAAAAGAACCTATTATTTTGGTGAAGTATTAAGTGGTTTCAAAACAAAAAAAAATCCCAATCTGGATAAAAATTAGTGGATATGGATATAGAACATATATATCTTGGGTATCAACTAATAACACCACATTGAGATATACATGAATGGAAACTAGTGCACAAAAATGAGCATTTATACACTCCTAGTTTGACACTCCTAAAGAATATGATTTTTTTAATAATAAAATTGTATAAACCATTATGAACAATATAAAGATAACATAAAACTTCTATTAATGTTTGAAGTATATTGTCCTTAAAGAATTATATTAAAAAAAATTATGATTTTTAATTCCTTCATAATTTTTATTATATAATTTCTAATAATTATAGAAAATCAACACATATGTTTTCTCCATAAAAATTGTAGGAAACAAAAATACTTGAGAAAATAATTGATGTAATAGAAAATATGATGATGTACTTCCCAATATGTGAAGATCTACTATTAAGCATATTGTTTCTCTTCCAAACTAGTTATCATGTATTATTATTATTAATAAGAATATAGATGAGTTTCCAAACATAAAAAATGAATGATTATTGGAATAAAATTCTGGAATAATCTGAGCCAAAATAATGTGCAATGCCCCCAAATGAAAAACATGTGGGAACAAGCCTCTAAGGGACTACATTCTTTTCAGTGGAAAGTGCTATAATTGTAGAATATATGGCTCCATATACTATATTTTTCGTATGAAGGTAAATTCTAAACTACTCCATAAAAAAACAAAGTGATAATGTTTCAGGCCCAGCATGATTTTCAATGATTTATGTGTGTAATTATTAGAAAATTTTACAATCATTATCCAAATAAAAAAGAAAAATAATGGTAAAATGGATCATCCTAAGCAATATTTAACAATTAATTGTTTTAGGTTTGGGGAACAAGGGTAGTATCCTCGTTAATTATCTATTTCAATAGATAATGGGGATGAGAACATATAATCTAAAAACCAAGGTAACTACTTTGGGACTACACTATGATGATTATGATCAACTACAATAGAATTTTATTTTTATTTTTGAGAGTACAATTTATGTGGTATATTTTCTAAAATTATTGATCCACAACCTGAAAGAAATTTATTTCATCAAGGGAAAACATTAATGATTGGTGTATCACATGTTAATGTTTAATGGAATATAATTTTTAAAAATCATATATATTTTCATGGAATTATATATATATATATATATATATTAAAAGTATAATTCTTCATAATTAATTTTTTCATTTTTGTAAATGTATATAAATAAGGGTTTTTTATGATGTTAAAATTAATTAATTTTATCTTTTAAATTGGTCTTTTAAAAAGTGAACTTATCAGATGGAAGGAAATAAACCATGTACAACATTTTTATCCCTTACAAAATATTCAATCATAAATATTGTTTGAATGTCTAGTTTAAATTATTTTAGAAGTTTTTCAAATATTCAACTCAACTTCAAGGATCTTTTTGATCTATCTAACACATTATATTTACTTATATCATTGATTGTTTTGTGAAAAAATTTCAAACTCTAAATTCTATCATCTATTTTGTGAATATAAGCACCACCACGGGCATGGACCTTTCTTTATTGTTGTTCTGGACTATATTCTAAAGGATAAATTGAATATCTACAACATTGGGGAACACCTTAATCTTTATAAATATGGGTATCGATCAACAAGAGAAAATCTCCAAGGTGAAATATCTTTATGTGGGGAATAATTTTATATCCTAAAAAATATAACCCTTTTTTATATAAATCTCTACCCCCCCCCCAGTAAATTTTTATTATGTTTTACAACAAAAGAACATAGAAATAATCTTTATCTCATTATAACATCAGACACCATGCATAATCTTGGATGAGTACAACTATGAACAAAAATGTGATATACACAATGTAGAATAGTACATTTACTTCAAAAAACTCCAAAGGCTTGAAATTACCACATGAAGATCACCCATTACATTAAGATATCAAAATTCATTAAGAGATATATAGAATTTAGAAAGGGATGTACACAATTGTGATTAATGATGAGAGTATGGTCGGTTATTTATTGGGAAATATGAATGTCATAATTTATGTCTGTAAACTAATGTAGATGATAAAAATTATGATATTTAGTCTATAAATTAGTTGGTAATTATTATTGTTTTTAAATTTATATATTAAATTGAACAACTAGATAAATTAATGATATAATAAAACAAATTATTTTCAAAGACAATGAAATAAATTATATTAGAATATTTTTTATGTGATTGTATTAAATAAAATTTAATATCATCTAATAATAATAATACTTTATAACTAAATGATATTTTACATTAATCCAATGTAATTTTTTAATGGTATGAATGTTTATTAACCTATTAAATTGTTTATTTTAATTAAAATAATCATTTTTTTATAAGAGATAATTTTTTATAATAAAATATGGAAACATGAATAACACTTATTTTAATAAAATAGATTGATAAAGACACATTTCTTTAAATATAAATTATAAAAAATTATTATAGCTTTACAATTTTTTATTTTTTGAAAATTTTACTATTCATTTTCAAATAGCTATAATTTTTAGTAAAAAGGGATTTTCATATTTAAAATATAATATTATAATATTTAGAGACTTATTATGATAAATTAAACGTAATTTTCAATTAATTGTGTGGAAATTTAGGTAGAGTGAAACTATGAAAAAATTTTAATGTAACACCCAAATATTTCATAATACGTTATTTCTTCAATGTAATTTAATAACATGGGCTACACACAACACTGAGTTAAAGCGCACCAAGTCTTACCAAACTAATCGTTCAAAAGCAGTTATGAATAGTATTAACTGAATTTTGAATTTTATATAATCCTTATAATTTTAGAATCCTTATTATTAGTTTCTTAGGAAAAATGTAAGAACATATTCATTTTTTTCAGATAAAAGAAGTATTTTTCAAAAAATGCAATTTTACCGTCTTTTAATGGCGGACCATTTTTAAATAAAATATAGAAACATTTATATATTCAATTTGACAAAATAAACTTCTTCTTTTGAATCGAGACATAATAATTTAGTTTCAATAAATTTTTGGTGGTTTTCTAATAACTTTCATATTTGGGTGAATAGTAAAAAATAATATATTTTAATTGAAAACAACATTTTTAATAAAAATTATTTATAGTGTTAAATTATACATTTTAATGGTTTGGAAGTATAAATAGATTATATTTTTACCATTTAATTCAATTATGGTCATTGTAAGTAATTTCACTTTGAAGTTGGACATAAACAAGTTTCAATCTTTTGATAGTTATTATTTCTTGAAAATACGCTTTTTTGGTCTTAACAACGGGAATTAATTTTAAATTAATAAATGTGGCTTCTATGTTTTGAATTTGGTTAAATTGAATTCATTTTGTATTTCATAATATCAAAATTATCTTACGGTAAAATTTTGGTTTTTTTCTAAAAACTTTCAATTTTTGATGAATAGTGAAAAACACGGTGTTATTATTTAAAACCGACTTTTTATTTAAATAATTATCTGTTTTATTTAAATTTATTTTAAGTAAATATATATATAATACATATATATGTTAAATTTAATTCATTTGAGTCATTTTATAATAAAATTAGATGTATAAATTTTTATCGAACGTTTTACCGTCTTTTACCCACCTCCTAGGAGCATTTGCAAATTTTCATAAAACATAATTTTACCTGTTTTTTGAGTTTAATTTCCAAATTATGAGTGAAAAGGTTGATATCATTAATAAAAATGATGTTTAATAAGAAGAAAATAATTTTTTTGAATAGTAACTTATGACTTTTATTTACCTAAGTTAAAATTAAATAGGGTAATTAAGGGTAAAATGATATCATATTTACCCTAACACATGTCCTGATTCTATTTAATAAGTGTAATTCGACCAAAAACAACCTTAGGAATAAAATATAAACCTATTGGATCCACATGGATTAGATTAGAACATTTATTATTATTTAATTCCAAGATGAGTTAAAATTGTTAAATTCAAAGATTAATAACTAAACAATTTTAAATATAGGGTTAAACATAATATAAATTCAACTATAAATATTAATTAGAAAGATAAAAATTTTTCCTACATAATTGTATTTTATTTATAATTTTTAGACATTATATAATTTAATTTATTAATGACACAATGATGATACAGTAATTACCTTATTAATGAAATATTAAAATAATTAATATTAGAAATACCCAAAAAATGTGATTTGATCTTTTTTATGAATTACACTAATTTTTTATGTTAATATGACATATTTGGGTTGATTAAGTGAATTTTTTTTGAAGTAATAATGTTTTTATTAATTTAGTAAAAACAAAATACCATATAGTGTCAAAATTGACATAAAAGCGTTTTTAAGAAAACTATTATATTATTAATTGGTATTATATTACTAAAAATCTAAGGATAGGCCAAAAGTTTATATAATAATATATATTAAATTTATGAACCAATTGGGGTTCAATTGGAATTTTATAGTAAGTTTATTAACCGTATAATATAAAAATACAAAGAGACATGGTAAATGTCCAACTATTTAGCTAAGAGTTATGTCTAAAAGTTAAGGTTAATATGGTGACCTAAACCTGTCTAAAACGAATTGGATTAGTGGTTTTCGACTCATCCCCACCTTATACTTTAAATAATTCATTTTTTAGCCATTAGAAACCGAAAATGAATTTATTATAAAATAATATTTTAAGTTTTTCCTAAGGTGCCCCTAACCCCTCTTATAATAGGGCACTTCCCCTTCTCTCAAATTCACACCTCCAAATCCATTTGTCTCTGCCAAACCCTAACAAAATATACTCCCATATAACCTGAATTCATCATAGAGGTCGTCTTTTATTCATAAAGACAACATAAAGTGCCATTTTGATCAAATAAAAAGGAAGAACCCGAAGAAGAGGTAAAGATTTCACCACCCTCTTTCAAGTTCTTTTCTTCTTTAACATGCTCTTTCATTGTTATTACCATAAAAAAATGATAAATTTAGTACCTTATATATACTTTTATGTTATTATAAATATTTCACAACCATATTCATTATTCTATCCATCCTATTAATGATAATGTCATCATGTGTGCGTACGTACGACTTACCATCTCCACACGATGGTGTAATTTGTTATTCAACACTATGTTATTTGGATTGATGTAATGATGAGTTATATGTATATAAATAATTAACAAAACATGCTAATGTATCTTTGAAAATTAATATACCATCTAATTCCACACCTTTCAGAAAATGATATTGTCGCTCGTGTGTACGTACGGATTACCGTCTCCACGACGCGATGAGATTCATTTCCACGTTCACCATTTATCAGCGATTATAAAAATATATATTACTAATAAGTATGTAATATATGAAATAATAATGATACTAGAGATATATATATATATATTTACTTATATATATCTTATTCACTTACTTCCGTTCAATATCATATGAAAACAGAAACTGTGTTTATGCGTACGTACGGCCTACCGTCTTTATAAATGGTGTCTTCCATTTTAAATATATATCTATTATAAATATTTATATTCTAAATATATATGATATATAAATCAAGGTTTATATTTTTTAATTATTTAAATAATTATCTATATGATACGGTCAAGAATAACAAGTTAAAATGCGTATGATAAAGAAAGCAATTATTAACCAAAATGTTAATTTAACATGGAAATAATTATTAAATAGGTAGTATAAAGTCATAAATTAATCATGTATGATATAATAAATATGAATATAGTTCTATTAAAATTTAATAACATACTATGTTCATTATACAAGAGGTTAAACGTACCCTCGACAAAAGGAAAGTGCCTGGTAAGGGTTAATTTCACAATCTCTTTATTATCCGAGGTTGTTTTTACGTAAGTATCTATATTAAAATATTTATTATCCATGTCCATGATTCATAAAAAAGTTTTAAATGGGATTATTTTTAAGTTACTTTTTACTAAAACATCATTTTAAATGTTTTAAATATTTATTCCTCTAAATCATTCTCATTAATGTCCATGTTTTCAAAATGGTTTTTAAGGATATATCTATATGGACATGAATATTTTTAAAATTTTAATTCCTTTCAAAAGATTCAATGTGGTATGGAACACATTAATTCAAAAATGTCTTTTAATGTATTCCTTTCTAAATTTTGTGACTTTTAAATGTTTTCATGAAATAGGGATATTTCTCTCAATGAGTTTTACAAATCATTTTCATCTATGTCAACATCCTTTGATAGATTTTAAACTTGTTTGAAGTTGATTTATTATGATACAAATCATCCATATTTTATGGAAGGTTTTGGGATATGTTTGACTGTGGATGTGTTATTTTTAAACCATTCATGGTTTACATATAATGTATTGACATTTCTTATGCTAGATTTAATACAAATGTTTATGTTATGTTTAAACCTTTTCATAAGAGGAATGCATTGGACTTAGTAAGTTACGGGCGGAGCCTGATATAGCTCCTCGATGCATTAGTAAGTCTAATGAGACAAACTAGTGTCTTGGCACAACGCCTTGAAAAAATATTATTTGTAGTCTTGGCACAAGGCCTTTACTATGTGGTTATGAAAGTCTAGAATTATGCATTCCATCGTTATGAAAGTAGCTATTGATATTGCATGTGATTACTCGACTAGTAGAATATCCAAGTGAGTAATTAAAAGGAATTATTTTGATTTTTATTTTCCATATTATAATAAAGTTTATGTTGAAAATGATTTTTTTAGTATTATACATTGACTTAAATGTTTATGCTTATTTATGAAAGTTTCCGCTATATTTTTATCCTTACTGAGCATTTGAGATCACCCCTTTCTTATGTTTTATTTTATTAGGATCCTAATAAGTGTTTTATGATTGAGATGTAGGGTTAAGCTATGGGAACAATGGCTTTCTCAAAGGATTTTTTTTGTTGTATGTTAGAAAGTGTAATGTAACGTTCATGTATGTAATCTATTTTCCAAGACTACTAAATTGATTGGTCTTTCGGGTCTTTATTCATTGTAATCATGCCAATGTATTAAAATAATGCACTAACTTTGGGAATCTTGGGTTGGGGTGTTACGTCTAAAATATTTTTTTCTGATAATATTAAAAATAATGTTTTTCATTTTTGGTATGTTTAATGACTTCATATTTATGTCATAAAAATGTAATAATTAATTGAACACATTCCATGTCCTAAATTGTTTTTATTAATATCATATATTTTAATAGATTTTAATCAATTTTCAATCCTATAATTTACATTCCAATGCATGAAAAGGAATCTCTAACATTAAAAGCATTATTTTTGTGGAAACATTACTTTTCTATATCAAAATAAGTAATATAACGTAATTATTGACTCATGTGGATTTAAATAACATAAAATATTTCCTATGTGAGAAACACCATAAATAAAACCCATGGTAAAGGCCATGGATTTTAATTTTCCACAACCTAGGTTTTTGAGCCCTATATTTTGAAATCATTAAACAAATCCTCTACTTTTTATAAAAATACCTACCGATTTATCCATTTATTTTCACTAAAAATACATCCTCTTATAAATTATGGTACATTTACTACTAAGGGATTCCTCCCAAGAAGTTTTCAATCCCCTAAGGTCCCAATCATCATGTTTGAGGAGTAACTCTTCATGGTAAAAGAATTATCCATTTTTTATTTAAGAAAATATTTTCAAATATTTTTTCTAAATGTTATGGTTAAACTCTTATATTTACCATTATATAATTCAATTACATCCAAGTTATTTTTTATCAATGGGATACAAGGGTCCCATTTATTTTTACCCTTTTCTAAAACCATGTTTTATACCTATTATGCTGCCAAATTTACTTCTCAAAATTTCCATCTTCACCTCAATAAATTGCCTTTTATTTTCATATTGTGAATACCAAAGATTATTTATTTTCCAAAGGTATTCAATAATATGTCACAATTATTTTTTTATTTTTTTCAGATATGAAACCATCATTTGTATTCTATAAGCTGAAAATAACATAATGATCATGTTTTAATGAACTTTAATAACGCCATGATTTTGATATGAAACCAAATTATTTTATACTCCATGATTTATTTATAAAAAAAATTAAGATATTTGTGGATCACGTGAAATTAAAACATATTAAGAGAATCCCATGATAACACTCCATTTCATTGAGTAAATAATTTAATCTCTAGAGATGACATATTTTATAATGCATTGGGTAAAAACCTCCATAATTATGGTTTATGAAACCTTGAGGATGGACCATGGTGATATTCTTATGAATATATAAATTAAATTTTTAATCCAAATTTACTTTATATTATTCATGTTATTTATTTTATGATATTCTTTATTTACATATGATCATTACTTGTTAGATACTTCTTGCTCAAATTCAAAGCGCTTTTTGTCTATGTCCTTGTTGGGATGTATACTCACCACTTCTTTTGACATATTTTCCCAAGAAATTTTATGTATTTAGATAACTTAGGATGTTTTGAAAATTATTCTTCCAAAATAATTGATAAATTTTTAATTTTGTGTTATCCTTATGTAATTCTTGTAATATGTACTTAATTTTTAAGACATTAAACCTAAAATATCTTACAATTCGATAAATTTGTATTATATAATGATAAGTTATCTGATAAAAATTATGGATTCCATAATATTTAAATATTATTTAAGATATGTGCAAAAATAAATAAAATAAGAAGTCTCAGTTAAGAACATTACATCTTCCTCAAACAACCTTCTTAGGTAAGCACAAAGTACCCTACTTTTAAGGGTTTAATAATCAGAATAATCCCTCTAGAATTTTTGGAGGGAATTAAGAAATACATTTTGATAGATATTTTTATAATAGAAGTGTTTTGGATGTTTTTAGAGGAAGAAATAGAAGGTTCAATTTTATAAATAGCGAAGAGGATACAATTGATTTAATGGAAATGAAAACTTTTTAACCACATTTTAAACATTAAAAAAGGATATTAATGTATCATTATCAATAATTAGCTTATATACGTTATAAATATTTCCATAAAATGTAATTTACATATGTTTATAAGACATTTTACATCCTATATATTTAGTTTAACCCCCAGTAAACCTATTTTAACCCCAATTGTTATAATTATTTTTTATTTTTTTTACAATTTATTTTGACCAAAAATAAAGTTGAACATGTTATAAAAATATAATTATGTTGATTAAAAATATGGAACCAACTTTTCAAAATTCCAACCACAAAATTAGAAAATTGATTTAAAATTAATCCCTGAAACATGATGAAAAATAGATTTCCCAATGAGAAAATATTTATAAGTATTGAATGTTTTAAAGTAAAAATAGATATAAAAATAATTCAAATGAACTAAAGTTTATTAATTAAAATATTTTCGAACTATTTTCACTTTTAAAATAAGGATAAAATTAAATTTATCTTTTAAATTCTTTTAAATAGAAGGTAGTTTTTTTTAAATGTATTTTTTATTATTCATTGAAAAAATAATCCTTAAAGATAATTCCTAAAAATTGCATCAATGATAATTTTCACATGTTGATATCAGAAATGATTTTTTAAAAATAAATTTTTTAAAAATCAAAAAAAATACTTTTTCCACATAATGAAATGAAAATATTTTTTTGGGAAAATAGAATTTTTGATACTTATAAATAATTAACTGAAAATAATTACTTGTTTACCAATATAATATCACTATATAAAAAATTATACTAAATTTTCATAATGTTTTTTTCCTATTCTTAATTCCAATAATAACATCTCACTTATAATTTCCTTTTTTCATAGTATCTTATGGTTTGTTAAAACATTGTGTAGTGTGTAAGGAAAGCTATCAAAAAAAATTAATTTATTTGGATGAATTTAATTCATAAAATATTTTTTTGTTACATTTTAACCCTATTAGAATGAATTTTACCCACACAATTCGTCACTCCATTACAAATTAATGAGGATTATTCAGCCTCATCATATCCTGTGGTTTTTACATAACTTCTTCTAGTTGGTTGTTTTTTCACAAAAATATGACCATGTTAGTGCTCTTATTTCATATCACCTTCTCTCAACAATCCAAAACGTCCACCAATTATTCCAAAAAATAAATATCATTCTCCCATGGTATAACCTCAAATTTTTGTATAATTGATAAATCAGGTATGATATATATAACACATAATGAACTGGAGAGAGTATCATTGGTAGTTAAAAGAGATAATCTATAGTCCTAATTTAATCAATAATTAAAGTGGGACAGATTTACAGATGGATTAGATACCCAGTGTTTCTAAATATCCATAATTTCTCTTTTTGAGAAATTCATATAAATGGGTTATCACTAACTTCATATTCTAGATCATGTCCTTGATTTTCATCATATCTTTTCAAAAGAAATTTAACTTCCCCTATGTGTTATTGAATAACCATAACTTTATCTTCCATTTCATCATCTATATTGTGTCCCATTATTTTTCTATCTCCAAATTCATCCTAGTACATTGGAGTTCTCCACTTTTTTATAGAGGCCTTTATAAAGATCCATTTGAATTCTCATGTGAAAAAAATTGTTGTACCATTATGATTTTATCTGAATAGATGATTGAGTATGATACAATGTGGGGAAACTCATCTCTGAATATAGATATTTTTAAATACTTCATCAAAATATCAAGATAAACCTCAGATCTTCATCAGACAAAATAGAATATCCTACACCATAAATCCTTAATAAATCCTTAAATTATATAATGGAAATTTCATCTAGAGATAAATATTCACTCATAATAATGAAATATTTTTACCTTTTAAGGTGATTCTCTATAACCCATATAGCCTTTTTCCATTTAGACTTTTTGGATTTTCAGATGAAAATATTCATGGGGATGTTTTTCCAATTTCTATTCTATTACGGGTAATGGATATAACATGCACTTATAATTTTATCTCATAGTAATAACTGTATAATATACCAATAATGAAGATATATACTCTTCAATACCTATCATCGGGTCATCACACTAAAAAACACTTTCAAGTCTCTATACATCTTCGTACATCTAATAAAAATAGATAATGAAGAACCATGAACCTCCTCTAAGAGGTCTATATTTTAAATATGGGGTGGGTGGAACAATAACACGGTTCCCAAAACATATTATTCCATCATAATTAATGTAAAAATTTGAAAAAATTCTAACCGTATTCTACATCTATACATCTTCCTTCTATACATTATTAATCATTACATGGATAAATAGAAAAACACATACTTGAGTGAATAAATAAGTATCCCCTTCATTCAAAATTTCCATATCTATCCTTTTAAGATCCAGAAATATTATATCATTTTTTATCCCCATTATGGATAATCTATAATGATCATTTCTATTCAAAGCATCAGCCACTTATTTACTTTACCTAGTTGGTAATGTATTGAGAAGTAATAATATTTAATTATATAAAACCACACTACTACAAATCTGGCTTTTATCAGTGCTAAAAAGGCCTTTAACAGCGCTAAAAAAGTGATGTTAATTCCGGTGATGATAAAGGGGGGTCCCCTTTAACAGTGCTCCAAAAAGAAATGACAAAAGGGGCCTTTTATCAGCGCTAAAAAAGTGCCGATAAAATGGTCCTTTATCAGTGCTTTTTTTAGCATTGATAAAAGTAAAAAAAATTAATTTTTTTTAAATTTAAAAAAATTAAAAAAATCTATAAATCGAAGGGGGATTTTAAGATCGCTTTCCCCCCCATTTATCAGCACCCCCACCCCACCCACTCCTACACAAGCCCCACCCATAAATCCCCACGTTTTATCAGTGCTTTTAGACCCCTTTAATAGTTCTATATCCCCCCTCCCCAAATTCACCCATGCGCGCACCCCTGTCTGCCTCTACTAGGTTTTGAACTCAAGACCTCCCACTATGCGCGCTAAGTCTTTAACACTCCTCTAATTTGACTTTTTCTTCAAATAGTGATATATCTACTTATATATATATATATATATATTTAGTTATATTTATTCATGTATTAATATAAATTTATATAGTTGTATAAATATATATATATATACATATATATTTAGTTATTTTTATATATGTATATATTTATATATTTATTCGTATATTAATATTAAGTTATATTTATTTATTTATATATATTTAGTTATATTTTTTTATCCATATATTTATTCATATATTAATATATATTTATTAGATTTGTTTTTAATACAATTATAAAATATGTTTTGTTTTGTGTGTGTGTAAATAAATACATATATAAAACACACACACACACACATATATATATATATATGTGTGTGTGTGTGTGTGTGTGTGTGTGTGTGTGTGTGTTTATATAAGTATAATTATACATATTTATATATATAAATATATATGCATATACATACTTTAGAATATATATATGATATATCATTTTATTAATATATAGATACACACACATTATATAGGTACATATATAGTTAAATTAATATATAGGTATATAAATATTGATATATTGGTATTTTAAATAAAATGGATATTAGTTATTATTTAGATAAAGCTAAAATATGTTATATGTAAATATGTTTAATTATTTATTTAAAAAATATATTTTTATGATTTAATGTATAAAAAATATGTATATATTGTTATATATTTGATTATAAATAGCAGTGCATTATAAAAAATGATAAAATATCAAAAACATAATATCAATATGAATTTAATACCTTGGAATAAATTCATTCCCCAACAAAAAAGATCCAATAATACCCCGTTAAACGAGGCTAAAAATCAACAAAATGTTAAAAAATCGGGGTACCCTGACTAAAAACTCAGTTTTGGAGGCCTTCTAGGAAATTTTTAGCCTTGAAAAAACCTTGACTGTGGTCCCCTCCGATCATTGAAACATAGATCTCGTTACAGGATTTTATTTGATATGTGGTAGAGCTCAAACGGACACTTGGATCAAATTTTATGGTCCTTTTAAGTTCGAGTTACGTTTTCAACATTTTTTGGATCTTTTTTTATTTTTCTTTATTTTTTTAGTCAAAAAATTGTTATTTAATGACTACTACTTCATAATAATTAGAAAATTATTCATTAAAAATATTTTTTTAATTTTTTTATAAGCCATTTTCACTAAATATCTTATATATTAAGTGTAACTGTATATTTACACTTATCTAAAATATATTTAAAATTATATTAAAATATATATATTATATTTATATCAAGATAATTATATCTATATATTTAAATATTAATATATATTTTTTAATGAATTTTTTTTGGATGTAGATCCTTTATCAGCGCTTTTAAAAAATGCACTACTAAAGACCCCCCCCCCCCCCCCTTATCAATGCTACTAAAAAGGCTCTGATAAAGGGGTACCCTTTAACAGTGCTAAAAAAAGAACTATTAAAGGGGGTAACTTTAACAGCGCTAAAAAAAGTGCTGATAAAGAGGTACTTTTAGTAGCGCTTTTTTTAGTGAAAATAAAAGTACCCCCATTTATCAGTGCTTTTTCGTTAGTGCTGATAAAGGTCGGCCCTGGCCATGCCCAGTTTTGTGGCAATTCCACCTTCATTGTCACATGTTCAACTCCTTTATTGTGAATGTATACTTTATACTTTGAGGAGTACATATATCTCACTTTTATCCAAAAAAATAATTCCTCCTTTAATTTAATGAAAAAAAATATCATAGCTGACTCCAAATCATGGTATGGGTAATTTCTCTCATAGAACATCAATTGTCTTGAGGCATAAGCTATAACCATGTAATTTTACATGATAACACATCACAACCCCTACATTGATTCATCACTATAAATTATATACCCTTATCTACTATATTTTATTATAAGTATATGTGTGATGACTGATATTATCTTTAGTTCCTTGAATATTCCCTCAAATTTATGTATCCAAAGAAACTTTTCCCCCTTTTGAGTTATCTTATAGAGTGCATTATAATGTCATGAAAAAATCTATAAAAAAAATCAATAATATCCATTAAAAATAATAAAAATTTTAATTTCACTTATCCTGGTTGGTATAGTCAAATTTTCAATAGCCTATATATTATTTTGGATCAAACTATATAAACTCTCTTGAGATTATATGACACAAAAATGTATAATATTATATAGAAAATTCAAAATATATAAATTGATCAATTTGATACCCCTTCATTAAGTCATTAAGTACAATTTCAAAGTGATATTTATGATCTCTTTTTATGTTTGAATATATAAGAATATACTTTATAGAATGTACCATACATTTATCAAAGTAATATATAAAGAATTTATCATTAAATACATGATGATAATGGAGGAATTAGTAATAAAAAATCAAAACACTGTATATTTGTTGTCAACGAGCCCGTACTCGAGTGGTAAGGGCTCTTTCTTGGCATCCAAGAGACCCAAGTTCGAAATCTGGTGGAGGTGAATTTCCATGTACTATAGCAGTACTATAGCAGGAACTATAGAAGGCACTGTAGAAGGCACTGTGGCAGGTACTATAGCGAGTACTATTTAGTACTGTAATAGCTGGAACTATTCACCTGATTTGGGCCTTCGGGCCACTGGTGTGGGCCTACAGATCTTGGAGCCTCTAGTTCATCAAAGGCCTTTGGTCCATAAAGACCATTGAGTAGCCGAGTTCACATAGAGAAATACCCAAAAGTGGATCATAGCAAGAGTAGCAGTCACCGGATGCAGAGCTAACCGAATTGGAAGAATGAGAGGGTATGGTAACCACTATCGGGACTAGGGACTGTGCAACTTTGTACAGGAAAATTCTAGTGGATTAGCAATGAAAGGGGGAGATATAGGAGATCAATGATACAAAAGCTAGGGAGGGGAAATTCTAGTGGGTTGGGCCTACGGGTCATGTATAGATATAGTATGCCTTTGGGCCTTCAAGTCATGTATTGGCCTTCAGGTCGGGTCGGGCCTTATGCCTTGGGCCTACGGGTCTTGTAAGGGTTCCCCTTCAACCCGTAAAAGGGGGATTATCCATTATAAAAATAAAAAATAAGGCCTTTGGGCCATTCAGACTATATATTTGTAGATCCCATACCTTATGTGGAATTATGGATTTCGTATGTCCTTCTTCTTAACTATCAATAGGTGATATCTAGAATGAAGGTTAATTTTGTAAAAGTGCTTAGTTCCACATAGTTGATCAAACAATAAATCAATATGCGGTTGGATATACCTTCTCAAAATTTTCTTATTGTTCAGATTATGATATTCAATATAGAGTTGCATTAATCTATATTTCATTTTATCAAAAGTGAGGGTGAACCCTATGGTGACACACATGGATAAATGTATCCATTTTCATGATTATCATAAAGTTACTTCATTAATTATTATAATTAAATCATGGATATTTAATGGGGAGTATTTGAAATATTTTTAGCACTATATATTAGTTTAATTGGGAACTCAAATTTATATTTCAGTGGAAGACTGCATAACTCTTCCAAAAAGATAGAAAAACTCTTATATAAAATGCATAAAAATGATGTTTAGTTTTCCCACAACCATTTATGATAAACACCACCTTTTTAATGGGAATCAAGACACATAAAATGGATTTTTTTTCCATCAAAAGTTTGTAACTTTTATCAATCTGGTAGAAAATCCTAGATTGGTTTAGAAAATCAAGAATAACCTCCATTTCTCAGTAATTAAAATGTGATTTATGTAGTGAAATATAATTGATTCCAATGAAAACATCTAATTAAATAATATAGAAAAGAAAAATATTTGAAGGAAGTGTATTCCCACTAACTTCAACTAGAGATGAGTCATAGAATTGATATGTAATCATCATATCATTAGGGGTTTTAACAGCTAATTCAACATCTAATTGTTGGGGTGATATTTTGAAACCTTTTTAAAATTATCTAGATATTAAGGAGTGGGTAAATATAGAATTAAATAAAATATTTGAAGTTTATGAGTGGAGGCTTAATGAACCTTTCACTGCATCGCTATCACACTACTCATTTGAAATAGTAATCATGGGATAATTTTCTTTGTCCCTTGACTTAATAGGTTTTCTATGTTGATCATCTTCATTAACATTTGAATTTTTCCACTGGTTACCATAATTCGCATTCTCCTATCATTTCAAACACTGTAGTGTAGTTGGTGAATTATGGGGAGCTTTCACTCTATTCATATCATTATCTAACTTCTTCCCATTATATGAAAAATAAATTTCTCAATGTCCTTTCTTCCCACACATAAAAATTTTACCAGTCCCCTTAAGATAATTTTTTCCATGTTTCCCTCAAAATATTTAGAATAAAGGAAATATCATCTTCTTTTCTCTATGTTTTTTATATTTTCTATGTAATTCCAGCTCTCTTTTCTTATCAAACCCATGAGATTAATGGGTAATATAAATATTTATTGGTACTTCGATATAATAACAAACAAGTTTTTCAATGAAAATAAATTCCCTTAAGTCCAATTCCATTAAGAGACCTAGTTTTAATCCACTTTTTAATCGGTCAACATTACATTCAGGTTAGATGATAATACCTAAATCATAGCTCAAAAGTATTATAAAATTCACCTCATAGGTACCAACAGATTAATCGTCATTCTTTTCTAACTGATAGAATTACATAGCCATTTTTTTATATTGAATATAAGGAAATTATTTATTGAATAATAATTTCATAAACCCAACCCATTCCATTGAGTCAATTTTATCTTGTTGAATCATATTCTCAATAAGAATACACCATTTATCTACTTATCTATCCAAATGATAGACATCTAAAATTAATTTTTCATTCTATAAACATTGGAGAAGAAATAAATATGTTTTTAGTGGTACTGATCTATTTCTCAAAAACTGGTAGATCAGCATGAACACTAAAAGATGGTGTACATTTCCTCATCAAAGACTCAATAGAATTATTTTACCACCTCTTTTTATTTATAATTTCATAGTGAATCATACCATGTGAATATTGTGTGAGCATAGAAATGAGATTGTTCATTCAAGCTTTAAAAATGTTTGGTTTCTCATGAGGAACTTTATTGCATTGTCTGTTACACTAAGCATTAACACAGTTCCTTCAGGTTCCATCCGTTGACTAAAAATAAAATGAATATTATATGAAATAATAATTATTAAGGGACACATAATCAAGAAAAATAACCTTTAAGATGTATTAATATTGAATACTTATTCTCAATATGTTACACATTAGGTTTAATCATGGTCAATCATGGTTGTTATTAAAATCACTTATAATTGTTAACAAATCCTTTGATAATTTCCAAAACATATCACCTAGGAGTGTAAAACTAGGTGTGTTGTATGGTTCATTGTCTTGTACCATGTGAAAATTGATTCTAGATCAGTAAACCCATTTTATGGTTATCACACATAGTAACTACTATGCCAAATCCATGTCCACATTTATTAACTCGATAGGGATGTCTTTCTAGGAAAACCACACTACTTTATTTACTATCACTTAGGACATTATTCTATATTTAGTATTATCCTAAGAGTTCTTAATAATGTTTTCTCAAATTATTTTACATATTTTTAACAAATAATTGAACTGATATCAACTATAATACTCCACAATTTTCAAAAATGGATATCACATCATATTAATGAATATTTATTATAAATATAGTGATGCATGCCATAATCATTTCGTTATAGTACCTTTGGAAAACTCATATACAAAAAAACTTGTTCATAATAGTTTTATACTGTATCCCACATAGTTCCACCCAACTAGAATCCTTCTAAAATATATCACACATAATACCTTTCTTCATAACATGGGAATGGGGAAATTGGAAATGGTGAGCTTGGATTCCTAGTAAGTTTAAAAAATAAATATATCAATGATCACATAAGAAATACATGAGAATGAAGGTGTAAAAACATGAGATTTACATCTTATAACCATACACTACATATCATAGATTATAATATTATAGAATTGAATAATTTTTGGTATTTAAAAATACATTAATCCTAAAGGAATCAAAGAAAATAATCTATGAGGGAATGACATTGGAATAACTCATATATTTATGGTATAAAAATAAGCATAGGGCATAATTTAATTTTAACTAAATGATTACTAACAAGGATTTCATAGTGGAATGGGATCACTATATAAACTATAATATTAGTAAATGTTAACTCCTAAGACAATCATAGTGGATAGAGTCTCCAACTAAATTGGGATCACTCCCCATTCCAGTCCTGTTTATCTCGTGAGATAGAATTATTTAATAAATACAATGGAGATAGATAAATTTCCCACTAACCCCAAAAGTATATTTATAAAAAAATATATCACAAGATCAAAAAACATTCATCATCTCATAACCCATGAAAATAAATGGGTTTCATAAAATTTTTGTCATAGCATAACTCTATGAAAAGTAATGGGTTTCATAAACATTTAATTATTGAATAACCCATAGAAAAAGATTAAGATTCATAAAAATATATTCAACATAATAAAAAATCATCCTATGAAATAAATATTATTGTATCCTTGGATAATGTCCACAATAATATTTGTTTGACATTAAATAATGTCTACTTATATGTAAATTTTTTTTGAAAGATCACCTAGAACATTTGTTAAGGAAATATACATTCCTCTTCGAAATTACATCATTATAATATAGAAATTTCTCAAATATTAAATAAGAAATACACTTTGATCATAACCTTGGAAACATAGAAGGGAAGATTAAAATAACAAGGTGTTCATTATGGAGGGAAAGTTTTTCCATACTGGTCTAGTTTATACAATTATTCTTTTCACATTTTCAATAAAAACTATAAGATAACCTTGTTAAGAAAATACATGAAAAACCTTTTAAAAAATCATTTAAAATTTATACAAAGGTAAAAACATCATTAATCAATTATTGGATATTTGTAAAAATATTCATTAATACATTTTTAGAAAACATGTACCTAAAATAAAAATGATTTTTTACCAAAGAGATAAATGAAGTTGGTTTTTCATTAAAATATTCCTTTATAATTCCAAGTACATAAAGAGTGGAAAATGAATATAAAACATGAATTTTTATGAAATAAATAGATCATAATAAAATTAATGAGCTTTTTTAGGGTTTTGTTATATGATATCATCATTGAAATCTTAATCATAAACAATCTTGATAAACAATGAGATTCTAACATAAAAACTTTACCAATTTGGTATCTTTTAAATCACATTCCACTTAAAAGAATAACATTAAATACATATTTAAATATCATAATAATAATGAAATTTATTATATAATATTTCAAATGGGTAGTGGTGGAAAATAAATTACATTGATTTGTGAGGAAATAATTTTTATTACACACAATCGACAATTTCATTTCCCATTATGAGCAAGAGAAAACGGATGTTGGTTATGCCATTAAAATAATAAAATCTCAATGTATGGTATATTAAGATGTTATTATAACATCATTTATAAGATTATTTTTAGGATGTATATGAGAAAATAAAATAAAAAATCATGGATTATAATTCCAATCAAATTTGGGTAGTTATTGGAAAAACCAATTTGTAAGTGTGAAAATATGGGAGAGGAGCTCCTCTTTTAATAGCTGGGGAGATGAAACCACATAGAATTTTTGGAAAGAGAAAATTGAACCCATGTTTTAGTCATTGTATAAGGATCTTAAATGGATAATTATAAGGACATGTATTATATAAGATTAATAGATGTCCATAAAATGGGAGTTTTAAATTTTTCTAGGTCATTTTCTTTTATCTTTTTTGTTTAACCCCCCCCCAATAAACTTGTTTTAACATTAACACTGGTAATTAATATTTACTTTATTTTACTAATCATTTTGACAAAAGAATTAGTTTAAATTATTATATAAAATTAATTACTATGACTCCTAAATTTAATTAATTTTCCTCCATTTCATTTGTAAAAGTAAGAAATTTTAATTTTAATTAAACCAAGAAACGTAAGGAAAAATAGGTTTTCCAAAGACAAAATCATCATATGTGTAGAAATTTTTAGTAATAACATTTAATATCAAATTAATTACAATGAACAAAAAAGGATTACAAATATATATAATTGAATTATTTTGGCATTTAGAACCACATTAAATTATAAATTATCTATAAATTCTTTAAATAAAAAGATAATTTTTAAAATAAATCAGTAGGTCATTATTATTTATTAAAAAAGTTATTATTTTTCAAAAATTAGAATAGATTCACTCGAAGATAATTTTGAAATTTTGATTTCAAACATTAAGTTTATTTTTTGAAATAAATTTTTTAAATTAAGAAAAATTTACTTTTATTCTTTTTTCACAAAAATAAATAATAACATTATTGGACAAAATAGTATTTTCAAAATATATAGACTTTACTAAATATTATATTTTTATTATCAATGTTATTTCATAATATAACACCATTAAACTCATTTTTTAGAATTTCATTAATCCTATTCACACCAAAAAGATTAATGGATTTTTTATAATTGAATTTTTTAATAGTTTCTCAAAGTTCTTTAAAACATAGTGTTCTATATAACACAAGATATTGAATAAATTAAATTTATACTAAAAAATATTTTATAGAGTATCGTGGTGTTTCACTTTTGGATATAACTAAAATCCATCCAAAATTGTCATGTAATATTAAAATATTGGGATGCTCAAACAAGTCAAGGTGCCAAATACAATCTTCCTTATCCAACATACCACTAATAATGAGTTCTTGTATACTGACCCTTGAGTCATTATAGATGTTATTTGTGTTTTGGTAAATACTATTTTTATATTAAAAAATCTCATTCATGTGAATCAGCCTCATCCTCAACCTTTAAAACAAATATTCAAGAATAAAGAGCCGAAGATGTTTCATCAACCTACCCCACTAGATATAAATTTTGTTCAAATATGATAGTGTATGGATTAAATATAATTCATATTATTGTTACACACCATGATTTTTTGGATTGGTATCTTTATATAGGTTGAAATCACATGGATATGTCACCATTGGTGGGACAGTTTTGTATCTTATTCATCATATATTCTCTCTAGTACACACCAAATATTTCATGATTTTAAATCTTCTCATGGGATTAGTTTTAAAATTGTAATATAAATATATAGGTATATACTCAGGATATTGTGGGTATATTTATTATAGGATTTTATTAGTTACTATATGAAAAAACTACCACTATTACAATGTTCAGTCCCAGATTATTTCTCCAAACATGGGTGGGATATTCAGAAAATGATTGGGAATTCACTATGGGGTGTTTCCCTTGTATCATTAGTTAATTTTGAAAATATATTTCTATATAATATCATTATATTAACTAAAAAATATGTCTTAAAACATACATGGTTAATTAATACAAAAATATGAAACTAGTTCATCTTCTTTCTTATGGTGTTATATTTACTCTATCAAATGAAAGGAATCTGATATTTTATGAGTTAATATAGGGAATACAACAATGGGTGCTATTTTATACTCATATAATATGATAATCAGACAATTATATGAATAATCTTCACAAAATTCTATTTGCTTATCTTTGAATAATTCAGATCTACATATAGATTGTATATAGGGGATCATAGTGACAATGATATGTCTCCATCATCTTATGAAAAAGATAAATTAGTGATAAATTACTTTCAATTTTTAGTGAGAAGTTTTTATAATATAATTAATTGAATAATTAGGCTATAAATTTTAGTATTTTAATTTAATTTATTTTCTTTATTCCAGTAAAATAATTTATTATTTACTATTAATATATATCTTTTCACTATGTAATCTGATTTAAATGGTTGAAATAATTTACCCAATACATAAGATTTTAATTTATTTATTAAAGGAGGTATATAGGTTATTTTGGAATAACATATACTTCTGTGTTAACATTCTTCATCCATGAAGTTTGGTACATATGGTATATATAGTAGATTTGAATTTTAGATAAATTCAGAGGAATAATCTAACAATGTTTTCTCAAAAAATTATATGAGTGATATAATTATATAATTACTTGTTATAAACAAAATATTTTCCTTGTACTCTTCCATTATTCAACCTTTATATGAACTTCAGTCTATTTCCACCAATAAATCTATTTCACTTTGCGAGTGGGACACTTTTCCTATTAGTAACTATATCCTTTATGACTACATCTAGGTAGATTTGAACCAAAACACAAAAAAAGTAATTAAATATATCAATAATCAATTATATAGAAAGTAAAGAGGCATAAATTTGTGTCTCTTCATGCATCAAAATTTCCCATAGTTGGTGAATGAATATTTTACTATCTAGTAGTCGTGGGTTTCTAAGAATATCTTCAATAAGTTATAAAATTTAATAGTAAATTGGTATGGAATATAGGATTTTATATTTACCTTATTATAAATGTAGGTAACCATTATAACATCACAGAATTAAATAATAATAACATGTCACCATTTGTTTTTGAGTCATTTTCAGAGAAGAAACTAGTTGTAATGTCACTAAATATGAGAAAATTGAATCTATAGTTATTATAAATTGTTTCAAACATAACCCCTGTAAGTAATGATAGTTTAAAAGAACATGTGATTATTTGTATGATTATACTCAACTAGAGACTATAGATTTATTTTTATATCTTTATCTCGTTGAATGTTATGTTTTATTTGATATATAAGTAATATCTCTCATATAAACTCTTTATTTAAAATAAACCCTTCTATTAATAGAGTCTCTACATCTACTAGAAAGTATTTTTTATAGGAAATGGATGATGGATGGTTTTCCTCAGGGTGAGTTTGGTGGCTATCACAAAGATATATGGTTTTCCTCTATAAAGAAGACATCAAACTATTAATAGTAATATTATTAATTATATCATGATGATACAAACCAATTTGGATTTTATTTCATTTATTTCCATGTATCACTGTAAAAATTATTTCATTCATTTTTATTTGCATTGGAAAATATTTCTCAAATGATGTCCCTCATATGTGGATTTCAGAATCATATCATCCACCTAACCTATATCACCAAATAATAATATTAATGTAAAATTTACACAAATGTATAAAGTGATATATAGATATGAGTATGAAAATCTAACCCCATGGTATTCTGGGATTCATTGAATAATTGATTGGATATACCTAGGGTATTTTCATTAACCTCCATTATATATGATAGAGCAATGAACTGAACATATATTCCCACTATATTGGGGATCCATCTAATATTTTAGACAAACCATAAGTTGATGGTAATTATTTCATGTACTTAGTAGATATTACTCATGTGTGGGATTTAAATACGGAGTATATTTTTGAGGTTTTCCTCCAAACTCTCAGATAATGACATTGAGACAGAAAATGGAAATAAAATACTATGAAATTAAATTACTCTTCTAATTTTATGAAAATCAAGAGAATATGGAATTTCAAGTCCCAATAACCTCCAAATAAAATTTCTGGGTGTATATCAAAATATTATTTTCATATACATTGATGTTAAATAATCTAAATTTATAAAATAAATATATAACATTGAACATCAAATTTAATGGATTAGTGTTTTAATTTCTGTGTTTTTTGTAATTAATAAAAGAAGTATTTATTCTTCACTTAATCCTCATTAATGACATTTCTATATAATTAAACATTTTTTCTATTGAAATAATGAACTATTTCCTCAATGTGTTATGATATGAAACAGAGATTGTGACCTCCCCAATTTGACTAATATGATACAGGGTAAGATGTTAGGACAATGGGTATTTCCTCTAATCTAGTTCAAATTATATTGAAATAACTTCATAATATGGGTAGAACTGACCAAGATTATTTCATCTATAGAAGTTTCCACTGATTACCAATGTTTATAAATAAAATATAATGACTTTGGAAGGATATAAAATAAATAAATATTCAAAATATGGAATCAAGCCATGTTTTGGATGAAACATGAAAAAAAAATATGAAATAGAAATATGTAATCTATATATGGATGGTTTCCACACCCCAGCCATATATTTCTTTTCTTTTTTTTATTTTTTATATATAATTGAGTTTAAGGACCCATTCATTAATATTTGATGAGAAACACAAGATTTTTCTTGACACACGGTTTTACACAATTGGTAGAACTCATAATGAATTTGTGAATTTGTGTCAATAGTTTTAAAAAAATTCATTTCACATGGTTAGTTCATGGTTTTTTCAACCAGAATAGAAAACTATGACTTTTTATTAGTTAAACACAGTGTGACTCACACAATTGGCACATCGTGTGAAAAACTGTATAGTAAAATCATATGAGGTGTCGGTTTCATTAAAATTTTGAAATTACTATTACGTCTATATCTAAATTTTTACCAAAATTCCATGATATTATACCACATTCAAACCATATATATTATACACTAATATCCATTAAATTATATTCATTCTCATGTTTATTTACATGTATTATTTCAAGGTATGATTCTGATTCTCAAGGTAAATTCCCTAGATATCTTCCTATATTCCTTTACTTCTTTCTTCTTCATTCTTCAGGCCCTAGAGTGGAATAAAAAACCAATGGATTATATTGGTGGAGTTACCGATGATAAATATATCTAAATCAATACATTAATCATGTGATATAAATTAAAAATCTCGTAACATGTTCCAAAACTAATGATCAAAACATCAGTGTCTTGGAAATTAGCTACATAATTATTTTTTGGTTAAACATTTTTACCTTTATAAATAAATTTTCACCTTTTGAAACTTTTCTATATACCTCATGTTACATAATAATCATCATTTCCAATGGATTTGAAACATAAGAAATTGGTGAGCTCAATCACCATTTAAGGGAAAAAATCATAACATAATACATTGTCAACATGGAGGATAACATGAGGAATACATAAAAGCCATAACTAAAGAAAAGAATGTATGATATGATAATCATAATATATGTTCAATAAGAATAATATAATAAAATTATTTTTAAAAGATAAAACATATAACACGTTAATGTGAGATTAATTCTTACAATAATTAAAATGATATTAGCATGAAAACTTTTCAGTTAATGAATTTAAATGCATCGTAAATTTTTTTTATTTCATTAAAAACAGTACTGTAGATATGAAATATCTTGATAAGAAACCTGGAAATGTGGCCCAACTAGAAGCATATAAAAAACTATGTAATAAAATCTACTATACCTGGGAATGTGGAAAACAACTCATTATTTTCACTCCAACCTATCTAGTGAGATAAACTATTATACCAACTAATTAGAAGGAAATATAGGACCCCTCGCATAATAAAACATACATATGTTCTCCACTTAAAGTCCAAAATCATCATATCATAAATATCCAAATGAAAAATAATTTATTTCTTAAACATTTATATAACATAAACTTAAGAAATCAAAAGATATCAAAATATCATTTCTCAAAAGGATTTCTAAAAAAGTATCATATTCAGGTTAATAAAAACATCACTTCATGGAATAAAAACCTTGGAAGAAAAATTTTAGTAAAAATAAAAAAATCCCAAAATATTTTTCATATTTTCATAAATGATAAATAGTGAATTAATTTCAAAAATTCATATTCTTCAGTAGGGAAACAGAATAATGTTTTAAAACATTTTTTTAAGGATGTTAAAATAAAAAATCATTGAAAAGACAAAATACTTATAATGTTGGATTAGTGTAGCCTGATCTGGATTGGTTGAATGCTTGTGGCCCACAACTGTAGCGGAGCAGACCAACTGACACCGACATGCACTGTAGAAGTATGGACTTCAGAGTCAACAGTACTGTAGCACTTTTTGACTTCCATCTAGAATCCATTGTAGCACTTTTGACAAGGGTGTCTGTCATTCATTGTGGCGACGCAGACTTACTTTTAGAATAGTGATTTTCTTCTAGATTTTATAGCCCATTTTTGGGTTAGGGTTACTACTGAGAAAACTCTGTAATTTTGTGATCCTGAATTTTTGATGTTCTACCACTTTGGGGATGTAGGTTTATTACCAAACCACGTAAATTTTTGTCTCCTGTGTCTATTTTATTTTCGAATTCTTATTTTGTTTCTTTTTTCTGTCGTTGTGACTCCCGATGATTCCACAAAAACTGGTATCAAAGGGTGAGTTCGGAATTCTCTAACGATGGATTTTGATGAAGGAAATGTGATGATAGATCGCTTTGATGGAACTGATTTCAGTTTATGGGGGATGAAAATCGAGGACTACCTTTATCCAAAAAAGATGCACTTGCCGCTTCTGGGACTGAAGCCAACTGACATGCAGCAGTCGGAGTGGGAGATGCAAGATCGATCAGTTTTGGGTTTTATGCGCCTGATGTTGGCCAAAAACATGGTGTTCAACATCAGAGAGGAAAAGACAACGATGGACCTAGTGAAACCTCTTGCAAATATATACGAGAAGCCTTCTATGGAAAACAAGGTGCACTTGATGCGATGATTGTTCAACCTGCAAATGGAAGAAGGGAGAATCATTGCAGACCACATCAACGAATTCAACACTATCATCAGTCAACTGACATCGATGAAGATTGATCATTGTGAAGAGGTATGTGCACTGATCTTACTTTCCTTTTTACCTAACAGTTGGGAAGAAACTATAATAGCTGTGAGCAGTACCTTGGGGAATACCAAACTGGTTCTGAAAGGTATACGGGACCTAATCCTTAGTGAGGATGTTCGAAGAAGAGAATCCGGAAGATTATCGGGTTCTGCTCTGAATGTCGAAGGAAGAGAAAGATACCCACAACGAGATGTTCACAGAGGGAAATCAAGGTCAAGAAGGAAAAGCTGAGACAAAGAAAAGGGGACTTGTCCTACCTACTAGACATGTGGGAAGAAAGGACATGTCCAAAAAGAGTGCAGAGAAAAACAGAAGGGACATGAAACCAGTGGAACAAACATGGCGGTTGAAGGAACTGATGATGATCTACTGTTTAGCATGGACAGCCCAAAGGAGTCTTGTATTTTAGACTCTGGGACATCTTTCTATTCTACATCGGAGAATGTATTTATGGAAAATTACATTTCTGGAAGTTTCGGCAAGGTGCATCTTGCTGATGATGAGCCCTTACAGATTGTTGGAAAAGGCGATGCACAAATCAAGACCAATAGTGAGAGTTTGCTAGTTTTAGAAAACGTGAGGTACATCCATGGTTTAAGAAGAAATCTCATTTCTATGGGAAGTTTGATGATGTAGGGTTTAGTACCACATTCACTGGTGGTGCATGGAATATCACCAAATGAGCTATGGTCATAGCTCGTGGAGGAAAGAATTGTACCCAATACAACATGACAGAATCTTTCATGGCCATGGATGCATCACTAAAAACTGTAGGAGATTCAAAATTATGGCACAACATGCTAGGATACATGACTGAGAAGGGGATGAAGGTGCTGAAAACAAAAGGGTTACTACCAGAGCTGAAATCTGTGGATGCTGACCGATGTGAATATTGTATCTTTGGAATGCAGATGATGGTGTCTTTGGCAAAAGGTGGCAGAACACCGAAGGCTAGGAAGTTGGACCTGGTGCACATAGATGTTTGGGGGCCTACACCAGTACATTCCCTTGGAGGGTCACAATACTATGTGACATTCATCGATGAATCAACAAGCAAGGTATGGGTTTACTTTCTAAAAATAAAATTTGATTTGTTTAACATGTTTCAACAGTGGAAGGCCATGGTGGAGAATGAGTCAGGAGCTAAGCTGAAATACTTGAGGTCTGACAGTGGGGAATAGTATGGCAGCCAAGAGTTCATAGAATTTTGTTCTAATAATTAAATTTTGTGGGTGGAAACCATTCCAGGAACACCACAACAGAATATTGTAGCTGAAAGGATTAATAGGACGTTGAATGAACATGTATTAAGCATGAGGTTACACTCAGGGTTTCCCAAAACCTTCTGGGCTGATGCACTAAACATGGAAGCTTATCTGGTCACCATGTGTCCATCTGTGCCAATGGGAGAACATTTACCTGAGGGGCTCTGATCTGAGAAGGAGGTAAGACTCTCACATTTACGAGTATTTGGCAGTTTGGAATATTTTTATATTGATTATAATTGAAGGGACAAGCTTGATTCTAAGTCCAAGCCATGTTTCATTATTGGCTATGGTGTTGACGACTTTGGTTACTTCTTTTGGGTGATCTCAAGAAGATGGTCATCAGGAGCCCGAATCTGGTATTCAATGAAGGTGACATGTACAAATATTGTCAGGTAGCTAAAGATGAAAATGGGAACACTGAATCAGAGTGTAAAGAGCAAGTGGATCTAGAAGTTGAATCTGAACATGAGAGATCTGGACCAGTGGAACATACTACTCTAGTAGAGTTAAGGAGATAAATGAGGGTGAGGAGGCATGTGTAGAGGTATTCAACATCCCTGCATTATCTATTATTGACTGACGGTGGAGAACTAGAATGCTTTGAAGAGGAAATGCATCTAATGGAGTCGGGCATGTGGGATTTGTCTATGAAGGAGGATATTTATGCATTGCATGATAACAACACTTAGGAGCTGAAACCCCTACCAACAAGAAAGAAGGCATTGTAGAATAAGTTGGTCTACCGGGTCAAGTAAAAACATGATGGAAAGAAGATGTTCAAGGAAGTTCTTATGGTTAAAGTCTTCTAACAGAAGTATAGAGTGTATTTCACTGAAACATTATCACCAGTAGTGAATCTTGCCACCATTCGGGTGGTTCTCAGCATTGTGGCATCAGAGGACTTACACCTTGAGTATATTGATGTCAAGACTGCTTTCCTTCATGGATATTTGGAGGAGGATATCTACCTGTAGTAGCTTTATGGATATGTAGAGTCTGGGAAGGAAGACATGTTGTGCAAACTCTAGAAGAGCTTATATGGACTGAAGTAGGCATCGAGGAAGTATAACAAAAAGTTTGATTCATTTATGTCTAAAAATGAATATAAACAATGTGGAATGGATTAATGTTTCTACATCAAGACATTTGGTGATGAATACATTATATTACTTCTTTATGTGGATGACATGCTCATTGCAGTATCTTGTATTAAAGGGATTAATAAGCTGAAAGGGCAGTTGGATGAGGAGTTTGAAATGAAAGATCTTGGAGAAGCTGACAAGATTCTGGGGATGAAGATCAAGAAAGAATACAGAGCTGGAATGTTGATGAGGTCATTGAATGATTACATTGGGAAGGTTCTGAGAAGATTTAGTATTATAGAGTCAAATTCAGTCTCTATTCCCTGGGAGAGACATTTCATACTATCAAAAGAGCAATCACTATGGAATATGACGTTGAGTACATGGAGAAAGTTCCATACGCATCAGCTGTTGGAAGCCTGATGTATGCCATGCTCTGTACTAGATTGGACATCGCTCATGTAGTGGGAGTTTTGAGTAGGTATATGGATAACCCTGCAAAACAACATTGAGAATCTGTGAAGTGGATACTGAGGTATTTTAAAGGCAGTAAAAAGGTATCTCTATGTTTTGGGAAATGAAATTCATTGTAGGGGTATGTGGATATTGACCTTGGAGACGATATCGATAGTAGGAGTACCACAGGTTATTTCCTTACCTATGGAGGAACTAAGGTTAGTTGGATATCACAATTGCAGAAGCTGGTGGCTTTATCCACTGCATAGGCAGAATACATTCTGGTAATGGAAGATGGAAAAGAGATGGTTTGGCTAAAGAACTTCTGGGTTGAATAAAGAAGAATGCGAGAGGAAAATTTATTACACTGTGATAGTCAGAGTGCTATACATCTTGAAAAGAACGCGGTATTTCATGCCCAGATGAATCATATTCATTTGACGTACCATTTCATCAGAGGCTTGATACAGGATGGGTTGTTGATGTTGTAGAAGATATGTGGAACCAACAATCCTGCAGACATGTTGAAAAATCCCTTGGTAATATTGAAGTTGAGGCACTGATGTGCCTCTGTTGGTATCCACTGATGAACAGAGGATGAGAGGAAGAATAATGGAGGACCTGATGGGAGCACAAGAGGAAAATAGTTTGTATTTTCATGGATTTGTGAGTGGAAAGCACGCCACTGGTGAGTAAAGAAGATAAAGAACTCAGATTAAGTAAGTTTTCTTCATTAGTTGCATCGAAGCATAGCAGTGGAGTAGATTAGGTTCCAAGTAGGATATTGTTGGATTGGTGTAGCCTGATCCAGTTGGGCCGAATGCTTGTGGCTCACAACTGTCGTGGACCAGACAGACCAACACCGAAAGGAACTGTAACATCGTGGACTTCAGAGTCAACAATACTGTAGCACTTTTGACTTCTTGCCGGCAGCCACTGTAGCATTTTTGACAAAGGTGGTTTTCATTCACTGTAGTGATGCAGACTTACTTTTAGAATAGTGATCGTCCTATCCATTTTATATCCCATTTTCGGGCTAGGTTTACTACTGGGAAAACTCTATAATTTATTTCTCCCGAATTAGTGAAGTTATGCCTCTCCATAGATGTACGGTTATTCCCAATCCATGTAAATTTGTGTGTACCATATCTATTTTCTTTCTGCATTCTTCTTTTTTTTCTAATTTCTATTATTTCAACTTCCGATGATTCCGCAACATATAAAATTCCAAGTGAAAATACATTAAAAACTTATAATATTGAGAAGAATATTTAACAATGAAAATATATTAAAAAAATTATCAAAAGATAATGTGGATGGATGATAATACATTGGATTTTGAAATGATGCAAAATATGTTTCATTAATATTATAAAAACCTTTACCCACATCACAAAGAGAGTATTAATCATTAATTTTGAAAATTGGTAATGAGAATAATGAGAATCAATTAAAATTAATGATATTATCTTTCTAAAATGAGAGGTAAACATGGGTGGGAAGGAAAATATGGTCATGCAATAAATCATTCATTGGTAAGAAGGGGAGTTATTCTTACCAACGACTCAATTTTATTTTGAAAAATTTTTGTCAAAGAATTATATATTGATAATGAGAATTAATTTCCATATTGAAAAAAACGAAATTACAAATAAAACTATGGATGGTTAGGATAAAATAAATATTGAAATGTATATTAATATACGAAATTATATAAACCAATGAATAATAAATTGAATTGATGAAAACCATTACAACATTTTTATTTTTTGAACCACAATCCGAAGAGATATTTAACATGGAAAATTCAATTATACATCGTTAAATATAATGAAATAATGACACAAAATGATAATGGGTACGCACCATCAAAAATGTTACATGTTGTGTAGTATAAACCTATATCATGGGATTTAAATTTGCGACAAAAAACCCTTACATAGATTTAATGTTTAAATTAATTTGACCTAATACTCATTTTAAAACAAAAAAAATATCTTAATATAATATTTTATAACTATATTATACCTAATGATAATTATAAATTTTAATTATATTCATTATCTTCATTTATATTAGTTCGTTTTTTCTTATTTTCCATCATCTTTTGTTTATTGTTTTTACTATTTGTAGTTGTTTCATGGGAGTGGTTTCAGTAATCATTACTATTAAAAGTTTCATTATTAAATTTTCATTAATGTCAACATAATGTGTTTATTATGATGATATATGAAATTTAAATTTCTTTTAATTTTTTTAGTATTTTTTATCCTAGAATATTAAATAGATAATGAACATAATTTACTGATTTTCATCCTACAATGGGTGTTTTCAAAATTAGTGACAGAAATATTATTGTATTCATTCTAGAAGAAATTAAAAATAATTGTTTACTTATTTATTACATTTTGTATCTTAAATTAATTTCTCATAAGCATATCCATGATATTGTTTAATATCATTATTCAAGTAAGTGTTCAAACTAACCAAATGTTGAACATTCTTAAATGTGATTATTGATTTTCATTAAAAGGTGGTTATTTTAAAAAAATTTAATTATAATTAAATAATAATAATTTTAGTTTGGTATTTTTATGATGGTGATCCAAATTTGGAGATAATTGGATAAATGATGAAAAACATGATCAACGGTGAAAAAAATGATTCTCTGGGGTGTCGGTGTCCTATAAAGTATATAATTAGTGTTTCTATTACTTCATAGATCATATGGGTGTAGGTGGATAGTATGTGATTATTTTATAATAATAAATAAATTTTATAAATCATATTTTCTCACCAATACTATCATTAATATTATCCATGAGATGTGGTGATGAAAAATTATATGTGTCCCATTATGGAGGCAGTAATCTCCACACAAGAATTAACAATAATTCTTGTTTTTCGAAGTATATGTAAAAGAATATATAATGGTTGTACAATTTTTATAATAATATTTCAACATAATAATAATTATTTGGTTTTTATTGTACTTTCTTAAGGATGTTTTATAAAGGAATGAATAAGAAAGGAATCATAATAATGATCTGATACCTATGTTGTGACCTTGAACTTCCTCCTGATAAAGGCCTTAAATTTGGGGGACATAGAATAATTTTTGTTGACCATCTATTCTAGGGAGTGTTTATGTATTTAAAGAGAGGATATTGTTGTATTGTTTCAAGTAAATTTTTAAATAGTTGTGGATTATAGAAAGGGTGGAAGAGATACCCCATTTATAATTACAGAATAAAAACTTTTACATGTAAAACAGTGGTATTTAAGGGATAATAATTTAATGGAATGAATGTTAGGTTAGTTAGTCGAGGTAACGTTGGTGATACATGTATTTGTATTCTGGACCATAATTTTCATACATAGCTATTACATCTAAATATATCAATATTACATAAATAAAATAACAATCCATGATAGAATATTATAGTTCTATTATATATGTATACATGGAAAAATAAAAGACATGTTGATAATAGTTATAAAACATCTCTCACATAGGTCTTCTGTAAGGTCCTTGGTTTTTCTAGACTGAAATATTGAGTAGAAAATTGAATTTTTTTACATTAAAATTATTATAAGGAGAAAAATTGTATTTTACACAAGAATATATTATCATATATATTTTCTGACCACTTTTTTCATCCCAAAATATGGTGTTTACCATAGGATAGTAGTTTAGGGGAATTCTGAGCTATTTGAATTTTAGAAAAATAATTACAATTCAATATTTAATTATTTAATTATTAATTTATATGGGCAGGTTAGTTTGGGGATATATTTAAAATGGATCATTTTATTGAGATTTTTTTTCTTCTGTTGAGTTCATAACATATAATTATTTCCTAGGTGATGTTTGAAATAGATTCGGGCATTGGGGAAGGCCCAGACCCCTTTTTCTATATCTTTTATTTTTCATTCTTTTTTTCTATTTTTATTTCTAATTTTCCTCTTGGATTATCATGTACACCATAAATAGATCATTTGACATTCCTATAAAGATTAAGGTATAGGGAGAGAGAGAAATAATGGGATTGGGATAAGGGTACTACCATGGAGCTTAGGACATGTCGGATAGTCGTACAACAACCATAGACCGTCGAAACATGAGAGGTTTCATGGTATTCCTCCCAAATTTAGTATGTTTTTATATTTTAACATAAATCCACATATTTTAGTCTTTTTATAACTTTAAATCCATATTATACATTCTCAAGACACTTAGTGGGTCGCTCTATATCTTTTTCTAAGAAAATGGGGGTTTTAAATATATTTGAGGGGTTTATATTTGGGAAAAACTATATAAATAGCATGTGGTTTAGGGAACACACATCGTGTGTAATTCCAATTTAAGCAAGATAATATTTTAAATGTACATGTTTTTTATCAGTTATAAAAGAAATATAAAGGGAATCAGGCATGTAGTTGAGTACCCGATCAGGGTACTGTGTAAGGGGAAATGGTCATGTGGTGTACATGGTAAGACTCCATGTGGGTTTCACATAGTTTACATGTACTCGGCTAGACTATATACATGTTTAGGTCATGCTATGTACATAAGTAGGTACCTCTGGTTGGTTATACACCATGTATAATGTCATTATGCTATCTACTAAGGGGTTTACACACCAAGTTCAACTAGAGTACATCCCCATGTTGGGCCTTGAGGGTATACACAATGTACCATGGAAAATACATCATGTACTCCTCCATTGTAAGAGATTTTGGGGATTAATTATATTTTATCCTAGGAATTGTAACAGGATCCATGAGTTTTCCGTTTTGAGTATCTTTTTGTGTAGATCGTTATGGGGAAACCCTTGTGGTGTTTTAAGGACTCGTAGTGGTGTTTTATGATGTTTACCTATACAGAGAGGTTATTTCTCTGATAATCGAATCTAGTAGTCTCTTGAGATTGTGACTATGATATGATATGGGCCATGAACCATCTCTCATGAATTATTACTTTTTAGATTTTCCTTTAGAGATTCTCCCTTGTGATATGTTCTCTTATGTCTTGAGAGTCTACGAGTTCAATAGTTTTTAGGATACCTTATAGTATTTATCTGTTTACATTTTGAAATATAGGTTCCCCTGTAGGAATCCTCTGACTTCATCATCTTACAAATAATACCCTATGAGATTATTTTTGTTATTTTATGACCTATAGAATCCCTTGTAGGATCCCTTTAACTATTTCTCATTCATAGGATCCCATGTTGGGTGGCTCTATTTTCATGTATGGTTATAGAGGGTCCCAAGAAGGATGCCTCATCTATGTGTTTTTTTGAGGATCCTATATGGGATTAATCTATATGGATTATCATTTCAGGATACTATATAGGATTCCCCCCATACCTTACTAGATAAAAATACCAAGTACTATGCCTAGACATATGTCGGTTTCATGGGGATCCCATGTCAGATTCCTCTTTATATCACTTACGATATGGATTCCAAGTAGGATTCATTCACTAGTGTTTAGACCTCAAGGATCCCAAGTACAATTCCTCTTCAGTGATTTGAGTTGAGGGACCCAGTGGGTGCTCCATTATTTGACCATTTCTGAGATAGTACATTGAGTTTCTGTATAGATGGTATCAGGTTTCAGAATAGAACCCATGCCTAACCTACAAGCCTATTAAGGTTGTGCTAGTAGTGGTGGTTTAGTAGTTCAGCCACCCCCACTATTTTGTTCATACATTCACATGTTTACTGCTGATGTAGTGATGATTACAAGGGGTTTATCCTGATTGTGTGTTTTTGATCTAGATACATGGTGTATTTCTTTCTCTTTGGTATTCCCTGACATGATTTTTAAGGATTCGAATTCTGAGCCGTGTTTTTCATTAAATTTATTTATATTCCCAAAGTTAATACCTGGGATCTAGATGTTGAGGGTACATCGTTTTATTACTATATTATTTCCAATTTCATAGCTACTTCCTGGGATCTAGATATTGAGCCTATGATTATGGTATACGGGCATGGTGTCCCAAATAATGATACTTGTGGATGATTTTTTTCTCCTAAGTGATGAGGATAATTCCACTCTCCATGACATGTAATATGAAAAGGATAATTATTTGGTCCTAGGATCATCTATTAAATGGGGATTATTATGGTATCGTTAACCCGTGGTTTTCAATGGATGATTGTGATCTCTTCTACTAGTGGTATATATAGTATTATCAAACTCCCTTCAACCTGTGGCTCCTAGAGGATGACTACACTCTCTTAAATGTTTCATATGATAAAGATATCTAGAAGTTATATTTTCGATCATGGTTATGGTCCCATTTCTTAATTGAGTTGTTTGATCATGTCATCTCACACCTATGATGGAAATTCACTTTTGGATCTTAAGGGTGTCTATAACACCTCACTGGGGATCTCGCATTCCAAATCACCTAAGGGTCTGACCCTTTGGGTTCATCTGAGTTACAATGTTGGGACCACCTATGGACTAGGACCTAGAGCTTAGATATTGTACTTGATTTGCATGTCCTGAGTTTCATGGCATCTAGCTCAGTGAAAATTTAAAGGATTTCCATACATACTTCCCTAGAATCTATTGTTACAGATATTGGAGGTGAGAACGGGTGAACCTAGGTGTAGGAAGAGTATCCTCATGTGGTGATATAGCTTAATCTGAGACATTTCCAACATTGGCTATGGCATGTAGTTATATATTGGGATTATATTCCCAAATATAGAATTAATTATACATAGATTGAGTGTCATGAATTCCAACTCAATGCCCTTTCACAGGATGTCCAGGTGATCAGAATTACAGACCTAAGGAACGAAGACTGATTGGTTTCATGATATTTCATTCACCATAATCATGAATTTTAATATCGACATAAATATGTATAGGTGTGGAACTATACATGTATACACACATAGATATGGGAATCCATTGTTGCAATTTACTAGTTGATTCGGCTCACGGACCTGTGGTTCGGCTGTGGTTTCACGTTTATTAGATTTACTTATCTTTTTATTTGTGTCTCAGTTAGACTTAGTATATTGCTTTTTCATGCACTTATAGCAGCATATTTTATTATTTCATCATTAGGGTGCCTTACTGAGATTGTTTCTCACCCCTGTACGTGCACTTGGGTGTGCATGTAGACCTTATGTCTTCTTTTCATGTTGAGTAGTGTTTATGGTGGATAAGGTTGAAGCCCTGAATTTCAGGTTCAATTAGAGATTCTCCTGTGAATTTTTCTAATCAGTTTAGTGTAGTTCAACATTATTTTATGTTTGGGTATGTGTAATAGCTCAGAGTTAGTATTACAGCCTCGTACTTTTATTTTAGTTTATTTTTTAGTTTTTTATCTCTATAGTTGGCCCAGTGGGTTTCCAACGTCTTATGTGTGACATAACTACTTGAAATTTTATAGAATTATCATTTATTATTACAACATGTTCTATTTCAGTTTATTTTCTACTTCCTCACTAAATTTACATACTACTATGTGTTATGCATAAATATTTTCATAGTTTTCATAATCTAATTAGAGTTTATAATCTCCCCACTATCATTCCCTAGGGCCTCGTTGATAGTTGGTATCCTCTCGTGTAAGTGGAGGCATGCTTGAGGCCTCATAACCAATTATCCTATATCACAATTTTAGTGGAAAATTGGTCGAGATTATACAAAGTGGTATCTGATATATTCGTTTTCTTATCCTTACAATTTAGGATATGGTATAAATAATTATTAGTAATGTGTTGGAACCTATAATGGATATCGGACTGGTGTGTTGAGAATACTTATTTCTGTAAAAATTCCTAGTTTCTTGGGGTTATGGGATTGTAGTTCTAATTTTTGATGATATAGTAATATATTATTTTATTTTTAATAGATTCACAATTTTTATGGAAGTTATTATTTATTATAAATTTATAACACATTTCCATTAGAAAAAGGATATATATAGATTTTGAATCTTGGACAGAAAAGGAAATAGGCATCTCAAGCATCATATTTGGCATGTATAATTCACATCATATAGGCCTTCTAGTGTGTAATTATTACTAGTGACAAAGGACTACATAATTAGTTATACTTACATATGTATATTTTCATATTATGGAATGTTATTTGGATCTACATTGAGGAATTTTTTAGTAAGTATTATTACATATCCCTTAGGAACAAGAGGTGTAGTGACCATAGTTGGTTGATAGGTCTCATGATTCCCATGTGTTGAACTATTTTTACGTGGTTATCTAGTCCGCTCGTAGAGAATGATTCTGATATGTTCTTGGACATTTCACATGAACGTGAACATGAGGTGGTATTACGATATAAGAAGACCTAGTGAGTGTCACTTCATTTTTTCTTTTGCATTGGTATCATGACCTATGGGGAACAGTTCCTTGTGAGGTTTCTCAGTGAGGATCGGGCCCTTGTAGTTTGTGTGGTGAGTTTTTATCCTCATAGGTCCCATTGATTGTAAGACCAGAATTTTTTATAGAGATATATAAATCTTGTTTTTAGTGTTATTTTTTCTTTATTTTGAGTATATTTTGTTTGGGTTTTCCCAGGTTTCATTTTGGTTATAATTAGAGGAAATTAAAAGGAGGGGCAGTACATGTATGGCACACAGTTCTCCCAAATCGCGTGCCCAACCTAACAAACCATTTGATCCAAAAAAGGGGGGAGTATCACAACTAGAACATTTTTTCTCAACCCGTTCACCCTCTTTGATATAACTATGGACCCCCTTGAAAATGTGTACATAGTCTGAAAAACTGTGAACCCCTTCCCAAGAAACTGTCTATATAGTTTTAATTATCCCAAATATTAGATTTCAAATTTTCTAAACCCCTATTTTTCACCTAAAATCAACTCTATATAGGGATTAATATATTCCTCCCATTTTTTTAGTCTCTCAAACAAATTAATATGACTTCATATCTCAATTCTTGATGATTTTATGTCTGAATATATGATTTCCACATCTCCAAAAATGTGAAACATTCTCATGTGGTTTTCTCCCTCTTCCATATTCTTATCCCATAATTTAAGAGATATTATCTCATATTAGTTATAAATATATATATCTTGGTTTAATAAATAATGATCTGTTTGATCTTCTTCTTAGGATTTGATTCATGATCTCATTATTCATTGGGGGTTTGAGCATTAAATTTCAATTTGGGATATTTCCATTGGACGATCACTCATCAACGTTTTGAGGTAGCTGGTATAAATTTAATTCCAATAATCTAGATTTAAATTATGTGTATGCATTATTAGATCTCAATTAGATGTTTTTGAAATTGAATCTTTATTTTAATAGATTAATATAATAGTTTATTTATGGAAACATGGGATGGGGTTAATTAATTGGTGAATTAATTAATGGAATGTGTTATTTTGGAATTGAAAATGATATTGCAATTGTGAAATTGGACTAATTAATTGTCTAATTAATTAATGGATACTGTTATGATTATATAATTTATATTCTAATTAATTAATTGTTGATTTAATTAATGGAGTTGATGTGATTAATTAATTGTTTAATTAATTAATATTGTTCATTTGGGTAATAAATTTTTGAATTAATTAATGGATGTTATGTGATAAATTAATTTTTTAATTAATTAATGGAATTATTTGAATATGAACTTATTTAATTATAATAATTAATTGTTAAATTAATTAATTGGTTGTTTTGATACATGCGAAATTTTCATATTATTATATATGTCTTAATTTTGTGTGGGACATGGTGTGCTGCATCAAAATACCATAGTGAAAAATATTGATATTATTGTGTGGTGCATGGTCTACTACATCAAAATATAATTGTGATAAATGATCATGGGACATGATCTCATACATCAAAATCCCACTTGTTGTATTTTTTAATAAATTAGTGTGTGACATGGAATGCTGCTTCAAAATCTCACTTGTGTCAATGATTGATAAATGAGTTATGGGTAACGAATATCTATTTCAAACACCCATGGGGTCCTAAGCATGGTAACCAAGACCCAAACTGTTGGTATTGGACAATTGTTCAAATTTTTCATTATAATGAATGGATATGCAATGGTTCCTGAAATCCCATGTGTTATAATATAATTTTAATTGAATATGTGATATGGTTCAGACTCCCTCACTTGTAGAAGTAGGTATTGAGAGTTTGGGTGTCCTCATGAACCCAGGGGTTATGTGGTTCAAAAAAGAGTAATTAATAAATTTAAAATCTTTACATTATTGGTTTTATGTAATATTTATACAATTTCATACATTCTTATTAACTATAAATTATTTTAGACACCATTGGAAGTGGCCTAATAAGTTGTACTCATACCCTACTTGCTATGCCTGATCGATACCCAAATAGACAAAATGTTTGTAGGAAAATATAATATCAAAGGCCATGTGTTATATGGTAAAGTTTTGATGGATCATGGATGAGGAAACTAGACATTATTTATTACCTATTTAGGAGTTACCATTTTATTTATTTTTGGGTTTTTTCATATTGACACATGACATGTATTTCTTATGACATATCTACTATTCAGTTTCGGATATTTTATTTCATATTTTGGGCCATCATGTGATAATTTTATTTTTTTTGGTTATGGTTATATATTTTGGTCATTCTATTTTATTTTATCTATAGTATTACTCTGATAAAGTGTGTATAGTCTCTCCATGATTGGTATTAGAGACACACTATTATTTGGTAGCCTCTGGTGTATGGGGAAGTGAACTAGAGGTCACATGAATTAAATGATCGGGGCACCAATGTGTGGCACCGGGTTGGGATATTACAAAGTGGTATGAGAGCATAGTTTTTATTCTTTTCAATTGTCTTACTTTTTAAGAAAGGTACACATGAGGCTAGGATTAGTAAGGCCTTGGTCGTGATCTCATGCATGGGAGTAGTTAAACCATGTAAAGGGAAAAACACAAATACCCATTGAGGGATTATTTTTATTGATGTATCATATTAAAGTTGATGTTATCTCACCTAGATTGATTCACTTGTTTTGTGAGGTGATTATGTTTCTAATTTTTTCTAATGATTGATTCATGTACCACTATGGGGAAAAAATTTAGTATCTATGCATCATTATGGGTACTTAGGATTATTTTTTGACATGAATCATTTTTGGAATTCCTGTGAAAATGGGTTTCAGGTAAGTTTCCAAAAATGGAATATTTTTCATTTATTATGTAATTTAAAAAAATATAGCCTAATGTGAACTTAAAAATTTTAAATGATTCATGTTTTGATAAAATGATATAGAAACTAGGTGTCTAATAAGAAATTGAATGTTGAGAATGAGCTTACCCTTTGTTAACTAAGATCTAATTATAGGATGATAAAGTGTAGTGTTAGTGTCTTAGTTTTTCGTGTGTGGAAGAAAAATGGGGAATGACATGTTATGGATATTATGAATCCCTATTTATTATATTTATTAAATTTTTTTTATGTTTCCTAAAACCTGTGTTGGAAATTTTAGAGATATTCTTTGATGATGACACTTTTTGAGAAGGTGAAAGGAGGATATGGCTTAGAATGATCCTTGTGTGGTGAAACAAGTGGCACCGATAGTGCTGGGTGAAGAATTTAGATAAAATATATAAAATTACTATGCTCGGTTTATGAAATTAGTGGAAAGATAGCTAGGAGGGTTTTGAAAAGCATGCATGATCTATTGAGGGTGTTTTAGTTGCAGCACCCTCTAATGTTTACAAAAGAGGGTGGACCTGAGATAGAGATTTTTGGAATGAGTTTATCGATACAATCATTGGACAATTGGAGACTCCTTTGGAGAAGATAGTCAAATTATTTGCAAACATGTTTCGTGATAAAGTTATGCATTGGTGGGATAACCAGACTTAGGATGGGAAGCTTGATACAATGGAGTGTAAAAAAATTCAGAAGAAGTTCTTGTAGCACTTTTATCATGAGATGTTGAGGTAATAGATAGATGCTAACTTCAAACTGTTTAATTAGGGGTAAATGTCTCTGATGGAGTATGCAGGACTCTTAAAAACATTCAGTGGTTTATTCTACAATTGGAGATAAATTAGGCTAATGTTGAAAAGTTTTTTTAGGATGAGCATAAATGTTAAATTAATTCCTAGGTGAATACTTTCCGGCCAAAGAAGTTTTCAGAAGTGGTAAATTAGGCTCTCATATATGAGGGGAACCTGAAGGAGGATCCTAGTAGTGTGAATGTAGTTTCATCTATATGGTTAGGAGGTACAACATATGATATTAAGAAGTGTCTCTGTGAAAATTTTATTTATTGTGATAGAGGGAAGTGTATTACGAGGTAAGGGTTTTTTACATGTGATCTTACACATGTCTTCCAACGCTGGTGTGGTAGGTAAGGATACATCCATAGATAGTGCCTCTGACCACTGGTAGAGTGTCATGGTAATGGAAGGATTGAAAATATAAATACGTTCTGTAGGAACTCATGATATATTTGTAATGATGGAGGAGATAGACTGAACTAGAATAAGATAATGGGTTCCTCTATGTTGTATCAGTGTGGAAGTTGGAGTTCTACTTGTCTTGGAAGTAGATGCAGTAGACACGGTGCTTCTGGGAAAGAGTTCTCATATCACCATAGTGGTAACCCTCAAGATAATTATATTGCATCATTGGGAAGAGGGTTAGGACAATTAATGGTCATTCTACCAACAATGTTGAATAGTGAGGTTAGACTATTGATAGTTAGAGGTAATATTATTATAGATTATATGCTAGCTAGTACCTTATTTGATATTGGTTCTTCTAATTATTTTATATATTCACTATTTATTAATGGGTTGAGTTTATTGATTGAGTTCACAAGTGGGGTGATAACGATCGATACAGCATTGGTAGTAGGGATGTTCTATGCAGGATGGGGAGTACCATTTTATTTAGGATCTTTACATTATGGTTGTATCAGGATTAGATCTAATGCTGGGTATGGACTAGTTAGTAGCATACTTATTCAACATATATTGATACCCAAGGAGAGTGAATTTTACATCTCATAAGGGTGAAAATTATATTCACCACAGAGAGTGGGATATCTTTGTGGTTTATGCAGGTATAGTTCAACAACAACTAGGGTAGCTTACCACCCAGGTTTCAAGTTTTTTATTAGATGACAGAGATGAAAATCAGGATGTCTTTCCACAAATAGTGGATTGGATCTAGGATATATTTCTTGAGGACTTATTAGGGATTCAACCTAAGAGAGATGTGGAATTTATGATTGATCACATGTTGGTTTTAATTCCACTATATATTATGTAACTAATAGAGCTTCGAGACCTAACAAAATAGATAGAATTGTTGATTGATAAGGGTTGTTTCCATCTGAGTGCATTGCATTGGGGTTCTCAAATATTGTTTTAAATTATGTCTTAGAAAATATTTCTCTTGTGTGTTTATCATCATAAGAAAAACTAGATGACTATGAAGAGTCGATATCCACTTCCATGCATCAATGATATTTTTTAAAAGTTTTATATAGATTGTGTTCTCTCGAAGATCGACTTGGTCCAAGGGTACCATCAGTTGAGAGTATGAACTTATAATATAACTAGTACTACTTTATAAAGTAGTTTTATCCTATATGAATTATTTATAATTCCATTTGGATAATAGAATGCACCATAATTGTTTATGGCCTTGGGGAACTGAATATTCCAATCATACCAGTTATTTTTGTGGATGAAATCTTGGGGTACACCAATACTCATGATGATCATACCCAAAATATTAAAATATCTTTAGTATGATAATACTGTATCATCAATATTCCAAGATATTTAACTGTCAGTTTGGGATAGATCATGTACACTAGTTTGGTCACATCATCTTAGAGGAAGGTTTGTCAGTGGATTTAGGGAAAGTTTAGGTAGTTGTTTCTTTGGAGAAACACAAGAAAATTTTTGATATTTGTATCTTTCAAGGATTATTTGGATATTATTATAGGTTCCTATAGGATTTCTCCCATTTGGAAAAACCACTTTTTGTATTAATAAATAATTGGACAAACCTTGACTGATTAGAATCCAGAGATAATTCCTTTTAGGAGTGGATTAAGCACTTGACATTGGAACCAATCATGATCCTACCTGAGCTAGGTGAGGATTATACTATGTTTTTTGATGCTTAGGGAATTTTAATTGGAGTGGTGTTGAGTTAGAGATATTGAGTGGTGGTTTATGGGTATTGATATTTGAGTATACATGAATAAAACTATCATATTCATTACCTTGAGTTGGCTAAAGTGGTTTATACTTTAATTTTTTGGAGACATTACCTATTGGGTGAGAATTTTACTATGTATACGTATCACAAGATCTTAAATTATATCTTCTCATAGATAGAAATGAATCTTTATATGTGGATATGGGTTGATTATATGAAGTCTATCAACATTGATCTAGAATATAACCCTTTGAATGGAAATAGTTTTCTCGAGGATCTACATTGAAAAACCCAGACTTCGGATGTCCGGGATTCTAGTGTTGATTGGAAATTGATTACATTATAGGATGAGATGTATATTGTGGTTTAAGAGAGTCAAGATCAGATAACTCTCATATTATTTTTAGTGGATTTCAGAATTTTTAGTTAGATTAGGGAAAGTTGTTATCTTGATATAGATTTTTTGGCTTTAAGGGAATTCCTTGATGGTTGGGAGTCACCTTCCGATTGGACCGTATATTAGGATCATATCATCTCTATTAAGAATTGGGTTATTTTCCCTATGAGTAAGTGAGAATATATAAGGTATGAATTTCATTCCTCAATGTGGGTGGTTCTTCCAAGTGTGACCAAAATGTAAAATTAACTATGTTGATAGTTTTGGTTTCCATGAATGATAAAGGATATAGTAGGGTTCATTACATGATGCTACACCTATCAAAAGTTGAAGGTTGAGAATCAATGACCTTGGAGGATTACATCAGTCATTTCTCATTCCAAAAGAAATGATGGATGATGTTACCATGTATTTTTTATTGGGTGTCCTGATGAAGCCTTGAAACAATGATTTTACTTGGGAGATTGTGGACCATTTGAAAAAGGTGGGGTATTTCTTTCTAGTACGGGAGAATTTCTTAGTGGGTCAATTAGGAGATGTGTACATTAGGGAAATAGTCCATATATATGATGTGTTATGGAGTATTATTTCAGACTATGACTCATGCTTTACTTCTATCATATGAATGGGATTGAATAAGGCTCTTGATATATGGGTTTTATTGAGTACAGATTTCCACCCACAGATAGATGGGTAGTCAAAGCTTACTATACAGGTTCTTGAGTATATGATGTAGGCATGTGTCCTAGACTTTGATGGGACTTGGGAGAACCCCATAAAAATTTTGGAGTTCTCAAATTATAATTTTTATCATGAAACTATTTATAAGAACCATATTTTTATCATTATGTTAGTCTATGCAAATATATTCTATGTTTTATGGTGGTGGACGAGTAAAAGTTGTTGGGATCGCGTCTTGTATGGGAGATGTCGGAGTAGGTGAAGCATATTCATAAGGGGATAGATATGTATTATAATATATAGAATTAATTTTCTGATAGATTTTTATGATCCATAGAGTATATAGAGGGTGGTCATGTATTCCTTTAAGTGTCTCCAAAATTGGGTCATCATAGGTTATGGAGATAGGGCTATATTTCGACAAGGTTTGTTGGAACATTTGAGGGCGGGGAGAAAATCATGTTTGTAGCATACCAATTTTCTCTTTTATAGACATACAGTGTTATGCATGAAAATTTTTTTATGTCATATCATTGGTGGGGTCACCCTGATCCTTCTCATGTGATCAATTTAGATGATTTTGAGTTTGAGACTGATGCATCCTTCGAGGAGAATCTAATACTGATACGTGTGTTGGAACACAGTTAGAATTATTTTTGGGGAAAGATCATGTCATTAAATAATGTATTGTGGTAACATTTATATATTCAAGAGGAAACTTGGGAGAGATAAGAAGATATGTTTTCTAAGTTTATGAATCTTTTTGACTTGTAATCTTAGAGATGCATGGGAGTATAGATCGAGGATGATTTGTTATATGGTGCAGAGATTATAAGGTCCTGGCTTTTTATGGGATGTCATGAGCTTCTTTTTAGGTGTTCCTTTTATTTTTTTAGTATATTTTTTCTCTGATTTAAATTGTGTGTGTTCGAGTGAAAATTTGAGGAAGAATGATGAAATAGGTGTAGTGCATGATTTGTAAATGGTTTTCCCAAACTGTGTTCCCAACTGAGAAAACTATGTGAACCCAAATAGAGGGGATTCACATAGTTTGTGCATATTTTTTCAAAATGTTCTCCCTCTTAGTAATAACCTTACCCCCCCCCCACCCACCACCCCCATGTAAGCGGTGTATGGTTTGGAAAATCATGAACCCCTACCTAGGAAACCATTCACGTGATTTTAATTATCTCAAAAATTAGATTTAAAATTTCCCAAAACCCCATATTAACCCTAAATCGACCCTATATTAGTCTTAACCTAGTTCTATAATTCCATGAATCTCACATATGAATTATTAGGGATTCAAAACCCTTTTTATAAATATTCAATATTGAGATTTAATATTTTCACCTACCACTATGGGAATCATATCCTATGTGGTTTCCTCCCTCTTCCCCATTCATAACATATCCTTTAAAGGGATGTTTTATCTAATTGATTTTAGATCTAGATACTGACTTTATAGATCATGATCTTCTTGACCTTGTTTTTATGTTTTTTTACGATCTCATTATTCATCTATGGTTTGACCTTTTCATTTCAATTTTGGGAATTTCAATTGGGTGATCACCCATAAATGATTTGAGGAAGGTGGTCTAAATTAAATTCCCTTAGTCATGATTTTAAATGTTTTTATGAATTTTTTGATATATAATATTATGTTGTAAATTTAATATATTTTTAAATAAATTAAATGATTGACTGATGTATGGAAACATGGAATGGGATTAATTAATTGGTGAATTAATTAATGAAATGTGTGATTGTGGAATTGAATGGGATATTTTGATTGTGAAATTGGATTAAATAATTGTTGATTTAATTAATGGACATTGTTGTGATTATACAATTTCTAATGTGATTAATTAATAATTGAATTAATTAGTGCAATTGATGTGATTAATTAATTTTTGAATTAATTAATAGAGTTTAAGTGATTTATTAATTGAAGAATTAATTAATGGAGTTTTTGGGATTAATTAATTGATGAATTAGTCAATGGAAAGATTTGTATATGAAATTTTTTAATTAGATTAATTAATTTTTGAATTAATTTATGGGATGTTGTGATACATGTGAAATTGTGATATTGTGTTATATGTGATAATCATGTGTGGGACATTGTCTTCTAAATCAAAATACTAAAATGATAAATATTTGTATTTATGTGTGGGTTATTTCCTAATATATCAAAATCCCATAGTGTTTAATGAGTGTGGTACATGTTCTACTCCATCAAAATTCCACTGGTGTGATTTTTTGATAAATGAGTGTGGGACATAGACTGATGCTTCAAAAGACAGCTCATGTGATTGATTGATAAATTAGTTGTGGATGAAGGACTGATAAATTTAATATCCATTGGCTCCAAATAATGGTAACCCAGACCCAAAATTTTGTCATTAGACTATGGTTCAAAATAGCTATGATAATGAATTGAGATTAAATGGATAATTAAATACCATGTTTTACAATAAATTTTGAATTGAATATGTGATATAGTTTAGACTTCTATTTAGGATGAAGTAGGTATTCAGAGGTTGTGTATCCTTGGGATCATGGGGGTTATGTGGTTAAATAGAGTAATTTAATAAATGTAAAATATTTACAATATTTTTTTACTTATTCTTTATAAAAATGTGTTCCCAGTTACTGAATGGGTATTATTTTAGACATTTTTGGTACTGTCCCATGGAGTTGAACTCATAGCCTACACAAGATGCTTGGATAATACCCAAATAAAGTTAATGTATGTAGAAAATTATAATGGAAATGATCATGTGTGGGAGGGATGAGTTTAGATGGAGCATGGAAGAGGAAACTGGACTTGATTTGGGACCCAATTGGGAGTTATGAGTGTCTTTTTATATTGGGTTTCTTCTTATTAACACATGACACGTATTTGGCATGGCACATCTACTATTGAGTTTTGGAAATTATATTTCCAATTTTGGGTAATCATGTGATACTTACATTTTTTTGATTATGGTTATATATTTTGGTCATTATATATTTATTTCTTCTATGAAATTTCTCAGATAATGAGGTTATAAGCTTATCGTGATCTATATTAAACCATTGATTCTAGTCGATAGCCTTTGTCTTATGGGGTGGAAAGCTTGAGGTCACTTAACTGATAAGATTGGTTCATCGGTGTGTGGATCCCAAGTCAGGACATCACAGTAAACTTTTTCTTCCTTAGAAACGTTTTATTTTTTGGATAGGTGGTTATACCTTGTTACTAAGTTATGATACAACCTCAATAAGGTTATGTTCTAGTCCTATAAACCCTTAGATTGTATAATATTCTTGTAGGTTGAAGTCCATTAGTTTGTGATAAACATTTATAGGAGAGGTTTGACCTTGTTTTTAGATTGATTTTTATGTAATTAGTTTAGTTTTATGCTCATATTGAGAAGGAGGAATGTTAGGTAACCATGTTTTTTGTTATAGGCTTGTTGATTCCTTTGTATTTTGATAAAGAAATTAAGGTTCTTTTGTATCAGTACAATATTCGACCAAAAAGAATATTTTGGCTCTTGTCCCCATCATCCTGGGTTTTCCGCTCTTAATAACGTAGTCAGAGTGTGCGTATACTCACAGGATTGGGATAAAACTGGGTGACGAGAAGTCATGGAATAAATCGTCTCATGGGTGTGGTGCTCAATTTTGAAAAGGTTATATAAGGGAGATTTTGTATTAATGAGATTCATGTGTTGTGTATAATTTTTTGGATATCTTTTTGAAGGATGACTTGTAGGTGTGTGGTTCAATTTGTAAAGTTACGTGGTAGTTGAGTGTGGTATCATTTTAATCATAATAGGTGAGTGCCTAGTGCAAGCCGAGGACTGGTGATTTTAAGACTTATAATGGATTTTATTTCGTTGAATTTGTAGTTAAATAGATAATTTCTATCCATATTAGAGATTTAATTGAGAATAAATAGCATACCAGAAGATGTTTGGCCCATGTTGACCCTAGAAACGCATTATTGGGAGACATGGTGTCAGGTGTCAGATAAAGGAAAGTTATCATTGTTCAATGTGAGTGTGTTTTGGAGAGAGATATATACATCAGTTTTGATTAAATATTAGTGTAATCCATGTTATATAAGATCATGTGTTATCTTGAAATCAACTTGAGTACACTGAGGGAGCATCGGCCCTCTACTAAGCTTCTTTCCATAATAAATTTCATTCCTTATTGCGAAAAAGGAACATGTGGAAGGTACACTCAAGGAGCGATGTAAGAAAATAAATCTGGTGGGAGTATACCATTTTTCATATTAGGGTGGAAACCCACATTTTTAGTCAAACTATATCATTTATCATGATATTTTAATCTTGGAGATTAGTTTCGAGATGATGATAACAGTACTCATATGGTGGGGAGTACCGGATCAGTTGTAGTTAAATTTTTTCTATATAGAAGGTAGTTGTTGATTTCATGAGACTGTTGTTTATATAGTTCAAATATCATGTTTTTTTAGATTCTATGAGTGATTTTCAGGCTTATATTGATACAAGTAGTCTTATCGAGGACAAGAAGGTTGATGTTGGGGTGATTTTAAGGTCCCGTGTTTTTTGTTTTAAAAAGGGATTTTGATTAGAAATAGTATTTTTTACTTTCAGAGACTTATAATGGGTAAAATGGTATTTTAGTCTTACAATATTATCTATGATAATTTTTTTAACCACTATGTTGGTCCTAGAATAGAGTTTTTACCCTAGGGTAGGAGTTTGCTGGAATTCTGAGCTATTCTAATTTTATAAAAATAATTAATGTTAAATATTTAATTAAATAAATATTAATTTATTCATGTAGGATCACTCATAAATATCTTTTAAATAGATCATTGGATTGATATTATATATCTACCATTGAGTCTGGAATGGGGTGTTTTTTCTAGATGATGCATAAACTCGATTTGGGTGTTAGGCCGGCCTAGGACCCTTTTTTCTTTTCTTTTTGTTTCTTTTATTTTTCTCATTTTCAATTCTTCTTTTCCTCCTCAATTCCTATGTACACCCCAGAGGGATCTCCTTTTTTACTCCCAAATATATGAATTAATAATTAGGTAGATAAATAGATGGAGTATGATGAGGGTATTATTGTATAGATCGATACGCACCACATCATCGTGCAACAACCACAGACTGTAGAATTAGGCGGAGATTTAGTGGATTTCACCGAAAGGTACATAAATTTCATGCTTCATCATAAATCCCCATAGATTAATATGTGTTATGTTATAATTCCCTATTATAATTTATATTGGACCCAAGGGGTGATTTGAAAATTTTTATGAGAAACCAAGGGTCTCGGAGAGATTTGATTATTTTCAGTTAGGAATACCAATCTACATGATGTGTGGTTCAAGGGTCACATGTCTTGTGTTATTTAAATTTGGGTAAAATGATATTTTAAAATTACACACTATGTATAGGTTATAAAAAACATGTATGGAAACAAATTCATTTAGTCGAGTACCCATCTAGGCTTCTAGTGTAAGGTAAACATGTTAGTGTAGAGTACACGGTCGGACACTATGTGGGTTTCACACCATGTAGATGTAATTTACTATACAATACACATAGATAGTCCATGTGAGGAACATTTTAAGGTACCCCATGTAGAGTACACTCCATTTACATGGCTGACATGCTATTTATATAGCATTTATATGCCAATTTTATCTAGAGTACACGCTCAGGTGGGACCTTGATGGTACACATTGTGTACTAGAGAAAACATGCCATGTACTCATCCCTTTCTACCCTTATGAGGGTTTCCATATACTTTCACCCATGATCCATAATTGGAAACATGATTTTTCCATTATGATTATATTTTTACATAAATCACGGTAGTAAAAACCCTTAAGGTTTCATAGAAACTCCTGGTGTCGTTTTAGTATTTTACCTAAACAGAGAGGTTCTTTCTCCTGTAATCAAATCTAGTTGTCTTCAGAGAGAGATAATATTATCTGATATAGGACATGATTTATCAGTCTTGACCTCTTTTTTTATATCCTTTCCTAGACATATTATCCCTTGTGAGATGTTCCATTTTGTCTTGAGTGTTCGTGAGTTCGGATTTTTCAAGAATCCTTTAAAGGATTCCTCTATTTACATTTTTTTATAAAGTATTCCCTTTAGGATGCCTCTATCATCATCCTGATTCCAACAGTACCCAATAATATATACTTTTTCTTATATACTGACCTAGGGAATCCCTTATAGGATCTCATTTTGTTTTTATCATTCATGGGATCCCATGTATGATGAGAATTTTTTCTTGTATGGTTATAGAGGGAATCTAGTATGATGCTTTACTAGTGAGTTGTTCAAGGGATCCCATATAGGATTACTCATTCTTTCATTATGTTTTAGGATCATATGAAGGATTCCTACCTTACCTTTCATGGTAAGGATCCCAAGTATGATACCATCTCTTCAGTGTGGTCTTTGAGGAACCTATGTGGGATTCCTCCTCTTAACATTTCATATAAGGATCCCAATTAGGGTGTATTCACTTGTTTTTGGACCTCAGGGACCCCAAGTTGGATTCCTCTTCAGTTTTTTAACTAAGGGACCCATCGAGTTCCCTGTTTCTGTCCAACCCTAAGATAGTACATCGGGTTTTGGAAGTGATAGAATCAGGTGTCACCTTTGAACCTCTGCCAAACCTATATGCCTATTAAGGTTGTGTTAGTAGTGGTGGGATTATGAATTCAGACACCCTCTCTATTTTTTATATACAATCATGTGTTTATTATCTATGAAGTTATAATTTATAGATGTGTTTTTTGGTTAGTGGGTGTTGAGTTTAACACATGGTGTCATTATTTTTATTTTGGATTCCCATAAGTTCATTCTTGGGATCTGGATTTTGATCCTTGTTATTTATTATATTTATTTTTATACCCAGAGGTACTACATGGGATCTAGATTTTGGGTCTCTATACTTTGAGTATTATATTATTAGGATTTTCATAGGTTCTTCTTTGGATCTTTTTGTTGAGAATATGATTATAATATATAATAATGGCATCCCTAGTGATGATACTCATGGATGATTACAAAATTCCATGGGATTAGTATAATTCCACTCTCCTCAAGTTTTTATTTAATGAGGATGATTATGATATCCTTATCTCATGGGTTAAATGAGGATGACTACTATCTCTTCATCTCAGGGTTTTTGGTCGATGATTGCACTTTCCTAGACTTGTGGTCTACAAAGGATGATTGTGACCTCTAAACTCTCTGGAAAATAGAGTATGACTACACTATCATTGATTTTTCTTATGATGGGGATCTCCTGATGTTCTCTCTAGGATCAATATTATGATCCATTTTCTTCATCAGGGTGGTTTAGAATGTCATCTCATGCTTATGATATAGTTTCAAATTTAGATCTTAAGGGGTGGGAATGATGTCTCACTAGTGAGATCTCCTTATAGATCACCTATGAGTCAAGCCTTTAGGTTTCCTCTGAGTCACAATGTTGTGGATTCTAAAAAACTGGGACCAAACACTCATAAATTGGATAAGATTTACATTTCTTCAGTAAAATAATGTCTAGAATAATGAATATTTATAGTATTTTCAAACATACTCCTCTATAATCCATTGTTATAGTGATTGGAAGAGAGTGTTGGTTAATCTAGGTGTAGGACGATTATCGCCCTTATGGTGATGTATCTTGATCAAATAAATTTCTATCATTAAATAAAGTGGGTATATTGGGATTTTGATTATAGTCCCCTCGATCGTCTAAATTATACATGGATTTTGTTTCATGACATCCAACTCGTTTTTTTTTTGTAGGCTTTCTATGCGATATGGATTACGTACCCATAGATCGACTACTGATTGGTTTTATGATATGGAATTCACCTTTCACACAAATATTAATATTATGTATATATAAACGTATGGTACTATACATGTATACACATATAGATATAGACATCCTTGGTAACTTTTCTTGTACATCAGGATCACAAACCCAGGGTTTGACTATGGTTTAACGTTTATTATCTTTTCATATCTTTTTAGTTGTGTCTCTACTAGGCTGAGAATATTGCTTTTTTATACAGTTATAACAACGTATTTTATAGGTTCTTCATTGGGATGTCCTAATGAGAATATTTCTCACCCTTCCACATGAACCTCAATGTGTGTGGAGACCTTATGTATTCTTTTTAAGTTGAGCACAATTATATTGTGGATAGGGCTGAAACCTTGGGATTCATTTTCATGTGAAGAATCTCATGTGGGTTCTTCTAATTAGGCTAGTTTATTTTGATATAGTCTAGAGACTGGGTAAAAGGCCTGGGTCAGAGTTAGTAGGAGAACGTTGTATAATTATTTAAGTTTCTTTTTTATTTTTGTATCTATATAGGAACCCCTATGGGTGAGTAGTGTTGCATGTATGACATAACTGTTAAGGATTTTAAATCATTTTTCATATATTATTATAGAATATTCTATTTCAGTTTATTTATAGCCTCTACAAACTACCTATGTGCTACTATTTATGATACATAGCTATTTATACTATTTGATTACTCTTATATGAGGTGTAGTCTCACCTCTATCACACCCTAGGCCCTCACATCTAGTATGAAACCTATGGTGTAGGAGGAGGCATCCTTGAGGCCTCATAACCAACTACTGTAGATAACTAATTTTGTTAAATGATGTTCCAAATGTTACATCATCAAAACTATCTCCCTTATTATAAATATCATATATAAAATCTTTCTTCAAACCCTGGAAAATGATACAAAATAAAGGGTGAGAAATGATACTTAGTAAGGGTAAACAAGATAAATATCAATAATCATATAAGTAAAACATGTGGAAAAGTAAACACCATAAGATTTTAAGAAGAAGAAATTTGAGTTTGATATTGTATATGAAAAGAAACACCAAGACTATAATATAATTTATCTCCTTGTGTCTTTAAAATATATTTATTTTTAAACAAATTCAATCTCTTTGATAGCATGTGGAACACGCAACCTCAGGTCTAAAGGAACTATAATATAGTTTGAAATTATAATCTATCTATTAACATCATTGGTATGAATAATAATTATTGATTTAAAAAAAAAATTTAAACATGTATAAAATTAATTAAATTTCTTTCTATTGATTATAAATGACATAATAATCATTTGAAATAAAAATAATTTCTTTTTGAAAAATAGTATTTTTTCTAAAAGGTTGTTTTATCACACATTGAGAACATATTTCCAAAAAAATTACTTTTAGAAAAAAATATAATGAATAAAATTAATTTTTAAATTATAAGTTAAAAATTAAATTAGAATCAATTATTTAGAATTTTCAGAATACACTAATTGTTCAATGAATACTGAAAAACACTATTTTTATTAAAAATAACCTTTTTTCAAAAAAAAATAAAGGTTAAATTTTTATTTAAATGATTATTAAAAGTTAAATGAGTATAATTATATTATAATAAATTTAATTAATTATGTTATAATTAATTTCATATTGAATTTTGATATTAAAACTTTTTATACTAATGAGAATTTTCTCTTTGGAAAACTATTTTTTGTTGTGTCTGTGAGTTTATTGTGAAATTAAAATTTTCCACTTATTTTTGTTGAAATTGAAGAAATGGTTTCTATATTTTTAATCATAATAATTAATATTATATAATAATATAATATTAATTTTTTATCAATAAATAGTAAAACACTAAAAACAAATTGTCATAGTTAAGGTTCAAGCTGGATTATTATGTGGTTAATCTAAAATGATAAGGGTTAAAATAAACTAAAACATGTCTAATTAATATTTTATGTCTATATATAGCTCACTAATACCTTATGATCTATATTTATGATTTTGTGAGAACCTTTTATACATGAGATATATGATAATTTAAGTGAATAAAAAGGAAAAATTCCAACCTCTTACTTTAAAATTTCCTTTATGTGTTCATATAGAGAAAAAATTCCAATTAAAAATAATAGTAATTTTGATCATAATGATATTATTTTCAATAGATAAATTTATTTATAATTTTTAATAATTATATGAATTATTTAAATTCTTAATAAATTCCAACACAATAATTATTTAATTAATAGTAAAATAAATTAAATGATACTAAAAATATTAAATATAAAATAAATTGAATTAATTATTATATTCCATGAATCTTTTAGAAAAATATAATATGTTACACATCTTTTAATATACTATATTAGTATCCTATTATTGTATTGATATTTCTTATGTCAAATTTAAAGAATACTACCTAAGTTGACAATAATGTCATTTTATAATAACTAACATTTTATTGAATGATTTAAAATTATTTAAAATCATATAATCTGACAAGATACTAATATATATGTTTAAATATATACACCATATTTTATTTTTGTATAGATGGACATTTTATAATAATTATACTGACACCTAACTAGATAAAACATTGTTACCACTATAAAGTGTAAAATAGAGTTTTTTTTGTTACATATACTTGTGTGAAAAGTAATTTCTCACACCCATGGTATCATTATTTATAAATAGTATTTAATATTCCTAAACAAAAGGTAAACATTCTCTAATTATGTGAAACTTTTTTATTATTAAATTATAAATTACTTAGGAAACAATTCTAGTTACCATAATTAAAACTATAACGGTAAAATTATTGAAACATAAACGTTAAGGAACAAAATTTTTGAAATATGTTATTTTTATGTGGTAGGAATTTTATTATACCATATAATATATAAAATAAATTAATTATCAATTTTTGGGGAACATAGGCTGATAGGTACTTCAAATTATTGAATAGTTTTGGGTATTTGTAGAAAATACACTCCTCAATTATAAAAGGGCACTCTCTCTCTTCCCTTATTCACAAATATCAATCCATTTGACTTCAAAAAACCCTAAAAATATATATCCCAAAATATCTTTATATGAATTTCTGATTTTTTTGTCTTCTAAAAAGTTCAACCAAATAGTCCTTCATAAGAAATTCAAAAGAGGTTTCTCTAAAAGAAGTTAATCATTTTCACAAATCTCTTTTTTGCTTTCTATTTTAAAAAAATAAATTATTTCATAACAATTAAAACATCATAAAAATTTAATTATCATATAATGAGATATTATTATGTTTATCATATAATATTTATCAATATCCTAATTCATAAAATGGGAAACAAAATCATCGATCATGTGTATGGTGGACAACTACCTCGCAAACTGATGTGACTCATTTTCCATAAAATCATATCACATCATGATATAATGATGGATTAAATGTATATTTTTAATATTATTAATTTAATTATACTTATTTTATTTTAATAAAAAATATACCATCTTACATTTCATTCTATTTAAAATACAATAACCTCCCTAATGAATATATCGGACTACCGCTTTGTGAAGTTATGTGATTTGTTTTCAACATAATATTACATTGAAGGTAATAATAACAAATATTATTAAAATATATGATATATATAAAATGATATAAATTTTTTAAAATTAATCTATCTCCCACTTCCTTTAACATTCACAAATTTAGTAAATGATAATTTTTCTTATGTGTGCATATAACCTATCGTCTCTATGATGTAATATAATCCATCCTCTATGTTCAAAATTAAATAATAATTTTAAAATTGTATATAATGAAGAAAAATATATATTTATAATATTATTATAATTATTTATAGGACATAACAATATATTATGTTCAAGAAATATAACATTAAATTTAAAACATTAATGAAAAAATAAGGTAGTTAACACTTGAAACAATATTAATAATAAAATATTATTAAGAAACAAGGGATACTATGTCATAAAGGGGTCATATATAATATTATAAATATTAATATGGTTCTATTATAAGTTAGAAACATGTTTTAAAATACTATTTCATAGGTAAATGATCTCTCAACTAAAGAGAAGTTTGAGGTAAGGCATTTTGTCTTAATTTTCTTTAATTGTGGCATATTGTAATGTTATGCACCTAATTTAATTTATATGAGGTATATAGTAAAACTTTTATATATAATTTCATGAATAATTCATACATCATGGTATTTTATGATTTAATTATAATTATTTCATGTAAATGTATTTGAATTTAAAATTAACTAGTGGTAATGAATTTCGCAACTCAATTTCTTTTCATTGAGTTATATTACTTCTTCATTGTCCTTTATATTCTTAGATAATGTGTGTAATGAATTTTTATTATATTATATTTAATTTTTTCTATCTTGATTTATATTTTATAGACATAATTTATTCATTTATTAATTATTACTTCAATGTTATGATTATTATAAGGGACTTTGTCTCAATTTCCCTTCATTTGGCATGTTTTATTTTTGTGAACCTAATTTTTTTATATGGTGTCATTAATGAACCATCTATATTTAATATAATGAGTAATTTATATTTAATGGTAAATTTAGTTTTAATTTGAATTATTTAATCCAAGGGTATTTCTCTTTAATGATACCAAGTGGTAAGGAATTTTTTAACTCAATTTATATTTATTGGGTTATATTACTTCTCTATTTCCTTTGATATTATAAGATTATGTGTGTAAATTTTTAGATTATTTTATTTATAATTAAATATTATTTATATTTATTTAAATTTTATAAACATTATAAATACATTTATTAATATTATCTTCAATTTTATGATCATTGTGATGGATTTTGTCTCCATTTCCTTCCATTGAAGCAAATTATAATGTTATGCACATAATTTAATTTTTTTAGAGTATGTACAGTCAATTTTAAATTTAGTATCATGAATCATTTGTATTTCAAGGTAATTTTATTTGAATATTGAATAATTTCATCCTAATAGATTTTATTTAATGTTACCAAGTGGTAATAAATTTCATAATTAAATTTCTTTTCATCGGGATATATTACTTCATCGTTGTATTTTATATTCTATGATTATATGTGTATATACATTTTATTATATTATTTTTTAATTACAGTTGTTATTTTTTTATTTATATTTTATACCCATAATCAATTAATTAATTATTTATCACTTCAATGTTATGGTCGTTGTAAGAGATTTTGTCTCAATTTCATTTTATTTATGCCTATTTTAATGTTATCCTTCTAATTTCTTTTGTATGGTGTATACAATATATCTTTTACATGTTATATTGTGAATACTTCATAATTCATGGTATTTTATATTTTAATTTGAGTTATTTCATTTAATGGTATTTTACATTAAAATTACCGGGTGGTAAATAATTGCATAAATAAATGTATTTTAATTGAGTTATATTACTTATACATTGTCCTTTATATTCCTAGACTATGTTTTTAATGGATTTTGATTATATTATATTGTAGTTAAACTTTTTTATGTGGATTTAAATTGGATACACATAATTAATTCATAGATTAATTATATTTTCAATGATATGATCATTGAAAAGAACTTCATCTCAATTTCCATTTCATTGAGACATGATTGTTAATATCAACCTATTCCCTTTTATGTGTTGTATATTCATCCCCATTGGGGTATTTAACATGAATACCTATTTATTCATGATGTTTAATGTTGAAATTAATGTTTACTATTTCAAGGGAAAAATTTTAAATGGTACTGATGTGGTAATATTCTATTTTAGAATATCACATTATTTTGGGATTTCTATTATTTTTCTAAAAGGAATTCTGAAAAATTTCATTCATATGATCTAATGATTTAAATATCCACATTAATATGTTAAAAATATTGTTATTTTATAAACCACATACCATTTTTAAAAATGGATTTCACTTTTATAGTTATTAGATTAACTAGGAAAATATTGATAAATATTTATTATTTAATCAGTAGATATATTTGTGGAATAAGGAATATAAATCCCAAATTAAATTGATAATTAAGTATATAAATCATTTATTTATTATGAATATACGGTTGGGTCCTGGTTATGGATATCCCCTCTATGCATATACAATCTCATGACATGAATTAGTTGGCTTTCCTTATTTTAATGGGATTGTGGTGTATACCTACCCATTAGTTTTCAGCCATATAGTAAAAGGTATTGATGGTATATGTATTATGAGTCTCGATATAATGAATTCCAATAATTTATAATCTACTTCATTATGAATTCAGTTATTTTTATTCATGAGCTTATTGCATTGACATTATCTATTTATTCCTTTTGTGATGAAGTAATTGATTAAATGGAATGTGTGTTTAGTTATTTATCATTTCATATTGATTATACCTTATCTAATAATGATAGTTAAGTTATTTATTAAATGGTATAAGTATTTAGTAATTTATCATTTCATATTTATTACATCTTATTTATTATGATTTATTTATTTATGATGCCTACTATTTTATAAAATGCTAACAATGCATTTTAGCTCACCATTATATTTTTTCTTTCCCATGAATATTGGAAGTGTACTGTGAATGGTATAAATGAATATTCTAGAGGAAATATTTATATTATTGAAAAAAAACCAAGTTCAAAATTTTTTATTCTAATGTAATATGATAATATAAAATGTAACTAGTTTTATAAGACTATTAAATTATTTAGTCCTTTAGGATGTGATCACATATACCTGGAACAAATTTAATAAGTATGAACTAGATCTAGGCTACTAGGGTAAGGGTGTTTAAAAACACTATGATAACATGATATTTACATTTTAAAATAATATCATGTATATAATATATCATAATATTTATTCATGTAATAAACCTTTTTAGTTCATAAGACAAGAATCATATAGGAATCAAATAACATGATCCAAGAGATCATAACATTGGAATATGAAATTGAGTTTTGAAACAAACCTATGATTTAAAAATCATTTAATTAGTAGTAAAGGATCATTTTCAATTCTATAATAGTGGAATGGTTTCACTCCCTAAATTATCATATTAATCATTGTACACTCTCAAGAATATCATAGGGTAAATTTTCACATACATAATGGGGTTTTACTATAGGAAATGTGGTCTATACCAAATGGAATATACCAACGGCTTGAATGATTTTTTGGTATAGCCTCGCATATCCCAATAGATTAGGGCTACTATTAGGATAATATATTTTATTGAATTTTATTCCAATGGTTTCTAAAAACCATTAGGGTAGCTATATCTATATCGATGGTTTTTTAAAAATATTAGCATAATTCATCCCCGAATACATAGTACGATAACCCCTCCCCTCCTCTCATATATATCTAATCTTGATCCCTCCTATCCTCCCTTATAGATATAATCTAAAAACCTAGTATCACTGTCATTCATATCTAATATTGATCTCATAGTGGCATGTTCCCCTCCCATCCTCTTATTTAGATCTAAATTTGTGCCCTGTTAGTATTGGTTTTCAACTGTATTCCCAACCGGCCAAGCGACGGTCTCCCTTCTTTATTTCATTTCATTATTTTTCAATATTAAATTTACAACTTCCAAATCATTGATTTATTCTATCATCCATCCATTTTATTTTTATTTTTTTCCTAAAACACCACCTCATATTCTTATTTTGTGGGAATTTAATTTATTATAATCTTGCAGAATGATTTAGGCTTTCCAATATTCAGTTAATATCTATTTGGTTTAGATTATACTAGTTTGGTTTTGTTTTAATTTGTTATGTTCATTTTTGGATTAGTTTGTTATTTATTATTATATTTTATTTTGTTTCTGATTATTTTAGTCTAATATTTATATTTCTATTTTAAATTCACACATATACAATATTATTAAGTATTTAACATCCCCGTGTAGCATCAAAACACAAAACAATATTATTATATAAATTTATTATTTTTTACTAGTTGTGAATTGATTTTGATTCATCATTAATATTAATTAGTATTCTATATCTTTAACCTGATGTGTGATATCAGATAATGTTTTTTATTAACTTATAGAATTAGTTGAGGGAGATAATATTTATATATAATTTTGAAATATATTTCATTTAATACAATAAAATTTTTCAAAGAAATATAATTTTGATGATCTGTAGGTGATGTCACTATATAGTCATCAAGATAATTAAATTTTTCTCTACCGTCTCCACAAAATAATTATTTTTCAACCATCATATGATATAAACACAATTCCTTCATGATATATTGATAAGTATTATTCATCACCTACAGATGCATAAACTCAAAACTTAATGAATATTAAATATTTCTTTTCATCGGTTAGTATTCCTCCATTTAAATTTTGGATTGGTTTATTATTGTTTTCGCTAATTCATTTTGGTTTCAGTTGGATTATTCCAATATCTATATGTCTATTTTAAATTCTTACAGCTACAAAATTATTAGGTATAGAACATCCCCTTGTAGCATGAAATAATTAAAAAAGTTACTACATAATCAATCGTATGTCTATAAAACATTGATAACCCTCAAAAGAAATATATTTCATTTTCAACAAGAATACTTTGAGTATAAATATCAAACACATTTTAAAAAATCTATATACTAGTAGTTTCAAAAAAGTACTCATAAATCCATAAGACTTAAATCCTCTCTAGAATGCATATTATTCTCTGACACCCATTAAAATTAATCTAAATGTTATTTTTATATCTAACACCTAGAATATTACATTAATTGTTATATGTAAAGATGATGTTCCATAGTATAATTATTCTCTCATCCAAATCCATTTTTGAAAATTGTTCAAAAAAATGATAATAAATTATAATCTAAACTTTACACACAAATTAATTTAAACATAAAATAAAAATCATGATCCAACATAATTGTTAAAAGTACTATGTAAAAACACCTCACCTTATTGTAAATAAATTATCCTTAAATAAATTATCACTCAAACTATAATATAAAACCATAATGAATAGAATCGACCCAAACTACATTGAAATAAACCAAACAAAACAAATAGAAACAAAACCTACATGAATGTAAATTATTTAGACTCGACCAATCCAAACTAAATTGAGTTCACATTACCCAAATAATCCTAAAATCCAATTTGATTAAATAGATAAAAATTACCACTTAACCAAACAAAACCATGTTTACTTGAAATGACCTAACATAAATAGAAAATTATAACTAAACCAAACTAATAAAAAGTGAAATGTACCATGTGGAACTAATTAAAAACTAAATAATCTAAATTGAAATCAATTGATTAGACCTGAAGAAAACTGAATTGTAGAAAACTAACCTAACTAGGAATTAAAATAAATGAACTGAACTAAAAAACCCTTTACACATTGAAACCTAATAGAACTAACATATCATTTCTATTTCATATCCTAACTGAGTTAACCAAACCTACTCATTTGAATTTAAATGACCCGGTCTGACCTATGTAGACTTTAATAGACCTGAACAAATCTAAATTGGACTAAACTAAACTAAAATATAATTAATCAAACTAGATTGATCCTAACTAAAATAATTTATATAGTAATGATCAAAAATGAACTAAATTGAAAAACCATAAATAAAATCATAACAGGCATGCACTGCCCCAACCTAAATAAAAAAATAAAACCTAACCAATCTAAATTGACCCAAACTAAACTAATACTAAACAAACATAACTGACCAAATTGAGTAGAATGAAGTTGTAACAAATTGAAACATACCATATCAAATATCACTAAAAGAACACAAATATAATTGATTTTAACTAAATTAAATAGATTTAATTTGAACCAAAATAACTTACATTGAATCAAACTATCCAAAACCGAAACAAATGAAATTGGACAAACCTTATGCACTTGAACTAAAGATACACAACCCCAACCGAATCAAACTATAACAAATAAATAAAAACATACCTAACCTAAACTAACTAAAACAAAATTTAAATAAACCTAATTAAATTTAATTAACCAATAAAATAAAACTTAATCAAATGAACCTGAGCCTGACCTAATTAAAGGTAAGGATCACTAAGGAATTTAACTAAAGGTCCTTTATGACTCATCAATTTATTCACTCAATTATATATCACTTAAATGACACTCCTAGGTATGTATATTCTATAAGAAACATTTTCATAATTAAATCCTTGACACTTGATGGATTTGGAACATTATTAATCATTGATATAATTTAATTAAATATCATGGTTTAATATTTAAATTATTTTTGTATATAAAATATTTTTTTATATTTTATATTATGATTCTTATATAGAATAGGGTGTCAATTATGGTTTCTTATAAAGTGAAAAATTATTATTTTCATAATTATATTTTTTGATTAAATTTCAAAATTATTTAATTTATTTTAGGATATGAAATATAAATTTTTTTATAAAATGAACAGAAGTTTCATTAATGAAACTGATCAGATCTCAATCCCTTTCAGTTAAATTTGGATATATTTTTAGATTTTTCATTAAAAAATTCCCAAATAGTGGTCACATAAACTTTCTATTTTATAATTTTGTAAGAAAACATTGTTTGTGTTATGCAGACGTTGGCTACCATAGAACCAAAAAAAATTCAAACAAACTACTTGGGTTTTATTGAAAAGAGGAGAAATCCAATCTCAAAATGATCATGATTCAAATTATAGTATTGGATTGGAGAATTTATTAAATGAATCGTTTTCTTTTATTCATTATCATGAGTAGGAAGGGATGATGACCCAAGAATACTTCTATATGATAACACATGATTGACATGATGAAAATGATGATTTTGAAAGGGTGGAAATATTAAATGATTCTTCCACAACTCTAGTATATCAGTAATGTGGTAAAATGAATAAAAATGAATTTTTAATCTGACTATTTCATGGGAAAACAATTTATATTATTTCTAATATATCTATCAATTACATTATTAATTTATTGAGGACTAAAATTTGGATGATGTAGATATCCGCTCAAATCATTATATAACATAAAAGTTAATTAAGGAAATTTGTTTTTCAAAAAACAAAATTCTTTCTTTCGTAAAATAATGAAACTTATTTTGAGAGGAAACTGTAGAAATAAATCATTGTATAAAATTTGGAACATCGTGATATATGCCAATGGCTGGTGGAACACCATCCCATGTGTCACAAAAAGTAATTTGGTCTTATCCATTGATCCCGAGACATGATAATATTTTTATTTCTGATGAAATATCAGAAAAAATGTGATGGAATAATATAATGTGAAAGAAATATAATAATGATTTTGATCACCTTATAAATGGTTTTCATAGAAGAAATTTGACTCTTGATATCCTTATTTTTTATCTGATGTGTGTAATATGAAGTTGGGTCTTTCATGTGATGGTTTTAAACTATTTAGGAAGATGATAACTTCTCACAAAACATGGATGATATTTATACCTATTTATAATCTTCTTCCATAGATGTTTATAAAAAACCATTAATTATCATGAGAATACTCATATTTTCATCTTCTAATCCTAGAAAATATATAGATGTATATGTGATTCCTTTAATAAAATAGTAAAAATAGATTTGGAATGTGGATGTGTGCACATATGATTCATGTTCTAAAAACCTATTTGATATGTTCGTTGTGATTATGTGGGAAATTATTGATTTCCTACATATTAAATGATGTTTGTATGGAGCACGAATGGAAAATTATCATGTGATCTTTGTATAAATAATACATGATCTGTAAGACATAAATGTCATCATAGTGTCATTTTTATGTGGAATCAAAAATCCATGCCAATGAACCATCCATATATTAATAATAATCAATGATTTGATAGTAACCTGGAGACCGAATGTCCAAATCAGTGTAAGTCTATAACAAATGTGCTTGATGAATTGCAACATTTTGGTTTTTCATTTGAGAAGATTCAATTTTAATCTATAAGGAGTAAGAATGATTCCAATGAAACTAGTTATAATTGGAAGAATAGAAGTATCTTCTTTGTGATTCCTTATTAGTGAACAAATTTGATATGTCGTTTCATAGACATAACATACATTGAAATGAATATATATGAAATCTTTCATTCAATTCCCCTAATTTTCAAGGGAATGAAAAAATATTATTTGCAATCTCGGTGTGACTTTGTGGATTAGGGCATCACACCAAAAGTGCATCACCTGTGTATCAATGAAAATAAATGAAATGTTTTGTGTTCTCTTATATTATGACACCTGTAGAAAAAAAAACTAAATTTATGGTGTCCTATAGAATATTAGAGATCCTAATTTTTATTAAAGGAACATATCAAAATGGTCCAATAGAATAGTATTGAAGCTGAAATCATTGAAGAATCAAGATTATCACATATTACTGCATGAATTATTTCCAATAGTAATCTGGAATATTGCATATAATAAATTAATGTTATCATCTATTTATTTGTTCAAATTTTTAGATAACCTTATGATTAGAAGTTTTAAATAATTTATTAAAACATATTGGTTGAGTAACCATTAATTTTGTGTGAATTAGAGAAAATATTTCCTCTATTATTCTTCACATGAATGATGCATCTAACTAAAAATATTATAAACAAAATATTTCATAGAAAACCTGTTTTTTTAATGTCTAAATCCAACTGAATGAAATATGTATATATTAAAGTCTTATGTTTGAAATAGGAATCATCCGGAAGGATCCTTTATGAAAGGTTACTTTGCTCAATAATGTATATATTTCTATTCAATATATTTTCTTGTAAGACTTCGAGATGGAACATAATAATGAGAAATGAATGGGAATAATATAAGAAATTGAACCTAGGTTTCCATAAATTCTCTAAATAGAGAGAATTACCATATCAAATACATTTATCACGTTAATACTTGAAGATTAGAGGATGGAATGTTGCACATACTTGTTTAATTGTGATTTGTTTTATGTTTATATAAAGTAAGTAAATTTAACATGTATATCTTATCTCAACTCATTTTATTTTATATATCTGTTAAAATATTGTGATTTTTTGGTAGGTAACATAAAAATTGATAAATAGAAAATATCATTCTTTATCAATGAGAATGAAAGAGACTTATAAAAAATTGTTTTCTTCTTGGCTTAAATTGAAATTAGAAATATTACTATAATAAATTAATAAAATAAATATATAATTATGTTTAATATTCATTTATATTACAGGTATTGAGTTTTCTTACTAACTTAGTTTCTAAGGAAATAATAGATTTGGCTTTTTGTTCTAATTTTTTGGTTCGTGAATGAAAATCAATTATGATCAATGGGTAAAAATTAATTATCATTTAATAAGAAATAAAAATTATAATACAAAATGATTATGTTATATTTACTTCCAAAATAGACTTTTATGCTATGAAATCACATAGTTGTGTATAATTTGAAAATGTATCTTATTATTGAGTCATTGAGAAAATATTATTGATGGATTATTACCTGCATGGTCATGTCTCTATGATGAAATGAAATTGGAATATTTTTATGGAGAGTCATGGAGAATTTATTGATGATTGTGGATTTCTATTTATTTTCTTGGCTCTCACTCATTAGAGCAATGAACCATATGTATTGGAGTGAATGGTGAAACAGGTTTTTTCTGGAAAATACCATCACGAACTAGAATTTTGTGTCATTATCGAAGTAATCCCAAGACAAATTTTTTATGATGGTGATGATGTAATTAAAACCACCCCAAACCCCATTGGAACTAATCCATTTATTACTTGTAATGACTCTAATAGTTTTATTTTTATAGTTGATTGTGAACCTAAAGGTGAGGTGGGAAATATATATAATCATCTACTTTTGTTCTTAATTTTTTTGTTTATCATGACTTCGGTTGTTGAGATTTTTTCTATTCAAATTTATTTACTATTTATTAAAAATATTTTTTATCTAACTTGACCTTTATATCCATTTTCAATATTTTATGGTCGCATTTTTTATTTTTGTTTGAAATTTTAAATTTTATAGTATTCCAACCTAAAAAACCACACAAAATTGAAATAATTAAACTAGAAAAAGAAAGACAAATTGAATTTTACATTTTAAATTCAATGATATGAAAATCAAATCCAATGAATATAATTACATAACCAAAAAAATTAAAAAATAACTGTCCCAAAATATGAACTAAAAGATCTAACATAATTAAAAATAGAAACAATGACCTAATAAATTGAAAATAATTAACCAAATGGTATAGGAAAAATAAAAATGGATAAATGACCTAATAAATTGGCCAGAATGAAACAAATGACTTAAATAAATTTTAATTGGATCGAATTGGAAATAGAAAAAAACTATATCATACCCATTCTAAACATACTAATTTGATCATATTCATTTTTCAATGAAATATAAAATATTTTTATATTCTTTACACTAAATATCAAATATTTTTTTATATCACTTTATATCCTATATTTTGTTTGAAATTTTTTATTAATTAATTAATTCAAGTCGATATTATTTCATACATGGGTTACACATTAGTTATGGGTTTATAATTAATTTTATATTTTTTCCAAATGCATAAAATAAAAAACATTGAGGAGAAGTGAAGAAAAAGTACGACAGACAACAATCATCGAATGAGTGAGATGAGAATCCCACCTTTAGTGCCCATTTTTAGTATTTTTTTTCAAATATAAATATCAATAAAATATAATTTCATGTGCTTAATCTAGTTTTGAACCATTAATCAAGATCCACCACATAGGTTGAAATTATTCTTCGATGATCCTAGTGGTTCTAGGGCATACGCTAATAATACAAAGGGATGGAACTAAAGCTAGGTGATCTACTATGATTACTTGATTACTCTCAAACACACCCCATCCCCCCCCCTGAAATATTATCTACCACACCTTCTAATTCCACCGTGTCGTTAGAGACACACGAGATATTTAAAAATCCCATGTTTTCACCATAATTTTCTTATAAGTCTCCTCACCTATATTTTTCTTATATGATGATGGTTCCTAATCCCCATCCATATTATTCATATCTAATGTCATCTATGTAATCTTATTTTACATAAACTTCATTCTATCTAAGCTTCTACATTTTTGCTTCTACAGCTTCTTCTCTAAATCATTTTCAGCCTTCATAGAATGCATTAGAGAACACTCCATCTTTACCTATTGATTTTCATTAAAAACATGATGATCCATAAAACTCCATAATTATAATAACTCAAGTATATTTATATAAAACAATTAAATTTTTTAACCATGATTTATTTTCATTGTAAAATGTATTGATATTAAATATTTTTTCTTTAATATATGGACATTATAATTTGAGGCAGGGTTGTACATGAATATTTGTGGTGTAGAACCACCACACACACCTACTGGTGGAGTGAAATGATTAAAACAAAATTATTATAAAAATAGGGTGGTAATATAGTATTTTTTTGGAAAGTATTTCCAAATACTCTAACATCATTCTTATCTTAACACACTCTTGGAGACGCCTACCAAATGATGTAAATAATTATTCTTGGGAATATATATGGGTAAAAAAATTAATTATATTTAATATTATGTTTTTATTTTATTTATATGAATTAATTTTTGGGTTCAATATTAATTTTAATTTTCCCAATGGGGATGCAATGAGGCCAATGAGGCTTATGGAATTTGGTGAACTATAAACAGACTATAATCCTGAGTCGTAATGTGGATGGTGTTCTAGTGTTGGTATAGATTTATGTGCCAAAAAATTTAGGAAGGATTGTCTGATATAATTTTATCGGGAAATGACAGCACATTGGATAGGTACCGAGTTCAGGGTATTAATCAAATTTCAATTTTTTAAATTAAAATTAATTTTAGTTTCATTAATAAATTTATTTTTATTATTGAAAATTCTTTTTTTCAATTCTCTGAATGAAATAATAAAACAATTATGTTATAAAGTACCTCCATAGTTTGTGAAGAACTAAGATGTCTAACCATGAGAGGAAGCACGTACAACCCTCATTTATAAGTTCTATATAAGAATTTCACTTTGTTGAGTCAATAAGGTTTTCCTTATGAATTTTTTATTCCTTCTTATTCTGAAAATCACAAACACCTTATACTTAAGAAAATATATATTTTACTTCTATTAAAAAATTTTCTTTTCCAAAATAATTTACCCCTACTATATTTTCATTACTAATATCAATATTTTTCATAATTATAAAAATAATATTCATACATAAAACCTCAGAATCATATAAGCATTCTGTTTCAGGATCCAAATTCTGGATACGAACTCAAATGAAGTTCAACTCCGAATTCTGGATAAGAACTCCAATGAAGTTCATCTCCGAATTCTGGATACGAACTCTAATGAAGTTCAACTCAGAATTCTAGATACTAACTCTGATGAAGTTCAACTCTAAATTTTGGATACGAACTCTCATGAAGTTCCACTCTGAATTCCAGACTCTGAACTTCTATGAGTTAGACTCTGAACTTCTATGAGTTTGACTCTGAACATCTATGAGTTCGACTCCAAACTTCTATGAGTTCGACTTCGAATTTCTACTAGTTTGACTCCGAACTCTGTAAGTTCAGATTCTGAATTCTAGTAAAACCAGACTCTGAATTTCCATAGAAATTCAGACTTCGGATTTCTTTAGCATTCAGGTTTCGAATTCCTATTAAACACAATCTGAATATCTCTTTACTATAGACTCTGAATTCCATTTTGGTTAGACTCCAAACTTTTATTTGGTTACATTATGAACTTCAGTTTTACTTATGATTACACTCATTTCATTACAAAATGATTTCGTGCTTTTAGTTATTGACAAACTGTTGGTTGAGTGACATGTGTATAGTTACCTTCGAAATTCAAGGAGAAATATGACTGTTGGAGGAGGGAGCCGACCATTGGAGCTTCACCTATAAATAAGATATCTTTTGAAAATAAGCGACAACTTTTGAAATTTTGATGATCATAACTTCCTGAAGTGATTTCTAGAGGGAGGCTCTTATCAACTCTCAATGATTCATGCAGAAAGTTTGAATGGATTGTTCAAACATTTCCTTGTACAGACTTGCTTCATGTGACTCTGGTTATTGATGATTACAATCGAGGGAATCTAGGGATAGGAAGACAGTGGTTCCAACACCTTGAAGTTTAGGTCTTACTTTCCAAGTATGACAGAGGTACTGACTACCTGATTGTTGAGGGCTTGCAGGGATAGCAAGATAGAATCCGATCTTCGTATCGAAGGCTTACCCTGGTGTGGGTAAGATAGACTTTCTTGAAAGTATAAATCAAGGTACCTTTATCCAAGGTTGTTGGATACCCTTCTCTTTGGGTTAAACTATTTATTGTTTAATACTTGTAGTTTTACTACTTGTTTTTCCACTGCATTTTGTATTGCTAAGGAAAGTATAACTTTCTTATATTTCCTTACTTGTACTCTGATATAGTTAAATTCTATACGCATTACGGTAGAATCTTAATCTTTGTAACTTTTGGTTTCATTTCTGAAATCACGTTTCTGGAATTCGGAAAGTGATTAGAACTTATAGAGATCTTTTGAATTATCTTGTTTAACCTTGTTAAACATAACCATCCTAAAAATTTCCTAAGGGAATTTTTAAAAGGTACAATTCACCCCCCCCCCCCTCTTATATCAGAGAATCTCATTCTTATTTCGTTCCTACATTTGGTATCACAGAGTATATCATACTCAGAGTCATACCATCCTAACAATTGGTATCAGAGCATTTGGTTCAATCTAAATTAATCTCATGATTAGATTTAGAAGAGAATTATCGGAATTTCTTATTCGGATTCATATTTCTGGATTCATACTTTTCGGAATATATTTTTTCGGAATCATAGTTTGGATTCAGTTTTTTCTTAGAGATAAATTTTTCTTTCTTAGAATATTTTCTCTTGTTTACAGACTTATACTTCTAACAAGTTTGTGTGCCTAATATTTTCTTAAGGATGGAAGGTTTAACTGTTAGTTCTATCAACAACTTAAATCCTACCAGACCACCATATTTTGATGGTAATGATTATGAATAATGGAGATATCGTATGAATACTTTCATTATAAATACTGGGGTAGATAATTTTTTAATTCTTACTGGAGGATACAAGACTCTTGATAAGGAAGTAATTGATTTTAATAATCACGAAAAGCATGAATACCAACTCAACTATAAGGTATGCAATACTTTACTTTTTTGAATGACTAGGAACATATATATCCAAATTTCTTCTTGTGAAATAGCTAATTTTATATGGATGAAACTTGAAGATACACATTTTGGTACATCTAAAGTGATTGAGACTAGGAGAGCTATGTTGAGAGTAGAGTATCATGGTTTTAATTTTCCCTTAGAGAACCAATTTTCAAGGTGCAACAGAGATTCATGACTATCATGATTTGCTTACAATCTATGGGAGAGAAAGGTCTAGATGATGTGGCTCTTGTGGATATGATTATAGATATCATGCCATATGAGTGGGAATCAAAGGAACGGCTATCGATGAAAACAAAAAGGTTAATAAAATATCTCTTGATGAACTATTTGGAACACTTCTTCAACATGAAACTAGAATGAAGAGAGATACTGACAACATAAAGAAGAATAGTGGAAATGGTAGTGTTGCTTTTACCACAACTTCAAATCATATGAAATCTAAGACTCCTGAAAGAGTTACTATATCAAAATCTACGAAGGTTATTATCCAATCTGAATCTATTGAGAGTGATGTCTCAGAAAATGAGTTCGCTAATCTTGCTCGAAGGATGAACAAGATAGTTGGACAAAGAAATTTCCAATCCAAGTATAAGAATAAGGATAGGAAAGATAAGAAAGATTAAGAGGTCACATGCTATAAATGAAATAGAGCTAGACACCTAAGACCTGATTGCCCTATGCTCAAAAGAAAATAATGAAAATAGAGGCATTCTGAAAGGAAAATAAAGAGGTATTACAAGTCCAAAGCTAAGAATTTTTAGAAAGCTAATGACACCTAGAGTGTTAGTGGTGGTGAATCTTCAGATGAATCTTCGGATTATGAATGTTCTAGACAGAAGAATCTTGGTCTTATAGCCAGGATACCTATTGATAATCATTGCTTGATAGCTAAGGTACACAATGCCGAATACTTGACCAATGTTTTTTTAAATGATAATGATAGTAAATATTATAACACTTCTGATGAAGATTCTTCTTTTGATGAAGTAAATACTTTTCTTACCTAGGAAGAAGTTTCTAGGTTTGCTGAACTTCATGATATTTGTTGATAAGGAAAACTCTAGGAATATTATTCTTACTAAGGAAATATCAGATCTTTCTAAAGATCTTGATAATAAAAATGCTGATTTCAAAAATATTTAAAAAAATCTTGAGGATGTAAGTTCTGAGAGGAATAAACTTACAAGAGATCTTTAAAATTTAATTTCTAAGAAAGATGTTTTTGAGCCTAGCTCAAGTTCAAGTGTTTTGGAAGGCAAGAACCTTGTTATAAAACTCAAATCCAAAATATTTTCTTTGAGGAAGTGTTTTTCAAACATTACCCTAGGTAAGGAAAATTTTGATAAAATGTATTCACAAATCCGACCTCAAAGGAATACTTCTGGTTTTGGTTACAGAAGTTCTAAAATGATTTTTAGTATCAACTACTTTTTTTATCAAAGTGCCCCATTTTTCACAAAGTGTCAATGTAGTGGTCACTGGGCAGAGAATTTTTCATTAAAAAAATGCAATCTTTAGTATTTCATAAGGCTTATTTTTCTAAGAAGATGTGGGTACCCAAAATTTTACTTTCTAACATTTCCAGATCCAAGCATGTCTGGATTTCGAAATCCAAACTTTTTCATATTTTTAGGAAAATAGGGAAAGTACCAAAAACAATACTTGGTATATCAATAGTGGATGTTCTCAGCATATGACTGGTAACAAAAGCTATTTCGAAAGGATTATCAAGAAGAAAGGAGGAAAAGTAACTTTCAGAGATAATGCTCAGGGAGAAATTATTGGTATAGGTAACATCATTCTTCTTGGAAAAAAATTGATTTAAAATGTTTTTTTTATAAAGGTCTTAAGCACAATGTCATCATCATAAGTCAATTATGTGATAAAGGATACCATGTGAATATTAGGAATGATTATTTCTTAGTACACAATTCCAAGGAAAAATTTATTCTTTCTGCCCATAGGCAATAGAATGTTTACACACTAAACTAAGAAGACCTTAAGAGCCAAGACTTACCTTTCCTTAGTTCAATGGAAGATCATTCTTGGTTATGGCATAGAAGGTTAGGACAATGTAACCTTAGGAACTTATGTAAATATTCTAATAAAGTTTTAGTTAAGGATCTACCAGATCTTAGATTTGATTCTTCAAAATTCTGTGACCCTTGTCAATTTGGAAAAGCAACATAAATCAAGTTTTAAATAAATCTGTGAAGTCTCAACTACTGATGAATTATAGTTGGTGCACATGGATATTTTTGTTCCAACACAAATTGGAAGCATTGGAGTCAAGTATTATGTATTTGTCCTGGTTGATTATTACACTAGATTTATGTGGTTCTATTTTCTAGAAAATAAGTCTGAAGTTTTTTCTTATTTCAAAATTTTTAGAGCCCAAGTTAAAAATGAGAAAAACCTTCCATTTAAAAATATTCATAGTGATCATGGAAGAGAATTTCAAAATTCTAATTTTGAATCTTTTTGTAGTAGAAAAGGTATTACTCACAAATTTCCAGCACCCAGAACACCTCACAAAAATGGTGTTGTTTAAAGAAGAAATATAATTCTTCAAGAGATAACTAGAACCATGTTGAGTGATTATTCTGTAGCTAAAAATTTTTGGGCTGAATATTTAAGTACTTCTTTTTATACTATAAATCATGTTTTTATTATACCATTTCTTAATAAAAATCCTTATGAGTTATGGAATGGTAGAAAACCTAGACTTTCTTATTTTAAGGTTTTTGGTTTCAAGGTATTCATAATGAATACTAAAGATAATTTACAAAAATTCACACCAAAATCTGATGAAGGAATTTTCTTAAGCTACTCCACAACCTCTAAGGATTATAAAGTTTTTAACAAAAACACTTGTACTGTTGAAGAGACAGTACATGTCAAATTTTATGAAACCAAACCTTTTGTTTTCCAAAAACCCCAACCTACATCTTCAGATGTGTTTTCAAAAACTGATTATCAACCTATGATATAAAATCCTTCTGATAAAGAAAATGTTCAAGAAGATGCTTATGAAACATTTACCCCAAAATATTTTCTACCATATGTTTATGAATAGGTTTTACAAAACCCAAACTAATCGTTTCTAAAGAATCATCCCAATGATAGTATCATTGGTGATGTAAATCAAACTGTAAGGACTAGAAGTTCATTAAGAAATGAAGTAGAACATCTAGCATTCCATTCCCAATTAGAACCAAAAATAACTAATGAAGCTTTAGGTGATTATGATTGGATTAAAGCCATGCAAGATGAAATAAATTAATTCAAAAAGAATAAAGTCTGGACCTTGGTTGAAAGACCTAAGGAAACTTCTGTAATTGGAGTAAAATTGGTCTTCAGAAATAAATGTGATGAAAGTGTAATAATTGTAAGAAATAAAGTTATATTAGTTTCTAAAGGATATAATAAACAAGAAGGAATAGACTATGAAGAAACCTCTGCTCTAGTATCTATACTTGAATATATTTGTATTCTACTTGCCTTTGCAGCATTCTTCAATTTTAAACTTTTTTAAATGTATGTAAAATGTGATTTCCTTAATAGTTATTTTCAAGAGGAAGTTTTTGTTGAAAAACCTTATGTATTTGAAGATATGAAACATCCTGATCATGTTTTTAGACTTACCAAAGATTTTTATGGCCTTAAACAAGCCCCACGAGCATGGTATGATATACTTACATGATTTTTTCTTCAAAATAATTATGTTAAGGGAAATGCAGATCCAACCCTTTTTATAAAAAAAGATAATAAAAATGTTTTGATTGTTCAAATTTATGTTGATGAATTATATTTGGTTCAACTCAGCAATATTTAACTGATTCCTTTGTGGATCTAATGAAATCTAAGTTTTAAATGAGTATGATGGGTGAGTTAACTTTTTTCCTTGGTTTTCAAATTTCTCAAAAACCAAAAGGAATCAACATATCCCAACATAAGTATATTAAATATCTTCTTAAAAAGTATGGTTATAAAAATACTATAAGTATAAGTACTCATTTTGGTACCTCAAACACACATGATCTTGATGAAACTGGGAAACGAGTAGATCAAACATAATTTAGAGGTATGATAGGAAGTCTACTTTACTTGATATCTAGTCAACCAAACTTGATGTTTTCAGTGTTCTTATGTGAAAGATATCAATCCCATCCTAAGGAATCTCATTTAAAGGAAGTGAAAAGAATTTTTCAATACTTAAAGGGAACCATGGATCTAGGACTATTTTATACTTATGGAAATGATTTTATCTTAAAAAGATTTTTAGATGCTGACTTTAGTGGATATAGAATGGATAGAAAAAGTACATCCAGAACTTGTCATTTCTTAAGAGATTCATCAGTCTCTTGGTCTTGCAAGAATAAACATACTTTAGCACTCTCCACTGCTGAAGTTTAATATTTCGCAGCTAGAAGTTGTTGTGCTCAAGTGTTTTGGATGCAAAACACACTCACAAATTATGGCTTGAGTTTTACTAAGACTCAAATTTTGTGTGATAACACAAGTGCCATTTACCTTAGTAAAAACCTTTCACATCACTCCCATGCAAAACAAATAGATATTAGGCATCACTTCCTTAGGGATCACATACTTAAAAGAGATATCATTCTTCAGTTTATCAAAAAAAAGAACAACTTGCTGACATTTTCACAAAATCCTTACCCTCTTATAGATTTGAATACATTAAATAGAAGTTAGGAATGATAATCATGAGGTAATCTTCCTTCATTAACTTCTTGTTGAACCATTCTCCTTATAGTAATAAACTCCTTTTCATAGGGGGATTACATCTGTTATGAAGTTTTTTTTAAAACAAACTTTTATATTGGTGTTTTTCATGTTTCTTGTAATAAAGTTTTTTTGGGAAATTTTTGTAATGAAATTTTCTGAATAGAAATTTTCATAACGAAATTTTCATAATAGAAATTTATTCATAATTATGTTTTCATACTAAAAATTTTCGTAATGAAGTTTTCATACTGGAAATTTTTGTAATGAAGTTTCCGTACTAGAAATTTTCATAATGAATTTTTCGTACTAGAAATTTTCGTACTGGAAATTTTTGTAATGATGTTTTTGTACTTGAAATTTTCGTAATGATATTTTTTTACCTGAAATTTTCATAATGATGTTTTCGTACTGAGAATTTTCATAATGAGAATTTTCCTAATGAGAATTTTCATAATGCGAATTTTTGTACTCTTCTTTTTCGTAGTGAGTTTTGTTTAGTGATTTTTTTGTAGTGAGTTTTTCATAATGAGTTTTTCATAGTCAAATTTTCCTCAAGAAGAATATCACCTATTATGAATAAACATCCGAGCCAATCCGAAAGGTATGAATTCCTTAAATAAGTTTTTGTAATCATTTTTAGTTGCTGGTAGTTTCTTCTTCTTTTAAAATTTCTCAAATTTGCTTCTTCAATCCGAATTTTTTTTAAAAAAACCTCAAAAGATCAGATTCAATATTTCCTTGCGGGTATGTTTTCAACTATCAGATCAGATCAGAGAAATTTTCAACTGTTATATTGGTTTTGGAAAAACAAAGGTCAGCTCCATCGCTTATATAAAGGGCACCTCCATTTGTGTCCTACAACATTTTCAAGCTCTCGTATGCTGAAACTCTGGCTCTTCTCTTAAATCTCATTTCGAATCTTTCAGTGCTCCTCCATTATGAATGTCTGTAGAAGCCACTTCCCAATATATGTCTTCGATGAACCCAATCTCAAAATGGTTAGTCTACAGGGAAAGGTTGGTCCATCCGAATTTTTTCAGTGAGTATGATTCTTTATTTTCTAAGAATATCAAACTCAATGGTTGGGAAGATTTTTGTGTATCCAAACCAGGGGATTAGGATGATGTTTATAAATATTTTCTTGTATAATTATATGAGTCTATTTACTTCTATGAAGAATATAGTAGAGAAAAATATTCTTTTAAGAGCAATGGTTAGACTTACATGTTATCTTACACCAAGGATGCAAACATGGTGGGGCTCTCATACGATGGTGAAGCAAAATTTTGTTCACATAAGTTACCAGATGTGCAATGATGTTTTATCAAAGTGAAGCCAATGGAATTCCTTGGACTTAAATATGACAAAACAACAAATATTACTTATCTCTCCACCAATAACCAGATTCCTTAGTTGTGTATTCAAGGGTTTTTCATTTCGAGAAGAGGAGATAAGGATGGTCTAAAGAACAATGATATTTACATCTTGGATTTCTTGGTAAATCTAAGAAAGATCAATCTGATGAGGAATGTTCTTATTACAATTCATAACATCATGAATGGAACATTGAAAGAACAAATTATTATGTATCCTTCTCTTATCTCCAAGCTTATTATTCGGTGCCTAGATTCATTAAAGGTTGCTTACAATTACAAGATGAGAATTTGTAAGATGATACTGATAAGTGGTGACACTTTAAAGAGGATGAAAGATGGTTTTTCAAAAGATTCAGGTGAGTTTTATGATCTTCCAGAGGAGGAGGAAGAAATCATTCTAGAAAATGTGGAGAAAGTTGAACCATCTGAGAAGGAAGAGAAGAAGAGGAATCGAAAGCAATTGGTAGCTGAAGGCAAGACCCCTAAAGCTAAGGAAACCCAATCTGTACCTCCCATGCTAAAAAAATTTAAAAAATATCTAGATGAGGTGGTTGCTAAGTGGAGGGAAGATAAGGATAAAAGGAAAGAAGGGGATCCTCAGTTCAGATTGGACCCTGCAGAGGCTAAGGACTTAAGAGAAAAAGTTGCGGATGAGTTAGAGAAAAAGGCCAAAGAGAAGAAAATGAAGAAGAAGATGTTTGAGACTGAAATTGTTCAATCTCTTTTGAAAGCCACAGAAATAGCTTTTGAGAATATTTCTGAACCGGAAACTTTTGTTGTTCAACATTTACTAGAGACCCCTGGAAAGAACTAATTCACTCCGGAAAAACATAGTGAGAAATAATTTGTTGAAAGGGTTGAAGAATAGAAGGAAGTAGAAGAATAAGAAGAAGTAGAGGAAGGAAGTGGTGATCTAGATGACTTGATTAAACATGTTGAGGATTATCAAGAGAAGGAAAACCTATCAGAAAATCTACCACCCTGAACTTCTGAGGCCGAGTCCTCAAAGCTTGTCACTCTAGGAAAGGGAGGTGAGGAAAAAGTTAAGGAAGATAAAGAAAAGGAGGAAGAAAAAGAGAATGAATCATCTAAGGAAGTAAGCTATGAAAAGCACTATCTTGAAGAAGGGGCAGAGAAAGAAAAATTTGATGAAGATAAGATAGTTCAACTATCTGAAAGTGATGAAGGATCTCTTGATGAAGAACTTATTCCAAAAGTTGATAAAGGTAATTGAGTGCTTATGGACACCCCAAAAAAAGATATTATAAAGAAAAAAGGATTATGGTGGATCTTTAAGAAGGAAATTGGTTAAAATTGAAGAAGAACAATCCCCAAGAAAGGTGTATGATTCGGAATCATCATCACTGGGTCACGATTTTGTTGTTGAGTCTTTGAAGAAGTTGGTGGATACAATTCCGATCTTTCCCACCATAGACTCCAGATTCCAGATGCTGCAACACAGCGAAAATTAGAAATCAGAATCATTATCCATGGTTATGGATAAGTGTGTGAAGATTGGGGCTGAGAAAAAAAATTCTTATCAACTATGAGGTCCACAAAAAATCATGCAGCAAGATGACTTTATGGTCAAAGAAAATCAATGAGGATTTTTCAGAGCTTGATCATTTTTAGAATGATGTTAAAGAAGATTTTTACCCTGAGGATGCAAAGATGAAGAATCTTCAGGATAAGCTAACCCATGAGCAAAATACTCGGATTCAACAAGGTAGGGATCTGAATGGGAGGCTTGACTCATTTTCTCAAAACTGGAAAGGGGAAAGAGATATTCGGATTGAGATCAAAGAGAAGCTTGAAAAGCAGGATGAATTACTAAAGATGCAGGAAGAGGCCATGAAGGCTCAGGTTGAGTTCATGAATGCTCAACAAGAAAGGATTGCATATTTAGAGAAGCAAGATGAGGAGGACCAAAAAGACTTTAAGAAGATGAAAACCTTATTGAAGAAGTTAATCCCCAAGGAAAAAGAGGACATATAGACAAATCTGATTTTTTGTTGTAATTCTTTTTGTTTTAAAAATTCTTTCATATCTAAAGAAATCCATGGTTTCTTGTCTTTTTTGTTGACTTTACTAATGTTTTAGGTACTTTATCATTTTTCCACTACCTTAAATTCTTTTTGAAAATCACAAAGGGGTTGAAGGAAAAAGAACTACTCAAAAGAGGGAGTGGGAAAAATTTCTAAGTCAAGAACAATCCTTAAGTAAGGGGGAGTTCCTCATTATGAAGTTTTTCATTCCTATAGCCATGATAATGAAAACTCGATTTTGGAAATCCAGAATACAATACTTAGAGTTCCTAAACCTAATGGGGAAGTAGTTATATTCACCTTCATCTATGAACAAAGAGAGATAAGTTTTAATGTCAAAGTCTAAAGATATTTTTCTAAGCCCTTATATTTATTTTTCGAAAGGTTTTTTGTGCTTTCCAAAAAGGGGGATATTGTTGAGTCAATAAGGTTTTCCTTATAAATTTTACATTCCTTCTTGTTTTAAAAATCAAAAACACCTTTTACTTAAGAAAATATATATTTTACTTCTATAAGGAAAATTTACATTCCAAAAGAATTTACCCCTACCATATTTTCATTACTCATTTCAAAATTTTCTTAAGTATAAAAATCGGATTCATACATAAGACCTCATAATCATATAATACTTAGATATGAAGCATTATGTTGGAGAATTTGAATTCTGGATACGAACTCAAATGAAGTTAAACTCTGAATTCTGGATTTGAACTCCAATGAAGTTCATCTCCGAATTCAGGATACGAACTCTAATGAAGTTCAACTCTGAATTCTGGATACAAAGTCTAATGAAGTTTAACTCCAAATTCTGGATACGAACTCTCATGAAGTTCCACTCCAAATTCCAGACTCTGAATAACTATTATTTGGACTCCAAACATCTATGAGTTTGACTCCAAACTTCTATGAGTTCGACTCCGAACTTCTATAAGTTCGACTCTGAACTTCTGTGAGTTCGATTCTGAACTTCTACTAGTTCGACTTAGAACTCTGTAAGTTCAGATTCTCAATTCTAGTGAAACCCGACTCTGAATTTCATTAGAAATTCAGACTCCATATTTCTACAGAATTCAGGTTCCAAATTCCTATAAAATAGAATCCGAATATCTCTTTACTATAGACTCTGAATTCCATTTTTGGTTAGACTCTGAACTTTTATTTGATTACATTCCGAACTTCAGTTTTACTTATTCTTACACTCATTTCATTACAAAACAATGTCGTGATTTCTGTTATTGACTAATCATTGGTTGGGTGACATGTGTATAGGTCCCTCTAAAATTCAAGGAGAAATATGATCGTTGGAGGAGGGAGTCGATCGTTGGAGCTTCGCCTATAAATAGGATCTCATTTGAAAAGATGCGAAAACATTTGGAATTTTGATGATCAGAACTTCCAAAAGTGATTTATATATAGAGAGTCTGTTATAAACTCTCGAAGCTTCGTGCAGAATGTCTTAATGGCTTGTTCAAACTTTTCCTTGTGCATCCTTTCTTCGTGCGACTCATATTTTTACTGATAACAATTGAGGGCTTCCGGGGATTGGAAGATAGAGGTTCCAACACCTTGAAGTTGAGGGATTCCTTGATTAGGAAGATAGAGGTTCCAAATACCTCATAGTAGATGTCTTATAGGGATAGAAAGATAGACTCTGATCTTCGTATCGAGGGCCTACCCTGGTGTGGGTAATACAGACTTTATTGAAAGTACAAATCAAGGGACCTTTTTCCAATGTTGTTGGATACCCTTTGGGTTAAAAGAGTTATTGTTTGTTACTTGTAGTTTTACTACCCATTTAACCGCTGCATTTTATATTGCTAAGGAAAGTATAAATTTCTTATACTTCCTTACTTGTACTCTAATTTAGTTATATTCTATACGCTTTAGGTTAGAATCTTAATCTTTGTAACTTTTGTTAATTTTTATTTCCGAAATCACTTTTCCGGAATTTAGCAAGTGATTAGAACTTATAGAGATCTTTTGAATTATCTTATTTATCCTTGTTAAACATAACCATCATAAAAATTTCCTAAGGGAATTTTTAAAAGGTACAATTCACCCCCCCCCCCCCTCTTATATCTGAGAATATCATTCTTATTTCGATCCTACGTTTGGTATCACATAGTATATCATACTCAGAGTTATACCATCCTAACACACTTCTGTTTATTTCCTCTATATTTCATTTCATTTTTAAATGGGCAAGATAAATTATAATGTATTCATTAGTTTTTTATTTAGAGTATTTCTTTTTTCTGAAATTTCAAGATTATTATTGTTATGTTTGTAAGCATGTCATGAACCTAAAAAATCACTGATCATTTTATTAAATATACATTATTTTAATATGAAAGGGAACTAAAATATTAGGGGCACTTACCTTTAAATGTTTAGGTATAGAACAGTATCACCAAAGGGAAACATCATTAATCTATAATCGTACTCACTGCTTCCTGAAAGGAACACATCTTTGATCGGGTTACTCTTACATATCATCTTCGTTACCTTTACATATACTCTTCATACAATGAGCCTCTTTCCCGTGTTTCAACTTCTTTAATAATAAATATTTGTTTTATTCCATTGTTGTTCTTCCTTTAATATGTTTATATACCATGGAAGATATTACATGTCAATGTGGGCCTATAATGATTTATTAATTTTGAATATTTTAACATATATTTCCAATGTAGGGATATTCACAAATTTATCATTTCTATAATAGAATAACATTCATCATGGTATATATTCTAACACAAGGTCATATACTTGTAATTCAACTGAGTTATTTTTAGAATCACCCACCCCCACCCCAACCCCCCACTTAAAAACTATTTTTTGGAGACAAAACCCCCTATAACTATGTAACTTAATAAATATCATAAGATCTTGTTTTGAACCCTATAAGATTCTTGACCAACTTCTAAAAAATCATATTTCATTTTAAATTTTATTACAAACTAGCATTTTTAATATATCCCCCACTGATAAATCAATATTTGTTTAAAACAATCCATCCCTAATAGTAATATTTAATTTTATTTCAACACTTTCAATAGTTTTTCTATGACAACCCTCTCACACACAACCTGGAAAAAAATTACTCCATGTGGTAATAATTCATGATACACAATACCCATGGTATAATAACACTCATACCATACACTAAAAATAACTGAAATATGATATAAAGTAAATCGATATTATATATAGACCACCCCTTTAAAATATTATACATATATTATTGAGTTCCTTATTTTGAAGTAATTATTTGGTCTGAATTTTTTTTTAGAGTAACATGATCTTAACTCACTTTTAGATAACTATAATGACACAAATAGAAATAAACTATGAAAAATCATTCTTTTATTCATGATTTGGATCATTGTAATATAACGGTGTCTTCTAAAGAACACTGAGACCTCATTTGTGGGAGAAACAGAACATCAATTTTATCATTAAATAAAATAAGACTCAAATAATACATTTAAAATATAAAAATAACAATTAATGGAATTAAATGTATATTATTATGATGAAATTTTCATAATATATATGTTATATCTATTTATAATTCATTCATTGATAATCGGTTAGAATTCATCTACCATTTCTTTTTCTCTTCATCTTAATTTAGAATTAATATCCATTTGATTTTAGTTAGAAAATTCATTATTAATATAATACTTTAAATTATTTATTTCTATATTTAATGTCATCAAATATGGAAGTTTTTAATATTTAACGATGTTTTACACAAGTTAAATTGTTTTTCTCAAGTGGAAATAAAAAAACGTAAGTGAGGTAAATAAACAAACACAACATTAGATTATACCTTTTACATTTTTGATTTAAAATTTTAATATATATTTTGTATCTTAATAGTATATTTATATTTATAATAGTTTTATTTAGATTTACTTAGATGAGCACCATGGAAGAGTATGACGTCGACTAAGGATGATTATTGTCCTGAAAATGTATTAGCCCACTTGATGTGCCAGTCTTTATTACACTAAGTTGGAAAAATATATTGAACTAGAAGTGTGGTCTGAGGAAAAGTATAAAAGGGCCAAAAAAGTCTGTAATTGATCATGAATGGGATCAAAGTGTGAATGCTAAATTTATGATATTTATTTAATTTTGTTTCCATAACTTATATAAGATTCTTTTGTGGCTTGTGATGTATATATTTCGATGATGTATACATTATAGAGTTAATGAGAAAGTACTTATAGTGTTGTTCGAAATGATAACATTCTTAGTGATAGAAATGGAGAGGATAACAGCAAGGAAGAGGGAGATGATGATGGAAAGGAAGAGGGCGAGGGTGAGGATGAGGACAAGGCTGAGGCCGATGATGAGGGGTTGAAGGTGACAATAGTAATTTGGATGATGTAAAAATTGGTCATTTACATTTTTGAATGATATTTAAGACATTTTATGTTGTATTATTTCTATTTAATGAATATATGTGATGTTTTTTATGTGTGTTATCACTGGTTGAATGCAATAATTTGTTTTTTGTGATCAATATGTGTATGTGTGATGGTGATGTCTGTTTGCTGGTTATTGACTATGGTGGTGTAATGATGTGGGGTAATTATTTCTTGTTTGTTTATCTTACTTTTTTTGTTTCTATAGGATGATTTTTTATGTCGGTTTTATGGGAAATGTGGGGGTTATATGGGCCTAGGAATGGGGGGTCTATACCAACAGATTTAAAACATTTTTTATATACTTAAACAAATATTTGACAATAAAGTATTAATTTATACCTATTCAAATGGTTTTTAACTATTGTAATAAATCTATACCGATGTTTCTTATTCAACCATTGGTAAATAAATATTCGGATGACCGTATACCAATGTTTGAGTGATAACCTATCATATTTTATTTTCCCAACAACATTCTAAATAATAGTTTGGAGATTAATTTGTATATTCTATACCAATAGTTCTCTAACATATACCAACAATTTATAAAAAATTACATCATTTTTCACTACCTATTCTATTATTTATTATCTCATTAGATAACAATATTGACATAATGAATTAAAGGGATATATCGAACCCAACTATAACATAATTATAATAATACATATATATTTCGAATATTTCAAATTATTCATTAAATAAGAACCAATGAAAAGAAATGGGTCACCTAAATATTTCATCATAGCATGACCAATACAAAAGATATGTTATTCATAAACATTTCTTTATAGAATTACCCATGTAAATGAAATGGATTTCATAAAAATTTAATCATATCATAAACCAATGTAATAAATTTCTTCCATACAAAGTTTTCATAACAAACAAAAACCATGTAGATAAATAATAAGGATGGTATCACTGGATCTTATACCTGGTAAATAATAAGTTAAATCAAGTGTTGTTTTCTATGACGAATAGAAATACCGTTAAGAGATCATTAAAACCATCATAAGCTAAGTTACCTTCACATTTTTTAAATCAACTATTTAAAAAAATATTTTCACATATAAAAGATAATAAATTCATTGTTAATAACCTCATAAACTTGTAATGGAATATCTAATGAATAATTAGTCATGATGGTGTGAAAATAAGTTCATTTTGTATAAGTTAAAAAATCATTTCATCCATAATTTTGTCTAAATTTCCGAAATGTACCTCATTTAAAACATGAATAAAATTACATTCAAACCAATAGATAAAAAACTTAGATAAAAATTAAATTAATAAATAATATGATAATAGTAGGAACCTTCTTTACAACCTTTTTTAAAAAAAATTGATATGGAAGAACAATATTTTTCAAACAAAGAGAGAAATGAAGTAGATTTTCTATAAAATATATTTTAGGTATATTGGGTACATAAGGTGAATGAAATGAAACTAAACCATTTATTTAAAAGAAAAAACCATTTAAGAATAAAATTAATTACTTTTTTGAGATAATGGTCATAATATTTAATCATTGTAAAATTAATCATAAATAATCCTAATAAATAATAATATTATAACATAAAACTATTACAACTTTGGAAACATTTTAATCTTAATATCCATGAATGAATAAAATTTATTTAAACTTTAAATATATTTAAAATAATTTTATTCATGATATAACATCTAAAATGGGTATAATATTCTCCACAAAAAAAGAAATTATTGGTGAAATAGCCCTAAGAATCACATAAATAAAAGTAAGGATTGAAATATCTAACCTTAGGTGTGGAATCCTTCATATGTGTTAGAACCTCCTATTTGATAAATTTAGATTTATTAAACATATATTAGATAACAATACTAATATATATCAAACCATGGATTATTTACTTATAACCATTAATCATATTTTTTTTAACACGTATTTATTAAAATCATTCATCCAAATGATATCTGTTTTATTTTTCATGTATGTTTTTGTTCATTAGTTTTGGTAAATGTATTTTGATCATGGTTCCATATGATAAAAAACATTATTCATGATATAAATATCATAAATATTTATTTTATACATTTTTAGAGTCCTTAATAAATCTTAAGATAGGAAAATTAGTTACAACATTCAGGATGATGGTAGGTTGTACATATGCATGAACCATGTTTTTATTTTGGCTTAGATGGAACAACATAATGATAAATATTAATTCAAAATAATAATATAATTATTATATTATAAATATTTAAAGAATTACTTTTCATTTATATATATATAGAATCTAAATTAAAAACAAATTGCATACCTTCATGAAGGTGGTAGTCCACACACACGCACGAATGACATTATTCTTTCCCAAAGAATTTAATGGTAAGTATAAAGAATTGATATAATAATTCATGATAGTAATAATTATCTCATAAATATCATATCTAAACATTAAACACATCATAATACCCATCCATAAAATGTGGGTATGAAAAATGAATTTCATCACAACGTGGAGATGAAAAGTTTTATGTACGCATGAGCAATAATTTCACTTCTCATTTGATGAGAAAAATGACATATAATAGTTTTTAATAATATCAATAAATTTTAATAATATATATTATTTTATTATAAATAACATTTATTTATAGGTATTAAATGATATTATAAAATAAATTGATTGGTTAAGGGGATAACCTCTTCTTTGAAACAACTCTTTTAGATATCCTTTAAAGGGATATAGGGTTTATCTTTTGTGATGGACAGAAAATCTATAATGTTTCTAAGGAATTTTATAAGTAATATTTTTATATTTTTGTCGATCTATATGGATCTATGATGTTTAAATAAGTGAGGGATGAGGTTTTTTATTATAATTTAGGTGAATGAAACATTCATAATTTCTCAAAAGATAAAATTATAATAAATATATTATTAAGACAATTACTTCAAAATGGATATGGATCTGGTGATAATGTGTTATATAGTTATAATAACATCAACCAAATATAATTTATACATGTTTCTATCTCATTTTAAACCTTATAATTTTAATTATCCATTAGTTAATCCATTTTAATTTGAACTATAGAAACATCTTCTTCAATAGTAAATATTAATATTTTTTACTTACAAGGAGAAAAATTTCCCATAAATGGAAAATTTATGAACTTTCAGACCCTACCATATTCAAATTTTCTTATTTATAGAATGTTATTTTTTTTAAATAATTTAATAGTATAATACTTTAACAAAATATAAATGTTTGTTTATTTTAACACTGTTAGTTTTATTTGACAAAAACGACAAAAGGAAAAAAATAAATATAAATATAACATTTTAAAATGAAACTAAAATTTAATATACGACTATAAAATATTTTGGAACACTTTAAACAAATCATATTATATCACTTTCAATTTTTTCAAAATTATTTATTTTCTGTGTCCATTAACTAAATAAATATAGTTTGGTCATTGTATAAGCATTCAAGGTAATTAAATAATAAATAAAAAATATAAACAAATTACCATCATGAATATAATTTCATTATGAAAAAATTACTATTAATATTCATTAATAACTTTTTCTTTTCTCTATATGAGCACATAAAGGATATATAAAACTAAGAGTGTTATATTTTGTAAGTTTCATTTATTTAAAAATAATTAAGCCATTTTCATGTAAACTTTTTCATTAAGCTAATAAAATTACAAAATAAGGTGATAAGGTTCAAATAAAATTCATATAATAATATCATTTTTTAAAATATTATGGCCCTCTCCCATATTTTTATTCCAGATTTACCTGATTTACCTTTTGCGATAGTGATACATTTTACCATGTTTACTGTTCACATTGACAAAAAATAAAGAAGCAGTGATATAAAAAAATTGAAACAATAGTTTCTAAATGTATAATTAATTTAATCAAATTAAATATCTTTAAATTTTAGAAATTAATTTTATTGTAATTTTTAAAAAAGTGATAAAATCTATTTTTTGTGAAAAAAAAAGTTTTTAAGCATAAAATGTGATTTATTCTTATCTCATTCCTAGAAAAACATTAAATGATTGTTAAAAATTATTATTTAGTATATAATTTATACATTTAATTACAATAATTCACCAATATTGATCATTTTAATTTATTTTGTTAAAAATATTGTGTGTAGAAAACAGTTTTTTAGGAAAATACCTTTTTACCTCTACACAATTTTTAATACTAAAATCAACCATAAAATTGATTTCAATGGAATTAATTCTATTAATTATAATATTTTAAAATTACTTTTTCTTTGAAATAATTTTAAAAAAATAAGATATATTGTACATATAGTTTAAAAAAATTAGTATTTGCTTACTATACAAAGGAAAATCATTCTTTTTAGAAAATTTTCAAAAATACAACTTAAAATAATTTTTATATAATGATTTAAAAAAATATTCTCATTTAATAAAATAAAATTTCTCAAATTTATATAAACTTATCCTAATATTTTTCAAAAAATTAAGTAATACTCTTTTTTGAAAAAATCATATTTTTGAAGAATAAAATGACTTGATTAAAATGTTGGTGACTATTTACTAAGAATTTATAAATTTATATATAATGAGTAGAAAATTTATATATATTTCATAATGAAGTTAATCCTATTAATACCTTAAAATTTAATATAAATATTATAAATATCTCATATAATAATATTTTAATAGTATATCGTGGTTCGTTTATACTCAGAGTTTCATATAACATAAGATATATAATAAATAATGTTATTTAAAGAAAAATATTTAAAAGGTATCATTATGTTATAAGGAAATAATTTAAAACCTAACAATTTTTTCTATAATATCTTAATTTTATATTAATTTTAGAAAATTCAAGCCACCTTTGAATAGTCATTTGAAAAATTATTACTCTTCATTTAATATTAATTATTGCAATTATTTTTATTATTAAAAATACAAGTGGACCCTTAAGAGAAACCTTAAACATGATAATATGAATTTTTTCCCATCTTATCTTAGTTAAATTTCTAAATAATATAAAATTATGTTTTAAATAATAACATATAATGTGCTTACAAAACTATTTTTTAAGAAATATTCTTTATTAATTAAAAAGTGTTTTTAGCCTTATTTAACATTCATCACACATTAAATGACTGTTAAATATTATATATATATATATATTAATATAATATTAAATCTTCAATTTAAAATTGAATCAATTAATTTAAAAAAACAATATTTAAAAAATATTATTCTTTAAAAAATAAGTTTTTTCCCTTGGTGACTAATATTTACCCAAGGTAACATAATATTCATTCCTATAAATAATGTGACACATAGCGTAAAATATCTACCCATTGATTTTGATTTAAAAATTCATTTTATTTTATATGATTGATAAAATCTAATTTAAAAATACTAAGGTATAATGTATTTTTAACAATTTGTGAGAAAATATTGTTTATGTTTTAAAATATCAAATATATGTTAATAACACAAATATAATATATTAAAATATATAATCTTATTTAAAATACATTTTTTTTCTTTAAAGAGGTTTTATATGTTCTAGGTTATGCTTAAATCCCTAAGGGATGTTATGGAGGCCATGATATATAAAGAGTTTTTCACTATTCACAAAAAAATACTATTATAGAAAAATTACAAAAAATTATCTAATTATAATATGAAAATTTATAATAAAAAAAAGATTTAAATTTTCAAAAAATTAAATTTCTTTGATTTTATAATTCAATATTTATTTAAAATTCCAAAAAAATAGTGGATACATGTTCATATTAATTATAGCACTTTTTTAAATGATAAATATTCATTATTATTGTTTTTTATCAAGGAATATATATCAAATAGATGATAATTTATTTTATGTATATTTATATCTAATGGTTATATAGGTTCATTTTAGTATAATAAGGGAAAAAATAAAATGGTTTCAAGCCTTGAATGGGTTTTATATTGGTATTCCCATTTGACTCAATATAAAATACTACATATTGATTTCAAACTAACTTCCACTCATAACAAACCTTATAAACACTACATATGATCTAATTTTAATATAACCATTAGTGCAATTCATGGGCGGTGATTCTCCTAGAATGATTTTTTTCAGCAAGTTCTACAAACATAAGATTTGTTTCATGTGACTTCTCTCAAGTCATAGTTGTCTGAGTTTAGCTCAGGACTGGCCTAGGGTTAACCCTAGAAAAGCTAAATTCTTTCCGTGCACAAAAAATGGTCATCGCATAGAAGCCTTCCAATTCTAGAATACATTTCCTTATATTTTCTCTATTAGTTTTTTAATATGTTTACATCCATTTAAACTAGTTAATATAACATCTATGTATTAAACTTTATATATAATATTCAAAACATATCATGGATTTAACTGTTTTCTTAATTTTTTATAGTTTTTTAATCATATTATTGAATATTTCATCTATTTAAGAAGAAAATAGAGTTATATCTCAAGTTGTTACATTATACCTCATTAAATAATTTTCATCCCCCCAATTTAAATATCATTTATTTAAAAGAATAACTAGAGGTGGAGAAAATGTTAACATACCTCAATATATCATATGAAATTAAATAAGAACCCTGATATAATATGTAATTCAACAAAACATTTATTTTACTTAAGCATATTATTGAAATGTGTCTAATAACAGTTTATTAAGGCCCATGTGAAGAATTTGGTTTTCTTCTTCGATAATTCATCATTTTACTTTCACTAATATATGGTCACAATTTATTTAATATGTTTTCTATCCTTATTCTAGAAATTAATGTTCATTCAATGTAATTATATAATGACTATTTGTAAAATCAATTATTTTTTTGGATAATATTATGATTTCAAAAAAATTATTCCAAAAAACATAAAAATCATACCAATGAAAGTTTTTCTCAAAATATAAATCAATAAGAGTTATGACATGATATTTTTAGAAATAATCCTATGTAAGATAGGGCTAATAGAAAAATAATACATACCCTAATTTAGGGTGTAAATTAATTTAATTACTAATTACCACTATTATATAAATCAATAGTCATTTCATTGGTTATTAATTTATCCTTGGTTCTATGAGGTTATAGATTTCTAACATCCTTAGTAATCATTTTATTAGGTTATTTGATTGAATAATTTATAAGTTCTCCACACATAATAAATTGAGTTGTTTGTGGTGTTTTGAATGAGTTAAATATTTATTCCTCCTGTAAACTAATCTATTATTTTTCTCTTGGTAACTTGATGCATAATTACCCCTTATACCACAAATAAAATATCTTCAAAACCCCTTATCTAATTTAACATGATGATTATTTACACTTTTTTTACATATATGTGGTTGAATTTCCTTTCACTCACCATGTTTATTGCTGAAATTCTAATGATATTCTATCCTTATATTATTTATAAAACTCATTTTTCTAACTATAATTTAATTTTTAATTATCCTTCATGATTAATGGTTACAAATATTAACCAATTTTATCATTATATATCCCATTAAAATGGGATTATTATTGATGAAATTTCAACATTATCCTATACACCCAAGGTTAACATGGTTCATTTTTGTTCTATACATCACTAAAATAATAAAGGGTTGATATGATTAATAAAACAATAATAATATAGTGGAATTATCATAACAATAAAATGAATTCAATCATGAAAAATCATTATTCATTTACATTATCACATTGTCCTATAGTTATTTTATTTTGTTCTAAATCATTCATAGTTTGACCGATCTTCCTTCAAATTGGGCTATCATGCATTTCTCAAATTAATCACTCAAAATATTTAAAAATTAAATCCTCAATATTGGATCATAATAATCTAGTTATCAACCAAATCATATCCTCTAGGTATTCCAAACCATATGTCCAGTGTTATACTAACTCATTATGCAACAATGTGATGATAGATTCAATGCTCAGACAACCATTTTAGGGGTGATTTCCCATAGGTTGATTTATTCCACAAATGTATCAACATTTAGTTTCTAGAGAGGTATGTATGTCTATATAACTATATCTAATCAATAATTTACCAATATTTTAGGGTATCATCTAATAGTAAGACTTATCTCTAGGGTGTTAATTAAGTTTCTAGAGACAAATTACCAAAATAAGTAAAATATTATTCAAAAATAACTAAACCATCCTATGGAACAAAATTAAGTGAAATATTCTAAAAATAACATAAATAAGACATTAATATCCTGATTTTAGTAACACATCTTAAAATAGTCCAAAAAACTAAGGACCGGCAAGTTTAATGTCTCATAAAAGAGATAACTAAACAAAAAAATTTATAACACTTTCAAAATTTTCTCTATAAAAATTCTTTTATTGATATATTTATAGTTACATCATATGAAATAATAATATTCACAACCTAGGTATTTTAATCATAATAAAGGGGTGATATCAATAAACCTATTAGAAAAAATCATTTTATAAAGTAATTCATTAAAAAATGAAAGAGAACACGAGTAAGATATAAATTAAATAATAAAATATCAAAATACTTTTAAAATTATTTATTAAACATGTTTTAGAAACATATGATCATAAAAGGTTCATTAAAAGATAAAAATATAACATATTAATATGAGAAAAAAGTGTAGTATATATAAAAATGAATTATTAGGAAAGCATTGAATTTTATGAAATTAAATTCATCAAAAAAACATTACCATATATTGATAATAAAATATTTTATATTTATAATATCGAGGTAAGAAACATATAAATGTGGCATAAACATAAAAAAATTAAAAATTATGTGAGAAAAACACACAATTTCATTGCCTGTGTGAATAAAATCATGATGGAAAATCCTAAACATGTTATCAAAACCATCAAGCCCATGTTTATATGATCAAAATTATTATTTCCACTCTTGGATACCTCTTGAGATATAATATTCAACCAAGGCATTAGGGTGATATAGGACCCCACCCATTTTCTTACATATATATTTTGGTCACTTAAAACAAAATATTATCATATGTTAAAAAACACATGGAAAAAAGGAATGGGTTTCTTAAGCATTAAAGAAACATGAAAAAAATTAATCATAAGATATCAAAATCTCATTTCCTAAAATAATTCATAACATAATAACACAAGGAGTCTTATCAAAACAAAAATTCCTAGAAGATAAACATTATAATAAAAATTTATGTAAAAATAAAAAATGTCAACGAAACATTTTTTAACATATTTATAAAATATTATGTTTCAATTGAATTCATAGAAACACATTTATTTATATTGGAAGGAGTACAATTTGTTATAACTTTTTTTAAATTTTTTCAAATAAATTATCTTTGAAAATAAACAAGGTTTAAAAATGAGAATAGAAAATAATTTGAAACCATTTAATTTTTAAAATAATATTTAATAATGGAAACATAAAAAATAACACAAATTTTATCATAATAAAATGTGGAGTGTATGATAAAGAATTTTATTTTGAAAGTATGGTAACTCCTATTCATTAATATTTTGAAATACCTTAACCCACATCATAAATATTGTATTAAAGATTTCATATGAAAATGGGTAAGTAAAATTATGTAAATAAAATAACATATACCATGTTATCTTTCACAAATGAGAAGAGTACATTAGAGGGAAGGAAAATATGGACATGAAATAAAATATCATTTTCCTAAAAAATGAGTTATTCTAACCAAGAATACACATTATTTTGGAAAACATGTTTTTAAATAATTTTTTATTGATAATAAGAAGTATTATATATATATATATAATATAAGTAAATACCAAATAAAATGGGTGAAAATTATGATAAAATAAATATTTGAAATTATATTCATGTAAGAAATGCTATGGAATAGTTAATTAGAAATTGAGTTGATGAAATCCTTTATATCCTTTATATATTTTGTATCAAAACACTAATATGGAAATAACAAATAAAAAACTATAAATCATGTAATAAAATGAAATCCTGATACAAAATTAAAATGGGGTAGAAATTAAATCCTTTAAAATGAAAAATGGTGTATAGAATGAACGTGTATCAAGGGATTAAAATTTGAAACAAATAAACCCTTAACTTATTTCCCCATATAGTCAAATATGAACTAATAATCCTATAAAATAATCCAATCTCTCTTAATATACCATTTTATATCCATATTCCTAACTAACACTAGTTATAATTTTCATTTATAATCAAACATTATATGTATATTAGTTAGTTTTTAAATTTTTTCCAACATCAGTTGTAAAATGTTTTGACCATTTGTAGTAGTTTCGTAAGAGTGGTTTTGGAGTTCACTCTTATTCCAAAGTTCATAATTTAATGTCATTTAATTTTACTATAATAGTTTTATTATATTTATATATGAAGTTAAAATTTCTTTTCAAGAATACATTAGTCTTTATCATAGGAATTGAAATCAACAACGACCATTCCTTGGTGATTTAAATCCTACACATGGTGTTTTTTAAATTAATGAGTTAAATATTATTCTATCCTTTATTGAAAAAATAATAAATTATTATTTACATATTTTTAATATTATATCATAAGATCTATTTTCAAACTCATCCATGACATAATTTCATATTATTATTGAATTATGTGGTCAAGTCGGCTCAATACTAAACAGGCTTTAACACGATTAGTGAGTGTGGTTAATGAGGTGTTTATTTTGACATTGTATCATTATAACAGAGGAATAATGAAATTAATTTGATATTTTTATACTTATTACCATATTTTATTATTTTTATACTATCAATGAAAACTAGATAAAATAATTAAAAAATGATTATTCATGGATATAGTAGTCTAAACAACACACAATTAGTGTTCCCATTACTAAAAAATGATATTTGTGAAGGTAGATAATAAGATATTATTTACAACTCATAAATATGTTATATAAATAATATTTATTCATAAATAAAATTATTTATAAAATACATTATAGGTGGTGATGAAAAATAGAAAGTGTCATTTCATGGGGGTAGTTATCCATACATACACACTAATGACAATTAGTGTCTTCCATTGTAGATATAAGAGAATAAATATTGTTTATACCATTATTATAATAACAAATCAACACACTAATGAAATTGAAATTTTTATTATACTAAGGATATGGGTTTTTTAGAAAATAATGTATAATGAATAATTATTAAGAATGATGTGATATCTACACTCAGACAATGAAATTCATCTTGAAGAAGGCCTAAGATTTGGGGGATATATGATAATTTTTGGTGGATAAGGAAACTAGGGATAAAAGGAAACCAAGGAGATGAAATTAGATTAGGGTTTCATATAAATTTCTAAATAAGAATGGTTTATTTGAAGGGTGGAAGCTATCTACCTTTTATAAGTGAGAAAGAGGGAAATTTCCATGGAAAAGAATGAAAAGTAATGGTTAATAATAGAAAGTCGTGAATGTTAAGATATTTTCATGATGAAAGGTTGGAAAAAAATTTAGATAATAATTTATGAACTATTAAATTTTATCTATAAGTTATAAAGGTAGTGTTAATTTATAAAAATTTGGTCCAACGTATATAATCAATTTAAACACTTATTACTCATGATTAAATATTTATCATGTCAATTATTTTATTAAAAAATTGAAATAAAAAATTATTAAAAACAATGCACATGATGAATCTGAATTTGGGCACCATTTATCATAATTTAATTTCATAAGTGGATAAAAATAACTTTTATATCAAAGAATATAATTTCTTGTGAAAATAAATTTAATAATTTAATTTTAATTATTAAGTGTTCTTAGTATTGTTTAATATTGATTTCAATTAATTGATTGGTAATTAATTTTTTATATTTTTAAACAACAAATTAAAAATATAATTAACAATTTTTAAAGTTAATTTTGAAAATACAAAAAAAATTAAAAAAATATTATTATTTGAAATATATTCTTTTTACGAGGGAAAATAATATTTACTCACATTAATTAAATATTAATGCCTAATAAAAAATTGAACATTTTAATAATATTGTGTCTCCATAATTATAAATTAAAAATAAATTTCATTTGATTCAATTGATAAACACTAAGTTTAAAATACTAATTTATAATTTATTTAAAAAAAAATTTGAGAAAGTATTTCTTATGTTTTAAAATATCAAATAAAGAGTTTTAATTAAAACATGATATTGAAAAATATAAAATTTTACATAAAATAAATATAATTAATCATAAAAAGGGGGTTTTATGTTTTATGTTACGTTGTCTCTTGGGCCTTCAAGCTATCTATTTCGCGAGGGGTGTTGTGGGTGGTGCTAGGTTTTGGGTGGCACGGGCATTGCAGGGTGCTGGAAGCCAACGTTGTTGAGACATTGGGCTATTTTATCTAGGAATAAAGGTATTTATGTCATTTTTACAATGTATTAAGTGTGCTTTCATGTATTATAGAGTCATTTCAGACACTAGGCCTATGCACCATATATTAGGTTTCCTCTCAACCAAATTAAGAAAATTATTTTCCTTTTTTATCTTAATACAACAGGGATTGACCTTAAACCAATTTAAAATATATATATTTGAAAAAAATAAAAAAACAACATAAGATAATATGAAAATTATAAATAAAAAAAATATTGTTATTTTTTTAAAATTAAATATCTTACAATTGAGTATTTCATGATTAAAAAAAATCTCAAAATATAATGGAAAACTACTAATATTATTTAATAGATATTTATTTAAGATAATAAAAATTAATTATTGTTATAATTATCATTGAATATATACATATTTGTATATATTGAATGAATGATAATATATTTTTATAAATATTCATATCTTAATGTGATATGTGAACATTTAAATATAGGATGAAAACCCAATGGTTTTATGATTAAAATGGATTTTATATTGATATACCCATTCAATTATATAGATAAAAACTACATTTTCATATCATGAAAACTTTTACTCACAAAATCCCATATGAATTATGCCTATGATCTAAGAGTAAGATATTTTTAGTGGCAGTTGTAGGTATTGATTGTGCTTGAATGGATTTTGTAACATCCCAGGTAAATAATGAATAAAAAAATTCATATTTATTAATATTTTCGAATTAAATATTAATTTTACTTTAAAAGGGTTTCTATGTTCGATAGCGTACCAGATACGCAACAAAGAGTTTCATTGAAATCTTTTGTTGCACACTAGTAATAAGATAATATTATTTTAAATGGTAGTTAACACATAGTCGTTGTGTTGGTAAGAATGGATAGAGATAACTAAAATCTGATTATATATGTTTTTTTAAATGTTTTTACTTTTATCTAATAAATGATAAAGGCTTAAAATGCGGAAAGAATTCAAATTTTGGCGTATATGCCCTAGTTTTCACTAAAGGTTCACTTATCGCCTTTTGATGGATAACCATCATTAAATATAGTTTTGTTCACTCTTATACATTCTATTAGACCAAATAAAACTCTTCTTTAGAATCGGGACATCAAAATTTACTTTGTGTAAATTTTTGGTATTTTTCCGATAAAGTTCATTTTTTAATGAATAGTGTAAAATGTTGTATTTTAATTCAAAACCCCTTTTTAGTCTAATTTATTTATATGATTAGATTATCTTCTGAATTGGATTTAAAGTGAAATTAAAATATATTTTTACCATTAAATCCTATAGTGGTCTTTGGAATTAATTTCACTTTGAAATCGGACTTAAACTAGTGTCAATCTTTTGATACTTATTGTTTCATAAAAACACGCTATTTGCTCTGACAGCAGGAATTAATTATTAAATTAACTAATGCAACTTACATGTTTGGAATTTTGTAAAATGGACTTCATTTTTGAATTCGGAATATCAAATATATCCTAGGGTGAAGTTTTGGTATTTTTCTAAAAAACTTCAATTTTTGATGAATAGTGAAACCACTAAGTGGTAGTTAATGAAACTGATTTTTCGTTTAAATGAAACTTTGTCACTTCTGTGATATGATTTTCAAAAATACGACATATGTGGTAGTCATTAAGAAGTAAAATGTGGTTCAATGATATTAAAATAATTTTTTTGGTGAATAGTAACTTTTAAGTTCTTAATCGCGATTAGAGGTAATTAGTGTTGTTTAAGGTAAAAATAATGTTTTAATAATATGAGATGAGCTTGAAACATGTCATACCCTCATTTGATGTCTCATGGACGACCATGAAAATCCATGGGTCAACTTGGGGACCACATGGAGCCACTTTGGTTGGGAAATGACATAAATAACTTTTTATTAAATGTTAAAGTAAAAATGACACAAACATGAGATGTTTTACAAAAACAATTTTTACATGGGGTTATAAAAGTCAAATTTTTGACTATAAATATTCATTTGAAATCTAAAACGATTTCCTACATCATGATATTTGTTTTATAATTTTTAGACATTAAATATATTAAATTATTTATGACATCATGATGATGTAGTGATTACCTCATTAATAAAGGATTTAAATAAAATGAAAAGATAATGTAAAATCTATGACCTAAACATGTACAAAACCTATTTTATGGGTATATTTCGAACCCTTATCACCTTACCCTCGAATTATATCAATGTGGGACCTTTTGAATCCGATACTCATTTTGAAATAAAGTAACATTTCTTTACTTTCCAAGAGTGGCCCTCCTCTCCTCTTATAAAAGGCCCCCACCTCTACCTCTTTACCCACACCTCAAAAGCCTTTGGCTGGGCCAACTCCTGCCCATTTTGTCTCTCCAATTCCCTATCTTACTCCTTGAAGCCTCACTTTGGGCAGAAGTCTTCCCATGGAAGCCTTTGAGCACAAATCTAATAGAGTTACCCAATTTTAAGGTAATGTCTTCACTTGTGTTCTTTTGTTTTATTTTGCTTCTCCAACCACCTAAACTCTTTTTATTCATTTCTTTTGTAACAAATACAGTATCTTAAATATACTAGGATGTTGTTATAATAATCTTTTCGAGCTACACTTACACACATCTACATCTAATGGTTAATGAACATACTGTTTCTGTGGTTGGCGAATTTCTGCCTCACGAAACGATGATTATTCAATATTCTTTTAAAAACTTTTAATGGTGGTCATTAAGATGTCACACTATTTATATATGATATATATTATGTTTATGTTTTCCTTATGCTTCTTTATTTTTCATTTGTGGTATACCTTTATGGTTTCCATTGTGGGTAAACACGATAATTTCATTTTAGGAAGTGCGGACTACCACCCCCTCAAAGTGATGTGATTCGTTAATGCCATATGTGGGACGTATAAAGGATGGATTTAAAGTTATTATATATGATGTTATACTGGAATTATAATATACCTCTATATCATTATTATTTCTTTCCATTAAAGTATGAGAGAGAAATGAAAGTAGCGTTCCTGCGTACGTACGGCTTACCGTCTCCATGAATGGTGCATTTCATTTCTTATCCCCAAATGTAATGTACTATTATAAGTACATGTATATAATGGATATATATTATGAATGATACATCTAAATGATGAATATAATTCTGGAATTAAAATATACATACCTCTCATTTAGTTTTAATTCCATTAATATGACAAAGAAATGAAAGTAGCATTCATGCGTACGTACGGCTTACCGTCTCCATGAACGGTGCATTTCATTTCTTACATCTAAATGATTATGTAATATTATAAAAACAGGTATCTGATGGATATATATGATATATATGATATCCAAATCAGGAATTTCATTCTAGATATAAAGAACATTTGACCACACGAACAACATGTAATTGTAAGAAATCCACTTTCGACTTAAGAACCAAATATCGATAAAACAATCATTATTAACTACATAATGTTTACAACATGGAAATAAGTGATATAAAAGGAATAATAAGCATGAAAAAGTTTCTTAAGAAAGTAAAAATTAACTCAAGTTTATTATTCATGATGTTAAAGAACGGTCAATTCATGTCGGACCCAAGGTAAGGGACTTCGTCTCAATCTCCTTTCATTGAGGCATATTTCGTTTTATACACAACTTTATTTTATACGATGTATAAACCCCTTTTACTTTTACTTTTATACAAAAGGAATATTTTTCTACGAAGAGTTTTAAAAAACGACAAAAAGGAATGTTTCTTTTAACGTACGTGGTGACAATGACTTTTTCCGCCGCCACGAGTATTATTTGTTCTTTGGCTTCCTGAACAAGCCATAATGTTTTTTTAAATGAAATAAATACCATATACTCTTTTATGTATTTTGGTATTGAAAATGGTTTTTATAATTTATTTGTTATGTCAATATATTTAAGTGATATACTGTGATCAAAGTGTGGAAATGTTATCTTTCAATTATATTTGTTTTATGTCTTATGATTTTTATAATGGTACTTGGACATTAGACATGTGGTTATGTGATAAACCATTTGACGGGTGGTGCCGTGAATACCAGGACGGGTGGTTACATTATAACCTCCAATGCATTGGGTAAGGAAGTCAGTCGTATGGCTATTCCATTAAGTATGTATGGAAGTTGGCTGTATGGATATTCCATTAAGTGATATGTGTGGAAGTCAACCGTATGGTTATTCCAGTTAAGTATGTTTATGTACCAAGTTACCTTTATATGTTATGTGATCTTTTTATGGGTTTTATGGTAATATTTTGGTTACAAAAGGGTAAGTAATGATCTTTTATTTAGTGAAGAGTTTTTACTACTTCATAAAGGTGAAATGTATTACTTTGATAAAGTATACATGGTTTACTTGTTGTTTTGATAAACTAACAGTTTTCATTCTTTGTGTATCCCTTACTGAGATCTTTATGCTCACCCCATGTTTTTTTGAAATGTTTTTCACAGGACATAATGTGGAATATGGTCAAGGATGGGATCAAGGGAAAGTCATGCTATATAAAACTTGGAACTAGACATGTTTCTTTTTAAGAGTTTTTTTAATTCTATGGAAACTTAGTAGAAGTGTCTACTTTGTAATCTTTTGAGATGTAGTAATTATGTTCTAATTCTCTAAAACTCTAAACCTGAAAAGATCCTCAATGTGAATTATTCATTTAATTCAATATTAAGATATGTTTAAGGCCGGGGACTTATAGTTGGTATCAAAGGTTGGTTTAGACAACTTTAGGAGTTAGAAAAGTGTAAAATTATAAGTTAATTTATGGTATGACTGAAAGGATATAGCATTTAAAGATTACCATGTTGATTCGCCTAATATATTTCTATGTTAAGAATGTTTTTCCACAGAGGAAACATGTCAGATATGTTAGGAAGGCATATAGTGGGAAATGACCTTTCAAATTAGTATCCTGAGATGGTCAGAATCAGAACTAAACAGTTTGTTGCAGTGATGGCTCAGTTGACTCAGGAGTTGAAAAGAAGATTGGTGAATTCTATAGTTTTGGAACTTCCTTCCAGGAATGGTGAGTTGTTATCTACAGTGATGCTTCATTGAAAGGACTTGGTTGTGTCCTTATACAGAATGATCAGGTAATTGCATATGCTTCACATCAATTGAAATCTCATGAGGTAAATTACCCTACACATGATTTGGAATTAGCTGCTGTTGTTTTTGCTCTTAAAATTTGGAGGCATCATTTGTATGGAGTAAAGTGTGAAATATATATCGATCACAAAATATTAAAGTATATATTCACTCAGAAAGAATTGAACCTTAGATAGAGGAGATGGATAGAATTATTCAAGGATTATGATTGTACAATTCATTACCATCTGGGAAAAGCAAATAAAGTGGCTGATGCTTTGAGTCGAAAAAGTAATGCTTCATTAACAATTTTGCGTTTGGAACCTGATCCTTTGGTTAAGGATTTGATGAACTTTGTCATAGAAGTTGTTTGTGTAGGAAGTTCTTCTGTTTTGTTTCAGGTATCAATGAGATCATCCCTATCAGACAGAATTAATCAAGCACAGAGGGAAGATAGTGAGTCGCAAAAAAAGGTAGAGCTGGTTTAGAAGGGTAAGTTGTCTGAATTCAACATTGATAATGATTTTGTTTTGAGGTTTGTGAAGAGATTGTGTGTGCCTTGTGATTCACAATTGAAGAATGAGTTGTTATGTGAGGCTCATAGTTCCCCATTTTCAGTTCATCCTAGCAGTACTAGGATGTACAGAGATCTGCGGGAGTATTACTGGTGGGATGGAATGAAAAGGGAAATTTCTGATTTTACTGTGAAGTGTTTGACTTTTCAGCAGGTTAAAGTAGAGCGGAAGTTACTGAAATGGATGCTTCAGCCATTACCAGTGCCAGAGTGGAAATGAGAGAATATATCCATGGACTTCGTTGTGGGATTAAGGAAGACATCTAGAGGTAATAATGCAATCTGGGTGATTGTTGATCTCTTTACTAAATATGCTCATTTCCTTACTATACGAGATACTTTTTCCCTAGGTCAACTTTCCCATTTTTATCTTAAAGAGATATTCAGGTTACATGGATTTCCTCTCTCAATTGTATCTGATCGTGATCCCAGGTTTACTTATAACTTTTGGAAAGGCCTTTAGAAGCCGTTGGGTACTGAATTAAATTTTAGTACAGCTTTTCATCCTCAATAAGATGGGCAGTCAGAATGAACAATTCAGACCTTGGAGGATATTCTACGAGCTTGTTCGATGGATTATCAAGGAAGTTGGGACCAACATCTTTCTTTGGTTGAATTTTCATATAATAACAGTTTTCATTCCAGTATACAGATGGCACCATTTGAGGCGTTATATGGGAAGCGATGTTGAAATCTAACTTTTTGGTATGAAGTGGGTGGGAGAAAGCTAATGGGACCAGAATTGGTAGAAAAGATGGCAGAAAAAGTTCAGCTGATTCAGAAACACATGAGAACAGCTCAGAGCAGGAAGAAGAGTTATGCGGATAACCGAAGGAAGGATCTATCTTTCGAGGTATGTGATCATGTTTTTCTCAAGGTTTCTCCATGGAAAAGTGTGATGCGATTTGGTAAGAAAGGAAAGCTGAGTCCAAGGTTCGTTGGATCATATGAAATTCTGGAGAGAGTTGGATCAGTTGCATACCGAGTAGCATTACCTCCGAGTTTATCTCAGGTACACAATGTTTTTCATGTTTCTATGCTGAGAAAGTATATGCCAGATCCATCTCATGTTTTGAGTCGAGAGGTAGTTCAGATAGAAGAGAACCTATCTTATGAGGAACAATCGGTCCAGATTCTTGACCACAGGGAGCAGGTGTTATGGAATAAGGTGATTCATAAGGTAAAGGTTTTTTGGAAAAACCACATGATTGAAGAGGCAACATGGGAATCTGAAAATGCTATGAGGGATAAATACCCCCACTTATTTTGATAAGTGAATAAAATTGCGAGGATTCAATTCCCAAAAGGGGGGAAGGATGTAACATCCCAGGTAAATAATGAATAAAAAATTTCATATTTATTAATATTTACGAATTAAATATTAATTTTACGTTAAAAGGGTTGCTATGTTCGATAGCGTACCAGATACGCAACAAAGAGTTTCATTGAAATCTTTCGTTGCACACTAGTAATAAGATAATATTATTTTAAATGGTAGTTAACACACATAGTCGTTGTGTTAGCGGGAATGGATAGAAATAACTAAAATATGATTATATATGTTTTTTTAAATGTTTTTACTTTTATCTAATAAAAGATAAAGTCTTAAAATGCAGAAAGAATTCAATTTTAGGCGTATATGCCCTAGTTTTCACTAAAGGTTCACTTATCACCTTTTGATGGTGAACCATCATTGAATATAGTTTTTTTCACTCTTATACATTCTATTAGACCAAATATAACTCTTCTTTAGAATCGGGACATCAAAATTTACTTTGTGTCAATTTTTGGTATTTTTTCGATAAAGTTCAATTTTTAATGAATAGTGTAAAATGTTGTATTTTAATTCAAAACCTCTTTTTAATATAATGTATTTATATGATTATATTATCTTCTGAATTGGTTCTAAAGTGAAATTAAAATATATTTTTACCATTAAATCCAATAGTGGTCATTGTAATTAATTTCACTTTGAAATCGGACTTAAACTAGTGTCAATCTTTTGATAGTTATTGTTTCATAAAAACACGCTATTTGCTCTGATAGCGGTAATTAATTATTACGTTAATTAATGAAACTTATAATTTTGGAATTTTGTAAAATGAACTTCTTTTTTGAATTCGGAATATCAAATATAGCTTAGGGTGAAGTTTTGGTATTTTTCTGAAAAACTTCAATTTGTGGTGAATAGTGAAACCACTAAGTGGTAGTTAAAGAAACAGATTTTTCATTTAAATGAAACTTTATCACTTCTGTGATTTGATTTTCAAAAATCCGACATACATGGTTGTCATTAAGAAGGAAAATTTGGTTCAAGGAGATTAGAATAATTTTTTTTGGTGAATAGTAACTTTTAATTTCTTAATCGCGATTAGAGGTAATTAGTGTAGTTTAAGGTAAAAATAATGTTTTAATAATATGAGATGAGCTTGAAACATGTCCTACCCTCATTGGATGTGTCATGGCCGACCAAGAAAATCCATGGGTCAACTTGGGTACCCCATGGATCCACTTTGGTTGGGAAATGACAGAAATAACTCTTTATTAAATGTTAAAGTAAAAATGACACAAACATGAGATGTTTTACTAAAACAATTTTTACATGTGGTTATACAAGTCAGATTTTGGACTATAAATATTCATTAAAAATCTAGAACAATTTCCTACATCATGATATTTGGTTTATAATTTTTAGACATTGAATATATTAAATTATTTATGACATCATGGTGATGCAGCGATTACCTCATTAATAAAGGATTTAAATAAAATGACAAGATAATGTAAAATATATAACCTACACATGTCCAAAACCTATTGTATGGGTATATTTCGAACCCTTATCACCTTACCCTCGAATTATATCAATGTGGGACCTTTTTAATCCAAAACTCATTTTAAAATAAAGTAACATTTCTTTACTTTCCAAGAGTGCCCCTCCTCTTCTCTTATAAAAGGCCCCCACCTCTACCTATTTAACCACACCTCAAAAGCCTTTGGCTCGTCCAAACCCTGCCCATTTTGTCTCTACACTTCCCTCTCTTACTCCTTTAAGCCTAACTTTGGGAAGAAGTCTTCCCAAGGAAGCCTTTTATCACAAATCTAAGAGAGTTACCCGATTTTAGGGTAATGTCTTCACTTGTGTTCTTTTGTTTTATTTTGCTTCTCCAACCCCCTAAACTCTTTTTATTCATTTCTTTTGTAACAACTCCAGTGTCTTAAATATACTAGGATGTTGTTATAAGAAGCTTTCGAGCTACACTTACACACATCTACATCTAATGGTTAAAGAACATACTGTTTCTGTGGTTGGCGAATTTTTGCCTCACGAAACGATGATTGTTCAATATTCTTTTAAACACCTTTAATGGTGGCCATTAAGATGTCAATCTATTTATATATGTTATATATTATGTTTATCTTTTCCTTATGCTTCTTTATTTTTCATTTGTGGTATACCTTTATGGGTTCCATTGTGGGTAAACATGATAATTTCATTTTAGGAAGTGCGGACTACTGCCCCCTCAAAGTGATGTGATTCGTCAATGCCATATGTGGGACGTTTAAAGGATGGATTTAAAGTTATTATATATGATGTTATACTGGAATTATAATATACCTCTATATCATTATTATTTATTTCTATTAAAGTACAAGATAGAAATGAAAGTAGCATTCATGCGTACGTACGGCTTACCGTCTCCATGAATGGTGCATTTCATTTCTTATCCCCAAATTTAATGTACTATTATAAGTACATGTATATAATGGATATATATGATGAATGATAAATCTATTTGATGAATATAATTCTGGAATTAAAATATACATACCTCTCATTTAGTTTTAATTCAATTAATATAATAAAGAAATGAAAGTAGCATTCATGCGTACGTATGGCTTACCGTCTCCATGAACGGTGCATTTCATTTCTTACCTCTAAATGATTATGTAATATTATAAAAAGAGGTATATTCTGGATATATATGATATATATGATATCCAAATCAGGAATGTAATTCTGGATATAAAGAACCTTTGACCACACGAACAACATGTAATTGTAACAAGTCCACTTTCGACTTAAGAACCAAATATCGACAAAACAAACATTATTAACTACATAATGTTTATAACATGGAAATAAGTGATATAAAAGGAATAATAAGCTTGAAAAAGGTTCTTAAGAAAGTAAAAAATTAACTCAAGTTTATTATTCAGGATGTTAAAGAACGATCGAGTCAAGTCAGACCCGAGGTAAGGGACTTCATCTCAATCTCCTTTCATTGAGGCATATTTCGTTTTATACACAACTTTATTTTATATGGTGTATAAACCCCTTTGACTTTTACTTTTATACAAAAGGAATCTTTTTCTACGAAGCATTTTACAAAATGACAAAAAGGAATGTTTCTTTTAACGTACATGGTCACAACGACCTTTTCCGCCACCGCGAGTATTATTTGGTCTTTGGCTTCCTTAACAAGCCGTAATGTTTTTTTTAAATGAAATAAATACCATATACTCTTTTATGTATTTTGGTATTGAAAATGATTTTTATAATGGATTTGTTATGTCAATATATTTAAGTGATATATTGTGATCAAAGTGTGGAAATGTTATCTTTAAATTATATTTGTTTTATGTATTATGATTTTTATAATGGTACTTGGACATTTGACGGGTGGTTACGTGATAAACCATATGACGGGTGGTGTCGTGAATACCAAGATGAGTGGTTACGTTATAACCGCCAATTCATTGGTTATGGAAGTCGGTCGTATGGCTATTCCATTAAGTATGTATGGAAGTTGGCCGTATGGCTATTCCATTAAGTGATATGTGTGGAAGTCGACCGTATGGTTATTCCACATAAGTATGTTTATGTCCCAAGTTACCTTTATATGTTATGTGATCTTTTTATGGGTTTTATGGTAATATTTTGGTTACAAAAGGGTAAGTAATGATCTTTTATTCAGTGAAGAGTTTTTACAACTTCATAAAGGTGAAAAGTATTACTTTCATAAAGTATACATGGTTTACTTGTTGTTTTGATAAACTAACAGTTTTCATTCTTTGTGTATCCCTTACTGAGCTCTTTATGATCACCCCAAGTTTTTTTGAAATGTTTTTCACAGGACCTAATGTAGAATAGGGTCAAGGATGGGATCAAGGGAAAGTCATGCTATATAAAACTTGGAACTATACATGTTTCTTTTTAAGAGTTTTTTTTATTCTATTGAAACTTAGTAGAAGTGTCTACTTTGTAATATTTTGAGATGTAGTAATTATGTTCTAATTATCTAAAACTCTAAACCTGAAAAGATCCTCAATGTGAATTATTCATTTAATTAAATATTAAGATATGTTTAAGGCTGGGGCCTTATATATTTTGTAGCAATTTATATAATATTATGCTTTCTATCCATGTGATTTCTCTAAAGTAATGATTTCTCGAGTTAATCTTGGTCTTATTCTAGGTATTCCCTAGTGACTCAAACTTTATTATGAGGTTTTATAATTTTTAAATGTATAGAATATATCAATTTTGTATTAAATTTCCTCTTATCTACATTATTGGTTTTTTGATATGGTTACTTCTATTTATATAATCTAATTTAATGGCTATTATTTAATGGTGATATTCAATATTCAAAATCTATCACTTTTTTTATTCTATTTATGTATAGTGCATTAATCACATTATTTAATATATAAAATGTTTAAAGAGAAAATAAAATTAAATATCATGTTATTATAGTTGGATATATTTTTAATGGGTGATTTATTGATTTTTGGATATCTCTTAATCCTATAGGGTGTCCTTAGCATTATTGATGTTTATTTAGTCTATGTTTTTTAAATGATACTTGGTTAGGGTAGGTTTTTACATGTCTAATATTTTTAATTTAATATTAGGATTTTTTGTGTTGGTCCCTAAATGGGAAATTAATATTTTATTTCTCTAAGAGGGGGTTAATTAGTGTATGGAAAGGATTATCCAATTAAAACTATTTATCCATTAATGTCTCAATATACCTATAAGGTTCTAGAACACATGAACTTAAGGGTAACGTGTTATTCTCTTTTACTTGATTTAATTCATTTTCATTGATATGTTTTTGCATACATGCATAATGTAATTTGGGACACGAGAATTTTCTTGGTTAACTATTATTGGAACATAATAAGGATTATTAATATATGATGCTTCATGCACTAAATCACTATATATTACATATATCTTTACAAGGGGTACAACCCTTACAATGTTTTAGGGACCTATCACTCTATCCCAAGGGTGTCTCCTAAAACACTCATTTCAAATCCCACTAACCAAGTAAAGAATCACCATAACATTGTTTATCAACATATAGGTACCTTAATCCACATCACTAGTTTAGATGATTTTCCGGTATTGATGAGTTTTTTTTAATTCCACTAATTTCCTATCAAAGACATGTAAGGTCCCCCACTCAAATAATACCTTCTTCTCTCCTAGCTAAAATATAGAATTTTTTCTCAATTTCTTTTTTACACAACAATCTCCTTCCAATTATTTTTTGGAATAGTATTTTTGTGGTTTGAATATCTTCTTTTTCTTTATAACCCCACATAAGTAATTCCTCTCTCCCTTATAGTTTGTATTAATATATACTAAATTAACATATATAATTATATAATCTCAATTATATTATGCTGGAATACTAGTATAAATCCAACACACCAAATTAAGGAATCATTCAATCACTGTTCACTAATATCCATAATAAATTCCCCTCAATTTATCATATCACTCATAGACACGCCCTTTTCCATGATGTGTTGAAAAAAATTTACCTATCTTGACTATAACATGATTAACACTACATTTTGGTATCATTTTGGTTGTTTTGTCTTATATATCCAACTAATGACAATGGACAACATTGAAAATAGTGAAACCCATAATTATCATCCTTATGTTTCACATAGATCATCCCAAACTAGTAGTACATACTCTAAAATTTCATCTATCTTATATAGATCCTTATGATTTTTTGGTCATCAATATAGTAAATACTCACAACCATGACCTTCCCCGCATCTATATTATCATTGATTGTTTTTCATAGGGTATATATAATTCCACCATTGGGATAACTATATCATGCCTCATTTCAAGTATTCCCATTTTTAGGAAATATATACTCCACATGCCTTATTATATGGTTATGGAGGCACCTAGTTTCTCCTCCTTATTGGCCATGCCTACTTACTATGGAATGGTCTTTAACATATTGGAAAACAATAATAAAAAATTATTTATTCTATGCTTATCTATTCTCCTGACCATGTATGCTCTTTGTAGAAAACCATCCCACTTCCAGGATGCTTTTAGATACCATTTTCTTTGTGCTTCAATGCTCCATTGTTAAAAAAATACAATCATTTATCAATGAAATTCATTGTTAAAAATCCTCCATTCATCACCTTTCTATCTTTATTTCACATTTCATTAATAATCCATATTGATAACATTTTTATTTTTAACATCCCTATAGGGAACACAATTATTCCCAACATATTTATCACCAAAAATCAAAAAAAAATCCTTTAGAATTCCTAAAAAACCTCTATTTAGTTATTTTTAATATATAAAACATTTAACTCTAATAAATATTAATTCCAAAATTAGAAATGAAATTAAAAGGTATTATATTCCTCCTTCAAATATGGTGATCTTTATTTGGTCATAAAACACCCTCTTTATCTTCAACCTCTTTGAGGGATTCCACACAGGCTTGAAAACCCCCAATGATGATAAGGAACAATTCTATATCTCTTTTTTATATACCCTTTGTCCATAAACATTTTATTCAACCTTTTTTTTATTATCCAAATCCTATGAAACAAAATGAAAATAATTTATGGTTAGATTTCCCAACCTCTTGAAGATTTTATAAACTAATATTCAGGGTATTTTTTCTAAAGGTCCAATGAGTGAATTATGAACTTGGTAGATGAGATGTAAATTAATACTCTAATCCACCAAAACATAAGATTTGTGTAGTAAATGAGAGTTTTTATCAACAATAACAAGTTTTTTCATATCATTCATGAATAGAAATAGAATATTTATATTTTTCACTTCTCAACATAACCTATTATCTCCATCACATTAACACCAAAGTGTTATAAATAATCACCAAATCACTTGGCAGTGAGGATTTTACCAATTGTTAAAAATTATTAAAAATTTTAAATACACATTGATACTCATTGAATCCTTTTTCAGACAATTATTATATTATATCATTCAATTCAATATAAGGCTAAGCATCCTTTGAATTTTAATCACCACTCCCCCAAATAATTTTTTACACAAATTTATGGATGATAAAATTTTGGACTCTAGTTACCACAGTTTCATTAGATATATTTTCTCTCAATAATATAATTATTCATAGAATAATCACCACATGAATCATATCTCTCACTTATTTATATATCAATTAAAAATGGTTTAGAAATAATAAAGCATATAGGGGTAGTTTAAAATTACACTTGTAGATGAATGAGGTATCTATATTGGACCAACCCTTCATATTTCATCATTCCTTTTCCATTTTATAGTTTATGGGAAAGGAATGAAATAATATATTTTACCTCATAATCATCAGAATCTCTAGTAGGTGGGCTCCTCAAACTATTTAAAAGTATCTATTTTGTGTAAAAAAACACACGCACTACTCTTCATGTATGTGGGTATTGTCACCCATCCTTATTTTGGGCATTTACATAATGATGGACTTAATAACACATTGATTATTATCCTATAACATTTCATAATTATTGGATATCAACTTTTTCTCTCTTCTCTATTACATCTTAAACATTATTCTTCTAGAATTTTATGTGGTACCACTTTTAAATTTTTCTTAAGTGATGAACAAGAGTTCCAACTTGGAATAAATCATCATCATTGGTGGATTTTAATTTTCATATTCTTCTATATTTCTCAATGAATGTATAACCTCTTAATTTTTCATTTAAATTTTAATTGATTGTATCTTTGATAGTTTTTTGTAATATTTTAGATCTTGGTTCTTCGTAAACTCTCCATTGAGTCTCTTTCTCATTCTTAGAAACATTGAACTTGTTTTCCATTTTAATAGGAATTTATCTTGGTTAAACACATTCATCGTAGATCATATGATAGAAGTTTTCCCATATGGAATATTTATAGTTCTATGAATTAATCCAATTAAAATACATATCCATGTGACCATGGATAAATAAATAATTTACTATAAGAATAATACCTCGTTTGGTCTCTCATTGACTAAGATATAGGAATTTTTTGATTTTTTCTCACATCTTTGATATTTCAAGTATCGAAACACCAACTCATTATAAGCTAGAATCATAAATAATTATATCAATTCAATTCCACAATCTTTTTTGGATCTCCTATTATATGGAAGTTTTCATTTCCCTCATATTTTTTTACATGTTGATGATTTCATAGATGATGTCTTTTTCATATAATTGTATATATTTATCTACTTATAATTAACCTTTATTTCGTAATCCTTCCTCTTTAGTTTGGAAACCATCACTTTAAAACCAGATGCATCATCAATTATCATTTTCCTTATATACTCAAAAAAATTAATAGAATGATGATAACCTTAAATTAATTTTCTATGTATATTTTATTTATGATCTTTTATATGATTTTGTCAATAAAGTCACTTTGTTCTTTTATATTTACTCCAATTTTCTTTATAATAAAATTTTGGGGCACTGATCCTCCCATGAAACTAATTTTTGAAATTGAAAAATCAAAATTCAATACAAAATATAATTTATACAAGACATCCCATTATTACACAATCTCATATAGAGTAGGGATCTCCTAATTTCCATTGCAAGAACACATATTTGGTTATAAAATTTATGTTTCCACTACTTATTTATCACATCACTTTTTTATCTCCAATGTATGGTATAAAATTCCACATACTTTCCCCATACAAAAATTATAATTCTACATGAATATGGAGTTAGGATTATTTCCATAGTGAATAATTTCATCATTGTAGATGAATTTCTCTTGGTATTTTTCCTATTTCCTTTAGATAAAATAAACTCTTCATCATCTTTTCTAAAGATTTATTCCAATTTCATCCACATATATTTGTAAAAAATTATATTTGAAAAATAAATCTATACATCTTATCTAAGTTAATACTGAAATTCATTTTGTCACTAAGTCATCAATATAAAGGTTTCTTATATTTTTTTGAAATAAATTTTCTTCATATCAGAAAAATATTTATTTCCCCCAAAAAATATCATGGAACTCTAATTGAATCTTCTATAAAGGATATTAACATATTTTTTCATTCATTTAAATATTTTACATCTAACACTAGAGACTTCACTTTTCATTCTAGTTCACTTTAATGAAATTTAAAACAATTTATCATAAAAAATGTAAAAAATATCCCTTTGATTCCCATTATGTATCCTTTAATAGGGGATTAATGATATAATACCTTGAATGTTTAAGGGGGTGATTCAGGTTATGAAAATATTTTTCCAATTGAAAATATTTATCTCATAATTTATCACATTCTATATATAGATCGTTACCTATACACCTTGATGGTAACTTGTAATATTATTTTACTGGATATATATCATATTACATTATTGGTTTTGTTGAAAATATATAAAGACAAAATTTAATATCATAATTTACTTGGTTATACCTCATTAGTATACAACAAAGATCATGAATCAATATTATTTTGTGTACCAAATCACTATAATGTTCATTTATCTTCCAAGGGGTCACACCCCTTACAAATTTTGTGATATAAATCACTTATTTCCAAGGGTCACTCCCTAAAATGTTCCTTAAAATTCTAACTATCTATAGAAAGAATCACCTCAACAAAATAGTTACCTTATCATTATCTCTTGTTTTATATGTTTCCCTATGTATAGATGACTAATGTTAAAGTCCACCTACTTCTCTTCATATATTGGTTATGAAATCTTATTAAACAACACATTTTTCTATTTAAGTAGAAGTCTGGAACATCATCTCACTTTATTTATTGAATAAAAATATCCTTCAACATATTCTTTGGTAGAGTATTAAAAATGGTTCATGATCTCTATCTTCCTTCCATATCCTTATTAGGGATTACTCTCTTTTATACTTTTAAAATCAAATGTGGCTTCTTTCTGCTCTATTCTGCATTTTTCTTATCCTTGTGGATCTCTCTATTTAATAATGAGATTCCAGGACAATAAATTATTTAATTATCACCCCATTATGGGATCGGAATATATTCCATTTCTCGATTGAGTTTTCAAAATTATTTCCCCTATAACCATAGTCAACATAACTGCTTCATGTTTTTTTCCTCTCTCCCTTACACATTAGTTAAATCTCCATTTTCACTCACATATATAAAATTTAAAATTCCTACACATCATACTTGAATCATGGTCTAGAACCAAGACATAATATTACACAATCATATAAGAACCATTCATATAATTCCACATTGAATTATCCTAAATTTTATGTTTCTCCCATCGACATAACCCTCATCGTAACATGGTGAAAAAATATTTCCTGATTTTAATCCAACATGTTGAGAACTATAGTGTTTTATCTTAGTGTTGGATGTTTTTTTTGTAGCTCAACATGATTTCCATGGAATTCATCAAAAACAACTATTCCAATAATGGGATTCCCAATATTTCATAAGAATACTCTTACACCACTAATCCTTGATATAAAACATGGTTCATCTCATGATGATTCTTTTCTATTATAAGCCTTCAACATACCACTTCCTCTCAACCATGACATACCCCACGTGAATGTTATTCTTTACACTTTTCAAATTCTTCTCTATAATTCCACCACATGGACCACTAGAGTGTGTTACCTCTCCGATTTTGCTATTTTAATTAACATTTTATCAACATAACATATGTTATGGGTGTGGCCACACATCATTCCCTCTTTACCTCCACTGTTCACACTAGCCATGGTGTGGTATTTCCCATGTTAGGAAACCTCAAGAAAACATAACTAAAACTAAATATGAACCTTCTCTTGACAATATACTATCTTTGTATAAAACCATCAAACATATTGACTACCTTATATTATTATCTTTATTATTCACTGATTCCTTGTTAACAAACCTGAGCGTCATGTAATCAGTTGCATTGTTAATAATCCTCTAAGAATAACCCTTACCTTTTATTATAATTAGGTTTATTATCTTGATTGATAACACCCTTATTTAATACATTCATACGGTTAATAAATCCACTAGAATCATTTAGGATTTTAAACATGTTTTATGGTCTTAATATGTGGTTTATATATTTTATAAATCTCATTATGTATATTTTTTTAATTTTCTAATGAAATATATATATATTTGAAATTAACTGAAAATATAAAAGATTTTCCTTTTATCTTGTAGAGTAATGTTTTATTAAGAAACCATGTACACCAACAATTAGATAAATTCCCAATTTTGATCTAATAAAGAAATTCCCCATTTAAGAAAATGTTTTTTGTTTGGGAATTATTTTTACATTGGATTTTTTTACAAGTATATTGGTATTATTTTTCCATTAACGGGGTGTTGAATCAATATCATATTTTTATATATCATGGTGTTTATATTGTTTGGTTTTAAAAAAATTACATAACCAATATTCTTATATATTTTTTAAGGACCAATTATAACATTTAAAATTATTTTTCATTAAATTTTTACCCATAAAACATTAAATTGGACTTATTATAAATTAAATATTGAAATTATGATACTGTGAAGGATTCACCTTTGGGTTAAATCATGTTAATTTTGATATACATGGAAAAATGGTTATTTTTATAAGGTGTGATTGAAGGAGAGGGTGATTTTATTTATTGAATCATAGGATTCCACTACAATTTTTAATATTATTATGAGATAATTGATATAATAACTTATTCTTGATATCATGGAGAACCATGGGTATATGGGTGGAAAATCTATGAACACTTACTTCACTATTTTAGTATCATTCTCAAAATATTGTCCATGAGTTTAAATTTTTATCTACATAGGTGATTCACCACTTTTCTAGGACAAGAAGAATAATACATGGAGTTAGGGTATATTTTTTTATATTCGATAATTTTATTTCATTATCGAAATTATGTTAGTATTTTTCATATCTTTCTTAAAGATCCAAGGTTCCTATAATGATGATTTATTTTTTCAATTGTATGTTAATGTGTGTTACTATAAACAGTTTATTTTTTATTTTTTTGAATCATTGTAAATATCCATTAAAGCATTGTTACCCAAGTGAGGTTTCAAAATTATATTATATAATAGTGTCAAATTCTTTAAAAATTATTCATCTTTTTTTAAAGGATCTTTATAGGAAAATAGTATGTTTTTTATCTTAAAATAAAATAAAAATATTATTTTTTGTGCATATATATATATCAAACATGAATGAGAAGATTTAATTTTTAATGGTGGTGTATAGAGTGTGTGAATTTTAATTATTGGAAAAAAATTGTATTTCTATCATTATATAGGTATGGACAGTTTGGCAGGGATGTGATTACACGTTATCTTATTATTAGTTTCAATTTGATGCTTGAAGAAATTTGAGATATTCACTTTTCCATGGAGATGGTATAGTTTATTTCATTTTCATTTTTTATTTTAGATTCATTGATATATTACCATCTTAGAAATTTATGTATTTTTCCAGTTCGTTCATGGTGTGATATGATTTATTTGAATTTTGTATGTTGATTAATAATCTATTATGTTAGGTTATTATTATCCTTATATCATTTTTGGTTTCAATCTTTTTATAAAAAATAATTATTTATATAGCATGTTACTTCAATTTATATAATTTTCATTCTGTATTTTTTGTGGGATTAGTTTTCTAAGTATTGATTCTTCAAGAAAATTCATTCTCAGTGGTAGCCATTTGATTCCCAAGTGAATTTTTCCAACATGTGGGGATTTTTAATTCCCCTCAAGCCATGACATTAATGAACTTGAGAACCCATATTTGGGTTTTCTTGGTTTTCTTCTGGAAAAAATTTAATAAGATCATAGTTTTGAAAGAGGAAAAAGGTTCTAAAGTCTCTCTTTTTATTTGGTATGTTTGGAAGACTAGATATTGAATCATCGAAATTCAAGTGGAATGACATTAGTCAGTGCCTAATCACTAACTTTTAGTATTAAATTAATTACTAAGGATGTTTTGGATGTATATGTCTTGAATTTTATTTTGTTTCATGAATTGTTCTATATTTATTACCTTTATTGGAAAATTTAGGTTTTTTTTATAAATTTTTGTTTTAAAGTGGAATGTGGGATGGAATCCAATGTTGAACGGTTACAATGAATGTTCAAGAAACACGTGAATAGAATATTTTTCTATGAATTATGATTAAACATTTTTTTTAAATGTTTTTACATTTTTCTAATAAAATTTAGGGGCTTAAAATAAAAATGAATCTGATTTTAAGCATTAAATACTTTAATATTCTTTTAAAAGTCGATTTACCACCTTTGGATGGAGAACCCTTATTAAATCCATTTTTCACTTTTATATAATCCATTTTTCAAAATAAACTTCTTATATAGAATACCAACATAAAATTTTACATTAGGTAATTTTTTTGTATTTTTCTGATAAAGTTCATTTTTTAATTAATAGTGAAAATAATGCATTTTAAGTCCAAACTATCTTTTCAACTAATTTATTTATAAGATTATATTTTACTTTTAAATGGTTTTAATTTTTAATTATATTTTAATTTTAACATTTAATCCAATTTTGGTTATTGGAAGTAATTTCACTTTGAAATTGGATATAAACACATTTCAATCTTTTGGTAGTTTTTACTTCTTCAAAACACGCTTTTTGGTTTAGACAAAGGGATTAAATTTTAAATTAATTTATACCTCTTTTATGTTTTAAATTTGGAAAATAGATTCCATATTTTTAATTATGATGTCTAAATTGACTAAATATGTAACTTTTATTTTTATACAATATGAATAGTAACATTAGTAGCTATTTTATTTACCATGATTAAAGGGTAAATCTAGTAAATAAGGGTAAAAATAATATTATAATAAAACAAAATTACCTTAACACATGTATTAACCCTATTTTATGAGATATTTCCAACCATGGGAATCCTTGGGTCTATTTTAAGACCTCATGGAGCCACATGTGTGCGAAAATGACACTTAATTACATTTAATTTAAAGATAAGGAAAATATAACCTAAACATGCATGTTTTAGTAAAAAAAATTTATATGGGGTTGTATAAGATATATATTAGACTATAAATATTCACTACAAATATATAAAAATTTACTACATAATGGTATTTTATTTATAATTTTTATAAATAAAATAAATAAATTTATTTATGACACAATGGAGATGTAGTGATTACCTTGTTAGTGAAATATTTAAATAAATGAGATTATAAATATTAAAATAAATTTATTTTTAAACTTTTTATGTCATACAAGATTTTAAGTATGATTATGACTTGTTATATTTTAATTAATGAAGTTTTTTTTAATATAATCAATTTTTTATGGATTTTTTAAAAATCGTGATATGAGTAGTATAAAAATTCACATAAATGAGTTTTTAAATGAATTAATATTTTGTTAAATGATATAATGGATCTAAAAATATAATATTCCACCAACAAATATATATGATGTTCAAAATTTCATTAATGATCCATTTTTTGGTCTCTTGGTATTTTATTGTAACTATGTTAAATATATATTATTAATATACAAGAAGAAAAGGTAAAAGTTAAATTAGTTTACTAAGGGTTAAAGATAAAAGATACAGTTAATTTTATGACCTAAAATTGTCTAAAATCAATTGTATGAGAGGATTTATACCCATCCTCATTTTATATTCTAAATATATCACTTTTTTTTATTATAATTCTAAATTAAATTAATAATAGAAAAATGTTTTCAAACATTCTTAAAGTGGCCCTCCTCACAATTATCAAAGGACACCACCTCTAACCCTTACTCACACCTCTCAGTACCCCTTGGATCATCCAAAACCTATCCAAATAAGCTCTTAAAATCTCTATATTCCTTCTAGAATCCTTAATTTGGGAATAAGGCAATTGAATATTATCTTTTAGATTAAAACAAAAGGAGTTACCTGATTTGAGGTAATCTTTTATCTCATGATTCTTTCATTTATTTTCCTTATCCACCCCCATAAACTCTCATTATTCAATTATTTTATAACAAAACCAATATATTAAATTTATTTTCTTTTTTATGAGAATAATTAGAAATACACTTACACACACCTCCGTTTAATGGGTATAGAATATATTGTTTCTATGGATAGAGAACTACTGCCTCACGAAACGATGATTGATCAATATTCCCCTACCACCGCTTATAGTGGCCATTATGATGGAACTGTAATTATATATGATATTTTTATGATATTTATTTTATCTCTATGATTCTATAAATATGATAATTTCATTTAAGGAAGTGAGGACTACCTCCCCCTCAAAGTTATATAAACCGTTCATTCCATAAATGGAATATATAAAGGATGGAGTTAATGAAAATACATATAATATAATACTTTAATTATAATATACCATTGTATAATTTATTTTTCATTCCTTTTAATATGAAAAATAAATGAAAGTAGTGTCCATCCGTACGTACGGCTTACCGTCTCCATCAACAGTGCATTTCATTTCTTATATCCAAATGATATGGACTATTATAAATACATATATACTAGATATATATGATATATTTGATATATAAATCATGAATATTATTCTGGAGATAATGTAATTTTGACCACATGGTAATTTTTAATTATAAAAAGTTCATTTTTTACTCAAGTTCGGTACATTGGCAAAATGGTCGATATGAACTCAAAATTTTAACTAATTGTTATATCATGGTAATAAGTGATATAAAAGGAATAATAAACTTGAAAATTGTTTTTAAGAAAGTATAAATTAACTTATTTTTGTTATTAAATAATAATAATGAACATACGAGACAAGTCAGACTCGAGGTAAGGGACTTCATCTCAATCTCCTTTCATTAAGGCATATTTTGATGTATATGTGACTTTCTTTTATATGTTGTATAAACCAATTTTAATTCTAATTTTATTCTAAGGGAATATTTTTTTCTATGAATCATTTTACAAAATGAAAAAAAGAATGTTTTTATATCATTCGGTGACAAAACCTTTCTACTGCAGCGATCATTATTTGATATTTGGATTCTTTAACAAGTCCAAATTTTTTTAAATGGAAAATAAATACCATATACCCTTTTTATATATTTTGTAATTAAAAATGGTTTTGAAAGTGGATTTACTATTTCAATACCTTGAAATTATTTATTGTGATTTCAAATGAAATTTTATGATCGAAATGTTGATATTTTCAATCTATTATGTGTGGTGATTATATAATGGTACTTAGACATTAAATGGGTGGTTATGTGATAAACCAAATGACATGTGGTTCTCTGATAAACCAAGGTTTTGTGGTTATGTTGTAACCTTCAATTCATTGGGTATGGAAGTTGGTCATATGGCTATTTCATTTAGTGATATGTTTGGAAGTCGGTCATATGGTTATTCCATTTTAGTATGTTTATGTCCCAAGTTAACTTTATATGATATATATTGATTTATATCGGTTTTATGGTAATAATTAGGTTAAAAAAGAGTAATAAATGATATTATAGTTAGTTAAGTTTTTTTACTACTTCTTAAAGGTGGAAGGTGTTACTTTATGATAAAGTATTCATGGTTTAATTATTGTTTTTTAAAACTAATTGTTTTACCTTTTAATGAATCCCTTACATAGGTTTTTTTTCTCATCCCATGTTTTGAAATTTTTTACATTGGATTTAAATATGAATAGGATCAATTATGGGATCAAGGAAAAGTAATTATATTTAAATCATGGAACTATACATGTCTGTTTTTAATGATTTTTTGTTTTATGTACAAAATGGATAGTGAGTAGAAGTGTCTACTTATAATATTCAAGTTGTTATGTATAATTTATGACCTAATTCTATAAATATCTAAACGTAAAAAATATCTTCAATGTGAATTATTATCATAATTCAAGATTATGTAATGTTTATGGCTGTGGACTTATAGTTGGTATTAGAGGTTGGTTTAGATAACTTTAGAGGTTAGGGTGTTATTTAAGCATAAGTGACATAACCATAATGGTTAGAATATTAGAAAGATTCATAGTTATTTGAGATAAATTGAATGAGTTTAAGATAACATGAATAATTATATATTATTATTTACCCTCCTGATGAGATATTATATGAGGATTTTACTAATATACTTACACTGAGGATTTTGGTTTTAGTAAATGGATGGATCTAGAAAGCACCAAAGTAAAAATGGATGTGAAATAAACTATGGTGGTTTCCTGAATGAGAAACTGAATGAAATAAGATCTAGAATGAGAAATATTGTCGTTATTTTTAAACAAATATCTAGAGTAATGATTGACCACATTAACCTTAGTGATTCTTCTAAAGCTTCATATATAAGAGAAACAAATCCCAGTGGAAGTTCAGGTAATAATCATAAAGGTAAGTATATTCAAAAATCTATGTGTCAAGGATGTGGAAAGAAACACCTAGTAAAATTATTCAAATGGACATGAAGATGTTTCGAATGTGGTAATTATGGTCATAAAGCAATAACATTCCATAGAAAAGGAAAGAATACAGTTAACTATAGGAAAGGGAAAGAATTTATTGTTGGAACCATGGAAATTATATGCATGAATTGGAGTGTGGTTTGTGTTTGTTTTCAATCCTCAGTGGAAGTTCAGAATTTGTGCTAGTAAAGTTATCATACAGTTCAAGCATACAATAGTATTGAAGGTGGTGCCATTTCTGAGTGTTTGCCAAATTTTGGGGCCTCAAAATCCAAAAATGAAGACATGGATTATTGGTAAATGTAGTTGTTCACAAAGAGGATGTTGTGTGCAAAAAAGAAGGTTTGTGCGTGAAATATTTGAGTTGGGTGTGAAAAACAGCATGGTGCGTGAAATAGTGGATCGAGGTTTTTCACGCAAATAGTGTTTCGGAATCAGAACGTCAAAAATGGGAAAGGCATGGGCTGTGTAAAAAATATAGAGATGTGTGCAAAAAATGGTACTTGTGCAAAATATTTCAAGCCAAATGAAAGGATTTCGCGCCATAGGGGGTTTATCACGCGAGGGTATGAGATGCCTATAAATAAGAGGTGACCACCCTCATTCCATACGGTTAAAGACTTAGAGAAGATCCTAGGTCTAATGCACGTAAAAGGTTCGCGTAAGGGGGATTGTGCAAAAAATTCTGAGATGGGCGTAAAATTCCAGGTTGAGTGAAAAATTCCGCACTCCGCGAAATATTATGGTTTGTGAGAAAAATCTTAGTTGTATGAAATACTCCAAGCTGCGCGAAAAAGGCAGAGCTGTGCATAAAAATTGGGGTGGCACGTAAAATATTCAGTTGCGTGAAAAAGGGTGTTGTTGCATGAAATATTTTTCCATACAAAAAGGAAATATAGCGCGCAATAGTAAGGTCTTGCATTCAAAGGGTTGGTTTTGAGTGGAATTGTTAGTTAAACTTATTTGCACTTTCTTGTTATCCGGTTTAGTGGTTCAGTGCGTACAAGTGCATCATTACCGAAATTCGATACAAGAAGAGTCTCGTGCTAAGTAGAGGCAATGAATTCAATATTAATCTATTGAAGATATCTTCACATCTATAAATTGATTGGGACTTCACCAAGGGTAGTGAGCTGGGGGGGATTCAACAGGAGTGACCCGAGGGATGCAGCGGGCTATCCCTGAGCAGTTGAAAAGGTAGTGATCCAAGGACAGAGTGATTATTCCTGAACCTTTGTAATCCACAACTAGTGAAGAATAGTGGAATTTGGTACAACCGACAACCTTTCAGTGTATTCTCCTTGGATGTATCCCTCAATGGTGAACCAAGTAAAAAGTGATGTGTTTTCTCTTTGCATGTGAATGTTTGATTACTTCGCATATCCATCATACAGGTTAGACTAGTTCCTACCAATGTGGGAACAATATCCATTAGTTTAAAAGAAAAACAATTGACACCTTGATTCACCCCTCCCCTCTCAGGGTGTCTCGGGGTCCTACAATTCCTTCCAGAGTATCAAATGAATTTTTAAAATTCGGTGTGTGTAGTCATTATAAAAATATATTTCCTACAAATAAGGTTCATGAATGGGATCAGCAAGACCATACAAGTATATGTTTACCAATACCTAATGTCATTCCAATTTAAGATTAGGAAACAGGAAATGACCTATGAAAGGTAGGTATTATTTCTTAGCTCTTGTTTTGAAATTACTGAAATTATAACACATTATGCTTGATTTTTTTATTGTAAATAAGCATAATAGAATAATATAAAAAACATGGATAAAGGATCATGAAGAATTTTCAATGATTAATATGTTTAAATTTTTGGAATTTAATAGTTATTTTGGATCTATATATGATGATATGTTTAAATGTATTAACGGTAGGGTTACTTTGCAATATTTTTCTAGTATGTGTAACCATAAATTTTGATATTTAAAAATGTTATTCAAGGAAGAATTATCTTTTATTTTGTGCATATAGTTATAAAGAACTATTTGGGTTTATATGTTACTTGAATTTGAGGCAATTACATGTTGTTACTATTTGGGATGAAAATATGAGGTACGACATAACATTTGTGGTAAAAATATGTTATGGTTTTTTTGAGGAATTTATCTCATTTTTTGGAATGTTATAAAATTATATATTTTTTGAAAAATTAAAACATGAAAACAATGTGACAACCCATCGCATCGAACAATGCTATGGGAATTAAACCCACAACCAAAGTGTGATTGTGATTTATCGCCTACCACTGTACTATATGAAGTCCCTGGTTAGTATGAATTATTATTTTTTAGTTAAATTATTTTATGTATCAAGAATAATTTTAATTTTAGAACTTATGTTTTATTAAATGGACATAATTAGTATAAAAAATGATTTGGTGATTATGTGATAAAGGTTATTTTGGAAGACATTATCTATTTTGGGAACACTACATGCTTAAGGAAAATAGAACAATCTGGGATCTCATTTTTTGGATTAATGGTTGAAATTTTATTATGGATAAATCTATGTTTTTATTTTGGACATATGGTGATTTGGGATATTTATAGAAATGATTAACCTATCATAGAGAATATGTGGTTAGGTTAATTACATTTTAAAATTAGACTTTAAGAGTACTCGATGTTATTTGAAGATAAATGTTACGATTTATTGTGGAAGACTGTGTGGTTAAATCCATATGATATTTGGGTTTCAATCTTAGTTTGGATTAAATTGAATAATTTTAAGGATAGTTGTTTATTGAATGTTATTTATTGAACTTTGGGTATTGTTTATCAAATTTTTGAGATTAATATTAGTATTTATTTTTATAAAGTATTATCCTTTTTGTGGATTATCTACTCTCATACTAACCATTTTGGTTTTGGTTAATGTCTAAAGATAGGGGAAGTATGTAGTTCATTTTTTTCCGATTATGTGATACCCTATTAGTATATTCTAGAGCTTCATATGTAACCAACTCACTTGGAATACTCATCATTTGAAGAAAATATGGGTTTGTGGTATAAATATGATTAAAGGATAAAAGGCTACGTTTCAATTAAGAATATTCCCTTATGATCTTAATCAAGGTAGTAATAAAATTATTCAACTCTATGAAAAGGATCTTGAAGAAAAAATGTTATACGCTTGCTTTTATCATCACACTTTTACCTAAACTCAAATTTAGGGTATTGTGGTGGTTAACTTTACATGATCATGTTCTCTATCACTCTCTATTAATCTATGAGAGTTAGTATCGCATCCATATACTTATTTCTATGGAATTATAGTATGTGTTACCTTTGGTGACATTTATACTTATCTTTATTTCATTTAATGTGATAGTTTTATTGACTCTTTTTTTGATATGGGATGTTCAATGAAGTTTCTCTTCCCAATATTAAAATTGTGAGGATACAATTTCCAAAAGGGGGAATGATTTAATGACCCAAGTATTTATAGAATAATACTTTTTGATTTCTATTAATACTTATAAAAAATATTTTAATTTTAGGTAAAAGTGGATTCTTTTTTTGATGGCGTACTCAACACGCAACTTCGGGTTTCTCTGAAATCTTACGTTGCACACAACATTGAGATATACTGAAAAATAATAATATAATATTATTATAGTAGTTAAAACCTAGTAATTATATTGGTGGGAATTAACAGAACTAAAAATATTATTATTAAACATGTTTTTTAATTGTTTTTACATTTATCCAATAAAATTAAGAGGCTTAAAATAATATTGAATCTGATTTTAAACATGAAATTATTTAATATACATTAAAAGGTTGATTTATCACCTTTTGATGGAGAACCCTTTTTAAATATAGTTTCTTTAACTTCAATTTGTTCCATTTGAAAAAATAAACTTCTTATTTAGAATCGATACATCAAAATTTACTTTAGATAAATTTTTTGTATTTTTCTAATAAAGTTCATTTTTTAATGAATAGTGAACAATACATCATTTTAAGTCAAAAATATCTTTTCACCTAATTTATTCATATTATTATTTTGTACTTTTAAATTGTTTTAAAGTGTAATTAGATTATATTTTTATCATTTAAGCCAATTTTTGTCATTGGAAGTAATTTCACATTGAAATTGGATATAAACACATGTCAATCTTTTGGTAGTTTTTAATTTTAAAAACACGATTTTTGGTTTGGACATGGGAATTAATTTTAAGTTAATTTCTACCAATTTTGTGTTTTGAATTTGGAAAAATGGATTCCATATTTGAAATATTTAGTTCCAAATTGTGTAACTAGGAAACTTTTATTTTTAGACATTATGAATAGTGACTTCAGTAAATATTGTTTTACCATGGTTAAAAGGTAAATCTTGAAAATAAGGGTAAAACATAATATCATAATAATATTAAATTAAGCTAAAATATGACCTAAACCTATTTGATGAGATATTTTCACCCATTTGAATCCTTGGGTATATTTTAGGACCCCATGGAGCCACTTATGTGTGAAAATGACAGTTAATTACTTTTAATTTAATGTTAAGGAAAATATTACCTAAACATGTATCTTATACTAAAACAATTTTATGTGGGGTTTTATAAGTGATATATTAGACTATAAATATTAATTATAAATCTAAAAATATTTCCTACATCATGGTATATTAATTATAATTTTTAGTCATCAAATAAATAAATTTTTATATGTCACAATGGTGATATAGGGATTAATTTATTAATGAAAGATTTAAATAAATGAGATTATAAATATTAAAATAAATTTATTTTTAACCTTTTCAGGACATCAAAAAAATTTATCCATGATTATGACTTTTTATAATTTAATTAATAAATTTTTTATTAAAGAATCATTTTTTATGGATTTTTAAAAATTCGTGATATTAATAGTATAAAAATTGATGAAAATGACTTTTTAAATAAATTATTGTTTTATTAAATGATATAATAGTCCAAAAAATATAATAATACTCCAAATGACATATATTATTTTAAAAATGTACTTTATGATCCATTTTAGGGTTTCTTTTCATTTTATAGTAACTATGGTAACCATATATTATGAATGTACAAGAAGACATTGTAAAAGATAAATTTGTTTACTAGGGGTTAAAGCTAAATGATAAGGTCAATTTTATGACCTCAAATTGTATAAAATCCATTAGATTAGAGGATTTTGACCCATACTCATCTTAGCTTTGAAATATATCACTTTCGTGTTATTATAATTTAAAAATCAATTAATAATAAAATATTATTTTTAAAATTTACTAAACTGACCCTCCTCCCTCTTATAAAAGGACACCACCTCTAACCATTACTCACACCTATCAAGACCTATTGTATCATCCAAAATCATCCCAAATAATCTCCAAATATCCCTATATTACTTTTATAAGCCTTAATTTGGGCATAATGCAATTATAGAAAGCCTTTTAGCTTAAATCAAAAGGAGTTACCTGATTTGAGGTAATGTCTTCTCTCGTGATTCTTTCATATATTTTCCTTCTCCAGCCCCCTAGACTCTATTTATTCCATTATTTTATAACAACAATAGTATATTAAATATAATAGGTTGTTTTTATGAGATATTTTTAACTAAACATACACACACCTTTGTCTAATGGGTATAGACCAAATTGTTTCGGTGGACGGCGAACAACTGCCTCACGAAACGATGATTGTTCAATATTCTCCCACCACCTCTTATAGTGGCAATTATGATGGAACTATAAATATATGCGATATTTATGATATTTATTTTATCTCTATGCTTATTTAATTCTCATTTATAATATAACATTATGATTTTCATGTTTTATAAATACAATAATTTCATTTGAGGAAGTGCAGACTATAGCCCCCTCAAAGTGATATGACTCGTTCATGTCATACATGGAATGTATAAAGGATAGAGTTGATGAAATTATATATTATATTATACTTTTATTATAATATACCTATGTATAATTTAGTTTTCATTGCTTTAAATATGAAAAAAAAAAATTAGCGTTCATGCGTACATACGGCTTACCGTCTCCATGAACGGTTCATTTCATTTCTTATGTCCAAATGATATGGACTACACTAAATAAATATATACTGGATATATATGATATATTTGAAATCTAAATCACGAATATCATTCTAGAGATGATTTAATTTAGACCACATAAGCAATTTTTAATTATTACAGGTTCATTTATGACTCAATTTCCGAACATCGACAAAATGTCTGATATGAACTCTAATAATTAACTAGTTATTATAGCAAGGTGATAATTGATATAAAAGTAATAATTATCCTTAAATGGGTTTTGAAGAAATTATAAATTAACTTATGTTTATTATTTATGAAAAAAAAAAGAACATACAAGACAATTCAGACTCGAGGTAAAGGACTTCGTCTCAATCATCTTTCATTGAGGCATATTTTGATTTATACACGATTTTGTTTTATATAGTGTATAAAACCCTTTTAATTTTAATTTCATTCAAAGGAAATATTTTTTTTCTAAAAATTATTTTACAAAATGAAAAAATAAATGTTTCTTTTTAACATGTATGGTGACAACAACCTTTCCTCTCATGCGATCGTTATTTGATATTTTTCTTCCATAACAAGTGGTGATGTTTTTAAATGGAAAATAAATACCATATACCATTTGTACATATTTTGGTATTTCAAATAGTTATTAATGTGTATTTTACTATTTCAATATCTTTAAATTATTTCTTGTGATTTCAAATGAATTTTATGATTGAAATGTTGATATTTTTAATCTTTTATGTGTGATGAGTATATAATGGTACTTGGACATTTGACAGTGTGATTATGTGATAAAACAAATGACAGGTGGTTTCTTGATAAACCAAGGATGTTTGGTCATTTTATAACCTCCCATTCGTTGGGTATTGAAGTTGGTCATATGGTTATTCTATTTATTGACATGTGTTGAAGTGGATCGTATGGTTATTCTATTTCAGTGTGTTTGTGTCCCAATTTACCATTATATGATATATATTGCTTTCTATGGGTTCTATGGTAATATTTCAATTACAAAAAGTGTAATAAATGAGATTATAGTCAGTGAATTGTTTTTTCTACTTCTTAAAGGTGAAAGGTAATACTTTATGATAAAGTATTCATGGTTTAATTCTTTATTTTTTTTAAAAAACTAATAGTTTTTATTTTTTATGTATCCCTTAATGATATTTTTATGCTCATCACAAGTTTTGAAATATTTTTCACAGGATTTAAAGATGAATAGGGATGAGTATGGGATCAATGAAAAGTCATTCTATTTACATCATGGAACAAAACATGCTTGTTTTTTAGACAGTTTTTGACATGTCTATGGGATTAATTTTAAATTAATTTCTTCCACTTATGTGAGTTGAATTGGGAAAATGTATTCCATATATTCAATAATATTAATTTATATTATCTTATATGTTCAAATTAATTTTTCACCATAATTAATTGTTATGACAGTAAAAATTATTTATCTTGGTTAAGGTAAAAATGTATTTACGAGTGGTTAAACTAAAATGATGAGGGTTAAAATAACCACAAACATTCCTAACTCTTATTAAATGATAATTTTTCAATACTATTTATTCTAGGTTTATAAAATGGTTCATTTTAGATCCTTATGTGCTGTGAAAAATGTGGTTGTAACTATTTCTTTTCAAAAAAAATTATTATGACCTCTCCCCCACATATAAAAGGCCACAAACTCTAACCTCATTTACACACATCCAAACCCATTGGTTCGCACAATACCTTCCCAAATAACAACCTTAAATCTTTACCAATATCTAAAAAAAATTTGATTATAAGTCCAAATTTGAATGGATTTTGGTGCAAACGTAAATATATTGTCTGAATAAGAGGTAATATCCTTAACTAAGTGTTGTATTTTATTTTTTATTCTATATATTTTAAATATTATTAATAAATGATGATATAATAACCTCGTTTTTTACATATTGTTCTAGGTTTTTATTTTAATGTAATGAACTACGTCCATCTCCTCCTACCTCAAATGGTAAAGAAAATAATCGATTGAGAGTATAATGGAATATTTCCTCATAAACCGATCTAATTTTTTTCATTATCGCTTATCAACAATGTGTATAATTATGTAATAAATATTAACTCATTAGATTTGTGATATGATTATACTAATTAAATTATAATATCATATAATCATTCATATTTTTTATTTCTTAGGGAATACAGTAAAGTCACTCATGTGTTCGGTGGACTACTGCATCTTGAAGCAATGTGATTCATTTTTCACTTTTGATTTACATGTAAGGTAATAAGGATTGATTATATTTTTATACATGATATAAATTAAATATTAAAAAATAATGGAAATATATCATATATTTCATACCTTACAATCCATTGAATATATGATAACGTTGTCCTTGTTTACGGTGGACTACCACCTTGGGAAACGATGTGATTCTGTGTATTACTGCACAACATGGATGGAATATATAAGGTGACTTAAAGAAATAATATTCAATTTTTGATATAATTATCATCATAAAAAAATAAAATAACACATACCATGTTTCTATCATTATCATTTAAAAATTGTAACATTATTCATGCATATGTATGGATTACTATCTCCATTATTGTAACATAGTTCATTTTTCATAACTTTATTTCATTGATTGCTTTCATAGTATAATTTATATAAAAAATTGATAATTATTTGCAAATTTTTATTATATAAATGATTAAATTTTAATTTCATTGATCGTAGTTAACTTACCAATGTAATTTTAAAAAAATGATTTGGTTATAGTTAAAACAACAAACACAAAATTAATTGGTTAAGTAATTGAATATGAAATGGTAAAAAATAAAATAAAAGTAATATAAAACAAGAAAAAGGATATGATTTAGGTAAATAATTAACATAAATCTATTATTCATGAATATAATAAATAAATGTGAGGAATCAAGCTCTAGGTAAGGGATCTTTGTAACCAACCCTTCTCTTCAGGTTGTGGCCACTCTCTCTCTCTCTAATTCACTTTCTCAGTCATTAAAGTTATGGAATGATTCTAAATTCTGTATATATGTCTCCCACATAAATAAAAATCTTATTATACCTTATTTTTATAGGTTAATTTATTCTTTATGATCATTTATCAATTACTTAGGAAATATTCCTTAATTAGTATATGAATTATGATTACTTAACCTATTTTCTTTCCATGTGTAATTATTATCTTATGCCATATGAATGATATAATTTATGTGGAACACATAGATCCTGAATGTTTATGATGTGTTCATCGATATATCTCTACAATTCATTGGATAAACCCTTATTCTCATGAGCCATCACGTATACGCATTATCCATTTTGATACTTTGTACCCCATGTGATGTTGTTAAGACATTTATACTTGACTGATATTTATGTATTGTAATATTTTAATACCACATTTCCTATGATTTCATGATCTTATGGTATAATTATATTTATGTTATTCTTCCATAATATTATCCATGATCCTTCTAATCAATGATATCATGTTATAACTTTGACTCACATGTCATTTTTCCTTACATTGTTTATTCACTTACTAAGACTTTTAGCTCATCATTTTATTTATTTATTCCTAGGTTACCCAATGTTTTTTAAGAGGTCAAATGTATTTTATGATCTCACAATAGAGTATAAATGTATTATGTTTCCTTTTAGGAAATATAAACCTATTTTTCTAAATACACTTGGACTCATGATCTATAGGGTTTTACTTGTTAGATATTTATGTTTAAAAAAATTAATAATTTATATAAAAGCCATGAGTAATTATAAAACCTCCTTATTTCCTTATAAATCATACACATTGTAAGTGGTTTTATTGTGGTAGTATATTTAGGAAATTATCTTTCTGCTTGATTTCTCTGGATCTCCTAATCTTATGTTTTTCACCTTTATTGTAACGACCCAAATCCGGAGCCCCTCCACTGGTGCCCTGTACCCGGTTCGCCACATGACCTCAAGAGAATTTCCCCAAACGCTAGAGTCTGCCGACTAGCAGTGAGGGACTTGGTAAGTTATTGGGGAAACTATGCCCTCATTCGGTAATGGTATACAAGGTAAGGAAAATATAAGGCCCCAGCCTTAAACCTTACTTAATCTTGAGTTATTACAAGATTACACATTGAGGATCTTTTCGGGTTTAGAGTTTTAGAGAATTATAACATAAAACTTGCATTACATTCCACATATAAACAAAGAGGTTACATAAAGATAGTATTCATTTTTTCCCATCAATGGAAACATATTTAAAATAAAACATGGATTCATTCATGACACTTCCTTGACATTATCATCATATCATGTACCTTTCCCTTGACCTGTGAAAAACATTTCAAAAAAAACTTGGGATGAGCATAAAAAGCTCAGTATGCGTTATAAAAATATGGAAAGGAAACATAAGTTCATATATAGATAAGAATGAAATAAAAAATTACCCATAAAACATAATCACTTTAACATACCTCATAAAATCATGAATAAATCATAGAAATCATAATAAATAAAGGTAACTTGAGGCATTCATAACATTCTTATGTAGGGAGTAACCCTCTTGGTTACGTTTGGAATACCCATCACAGTATATTCCCTAAATATCTTTGGAGAAACCTTAATGTTTCACTCCTTAACGTTACCCAATGCATTGGAGAGCTATATCGGGCTCACCCGCCCTTAGTTTATCACGGAACCACCCGTCTTCATAATAATTCCAAAGAACCACAACATAATCTTATCACATAAAATATGCATAAAGGAAACATAACATTTCCACTTTTCAATCACAAGATATCAAAACAACACATTGATATAAAACCATTATGAAACCCATTTTCAATACCAAAATAAAAGAAAAGTAAAACATGGTATTTAATTTTCTTTTAAATAAAAGGTATGGATTGTATAGGAAGTTGAAACTCAAATAATGGTCACGGTGGTGGAGAAGTCTTTGTCACTGCATACGTACGACAAAAACATTTCCTTTTGTCGTTTAGTAAATCACTTCGTATAAAAGTGATTCCTTTTGGATAAACATAAAAGTCAAAGGGGTTTATACACCGTATAAAAGAAGGTTGTGTATAAAATAAAATATGCCTCAATAAAAGGAGATTGAGACGAAGTCCCATACCTCGGGTCCGACATGACTCGGTCGTTCTTTAATCTCATAAATAATAAACTTGAGTTAATTTATACTTGTCTAAGAACCCTTTTTCAAGTTCATTATTCCTTTAATATCACTTATTTCCATGTCATGAACACTATGTAATTATTTAAGTTAATAATGGTCGTTTTAACGATCATTGGTACTTGAGTCAAAAATAAACCCTTTATAATTACAAGTTGTTCATGTATCCATTATATCCAGAATGGTATTCATGATGTAGATATCATATATGTCATATATATCCAGTACATTCATGCATTTATAATATTACATAATCATTTAGAGGTAAGAAATTAAATGCACCGTTCATGGAGACGGTAAGTCGTACGTACGCATGAACGCTACTTTCATTTCTATTTCGTATTTTATAGAATGGAATAATAATGATATAAAGGTATATTATAATTCTAGTGTAATATCATATATAATATCATAACTTCATCCTTTATACATCCCACATATGGTATTAACGAATCAAATCACTTTGAGGGGGCGGTAGTCCGCACTTCCTTAAATGAAGATATCACATTTACCCAAAATGGAAACCATAAAGGTATGCCCAAAATGGAAAATACAGAAGCTTAAGGAAAACATAAACATATTTTATATCATATATAAATATAGTTTCGTCTTAATGGCCACCTTTGAAGGTGTTAAAATAATGTTGAACAATCATCGTTTCAGGAGGCAGAAATTCGCCATCCACGGAAACAGTATGTTCTTTAACCATTAGTTGTAGGTGTGTGTAAGTGTAGCTCTAATCCTTCTTATAACAACATCATAGTATATTTAAGATACTAAAGTTGTTACAAAAGAAATGAATAAAAAGTGTTTAGGGGGTTGGAGAAGCAAAATAAAACAAAATGACTCAAGTGAAGACATTACCATAAAATCAGGTAACTCCCTTTGGTCTGAGCTCAAAGGCTTCCTTGGGAAGACTTCTGCCCAAAGTGAGGCTTCGAGGAGTAAGAGAGGGAAGTTTAGAGACAAAATGGGCAGGGGTTGGCCGATCCAAAGGATTTGGAAGTGTGGGTAAGGTGGTAGAGGTAGGGGCCTTTTATAAGAGGAGAGGACGGGCAGTCATGGAAAGTAAAGAAATGTTACATTATTTTAAAATGATTTTCGGATTCAAAAGGTCCCACATTGATATAATTCGAGTTTAAAGTGATAAGGGTTCTAAATCCACCCATACAATAGTTTTTGGACATGTGTAGGTCATAGAGTTTACATTATCATTTCATTTTATTTAAATCATTTATTAATGAGGTAATCGCTCCATCATCATGATTTCATAAATAATTTAATTTATTTAAAGTCTAAAAATAATAAAAAAAAATACTATGATGTAGGAAATAGTTTTAGCTTTCCAATAACTATTTATAATAAAAAATATCATTTATGTGGACAAAATTAAAAATATTTTACTCAGGTGATACATTCTTTGTTACATTTTACATTCTTTAAAAATAAAAAGACAAAAAGTCACTTTCTCACAAAAGTGATTCCATGGGGCCCCCAAGTTTGTCAAAAGGAATCCCATGGTCGGCCATGAGATAACCAGTAGCCTTAGGACACATTTTGGTGTCATTTTGTATTATTATGATATTATTTTATTATCCTTAACTACCTGATTACTCATTAATCAAGATAATTAAAGATAATTACCGTTGTTACTATTCATAATGTCCAAAAACAAAAGAGTCTTGATTACATAATTTGGAACTTCTGATTAAAAATATGTATTCAATTTTACCAAATTCTAAACACATAAATTGCAATAATTTATTTAAAAATAATTCCCGTTTTCAAAACAAATAGCGGGTTTTTTTGAAACAATATCTATGAAAAGTTTGGCATTAGTTTATGACCAATTCCAAAGTTAAATTAATCCTAATGACCACCATTATATTAAATGGTAAAAATATATTCATATTACACTTTAAGACCAATTAAAAATATAATCTAACCATATAGTTAAATTAAATGAAAAATGTAGTTTTGATGTAAAATGCAGTATTTTTCACTATTCATTAAAAAATGAACATTGTCAGAAAAATACCAAAAATTTATACAATATAAATTTCAACATCCCAATCATAAAGAATATGTTTATTTTGAAAAATAGAGGTTATAAAATTGTCAAAAGTTTGATTTAAAAAGGGTTTTCCATCAAAAGGCAGTAAAACAATCTTTTAAGAATATTAGTGTATTCAATGCATAAGATTGTATTTATTTTCATTTTAAGCCTCTAAAACACTATCTTAATCATTAATAGACATAGATAAAAATATCTATTATTCATTACTTACTTGGAATGTTACATCATTCCCCCCTTTAGAAAATTGTTTCCCCGCAATTTATTTACTTATCGAATAAATGGGGGTACTTATCTCTCATTGCATTTTTAGATTCCCATGTTGCCTCTTCACTGATGTGGTTTTTCCAAAAAACCTTTACCTAATGAATCACCTTATTCTGTAACACTTGCTCCCTGTGGTCAAGAATCTGGACAGGTTATTCCTCATATGATAGGTTCTCTTCCAACTGAACTACCTCTGGATTCAAAACATGAGATGGATCTGGCATGTACTTTCTCAACATTGAAACATGAAAAACATTGTGTACCTGAGATAAAATCGGAGGTAAAGCCACTCGATATGAAACTGATCCAACTCTCTCCATAATTTCATATGGTCCAATGAACCTTGGACTCATATTTCCTTTCTTACCAAACCTCATCACACTTTTCCATGGTGAGACTTTGAGAAAAACATGATCACCTACCTCAAAAGATAGATCCTTCCTCATGTTGTCTACATAACTCTTCTGCCTGCTCTGAGCTGTTCTCATGTATTTCTGTATCAGCTGAACTTTTTCTGCCAACTCTTCTACCAATTCTAGTCCCATCAACTTCCTTTCACCCACTTCATCCCAGAAAGCTGGAGTTCGACACCGCTTCCCATATAACGCCTCAAATGGTTCCATCTTTATACTGGAATGAAAACTGTTATTATATGAAAATTCAACCAAAGAAAGATGTTGGTCCCAACTTCCCTGATAATCCATCGAACAAGATCATAGCATATCCTCCAAGGTCTGAATTGTTCATTCTGACTGCCCATCTGATTGAGGATGAAAAGTTGTACTAAAATTTTATTCAGTACCCAACGACTTCTGAAGGCCTTCCCAAAAGTTATAAGTGAACCTGGGATCACGGTCAGATACAATGGAGAGGGGAACTCCATGTAACCTGACTATCTCTTTAATATACAAACGGTAAAGTTGATCTAGGGAAAAAGTATCTCGTATAGCAAGGAAATGAGCAGATTTAGTCAAGCGATCAATAATAACCCAGATTGCATTATTACCTCGAGATGTCTTTGGTAATCCCACAAAAAATTCCATGGATATATTCTCCCATTTCCACTCTAGCACTGGTAAAGGCTGAAGCATCCCTTTCGGTAACTACCACTCTGCTTTAACCTGTTGACAATTCAAACACTTCATAGTAAAATCAACAATATCTCTTTTCATTCCATCCCACCAGTAATACTCCTGCAGATCTCTGTACATCTTAGTACTGCCAGGATGAACTGAAAACGGAGAACTATGAGCTTCACATAACAACTCTCTCCTCAACTTTGAATCACAAGGCACACACAATCTCTTCCCAAATCTCAAAACACAATCACTATCAATGTTAAATTCATGAAACTTACCTTTCTGAACCAGCTCTACCTTTTTCTGCAACTCACTGTCTTGCTTCTGTGCTTGCTTGATTCTGTCTGATAGAGAAGATTTCGCTAATACCTGAAACAAAATAGAAGAACATCCTGCACCAACAACTTCTATGCCAAATTTCATCAAATCCTTAACCAAAGGATCACGTTCCAAATGCAACATGGTTAATGAAGCATTACTTTTTCGACTCAAAGCATCAGCCACTTTATTTGCTTCTCTTGGATGGTAATGAATTCTATAATCATAATCCTTGATTAATTATAGCCATCTATTTTGTCTCATGTTCAACTCTTTCTGAGTGAATATATAATTTAAACTTTTGTGATCAGTATATATTTCACACTTTACTCCATAAAAATGATGCCTCCAAATTTTTAAAGCGAAAACAACAGCAGCTAATTCCAAACCATGTGTAGGGTAATTTACCTCATGAGTTTTCAACTGTCATGAAGGATAAGAAATTACCTGATCATTCTTCATTAGGACACAACCAAGTCCTTTCAATGAAGCATCACTGTAGATAAAAAACTCACCATTCCTGGAAGGTCGTGCCAAAACTGGAGCATTCACCAATCTTGTTTTCAACTCCTGAAAACAATCATCACATTCTTTTGTCCAGATAAACTTAAAATCCTTCCGAGTTAGCTTAGTCATTGGACTAGATAACCGTGAAAAATTTCTAACAAACCTTCGGTAATAGCCTGCCAAACCAAGGAAACTACGAATCTCTGTTACATTTTTGGGTCTTGGCCATTCTTCAACAACCTTTGTTTTTGCAGGATCAACAGTTGTCCCATCTTTTAAAACAATGTGACCAAGGAAAGAAATTTGTTGCCACCAAAACTCACACTTACTGAATTTCCCATAAAATTTATTTTCTTTCAAGGTTTGAAAAATGACCCTTAAATATCTTTCATGCACTTATTTACTTTTAGAAAAAACCAAAATATCATCAATGAAAACTACCACAAACTTATCAAAGAACTCATGGAAAATTCTATTCATTAAGTCCATGAATATAGCAGGTGCATTGGTTAGCCCAAAAGGCATTACTACAAATTCATAACGGCCATATCTTGTACGAAACGCAGTCTTTGGAATATCTGCTTCCATTACCTTCAGCTGATGGTACCCCGATCTCAGGTCAATCTTTGAAAAAAACTGAGCTCCCTAGAGCTGATCAAACAAATCATCAATATGAGGCAAAGGATATTTGTTCTTAATAGTGATGTTATTCAAGGCTCTATAATCAATGAAAAGTCTCATAGAACCATCTTTCTTTTTAACAAATAAAACAGGAGCACCCCATGGTGATGTGCTAGGTCGAATGAAACCTTTCTCTAATAAATCATGCAATTGCTCCTTCAACTCTAAAAGTTCAATTTGAGCCATTCAATAAGGGGGTTTTGAAAATGGCTTAGCATCAGGAACTAATTCAACAGTAAACTCAACTTCCCGATCTGGTATTATTCCAGGCAACTCATCAGGAAAAACATCAGGATACTCATTTACCACTGGCACATCATTAATCTGAACAGTTCCCTTGTTTTCAACAATATGTGCAAGGTAACATTCATTTCCATCTTTTACAAGTTTCTCGGCCTCTTGATATGTTATCAATAGTAAGGGTTCATTCTTGTACACAAACTGAAAGCCTTTCTGAAAATAAACTTCTTTAGCGCTACAGTCAATCTTAGCATGGTAAATAGAGAGCCAATTCATACCCAGGATAACATCAAACTCTACTAGAGGTATAATAATAAGATTTTCAAGTAGGTTCTTTCCATAGATAAGGATAGGAAGATTCTTATAAATTCTTTTTTATTCAACATTTCCCCTAGGTGTTTTTACCACAAGTTCAGGAGTCATTTCTTGAGATGGTATTCCCATTTTACTAGAAAAGTTTTCCGAGATGAAAGAATGTGTAGACCCTGAATCAAACAGCACACTGGCATAATCTGAAAAAACATACAAATCACCTGATACAACTTAATTTGACGGCCCAACATCCACTGAAGTAGTTGAAAAGGATTTCACCACCCCTTTCTGCTTGTAGTCTAACTACTTCACATCACTCAAGCTCTTTGTCGGACACTCATTTGCATAGTGACCCATCTCATTTCACTTAAAACATTTCACTAACTGTAAATAAAATTTGGACTTATCATCACCTTGATCTTTTTCAGTGCAATCACGAGCCTTATGTCCCATCTTACCACATCGGTAGCACATTCCAGAATTCAGAAGACATTCCCTAGCATGTCTTTTGCCACATTTATCACAAACTGGAAATATAGTTTTCTTACCATCAGACTTTTTTGAAGAATTATTTCCTTTCTCATGCCACCTCAGTCTCTTCTTCTGTTGGTTGTTATTGAACACTTGATCATCGGTAAACTCCATTTCCACCTTCTCAGCACATCGAACAAGATTTTCATAACTTTTTTACTCACGAGAAGCTAATGCCCTTCGATATTTTGGATTTAATCCTGAGTAAAAACGATTGATTTTACTATCAAGGTCTCGGATAAAATTTGGAGAATACCTTGCCAATCGAGTGAACCTTTCTTCATAGGCGGCCACTGAGTCTTCCTCTTGCCTCAATTCCAAGAATTTATTTTCCATCCTAAGTTGAACAGCCTTAGGAAAATACTTCTCAAGAAACATACCTTTGAATTCATCCCAGTCGATAGCATCAATCTCATCAGCGTCCCGGATATTTTTAACCATCGACCACCACTTATCTGCTTCACCCTCCAAACGGTAAATAGAAAGACTAACCTTTTGATTGTCTGAAAACCCCATGACATCGAAAATCGTCTCCAGTGCTTTAATCCACCCTTCATCTAGCACAGGGCCAGATGATCCTCTGAATGATGGGGGATGTTGCCTCATGAAATGTTCAACCACTGACATGTTCCTCTGCGGTTGATCTGGCTGGTCTCGTGCATGGATACCACCGCCATTTATCGCTTGATTCAACTGCGCCATTACTGCAACAAACTGTTCAGTTCCAATTATGACCATCTAAGGATGCTGATTCGGAAGGTTATTTCCTTATGTATGCCTTCCTAGCACTACTTCCCTGTTTCCTCTGCGGAAAACCATTCTGAACAAACATGTCTTAGATGAAGCAACATGGTAATCTTCAAATGCTATATCATTTCAATTTGACCATAAAAAAAATATTTTGGATAATCATTTAATAGAATTATAACTCCTAAAGTTATCTAAACCGACCTCTGATACCAACTATAAGGCCCCATCCTTAAACCTTACTTAATATTAGTTATTACAAGATTACACATTGAGGATCTTTTCGGGTTTAGAGTTTTAGAGAATTAGAACATAAAACGTGCATTACATTCCACATATAAACAAAGAGGTTACATAAAGATAGTATTCATTTTTTCCCATCAATGAAAACATATTTAAAATAAAACATGGATTCATTCTTGACACTTCCTTGACACTATCATCATATCATGTACCTTTCCCTTGACCTCTGAAAAACATTTCAAAAAAACTTGGGATGAGCATAAAAAGCTCAGTATGGGTTATAAAAATATGGAAAGGAAACATAAGTTCATATATACATAAGAATGAAATCATACATTACCCATAAAACATAATCACTTTAACATACCTCATCAAATCATGAATAAATCATAGAAATCATAAGACATAAAGGTAACTTGAGGCATTCATAACATTCTTACATAGGGAGTAACCCTCTTGGTTACGTTTGGAATACCCATCACAGTATATTCCCTAAATCTCTTCGGAGAAACCTTAACGTTTCACTCCTTCACGTTACCCAATGCATTAGAGAGCTATATCGGGCTCACCCACCCATAGTTTATCACGGAACCACCCGTCTTCATAATAATGCCCAAGAACCACAACATAATCTTATCACATAAAACATTCATAAAGGAAACATATCATTTCCACTTTTCAATCACAAGATATCAATACAACACATTGATATAAAAACTTTATGAAACCCATTTTCAATACCAAAATAAAAGAAAAGTAAAACATGGTATTTATTTTTCTTTTAAATAAAAGGTATGGCTTGTAGAGGAAGCTTAAACTCAAATAATGGTCACGGCGGCGGAGAAGTCGTTGTCGCCGCATACGTACGACAAAAACATTCCCTTTTGTCATTTAGTAAAACGCTTCGTATAAAAAAGATTCCTTTTGGATAAACGTAAAAGTCAAAGGGGTTTATACACCGTATAAAAGAAGGTTGTGTATAAAATAAAATATGCCTCAATGAATGGAGATTGAGACGAAGTCCCATACCTCGGGTCTAACTTGACTCGGTCGTTCTTTAATCTCCTGAATAATAAACTTGAGTTAATTTATACTTGTTTAAGAACCCTTTTTCAACTTCATTATTCCTTTTATATCACTTATTTCCATGTCATGAACACTATGTAATTATTTAAGTTAATAACGGTCGTTTTAACGATCATTGGTACTTGAGTCAAAAATAAACCCTTTATAATTACAAGTTGTTCATGTATCCATTATATCCAGAATGGTATTCATGATGTAGATATCATATATGTCATATATATCCAGTACATTCATGCATTTATAATATTACATAATCATTTAGAGGTAAGAAATGAAATGCACCGTTCATGGAGACGGTAAGCCGTACGTACGCATGAACGCTACTTTCATTTATATTTCGTATTTTATAGAATGGAATAATAATGATATAACAGTATGTTATAATTACAGTTTAATATCATAAATAATATCATAACTCCATCCTTTATATGTCCCACATATGGTATTAACGAATCAAATCACTTTGAGGGGGCGGTAGTCCGCACTTCCTTAAATGAAGATATCGCGTTTACCCATAATGGAAACCATAAAGGTATGCCCAAAATGAAAAATACAGAAGCTTAAGGAAAACATAAACATATTTTATATCATATATAAATATAGTGTCATCTTAATGGCCACCTTTGAAGGTGTTAAAAGAATTCTGAACAATCATCGTTTCGGGAGGCAGAAATTCGTCATCCATGGAAACAGTATGTTCTTTAACCATTAGATGTAGGTGTGTGTAAGTGTAGCTCGAATCCTTCTTATAACAACATCCTATTATATTGAAGATACTGTAGTTGTTACAAAATAAATGAATAAAAAGTGTTTAGGGGTTGGAGAAGCAAAATAAAACAAAAGTACTCAAATGAAGACATTACCATAAAATCGGGTAACTCCCTTTGGTTTGAGCTCAAAGGCTTCCTTGGGAAGACTTCTGCCCAATGTGAGGCTTCAAGGAGTAAGATAGGGAAGTGGAGATACAAAATGGGCAGGGGTTGGCCGAGCCAAAGTCTTTGGAAGTGTGGGTAAGGTGGTAGAGGTGGGGGCCTTTTATAAGAGGAGAGGAGGGGCACTCATCGAAAGTAAAGAAATGTTACATTATTTTAAAATTATTTTCGGATTCAAAAGGTCCCACATTGATATAATTAGAGGGTAAGGTGATAAGGGTTCTAAATCCACCCATCCAATAGGTTTTTGACATGTGTAGGTCATAGATTTTACATTATCAATTCATTTTATTTAAATCCTTTATTAATGAGGTAATCGTTGCATCATCATGATTTCATAAATAATTTAATTTATTTAAAGTCTAAAAATTATAAAAAAAATAATATGATGTAGGAAATCGTTTTATATTTCTAATGACTATTTATAATAAAAAATATCATTTATGTAGACAAAATTAAAAATATTTTACTTAGGTGATACATTCTTTGTTACATTTAACATTCTTTAAAAATAAAAAGATAAAAAGTCACTTTCTCACAAAAGTGATTCCATGGGGCCCCCAACTTTGGAACAAGGCATCCCATGGTCGGTCATGAGATACCCAGTATCCTTATGACACATTTTGGTGTCATTTTGTATTATTATGATATTATTTTATTATCCTTAACTACCCAATTACTCATTAATCAAGATAATTAAAGATAATTACCGTCGTTACTATTCATAATGTCCAAAAACAAAAGAGTCTTGATTACATAATTTGGACCTTCTGATTCCAAATATGTAATCCATTTTACCAAATTCCAAACACATAAATATCAATAATTGATTTAAAAATAATTCCCTTTGTCAAAACAAATAGCGGGTATTTTTGAAACAATATCTATGAAAACTTTGGCATTAGTTTATGACCAATTCCAAAGTGAAATTAATCTGAATGACCACCATTTGATTAAATGGTAAAAATATATTCATATTACACTTTAAGACCAATTAAAAAGATAATCGAATCATATAGTTAAATTAAATGAAAAATGTAGTTTTGATGTAAAATGCAGTATTTTTTACTATTCATTAAAAAATGAACATTTTCAGAAAAATACCAAAAATTTATCCAATGTAAATTTAAATGTCCCAATCATAATGAATATGTTTATTTTGACAAATATAGATTATAAAATTGTCAAAAGTTAGATTTAAAAAGGGTTTGCCATCAAAAGGCAGTAAACCAATATTTTAATAATATTAGTGTATTCAATGCATAAGATTGTATTTATTTTCATTTTAAGCCTCTAAAACACTGTCTTAATCATTAATAGACATAGATAAAAATATCTATTATTCATTACTTACTTGATATGTTACAAAAAACATCAAAAAACAGTGGAATTAGTAAACAATACACAAAAAATGAAACCAAATAGCGGAAGTAATGAATATATAGTAGTGATGATCATGATGCAGCAAGTACAAGTATCTAAGGAAAGCAGGAAACAAAACAATGTGATGAAATACAACTGAAAACAAGTACTAAATCAACAGAAAAAGAAAAATAGAAGATAAAATCCTCAACATCGCATGCCTCAGCTCAGTCCCATGCTCTCCAGCTCCAGCAAGTCAGGTACCTAAAGTAGAAGGGCGCTTGGCCTTATCTATACCTGCAGCAACATAGTCTTCTTGGGCCCAAAAACATGGCCCAAACAGGGTGTGAGAAAAAATCCCAGTAGGAAACCACCCAAAGATCTGTTCCTAACAGTCAATGAATACGTGGCAAGTAAAGTACAGGAACAGTAAATAGGAAATACACAGCAGCTACAATTCACAGTTCTAACATATAAAGTACACAAGTAACAACCAAAAACAAGTAGAAAATAGGTAACCCTCTGGGTATCTCTCACAGCCTAACCATTATGGTTCAACCTACTAGTACTATCAACCCTCTAGGAGGCACACATAGTCTCACCCCTCTGGTTCAGCTAAGAGTAGACTCTCTAAGGAAGCACTCACTGTAAATTCCCCCTATAGTCTTGTATCGTGCTAAAGGCTCTCTGGGGAAGCACTCAACATCTCATCCCCATGTGGCCTACGTCAAGGAACTACAGAATCTCTAAGGAAGCACTCATAGTCAACTCACCCTATGTTCTCACATCGTATTAAAAGACACTCTGGAGAAGCCCTTATGTCCATTCTCCCTATGGTCCACTACACTAGGTTCTCACAGCCCTGTGTATCACAAACATGCTTAGCGCATGTGTGACATCCAAGTAAACCTCAACAACTACTTGGCTATCATTCTAAGGCTCAACAACATATCAAAGCAACAGTTCCACTATCCTATAACTAGGCATGGCAACTGGAAAATGCCAAATAAGAAAAACAAGCATGGCAAGCATCGAGGGAACAACAAAAACTACTCTATTCACAAAAGTAAACCTCTACTATATCAATCAAGCAAGAAGGAAATCAATCAAGGGAAAAACAAGAAAATGCACAATTCCCATTCAAGGGAATTGGCACAATTGCACAAAATACTCAATGACTTTCTACAGAAAGGCACAAACCACCTACCTCAATCCTAGGAGATCGATATACTTGAACCACGAAGACTGGTTCTCCCTATAACATCATAGATCTGATAAAACACAGAAAACGTTCAACCATAGATAACTTGAGAAGGAAGAAGAATTGAAAAACAAGGCTCAAGCAGAAGGGAGAACTCATTGTTGTGCTTCCAACACAATCGACAGAGCTCAAATCAGAGAATAGATGGAGAGGCAGGATCTCATCAAATATCTGCGGATCCTCGGTGCTCTTGGACAAACGAGACCTAGAAGAAGATGATTCTTTGTGTCAGGTGCGACCCAGGTCCGTTTAATGAAAAAATAATAGTACACTAAGTGTACTTTTAGAGTACATGGCGTGTACTAGGTTTTTCCGTACTCTGCCAAAATCAACCTCGACGTCACCCCTACACACCGTGTGTGTGGCTCGGACACAGCCAGCACACGGCTTCGAGCCGGAGAAGAGTACACACCATGTACTCAGAAATTACACGATGTGTACTTCAAAATTTTCTAGAAACTTCATTTTTCATAAAAACTCCATAAAATTAAAGGTGTACATGAAATGAAGATCTAGGTTCTTACAAACTTCCCCCCTTAAAGAAAATTTTCCCCGAATTTCCCTAGCGAGGTGTAGAAGAAGAAATACCAAACAGCTCCGGCCACTGCGACCGCACATCAGCCTCCCTCTCCCAAGTCTCGTCTTGTACTTGCCCATGCTGCCATAGCACCCATACAAGAGGGATAGACCTCCCACGGAGAACCTTCATACTGCAATCGACAATACGGATAGGATGCTCCTCAAATGATGCATCCGATTCGAGCTCAACCTCCTCGGGGTGAACGACATGAGATGGGTCCGAAAAGTAACGTCGGAGTTGAGAGACATCGAAGACATTGTGCATGTCATGGTACCTCTGATGTAGCTACAAACGATAGGCGACCGGCCCAAATCTCTCCAAAACCTCAAACGGCCCGACGTACCGCGGTGAAAGCTTACCCTGTCTCTGAATCCTTTTGTGTCCCAACCTCGGTGCGACATGCAGGAAGACATGATCCCCAACCTCGAAATTCAGAGGTCATCTCCGCTGACCAGCATAAGACTTCTGTCGAGACTGTGTTTTATCCATCCTCTTTCGAATCAACCCTATATTCTCTGAAGTCTCCTAAAAAAAGACGAGGTCCCAGCAAAGCTACCTCTCCTGCCTCCATCCAACATAAGGGTGATCGGCATGGCCTACCATACAAAGCCCCGTAAGGTGCCATCTGAATAGTCACCTAAAAACTGTTATTGTAGGTAAACTCCACCAGAGGGATTTGCTTCTCCCAAGAACTGCCAAAGTCTAGAATGTAAGCTCTGAGCATATCCTCTAGTACCTAGATTGTACGCTCGGACTGTCCATCTGTCTGGGGATGGTATGATGTACTCAAAAGTACATTTGTACCCACGCCTTCTGAAGTCCCTTCCAAAATCGATAGGTGAAACATGAATCCCTGTCTAAAACAATGGAGTGTGGAACTCCATGTAGATGTACAATCTCTCAAATGTAAATTCATCCCAGATCATCGACAGTGAATATATCCTTGATTGGTAAGAAGTGAGAAACCTTTATAAGTCCGTCGACGACAACCCAAACAGCATTGTTCCCTAGAGGAGACCTCGGAAAACCAGTAACGAAGTCTATCGCAACATCGTTCCACTTACACTCTGGAATGGGTAACTGCTATAAAAGGCATGCTGGTCGCTGATGCTCCGCCTTCTCCTGCTGGAAAGTAGAGCATCTCATGACAAAACCAGCAAAATCTTTCTCCATACCTGGCCACCAGTACTGGCGATGAAGGTCTCGAAACATCTTGGTGACTCCAGGATGATCTTCCCAAACTGAGGAATGAAAATCATGCATCAGCTCCTCGTTTATGCCTGCGGGCACCCATACACATCCCTAGAAACGCATGATCTCACCCTTTCCCACTGTCCATCCAGGAAGAGGTTCCTCTCCTGACACGCTCTCCCGCAGGACTAAGCCTTCTGAATATGATAGTTGACTCATCCATACCCGATAAAGTAGGGTCGAGGTAACAGCTACAGAAGATAGGAAGATCTGTCCCTGTCTGTCGTGCACCTCCAAATGCATCTCAGAGAATAGATCCATCAGTTACCACTCATTGTTGGCATCCTGAACTGCCCAAATCTGAGTTCTCCTATTCAACGTATCTGCCACTACGTTGCCCTTTCCCGTCATATAAGAAATCTCAAAATCAAAAGACTGAAGATACTCAACCCACCTATGCTGCCTCAGATTCAGATCATGCTGAGTGAAGATATACATGAGACTCTTGTGGTCGTTGAAGACCACAAAGTGCTCCCACAGAAGATAGTGTCTCCTACATCGTAAGGCATGAACAACAGCTTCCATCTCCAGATCATGTGTCAGGTAGTTCCTCTCATGTGGCCTCAACTTTCGAGACCCATACGCAACGACTCCATGTCCCTGCATAAGCACAGCGCCCAGCCTGATACCTAAAGCATCACAATAAAAAGTGTAGTTCTTTTTTTGCTCTAGAAAGACTAGTATTGGTGCTGACGTCAATCTTCCCATCAGCTCCTAAAAGGATGACTCACAAGAATTTGACCATAAGAACTTCACCCCCTTCTTGTTCAGTCCCGTAAAAGGTGATACTAGGCATAAAAAGTCGTGAATGAAGCGTTTGTAGTATCCATCCATCCCTAGGAAACTCTATACCTCAAAAACGTTCTTCAGCTCCTCCGAGGAAACTATAGCTCTCACTTTCTCTGGGTCCACAGATACTCCTTCCTCTGAGATGACGTGACCCAAAAAGTGAATCTGATCCATCCAAAATTGGAACTTCGAGAGTTTAGCATAAATTCGATGCTCTCTCAGTGTACTCAAAATGATCTCAAGATGGCTAGTATGGTCATGTAGAGTGTTAGAGTACACTAAGATATCATCCATGAAGATCACGATGAAGGAATCCAAGTAAGGATGGAACACTCGGTTCATCAGTTCCATGAAAACTGTAGACGCATTCGTGAGACCGAATGGAATAACTGTATACTCGTAGAGACCATACATGCTCCTAAAGGATGTCAGAGGTATATATGATGGTCTAACATGAAACTGATGATATCCAGACCTCAAGTCAATCTTCAAGAACACCTAGGATCCTTGAAGCTGATCAAAGAGGTCATTGATCCTCGGCAAGGGATATCAGTTCTTGACCGTCAACTGGTTCAGCTTCTGATAATCCATGCAAAGCCGAAGGGTACCAACTGCCTTCTTCGCAAACAGGACAGGTGAACCCCAAGGAGAAGTACTGGGTTGGATGAAACCCGTTGTCTGCAACTCCTACAACTACTTCTTGAGCTCCTGCAACTCAGGTGTAGCCATCCTATAAGGAGGAATGGACACTGGTGCTTCTCCTAGAACGAGCTCAATAGAAAATTATACCTCACGCTCTGGAGGATAACCTGAAAAGTCTTTTGGAAAGATGTCCCTGAAACAATCCACCACTTGAGGAAGTCCAAATGCGAAGTCCCCTGATCATCTAGATAAAGACAAGCAATCTGGTCTATCACCCTTCCTAGCCCATGATTCTCGAGTCCTGCTTGACTCGCCTATACATCCCATTCACCTCTATGAAGAAGAGATTCACCCTCTAGTGAAACAAAACTCACTCTGTGGGGATAATAGTCGATGACTGCCTGGAAGGGAACCAACCAGTCCATCCCGAGAATGACATCATAGCCTGTCATTTCTAGGACATAGATATCCATAAGAAATGATACCATTCAACCTCTAGAGGGCACTCTCTATACCGGAGCACACTATATGTCCTTGTCCCCAATGGTGTGTCCAGTGTCGACGAGTCGGTAAAAGAAAATATGCAAATCCAAACGCTCTCCACAACAGAAATAGAGATAAAGCTATGTGTGGCACCAGTATCGAAAAGAGATGAAAATAAAACTGAGGATACTAGAATCGTACCTCGAACTATAGAAGGTACGGGATATTTCTCCTGATAGGTCTACTCCACTGCGAGAGACTAGACTGCTCCGCAGCCCTACGCCCCTGGCTGACCACTCTGAGCTGATACACCTTACTGGTGATGAGGGACTAGTGTCTGACAGCCACAGCCCCAACCTCCACCTCGGCCTGAACGTCCAGAAGAACTCTAGTTCCCTAATTGGTGAGAAACTGGTGGTGGTGCTCCAGAATGAGGAGTCATGGAAGAACCCCAGTCTCCAGCTGCTGGTGAGAAAACCTGGTAGAAATGCTGAAGGGGAACAATCTTGCCTCAAGATCGGAACTCCATGGGGTCCCTCTAGCATTACAGCCTCGTGTTCCCTGACCGGCCACACTGGTAGTATACCACATGGCTTCCCGACGATGCATCTTGCTTCCTTGGGTCTCCGCGCATAGACTCCCTAAAGAGCTTCTTGTTGTCATCTGGAGGAAAACTAGCTCTGGAAGTAGAACCGCCCTGGCTCGCAGCTCCAGAGTCTCTCAGATTATGCTTCAAAATCAATTCTTGATTAACGATGGAAGTGATGGAAGGAAACTGGAAGATATTCACCTGTGAGCGGATCTCCCACATGAGACCATCCTCGAACTTCCTTGCTAAGAACACCCCACTCCCATCCCAGAGGGGTGTGAAGCACTGCAGGTTAGTGAAAGGAGAGGAATACTCCATGATAGAAAGAGTACACTTCTCTAAGCTCAGGAACTCCCGGGCTCGATCGGCCCTTAGGGTCTCTGGGTAGAAGTAGTCATAAAAGATGCACTAAAACTCCTCTCAAGCCAAAAAATGGTGATGACCCACCTGTGAGATCACGTCCCACCACCTCTTGGTGGAGTCTCAGAGCATGTAAGTATAGAGCTTGACTCGCCTCTCTGGAGGTGTCTCCCGATTCTCAAAAATAGGCAGCATGGCTCTAGCCATGACTCTGTAGCCTGAGGTCCTCCTTCCCCTGAGAAAGTAGAAGGATGTTGCTGCTGGAAAACCCACGTCAAGTCTTCCATAGTCATGGAAGGAGGCAGTGCTCCCTAAAATTTTTTCATCATCCTCATAAAACCTTCCCTGAAATGCGCATCAGTGCCTACAACTGGAATGACAACCGGTGCCAAGGCTGGACCAACTGGAGGATCGGCAGGAAGTCCCTGATCAGCCATATCTGGCATCTGATCACTACCTAACGACAGACGTACAAGCAGAGGACGTCTCAGAGGAATAGCTCTGAAGATCAAAAGCACACCTTAGATCAGAATTAATAAACACATAAAACACAAGAGTACAATACGGGAACAGGGGAAGGAAAACACACAAGTTATAAAACAGGACTACACGAAATGTATAAAAACTACATGGCGTGTCTTCTTAAGCCACTGACATGGGCATGTACCCCTGCCCTATAGGTCATGTAACACCTCAAACTACACGGTGTGTGGACCCAACACATGGAGTGTACTTGAAAACTATTCCCCTGCCAGAGTCTCCTTATACAGCTAACCCACATGGTCCGACTTATCCCAAGACTACACGACATTTTCTGAATAAACATGGTGTGTACTAGACAAGGTTTTGGTGGCCCATGTTATTAAATACACGACCTTCTACATGGCTGGACCTTATATGGAATGTTCCGAACCGACACAGCGTGTATAGGTGAAGGTGACATCGTCCTTTGTTGTTCGTGACACGGTCGAGTACTTGAACAAGACTACATGGCGTGTGCCGAAAACACATGGTGTGTCTATGAGAAGGTAACATCGACCCGTGTTGTTCATGACATGGCCAGGTACTTGGACAAAACTACACGGTGTGTTCCTTTATAACACACCGTGTTCTACTTGAGATTCCTCGACCCTTGTTGTTAGTGACATGGCTGGGTACACGGCTCCGAACTACACGGTATTTACCAACTGTACACGGCGTGTTCCTGAAGTTACTTACACAACACCGTGTCCCTGATCAAACGGTCAATGAAATGACCTAAAAACTACATGGTGTGTAGTCAAATGTACATGTCGTGCATTCTAGGTTTTTCTGGGTAGTAGCTCAGAAACTGCATAGAACATAGAAAACCCAAAAAACAAGGCAGAGACGTGCCAAATTCCGATTCGTGAGGGCCCATACTCCCCACGAATCAAAACATGGCGTTCATTTAAGCAAAGTAGAATACAAACAATACTCTAACAAGGCAGCATATATTCTATCAAACATCTATCACAAAAATATGCAAAGTCTACAAAAATTCTATCACAACAGCATGCAATCGCAAATGCACCCTAGATGGCATGGAAATAATGCATGGCATGTGATTTCTACAAGTGCCTATATGATGAATGAGATGGAATACCCTCATCTCATCGGGTTGCGATAGAAATAGAACCACAATAGTCAAGACACTAAGAACACAAGGCATGTGAATCACTCTAGGTGAAATCATATCATCCGTAAAATCTCCAAACAAGAAAACTGCAATTAACAAGGTAGTATGGCTTTTCCCAGTACACGAGTTAGCTAATCCCGAGCACTGCATAATACTAAGTACCAAATCTTTCCTACCCCTAGCTAAAGGCTCCAAATAGTAAAATTAAGAGAAAAGAAACACCCCTGATACCACTTTGTAACGACTTGAATCCGGAGCCCCTCCAGTGGTGCCCCATACCCGGTTCGCCACATGACCTCAAGCGCATTTTCCCAAATGCTAGAGGCTGCCAACTAGCAGTTAGGGCCTTTGTAACTTATTGGGGAAACTATGCCCTCATTCGGTAATGGTATACAAGTTATGGAAAACATCAATAAACAGCGGAAGTAGTAAAAAATACGCAACAACTAAAACCAAAGACTGGAAGCAATGAATATATAGCAATAATGAACTTGATGAAGTAAGTACAAGTATCTAAGGAAAGCAGTAAACAAAACAACGTACTGAAATACAACTAAACACAAGTACTAAAGCAACAGCAATAGAAAAACAGAAGATAAACTCCTCAGCATCACAAGCCTCGGCTCAGTCTCATGCTCTCCAGCTCCAGCAAGTTAGGTGCCTGAAGTAGAATAGAGCTTGCCCATATCTATACCTGCAGCAACATAGTCAACTTGGGCCCAAAAAAATGTCCTAAACATGGTGTGAGACAATGACCCAGTAGGAAACCACCCAAAGATCTATTCCTAATAGTCAATGAATAGAAGTCAAGTGAAGTACAGGAACAGTAATTAGGAAATACACAGCAGCTACAATTCACAGTTGTAACATATAAATTACACAAGTAACAACCAACAACAAGTAGAAAACAGGTAACCCTCTGGGTAGGTCTCACAGCCTAACCCCTATGGTTCAACCTACCAGTACTTGAAACCCTCTAGGAGGCACACACAGTCTCACCCATTTGGTTCAACTAAGAGTAGACTCTCTGAGGAAGCACTCACCCCCAATTCCACCTATAGTCTCATATCGTGCTAAAGTCTCTTTGGGGAAGCACTCAACATCTCATTCCCCCTATGGCCCATGTCAAGGAACTACAGACTCTCTAAGGAATCACTCATCATCAACTCCCCCTGTGGTCTCGCATCGTATTAAAAGACACTCTGGAGAAGCCCTTACGTCCATTATCCCTATGGTCCACTACACTGGGTTCTCACAGCCCTGTGTATAACAAACATGCTCAGTGCGTGTGTAACGTCCAAGTAAACCTCAAGAACTACTTGGCTATCATTATAAGGCTCAACAACATAACAAATCAACAGTTTCACTATCCTACAACTTGGAATGGCAATTGGAAAACTCCAAACAAGAAAAACAAGCATTGAAAGCATCCATAGTACAACAAAAACTACTCTATTCACAAAAGTAAGCCACTACTATAGTAATCAAGCAAGCAGGCAATCAATCAAGGGAAAAACAAGAAAACGCACATTACCCGTTCAAGGGAATTGGTGCAATTGCAGAAAATACACAAATAATTTATACAGAAAGGCACAAACCACCTACCTCGATCCTAGGAGATCGATAAACTTGAACCACGATGACTCATTCTCCCTATAACACTGTATATATGAGAAAACACACAAAACATTCAACCATAGAATAACTTGAGAAGGATGAAGAATTGAAAAACAAGGCTCATGCAGAAGGATGAACTCACCGATGCGCTTCCAACACAATTGACAGTGCTCGAATCAGATAACGGACGGAGAGGCAGGAGCTCGTCAAAGATTTGCAGATCCTTGGTGCTCTCGGACGAACGGGGCCTAGAAGAAGATGCTTCTGTGCGTCAGGTGTGACCCCGGTCCATTTAACGAATAAAAAAAAGTACACGGTGTGTACTTTAAGAGTACACGGCGTGTACTAGGCTTTTCTGTACTCCACTAAAATTGGCCTCCACGTCACCCCTACACATCGTGTGTGTGGCCCGGACACGGCCAGCACATGGCTTCGAGCTGGAGAAGAGTACACAGCGTGTACTCATAAAGTACATGGCGTGTACTTCAAAATTTTCCAGAAACTTCATTTTTATTAAAAACTCTAGAAAAAAGAAAGGTGTTCCTGAAACGAAGATCCGGTTTCTTACATTTATGTTTCAATGTCTAAGTTTAAAGTGGTGGAAGCACATTATTGAGATGAAAACATAGAAGGACATATCCTGAAAAGGTTTTAAGGAACTATTAATTTAATTGTACTTCCCTATTTCCATGAACATACTTAAAGATTTGTAGTTTTATGGTCCCTAGTAATGTATCTCTCAAATATTTGAGTATTATTAATTCATATCTAATCTTTTGAGGTGTCCTTATGTTCTGGATTTAGATGATTACATAAAAGGTTAGTATTTTGGGAGAGGTCCCCAGCCAAATCTCTTATCGATAATGTCTTTTCTCATCCTTGGCACAAATGAAGTTGTGGAATGGTATGCTATTATAATTAAAAATATTTTATATTTCATTCCATGGGAGATTTATTTATAACTAATTATTGAGAGTAGTGGTTGAAGCTTCAGTATGGTAATGGGTAAGAAAGCCAAGTCGGATCAAGTGGGTGGAAATATCAAAAGGAAACCTTGATTTTTCTTAACCTACTTTTATATAAGTATGTAATTACTAGGAAAACTATGAATGAAGTAAGGGAATAAGGATACATCATGGTCAAAATAACCCCAATACATATCTTGGTTGTTGTCTTATGGGATTTTTATCTAGGTTTTGGAAAGGAAATTCTCATAAAAGTGGTGGAGCCAGATCTACCACTAAATAAGATCCTTGGGTTTAACCTAATAAACATGAGATTAAAGTGGGAACATTACAATGTATTAATTATTATTTATATAACTTCTCATGCTTCAGCTAAATGTATGTTATTTTGAATGAATATTTTTATGGACCTATATTAATATTTTAATGGAGGAAATGCATAGTAGTTAAAATTTTAAATTAATGATAGTTTGTGGATTTTTTATATCATTTATAATTATATTGACCCCTTGGGTCCCATTGAAATTGTATGAAAATTGTTCCATGTTTAAAGGGTTGATGAAAGTTTATAATATAGTGAGGATACCACCATAGAGGGATAACTTTATGATAACCATATTTGTTAATCATCATCTTTCATTTTAGTTCTAATATTTCGATCTTTTCATATAATATTATGTCTACACCTTGCCTAATCTGATCCATGGTATATTTCATGACATTTATACCTATGAAATTTTATGTATTCCCATAGGTATTTCAATAAAATAGTATCACATCCCCTTATATATTGTGTATGTTAGGGTCGGGTTTCTTCTTGATTTTGGGGTTTTGTGTTAGGAGTTTACCTTCTTATTTGTGGAATCATTATATTATTTTTTTTTTATCTGTAGTATGTTTTCTTTATCATTGTTTTAGGTTTTATTATATATATATTTGTGTTTTCAGGTGGAAATCCATGTTATTTTTTGTAGATAGTCTAGGATGGTTCTTGATTCATATATTTAAAAGAATGTTGAACCTAGAGTATTTATTTTGATCAACCAATTATACTATAACTTTCTCAGGAAGAAAATAATTTGGTGTGGAAAATTATCACACTCCCAAATTTAATTTTCCTATTATTTTTTCATTATTATTATTCTTTTTATTGTATATTTGGTAACAATTTCTAATTTTTTTGGAAAAGATAAGTTTTTTTCCATGCATAGTTTTTTCATGGTTAGTATAAACCATTTCAAAATCATGTATTTGTGTAAATAGTTTTAATAGAACAATTTTTCATAGCTGGTATATGATTTTATAAAACATGTGGCTAAAAAATGCATTATTCCTATATTTACTGAGTAATTATAACATAGGTGGAAAAAAATTCCAAACCTTGTAAATTAACTAGGTTATTAAAAATTATAAATTACCATTCTACAACTCTCTAACTTTGAACCCAAATTCCTTCTTCTATACTCAATTTTCATAAATCATGGACCAAACACATCATATACATTGATTTCATCTATTCCCATTGTTAGTTCCTTTTATTAATCCATGATTTGATGCTGATTATATAAGGTAATACCTTTGGAACTCTTTCCCTCTCCTATTTCATCCTCACAAATTTCTCTTTTACCCTAAAATGGTATAATAAACAGTGGTTTCATGATGGATTGATTTTTAATTAAGGATATCTTGATTTTTCAGTTTCTCGTATTCTTCCTAGTAATTATATACATCATTGAGGTTAATTTTAGTTTTTATTTTATAAAAGTGACCTGATTAAAGTAGTATGATTCATGTATAATGCTTTAAATTTAAAATCATGATTGATTGTATGCTTTTAATATATGTTTTATTTATTTAACAAACTTTACTTGGTATATTTGTTTCTTCATGAATAATAAGTACAGTTTTATTTAAAATTCCATGAAAACTAAAAGAACTTTATTTTGTTCCTAATGTTTGAAAACTATTTTTGGAAATCATTCACACTAAGTGTTTGATCAGTTTACAATTAAAATATCTTAAATAAATTATCTCATTTAAGAAAACAAAATAGTGATGAAATGAATCTTCATTAGTATTTTCCAATGTATAATGTTTTACTTGGTCATTTAAAGGTGTGTTGAATCATTGTGATGATCATATTTCTGGGACATTATATGTTTTGGTTTTTGAAAGTGCTTTATGTAACTTATTTACTTAATGACAATTTATGGCCTTATTAGACCTTTAAAAATGATTTTTTATGAAATATTGAACCTTGAAACATTTCAAAAGTTTTATTATATAGTAAATATTGAAATTTTATTGTTATTATTGACTCCCCATTGGGGGAAGATCACATTCCTTTTGATATACATAGATAACAAGTTATTTTAGTAAAGAGATGTCGAAGGTGAGGGTGAATAAATTTTTTTAAATGGAATGATTTATTTAATATCGTTATTATGTTATATTTGATATTCTCACATTTTATTACACATCATGTGAAACCTTGGATAGCTAGTTGGTAAATTTAAGAACACCAAAATCACTAGTATAATATCACACTATAACAAGTGGTGGTGTCAGTCATTCCTTATCAATATTATGTTTGTATTGTTCTATGCTTTCTTAGGGATCCTAGGCTCCCATAATGATTTTTTATTTTGAATAATTTGTATGTTAGTTTTTGTTACTATGAAATTTTTATATTTTTTATAACCCATTTGGAAAATATTTTAAACTATTTTTACTATTGAGTTATTAAAATTCAATATCTTCAATCAAATGGTTTCTTCAAAGGGAAAAATAGATTTTTTCTTAAAAATAAATTAAAAGAAAAAATTTTAAATCTATTTTATACTAGAGTGACATGAATTTATTTTTTAAGGTGGTGTATGGGGTATGGGATGGTTACCTATTGAGAAATATTTTCCAATTATTATTATAATACAAGTCTAGCTGGTTCAGTATAGATATTGAAATTTTCTATCATTTTCCTGGTTCGGGTTTCATGGTGGTAAAATTATTATTTGTTCTACATTATTATATATATGTTTGGGAGTGGTTTTTATATTTTATTATTTTTGGTTTCATGATGTATCAATAACCTTAGCAACCTTGAATTATATTGGATATTATTTATAAGTTTGGGACATTTTAGAAATTTTTATTGGATGGAAATTTATTATGTGACATATTTAACATCCATGTGTCTTATTTTTTTAATTTTTTATTTTGATATGATTATTTATATGGAATATAACTTTTTTGTATTGAATGGTCATCTTATATTATTGGATGGATTTTCTTTCTTTGTTATTGATTCATCAGTAGAAATAATTCTCAATTGTAGTCATTGGATACCCTAGAACTTGTCTCAAGACCATGGGGATTGGTAACTCCCCTTATATAACACCCCAAGATTTTATATTATATATTTTTAATTAAAATATAATGTATTTGATAGCTTGTAATGCATGCAACAAAAATCCAAAATGAACTGTAAGACATTATATAAACAATAAAACGTATTCATAGAAATGGAAGGATAAAATAGAGGAATATTTTATCAAAAATATATATCAGTAAAGAAAAGTAATTATTAATAAAATGGAATTGAAAAATTCAATATGCATAGCTAAATAACTAATAATATAATTTGATTCTTAAAAATGTATTGTTCAAAAAAACATCTTTTAATAAACCATATTTTATAAAACCAAACATATTATGGATAACAGATATTGATGATATAAATAATATAATTTCACCAACATAATTAGTAATGGATTATATATGAGAATGAAAACACATAATATTTAAAATTTTTTTTCTATGAAAACATTTTTCATTATATTTAAATGTTTTAATTAAAAATATTATTCTAAAATTTAATAATTTTAATTTAACCAAGTTTAATTCATTTTTTGATTTTTAATAACAATATTATCATTATATCGATTTTATGATTTTTTAAAAGTAATATACTTTTAGATTAAAAGTGAAAAAATACAATTTTTACTAAAGTCATAGAGTTTATGGATATATCAAGAAACAATTATGAAAAAATATGGTATCATGCCTTTTAATCACATAGCTTTTTGTTCAATTATACAAATAAAGGATCTTTTAAGGTTTTGTTTCTTGGAAAAGTGTGTACATAATACATAAAAACATAAAAAATTATCTTAATACAGTTGGATTACATCATCTTGGGTTCATTATAATTACATGTATAACATCTCATTACCTAGGGACATACATCATAGGAAAGTGTGAGCATAAGGCTTATAAAGAGAAAATAAGGGAAATGGTTTAGTTATGATCTTAAGGAATATCAATAAGAACATGAGTAAATAAATAAAGGCAAGATAAATAGGAATATCATAATAATAAGAACATGAATCACAACTTGGTTATCTGGATACATAATTTAATTGAGTTATTAATAATAATATCATCAAGTTTTATCACTGAGGCTTCATAAAGATTATCAAGGTTATTCCTCAAGGTATTGTAAAACATGTCATATCTGGAGATAAAATTCATTACACAATGTATTAAAGTGATATTAGGGCGTATCCTTAATATTTATTAATTAATGTCAGCCACATATATCATAATAAAAAAATTTATAAATAAATAGTGGAGAATAAAAGAAACAGGTTTCATATCAAAATAATGACATTTTAAAAAGTACATAAATAAAATACCTCTATGTCATTATTAACCCAAAAAAAGGAAATAGGGTTTAATTTATGTTAATCATAGAATAAAAAAGATCATTTTTACATCTAGTTTAATACCCCATAAAAGAAAGAGTTTTGGGTATTTGTGAAATAAATAAGATAATTTCCATGGAAAAATATGGAAATTTTGGGAAGAAAATATGGAAGCATAATGGGTACAAAACATGGTTTTAGAAAACATTAAAAAGAGATGGTAAAAGAAAATCCCATTCATAAAAAGATTTTAATATAGTAAACGGATATAATTAAATTAACATAATAACATATTATGGACATTTTAAATACATGTGATATAAAAATGGAACTTGAAAGGAAATGAGAAGTTTATATTTCCCTTACCATGAAGAGTGTTCCTAAATCTAGAGGATAAATACCTTGGGGGATTTTGGAAATCTTGGGAGGACTACATGAGAGGTAAAACTATCATAGATTCATGGATGATGAATTTTAAGTGAATGGAATTGTAAAAATGTGTGGTTATTTATAACAAAACATGAGGATTTTTTTAATAATTTCCTTATACAACTAGATACTAGTAAATTCAAAATCATGGGCTTTCGTATGGTATTTTTCCATAGTATTGGCTAAATGTGAAAACTATTATTTTATTTGAATAAATAATATTCTAAAATAATTTCTAATTACATATTACATCATTATGAAGTCATTAAACTAACTGAAAAGAAAAAACAGTATTTTTATTACTCATTAAGAAATAATGTATTTTAGAAAATTCACATAAATTCACCCTAACCTAATTTTGATGTGATTATTTCAGAAGTGATATTTATTTTATCATAATAATTATATAATATGATAATTATAACTTTTAAATATAAAAAACATTAGTTAATAAAAATAATAGCGGATAGAAAATACATAGTGAAATTGCATAGTGAAATTGCAAAGTGAAATTTCTAACATTAATGAAATATGATTACTTTGTCTTTTATATTGAAAAATGTGTCTTTTAATCATGATAATTTATAAAAATAATCCTTACTGATAATAAATTAATTTACTAAAATAATTATATCATCTCTAAAAAGTACAATTTCTTTCCAAAAAAATAATTTATTAAATTCGTCATATTTTTTAGAAAAACTATTCTCAAAACAGAATTGATGGAATAAAAATTTTATTTATTAAAATGAATTAAACATTAAGTAACTAAGAACTTGAAAATTAACCGTTTATAACACCCAAAAATGAACTAGGGGTGAGGGGTGAAATGTGATAGACTCATAGGGTGGCTCAACTAACATCACCCGAGTAGTAATATCAACAAACTTGAACTTATCCCATATGAAATTTTGGTCAAGACTCACTTGTTGATGATAATCTTGGGTATGGGAAAGAGATAAGACCAAAAACTCTACCTCATTCCCAATTTCTAACAAATGGGCTTCGTATAGTGTGACTCGACTTGATAAGGTCATTGACACTTCTTTCTGCATTAATATTCATTTTGTATTTCTATATATAAACAATAGTTATAAAGTTAAAATTGTTTTTAATAGAATAGTTTCCAATTGTCTTTTTTACCAGTAGTAATACTTTACCAAATTTCATATAACACACAAAACCCTATGGTCACATTTCAAATCATACACACTTTATTATTAAAGAGACATAGTTTTGTTGTGAATAAAATAATATAACACACATTTACAGAAAACAAATTTCATTCAAAAAATTTGGGTTGTTATAATAATTAATTATAAAAAAATTTCATGATCAAATCTATATTTATATAAATAAACTATAAATTTAAAAATACTAATATAGATTTATAAAAACTATTTTTAACATGTTATAAATATAAGTGTTATTTCTATATAAAAGAATCATTTTTTAACCTTTTATTTTAATTGAATATTATATTGGTAAAATTATTTATTCGATTTATTTAAAAGATACATAAAAGTTATTCTATATAATAATCCAATATATATTTTGAAAATATATAAAATTTATAATTTTATTTTACATGTAAATTTTAAGCATAAAATACTCTTGTTCTAAGATGTGTTTTTAAGCGTGAAATATGATACTATTTAAATTATTTTTTATTAAAAATAGAAAACTTATTTGGGAGATTAGATTTCATATTTATAACTATTATATCCAAATTAAGTTATATATACTATTTTATATTTAGGAATAAAATTTTAATTACTTAGGCAAAAACTAGTTACCAACGTAAAAACCAAAACAATACTATGTAAAAAAATATAATGGTAAAAGAGTCAAAACATGTTTAATTTTTTTTTAAATGAATGGATGAGTATTTCATGACTCAAAAAACTCTTCTCTCAATTATTTTAAACTATTATATCAACTTAAACTTGAATAGTGTCATGGAATCTTTGATAGGTAATGTTTATTTATAAAAATACAATTTCCCCCCCCATAATAAAATGATATCAGTTCATTCCTTTCAATACTAAAAATCCACTTCCCAAATTTTAATGAAAATATAAAAAAAACTTACCTATACTATAATTATCATTCATTTAAATAGGACCCTAGTATCAATTATTTTTAAAAATCCCTTCATTTATAAGAATACATTCAATAGAAAGTTCAAGCTATATGTGTGTGTAATAATTACTTCAAAAAAATTTCTTCTCAATTTTACTCTAAAAAATATAATATATACATTAAATCATGTTCAAATAATTTTTATTAATGTTTTAAAATTTTATTATACTAACACAATATAAATTTTTTTCCTTCTTCTAAATCCATTTTAAAAATGAAGATGTCACCATACTTTTGTGTCGACTACCATCTCTATAAATAGTGGGATTAATTTTTTATAAACTCATTTTATGGATGGTAAAAAATATATTTATTGGTAAAATGATATTAATTATAACATGATTAATATTTTAGAATAATAATTATTTAGTTTTATACCTTCTATAGATTCTCAATTCCAAATATTGTGATGTTATAAGGGTTAATTTTTTAAATTTTTTATTTCCTTGAGACATGTTTATAATGTGCACCATGTTTCCTTTTATGGTGAAATGATTTCCTATTTTATGTAATATAGGATGAATATTATTCTATTCATTATATTTAATGTTTCAATTCATATTTCATCTTTAATGGAATTTTTTATTAATTAATTATAAATGTTTTAATGATTTCTTTTCTAATTTTTCATCACTTGAGAAATATTTCTTATTATGCACTATGTTTTATTTTTTATATTTTATCTACTAAACCTTTAAATTTTTTCATCATGATACTATAATTATTCATTTGACATTATATCTTTCAATCATTTTTCATTTTAATATATTTAATGTCGTAATATATATTTGTATCTCTTTTAAATTACCTGATATATTCTTGATATTACAAACCCGATTTGATTTTATATGGTTTATTATTTAACCAGTTTAATTCAATTATAATGAATATATTTCAATTATTTATATATAAATGTCATGATATTTTATTCTAATTCATATTTTAAAATTACATTAAGTTTATTTTCATGACAATTTTTCTTAATTAATATATGATTCATATTCACCACATATTTCTGTTTTTTGTGTATATATTAGTCATGGATTACTTTAAAAATTCTATCATAATATTTTATATTTGGAAAAAAATAAGAATTTCCTTAATACTTTTGTCATTCCTAATAATCCTATGCATATATTCATGATTCTTCTTCCAATGCCTTTCCTCTATGAGTAATATATTTTTAATTTCATTAATGAAAATTCACCTGGATACAAATACATTGATTGATTGGTTGAATTACAGATTTGAAAATATACCCAATACTCAATATGGTGTTTGTTTGATGAATATTACATATAAATTAATTTAACTTATTCATTTGAAAAATATTAAAAAAAAATTGTACTCGTTATCTGGTATGGGTGTTTATTGATTACCCAAGAAAACTAATTATATATTACTTAACTAACTACATACTTTATATAGATGGATTATGTTCATTTATTTACTAAATAAGTATTGAAATTATATATTTTTTTATCTAAATACCAATGTTTCTGTATTACTAAGTAAATTTAATTATGCATTAAATTTATTGTTTTATCATTCACACAGTGAATTCATTATATTTAAAGAACTAAATGGTGGGATTCAATATTATAAGGATCCTAGATTCACTGATTGGTTTGTTGAGACAAAAGTTTCTTCTACTTGATGTATGACTTCCAAATTCATCCATGATATCTTGGTCGCAACCATGATGAAAATAATGGTGTCCTAGCAATGTCCATGACAACAAGTATAATTACTCGAATTTTGCTTTCACAGTAATGATCATGATTTTTGACATTATGCATCAGATATCCATAAATTTGGTTATTAATATCCATAATATTATATGTATTATTATTCTATCCATGGATTTATTTTAAGATGATTTTGTTAGCTATATGGAATTATTAGATTCTAATTTATACCTTTTGTATTTTTCATGATATTATAACTTTCGATATAATCTTTCCCTTTCTAGGTGTTTGATATTTCTTATCATATGTCTCTATTTACCTAGGTTGTGTTGAAAAATATTACACCTAAAATTTATATAAAATTATAATTTTAAGGGAATTTTTGGGAAAAATTAAATATTATTATGGATTAATCATTTTATTATACAACAAAAAATATCCTTTTAATTAGAAATACAAGTTTTTTATTAGTTATATTTTTTCCCTAATTCTATAAAACTCTAAATTAAAAATGGCCATCTAATTTAAGTGAATAAATATTTTTTTAGTGATATTCCATTTTTTTATGGTTAAAATTGGGACACATTGGTTAATTTCAAATCCATTAGTTATAGAATGTATTTTGGAGTAGTGGATCCCTAGATTGTACATCTGGGGCCATTACTATTTCTATCAAAGTATGGTTTAGATAACATTTGAGAATGGGATCGTATTGGTTGTATCTCATTTAATATTTATAAATGTAATATAGAGTAAAAAAATAAAGGTTGATAGTCATTTAAAAGGTATATATATCTATTTTGGTTGGTGGTGGTAGTATTGAATATTTAATGTTGTTTTGGTATTAATATAAAAGAAAATTAGTAAAATACCTAGGGGTATTTATAAGTATAGGATAAATCTAAATTGTTAAATAAATTATATATTTTTTGGTTTATAAGAAATTACATCACTAACAAGATATATGCATGTAGATTTGGGTGTGTTATAGATTCACCTTGGGTTCATCACTCTGAAAAAGTTTTGTTGGGTTTTAACTTAATCTTTACTTTGACACACGATGAGGGGGCCTAATAAAACACACCAAGATTCAGACTCCTAAGGTATGTGGTTTGGTTAATCACATTATCTTTATAGGACACTTTACCAAATTTATTACATTTTGGAATTGGGTTATGTAATATATGGTAGCCCAAACTAAAAATATATATATTTTGAACCTAGATTGATTTATGTTGAACTAAAATATAATTGAATAATTTCAATGTTTAAGTTATTTTTGGGTTGATTTTTATTATAATATTTATCCTATTGTTTTAATTTTTCGTCACTCAATATTAAATATTTTTTGTTTTAGTAATGAATAATGATAGAAGAAACCAAGTTAAAAATGTGTTCCATGGAAAATGAGTATGTTTTTTAATGAGAAAAATAATATGATAAGAGATAGAGTAAGAAATATTATGCTTATTCATAATCACCTATCATAAATTGTATTTAAAATTATGAACATATTTAGGATTCCAAACACACTATAGAAGGTATTTATGGTGTCTTGCTGAAGTTCAGGTGATGATGATGGTGATGAAGGAAACAATATTTAATTTGCATAGTGTCAATAATGTGGTAAGGATCACCCATTGGAATTTTTCAATGAAATTTTAAGATGATTATAATGTGTAAAAGGGTGGAATATAGAAACAAGTTTCAAAATATAGATGAATTAATTGGTTAATATGAAATTTAGAAAATATGTGTTTCTTAATCGAATATAAGATATTAAGGTAGACACCTCATTTAGAAATATAACCAAAGTTAAGGTTATCTTTTAGATACCCTTAATTAATCTAATTATAGAGTGATAATTAATATTGTGAGGATGTAAATAATTTAAGTTGGATAATTTAACACCCTAATATTTATAATATATATTTTCTCTTGAAACCTAATGTGTTTTACACATTGTGACACATGCAACATTGAGCCAAAATGAACTAAAAAACAATATATAACTGTTAAAATATAGTTATAGAATTGGATGGTTAAAATAGTGGTAACTGAATTATGAAAAATATGTATAAATTAATTAATATTCATTAATAATAATAATTAATTGATAAATTTTCATTAATGTAGCTAAAAAATAAAATTATGACTTGATGCTTGAAAATGTATTCTTCTAAAAAATTGGCCTTTTATATGCTGAATTTTAAGAAACCAAATATATTATAGATAATATTTATTATTGATAAAAATAATTTATTAATATTTATTTAATTAGTAATGAATAAAAAATTATAATTCAAACATTAATATTTTAATCAAAAATTCCCATTAAAAATGTTTTCATTATATTTTTATATTGTTATATGAAAAATAAATTTTAAAATTCTTGAATTAAAAATTGACCAAATATAATTAATTTTTCTACTAAGAATAATAAAATTTCATTAAGATTGTGTTTGGGGATTTTTATGAATGAAAAAATTTATTTTTAGAAGAATAGTGAAAAATGTAATTTCTGCTAAAGGTGTTGTATTTATGGATAAAACAATATGTAATTATAAAATAAATAATTATTAAAAAGTTATATTATGAAACATGTATTATAATAGTAAAAATTTAAATTTAAAAATACTTATATAGATTTATAATACCTATTTTTTCATTTTTCTATACATAAATAATATTCCAGAATAAAATAAACCATTTTATACTTACCTTTTAATTAAATATTTATTTGTAACATTTTGTTTCTTCTTTATTTTAAGGTCACATAAAAAATTATAATTATATAATTTATATTATGAAAATAGAATACATTAATAAATATATCCTACACATAAATTTTAGCTGAAAATATATATTTTTTCTAAAAATGGGGCTTTAAGACAAAAATATAATGATTTTAAATTTTATTTTTCTTATAGCCTAGAAATATAATTTAATAAAATTTATCTCATATTTAAAAATAGTAATATAAAATTATTTAATATGTTCTATTTAATTATTTTTCATTAAAATTAAATTACATAGTCATAAACTAGTTGTCAATGTAAAAACCAAAATGGTAAAGTGTAAAAATGAAATTGTAAAAGAAAATAACTTGTTTAAAACATTTTCATAAAGAAATGGTTGAGTATTTCTCAAACTAAACCCCTATAAATTTTACTATGAACCAATTTTGGTTCCATTTACCCTTGAATATTGTCATGGAATCTTTGAATTGTAGTGGGTATTAACAAATATTCCGCTTTCCTCTACTGATAAAATGAGATCACTTCCACCATTTAAATAATACACTTACCCTCAATAATATTCATGAAATTATACCCAATTTAAATTTTCATTAAGTTCATTGAATATACATAATACCTTCATCTCTATAATTTTTCCTAAGCACTTCATATCCTTGAATATTTTCAAGAGAATGTTCAAGCTCTCCAAGTGAGTAATACTTACTCCTTAAATTTTTCTTCATAATATTCCACAACGAAATCAAAAAAAATCCAATAAATTTGAATAAAATTAATATTATTAAATTTTTTATACTAATTGAATATTACTTTTCTTCCATCTTCAAAAACCATTCACAAAAATCATGATATTTTCATTCGTTTGTATGGACTACCACCTATATGAATGACAGGTTCTATTTTTCAAAAACTCTCTATAAAGATAGACCAAAAACGTTATTTATTTAAAAATCATAATAATTTTTACATGATTATGACGCTTAAATTTTATTTATTTTATTTCTATTCACCCTACAATTCTATATAAAATAAAATAATCATTCATGTATGTGTAGACTACTGCCTCCACGAAATGAAATTTTTCATTTTTCCACTAACTTATAATATGGATTATTTTAAAAATGTATATATTTTATAAAAATTATATTTACGAAAATATTAATTTTATACATAGATAATATTTAAAAGTCTATAAGATATATTATTAATAAATGTTTATGGTAAATTTAACAGCATTAAATGAACATATCGAGGAACCTTTCTTGATTTGAGTCCATTTTAAAAACATCTGTAACTATATTTTTTTTTTGAAAATATAATAATCGAAATAAACATAAAAAATTATAGAGATTGTAAATATATTTTTTAACACCTTTGAAAATGGTCAAAATACCAAATGAATTATAGATAAATTGACCAAACCACCTTATGAAATGTATATAAGTGAATAAGATTTAATTAAATAAAAAATTATACTATATAGACAGTTGAAAATAGAATATAGAATAAAAATTATTTATTATTCCTCTAATAGTCTTAATTTTAATATCTTGTGTGTTGGGTGAATGCGTAGATTGAATCAAGGCCTAAGGATAGTGTTTTTTATGTAAATATTTTTTTCATTGAGATATGATTCATATTCCACACTTCTTCCATTTTTTGGTGTATGTTTTTATTATGGATTTATTTGTCATTAATTTATTGAGAAATATAATGGATTTAGAAATCCATACCATTATCCAAATTTTAGGGAATTGAAATTTGAAATATTATAATTTTTAAGGGTTTTTTGTCTTCATTTTTCATTTCCTTGATATATGTTTTATAATGTGAATCATATGTCATTTTCTGACATAATGACCTCCTCTTTGAAGAATTATATCATGAAAATATTCTATTCATTAAATATAATGATTAAATTCATGTTTCTGCTTTCAAAAGGTTTTGATTCAATGGTTATCACTTTCAAAAGGGTTTTTTTGTCTCAATATTCACTGATTAAGACATATTTCTTATCATAAACCAAGTTTTATTTTTCATGGATTATCTACTTCACCTTAAAAATTTTATATCATTATTCCATCATTATTCATAGTATTTAATGTTATATTTGAAATTATATACTTCCATAGGATTTTTTATGACTATTTTCAAATCCATATGTGTTATTTGTCTCTATTTTCAATTCCATGTAACATATTTGATATTGAAAAACAAATTTAATTTTATATCACATATTAACATACCTACTTCCATTTATTATAATGAATATAATTCATTTAATTACATTTTAATATCATTGTATATTGCTCTGATTATTATGTTAGCATTACAGTAAGGGTGTTTGCATCTCAATTTTTCTTCATTATGGTATGATTTATATTCACCAAATGATCCATTTTTTGTTTTATATGTTGTACAAGGATTAAATTATAAATAATCACATTTTTTCATTGGTGGATTTGGATTTTTGAAATCAATTACATTTTGTTATTTATAATTTATACAATTTTTATATAAAATTTTCTTTCTCCAACACATCATCTATATTAATTCCTTATCTTTCATTTCTTTTAATATAATTAACATAGATAAATAAACATTGATTTATTAAGGAAATTGTTGAATTAATTATATACCTTTTACTATCTATGGTGTTAGTTTTAGTATTCTTTTGTATAACTCTTATCGAATTGTTAACTTGGAAAATATTAACAATCAGTATACTTTTTATTGGGGTATAAATGTTTTTTAATTACCCAAGAAAGTTTATAATATATCATTTAACCATCCACGTTGTTTATCTAGATGGATAATGTTCATTTATTGACTACAAAATTATTGAAATCTTGTATGTTTTAAACTCAATATAGTTTTCTATTAAAATCTATTGAATGTTCATTATTCATGTAATTGATATTTGTATAAGTTACATCGTGAATTAATTAAACATAATGAAGTGATGGTTAGGGTTTAATACTATATACCCCCTTGATTAATTATTTCAATTAAATAGAAAAAATGTTTGGGTATTTTTTTTTTCTTACCAAATGAAATAAATATGTATTTATTGTGACCTTGATGACAATAACAATGCCCAAGTTTTGGCTATGACAGCACGAATAATGTCTTGGATAAGGGACTAAAATTCATGACTAAGATATCCTAATTTATTCATTACATTAACATGAATTTATTTAATATTATCCTTGAGATTATATAAATTATTTTTTCTTCTAGGGATTTATTTCAATATTGTGTGTTTATTTATATATCATTAATTATTTCTTATTTATTCTTGTTATATAATCCATTCCATGATAGATTTTGATAAAAAAAATACCTTTATAATAATTTGAGATCACCCTAAAGTTTTTATTTCTTATGTTTATGAAGAAAATTATTACACATGATATGTCTAGAATTATAATTTTTGAGGATAAATTTTGGGAGACATTGAAGGATTATTATGGATTAAGTAGTTTTTTATATAGTGGGGAAAAATTTTCCATTGATGAAAAATACATGGGCTTTATTAGTAAACATAATTTTTTAACTCTCTAAAACTCTAAACAAAAAATTTCCTTCATATATATGTGACTTAGAATTTTTTTAGTGATATTGTAATTATTTACTGTAAAAAAGGGTCACTTAGCTTCACTTCAATTTTGGTATGTAATGAATGTGTTTATGAAAAGAGGATCCAAGGAGTGCAAGTTTGGGGAAGTAAACCATTGGGCCATGTCATGGGCGAGATATGGAACCCATATTGGGGGTAACCATGGTTGATTCATTATTTAGATTATTTATGATACCCTAAAATTATGGCAACATTATTTACACATTAGGTAAAAAAAATGATTCAACTATAGATAATTTCGGGAACATTAAATGAAACTCACCTTATCACTAACTAATGAAATGAAAGATACAATATATTTTTCACCATAATTCTCAGTAGACCCCTTCATGGGTGTGGGTAATATTTATTTAAAATACATGTAATATGCATCCAACATAATAATTTTAAAAATATATGGAGAAAATGCATATATTTTTTTTATTTCCCACAAAAATATGACCCCTTTTATCTAAATGGAAAAAATTAGTGGAATATTTTTAGATTCTCAAAATAATTTAAATTCATCAATATATATTCCCATTAAAAGTTTCAATTAGTTTTTTGTTCATGGATAATATCATGGGAAGTTCATGTATAAACAAAGTTCCAGATATAATGTAGGGTGCATGATCACCAATTTCTCTTATGATTGTGTACCCCTAGTGTCAGACCTATGTATTGATTATAACTACCCAATGCTTGGAATAATTTTTCATATTCAAAAATTAAGATGGAAAGTAAAATGGTTGTTCTACCTACACCATTAATAAAACCATTTTAATAAATTGTCATGCTCCCATTAGTAAACCTCATTGATAAAGTAGAATAATAGTGGTAGTCCATTTTTCTAGAATCTTCCTTTTGTGGTCCATATGAATATCACATTGAAAACATCTAATTTGTCGCATATAAGTTATCAATATGGTAATTCTAAATAAAATCATGATTCCTGATGGGAAATAACAATGTACCCCACTTTCAGTGAATAACCATTTTTTTTAAATGCTATTTCATCACTACAAAATCCTTACAGGATTTGGTATCACTTTTTTAATATAAATAATATTTTAAAATATTAATAAAAAATTCTTAATTTCCATGTATACATACCTATACAAATTTTTGTATTATATAATATTTTGTCTTTGTGTGAGCATCACGCCTATCCCATATAAATATTTGATGATCATTTACCCCATGATAAAGAATATTTTTTTACACAATAGATATTTTTATAGTTCTACCATTCCTCTCATAGGTTCTCAAGGAATGGTAAATTTTTTACCCCAATGATAATAATAATCATCTATCTTTTTGAGCCAATATAATTTCCCCTACACTAAATTTTGGTATTTTTCATGCTAGGCATCCTATTGACATATATTCCTTTTTATAATAATCCTTAAATATTAAATTAGATCGCATACATGTTATTTTTAGGTATTTTCATGTGTACGTATCATTTGTGAGATTTTAGGATTTCATTACTCATGTAATTGGAGTCATGGATGGCCAATCTATCGTCAATAATTCCAAATAAGGGTTCATATGCATAAATCCAACACTCATGAAATATGAAGACCAAATTTTCCTACTCATATTTTAATGTAATCATAAAATTCAAGACATCGATCCAAGTTATATGACATAAAAATATAAGCCATTGGTCCATGTTTCATGACCTTAAATGTAACAAAAGAATTTATTATTCCATGGGTTTAAAAGGAATTAATTTTTTCTTAATTTTAATACCCTTAAAAATAATGGTAAAAATACATTATATATGTTCCTATACTTCTTGAAATGATATTTATAACATTGTATTGAACTATATACCCTACTAACATCATTGTATGAAAAGAGAATATATTTTATGCCCCCTAAATAAATTTAAATAGTAATTAAATTATTATGGATGTGTTTTACACTTAACTTATAAACAATTAATTTATATGTTTTTCATTATAGATAAAACAAATTTTATATTCCACATTTTTATAGGCACAACTGTCACTCTATTAAATTTATTTAAATAATTACATTGAACTATATGAATTTTGATTCCACTTACATGGTATATATAGAAATAAATTTTTGGTATCAGTCCCAAAAAATTAACCCCAACCACATATTCTAAATAATATCGCATCCAATATTTCTCAAAACATCAATATATTACATTCATCATCCTAGATGTAGAAATAATAGTTCATGAACCTTCTATGGTCCTTTATGGAAAGAACATTATTCAATACCTTCCACCTTCCATGATAGTAGAGAAATATAGCATAGACATTCTACCTTCTATAACTGTACACAATGTTATAGTAAAAATGTCACTGTCCTTGATAAAATAATTCTCTAATATAAAAATTTCATTAACTAGATAGTATAAAATTCAACTATAAGTTATTCACATTCTTTATGGTAATAAAATCTAGTGTATACCTTCACCTACCTAGATGGAACAAAACTCAAGGGTAAAACTTATTCCTTATTCAATTTCAAAAAATTCTATCATAAAAATTACCAAATAAAATATGTATAATAAATTTTGAATATTCCATTTTTATATTTTGAGAGAAAAAAAATTAATGTAATCCTTTTTCCTTTCTAGATATAAAAACATCATCCCATGTCATTCTCCATTCTAGAAGAAATAAAACACTAGTTAAAACCATTCACCTTAGTGGATAAAAAAACTCTACAATAAACCTTTCTCTTTATTAGATGGGAAAAACATAAATAGGATCCATTTACCTTCTTTTTACATACAAATATCTAGTATAAAAATTTTACCTTTCCATATGGAACAAAACACAATCATACCCTTGAAGACTTTTTGGATGACATGAATTATTAGTATAAAACCATTCACCTCTCAGAAAAATCATAAAATCCATATCTCCTTTTTATATATATTTAAATATATCCTAACAAATCTCCCCATGACATAATCATTATATATCCCCACAACATGCATAGGATAAATTATTTCTATTCAATTACCTTTAAAATTCACCAACGTTAATAAATTACTTTAACTAAAATTAACCCATATTTTTTCGAAATTTATTTCACAAAAAATCACATAAATATATAAGAGAGTATAATATAGGACATTAATATATGTTTGGAAATTATCCACCTCCATCTGCATAATTTTTACAAGAAAAAATTAATATTTCTATGTCCTTATCGACATTTCCCAAGTAAGGGAGTTCAATGTGGAGATGGAAGAAATATCAAAAATTGTACAAAAATTTAATTTCAACATTTTAAATTTTTTTCCCCTTAGTTTTTTCTTAATAACCCCACTATTAAAGGTAATGGTTAATTTCTTCTTTATAAAGATATTTTTTATCCTTGTAGTCAATTAAAACCCATGATCACACTTACTACTTAATAAGAAAAGTTCAATAGTTAGTCAAACTAGTTCAAAAAAATTATTATAAAATAGAGAAGGTGGAAGTAGAATGGGTTTTACAAATGTGACAATGAAAAACATTAGGCATAACTAAATCAACATTTTATAGAAAAAAATCCATAGTAATTAAAGACCATCTCAAACTGGGCTCTCAATTTCTCTTTTGGATAGAGTATCACAATTTCGTTGAATCCCTATAAGAGTGAGTGACAAATAGATGATATTTATTAATATGTTGAAGTATTTCAATCCATGGTGGAAGAATACTACATGAAGCTTTCCTCGATAGAGTCCTCGAAGTATGAACCATAGCAGTAGAGTTAGATTCCACCCAAAGGTATCTCTATCCAGGATGTAAACGATATTTTATCATATTAATCATAACCAAAAATTCATCTTTATTAAAAGATCCATTACCAAATTTATGATAAAAAACCATTAACAAACCCCTAATGTGTGAAAAAAACCACAACATCTCAAGGTTATGGGTTCACACAAAGAATCACCATAAATGTTCACTTTAAATCATAACTATATCAATGGGATTTTCATAATGGTATTCATCATCAAGGGTTTCTTGATCATTCTAGTGACACCAAAATTTTTCAAAATAAATAGATCAGAGAATTTATATTTCATGGAACCTGCTTGTATTTTGGAATTGATCATGACCTCCTGGTATAATACATTAATTCTTGGTTTCAACTAGTGTCAGTTATTCTCAAATTATTGGTTTTTGCTTTCATTATAGATGTATGAAATGGTAGAATTCACTGATGTGACAAGCATTCCATGAATTGTTTCACTTTTTCCTATTTTAATGATGGATTTCATCATGATATCAAAACTATCCATTTTCATCTTCATACTAAAAACTACTTTCATATGATCATATAATCTTCATGAAATGGTATAATAAATAAAAATTTGATTGATCAATTCCTTAGTATTCAGGAACAAGCAGCATGAATGATCAATCTGCAGTCTTACTTTTTTGTAGCAAGCTATCTATAGGATGTCTCCACTTACAGATCCTATAAATAAATAGCATGTGTGATGGAGAGAAAAAATTTCATATAAAAATATTTATCCAGGATAGAATTATGTTATTTCCTTCAAAAATATACCTATAATATTTTCTAGAGGTGAATCTACCAGTGGATATGGGAATCTAGATTAGAATATTTGTATGAACATAAAAATATATCTAGATTTAAATCCTAATACAGGGATATATAAAACCCTACAAATCACCATTTTATTGAACATCAATAAGGGAAGAGTTTTTCATGAGTGAAGTAATAGTCACATCTTAATTGATAGTCCTTTCCACACATGATGTACTCTATATATTAAGAGGGAATTGCATAAAAAACAACCACTTTGAGAAATTCATAAGCTCATAATATGAGTGTCTAATGGCTTGACAGATAGATGAGGGAATATACATGGAGTATATGTTCAGAAACTTTTATAAAAATATCTTATAAAGATATTCCAAAGTGGTATCATAGGAAGTCAGTATATTACAATTGAATTTACTAGGAATATCTTCATTGAAAATTTCTTGATACTTAATCTTCGCTCCTCCCATATCAATGGGATTAACTTGTACCTTCCAAGACATGGTAATTATCTTTCTTTCATGTATGGATCCAATCCAAATATATTTCATGGTTAAAGCTTTATTCTCATTAGAAATAGTTCAAGGTCATATATATATGTTAAAATCATTAAAAACATGGTGGTGATCACCATGTTTTCAACACAAATTCTACCTAATTGAGAAATTTTTTTACCCTTCAAGGTGCCCATATATCTAATGATCCTAGAGAAAATGTTTTAAAGGTATAATAATTTAACTTTATCATAGAAAATGGGCACCCCATGTTATTTGAAAGGAAGATACCCTTTCTTCCCTCAAACTTTTATATAAACCTTATTTTTATAGGATACAGGAATTATAATCCCACACACCACAAAGAAATTATTCCAACATAAAACATGTCTATAAATTTATTAATAATGAGAATAAAATATTTTAGATTCTAGAAATTGTTCTTATATCTGCTTGATTAAAAATATGAATGTCATCAGCATAAATAAGGTGTCAAGAGGTAAAAAAAATAACTTCCAACCATAATTTTTCTATATAAACATGCCTTACTAATATAATCAAGAAAAACACTCAGATAATCTTTAACTATAGAAAATATAAGGACAAAAAGTGGGTCCCCTTTCTTAAACCCCCTAGATAAATAGAGAAAACCTATAGGGGACCCCATAATAATAATTTAATTCCATGAAATTTTGATAATGGTGTTGATTTTTTTTTGAAAGAATCAAAAACACCAAGATTTCTAAAAATTAAAAAAATAAATATTCATTTGATTATATAAAATGACTTAGAGATGTCATGTTTGGGGGAAAATATATCATTTTTGACCTTCTACTTCATGATGTTAACACATTATAAGGTGGTGGGAATAAAATATTGAATACTTCAATGAGGGTCAAATATAAATTTATTTTAAGTTATCAAGAATCAAGAAATATTCCCTACCATGAGGCAATGAGTTTAAAAATAATTTGTTGAATCTTTTTCCCAATTTCAACTAGAAAAAAGTCCATGATATCTAGAGAATTTTTATTTGTAATCAGATTAATAAATCTATCATTGATAGTATAATTCATGGATGCATCATTAAAGAACTCTCTCATAAAATTTATGACCTTGTGATGCCTGATGCCCCAATTGAACATAAAAAAATATTTGGTAAACTTGTTCAGTCCTACCACACTATCTATGTACAATGATATTAGGGATGTTGTGATTTCCCTCTCTAGAGGATGTTCAATTAACATCCTATTTTAATGTGTATCAAAAGTGGGTACAATATTATCATGCATTTTATGTGTTTACTCTTCCCCTTCCTTTGAGTGTATACTTTTAAAGTATGTGTCCATGGTATTGGAAATATCAATGTATGATCTAAATAGATTCCCACTAATTTTAAGGTAAATGATCCCTATACTGATACTCTTATTCCTATAAAAAAATGAATGATCACGAAGTTTCTATCTGCCTCTTATTACCATCAAATATTGTATTGATTCCAAGTTAATCATTCCTTATGATAAATAATTTTAACAAGATTCAAGAGTACCTAAATATTATATCTAGACGGGACATACTTATTTTAATTTCCATTTTTTACATTGAAGGATGTGTTATTTAAGAGCCTTAATATCATTTCATGTATAATTAAGATTCCTTGCTCTATTCACTAACCATGTTTTTTATATACATTGGAATGTTGGACATAATTTTAAGTGGGATTATAGAAGATTCATTTTTCCATAAATTTATAATAACTACCCTATTTGGAGGCACAAAAATACATGAGTTTTTGAAATTAAATGAAAGGGGAGTTGATCTTATTTTTTGAGTGAAAATATCTCCCCAAATCTAGTTGTGATCAAAGTGACACTTAGGAAGGATGAGGCTAGAAACATTAATTTCATCATTCCATTCATCATGCTGGACAATACATGTTTCAAATTTACTAGATATTATCCCATTGAGAGTGTAATTACTCCATTTGTAGCCTCCTCCTATAATGAGGACTTCAACCAGATCTATCAATATAAGAAGAAAAGTCATAATCTTCTATCCTATTGAATTTTAATCTAGTTTTTTCATTAGTTCTTATAATAGTGTTAAAATCACAAATAATCACCCACTTATAAGGCATTTGATTAGATATCACTTCTAGATAATTTTTAAGGTATCTTATTTTGAGATAAAAATTTGATTCAAAGACAAAGGATGGGAAATAATAGTTCCTTGAATGCCAATATTAATTAAAACATCGTATAAATTTTTAGTACAAGAGTGTAGTTAAATACTATGATAATTTTAAACCCAAAGAATATCAAACTCACTTTCATTTGAGTTCTGTGAGAAAATTGATTATCAAAGGGAGGGATACATAAAATCAATCCATTTGTCAAACATTATTTTTTGTTTAGCAAGACCCATCATCATGGGTTTATTGGTCAGAATATGGTGTTCCATGGATATGACCCTTGGATAATTCTCAATCCTTTGACAGTTTGAACAAAGGATCAAAATTTATTAAGAGATTTTCCCCTAGTTTGAGGGCTTACTTATTCGGTAAATCCACTCTGTTTCTCTTTCCCCTCCCATTTCCTTTTCTCTTATCGATCATACTCATAAAGCATTCATCAATATTATTTAGGGGATCAGAGGAGGTATTAGAGAGGGTTTGGACCTCACTGTAAATATACTATAACATTATAGTAAGATGGGTTATTTTTTTGGTATATTTATCAATTCCAGTAGGTATGTCCTTAAGAATATTTCTATTTTCATATTTTACTAAGGGAACCTGAGACAAAGGGTATTTATTTTCATGATGGTGTGATTTTTTCTCAATTTGGAAATCAATAATAGTGAGATAATTATATTGAATTATTCCCTATTAGTATTCCAATGTTTATTTAACAAAATATGTGTCCATATTAGAATACATAGCACAATATTCCAATTAATTTATGAACATTTTTTGAGAATCCCTTAAAACAGATGAACTCTACTAAAGTTGATCCAAAGTTCTTTCATCATCTTCTCCACCCATCTCATGACCTCCAATATGAAATTTCATTTCATTAAAATCCTTTTTCTCTCGGATAATCATTGATGACTCCATCCTAGGGAGATAATAAACATTATTGGAGTGGAAAGTAGCCTAATTCTACCCAATACTATAAAAATTAACAGTATTAGGGATAGCCACGTCATCTAAAGAAGTTATGTCCAGCTAGCCATTTTCCTATATAATACTAGGTGAAGTCAGAATAGTATGCTGATAAAGATTATCCTTTCCTATATTTTATTAAATATGAGTAGGAGGAAATGATAATGATTCTTGAAAAAACTGATCATGGCCTTGCTCCATATCATTCTCCAGTGTGATAAGAATAATAGCCTCCTTAGCCTGCTTCACAAACAATTCAAGAGGAGATATAGGATCAGTTTCATCACGAAATACATTATTCTATAGAGAACCATCCTCCCTTTCATCAACTAAGACATCCATAATATGTGTATTAATATTTAAAATATCCTTCTCCATGTCGCATAATTCATGCATGTCAGCCACAACCAGGGGGTGTTGAAGTGCTGAAGATTAATGGATTTAACAGCCTCTTCCACCTTAGAAATTCAAATAATTACAACCAATTTGTTATCCAAAATAAGATCCTCCTTTAAAGGTGATGTTCCATTACTACCAAAAACCTGTGGAGGCTTGTATGAGGTATTATCCACCTAGTCGTATATTTGGTTCTTTACAAGGATAATCCATCCAGAGTCCTTGGAGTTGGAAATAGGTTTTTCCTTCCCCTTCCCTTTGTCAATATCCCTTTTAAAGAAATGTTCATCATGTCCCTTAATATTTAAAAGACTAAAAATTTGGACCTATTTCCTTCATATTCTAGATAACCAAAGAAATTTTAGTCCCTATAAAATTTTGGTTTCTTTTCATAAAACATATCCATTTTAATACTATCACCCTTGTAGTGAGTAATACCTCTTTAACCCATATATCTATCATATCAACTTCCACTAAGAATCTATAAAAATATCTTATCCTGATATTATAATTTTTATCAACTCTAATCATATTTCCAACTGATGAGGTAATATCCAAAAGAATATGACGATGTCAATATAACCAATTGAGCCAATAAATATGAATACATGCCAATGTGTGATAATTATTTACATTAAAGGAGTAAAAAATATGATCTCATTTCTAGATCTATAGAGTTCTATACCTCATTTGAATAGAACTAAGGAACTATGCATGTCTCTTATTCTCATCATAAAGAAAGACAGTGTGAAAATATCTTCTTCCCATCGAAGTCATCTTCCATTCCTCAAATCCTCGCACCTCAAATTTTTTTTTGAAAAGATCATAAAATCTAAACATTTTTTACCTTAGGGATCCAAGATGTGTGCAATGGTAGAGAATTTTTAGATATTACTACTCTCCCCAATGACTTCCTAATTGGATTAAACATCCATGACTCAGCTGGTCTTGATAACTCTTCCTATAAAAAGAGTTCTAAAATTATAGAAAGGAAAGATCATTGTAGATCTGACAACCTCTACAAATTTATTCTTCAGGAAAAAAAATTCCAAGGGAATCACATTATTTAGAGGTATTTCTTTTTGTGTAGCACAGAGATTGAATAAAAATTTTTGCCAAATGGGGTCAAACTGAATCACATTTGGATATTCGATATTACACTTCGACTCATCTTTAAATCCAACCAGCGCATGATCTACATGCTCACAATAATCTCCCCCTTGATTTTCTATCCATTATATATCATCATTCATTATAAAGAAAAAATGAACTTTCCATAATGAAATATTTAAATATATAAATACATGATCTAAAAAATCATATGTTTGTTTATTTATCTTTAATAACACAACCTTATCCATCTGTAATGATGGATTTTATGTGGGTTTTTATTTAAAATTAAATTAATAGGGAATTCTCCCTCTCTAAGCATAATAAATCCATGAAATTTATTAAAAAATACAAAAATATAATTATTTACATTTGATACATCTCATATTTTAATTTTCAATTTCTTTTGTTTTTTATGTGCCCCATCTACTTCATTACAAGTGATTTTAGTAATATGGGTTAAAACTGATCATTCTATATATGAATTATGGGGGAAAAACCAAACTAATTTTTTTTATAATTAAGTAAACAATTATATCCCTTTTAGATATTATATGAAGTTGTTCAAGATAAATTGAGATATAATCCACTACCATTATTACATTAAATTATTTCAGGTGTATAGTAAAAATTTTAGTGACTTGGTTGTAAAAATATAATCTAATTAGAATAAACTAGTATATTTTGACATAAAATGATTTCAAACTCAATGTTCTAATAGAAAACTCATTTATATATTTATTGAGAACTATGGTCATGTTTTCTATAAAATTTAGCTCCAGTGTTCTTTCTCCTTCCAGGGCCCTAAAGGCTCTCAGAATGCTGAATAATGGGTTGAAATATTTTTGGAAATATCCAACCTATTAGAGACTCTGAATTATTGGAACATTAAGCTATGATTGAGTCGATTTTGTGAGTACAACCATTTTGATACCCCATATCATATAGTGCCAATTGAGAATAAGGAGCTCAAGCGTCAGCTGTATAACTTGTACAGGAATAAATTTATTAGTCTAGATACTCCACTGGGGGATTCACTTGTGGTTCTCCAAGAAGGTAGATGGTAGTATTTGGAAAAATGTTGATTACCAGAAGATAAACCAGGTTATGGCTATAAATCAGTATCTATTTCATAGATTGATGATCTTTTTGATCAACTACTAAGAGATCAGTGCTTATCCAAAAACGATCTTTGATCAAGATACAACTAGTTGCGAGTTAGGTAGGAGGATATTATAAAGGCAGTGTTTCAAAGAAAATATGGACTATATGAGTACTTGGTGATGTTTTTCAAGCTGAATGATGCACCGGTAGTGTTTATGGCCTCATGAATGAGACATTTCATCCATACTTGGACTCTTTTGTCAAAGTTTTCATTGATGATGTCCTTATCTACTACCGAAACCAGAGAAACATTTTAGGAACCTATAGATAGTTATGAGTAGGTTTTGAGCACAAAGTCTTTATTTCAAGATATCAAAGTGTGACTCCTAGATTAAATATGGGAATTTTCTAGTACATCTGGTGTTTGAGACCAGTATATTAGTAAAATCAAAGAAGTTTGAGGTAATAAATTCTTATAAATGTCCTTAAAATGTGTTTTAGATTAGGATATTTATAGGGTTATCAGGATATTAATTGATTTTTATCCAGGATTTCTCCCAACTTTCATCACTAATGAAGGAACTGACCATGATTAGAGTGAATTTCAAGTGTTCAGACAAGTGTAAAAAAGGATTTTGTTGAGTTGAAGAGAAGGTTAAATAAATCTCTAGTACTAGAACTCCTTGATCCTTGGATTGGTTATCCAGTGTATTATGATACATAATGAATTTTTATGGGAGTGTTGTCGATGAAAAAAGGGTAGGTATTAGCTTATGGGTCTTCTCAGCTACAGCCCCATGAGAAGAACTACCCTACACCTGATATGGATCTAGAAATAGTGGTTCATTATCTGAAGTTTTGGAGACATTATCTCTTTGGTGAGAGATTTATTATTTCCATAGACCAAAAGAGTATTCTCAATATCTTCACATAGAGGGATCTGATTCTGATGTAGAGGTATTGGGTTTTGTATCTTAAAACGTTCAATTTTTTAGAATTCATTATAACTCTGCAGTTATGCATGCATGGGAGAGAGTATTAATAGGATGGGTGACCTCTTGGGAAGTACTCTTGTTGAATCCTTGGGTCCAATCACACTAGAATTAATGCACTAGACCCCATAAGAACTCTGCGGGTTTTGTCTCTCGATGCTTTACCTATCATAGGCTAAATTCCAAGAACCACCTTCCTGGTGGGTTGTTTTAGCCACTCCCAATGCCTATGTGGAAGTGGAAATAAGTCTCAATGGACTTTATGATGGTATTAACCAGGACCTTGAAGAGTTTTTATGTAGTCTAGGTGGTATTTAATTGGTTATAAATTTATCTTAACATCTTACTGATCATTGAGACTCACTCAGTTAAGGATCTTGGAAAACTATATGTCTGAGAGATCATGTGCCTTCATGGAGTCCCTATAAGCATTATTTCAGATAGAGATGCATATTGTGTTTCATGATTTTTCTAGGACATACAAAAATCCATAGGGACTCATCTAAGATTGATCATGACGTACCATCCTCAAAACAACAGACAGTCTAAGAAGGCTATATGTATTTTAGAGGATATTTTTCAAGCTTCTATACTAAGCCTTTTGCAATAATGGGATGATCACTTAGCCTTTATTGTGTTTCATGTAATAATAGTTAATAGGATTCAATTAAAATGAAACCTTACAAGGCTCTTTATGGGATGCTTTTTTCACTCACCGCTCTGTTTTCATGAGAAAGACGAGGCAAAATTTATTAGCACTAGTTTGGTTCAGGAGGCCACTAAGAGAGTGCATCTAAACATGAAAATGTTTCTCATCACTCATAGAAGATGAATATTCTATGTTGAACATAGGAGGAAACCCTTGGAGTTTTTATGGGAGATCATGTTTTCTTTAGAGTTACACTTTGGTTGCAGTATAGACATAGAGGGAAGTATAACAAGCTAGAACCATGTTTTGTTAGACCCTTTGAAATCGCTTAGTGTATAGGGTTAGTGTTGTATCATATAAACCTCACATCACAATATCGAGGTATGCATGACATGTTTCATGTGTCATAGATTCGAAGGTACATACCCAACCCTGCACATGTAATTTATTGTGATGATGTTGAGCTAGATATCGATGTATCTTATAAGGAGCATCTGATGAAGATCATTGATCAAATAAATAAGGTGTTATGAGGTAAAATGTTACCACTAGTTCATATTTTTTGGCAGTGATAAGTCTAGGAAGAGAGGTACAATCATGAGTCTGATGTTCATGATCAGTGGCCTGAGTTATTTTAAAAACACCACTAAAGATGTTTCACGAGGATAATGAGTCGATGGAGGAGTAGAATTGTAATATTTTGATTTTTATAATGATAATAAAAAACCTCTTGTGATAAATTATTAATATCTTAAATGAGAAAAAATGATTTATTAGTGAAATAACATAATAATGTGTTAAATATTGTGCATAATAGAATAGCACTAGTTAACACTTTGAAATATTCAATGGAATATTTTTGGTTTCAGGAACTGAGTTAGTGTCAAATTATATGGCTTGTAATGCTTTAGTAAATAAAGAATAAAATTGTTAAATATATTACATTAAATTTCAGCAATGTTTTTTAAAAAAACGTTGATAACTCCAAAATGGTGAATCATATGAGAAATCTGAGACATGGATAGGTCCAGGATATGATTTTTACCCTACGAAGGGTCTAAAATATTTATGTGTCAGACGTTTGGCTGCCCCGTTTATGAAAATAAATTATTTAATAATTTCTATTATATTATTTTTTTAAAATAATTTAATATTTCCAAAATGGTATGTTTTAAGGGAAATCAAAGACCACCATTATGTCTGAGATGTGGTTTTTACCTTAGACGGTGTATAATATTTATCGTCATTAGATGTTTGGTCAGAACACACAATGATAATTTTTTTCAGTATATAAATATTTTATTTAACAGCTAAAAATCAAAAAAAAAATTATTATTATTATTATTATTATTATTTCGGTTAGGTACTATAAATGAAAATATACTACCGTGACTAATAATAGTGTTACCGTGTAAATAATAAGTGGGAAATGTAATTAATGTGATATTATTAATTAGGAAAATTAAATGTTAGTAATAAATGTGATGTTTTTAATTGTGTTGGATATATGATCGGGTGTTTGATTAATAAAATGCATTTAATATTATCAGGTTTTAATGAAAATTGTTGTTGGAATGCTAATGGCGATAATAATGTCAAATATTTTATAAATAATAATATTTTTTGTTTTTACTATTGTTATTATTAATGTGGGAAATAATTAGTATATATATATATATAATGTGTGTGTATATAGGGGATATATATATGTGTGTGTGTGTGTAAATACATACATATATATATATGGGTCTATATATGTATATGTGGGTGTGTATATATATATTATAAATACATACAATAATGAATTTTAATATATATATATATAAAGGATTTAAATGGAACCTGAAGTTACATGTCTAAGATGATACATGGGAAATAAACACTCCATGGGTAACTCATGGAGGGTTTTAAAAAGGAGTAATAATGTTTTTAAATGAGTGTAATAATGGATTGTAAAATTAACATATTAAAGAGAAAAATAATAATTTTAAATGGAGGAGGAAATGGAAAGGTGCTAGGGAATTCACACAGGAGGTCGCATCCCTCGTTCTCATGCCTATATGGCTCCCTCTCTCCTTAATTTCTATTATTTTTTTATTGTTTCATCCAAAATTCTTCCATCGATATCTTCTTCATTTTTTATCAGATAGATACATCGTCAGTTCTGTTGGGTTTGTATCAATGAGAAGAAATTCTATCCCAAGTTTTTTTGAAGGTAAAAAGGTATGTTCGGTCTGATTTTTCACACTTTTTTATGGATAATTTATGAAAAAAATTATCAAAAGATAAATTAAAAAATTTATCAATTAATATCTTTTCAACTTTTAAAAATAAATATTTTAGAAAATTATCAAATGATAATTGTAAAATATTAAAAATTATAATTTAAGAAAATTATAAAATTACAATTTTGCAATTTTAACAAAAAATAATTGTCAATAATTATCAAATTATAATATCAAAGTATATTATTAAAGATAATTACTGAATTATAAAGGATAATTTATAATAAAAATTATTGGGATTTGATTATAAGAATTATTCAATAGTGATTATAATAAAAATTATCATGTTACAAAGATATTAAATTATCATAAGAAAATTAAGAAATTTTCATCGTTAATTTTTTTGTTTTTATTGAGAAATAATTATTTGGGCATACCACATGTGTTCTTGAAATAATTTCGAGGTATAAATTATGGAACATAGTTTTATAATTATTCATAAAGATAAATTTATGAGTTCTTGTGTTGGTCTAAGATGGTAATTTAGGAATTATCTAGAAGAGAGAAAGTATTATCACATGCAATATTTTATTTCTTTCTAAAGAAAAATGGATGGTCTAGGTTTTATGAATCCTTGATGTGCGATCATTCTTTTGGTTTGTGTGCGAATTTGGTTCAGGTAATGACTCATTTGATGTACTTTTCCATTTATGTGGATGAATTTTGAAATAAGAAGTTCCTTAACCTTTTGGGATCCTGTATACACATGTCGATATATTTAATTTATGAGTTAATTTACATGAAATTAAGCTTGAATGTGATCACATGTAGATGTGTGTGTGGCCCATAATATAGAACATTTTTTATGAGATTGATGTGATAACTTAATTCCATGATGATGTTTGATTTTTATGTTGAGGTATATGATGATGTTATGATTCTCATGATGTGTGCTATGGTTTTTATCATGATATGACTTTCCATGTTTTCCTTCATGGGATTGGTATATGTATACTTGATAGGTGGTCTTTGTGATATAATTACTCCTTGTGGGGTGTTCACATGATGTATTATGAAGATGACTTCGCAACATGATAACTTTGTAACCTAGAATCTACTTAAAGCCTTTTGGATTTTGAGTACATTACCAACACTTGATTCCTTATGGATTCTACAAGTTACCTAATACCTTGTGGCTTCTAGTTAGGTTACAAACACTTAATGCCTCGTTGATTATGAGTATTACCCAATGCATTTTGGATTATGGGTAGGTTGTTTCCACTAAATTCCTTGTCGATTTCGAGAGAATTTATAACATCCTTATAGATGGTTTTAGAAACTTATTGACATATAATATAATTTGGTCATGGAGATGAAGTAGGTACAGTTGTGGGTTTTTGGTAGCTTGGTTAGCGCATGACTGATTAGTTTTGGATTGTCTGTTATGATGGTTATTACGCATTTATTTTATTTCGGAATACACTTGAATACTTGAGAACAACAGGTTAAGGTTGAATTGGTGGTGTCCTACTGATTCTTATACTCATACCCTACCTGGGAATTTTGATGTGCTAGTACATTGCAAGACGGATCTAGAAATGTGAAAGGTCCCTATGGTGGATAGCTGAGCATAGGATCCTAGAGCTATTAAAATATCGAGATGGAATCTGAAGGATCCGCTATTTATTTGTATTATTTTAATTATTTCATTTGGACATGCTCACCACTTTTGGGAGCTTCGTTATTTTTGTTATATTCATGTCATCTTTACTTTTCTGCATGTTTATTGTGATTATTTATTATAATTTTTATTGATAATTATCAATCATATGACATGATATTGAGGGTATAGCCTCCTCACTAATGGAATCATACCCTTGTTTCTAGTCGGTAGCCTCTTTAATTTGAGGAGATGCATATGTGGTTATTTGGAATTCTGAATCAGAGCTTGTGATTTGGGTCGGGATGTTGAACTTGTCAATAATCACATTGGAACATCTTAACTAACCTTTCCAACAAGAATTTTTAACAAACACAATCAGCCAAAATACATAGAAATTTCTCTTTGAGTTATTACTTATCAATAGAGAACTACATCCCCTATTTAGCAAGGAGACACAAAAAAACATCATTGGAAAATTTATCCAAAAAATAATCCATCACCCCATGTAAACCCATTCATGTTATCACCTGAAATGCTTCAATTCTTTCTCACTTTGTCTCTATGATACTATACCATATTTTATTCTTACTAGGTTTTACCATTCAATCATATAATTATCATTCTAATTCAAAGTTTAAAATCCTTTAATTGATTAAAATATGTTAGTGGAACTTAAATATCCCATTCATGAAAAAATATTTCATCAAATGATATGACATTTTGATTTTATATATCTTAATGGTGTTTAAAATTTGTTACTATGTTGGTCAAATCTAGAATATACTTATTTTTCTTCAGTTATTTAACTAATGGTTCATCAGTTCCCATAAAATCTAAAGATATCCCTACTTAAATATTAAAATTAAGTTACAAATCCTATCATATAATGGATTTATATGTTATTTTATCAAATATAAAATATTAAAGGGTAGTTGATATAAGTATAGTACTTGATATTGTGAACTTTCCATACCAACATAGTTTGTACACTACCTGATATAATATATCTAGAATAAACCACTTGGAATTGTTCAAGGGTAGAGACCCTACCCAATTTTATTTTCAATGGAATATTGACTCTAGTTGTTTCAATAACCACCTTTACTATATATATAAAATTCTAGCTAGCCACCATCTATCATCTACCACCATTGACGGGTATCTGATATATATGTCTATTGGGTGCGTTTACTATAACATTAAATAAAATTAATAATTAAAAATATCAAAATATGCATATAATAGATACATTAGTAAAATTCATCCTCTTTATAATTACAATTTATAACAATATAACAATGATGTCCACATTGATGAAAATTGATAGGAGGTCCCCTCAAATGAGTGGATAATAGAAATATTTCATACTTGTTACCCTATAAGGATGAAATTTGACCTCTCTATTCTAGGCCTTAATTCTATATTTTTCTTGATCACACACCATCTAACTTGTGATCCTTCATTTGATTCCCCATAAGACACCAAAAAAATTGAGCTAAACTTTTAATCATAAATGTTTCTAATCACTCTCTTTAAAGATATTGTATTCAGACACTTTTAATGATAAAATATATTCTTAAAATACATTAATATATTTTACATTATAATATTTTGACCTTAAATATTTGAAAATACTTGGAAGCTAAATGTTAACACTATGGTAATCCTTGACCCTCAATGCTAGTAGAGGATAAATCCCCTGTAGATTATTAATTTTAACATTAGACCTAAAATGAAAAACATTATCATTTATTCTTTTATGCATAGGAAGATATTTTCTTTTCATTTTAATAGTAAATAATTATGTAACAAAGCACATAAGAATATTCTTTAATGAAAAAAAAATTAAAATTTATAACAAAATAGTCAGAGTCTAGTCTAAGCACCGTCCACACACTCATCATTCCTATTTAATTATCAATTTATTTCATTTTTTCAGTACAATTAAAAAATTGAAGATTATTTTGATTTTATGAATGAATATTTTTTAAATAAAAAATATATAGGGTAATTATAAATAAAATTAATATATTAGTAAGTTATATTACACTTAGAGTTTCTAATAAATAAACCATAAAACACTATTAATTTATTATTGATATTTCAGTTAATATAATTTTCTATGTGATTTAAATAATAATGCAACCAAGCATAAAGAACATACAATATTCTATTTCATCATACATATTCTTACCTAAATACATATATTTTTCATTCCTAAGGCTCTTAAAAAGGAAATAAAATATAACCTATATTACCCCAGAAGAATTAAACTTCCACTATAATTATTAATGTAAATGAATATTTTTATGTTACTTATTGGGACCCAATGATCATATATTTGTGGTAGGCATCTACTAAGTATCTGTTAGTGGGATATAATAGAATTTTTTAACAACCCTGATTGAGATACCGGAATATTACCAAAGATATGTTGCCATATATTCTTAGGTAAAAATACTTATTGAAATAATCATGTGTAATATATAATGATAATAAAAGGTTTATGAAATTTTATTCTTCCATAAAAAATTAATGAAGTGGTAAAATAATAGTGATGAAAATATAGAATTACCATAGAGAATGTAGAAAATGAGAAATATAAACTTGTCTTCCAATGTGGGTACTTGTACACTATGTACCCCTATTGTTCCTAGATAGAATCATTTAAATAAAATATATAAACATGAAAATACATGCATTAATGGACTAAAAAATTCAATAAATTACATTAAACATGAAAAACCTGATATAAAGAACATATACAAATCCAATGTGATAAGAAGCTAAAAAATATTCCACGGTTAAATTCCTCTCATGGTACAACCCAACATATAACTAAGTAGAAAACCCCATGTATGAAAAACAAACAATTGATAAAAATACCATAAGGTCCTGAGCATCTCCAAGAACCAATTCTTATGTCCTCTGATACTCAAGTTCCTTTATGTTTCTTAAATCATGAAAATAAGTATATAAACATCCTTAAATGACCTGCATCATAAGTTAGTACATCATGCCCAGTAGGTAGTGACTATATGACTACTATTAATCTACCATAAATCTAAATATAGTAAATAGTATTAAGAAGTATTTTAATAATAAAACTTTATCATTAACAAACTATTTATATATTTTAAATATCAAAAATCATCATCATAAGTAACACCATTTTCTATAATTTTTTAGTCCAATGTATTCTTATATCAATTTTAAATCAAAATTAATAAAAAGGTATTAAATACTCATTATTATCAAAAAAAATAATGGGATAATGAACATTAGTTTAGTCTAAATCATCTCAAAAGAGAGAAAATATTCTTAAGATGTCAAATAAATTATCTTCATATAGATAAATGGTGTCAAAACTATTAGGGAGAGGGTTTCTAAAAAAAATTAAACATGTTTTAAGAACATTTTTAAACAATCCCATATCCATCCAACAGCCAATAAACATGTTATAAAATATAAAATCCTTTACTTAAACAAGAATTATAAAAGAGTGTTATCCACATATATGGTCATCTAGAAACTCAGTAAAATATAAAATAATAAAATATTTCTCTCTAGAGATTAAGGTTAAAGAAACATATAATACATAACATGTTTCAGGTAAATCAACCAAAGAATTTTAATCATGTAAAAATAAAACATTTATATAAACACTAGTTGATATATAGGTATTATTTCATAAAGATTCATTTTCTGAATAAACCATATTATTATATTTTATTACACTTTAAACAATGTCACTACCAACTATAAACTAAAAAACTCAAGGTTGAAATGATCTGTTACTTACTAAGACCTATATTGAAACAAAACATTATGGTTTAATAAGGAGGATATATCAACAATTTTAAGAATTAAAAACCTTTTCTGGATAATAATAATGATTTATTCAGTTCCTTAATAAGAAATATAAATATGGAGAAAAATTATGAATCTAGTATTTATGTTTATCAACAACAAACCTAGAGTGCCACTGAAAGAAATTATGATTTAATAAAGACATTTATTTTGAAACCATAAATAGAAGGAATTTGGGGCATAAATTTTACTAAATAATAAAAAATTAGAAAACCAATATTAAATCTAATCCCAAAAATATCATCACTAATAAACAATAATTTCTTCACCTAAGTAATAAATCTAGTAGATTGTCGAATGAAAATATAATTGAAAATTTATACGAATCGATTGAGATTCTATAAAGAATTTTACTAACAAAATAAATAGAAATAATTTTAAATAAATTATTAATGTTGTAAATAGGCTAGAGTTTAATTGATAAAATCACCACTATTTAAAAAAATTACCATAAACTGACCAGGTACCATATACATGGATATTGGGTAATGGATGATGTATTAAGATTTAACCAGAGCACACTAAATATCATTGGGAACCTCATACCCCTCCACTAAGTACTTAGTGTTATTACATCACCTACATTCTCCTCTAATTATTCCCTCATCCAACCCTTATCTTTTAGTCTCTTATAAAATTTAAATTCCACTATATTATCATTAGAAGAAAAAAACCATGAAAATTTAATAATCTATAGAATGGGGATCCATAAAGTTATTTTTATTTTTTCATCTTATATTAGAGTATCCAAAATAAATAAAATTAAAATATTATTTAGTTATTGAATAAAATAGTGAATCATATTTTGTATGTATATAATTCACATAAATTTATAAATTTTATAAAATCAATTTCGTGATATTTTTAATAATTTAATAGCGGTCCATCATGAATTTCTTGCTCTGTCACTATTTTATTTAAAATTTAATATAATGTTACTTAATAAAAAATATAATGACACGTTACTATATTATCATAAAAAAAGAAATATTTTCTACATCACAACAGGATTTTTATGATCCCATGTATGTTATCTAAGGTTTCATATCATATTGAAACAATAAACATGGAAATTGTCTTTTTATTTCCAGACCTAGATTATGTGATTCATAAATAATAAATAATACATTAGTATATAATATTAATTATACCCTTTGTATATAATTGATAAATTATATCTATTACTAATATGTAAATTGAAAAATATAATAAAGGATTGACCACAAATCCTTGATAATGGTTAATGAATAAACATATCATAAATACGCAAGGACATAATCATTAAGTAGTCATCATAGAACACATAATATGGAAAGAGTATAATACATAGATTCATTTTAAAGAGAATATAAAACCAACAAAAAATTAAAATTATAATAATTATAAAGCATAATTATAAATATAAAAAAGAATTATGGAAATGTATTAAGACTTCATATTTATAATTTAAGGATTATCCTATTACCCAGACACATTTATCTGATGGTGCCCACCATTATACCAAATAGATATTTAATTTATGGCCCCACCCATTACTTATGTCATAAAATTCAATAACATTATTTAAAATATATTTCATAAGGTTTTATAGTTATCAACTTATAAAAAATTTCATGATATTTTTAAATTATATGCTTATAAAATTTGACTGAATGGAATCAAGAAATACATAAAAAAAATTAGTATCTTTTTGTAGTTAATGGAATTATATTCATATATTGGTTATTAAACTTCTATAAAGTAAATGATAGTTTAAATAAAATTTCGGGTATTTGATTAAAATAAACTTTAAAAAAAAGAATTTTTCATTAACCAAATTAAAGAGTTATCATAGTTACAATAAAAAATATCACTACTGAAAAATGATTATGTATAACTACATTCTATAATGATATAAAAACTTATAAATAATATTTATCTCAAATTATGAGTATTAAACCAATATAAATATTTTTTTAATGGTTTTAAAAATCATTAATAAATAACTCCCCACGCTGGAAACATATAAACTAAAGGTTTACTTTCAAAAACCGAAATTTATAAATATAATAAAAAAATACTCAAAATTAATATAAAACATAAATTTTCCATGATGTTAAATTCTAGAAGAAAATACTAAAATAACCCATATATATTAAATATAATATTATATCATTCTTTAAATAAATAGATATAAATCAGACATCAAAATATATAGGTCATGTTTCTTTGGAAGATTAGATTCACCATAAAAATTAAAAATATATTATTTGATCTTTCTTTTCCCTATTTATAATTTTTATACTATATATCAACATAATTTTAACACTTTATTGTATATCATGGGGACATATATAAAATAATGAGTGAGCTAAGAACATAGTATAGTGAGAAAATGGGATAATCATGGGGTGATATATCATAATTACCAAAAATCATAGCATAAAATCATGAAAGAAAAGGATAATAAATTATAAAATTAAAAACATAGAATAAGAGAAAATAATACCATAAGATCATATTATATAATAGAATAATAACATGTGTTAAATAAAGACTCAATTTCCCCATAAACCATGGTCAGGACTCAGTACTAAGAAATTATAACATTATAGACAATGAAAACTAGATCATTACCAAGCACCAAAATTTCCAAAAAAAGATAACTACATTATTCAAAAAGATAATTATCACATGATATATAAATCATTACACAAATTATTAGGGTGGTTTATAATTTTATACCCATCCATATTAAAATATTTTAATATATATGCATGAAATATAGAAAAGCAATATACAAAAAAACATAAAATAATCTCATGATAAAGAAAAAAGTATCATAGTAAATCAAAAAATCCTTAACCATTGAGGTATCTTGTATGACATAAATAGAAAGAAAAGTTAATTAATATATTAAATTTAGTGTCATAAAAAATATCATGGGTTAGGAAATTAGCTCTAAATGTAAATAAAAAATCCTATGAAAATACGAATAATATGTTTTGAAATTAAACTCCATTAGGATACTTTAAAAAAGAGTATTCAATATTTAAAGGGGATAAGAGAATAAGGTTTCCCAAAAACCAAAAATATAAAAAAAACACGTTAAGTTAAAAAGTAAAAAAGGGCTTTTAGACATTCTAGAATGTAAATAATCATTATAAGAGTGAAACATGAAAAGGAAGAATGAATTGAACAGTTCCCTTTTATTGGTTTGATTTAAAGAAATTATTGGAAAGATAAATAGAGATAGATTAATATACTAATAAAATAAATGGGTAATGGAAGGGTATAAATCAAGGAAATCATTGAAAATAACTTATAATTAACATAAATTAATGGAAAAAATGGGGAATAGAGTGAAAGATATTGAAGGAGAACATAATCCTGGGAAGGAAAATGGGTGAGAGGGACCCCTAAACTCAAGTCCAAAAATTATAGGGATAATCCATTAACCTCCAGATTAGTCAATTATAATTCATTGATTATTTTATTTAGAATATTTTTCAAACTATTTATATCTATAATGAGTTTATTAACATATTTTTTTCATTTATGGAATTATTGTTTCTTACATCAAAAAAATTTGAGGTTCTTTAATTTAGAATTATAAATCTACTATAATGTGTTGGTAAAAGTTGATGGACATAATTCAAAAATTATATAAGATCAAAAATATTCATGATAAAGTTTTAAGGTAATTATAGAATAAATGGGGTTAAATAGTTTATTAAATACTCATAATTCTTAGAATCTTCCACGTTATGCGATATTTATATGGATAAAAATGGATACGATTGTTTGCATTGAATATCAATATTGTAATTCTTATTTTATTATTATAGAATTGTATAAATGAAATTATAATGTTATCAATGTTATATTTAGACATGAAATCAATTTCTATGAATATCAATGAGAGGAATAAGTGAAAAAATAAACAGCCTTATTCACTTATATAATATAAAACTACGATTGGTAAATAATTATGTTTATAGTATAGAAGAAGGGAAAAACTAAAAATTAATTTTGTTTAAAAAAAGATTAAAATTAATCTAATATTTTATGGTTAATTTTAAAAATTAAACATATTATCTAAGTAATAATAAGATGATTGATATTAGAAAATATGGTTTTTGAATCCTTTTCTTTTATTTTTGAGTCACCTATTTTATATAATGTCTAATTTCATTAGAGGAGGTGTTTCGGGATAGACCAGGGCCTTGGGAACATGGATAAAAGATTATGGAGATAGATTGTGATTGATATTTTTCAGTGGAAATATATTTGTAAATGAGGAGAAATAGGTGTAGGAGTGGTGTTTATATAGCTAAGAGGTATAGGTAATCATTGAATAAAGTATTAATTAAATTATAATTTGGGTTGAAGACTATGAATGGTGTTGATTTATATGAATTTAATTATTACTTGATAAAAAACATTAGTTTCATTGATAATTAAACAATCCCAAAATAGAATGAATCCTTGGAAAAAATTTCTACAAATTAAATATTTAAATACAGTATATATTTGAATGAAATATATCTTGGTTTTTGAAAATAAATTTATAATTTTGTAAGTATATATTTTTATTATTAAATGAAATGTTTTTATCGTTACAAAAAACCTAATTCATGAAAAATTTATTGATTTTTTATCCATATATATTTCATGATGATGTATTAAAACTTAAAGTATATATAAAAAATTGTGTTTTTCAAAACTAACATAAATATATACTTTTTTCAAAAGAATAAAAAAAATCATTCAAATTTAATCTTGGCATACTAATTCTACAAATTTATTTCATTTTATAAAATTAATATTATAAATATTAATAAAAATACATTAAAATTAAATCATATAATAAAAATAAAACTACTTTAATCTAGAAAAAATATTATATCCTTCATAATAAATGATTTCATTTTTATTTCAAACTATTTCATAATTAATAAACTATTCATCATATTTTTTTGTATATATTTTATTAAAAATAAATTTAAAAATTATTCCATTATAATATTTAAACCATAATATAAAATTATAAGTTTTATTATATTTAAATGTATCAGTTTTTATGATTTAAGACTCATAATTTAAGAAATAATTTTAAGAATTATATGAATTATAATTAATTATTATAATAATTTTAGATATTAGTTTTTTAGAATTTCTCTTCATTTAATGATTGTGTTACAATTTTAGCATTTATTTAATCTTCCCAACTATTAGTTAAAATTATAATAGTTAGATAATTATTATACTTCTCATAAACACCTCTTAATTGAATCATTATTCATTTGGAAAATGTTTATGAAAAAAAATTCATTTAATTAAAAACTTTTTTATCATATTTATAATTTTTTTACCATTTATATTTTTTTTGAGACTATTATATTTTTAGTAAATCATAATCATATAGACTTTATCATTATACTAATGTAATTTATAATATTATATTTCTAATTTTATAGAGTATATTTGTACTTCATATATAATTACTTATGTTTATAAAATAAAAAAATTCATCATGTCATTTATATAATTTTTATAGTATATTATACTTAAATAAAATTCATATATATTTAGAAAATGAAATATTTTATATTTGAAAAGTTTAGGAAGTTAAATTCTTCCCATATTTGAAATTCCATCCACAAAATTTTAGAATAAATACAAATCTGTAAATAGATAATTTTATTTTATTAAATCCACTGTAAGGACTCAGCCTTAAAAATTACATAATCTTGACTTTTTAGGCAATGATTCATTTTCTTCCATTCTCGAAGATATTTTAGGTTTCATGTTTTTGAAAATCAATTCATCACCCTTATAAAAATAAATATTACATCCTAAAGTTTATGATTTCACATATTATTTATTTTTTTCACAAAATAAAACATAAAGATATAAAAAGATTCCATTTAATAAAATATCTTTACAATTTTGATCTTGACCACTTCCTTATCCACACACATCCTTAAAACCCTGTAAAAACCATTTTAAAATGATGGATGAACATAAAAAGATTAATAAGGGAAATTAAAATAAATAAATAAATTGTTTGATAATGAATACTTATAAATAATTTTTGAGAATAAACATTGGGTTTGAAATAATAAAACAATTTACATAAGAAACAAAATTCTATGCCTAATCATTTTTATAAATCATACAGTAGGAAATATTAATGGAAAAAATAAAACTTATAATGGTTTCTTTTCACTCCTGAAAATATCATGAAATTATTTTCACAAAGTTTTAATTTTTAGACTTATGAAATAGAAAATAATTTTCTTTAAGCATAATATCAACAGTTTACCATATAAAATCATAATATTTGTATAAAAACAATAGAAAGCATAAATAAATCATGTATTTAAATTGATGTTTCATTTTCATTTCACTCTTACATATAGAAGGACCTATATGGTTATAAATGGAAAAAACATCATGGTTACATATGGAAAAAACATCACGGTTACACTTAGAATAACTATCAAAGTTATATATGGCACAACCATTACATTTACTCTTGGAATAACCCTCATGTTCAACTAATAAATATAAATATTAACCAATGAAATGGAGGGTAATTAGAAACCCACATCACCATGGTGATAACAGAACCAACTCTTATCACTAATAATTAACAAAAACATTTACATAATCATAACTCAAAAAAAAGATCGTATTTTTAAAAATTACACTCATAAAAATATTATTTTCACCCATAATAATTTGTAGATATTGAAAAATCTATTCAATTTTAAAATACTTTTTGAAAATAACCAAAAAATAGGGAAAATAGGATTATTATTAGAATAAAACATTAAATATTATATTGGGATCCTACCATAAAATACTATTTATAGGGGTGGTAAAAACCATTGGTTCCTTAGACATTAAAATTGAACACCCCTTTTTGTCTTTTTGTCAAAAAAATTAGTATAAATGGCATAAATAATTCATTTTTAAAAATTTTAAAATAATGTTAAAATTTATGTAAAATATTCTTTATAATTTATTCATGTCAATATATATACATCCATGAAATAATTTTTTGTATATATATAAGGAAAATAAATATTCATAAAATAAACCTTTAAAACATTTAAAATTAGGTTTTTATAGTAATGTTTCCCTTTTGTAAAACCATAAAAATAATACTTTTTAAATAATTCTATAAAAAGTAAAATATATTTTAAAATGACCATTATAATCCATTTAAGAATAAATAATAATTTTCTTGAAACATTTCTATGATTGAGGAAATGGAAGAAAAAAAGAGTTTTAAGGGAAACTTTGGTATAGGATTTTTAAAATAAAGTCTCTTACCTTGAGTCTGAATCATTACATATATTATTTATCTTCATAAATAATAATATTATGTTAATTATTTAATCACTTAAGAGCAATTTTATTGCTTATTATTCCTCTTTTTTTATTTTATGCCCTGTTATATTCAATTACTTGATCATTTCAATTTATGTCAGAAATTTTTATGATATTCAACTCATATGTCTAAAATGACTTCGATATATAGACTATGGTCAATGAGGTAATTATTCCATCATCCCCAGAATAATAATATTAAGATAATTATAATTTTTATAAATCAACTATACTTTATAAACCATCCATGAAATATGGTTATGAAAAATGAACCATGGTATAATCATGGAGATAGTAGGTAGTACATACACATGAGTAACATTTCCATTATTCAATGATCATTATGGAAATAATTTAAGTATTATTTTATCATTAAAAAATTATAATAAAATCATATATACAATATTATTTATTTAAAATATACTTATATATATCATCCATGTGATGTGGTTATGAAAAACAAATCACATCACTTCTTTAAGTCAGTAGTCCACACGTATGCACGAATGATGTAATCAGTTTTTAGTTAATGGAAAATTTAAGAAATTAAATGATATATTATCATTTCATAATTATAAGTATTAAATTAATATCATATATATACATTAAATACATCATTATAACATCTTTAATTGAATTTTTTTGAAAAATAATTACATCGGTTCACAAGGTGGTAGTATTTCATACACTCGAACGATTTTTTTGTTTCTCATTTTATGTAAGAGGATATTGATATAGGTTTTTACATTATCATAATAAGATCTCAATTTATGGTAGAAAATTTTTTTAAAGTTTCATTGTTTTTAAATAATATTTTAAAAATAAATAAAAATAAATAAGATGAAAATACTTTGTTAAGAACTTTACCTCCTCTTCAGATAACCATCAAAAGTTTACACAAAAAGATTTCCTATGTTTTTTTTTCTAAAAAAGACATTATGATGTGGGTAGGGGTGTACGGAATGGATTTGCTACATTATTTCTTGAACAAAAAGGCATATAAAGTGTGAATAGAAAAAGGATAGGAGGTTCCCCTTTATAAGTTAGGGGAGGGGTACTCATGGAATTTCTAAAAGTGTAAAATTAATATAAAATAATTTTAATGTTATTAAAATAGATCCAAATTGATATTATTATAAGATAATATTATTTAGGGTCAAAATCATCTCATAAAATAAAAATTATACAAGTTTAGGTGATTCTTTATCCCTTATAGTGTTTATTTAACTCGTTTTAACCCTTTTTGACAGTTACTATCCAGTTAATGTTTTTACTCTTTAGGGGTCAATAAAGTCATAGAAATTTTAGAAAGGTCATAAAAAAAGGTTGATATTTTAAACCATTTAAAATTTACTTGACCAAATATAATATTTTTAGGAATTTTAAATCATTTAATAATACATTATTTATTATAAAATATCATTTATATAAATTTAGACTCTATTCACTTAATTTGACATTAAAATCGTCAAAAAAAATTAATTCAAATACAAAATTTTGACACACCCCAAAAATGTTAAAATTATCTTTAATATTTTTTAACATAATAATTCATTCAAATTATTTTACTTTTAATGTTTTTAAAATCATTTATTTAATTTTCCTTTAAATTAAATAAATATTTCATCATTATTGCCTATGAATTTAAGGTAATTTTATAATTATTAAAAACATAAATAAATTACCTTCATGAAAGTAATTAATTTTTTATCAAAATAAAAATTAGTATTATTTCACCACTTACTTTTATCACTTTTTTTAAAATAAAAGACATTTAAAATCAAGCGGGTGACATTTTTTATTTTCCATTATATAAGGTATTATAAAGGTCACAATCGTGGTTATATGGAAAAAAAGGAAATATAGTCAAATATTGATAATTTTAGATCAAATATACTCATTCAATAAAATTGTGTCAAGTGTTAGATTTACATTTTAGTGATTGTAACATTATTTTTATACATGAAAGAAAATAAAACTTTGTAAATGATGTAAAGAAAAATATGATTTTAATAAAAATTTATATTTTTTACCATTCATCAAAAAATTAATCTTTTCATAAAATCTATTAAAATATCTATGGATGATTTTAATATAAAAAATTCAAAAATGAAATAATTTTTTTTTAAAAAAAAAATTATAATTTTAAAATTAAACTTTTAAATAAAACCTTATAGGAAAATAGTTAAATAAAATTATTTCCTTTTTAAATTTAAAAATTACATAATATATTATTAATTATTATAAATATATAAATCATGAATATTAAAAAACATGAAAATTATTTTTTATAACATTAACTAGGTTTTCACATTCTCCCCCCTTTCTATAAATTTTGACATCCCCATTTTATTCACTTATTATACAAGTGAAGATATATTTTTATTGAAGAATTTTCAACCTAACTTTTTTATTGTTCAATAATATGGTTCTTTAACAAAAAATTATCCTTATGAATTACCTTATTCCACAAAAAAAAATCTTTCTATGGTTCATAATCTGAATAGTTTGTATCTTATAAGAAAGGTTATCTTCTAACTTGACTACCAAAAGGCTCAAAAATGAGATGAATCTAGAACATATTTTCATAACATAAAAACATGAAAAACCATGTATATCTGGGATAAACTCATAGTCAAGGGCAATCAATAAGAAAATAATCCAACTATCTCTATGATTTCATACTATCTAATAAAAAATGTTATTAGATTCCCCTTTTTAAAAAAATTAGTAACAATTATCCTAGGATATAATATAAGAAAAACATGATCATCTACCCCAAAACAAATACCTTTCCAAAAATTATCCACATAATATTTCTACCTACTTTGAGATATCCTCATATGTTTCTAAATCATATTTATCTTCTTAAAAATTAACTAAACCAACTCTGGCCTCAACATTATTTTTCATACTTCATCCAAAAATACTAATATTGAAAACCACATTCCATATAATTCTTCTAAAGGTTCCATTTTTATTCTATATTGAAAATTTTTATTAGAATAACACTCTACAAATGAAATATATTTAAACCAACTTCCCTGGTAATTCATTGAAAAATAATGAATCAAGTCTTCAATAGAATGAATCTTTTTCTCAGATTGTCCATCATATTAAGGAAGAAAAGTTTTACTAAAATTTAATTCAGTACCCAATCAAATCTAAATTGATTTACAAAAATTATAAGTGAATTAGGGTTCACAATGAGATAATATATTGAGGGGAAATACATATAACCTAAAATTATTCTTATGTTATAGTCAAAAATATTGATCTGAATATAGAATATCTTAAATTGTAAGTAAATATGCACACTTAGTCAACCAACATTTCGATGTCTTTATAAATACCACCATGAAATCCGTAGATATATTTTTCACATTTCTACGCTGATAATAAAAAATTTACAATCATTTCATTTGGTAATTTTTTTTCTTATTTATGATTTTGAAAGGGAAAAAATTATTCTGTAAATACTATAATATAAATTTTTATTCCCTCCAACCAGGGATACTCATGACGTTATATATAAATATTAGTTCCACTTGGGTGAATAGAAATTGGGGAACTATGAGATTCACAAAAAAGTTATCTCTTTATTTGGGAATCACTAGCCATATTTAATCATTTTTAAAATATGATTACACATACTTCATCAACATTATACCCTAGAAACATACAATTCTTAACATATTATACCTTTTCTTGTAAAACATAATCCTACTTATGAGTTTTATTAATTCTTTTAGGTAGGGATGACTATACAGGAACTAAAATAAAAACTGAGTAAGTTCTTGCATGCATAATTTCTAGGCCAAAATTAATCAAATCACTAAGTAAAGGGTCATATTCTAAAAAGGCAAGGTCATTGTATAATTATTTTTAAAACTTATGGAATCAAATGCCTTTTTCCCTTTCCTAGATGGTAATGAATTGTGAAGTGATAATATTTTATCAACTCCAACCATCTCTTTTTTATCACATTCAATTATTTATGAGATAATATATAATTAAAACATTTATGAAAAGTATATATTTCACACTTGGATCCATATAAATGAAGTATAAATTTTTTTAAAGAAAACTCTACCTTTACTAGATTATGGATAGGTTTTGGATAATTTATATCATATGGTTAAAATTTATGTAAAGTAGAAGAAAATTCCTTATCATTATGCATTGGTTCCGTTTAATGAGGTCTCGCTATATATGGAAAATTCACCATTTCTAGAAGAAAGATCCAAAACTAGTGAATTCGCTAATATTATTTTCAATTCCTATAAGGTGTGCTTGGATTATTTTTTTAATAATAAATTAAATCTTTTTCATGCTTACATAGTTATTGGGATATATAATTAATAAAAAAATTCATAAAACTTTTGTTAATACCCTAATAACCCAAGAAAACTAAAAATATCAATAAAATATGTTTATATTATCCATTAAAAAACTACTTTCTTTTTAGTGGGATCAAATATTATTCCATATTTATATATGATATACCTAAGGAATTAAATATATTATAACAAAAAATAAAATTTTCTAAATTTTCCATATATCTTATTTTATTCATGGTTTTCAGATCAATCTTTAAGATATTTTCTATGATCATCATAAAATTTTGAATACATCAAGATATAATAAATAAATAATACTACAAATATATCCAAATATTCATAGAAAATTCTATTCATTACATCCATAAATACAACTTGGGAATTTTTCAACCCAAAAGAAATAATTACAAACTCATAATGATCGTATCTATTCTAAAACACTATTTTACTTATGGAATCCTCCTCTACCTTCATCTAATAGTACCCATACCTCAGTCCAACCATAGAAAAATACTGGTCTCTATAGATCAAATCAAACATGTCATCTATATTAGGAAATGTATACTTATTTTTAATAGTAATATTATTCAGTGCTTAATAATCAATGAAAATCCTCATGGAAAAAATTTTCCCTTAATCAAAAAAAATTGAATAACCCCATGTTGAATTGCTAGGATAAATGAAACCTTTATCAAGAAACTCCTACAACTACTTTTCCAATTCTCAATGTTATACTTGTTCAATTTGAGAAGGTAGTTTTGAAATATGATTAGCATTCGGAACTAAGTAAATTGTAAATTTAACATCCCATTCAGGTATAAAACCCATAAACACATACATCTAGGTATTTTTTTACTATTAGCACATCATTAATCTGTAAAATTCCGTTATTTTCAAAAATATGTTCAAGATATATTTTATTTATATCTTTTAATAATTGGTTAGCTTCTTGATATGTTATCAAAGTTATTAATTCATTCTTCTATACATATTGATAATATTTCTAAAAAACAACTTCTTTGTCTCTACAATATATCTTATAAAGGATAATAGATAGACAATACATATCCATAGAAACATCAAACCCTACTTGGGGTAATAAAATAAGGTTTTTTGTAAAATATTTCCATATAAAAAAACAGTATGATTCTTATAATTTCATTTTTCTTTAATGTTTTCCATAGTTTTTTTGCCATAATAACTTGCTTCATTTCATAATAAGAACATTATAATTTACTAGATACTTTCTTAGAAATGAAATAATTTTTAGTCCAAGAATAAAACAAGTCATTAGAATAATATAAATTTACAATTAATGCACTTTTTACCACGTAATTTGATGGCCCAACATTTTATGAAACAGTTGCAAAGGATTTCACCACACCCTTCTTCTTATAATATATATACTTCCATCATTTATTTTCTTTATTGAAAATTCACACACATAATAACCCATAACAATATATTTATCAAAATTTCTATTACCACAACCTATATTTTTTTTTATTTAATCATAATCCATATGCTCAAACAAACCACATCAGATTCACATCCCATTTTCATAAGGATTTATGTCGGGTAACTTTTACCACACTTATCAAAAACAAGAAACACAATTTTATAAATTTTATATTTATTTTATGGGTTCTTTCCCACTTCATATCACTTATAAAAAAATTCTAGTGTTCATATAACAAATTATCATCAGTAATGTCAATTTACACCTTCTTAGTACATTGAAAAAGTTTCCTATATCATTTAAATTCATTAAAGGATAATTCTATTTGGTATGTTTTTTAATAATAATTTAAACAAATAATATTTCTATAAAGATCCTAAATAAAATTTTGGGTCCAACTTTACAAACATGTGATATTTTCTCCATATATTTCCATTGATTCTTCGACCTTCTATTTCAATTCCATTAATTGTTTTTTCATCATAAGTTGAATAACCATAAAAAAAATTATCAAGTAAAATATTATTAAATTCATCTCATTTTTGGGAATCAATATATTCTATTTCCATTAAATTATTAACTGTTGACCACCACTTCATAGCATCACATTCAAAATGGTAAATAGAAAGAGTTTCCTATTGTTGATATGAATAGACCTTGACATAGAATATATTTTTTAGTTATTTAATCCACCCCTAAACTATAAATGGGTTAGAAGATCCACTGAATACAAGAGTTTGTTTCCTCAAAAAATTCACTACTATCGATATATTCCTCTATGGTCGACCTTTCTGCTCCCTAGTATGGATACCACCACCAATTATATCTTGTGTCAATTATTCCATCATTGTGAAAAACTACTCAGTTTAAATTCCATTCATTCTATGTTTCTAGTTTGTAAAGATATTGTCCTCTTGGTTAATCCAAACTATATCTTCTTTCTTTCTTCTAAAGAAAACCATTTCCAAATAAACATAGTTTTATAAATCAACCTGGAAAACATCAAATTCTATAGGATAATAAATATAAATTAAAATATATTGGGGATATTTACTTACAATATCCTAACTTATAAATTTATCTAAAAATTTATTTCATGATAACTATAAGGACCCAGCCTTAAATATTAAATAATCCTAAGTTTTTATTAGTTGATTAATTTTCTTGAATTCCTGAATATAATTTATGTTTAAGGTTGTATAAAATTAGGTCACCACCTTTACACTAATAAATATCACATCACAAAGTGGATACTTCCACTTAGTATCCATTTTTCAAAAAAAATAAAACATTTAAGATATAACAAGTTTTATTTTCATGAAATAACATTATAATTTTGATATTAACATCATTTTTATCTCTAATCATCCTTACAACTTATTAAAAATAATTTAGAATTTGGGATGAGAACATAAATCTCAGTAAGGGACATAAAAAATAAATTATTTAACTATTATAACCGGAATACTTATTAAAAGTTTCTTTATTCAAAATAAAATTTTTGATCAAAATTCAAATTTTCTTTAACAAGAAATCAACTGAATAGCCCAAATTCTTTCATAAAACATTTCATAATAAATATTAAGGGAAGAAATAAAACTTATAATTTTTTCTTTTAAATCATGAAAATATCATGAGAGTTTTTTCACAAAGTTATACTTTTAACACTTAATAAATAGAAAATTCATTTCTTTAAATGTAAGTTCAATATATTACCATATATATCCTTGGTATTAGTCTTTATGTTGGGGATTATTAGATGTGGGACTGAGGGTCACTTACATATTCTCTGAATTTCCAAGAGGTTTTTCTAGAGGGGAGTTATAACAAATTTTTATCAATGTTGTGGATGATATTTAAAATGAATTTTGGAGCTTGGAATTGAGGAGGCTTTCATGGGAATATTATGGATATAGTTTCAGTACAATATAGTTTGTGATGTAGAAAGGGAGACTAGCTAAGACACAAGTTATTAGTCCCCCCTTATGATCAGATTCGTGGACCATAGGATTACTATACCCCCTCGGTGACATAATATTAATTACAGCATATAGATTAGGTATAGGTATAATACTATTTCATGATTGTGATTGTATTTGAATTGGAGATATTATGGTAAATGGTAAAATTAATTACATGCCACCAAACATAATAGTTTTTTTCCTTACTGGAATTTATTCCTATATGTTTTCATACTCATTCCATTCTATTTGGTGAGGATCGATTGGAAGACATGGTTAACCATTAGAGGGTTAACCTAGTGCAGGGGTATGGGGTTAGAGGAGGTCATTTTATGAGTTCATGCATCATGGGTTATAGAAGTATGAGGGAAGACTCTCTGATTTAAAGGTTTGTCACTATTTGATGGATCTCAACATCACCTTTAGTTTGATCTAATCCAAAGTTGAGTATCAAGTTTCATTGTTCATCATAAATATGTGATGAGTAGAAAGATAATAGTGGATTTTATATCTTGGATATCAGAAGAAGACTTTGTTTTTGTGGGGGGATATTTAGTGTAAGTTTCATATATATTTCTTGTCATCAATGATGAGGCCAATGAAGTGGTAGGAGTTTTTATCCCTTCAGTAGAGGAGCCTAAGTATGTAGATATTCACATTACCTTCAAGTATCATTATAGATTTTCTCTTAATATTTTAATGAATGGGTATTCTAGATTATAGTTATTAGATGAGGTAATTTACTTAATCAATCATTATTCAGTCACTCTATTTGCATAGACTATGTATTTAGAGGAATAAAATAATATCATAGAGATTGGGAGGATGAATTCAAAGTTGGTATCATCCAAGGAGAAATGTTATCATCGCTTGCTGAGGAGAATATTTTTAGAGCTAGGAACTTAGATATCGGGGTACTCATGCTTCTAACTAGTGTTGAGTCAATCCCAAATATCTTCTTCTCATTTTATTAAAGCTAATAGTTCTATATTATCCACCAGAAGATCTAATCGAGTGATATTTTTTTAGAAATCATTTTTATATATGATATCAGTGTCTGAATATTCTATTTCTCTGAATAGAAAGGGAGCCTATATTCTATATCATCTCTAGTAGTAGTTTTCTTTGTGTTCATATCTGTAGTAGGGAAAACAGGCTTGGGTTTCTCTAAGAGGATATGAATATGGTATACGTAATTCCTATGATTTTCCATGTACTTAGGGACATAAGGATATTTAAGACCATGGAGGTGGTAACTAGAAGGAAAAGTGGGGTAGGGGAGTAATATGTAGACAGCTTTATATACAGAATGTGTTGATACTAGGTTGTCCATATATTGTTCAAGGTATTGTTTTTCTATATTCTACATAAAATTTTCCATTTTTTTATTATATCATATCACATAATTTGTTTTCACCTATATTAGTCTAACCATGGGACTCAATGTAGAGAGGATTCTATTTCATCTATTATTAACCATACTAATTGGATTATTGAATAGTTTATTCGTTAGTTGTTGAGTTTAGGATATGATAATGGGGAAAGAATATTTATTGAGGGTACACATTCTATAATGTGAAATACCATCGTATAGTATTTGTTGGTGAGTGGTGCCATCTAAGTGGTTGTAGTCATTATATACTCATTTTATATTTACTATAAGTTCTATTCATTAGATTTGGTGGAGTAACAAGTTGATTATTTCCCAAGAGTTTTTGATGAATTTAAGGATGTTTTCCCAAAAGTGGTTTTATCCCAACCCCCTTAACCAAATATCAAGATTGGGATATAGATTTATCATAGTACCTATAATATATAATTATCTCCCTAATGAAAGGAATATTATATATTGTAAGAGATGATTATTTGAATAATTGATTTGATACATAAGGGATTCATATTTCCAAATGTATTACATTTGGGTGTTTTTCTATAATCGGCCCAGAAAGAGTATGGTATTATGAGGTATTTTATATACTAATGTTGACTAAATCAAGAAATGGTTAAGAATTGTTATCACATTTCAAGTATTCGTGACTTTTTAGACTAGTGTAAGGAATCCATCAAGTCTTTTAGGAATTCTATATATTCTTGGTATCACTATATGAGGTTGAATGAGGAGGACATCTCAAATACTATTTTCTAATGAGATTATGATATATTATAGTTTTTATTTATGTTATTACATGTCATGAATTCTACAAAATATTTCATAGTAAAAATAAAATCATTTTAATATGAATTAATATTCTAGTTTTTTTTAGTTTTTATCAACAACTTTCATATATTCTTAATGTTAGAGGTGTAACCTTTTGACAATTTCTGGGTGTTTTTAAATTCCTTTAGTACCATCAACTTTATAGAATGTTATCCAGATGTATTTTTTCTTTGTGTGAGATATATTTTCTTAGGCATGTAATATACTATTTTTCAACATGATATTTCCTTTAGAATATCAAGGAAGTTTTCTTTTGGGACACATCCGAGAATTCTAGAAAGGTATTTATTTTCATTGGTCTCATGGACTGTTATCACAGGTTTATATTTAAATTCTCTTGGGTTGCATCCCCATTAAATATTCTTAATTAGAAGAACCAGAATTTTTTATGGAATGATTACTATCATAAATCTTTAGAATACATGAAAGAGAACTTTATTAGTCTTCCTTTTCTCAGTTTCCAAATAAGTGAGTGATGATTTATTTTTTCCATAATCCTTCCTATTTATTTTTTTAATCTTGATTCCATACAAGTTAGTGATCTCATATGGGTCAGGGTAATTACATACCCTGGTGTGTAACTATTCCACCAAGGATCTCAAGATGGTAGTAGTGTTGTTTTATTTGAATCAGTAGGGAAATTTAACTCATTGGAAATTTCTTTGTGTTATTTATAGATTATAAGATATTGAGATATATTTACATTCAGTGATATATGAATTTTAATATATGAAGGTGGATGAAGTTCTTAAAAGACTAAAATTTCAAGATCCCTAACACCCCATAGAAGTGAAATTTAGAATTTTATTCACTAAGTAAGATATCATGGGGTTATTTTGTCTGATATTTTGGGTATGATTTTATATTTATTCATGAAATTATAGGTATTTATCTTGATGTAGAGGAATATGGTGGTATAGGATTATTATATCAGATGAAAATAAATGAATCCTTGATATAGATGGTATAGGAGTCTCACTAGGGACACCCATAGTTATAAGTGATATAGGATCGTGACTTTTATGGTGAAACTCATATGGGATGGTCAGAGGATTTTCCATAACAAATCTTTTTCTAGAGGGTTTCTATTCTATAGGAAATTCCTAAGGAGGTTTTTTTATATATTTATAACTCACACTTGGAATTTCATCCTGGGGTATTTATAAAGTACCATGACCTAAGAAGTCATATCATGTTTATTGGGATGTATCGGTTAGTACTAATCTTAATTTCTAGATGTTTAGATTTCCAACGAGTGAGGAAGATCATCATGTTCCTAGTGGGTTTCTTCTACCTTTTAATGTTCTTGATTGGAATTTGGAGGAAATTTTAATGTATTTAATTACTATTTTACCATGATTCAAAGGATGGTATGATAATATTTGAATGAATTTGGATTTGTTAATGATTTGTATTCATTTTTTGAAGATTTAGGAGTATATTTTTGTGGATATACTAGAGAGGTTGTCTATGGATGAGATGGTGTGTATTCTTGGGGTACCAAGGAGCATCAAACCAGATTGGTATCCTCATGTAACTTCATGAGTTTAGGTAGGTCATCATCATGATTTTGGATCTTGCTTATACCTTATTAATAATTTACAACCTCAGATGTAAGGTTATAAACATCTGACCATTTGGATGATAGAGAATATATTACATACATGTGTCTCATATTTTAGATGGCCATGGGTAAACACACAAGTCTCTGGTGTATTTTTCTAATAATATTAGATACCATTATTTCATACACCTAGATCTATTAAAGGTATTTTATAAATGACCAAACTAATCTTCATGGTTTTGGAATGAGGTTATAGATCCAGTATTCATTAGACCAGGTGTGGTACATAGAAATACATAGATGGATCAAATGATTTGTCAATGGATCAAGACAATGCATGAGCACCAAAATTATTATTCTAATTTAAGAAGGAAGTGTATGGGGTTATATGTTATAGATCATGAATTATTGGAGGCTTCCAGACATTATTTTTTGAGAAGGATTGAGAAAGGAAGTAAGATTTCTCCATGGGTTATTGGACCTTTTAAGAATTTATAGAATATTATTGAGGTGGAATATTGATTATCTCTTCCTCCATAAATATATGGGATATATGATGTGTTTCATGTGTGGTATCTCTATTGGTGTCTTCATTATGATCATGATACCATTGATTGTAGATATATATATTTTGAGAATAATTTGATGTTTATGGGGTTAGTAATTGAAATTTAGTATTAATAATAGAATGTGTTGTGTGCGTGATCAATTTTGTTGGTTTAAAATAAATAGAGGTATGATGTCTTGGAGGAATGTATGTGGGAAAATGATTTGTATATGTGAACTTGGTGGTCTAATAAATTTTGATCTTTTTTTATTGTGATGATTTGATGATTTACTTTATGATAAAGAAAATTATAGGAAATTTATAGTAGTCTTTATAATGTTATTTATTTCTATACTGTGTATTCTTGATGGAGTTATTCTGTTTGAGTGGAATATCCTAGGGGGTGAAAGGTTTTTGGTTATTGGTTTCTTTTAGGAAAATATTTTTATTTTGGGGAGCAAGAATAATATGATAGGTATATGATGTAATGGTTTAGAAATCACTATATTGTTTCATTACATGTTTTGAGAGTTAGGGGTATTTCAAGGTTGTTCTAAGAAGGAAAGTATAGCATCTGTTGATGTTTTAGCATGAAGAATTTTATTTTAGCATGTCCAGGGGTGTTGTGCCACGGGTAAATGGTTTGAAGAAGAAAATTTTCCTACATGATGTTTCATGTTTTGGTGGTTGATCTATACCATGATGTTTTGTAGGATACAATCCCTTGTCCTTCAATTTCCGGATTCCTTGCTTCTATGTTATTATACCATGATATAGTTATAGTATGGGGTTGATTATAATTAAGGAAATTCTAGGGATTTGTGGCATCAATATTAGTTATGAAATATGGATCCTACAATGCTTGATTTAGTTGTTTTTTCCTTCTTGTTTTCAAAGCATCATGGTGTTTATACTACATCGTGGTTGAGTATGAGGACTTCCTCAAAATTTCTATAATTAGTATTCTACAATTTGGTGATAGTACTTACATTTTGATCATTACATGGTTATATCAAATTAATGTTTTAGAATGAATATAAGGGGGAATATTAGGTAAAATGTCATGTGATTTCAAGTTATTTTTCCAACTTAAACTCATTACGGTGTAACATATACTAGCCTATCATGGTCATATGATTTTATATAATAGGTATATATTTTAATGAACCTATAAATCTCTTTCTACTTTTATTGTTTCTCTCATACAAGGGAAACCTTAAGTGTTTTTTTGGGAGACATTCCCATAAAAAATTTCTCATATCTGATCCCTGGATTAGGATATCCCTATTTTGTAATTTGAGGTTATTTTCTCTTCTCATTCATAGTGAAAAAAAATCTTACTCTCTTGGAGTGAGGTTATAGAGTTCATATAAGTCCTATTTTGGGGTGTTGTGATTTTTATGGGGAATTTATGTGATATTTGTTGATTAATATATTTTTACATGCTTTTGGATTGGTGATTATCAGTTCTTCACCTTTTTATTTCACATTAGTTGAAAATATTTGATTGAGGTAGTGGTTTAAATAACACTATATCCCGTTTTATAAAATGTTAAATTAACATACTTTTTATTTCTTTTAGTTAATGGTATTTATTAAAAAATAAATGTAATAAAAAAATGACTATAAAATATTTGAGAAGCAGTGATTAAGATGTGGTTATATATTCTCAATGATATTTATTATATGATTTTTGGTTTTTCATCAACTCTATAGGTATTTTTTGAAGTAATTTTTATTGTTCTACTGCGATGATTTTATTGTTGAAATCACTATGTGTAAAAGGTTAAACAAGAAATGATGGTAATGAATCGGTAGTGTGAAATATCAAATTGTGGTTTCACATCCCCTATAATAAATTTCAAATGAATATAATTACATTTTTTTAAAAGACTATTGGGGAGGTGATTTTTTGATAGAATTTTTTATTGTGTGCTATTACTTTGTTTTTTCTATTTTTTGGTATTTTTTATCAATAGTGGGGGATTTTGTGTGATACCTATTATGGATGTATTTGTATGTTGGGATGTGTTAGGAATTGGGGTTGTGGTTGGTTCGAATAGAAGGGGAATATTTTATCTAAGTAGTGGGGGATGAAAAATTGTGATATTTTTGTGGTTTTGGTGGATGGTTTCCATGGTTGGAATGGGTTGTGTTCTATGTTGGGTTTTTGGAGTCCAATTTCCTATTGTGGTTACATATTTTATTATCCATTACAAATGTAATATTAATTATTATGATGAAGTATATAGTGGGTGTGGGATATCCTAGAAATAATTATGGTGGTAAATGAAAGTATTATAAATTAAATTAATGGGTAACAACTAGACATAATTGTGGATGTTGACTACATAATGGTTTTTCATTAAATATGGAAATTAGTAGAATAATTAATTTATTATTTCTAGTAAATAGAAAATAAATAATGGGTAATTAGGTCATTAAATTGGATAATATAGTCTTTCATGTGAGTAATTTTTGTGGAAATGTGTGTTGGTTGGTGATTTAAGGGAGGTAGAAGCAGACTGTAGGTGTTCGTGAGAATGTGAAATGGTTTGGGGATACGGTTGCACTATTTTTTGTGAGAACCATTTTGTTTGGATTTTGTGTAATTTCATTATAATATTTATTTTATTCTGATTTTATATTATCTCCACCCAAGTAAGATAACCTTCCTAATACCCAAATGTTTTGGGGTTCAATTTTCTTCCCCAAACATCCAAATTAGTGATAGAATGAATGGTTGACTACTCCTTATTCCATGCACTCTCTACCATATATGGTATAGTTGTGATAATTAGAATTTGTAGGTTTTATTGATTTTTTTGTGATTGAAAGATAATGTGGTATTTATAGTGTGGTATTTCATGGTAAGAAGAGACAATATGGTTTATTTTATTAATGTTCAGGATACCTTACTATGATATAAATATGATGTGAGGATAAGATGTGTATTGTGGTATATAGATGTGGTTTTTATTGGGTTAGTTGTTAGTAGTTATAATGAGAATTATGGAACCTAAATAAGTTGGGAAAGTTATGGTTATGGTATAACCCACATCATATGTGGCATTATTGGTATGATTTAATTGATATAGAAGGGATGGGATCACTAATACATTTTTCATTGGGGAATGAGAGAAAAATCTAGTGAGGAAATGGTGTAGGGTAATCTCTTCATATATTCTTTGATATTATTTTATTACACTTCGTTGTGATGTTTAGTGAGATATCCTTTATGGGGTTGTGTTATAGTAGGCATGATAGGTTATTGTTGGTTATACAGTGTATTCTTCAAAACATTGATATGCTTCATCCACATTTACACTGGTGTCCTAAATAGGTTACTTTTGAGTATACAAATATTATCACCCCTATTGACATAAACATTTTTTTATTTTTTAGGGTGAGTTTTGAGATCAAGTTGTACCTTACTAGGATAGAGTTTCAATATGTGGTTAGAGTTACCCCCTTAATATTATTTTTAGTATTTATTTTAGGACTTTTATTTGTAATTTCATGAATAATTTTTTATTATAGGAACATGGTTTCATTTTAAATTGTGTGATTTACTAGTGTATTTATTATTATAATCCAGGGGTTCATAAGGGAATTTCCTTCCCTTTTCATGTTTTATACCCTCAGTAATAGTCACCAACTCAGTTTTTATTAGAGGTAGGCCTCATAGAGTCTCTCCCATCTTCAATATTAGGCCACAAAGGGTTCCATGTGAGGGTGGGACATGATATGATTTTCTTGGTTTTCATAAACATGGGATGTTTTTATAAAAAAATATATATTTTAATAACCTTGTTTTTTTAAATACCCTATTGGTAGGTTATGATATGTAGAATATTTTTATGTTTTATGATTTAGAGATTTATTTGTATTGTGTGTTCCTATATAAAAAAAATATTTTCGATCTAAATTGCTTTTTAAACCTATAAACGCCATATTTTATAAAGATAAGACTAATAGAATGTGTGTTATAGTTGTAAAAGGTTTATATAATGTTTGATTAATTTCCACCCCAACTTAATTCCATGACAGAGATGATAAATTGGGGATTTATGTGTTAATAGAAGAAAATGGGGTTAAGAAAATAGTATTAGGTGATTGATAAATTAATTCTATTCAATTGAATAAATTTTTGTTCCCGATAGCTAGTTATCATTTCCATTATTATGTTATTCTCTATATTAACCATAAAATGCATGAATTTTTGAAATTTTGGATCTTTTAAAAGAAAATAAGAAATTAAAATTTCCCATGGATATTAACAAAAAGGGTAGTTTTCTATGAAATTTCAGAAAATTTATATTTTTATAAAGTAATTATTTTGAGTAGAATAAATGGTTTCTAACTTTATTTAAAATCAAACAGTTTATTGTTTGTTATATATAAAAAATTATTTTTTAATTTTCATATTTATTATCATAGTTTTGAAAATATAATGATAAATCAATTTAATTAGATAGATATATATCTGTAATGTAATATTTTTTATTAGAATTGTATTATTTAATTTATATTACATAGAATTTTATTAATTCATTAGATATATTCTAATGATTTTATACACTTCACAACATGTAAAAAAATTAGACTTTATAACTTGATTATTCATGTTTTAGGAGATGAGAATACTTATTTTTTCCGAAATGTGACCAATAGATGCAAGTTATAGGTATGGATTAAGGTTTTGGTGGATCATTATTTGGTCAATTTATCAATTTTTTCCCATATTTTTTTATTTTTTCATCTCATGTATGTTTTTTTAAAGTAAATTATATTTGCAATAAAGTTAATCTTTAAATTTTTTATTTATATATATTAGGTTTCCATCTATAATAATTTTTTCCATTTTTTTATGGTGAATTAAATACTATAATAACTTATATTCCTCTTTTTACACTTTTCATTAGACTCTATTGATCGAGGTGTGCTTATGGACATATATAAATTTTATTTAAGAGATTTTATTTAGGTTTCTAGGTCATGATGTTACAAAATGGTATTATAGAATATCATTTAATTTGAGTCATGGGTTTCTATTGTAAAAATTGAAGAAAGGATGGTTAGGAATCATAATTTACTAATAAAATGATGTATCATAACTTTTATATTTTTAACTTCATATTATGTGGAATCCTAGGAGAAAATAAAGGTTAGTAATTACCACATCTCTTATGGTTAATTCTTCCAAGATAACCCCCAATGGGTTGGAATTGTAAATAGTTATTGAATCCCCTTAGGAATTTTATGAAATGCATCACATCACTACAGTTCCTGTGAAATAGTATCCATAAATAATAAAATAATTTTCAATTACTCAATTATTTTTTTAGTTTCAAAAAGTTTTTAGAATGGGGTGATGTGAAAAATAATTTTTTATCATCATAATAAAATTGTCGAAAATTGAATTATAAAAATAATATTATAAGTACCCACTAACAAACGTTATGGTGTTTATATTTTATGTTGATGAATGTATGAGATATTATATTAATTTAAATGGATTATTTTATACGTATAGAACTATGATTCCTAAAATAATTATGAATAAATGAGGATAAGGTTCTAAGAAGAATGATCCTATTGAATCTTATCGAAGGTATTTGACTCTGTAGGATATCATGGTAATTAGAAAGGAAGTTAAGTATGATATAATCAGATATATTGAATTGATATCATAATTTTATTAATAGAAACCACCATCATTTAGATGTACTTACGGATGAGAGTAGTTGACATATTGGTCAGAGAAGATCAGCTGCATCATCTATTTTCTATGATTTCTATGGGCTCTAAAGGTTTTGTTTGTTTCTTGTTTTTTAGGATATAACTGCTAGAAAATGGTGGGGTTCCACCATGTAAAAGGTTTATATAATGATCATTCAAATAAGAAATTTTATAATATTTTCAAGATTAAAATATCAACAAATATTGATTTTTTTAAACTTTTGAATTTATTGATTAGAGAAAAGTAATATATTTTTCTAGATTATGTATCCAAAAATATTATATTTCATGATATGTTATAGAATTAATGATTTATAAAAAAAAATAAAAAACATTGGAGATTGATATATGGTGGTAACTATAGATATATTCCAATATTATCATGTCTATGTTGCGTCTTTATAAAGAGGTTTAGTTAGGTAAACTACCACTAATGAAAACAAATAATTCAAATAGAGTGGGAGTATATTTATTCCTTTATAAGGAGGAGGAAGTAACTATTTCAATGGTACAATGAAGAATCTTAAGTATAGCTAACAAAAATAATTATATTTAACTTCTAATATCATCTATAGAAAGAGATCCTTGTAATATATCTTATGATGTTAATTAATAATCCTAAAATCAAAGGTTTCATCTTATGCTAATCTATATTTTCAATTCTATAAATTAATAATAATAAAATGGTATTGTTATCAATTCTCAAATGTAACTAGTGGTGTAGCTTTAAATATAGTGTAGGGGAAAGATATTGGTTGATGGGTATATGTATACTGATTTAGGGAGTCATGGAAGACTTTGTAGACTCTTTTTGGATTATAAGAATTAAATAATGAAAGATAGTGGAAATATCTATCCAATAAAGGGTATATAAGGAGTTTGAGGATTATTTATGATCCCATACATTCTAAGAAACTCTTATTATTTATTTTATTATCTGTTATTCAATATTCAATATTGAAATATTGAATTCAATAATCTTTGTTCATTTTTTTGATCAATTAGAAACACACAGAGATTTGATGACATATTCTATTAAAATAGACACTCCTTTGGGTCAAAGTATTGTGAAGGGTTCAAAATATACATCATTATTGATTATTATTTTCAGTGTGTAAATATCATAGGACTTGTTTTTCCCTAAGATAAATAAAATTAGACTTTATATGACATGAAAAAACCATAATACACAAATATATATCATTATTATTCATGATTATACATTTAAAATCATAATAAATCACATCCCCAAAACCTATAGGTTTAGTTTATTGGAATAATAGTTACATGAACTTTTTATTCTATAATAATACCTCAACAAATTCCATAAAAATCTCCATGCATATTATCCTTCTAGAAAAAAATATATAATACTCTTATTTAATAACTATAAAATAGAAAAAATATCTGAAAATTAGAAAAGGGTATAATAGAAAATATATAAATCATTTTAGTATAGGTAATCATAGAGATGATCAAAAATGATTAAGCATAAAAAAGAAAACATTTGCATGGGATTTTAATTTTTAAATCATATCCAATGAATAATAATATGGCATGATTCTTAAAGTATTTTCATAACATAGATTTTTGGAATCATAATAATATAATCATGATCTTTGGATACTTAAAATAAATATATGGAATAAACATAACCATAGAGAATCACAACTTATGTTATGTTTAACCACCAATACATTTATATAATTATAGGCTATTCTAAACACCTATATTCTATAACATAATGGAATGGGATAACCATATGTTTCCGATAAATTAACATCTCATAAGATATAATTTATTACCCAATGCATTAAATGGACATATATATTTATGGTAACATAAATCACATTAATAAAAAACACACATATATGTTGGCTCATTCCATCAATTTCTTTTCTTAATTCTCACAAGTCATTTTTCCTTTATTACTGATTATTTATGTGTTGAACGATACAAAATTCACAATTATGTATTTTTAAATACCCTATGTCACAATAATCTCAATATTACATGATATTTATAAAGGTAACTTTGAAAATCTATGATTTTCATAAGGGTAAGAGAGATTTCTATACACTATGTAAAGGTATTACACTTCATGAATAAGGGTAACACCAAATTTTTAAGGATTATTTAAGGGTATTCCCTAACTTACAAGGTTATATAAAGGTATCCTAGGAGTCATGTAAAAATTTACTTAAAATATTAGTAGAAATTTTATACCATTCAAATTATCGTTCTACTGTTAGTTCAAGAATAATACCATTTGAACCAATGTACTCCCACTAGTACACTTATGTAACCATAAGTTAAAATTATCCTTACACCAATACAGATCTACTACTTTTAGTAAAAATTTTATACCACTAGAACATGTTTCCAACCATTAGTTGAAGGGTGATACCACTAAAATTATTTCTCTACCAATGGTTGGGTTTTTCTACCATTAGAATAAAGTTTCCACAACCATGATTAGTTTTTTTATATTAGTTGAAGCATACTACCTCCATGATAATTTTACAACTGATAATACTAGTTTATTTTTACTACCACCAATAGGGATCTTCTACCACTAGATGAATCTGTTACCATAGGTTATTTAATACTACCATCATTCTAAACATACTAACCCTAGACTTTCTCGGATACAACTGTCGATAGTTCAAACCTACTACTACCAGACTATGATATTACCATAGCTATCTAGAATTAAATTCAAATTAAATATTCCATTAGATATTTTATGTAATTTAATGTACTTATGAGATATGAGGATTAAATAAATATTATTCATAAATTTTCTACTGGTGTATAATGAATAAAAAGTCAGTATTTCTAAATTTGTCACCAATATGAGGATTTAAAATATTTTATCAGTTTCCCATTATATTCTATTTTTTTCTATTTTTGGAGGTGTCAAGTGGTGGCTTGAGAGTTTTGGGGAGACTATACATAATACTATAGCTAAAAAATATATATGAGGTCCACCGACTAGTCGGTGAGAGACACTAGCTAGCCCGTGGATGGTCCAGGAGACTTCCTAACTACAATAAGTCCATTTACCATCTAGTGACCAATGACTATCCTTCTAGTGGAACATAGTGTCTCACTGGTGGCCCCACTAAGCTCGGAAAAGAGTAGGGAGATAAATTTTATTTTTCCTCAAAATTTTCATATTTATTATTTTTTCTTCTCCTTCGACCCCATTGACTTGTATGAACCTAGGAGCCCAGTTTTGATGTGTTTGGATCTCCCAAGCTGAATAATTGGTGGATTGAAGTTGTAATTTGATCTTCGATACTCTCTTAGTAATTTTATATCTATTTCTATCTTGGATCATAATTTTTTTCATGTTTCTCTTAAATAAGTTCTATGATAGTCGTATGAATTAATTTTATTTGGGTTTTTAATAGTGTTTCTTATAGATGCTTCAGGGAATTAGGAGTTTTATATATAATACTTCTTATTTCTATGATTATCAAGAATCATTGTAATGAGTGATTCATTTTGTTTCTATTGTTCTATAAATTTATGATTTGGAGATTCAATATTTATCATTCATGGTTTAGGGTACTTCCTTGATTATCAGAGAACTTGATCTATCTTGTCTTTTGGCTTCTTTATGAGTTCTAAAATTACAAGTGTATTGAGATGGATGGTTTTATTTTAATCATTTATGTTACAAAACATAGTATATTTCTTGTTTTCCAATGTTATAAAATATGTTTTCAAATCATTTTTTCTATATCTATCATAGAAAATAGTTCTGAAATATTTTTAAATGCGTTATTTAAGATTTTTTGAAATGTGGTTGTTTTTTCAATTTATATGAAATGAAATATTCCCTTGTTTTCTTTGATGAAAAATGATTTCCAAGGATGTAGTATTTTGATGAATTTGGTTTCAAACCATGGTACCTAAAACTGAAATTACATTTATTTTACATGAAATTATTTTCATCATTATAGGAAAATCACATGGGAACTTAGGATACTTTGGAGGGGAAGTGAATTGGGAAAAGTATGCTAGGGATGGTATGTTTTTTTAACATGGAAATATGATTAAAACACTAAATAAACTTCGGATTACATGACACTATCATGGGGTAAAATTATTGGGTTTTTCTTCCATCCATTTTTGTGATTGTTGACCTAGGGACTTATTGTGTGCACTAGTCATGGCTATTCCCTAAGGTTTTAGGATCCTAGCTACAACAGAACTATATTACACTATGAATATATTCAATGTTTTTTCTTATTTTGAAATTATTTTTATATATTCATGAACATGTTAAATATTTTTAATTATTTAAAAATATTTTGAATATTTGAAAATAAATTGCTTGTATTAATTGTGATTTGAAAATTGTATTCTTTTGAAAGGATTTTTAAATTTTAAAAAATGGTAATTTTCCATGTTTGGATATATATTTCAGAAATGTTTTTTTAAATGATCAAAATTTTTATATCAACCCATTTATTCTTGTGGAACACTTAGTGTGACCCCACTACGCTTGTTTTCTCACCCCATCCACATATTTTTGGGTGTGTGTTAACTTTTCTTCATCTTACATGAGTAAAAGAAAGGCACCCCAAGGGGAGGAAGGTATCTATATTTCCATGGTGTGGTTTTTTAGTAGTGACTATTTTCATAAATATATGCTTTTTATTATTTAAGTAATTCATTTTTTCTATTTTGGGTTGGCCCCTTTTTTTCCTTGTATTCATATTCTTTTTTTATTATTACCTCTATATTAGAATGTCGACCTTTTTTATTATATATGACGTTAATGTTTCCCTTGGCTTAATATTGCTATTAAAACAATTCCAAAATGTATTTAATGATTCCCAGGTGATCGTCTCCATCCTTTGGGGATTGGGAACTCCCTTCGGCCCTTACCACATGTCATCTTGGGTGTCCTGTTTAGGTAATACCATAGACATGTAATGGAATGGAAAGTTAATATAATGTGAAAACATAAAACATATGGTTCCTGGATCACCTCATATATTTATTTAGAAATAAGGTTGGAGATATTAAAATTTTAATCATTAATTAAATCCTTTTTATCACATTTTACCCTTACCATGATAACTCAATTTTTACCTCGATAGGTTATTTTTTTCCTAAAAATGATTTGACCCTATTACCAAATTTAAATACCCTAATTAAAAAATTTACATAAATTTAATCAAATTAAATTTATAAATGTGATTAAAATTAGTTTTAAATAAAACATATAAAAAACATAAACAAAATTAGAAATCAATATCTTAATAAAAAAAGTGACTATATTCTTATTATTTAATAATTGAAAATCTTTAGATAAATTTTTATTTTTATTTTTTATAAACAATATGTTTCCAAAAAAATTATACTCCAAATATGGGAAATATATCTTCTAATTAACAATATATAATATATAGTAATAATAATTTTTTTATATAAAACATTTTTCACTGACCATGAAACATTTAATTATTAATCATTATAAGTTATTCATAATTAATTGGGTATCATATAATTATTTTAATAATCATTCATTAAATTTTTTAAATGTATTTTATAAAAAAAATTATTTGAAAGTATTAAATTTATTTAAAAATACATTATTTTAAAAAATTATAATTTATTTAAAATTAAATATATTTTCAAAAAAGAATAAATATATTTTTTATTCCAAAATTATTTATTTTATGTTATTTACATGTAAAATATTTTATTTATAACACACTATTTAGTACTAACTTTGAAATACTCAAAATACCTATTGGTTACATGTATACCCAATAAAAATATATCTGATAAACATATAAACAATAAGAATATATCCAAATTACATATATCCAATGATCGTATATATAAACTCGTCATATTACATTACTTTATTTGAAAATAAATGTTGTACTAAAATTTACTCTTAGAATTTTTTATTACTCTCTGAAAATATCAATTATATTTTTTAATACTTTCTTTTATTTCTATAGTTTTAATTAGAGATATAATATTTTTGAAAAATCAAGGGGTTGAACATTTCATGTTTTTATTATTTCTATTTACTTGTTATTCTATTATACTAATAATTTTTATAATGGTGTTTCATATTTATTTATTATAATATATTTATTTTTATCTTCTATTGTAATATTTAAAGTTAATAAAATATATCATGTGTTTGTTTTATTTTATTATTTCATGTGAAATAAGTTATTCAGTATATGCATCAAATAAAAATATACGGTGTAACATTCTACCCCACATAAAATAAATTTCTCCCTCAAAATATTATTACTCAAATGAAAAAAAACAGGTACTTTTACCCCCATTACATCTTTAGCATCACACTTCACTTCCACTATCATAAGATTGTGTATAATTACATTAACCAAATTAGTGGTCATGTATCATTTTATTTTATGTATATGATCCAATCATTCACCATGTTTTTTCTCATAAGAGAGACCATGTTCTATTTGTAAAACCTATGATTTGAGTACATGTTATAGATTGGGTATGATCTTTCTCAAAATTAATACATGGAATAGATTATTAACTTTTGAAGGGTTTAGTGGATGTTCAAGGTGATAAGAAATAGTTCTAATGAGATAAAGGATCACATAGGGGCTGATGTATCTAGGGATCAACTTTTTTTTATTCCCAAATCACAGAACCCTATCCCATAATGATATTTAAAGGAATAAATTTTCTCTAAGTTAAATCTCTAAATATCATTAAGGATTATATATGTAACTCTAATATTATCTTTATAATACATTAATATAAGTTTTACTAGTCCAAATATTATCTAATATATCTTAATCATAATCCATTCACATCAGTTCCTTTATGAAACTTCATCTCAACATAACGGAGTACCACACCTCTTCTTATATACTATCATATGAATGCAACAATGAAAACTATCATTATAAGAAAACATGACCAGAGGATGATTTTGATCTCAACTCATTTTAAAAAATATAAAATGGAATATCATCATATATTCTAATGTTTCAATATTCCTTTTAGATTGAACATTAGTTAGATGATGTTAATTAATGTTAATGCTCAGCTCCATATTCAATTTATATAGTATATTTTATCAAAACCCAAAGATTAACATCATATCTAGATTATATATGATATAATGTGGTACATCTTTTAGCTTCACCACTTTATTTATATATATATATAATATAAAGTTAATAAACTAATAAATCCTTACAAATAGAAATAAAATTCATCAAATTAATATGGTTAAAACCATATCCCAAATGAAATTATGTATTTTATAGGTCCTATGAATAACTATAATCAAATACATAGTGATTTTATCCTATATTTATATGGGTAAAGGTAATGATTTTATCACTTAATACTTATTTCTTATAGCCTTATACTACTTGAAAACTATACATCATGAGGTGTACTGTATAATCTCCCTCTTTAGGTTATCCCACAATAAATTTTACTTAAGATAATTATAAATTTTTTTAGAATAGATAGATAATGATGATTTATATAAATAATATAACTGTAACACCCCGGACCTAGTTACCCAGAGTCGGTTCATTATTACATAACATTGGCATGATCACAAGAGATCAAGTCTCGAAAGGCCAATTAGTTTAACAGCCTTGTAATTACTAGATACATACATGAGTTTGACATTACATCATGAAATAAAAAAAAATTGTTTCTCCTTTGAACACACTCATATCTTTTATCCTATCCCTTTAGGTTATTCATAATATACTTCTTTTCATCCTGGGAAAAATAAAACATATAAAGGGGTGAGCTTAGATACTCAGTAAGGGTAAAAATATAGTATAAACTATATTAAATAAGTATAAATATTTAAGGTAATGTATAATACTATAAAAACTTTTAAACATAAATTTCATCATATTATGGTAAAGATAAATCAAATAATTCCATTTACTTATTCACATGGATATTCTACTAGTCTAATAATCACATGTAATATCAATATCCAATTTCATAATGATGGAATGCATAATGTCGGACATCATAACCATATAGTCAAGGCCTTGTTCCAAGACTACAAATAATATTTTTTCAAGGTCTGGTTCCAAGACACGAGTTTGTATCATGAGACCTACCGATGAATCTAAGAGCTTTAGCGGGCTCCACCTGTCACTTACTATGTCCATTTCATTCTTTATATGAAATGGTTATAACATAACATAAACATTCATATTAAAACTAGCATACTAAATGTTAATACATTAACCATAAACCATGAATGGTATAAAAATAACACTTCCATATCAAACATATAACAAAACCATCAATATAATAAGGAAGATTTTATCATAATAAATCAACTTCAAACAAGTGTAAAAGCCATCAAAGGATGTTGACATAGATAAAATCAAAACTATTTGAGAGAAATATATCATTCTATTTTGAAATCATTTAAAAGTCACATAATTGTAAAACTAAACATTTATTTTGAAAATATTATTATAATATTTTAAGGGAATATTTGAATGTGTTATAATAGAGAAAAATATCCACACCTACCGTATAAATTAAAAAAACATTCTTACCTTAATTTTTCAAAAAGGTCATAAAGTACCTTATTTGGAAAGTGACAAAAAGATTTCTTTCAGAAAATTTTATAAAAAGTAAAACAATGGTATAAAATTCTTTAACCCGTAGTCTAGTAAACAGTAAAACTTTTTTTGAAATACATTTTTAAGAAACATGAATGTGGATGATAAATAGGTACCAGTGAATACTCAGGTATAAACAACCATAAATAATAAAGAGATTGTAAAATTAACCCTTACCTTGTACTTTTTCTTGGAATATGGTACGTTAACCTCCTGTATAATGGTCAAATAATTTTTATTAAATTATACAAGAACTACATATATATATATAAATATGATATCATATATGGTCTTATAATATTGTTCTGTTAATAATATTTCAGTAAAATCATTATTTCAGGTGTTAACTAATTTGTATCCCTTTATATGTTTTTCTATGTAAGTCATTTTTGTTATGGATAGGATGTATTTTATTCATATACATAATTATATTAAGTTCTTAAACATTATTTTTATTCATAAAATAAAACTTATTCTTTAATGGTTACGATGGAGAATGAATCTCATCGTGTTCATGGAGACGAAAATCTGTACGTACGCACGAGCGACAATACCATTATATTGATGATGAAATTGTACGTAATTGGATGTTATATCATATATACATAATAATTAATAATTAATATATATTATAAAAATCAATTATACTAATTGTTATACCCATCCATATAATTAATCATTTAATAACAAACCATACCACGACGTGGAGGCGGTAAGCCGTACGTACGCACGTATGGTGACTTTGTCATTTATAGGATGGATAGAATAATGAATATGGTTTTACCATATTTATAATAACATATAATTATTTTAAAAGCACTGGAGTTATTATTTTGTTATTGAATCAACAATGAAATAAAAAGTGGAAGAAGAAAATAACTATGAAAGAGGTGATTAAATAATTATCTCTTCTTTGGGTTCTTCAATTGGATTTGATCAAATGGGATCCTTAGGTTGGCTTTATGATCAAATTAAGTCCTATAGGTTAATTTGAGGGTATTTGGAAAGATATTTGAGCAGTTTTTGGCCGATCCAAATGGATTTTGAGGTGTGATTTTGAGAGAAGGGGGACTATCCTTTTATAAGAGAGGTGAGGGTCACTTTAAAAAAAGTTTGAAATATTAATTTATTATTCAATAATATTCGATTTATAATGGCTTAAAAAGATTTATTTATAGTATAAGGTGGTTCTAGGTCTAAAACCACTCAACAAATAGGTTTTAGATAGGTTTAGGTCACCATATAAACCTTGTGTTTTAGATTTAACTCTTAGTTAAATAGTCTCACTTTTACCATGTATTCTTGTATTATTATAATAAATGGTAACTAAACTTACTATAAAAAGACTTGTGAACCCCAAGTGGTTCATTATTGTCATATTTAACCTTATAAAAGTCCTTTTTACAAACCTAAGATTTTTAGGAATATTATATCAATTAATAATATAGTATTTGTTTTAAAAACTCATTTGTTTCAATTTGAACACTATTTAGTATTTGGTTCTTTTGAAAGTCAAAATAACTTGATTACTTATAAAAAAATAAATGAAATCAATCCTAACATGCCATAATATCCTATAAAATTAGTGTAACACCTAAAAAGTCTAAATTTACATTTATTTGGATATTCATGACATCAATTATTTTAATCTCTTATTAATAAAGTAATTACTGCATCATCATTGCGTCATAAATAATTATAATTATTTAATGTATAAAAATTATAAATAAAATACCATTATGCAGGAAATATTTTTATATTTCTAATGAAAATTTATAGTCTAATTTATCTTATGTAAAACCCTATATTAAAAATGTTTTAGTTATGAAAATTTGAATTTAACACTTTTAACTCTTCTTTAGATAAAATAATAATAAATGTCATAATATAATCTAAGTGGATCAAAGAGGATAATATTTTATTCCTAAGGTTGATTTTGGTCGAAAACAAATTTTCCAATATAATTAGTACATGTTTTAGGGTAATTATATATCATTTTTACCTTTAATTACACTATTTACTTTTAACCGTGGTAAATAAAATTCAAAAGTTATTATTCATCAAAAAAAAATCACCTTATTCGACCAAATTTTACATAATGATGTCAATAATGTCTCTTGTATTTTTTAAATTCAATGAAGAGAAGCTGTAAAATTATGTTTTATGCAAATTTGCAAATGTGCCTAGAAGGTGGTTAAAAGACGTTAAAAAGTTCAATAAAATTTTATACATCTAATCTTATTATAAAATGACTCTAATGAATTACATTGAACTAATTTAGGTATTATGTATCTATTTTGACTAAAAATATATTTAAATAAAATAAATAAAAATTTAAATAAAAATCCGGTATAAAATAATAATGCAGTGCTTTTTATTATTCATCAAAAATTGAATGTTTTTAGAAAAATACAAAAAATTCACCATAAGCTAATTTTGATATTCTAAATCCAAAAATGAAGTCCATTTTGAAAAAAAATTATAAAATTTCAAAAATTTGGTATTACAATTCATATCAACTAGTTTGATTGGTTGTGGTGTGCTAGAACATGAAGTTGCGTACAGCGCACGCTATTGTATTATTCAAAGAGAAATATATCATGGAAGCTTAAGGTATTGCAATAATAATACTTTATTTAGTTGTGGTATATATGAGAAATATATTCATTTAATAAATCTTATAATTCTATCATTATTTAATTTTTACTCAAGAATAATCCAAACATTTTTTTTATTTATCCAGGTCATCCATTTATGCCTCCTCAATATACATATAGATGAATAGTTGAGAAATCACAATGAAAAGATAGGATCTATCCCATTAATTTAGGATTTCAATTCTATCCTTTAGAAATTCATTAGTATTGATTATTTAACAATTTTTATCCTATATAAGGTTTCATAATCCTTCCTTCTTAAATCCACAACTAACTTGTTTTCCTTACCATTATGGTAATGTATTGAGTGTCCATAGTCCATGATCAACTAAAACTATCTCCTTGGGAACATGATCAACACCTTTAAGAATATATAATATAAAATACTCTAGAATATATATATATATATATATATATATATCACACTTTCCAATATAGAGATAATACATCCATATGATTAATGAAAACGTTACCACTGAAAGATCAAAATCATGTTTCTGGTATTTTTTTATCATGAAACATTAATTTATTTGAGGCATAATCTACCAGCATCTAATTTCTATAAGCTAACACCTTAAACACTTCTTTTAAGTATAAATATATATTAAAACCCATTCTCCACTATATGTTAGTGTGAGTATAGGTGCGGTGACCAACCTTCCTTTTGTATCTTTCATAGTATCTTCACATTATTTTTTCTAGTAGAACGTGGATACCTTTTAAGTTAACATGATAGTGGGTATTAAAATAATAATAAAATTATCAAAATCCTAAATATTATACATAAAATCAAAGAAAATCGTGGATCTATATTAGAGTTGTTATTCTAGAACATTCTTCAAACATTTATATCTTTGAATGATATAAAAATATTCCCTTCTTGTGATTACATCCACCAAGAATGATATTTTATGTAGAAAAAATTCTCCCTTGATAGCTTTAGAATACATTTTCTCCTTTCTCAATTTTCAACACAACCCTAAAATTCTCTTTATGCTCTTCATTATACTAGAAATATAGGATAATATAATCTATAAATAGTACCAAAAATTGATCAAGGAAACCTATAAATACTCTATTTATAAAATATATAAAGATTTTTGGTGAATTTGTAAGTCATGAAGGCATCTATATGAATTCATATTGTTTATATGTTTTATGGAATGTTTTCATAGGTATATCATTCCTTTTCACCCTTAATCAATGATATATGGATCGATGGTTAACCACTAAGAAGTATTTATCCCCTCATAGTTGACCAAATAAGAAATTAGTATGGGGTATTTGATACTTTTCTTTATTATAATCTTGTTAATTTTATGATAATCAATGAAAATATTTATTGATATATCATTAATCATAAAAAATTATAGAGGGTTTATGCCATGGTGAAGCACATCGGTGTAAAAAACTTCTTTTTATATTCTATTTATGTTTCTTCTTAAATTATTCTCATTCAGTAGGGGATATTATATATATATATATGTATAATTTTATATATGTTGGTAACTAGATATTATTTAAATTGAAATATTATACACATTATCTCATAAAATATCGAGAAATGCATCTAGTAACATATTAACATATTCTCTTATAATTATTATACAATCAGTATTGAGTTTATCCCAAAAAATCTGACATATATACTCTTTCATATTAGGTATCAAAAATCATAAATTTTTAGTAATTTAAACATTGATTTGATAGTCATCCTTATAATGATATATATTCATAGTTTGATTTTGGATATGAAATGTGATTTCACTATCCCAAAAAATTATAAGAGATATATGTAAAGATATCTAGTCTATGTCTAAATCACATAAAATTCAACTATAGAGAGAATAACAAGATTCACAAATAGCATATTCTCCCAAAATTTAATCAATAAAGGGTTATAGATTTCGAATTAAATCCTATCAACCATAGTATTTCTCATAGATAAATAAATTTATAACCATTGTGGTGGTGAAATAATTATTTTATCAAAAAAAATATGAAGGAGTGTGTAGATATGGAGTCAAAAGGTAATTTTAAAATTTGGATTAAATTATGATTATACCTTTCACCACGTCATTCTCATGATCCACCTTAGTGATAATGCAGGAATAATATTTCCCTTTATCCCATGACATTGGAGTTTTGATATGTTGAATTTCCTTATTAAACATAAGGTTAGTAAATTTGTCTAAAAAGTGAAAATAAATCATCAAATTTGAAACATTTAATTATAAGATTTTAATTAGGTGGGTCATTTATCCCTTATATTTTTTAGTCAATTTCATCATATTAATTTTGGATTCAAGTGTTTCATGGACTTATTTTTCACAATTTAAGTAATTACCCTTAACTTTAAGACAATTCCAACCCTTATTATTCTAAATTTTTTAATTTAAACCCTGATATATACTTGAATAATTTCTTCATAGCTATTAATGTCTCTTAAATATACTGTTTAACTGATAGGTTTTTTAACCAAAAAAAATTAATATTTTTTATTTTCAGGTAAATAATAAAACAATAACTATGCCTTGTTAGTGTCATGATTTTTCCATCATATGGGAAAATGTATTTATACACCCTTTTCTTTTTATCTATTAATTATATCTCTATTTTAATAGGAAATATTCAAGGTAGATATTTATTGAAAAATTTATTCTTAATAATATCTCATTTAATGGAGTCAATTTCTTCATTTTTAAATATATTCTTGATGATAATCCACCATTGATCAACTTCCCAATATAAATGAACAATATTTAAAAAAAATTCATTATTTTATAATTTAATTATAGAAAATGTTATATGTTTTTTATTTATAAATTACATAGAAATTATTATATTAGAATACCAACTAAATGATAGTGGATTTTATCACATGAATTAATTAATGGATATTTTCCATTCATTTGTGTGTTTTTTAGTTCAAATTGGTTTGTGTTATTTTTCATATCATGTGAGAGTTGGGTGAGAAATGATATGATATTTTAAACCCCAACTCCCATAACATTTGGTTTATTGTTGGGATAATCATTGTATTGTCCATCACAATCATTTTCCACATGGTTCTTCCTATTCCAGCCATTTACTAAAACTATAAATGTTATTGGGGTTATTAAAAAATAAAATCCATGGTAAATAATAATATTATGATGGAAATCAATCCTAATATGTCGTATATTGTGGCACTTATAACATATTAGTTTAATTTTATGACACTGTTGGTTCATTCTATAACATTTTTTGTACAATACGGGTTACATTAGGTTTTATAATCATGTTTTTTATAACTTAAACACTAAAAATTTTAAACCTTACTATGATACCATTTGATATGGACAAACCATAACACAAAAAAATCATTATTCATTATTATTTATTACATATCATAAAAACATAAACCTATAAAACTAATAGGTATGGTGTATTTTTATATTAGCTATATGAAATTATTATTTTATAATAATGCTTCAATGTCTCTAACAAAATTATCTATATATGACATCATTCTACATATATAATACCTAATACTCTAATTCAAAATCTATGGAATTGAAACATATGAAAAATGTGGTATCAGAAACTTAGAATGGGGTAATACAAAAGGTATGTCAATAAAGATAACATAGGTAATCACAATGATTATCATAAAGCTATGAGTATAAAAATAAAATTTTTGCATGAAAACATAATCATGAAATCATGACCAATGGACTAAGAACATATAATGAATCATAAAAAATTATCTTTACATATAAGTGTAGAATCGGAATACAATAATCATGAACCATGGATAAATAACATAGGAATGTTCCATAATTATAAGAATAATTATTCATAACTTATTACAAGTAAAACCAAAAATAAATTCGCATCATAGTGGACTTAGGTAAACACATATGACACATAATATACTGGATTGGTCTAACCACCCATGTCCCATAACATAACATCTCATGATATATAAATATTTAATTAATGTATCGGAGGGCTATAAAATTTTGGGTCCACACATTAGATAATGAAAAAAAATATGTGTGCCACATGAATATGATCAAACTCATAAATCAAACATATTATAAATAACCCCTCAAAAATAAAGTGGTTTGAGTAAGATTTCCATATATCATAAATAAATCATCTATAGAAATAAACTGGATGATTTAATTAAGACATATTCTTAGTAAAATAAAATAAACATTATAGTATTTTTACATAGAAGAAAAAAACATAAGAATAACATTAGAAAAATATTGGTAATATAAGAAGAAATATCATTTATATTTTTTAAAAAATTAATTTAAAATAAAATAATTTATATTTATTTTATTTAGAAAAATAATTAAACATAAAAAAATTAATTTTAAAACCCTTTAAAACATTAAAAGAACCTTTTTAATGAAAAAAATTAATATTTTGTAAAAAATTAACCATGTAGAAAGTGTCAAAAATATAGTTAAATTAATCCAATTAAATATTTTTAAAAGTAATTAAAAGTTAATAAAAATGAAATTAATCAATAATATAAGGAAATATAATGAGAGATAATACATACGTGAAACATAATAGTGAAAATTGGCATGGAAGAAAAATATTCAAATTGAAAATATGAGATAAAGGAAAATCAACTTATAAGAATTATTAATGTGGAATTATGAATAAAATATACTAGAATGGTAATAAATACATATTAATACCAGAAATAAATGAATGAGAATAAAATATATGTATTTTTATTGATAATATAGGTACAAGTACCTTGAAGGAAATTTAGACATGGACAACCTCAATTTCAAAGTGATATTGGATAATAAACCCATACCTTTACCCCAAACTCCCAAAAATATTAAATTATTATATAATAAATATAAAAACATTAATAAATTATTTAATAAGCATAATTATATTTATTACCATTTATAATATTCAATTAGTGTAATTTATTACAGATATATTAGTATGTTATTTTTTATTTTCATTATCGAATGTTAGTAATTTTGAATGTTTCGTACGTGTTTTATACTAGTGTTGTTGATCCTCATTCAATGATAAAAAGTTCATCATTAGCATATTATTAAATTTAGTTTAATAATTTTTTTGAAATGATATATTTATTATTGTTTTAAAATTTTTCTAGGTATGGGTGTGGTTTATGAGAATTGAATTCACAAAGAGTGTGGCTTGGAAATTTTCCGATAACAACGAGTTGTGTTATAATGACCATTAATTTTTCTATCAACCATACAGAAACATATTAATAAAATGAATTAATATTTAATGTATATATTATCAATTTAATTTCATAATACTCATTAAATATTGATATAGTGAAGATAGTATAATATTGTTTGGGTAGGTGGTAGAACTGACCCAAACAAAAATATACAAACTGATGGATGAGTAAGAGTATAGAGTCATATCATGGAAATATAATTTTCAGATAATAATAATAATGTTAATAGAAAAAAAATATTTTTTAAAGGATATTTAGAATGAGTGGATACGAATAGGTAATCCAAAAATATAGTGAATGGTTAGATACTTACTTGGATGAATTTGGCCCTTCTTAAAACGTGTTTCTTTATAATGAAGTATTTAGGGCACCTTCAAGAAAACTGAATCTACTAATAATGTATTAATATTTTAACAGAGGGATTTTTTTTAGTATTAAAGGGATAAATGAAGGTAAAATTATTTTTTAAGTGGGTGGATGAGGGTCCTTTTAAAGGTGAGTTTGAGTGGAATTTCCACAAATACTCATTCCCTTAATATGCATGGAATTTAATTTTAAAAGTAAATTTGATCCCAAGTGGAAATATAATAGAGATGATTCATGAATCATATCATACATTCAATTTAGATATACTTTTAATAGATATTTTATACATTTAATTTATAATTTAACCTATTTTACCACATTTTACCATTGTTGTGGTAATATAATTTTTACCTCATTAACATATCGTATTTTTAAAAATTGATATTGACTCTCTTACTTAATTTCAATGACCTAATTCAAAAAATAAAATCCTTTTTTCCTAAATTCAATTTCTAAATGTAAATAAAATTATTTTTAAACCAAACATGAAAAATATAAAAAAAATTAGAAAAACTATATCTTAAGCATAATAGTGAATATATTCTTATTCCATAAAAATTAATAATTATAATATAAATGTTAATTTATTTTATTTTTAAAAAAATACATTTTATTATATTCAATACTACAAATATAATAATATTATCTTTTAATTAAAAACATATAATACATAATTAAAAAGTGTTTTCTTTAAATATTGACCATTAATCACTAAATTTTATTCCTTGTAAATTTTTTATTATTATTAAGATTATATACACTTATTTTAATAGCCATTTCTTGAAATTTTTCCAATTTAAAATAAAATATATAATTAAATAATTTCCATAAAATGTTTTTTTAAAATGAATTATTATTTCTTTTATTTAATTCCAAAATTATTTATTTTATATAAATTACATGTTAAATATTTTATTTTTAACACATTATTCACATATTAACTATTAAATACAAAATATACATATTGTATACATGTATAACCCAACATTCATATATCCAGCGACCATATATGAAATTGATATATATATATATATATATATATATATATATATTGTTCATATTACATTACTATATTAAACATTACATGCTTCACTAAAATCCATTCATAACATTTATTAATTTCTCCCTTATAATTTCTATTACATTTATTATAATTTACCTTCATTACATATCTTTACTTAGCATGTTGATCCTTAAATAATATCATGTCGATAATGAATTCATGTATGTTGTTTTTATTTAATTGAATTATTATTCTTATTATAATTTTCATAATGATTCTTAATATTAATTTCTCAGAATAAATTATTTTTTATTTTATATAGTCATATTTCATCTTAATAAAATATATATTTTGATCATTTTAATTTGGAACTAGATGAGAAACAAGTTAGTCAACATATTCATGGTATAAAAATGTGTGGTCTAACATAATTATTATAGAATATTCATTTACTATTATAGATTATAGATCGGTTAAGTAGCACTATTAGGGGAAAATCAATAGTACACCTTTATAAAATTATTATTTAATATAAAAATCTTGGAAAAGAAAAATCATAAATCCTATAATTATTGAATTACAATGCCTTATTGAAATAAAATATAAAATATAAAACAAAGTAATTATAGTATTTACCAGCACAATCTTTAAAACCCTATTCCATGTTGTGATCAGTTAATCTCTCAATTCATGGATTCTACGCTATAAACCAATGTTTTTATTCTAGGGATCCTACTAAACCCATTAGTATAGAATCCCACAATTATCTTATTTCATAGTTCCACTATAAAATGTAGATTCATATAGCCTAATAACATGGTACTCAAACTAGAATAAGAAAAATATCTTTTTTCTCCTGATTTCTTAAACACCAATTGAATTTTATCATTCATTGAAAATAATCTTGGTCAAGAGTTTATTAAATAATCCATATTTAAGATGTTTATATGTCGATTAGAAAAATTAGGTTTTATGGACTTACTCCTTTTCTCTAGATCTTTTAATGACCTGAATATTTTTCAAATTCCCAAAATCTCAAGAACACACATCTAATTCCTTTATAAAATATCATGGATTTCATATCTCATTTCTATAATTTCTACAATGTTGTGTTGGGTTCATAGATTCCTCTCACTAAACCACACTTATTCCTTCTTACTCATAATTCATAAAATAATATTAGGAATTTCATTTACATTTTTTGAATAATTATAATCCATGATATGTGTGAGGATCCTCTCATTTAATTCTCCCTCAAATCCATGTCATGTTCTCCCTTGAAATACTCCTTAGGACTTAGGTGTTTTCTTCCTTATGTTCTATTTGAATATTGCATCTTCTTTATCTTTACAAAAATTTGTGGATTTTATTTATTATTAATTTAATCAATGTGTTCATATATTCATGTATCATTTCCATGTGGATCCCTTCCTTGTATCATGTTACTCCTCTCATCATATAATTTTGGATCATGATACTATTTTAATGATCTCAATGTTTGAATCAATAAATAAAAGCTCTTAGGAATATTATTGTTTAAATTCATTTTTATTAGAGAATAAATCCTAGAAACTCCTTTATATTTTGGACAAAAATATTATTTTAAAATATAGTATGTATTATAAAGTTACCATACTTCACATGAATTTACTATTTTTTCATATTACAATTTTATTTTTTTATACTTTTAAAATTATTACGAGATCATTCTAATGTCATACAAAGTTACATAAGTTATAAAAAGTGAAGTAAAGTATTAAGAGATCATATACATGTAACTCTTAAATAAAATCTTAAAAAAATTAGTATAACATCTTATGTGTGCACTAAAATATCCCCACAAACACCATACATATCTAAATGACATATCTAGCACAAAATTCAAATGTTCGCCAAAGTATTATAGGAGATATGAATTCTTAAAAAAAATATTGGGGATATAGAAATTTTTCAAGTCTCATTATAAAATTTATAGATTTCATAACATAATCATATAACATATTCAACTGATTCTGGGGAATTATTAAACTCTTTAAAAAATCTTCAAACCAATTCATAAACACCTATATTATCTAACATAGTAGTATCTTGTATACGTGGTACTCAATTATTTGTTACCCCATTCATATAGCTATATCATCATTTAATATTAATTATCCAATATTCATACTAGTTTTGTTACTTAAATATCTATAAAAATTTATAGATAATATCTCTATATATTTAGTAATTTTCTTGGAAATTAAGCATAGTATATGAATCATTACATTTAGGCTCTACTAAAGGAATTTATCTAGCCCTTATATTCAAGAACCATCAAGCTTCGCCTTCTTTTCCACTCAAATCAATACATATTGAAATCAACTCATAATAATGTTATCCTTCCTTATTAAAAAAAAATAAAATCCAAGAATGGAAACTCAAATATCCCTTATTTTATTTATTTTTTAATTCCACTAAACTCATCATATTTCAATATTTGTTCTCATTTATCTTCTTCCCCTTATTAAGAATAAATATAAAGATAAAAATAAGGATTTTATGTCACTCATCTTTATATTTCCTTAGTGATTCTCAAAATAGGAATTTTTTCTCACAAATTATTCTAAGTTACATATAGATCCACTTGTTGATGGAAGGATGTCAACACATTAATCTTACAAAAAATACATAGGTTATTCAGTTATAATTCAAAATTGAAAAATCAAGTTAGAAAATAAGGGAGATATAACCAAGAAATAAAGGCACTCCATAAATAATCATTCATGTGATACCAAGTCAATTTTTTCATTTTGTGGTTGTTCAAATAGATTGATCAAGAGTAAATTATATATTACACTCGTTTAAAAAAACTATCAAAAAATACAACTAAATGTCTAACTAATTCCCCTATGAATCATCAAAAAACACTATTAATTTATGAATATACTTTATACAAACAAAAAATTTATATTTGTGTGATTATGGAACATTATTATTTATTTATATCAAGGTGTCTAGAAATTCAATATTCACTATAAATTAATATTTTGATGGATTTACATCACATTTTATCCCCCTAAATAGTTCCACTCATTCCCCATTTTTCATCAATGTTAGTAAAATCTTAGATGGACATTTAACTTAATGTGTAGTGTATATATCTCTCAACTCATTTTTTTACTTTTAATTAATAATTTAATTCCATAAATGTTATTACGTATAATAATAAATTTATATAATAAGGTGGAACCTCTTAATTCATCAATTATATAATAAGGCTGAGAGTTTAATCTCAACCAAATATCTCTCATTCCTTCCAACCCAGTCATGGTCATAATTATTAATACTCATTTTTCATTCATCACCCTTTATATATTGGCTTATCCATTTTATCCCTTAAACAGATTTCTTGTATAGAGATTCCCTATTATGGCCTAGTATTTTCTTACATAGTTATTGCATCTTGATATATGAATGTTCAATACATTTCACAAATATGCACCCAAGGACTATAAAGATTTATTGTCTTTAGAGACTAGTTACAAAATCTTATTATATAATTAAAGATATCCAACATCTCCATAAATATATTCTCATTTATTAATCTTTATATGAAATCCATTACTTAAACTATTCTCTATAGTCTGGGGAAAGGAAACAAAATAAAGGGTGATCTCGTATGCCCAATAAGGATAAAAATGGAAGATATAAATTTTTGATCACATGAGAGAATAAGATAATAATAAGGGTATGATATTATAAATATAATATAAAATGTTAATACCCAATATATAATAGATTGTATGAATTATCCCTAGAATAAAATATTATCATTTTAAAATAAATGAACCATAATAGTTAAAATTTATTATAAATAAATCATGAACATGAAGTTCATGCCATATAAGGGTCGTAATATCATAAGTAGTTAAACCTTTTCATATGTCAAGTTTAAAAACTGAGGCCACAAAATCATAATGGTTCATGCGTGAACAAATATTTCTAATTTCATAATAGATTGAGAATAATCATCTTTTTCCCACAGTAGATTAATCTCATCAGTCTATTTCCCAAAGATGATCAAGAATATCGTTTTTTTTCCAATAAATATCCCATTAGTAATAAATATCTACCCAATTAATTGGAGGGAGATAGTGGTCCAACTCATCACATAATCCATTCATTTATGTGTCACAAGATCTTAAAACATTAATTATATTATAAACTATGAAATAGAAAATGGGTTTTATAGACCTTTCATCATACTATAACCTGAGAAAAAGAAATGGGTTTTATAAATATTACATCAATTAATCATATCATAACATGGTGAAAAGGAACATGTCACACAATAATATTTTAATCATAATAAAAAAAATAAAACCTCCATATTAATACTAAATATGGTACCATTATACAATATCCCTATTAAAACATAATAAACAACAAAGTTTGTTGTCATTGATGAATATAAATTATATAAATTGATAATTAATACATTCTTGAGGAAAATATCCTTTCCATTTGAAATCAATACTTTAAAATATAAAAAAATACCAAATGATGAATATAAAAATTTATTGAAGATAAATATGGAAAACTATAAATGAATAATTAAATCATTAATTGTTTATGATGGTGGAAAATATTATTCATATTGTACATGTTAAAATAAAGATTCCTTTCAATTTTTCAATAAAATTAAAAAGTTCCTCATATAAGAAGTGAAAAGAAGGTTCATATTAAACCATTTTGTAAAAGTAATAACATGTTTAATAATTTTTTTAATCAATCATTTTAAAATTATAAAATGTTTCTTTGAAATGTTTTTATAAAACATAGACATGGATGAAAAATAATTTTCAACTAAAAAGAGAAATAAAATCAGTTTTCCTTAAAAATTATTTTGGAATATTCATAACATAAAGAGATTAAAATTGAAGTAAAAATTTTATTCTAAAAAATAACCATATTAAGAAAAAAATACATGATTTTATTGATAGTTAAGTCGTATTATTTCATCATCAAAAACTTAGTCATAAACAATCCCAATAAATAATGAAATTGTAACATAAACATTTTACCACATTGGTATATTTTGAATCATAAACCCTGTGAAATAAATAAGGCTAGTTGGATATATATATCCTATAATTTTCATGAGAATAATTATAATGGTAATTCACTGAAATTATATATACACCACACAAAAGAAACAAGTAGTGTATATGGCATGTGTCCCACAGAAATTAAAGTGACACGTAAATCCCTTACCTTAGGTCTCAACTTCCTTCATAAACTTTCGAAACTTTTATATAATAAATATAGTAATATTAAACATATACTACATAACCATAATAATATATATCATACTATATATGATTTAATTAAGAACCTTTATTTCCCATTTATTGATAATTCTTTGGTAAAATCATGTTTCAGGTAAGAGCTGTTATGTTTTTCATTTATGACTTGGTTAGGTTTTTTTATTTCTTTTACTTTTTCCATGATTAAATCATATATATAATATTATAAATGGTAAAAATATAATATATGTTCATTATATATGTAATTATAGTCATCTATAAAAGTTTTATATAGAAAATTAATTACATTTTTCATAGAGATGGTAGGTTGTGTGTACGCATGAACGATGTTTCCATTTTCATAGTATATGAAACAAATGAATGTTTAATGATATATTAAATTTTAAAAATAATTTATATTACTTATATATAAAATATTTTTATTAAACCTATACTTATTACCTTTCATTGAAATTATAAGTGAATTACGAATCACATCGCTTTGTGAGGTGGAAGTATGTCGTACACGTACATGATGTTATCATATTCCCAAGGAATGGAAAGTAAGAAGATAAATGTGATTTTATAATTAAATAAGTATAATTATTTTATAAATATCATATAATTATTTCAAATACATCATTATAACCATCCATGAGTGGTGGTTATGGAAAACTAATTTCATCGGTTCATGAGGCAGTAATTCCCCATACACATGATTGACATATTCATTTCCCCTCTTAATTAAAGAGAAGATAGATGTAAGAAATTCCATTTACATAATAAAATATAATTATATGTGAGGTATGTATGTTATTATATAATAATGGTTTAATAATATTTTAATGTAGTTACAGGAACAAATAAAATTAAGATGCATGGTTAATGACTATACCTCTTCTTCAGAGAACCCCTTTAGGTTCATAGTTAAAGCATTATTAGGAGGGTTAACTAATTAAAATAATGCCTCTAGGATTTTTTGAGGAAATTAAGGAATTTATTTGGGTATTTATTATCTTATCCAATAATATTTTTATGTTTTAATAGGATAGAAGAGTGTGTGTCCTTTTATAAGTGAGGGATAGGACACACATGTAATTTTTGAAATGAAAATGGTATAACCACATTTTAAACATATAAAAAGGAATAAAATTAGATAATTATTGAAATTTTTATTATATAAGGTCTAAATATCACAATAAAATTCAATTCTAAAAATTTTATAGGTCATTTTACCCCTTAAGTTTTTATTTTAACCCCTAGTAGACCTTTTTAACCTTAACCGTAGTAATTAATTTTTAATGATTTTACTATTCATGTCCACCAAAAATTATTTTCACCATAATATATAATTTAAATTATACTAATTCCAGATATGTAATATAGTTTTTCAAATTACATTCACATTATTTTGAAATTTTAATTTAAAATTAAACTTGCAGACATGATGAGAAAGTGGTTTTTCAAAGAGAAAATTTTCATAAGTATAAAAACATTTAATATCAAAATTCAACATGAAATTGATTCCAATGACCTGAATTTAATTAATAAATATAGATTTAAAATAATTATACTTTTAAAAAATATTAAAATAAAATTAATCTTGTATGTTCTTTAAACAAAAAAGTGATTTTATAATAAAAATCAATATTTTTTATTATTCATAAAAAAAATTACCTTTTCAAAAAATTAAAAAAAAAATCACTCAAAGATAATTTTTTCATATATATTTTAAAAATTATGTTCATTTTTTAAAATAAAATTTATAAAAGTTTTAGAAATTACTTTTATTAATTTTTTAAAAAAAAAAAGAAATAAACATATTTTTGAGAAAATATTATTTTCAAAACATATAGACTTTATAAAAAAATAGGTACTATTTATCAAAATGTTTTCATTATATAAAACCATTATAATAAATATTTAAAATGTGCTTATTCTAATTCTTAACACTAAGTTTAATAGCTAATTTTTAATTTTTATTTTTCAAATAATATTATTAATAATGTACTAGGGTTTGTTAAAACTTAATGATGCATGTAACACAAGCTATTGAAGAAATTAAAATTATACAATATATATATATATATATAAGTTTTATAAAATATTTGGATTTTACAAGTATTATTAACCACATTAATCAATTATATTGAATTCACTAATTCTTGAATCATATTCATCATTAATTATACTTTGAATGGCCAAATGGTGAACTAATCTTTTATATCACGGCCTTATTTTCCACACATTCTACATAGATTTTATTAAATTGTTATGTTTTCACCATTAGTAATCATTTAATATTCTTAGATATATTTATCTAAAACCAATTTATTTCCTTTTTCAAAATCTATTATTTATGATTTTTCCATTTTCTTATCCAATTCCCATTGATTTCTACAAAAAAAATTTGAATTCATTCTTAGCATGCTCAACTTCTTTACATTTTTCAACTGATTCTTTTGTAATCTCATTAGAATAATAAATTCCCATTTTACATTCAAAAAATCATTCCCTTTCATACGATAGGGAACTTGTAATTGTTTTTAAATTATGAAATCTTTATCTAATTGAATATGTTATTCATATATTATAAAGACATCATCTGAGGATCTAAATATATTTTTTGTTTGAAGATTTGATGAATATATTATCACAGGTTACATTCTCTGTAAATCGATCCTTATATTCTCATTGAGGCACCACCTTGGTTCATAAATCTTCATATAGTAATTAAATTATAAACTAGTAAGAGTTTCATTTATGTAAAAACACCCTATAGCACTAGAATAAGCATTGAAACATTGGTATTGAATATTGATAATAGGTCTATATACAAAACTAATGATGTTTTCATGTTAAACATTGAGCCTAATTTTTCCTAGGAGGAAGTGGAAATTTTATCATATTTCTATCTTTTTTTGATGTGTAATAATGTATTTCACCTTTATATATCATCCAAATAGGTTTATATTTGATTTTATAACCTATGATATTTGAAAAAATATATGTTTTACTAGAGGATAGTAAATATTAAATTTCACATGTATGATAGAAAGATTATTCTCCCTTGCTTGGGGAACTCTAATATTTAACATCAAAATTATGGATAAAGTCTTCAATAATTTTTTATAACTTATTATATTCATAATACATATTAATTGTGACTCTGAAAACGCTTTCCCCTTGAGAATTAGTTTTACATTAATGAATCTCACCATTTTCTCTTGTTCAACTAGACTGTTTGTATATTTCTTTATGTCATTAAGGTTGGTTTCTTCTTTCATGATATACTTTACTTTATCTTATACCTTTTTTCTATTATTTTATCACCTTTCTCTTCTCCTTATTGAGTTGTGAGTTCCGCTCAAGAAAATAATCTAAAAAAATATTTATTAAATTTTATACCTTTTTTTACCTTCATCATTATCATTTCATGAAGCATCAAAACCTTTTTCATCCTGATCCTTGAAATTAACTTTATATTTTAATTACCTATTTAATATTGTGTAATATTGTTCCTTATTTCTCATAAAATTCATTCGCATTCCACTAATATGTTTCCTTACTCTTTTTATACATTTATATTTATGGGATATCTTGTCACGACCCGCCCTCAGGGTCCGTGCCGTGACTACCCCAAGCCCGCCTTCCATAGGCCAGGGGCTGGCGACTAGCACCAAGGCGTAAATCCCGGTAAAAAGGGAAGGCATTGCCTTTGTAAAGTAAACAAACACCACAGAGTAAGCAAGTGGAAAGTAAACACTAAGCAAAAAGCAGAGTACAACTGAAAGTGCGGAAAAGTAAATGGGCCAGTATACAAACCCAAACTGAAAGTAAAGTACAACTCGAAAGGGAAAACAGCAACTGAAAAGTAAAAGCCGCTACACCGAGTTGTCCACTGGAAATCCAACCTGAATGGTGGGTACAGATAGCTCCACTGCTCCACGGGTCCCGTCGTCCGCTCCGAGCACGTCCTGCCCAGTGGTCCACCTCCAGGTACCGTCCTGCTCTGCAAGCCTCAGCTAAGATCAACGTTGTCCGTCATCTGAAACCAACACAACGTAGTGCGGGCAAAGCCCGTGCAGGGGTGAGTATAAGCTACTCAGTAGGGACCCCGAGACCCCTGAAGGTCTCTCAAATCCACAAAGGATAAACCACGAAGAAAGGTACAATCACGAAGTAACAACCGACACTGCTTAGGTATATGCCCATACGTATACTTAAGTCATCAATTTCAAATACGCTCAAACCTCCGAGCCCAAGTACAACTCAGTCCACACAGGAAAGTAAACGTATTCCACACAGGAAAACAAAACGTAATCCACACAGGATAGCACAACACAATCCACCCAGGAAAGCAACAAGATTCAGCTCACACAGGTATACTTCTTCGAAATACGATAAAGATGATCTCTGATCCATCTAAGTCGTCGGACCCACGAAGGATCGATAGGTAACTAACCCCCGCAAAGGACCCACACAGGATCGGGCCCACATAGGACCTGTAGGCGCTGGTTCACACAGGACCGCTGAGCGCAAAGACCCACACAGGATCGGACCCACACAGGATCGGGCCCACACAGGACCTATAGCACTGATCCACGTAGGATCGCTGAGTGATGTAGTAGTCGTCGTCGAATCCACACAGGATCGTTGTACTATCGTCATCGCAGTCACAGTAGCAGTAGCAGTAGCAGTAGTCACAGTCGCAGTAGCAGTAGCAGTAGTCACAGTCGCAGCCAGCACTAGGGTTCCCGCACACAGCAAGCTCGTTCGGAGGGTCCGCTCCACGAGCCGAGAGGCTGATACATCAACTGTCACAAAGTCTAGAGTTGATGTATCCAAAAGTTCCGTATCGTCAACAAGAACTCAAAGCAACAGACGGCGCGTCGATCGAACGCCCGGTCTGAGAGTTATTGGCATTTTCGTCTCCGGGGCCCGGTTGGTTTTTAAGGCAAAACTAACCCGACCGTACTCCACATGCGTCCAAACCTTGGGCGGAGTATGCCAAAAGATCCATCTCACTAAGAGGAACACAACAAAGCTGACGGCACGTCAATCGGACGTCCGTAGCTCAAGATATGAGTGTTTCCGCTCCGAAGGCCCGGTTGGTTTCGTGAACGAACCAACCCGGCCGAACTGAAAGTATTCCGAAACTTTGAGTGCGATAAACCGAAACAACCGTCTCGATCCAAGGATTGCGTTTCCGCAGACGGTTCATCAATCGGAGGTCCGTGGCTCAAGTTATGGCCAAAAGACCGAAACTGTCTCGAAAACTGGGGGTCCGGGTCCGGGCCGACCCGGCCCGGCCGGCTGGCGGCGCGGCGGCCTGGCGCCGCACGGATGCAGCGCGCGGGGGGCTAAGCCCCCGCTGTTTCAAAACGGCGGCGCGGCTTTTAGCCGCGCCTTTTGGAGAACCGGCCCCCCTCGTGGGGTCCTGCTTGAGAAAACCGGGGGGCCGCCTGCCCCCCCTCAAAGAAACCGCCCCCCTCATAAATGGGGGGGTTTGGAGCTGGCCGGGGGAATTAAATTCCCCCGGCCTTTGACCTTCCGGCCGGCCACCTGGCCGGCCGGTTTTTCTCCAACTGGACCGGTAAACCGGTCCCCTTTCCGGCTTCCGATGACGGCGGCCCGGCCGCCGGTCTTCTCGTCCCGCCACGGCCCGGAACCGGCCGCGGTGTTCGTCGTCCGGCGCGGTGCGACGGCACCGCGCCCCTCCGCCGCGCTTTCGATTCCCTTCAACGCGGCGCGACGGCGTCACATTCTTGATGATCCTTCCACGGCGCGGCGCGACGGCGCTGCGCAATATAATCGTGCGAATATCCGCGTGGTGCGACGGCACCACGCCATCTTGTTTCATCCGCATGATAAATCAACAAGAACAAAGGAGGGGGTTCGGCCGTGTTCATGCGGTCCGGCCCCCTCACGTTAAACGATAACACATATTTAAATATCCTCACGTTAGTCATGCCAGAACGACGAACAAGAATAAATAAATAAACAATTAACAACAACCCCTACCTTGGGTATAAGCTCGAAGATCGTCAACGACCTGCGGAAGACAATGTCGCGGAGGTCGGGCGTCACGATAGTCATTCGTCAAATCCGATGACGAAGAGGTACGTCCGAAGAGGTACGTCGTTGGCGAATCTTCGTATGCCGACGAATGAAGTCCGAGGGAGAAGTGGCGTTCCCTTTCGTTGACACGGAAGACGAAGAAAATAGGAGTGGCGTTCTTCGTCGGAGCTTGAGCGTTCTGCGTCAAAGCTTGAGCGTTCTTCGTCAAAGTTTGAAGAAGAAAGAAAAGCTCTCAAACCTCTCAAGATGTCTAAACAAATCTAACCAAATAAAATAAGCTAAGAGCTTATTTTATTAACTCAACCAAACCTTTTTGAATTTCAAAGGTTTGAAAAAGTTAAACAACTCAACCTAATTAATAAGCTAAGTTGTCAAAACATTTAAAGAGGGGTTAAAGGGAGTTTTGAGAGAAGTTGAAAAGTTGGGTTTCGTGTGGGCCCCACCACACTTAATCCTTCCAAGGGAGGTTAAGTGGATGTGGGTCCCACCTTTAACTCCCTTTGGGAGAAGTTAACTAACATAAAAATAAAATAAAAAGTGTTCAACATTTTTATTCAATTTTTTATAATTCTCCCAAAAATTAACTTTCGTCCCGTAATAAACGCAACTTCGGAAAAGGTCTCCTTAAGCGAATATCGGCGTTGAGAGTTCATCGGTGTCCTCGGATTTCAATTCCGAGCACCGGATCAAAAGTTAGAAATTCCCGCTCGTTCGTTCACTGAACGTACCCGAGCCAAAATTCGGAAATTGATTCCGGGCACTCCGGGCCTCGGAATCCGGTGCCGTCTGAAACCGCGCTCTTGTAAAATTCCAAATAAAAATAAGAAAAAATTTCCCTTGAATTTTACGAGTCTTTACATTACTCCCACCTCAGGGCTTTACGTCCCCGTAAAGATACATAAAAAACTAGGGAAACAAATGAGGGTACTGAGCACGCATCTGAGCCTCCCGCTCCCATGTGCTCTCCTGGAGGTTCCCGTGCTGCCATCTGATGCGCACAAGAGGAATCGATCGACCACGTAGGACCCGCTCCTGTCGATCCTCTATCTCCACCGGGACCTCCGTAAAAGTCGCCCCATCGTCAACGTCAAGCTCCCCATGGTCAATGATGTGTGTCGGGTCGTGCACGTATCTCCTCAGCTGAGATACGTGGAAGACGTCATGCACCCGGTGTAACTGAGGTGGCAGAGCTAGGTGATAAGCCACCTCGCCAACCCTGCTGAGGACTTGGAAGGGTCCGATGAAGCGCGGAGATAACTTGTCGCCTCGGCCAAATCTCCGAAAACCACGTCGAGGTGAGACCCGCAAGAAGACGTGGTCACCATCCTCGAACTCTAGTGGCCTCCGCCTCCTGTCAGTGTATGACTTCTGCCGGCTCTGAGCTGTCCTCATCTGCTCCTGGATGACCTGGACCTTCTCTGTCGTGGCCTGGACCATCTCTGGTCCCACCATTGCTGACTCCCCAGGGTCTGTCCAGCACAACGGAGATCTACAAGGTCGGTCGTACAACGCCTCATACGGTGTCATCCCGATGGTGGAGTGGTAGCTGTTGTTTCACGCAAATTCCACCAAGGGTAGGTGGTCCTCCCAGCTACGACCAAAGTCGAGGACACATGCACGGAGCATGTCCTCGAGAGTCTGAATGGTCCTCTCCGTCTGACCATCCGTCTGAGGGTGAAAGGCTGTGCTCAGACGTAGATGCGTCCCGAACGCCTCCTGTAACCCCTTCCAAAGCCGGGAAGTAAAGCGAGCATCTCGATCAGAGACGATAGATGATGGCACACCGTGGAGCCGCACAATCTCCTGAATGTAGAGACGTCCCAAGATCTCCACTGAGCCCTACTCTCTAATGGGTAAGAAGTGTGCTGACTTGGTGAGTCGGTCAACAATCACCCAGATGGAGTCGTGACCTCTAGAAGTGCGTGGAAGTCCAGTCACGAAGTCCATAGATATGTCGTCCCACTTCCACTCCGGAACCTCCAAGGGCTGTACCAAGCCTGCTGGTACCTAATGCTCTGCCTTCACCTGTTGGCAGGTGAGGCATCGAGAAACGAGCTCTGCTACAGCATTCTTCATGCCCGGCCACCAGTGTTGTCGTCTGAGGTCCTGGTACATCTTCGCCACTCCAGGATGTACCGCCAAAGGAGAAGTGTGAAACTCTCTCAGCACTTCCTCTTGCAAAGCGACCGGTACCATGGTACGTCCTCTGAAAAGGATGTCGTGCTCTGCTCCAAGGGAGAAACCATCAGGTGCCTGTCCCGAGGATATCTGTGCACGCCGTGTCTCACAGTCAGCGTCCTCACGCTGTGCCTCTCTAACCCGCTGCAGTAGTGGAGGGGTGACTGTGAGAGACTGGAGGAAGGCTGCTCCATCTCTATCCATGAAGGATATCTGTAAAGAGGCTAGTTGCTCTGTCGCCTCCTCAAGTAGCTGAATTCCCGTCCTCCTGCTGAGGGCATCGGCTACTACGTTTCCCTTCCCAGAAGTATAGACTATCTCAAAGTCATAGTCCTGGAGGAACACGAGCCATCACCGCTGTCTCAGGTTCAGGTCCTTCTGCGAGAAGATATACCTGAGACTCTGATGATCGGAAAAGACTGTAAAGCGCTCGCCCATCAGATAGTGTCGTCATGTCTTCAGAGAGAAGACCACTGCTGCTAACTCCAGGTCATGGGTAGCATAGTTCTGCTCATGCGGCCTCAACTGTCGTGATCCATAGGCGATCACTGCCCGCTCCTGCATCAGAACACATCCGATTCCAGTCCCTGATTCATCGCAGTAGACTACGTACCCTACTCCTTCCTCAGGAAACCTCAAGATAGGTGCGCTGGTCAATCTCGGTCTCAGCTCCTGGAAGCTCTGCTGACATCTGTCTGACCACACGAAGGGTTTCCCCTTCTTCGTCAAATCTGTGAGTGGTGCCGCAACTCTAGAGAAGTCTGGCATGAATCTTCAATAGTATCCAGCTAGTCCCAAGAAACTCCGAACCTCAGTCACGCTCCTGGGTGGCTCCCATGCTAACACAGCCTCGATCTTCGCAGGATCCACTGCAACTCCTGCCTCAGAGATAACGTGTCCCAAGAAGTGGACCTCACGTATCCAGAACTGGCACTTCGAGAGCTTACCATAAATCTGGTGCTCTCAGAGTGTGTCTAGTATAACTCGCAAGTGATAGGCGTGCTCCTCCTCAGTCGTAGAGTAAATCAGAATGTCGTCGATGAAGACCACGACAAACCGATCGAGGTATGGATGAAAGATCCTATTCATGAGAGCCATGAACACTGATGGAGCATTGGTTACACCGAAAGGCATAACCAAGAACTCATAGTGGCCATACCGACATCTGAAGGCCGTCTTCTGTACGTCCTCGTCTCTGACTCTGAGCTGATGATAGCCTGACCTGAGATCTATCTTCGAGAACCACCGTGCTCCCTTGAGCTGATCAAAGAGGTCATCAATCCTCGGTAGCGGATACTTGTTCCTCACTGTCACCTGGTTCAGGCGACGATAGTCAACACAAAGTCGCAGGCTCCCGTCCGCCTTCTTGGCGAACAATATCGGGGAAGCCCAGGGTGAAACACTGGTTCGGATGAACCCCTTGCCCTGCAAGTCCTCCAACTGTACCTGTAGCTCTCGAAGCTCGGCGGGGGCCATCCGATATGATGGAGTGGATATCGGGGCTGTCTCGGGGTACAAGTCAATATAAAAGTCTACCTCTCTGCGAGGAGGTATCCCTGGAACGTCGTCCGGAAAAACTTCCGCAAACTGATCCACCACTGCAGGAAAACCAGGACTCCGCACGTCAACTGCTCCAAGGATGAGGCTAGCCAACTGATGAGTAATGGGTTGTCCTCTCCTCCGCGGAAGTCCATCATGTGCTGCAAAGGCTCCCTTCTCGCCGGTGAAGGTGAACCTGCTCCCGTCGGTGCGTACACATCGTACCTTGTGCCTAAAACAGTCAATCTGCGCATGGACCGTAGATATCCAATCCATGCCCAAGATGACGTCGTAAGGCCTCGACGTTGCTACAAGAAGATCCCAGACGAAGCTCTCGCCTCCTAGAGTAAGCTCACACTGCCGGCACCAGTGCGTAATCGTCGAGTCTACTCCCGTAGGAGTCTCTAGCCGTAAGGATCGAGCCAACGGCTCTGTCGGAATCTACGAGCTCCGAACAAGGGCAGCGGCTATGAAAGAGTGACTCGCTCCTGTGTCTATAAGTACTGCAGCAAGGGTGGAATAGACACAGATAGTACCTCGAATCATCTCGGGTGCGCCGTGGTCGTAGGCCTCTGCTGCCTGGAGCTGTGCCTGTCTCTGCCCGCCAGCTCCCTGTGGTCGGGGTGGACCTCCTGGTGGTGGTGGTGGCAGAGCCTCAAAGCGTCGCCCACCACCGGCTGCTCGTCCAGATCCTCTGCCTCGTCCGCCTCCTCCCTGCGAACCGCCACGGTCGACCCTCTGCCTCTGCCTCGGTGGTCCCTCAACTGTCTGCTGCTCCTCGGCACAGTGGGTCAGGCAGTCACGAGCCATGTGGCCCTGCCCGCCGCACGAGTAGCACTGTCTGCCTCTCGAAAGACTGGATCCTCGCTGTGTGCCCCGCACTGCTGATCCAGTGACCTGAGGTCGTCTACCCGAAGGTCTGGTCTGTCTGGACCCCTGAGTCATCCGTCAACTGCCTGCTGCAGATGTCTCTGCCACGTGCCACCCTGCGGTGGGTCGCTGCGCTGGTGTAGACTCAGCAAGGAAGCTCTCGATCAGAAGGGCCCGCTCCAGTACTCCTGTCTGAGTCGGTATGCTGAGGGAGATCAGCGATGCCCTGATCTCGTGTCTCAAACCCTGCTCTAAGGTCCGGGCCCAGAAGAATGGGTCTCGTACCATGTCGGTCGAGTAGCGCGAGAGATCGGTAAATCTCGCCGAGTACTGAGCGACCGTCATGCTGCCCTGCCGCAGCTGAAGAAGCTCCTAGATACGCACCGCACGAAGGGTGGCGGGGACGAACTCCGAGCAGAAGAGGCTCTCAAAGTCCGTCCAAAGTAGAGATGCCTCATCTTGCACTAGGAGCATCAAGCTCCACCATCGTCATGCTGCTGCGTGTAGTAGGCTCGCAGCGAGAATCACCATGAGGTCTGCTGGTGTCCTCACTAGCCTAAACACACGTACCACTGCCTCCAGCCAGTCCTCTGCTGCCTGGGGATCCGTCTCCCCGCGAAACCTGGGTGGTCGCTGGCGCTGAAACTCATGCAGTGCGCTGAGGCGACGTGCATCGTCAGCGGCTGGCGCTGGAAGCATCGGGGGCTCGGCGGGTAGAGCTACCGCCGATGCCACTGCTGACAAAGGGCCCTGCACCGAGGCCTCGTCGCTCAGTGGGATGTCGTCACACTCGACTCTTGGAACCCTAGCTGGCTGCCGTCGTGGGGCCATCCTGAAAAGGAAACAGGTGTGCCACGGTCAGAACAGTTTACCTGGTGAGTTGATATAAGTAATCACAAAGAAAACATTGAAACACACACGCAATCAATGTTTTCGTGCATTAAGTCGGAAATCAGAAGTCAGGGTCCTGGTGTACGGATACGTCGGCCGCCGCAACAACACTGGACTCCCTGGACTGATAACCACACTCAATACGCTAAACATTATTGCTTCACATAGAAAAGATCAGAGTTCGCGGTAGAACCGAACTCCTCTGATACCAATTTGTCACGACCCTCCCTCGGGGTCCGTGCCGTGACTACCCCAAGCCCGCCTTCCATAGGCCAGGGGCTGGCGACTAGCACCAAGGCGTAAATCCCGGTAAAAAGGGAAGGCATTGCCTTTGTAAAGTAAACAAACACCACAGAGTAAACAAACGGAAAGTAAACACTAAGCAAAAAGCAGAGTACAACTGAAAGTGCGGAAAAGTAAATGGGCCAGTATACAAACCCAAAATGAAAGTAAAGTACAACTCGAAAGGGAAAACAGCAACTGAAAAGTAAAAGCCACTACACCGAGCTGTCCACTGGAAATCCCACCTAAAGGGTGGGTACAGATAGCTCCACTGCTCCACGGGTCCCGCCGTCCGCTCCGAGCACGTCCTGCCCAGTGGTCCACCTCCAGGTACCGTCCTGCTCTGCAAGCCTCAGCTAAGATCAACGTTGTCCGTCGTCTGCAACCAACACAACGTAGTGCGGTCAAAGCCCGTGCAGGGGTGAGTATAAGCTACTCAGTAGGGACCTCGAGACCCCTGAAGGTCTCTCAAATCCACAAAGGATAAACCACGAAGAAAGGTACAATCACGAAGTAACAACCGAAACTGCTTAGGTATATGCCCATACATATACTTAAGTAATCAATTTCAAATACGCTCCAACCTCCGAGCCCAAGTACAACTCAGTCCACACAGGAAAGTAAATGTATTCCACACAGGAAAGCAAAACGTAATCCACACAGGATAGCACAACACAATCCACACAGGAAAGCAACAGGATTCAGCTCACACAGGTATACTTCTTCGAAAGATGATAAAGATGATCTCTGATCCATCTAAGTCGTCGGACCCACGAAGGATCGATAGGTAACTAACCCCCGCAAAGGACCCACACAGGATCGGGCCCACATAGGACCTGTAGGCGCTGGTTCACACAGGACCGCTGAGCGCAAAGACCCAAACAGGATCGGACCCACACAGGATCGGGCCCACACAGGACCTGTAGCACTGATCCACGTAGGATCGCTGAGTGTTGTAGTCGTCGTCGTCGAATCCACACATGATCGTTGTACTGTCGTCGTCGCAGTCACAGTAGCAGTAGCAGTAGCAGTAGTCACAGTCGCAGTAGCAGTAGCAGTAGTCACAGTCGCAGCCAGCACTAGGGTTCCCGCACACAGCAAGCTCGTTCGGAGGGTCCGCTCCACGAGCCGAGAGGCTGATACATCAACTTTCACAAAGTCTAGAGTTGATGTATCCAAAAGTTTTGTATCGTCAACAGGAACTCAACGCAACAGACGGCGCGTCGATCGGACGCCCGGTCTGAGAGTTATTGGCATTTTCGTCTCCGGGGCCCGGTTGGTTTTTAAGGCAAAACCAACCCGACCGTACTCCACCTGCATCCAAACCTCGGGCGGAGTATGCCAAAAGATCCATATCACTAATAGGAACACAACAAAGCTGACGTCACGTCAATCGGACGTCCGTAGCTCATGATATGAGCGTTTCCGCTCCGAAGGCCTGGTTGGTTTCGTGAACGAACCAACCCGGCCGAACTCAAAGTATTCCGAAACTTTGAGTGCGATAAACCAAAACGACCGTCTCGATCCAAGGATCGCGTTGCCGCAGAAGGTTCGTCAATCGGAGGTCCGTGGCTCAAGTTATGGCCAAAAGACCGAAACTGTCTCGAAAACGGGGGGTCCGGGTCTGGGCCGACCAGGCCCGAACCGGGTCGACCCGTCCCGGGTCCGACCCGGCCCGGCCGGCTGGCGGCGCGGCAGCGCGGCGGCCTGGCGCCGCACGGATGCAGTGCGCGGGGGGCTAAGCCCCCGCTGTTTCAAAACGGTGGCGCGGCTTTTAGCCGCGCCTTTTGGAGAACTGGCCCCCCTCGTGGGGGGGCTGCTTGAGGAAACCGGGGGGCCGCCTGCCCCCCCTCAAAGAAACCGCCCCCCCTCATAAATGGGGGGGGTTTTGGAGCTGGCTGGGGGAATTAAATTCCCCCGGCCTTTGACCTTCTGGCCGGCCACCTGGCCGGCCGGTTTTTCTCCAACGGGACCGGTAAATCGGTCCCCTTTCCGGCTTCCAATGACGGCGGCCCGGCCGCCGGTCTTCTCATCCCGCCACGGCCCAGAACCGGCCGCGGTGTTCATCGTCCGACGCGGTGTGACGGCACCGCGCCCCTCCGCCGCGCTTTCGATTCCCTTCGACGCGGCGCGACGGACTGGCGTTCTTGATGATCCTTCCACGGTGCGGCGCAACGGCGCCGCGCAATATAATCGTGCGAATATCCGCGTGGTGCGACGGCACCACGCCATCTTGTTTCATCCGCATGATAAATCAACAAGAACAAAGGAGGGGGTTCGTCCGTGTTCATGCGGTCCTGCCCCCTCACGTTAAACGATAACACATATTTAAATATCCTCACGTTAGTCATGCCAGAACCATGAACAAGAATAAATAAATAAACAATTAACAACAACCCCTACATAGGGTATAAGATCGAAGATCGTCAACGACCTGCGGAAGACAACGTCGCGGAGGTCGGGCGTCGCGATAGTCGTTCGTCAAATCCGATGACGAAGAGGTACGTCCGAAGAGGTACGTCGTTGGCGAATCTTCGTATGCCGACGAAGGAAGTCCGAGGGAGAAGCGGCGTTCCCTTTCGTTGACACGGAAGACGAAGAAGAGAGGAGTGGCGTTCTTCATCGGAGCTTGAGCGTTCTTCGTCAAAGCTTGAGCGTTCTTCGTCAAAGTTTGAAGAAGAAAGAAAAGCTCTCAAACCTCTCAAGATGGCTAAACAAATCTAACCAAATAAAATAAGCTAAGAGATTATTTTATTAACTCAACCAAACCTTTTTTAATTTCAAAGGTTTGAAAAAGTTAAACAACTCAACCTAATTAATAAGCTAAGTTGTCAAAACATTTAAATAGGGGTTAAAGGGAGTTTTGAGAGAAGTTGAAAAGTTGGGTTTCGTGTGGGCCCCACCACACTTAATCCTCCCAAGGGAGGTTAAGTGGATGTGGTTCCCACCTTTAACTTCCTTTGGGAGAAGTTAACTAACATAAAAATAAAATAAAAAGCGTTCCACATTTTTATTCAATTTTTTATAATTCTCCCAAAAATTAACTTTCGTCCTGCAATAAACGCAACTTCGGAAAAGGTCTCCTTAAGCGAATATCGGCGTTGCGAGTTCATCGGTGTCCTCGGATTTCAATTCCGAGCACGGGATCAAAAGTTAGAAATTCCCGCTCGTTCGTTCACTGAACGTACCCGAGCCAAACTTCGGAAATTGATTCTGGGCACTCCGGGCCTCGGAATCAGGTGCTGTCTGAAACCGCGCTCTTGTAAAATTCCAAAGAAAAATAAGAAAAAATTTGCCTTGAATTTTACGGGTCTTTACATATCTCATATTCTTTATCTCATTCAAATCCAATAACCTTCTTCATTGGGAAATTTAAAGGAAAATGTATAATTCCATTATAGTTATAGAAAATTGTAGTATTATTTCAAATTATTTTCCACATTCCATTTTCACAACTATTTGATATAATAGAATTAATTTATTGTAATTACTCATCTTTTTACTCATTACTAGAATCACTTAACTATGTACTTCTTCATATATGATTTTAAACATTCACATATCCATAATTTTTATATCATCTTCTATCTTCTTCTTTAGTACTGTAATTTTTCTCATTTTAAAATCAAATAAAATATTATATATTTCATATAAAGAGATATAATATTTATCCTAAAAAATGTTAAATATTTTCATCAAACCTATTGTGAATAATTCTTATCAGGTTTTTCACAACTATGAAATTATGTATTTTTTACAAAATCAATAAATATTGCTAACAATGTCATTCAATCTCATAATGTATGCATCTATATTTTTATCCTTATCCATTTTAATTTCCTAAAACCTACTCCTCAAAATCATAGTTTTTATTTAATGATATTAATATTTACCTCTTTAATAACTCTAGTTTGGTATGATATTTTTTTTAAATATTTAAATTTATATATCTGAATTTATCTTCAGAGTCAGTGTGGTGTCTGGATCTAACAAGACCTATAATTAATATATTAAAAAATTTATATATTAAGCAATGTGTGTTTATAATTTCAGTATTTTTTTATTTTCATTGTTTGGTATCTCATATCCAAAATATGAGACCATAGTTGACTCTAGAATGTGAGGTTTACCCTAGGAATGACCAAAAGTTGGTCGGCTCTGGATGTCCAATTTAGGCAGTTGTTGGTGGGTGCATTTAATAAAATAAATAATTAAGTTATTTATTTATTTCACTAAATGACCTAAACTAAAATCCATTATAATTATTTCACTATGATATTTCTTTATGGTTATCCACATAACATAAAAGGATTATATGAGGGTGTTATTTATTGATAGCTCATTTTTAGAGGATTAGGGGAGATTGGATCAAGGTGGATCGAGAGGCAACAAATGCATAATTTATTCTAAAACACTATATAAAATGTTATTTACCAATGATTTATACCAATATAGGTACATATCTTAAACAAAATTCATCCCTTAGGATTATAATCTTGAGTATGGATTTAATTGTCATCTTCTTGATCTGTGATTATTTGATCCTTCTCATGAGCCCTATTATCTTTTAGTTTTTAATCTAATTAAACTTTCTATTGATTATTTTATTAACCTAGATGTCTTATTTATATGATAATTAGATGAGGAAAATTGGAAAATTATAGATTCACTTTTTCCCTTGTGTTTTCCCTCACCCTTTCTTTGAATTATTCATCATTAGACCGTGGGGTCAGGATTTAATATTACCGAGGTAGGATAAAGAATTATAGAACCCCAAGATTTTTGGTAGTTTTCTGCATAATTAATGGATTTTTTTATTATTGGATGGTTCTATATGGATCATGGGTTGTGAGTAATCACTCTATGGATCTAGAATCTGGAGATGAAGTGGGAGATTCAATGAGCTTTGGGAGGCACTATAGGCATTGAGTGGTTGATCTGAATCCGATTTTTGACCATGGAAGGCCAAGAATAGATAGATATAGGTGACCCCTTCAATTTCCCATGGTCAAATAATAGTATTTGTATATTAATTAATATATTAATATACAACATGAAGAATTTAGACACTTTGGTAAAAATGTGAATACTTGTTGTATAGCGTGGAAGAACACACAGCATATTTTTTGGATTTCATGGTGGATGGGGACTCCATCCAAGTTAAGGATCATACACCATGTGGAAGGGACCACATATCATTTGACCCTATCTAGGGATCCAGGATGTGTGCTAGATATACCAACCTCAAGACCCTGGGTGGTCATAAACATCTTGTGCCACTTCAACTTCTTGGGTGGTTGTACTTGTCTAGTTGAACCATGTGCCAAGTGTATACTCCCATGTCCACAGGTGTACATACATGCCATGTACCTCCTATAAACAATGTGTGGTATGACATGGATTGACAATCCTTGTCCAAGGAACTACATGACTAACTGGAAAGGTAGGGTCCCATGTAGTATGGACCCCCATAAATGTCATGTATTTCTATAATGAACTTATCCCTCTCGTATCTCTTTGTTACTTGGATTTTGGCCCCTAAGTAGCCAATCTGGAGTCTTTTTCTATACATAATGTGATGGTGGCCTTTATTTTCTAATATAATATATTATTTAATGTGTTCAAATCATGATACTTCTTTAGGTGATGTTTGAATATGGTAGTGATTGGGGAAATATCATCTCAGAGATGACAGGGTTAGAAAGCCCCTATAGCACCAGGGTATAGGTCCCCATACTCCTCTCAAGCTATTGAGTGGTAACCCCCTAACACACTAGTTCATGGGGCCTCTATTTACTAAGTGCTACCCCCCACCCCAACAGACCAGGGTGTGGGTCCTCTACCTACGGAGTGGTACCCCATGAAGAATTAGGGCATGGGTCTTCTACCAATTCAGTGGTACCCCCTATCATGTTAGGGAATTGGTCCTTTTTTCATTCAGAGGTAAACCCTATTGTACTTGGTATCAGGTCCTCTGTTCACTGAGTGTCACCCCCTATAGCACTAGGTCATAGTTCTCTATCTATATAGTAGATCCACATAATCATACTAAGAAGTGGGTATTTTATTTGAGATTATTTCCCCTTATGATGTGGAGAAGAGGTGATGTGCAGGTACCTCACATGGATTTCTCATAAACATTCATGATATTTTACGCATCAGTACTGGACCTTTGGAGTTTCAAGTAGACTTATCTTCCTGGGTCATACTATGGAGTTGTAAATCCCCTTTCTCTCCCATCTCGGTATCTTTTTTAGAGTATATCTATGATTGTATTCATTTACCTCTTGTTATGGGTTGATTTAACCTTTTTTATATCTTTATATTTATAAAATTTTGGTTTTAGGGTGTCCTGGTAGGTATGTGTATACTCACCCCTGTACGGTATTTTCCCCCATGTTTTGTGTCTTATAAATACAATATATAGTTCAGTGATGAAATCGAAGGATTATAGTGATATGTGGGTGAATTGAACATGTATGGTGGTCATAAATTGAGATCAAGAGCTAGGCTCTCTCATTTTTTCCTTTTTTCCAGTTCTTAGCAGGTTGTAACTTCATTTCTGGTTGTGTGTGTATTTTTTCTCCTTTAGTACTTTGGATTAATTTTTATACTCTATTGTATTACCTATATTTTTTTATATCAAGTTTCAATCTAGATTTTACTATGTTTTATTATTCCTCCACCTTTTTCCTAGATAGTGTTGGGTGTGTGCATATAAAAAAAATTAGGCAAAGTTGTCCCATTTTTTAACACCTTCTTGGTTCTTTTCACCATCCCCCAGTCTATTGGAGGTAGGATTGGGGTTGTGTTGGCTCATATTTCCACCATCCAGGTGGTCCTTGGTGGGTCGAGTCATTATATAGTGGTATCATATTAATTCATTACTTGGGATAGTGTTTGGATTCTTCCCCTTCTGAGGAAATATTTGGGATACGAGGTAACAATGTTGAAGTGTCTCATGTGTAGATTTCAGGCCAAGGAATCTAGTGTTGGTACAATGAATAACTTATAAATAAACTAGGACTCTGAATACCTAATTTTAGATATGGTATAAGTACACATCAATTATAGGGATCAATGGTAGATGAGTAATATTGCATTGAGTCTTTCAGTTTTAATTCTTGATTCAGTTTCTGATTTATATATAAGATCATTTAACCATGGTACATCTGCAAAACATTTAGGAAGCCTCTATGAATATATATAACCTAGTTATTGATAAAGGAACATTAAAATGATCTATCAAGTGAGTATACCTCAGTTCATGGGACATCTTATGAGGTGTTTCCTCTATTCATATAGTGATCGCCACCCTCTCCTATCGATCGATATATAATACCATTAGGGAAGGATGAGTATGCATGAAATCTTAGTGTGCTATGTGATTTCTAGAATCATAGACAACTAAGGTTCCACAAAAATATTGGTTTCCATGTAGTGGAGTATTGACTTGAGTCATTGATATGAGTCTTCAGGCCTGTGCAGACCCCGATTGATCAAATGGTTGGAGTGGAAGCTAGTTTTTTACATGGAGTAGTAGGGTACTGGTGAATTCTATTCACACAAACTCATGATGAGATGACCTCACATGGTCCAATTTATATTATTTGTTTCATGAGAAGTATTACCCAAAATTCATGTGATTAGTTATGATCTATAAGCTTCTTGAGATACAATAGGTTAGTATGGATGTTGTTAAGTATGGAAAGAGGTTCACCGACCATACATGATACTCCCTCAACATGGTGTGAGATAGTTACTTCTTAGAATAGAAGTTTCTATAGGGAATTTTTAGATACATCCATTCCAGTGTCGTCCCCTTATATATCTCAACTATTCTGGAGTTCTATAGAGGGATATGATGATGAGGATATTCCTATCATATGGATTTCGGGTAGCTAGAGATGTTAGTGGGTGTCATGGGGACAAGTCTTCTACGACAGCTAGTAGGTGACAATTGGAAGGGTTTTAGCATAGTATACCTTCTCATATTCAGACTCAGAAACATAGGTATGTGTCATAGGGTTCACACAAAATCTCTAATCTTCTTGAAGAAGGGTGATGTTATGATTGTGATGGGTGAGGTAACATGGATCGTGATTCCCCGATCCGTCGAGCTGATGAGGGAAAGAAGGAAGGAGATAAACTGCCATGAAAGATGCATCATCATCATCATAGATATCCTAGGAATATCCATGGTATCCCCTAAGTATGTGTTACTATTATATTATTAGGAGTAGCTTCATGGGGATTAGTTTTTGGTGAGGGAAAATGTTACGAGATTCTCTCACCACCACCACTATTTGGCCCATTCTAGGCTCAAGGAATTGGCAGTCAAGGACATGGGTGGTTTCTAATTATGGAGGGCTATGAAAAAGTTCCAAAAAAGATGATCCTAGGTATAATATGTGTTTATTATACTCATTATTGAGTTTTTATAGACATAGTTGTGAGTAATTCCTACATCTTTATATACCTAGTGTAATTGTTGGAGCTTCTAGTTGTGTTTTTAACCTAGATTTTTGTATATCAATTTCTACAGGGAACACTTATTCAATATTTATTATCTTCCAGCAGTGTGAGATGGATCTTGGTGGAGATAATTTCTCTTGGAACCTCATTTTCATTAAAATGAATCCTTGTGATGTCATATTGGGTTTAGAGATGTTTTTGATGGTACAATTATAGATTAATTATCATCATAGGTGATTTAGATGTATTTAGACAAATGGGATGTGATTCTCCTTTACAAGTAAGATAGTTTTCATGTCTATTTGAGTGGGTATTTTGAGTGGGAAGATGAAACCTATCACCCATAAATTGAAAATCATAGCCCTTAGTGTACTATGGTCTTTAGAAATCAAGATTTCTTTAGTAATGGAGGACTATATTGATGCCTTCCCAGATAATATTCTGAGACGGCCTCTAAGGAAGGATATAGACTTTTGTATTGACTTTAACCCCAGTACAACACTGATATATTATGGAGTATATCAAATGGCCCCTATTAATATCTAAGATATGATGGTGTAGTTAGAGGACCTTCAAGAGAAGGTATTTATTAAACCTAGTGTGTCCCCCCGGGTTGCTCCAGTTTTGATCGTGATAAAGGAAGAAGGTATCTTAAGTATTTTCAATGATCATCATATCCTAAACTAAGTAATGATAAATAAAAGAAATCCTTTAGGATTGATGACCTTTTTAACTATTTCAAGTTGTGAGTTGGTTCTGGAAGATCAATATCATGTTCGGTTATCACTAGTTGAGGGTTCATGAGGCTGATATTCTTAGGATGGAATTCTAGTGCCACTATGAATACTATGCTTTCATGGTGAATCCTTTTGGTGTAATTAATTTTAATATAGTGTTTATGGATCTGAAGAACTACATATTTAAATTATAATTGGACTAATTTGTGGTTTTCTTCATCGATGGCATTCTCATTTAATCTGCATCAAAGAAGGATCACATAGAGGATTTGAGATTTTTCCTTGACTTACTCTGGGAGCACCAGCATTATGGTTAGCTCTCAAATTTCCAATTTTGAATATCTAAGGTTTATTTTTTGGGGAATGTAATATATGATCAGGGATTAGCTGTAGACCTAGAAAATATTGATGCAATTACCTCTTGAGATCCACCCAAATGTATATCATAGGTGAAGAGATTCCTTGTCTTGGTGGGGTATTGCATGAGTTTTTTTGTAGACTTATCTAGGATTCCATCACCTTTGACCATCCTGAATTGGAAATCGATACCATTTACCTGATTCAAGTAGTGTTATAGATGCTTAAAGGATTTGAGGATAATGCTAACCAGTGATCTTGTGTTGATACTATCACAGGAGGGCATAGAGTATATAGTGCTTAGCAATGCCTATAGAGCTGGGATAAACTACATATTTATACAAAGGTAAGAAATTATTTCATATATGTCAAGGATTTTATAAACTCATTATAAGAACTATAATACACATAACATAGTGTTGACAGAATTAGTATTCACTCTGATGATGAAGAGGCACAATATTTAGGGAGATAACTTTGTTGTATTCTTAACAACTAAAGACTCTAGTATATATTCACTCAGAGTGATATGAACCTAATATATAGGCCTTGGTTGTGGTTCCTTTGGGACTATAACTTTGAGATATTATATAATCCTACTAAGGAAAACATGGTAGTATTTTTACATAATAGGAAGTCACGTTTTCACCTTGTAGAGGAGGTGTATGAGATGTTAGCTTAATTATAGCTGAACCTGGTGTAGGTGAGGGATGAATTTTTTATTCTGTTGAAGTAGTTAACTCCTCCACTTAATTATTGTGTGAGAGAGGCTCGGTTGGGAGACATAAACTATATAAGGTTCTGTGTGACCAGATATTCTCATGAGATTCACCTAATTTATTTTTTGAAGAAAGGGATCATGTCATCCTTTTATAGGGATGAAGACGGATCCATTCATGTTGTGTGAGGAGGCAGTTAGGGAGTTTCATAATTCCACCTTAGTTGTATATACCATTTTGAAGAATATCGACAAGGAACTTCTATGGTAGTTTTGGTGGGTGAGTGGGAGGTGGAGTAATGTAGAGTTAATCTCCCATTGTCTCACAAGTCAGCAGGTGAAGGTAGATCACCAAGTTCTTACAAGGTTTACATAGCCTCTTGAGATCCCATAGTGGAAATGGGATGGAATATACATGGTTTTTGTGATGGGTAATCCATGGAGAGTGAGAGGCCACAATTATATCTGGGTGATTTTTGAATGACTTACCATGTTGGCACACTTCCTTTCTATCAGGGATAAAAGTTATGTGGAGAGTCTAGGGTAGATATATACATGTGAGACCATATAGATTCATTAGTTACCCTCAATGATTATTTAAAATAGTGATGGTTGGTTTATGTAACATTTTTTAAGAGGACTGTAGGAGGTATTTGGGACCTTATTTTGGATGAGTACATTATTTCACCCCTAGAAGTATGGGAAGACCTAGTGAACTATCTAGGTATTAGAGGACATGTTGAGGGAATGTGTCCTAGACTTCAGTCAGAGTTGGTTGGATAAATATCCATTTGTATAGTATTCTTATAATAACAGTTATCACTCAACCATATTGGAGACCATGTAGGTCTCCCATATATAGGACTGACATTGGTGAGACATTTCTATTTGGTCCAAAGATGGTGTATGAAATAATGGGGAAGGTTCAAGTGATCAATGAGAATATGAGGATAGCACTGAGTAGAGTTAAATCATACATGGATTGATTGTGTAGGACCTTGGAGTTAGATTAGGGAGACAACATTTACATGAGATTCTTCCCATGATGATAATTAAAGAGGTTTAGATAGGGACGAAAGTTATCCCTAAGGTTCATCGGGTTATTCAAGATCTTACTGAGGGTTTTCTAGGTTTCTTATCACCAATACATAACACCATATTTGGATCAAATACATGATTTAATCCATGTGTTGCAGCTGAGGAGATATGTTCTCGGCCCTTTGCAGATGATTGATTAGACAAATATGGAAATCCAGGTTGGATCCACCCTCTTGGAGTACCTAGTGTAAATTGAGGATCAATAATAAAGGATCTGTATGGATGGACCATTCCTTTGGTTCTTGAATTTTGGCAGCATGGGAGCATGCAGAAGAGATCGTGGGAGCATGATATCTAGATGCGAGCTCAGTACCCCCCCCCCCCACCCACTTTTTTGTTTAGCTTTTTATTTTTGGCCTGAAAATTCATGAATGAGGGGAGAATTTAGTGACACTATTTTTATTTGATTTGTCCTTGGAATATTTCTATTTATATAACTGGATTTATCCTTAGAATCTATGTGAATCATAGGTATCTTGAGGCCTCGGATTTAACTTATTAAAAATATTAATATATTTTAATGTGAATGTGCACGTCATTTTAGTATTTTTAGTTTTTCTATTGATTGGGAACTCATATGGGAAATATGATGCCTAAATTGATTCCATAACATGGGGTATACCTGAGGTGAAAACTAATGCTGGTCCGTATCAGATGTCTATTTGAGGCCACTTTTAGTGGGCGCATTAAATAAAATTAATAATTTATACTTTTTATTAAATGGACTGACATAATAACCTCTATAAGTATATCATTATCAAATTTTTATAGGGTTATCCATATAACATTGAGAGGATTTAAGGAGAGAATAATTTATTGCTAGATTGAGAATAGAGAACATCAGGTGATCAGGTAAAGGTGGATCCAAAGGTAGTGACTACAGAGGGTCTTTTACATCACTAGAGAATTATTTCTTCACCAATGATCAATATAAATTGAGACAGGGTACATTAATTTTTTCCACCCATTTTGATTAAAATATTAAACATAGATTTAATTATCATCATATTGATCTACAAATTTTCGATCCTTCACATCGGCCCTATTATCATTCTTTTTTTTTGATCTAATTAAACTCATTTTGATATGTTATATTACCCTAGATATCCCATTTATTTTATTTTTGGATGATTATTCTTGGAAAACAATGGATTAAACTTTATTTATCTACATTTTCATTACCCATTTTTCATGTTCTTTACCTTTGGGCCACAAATCCATGTTTTAACATTTATGGGGTGGGTTTGAGTGTTATAATACCCTTATATCAATTTTGTTTTTGTGAGTGATTAACAAATTTGTTTTTTTTTGTATAGTTTTGGATGGATCATGGGATATGGAAAATCAGTCCATAAATATATAATTTGGAAAAGCAATAGGAGGAATGAAAAGCTTTGGGATTCACTATCGTCTTTGAGCGGATCATCATAATTCAATATCCAAGCACTAGAGGCTAGGAATCGATGGATAAAGGTAAATCCCTTCAATTTGAAGAAGTAAAATGGTGGTTTATCTAGAGGAATTTATGAATTTGGAAACCATATGAAGAATATGTACTTTCTATGTACAACTTGGCTACACATCATGTAGTGTGAAATAAAAAATGGTTTTTTCTTTAGATCTTATGGCAGTTATGGTTTCCAACAGAGTTAAAGATCTCTGGTTGCATGGCTGATCCAACACACCATGTGACCCTACCCAGATATCCAAGGTGTGTCCCATATATATTCACCTTAGGACCCCATGTGTTCATACCATTGTGTGCCACTTGGACACACCATGTGAATATACTTAGCTAGCCAAGCCATGATCTAGGTGTATATTCGTAGGACATTGGGTGGAAAAAAAACTTATTATACCTTTTGTACAAGTATTTTGGTATTACATGGATTTCCAATCCATTTCTAGGGAAAACATGGTCTATAAGTGAGGTAGGTTCATACTCCATGTAGACCCCCATACACATCGTGTATTTTCATTAGGATCTTCTTTCTCATATATCCTCCATAATGACTCATTTTTTGGACCCAAGTACATTGTCCTAAGTTTTTTTCACATAGAATGGGATGGTGGAGTTTTTTGTGGAATACAAGATACCATGTTAAGTATTTCAAGAATGATGCTTCTTTAGGAAATTTTTTATTATGGAACTAATCAGGTAAAGATCATCTAAGAGATTCTGAGGTTTGAAACCCCTTGTCACACTAGTGTGTGGGTCCCCCATATTCTTTTATATCTTCTGAGTGGTACCATACTAACTCACTAGGGTTCGGGTCCTCTATTTACTGAGTGATACCCCCATGGTGGACTAGGGTGTGATAACTCTATATACTGAGTTCTACTCACTAACAGATCTGGGCGTGGGTCCTCTACCTATTGAGTTCCCCAAAATTGTGCTATGGAATAGTTTCTATATTCATTTAGTGGTACCCCTATCATACTAGGGTGTAGATACAATGTTTACAAATTTGGATCCCCCTTCTGTGCCAAGGCACAAGTCCTATCCGTCCAACGGACTGAAGGCCTTCAAATTTTTTATTATAATCAAACCCCCTTTTAAGGGAAGAAAGAGGATAACCCAGATAGACATCATGGACTTAAAACAAATCACACCTGAAGGTCAAGAGAGACAAACCAAATAGACAACACGGAGCACCCCTCCCTAGTATAAAATCATTATAAATCTCTCCATCATTGCATGGATGAACGGTAAGCAAGTGTCCTGTGTCAAACACATGCCCGATCTGATGGCTCACTCTATACCCTCTCAAACATCCAAATCCAAAAAGTAATGAAATGAGGAATACCTAGCTCTAGAACCTCTCTAAGGCCTGATCCATGTGGTCAAATCCATGTGCATCTCCATTCCAACAGAATTGAACAACAACAAATCAACACAAAACTCAACCATGACATCAAACCATCACCAAACCATCACCATCATTGCATGCATCACAGAACCGATGCCAGAAGAATAGTGCAGCCCCAAATCCAACTCAGACAAATAAGAACAACCATCAGATCACAAAAATCACTGCCATCCAAAACAAAAAAAAAACATCACAAAACCTTCAAACATGAAAAAACTCCACAAACACTCCAGAGACCATTACCTCCCCCCTCGAGGTCACTCAGATACGTCGTCGGCCATCACCAGAGCCACGCCAAGGTACCACAAGGCCATTCTAGACCAAACCAAAGCCGGATCCACTACACACCATCTGTACAGACTGAGCCCTGCCGAATCAAGCCGCACACAGACACGATGGCGCCAACCCGAGATGAAGCCTGTGTTCCGCGAGACATGTCTTCACCAAGACGGAAGACACCGCTGAACCAAGTTGAATCCCCACCACGTCGCACCATCACCAAGCCACATGCTGAGAATATCCAGAGGAAGTCGTCCAATGAGATGATCTAGAGGAAACCAGTGAAGCCGCGTCATGCCGAGATGGTGCAGAGGAAGACAAATCGAGACCAAATCACGCCAGAGAGGGAAGGGGAAGTGAGGCCGATGGGAAAACCCTAGTAGCCGCTGAAGGGAGAGGAGAAGCCTCTTAGAGGTTGAGTTGACAATTTTGGAACAATGCACCAACCAGGCATAAGTCTTATATTTATTGAGTGGCACCCCTTTATCATACGTAGGTGTGGGTCCTCCATTGGATATTGTGACCCCTCGAGTTATGGAGCAGTGGTGAGGTGTAGTTCTTCTACATTGATTTCTCAAAAATATGTGTGAGATAATGAGAATCGGTGATATATCTTTGATCTTTAGGAAGACTCATCATACTAGAATGGGCTTTGGAGTTGGAAATCCCCTTTCCCTCTAACATGGGTTTCTTTTTTAGAATATTTTTATGATGGGATTCATTTCCCACTTGTTATGGGTTGAGATGACCTATGTTTTATCTATATATTTTTCCTTTTTGTTTTTAGGGTGTTCTAATGTATATGTATATACTCATACATATATGGAATTTTCCTGCACATTTCATGTCACATGTAAATGATAGATATCTCATCGATTATATCGGAGGAGCATAGTGATATCTAGGTTCATTAACAGTATATGGTTTTCTGGCTTGGAGATCAAGAGTTCGACTCTCTAAATATTTCCTTTATTCCAATTCTTGTCAGTTTGGGACATAATTTTTTATTGGTCTTGTATTTTTTCCATTTTTACACTTTGTTTTACTTTGCATACTCTATTTTATTAACTAGAATTTTTTCATGCATGGTTTAATATATATGTTATTTTATTTTATTATTCATCTGCTCTTTTTTCATGGATATGGTTGGGTGTGTGCATACAGGTGAATTAAGAAAATTCCTCCCATTTCATTTATGCCTTATTAGAGGTTTTATTAAACCACTATTCTATTATATTTAGGCTTGGGGATATGAATACTTTGATTGACACCCCCAATAGGTTAGGTCATTACACCTCCTCAACTAATTTTCATTTTATCCAAAAAAATATTTTTCATTTTGAAGCCCCATGAAATTTGTATTAACCTTTTATAAATGGGAAATCAGAGTAGAAATTTGAAAATTTAAATCAACTTCCATATTTCTCTTTTTATAAGTCATCATAGGAGAACCCTTATAAATGGGTGGAAATTCCATTATTATTTCCTATTTTAATTCCAAAACTAGTGATAGAGTTTAAGGAAATATCATATTCCACCAGTTGAGGTAGTTCATTTCATCAAAATTAGGGACACCCCTAATATTTCTAAAATAAAAAATCACCATACTTAGAAATATATTGGATCTTTTAGTTTTAACCTTTATTATCTCTAATACCACTTATAGGGCCCAAGTCAATAAATTTCCACTAAGTGGGGAGGTCAATTAGTGGTACACTTTTATGATTTTTTTTAATTCAACTTCTATGACTTGTTACAATATCAATTCTATCACTCTTGAATTACCCATCCTAACTTTAATGTAGAAATAAATCAATAAAAACAAAACAGTATTATTTATAAGGTTTTTCCTTAAAATAATACACCTTATAGTGATAGGTTTTTCTCCCCAATCATGGATTCTCGACAATAAACTAATGTGGTTGAACTAGGGATCTTCAAATCCCATCAACATAGAGTCCCAAAATTCTAATGTTATAGTGTACCACTTAAAAATATAGCCTCCAACTTTCCACTATAAAGGTATTCATAGTATAACAATATATATCACCTTCTACACATGGTTGATTTGGTACCACTTAAAAGTGATATTCATTCTCAATGCTTCTTGATCACATGTTTAGAAGATGATCCTTCTTTATGAACATCAGTAAATGATGATAAAAGTCAAGTATGTTTGTATTTATCTCATTATGAAGATCATTTAATAATATTAGACTTCTTAAACTTCTCAAATACTAAATCATGAAATACATGTTTCCTCTAAAAATATCCCAAATTCAATCTCATACTTTCTCTCTTTGAAATAACAATGTATTATGTTCTCAGTTGCTTCTCACAAAACCACACTTGTTCTTTATTTCTCCAATGATTTTATATTCATAAAATAATATAGTGAATATTATTTCCTTATTATAAATAATTAAACTCCATGAAATTTGGTAGGTTCTTCTAATTTAATTCTTCCTTAAATCTCAATCATGGTATCCCTTTTTAATCCTACTTCAAACTTTGGTGCATCATTTTTCATGTGATATTTGAATATCACATCTTATTTATCTCAATAGATTCAAAGGCAATAAATTATTTTTAATTTAATTCATATGTACATGTATCCATTAATAATTTTCATATGAATATATTCCTTGATTAATGGAACTAATCTCATCACAATGACATGTATAATCTTCCTAGCTGAATGATCATGATTATTTAATCCAAGAAGAAGAGTTAATAAGTAGTGATTAATTTCATTTCATTTTTTAGAGTATAAAATTAGGAAAATCATTGATAGTTTAGGAAATAAATATATTTTTAATATTTATTATTTCATACAAAGTCAATGTACTTATAATTATTTAATAGGTTTTTTGAGTCATTAATTCTATTTCATCATAATTTTAAAAGTCCTACAAAATCACTCTACATATCATGACTTTATGAAATTTTCAAATAAAAATCTTCTCAAAAAGAATTTTTATGTCTTACAGGATCCTTGTTAAATTATTCTTACCAAATCATATCATCCATATTGTAATACTTGTTCCTTGGTCTATTTTCAAAAACTGAAAAGTCTAACTAGATCTATCAAATGTCTTATTATGTTCCAAAAATCATAATATTGATGTCATGTATTTTTAGCTTATTTGAAAGAGTTTTGCACTAAAAAAATGTCTTATAAAAATTATTATAAAGTATTTTTCATGAAATAATGTAGTCTAATGTGCACTAGACATTTTCAAATTTCAATTCCAACACCAAAGTCTCATGCACGCTTAAAGTCTTATGAGATATGTGATGTCTTATGAAAGTTCAACGACATAGCCATTTTTAAGACTCAGAAAATAACATTTAGAATTTATCATGTTATCATATAACTTCATCAATTGATCATGTGGGGTTATTAAACACTTCATATTCAAATTCCATTTAAGGAATATCTATAAATAAATATAGTAGACAATTTCACACTTGATACTCGATGAATGTTCACTTAATACCATCATCTAGATATTACAAAAATATTTATTCTTTAACATTAATACTATAATGAAACCCTAAAAAATATATAAAATATTATAGATTTCACTTCCATATAATCACTTCTTGTATTTGAAAAGAACAGTGCATCAATCATCACATTTGGGTGCTACAACTTGAATCTATCAATCCATGATATTTAAGTTGTAGTATGCTTCATCTACTCTACCACTCAAACTAACATGTATTTTCATCTTATAAACATCATGGTAGACTTCCTAATTAACCATAAATATAAACTATTCATGGGAACATAAACTATATTATGTATTTAAGTTTTCTATAATAATTTATTAGTTAACTATATAGATCCATATAGAACTAAAAATCATTTATAAAAGAGTTTTTTTATATAAGGAGGGTAGTTCCAATATATTTTATTGTTGGATCTATATTTTTTCAATAATTCAAGCAATAAGTTTTATCTATGATAGGAAAATATCAACATCCGCATTTAATTCCGGTTGGTCTCCATTCATTAGTTTTTATAAATTATTATAATGGATTATAAAAAAAGATGTATTTTTAATTTTTCATTGATTGATAGCTAAAGAGAGTGGATATTTATCCTTATTAATATCATGTGTGACTAGAAAATTTAAAATATTTGAATGTGATGTTAAATGTGAATACAAATAAAGGGATTTATTTGACTTAGTGATTCACCATGGAAGTCACCAATTTTATTCTAATAATTCAAATAGTTTCTTGAGGTTTTTTGGACTATTTATAAAAAATTATAATGAAAACAAATGTCCCTTAGCCATAATTTTTAATTTCCTGAAAATTTTAATAGAGATTGTGATTTTTTCAAGATCATCCATTAGTTTGGGTATCAAATTTTAGTGGTAAATGGAGAGGATATTTTTAAAAAAAATTATAATAACAATATGAATGTTATGAGTTTTTGGTTATTCCTTTTGGGTTACCAATGCACCTATGATTTTCATGAAATTATTAAACCATATTTTTTAAAAGTGAATAGACACATTTGTAGTGGAATTTTTATATAAAACAGATAATATCATAGATATCATAGATAGTTCATGGATGTAACCATTATTTTATTTAATAATTCTTGATAATAATATGTATAAAATATTCTATAGTTTTTATTTATTGATTCATAAGGTAAAGTAACTTGTCAACTTTACTTATTACAAAAAAATCTCAGCAGATCCAAAAATGGTAATGGTAGTAATGTCTTTGGAAAACAAAAGAATATATTTAAAAAAATACTTTTTAGGATTTTTTGGTTATTACTAGATATTCATTATGAGTTTTTCAAAATTATATTCTCTCATGATATCATTAAATTGAAAAGGTGATAAAATTTTGATATAATTAAATGTGTATAGGGATTTTTTTCAAATAGTAATGACACGTTATTAAGCTCCAATTTTAAATTTCTCTATGTTGAGAATTGTTATGATATAAACTATGAGATATATGTGTTGAGATTTAGATGAATTTTTATGCATGAGATAATTTTGATGGTATTTGGGTTGAGGAAGCCGAGAACCACAAGAATAATTAATCAACAAACAACCAATAATAAGAAGTTGTTATTCATGCTTTAATGAGTTTGGTAAATTATCTATTTTAATAGATATTTTTTATGTATATTGATTATAACAGTTTAGAGAATATTCTATCATATCATGATCTAAACCAATGAAATCATATATGGATAGGGTGTTATCAAAATATTTAACTTCACTTTAAGTATAAATTATGGAAATATAATATAATTGATTATTCTTTGAGTAAAATCACTCAAAATTATGTGATAAATGATATAGAGAAGTATCTATTATTGATAACAAATATAGGGAAATTTCACATAGAGATGGAGAGGTAATAGATGTTTTGGTTATATGTAGTATCATTAGGGAAACCATGCTAATAGGATAAGTCTGAAAATATCCATATTATATAAAATTATAGAGGATATGAGACACTTTATATAGTAGGTGTCCAATTATAGATATAATATTGCACCTAATTTAGTGAATTATTTTATAGGATGGTTGGTGGTTTTAATGAAGTAGAATAATTTTTTTTAAAGTATTTTCACTAATTGAGTTAGTAAGTAAATGATAGATATTGAATAATGTTTCCAAATACCATACACTAATTCTAGTGTTCAAGAGTGAACAAGGTTGTTACCGAATTTATTTTTCATATTTTATAATTTAAAAAGTAATATTAATGAATCTATGATAGTGGTTTTATTATAGCATTTACCAATTTTATAGTTACTAGGTCAGGTTATATCATATTGAATGGGATTGGTTAATTAGTGATACTCTTTAATTTTATGAATTATATACATTTAATCAACCTTTATGATTGGTAAATATATTTACCCACAAATTATTATTATATCAACCATTACCTTATGAAAACAGATGTACATAAAGAAAGTATAGCTAGATTTGTATTTTTGGACTTGGAATCCTACTCCTATATTGATCTAGGCCGAGTTAAAAAACCAAATTTCTCTACTATAAAATAGTTCATACAAGTAAAACATATCTACCAAAAATCATGGAAAACAATCTCTTGAAATTATTGGTCTTTAGATTTTACAGCTACTGCCTTTGGATGGTTCCTCTATACCAGCTCCCACCAATGAAATTTATCGACTAAAAAGATTCATATCATCTTCCAATGGTGTATTTATAATAATTATTAATAGTTATTCAAGATTTATCATAAACACATTTCTCAAATAGTTCTTAAAATTCTCTAGTATCCAGGTGAAATATATGTGAAAACTTTTTCTCCTTCAAGTCCATGTGTTATATTCTCCCAAAATATTGTTTTCCCTTCTCCTAATGATATGATGATATCAATGGTTGTAGGTCGAGGTTTCTACTTCTCAACTAATTTATCAAGATTTCAGTGCAACTGTTTTTATGTAAGATCCCCCCTTATTTTTTGACACATATGGGTTCTTGAATGTAGTTATAAGATCCTTCCTAGATACATAATAGCTCCCACATTTTCAAATTATCAGCTTATCATTATTTTATTTAGTTATAATTCATATCACTAATTTATATTTATAAAATTATTATATATATTATTTAAATATTATTTTTATAATTTTTTAAGGAAATTACATGATCTTTAGTCAGGGGATATACTATCATTTAAACTCATTTTAATCAGGTGATAATCTCCATTTAAATGTTCCTTAAGAATCAGTATCTTTTCTTTTTATCTATGAGATATAAATATATCACATACTAAATTATTAAAAAAAATAAAAGTGCTTATTTTCTTTTGAAATAATCTATCAATTCATGCCTTTGAAATTTGGTAATCTCCCATGCAACATGAAAGGAACTATCCTTGTCTTGAATCACAATCATTGCAACTAATATTGATATTTGAATTATGAAGAAAACACTATAAATAATCATCTGATTTATACTCCATTTATAATAATATAATATCTATATATCATCTCACATTTCATAATAATTAATAAATCATACAAAAAATATTGCAGTTCCATACCTTTGATAATTTTTAAGCATCATCAAGATTCTCATAAAACATTATAAGACATTCATACATAGTGAAGAACTCATGCCTTTAAAAAATATTGTCCTCTAAATAAGTATTAGGCCCCATATGATAGCCTTAAAGTTGGATCCAATGTCTTATAGAAACACCTCAATGTATTAATTAGTATTTAGAAATTCTTATATGTGCACTCACAACATCATAGGCTCACCAAACTTATCCAAATTTCAACTCTAGAACCGAGTATTATGTGATGCATGAACTCTTATGGAATCATAAAAATTTCTTACATGAATGGAAAATTTATTAATAAATTTCATTAAAACCATTATTCATTTGAAACTATAATTTATAATTTCCATCTGTGAAATTCATATTAGATTTAGACTTATCTAAATTCCAGCAACCAAAATCTTAGGGAATTTCAAGTTCCAATACCAGAATTATAAATACCACTAAAATATTAAAGAAAACTTCAATTTATCCCAATTAATTATAAAACACTTTAAATCAACTTAAAATCTCATCTAAATATTCTCATTACACTGATACATAAGTGTGAAAGTTTATTCCTTCATGGATGGCGTATGTTCTCTTCAACTAATTTTTCTTCTTCCACAATGTAGTTTTTCAGACACTTCTACTTACTGGAAACCTCCAACAAAATCATTATTTATTTTCCATGTATAATGGAAAAACTCAACAATATACCCTCATACATTACATGCATAATGTTAGATTCATTATTAAAGTAGTAGCCTCATAAATTGAAAAAAAAATTATTCCAGGCCCCTCAAATAACCTACATTCTATTTTATTTTTTGGAAATGTCATTAATCCTTCATATCAATATGTGTGATTCAAAGTTTTTTTTCCCCAACTTATTTTAAATAAATAATATTAAATATAATGATTTTTTATTTCTCACTCATCATGAATCTTACATGATTTCAAGAAACATATTCTCTGACTTTTTCCATAATTTTAGCTTGATCTACTTATAGGGATAAGGATGGATACCCCGGATTTCATAGAAAATAGAATTTAGTCAGTAAAATTTACGTATATATGGGAAACCCCTATGTATAAAAAAAGAGTGATCAATAAAGGTGACCAATATTTTCCTTACTAAACATTCATGGAATAAACTCTCAAATTTTACTTTTAGGGGTTGTAAAACATATTTTTCAATAACTACATATCCTTCAGTTAACAAAAAAAATGGATTAAAATTTTCAAGTGAAAGAAAAATTAATACCCCTTTCCCCAAACATTATAATAAAACCAAACTAACCCTTTATAAACATGTTTGATAAATTCCAAATAAGGATAGATAATCCTTTTGAAATTCCTTAAGTTTCAGTTTTAAAGGGTAGTCTAAAAACTCCTTATTACATAAACAAACACAACATAGACAAATATTCTTTATATTATATCTTCTTCATAGTATTCAATAAATTATTTTTTTTATGAAATATAGAACACTCAATAATGATAATATTTTAGTATAGTTTAGTAATGACCTCATATTCCAAATTTTCTTTTATATTGTTTTATTTAATTTCATTCATGTTAGTTTATAATAAAATAATTAGGAATAAGGAAGGGTTTATCATTTATCTTTAGTAAGATAAAAAGGGATGAGACATGAGTATCTAACCAAACACATTCTTTATATTATTAAAATGTTTGGTAGCTCTTCATTTTTTACCCCCTTTGTTATTCCAAATTTGAACTTTCTGGATCTTTATGGTTTCTTTATATTCATTAAACATCCATTTATATGGATAATTTATCTTTATATCTATTATAAATGTATTTTTCACTTCTGGTTCTTGGTTTAACATTTTCAGCATCTCTTATTGAGAATTTAAGACTGTTATATAGGATATTTTATCATGTCCATCCAAATTTCACTTTCCAAACTTTTCCATTAATCATTCATGTGAAATCACATTCTTTTATCATTTTTTATCTTTTTAGGATCTATCCAACTTTTTGTCTTATTTTAAATAATCTATACAAATAGTTAATAACTATCTACTAACATGATATGGTTTTTTAATCCTTTACATGGTTTCTTAATATCATCATACTTTTAATAAGTGATTTCTTCATTCAAGAAAATAATTTTATTACTTTCTTAGATATAATATTTCTTTAATTAATACTTCCTTCTTTTAATCATGATTTAAATAGATTAATTGTAATGGACTATGGTGTAGCATCATTTACTATAGTGGAATCATCTTAAATTTGGTTTGAAATTCTCAGAAGATTACTTCTTTATTTTTTTATATCTCTTAGATGTGTTTTATATATATCTCTTATTTTGTTGAGCACCATTTGGTTCTTGATTACATTCCAAATAGGCCTCACAATATTTCTTCATCTTATTCATTTCCATTGTAGAATTAATTTCATATTATAATATGATTATTATAGGAATGGTACATGACAGTATTCCTCAATAGTGTGACTACTCGTATACTAATAATCATCGATGTTATCGAAGCATAAAATTTTATTTCTGAGAGATAAATTTATCATTTTTCTATGAGTTCTTTTTGATAGCATGTGTTCTTCTTATTTTATATCTCCCCCCACTAGATTTAGACCATCTAAAATTTTAATAAATTTATAAATTATGAAAAAATCATTATTCCAAGGAGAAAACATCAAAAAATACTAGAAATTTCCAAAAAACCTCACCCTTCTATCTTTTGTTTCATGTTCGAAAACTTGTTCACCTTACGATTTTTAGGTGGTAAATCTTTACTTTAGGGATCCTCTTGGTAGTTTATTTTCTTAAATATTCTCTCATCAAAATTTAACATATTGGTGTATTTATGTCCATTTTTTTCTAATCATTCCTTCCATTTTTTATCTTAAAACATACACAATCACATGAAATAGCTTTAGTGGAAACATAATTAAGGGTGTAATGGGTTATCTTTTTTAAAGAGATTGATTTAGATGTATCTTCAGATGAACACAATGTATTTTTTCCACTATTATTACACCTTTAGTGATAATACTCTACTCTAATGTTTTTTTGGTAGCATCTTTATTCTTAGGTATTTGGTAAGTCCTAGCTTGTATATGTTTTAGATTTTTGATCTTCACTTCTTGTTCAAGGAGCATCTGATTGAGAGAATTATATTCATTTTAACTAACCTCAAAATATCTTCTGAAAGATTTTTTTATATTCTCAAACTAATCCTCTTTCATTGTTCTAGCTTCTTATAAGGATTTTTCAAGCTCAATTACTCTTTTTTTCTTAACCTAGAATTAATAATATTTTATATTCACTAATGTTTATTGTAGATTTTCCATTGCATGGATAACATTAAAAAATAATATTTTAAATACCAAATTCATGTAAACATACCATTTTTATTATTATTATATCTAGTAATTATTTTTATAGCAAAGAAACATAGATTCTTCTTTATCTTGAACAAGTTTTTTAGGGTCTTACACTTTTGAAACATCTATGCTTAATAATCCATGATCTCTTTAGCCTCCTTATATAGCTATGTATTATTATAAAGATGTTCCTTTATATGACTAAAAATATAAGTGAAATCATCATTATAAAAAAATCAAATATTTCCCAACTTTACAGTATAGGTATCCAAAATTCTTATTAGACATATCCTCCTCATACTCTCCAACACTTGAACTAGTTTCATCAAAAGGGATAATAATCACAAATTTTGTAGATAAATAATTACCATATTCACCATACATATCATTTTAAACCTTTCACCACTTATTTTACTTTCTTCTATTTCTAATCATTGACTAAGGAATCATACAAATTTCAATAGAGGTTATATATTATAGAAAAAAAACCAATTTTTCTTTAAACCCACCTATAGTTACCATGTCAAATGAGGTAATTGATAGAGGGAGGGGTGAATCAAGTAACCCTATTATTTTTATTAATTATTCTATTTTAATCAAAATTTTTGATGAATTAAGATCTTGATTCACTCATTCTAGTTATCTCACCCATTATCATATGCATGTAGATGTAAATAAATAAATCACATCAATATTTACATAGTTTATCCATTAAATCCTACTCCATCATAGGTAATTGTCGATTTTTGAGACCTAGTTTATTCATTATTAAAATATATGTAAAAGTATAATTATAATCTATCTCCTAAAAATCATAGCTTAAAATCTCCTGAAATTCCTTGTCTTTAGTTCTTATACCATACACCTCCTGATGGGTTATTTATACTATCTCCTTCTAGTTAAATATATCTCCCAAACACTTATTTAAAAATCATGATCGATCCTTTATACTTCCTCTAAAAATTTCTTTAAGCATCCTCCCAAAATCCTTTCTCAAATTGGTCTTCAAATTCACCTATCTATTTATGTTTTTTGTGTTAAACATTGTTCTCTTATAAGTATGTGTGTCCTGTTATTACAAAGTATCATTGTATTCTCTCAAATTCTTTTACAAATAATATTATTATATAATATATTATAGGAATATTTTTATACATCTCACCTCTATTATTTATATTTCAAAACTTAGCTTCCTCATTCTTATTAAATACATAAGGGTTCTGAAATGTAGTCAGATTCTCCTTCCAAAATACATAATAGTTATCGACTTCTTGATTTTGGTTTATTTATAAGTATCTATTAGTTCTTATTCTAATCCCTTGTTTTTATTCATTTAATTAGATTAAATAAAATTCAAATATTATTTCAATAACTTCTCATGGAAATTATATGATATTTAATAAATATGATATTCTCAAATTTAAACTAATTTAAATCAAGTTAGCTTCTCCATTTAAATCTTCTTTAAGACTCAACATAATTTTTTCTTACTCGTGATTTATTAAAATTTCACTTCTTAAATGCTTATAAAAAATATAAATATTTATTTAGTTTTTAAATCCTCAATGTATACATGGATATGAAATGTTGTAATATATTTTGTTTCATGGTAGTAATTCTCCTTAGCATGAATCACAATATTCTAAACTGGTCTTGATTTTGGAATCATGAAGTATGAAACCACACATAATCATCTAATTTTATATTTGTTATTTAAAATATATGTTTTTTAGATATCCTCAAAATTTATATTTCATAATAAGTTTTATAAAGAATCCTATAATTCCATGCCTTTTCAAATTTTTAGACTTTATCTAGATAATTATAAGACTTTATAAGTCTTATGTTCTTAATGAAGAATTCATGAATTTGTGAATTTACATCCTTAGATGAAGTATTATGATAATAATTATGGACTGATGGCTGGTTCTGAAGTAATATGGAATTATCTCAATGTGTTATGAAGTTGATAGTATGACTTATAGATGAAAACACAAATACTTATGCACATTGGAATTATCCAAGCTCTAGATATAACACCAAAGTATTATGTGATGCATGATGTATTATAGGATATTCAAAAATTATTATGGGAATAGATAAAGACTTATATAATTTCAGTAAAATCATTTACACTTGAAAATATTAAATATTTTTGTTATCTAGGGTAGTCTTGTTAGATCTAAACTTAGGTAAATTTTGTCACCCAATATCTTGCATAATTTCTTATTCCAATACAGAAATCCCAAACATCAATAAAATATCCATAGAACTTTTCAATTGATCATGAGAAATTCTTATACACTTAAAATAAATAGTAATCCATATACAAATATTCTCCTTTCACTGACATAGAAGTGTAAATGTTTAAAGCTCCCTGGATGGATTCTAAAAATTCATTTAGTTTTTGTTCTTCCTTAATATAGTTCTTTATACTATCCTTCTAGTTGGAAGCCTCTAACTTATTCATTATTTATTTTACTTATATAATGGAAAAAAACATACCTGTATCTCATCATACGTCACACATATATTGGAATATTTATCCTCATAGAATCATCCTAAAAAATGGAAAACAAACACAATATTATTTAGGGGAACTTCATATTATAACATGTGACTAAGAGTAAATATTATGATATTTCTTGATTTGGATTTCATTATATCCAAGGAATATTAATAGTATTCTGAAAGTGTATAATGGAAAAATTAAAATTATTTTATTTATTTCATAAATGAGAATCATATTATAATGATGAACTTGATAATATTTATATAAATGAAGTGGTTAGACATTTGGAGTTTTTTATATACATTGTCTCTGAAATAGTGTTTAGGTTAATAGAAATATTTTGTAAGGGAATATAAAATTGTATCGGGATGTAATTAAAAATTTGTAAAAAATATCACAATAATATATATGGAAAAATTAAATAGGATTTTAAATATCAAATGTTATGCTTTTGGCATGTGTTTTCAACATTAAAGGATTCTGAGATAATAATTTATAATTCATTGAGATTATTTATAAATATTGGTACATGTCATTAATGTATATATATAATCATTTTAATTAGTTTAAATTTATTCATTTAGGATTCCATTTTTTTAGGATGAGTATGGGTAGAGGACTCCAGTAATTCTTAGTTTTTTATAAAATAATATAACCTAGGATTCATTAATTTCAAAACACATAATCATAGTACAAATTTGGTAGACCTCTTATACTGATCTCTATGAAAACCCATGATATTTGGTGTAGAGTTTTTTTATTATTTAATCTGAATATCATGATTGGAAATTATATGTTCATAAGGTAGGGAAAATATTTTTAGTGTATGTTTCCCTTCTGGAATCATAAATTATATTTGAAAAACGGCTTAACGGTCTATATTTTTCCAATGTTATATTCTGATTCAAAATGTTTTTCATATTTATTAATTAAATAAGTATTTATAAAAACTATCTCACAAATTATGTAAAAAATTATAAAGATGGATCATAATGCATCACCAAGGTAAGAGTAGTTTTGATCAATGATCATGTATTAAAGATCCTAAAATTATTGATTATTCCTTTGCTGTGAATATTATGGATATATGGAATGTACCAAAAGATATTTATGAAATTTAATTTTAGTTTTTGAAGCTGTGATTGGGGATTTTTGAGGATAGGAGTTCTCAGTGACTTTTTGTCAATGAAAATTCCATTGGTTAGGAGAATTATTAAATAATTACTTCAATATTTATGTTGGATTTACTATTTTTTCTGAATATTGGATTTATATATTAAGTATATGGGAGTATCAAGACATTTTAAATTTGAATATGTATAATAAAGAGTCATATGATCTAAATAGTGAATTTTGATGACATTGGAGGAACTTTTGAAGGACCCCAGAACACCCTGAGAGGGGAGGGGTAAATCAGGGTGTCAACTCTTTCTTTTTAAAGTTATGGATCTTATAACCATGTTGGCAGGAACTTCTTAAATATATCAAACAAATGAAAGCAGGGAGACAAAACATCACTTTTACTTGATTCACCGCAAAGGGATGCGTCTAAGGAGCATGCGCCGATAGTGTGTCGGCTGTACCTAAATCCACTAATCTTTAATAGTTTTAGGATTACAAGATTTGCTCACAGTCACTCTGTTCCAAGCACACTACCTTTACAAAGGTTCGGGGATTTATCACTGCATCCCTTGGGTCACTTCCTTTGAATCCCCCTAACTCACTACCTTGAGAGAAGTCAAAATCATTTTATTGAATTGAATGTATCTTTAATATATTTGCATCAAAATCTTTGTCTCTATTCAGTATGAGATACTGCTTGCATCGAAGTCCTGAATTGATGCACTTGAAAGTGCTGAACCGTTTAGCCAGATATTCAGAACATGTATTCAGCATTTACTAACAATTGTGCACAACACCTACCCTATGTGCATGAGATAACCTTTTTGCACGCAAAACATTAACTTAACTACAACCATTAATAGAAACATTACCTTATTATGTGCAACTCTGTCATTTCCTTGAAACTGCAACTTTTCTACACAACCTAAACTTTTACACGCAACACCCACTTTTACGATCAGCAAAAACTTTTACGAAAAACACCATATTTTACGCGCAGCACCAACTTTTACATGCAGCACCGACTTTTATGCACAGCACAAACTTTTACGCACAGCACCAACTTTTATGTACAGCACCAAATTTAACGCGCAACACCAACTTTTAAGTGCAACACCAACTTTTACGCGCACCACCAACTTTTACGCACAACATCAAATTTTACACACAGCTACTTTTTTGCGCAACTTCTACGTGCATCATAAATCAGATCTTCTCTAAGTCTTCAGTCATACTGAATGATGGGAGTCACCTCTTATTTATAGGTGTCACCGACCCCTATGCAGAAAACTCACTGTGCATGCAAAAAAAAATTTCTGTGCGCCAAGATTTTTGTGCCAGAACCATTTTTCACGCACATCTTCAGATTTTCCAAGCACCTGATGCCTTTACCATTTTTCAGTATTCTGATCCCGAAACACCTTTTGCACCAAAAAACCAACTCTCTTTCACTATTGCGCACAAAACCAATTTAGCACACAATCCATGTTTTTCATGCACCACTCCAATATTTTATGCAGCTCATGCCTTTTCCATTTTTTTACATTCTGATCCTGAAACATGCCTTGCGTGAAAGTTTCCAATAGTCCTACAAAATTTTGTGCAACATCCTTTTCCAATCACCCATTTCTCTATTTTGTGATTTTCTAGCCCTAAAATTTGGAAAACACTGGGAAATGATGCCACCTTCAATATTATTGTCTGAATGAACTGTATGATCCCTTTCCTGGAAAGCATTCTGAACATCCAATAAGGATTGAAAACAAACACAAATCAAACTCCATTTCTTGCATAGATAGTTCATGGTTCCAACAATATTTCCCTTTGGGTTTGTTAGAAATATCCATGTAAATTCAATAGATCACCAACCACTATCAAAACCTGAAACTCAAGAATCAACTCAGCCAACACTCTAAGTCTACGTGAGAAATTCTCGGTGTTGAAAATTAGAGGGAAAGCTTAAATTGGGTTCTTGTGTTTTGGAATTCTTAAAGAAGCCCATGTTATTCTCTTACTATTTCATAGAATCATTACGTGCCCTGAATATATTCCTTCTCCTCCTAACACTGAATTCTCATCGTGTTAGAGAACATGTCATGAATTTATTCCCTCTCCCCCATTTTCCATAAACCCAAAGACTGGTATTTGTTCATTGAACATCTCAAGAAACCCCCTGGATAGTATCTCCCACATAAACCTGTATCACATCCACAAATAGATTAAAAATAGTTAACATAATTGGGGATAGGGGAACATTGGAAACTCCTTATGCATTGGGAGGTGGTAAAACACCAATGTTCAACTGATGTTTTTCAAACACAGACACTGATAGTGGATTGGTCTGGATATCATCCACTTTCTCATCAGTTCCCATACGATCCATTTTAATCACGCCTTGTTCAAATTTTTCCTTGATAAAGTGATATATTATTTTAATATGTTTTGTACAAGAGTGATGAGTAGGATTCTTCATAAGATCAATTGTGCTCTTGTTATCACAGTAAATCACTATTGGTTGTTTCACCTTATAACCAATATATATCATGTGTTTCATCATCCATAGATGTTGAGCGCATGACATTGTAGCGAAGATATACTAATATTTAGCAGTACTAAGAGAAGTTCTTTCATGTTTCATTCTCAACCAGCCAACACATTTATTCCCAATATAGAATGCTCCACAACTGGTGGACTTTCTATACACTACATCGACAGCCCATTCAGTATAAGAAAACACTGATAATTCACTGCCTTTCTTGAATCAAAGTATAACACAAAATTATGAGTACCTTTAATGTACCTCATGATTCTTTTTACTTCCACCATATGTTCCTCCTTTGGATTACTCTGAAAGTAGGCCTCTAGATATGTTACCAAGACAATATCTGGTTGTGTCATTGTCAGGTACAATAGGCTCCCAATGATCCTCATGTACATGGTGGGATCTACAGAGGTCCCATCATCATGCTTTCCAAGTTTGGTTACAATTGTAATCGAAGTTGACATTGGTTTAGATTCATGCATATTAAATTTCTTCATCAGTTCTCTTACATATGTTTCTTGAGAGATGAAAGTGTAATCTTTATTTTGAGTCACCTACAGCCCCAAGAAATATGTGAGCTCCCCAATCATTGACATTTCAAATTATGATATCATGTGATTAGAAAATTCATCCACTAATTTCGGTCAACTACCACAAAATATAATTTCATAAATGTAAACTAGAACCACGAACTGATCATTCGGATAATTATTCACATAGAGATTGTGATATACTCCTCCACTTTTGAATTCCATCTTCTTAAGATAAGAATATAGTCGAGAATATCATGCTCTTTGTGCATGTTTCAAACCATAGAGGTCCTTCTTTAGTTTACAAACAATTATTTCATTGGTACCAAGAAGAAAACCCACCAGTTTTTTGAGGTAGACTTCTTCTTCAAGAACACCATTCAAGAATGTTGTCTTAACATCCATTTGATATAATTTATATCCAATTTGGATTTCCATGGAAATAAAAAAGCCTAATTGACTCTAGTATATCCACTGGAGAAAAGGTTTATTCATCATCGACACCTTCAATTTGTGAATATCCTTTGCATACCAGTCATACCTTTTTTCTGATAATAATTCCATGCTCATCAAACTAGTTCTTGAAAATACACTTTGTGCCAATAACACTGTGACCTTTGGGTCTATTGACTAGATCCCATGTATGATTTTTGTAAATATGATCTAACTCTTCATTCATGGATTTCACCCATGATTCATCCTTTGAAGATTCTTCAAATAAGGATGGTTCCATAACTAACAGAAATGAAGATTGTGTGTTATTCCTCATTCTCTTTATTTGTGTGGGTTCAGTCCAATCCCCAATAATGTTGGATTGATCAATTTCTTCTCTTCGATTCCTCCTTTTAGATTCAACTGCATTCTCTATAACTATGGTTTCCTTTTCATATTATTCTTTTGATCCAGCGTCATGATGTGACTCTTGAGTGTTTTTTACACCTTCCTCTATTTCTATATTTTCATTTAATCCACATTGACATTTTTCCACATTTTCTATCACATCAGCATGTGAAATCCTTGAAGCATTTTTGGTTTTCTCTTCAATGATCTTAACATCACTGCTTTCCATAGTCCTTCATAAGCACATGTTGAAACACTTTTAGGCTTTTCTGTTCATAGAGTATCCAAGGAAAATTCCATCATCTGCATTATCACCGTACTTTCCTTGATTTCCTTCATTGTTTATGATAATGAAGTTACTTCTAAATACCCGATAGTATTTCAAAGAGATATTCCTTCCATGCCACAATTCATATGGTGTTTTCATCTCAACCATATAAAGCCTTGTTCGATTTTGAATATACACTATAGCTTGAACATTATCTATCCAGTAATGTCATGGAATAAGACTCTCAATCATCATAGTTTGTTCCATGTTGTTCACCTGTCGATTCATGCATTCAACAACTCTATTTTTTTGTGGAGTTCTCACAGTAGCTACCTCAGGTTTTATACCATGTTTCTCTATATATTTTTCAAATTCAATGGACATGTATTCCCCTCTATTGTCAGATCGAAGCACTTTTACTTTTCATCCAGTATCATTATCGGTGATTCAATGATATTTTTTCATAGAAGTAAGAACTTTTCATTTCCTATGTATAACTATTACACATGTCATTCTACTATAATCATCTTTGAAAAGGATAAAGTACCTTTCTCCCTGAGTTTTGGCAACATTTATCAGGCCACATACATCTGTATGAATGAGATCAAGAAGATGATATTCCCTTTTCTTCTTTGGCTGATATGAACTTCATACCAGATTCCCACGAATGAAACCATCACAAGACTTTTCACATTCACACTTTAGGATGGCAATTTCTATTACAATATTTTTTTTGATATTTTCTTCATGTCTTGTTGATTGATGTGCCCCAATCTAGGATGCCACAAGTTATTTTCTTCTTCCAGAGTCATGTAAAAAATGTTTTCTTTACTATCAACCTGATACCAGTTGCCTTCTATTTTACATCCTTTCATAAGTGAATTTATTATCTTTCCATTTATAGTGCATCCTTTCTGATTGAATGTGACTATAAGTCCTGAGTCACAGATTTGACTCACACTTAGAAGATTATGATGTAGACCATACACAAAAAGAACTTCAATTTTCTTCAGCTCCCTATTAGCTAGCTCAGTACTTCTATAGCCTTTTATCTTCAAAGCACCATAATAACCAAAGTTCACTATTCCATCGACCTTTTTCTTGAAATTCTTTAATACTTCTACATTACCCTTCCTGTGGGAAAAATATCCACTATCAAGAATCTAGTTGTTGTTATTATTTCTAGCCTTAAGGGTAACTTTTGTATGATTGAATTTTTCAATTTTCCTCTTTTTCTTCCACGATTCATTGTGTCGAGTGTAGTAAATCGATGGTCGTGCAAATATCTCTTCCGTGTACATGGGTTATTTATATTAAAGCTCTACTTCTAGAGGAAAACCCTTATTTGCAAGAGCAACATAGTCTTGTTGATGAACATTAACTTTCCTTTAACTTCGATATGAGGTTTCTATTTTACTCCTCTGCCTGTAATAAATAGCTTTATGTACAAATTTAGAACAGTGATAACAATATAAATAGAAATTTTTTCTTCTAAAATAATTAGGATATGAATTTTTTCTCCTTTTTTGAACTCCCATCTCTTCTCTATTCAAATAGTTCCTTGCCTCTTCACAATAAGACATGGTATGGCACAGATATCCATAGAACTGACACATCCTAAGAGAGAATGTTTTCTCACTTCTATTTAACCTCATTCCTTCTTCTTTGGGATAATAGTTTGACTATATGTTATTCATAGAGGCTCGAGGATAGTCTTCTATCCTTCTTTCAGATTGAATTGGGGGTTTCTTTTTCATCACTTCAGGTGATTTTTTCTCATAACCCACTTTCGTATTGCCTTTATTTTGATAACCTTTATTTACAGCATTTGACTATTTGGTTTTACAACATATTCAACTATTTCCCATGGAAGTGGTCTTTGATCATTCAAAATATTTTCAACTCCATCAAAGTCGCGTTTTTCTCTCTCCAATAGCTCAGTATCTGAGAACCTTCCAAGCTATATTTTCTTTCTTGATTCTTTTAAAATTGATTCACTCCCAAGTTTACTCTTGATAGTAACATCATCCTCCTAAATACCCTCAGCAGTCATGGACTTTTATTTCAATCTGGAGGTGAGGACATTGATGATCTTTTCCTACTCTTCAATTCCCAGCTTCAAATCCACTACATCATCATTTATTTCAAGGATTTTAGACTGTAATTTCACAAATTCTTCCATTTTTTCAATTTCAGCTATGCGTTGACCAACATATTTGGTTGATTCTTCTATAATCTATTTCCACTTATTTCAAATCATACATTTAATTTTATGCTTACTAACAGCATTCTTAAGTTGCAACTCGGGATTGGCACCAGTTTTCAACCGATTTTCTCCAACATTATCTTCTGATCTTTCTACAGTGGCCATCATGGAAGCATGGTAACCAGTTTTAAATTCTGGTTCTTCTTCTTCAGAGAATTCATTATCATCATCTTCATCTTCATAGACAAAACTCTTCTTCAGAATGTTCTTTCAATATTTGAAGTGTCCCTTTTTAAAAAACCTTTTTTGAGGCTTCTCAATGTTTTCAACATTGCTATATTCATCATTGATATTTCTTAAGCACTGAGAGGAAATTTTCCCAACTTTGAGACAACGAAATAAATCTAGAGAAAACTTCCCTTTGAATTTCCATTTTCCCTTCTAGAACTTCTTGGAAATGAGAGAAAGAATTTATTTTCTCTCATTGTCTTCACCACTAATATCTTTTGAAATTTTCATTTTCTCCATGGATTTTAACACCATTTCCTTGTTCACCCAAGTCATAGCATTTTTGGTTTGACTCTCATTTAGTATGCCACCAGGCTGCTCAGTTGATCATCCAGAGAATGTTTGGAAAGATCTCTTTCCTCAAGGGCTCATACTTTTGCATTGTACAGGGGTGGAAGTCTTCTCAATATTTTCTTTAAAATATAAATGTATTTGATTTATTTTCCTAGACCTTGTATTTCTCAAACCACTTTGGTAATTAGATTAAAAAAGTAGTATGCATTCTCATTAGGATGCATCTTCAGATCATCAAACATGTTGTGTAGGACTTATAGTTTCACCTCCTTAACTTTTTTATCTCCTTCATAAATATTTTCAAGTTTATCCCACATAGAATTTGTTGACGTAAAACTCATCACCTTTGGATGGATCTGATCAGAAATAGTTTTAGTGAGAGTATTTTGCGCTTTAGCATTAGCATCAAGAATTTCTCTATCTGTGTCAGCCATAGCCAGCCCTGTTGGATCATGACTTTTATTCCCTGCATAGTAGAAAATAGGACTTCCATTCCAAAAGATCTTAGATGAGATCTCATTCTGTTTTTCCAGATATGAAAATTACTTCCATCAAAGAGGGGAACTCCCCAGACATTGTTTGAATTCTCCATAATGGTAAAAGACAGATCAAACACCAGCAACCTCCCTCTAATACAACCTGAAGGATCCCAAAACACCCTGAGAGGGGAGGGGTGAATCAGGGTGTCAAATTTTTCTTTTTAATATTGTGGATCTTGTGCCCACATTGGTATGAACTTGTTAAATCATTCAAACAAATGAAAGTAGGGAGATGACAGAGAACTTTTACTTATTTCACTGCAAAGGGCTATGTCCAAGGAGAATACGCTGATAGTGTGTCGGTCATAAATAAATCAACAAATCTTCACTAGTTTGAGGATTACAATATTTCGTCACAGTCACTCTGTTCCAGGAACACTGCCTTTACAAAGGATCAAGGATCACTCACTGCATCCCTTAGGTCACTTCATTTGACTCCCCCTAACTCACTATCTGGAGAGAAGTCAAAATCAGTCTATCGACTTAAAGGTATCTTAAAAATATTTTCATTGAAGTATTTTTCTATGTTCAGCATGAGACACTGCTTATATCAAAGTCCTAAATTCATGCACTTAAAAGCACTGAACTGTTGAACAAAATATTCAAAACATGTATTCATCATATACTAAAAATTTATTGAAAAAGCTACATTGTGCACATGAGATTACCTTTTTACATGCAAAACTTTTGTAAAACTACAACCTTTATGAGCAACTTCACCTTTTTATGTGCAACTTCAACTTTCCCATGCAACTGTAACTTTTCTACGCAACTTGAAATTTTAAGTGCAACATCAACTTTTACACGCAACACCCACTTTTACGTGTAGCACTAACTTTTACGCGCAACACCAGCTTTTAGGCACAGCACCAAATTTTACGCACAACACTAACTTTTACGCGTACCACTAAATTTTGAGCAAAACGTCAACTTTTATGTGTCGCTACTTTTTTGCACATGTTTTACATGCATCAGTACTCATATATTCTCTAAGTCTTTAGCCGTACCAAATTAGGGGGGTCACCTCTTATTTATAGGCTTCACTGGCCCCCGCATGCAAAACCCACTGTGCGCGCAAAACTCTTTTTCTACATGCAAAGATTTTTATGCAAGAACCATTTTTCATGCACATCTCTATATTTTCTGCACACCTGATGCCTTTTCCATTTTTTCAGCATTCTGATCCCGAAACACCTTTTGTGCGTAAAAACCAACCTGATTTAACTATTTCACGCAAAACCAATTTACCGTGCAATCCATGTTTTTTGCGCACCACTTCAATATTTTGCGCAGCTCAAGCCTTTTTCATTTTTCAACTTTCTGATCCTGAAACAAGCCTTACACGCATGTTTCCAAAACGCCTACAAAATTGTGTGCATATTAATTTTTGAATCACCCATTTCTACATTTTGTGATTTTTTTGGCCCAAAATTTTAGAAAACTATGGGAAATGACGTTACCTTAAATATTGTTGTTTGCTTGAACTATATGATCTCATTCTTGGAAAACAATCTAAAATTCCAATGGGGATTGACAACAAACACAAATCAAATGCCATTTCTTTCATAGAAAGGTTATGGTTCCAACAACATGAATGGGTTTCTTACCATAAGTTTCATATTTTATGTAAATACGTGGTTTTTAATGATGTTTGGAGTGGTTTTACCAAGGAATCATGGTTTGTTGACCCAGAAAGGACATAATGAAAACAATCTATATAGTTTTTATATTTTATGAAGTAGGATTTTCTTAGATCAACCATATATCTAAGGGATACCATTTATTTCAATTATTTATTCTAGGTTTTAAAGTTGTGTGAAATGCATGGTTAGCTATACAATTGTGGGAGACCATGAATTTTTACTATAAAAAAGTGGCTATGTGATTTGATTTATATTTAAATAAAAAAATCTTTTGAATTACTCTATTTTTCACTTGAATAATTTTTTATGATTACGTAGGATTCTTAGAGGATTTTAATGGTCTCCACACCATGTTTTCAGTGATTATTGGTCTTGATCAATAGTTTTACATTCAATATTTTGTAATATATTGATTAATTTTCCCTCCCATGGTTCTCTTATCCTCTCTCATTTATCATGTATTGGGATATAATTCAATAGACATAAGGGGTTAGATTTTAATTTATCATTTATCATAACAATTATTTTAGGATTTATCTTATAGGTGTGATTTTGGACCACATATTTTGGAATTCTCTTGAGAAGCACATTTGAGAAATTTTAATTGATACCTTCTAAGTGATTATGTTACAAATTAAACATTATTAAATGGTTTTGATTATATTTTTATTATCATTATTGTCATTATTTATCTGGATCAGAATTTTGTCACATGAAATTTGATTTTCCATAGTTAGGGGTTTTTACATCCATTAATATTTTATGAGTGAAGATATGAATTTTTTACTAAATTCAATAGATTTTTAAAATAATGTATTATCTATTTTATTTTCATCCATTAGTATTTTTTTAATGAAAATTTTAATTTTTATTGGACCCAAAATTATTTTTTGGGAATAGTAGTGGGAGGGGTTGTATTTTGACAAATGGTTTGATGTGTTATGATTTGTATTTTCTTATATACTGTTCATGCATGGGTGAGGAAAATGATTTCCTATGAGAAATATTTTTATATCTTATAGGGTTGGTCTATATAGTGGAGGATACATAGAGAGTATGTGTTAACAGAACAAGAACTTGGGATGAATATCACTATATAATAACTAAATCTTATTTTAATAGTAAAGTTTAAAGTTAGGTGTTTGACACATAATAAGTGGTGACTTTATTCTTCCAAGGAATATAATGATTTATGATAGGTGAAAATTAACATTGAATTTAATAGATTATTTTCTATCTCAGCCTTAACACTAGTGGATTTTAGGAAATATGGGGTGTCTCTATATTTTGGGAAACTATAATTTTTTATGGTTTTTGGGGAAATCAATATTTTACCATGTGTATTGTAAAGGCACGTATTATTTTTAGGGAAATTTTCAAGTAGAAACCTTATATATAAGATGATTTTAAATCAATGATTTTTTTTATGAAATGTAATTTCTTTAATTAATGGTGAATTGAATTATTTATTATATTAATTTTTAATGATTTTGGTAAATCTATGTTTTGGAAAGGAAATTTATTTGATATATCATATTTTTTAGCATTGAATTTTTTGAATTGATCATGTATGGAAGAATATTGGAGTCATTTTGAAAAATCATGATCTATTTTACTCTTCCCATATATAGGAATGTTGGTGGACATCCCAATCTAATTTTCTAAGATAGTGAAAATTGGATGATTTCATTATTTTCAAAGGACTATACATTGATCCACAAGTGAGATGTGGAAATAGGATTTTCGAGATTTGTTTTGAGTTAATTTATCAACTAATGTGAGAATTATATATTTCTTATTTTTCATATATATTTTTTATATTTTAAACTAAAATATTTCTATTCTAAACATATCTTTTAAAAAATATTTATAAATACGAGTTTTATATAAACCTTTATTCTTAAGACTTTTGGTTTTTTGGATAAAATAATTTCATAAATGGTTTATTTACAAACCATATATCTCATTTTAAATATCTAGTGACAAGGGAGAATTTTTAATACCATATGTAATTTCAATTCAAGTTTTAATAGTGAGGTATCTAGACTGAGGTGTGACATGTGATAATATTTTTTACTAATATGTGATAATATAATTTTAGGAAATTTAATGGGTCAGGGCTCCTACATGTCTATGATTCTATATAGAAATATATTTTATATAATTTAACATAATGAATTGAAACCAAAATATATTCTTTTGGAGGTTTCATAGTCTATATTGACACTCCATTGACGATTTGTTGAATTTAAACTTTTATAATAGTTGTGGATGTCTAGGTCATTCTGGAAAAAAAATAATTTTCTTAATATAATTTAAATACTTCATATTATATTTATATTCTTCACCTGATTAATTTCCCAAAAATAATGGTATATTTTAGTTTTTTTATTAAGATATATTAATTAAATAAATTTCAAATAATCTAATTAAATTTTAATTTTTATTCATAAATTTTAAATTATTTATTCTAGAAATATTTTGAAAATTCATACTATGTAAAATTTAAATCCTTAAATTCATAAAAATACAAATTCTAAAAAAAAATGTGAGAGTTTTTTTTATTTCATATATTATCATCATTTAATTTCATGCGAAATTTAACATTGGCCAAATCATGATCTATATTTTTATTTTTTGAATTATTCATAAAAAAAATAATGACAAATGGTCTGACAGCTGAAATTATTTGATTAGTGAGTTTTTAATATTAAATCATATTCATAAAAATTTTATGTTAGTTCAAAATATATTTTTCATTTTAGGTGAATATGAAGTTTCATTTGGGTTTTGTTAGGTCCAAAAGAGGCCTAGATACCCTAAGAGGGTAGTGAATCAGGGTATGGATATTCTTTTTGAAATTCTTCATGCCCCACTAGATCTTGACCTATTTATTATAAGGTTCACTTTTTTTCTCTTTAGTGTTTATATTTGTCTTATTGTTTCCAACTTTATATGATGATAATATATAGAAAGTAAATTAGGAAATCAAACACAAGGACACATAGATTTTACTTGGTTTACCCACACCGGGATACATCCAAGGAGTATACAATATAAATGTGTCTATATACCAAATCCATTAAGACTCAACAAAAAAACATGGTTTAAGAAATATCACTTGTATGCACAGGATCGGTATCATTACAAAGTTTAGGTTCATCCCACTACTTTTCCAAGGGTCACTCCTTGAGTCTCTTACTATGTCTCGCTACTGGTGGAAAGGATCACCTTCTACCTCTTCTTTTTCTCACTTCATTGGAAGGAATCTACATAAGTTTATAGAGATGTAGGTCCATATTTATCACTATGGAATGCATTCTAAACTGTAGGTAGATTATCTATTGAAGTCCCACTTTTCTTCATGCTGTTAGTTTGTAGAAATTACTTTCTCAAACTACTTTAGTGACTTTGAGAACTTCCTTGAATCCTCTGTGAACTTCCCAGCTTCCTCTGTGAACTGTCTTGCACCACATCGCGTGAGTGCTTTAAAGACCAGCTATTTTTATGTAGATTGAATCAACTTCACATGTGGATAATTTCTTATAGACTACATTTTCTATGTGTACAAGTTATCATTTAAGGACTAAATTGTCTCACAAAAAGCTTTTGTGAACTAAGCTTGTTATGCGTACTACCTTTACTTCACAAATGGATGATGTTTTTTGAAATCCTTTTTTCCATTGTGAGATATAGTACTCCTCAAACCCCCTTCCAAAAAATACCTTCATGAACTCTTATTCTTCTCATAATACTTCCTCAAAAAACTCTTCTCCTTCATAGAATCCTCCATCCTGAACTACTTTTGACTTACCTAAATTCTTCAAGCGATGATATTCTCTAATGATATTCTCTCTACCTAAAGATATGATTAGGGGTAATTATATAAGAAAATAGATCTCCAAAACCTACTAATATGAATTACACAATATTTTATCTGGTATAGCCTTTACCTTGAACTTTTATATGGTCTACATAGCACCTTTCTTCTTTATGGTAGCTAATGTCATCTGCAAATGAAAACCCTTTGCAGCTCCATAAATCACCAACTCCATTCCATAAACGATGATCCTCCATCATATGATGAGACTCCCATAAAATAATTTCTCTATGTAGTATGCATATCATAATTATTCTTTGTGGTTTTCAAAAATATCACCCTCATCCATAGAACATAACATCCTTCGTGGTTCCACATACCGCTTTCTCGGTCTGCAAACAGCACTTTATGACCTGCACCCTCCTTTGTGGTCCAAAAACTATTTTTTGGCCCACAAACTCCTTTCTGGCCCTCAAACCCCTTTGCGTCCTGTGAACTCCTTGTGTCATGCGAACTCATTTGTGGCCCACAAACTCATTTGCATCATGTGAACTCTTTTGTGGCCCATAAACTTTTTTGTGACCCGCGAACTCATTTGTGGTTAGTATAGCACAGCTTCTCTGAGGAAATAATTCCTTTTCAAATATATATATATATATATATTGTGGCCCAAAAATTTATAAAATGTTGTGAAACTATTCCACCATAAATTTATTTTCTGCAGCAGTAAACATGATGATTTTCAGTCATTTTTCTTTTCCAACGAACACAATTACCCTAAAAACACAAATACGATGCCTCGAGGGATTTTTACCCTATAGGTTTACGAGAGTCATAATAATCATAAAACTATCTTTAATCGTTATAGAATTATAAAAACCCATTAAGGTATATATGAGTAACAATTAATGGAATATGGGAAACCATGATGTGGTTTCTCATAAGGTATTCAATAAAAAGTGTTAGTTCTATATGGAATCCTTGATAAGAGTTAAATTGGTGTTTTAAATTTCTAAAAGTAAAAACTCCTCCATAAAAATTAATATTTGAATTAAATTATATAAATAATAATTTTTAAATTTGAATAGTGACGATCCAAAAACAAGATATTTGAGTGGACTAATTTAGAAAATGTCTAGATGAAATTATTTAAAATTGATATTTTTGGTCAGTTTCACACCAATTGTTATTATAAAATTATGAAAAACAAAAAAAAAGAGGGAAAGTATATATTATAAAAAAATAAACAATTTTTCAACAGTAAACCCCTATTTATTTATAATCATAAAATAAAATATTTGGATTCATGTGTTTATATCTCCAAAAAATATATTCACTTTTAACACAAATCATAAAATCATATTATTTTACTAAATATGATTAAATCAAAATTGACTAAAACTAGTGATCTATTTACAATGGATAATTCCTTATAATCATGATTTAATTGATCATAGATTGTAGGTAATAACTATAGAGGGAGAGTTAAAAATTTTATATTTATTATATTTGTATATATAATATTTAATGTACACAGAAGAAAATTTACTACTATAAGAAATCTCAAAATAATTAAATTTATATTTATTAAGAGAAGAAAAATCATTTAAATATATCAATTTGTGTTAATTATATTTCATTGAGTTCATAGAAACTTTATTCATTGGATATAATATTCCTGTTCCATTGTTTATTGTGTGAAAAATACAATATTTGTTTATTTTTCATTTTTTAGATATTCTTTAATGCTCATAAAATTTATCACACAAATTATTATTATCAACCAAGTGTATATGGTGTTATTGATGGATTTTTACCTTAATATATTCAAATATAATAAATCTATATTTTAATAATACGGTTCAAATATAACTAAAAATTTCAGTGATGTTATGTAAAATTGAATTTTTAATGACGATCCTCAATTGTTTTATATCTCAAAGTTAATAATTCGTGTAGAAAATATTAATATTTATATAATATGTTGAATGGTATTTGAATGGTGATTACCCAAAAAATGATAAGTAAAATTTTATAGTGACTATAAGTTATTTCAAGTAGGCCTAAAAATAATATGTTTAGTTTAATTTTATTTAGTTTTGTGAATTCTAGTATATTCACCATCCTTGTTTTATTTAGTTAAGTGATATTATATGTTTATTGTATAATTTAATCAATTACTTCAAAAATTATTGATTATGGTATTAATAAGTTTTAGTTATTCTTATTTTTTTAACATTTATTGAAATTAAAAGTATTATTAAAATATATTTATATAATTATATTATAAAAAATGTAATTGATGGTTTTAATTGAAGGAGGGACTCAATAACATCACAATTTTTTATAATCTTAATACATGGTAAGTTAAATCATATAAATGAGTACATCTAAATTTATTGAAAAATAATATAAGATTTGAATAAATTTCTTATAAATATTAATCCTCTTATCATACTTTTAGGAATATTAAAAATTATACAAACTATATTAAACTAAAAAAATATGATTTTAAAAACGGTAATAATATAAAAAATTTAGTAAAAAAAATTATTAGAAAAAATAAAATTATCATTTATAAGTTATAAAATCTGTAGAAAACATTTTTATTTAAATAGTTTTCATGTTAAAATAATGGTAATTAAAGAATATATTTTATAATAAAATTATTTTTAGAAAAACAATTAACAAATATTTCTTCAAAAACATTATCATTCTTAAATATAATTTATTGGATCATTTATGATACAAAAAAATTGATTTTCTACCCTATTATGAAGAATAATCATTCATTGTTTTTAATTGGTCAATTACTATTATACATATTATCCCCAATTGTTATTATCAAAATGTAAAAAGTTTTGAAAAAAATAATATATATGAATAAAATTTAAAAATTTTAATAAAAAATGTTTTAATTAAAATACATAATAAAAAACCCAAAGATTTATCTAATCATCAACTATTAAATTTTTTTTAACATTTCAAAAGTTTTATATACTACCTTTTTATTCAGTTTTTTTCTTAATTTATAAATTGAGTGATCACATCTCAATAATTAAAAGGAATTAAAAGTTCTTAAACAAAAACTACTTGAATATTTATAATGTTATAGTTATTATGATGAAGTTTGTTATGATGAGTTGATTAAAAAAATTCATTAAGAGGGAAAATTTTATAATCAGTATTGATGTAAAGGGGTAGGGTTGGTCAGTTCTTTAAATCTAGTTGAGCTATATTATGGGTTAAATCTAAATCATTTTTTAGGTTTAATAGATATCTACATTATAAATTTCAAATAAATTTAACTTAATCTTTTATACATTTCATTTTAACTACTATATTTTTTAGGGTATTGTGATTTTTTAATGTTGTATCCCAAAGAGTATAATACTCTAAGGTACATGTAAAAAATTATCTAAATAAGTTTTGTATAGTAGTTATATATATATATTTGTGAGGGATAGATTATAAAAATCATCCAACAATGTATTTGAAATAAAATAATCAATTACCTTCCCACCATTATTGGAAATGGAATATGCAATGTGATTGTCTTCTCAGAAACATGAGTTTCAAAAAAATCAATTCTATAAAATTAATCTAGATAATACATCCCTCTTTTGGTGAAACTCTATAGGGGAATTGTTGTTATGTTATTAATATGATCCACCATTATAAGATAGTTCATCTCAATTTAATGGTACCTCCACAATTCTATATTTTCAAGATTCATTGGTGTAACGAATCCCTCCAAATAAGATTCATATGACACTTCCTTGCCATGGTTCTTTAGAAGACACATGATCATGAAGACATTATAATTTTTGAACACTCCACCATGGCCTTAATTACCCAAGGTCAATATTAAAGATCTATATATGTTCATATAAATCCATCTTTAAATATCATAAACAATGGAAAATGAATCAATATTTTATAAGAATTAATTTTATTATGAAAATGAAAAGTGCTCAAAAAACCAAGATCGTGTATAGTGTTATATATATTCCCCCTTTGAAGAAAATTATCATCCCCAAATTAATCAATTATATGGTCCATATTATAATTGAGGGAAAAAAATTCCCTTCGTATTTGATAAGATAACTATTCTAGAAAATTATTTGCATGCGATAAACCATAGCCACATACTATAGATTTTTCATGTGGGGTAATATGTTTAATTTCAAACTGTGAATAACAGAATTAGTAATATAATCAACCATAATAAAAGTTATTTTAAAAAATTCACATATAAAATTCCTCATTGATTTTGAAAAAAATCATAAAAAGGCTTGTGATCATTACTTTCTTCTTCATAAATTCTGTATTGATAGATAGATGCAAAAGAGAACCGAGTTTTCCTCAAATTATATTCTATAGGGAGTTTACCCTGAAAACTCCCCATAAAATAGTGTACAAGGATTGAGGAATCCACTAATTCTAAAAACATATAATCCATATTCCAATAGATTCATAAGATAAATATTTCTTGAATGGGTGAATACTTTCTAGAAGGATAAGTGATTTTTAGACTAGATAATCTTTTTCCCAGACATAAACCCATAAAAATCAAGGATATATTTAATATTTTTTATAATCCATTAACTCCTTTGACAAAATAGGACTAGGTTATTTGTATATTTTAAGTGAGAGGGGTCTTCCAAACCACCAGTAGCATAAATGGAATTACTATTACCATTATCCACTTTCTTTGTAATACCCCTAATGATGTAGTCTTTATTAATATAAAATTATTGTGAAGAAAAAGAATCATCTAGACTCAATCCCATTGAATATAAAAAGAAACCTTTAGTATATCCAATTATAAAAACTAAAATCCTAACTATTTTAAAATAATCACTAATAAATAGAATAAAAATGTCATTAAAACCAAATATCTCTAGCACCTTGAAAATAATTTCCCACCTAATAGTATAAAAATATTTCATTATATGCAAATTTCACTACAAAAAACAGTATATTAGTGATGGTTTTTTAAAGGGGGCTCTGCAAAACCCCCTCCAAATTCATTTTATAGGGGGTTTTCTATAACCCCCTCTAAATTTTTTTAGAATTATTTTTTTAATATTTAGTTGGATTTTAGAGGCGGTTATGCCAAAACCACCACTAATATAATAATTAGTGGTGTTATATGTTCGGTTGGATTTTAGAGGTTCTATATATATATATATATATTCATTTGGATATTATGAGGTTTTGAACCCCCTCTAATGTATGACATTAGAGGAGATTGTGAACACCCTCTAATATAATAAATTAGAGGGTTTTATGAACCATGACTTATCCCTTATATTATAGGGGGTTTTAACCCCTTCCAATTCAAGAAATTAGAGGGGGTTGTGAACCCCCTATGATCTATGACATTAGATGGGGTTGTGAACCCCTTCTAATTCAAGAAATTAGAGGGGGTTATGAACAACCTCTAATACATTTGATTATATATGTTTTTTAAATCATCTTAATTTTTATTTATTTTTTAAAATAAATCTCATATAAATTCAAATTTTATAATATATGTATGTGTGATTATGCCTGCGTGTGTATATATATATTACATAGGAAAATTATATAAATGTATTTAAATGCATTATAAACATATATATATACATATAAAGACATTATATAAATACTTTAAATAAACACTTATACATATGAACAAAAATGTATACATATATAAATATTGGTATACATGATATAAATGTAATTATAAATATATTTATTAAAATATATAAAATTTATATACGGTTTTATAAATACAATACATTTATATTTTGATTTATATTATACATATATTATATTAAATTCATTTTATTTTATATTAAGGTATAAATACATTTATATTATATTATGTATACAAATATATATAATATAGATGAAATTAAATATATATATATATATATAATTTTTATTTTATATATTATATTATAAATATTTTATTATATATAAATTTGTATATATTATATAATTATTTTATATATATTTTGTTATACCATATTAATTATAAATTAATTTATTAAATATAAATATATATATATCATTTAATTATAACTTATATTTCTAATTATATGGATGTATTTATCTTTCTGTGTATATATATTTGTGTGCATTATATAATATAAATGTATATAATTGCCTACATAAATATATGATATAAATATTTTTATATAATATATGTATAATATAAATCATAAAATATATAAATTTATTGTCCTTATAAAACCAACATATAATTGTTATTGTTTCAAAAATATTTGTAATAATAATAATAATTCATAATATTATTTTTACAGACAGACACACACACACATATATATATAAGTATATAAAATAATTATAATTATATATATATTATAATTATATTATATCTATAAATACATAAATACACATACACACAAATATAAATGTATAAATATATATTTATACATGTAAATATAATTATTTATATATTTTACATACAAATATTATACACAAATATATTATATATATTGAATTATATTATATTATTTATATTTATATACACAAATATATATGTGTGTGTGTGTGTGTGTAATATTTTTTTATATAAGTATATATAACTTAAAATATATAAATAAATATATAATATTGTATATAATATAATAAAAGAAAAATATGTTGGTTGGTTAAAATGTTTGTATTTGTGGTGTCGGTACAGGGTTTGAGTCCCTCCCAATGTGGATTTCTTTAGCCTTTACCGACCAGGTGTAGCAAACGCATGCCTAGGTTATGTTAGGCGCGTCAGCGGGTGTCAGCGTGTGTTCTTAGGTGTCAGCGGGGGTGTTGGGGGGTGTGTCGGGGAGTCGGGTTGGGGCGTGTCCTGGTGTCTATCAGGGCGTCATGGGGGTGTGTCCTAGTTTCTGTTGAGGCATCAGCGTGGGTGTCAAGGGGGAGTGTCATGGGTGTCCAGGGGGTGTTCTGGTGTCTATCGTGGTGTCAGGGGGTGTCGGGTGGGGTATGGGGGTTTGTCTTGTGGGATCATGGGGTTGTCCCCTAAAAAATATAAGACTCTATATTAGGGGTGGTTATATAACCACCCCTAAATTTTAATTTAGGACCCCAATTAGAGGCAGTTATGACCGCACCTAATTGAATCCCTAAATTAGGGGTGGCCAGAACTAACTTTAATTGGACTATTTTGGGTGAATTTTGGGTGAGATTAGAGGGGGTTAAAACCCACTCTAAGCTAACCTCTACTAAATTAAGAACCATTTTACCAGTGCTTTCCCAAAACCATATCTAATTAGAGTAGGTGTGAACTTTAGCAGTGGTTTTGGGTAACGACCGCTAATGTGTTTAGAAGGGGTTATAACCCCTTCTAATCACCCAATTGTTTGGTAGTGTTTAGGCCAATATACTTCCTTGAATATTTCTTCATAAGGGTTACACACTATGTGGTATTTATGGGTTGATATTCATTTTTCCTCTCATAAATTAAGATAAACATATTCTTAGAGATAACAATTTCAATTAGTATGGTTTTTCTCATAGTTAAAATGTTATCATATTCTATTAAATAAATTTATCCCTGAATATAGTCTTTCACTTGGATATTTTATCAACATTTTTCTTCTGTAGAATAATCACAAAAAATATAAAGTTAAACAACCTTGATTCATTCCCCCCTACTTAATACTTTAACCATCCTCTCAATACCAACATGAAAAATACCGAAAATTATTTCTAAATTTTATTGGTAAATACATTAGGAAAAGTGGTACAATTAATATTAAAATAAAAGAAAATATCCTTAATTTAATCAATTCTTTGTTTATCATTCCATATATTTTTATCTCATGTCTCAACTACTCTAGGAATAACATTTTTTAAGACAGTATAATTTCCATGAGAAACCTCTTTAAAATGGGACATAAAATAGACCACAATGAATTATTCATGATCATCATTAATTATACCTTAAATGTGTCATGGTCCTATAATACTTATTTAATTTTAAGAGAATATTAAATAAGGCAGTGTTATGATCTCCAACATTCAACTGCTTAACACTATAAATATCTTTCAAGATGTCCCCATTGGTTTTCAATAAAAAAATTTACTTATATATCAATTTAATTTTTTATTAGAAAAAATTCTATAAAAAACTCTATATTTTCATGATTTTAAGATCTTATATCTTCTTAAAGTTTTCAAAAATATCCTTATCCATTTTATAGATGAAATTATAAATCCATGATCTATGTCTAATATTTTGATACATCAACTTCATTCAATAATAATTGATGTCATATTTAAAAATTATAAACTCCTAAATATCATTAATAATCTCTCTACACTAAGTATAAGAGAACCAATCATTAAAAAATAAAAAGTGTAGTGGATTTATATATTTACCCAAATTAAAAGATATGATAACAGGTTGATGATTAAAAATACCATTAAATATGACATATAAGATAGTTTATCCTATTAATCAAATGATTAATTATTGATAAAGAACATATCAATCTTATAGGAAACCAATTTATTAGAAACTCTTTTATACTAAGTGTATTACACCCAAAAAAAATAAATCCATGAAAATCATTTTTATTAATATAAAATTTGATCTTCTTACTGGAATAAGTGTTAAAATCCATGCCAATTTCCTCTTACATGCCTATGACTATATTAATATCAACTTTAATCATCAATGGGTTACTTATTTTAAAATTCAGAATATCTATTTCATCCCATAAAATCCTCATATCTATATTTTTTATTATAAATGTAAACAAATAAAATAACATTAACCTATCATTAAGCTTAAATTTTCACACAATCATCCACAAGAATGAACTAAAAATAAAGGTGTTAGATATATCTGATGAAGTAATGACATTACTTGTATTGATAGAAATAATCAAATAATTAATATCCAAAAATATATACCAAATATTTTGACTATTTATCCCTAAAAGGGATGAAAAATGAATCAAATGATCATAAATTTCAATAATCTAGAGATTATAATTATTAATAAAATGTAGAAGATATATTGTGGTATCATTATTTTTTAGACCATAACAATTCTATAAGAGGGTATTCATCTTCTCCAAAATCATTTTATTATTTTTGATTGAAACCCCTATTTAGGGTTTAGTGGGAATTGAATAAACTATTAAGAATCAATATATGTATTTTTTGGTGGAATATCATAATTTTTTAGGGTTGATAACTCCTCATATATTAAATTAATATTTTTCTATAATTATATCTATATTTATCCACTATAGTGGTCCACTGTATTTCAACTTATAGTGTTATGCCAGATACAGTTCTTTGCTACATATTTAGAAACATTGTCTACTATAGATCCACTATAGTTATATACGAATAATGAAAACCGTAAGGGTTAAAACCCTAACCACTGGGCACCAATGTACAACCCTCAACCATTGGGATATTAGTTCATTTTTTTGGGTATGTATCTTATTATAGATTTATTTTTAGTCTTAAAATTACTTTAATGACACTTCATTTTATTATTTGATACTTTTGTACTTTAATTCTTATTGTTTTAATCCTCCTTCATATAGCATACCATTTCTTGATTTCTTTTATTCCCAGATCATTCCTCTTTATCATCACTACAACTACCCTATATGATTAGAAAATTATATTTATCATTTATTAAGTCTATAACATCATTATTGTCTATATATTTTTTAACCACATGTTTATTTATTTCTAACTCTCCTTCATCAACTTGTAATTCCCCATTATATATAGGTATATGAGTGACTAGTCCTTTATGAATAAGTTTCCCATTACCAGCTTCAATATTAGCTACCTCCTTTGATATGTATTGATCTTATGAAACCCGAACTTCCATTCCAAAAATACCACCTAACATGCATATAATTTTCCTGAACAACCTTCAAGGATAAATATTTCTCCTCTTTGGGTATCTCTTTCAATGATATTTTCTTCTTTCGTTTTTCTTTTATTTCATTATCATCTTTATCCTACTTGGATTTCTCATAAAATTCCTATTCCTAAAAAACTTTATTGATTTATCAATTATTTTACCATTTGATATCATTTTCTTAGATTGTATTTATTTTTTCTACCTTAATCATGACTTTTTCAAAAGATATATAATTTTGCATAGTTTGACCAATCACATTATATAAAATATTGAAAGGAGGTTTGGTTTCATATTCAATTTATACCTAAAATTTTAAGCCACTAGAAATAAAATTAACTATATATAGAAGAGGCAATTCAATGTTGAAATCCACTAGAATATGAGCATAATATTCTAGTATTCCCTCTATAGTATTTTCATCCATTTTCAAAGGATTTACCACATAGGTGTCATGGTTTATCATGTTGGTTAATTGAATAACCGCCATCAGTATACACTAATATAGTTTTATATAGAATATATTATACTCATTTTAATTCTTTTTAGGATTAGATAATTGAGTATAAGAAATGGGTAGTCACTTTCCCTAAAAAGGATAAGTTGGTAGGTTATCATTGTTTTCTTTAAACTGATGATTAGGTTTGGATGACTTAGGAAGGGTTTGTAATTGGGTAATATGGATACAAGATATTGGTAATGGGAGGATTGATTGGTATGATTCACATGCTCACTTACTACATATTCATATTATAAAGTACAGTTTTTAACCTAATTATTATTTGTGATGTAATAATTCAGAGTCCACTGGTACATAATTTGGTCTAAATTAACTTCATATGAGATATTATATAGATTTTTCACCTTCTTTATTCATAATATCCCTATTTTTATCATGTATGTGCCTGTAGATGAGGAAAAGTAAAAATTTTAAATTTTTGAAAAATCATTTACCTTCCTTGGATAATTATTTATAGTAGTATATGAATATATCATTTGATCCTTAACATACTCAATTTTCATGCATAATTTTTAAACTTATTCTTATGATTTTGGATGGTTTTTAATCAGAATACCCATTAATTTAATTATTTTATTCAAAATTGTAAATTTTAAAATAAATAATTAATTTTCATTTAAATGAATAAAATGGATATGATTTTTGGATTTAGAATTTTGATTTTGGAATTAAGAGATTATTATTTGAATTTTTGTTTAAAATTTTCTAATGTTTTTTAAGATTTTAATAAAACAAATTAGTGAAAATGCCTTAGAAGGACCTCAAAAGTTTATATAAAGCATCATATACAGTCCCAGATAGGCTCATCTATCCAAGCATAGCACAAGGAGACCCCACGTGGGTTGGTATAGGTAAATGGCCCATGGGGAGGTCTGGGAGTAGAGATGGCCTGAAGTCCCATATGGTCCAAGTAGTGTGGATTAGCCCAATTCTATGTGCGTGTTTGTTTATAGGATCCCACCAATATGTGAGATTTTGGGTAGAAAAATTGATTCATTGATTGATAAATAGGAGATCCTCTACTCATTTTTTCCAATGTGGGATTAGTTCAACTATGTAATTGTTATTTTTTTCTGAAGAGGCATTGTTTTAGCTCAGACCTACCTTGATATTTCTTATAAAATACTCCCCACTAAACTCTTCCATCTTACACCTTCAACAATCACCTACCACTAGTACTTCATCCCAAGATCCACCATTACCACACCATGGGAGATCGAGCTCAAGCTCGAGCTCCATTCTCCATAATGAAGCTCGGTTTCACCTGTGATCGCATCCTTGTCCTAGGCTGACCCCCATGGAATCCCATTTTGAAGATCCTTTCATACACAATGATGGTTTATAGAATGAATTAGAAACCATTATTCACATCATTCTCCACTACCACTACTCCCTTTACCATTGATGCATGCATGGAGACTCTACCACATCACCAAACTACCACTCATTCCATGCACCATTGAAGGAGGAGTCCCCATGCTACCACATGAATACCTAGTCCACACTAAGATATTTTAAGCAACAAAACTATTTGGGTGTTTCCAAATATTGATACGATACACACCAAGTCTTATTGGTGTATCTATAAAGGGATATCCCAATAGATATGTTACGACACCACCAATTATACTTACTCCCCTTTATAAAAAGATGGGCTTTCCTTCCAAATGAATGGAGTCAAGAACCCAAGGGGGATATGTCCTTCCAAGATGATTCCATTTTCTTTTCATTTTTTCCATTTTTATTTTATTTTTTATTTTAGTTTTATTTCTTATATAAATTGACTAATTTTATTTTATTATAATTAATTCATGCATGAATTATTTTTTATGGTATTTTCCACCCAATTATTTACACACATCTTCTTATTATTCTCATTATTATTCATCTTCTTATAATTAATACCTTCTGTCAACTTTAATTTCATTTTATTTATTTCATTTTATTTTATTTTATTTCTTATCTCTCTCATTAAACTATTTTTTTATTTTTCTAATTTCATGTGTTTGAATTTTTTATTCTTCTCTCATTCTTATTCTATTTTATTTTTATTCTCTTACTACCAATTTAACAATTATGACCACTTGTTCCTACTAATGGGAGGTTGGACAGAGGACTGGACAATGATAGGTTAAGGTGTTCTTGAATTATATCTTAATGTTTATTTTTTATTTTTGGTAGATGTGAGTGGCTTCAAATAGTTTGGAGAGGTCCCCAATTTCATGATACTAAAATATATTTTTATTCCTTAATTTTATTTATTTTCCCTCTATTACATTGATTAGATTTTCACCTGTTTAAGTTCATGTAATCCTTAGATGAAATGGAATATGATGGAGTTGGGTCTAGAAAGATGCCACACTCTCGATTGAGGTGTTCCATCAACCTTGATTATAGGAGGAGGTGGAATTTATATTTATTAAAGGAATTATACATTTCAAAGCACTAAAAAATGTATAGTGATTCTTGCATGAGATTTCATAGATGAATTATCAAACTAAATATAAAAAAATAAAGGAGAACAATGATTAAAACCAAAATCAAACTTTATAATAAGTTCATACTTTCTAATCAAATTATATTTAGCATTACATGTTAGTATAAGTTTAAATTTTAATTCTTCGTTTATTTTCATTATTTTTGAAAATAAAACAAACCCAAATTCATCAGTGTTTTCATAATATAAAAAAAACAAAAAAATAGTATTTTAGGTGAATTAAATTAAGTTCATGAAAAAAATGAGAAACTCATCAAGTGATATGTCCATGTTCCTCCACTATTCTACACTATGAATCATTTCTGAAATATTCTTTTTCCATTCTTTGTGATCGGCGTGCATCAAAACTAGAATTTTTTTAGGGATATTATCATTATTTTTCATTATTTTTCTTTTTTCAACTGGTATATTGTTTTTCATTACTTTATTTAATAATTAAAAAAAGTGTTTAACTCGCCCTATTTTATAGATTATAGTGTTGTATTATTTTCTAGATATATCAGGGTATCCTAAAACCAAATTATTAATGGGGATAAATTTAAGGTCCTCATCCAGTATCTTAAAGAGACCCTCGAACAACCAGTTGTTAAAGGATTGTCTAGGGAGCTAACATATTTCTATAATTATTTCCTATAATTTTATCAAGAAGTTACCAAGACACTAGTAGAGTGTTCCTTTCTTCCTCCCATAATTTTTGATAAGATTCCCCAATTGAAATATAAGGAAAAAGTAGCCAACAACAAACTCAAATACAATATTGAACATCATAAAGTGATGGCAAAATATCTTCAAGGAAAAATGGATTGGATAAATTAGTTCTTCAATGTATACATTGATAAACATAATCCTAAACTATAATATGAGCCACAAGTATTTCTTGGTTTTTCTAAAGACAATCAAGAAATTATGTCAAATCTTGAACAGTATCCATTTCCCAACCATCTGAAGGATAAAATCCAAGATGATCATGATAAGTTAGAGTGGATTCATGATGAAGAAGACTTAATTATTGAGTTATGTGTGGGAGATACACATGATCTAGATGAATTATAGAATAAATGTTATGTACTATTTGATCACCCCAATTGAGATAATTTATATGATCTAGATACATTGTAGATTTTCCTACCAAAGGAGGAAGACACCACCCAAGTTTTGGAATTTAAAGTAAACTTGGAGGAGCCTGACTACCTACCTTCACATGCCTCCATAAAACACTAAGAGGTATTTACCATTAAAGATTTGATGTTGAACCTATTTTGAGAGTTTATTTTTATCGAACTCTATTTAATTTGATTTTATTCAATATGAATTTATTATTAATTCTCACTTCTTTGAATTTTCTGATTTGGACAATCTTCATTAATCCTTAGAGGAAGATAAATAAATTATATATGCACCTGCTGAGGAACACATGGATATAACTAATTTTATTGAACATGAATTTCTAGAATCTCATGAGGAAGTGAAAATTTCTGAACCTAAGGAAATAAAGACAGAGGCTAATCAAATTTAAAGGGAGTAATTTCTTAATAAAATTTTAAATTCAAATTTTATTAAAGTAAAAATACCTTTTTACTTTCACTTTAATTATTAAATCCATGTAGCCCATGTTGATCCAACATTGGAAATGAAGGAGAAGGTATTATAAGTAGAAACCAAGAATGAGGATGATTTATACTCCATCCTACCCTTTCCATGAAGGATATACCTAATTATGTAGGGGATAGATATGGTATGCTCTATCAATGGATCATTCCTCATCAAGAAGGAAGAAGTTAATGTTGAGAGAGGCAACATGTGGAGGTTAAATTCCAATAATATCCATCCAATATTAGACAATAGATAACTTTTGGTACTTTACTCTATAGGAAGTAAAAATTTAGGTCTCACTTGGGGGATCATAATAAGACTTATCCTTTAATTTTATTTCTAGGAAATTAGATTTTGATTTCACTCTTAGGATTAGTTTATCATGTACCCCACTCACTAATATATTTTTTGAGATTAATTGACATTATTATTCTTCTTAATTGAATAATTTTCTTTTATAAGTTCATAATGGCATAAATAAGTCGCAAATAGTCAAGTAAGAAATATTACTAAGCTTTATGTAACAGTGAGTTTATTCTTACATTCTCTATATTCAAACTCTACATTTTTTTCAACAAACTATTTTTCTCTTTAAAGAATAAATTGCATGCCCATGATTGGATTTATCCTTTACTTGAATTATCTAGGATAAATGAGTTTCTAATGAATACTATGATTCCATGTTTAATATTTCAATAATAATGATATTAAGTGAGTAAAATAAAAAATCATACTATTAATGTAAAGCATGGATATTAAAATGAGGACTCATGATTAGAGGAAATTATTTTATTCATGTAAATGAAATTTCCCTATCATTTTTTAATCTTTAAATTTTTAAAATTCACGTGATTTGATTTGTTGTTATTATTAATTCCTTGAGTCATTCTCAAATATAAAATTTTATTTCCCAGGTGTATTTCTAGATCAATTAATTCCTATTTATTCTTGAGCATATTTCTTGAGTGATCTTGGGGAATTCCACCTGGTAGAACTTGCATTGAAACTTTTCAAAGGTTATGACTATGCTAAAAAATTAAAATTATTGAGGAATATTTTTTAAAGCCCCATATTCTTCATACTACCCTTACATAAATCCTTATTTATCTAATAGAGACCATGAATTCCCTTTTTATGAATTATTCCCTTTTTAATCCATTTTTATCCCCTGATATCCTCTTCTTAGTATTTTGTTGATATTTTAAAGTTGAAGTGTGAGGTTAAAGGGATTCATGGTAAATGTGATTAAATACATTCTATAGAAAAATTATGGGGATGTTAATTATTATAATTAAAAAAGGTTTTGTATTCACTCATTATACTTTATTTTTTTCCCTTCTTGAAAAAAATGAAAAAAATAGGAATAAGTTGTAACTTAGAAGAATCAAAAATCAACATCACTAGACAAGTGATTTTTATCATATTTGTATAGGTGGTGGGTGTGAGATTCATTATAAGCATAACTTTCAAAAAAAATGAAATATAAATACTTTGAAAAAATTATAAAATTAAAGAAAAACAATATGGAGAAAAATCATTCATAATGATTTATTTTTATCATAATCTTACTTACACTTGGTAAGTGAGAGTATCTATTTTGAAGGGGAGAATTTCTAGTCATTTTTTATTTGATATCATGCTTTATTATTTAGTAGATAAACCTCATCCTTGACACTTAATTTTTTAAAATCAATTCCTACTAACCTTAAGGCCACTGAATCATTTGAAACTTCATTAATAATACCTCATGATTTTATGTGTCTTTTTTATTTTTAAAGTATAGAAAATAGTTTCTTTGAAATCCCTTGGATAATGAGCATGATAAGAGAATAAATCTACTTGAATTAATATACTGAGTGACGAGAGAAAATATTCAAGAGAGTTAAATCATGATTTTTAATATTTAATAATAATAAATTGAGGAACATAAAGGAATAAAAGATGAATTTTATTCATTTTTAATTATGAAGAAGTAAAATACTTGAATTTATTATTTCTTTGAAAAGTGAGAAATTAAATTGATATTTTATGTATTTATTTTAACATTGATAATTTTTTTATTTTATTGATTTTCAATTGTAATAATGATTACATTGGTTCTTTGTTAATTCCATATTTATATTTTATGCATGATGATAAGCATGGTTTAATTGTTGAGTTATTTGAACAACCCAATTTTCCTACATAATTTTTAAACATATTCTTATAATTTTATATGGTTATTAATCATAATATCCATTAATTTAATTTTTTATTCATAATTTTTAATTTAAAAATAGATTATTAAAGTTGAAATAAGTTAATAAAATGGTGATGATTTTGTATTTTTAATTTTCATTAGGATTAAAGAGAATATTATATGATTTTTTTTTTGAAATGTTCTTATATATTTTAGGAGTTTAACAAAAAAAATTATTCCAAGGCCTTAACAAGACTTCAACCATGGCTATAAATCCTCATATCCTGAATTGGATAGGACCTGATATAAAATCATAGAGCAAGTAGATCACTCATGGGACGGTGTGAGAGTATGTATTATGGAAAGTTATTTGAAGAAGATTGGGAATGTAGGCTCATGTAGGATAAGATGGGAGGCTCACCCCCAAGTCCATTTATGCATGTGTTTCTAGGATCCCACCCCAATGCAATCTTTTGAGAAGCAGAACTCACACCTTGATTGAGAAAAAAGAACACCTCTACTCGCCCGTTCCAATGTGGAATAAGTTCAAATATGTTAATATTTATTTCTCCACTCACACTCAGAAATTTCAACTTGACCCTTCTTCACTCATGCTCAGACACACCGAACCACTGAGATCTACTACCTACCACCTTCAAAGATTACAATACTTTGTTGCTTCATCCTAGGAGCCACCATATCTATGCCATGGGAGGTCGAGCTCAATATCCTTTCTCCATACTGAAGCCTAGATCTCCTATGATCCCCTCTAGATCCAAGGTCGACACCCATGGAATTCCATTTCAAATATCCCTCTGACCACTGTGAAGGACAAAAAATAAAAGAGGATACACATTTCAAATCATCCTCTGCAGCCACTATGCCTCTCACTATTTATACATGCACAATGTTCCTAAAACATCGAGAAACTTCCATTCATGTTATGACCACCAAAGGGGGAGGCCCCATGCTACCAAATAAATACCTAGTTCACACTATGATATTTTAAATTCATAAATAATATAGGTTTTTCCAATTGTTGATGTGATACACCCTGGGTTTTGTGGGTTTATATATAAAGGAATATCCTCACGGATATGGGGGGACACAAATGAGGATACTCATACCCCTCCATAAATAGAGGGGACTACCTGTTGAGGAAATTGAGTAGAGAAACTGAAGGGGAGATTTACTACCAAGAAACAAACATTTTTTTAGTTCTTAATTTCATTATTTTTTTTATTTTTTTTATTCATTTTATAATTTATTTTATTTTATTTTATTTTATTTTATTCATGCATGCATTATTTTGTTTAAGTGTTTTCCACCAAATTCATTACACACATATTATCCTTATTCTCATTATTATTATTCTTCTTATAATTCTAACATCCAATACATTTTAATTTCATTTTATTTTAATTTATTTTATTCTCCCTCTATATCTATTCTTGTACTTTTCTTTTATTTTTGTGCTTTCATGTGATAAAATTTATTATTTGTCTATAATTGTTCTTATATTTTATTTTTATTATCTTATTTTTCATTCCACTATTATAGCCTCTTACACCCAATAATAGGAGGCTAACATGGGGCTTGGCCTGGTGGAGGTTCATGTGTTCTTAATTTTATACTAAATTTATTTTATGTTTTTGGTAGATGTTAGTGGCACACATGGGTGTGGCAATTATACCAAAATACATGAAACTAAAATATATTTCTATTGTTATATTATATTTATTTTTCCTCTCTTCAATTTATTATCTTTTCAAATGATGATTTTGATCTAATAAATAGATGAAACAAAATATGATGGAGTCGTCTCTTGGAATATGTCATGCTCTGGAACGAGGTGTAACATCAACCTAATTATAGGAGGACGTGGAATTTAGATTACTTAAATGAATTATATATTTTCAGAAATAAATAAAATGATACTAATTAATTTATAATATTTCACAGTTTAATTATAAAACTAAATTTAAAAAAATAAATGAGAATTTTAATTGAACTCAAAACCTATTCTAAGACCAATTTATTTCTTTCAAATCACATTATGTTTAGAATTTCATGTCATTAAAAGTTTATATTATCATTTTTAATATCTATTAATTATTTTAGAAAATAAAAAAATCCCAAATTCATTAATATTTTCATAAAATAATAAAAATGATAAAAATAAGTAGTTTAGGAAAATTAGATTAAGTGACTGAATGAACTGAGAAGATCCTCAAGTGGGACAACACCAGTCATCCACTATGTTGCACTAGAAAACATTTTAGAAATTTTTCTTTTTCCATGTCCCATAACAAGCGATCTTAAAAAATGGTGTTGTATCCAAGGAACTGGTTAGTAGTTTGATTTCTTTTTTTTCTATTTTCAAATTTTAGATAGTTTTTTATTATTTTCTTTAAAATCCAAAAAAAATAACTAACTCTGTTCTATAGAAGATAATGATGCCTTGTTTTGTTGATATTTTAGGGGAGATCATAAACAAATTCAAAATGAGGAGGAATTTAAGGATCTCATCAAGTATCTTAAATATTCCCTCGAGCAACCATTGGTTGAAGGATTGTCTATGGATCTAATAGAATTCTGGGACTAATTCCTAGAATTTTATCAAGAAATAGACAAGACACCAGTAGAGTGTTCTTTATTTCCTCACATAATTTAAGAATTTACTCCCACGGTAAAATACTAGGAGTAATTGGACATCAAAAAACTCAAATATGATATTCAACAGCTTGAAGATATTGTACAAGATCTGCAAGGGAAAATAGTTTTGAATATTGATAAAATCAATGTATCCCTCAAGAAACCTAAAACTGAACCAAAATATGAGCCACTGGTCTTTAATAATTATTATAAGGACATCCATGAAGTTTATTCCAATAATGAGGTGTATCCACATCCCAACCATATGAAGGATTAGATCCAAAATGACCATGACAAGCTAGAGTATATTTATGATGAATAAGAATTTCATGTTGAGCTACTTGTGGGAGATAAACAAGATATAGATTACTTATAAAATCAATGGGAGGTATGGATTAATCTCCCTAGTCTATAAAAATTATAAAATCCAACACCATTTTATATTTTTTCTATCCATGGAGGAAGACACCAACCAAGTGGTGTAATTTGAAGAAAATATGGAGGATCCTGAATACCTACCTCCACTTTCCACCATCCAACTCCAAGAGGCACTTACCATTGAAGAAGATATTGAAGTTGAATCAATTCATGGAGTTGATATTTTCTTAAACACTATTTTCTTTGGTTTTATTCAATATGAGTTGAGTATTAGTTCACATTACTATGAATTTTCATATTCATGAAACCTTTGTTATAGATTAGAAGAATATAAAGAAATTGGGAATATAGCTACTAAGGAACACATGAGGATCTTAAATTTTATTGAAAATAAATTTGAGGAAGCCCATGAGGAATTATAAGTTGTTAAACTGAAGTAAATAAATATAAATCTATTCATATTGAAAGGGAAACATTCTTATTAATAATTCAAATTTAAATTTTTTTCAAGTAAAAATACCTACTTACTTCCCATCTTATTATTCAATTCACGCATTCCATGTTTATCCAACGCAAGACAAGAAGGAGGAGGTTTAAAAATTATAAACCAATAATAAAGATGATCTATACTTCATCCTACCCACAGCATGTAATCTATACTTAATTATGAAGGGGTTGGATCTGGTATACTCTATCCATCGATCATCCCCACCCCAAGAAATAAGAACTACAATCTATGAAAAGTCACATGTGGTGGTTCAAATCCAAGAAGATCCACCCACCATCATACTATGGATAATAATTGGTATTATCCTCTACAAGCATTAAAAATTTAGGGGCCACTTGGGGGGAAAACCAAGACTTATCCTTTTATATTATTTCTAGTAAATTAGATTTCAATTTCACTCCTATGATTATTTTAACATGAAACGCATGCCCTCTTATGTTTTTTTAGATTAAATAGCATGATCCTTGTGCATAATGGACTAATATATTTTTATAGGTTCATGTTTTCAGAATCAAGTATCAAACATTTATAGAGGAAATAGAATTATGCTTTATGGAATAGAGAGTTAATTCTTATATTCTTTATGTTCTAACTCTCTACCTTTTATATCCAAAAACATGTCTTGAGATTTAAACTTTAAATTTAATTCCAAATATTAGATTTATGATTTACATGACTTGTCTATGAGATACGAGTTTCTAGGAACCCTATGATTTTGTGTTTTATATTTCAATTAAAATGAGATTTAATGATTAAAATGAATAATTGGGTGATTAAAGTGAAGTATGGGTATTAAAAAAGACTTATGATTTGAGGGAATTAGTTGATTCTAGTAAATAAAATTTCCCAATAATTTTTCATGATTATAGTTTTTAAAATTCATGTGAATTGATTTGATATTATTAGTCATTCCTTGAGTGATTTTCCAATATCAAATGTCCCATTACCAAGATTATTTCTATACCAAGTACTTCTTATCTATTCTTGACATATTTCTTAACTGATCTTGGAACATGACACATGCTAGAACTTTCATTGAAACTTTTCAAAGTTATAACAATGAAAAAAAAATTTTAAAATGATTAAGGCATCTTTAGAAAATCATTTATCATTAATACCACCTTTACATCAATCATTATTTATCCCATAGATATCATGAAATCCCTTGTTTGGAATGAGCCACGTCTCAAGACATTTTTATCCATTCCTACTCTCCTCTTAGTATTTTAATGATATTTTAATATTGAAGTGTGTGGGTAAAAGGATCCATGGTGAAAGGGACGAAATATATTGTATGTAAAAAATATGGGGGTGATAATTTTTGGAATTAAGAAAGTTTTTTAATTTATTCATTATACATTATTGTTTTCCCTTCTTGGAAAAATGAAAAAAATAGGAATGGGTTGTGACTACAAAGAATCAAAAAGCATAAACACTAGAATGATGATTTTTATCATATGTGGTTATGTGGTGGGTATTAGATTTATTCTAACAATATCTTTGAGAAAAAATAGAAAATAAATATTCTGAAAAAAAGTATAAAATTATAGAAAAATTCAGTATAAAAATCATTCATTGTGATTTATGTTGATCAAAACCATTCTTTGTTCTTGAGAAGTTTTATTTTCTATTTCGAAGTGGATAATTTAATAAAAAGTTTACTTTTGATATCATAATTTATTCTTTAATGGATAAACATCCTCTTTGAGCCTTAATTTTTAAACATCAATTCCTACTAAACATAAAACATTAGATTCATTTGAACCTTTATTAACAAGCCCCATGTCACGACCCATCCTAGTGGGGCCTGCGCCGTAACTCTCCAAGTCCACCTCCAATATTCCAGGGGCTGGTGACTAGCACCGAGTAGGCATATTACTAATCATGGGAGTCATTGCCTAAGTACCTATACACACACACACATCTCCAAGCCCACAAATGATGAAATGTAAAAACACTAAGGGAAAAAATGAATGCATACAACTAAACCCAACAAAAAGAGTATGACAGAAGGTAAAGTATTGAAAGTCAACTGGGCCAGAAAACAAGCCCACCAAAACAAGAGGTTGAAAACTGCAAAGTCCAACCTGTAAACACAAAAGGTGTTGGGATTGCTGCTTGAAGTCGTAGGAATGCCTCATCCTGTAGCGAACTCAAAAAGCTCGGACTTGTCCTGGTCCGCCCTGGACTCTGTCAAAAGGATGGTCATCCTTACAAGACACAACACGTGCGGGAAAATCCTGTGCAGGGGTGAGTCTAACAATACTCAGTAGAGGACCCTGAAAACCACAAAGCAGTATATAAAGTAAAGGTACAGTCATCTATACAAGGTATATGTCTACATAACACATTTTAAAAACTAGATATACTCAAAACATATACCCGTAGTCTAGAGACAAGTCACACAACCGCATACCCCCATCTAGGGTTTCAGTTCGAAGATTCCACGAAACACTCGTTTCCAGGATAACACACTCCACATGTTTTATAGCTATGATGATGTTCGTCTGAGAAGTATTGTTCGTTGGGAAGCATCATGAGAGGTATATGCACTCATTACGAGAAACACACTCTTGAGTGGGAAGGGTCGTGATAGATATAATCACTCATTACAGGAGACACACTTCTGAGTGGGAAAGATCACGATACACAGATGAGCATCACTGACAAGGCCATGGCAGATACCGCGACTCATCCGGATTCCCCTTCTAGGTGATACACTAGCTAGATAGATGATCAACGCCTGGTAGAGTTGGTAACGTCGATGCCTGGCTCTACCTAGGGTCAACAATGGATAGAGGATCTCACCCTGGGCCTCTTAAAGGGATGCCGACTCTATCACAGAAAGTCCTGTTGAAGGGATCATACTCATGTAGCAGGAAATGATGCCTGAAATTTAGTGGAACGAGAAGAAGGGTCACTAACCCAAATGAAAGATTTCCAAGATATGGTGAACAAGAGGACCATGCCATTTTCCAAAAAGTACACAATGTGTAGAAAAGTTACACGCCATGTTGTCTAAACCTGGGTACTGCCCGTGTACAACGGCCCATGTCATAAGGCTAGTCGTATAGAAAATTTAGTACATGGCATGTAATAAGATGTACACGCCGTGTCCGAGTGGCTGGGGTTGGCTCCGTGTACACTGGCCAGGTGCCCGTACACGGTCATCAACCCGTGTACACTAACCTGTGTAATTGGTACACAGGGTGACCTGCGTTACTAGCCCTACCTGGCCATGTGATGGAGCACACAGTCGTGTACTCCATCCCATGTCCATGTAGCCCTGGATACATGTCGGGTTCCACATAGCTGCCTCTTCCTTTCTGTACACACCGTCCTCTGAAGTCGTGTAGATCATCCTGTGTCCGTGTATTTCCCAAAATACATGTTGATCATCAGGGAAAGTCAAACACACTGTGTGTCCAGGGTCACATGCCGTGTGACTCCTCTATGACCCCAAAAACTCAAGCTGCCACCACCAGCACTACACGGCGTGTTCTCTAGATGTACACGCCGTGTATTTTGGAAATTTTCAAAAATGACGCTCTTCATTGGTGCGCCTCCCGTGCTTCCCCGATCATTGATCCGGCCGTCCGATCGCCACGAAACCTTCAGGTTTTAGTCACCCCAACACCACGAAGTTTCTTTCAGTGTTTTCAAGCCTCCTCTCAACTTCAAAAGCATGTTTTGATCTTTCCGCGTGAAGAACGCTCGAAGAACGGTCATCCATGATTCGCTCTGATCCATAGTCCACCATCGTCGTCGCACCTCCGCAAGGTCACTGTGGTGTCGACTCTCCAATTTGAGATTGTTGTGTCACAAAACAGATGCACAATGATCTGTTGTTCATCACCCCAGGAAGAACACGAAGAATGCACGAAAGAAAAAGGGGAGAAATCCAATAAAACCAAATAAGGAACGAACCTCCACTGTCATTCATCATGGCATTGATCCACTCCTTTTAGTAGGCTTAAACAGTGAATAAATCAAAAAACAATCAACATGGATCAATTCCCCAAATTATCCTGATAAAACCCTCCTACAAGAATGAACGAATCCACGGTTCAACTTGTTCATGGTTGATCCATGTTCATTATTCAAAAATCAAAAATGGGGAAAACAATTCAAATAACAAACCCATACCTCAACTGGGATCGATTGATGAAGAAGGTGTCGTGCGGTCGTCATCGACAAGATCCTCCAACTTCGTTGGAGCAGAGATTCTCAAATTCGATCCGTCATCGTTCGTCATTGAGGGTTTGCTCCAGTGCTCCGTGGATCCCCTAGAGATTTCTCTCAAAAATTCGTCAATGACCACCAATTTTCTTAACCCATTAAAAAGGGAGACATGATTCAACATTCTATTACACAGTAGCATTAAAGAGTCAAGTTACTGTTTCTAATCCATTATGACCTGGAACATAATATATGAAATAGCTGCCCTGTCACTGCGTTGTAGCAGATGTTTCCATAAAAATAAAATAAACATTGAAAAAAATTATTTTATTTTACTAAAAACCTCTGAAAATTAACTTCTTCCCTCGACCCGCGTTGGTCTAGGTTAGGCTCGTTCATGGGTAAATTTGTTGTCCTGGACACAATGGTGCCCTTAGATTTTTAATACAGATATCCATTTGGAAACTTCCACAACCGTTCATGATTGATGACATACTTAACTTAAAAAGTTTCAAACCATCGTTCCGAGCTCACCGGGCTTCAGAATGAGGTATCGTCTCTGCGCCTGGTCTCGTAATAATCCCATATAATATTTAAAAAAATAATACATGGAAGAATCCAAGACATTACATTCTCCCCACCTTGGTTCCTTAAATCCCCAAAATACCAAAACAATGGCTACTCAAAAAGATATGGGTATTGGGTACGGATCTCGGCCTCCTGCTCCCGCGTGATCTCCTTAAGATTCTCGTGCGGCCACCATACACGCACCAAGGGAATCAATCGTCCATGAAGGATCCTCTCCTACCAATCCACGATCTCCATAGGGTACTCAGTAAAGGTCTCTCTATCCTCGATGTCCAGCTAGCCCCCATCGATGATGTGTGATTGGTCATGCACGTAACTCTTCAGCAGCGACACGTGGAAGACATCATGTACCTGATGAAACCGTGGCGATAGATCTAGGCGATATGCCACCTCACCAACTCTACACAGTATCTGGAAAGGTACGATAAACCTCAAAGATAGCTTTCTGCCTCGACCAAATCTCTATAACCCTCATCAAGGTGAGACCTGAATAAAGACTTGGTCTCCCTATTCGAACTCTAGAGGTCTTCATCGTCTATCAGCATAAGTCTTCTGTCAACTTTGTGCAGTCTTCATCCACTCCCGGATGATATGCACCTTCTCGGTGGTAGCTCACACCAACTCTGGACCCATGAGTGCTGACTCTACGGGGTCAGTCTAGCAAAGTGGTGACCGATAGGGTCTCCCATACAAGACCACAAATGGTTCCATACCAATGGTTAAGTGGTAGCTATTTTTGTACGCGAACTCAACCAGTGGTAGGTGGTCCTCCCAACTGTGACCAAAGTCTAAGATACAGGCCCACAACATATCTTCCATAACCTGAATAGTCCTCTCTATCCGACCATCTGTCTAGGGATGAAACATTGTGCTCAAGAATAGCTGAGTCTCGAAAGCCACCGGTAATCCCTTCCATAGCCAGGATGTGAAACGAGCATCTAGGTCTGATACTATTGTCAAGGGGACTCCATGAAACTGAACTATCTCTTATACGTAGAGGCGTCCCAGTCTCTCTATGGAACTCTTCTCCCTGATAGCTAGGAAGTGGTATGACTTGGTGAGTCAGTCAACGATCACCCAGATGGAATCATGTCCCTCAGACGTTCACGGTAATCCCGTCACGAATTCCATTGATATTCCATCCCACTTCCACTCTGGAACTTCCAGGGGTGAGCTAATCCTGCTAGAACCTGGTGCTCAGCCTTCACCTACTGGCATGTGAGGCATCAAGAAACAAACTCCACTACTGCCTTCTTCATGCCTGACCACCAGAAATGTCGTCAAAGATCCTGGTACATCTTTTCCACTCCAGGATTCACCGCCATGGGGGATATATGAAACTCCCTCAGGACCTCCTCCTGCAATGCCACTAGTACAACAGTGCGTCCTCTAAAAAGAATTATGTGCTCCCCACCTTGTGAATATCCATCATGAGCATGTCCTATGGATAACTGATCACGTAAATCCACAAAGTCGACATCCCCAAGTTGTGCCTCCCTAACTCATTGTAAGAGTGGAGGGGTGACAACCATCGACTGTAGGTAAGTTGTATCCTCTCCATCCATGAAGGATAACTGCAATGTGGCTAACTGCTATGTCGCCTCACTCAACAGTTGTGAGCTTGACCTTCTTCTAAGAGCATCTACCACCTTGTTCCCCTTTCCAAGAATATCGATGATCTCGAAATCATAATCCTAGAGGAACTCCAGCCAATGCCTCTGCCTCAGATTTAGATCCTTCTGTGAGAAGATATACTTGAGGCTCTTGTGTTCAGAGTAGATGATAAACCACTCGCCCATGAGGAAGTGTCACCACATCTTCAATGCGAATACTACCTATACCAACTAGATATAATGGGTTACATATTTCTGCTCATGTGGCCTAAGCTGGCACAAACCATAAGTAATCATTGTCTGCCTCTACATCAGGACACAGTCGAGCCCGTTCCCTTATGCGTCATAGAAAAATATGCACTTGACACCCTCCTCTGGCAATCTCAATAATGGGGCACTCGTCAAACTCTGTCTCAAATGATCGAAAGCCCGTTGGCACTTCTCCGTCTATATGAAGGGTTGCCCCTTCCTGGTCAAGGCTGTCATCGGTGCTGATATCCGGGAGAATTCAGGAATGAATCTCCGATAATATCCTACCAACCCAAGGAATCTATGCACCTTCATCACACACTGAGGTGGATCCCATGCTAACAAAGCCACCACCTTGGATTGGTCTACAGCTACTCCATCTACTGAGATGACATGTCCCAAAAAGTGGAACTCTTAAATCCAGAACTGGCACTTTGAGAGCTTCCCAAAAAGCTGGTGCTCTCGAAGTACGTCTAGAACCATCTGCAGGTGTCTCGCATGCTCCTCTTCTAATATCGAGTACACAAGGATGTCTTTGATGAAGACCACTACGAACTGGTCCAAGTACATCTAGAAAATACATTTCATCAGTCCCATGATCACTATTGGGGCGTTCATCATGCTGAAAGGCATCACCAAGTACTCATAGTGACCATAGCGGCATCTGAAAGCCATCTTCAGTATATCCTCATCCCGTACTCAAAGCTGGTGATAGCCTGATCGAAGGTCGACCTTCGAGAACCACTGTGCCCCTCTTAGCTGATCGAAGAGGACATCGATCCTTGGTAGTGGATACTTGTTCTTCACCGTCACTTTTTTCAGGAATCATTAATCCACGCACAACCTCAGACTCTCATCTTCCTTCTTGGAAAACAAAATAGGGGGCCTACGGGATCCATATGATATGCTGATGAGGAAATCGGTGTCGTCCCAGGGTGTAAGTTGATGCAGAAGTTGATTTCCTGGCAGGGAGGTAACCCTAGAACATCTTTGGGAAAGACTTCCACATACTCCGCCACTACTTCTGGGAATTAAGAGCTTACAACATCCACTACTCTGAGGGAAAACCTGGCTAACTCATGAGAGATTGGCTGCACCCTCCTATGAATAAGCTCATTCTACGCTGCCTGGGTTTCCCTTTATCTAACAAAGGAAAACCTCGTTCCATCACGGTGGACACACCGTACTCTTTTCCTAAAAAAATCAATCTGGGAATGGACTGAAGATAACCAATCCATACCTAGAATGACATCCTAAGGCCTCAACGCTACCACTAAGAGGTTCCAACCAAAACTCTCACCTCCAAGGGTAAGATCACACTGTCTGTAAAGGTTTGTGATCATCGAGTATCCTCCCATAGGTGTCTCCAAGCGAAAGGATTGAGTCAACAGTTCTACAGGAATCTCGAGATTTCGTACAAGACATGTGGTTATGAAGGAATGACTGGAACCTATATCTATAAGTACAACAGCTAAGGTAGAAAAGACATAGATCATACCTCGAATAATCCTGGGAGCCCCTGGGTCGTAAGCCTCGACCGCATGCAACTGTCCTCGCCCCTATCCCCTCGCTCCCTGAGCTTGGTGCGGACCTCCTGGGGGTGGTGGTGGAATTAAGTCGAAGCATCTGCCACCAACTACAGTTATCCCTGCTCCTCTTCCACATCTGCCACCTGACGGGTCTGTCTTCTCCACTTTCTTCCACTTCCTCGGTGGTCCATCCACCGCTTCCCTGTCAGCAGCTCGATGGGTCAGGAAATCTCTAAAGAGATGTCCCCTACCGCCGTATGCATAGCATCACTTCTCCCTAGGATGACTAGATCCATCCTGAGAGCCTTGTATTATCAATCCCCTATCATGGGTCCTCCTCCAACGTCTCTCACATCCTGATCCCTGCGTTCGATGCTGGCTCCCTACCGTTGAGGTCTTCAGACATGTCTGCCTGCTGCTAACTGTCATCAGCTATCTATACTCCACTAAGAAGCTCTCGATCACCAAATCCCACTCGAGCACTCCAGAATAAGTCTAAATTCATATATCCACCACACTATCTCTGATTTCTCATCTTAGACCTCTCTCGAAGGTACGAGCTCTAAAGTACTGATCCCTGGCCATATCCATCGAGTACCGAGCATGGTTGGTGAACCCTGAGGAATAGTCATTACTATCATACTGCCCTACTAGAGCTGAAGAAGATCCTGGATGCACACATCTCTCAGCGTAACCAGAGAGAAATCCTCCCTGAAGATTCACTCGAACTCCGTCCATGAAAGAGTCTCCTCATCGTGAGTCTGTGTGGTCAGACTCCACCATCGTCTTGCCGAACCCTGAAGAAGGCTTGCTCTTAGGATCACCATCTGGTCTAATGGTGTCCTCACTAGATGGAAAACTCATCTCACCACATCAATCCAATCCTCATCCACCTGAGGGTTAGGCTTGCCTCAGAACCTGAGGTGTCTCTGTCTTCCGAACTCATGGAGTGCGCTCAACCTGCACTCCTCGTCCAATGGTACCGCAGGTACCACGGGCTGCTCCACTGGTGGCAGCATAACTGGTGCACCACCTGGTGGCAACGCCTATAGAATTGGTCCCTGTATCGAAGCCTCATCACTGAGGGGGTCGTCTGCATGATCTTTCTACTAAATCCTAGTGGGTATGCGTCGTGGTGGCATCTTGTAAGGAAACAAGATGTACCATGGTCAATGAGTATATCTGGATAGCTGACACAAAGGACATGGAAAAAACAACCCATTCCTATATGATGAATGTACCATTATTTTACTTCCCCGCAACTAGTGTTTTCATGAACTAATTTGAAAATAATGTTGTCAAAGTCCTGGTGTATAGATACGTCATCTGTCGCACCAACATTGGAGTCTTTGGCCTGAAAGACGAACTCAAAACACTTAACACTGCTTCCCCAAACCAATATCACATACTCTTGGTCCTATGGTAGAACTGACCATGTCTAATACCACTCTATCATGACCCGTCCTAGTGGGGACCATGTTGTGACTCCCCAAGACCGCCTCCAATAGGCCAGAGACTGGTGACTAGCACTGAGTAGGCATATTAATAATCATAGGAGGCATTTCCTAAGTACCTATACACACGCATACATCTCCAATCCCACAAATGCTAAAATGTAAAAACACTAAGGGAAAAATGCATGAATACAACTAAACCCATCCAACAGAGTATGACGGAAGGTAAAGTACTGAATGTAAAGTGGGCCAGAAAACAAGCCCACCAAAACAATAGTCTGAAAACTGAAAATTCCAACCTGTAAACACAAAAGGTGCTGGGACTGTTGCTTGAAGCCGTAGAAACGCCTCAACCTATAGGGAACTCAAAAATCTCGGTCCTGTCCTGGTCCACCTTGGACACTTTCAAAAGACTGATCATCTTCACAAGACAGAACACGTGCGGGCAAATCCCGTGCAGGGGTGAGTATAACAATACTCAGTACAGGAACCTGAAAACCACAAAGCAGTATATAAACTAAAGTTACAGTCATATATGCATGGTATATGTCTACAAGAACATATATCACAAACTAGATATACTCAAAACCTAGACTCGTAGTCTAGAGACAAGTCACACAACTGCATACCCCGAGCTATGGGTTCATTTCGAAGACTCCACAAAGCACTCATTTCTGGGAGAACACACTCCATGAGTTTTATAGCTCTGATGACGTCCGTCTGAGAATTAATTTTCATTAGGAAGCATCACGAGAGTTAAATGCACTCATTACAGGAGACACACTTCTGAGTGGGAAGGATCATGATAGATAGAAGCACTCATTTTGGGAGACACACTCCTGAGTGGGAAAGATCACGATACACAGATGAGGATCACTGCCAGGGCCATGGAAGATACCATGACTCATCCAAATTCACCAGCTAGGTGATACACCATCTAGGTAGAGGATCAAAGCCCGTTAGAGTTGTTCAGGTCAATGCCTAACTCAACCTAGGGTCCGGAATGGGTAAAGGATCTCGCTCTGGGCCTCTCAGAGGGATGTTGACTCTATCATAGAAATTCATGCTGAATGGATCATACTCTTGTAGAAGGAAATTATGTATAACCTTCCGGGGAACGCGAATAAGGGGAACTAACCCAAAAAAAATATTTCCAAGATATGGTGAACAAGAGGTCCATGCCGTTTTCCAAAAAGTACACGGCGTGTAGAAAAGTTACACGTCGTGTTGTCTAACCCTGGGTACTACCTGTGTACAACGGCCCGTGTTATAAGGCTTTTCATATAGAAAATTTTGTAAACAGTGTGTAGAATGATGTACATGCCTTGTCCGGTTGGCTGGGGTTGGCTCCGTGTACGCTGGCCATGTGCACGTACATGGTCATCAACCCGTGTACACTAACCCGTGTAATCGGTACACGGGGTGACCTGTATTACTGGCCCTGCTTGGTCGTCTGATGGAGCACATGATCATGTACTCCATCCCGTGTCTATGTACCCCCTGGATACACGTCGAGTTCTGCATAGCTGCCTCTGCCTTACTGTACACGCCATGATTTGAAGCCGTGTAGATCATATCGTGTTCGTGTATTTCCCAAAATACACATCGAGCTTCGGGGAAAGTCTAACATGTCATGTGACTAGGGTCACACGCCGTGTGATTCCTCTCTGACCCTTGAAACCCTTGCTGTCGTCTCCATCACTACGTGGTGTGTTCTCTGGAAGTACATGCCATGTATTCTGGAAATTTTCAAAAATGATGCTCTTCGCTAGCGCGCCTCTCGTGCTGCCCTGATCGTCGATCTAGCCATCTGATCGCCACGAAACCTTTAGGTTTTGGTTGCCCTGACACCACAAAGCCACTTATGGTGTTTTCAGGCCTCTGCTCAGCTCCGAAAAAATGTTTTGATCTTTCCTCATGAAGAAAGCTCAAAGAACGGTCCTCCCCGATTTGCTTCGATCTGTAGTCTGCCATCGTCGTCGCACCTCCACAAGGTCATTGTGGTGTCGACTCTCCAATTTGGGATCATTGTGTCACAAAACAGATGCACAAATATCCATTATTTATTGCCCTGAAAATAACGTGAAGAACGTGTGAAAGAAAAAGGGGAGAAATCCAATAAAACAAAATGAGGAATTAACCTCTGTCATCATTCGTCACGGCATTAATCTGCTCTTGTTAGTAGGCTTAAACGGAGTAGAAATCAAACATCAAAATCAACATGTATCAATTCCACAAATTATCCCAATAAAACCCTCCCATAAGAATGAACGAATCCACAGATCAACTTGTTCGTGGTTGATCCATGTTCATCGTTAAAAAATCAAAAACGGGGAAAAGAATTAAAATAACAAACCCCTACCTCAACTGGGATCGATCGCAGATGAAGGTGTCGTGCAGCTGACATCGACGAGATCCTCCAACTTCGTTATAGCATCGATTCTCAACTTCAATATTTCATCATTCGTCATTGAGGGTTTGCATCAACACTCCACGGATCCTCCAGAGATTTCTCTCAAAAATTCGTCAACGACCACTAATTTTATTAAGCCACTAAAAAGGGATACATGATTCAAAGTTATATTATGCGGAAGCATTAATGAGTCATGTTTCTGTTTCTAATCCATTATGACATGGAATTTAATATTGAAACAGTTTCCCTATCGCAGTGTTGTAGTGGATGTTTCCATAAAAATAAAATAAACATTGAAAAAAAATTATTTTATTTTACTAAAAACATCCGAAAATTAACTTCTTCCCTCGACCCATGCTGGTCGAGGATAGGCTCATTCTTGGGTAAATTCATCATCCCGAACGCAACGGTGCCCTCCAATTTTTAATCCGGTCATCCATTTGGAAACTTCCACAACCGTGCACGAGTGCCGACTCACTTAACTTAAAAAGTTTCAAACCACTATTCCGAGCTCACCGGGCCTCGGAATGAGGTGTTGTCATTGCACCTGGTCTCGTAATAATCCCATATAATATTTGAAAAAATAATAAACAGAAAAATACGAGACATTACGCCCCAAATATTTTATGTGAATTTTTTCTTTATAAATTGTATAAAAGAGTTCCCTTTAAATCCCATGATAAGCATTATTTTCTCATGGTATAAGCATAAATCTATGTTAATTAATATCAGGAGTGATGAGATAAAAGATTCAAGAGAGGTAAATCATGATTTGGAATGTTTAATAATAATAAATTGAGTAACTTGAATAGATAAAAGAATAAGGTCCATAAATTTTTAATGGGAAAATGTAAAATACTTGAATTGGTTGTTTCTTTGAAAAGTCATAAATTAAATTTATATTTTTTTTGGATTTTTGAAATTTCGATTTAACATTGATAATTATTTTATTTTATTTCTTTTTAATTTTAATAATCATAAAATTGGTTCCCTATGAATTCCATGTTGAGATTTTATGCTTGAGGAAAATCATTGTTTAAGTATAGAGGTGTTTTATAGAATCAATTTTCATGCATAATTTTAAAACATATTCTTATGATTTCTTTGGGTTTTAATCAAAATACCCATTAATTATACTTTTTTCAAAAAATTTAACTGAATAATAAAAAATTAAAGTTTATTTAACATAATAAAATTATGATGATTTTTTTATTTAGAATTTTCATTTAGAATTAAGAGATTATTATTTTAAATTGCATTTAAATCTTATTATATTTTTTAGGAGTTTGTAAAACTTGGTTCTAAGAACTTATCATGACTTCAACCACGGCTAAAAAATGTAATAGTCAGGCTTGGATAGGCCTTACAAGAATGAAATATCACGAGGATATAATGTGTGGGATGGAATGGGTGCATGGCTTGTAGAGAGGGTGTAGAAAGGAAGGGGCCCGAAGGCCCATTTGGGCCGAGTGGTGCAGCTTGGAATAAATCCATGTGTGAATTTGTTTCTATGTGCCCACCCCATTTTGGGATATTAAAAAGAAAAATCCACACCTTTATTGATAAACATGAATTCCTATAATCATTTTTTCATATGTGGGATGAGTTCAACTAAGTTACTATTAATTTTTTTTTTCTGAAGTGATGTTTTTTGGCCTCAAACCTACCTCACTCTGGCTTGGACACTCCGCACCACTGAGATCTGCTATCTTTCTCCTTTAATGATAATTTTTAATCATTTATTTATCCTAGTATCCACTATATCTTCAGCAAGGGAGCTCAATATCAAGATTCTTTCTCCATGTAAAATTTTGGGTAAACCATGATCACCTCATGGTCTAAGGACAAACCCAATGGAATCCAATTTTGAATCTCCCTAAAGCCATTATGAAGGACAAAGAAATCAAGGAGGATCCACCATTCACATCATCCTACATTTCCACTATTTCCCTCTCTATTTTCACATGTATAAATTTTTTACCACGTAACCAAACCACTGTGCATTCCATGCACCACCAAAGGAGAAGGGCCCACACTAGCTCACTAATACCCAGTCTATAATGGGATATTTTTAAAACAAAAACAATTCATGAGTTTCCAAATTTTTATTTGATACATCCCAGGTCTCATGGGTGTGTCTATGAAGTGAGATACCTGCATATATGGGGGGAAACCACCGATGATACTCACCCCCCACCCCTTATATAAATAAAGTGTCTTAATTACCAAGGAAAGGGAGTCGATCACCCAAGGGGGATATTTCCTTCCGAGATGATTTCATTTTTTTAGTTCTTATTTTCATTATTTCTTTTTTTATTTTAGTTTTATTTATTTTGTGATTTATTTATTTTTATTTTATTATACTTAATTCTTACATGTATTATTTTGTTTTAGTTCTTCCACCCAATTATTTCCACCTATATTATTCTTCATCTAATTCTTCTTCATCTTCTTATAATTCTAACAATCTATTATGTTTAATTTGTTTTCCATTATTTATTTTTATTTTATTTCATTCCTTATATCTCTTTCATTCTACTATTTTTTTATGATTTCATGTGTTTAAATTTCTTATTTTTATTGCATTCTTCTTCTATTTTAATTTTATTCTCTTCTTTCTCAATTCAACATTGTGGCCTCTTACTCCCGATAATGGGAGGCTGACCCAAGTCATGGATCAAGGTAGTTTAAGGTATTTTTAAATTCTATATTAAAGTTTATTTTATGATTGTGGAATATGTGAGTGGAATGAATGGGTATGGAAATTGTCCCCATTTCCAAGAAACTCAAATGTATTTAAATTATTTTATTTTATTTATTTTCCATCTCTTACATTGATTAGTTTTTCACATTATAAAGTTGATTAAATCAATGGATGAAATGAAATATGGTGGATTTGGGTCATGGAATATGTCACACTCTAAATTGAGGTGTTCTATTATCCTTGATTATATAAGGAGGTGGAATTTAGATTTCTTTAAGTCATTCAAGATTTCACAACACTAAATAAAACGATAGTGATTCATGAATAATATTTCAGAGATGAATTATTAAACTAGATTTAAACAAATATTAAAGAATAATTATTGAACCCAAAATTGAACCTAGGACTAATTTATTTCTTTGTTATCACATTTTTTTATCATTACATGTTAGTATAAGTTTAAATTTTCATTCTTTATATTTTTTAAATTTTTTAGAAAATAAAAAAAACAAAATTAATCAATTTTTTTATAAAATAATTAAAAGAAAAAAAAATTAGTTTAGGTGAATTAAATTAAATGAGTGAATGAATTGAGAATACACTAAATTAAGATAACCCTAGTCATCCATTATGCTACACTAGGAAACTTTTAAAAATTTCCTTTTTCCACACCCCACTATAGGCACGCATCAATGCTCAAGAACTGAAATATTCTTTTTTATTCTAAATATAAAGTTTGGACATATGAATTCTTAATTTATGTTGATTATTTAATTTTTATCAGATAAGAACTATCATTATCAGTGACTACTATAGAGTATGTATTTATTTAATAATTCAATTAAATTGTTTCTATTTCTTTTTTTTAATGGATATATTTTTATAGTGTGAGAAAATTTTGTTTATTCTTTAGAGGAAAAAATAATTTAATTGAATATTTAAAATATAATTTATTTTTATAATTATAATTTATATATAAATATTGTTAGATGAATTGAGAGTGGGTTTTGACCATTTCAATATTAGGTAAGAAATTGAGGTTTGTGAAATTAGAGAGAGATGTAGATAAAGAGAGAGTGTGTGTGTGTTAGTGAGATAGAATATTTGTGATTAAATAGCATATATTCTAGGAATCACTCATTGATTTTTTCTTCCATTCTTAAGTTTAAATTAAACCACATGGTGGGTTATGAAAATTTCTTACAGAATGTGAAAGTAAGTTTAATTAAACAGAAAATAATCAAGAAATATTTAGTATTATTGTATTAATATGAAAATAGTTATTTTATTAAGTGTTCTATTATTATCATGAGAAAAATTATATAATTTCATAAGTACATGATAGTTTTGAATTTTTTTTAATATCCATGTTTTTGTCCTCATATCAGATTCAATGATTTACTAGTTATAATATTTGGAATTGTATCCTAATAAAGGTCGCTTGGGTCATGCAACATATTAAAAGATTTGTGCCCATCATCTTCAGAGTGGAACATGGTATGTGAAACTAGATGAAATATATGGTTTTGTTCCATAGGTTTTCAATTTAATCAAATTGTATTATTTTAATGATAGCAAGTAGGGGAATCCACTCATTGACTGGGGACAATCAATTCATTAAATAAATTTATTATTGGAAAACATATCTAGGTAGGTGACATAAGTATATTATTTTTTTATACCGTGTCTAAAAATATATATTTTAAGTATTTTAAAAATATTTTATAATTATTTATAATTTATATTAGATAGGTTATATCTATGGGTTTTTATTCATAATTTTACAAAATTATGTTTTCTTAAAAATGTGGTTTCTTACACACATCATTTTTTATCAAATTATTATTTTTTATCAAGATTTTTGATTTTATATTTAAATTTTATACTTGATAAATTATTTATTAAAAATAATATATATTGATATATTTTTCTAAAAATATAAAATTTCACTTAATTGGTTAAAATAATCATTATTTCATATTAGTTTATTAACATTTTGTATTTTTACCAATAAAATGGTTTTTAATTATATTCTAAAATTATAAAATATATTTCCATAAGAATCTTTAAAATATTAATTTTCGATATTTTTATTGATAAAATTTTATTGAAATTACAAATAAATGACCTCTATTCAAGATTTTTGGGCCAGGTTTCAATGCTCTTCAACTATATGTTATTAACTAGAAGTGTAGGGAAAAATGAGATAGTGTGGGTGATGATATTTTTCATATAATTTTATAGTATAGTAATGAATTGTTTATGTTGTTAATTTTCTATATAGGTAGTGGGTGTTTCTAGTGTGCTCAAAAATAAACCTAGCCATATTCCATGTGATAAATTTTTATTAAAATTGATTTCAAAAGAAAATCATGTCATGTAAAATGATTTATTCTAAACCTAAATTTCATATAGAAATCATGGATTTTAATTACCTTTAAAAATTATTTTAAAATTAACTTATTTATGATATATTTCATCAATGAATGAGTTTTAAGGTCAATGATAAAGAAATATTATTTAAAATATTTTGAAATGGTCTTTTATAAGGTGGAGATTTTTCAAATCAATGGTTTCATTTTAAAACCATTTTATTGGAATTGCATGTTTTCAAAATACACATGCAGGATAATATGTGTGATTCATGAGGGAAATTATACTGAGTTTTTTACTCTCTCCGTATATATACACTTTGGTGTATGTATAGATACTTTTAGGTCATAATATAGGATAAAAATAATAATTTATTCTTTATTATTTCTGAATATTAGATCCTAGTTGAATAAATGATGATGGATTTAGAGCATTATGTTTTGTTTAGAAATTTTTTGTATTTTTTATCATTAATTGAATACTTTTTTTTAATTTCCTATTATATTTTTCATCTTTTATAATAATTTTTTTCTAATAATTTATATTTTTGGGAAAAAATTCTTTAAAGAAATTTTATTTTTATATAGTTTTTTCTGTATATATTTTTTTGAGGATTAATCATTATAAATTCTTTCAGTTCCGTGTATCTATTTTTACGACTCTATTTATCCATGAAATGCAATTGAGGAATTATTATTCTTCAATGATGGTAATGAGTTTTAGGTATCTTTGTTGGTAAATAACATAATTCTATTAAAGACTACTTTTTTTAAAATTTAACTAGGAAGCATGGTATAAGTTGAGATATGATGTTTTGAATAATATATACATAAAAAATCTCTATCAAGACTTTTTATAATGAATTTATTTTTACCATGGAATTATTATATAACAAGAGTTCATAAAATCTCTAATAATGATTTTTTTCCTATTTTATATATGAGCATCTACATCCCTTATGGGCTGAGATGAGAAAATAATTATATATTATTATATAAATTATAGTAACTCCATAACAAGATTGAGGTTTTGAAATAATTTTTTAATCATTGATTTAATACAACTCTAATGAATTATAAATTTAAAAAATTGTTTTTAAATAATTTTATAATGTGTTTAAGATAATTTTAATAGTTTATAGCCAAATAATGTTACAAAGTTACCTACATGTATCGAGATAAATTAAAAGTGGTAATTTCATTTTTTTTCTAGCACATTGTAGGAAAAAACCTTAAGAAGGATTCTAATTAAATAATTTTGGGGTGTTATTGGAATGGATAATGTAGATACAAATCCTATAGATAATTTTATAAAAGATATCAATGTAAATATATAGTAGGACTATATGGAGAAGCTTAGAGACCAAGATAGGTATTTTTTTTGTTTAAAATTAAATATTCCTGACCATTATATGGTAGTTTTGAGATTTAAGATATTAGGGATTAATTAGATCAAATAAACTAAATTTTTGAATTTTTTAACATCAAAGGTATAATTTTTATTGTATAAGGAATAAGTTATTATAAAAAATGGTGGGGTGTTTTGGAATATTTTAATAAATATATAAACAAATTTAAAATTACATTAAAAAATTAATCAATTATTACTTTATTGATGAATTATTGAAGTTGACTAAATGTAGAGATTTTCTAGACCTCAGTTAATGTAATTTATCTACCATGTTATATGGAACACTTTTATAGAGATTGTTCCTTTTGAAATTGATTGTCTGATAAATGAAATCCTTTTGGAAATAATTTTTTAGGTAAATCATTAACTGGAGACTCAATCAAGTAATATTATATTGAATTTCTTATCTTAAATAGATTTTTTCAGCAAGAAAAATATGTAAGAGTTTGACATTTGTATAATATATAGTGTGACCATTGTATTTCCATATACTAATAGGGTAAAAGGTATCATTTATTGGTTTAAAGTGGAATAATAATGAATTTGGGAATAAAACTATATACATATCATATAGTTTATCATAGATATTGAGTTACTCATTTTGTTATTTGTATGGTAAGGTGGTATATGTGAATATTAAATAAATTACTACACTTTAACCTCAATAAAAATGTAGTATAATTAGATATTTGGTGATTTTTTTTAATTATTTTTCTTTAATAGATAGTGTAAATGAATCCAATATAATTTAGTAATCATGGCTGCAAATAGATGATTCAATAGAACATAGTTCTAGTTCCCAAGGAAGAAAAGGTATACATACACCATTGAAAGAGCAATAAAAACATTTTATTATAGAGTATTATATAACAGAACTTGATTTTGAAGGATGATTATATAAAATGTACTATTTTAATGACTTTTACAAATAATATTTATTTTTTGATCAGGGATATAAAAATAACTTACACCTACATGGATAATAAATTTTTGGGATTTTTTTACTGAACTTGTGACTTATTCTTTGTGAATTAATATTCCAAATGAATTGAATGAGTAATTAGACAAATGCATGTACTTCACTACAATGAATAGTAAATTAGAAATGTCATTTGAGATCTTAGGATAAAATTATATGACCTTATCATCATAATGGATACATTAATGTGGTATGATTATATCATTGGATATTACATTCAATGAGTTATTTTTAATGATATATGAAGATATAAAATCATTTCAAGGATAGTGGGATAGTATTTCTAGGAGGTTGCATATAATTTTTCAAGATATAAGTTTTATTTTCTATTGATTGGTAGGGATTGTTCTTGATACATTTGGGGTAATGTATCACATGATAAATGTACGAAATTTATTCCCTCATATCTTCCATAAGTATTAATTTATAATTTTTTCCAAAGATAAACATAATGTATTCAATTTATCAAAATAATAGAACTAGTCTAACATATTTACATTAATATTAGCTAGTGAAAATAGAGTATTGAGAATTCAATGTGTATTTGAATGATTTTAAAAAAAATATTTATCATACCATGTGTTTCATCATGGGTATAAATAGTGTTATTTTTTATGAGTGATAGTAGTTTACATATTTTTTTAATTACTAGTAATTAAATCAATTAAGAGTGAATAAAAATTTTCCTTTACATAGTATTGGTGTTTTTTTAATCATTTAATAGGATAATGGTTGTTATATAGGATTGATCTATAAACTAAAAATCATAAATTGATATTGTGGTTAGATGATATTATATAGACCACTTTATGAAGCTATTATAGATATTATGAGTTCTTAGTAGATTTATTTTGGGATACCAATTATTTTTAAATGTTTATAAAATTAAAAAAAATTATCTTCAGTAACTTCCAAGATACCTTATTGACTGATTTTTTAATGATATTTTTATTTATTCAAGATTATATTAAATGCATAAAATATATTTTGATTCTATTTTGGAAACAATATATTATCATTGAATATATCAATAGTTCTATCATTGTCACTAATGTACTCATGTGGTGAATTTTTTGGAGAATTTTTTTTATAAACTAGTTTTTATTCTTCTGAAAAGGGTTTTTGCAATAAACGAACTTGATATACCCAAATTTGATACCTTAGTTTACTAATATTCATGGGGTTCATTATCGATTGTCGTTGGCTGAAAAAAATTTCCAAGTGTATCAACTCTAAGTGTTAAGAATGATTTATTCCATAAAAACTATAAAACAAAAAAATTTATTCAAACCAATAACCCAAAATGATTATTCTCTATATAAAATATGTCAACCATATAAGATAACCATTTTTACAGATAATGGGAAACAAAAATAGTCATAAATGAGCAGTAAAAAACATATTTTACATATAACCATCATAATTTATAGTTATATAAAACAAAAAATAAAAGGAAAATAAGAATGGAAAGCTGATCTGGTTGATTCATGAGGTAACTAAAAATACATGACCAATAGAATATGCAAATATTTCTCATATTCATGTTGAAATAGAGATACTTTAGCTTATAAAAACCTAAATACTCCAAACAAGGATAATAACCATATTTTATCTCACAGTATTGAGTTTTTTACATGAATCAATGGAAATCATTCCTACATACAAACTAAGTGTATATATAGTTTTTTAGAGAAAATTCCTAATACAAGTCTCGCATATTCTCTATGTATAAACATTATAAAATAAACAATAACACGCAAGTTTTAATTAAAAATATAATGTTAAAACTATAATTTTGATAAAAATAAATAACATGGAGATACCACATTAAAAATATTACTTTAAATGAATATTTTTTATAAGTTCAATAAAGAGTACAAGTGTGTCAAATATACATAAGATAAAACCAATTATTTGACAAAAACTATCCAATGATCATGGGAGAGACCCTATGTGACTATGTTAGAGAGATATAACATCATTATTATTATATTTAGTATATTATAACCAACTTCTAAGTACTTGATGATTACATATATTAATTATCTTGAATATTAATTGAATTTCTTATCAGATCAATATTATTCCTCTACAAGTCATAATATGTGATAATTTCCTAAAAATATTTCTCGCACTAAAATGAAATATTATTTCCTCACTATAATGAGATATTTTAGGTTCCAAAATAGTATTTGTTAATTTATATCTTCTATAGTCATATGAAATTGTTTGATAGGAAGCAAATGATACAAACTGTTAGGGGTGAGACTCATGGGACCTTGATACACCCTCTCATGGTGTGTGCCCTTGGTAATTTCCAAAGAAGAAGACTATGAGAATGAGATCCCCCATTAAGAAATACACATTTATATGTTTTATTTTATGTTCTTGTGTATGTAAAATTATATTCAACCTTATACTTTAATATTACCATTAATATAGATCATAAGTCACACACATTGATTATTGATGAACTCCTAATAAAATATTCTCATGATGAAGTAGGATATGTTGGGTGGAACCTGAGTGATGATTCATTAATGTAAAATGTGAGAAAATATTTATCCCTTATATATATTGAACAAAGTTGATATATCAGGCCCATTGATGGGAATCACACTGCCTAGATAAATCTATGTCCATGGAATTCTATGTGAATCTTCATTTATATAAAATCAAAGAAAGAGATGTCAAGCATGTAGTTTTATAACACCATAAGGAAACCTATTTTAATAGATATGTAATGATAAATGAATTATATTACACCATAAGTTTTTATAATAGTTTTAATGTTGTTGTGATACTCACTACTAGAAAAACAGGTATTTGCGACGGGTCATTTGCGACGGGATCCCGTCGCAAATGGCTTTTTGCGACGGGGGCCCGTCGCAAATGGCCCGTTGCTGAAAACGGCGTCGCAACAACACTTATTTGCGATGTACCCGTCGCTAAAGCCTTTTTTTGCGACGGTTATTCTCCCCGTCGCAAATAGTAGTCCTTATATTTGTAAAAAACTTTTAAAATAGTTTTTGCGACGGGACCCGTCGCAAAAACTATTTTTAAAAAAAAATAAAAAACTATTAATAAATTATTTTAATGCATATAATAATACTAGTATTTGCGACGAGCATAGTATCCCGTCGCAAATACTTTAAAAAAAATAAAAAAAATAAATTATTAATAAATTATTTTAATTAATATAATAATAGAATTATAATTCACAAATAAAAATAATAAATTATTTTAATTAATATAATAATAATAGAAATATAATTCAAAAATAAAAAATAATAGAATATTAATAAATGATTTAATTAATATAATAATATTATAATTATAATTCATAAATAAAAAAATATTAATAAGTTATTTTAATTAATATAAAAATAATAGAATTATTTTACATTCAAATATTAAAATAATTCAAGTATTACAAAAAATATAATTAAATTATAATATTATAAAATTTTAATATATATATAAAATTTAATATTATAAAATATAAATAATATTATTATTCATATTAATATTGTTATTTAAAAATATAATATTATTAATATTTTATAATGAGACAAAAACTAAGAATAGAAAAAAAAATTGATTTTCCAAATTTTATAACATAAATACAAACTCTAATCTGAAGGAGGGGGGAGGTGGGGGATCTGCAGATGGTGGTGGAGGAAACTCCATCCCTAAAGCATGATTGAGTCGGCGCATGTACTCAATCTGCTCCTGATGCTGCTGCTGCCACCGACTCGTCTGCTCCTCGTACAGCTGCTGCTGGCGTCGACGCTCCTCCCCATGCTGCTGACACATCTGCTCCTGCTCCTGTCGGAGACTCTCTATTTGTGCAGTATGAGATCGCAACTGATCCTCATACTGTGTAGTAGAAGAAGATGCACGAGCTCCTCTCGAGCTGGACGCCGACATCGCAGCACTGCCATAATAATCTATGGGAGTCAATCGAGAGCCGATACCAACTACCCGGCCCTTCTCGAAGGCATACTGGGTGGCCTGCATCCATGCCGCCTCATCAAACTGACGGGTAGTGGTCTGATCTGATGACTCGGCCTGACTCTCAGGCCGGGCCTGTGACGCTGCGGCCTCATATGACTCCTATAGTTGCAATTTAAAATTAAAATTGTGAATATATTATATGCAGTTAATTTTTAAACTTGAAAACAAATAATACTGACCACGATGTGATGCTGACGATCACCTCTGAGCTCCCTAGTAGCAGGATCACTATACATCCTCCGATATACGTCGTACTCTGTAATATCGGGGTGCTCAACAGCCTATAAGAATAAAAAATAAACTGTTAATATTTATAGTTATATAAAATATTTATAAATAATGTACGTACCAGATGTTGTCTACGAGTACTAAAAGAACGACTCCCAGCTCGATGAGTCACCTCCTGTCTCCCCCGATTCTGCCTCCCCACTGATGATCTCCTCTGAAAGGCACCACTCAACCAGTGCGCACATAATCCATCCCATACATGGGATGAAATATACTATGGTCGGTGTGCTCTACATGACTCCTCAAAATATGACACTCCTGCTTTCTTCATCGCAACTTTTCTTAAATTGTGCAAAAACTGATAAAGGCGATCACGCATGGCCACCTCCCATGCCTCGTGGATGGCGTCACGCATGGTATCCTCGATCGGATACCATAAACCCTATAAATAAATCAAAATATCAAGTTAGAAATGAAATAATTTTCAAAATAAAAATTATTTATTTATGTACGTACCAACCAATGGCCGAACATGTCCTGCTGCACATCAATGGGAATCTACTCCCATGTGGTCCACGGCTAAGAGAAATAGTTGCGCAAAATAGCGCTGCCCTGTCCGACTGCTATATGCGGAAAACTGAAAAAATAATAAACATTTATTATGTGAAGAGATTAATGAAATCTTAGTCAAATCCATAGGTTATCACACAGGTTATCACACCTCCGTGTGCGTGGATCAAACCCAAGACGTGGACGTCGCTCGGGGACGGGGTCAGGAATCATCAATCGTGCAAGACCGCGCCCCCTCCGCGTACTCCCTGGAGCGCTTGCAGGCTGAGGGTCATCTTTCAGCAACTCATCCGCATCGAAAGTCAGGTCAGCATCCGCCAACTCATGAAATGTGGCATCGTCCATCTGAAACAGAAAATGTTAATGTTAGCAAATAATTGATAATTACTATTATATATACATATATACATATTATGATTGTATATAAATACCATGGAATGCTATCAGTGTTCATCTTCATCATCATCTTCATATATGTCAATGTCATCTTCATATTCCTCCTCAACATCATCGATATCCATTCGAGTTACAATTGCTTCATCTCTTACCATTTCAAATTCATATGTGACATCATTAACATCATCGTCATCACCGACTCTTAAATGTGGGGTGTCGTCATCGATACTCATGTCTCTTTGTAAAAAATATTGATTTTGAGTACTCTCTTGAAAAACTTCAATTCTTTTCACATCAGTGAAAGCACATTCACTTTGACTAAACTGATTGTCTCGAATTTTTATTTTTATTACACTCCACCAATCAGTCAAGTCTCTTGATGTTGCACAGTACTTTGCATAATAAACTTGATATGCCTGTTGAGCCAATAAGAATGGTTCATTTACTGCGAGTTTACATTTAATATCGATGATTCCATGAGTCAGATGAACACACACGCCTCTCTCTGTATCCAACCACCGACATTTGAACATGGTTATGTAATGTTGTCCAAGATAACAGAGTTCAATGATTTCATCAAGTATGCCATAAAATTCAACTTCATTTTCTCGATGATGAGATCCTCTCAAGCTAACTCCATTGTTCATTGTTTTTTCGATTCCCTATATGCATGTGTGTGGAATCGAAATCCATTCACCACATATGCATTATAAGTTTTAACAAGTTTGGAAGGTGGGTTACTCAATACACACAGCCGTTTGTCAATTTTATCAGCATGTCGAGACACCTGAAAATTTGTGAAATAATTATCAATATAGTAAACTATACATTGAATGAGTTGCTAAAAGATAAAGAATTTATGTTACCAGTTTTTGAAACCACTGAGAGAAATTTTTCAGTCGACGTTCTTCAAGAGCAGCTGCTGTAATTTGTGGAATTTGTTTCTTGATATGATTATCATACAACCTATAAAAACCAAAGTTATTTACTGTAACATAAATGATAGAATAAGTGATATAAACACTTACAGTACAACTGATGTCATCTCTTCACAGTTGAGCAGAACATACGTATGAGCTCTCTAATGTTCATCATCTGAAAGCCAGCGTTCATAAACTCCACCAAAACCAAGCTCTGACTGGTTGAAAATAGATAATTGATTTTCGATTTCATCAATATTCCTCTCGTTCTGTCCCATTCGGTTGTGTTTTGAAGGATACTCAGATTCAAAATAATGGGAGCAGAAAAAAGATATTTCCTCTTGCAAATAAGCTTCTGCAATAGATCCTTCAACAGATGCTTTGTTACGTAATTTTCTTTTCAATTTTTGCATGCATCTTTCAAATGGGTACATCCATCAAAACTGTACTGGACCTCTACATTTGGCTTCATATGGGAAATGTAACATCAAATGTTCCCTTGAGTCGAAGAAAGACGACGGAAATATTTTTTCCAGTTTACATATAATTACAACAACATCTTTTTCAAGTTTGCCTAGAGCATCATAATCTGCCGTAGCCGCACAAATTTCCCAAAAAAATGAGACATGTCTATTATGGAATCCCAAATCATAGAATTCAACAGACCTCTTAATCCAATGGGTAGAATTCTCTCCATTATAACATGACAATCATGACTTTTTAATCCAGTAATATGACCATTCTTTACACATCTACCCAAATTGGAAGCATAACCATCTGGAAGTCTCAAATCTGCAATCCACTGACAAAATAATAAACGGTTTTCTTTAGACAGTGTATAAGCTGCTTTTGGTTTCAGTAACCTTTCTGTTATGACATTCTCAAATAGTTCCAATTCTGGACGCCTGCAAATTTGGGCAAGATCTAAACGTGCATTTACATTGTCTTTGCTCTTTCCTGGCGTATCCAAAACTGTATGAAAAAAATTATCAAAACAGTTCTTCTCAATATTCATGACATCTAACATGTGTCGGACCAACAGATCAGACCAATATGGCAAATCCCAAAATATGCTACGTTTAATCCAATTGTGTTCTTTCCCAAAACCAGAAATTTTCTGTTGGTTTATTGTGGGACCAAAAGTGATGGGAGGTAATGAAAATACAACTAATTTTAACTCCGAACCCGATAGCATTTTTGGAGGTCCATCCCTTTCAACTGTTCCTTTTCTGAAATGAGATCTATTTCTGCGAAAAGGATGATCAGCTGGAAGAAATCTACGATGACAGTCAAAATAACAAGGTTTCTTTCCATGAATGAGCATAAATGCTTTGTTCTCTCCCATACAGTAAGGACATGATTTCTGACCGTGTGTACTCCAGCCAGATAACATCCCATAAGCCGGGAAGTCACTTATTTTCCACATCAATGCTGCTCTCAGTATGAAATTCTATTTCATTACAACATCATATGTACTGACACCAGTACTCCACAATAAATTTAATTCATCAATCAATGGCTTCAAATAAACATCAATATTTTTCTTCGGATGTCCTGGAATTAGTAAAGTCAAAAAGATATATGGCTCCTTCATCAACATCCATGGAGGTAAATTGTACAGAGTTAAAAAAACAGGCCAACATGAATATTGACTACCATAAGATCCAAACGGACAGAAACCATCAGTGGAAAGGCCCAGTCGAACATTTCTAGCATCTAAAGCAAAGGATGGATGCACTCTATCAAAATGTTTCCATAAATCACCATCGGCTGGATGATTCAAGCTTTTATCGGTTGAAATATTCTCTTTATGCCATGACATCATTGTCGCTGTATTCTTAGACATGAATAAACGCTGAAGTCTGGATGTAAGCGGAAAATATCTCAACTATTTTACAGGAATCAAACCAGACTTCCCGTGTTGTCCTTCTTTATATCTCAGTTGCCCACATGTAGGACAACTATCCAACGACTCATTTTCCCCAGAATATAAAATGCAGTCATTTGAACATGCATGAATATTCTGACAAGTAAGTCCCAAATTTCGAACCAGCCTCTTACTCTAATAGTAATTTGCAGGTAAAACATTTCCTTCGGGTAACAGTGTTTTCAGCAAAGAAAATATCTGGTCAAAACAGGTGTTTGACATTCCGTTATCTGATTTGATAGCCATAAATTTTGTAACTGCTTCTAATTTGCTCATCTTGCAGCCAGGATATAATGCATCATCAGCAGACTTCAACAACTCATAAAATTCAGACGGTGCCAACTCAGGATTTGAAGCTATATCAGCCGGAGTTTCTGTATGTTGAACAGATGAACCTGCAACATCATGTACTAAATCTTAAAACCGGGATGGATCCGGAATCAAGTTGGTATCACCTGCTCTGGAACTGCGTTCACCGTGTTGATACCAAAAAACATAATTTGGTTGAAAACCAAAACGCAAGAGATGTTCTCCCACTTTGTCAAACGTGTCAAATGTTCTCAATGCACATTTTATGCAAGGGCATTTTATTTTTCCTTCTGAAACAAATTCTGGATTTGATGCCGTAAATGATAAAAAAGTCTCCACACCCTCAACATATACTGGATTTAAACCAGAACCGTTTGGATTTCTACGTTGATTTATCCATACGCGGTCACCTAATAATGATTGTTGACGACCTCGTTGTTCCATATTTCTCTATAAAATATAAAAGCATTACTGGTTTTGAATAATTTGTTAGAAAAAACACTCAAGCTAGGATAATTATAGAGTTTAGATCATACACGACTAACGCAAACTTTTTATTGAGATAGACCTCAAAATTGACCCTTTAAGAATTAAATATGTTGAGAATAAAGCAAAACATGTTACAAATATTGATAATTTTAATATTATATAAATTTATTATTATTTTCATAGTACTAATATTATTGGTAATTATTACTAATTATTGGTAATTATTGGTAATTATTGGTAAGTATTGTTAATTATTACTAATTATTGGTAATTATTGGTAATTATTACTAATTATTACTAATTATTGGTAATTATTACTAATTATTACTAATTATTGGTAATTATTACTAATTATTGGTAATTAATACTAATTATTGGTAATTAATACTAATTATTGTAAATTATTACTAATTATTGTTAATTATTACTAATTATTGGTAATTATTACTAATTATTGGTAATTATTACTAATTATTGGTAATTATTACTAATTATTGGTAATTATTGGTAATTATTGTTAATTATTGGTAATTATTGGTAATTATTAGTAATTATTACTAATTATTGGTAATTATTGGTAATTATTGGTAATTATTACTAAGTATTGTTAATTATTACGAATTATTGTTAATTATTACGAATTATTGGTAATTATTACTAATTATTGGTAATTATTACTAATTATTACTAATTATTACTAATTATTACTAATTATTACTAATTATTAGTAATTATTACTAATTATTGGTAATTATTCCTAATTATTGTTAATTATTACTAATTATTGGTAATTAATACTAATTATTACTAATTATTACTAATTATTACTAATTATTACTAATTATTGGTAATTATTGTTAATTATTACTAATTATTGGTAATTATTAATAATTATTACTAATTATTGGTAATTATTAGTAATTATTACTAATTATTAATAATTATTACTAATTATTAATAATTATTACTAATTATTGGTAATTATTACTAATTATTACTAATTATTACTAATTATTGGTAATTATTATTAATTATTACCAATTATTGGTAATTATTGGTAATTATTACTAATTATTGGTAATTATTACTAATTATTGGTAATTATTGGTAATTATTGGTAAGTATTGTTAATTATTACTAATTATTGGTAATTATTACTAATTATTACTAATTATTGGTAATTATTACAAATTATTACTAATTATTGGTAATTATTACTAATTATTACTAATTACTGGTAATTATTACTAATTATTGGTAATTAATACTAATTATTGGTAATTAATACTAATTATTGGTAATTATTACTAATTATTGTTAATTATTACTAATTATTGTTAATTATTACTAATTATTGGTAATTATTACTAATTATTGGTAATTATTACTAATTATTGGTAATTATTACTAATTATTGGTAATTATTACTAATTATTGGTAATTAATACTAATTATTACTAATTATTGGTAATAATTGGTAATTATTGTTAATTATTGGTAATTATTACTAATTATTGGTAATTATTACTAATTATTGGTAATTATTGCTAATTATTACTAATTATTACTAATTATTGGTAATTATTACTAATTATTGGTAATTATTACTAATTATTGGTAATTATTACTAATTATTGGTAATTAATACTAATTATTGGTAATTAATACTAATTATTACTAATTATTACTAATTATTACTAATTATTACTAATTATTACTAATTATTGGTAATTATTGTTAATTATTACTAATTATTGGTAATTATTACTAATTATTGATAATTATTACTAATTATTGGTAATTATTATTAATTATTACTAATTATTAATAATTATTACTAATTATTGGTAATTATTATTAATTATTACCAATTATTACTAATTATTGGCAATTATTGTTAATTATTACCAATTATTGGTAATTATTGGTAATTATTACTAATTATTGGTAATTATTGGTAATTATTGGTAAGTATTGTTAATTATTACTAATTATTGGTAATTATTACTAATTATTACTAATTATTGGTAATTATTACTAATTATTACTAATTATTGGTAATTATTACTAATTATTGGTAATTATTACTAATTATCGGTAATTAATACTAATTATTACTAATTATTGGTAATTATTCCTAATTTTTACTAATTATTACTAATTATTACTAATTATTACTAATTATTGGTAATTATTACTAATTATTACTAATTATTACTAATTATTGGTATTTATTGGTATTTATTCCTAATTATTACTAATTATTGGTAATTATTGGTAATTTTTACTAATTATTACTAATTATTACTAATTATTCCTAATTATTCCTAATTATTCCTAATTATTCCTAATTATTCCTAATTATTACTAATTATTGGCAATTATTGGTAATTATTGGTAATTATTGGTAATTATTGGTAATTATTGGTAATTATTGGTAATTATTGGTAATTATTACTAATTAGTGGTAATTATTAGTAATTATTACTAATTATTACTAATTATTGTTAATTATTGGTAATTATTACAAATTATTGGTAAGTATTACTAATTATTGATAATTATTACTACTTGTTGATAATTATTACTAATTATTGGTAATTATTACTAATTATTGGTAATTATTACTAATTATTGGTAATTATTACTAATTATTACTAATTATTCGTAATTATTGATAATTATTGGTAATTGTTCCTAATTATTAGTAATTAAATGAATAATTACCAATAATTAGGAATAATTACCAATAATTACAAATAATAACATTATTAGTATATTTTATTATTAATATTAAAATAATATAATTTTCTAATTTATATACAATTCTCCTTTCATCTGTGCGTTTTCTATCTCCACATACAAATAATACATGTGAAGACAGCAAACACACAGATGAAAAGAGAATTGTATATATATAAAAAATTATATTATTTTAATATTAATAATAAAATATTCTAATAATGTAATAATGTTATTATTCCTAATTATTGGTATTTATTATTAATTATTAATATTTATTCTTAATTATTACTAATTATTACTAATTATTCCTAATTACCATTAACTATGAACAATACTAATAATTTAAATTTATTAAGTAACAAAACAATGTAAACATAATTAAATTACAACTAATTAAGAATAGTTGAAACTAATAAAAAATTAAAAATAAATATTAAATTAAAATGAACATAAATACCTTGAAAATTGATCTGCTCTGATCGTTCTTCAAAACTTTAATATCAACTCCGGAGAAAAAAATTAAACTGGAGAAAAACTGAACTTTAGAAATACAACTTTGAGAGAAGAAGAAGATGGAGTTTGAGAATGATTTGAAAAAAACGGATGGGGGTATTTATAGATTAGATTATTTGCGATGGGTCCATTTGCGACGGGATTCCCGTCGCAAATAGTGTTATTTGCGACGGTACCCGTCGCAAATACCTTAGCCAACATTTATTACGGTCAACGGTTAAATAGTTATTTACGACGGGTCCCGTCGCAAATAACCACCTGCCGACATACTATTTGCGACAGAGGAATATTCCCGTCGCAAATACCTTTTACCGCCGCCGGTTATTTGCGACGGGGGAATTCCCCCGTCGCAAATATGTTTCCCGCGATTTGGCGCGCAACGCGCGCCAGTTCTTTTGCGACGGGGAAAGCAATCCCGTCGCAAAAGCCTACTTATTTGCGACGGGTAAATACCCCCGTCGCAAATAAGTTTTTAACGGAGCTATTTGCGACGGGATTTATTCCCATCGCAAATAACCCGTCGCAAATACCCATTTTTCCCGTAGTGACTATCTTCTTTCACTATGGGTTCTTTAGAATGTTTCTAAAATCTAACCTTATATATTAGGTCATTATTCTTAATGCCACTATGAATGATACCTAGAGGGTTAAAAAGTAAGTGTATCCAAAATCTTGGAAAATTCAATGATGAATTTCACATGTAAGAATAAAAAATATTCATATTTTTTGGTTTAATATTTATTTGGGTTTGGTTGATTGAAAATATTTAATCACAATTTAATTGAAATAATAAGTGAGTTAAATAATAAATATTTATTTTCAAGGTTTGTAAAATATAATATTTATTATATTTATCAATGGATAATAAAGTGATATTTATTTTTTAAATAAATAGTAATTATTCAAGGTTTGTTAAATGTTGATGAGGATAAGTTGGATGAGTTAAATAATTTCATTATAAATGATATAAATGGTATTTAATTATATTTATGTGAATAAAATTTCTAGTGAATAAGAATTATACTATTATTAAGACATGGGGTTCGCTAGAAATTAATGAATTGGTAAGGGGTATTATATGTAAATAGGAAAAAATATAATTCCTATAATATATGTCTAGTTATATATCTTTCCTATGTGATAATTCTTGTACAGAACAGATTGAGAGAATCTTTATAAAACCTAAGAGAGAGTTCTAGAGATCTAGAGTGTGATCTATCTTCCTCCTCTCTAATGAAATTTAGATAAAACTAAGAATTATTCATCCTCAAAGAGAATTATTATACTATAAACCAATAATGATGCAAGTGATCGGGATCAATCGTGCCAACACCTAGTGATTCTATGATGACATTTAGAGATTGTGGTGCATTTGTGAATCATCTCTAGAGGGATTCTATATTTGGATCCTAAAACAAAAAGATCGTGTGAGGAGATTGAGTCAAATAGATCCTTAATGAAGAAATAATGTAAGGTTTAGTTAATTCTATATCACCAGAAAAATTAATTATAAATTAAATGTTATGATGCTTCTATTATAGTTTTGACATTCATATTAATTAATTAATTAATTAATTCTGTTGTTCGTGACATTTTTCATTGTGTACATATCGGATTATTCAAAGATCATGACACAATGCCTATTTTTACATGCCTAATGTAATGGGCACTTTCAATATGCTTGAAACCTATAAGTAGTTTCAAATTGTTCATATGGTTATTTTATAATTATTTATTAATCATTGATTTAATGTTATAACTTTTCAAATTCATTTATATGAGATATATTTATTCATAGAATTTGAACATCATTTTTTCTTTCATTTCTTATTTTTTTATCACATTACCAATAAAGGGGTAAATTTAAAATTAATTAATATTAGAAAACACAATTTGAAGATGTCAAGATTTATGGTCTGATAGCACAAGTCTACACACCACGTACTTAGTTACACGTCATGTAAGCATGAATTTGGTGTATATCTCACATGGTTATTGGAACAGTCAGATAATATCGAATCATAACTAATAAAATAATATCTTCATAGATAAAAATCTTAAGAAATGTAGTTTGAATAAGTACATTTCATGTAACTCACATACACAGTGTGTAGTCCTTGTGTTCTTATGGTGGAGAACATGGCGGTCCAAGCGTGTTGTGTATCTACAACCAGATCTGGGAGTTGAAAAACTGTACAACATTGAGAACATTCATCATAGAGGAAGATTTCATGTTGTGTACCTCATAAACATATATGGAAGAAAAACATGCTTAGTCCCTAGGAATGTTTCATATAAAAAGGAAAAATATATCACCTATTATTTAGTCTATTGAATCAAGTGTACATAATTTAACATGAAGATAAGAATTATTTATATAATTAAACCTATACACATGTGTTATGTGTTTCATTTATATTATAGTACATTCCATGTCCTAGGATTATTTATTTTATAGTAAATAGATTTCAAAGTTAAATTCTAAATCAAAAAGTTATGTATATTCTTTGATTATAGTGTACACAATACACATCAAGAGCATCACATGTAGTGTAATATGCATGTTTTTTTGTGTCATTTGTTTTAAAGTACATGATATGTAGTTTCCTAACATGAAATGTGTGTTATATTATAATTTAATTCATAATAATAATTATCATTTCTTGTAGTTCAGTTGAGTTCATGTCATTTTCTCCAAGTACACTTGTATACTTTACTAATTTTAAATAAAAATAATTTGACTAAAATTATTGATGGTGTTAATTCAAGGGTTCTTGGAAGGAATTAAGGTAGATCTAATTAATTTTATGAAATAATAGAATTTTATATTAATGAAATAAAGAATAAAATTAATTGATAACTCAATTTAAAATGTGAGTTCATTGCATGTTATGTGGATGATCATGAGCTTAGACCAAACCCATATTTTTTATCAGTTTCCTTTTAACTTATTATTAAATTAAAATGATGTAATGCATGTCATACCCTCATCCTTATCATGTAATGGCCTAAATTCTAGTAATATCTTTTATACAAACCCCCTTATCCAATCCACTGGATCCCCTCAACTTTTTTTAGTAAAATATTATGTAAGGATGGAGTTCTCATGTGATAAGAGGTGGTCCAAGTTTTGAAGCTGAGGTGAAACCAATCTAGGTGATATATAAAAGGTGAGGGGGAATGTTGCAACATGAATCAATCTATGGTTCAAGGTGTTTTCACATAGTTTCGAGGGTTTTTTTATCATCTTCTAGATAAAATAACAATTAGATAATATCATGATCAATCCACCTATATTTTATTTCTATCATTTTTATTTTAGATTATTTGTGTTTGTGGATGAAAAAAGATCAAATAATAAAATAATTAACAAACATTCAAGATGAAATAAAATAAAACAACATTATGCATAAATTTTATCATACATGGTTAATCACATAAGTAAAATACATTTATTATTAACATGGAAAGTGATAATATAGAACTGGGATTTTACAAATAAGGATACAAATACCTAAACTAAAATATTAAGTTGGTATAGCCTTCCACTAATTAAGTTACAATCGAACCCTTTGTTAAAAAGTGAACAACCGGTCCAAGTTGGGATTAATTAAATTATAAAAAAACACTTAGCTTAATGTTTTGAGGTGGGTTAAATTAGTTCACATCAAATGGTAGTTCCCCAAGAAGGACTTGGTTTAACTGCAAGGAAAGGTTTGAGAAAATATTTATCCAATATTTTAGGATTGGGGAGTCCACTCAATATTTCAAGGAACTATGAGTTAATTCAATTAGTAAGTTTAATATACCTAAGACCATTAAATTAACTTGTTAAACCCATGTTTGGGTTATGAGAAGGGGAATATGGGTCCTTCCCACGATAAATTCCATGAAATATGATATTCCAAAACTAATAGTGATGGCTATTAGGATTCAAAAAAATGTGGGAGAATAATAAAATTTGAAATTTAAAAAATTATTAACCTAATATATAATAAGGTAAATACTAATAATATACTATTAAGTTTTTTAGAAATAGAAAATCACACAACTTCAACCATATCCCTGTGATTCGTACTAGAGAAGTCGAACCATCTCGTCCGCTCAAACTTCATGGAATGGTATTGGATCTTACACATTATACTACGCCAAGAATGGAAATTATATATGTTGGAAACCCCAAGTCCTAAGTCACATACAAAAGAGTCTAGTGAGGAATAAGTATCTCTACAACCAAAACTTGTGGAAAAGTAATATATTTCCAATGTTTCATGTTATCCTTCATGTCCTATTAGAAAATAATGAAATATAATGTAGGCCACTACCGGTTATGCCACACCACTCAGAGGAGGCGCGTCGCTGCACCGTGCATCCAAAGTGGTAAAATAGAGCTGCCAAAAAATGAAAAGAAATGAAAAAAAAACACAGTTTGCTGGCAGCCTCATGTGTTCAAGATGATTGGCTGTATAGAATGCTTAGACATCTTTGGTATTATGATCCATAATGAGTTATGCACAAATATCGTTCTATCTTCAGTACCTAAAACCTTATTTGGTTTCATTTTGAATTACAATATGATAAATAGTGAACATACTCATGGTGATAAATACATGGGGATGAGAAACTCATGATTAATATATTCAATAAGAAAATGAAGAATAATGATAAGGGTTTGAAGACTCATTCTTAGTCTAAGGCGCTAGATCACCATCCTTCCAAGAAGAATGAGATCTAGCATAATGAAAAGGAGAAAAATGTAGTGTGTTCTATATGTGTAATAAAAGGCCACTAGGAGATTAATTTTACCCATCCAAAGTATAAAAGGGAAGCTTTAAGTGAATTAAATATTGAGTATAGACTTTCCAAATCTAAAGGTTGGGTATTTTTTACTATAGTTAGTCATCACATTTGTATCCAACTACAAGAACCGTGTATATTTTTGAAAGGTTTCTAGAGAAGTGGTGGATCTATGGTCTTCTAGTGGAGAATGTATGGCCACCCTAACCATTGAATACTACCACCTCATATTGCTAACAGAAATGATTTTGATTTTAAGGAATGTCCCTATTGTTACTTAGAACATCATATATGTTTCTTATTCAGACATTAATAGATTTATTTTCAATTTTTGAAATAAGTTATGTTATTTTTATAAATATAATTCATGTTATGATGTCTAATAGTTAATAATGGTTTTTATATATTAAATTATCAAAACTAGGTATCTGAAATTGATAAAAAACCAAATTCATGATACCCATTTCACTCCTAGTTGTGGAACCATCATATTCATCACGTAAACAAGAATCATTTAATGATGCTATATTTAAATGTCTATTTAGACTCTTTTGAGCTTAAACTAATTGAAGGATATCCATCTAGTTTAATTAATTTCCAAAAAAATTGGTTTTCAAAATAATTTTCCCTATAGAATTTTTAAAAGGTAAAAAAATCATAGCACTCCTAGAAAAGGTGATTTAGTCAAAATTTGGTTTTTTTTAACAAAATTGGTTCAAATAAGAAAATTTTAAAGTGTTAAAACAAATATCACTTTTTATTTAACTATTTATTCTAAACATATCATTATCTATAAATGAACAGACACACATAAATAAACAATATAATAATTAGACACTCTTTTTTGGTGATCAAATTTAATAATTATTGACATATTAAATTACTCATCCAATAGCTTAAATAATTAAGGAATGAAAGAATAAATAAAATAAATGTCCATAATGGATTAAGGTTTTTGTTTCATAGCTCATGTAAATGAATATCATAAAAGTTTTAAACATGGAAAAAGGGTTCAAAAACCAACAATAATTGTAAATCCTACTACCAAATGTTTATACAAAATAAAAAATGTCAAGAGAGAAATAAATTGATAAACCTAGTTAAATAAATGAGAGATTATAAAAACTTCATATCCTCAAGGTGGTATGGAAAAAATAAACTTCAAAAAAAAATTGAATAAGAAATTTGAAGCTCGTAAACTAATCAATTTCAAAAAAAATTATGTCATATTTATGGGTTTACATTAAAGTATTATTTAATTCATTTATTAAGACCCTATCCCCAATACTTAAAATCCAACAATGTATCTATTGTTGACCTCAAGGTGGAAGAAACATTTAACATATATTTTTTTAAATAAATTTCCAAAAAATTATTTTAAAATCATTTTCAAGTTTCTAATAAATTAAAAAAATATTTTTTTCCAATAATTTCAAAACATTTCTAAACAAAATTCAAGAAGTACAAGTTTTAACCACAAATAAAAAGAAAAAAAATTTAAAAAATCTTGGAAATGTGGCATGTCTAAAAAAAATTCAATAAAAAGATAATTTATTGAAATTTTTGAAATTTTCTTTAATAATTTAATGAAAAAATCAAGGTTCTTAGCAGGATTTCAATTTCTTCACAAATAATTCAAACATAACACAGAAATAAATGAATAGAAACAAGAATTTCAGATCAATTTCAATTTCAATAAAATTTAAAAACATCTAGGTATTTCACACCATTATCATTCCCATATTTAATTTTATTTATATTTAACTAATGAATAACTGGAATTTATGTTAGGGAAAAGAATAAAAGCTCCACCGACTATAGAATGTTTACACATTTATGTTCATTCAAATGTACTCTCCATACATTCCATGAGTGAAGTGTCTTGAATAAAAATTTAAAACTTCTAAAGAATGAAAATTTAATCGTTAGATTCAATAATGTGGTGTTTATGAAATTAATTAAATTTAGAAAAAAATTAGGTAATTGAATCAAGTATTATAAGCCTGTATCGCTTCTTAGCATTGAATAATAGTTGAAGTCAAATTCTACTTTTGTGACCACCCCTTCAACCACAACCTCAATATTAGACAAAATATCATATGACCAACCATCCTACCAATTGAACACTTCATTATCATAGAGAAATTTTCTTTAACACACTCATATCATCAAATTAACTCTCTCTCCAAAAAAATCCACTACACTTGATCTCTTCTAGTTAAGTACCAAAAAGTGTTACAAATATTAAAAATTAATTTCAATCCTTAAGAATAAATAAACTAAGTACAAGAAAAAAGTGATGGTGTATGAAAATAAATATACATACAATCAAAAATTTATAAAAATTGAGGGAAAAATAAAACTGAGTATAAAAAATTTACTTGAATAGAAAAAAAAATAAGAATCCTAGAAAACCATGGTTTCCCTCCAATGAAGTTCTAGATTAGGAGTATCCATATAAACATACACATTAATTTTCTATACATTATCATTCAATTGGTATGAATTATTTTTGGTTTTTACCTCACTATTATATAAGACAAAACAAACAAGAATTTAAAAATATTCTCCAATTAAAGAAGCTAAGAGAATTTTCAAGATAATATCTATAACATTAGTAAAAAATGATGTAAATATCCCTTTCACTACCCAATCCATCACATTTATATTTCAAAATGGAATAAAATAGCCTGTAAAAATCCCTCAATTGATCATTAAATTCCTCCTAACCACCCCAACACATAGGGGGCTTAAACACTCAAAAAAACTGCATAACCAGGTGTAACCTCCTTACCACTTTCAAAAAAATATCCCAAAAATTTAAGTATATCTAATAAATCATATGTATCCATCCAATGAATTTAAAATTATACAATGTGAATTTATTTTTAAAATTTCATAGAATACTCAAATGAAGTGATTTTTTGAAGAAAATTTAGGTTGAAGAAATCATTACACTCAACATCAATCAAAATAGGTAAAATTTTCTTAATGAAGTTAACTTGTTCATAATAAACACAATAAATTTTCTCATTAGGAATATGATAAAAAATTTCCCCATTTTTAAAAGCTCAAAAACACTCTTCTTCATATGTAAAACTATTATAAAAATGCTCACAAAATTCAGAAAGAATGATCGGTGATTCTGACCCCAAATTGGGCATTAGGGATAGAATTATCTCAACAATATATATCTAGGAGTATGGTATATAAGTCTAATATATCCCTTAAAGTGTATATAAATAATCAAATTTCGTAACTTCCAAATGAAAATAATACAACCCATACCAAACCCATGTACTACAACACTCTTCAATAGGTGAGGTGACTATACAAACATATTTTCATACCTCAGGTGAAGGGTGATGAAAATTCATCTTAAAATCAAAACTAAAACATATCATAGGATTCATCAAATGAGTAAAAACTATCATCATGTTTTGATTTCTCAAAATCATGAAATTATTCTATATCATCCATGACATGGAGGGTCAATTTTTCTTTGGAAACAATAATGTTATCACCTTCAGCAGTAAGGAAATTTCAGTTTAAAATGAATGGGACATTCTAATCACAATACATTTAAAGGATTAGAAAATCTATGGGAAAGTAAATTATTTCTACCCTAACTAACAATTCATTAACCATTTTATAAGTTTGAGCGAGTGCACTATCACCCAATTCAATAGAAACACATGTTGGTTTCAATTACCTTATACTGAGATTTTTAAATGGTGACAATGGCATAATGTTGACACTATAACCTCTATCCCCTAAGAAATTTATTTCTCCACTATCTCCAATTATATATTGAATAAAAAATACTTGGGACACTTATTTTGGGCAGTAATTCCTTTTGAAGAACATTACTATATTTTTCATTAAGATTTATGGTGTTTAGGTCTTTTTGGTCTCTTTTATTAGCTAAAAAAGTCTAAAGGAATTAAAATATAGTGGGACTTTATCTAAATATTCCACAAATGGAAATTTTATAGTAAAGGATATAAACATCTTAATTAATATTATATAGTCAGTTTTATTTAACTTTTTAACCATTTGGGGAAAAGGGATGGGAGGGGGATAATTCATTAAAATTGGTTTATTATTCTACTCATCCTTAAATATCACCTTTTTATTTCCTTATTTTACTATTTCTCACTTCATTTTTCTTTGTTCTTTATATTTTATATGTGAATATTTATGATTCTATTCATGTTGGACTTTTATATCTTAATTTATAGATTTATAATTCTCCAAATTTTGAGTTTTAGGTTTTAATAAATATTTGATCTAAACTTCTCTAAGTTTCACCCTAATTTCTTCTTGATTTTGAGAAATTACCTTATTATCACACCCTTAAAAATATCTTTAGATTTTATCTCAAAGGTTCATGAAAACTTATCATTTCCTATATCTCTCATGTCTTTAAACAATTCCCCTAATTAATTTTACATATTAAAAATTATAGATTAAGTTTGAGCTTTTGTGAGTCAAATTTTGTCATTAAGTTTTTTCATAATTCTTTATAAATTCTAAAGGGAATGAGAAAGAGAATCCTCACACTGAAATTTTTATTTAGGTAGATTAGAGAATCTGGATATAGTAGTTTGTTTCATTACCCCTGATCTCCCCATGAAATGTTTGAGTGATCTTTGAATCCAAAATTTAAGCTATTTAAAATTTGCTCATTTTTCATTTTTTTTGAACAAAAAAAATAATAATTATAAATGGGACTCACTTTCTCTTCACATGAAACTTTTTTTCACCTTAATTCATCAAAATATAAAAGCTGTTTCTAAATTTTAACATGTTTTATGTTCATTTCATGACCTAAACTATTGTTTTTCTCTCTATTGACTTTCCTCCTCCCATATGATTTAGCTTATGATTTTTGTTCAAATGTTATAAATATTTCTTCAAACTCTTCATTTATTTTAATTGTGTAATTTTCAAAAACTAATTAGTCAACTAAGTTTTTATTAGATGGTAGAAGACCATTAGAAAAGGTTTTCACCAAAACATGGGAAACAAATTGATGATATGGGCATTGCCAAAGAAAACCCTGAGACCTATCCCATGATATATGGAATTACTCATCCAATTCTTGAAAGAAGTTAGTTATTGTTTCTGACACTTTTAAGTCGGGGCGTGTGCGTGCATCCGTCACACAGGGGAGGGCACGCGGCTTGTTTCCCCGCATTCCCGCTTTCCAAAGGCAGGCGGCATCCGTTCCTTGTTCAGGGATGTTTGCTCCTTGATCGATACTGGGATGATGGGATGTCGGTTCTTCCTTCTGTGAATTCCTCCTTGGAGCTCGTCACCTAGTCTGGGTCTCCCTCATAGATTTAAGACATAATCGTGAACCACATTCCTGGTGCCATATGTTCATGGACACTAGTTAATTACACTGCTTCCGTCGAGACGCTCCAAGGGGTCTTGTCGGGGCAGTAACCTTCGGTGAGGAGAATGGTCATGCTAGCGTGTCATTGGCGTGCCTTGACACTGGGGGATTGGAATGTCTGTATTCTATCCCTTATTATAGGACTTCTCGAGGGAACGGAAGCCTGAGGCATCCCACATCGAATTCGGGGAATTGGCATGCCATAGGCATGTATCTGAGATTTTCCTCAGCTTCCGATGTTTAACATGGGGTATGCCGCGAGTTTAACATCTTGAGGAGATGGATCGAACTGATTGGAACACTGAGAGTGGATCAGGTTGAAGGACCCCCTAGGGGGAACACTGATATTGGGGCCAGCACGTGGGCATCTTCCCGGATACTGTGGAGTGGAATGAGGTGGCATGATCCCACCGGGATGTGGCGGCCAGGGTAGGGATCAGGATGGGTGATGGAGTGAAGAGAGGCTTGAACCTCATGAAGGCTTTCTACGTATCCCCGTGACAGGGAATCAAAGTCTACGTAGTTCGGGGCATACAGTTTAACATCATGTGGGATGAGGGCATACAGTTTAACATCATGTGGGATGAGATACAGTTTGACATCATGCGGGATGAGATACAGTTTAACATCATACGGGACGAGATACAATTTAATGTCATGTGGGACGAGATACAGTTTAATGTCATGTGGGACAAGGGCATAAAGTTTAACGTCATACGGGAGGAGATACAGTTTAGCGTCATGTGGGACAAGATACAGTTTAACGTCATGCGATATGAGATACAGTTTAACGTCATGCAGAACGAGATACATTTTAACGTCATGCGAGACGAGGGGTTGGGGCTTACACTCTGAGGCGGCCCATGGTATTGGTGAACCGACATGAAAGGGGGGTTGGAATAACCGAGTGGTGGGCTTGAACCTAATGAAGTCTTCCTACGTACCATGCATTAGCACGGATCAATGTCCCCGTAGTTCGCTGGGATGGGGCTTACGCTCTGAGGCGGCCCATGGGATTGGCGAACCGACATAAAAGGGGGGTCGAAACGACCGGGTGGTGGGCTTGAACCTCAAGGAGGCTTCCTACGTACCATGCATTAACACGGATCAAAGTCTTCGTAGTTCTCTAGGATGGGGCTTACGCTCTGAGGCGGCCCACGGGATTGGTGAACCAACACGAAAGGGTGGTCGGAACGACCAGGTGGTGGGCTTGAACCTCATGGATGCTTCCTACGTACCATGCATTAGCACGGATCAAAGTCCTCGTAGTTTACTGGGATGGGGATTACGCTCTGAGGCAGCCCATGGGAGGATGTCATGGTCGGTGGTCACTCTAAGCCCATGTGAGTCATGCTCGGTGTGAGAAACAAGAGGCAGCAGGGACCAGAAGATCACGTCGCGAAGGGTGCGTCTGTGAGAAGCGGAGAGGGGATTACGTGTTGAACAGCCCAAAGAGGAAATAGGGGCTTACACGTGGTTAGCAGCCCTTAGTGTTGGGGCTTACTCCAGGATGGAGGCCCGTTTCACAACAAGGCATAGTGGGAGAGGGACTCCATTGGCCTTGGCAGTGGGGAAGTATAGAGGTGCATGGGTGCAACCTTCCACAAGAGAGGCTAGGGGCTTACGCTCTGAGGAATCCCTTAACTCGTGGACAAAGTCCACTCCAAGAGGAGTATCTCATTCCATTTGAGGAAGATTCCATTCCTGTGGAGACGAGAGGCGTAAAGAATGTCTGAGCCGGGGGTACCCTGCGTGCGAGGCATGGGGTCGGATCACAGTTTAACGTCATGTGTTGAGGACGAGATGCTTGGCAGTTTAACGTCCTGCAGCTCAAATGAGGTGGGTTCGCTCCACACCCCTAGGGCTTACATGCCCAACACCCTCTACCCCTTGTGGGAGGGAAGGCATTGGAAAGGTCGTAGTAAAGGGGGGCCGCAGGGTGAACCAGCCGAGGGGTCCACGTTAGCGTGGCTATGCGAAGAAGCAATAGCTGTTAGCGTGCTTATGCGAAGAAGCATGAGGCAAAACAATGCAATGGGAAAAACCACCCAAGGACCTTGAGGTTACTTCGTACGAGCCTGGAAGGCCGTATGTGAAAACAACGCATGGTGTACATGCCCAGTATGGAAGACATCGGGTGTCGATGCAAAGAGGAACCCGAGGGGGGAATCAAGGTGAGGAGTCTCGGGTTTGCGTGCAAAGAGGAGGTTTACGCAAAAAACACTGGTATGGCATGCAAGCAGGGCAGAGGGATTGCGCGCGGCTAGGTGGATTTCACGCAACGGGATTGGATTGCGCGCGGGGGAAACGGTCGATTCCTAAGTCATGGAGAAACATAACAGAGGGATTGCACACAATTTGGGAAGGATTGCGCGCAAAGGCGGAACCCTGGTGAGTTGGCCAATTTACTTAATTCGGTGGGATTGCGCAAAAAGATGAACCCCGGGGCAAGGTTGCACGAAGAGGGTGATTACCTGGATGTAATATTGTGCGAGCGGGAGTCTGGTTTGAGCACATGGTAGCTGGTATGAATTCCTCAACCCCGAAACGGTGGGGGTCACCTTCTATTTATAGGAACCCGCCGTCGCAGAATCCGAGCGGCATGCGAAATATTCCGCGCGGGGGCATGTCGGCGTGATGGACTCTTCGCGCGGAATCGGGCGCGCAAAATTGCACGCAACACCGGTTCGATTTCGTGAATCCTAGGGATCCTTCGCGCGAGCACCATTCTTTTGCGCAAGTCCTCCTTAATTTCACGCACCACTTTCAGGCCCTCCGGACCGGGACTCCGAGTCTGAATATGACTTCGCTTTGTTAGTCTGAAACTTCTTCTAAGTGTTATGGACTTTTTCAGCATCTACAAATGCCCCCCCTCAGAATGGGATCAGTGAGAGGTCGCAATGATCGGATTCTGAGGGAAATTCTGAAGTGGTGGATCACCTGAGCACTTTGTGCGCAAAAATCCAATGGGGCGCGCAAAATTGCAGATCTACGCGGAATTCGCTTTTTTGCGCGGCGCGGAACCCTGGACTCACCTATAAAAAGGGGTGCTGGTCTCAAGTTTTGTACTCAAGATTTTCCACGTGATAGGCTCAACGCTCTCGTGCGTGAAATTGCTTTCGCGTCTGTGTGTAAAAACTCTTCGGAAGCGCGCAAATCCTTCCGAATTTCAGCCGTATTTACATGCCTATTGTGCTGATTGCTTGCCCCAATCTTGGATTTCATGCTGCAGCTTTATATTCCGTGCAACTCTCTCCGATTCCATTCACTTCATCCTGATTTCATGCAACTCCCGAAATATTCGAGATGGCTGTAAACCAAGTTGATAAGGGGGAAGTCGCTGCTCGTAGAGTCTAAATGGCGCCGAATGAGGAGGTTCATGGCGCCAAGGTGGTCATTTCCAACAACCTAACCTTATTCAACCTACTGACCCCTGCCTAGAATGGGTATCCTCTATCTGACAACCTCCCTCTCTGGAACTTCAGCATCCTGGAGGAGTTTCCCCTGCCAAGCTTCGAGGTGGACACACCGCGGTCATGGGTGACCCGGGAGGACGAGCTTTCGCGCTACAACATCACCAAAAACGGCCATCCTTCCAGGGAAACTAGGCATATGGATGTATATTTCCTGAACCTGAGGACCAGGACCATTACCGGGGATGAGCCTACTGCGGAAAATTATCCAGCCCTCTATGCAAGCACATTCCGTTAGAGCATCATGGATGGCACTAAGGGATGGCTGAAAGATTGGGACCTGCGGTTCGGGGGCAAATTTACTAGTGAGTGGGCCTGGGCGTTCTGGGTTCGCCATACTTGCGACCAGTTTGGGGTCGAGCTGTGGTATATTGGCCTATTTGAGGCGGTATGGATGTCGCAGTTCTACTTCCACCGTCAACCTGAGCTCGGACCGGAGCTATTTACCAGGTGGTCCCCTGATACTAACACATTACACCTTCACCATGGGGAAGTTGGCATCATCCTTTGCGGCATTCACTGCATCGGAGGTATCCCACTGGAGGGCTACCAATACGACGAGTCATTCCTCCAAAGAACACCTGGGAAGATAGGTCACAGACCCCCATTCTGAAGTGGCACCTGTTGGAGCTGGCCAAAGAGAGGCTGGGGGTCAAGGACTTCCTGAAGGACATTGCCTACAAGGGCTAGTTCAGCCAGTTCCTAGAGAAGGACCTGGCAATCAAGATGTCGGGACGGGGTAAACAGTGCCCAACCACGGCTCAGAGGAGCAAGGACAGGTCATATTGGAGGACCCTGGAGGCAGGGCAATACCAATCGTGGGGCTACCGCGTCATTGAGTCCTGGGACCCAGACGTCTGGTACGCCGGGTTTCTCGCCGCCTTCCTGAGCGGGTGGCTCCTGCCGGTGCGGGATGCGAGGATGGGCGCCGTCCGGCAACACTGGTGATGGCGGGCACCATGGCCGCTAACAAAAGATTCAATTTGGGGGTCCTCATGTTGGCTAGGTTGTATTCCATTCTGGGACGCATCTCCAGAGGGGGGTTGCCTCGGAGGGTATGTGGCCCCTTCCAAATCCTTCACGGCTGGGTGGCGGCTCATCTCGGCGGGTATACCTTTCTAAACGTCATCCGTCCTCCGGGAAACGGCCTGCGACCATCTCTGCTGAACATCATCAGGGTGGTGTTGATGACGCTCAATGAAGAGGGCGTAAGGATCTGAATCGTTAATCACACCAATTTCAACTTCATCATGTTCCCCACTCTGGTCGGCCAGATGGTGGACAATGGATGAGGCTCACTAGAGCACCAAGAGTACTTCCAGAGCATCCAGGGCGGGGTGCTAATGGCTCGTATCAACGGGAAGGTGATTTGCGAGCCTTATATGTCATCCCGATTCGCCAGGAAATTCGGGTGCCTCCAACGAATGCCGAAGAAGGTATTAATGGCTATCTAGGAGGAGAAGAATCCTTGTGTCCTGCACCAGCTATGGTTGATGTTTACCACATTTGGCTTCGGCGACGTCATTACCCTTCCTCCCACCGGGGTCGACGTCGGCTTATCAACCGACTACACAGAACACTAGACTATTGCGAACCCTGAGGGGATTTTATGGAAGTGAGTCCGGCAACTCGAGAATACCCGCGTTGAAACCGGGCGATGGGGGAGGCAAGGTGCTGGTAGAAGGGGGAAACCAGGGGTGTTCCAGGTAGCGAGGCCTATGCAGGCCGAGACCTCAGCAGTAAGGACATCACGCGACGCTACCGTGACCTCGTTGCCCGAAGGGGGGTCGCACGAGGCGGCCAGGGAACTGCTTGGGAAGAAAATAAGATACATGCTTGAACTTTCCCAAGATGCAATTTTCCCGGCACTGTGGTCAGCCTGGATGACCCTGTGGTAATCAATGAGTGTCGAAGCCATTTGGAAGAAGATAATGTAGGACGGGATCCAGCTGCCAGAGGTTGGGCTCATTCGAGTTACCAATAGAGTAAACTTCCATCGGCGGCATGCCTATCTGACGGCCATGGACACATACGTGTGACAAAGGGGTCAGCGTGTGGAGCCACCTTTCCTGGTGAAAGTGATGCTCAGCCAAGAACACGATCTGAAAACGATGCCGCCAGGAGAAGGCGATAGTGATGATGAGTCGAAGGGAGAGGAGGAAACAGGAGAAGACAAAGGAGAAGGAGAAGATGAAGGAGAAGGGGAACCCGAAGGTGAGGGGTCGTAGGGGGCAGTCTACCAAGGGAGTCTCCGGGAGAGCGGTGAGATTGTCGGCTCTGATCTTGACATAACCGAGATACTCGAGGTCTGTCTCAATCTTCATTCATTTTCCTTCTTCGTCCATTCTCCTCTAGAGTTTCTAATTCATCTCTCTATCTCACTCAGGATCACCTAGGTTCTGATCAGGCGTCCCCAACCGAGGAGGGAGGAGAGGAACCGGTAGGACAGGATGGGGCTCCGACACCCATCATTGAACTAACAAGAGTTGAGGGGTCTCCTGTTACGACAGCTCCTGTAGCGTCCAGAGCACTGTAGGTCGACTCTCTGGGTTCCTGTAAGTCCCATGCTTAACTACTGGAACTTGCTATCAAAGATCCCAACTAATTAGGGCACACCTCGCGCAATAATGTCAACATTGGAGGCTCTTCGGGCTACTGAGCCCAGGCCGTCCATGAGAAAACCAGTGGTGGGCATACCACATCATCCAGAACATACTTCCCGCACTGATTTGGCCCCAGCAATTGGCGAGCAGGGGGTGGAGGACATCAGCGGCATTATCATTGGGGCGAGGCTGGAAGCTGACGGAGGCACCATCGCTATCGAGGCAAGAGAGGAAGATCGCACGGACGTCGAGGATCCTATTCCCCATGAAGACATCCCTGAGGCATATCCTGCTTCCGACCTGCTGAATGCCTTTCCTGCATATCAACCTACTGATCCTGAGGAGATAGACAACTCAGACTCAAAAGCGGTCGAGGAGAGTCGGATGACATGGCACAAAGGGTGGAAGTGTATCCAGCGCTTTCTTAGGAAGTCCCAGTCGGATTGGATGAGGTGGATGGGACCACTCCAGACCTGGCTGCGCTTCCTATGCACCATAGGGGTTGATGCTCAATGCCTTCATCTAATGGTCGGTGACTACATGGCTGAGAGGATACGCGAGAGCATCCAGTGCACCGACGTTGCCCAATATCAGGAAAGATCGGTGAGCACCCGATCATTTCTAAGGGCAGAGCAGGAAGTCCGGCACCTCGAAGGGAAGGTAGCAGATATGGAGGCCTTCATTGAAACATGCTCTGAGCTCGTGGAACAACTGATAGCCTAGCTGGATGATGCCCAAGAGCAATTGATGGAGGCGAGTCACCAAAAGACTGTACGTCAAACCAAGCGGGCGCGGGCACAAGCTAGGGTTGGTGAGCTGCACTTTGCAGTTTCTGATGAAGAGAGAGTCTTCAAGGATCAAGAAGCAGTCCTGGAGGCTACCGGCCAAAGGGTAAAAGCATTGGAAAGATCAATCTAGCACGTTGATCCTTAAGGGCTCTATTTGGCCATCTCATGAACTTTTTTTTCCTTCACTGCTCAAAATTTTGACCCAATGTATGGACCAATCTATTTATCTGTACCTTTGGTTTAATATGCTCAACTATGATATATCACTTCGTGGGAGCATCAACCAAGCTTCAGGCATCCAAAATTGGGCCTGGATTTCGGAGGAGAAGACCTCAGACCGATTGATATATCACCTTCTCAATGTGCTCTGACACATGAGCGGGGTAATGTCGAAGGCATTGAAATCCATCCGAACATAGGGAGATGGAAAAGGTGAATCACGTTACCTGAATTAGGAACACTTTAGGGGCATGAAGATGGAGGATAACTATTAACCGTGGCAGAAACATAGCATCCATATCGCATTGGCCTGAAATGGGGACAACAAATGAGGGTTGACCACTGACCATGTTCGCAACACGGGGCCTAACTCAAATATCATCGATCAGTCCTCCGAAACGTTGGCCCAGGAAATTAGGCGGACCAAGGTCTATCATCCATACTATTACAAAAGGCGGACCAAAGGTCTATCATCCATATCGTCACAGCAGGCGGACCAAGGTCTATCATCCATACTGTTAGGGGGTCCCATCAAACATGACCAGTCTTCCGGAACATTGGACCAGTACAGCAGGTGGACCGTAGGTCAATCACCCATATTGTTAGGGGGTCCCTTCAGACATGAAATAGGATGAGGATCCAAATAAAGGGGAATGCAAAGCGTGGAAAGTGGAGTGGCAGTTTTTTCTAACAGAGTCCAACACTCCCAAAATTGTGCCACCGTGGTGGAGGTGCATTGGGCGGATGTACTAATCTGGTCACAGATCGTCCCAATTCTCAGACAGGACTTCTCTAGTGAGAGAACTATCACTTCCCACCATCACTATGGGGAATCCAGAACTTATTCATGGTAGATTTTGCGATTACGCCACTCCCCAAGAAGTCCGGCCGAGGGGCCGACAGTAAGGAGGGACGGTATTTGGTAATCCCTGGGGCTGGACCCAAGACAAAATGTCCAGGCGTTCCTATGTATCTCGTAAGGATGAGAATCAAGCTGCACGTAGTTCTTGATGGATCTTAGTCTAAGGTCTTACAACTTAGACCATACAGTAAGGGCAGTAGGAGACACACGGTAAAGCGGTTGTAAAACCTTATGTGAATGAGGACAAGGTCCTACCTACCATGTGCTCCTTAGGGACGTGTTTAGGCCGAAGGGTCGAACAAGAATGTTAGCCTGGGCCTGCGGGAAAGTACCCAGGCGCTCCTACGTATCTCATAAGGATGAAAATCAAGCCATACGTAGTTCTTGATGGTGCCTTTTAATGTCATGGGGGATATGACATAGGAGGGATAATCCTTAGAACAGGGTGTGTGTGGTGTAGCTATTGCAAACCTGATGTGAATGAGGACATAATCCTACACTACGCCACGCAGTCCTGTGGTTGGGGTCCCGGAGGCAGGACCGAAGAGACAAACTAGCTAAACTCGAGCTGGACCCAGAGACTGGAGGTCTGGGCGTTCCTACGTACCCCATGAGAATGGGGATCAAGCTGGACGTAGTTCTTAAGGGCACCTTTCAACGTCGCGTAGCCGAGACGATATCATCACAGTTTAGGGTCATGTGGTAGGACCAAAAAGCACAGTTTAAGGTCGTATGTCTTTGACTTGGGGGAACGTGCATGATGCAATAAGGCACACCCGGGGTGGATGAGGACATATCCCCATACCATCATCATAGGCGGTTCCAGGAGAGGGGCCTCGGGCCAAGGGGCCTACGAGGGTCCAATAATCAAGGGGCAGGAGAGGCTAGCTTCCAGCTAAGCTGGGCTCGAAACACAATGTCTGGTTGACTCCTCATTTCCCATAGGGGTGAAGGTAAAGCTATGCATGATCCTTAGAGAAAACCCAAGCATATACTCTTTGGTGCTCAGATCGAAGAGCCCTGAAAGACATGGTTATGCAGCTTTGTCCATCTAATGTGTGGAGGTGTACTAAGGGTTGGTGCAAGGAGTGTCAAAATTATACCTTGACACGATGGGGTGGAACAAAATGTGAATCATGCAACCAACATTCAGGGCCCGAAGGAGCCGGCATGGCGACCTAGGATTACTGCTGACCATGTTCACAACACAGCATCCAGTCACGTTAGCCTAAAATGGGGACAAACAAATGAGCATCGACCGCTGACCATGTTCTCAACGTGGGATTTGTATCAATTTGTTGTCTGAAACCCTCGGGGGCGTTGTCCCGTAACGGTAGGAGAGCCCTTAGGCGTTGTATCCAATCCGTTCTTGGGGGTCCCTCCAGGTGTGAAAGATAACGGGGGCCCGAATGAAAGGGAGCACGAAGCTTGAAAAGTGGACGAAAACTTGACTAAGTCGAATCTGACACTCCAGGTCCTAGACCAGAGTACTCTAAGAACATCAGCGGACCACTGGGAAGGGTCGAAGGACTCAGTTTGAGAGCGGCCAAAAGATGACGGATTCCCGGGAGAAGGGGGCATGGATCCAAAAACCATGTACCACACTTATATATCCCCCCACGGGGAGGGATAGGCCAAGAGGCCGAGGTGACCGGGAGATCGTGGGATCTCTGAAGAGATGGGGATGGACCTGAAGTCTAGGTGTTCAGGAGATCCTATGTATCACATTTAGGATGGGAATCAAGCTGCACGTAGTTCTAGAAGCACAGTTTAACGTCATGTAGGACGATAAGGGACATTTCTTCCAGGAATGTGCACGGTGCGGCGGGTAACCCATGGTGGATGAGGACATAGTCCTACACTACACCGCACACTCCAGGTAAGGACTGGGCTAAGGGGCCCGAGAAGGTTAAGGGTCCCGAGGCTGGGTCTCGGTCGGGGAGACCTGACCAGCTTGCAGTTTAACGTCTTGCAGTAAAGACGAACATGCAGTTTAATGTCACCCTAGACCATAAGGGTCTTAGTTTAAGGTCATATAACTCGGACCAGAGGGGCCCAGATGTGGGGCCAAGTGTAGTTTAAGGTCATGCAGGACCGGGTGTAGTTTAGGGTCATGCAGGACCCAGGGGTCTCAAGAAAAGTACTTTTTGAGGAACTTGGAGTTGGTGGGAGGAGTTACATACTCGCCATCCATAGTCACCAGGGAATACTCACCATTGGGATAGACCTTATTGATGATGAAAGGCCCTTCCCATTTGGGCTATAACTTGGGTGGTTTCCTACCAGGAATCATTGGCACCCTGAGGGCCAGTACCAAATTACCTTGCAGGAAAGAGCAGAGGCAAACCTTCTTATTGAAATCTTGATCCATCCTGCTCTGATTCCTTTCCAGGTTATGTAAAGCACGAAGCCTATTCTCATCTAGTGCTTCCAATTCAGCTAAACGGATTTTAGCAACTCTATCGGGAACTTGTTGTTCATAGAACGCCGTGCGCAATGAGGGAAACTGAATCTCAATGGGCAGGACGGCCTCAGCTCTGTACACCAGGGAATACGGGGTCACCTGGGTGGAATTGTGAGTCATCATCCGATAAGTCCAGAGGGAATTGGGGAGATTTTCTGGACAACTTTTATTGTTCTGACCAACTATTTTTTGCAGAATGTTAGAGAGGGTTTTGTTAAATGCCTTGATCTGTCCATTCGCCTACGCGTGATAGCAGGAGGTATGGTTAGAGAGAATGTTGTACTTGGCGTACAATTTCTTCATCTCGGCTGCTCGGAAGCTGGTTCCGTTATCCATGAGGATAACGTGAGGTACTCCAAATCGATAGATGATGTTAGAGCTCACGAATTCAATGATAGAACAGGCTTTGACTTCCTTGAGTGGAATTCCCTATGCCCACTTGGAAATGAAATCCGTAGCGGTCAGGATAAACCGGCATTGGCGAGCCATCGCCGGTGGGTAAGGTCCTATGACATCCAACCCCCAGACTGTAAAGGTCCAAGAATACTTTGTAGTGTGGAGAGGATATGGTGGTCGATGCACAAAGTTAGCATGAACTTGGCACGCATGACACCTCTTGGCAAACCCGATGCAGTCATGGATCATGGAGGGACAAAAGTACCCCAGCCTCTGAATCTGGTGGGACAACTTCGACCCGATCTGGTGGGCACCACAGGAACCAGCATGAACCTCTTGCATGACCTGTGGTATCTCGACTCCTTGAAGGTAACGAAGGAGAACACCATCAAATCCATGTCTGTAAAGGAGCTTCTCAAGGCTGGGACCGCTCTGAAGGGTAAACTGTAGCATGCAGCATCGGATTCACTCGTTCTCGGCTCGGTCCGATGGAAGATTTCCATGTTGGAGATATTCAACCAAGGGCGTCCTCCAGTCAGGAACTATTTTGATTGCCGCATCTGAAGTCCCTGGGGATCCTGACGTAGGGGCACCAGTAGTAAGATGGTTCACCCGTGGGCCATGATCATCCTCCGGGATAATAGTAGAAATGACCCTTCGGTGTACCACGTGGATAATCAGGTAGTCCTGTTCAGGCTCTGCAAGCAATGATTCCGGACTGGCCAAAGCATCCACTCGACTGTTCTACGACCGGGGAATATGAACGACCTCTAGCTGAGAAGGGAACTTAGCCATTAGATGGAGGGTGCACTCCAGTAATGGCACGAGTTCTAGATTTCTGAAAACATAGTCACCATTGACCTTCTTGATGACTAGCTCGGAGTCCCCTTTCACATGCAGATTGGGCACGTTAATCTCGAGAGGCAACTCGAGGCTAGTGATGAGGGCATGACATTCTGCCTCATTGTTGGTGCAGCCTTCTGACAACAGGAATGAATAAGGCAGAATGGCTTGCTCTGGGGTGATGAAGACGAAACCCAGGCCCACTCTTTTCAGCCTAGGATCATTGATCCTTCTACCAGTGGGGCTCTGGGAGGCACCATCAAAATGCATCTTCCAGCATGGGATGGAATCATCAAATGAGAGTATTACCTCATCAGGAAAACCCAGATCCAGTGGCTGATCCACGGAGGTTGGGTGGGCAGCTAAGAAGTCTTCCAACACACATCCTTTGATAGCCTTCTGAGGTACGAACCTGATGTTGAACTACTGGAGGATCACTTCCCAGCACACCAGTCGGCCAGTCAATATAGGTCGATTCAAGATGCATTTCAATGGGTCTACCTGAGAGACCAGCTGTACCTTGTGGTGCTACAAGTAGTGCCGCAATTTCTGCACGGAAAATATGAGCACTAGGCAGCTCTTCTCAATGGGAGAATATCTAACTTCCGTATTGAGGAGCATGATGCTGAGGTAATAGAGGTTGTTCTCTATTCCCTCGTTGTTCTTCAGGTCGAGAAGTACGCCGAGGGATCATTCCAGGGTGGTCACGTAAAGGACCAACGGCTTTCCGAAAATGGGTGGCATCAAGACCGGTGGTTGTAGTAGATACTGCTTGATTTCCTCAAAGGTGATCTGACACCCTTCGTCCCATTTATAGGTGGCGCCTTTCTTCATAATCCTGGAAAAGGTCTTACACTTGGCCACCAGATTCGCAATTAATCGGCATATGTAGGCTAAGTGGCCTTGGAGGCCTCTGAGATCTCGGATATTAATCGGGGGAGGAATCTAGCTGATGGCCTTAATCTTCTCCGGGTCGATCTCGATGCCTTGGTATCTGACAACGAAGCCAATAAATTTTCCGGAGGTGACCCCGAAGGCACACTTCAACGGGTTCATCTTCAGGTGGTGGGAACAGAGGAAGTCTAACACTTTCTCAAGGTCTTTGAGATGGCCCTGTCGTTGGTGATATTTGACCACCAGGTCATCCACGTAGCATTCCACCAGTGTCCCGAGAATCGGATTGAATATGCGATGCATGGCCCATTGATAGGTGGAACCCGCATTCTTCAGGCCGAAGGGCATGACCTGGTAGCAGAAAGTACCTTGGGGGCCCTGAAGGTAGTGAACTCTTCATCCTCAAGGGACATCTGGATCTGGTTGAACCTAGAATACCCATCCATGAAGGATAGGGCTTGGAACCCGGACATGGAATCGATCAACAACTATGTCACTGGAATGGGAAAATCATCCTTCGGACAGTGGTGATTGAGATCGCAGAAGTCGATACAGACCCTGATATGTCTGTTCTTCTTCCTGAATGGCACAATGTTGACTAGCCACTGGGGGTACTGAACTTCTTTGACAAAGTTGTCTTTGATGAGCTTATCAACTTCAGCCTCAACCATGGCATCGTGAGAGAGGTGCATCTTTCTGGGAGGCTGCTTGAACCTGTGATGGTTTTTCGGAAGGCCAAGGCGGTGGATGGCTACCTGAGGATCTAATGCTGGCATCTCGTTGTCACTCCAAGCGAACACATCACGGTGTTGTCTAAGAAAGTCTACGTACTTTTGCCGCTCCTCGGGGGGCATATCGGCGCTGACCAATGTGGGTCTTGGGTCCGCCTCGCTACCGTGGTTCACCTGCACTAACTCGTCGATCGTGGTAGAGATACCCTCCTCAAAGGAAGGGGGTGCATCTTCCATGTCATCCTCCCCACTTGTGGAGGGATCATCCACAGGGGGTTCTGCTTCAGGGCTACTAGACCCTGATGGGAAGCTGGTGCCATCTTGGGCGATAGTGGTCGTCATGTTAGGAGACTCATGCACTATGGAGACCATGGCGACAAAGGCGGTTGATCCAATCCCATATGTCCTTCGGCCCAAGGGGCCATGATTTATGATATCAAAGTAGTAGTGGCGTGTTGTCCTGAGCCGGCTAATTCCATCTCGGTGAAATAGAAATTTATGACGTATCGTCGTTGCCATGAGCCTGAGGTCCCGATACCGTATAGGGGTAGGAGGCTCAGGGATCACCTAAGCCTGGTTGGTGTAAGAGTGCGAGGTGATTCCCCGCCGCCGCTTGGACCTGAAAATATGCCTTACTCTGGTACATGAAACCACAAAACATTTCCCCATATCAGGGGTTGTGGCCTCTAAAAAATGGATTGGGAAGACGTACACATCATCCAAACCTACCCAGGCATCACTGGTGATAGTGGTGGGCTCAACCTCACCTTTCAAAACCTACTTATCCTTGCTCTTGTAATAGTCGGCGTCCAAATAACGGGCTTCAAAAGAGGCAAAAGGAGATGCATCTCCTTGGAGAATGCCTACTCGGACATTAAGGGAGTATTTCAAGCATTGGTGATATGATGAGGGGACCGCCGCGTGTAGGTGGAGCCACGGCCTTCCCATCAATTCATTGTAGATGGTGTCCTAAGAGACAACCATAAATTCGGTGCTGGAAATTAGGCCACCGAACTGGGCCTTTAAGCGAATATTTCTGATCAGAGTTTTCCCGGTCCTGTCATACCCCTGGATCCTAAGGTCGGAGGGAGTTAAATCATCCTCAAATAGACCCATCTTTCGCAGTGTCCGAGTTGGAATTAGGTTAATCCCAGAACCCATGTCAACAAGACAGTGGTGGACTTCCACGCCGTTGAACTGGCCAGTGATGTATAGTGGGTGAATGTGCCCCTGTATGGGAGGGTCTTCATCTTCACCGGAGAATGAGATAACTGCCTGACATTTGACATTCTCAATTTCCTCAGCGTGGAAGGATTTTGCAGCCTCTACCTCCATCTAAAACTGGAGGGGGCTCCTTAGGGCCTCGGTGAGCACCTCACACATTTCGGACGATAGGCGAAGAGCCTCAGGGATATAGAGCATTGCTGGAATGCCGGACAGGTTATTTAGAACATCATACTTTTGTGACAAACACGAGCTTCTTCTTACAGGAGGCCGCTCTATGATAGGAGGCATGACGGGCCCCGCCGGCGGGACTAGTGGCTAACTTGTACTAGGCACGTTTGGATTTTCACTAGTCGAAGCTCGGAGATTGGTTGCTGGATTAGGGCCGGAAAGCTGGGGTCGGCTGGTAACAGGGCAGAGCTGGTCACGGCATGGCTGAGGTGGTTCTACCAGATCCAGCAACACAAACAGTGGTAGAGGCAAACCTGTTGACACCAGATGAAGGGGCCATGTGTGTTGAGCTCTATATTGGGCTTGCTACCTATTCTTAGTGGTGTGCACGGCCTGGATGGAGGTGCCAATTGTCGTGCCCCGGTGATTCACGTAGTCGCGGCTCCACCGACGTTGGCAATGGCTTGGGACATTGGGAAGGTACACCTGGCATTCCTCATCATCAGGAGTCAAAAAGGGATTTACCAACTCTACGGTGTTAACCGAAGTGTACCCCATAATTTCGCTCGAGGAGTCATCCACTACCGGACAAAGTCTCAGAGGGATCCCCATTTCTGGGGGCATAAAATCGCCAAGAGTACGGGATAACAACGGCATTGGCAGGGCACGTTCTTTCTTCTTGCGCTACCACTTTCTCTTTTGGGAAGAGGTAGGCTGGGACGATGATGTTGAGGTAGCACTCGCAGATTCTAAGGGCTCTAGCTGATTCAGGCGGGCATAGATGATGCCATGGGCATGGGCGACCATCTTGCAGGCCATACAGTCACTGTACTTCTGGGACCCATGGTCAGAAACCTACTGCCACTCATCCTTGTCGCCACTACCACCCTCTGGTCTCACAAAGACACCTACTACTTATGCAAGGGATGGGCCCAACATAACTATATTGTTGTCAATTTGGTCTTGGAGCTAGTCCTTGAACATGTAGCATCACTGGGTGGTGTGCCCCAGGGTCTGGTGATAAGGGCAGTAGTTAGGGTGATCTGTGAGACGCACCTCTTCTGGCTTCCGGCACTCAGGCAGCTGCACTATTCTCTGCTCCAGAGCACTACAGAAATAACCAGGGACCTGAGCCTCATCAAGTGAGTATTCCCGATTCCTTCTGCCCGGAAAGGGGGCTCTCGGAGGCTAGCCCTGACGCGGGGCCAGAGGATCATTCCGAGAAGGCGGAACCAGATTATCTTGCCTAGGTGGTGGCGGTGTGTTATGCGGAGGCGCCTGCTGATTTTGAGGCAGTCGCTGTTGGGCTGGAGGCTGTGCCTGTGGGGGTGGACCCCTATGGGGCTGCGGAGCTGGCCTTACTGGTAGCAACTCTAGCTGCCTGGGGGCCACTATCTGGGACATAGCAGCGGGCTCGGCTCTAGTGGCTCTCCTTGCAGGGATTACAGGAGGCAGTGGGCGTGCCTGACTGGCCTGTTTTAGGGCTTCTTTGAGGCGCTGAGCCTTGTCTTAGAAGTCTCAGAACCCCCCGGGGTAATTCTGAGTGATCATAGAAGGAACCAGCTCTACCTTGACGTTCCCTACACACATTTTCAATAATTGTTCCTGAGTTAGTGGCATGTCAATTGAGTACGTTTGCCCCTTCCACCGGGCGACGAAGTCCGCGACTCACTCATCGGGCCTTTGTTTTCACCTGAAGAGGTCTGCGATGTTCTTCTTCTGGGTTGTGGAACTGAACTAGTAAAGGAATTGCCTGTGAAGGTCCTCCCATCTAGTCACAGATCTGACAGGGAGCTGGTTGTACCAGATGAATGCTAGTCGTTCCAGTGTCTGAATGAAGCAATGGAGCTTGGCAGCCTCCTGCTGTGCTAGAGTCCCTAACATAGGCCCGCACATCGATTTAAAGTGGTTCAAGTGATTTGGAAGGTCTCCAGTCTCTTTAAAGGGGGATAAAGTGGGGTTCCCAAATCCCGGCGGGGCCGGCATGTTATCCACCCATGTTGGGTATGGCTTGGCGTCTGGTTGGATTACCACATATCGAGTTTCCAAAGCCTCTAAGAAGGTGATGAGCGCCTCCATAGAATTGTCTGGACGTGGGTTCCTGTCCTGACTGGGGTCTCTAACCACAAGTGCATTTCCATGAACTTTGATCTGGTATTCAAGCTTAGCGGCTCGCGGGGTGGCTGGCGGAGCGACTCTCAGGGCAGCAGGAGTGAACCGAGTAGGGTCCCTCGGGTGATCACGCCGCTCAGGGGGGGTCGGCGAAATGTATCACACCCTCTTGTCGTGAGCTCCAACCTCTCCTCTATCGGCAAACACATCATGATCATGGTTTCCCAGGAGAATCTCATCTAGGGATAGTTGTTCCTGCCCCTTCTGTCATGGCCTAGGATCACCATAGTCAGGTCGCCGCTCTACAATGTGTTCAACCAGAAGCTCATCGACCATCCTCTTCTTCTTAGCAAGCTTTTGGTGCAGCGTGGCCTTCTCAGGATCTTCCTCGGCCTTCTATACCGAGGCAGATCGGTCGGTAAGCTTGACAGCCCCGACGTGCTCTTTACCCTTGTTGATGTTTCGGCTCAGTGTCAATACCTCAGTGGGTGTGGGGAGACCTAGGAGGTTCCTATGTTGGTTATTCATCAGCCTAGATGGGTCCAGTAGTGGCTTGTCCTCAGGGGGTGAGTCCCCATCGAGAAGTACCACACCATTTCCCTCTTCCGAAAGTTCATCCATGTTGACCACCACTGCCCTTGGCGGCATTCCTCCAGAGTCGCCCAGTGAGTCGGGCTATCGGTGAATCGCACTGAAAAGAAGGGAATCGTACTGCCCCCAGCCACAGACGTATGTGTGGTGGGTGGCCTCCCTGATAACTTTGCAGAGTACTTGAAAACCCTATACGCATTGTTGCTGGAGGGCCCTGTGGTGGCCAAGTGACTCGGGGTGCCGAATCGCGGAGAGCGTGGCCAGGTCGACCTGACGGCATTGCTCACCAATATCCTCGAGATTTTCTTGACTCCCGAGATATGACGCCCACTGATGTAGAAGACGGGAGTGAGTCAACCGGAGAGTCTGGAGGAAACATTCAAACTCCCCTGGGGTGAGAAATTCTAGTATATCAAAATCTGATCCTGCGACCGGCCAAAACTTCTCGGGGAAGTGGCCTGCTACGAGGAAAGCCCAGAAGATCCACAACTCTAGTTCAGGATCTAGCCCTTGCTTCCCCTACTCACCAATCAAGAATGGCTGGGGAACTGGCAGCGATGACAAGGCAGGTCGTGGGGCCAGTGGGCTAGCCGGTGGAGAATACAGAGAGCAGGCCGACTGGCCGTCGTTCCCTAAGTCGCCCTCTAATGGCTGCAGTGTCCTGGATGCCACATCGCGATAGGATGGGTTGGCGAACAAGCCTCCTATCACAGCGTTGGTGCTTTCCGGGTGTGTGCTATGTCGCAGCTCTTCCGTCGGTCCCCAGAAAATTTCTCTGCCTTCTCTGACCAAGGTGGAAGGTTCTTTCGGAGAGGCCAACGGTAAATGAAGGTTTGATCCCTAGGGGTACGCCCAGTCCTCGACCTCCTAGATATACCTTCGGAGGGAGGCGGGGATCATATGGATCTCGAATTTGGGGAGTACGAGGATGACACGCCGCGTCCCCATCCCTTCCCTTGACTCATAGGATTGGGGGGAGGGCTCTGTCACCGAGTCGTACTCTGCCTCAGAGTCCGAGAAATAGACCGGTCTGATTTCCGCCCGGACATCCCTGACATTCCTCTTGCGGCGAAGACGTCCCACCTTCCTGCCCCTGGGTGCCTCTTCGGGGAAAGGCTGATTTCTGTCATGGATTTCTCTGGTCACAGTAGTGTTGGGGCCGAGAGGACTGAAGGTCGGGGTGTGAGGAGCACCGGGATAGATTTCGAAAGGGACATGGGGAGGACCTCCATGTGGGAGAGTGACCGGATATTCAACGGATCCATACTCGGGGGGCCAACGGTAGGGGATGTGACCCCGTGCCCAGTGCAGTGGGCACTGGAAAGATTCGTACCCAGAGCATAGCTATCACGGGGAAGCCTTCTGTTTTCCAGATCGATGGCACAGAGTAGGCCTTCACAGTGGATGGCACTACCGCGACTTGGTCCGCAGTGGCTGTTGCTTGTGCCAGTGACTGGGAGAGTCGACCCAACCTGCCTGTGGGGCGGTCGGGGCCCCGATCCAGGTCAGACATGCAACTGCCCTTGATCAGCGTGTGTGGGGGTCTGATAACTGGGGTCAGCAGGGACCCGAGCCACAGTGGTTGCTGACGTTGATGCCACAGGGTGGGAATTCTCTTGTTCTCATGCCTGACGCTGGCGTCGGGTCAGATGGGCTATAGCCAGCGGTGCAGGCACATGGGTTTCCTGCACCTCAGTCCGGGGAGTCGGGCAGCAGCGTCGACGCAGCCTGGCGGGGGCCCTTTCCATGGACCCTTAAAGAGGGTCTCCGATCGGGAAAACCTGGACATCCCCTACCTCACCGGTGTAGGTAAGGGAGGTGTCGAGGCGTTCCAGGGATTGGCTCCCAAAACGGTTGAACGTCAGAGTGGGGAGCGGTGGCTCCCTGTGCGGCCCCTGGGGGTGGAGATGGCGGTGAGGTTCAGCTACCTCTAGATCCAAACAGGTCATGCCCCTGGTGGGGATGACCCCTTCCTCCTCATACCTACGAACTAGGTCATTGATCAGCGTTCTTTGGATGATCTCCAACGGGGAGAGGGGGCATGAGTTCCTGGAAGTCGCAGCAATTGGATCAACTATGGAAAAGGCGAGACCACGCGGGGTGGTTGCATCAGTACTGCCCCTATCTCTACACCGGTGGGCAGGTGGCGATCGAGCTCTAGATGCAGCGATCTGATTCCTGGAAGTAGGGAGATGAACCCATTAATACTAACAGGAAAAGAAATCTACAACCAATAGCCCAGCATCATTCCGTCTTCCATGTTTAGTGAGAGGGATCCATGCTGACAACATCACAGAACGGAGTGCTCAACATCCTGACTGCCTCAACCCCTGGCGGGTTTCACGTCCCGGCGCTAGGTGCCCAGACCTAGTGACATGTTAATCTTCTGACACCCCGAACGCTACTAGTCTCCCTATTGAGGAGAAGAGATTCATGTCGGGTTCACCATTTTCTGTTTCTAATGCTTTTACGCCGAGGCGCGTGTGCATCCGTCACGCAGGGGAGGACACACAGCTTTTTGTCCCGCATTCCCGCTTTCCAAAGTTGGGCGGCATTCATTCCTTGTTCAGGGATGTTTTCTCCTTGATCAAAGCCGGGATGATGGGATGTCGGTTCTTCCTTCCGTGGATTCCACCTCGGAGCTCGTCACCTAGTCTGGGTCTCCCTCATGGATTTAAGACATATTTGTGAACCTCATTCCCAGTTCCATATGTTCATGGACACCAATTAATTATGCTGCTTCTGTCAAGATGCTCCAAGGGGTCTTGTCGGGGCAGTAACCTTCGGTGAGGAGAATGTTCATGCTGGGGTGTCGTTGGTGTGCCTTGACACTGAGGGATTGGCATGTCTGTCTTCTATCCCTTATTATAGGGTTTCTCGAGGGCGCGGAAGCCCGAGGCATCCCACATCGAACACGGGGAATTGGCATGCCATAGGCATGTATCTGATGTTTTCATCAGCTTCCCATGTTTAACACGAGGTATGTCACGAGTTTAACGTCTTGCAGAGATGGATCGGACTAATCAGAACACTGAGAGTGGATCAGGTTGAAGTACCCCCTAGGGGGGAACACCGATATTGGGGCCAACATGTGGGTGGCTTCCCGGATACTGTGGAGTGGAATGATGTGACATGATCCCATCAGGATGTGAAGGCCTGGGTAGGGATTAGGATGGGTGATGGAGTGAAGAGGGGCTTGAACCTCATGGAGGCTTCCTACGTATCCCCATGATAGGGAATCAAAGTCCACGTAGTTTGGGTAATACAGTTTAACGTCATGCGGGATGAGGGAATACAGTTTAATGTCATGCAGGTGGAGATACAGTTTAACGTCATGCGGGACGAGATACAGTTTAACGTCATGCAGGACGAGATACAGTTTAATGTCATTCGGGATGCGATACAGTTTAACATCATGCAGGACGAGGGCATACAGTTTAACGTCATGCGGGATGAGATACAGTTTAACGTCATGTGGGACGAGATACAGTTTAACATCATGTGGGATGAGATACAGTTTAACATCATGCAGGACGAGATACAGTTTAACATCATGCAGGATGAGGTCTTGGGGCTTACACTTTGAGGCGGCCAATGGGATTGGAGAACCGACACGAAAGGGGGGTCGGAACGACCAGGTGGTGGGCTTGATCCTCATGGAGGCTTCCTATGTACCATGCATTAGCATGGATCAAAGTCCCCGTAGTTCGCTGGGATGGGGCTTACGCTCTGATGCGGCCCATGGGATTGGAGAACCGACACGAAAGGGGGGTCGGAACGACCGGGTGGTGGGATTGAACCTCATAGAGACTTCCTACGTACCATGCGTTAGCATAGATCAAAGTCCCTGTAGTTCACTGGGATGGGGCTTACGCTCTGAGTCGGCCACGGGATTGGAAAACCGACACGAAAGGGGGTTCAGAATGATCGGTTGGTGGGATTGAACCTCGTGGAGGCTTCCTACGTACCATGCGTTATCACGGATCAAAGTCCCCGTAGTTTGCTGGGATGGGTCTTATGTTCTGAGGTGGCCCATGGGAGGGTTTCATGGTCGATTCTCACTCTAAGCCCACATGAGTCATGCTCGGTGTGAGAAAAAAGAGGTAGTAGGGACCAGACGATCACGTCACGAAGGGTGCGTCCGTGAGAAGCGGAGAGGGGCTTATGCGTTGAGCAGACCAAAGAGGAAACAGGGGCTTATGCATGGTTAGCAGCCCTTAGTGTTGGGGCTTACTCCAGGATGGAGGCCTGTTGCACAACAAGGCACAGTGGGAGAGGGACTCCACTGGCCTTGGCAGTGGGGAAGTACGGAGGTGCATGGGTGCAACCTTCCGCAAGAGAGGCTAGGGGATTACGCTCTGAGGAAACCCTTCCCCCGTGGACAAACGCCACTCCAATAGGAGGATCTCATTCCATGTGAGAAAGATTACATTCCCATGGAGACTAGAGTGATAAAGAATGTCTGAGTCGGGGGGACCCTGCATGTGAGGCACAGGGTCCAATCACAGTTTAACGTCATGTGTTGAGGATGATATTCTTGTTATTTTAACGTCATGCAGCTCGGACGAGATGGGTTCACTCCACACCCCTAGGGATTACATACCCAACACCCTCTACCCATTGTGGGAGGGAAGGCATTGGCAAGGCCATAGTGAAGTGGGGTCGCAGGGCGAACCACCAAGGGGTCAACGTTAGTGTGGCTATGCGAAGAAGCAATAGCCATTAGCGTGCCTAAGTGAAAAAGCATGAGGAAAAGCAACGCAATGGGAAACACTTCCCAATGGGACCTTGAGGTAACTTCGTACGAGCCTGGAAGGCCGTACGAGAAAACAACGCATCGCGTGCATGCCCGGTATGGAATACATCGGGTGCCGACGCAGAGAGGCACCCGGGGGGGCGTCAAGGTGAGGAGTCCCAGGTTTGTGCGCAAAGAGGAGATTTGCGTGAAAAACACTGGGATGGCATGCAAACAGGGCATAGGGATTGCGCACGACTAGGGGGATTTCGCACAAAGGTCTTGGATTGCATGCGGGGGCAATGGTCGATCCTTGTGTCTTGGAGAAACCTAACAGAGGGATTGCGTGCAATTTGGAAAGGATTGCACGCAAAGGGAAGGGATTGCGTGCAAAGGAGAAACCCTGGGGAGTTGGTCAATTTACTTAAGCCAGTGGTATTGCGTGCAAAGACAAACCCCAGGGCAAGGTTGCACCAAGAGGGTGATTACCAGGAAGTCATATTGCGCGCGTGGGAGTTCGGTTTGCGCGTGCAGGAGCTGGTCCTAATTCCTCACCCCAAAACGGTGGGGGTCGCCTTCTATTTGTAGGCACCCGCCATCGTGGAATCCGGGCAGCGCGCGAAATCTTCCGCGGCGGGGAATGTCGGTGCGATAAGACTCTTCGCACGGAATCGGGCGCACAAAATTGCGTGAAACACCGGTTTGATTTCACGAATCTTGGGGATCCTTCGCGCGCACAACATTCTTTCGTGCAAGTCCTCCTTAATTTCGCGCACCACTTCTGGGCCCTCCGGAATAGGCCTCCGAGTCCGAATATGACTTCACTTTGTTATTCTGAAACTTCCTCTAAGAGTTAACTAATTTTTCGGCATCTATAATTATTTTATTTACTAACTCTCTATTTAAAAACTTTGGGATAATTTTCATGAAAAAAGATTTTTAAAGTAAGTCCTAAGTGTTAAATATATTTTTATCTAATTTATGAAACTTTGACTTATAACTATATTTCATGTAGGATGAAAATATTCTCATTCTAATATCATTATCACTCATTCCATGAATATGTAACTATTTAACCACACTATAAAATTCTCAAATGAAATACAATGTTCCTTGATTAAGAAATCTAGAAAAAGGTGGTATAATTTATAGGTAGGTTTTATTAAGTTTTTAGTCTCAATCTTGTTAAAAAATCCTAATTTAAGATGGTTTTTCTAAATTGATAGGGATTTGAAATTTTCTATGTTTATTCCACTCAAAAAATTTATTCCTAAGATTAGGTTGAATAGGAAATTCAATTATATCCTCAATGTTCTCAATATTTATGATTTTTTTTAAATTTTTTTAATATTCAATTCTTTCTGAATGTTTTTTTAATTAGACACTCATGATTCTCCCAAAAACAATGCCAAAATTTTGTCATGTTGTTGTTGAAAACAAGAAATTTTAATTATCTATAGACCCTACAACTACTAATAACTAGTATGGTGGTGAGTATGGGTATCTTACCCAAAGAAAAGTATGGTATTTAAGTGTGTTTCCAAAACAATCAAAACAAAACAAAAAAAAATAGTATGCAAGGTGTTAGAGAAGAAAAATATGAACAGTGAGAATACGGTGTATCAGTGGTAAAAAGATTGTGGAGTCAGTGCTATAAGCAATGATTATAAATAAGATTAATAGTGGATGATATTATTAATACCAAACTAGAATGAATTTATTTAAATATTATATTCTCCTATTAATGTTTACAATAAATATAATCAGTTCATGGTGAAAATGTGACAAATCACTATGTTTTTATTTAGTGTTTAACATAAATCATTCAAATAACATTATAAATTATCTATTGATTATCACTAAGGAGTTGGTATGTTTAATAATGGAGAAGAGAACTCTAACATTCTCCAAATTTTTAGTACATAGGTTATTATTCCAAAGGCTATAGATTCACTACCATCACTCATCAGTTCTTAAGTAGTGTGAAGAATTTGTTCATTTTAAACAAAAAAATGAATAATTAGATAAAAATTACATTAGAAATAATCACATAAAATAGATAAATGAATATTAAAATTTTTTAATTTATTTCTATCAAAATTTCCTAATAAATTATGTTACACATGATCTAAAAATAAAAAAAATCAAGAAAGTAGAATAAAGAGAATATAAAACTTATCTGGTGAGATTTTATATTTCCTCAAACACTTTCTCTTGATCTAGGTTTTACTAAAATCATGGTTATATCCTATTCTATGTTATTTGAATGATGGATCAATTAAATTATCCAAAAATATACTTTAGAATAAAACTTCAATGATCACCAAATCACTACCCGAATTCCCATTTGAAAACACCAGGTTGGCCTTTTGTTATATTCCTTGTAACAAACATGTGATATTACTTTTATCATTATAATATATCTAATAAATTCATGTGACATTTACTTCATCTCCATTCATTGTACCTGAATGGTTTTCTATGTTAAAATGAATTTTAACTAGTTACTAGAAAATTTGAGAAGGTTCTTCAAATTTCATTATCTTCAATGACTTACTCCTTTGAATTTTCACTACCTCAACACTAGATTTTAGGTTACCCTTATGGAAGTGCCTTAAATTGTAGATCTTTAGTTTGAGACTCATCATAAACTAATACAAATTATGGAATCTTTATTTTGGAATTTGGAAAAACTGGTTGTCTGCAACCTTTAGTAGATCCTTAGACACAACATTTTATAAGGAAATTTTCCCCTGTATCTTCTTTCATTCCACCAATATTGAAATAAGAAAACATATGAAAATTACCAATATTAGAACCTCCAAATTCAAAATTCTAATTCATAATAGTTATCATCAGATCAATCATAGCCAAAACTAGTCTAGGTTCATCTCTGAAATACATTCACACATGGTCAGTACTTCCTTAAACAAAAAAATATAGAATAAACTTGGGTTCTTACAAATGAGATCCTAAAAATAACAAACCCCATAGGGCTCCTATTCAATGTACATTTATCATCAAAATATTTGGTTCTTCCTGGATTCTATCTCCAAATCATCACTAACTGAAACACCATCTTCAAAATTTTGAAAGATTCAACTTTTCACTTCCATCGATCAACCAAATTATGTTGAGATAAGTTTGTACTCTATTGAATTTAACCAGTCGTGCTTTTAATATAGAATCACTAGTTTTAGTTTTCACCATGTGGGCTTCTTTAGAATGTTTTGGTTCCTTGATTTTGATCATAAACATAGAAAAAACCTCATACAAACTTGTTGTCTAACTTTTTCGAGAAGCTTCAGGTCATGATCTCAATTCATTATCTAGTGGTGTCTTTTGTATGTATTCTTCAGGGTTCTATGATCTAGTTTGAATGACTCTAATTCTATATCTTTACAAGTGTGATTCATAATTCAAATCCAATTTCCATTTTAAATTCATAACTTCCTTCAAACTACATTATTATCACTGTTCTTTATCAAATTTGATCATGGTTGCCCTCTTTGATCAGTTTCTTATCTTTTGATGATGATTCTCCTTCTGAATTGAGCACATATTCATGTTTATATCCTACTATAATTAATCAAGTCATCTCCACCCAATTTTTTTAAAGATATTATTTTGGAAGTATTTATATGTTCTGGTAAATATCTTGAAAAAGTTTTGTCTTTTATTTGATCGACGATCTTGGTTTCATCCTCCATCCGTAATCTTACATGATACTTGGATTACATATGATCAAGTGAAACATTTAATCTTTGGTTTATAAGTAATTAGATATCACAGCCATTATCTGGTTCAAATTTTCATTTATTGTAGCCAGGAACTCACGAGGAAACTTTATACAAGCATGGATGGTTCATCAAGGTTGTGTAGAAGGTATACCAACACAAATGGTCTCATAAAAATAAATGGAACAGTGGGTTTTTTCCTCTCACATTCACTTAAGTGATTTTGAGTGATCCATGTGATAAGTATCATTCCCTCAAGCATAGTCACTTAAGTGATCATGGATCTACTTCATTTAGTCAGTTGTTTTACAGTACTCCATGGTAGCTTCAATTTTTATCTTATGGTCACTTTATTGACTATAGTCCCCCATGTGATAACTTTCAAATGATTTCGCCTAACCCCTTGTTAAATATTTGATGATGTCGTATTACGATAAATAAAATAAATAAATTATAAATTGACATTAAACTAAAAATTAAAACATTAAAACTAAAAATTTAAAATTCAAAAGAAATTAATTAATTATTTAATACATGAATAATTTTCAACAAAAACAAAAAATTAAATCAAATAATTAGAAGTTAAAAAATTAAATAAATTTAGATTCCTAAATTTGAAAACCAATTTACAATTAAAAAATTTAAATTAAAATAAAAATATATTCAAATACCAAAGATAGATTTTAAATTAAATTTATGTTCTATTAATTAATTAATATCAAAAAATAAAAAAATTAATTAACTAAACACCAATATAAAATAATAGAAACATTTAAAATTATTAAGTAAAAATTAAATAAAAATTCAAGGCAATACAATAATTAATAATTTAAATGTAAAAATAAAATTTGAAGCATGAAAATTGATAAATTAATAATTTGAACACCAAATTTACTATAGTGAAATTATTTAACATTTAAAACATGTGTTATTAATTAAATCATCAAAATTGTAATATAAATATTCCAAAAACAATGTGAAATAAAATCCAAATCATTTATAAAAAAATAACCAAACCACCATTTAGTGGTCAAGGTGAAAGGGTCACATGTCTTCTAGAATTAGTACACAATAATGTGTGCAGACCTTTTAAAGTATAATCTAGAGGTTGATTCTCAATATTTATGACTATTAACATTGGATTGAGTTAGTATGGTTATGTCTACTTCATGAGGTATAAGTATGAATCCTTTTATAAGTGAAGTGAGTTTAAGAATAAATTTTATCATCATATTGGTAAAAAGATAAAGAAACTTCAATCAAATCAAGGTGTTGAATATATTAAGAAAAACTTTATTGAAATTATATGGGAGTATGATATGTTATCTCAACTCACTCTTTTGTATACACCATAATGGAATGGTGTTAGTAATAAGATTAATTGTACCTTATTGAAAATGATAAGGTCGGTGATGAGTCATGAAATATTTTCATTACCCTTTTGGGGATATGCATTACATACAGAAACATACATACTAAATTGAGTACCAAATAAATTTTAAAATATTATTCCGTTCGAGTTATGGAGTGGAAAGAAACCTTTTGTGTCCCATATTCATGAATGGGGGTGTGATGTGTTTATTAAGTCAAGATCAGGAATCAAAATTACACCTTAGAGAATAAAGTGTATCTTTATAAATTACCCCAAGGAAAAGAGGGGGTATTACCTATATAATCCTTCATATATGAAGGTTATAATTTTCAAGAAAACTATATTCCTTGAGTGGGATCATGTCCTCAGGAAGGATACTTAGATAAATATTTACTTCTAGGAAGTTGATGTTCAAGATACAGAATATTTGGTATGAGAATAGACTCCACCAGTCATTGTGGAAGATGTAGTTCCTGAAATAGAAGTACTGCATAGGATAACTAGAGAGGTTAAAGAAAAAGAAAAACATTATTTTTTAGGAAAAAAATATATTTACTCATTATTAGTTGAAAATAATGACCCAATATCCTACAAAGAGGAAGTGGAGATAATAGAAGATAAAAAATGGTAATAACCCATGAATTATAATATGGATTCCATGTACCAAAACTAAGTGTGGGTTTCGGTTAATCCTCTAAGAGATATAAAGAATATTGGGTGAAAATGGGTATTCAAGATATATATAGACGTGGAAGGTTAGGTTACTACCTATAAAGTATGGATAATGGTTAAAGGTTTTGTAGATCATCAGGGAACATACTATGATGAAACCTTTTCTCCTATTTTTATGCATAAATCCATCATTATCCTAAATTCTATAGTATCTTTCTAGGACTATGAAATTTTGTTGATAGATATTAGAACTAATTACATTATGGGAACCTTCAGGAATATGTGTGTATAGTAAAACCAAAATGGTTTGTGACTCTAGGAAATTAAAAAAAGGAATAAAAATTGCATAGATCTATTTTTTTTATTAAAGTAAGCATCCATGCCATCGAACATTCCATTCGATGAAGAAATAAATAAATTTTTTTCTTTAAAAAACAATGTGATTCATATATTTACAATTAGTTTAGTGTAATTATGTTCATTTTCATAATAGTATATGTTGATGACAAGTTACTAATTGTAAACAAGATACCATCCTTACAAGAGGTTAAGGCATGGTTGAGAAGGTTCTTCTCTATAAAGGACATGTGTGAAGAATCCTACATTCAAGGGATCAGATCATGCATGATATATTAAAGAGGCTACTTAGACCAAATCAAACTAAATACACTGACCATATATTGAAGAGTTTCAATAGGTAATAGTCCAAGAGGGAATTGGTTCTAGTGTCACGTAGTGTACAAATTTCCAAGAAAACGGGTCATTAAACACATAAGGAAATAAAGATAATGAGTAAGACCCATGTGCTTATGTGATAAGATAAATCATCTATTATAGGTTATGTATGAAGCTTGATGTTTCCTATTCCATAAGTGTAATAGGAATATATCAAGATGGTATAGTTGAACAGAAATAGACTAGTTTTAACTTTATCCTAAAGTATCTAAGGAGAAATAAGTATATGTTCCTAGTGTATGTAGAAGATGAAGAGCTAGTAATCGGGGTTTATATAAATTATATATTTTAGATAGATCAATATGAACTAATTTTTCATTAAATATATGTATTCAGGCTCAAAATAGGATTTTTGAATTAGAAGAGTTCAAAGCAGTTAGTTTTTGTTGATTCTATAATGCAATCTAAGTATATTGAGCATTTCAATGTAGCTAAGGAAGTAGTTTGGATTCACATGTTTTTATAATATCTTTATGTGTTACCTATCAGCCATTACCCTGTAAAATTGTATTATGAAAACACTGTAATGGTTGTGATTTTCAAATATACAGGGTTGCATCAAAGGAAAAATCATATACTTCAGAATTATCATCTCTTGAGGGATTTTTCTCAATGATATGAAGTTTCTTTGAGATGAGTATACATAGTGTAAAATAAAGAGGAACCCTTAATGAAGGCATTATCTTAGCATAGGAATGAGTATTATGTGATATATAGTGGATTAAATTTTTTTAATTATTTAATCTGTTAAAGTAAGAGTATGTTGGAGTTGGTTCCTTGCATCCAACTTCTAAGTACTTTATGATTATATATATTCATTATATTGAAAATTAATAAAGTTTCTTCTCACATAATTATTATTCTAATACATTTAATAGTATTTGATAACTTCCTAAGAAAATCTATCACATTGGATGGTCATTGTTGTTCCCCACTATGATGAGAACATGGATGTTCCATAATAGTATTCTTCAATTTATATTTTTTATATTTAGATGATATCATTTGATGGGATAATTAATATAGGATATCAAGGGTGGAGACTCATGGGACTTTGAGTCACCCTCTCATGGTGTCTACCCTTTGTAATTTTTAGAGCATGACATTATGAGAATGAGACCCACTAGTATGAAATATACATTTATATGTGTTATTGTAAGTTCTTATTTTTGAATGTCTGTATTGATCCTTATAATTAAATATTATAATTAATGAATGTCATAAGTCATGTACTTGGATGCATTATTGAAAAATGTGATGATATATACTCATAGTGAAGTAGGATATATTAGGTGTTCAATGAGTGATATTTCATTAATAGATAATGTGAGAAAATATTTAACCCTTTTTTCCCTAGAGAGAAGTTGATATATCAATCCCTTTAATGGTAATGTCACTTCCTCAACAAATTCATGGTCCTACTGTCCTATGGGAAAGTTCATTTCCATAAATACATATAATGGTACATCAACCACTTAGGTTGATGAAACTAGAATGTGACCTCCTTGATTATAGATATCATTATAAATATATTATATTAAACATTATGTGTTTGTTATATTTTTCATGTCATTGTGTCATTAACTTATTTCTATTCGGGTTCTTAGGCATATTGCTAGATGTTGACCATAGGCTTTAGGTGGTTCAACCTAATTCCACTGAGAAAAGGGCCTAAAGGGTTACACAATAAGTGTATCCCAAATCATGATTAAATTAAATGATGAAATTATCATATAAGAATAAATATTATTCATGTTTTGTGATTTAATATCTATTCAGGTTTATTTTATTGCCAAGATTTAATCATAAGTTATTCAAAATAATAAGTAAGTTAAATAAAAATAATAAATATATATTTTTAAGTTTTATAAATATAATATTTATTATATTTAGAAGTGAATAATGAATTGATATTTATTTATTAAATAAATAGTCATTATTCATGGTTTAGTAATTATTGAGGGAGGATAAAAAAACTGAGTTTAATGTTCTGATTGGAAATGAAATAAATGGTATTTATTTTTATTAGGTGATACACATGTCAAGTGAATAATAAATATATTATTATTAAGACATGGGATTCACTAATAGTTAGGGAATTTATAGGGGGACTTTTATTCATATAGGTAACCATAAACTTTCCTTAATGTATATGTAGTTATATTTCTTTCCTAAGTGAGATAGGTTATGATCAATGGATAGAGAGAAACTCTCTAAAACCCTAGATAGAGTTCTAGAGATCTAGAGTGTGCCTTGTACTACACCTCTATAAATCCATCAAGAGAACACCAATAATTCTCTACCCTCCATGTGAATTCTGTTGTGATCAACCATGAATAATGCAAGCGATCGAGATTGATCATACTAGCACTCAGTGATTCTATAGAGATTTTGAATGATTTTAGTGCATTTGTGGATCACCACTAAGGGATTTTACACTTAGATACTATGACTCTATGATGTTATGATAACATCAAGTCAACCATATTATGACTGAAGAATTTATTGCAAGTTAAAGTAATTATATATCTTCTTATAAATTAATGATAAATTATATGTGATTATTTACCTCTTCTAGTCCCTACATTGATGTTAACTAATAATTGAATTAATTCCATTGGTCATGATTTTTTTTTACTTGTTGAATTATTCAATGATTATGAAAAAAAATCTAAGTTGTTCATATCTAATAAGATCTTTTTTTTTCTTCTTGAAACATATTCTTATGCATAATAAGTTCACAGTCATAGCCCATTCCATAACCAACTATGAAAAAAGTACCAATGTAGTTGAAATACTGATAACATGATACTCGTAATGAGACCAAATAAAATAGTAAAACCACTATTATGAAGGTTTTAATATATCTAAATAAAATGATATCAACTAGGGAGAAGGATAAACCACATAACTTAACATGGAACTTAACCTTGGAACCCTCCTAAGTACCCAAGGTTTTCCATTAAGTTTTCCAACTATCAAAAGGGGATTTAAAGAGTTCATGTGAAACCCATAGAATCAATATATTATAATAAACTATCATGTTTAATAAAATAAACATCATAAAAGTATATTTTAGAGTCATACTGGACAAATTGATATAAACAAAACACACCTAATTATAATTAATTTAATTAAACCCAACACCTGTTTTCCCATTTGAAACATTATATAAAACAATTTCAATAATTAATTATAAATTATAACCATATATTACCTAAAATACATTTTCATATAATCTATTGAAAAATCATATTGGTATATTTACAAATATCTTTAAAACATCATTTTATATAGGAAAACTATAAAATTTTAAAACCATTATTCTACCCACTAAAATGTATTAAAATAGACCAAAATAATAAATTTATCTCATATTTATTAAAGATATTCCTTATGTTTTATATCATTAAAAAATAGTTTAAAATGAGTGATAAAATTAGGGTTCCATAAATAAAGTATGTAGAGTCTCATGCTTTTATAGTCTCTTTAATAATTGTTTTTGGTTATTACCCATTTAATAACCCTATTATAAACCTAAAGAATCATCCCAAATAAATTAAAAACCAAAACACACAATCTTAAAACAATCAATTGCAACCTTATAAATAAACATATATATTTACCATTAACAAGATAGTGATAACACATGATGTGGAATGAAAATAGTTTATATCCAACTCATGTCTTCTAAACCAACAAAATCCACATAGGTTTTAGGAGTTTTTCTTTAACATAGAGAAACCCTATCACCAGTGAACCTTATATTTAGATAAAACATAAGAAAATGAAGGGTAATAGAATAAGAATAAGGGTAATTGAAGAAGAAAGATAATATAAGGCATGTATTAGAGAAGATCAGAGAGTGAGTGAGGAGAAGATCCATGAAGTTAAGGGAGATAGTTCCCCCTACCCTTCATTCCTACCAAGCTAAATCAGGGGAGGAATATTGATTTTACATCTTTTTTCTAAAAAAAGAAATAAATAATTATAATATTAAAATTATAATATCAAAATATGAATCGATAATTTTATTTATGATAAATTATATAAATTATATTTCCCTATACCTAACAATACTTGTTTGATATTTTATTCTATAAAAATAAAAACATAATATAATTATTTATGTCATAATATAAATTGAAAAAAATATACATGTCCCCTAAAAATTTTTATTTTATGAAATATTTTATGCTAAAAATATGTTAAATATAAAAAAAACTAACATTAAATAATAATAATATATTAAACATGTAAAAATAATATAGTAACAACCTAAATGTATACTAAAACAAGCCTTGGGATGTTTGGATAAGAAATTTGATGTTTGGAGTCAATTTTAGGACATTCAAAGTTGTCTTTCATGGTCATTGGGACTTTGTACTAACTATGTGGAACCCTTAATCTCACCAAGTTGAAACTTCATAATCACCTTATAAGATTACTAGGATCTTTCACTAACCATACATTTTCCAAATCTTATAAAAAACATAAATTTCAGTATTCTTACTTCCAAAATATCATTTTAATAAAATATAATAAAAAATAGAAATGTAGGGTGTTAAAATTATCCTCATCATAATGCTTTTCTCCGTAAAATCTCCTTAGGTGTTACTTTTGATATCATAATTCATTTTGAACAAATAAATTATTGTCATAATGAAAACATTACCACATAATAGAATTCCCTTATCTTTTATTAAAAATAACGTGACTCAAGATTAACAATTTCACCATTCATTTAAATTAAATGTATACACTCAAAAATATAATTAATTACCATATAATTGTCAATAGAACATGTTTAATCCAACTTCCAAGAATTATTTCACTTCCTTATTCATTAATTATAAAATTGAGAGCTCATTTTTTCTCAAAACAATATATATAAAAATTTATAAAAAAATATTTTGTTATGAAAGACAATTTTATGTAAAAAATCAGTTAATTTTAAGTGTCTCATAGAATAAAAGAACTCAAGTTTAAATGAAAAATGATTAGAAAAATTTAAACAACAGGCCACTATTCATTTCAATAATTTCTCCACTAAATATGAAAATTTTCATATCCTATATTTAAACTCGATTTTATAAGCATTTTATATCTCTTTTTACCAATAAAAAATTAGGTACATGGTTACTACTTTTTTAGAAAACATAGAGAACATCACAAATTTTGATTTGATAACTCACGGAGCACAAAAAATCATCCAAATATAAATTTATTTTCATTTTAGGTTTGATCACTTTTTTTAATTTCTCTTATTAAATTTGAAATATTTATAGACCATAGAAAAGGTGTATCAGACTTTGTCACGAACCATGTCAGGTCGCCATCCAACCGACACTCATCTCGGTCCTCGTCAATACCAGATGCGCGTTCCCGATCCCCAGGGGCTGGAACAAGTGCCCGAGTATCAAAAGAAATATTCGGTAATAGTTTAACAAAATATATATATAAATGTAAAGAAACCAAAAATATAAACTAAACCAAAACTATAAGTCACAACCAAACAATCCTTTATCCAAAAACTAGAATTTGAGTTATATATTTAAATTAAAACCAAAACAATAACTACCACTCGGTAGGGTGAGAAAAAACCAATTCAAAAACTACCACCTGGCAAGAAGAGACCACCCTCAACCCATATCCACAATGTCTCTACAAGAAGTCATCTAGTAAACCAAACCATTGTTTCCAACTCTTTATTCATACCTATATCAGACAAAATCAAATCTAGTTACACCAAAGGTGTAAGTAGGGTGTGAGATAACACCCAGTAGGATTCCACTGAGAAAATATTAGACACATAAATATTAAATGAAAAATAAAATTTCAATTTTAATAAATGAAAACAATTAAAGGATTGAATAGTTTTAATGAAAACATATCTAAGGAAAACAACTTTTATGGAATGTGGTTTTTAAAATAAAAACACTTTTTCTTTAATAGTATATCAAATGTCCCACCATATGTCGATAGTGAGTGCAAGGTAATCAAAGAGCACTAACTATGGGAGAGTCCTTATAGGTACTATCAAACAGTGGGACCCTAGAACCTCACGTCTCAGTGAAAGTTTTATTGAAACCATGATAACTTGTGTTCTCATGAATGAGCCACTAGTATGGGACATCCCCGTAACCCTAGTGGTCTCCAATCATCATCCAAAATCTTATTTAATGTTGTGATTATCAATCCAGCTAGGTGAAACTGAGCCAATTCCACTTCTGTATTACTAGCACACTAGTCCCAGTCCACCCACCTAGTACCCGGGCTTCCCTTTTGTGCTCATTCAAATTCCATGTTCACATTATAAGACATAATCATGCACCCAAACCAAAAAAAGGTACTATACACACACAATACCACCCTTTTCATACATAAACCCTCTATTAAAAACATACACACACCAAATACTTTTTAAAACTTAATTTTCATCACTTAAAAAATCAAATAATCCATCTACATAGTTAAAGAACCCATTTTCACGACTAAACAAACCACTAAGAAAATTTATTATACAAATTCAAGATGTGTCACATGACTTAAAACACCAAAAACTCACTCAAAACTTCTTTTATAACTAAACGCATATTAAGTCCAAACCAAAACACAAACTGCATCTATTTCACATTCATACATACTAACTACATAGTTTATAAAACACTAATAAATAGATCAATATGGGTTATCATAGAAAAAATGCACTCATATCACATAAACACTCTAAAAACAAATAAAATGCATATTAAACCTCAAATGAAACCAAATTTGCACCAAACAAGCTAATTAATAAATATTCTAAATTAATTATATAATCAATTTAATTCATCAATTAATACTTACAGGCAGAATCACCTACCTCAGTGTAGAAAATGCCAAAAATTTAGTGCACAACTTTAATTTCAAGACAAACACACCATCACAATTTCAAATTGAACCCTAGAATCAATACATCGATCAAAATAAATTAAAATTTGACCCAAAACAATATGAGACCCTATCCCAAAAACCTACTAAATGGAAGAAACAACCAATTGAAGTGGAATGCACCTACAGCGAGGGTGTGGGAGGTTGAACGAGTAAGGAGGGTGCGGAAGGTGAGTCATGTGGGAAAATATAACTAAGAATGGGAAGATTGGCATGAGGGGAGGTTTGTGCGGCCAAGGGGATGTGTGTGGGTCATAGGGGTTGTGCGCATGTGATATGAGGAAGGCAAGGGCACTGTTCAAGATAGCCAGAGGAGTGGCACAGACAAGGTGAATGTGGCGTTGTGCTAGGGTTAGGGGGTGATGCAACATGACACCACCAGGGGAGGGGGAAGCCTGTAGTGAGTAGGAAGAGTGGGGGGATGTGAGAAAAGGGAAAAATGAAATACAAAAAGGAAATAAAAATTGGATAAAAACCCTAAAAAAATACCCAAACAAAAATTAATGAATATAATAATAATAATACTATTATTATTATTATGTTAACAATTTTATACTTATGAAAATAATTTAATATTAATAACCCAATTAAAATATTGACAAAATAATAATATTTTTCATTTTAATATAATTATTATTATTATCAAAACAACTCTAAAACAATTTTATTTTTCATTTCATTTCATTATGTGTTCACTTAATTCTTCATTTTCTTAATTAATTAACTAATCATGCATAGGGCAGGCCACATGGTGATATGGTAAAGCCACACGACTATGACTGTGACATGCTTATGTGTTAGACATTGCCAATCCAAAGTGCTCGTTTATCAGCAGAAGTGAAAAAATCCAAATCGAGGCCAACCCACACCTATAAAAAACATTTTAAAGCTAGATAAAATTATAAAATAAAAATAAAAATCATTACTGAAATCCAAGTGTGACAATTATTCCCACAATGAAAACTTCCTTCCATCAGAATGTCAACTCGAAGCATGATCAGAGAATAAAAATGGTTACTCCTTGTCAACCCATAAATTATGCTCCCAAGTATCATGATAATCATTCCCATACTGCCAAAGTATACAGACCAATGGAATAGAATTCCCATGAAGCACCTTCTCTTGAGAATCCACTGTCCACACTGATTGGTCAAACACTGATAAATCAGGATCTATCTCCAATTCTTCTCAATTCAACACATAATACAAGACCAGATTATACTTTTTCAATTAGGATACATGAAATACATTGTGAATCAATATCAATTGAGAAGGTAAGACTAACCTGTATACCACCTTTCCAACCCTCTCAATGATCTCGAAAGGCCAGACATACCTCATTATGAGATTTCCCTACTTTCCCAAATGACGGTGACCCAAGCGAGTGGCCACCTTCAAAATCACCTGATCACCCACAGAAAACTAGAGATCTAGATTCCTATGATTAGTATAATATTTGGGATGACTTTGATCTATCATTAACCATTGTCTAATAAACTTGACTTTCTCAAACGTCTCCTACACAAGACTCAGTCCCAAAAGTGAGGTCTCACCTACCTGAGCCCAGCATAAATGAGACTGGCATGGATCACCATATGGAACCTCAAAGGGTTAAATTCCAATACCGGATTTTTAACTTTTATTATAAGATAACTCAACACATCCCAAGTGGCTATCCCACAATCCTCTAAAATCTAACACACATGTGTGAAGCATGTCCTTCAAAATCTAATTTTCCTACTCTGTCTAACTATCTGTTTGAGGATGGTATGCCATTATCATTTTGGTATGTGATTCCAATTCCCTTTTAAGGCCTTCCCAAAACTGAGAGGTAAAGAAAGTTTCTATGTCAGAAACAATTACTGATGACACACCATCAAGTCTAACCACCTCCTGAATATACAATCAGTCTATCTCATCCACAGTAGTTGTATCTTTGATTCAAATAAAGTGGGATGATTTGGTCAAATGGTCAATCACTGCCCAAATAGTGTCATTTACCCAATGTGTACAAGGCAAGAAAATAATGATATCCATGGAGACCTCATCCCACTTCCAAGTATGAAGGGGTAATGGGTGAATCAACCCAAAGTTTCTTTGATGCTCTGCTTTCACCTTCTAGTATATATAACATCTTGATATGAGGTCACCTATGTCCCATATCATTACTGGATACCAGAATTAGAGACAAAAATCATAATACATCTTTGTAGTACCCGGATGGATGGCCCATTGAGACTGGTGCCTATCCATCATCACCACCTTCCATAGAGACAACATCCCCAATACAGAGCCCTTAAAGCATAGAATTCCCTCAGGAGACAAGGAATAATCAGAATAAGTATCCCCACCCTAAAGAAACTTCATAAACCACTGACACAGCTCATCACCAGTCTAATCCAACTAAATGAACTCCATAAGAGCAGGAGTCAACTGAATACTTACCAAGAATACACCTCTGTTGTGCTCCTTGGTCTCCAAGTGCAGCTGGAAAAAGACCCCATCAAAGTCCAATCATCATTGGACTTCCTCAAATCCTACAATGGCACTTTCCTTCTCAAGGAATCAGCCACCACATTACCCTTGCTGAGGTTACAGATGATATCAAATTAAAACCCTTGCTGATACTTGATCCAATGGTGTTGTCATAGATTAATATCCTTCTATGAGAAGATATAGTCTAGGATCTTATGGTAATATTATACCAAAAATTTCTACCCAAATAGGTCAGAAATTACATGTCTTCAGGGTTTGCATCACCACTGCCAACTCCATGTTGTGAGTCGGGTAATTATTCTCATGCGATTAGAGTTGGCGAGAACCATAAGCCTCTACATGATTATCCTACATGAGTACACACCTAAGTCCCTTACCTGAATCATTTCCATAAACCACATAGCCCTTCCCAGACTCTAGAAATTTCAACACATGTGTGGTAGTAAACCACCTCTTTAACTCATCACAGGATTCCCGACACTATGTTATCCATTCAAACTTCACCCCTTTTTAGGTGAGTGTGGTCATAGAAGAAGCAATCCACGATAAATCTTGAAAAAATCACCTATAATAGCCTTTTAGGCCCAATAAACTCCTAATCTTGAACATATTCCTCAGTTGTTCCCACAACATAACTACATTGATCTTCTTAGGATCCACCGAAACCCCTTGCTCCAAAACAATGTGGCCTACAAACATCACTTCTCTAATCCAGAAGGTTCACTTAAAAAGATTCTCATAAAGGTGATGATTCTGTAGAGTACCCAACACAATATTCAAATTATTCTCATGCTCTTCCTCAGATCCAGAGTAAACTAGGATTTCATCCACAAATACCATGACAAATGAGTTGAGATACTGGTAGAACACCCTATTCATGAGCGCCATAAAACTATTGGATCATTATTTAATACAAAAGGCATGACCAAATACTCAAAGTGGTCATACCTGTTTTTGAAATCTGTCTTCAGGATTTCTACTTATCTCACCCTGACCTGGTGGTAACCCGAACTCAAGTCAATTTTGGAGAACCACATTTCCCCCTTCAGCTGGTCGATCAAATCGTCAATCCAGGGAAAAGGGTATTTATTTTTTATAGATACCTTATTCAAATTCTGGTAATTGATGAACAACCATAGAGATCTGTATTCCTTCTTCACGAATAAGACTAGGGATTCCCAATGAGTGACACTTAGGAAAATGAACCCTTTGGATTCTAAATCATCCTATTGTATCTTTAATTTCCTCAATTCGGTGGGGGCATGCGATTTGAGGGAAGAGATATAGGCTATCTTCCCGGCACCAATTCAATTGAGAACTCCACATCCTGCTCTAGGTATAAGACCAAGAAATCATCTAGAAATAACTTTTGAAACCCATCCACTATAGGAGTTAATCCACCCTGAGAAGTGCCAATATCGTCTTCCAGTGCGAGCGATGATAACTGGTAAACAAGATTTCCCAACTCTGGGTGTGGAGGTCCTGCGCGACCTGACTGAGGATCCCATTCCCTAAGAAATACCTGAGGACTCCACTAAGGTGCCACAAAACTAAATCACCACTGATAATAATCAATATGCACTTAGAAGCACACCAACCAATTAATTTTGAGGATCAAATCAAATATGTCCATATCTAGGACCAAGAAATTCCATTCCATCTCTACTCCTGGCATAGAAATCACACATGATGTACACATAAGGCCTTAATCATTCTTCTTACCCAAAATTATTACCAACTCTATTAAAAATGAAAATAGATCAGTTGGTAGGTTCAACAAGTTCAAAATACGGTTAGATATAAAGGAAACTGAAGCACCAATATCAAATAAAACTAAAGTTATAGAAGATGTTATCACTATGGTACCTCGAACAGTCTAAGGTCCTACATGTGATCCCATTAGTGCATGATCCATATACAGATGCCTAGTCTATACCTAAGAATGATCACTCACCTGTGGCTCTTCCCAGAAGATGATTCGGTCCTATCGCCAAGACCACCAAACTGAGATCCCATCATCCTACTTGGCTCCAACTGAACTAAAACTCCCCAGGAAGACACATATCATACCCCACTGTGATAAGGGTGTGACACCCTGAAAAACCATTGCAGGTGCCCCATAATTCCACATCGATGGAAAACAACCTGAACCACCATTTCTAAAGTCTTTACCCTTACCTGTATCAGATGTTACCAAATCTACTTACACCCAAAGGTGTAAAGTAGGGTGTGAGATTACTCCCAAAGGATTCTACTAAGAAAATATTTTGCGCATAAATATCAAATGACAAATAGAGAAGCAATTTTAATAGAGGAAAATAATTAAATTCTTGAATTGTTTTAATGAAAACATATCTAAGGAAAAACGTTTAAGGAATGTAATTTCTAAAATAAAAACAATTTTTCTTTTATAGTATATCAAATGTCTAACCATATATCGATGATGAGCACAATCTAATCAAAGAGAAATAACTATGGAGAGGATCTATAGGTACTAGAAAATATTGGGACCCTATAACCTCACATATCCATAAATGTGGTATAGAAACCACAATAACTTTCATTCTCATGCACGATCCACTAGTACGGGACATCCCCATAACCTTAGTAGTCTCCAATACTCATCCAAAAGTTAGTTATTATTGTAATCATCAATCCAACTAAATGAAACTGGGTCAATTCCACTTTTGTATCACTATAACACTAGTCCTAGTCCACCCACTTAGTACCCAGGCTTCCCTTTTGTGCTCATTCAAATTCCAAGTTCACATCATAAGACATATTCAGAAACCCAAACCAAACAAGGTACTATATAAACAAAATACCACCCTTTGCATACACAAACCCTCTTTTAAAAACATACACACACCAAAAACTTTTTAAAACATAATTTTCATCACTTACACTATCAAATAATACATCTACACAGTTAAAGAACCCATTTTCACAATTAAAACAAAGCACTAAGAAATTTTATTAAACAAATTAATGATGTGTCGCATAACTTAAAACACCAAAAACTCCCTCGAAACTTCTTTTATAACTAAAATTATATTTATGCCACACAAAAAACAAAAACTGTAACTCTTTCACATTCTAACAAACTAACTAGATAGTATATAAAACATTAATAAACAGCTCAACATGGGTTTTCACATAAAAATGCACCTATATTAAAAAAACATGCTACTAACAAATAAAATGCATATTAAACCTCAAATGAAACCAAATTCTCACCATGAATACTAATTAATAAATATGATAAATTTATTATATAATCAATTTAATTCATCAATTAATAATTATACATGGAACCACCTACCTTGGTGAAGAAAACCCCTAAAATTTGATGCACAACTCCAATTTCTAGACAAACACACCACAAAAATTTCAAATTGAACCCTAGAATCATGAAATCAAGCCAAATACATTATAATTGAACCCAACACAACATGAAACCCTAGCCCAAAAACCTACCAAATGGAAGAAACAACCAATTGAAGTAGAACGTACCTGTGGTGAGGGTGCAGAAAGGTAATCGATCAAGAAGGTGGGTTCCAGAGGTGAGCTGTACTGGAAAATCCAACTAAGAAAGGGAATATCGGTGTGAGGGGAGGGTTGTGTGGCCAAGTGGGTGTGTGTTGGTCATAGGGGTGGCGCGCAGGTGATGCGAGGGAGGCAGGGGTGTCGGTTGGGATAACCGAAGGAGGGGATTGACCAAGGTGAAGGAGGCGCAATGTAAGGTTTATGGGGGTTGTAGAAATATGGCGCCACTAGGGGAGGGGAAGCTTGTAGCATGTAAAAAGAGTGTGGGAGGAAGAGATATAAGGGGGAAAATAAAAAGGGAAAGAATATAAAAATGGAATAAAAACCCTAAAAAAAATTCCAAACAAAAAATAATGAATATTATTGTAATAATATTATTATTATTATTAATATGTTAATAATTTTGTACTTATAAAAATAATTTAATATTAATAACCTAATTAAAATATCAGTGAAAATAATAATAACAATAATGATCTTAATAATAATACTATTATTATAATTATCAAAAAAACTCTAAAATAATTTTATTTTACTTTTCATTTTATTTGGTGTTTAATTAACTATTTATTTGGTTAATTAATTAACTAATCATGAACAAAGTAGGCCCCACAATGATCTGGTTAAGCCACATGGCTTTGACTGTGCTCTGCCTATGTGCCAAACATTGCGAGGACAAAATGCTTGTTTATTAGCAGAAAAGAAAAAATCCAAATTAGACCCAGCCCGCACCTCAACAAAAAATTTGAAATCTTGATAAAATTATAAAATAAAAAAAACATTACTGAAATATAAGTGTGATAGACTTCCTAGTTTAAATTAAAGAAATGGTATTTTCTAGATATCGCAGTAAGTTAAATATGGATGGTCACCAGATCACGCACCCATTATATAACATATTCCTAAAAAATCATGAACATTCACAGACACTGTCACGACCCCCTCCCACCAAAGATGCCCCTCCTGAGATGAAAATGGTAAAATGGAGATAATGACCCCCCGAGTCCCGCCTCCAGTAGGCCCCGGGGTGGTGACTAGCACCAAGGGTATGAGTTTTTACAAATATGGGAGGCATTACCCTTTTTATTATCTAATATCGGGAAATAGGATGAGTCAAATGCCAAAAGAAAATGAACAAGTAAATGGAAATAAACCCAAACCAATCCCACATGCATGTTTAAACAATTTTGAAACAAAGTACAGGTACAAGAAAGCTAAAAAGTATAATACCAAAAGAAACAAGAGTACAACAAACTGCAACAACTCCAATTGTCCCAACTAGTAGGGTCCCGCACGGCCCTGGTAGTCCTCCTGGAAACCTGAAAGTAAACATAGGGTGAGCATACAAGTATACTCTGTAGGGAAACCTAAATCTCTTGTGCACAAGTGGGGATACATCCTAATGTCCTGTGAGAACAACAGAAGAAACCAAAACCTAACAAGGAATTCTATCCACCCAACCTCACCAGCAACGCTCACCAAAAACACAAAACAACAGGTAATAGTATATAAGAACAAGAGTATTGGGTACCCCGCACCATTTCCAACTAGTTAGCTGCTCTTCCTAACGGCAAACTTCCTGACGCTACCACAGTCTTCCCGCCCGCACACACCTGGGATTCAAGAACCACATATCCCGCCCGCACACACCTGGGCCTCATAACCACATACCCTGCCTGTACACACCTGGGCCCCACAACTACACATCCCGCCCGCACACACCTGGGCCTCACAAACCACATATCCCTCCCGCACACACCTGGGCCTCATCCTAAATATTTTAGGGAAAAAGTAAACCATCCTGAAGAGTCTTGGGATAAAACCACCCCAATTGAAATCTACCCAAAGAGTCTTGGGTGTAAGGTCACCTCAAGCCATCTCATCCTATGGAAGAAGGAGTAGGAAGGAGCTAGTAACTAAGGGGAAAACACCCTCTCCCATGAAATGGGAGTGTTTGGAACTAAGTGATCAACATGGGTGGGGTGTAACAAAACACAAGATACAGATATATATATATATATATATTTACCAAACACACAGCCCATCCTATGGCTTTTAAACAGAGAAACTGAGCACGTTCATCGGAACTACTACTACGAAGCATGCATAAAACAAATAACCCCAACCCCATTTAGGTTTTAATGTTTCAATAGAATCAGTTTATTAGTTCCTTAACTACTGGGAAATTATCCACAACCAACCACATCGATCGTTCGTAAAACATATCCCTTCCATACACAAATCAAGTTAGAAAAACACAAGCAACACAAACAAGTCCCTTATTATTAACCCACCAACCCCATTGATTATTATTCCTATTCCATTACTATGCCCCACCATTCATTAACTCTTCCACTTTTATTTATTATTCACAACCCAAAGTTTGTTCACATTCAAACCGATCCCTGCAGCCCCGCTGCCAACCAACATAACCACAAACACACTGAAACTCTTATATCATCATCCCTTAATAACATTTATCATAGCCCCACTGCCCATCACCAATGTATAATTCACACCAACCCACAACCAATCCAATCACAGCCCCACTGCTCACTCGATCCACAACAACCCACAAAAACACCCCCTTCACATAAATAAACCCTAACCAGCACCCACATGTTAATTATTTCAGTTTTGTTCAACTGGGGTGATCACACAAGGGTTACAGTTATTCATTTAATCATCCAACTTTACATAATTAACCAATTTCCACATTCCACAAAGTTTCTATCCATAAATGGTCTAGAAAGATAGGGCAGCATTTAATTTCACAAGTAAAGTCCCCCAACGATCATGATTTTCAGTAGGTATAAGCCTATTCAATTCACAACATAATATCACAGGATATAAATAATGTAACTGCATTCAAAAACATCCCATCCCTATTATATAAGCCAGTTATTATCTTTATTAAACCGATTCAAATGTGTTTCCCGTAAACAAGAGGACACCCACCCCGCATGATGCACAATTTAGAGAGAAAAAGGTAATACCCCTACCTCAACAGGTTCTGATAACAATGCTCCCCCGGATCAACTTTAGAAGACATCTGTCGGCGTCTGTCGCTTCTGTCAAAACCCGGAAAAACCTCCTCGGGTGGAATATCGGAAGGAAAGTTCAAAGGGAAATCAACAGATCCAAGCTTAGAAGTTCTGCCTCGTCGTTATGATCCTGTGGCCACTGACGGATCGTAAAACGGAGCTCGGACGAAGAAGTTATGGAGGAACGAAGCCATGGTGTCTCTCGGGAGAGCTCTGCTCAAAGGAGAGGGGAGGAGAGGAGTGATTTGAAATGGAGGATAAGACCCCTCCTTTTATAGGTGAGAAAAACTAAAGTATATGGCATGTACTTTATAGTACATGGCGTGTACTAGTACATTTCACACGGTCGCCACGCGGATTCCAACACGGCCTTCAACACAGCACACGGTCGTTGACTGGTCAACACACAGTTTGAGGGTAACGCATACACAGGGAGACAATACACGGCATGTAGAATAGGCTACATGGTGTGTACTCATTTATTTCACACGGCAAGGACATGGCTCTAACACGGGGTATACCTGGAGAGGTGGTACACGGCGTGTAGTTAAAAAATTTTGAAAAGTGTGGGAAAAGTCCATTCTACTCTCCAGAACAATTCATGACCTTCTTTTCGACAAAGAAATGGGTTAGAGAGGTCTGGACCATTATATCATATACCTCTTCAAACATTCTCATCCCCGAGAATTCAAAAACATCCCATAGGAACCCAACAAGATACCTCTTAGGGATTTCATTATGACAGGATCCCAACCAACAACCCTAATCATAGGTGTTAGGAATTCCTTCTCCTATGTCGAGATATTATCCGATTTAGGCATCACTGACTCACCTGCACGGGTTTAATCGCATCCTCATTAATGCATCTTGATTAAGAATTGGGTCTTCCTACTTCCATACATTAGGATTTTTCAACTTACACTGCCCCCAACAACGTACAACCAACACACTTCCCGAACACATGGTTTGGGGAAATTCCTTATCTTATGTCGAGATATTATCCGCTTTAGGCAACACTGACTCAGCCGTATGGGTTCAATCGCATCCGCATTAATGTGTCTCGATTAAGGATCAGGTTTTTCCCTTTACCCACACTTCTGGACATGTTACACACTTCCAGAGAAAAAGGAAACAAAAAGTCTCACAACCAACAAGACAAGCATTTCATATATCAAAGGTACAGAGTATAACATCAAAACAAAGCTCAGAAGAACAAGAAAAAACACAAGTCAAAACAACTCTGGGTATTGAGCGTGCATCTGGGCCTCCCACTCCCAAGTGCTCTCCTCAAGGCTGCCATTCCTCCACAACACACGAACCAAGGCGATGGTTCATCCACGGAGCACCTTCTCTTTACGATCCTCGATTCTGATTGGTTGTTCCTCGAAGGTCATGTCGTCTCCCATATCTAATTCTCCCCAGTCGATAATGTGAGAGTCATCGTGTAAGTACCGAAAAAGCTGGGAGATGTGGAAGACATCATGAACCTTCTCCAACTGAGGTGGCAGGGCTAGCTGATATGCCACCTCACCAACTCGCCTCAACACCTCGAAAGGTCCGATGAACCTAGGGGAGAGCTTACTCCCTTTACCAAACCTCCGCTACCCCGTCGAGGGGAAACCTTCAAGAACACATGATCTCCCACCTTGAACTCCAAGGGCCTCCTCCGACGATCATCATAAGACTTCGTTCGGTCCTGAGCTGATTTCATCCTCTCACGCACAAGATGAACTTTCTCTGTGGTGCTCTGTACTACCTCTGGCCCAAGAGCACCTATCTCACCAACCTCTTCCCAGAAAATGGGTGAACGAAATGGTTTCCATACAAAGCCTCAATTGGTGTCATGCCAATAGTAGAGTGAAAGCTGTTGTTGTTGGAAAAATCTACTAAAGGCAAGTGTCGCACCCATGATCCTCCAAAATCTAGAACGCATTCTCACAGTATGTCTTCCAACATCTGGATAGTCCGCTCTATCTTCCCATCAGTCTGGGGGTAGAAAGCAGTGCTAAGGAATATCTAGGTGCCAAAATCATGTTGTAACCCCCTCCAGACTCGTGAGGTAAACCGAGTATCTCAATCTGAGATGATAGTCTTCGGAACTCCATGAAAACGCACAACCTTGTCTACGTACCTCTGTGATAAGGTACTCATCGGGCCCGAATCCTTAATTGCTAAGAAGTGAGCTGATTTCGTTAGTCGATCCACCACCACCCAGATAGCATCATAACCACCCTGATCTCTAGGCAGTCTTGTGATAAAGTCCATCGAGATGTCATCCCACTTACACTCGGGGATATCTAAAGGATTCAACAAACCACTGGGAACATGGTGTTCAGCCTTTACTTGCTAACACACTAGGAACTTAGCTACAAACTCTACCACTGCCCGTTTCACCGCGGGCCACCAAAACTGTTCCCTTGGGCCTTGGTACATTTTTGAAACTCCTGGTTGTACCGCCAAGGCTGAGCTATGGAACTCACGGAGAACTCCCTCACGCATCGCCTCTGGAACAAACAACCTTCCATAGAAAATAATCCGATGTCTACTGTCCTCTGACCATCCTTCTAGAGCGTTTCCCTGATCGACACAATCCCGCATTACTTCCACCTCAGAGTCCCCCCACTGAGACTCTTCCACCTACTGCAACAAGGAAGACTGCACCGTCATCTGAAACAAAAAGCATCTAACACCTTCTACCCTTGCATCCAAGTGCAAGGCAGCCAACTCTCCCATCGCTTTCCAGGCATCAGTGGATTCCTGAACCACTTCCTTATGCGACATCCTGCTCAGGGAATCAGCCACAATGTTGCCCTTACCTTCAGTGTAAGAGATCTCGAAGTCATACTCTTAGAGAAACTCAACCCATATCCGCTGCCGTATGTTCAGGTCACACTGAGAGAAGATATAACGTAAGCTCTTGTGATCTGAGAAGACCAAAAATTTCTCCCCAAAGAGGTAATGTCACCACAACTTCAGTGTGAACACTACTGCTACAAGCTCTAGTTCATGGGTTTCATAGTTAAGCTCGTGAGGGTGCAACTGCCTAGACCCATAACAGATCACACCCTTCTTCTGTATTAGTATGCACCCCAAACCAAGGAAAAAAGCATCACAAAACACCTCATACAACAACCCTTCATCTGGAAACCCAAGTACTGGAGCACTGACCAACTTCTCCTTCAGGTAGTCGAAATATTTCTGGCACAGATCGCTCCATAGGAATACCTGGTTCTTCCTAGTCAAAGTTGTCAATGGAGCAGCAACTCGAGAGAAGTCTAAAACGAACCTCCAATAATAACGTGCCAACCCCAGGAAACTACAAACTTCTACCATGCTCTTGGGTGCTGCCCAAGAAACAACTGCCTCTACCTTCAACGGGTCCACTGACACTGCATGCTGAGACACCACATGACCAAGGAAGTGTACTTCTTGCGTCAAGAACTTACACTCTGACAATTTCCCATAAATCTGGCGGTGTCAAAGGACTTCCAAGACTGCCCTGAGATGCTAAACATGCTCCTCCTCTGATCTTGAGTAGATCAGGATGTCATCGATAAACACAATGAAGAACCGGTCCAGAAACTCTTGGAAGACAAAGTTCATAAGTCCCATGAACACTGATGGTGCATTCGTAACTCTAAACGGCATCACTACAAACTCGAAGTGCCCATACCTGCACCTAAAAGTCATCTTTGAGATGTCACTGTCCTTTACCCTTAGTTGATGATATCCAGATCTTAGATCAATCTTAGAAAACCAACCTGCTCCCCTCAGTTGGTCGAAGAGATCATATATCCTTGGAAGGGGGAAATGGTTCTTAACCTTTACCTGATTCAACCTTCGGTAGTATATGCATAGCCTGAGACCACCATCTTCCTTCTTCATGAACAAAACTAGAGCACCCCATGGCGACACGCTGGGTCGAAAAAAACCCTTCTCCATCAGATCGTCAATCTGAATCCGCAACTCCCGCAACTCCGAAGGTGCCATCCGATAAGGGGCCATAAAAATTGGACGAGCACCAGGCTCTAAGTCTATCCCGAACTCAACGTCACGTCGGGGGGGGGGGGGGGGTAGAGTCACAAAATTCTTAGGGAAAACATCGAGGAACTCCCCAAAAACCTCTGGGACATCCATCATTTATGTATCATCTGAAATCATTGATAGCCCACCTAACAAAGAAAGGAGAGGCTTCACATGCTGGCTTCCCACCTGATAGCTCCTCTCGCCAAAAAAAGATACACGCTGCCCACCCATGTCGGAGAACATGACTCTTCTTCGGAAGCAGTCGATAAAGACACTAACAGAAAACAACCAATCGATACCTAGGATGACATCGTATGGCTGCATCTATAGAAAAAAAGGTCCCCACTAGATCGATGCGGTCCCAACGTCAGCCCACATCCCTGGTAAACATAAGATATGCTGGTCTAGCCTCCAACTGGTGTACTCAGCACCAGGGGTATGGAAAGTCTCTCTACATCTAGTCACAAGGTATGGGCTAGACCAGGTGCAATAAAGGAGTATGAAGCTCCCGAATCGAACAAGGCAGAAACGAGAGTGTTGAACAAACAAATCATACCTCGAACCACCTCTGGTCCTACTGGAGCTGCCAACTCTACTGTATGCAACTATCCGTGCCCAGATCCTCTGCCTCTCTGATGTCATCCACCTCCCCGACCACGCCCTGGTTGAGGTCCCTAAGGAGCACCCTAAGGTCGGCCTCCTCCTGCAAAGTCTGCCCTCAGAGGAGCAGGGTCCTACTGCTGCTGGAAGGGCCTTGTCGGCAACTAGTGCTGCTGAGGTGGGCACTGAACCTGCCCACCTCCACCGTACTGATCTCGGGTCGAGCACCGACTCTGAATGTTCCTGAAACCTCCATAAGAGAAACACTTCGGTCCTGGGCTTGTGAAAAAGGAACGAGGACCTGAAGATCTAAACTGGAACTGCTGGGGCCTGCTCCCTACTGTCCTGAATCTGGAAGGTCCCGTCGTAGGAGACCTACTGCTAACTGCCTTCCCCTTCAATGAACCCGGCTGGATCCCCTCACGTGGTGCACCTCCCTGCAAGTGCATCCTATCTACAACCTCTGCCTTCTTATTTACTTCCAAGTACGTCAGAAGGGTGAAGGGGGTAACAGCATACTGGAGTGAAGGACGAAGCGCCTCCTCCAAACGTCTCGCCCGAGACTCCTCATCCGGAAAGAGATCCGAAGAAAAGTGTAGGAGATCCTTGAACTTGATCCCCAACTCTTGTACTGACATACTCCTCTACTGGAGGGAGAGTAACTCCTGCCATTTCTCTGACTTGGTCATGGAAGAAAGGAATTCCTCTCGGAATTACTTGTCAAAGTCATCCCATGGAACCTCTGCCTCTATCTTCTCTCCGAGGTAGAGCGTCCACCACTATTGCGCTGCACCTCTCAGCTCACTGACTGCTAGGGGAACCTAGTACTCCCTCGGAGCATGGATCAAAGTAAAAGTGATCCCTAGATCCTCAATCCACCCCTCCATATCCATATCCTAAGTACTACCCTCGTACTTATTGAGGGTTTGCCGCTGGAAAGAACAGAGAGTCTTCTTCCATTGGAAATCTTCCTCCTCTCGGTCAATCCTCAACTGATCGACTACCTGAATCTATTGGGCCTCGGATGTCTGAGTCACCTGGGGACGATGTCCAGGTGCCATAGTTGTACAGTAAACAAAGATCACCTAAGCCCAAGTGGTAAGTAATTTTCTCAATGTTTCATTTTATCATTTTATTCAATTTCCTTCTTAGAACACCCAAATCAAGTAAAACACTATCATGATGATGCATGTACCTTCCCTAGGGTCTCTACCCTACAATCAATGTAGTATCACTTGGTTATTCGGTAGGCTCAGAGTCCTTGAATCGAATCACAGGGGGGCCTAAAATCCCATGTCCTAGCTGGTCTTCCCTGGCCTATGTCACGCACCAAGATCATCCAACACTGTTTCCCTACCATCTCATGCAATCCTCACTGTGCATAACTCCAAAATCCATCCTATCTCTCAACCATCTGCTCTGATACCATTCTGTCACAACCCCCTCCCACTAAAGATGCCCCTCCTGAGCTGGCAATGGTTAAAGGGAGATAATGACCCCCAAGTCCCGCCTCCATTAGGCCCCAGGGTGGTGACTAGCACCAAGGGTATGAGTTTTTACAAATATGGGAGGCATTACCCTTTTTATTATTTAAGATCAGGAAATAGGATGATTCAAACACCAAAAGAAAAATAACAAGTAAATGGAAATAAACCCAAACCAATCCCACATGCATGTTTAAACAATTTTGAAACAAAGTACAAGTACAAGAAAGATCAAAATTATAATACCAAAAGAAACAAGAGTACAACAAACTGCAACAACTCCAACTTTCCCGACTAGTAGGGTCCCACACGGCCCTAGTAGTCCTCCTGGAAACCTGAAAGTAAATACAGGGTGAGCATAAAAGTATACTCAGTAGGGAAACCTAAATCTCTCGTGCACAAGTGGGGAGAGATCATAGTGTCCCGTGAGAACAACAGAAGAAACCAAAACCTAATAAGGAATTCTATCCACCCAACCTCACCTGCCACGCTCACCAAAAACACAAAACAACAGGTTATAGTATATAAGAACAAGATTATTGGGTACCCCGCACCATTTCCCACTAGTTAGCTGCTCTTCCTAATGGTGAACGTCCGGACGCTACCACACTCTTCCCGCCCGCACACACCTGGGCTTCAAGAACCACATATACCGCCTGCACACACCTAGGCCTCATAACCACATACCCCGCCCGCACACACCTGGGCCTCACAACCACACATCCCGCCCGCACACACCTGGGACTCACAAACAACATATCCCACACACACACACCTGGGCCTCATCCCGAATATTTTTGGGAAAAATTAAACCTGCTCGAAGAGTCTTGCGATAAAACCACCCCAATCGAAACCTACCCGAAGATTCTTGGGTGTAAGGTCACCTCAAACCATCACAGCCTATGGAAGAAGGAGCAGGAAGGAGCTAGTAACTAAGGAGAAGACACCCTCTCCCATGAAATGGGAGTGTTCGGCACTAAGTGCTTAACATGGGTGGGGTGCGACAAAACACAAGACACAGATATATATATATATATATGTATATTTACCAAACACACAACCCAACCTATGGCTTCTAAACAGAGAAACTGTGCACGTGCCTCAGCACTGCTACTACGAAGCATGCATACAAAAAATTACCCCAACCCCATTTAGGTTTTCATGTTTCAACAGAATCAGTTTATTAGTTCCTTAACTACTGGAAAATTATCCACAACCAACCACATCGATCGTTTGTAAAACATATCCCTGACATCCACAAATCAAGTTAGGAAAACACAATCAACACAAACAATTACCTTCTTATTAACCAACCACCCCATTGATTATTATTCTCGTTCCATTACCATGCCCCACCATTCATTAACTCTTCCACTTTTATATATTATTAGCAACCCAAAGTTTGTTCACATTCAAACCCATCCCTACAGCCCCACTGCCAACCACCATAACCACAAACACACCGAAACTCGTATATCATCATCCCTTAATACCATTTATCGCAGCCCCGCTGCCCATCACCAACGTAGCATTCACACCAACCCAAAACCAAGCCAACCACAGCCCCGCTACTCACCCGATCCAAAACAACCCACAAAAACACCCCCTTCACATAAATAAACCCTAACCAGCACCCACATGTTAATTATTTCAGTTTTGTTCAATCAGGGTGATCACACAAGGGTTCCAGTTATTCATTTAATCAGCCAACTTTACGTGATTAACCAATTTCCACATTCCACAAATTTTCCATCCATAAACGGTCTAGAAAGATAGGGAAGCATTTAATTTTGCAAGCCAAGGCCCCCAACAACCGTGATTTTCAGTAGGCATAATCCTATTAAATTCACAGCATAATATCACAGGATATAAATAATGTAACTGCATTCAAAAACTTCCCATCCCCGTTATATAAGTGAGTTATTATCTTTATTAAACCGGTTCAAATGTTTTTCATATAAACAAGAGGACACCCACCCTGCATGATTCACAATTTAGAGAGACGAAGGTAAGACCCCTACCTCAACAGGTTCTGATAACAACGCTCCCTCAGACCAGCTTTAGAAGACGTCCGTTGGTGTCCATCACTTCTATCAAAACACGAAAAAACCTCCTTGGGTGGATGCTGGGAAGGAAAGGCCAAAGGGAAAGAAATATATACAAGCTTAGAAGTTCTGCCTCGTCTTTATGATCCCATGGCCGTTGACGAATCATAAAACGGATCTCGGATGAAGAAGTTATGGAGGAAAGGAGCCTTAGAGTCTCTCAGGAGAGCTCTGCTCGAAGGAGAGGGGAGGAGATGAGTGATTTGAAAAGGAGGAGAAGCCCCATCCTTTTATAGGCGAGAAAAACTAAAGTACACTACGAGTACTTTATAGTACATGGCGTGTACTCAGCCATTTCACATGGTCGCCACACGGCTTCCAACACGGCCTTCAACGCGGCACACAGTTGTTGACTGGTCAACACACGGTTTGAGGGTAACGCATATGCGGGGAGACACTACACGGTGTGTAGAGTGGGTTATACGGTGTGTACTCATTTATTTCACACGGCAAGGACACAGCTTCAACACAGGGTATACCCGGCGAGGTGGTACACGGTGTGTACTTACACTACATGGCGTGTAGTTACAAAATTCTGAAAAGTGTGGGAAAAGTCCATTCTACCCTCCAGAACACTTCATGACCTTGTTTTCGACAAAGGAATGGTTTGGAGAGGTCCGGTCCATTATAAACACTAAGAATTAACATGTAAGGACCATTAAAATCATATATTCTTGAGTTTTTTTTGTTTTACGGCCCCTGATACCATGCTTTGATTGTGCAGGTTTTCCTAGTTTCCCATTTACCATCTAATAACGCATATTTTTCACCTATTTTTCATAATTTGACCCTAAACCTTCTTTCCAAAATTTAGATACTATAATATATGTACTAGAAATGTATATTATATATGGAAAAACATTTTAAAGAGTTATCCACATTTTATAACTGATTTCCTTTAAAAATATCATAAATTACACAATTTAAAAGAAAATTTGACAACTCTACATACCAAATTCATAGTTCACATTTAATACTTGTCAAACCGATTTTAAATATGCCTATTTGGAAATATAACACTTTTATTAAACATGAATTACATGTTCATAATCTATATCTAGACCAAACCACGCATAAACCTCAAATAACATTAACTAACTTAGAAAAAGTAATTTTACAATTTATTCACAAACCAAACATTCCTAAACAAATAATTTCAACATAAAAAAATTATTTAAAACTAAAAGACCTTAGATAAATAAATTAAATATAAATAAATTAAATACTAATTAAAAATAACTATTACTCATCCCACTTTTAACTATAATAATATGTCCAAAAAAATTAACCTAATCAAATCTCATTGTAACAAAACTCAACCAATAAAACAAGACCCATCATTGAAATATCACTACATACCATGAAAATCAATTATAAATCCAAATATCTTGATACACTTATAAACCAACATAAAAAAATTTCCCATGAAATCATATATTTCAAAAATGAATATAAAAATCCAAAATAAGATATTTCCAAAACTCTAAAACCATAAATAAACATTTTATAAATAATAAATCACTCAAAATAGCCCTTAGAACATAAGAAGTCCTAGAATATCCAACTTTTATTTGCAAAATCACCTTGAAAATCAAATAAACACACCTTTCATTTTAATCACAAATAACATTTATTTCAAAACCTTATCAAATATATTAAGAATTTATTTTTTAAACCCCTACTTCATTCAAAAACATTACAATACAATGTTTAAATCATCTAATTGAAGAATTTAGAAAATATTTTTCACAAAAAGTATAGTTTTTTTAGAAAACACCACCCATGAACAATATCAAAATTTCAATTTTTTCTTGTGAACTATAGACATGCACTAACTAAATCAATTTGAGATATTCAAATGAAGAAAAATAACATCAAAACTATAATAAAAATACTATTATAGTAGTTTTTAATAATTTTGATTGAAAAATATTATGTTTTAAGAACACAATTAAAAAATGAATTCATACACTCACTAACCTTAATTCAATTATAGGAGAAGATACACAAACTAAAATTTCATACAAACATCTCCATAACAATAAATATTTTGTATATAAATGGATAATTATTCATTATATAAATATAAAAATATTAAATATTGTCTAAAATGATTCTAGATCATGAAAAAATATCTTAAGATCCATGAAATCAAAACATCAATTAAAAAATCAAACAACCATCCCATAAACAATACCACTTTAAAATTTTAATATTTCAATATAAAGTAATTAGATTTCAATAAGTCAAGTACGATTAGAATTTCTATTTTTTCATTTATGTAATAAATGATGAAATCACCATAAAACATTAATATTACCCAAAACAATTAACGCATTACTTCATACATATTTTTTATATTATAATGAAATAATAAATCTATTTAAACAAATATATTCCTATATTTATCTATCTGAAATGATTTAAAACAAAATATGCATTAACTATATAACCCATAAATTTTAATTAATATTTATGAAAAATATTCTAGAAAACTATCAAGAACGTGGTCATTCAAATCATTGTGTTCAATTTAATTATAGTTAAAATACACTAATCTGTAAAATGAACTGGAAACCCATTCTAATTAGGCCACTATTGAAATAATTCATATATACTTGGTTGTGAAACTTATTTGGTAAATTTTAAATTGATATAATATTTCATCCCATCTTATAGAAAATTATCATCAACCAATGAACGTACAAAATTAAATTCCATTAAAAACCCAAAAAAAGTCTAATAAAAACACACATAGAATGAAATTAATTTTAATTATTATGAATCAAAAATAAGAACAAATAATTAATATAAAAAATACATAAAAACTCTCTAGAAATATATAAAGAGACATAAATAAAATACATTACACATGTTCAATTTAAAACCCTGAGTATTAGAAAAAAAAATATTAGGTTCATTGTAAAATCTAATCATTCATACCCATAAACTTTAAATCCTCATTCAAAATCTTTAATATTTTTTAAGAAAAACTGAAATATATTCTTTTAAAACATCATAAATAAATTCATTACAATCACATATCAAAATAAATCATTATACTTTTCTTAAGAAATCAACCAACCACTATAAAAATATAATAAATAATCAAAAAAGACATTTCAAAACACCTCATTAGATGAAAAATCAATCAGATTATGTCCAATAATCATTTAGGAGAAACCAGATATTCATTAAAGGCATTCGATCATGAAAATTGGGGTATGGTTAATTAAATTAATTAAGAAATAACATCATATTAATATAAACTATATAATCAAGACATGTCACCATAGAAAGGAAAATAAAATTCAAAATGATAAAGAGTTGAAAAAATACACTTATTCTTGGAATCCCCAAGTAATTTGAGCTTCCGTTATAAAGAGGGTTGCTATTTATGGTTTAATTATCAAGTTTTTATGATCGTATAACACTTACTACAAACCCAATGGCATATTCATGCTCTGATTCCATTCTTTAATTAACCAAACAAATGTACAAGTGAAAAAAGAAATCGATTCTATGTGTTATTAATGATTTCAAGCATGAAAACTAGAATAAAAAACAATAAATTATAATTATAAAAATAGCATGATCATTCTTAATATATGAGGTGTCAAGCATAATAAATATATAGTTTTTAAAATAATAAAAAACTAATCCTTTTATAAAGGATCATCAAACAAAAAACATATTTTAACATAACCACCGTAATTTATAATTATGTAACAAACTAAAATTACTAGGAAATGTGGAATAACATTTTGACAAGGCCAATACCTGATTTAATCAACAAATAGATTACCAGTGGAACTTGTCAATGCTAGCCATATCCATGTGAATAGAGAGATCCCTCTACCTTTTACCTCCTCCAAACCAAAACCAAGGCTAATGAACATTTAATATATCATAGTGGAGAGTTTTGTTTACATGAATCAAAGGTTGTCAAGCCCATATGCAAAAAAAGTGAGTATATTAGGTGTGATAAAACATTCCTAATAGGATTCCACCAAATTATTAATTTATATCCTTCATAAAATAAATAATAATGTGTTACTCTATGAAAAAATGGTGCCACATTTAATTTCCTGATATCTAATAAAATGGAGATATTCCTTTTAAAACATTACTTTTAAAGAAATAATGTTTTCATGTTCAATAAAAATAAACAAGTACATCAAATTATACATAAGGGAAAACTAGTTCTTTATCACAAAATATATCTAAAAATCATGGGACAAATCCCATGGGACTAGGTTAGGGAGACCGAATATCCTCTTGATTGATAAGTTTTTAATAAAATCATACCATGTAACCAACTACATGTAGGGGACCAAATTTTGTTACAAGAAAATTTGTAAAAGTCACATTATAAATCCAAATAAAATAGTGTGGCCTCTAGTGTGAGGACTTTCATAGGGATAAAAAGATGATATTAACTAAGTCGTGGGGGTAACCTCAAAACATAACATGAAACCTATCCAAAGAACCCTCCTTTGCACCCATGGTTTCCTATGATGTTTTACATATATTCAAAGTGAATATAAAGGGTTTAAGTGAAACAGATAAAATAAATCTCTGATAATAAACCATTTTGTTCTATAAAAAAAATCATGCAGCTACATTTTATAGTTACATGAAGAAAATCAGTATAAGTAAAATGCACTTTTTAAGAACAAATTTAATTAAACCCAATTCCCCTTTCCCATATTGAAACCTTCCATAATATCATTTCAAATATTCATTACTAATAATTACTAAATAATTTGTTAATTTTTTTATATATAATCCATTAAAAATGGTATTAGCATTTATACAAACACCTTGCACATTTCATTTTATATAAGAAAATTTTAAACCTTTAAAACTACACTTTTAACAACTCAATTGTTATACAAGAAACCAAAATCCAAAAATTGTCACAAATTTATCAAATATATTCCACGTATGTCTCATATCATTAATAACATGGTTTAAAATGAGCAATAAAGTCATTATTACATAAATAAAGGAATATATATGGAGATACCTACCTTTATGGATGCTTTAATAATTTCTATGAATATTACCCTTATAATTAATCTCTTATAGACCTAAGGAATAAAAAAATATAAACCCAGAAAAATAATTTTCAAACAATTTATTGAAGACACATAAATGGAAATACTATCTGATTATTAACATGGCAACAATACAACATGATATGGAATGAAAATAGTCCTTAGATGACACCATGTTCAAAAACAAACCAAATACCCACATGTTTCCCATATTTTTTATTGAATCAGTGAAATGATATCTCTCTTGAGAACTAGGTTTAGAGAAAACATGGGGAATAGTAGAGAATGAGAATATGAATAAGATGAATGGAAGATGAAAATGAGATGACATACCCTGAAGAATATGAGAGGGAGAGGGGGGTGGAGATCCTAGAAGTTTAGGAAGATAACTCCCCACCACCCCTTCATACATGTTGATCTAGATAAGGGGAGGAATAGATATTTTCCCTCATGAAACGGAGAGCTCAATAAATAATAATATAATTATAATTATAACATAAAAATATGATTCTATAATTCTATTTAATACACATAATATTAGTCATCATTCCACATTTAAATTAAATAACATATAACATTATAAATTTTATACCATACTAATTAAACTAAAACATAATTATTTATGAAATAATATTCATGTCCAAAAAAATACAAGACCCTTAAAAATTATATATTTTATAACAAAAGATAAGAAAAATATTGGTTAAATATTTAAAATAGTATTGGTCAATTGCATAAACCTATTAAACAGTTAAAATAAATATCATAATAACCCAATAGTTAGGTATAGTTGATTGCAAGAAGTTTAAATATGAAAATAAAATATCATGGTTAATTTGAAGATCAGTGGACCTTCATGGCTATTGGGATGGTGCACTGATTGTGTAAACCCCTCAGCTGCAGGAAATTAACACCACATGGTTTAATTTTATAGTCATCGGGAGTGTGTAACTAATATTTATTATCCAAATATTATAATATTTTCAAGGCCTTATATATTTTTATTTCCAAAGTATAATTTTTTAAAAATATAATCGAAAATAGAAAATCAGGATATGACAATTGGGGTCATGATGTATTGTAAAAATGATAAAAATGTTTTTGAGATCTCGTATTATTTATTTAAATAGATATTATGATATATTTATATGATATTTATTAAATTTATCATCAACTATGGTGAATTTTAATAAAAAAATTAATTAAAATGGAATAAGAAGTTTCAGAAGTATTTTTAAGAATTTTAGAGATGAAAATGTAGCTTTTATACTTTTCTAAAATAAAATAATGGATTTATGGTTTCTAATGAATTTTTTTGATCATGATTAAGTTTTATTATTGAAAATTGTGAGAATTTAATTGTATATAGATTGAAGAATTTGAAACTAAAAGATAATAACTACCCTATTCAATGTATGGATTTAATGGGAGTAGTTTATAATTTAGTGACATGTATGAATTTTATTTTTGGATCAAAATTTAAAGTTTACTTGGTTAAAAATATTTTTATATGTATATTCTTTTAGTTATATTTAAACATTATGAAATGAATATTGGTAGAGTACTTATAGACATTTGACTTTAAACTCTTTACTACCCATGGGAAAATTACTTAATTATTATTTTGGGAATAATCAAGTCTAAGAAGTTAAAGAATAAAATTGATAGTTGAAACTAATTTAAATGTTGAGTAACTTCTAATTAGAGATGTAATGAGATATAAATCTCATGGTTTTATCCTGTTTTAACATAATTTCAAAAAAAAGTATAAGAATAACTGTAATCTATTTTTAAATTCATAATAATGTGAGACTCTATGAATTATTGATAAACCACTAATATATAGTTATTAAAATTTTATTAACTCTATATTTCATTAATATATAAGTGGTTACTTTATATTTGAGAAAGTAAATTATAGAAATATTCATTTATTCATGATTAGTAGTGAATCTTGGATTTAAAATGATATTAAATGAAATTAGATGTTGTTTTTTGGTTTTATAGAATAAAGAGAGATATAGATTAATTAACTTCTTGATATCTGAATTATCATTAGGTAAATGTAGTAAATGAACATTTTTTATGTTTTTTATAAACATTATTTATAGAAAATTGAAAATATGAGGATATTTGCATAGACTTTGTAATAGGGTTCCCATAAACTCTACAAAATCTTGATTTTGTCTAGGTTGGGGTGGATTATCATAAAAAGTCAACACTCATATTTTCATAAGTGTTTTCAATTAACAAATTTGTTTTATAATATATTAAGTTTATTTTTTGACTCTATATAATTCCTAAGTCCATTTCCTCTAAATGATATCTTTATTTCTTGAATAGATTTTTTAAAGTAATTTTGAAGGTTAAAGTAAAAATATTGAGATTAACTATAGGTTATCATCCGTCATTAAATAAATAAATAGATTGAACCATTAAAATGTTAGAAGATATACTCTACACATGTGTGCTTGATCAAGTAAATTCATGAAAAGATCATATTTATTTGGGTGACTTATCTAAATATAATAGTTCTCAATCTCATATATTTTGTTAAAAATTTGAATCATTATATAGAAGCATTGTAACATATTTGTTTTTTAGTGGTAGTTTTTAGTGGTGGTTTACTAAGCTACCACAAAATAATAAATTATTTTAGGGTGTTTTTTTATAAATGTCAAAAAAATTATGTTTTTAATAAAAAAACACACTTTTTCCTCCCTCGACCCTTCTCCCCATATCTCTCCTTCTCCCTCGACCTTGAACCCTAGCACATCGACACTCCTGATCCCTCTGTCGCACCCCACATTATTCTCCAAGCTCCCCTTCCCCCTTGACCACTAACCCTAGAACCACCACCCCTTCCGGTGCCCTTAAGACATCCTCCTCACCAACACCCCCCCCCCCCCCGACCCCAAACCCTATCATCCCCCCTCCTCGTTGGTGATTCTGAGTCCTTCGTTGCACCCCACTCTTCTCCCCGAGCTCCCCTTCCCCACTAACCTTGAACCCTATAACCATCATGATACCCCCCCTAACTGGTGCTTGGGAATTATTTGATTGCTCTGATCTCATACCCCTTAAGACTTTTTTGGCACTGCAGTCATAGCCCCATGCCCCCCTACCCCCTGAGCCCTTGTCAGAACTACGGTCATAGCCCCACACCCTTGTTGTCACTCGATTCATAATCCTCTCTAGGGAGCTCTCTCTACTATTTCCTTCACTCAATCCCACACCGGAGGTGAGGTCATGTAGTTTTGATTTCTATCTTTATCAAGAAACTGAAATTACATCATTAGATTTTTAGACTTAGGTAGTATATTTTTTATTAATGCAACATTGATTGTGGTATTATTATTTTCTATTGGATTGTTTGATTTTCTATCCGGCATTTGTTTTATTAATTTTTAATTTTTGGTTGTCTAGTTCTAGTTGGTTTATATATAAGGCTAAATCATTTTACAATGATATTGTAAAGCCTTTAAATTTATTTTCATCTTTTGGTGTCTAGGGGATGCAACTATGGTTAGTGTCTTTTAGCTCCATCCCAAAAAATGGGTCAGGTTCAGGATGATAGTCATTAATATATGATGTTTCGGGATTGGAAATGCATAGTATAAAATGGTGTGGATAACCTCTTTATACTAATGATCAATTTACTTGGGTGTTCTAGGTATGAAATATTTTTCTAATAATATTTAACGATGTATCTATGTCATCATCATGGGTTTAACTGATGATAGTTGGTTATCATGAATTAATAAGGATACTTACCACTAGGATTCTAATATTCATGTGGTGTTATATTTCATATTCATTGTTAAATTATGACATGATTTTTTTCTAGAATTTTATGGGACTACTTGTAGATAAAACCAATATTTTCTAATTAATAACTTCATGAACATGGTAAATAAGATTTATGATGAGTACTGGGTCATGCTTGAATTGTGTTTTGTTTATCCCTTAAATGTGATTTATATATTACTGAAACATTAAGATGGTGTGTAACTAGATGATAAACTATTAATGCCTTTAATTGTGAATAACTAACAAACTATTAATCAGAATCCAATCTATTTTAAAAAAAATGTTAATAATTTTAGATTGGTACTCAAAATCATAATTGCATGTTTACTTCCTTATTTTTTTAATGGTAGTTGTCATATATATATTGTAGCGGATCCATTAAAAAGATAGAATATGTTTTTTCATTATCTCGTTTTCATGACACGCCATTCCTTCACTTAAATTACATCATATTTAATTATAATTCATAAGTAATATTATTAGATAAAAATAATTCTAAAAGGTGAACTATTTTTGTTTTGGTTAATTTTAAAAACATAATAAATAATTGTGTTTGTTATTCCAGTTTATGTACATAGTTAGAAAATTAAGTCTATTATAATGAGTATAACAGAAAATAAAATAGAACAATGTTAGAATGGATAGATGGATTTAATTTTTAAGATATTTTATATTCTCCTAATTATTAGATTATTGGTCATAAGACCATATTAAAATATATAATATCATTTTTTGGTTTTTAATCCATAAATTAATTGAGAATTATGGTTTGAAACAAAAAAAAAGGGAAGATGTTTAAGCCCTGAGAATCTTGACCTGGAATATGAATTCTGATGACAAGTCATAAAAATTTGTTTTCTCCCAAGTTGAAAATAATCAAAAATGCTTCAGATTTAATTAGAACATGATGAAATTATTTTTTGTATTAAAATAGTTTATTTACATGTGTTGTTGGTGAATTCAATAACATTACATGTAAATGAAATGATCAATGAAAATTGTTCAATTGTTTTTTATTGGTGGTTGCATGTTTTTTACTAATGTTTATGAGATCAACTTTGATGACACATATTTTTTTGATAATGAGATATTTAAATTAAATAATATAATTAGATAGTTTTCTGAAATTTTATATGTATTTAATAGATGTTTTAAAAAATCTATTGTCATGGATTTTCTATAATATATTTTTGGTATTTATACATGATGAAATATTTAATGAGTTCTATTTTAATGTTTCATGGGAGAAATAATTTCTAAATAGAAACCTCTTATTTATTTGAAATATAAAACTTTATAGTTTATAGTATGATTTTTTATAATGGTGACATTTTTTCATACTAGTTCTAATGGGATGTTATAAAAACATATTCTCCTAAATTTTTTACAAGTTTTACCTCTGATTTATTTGAAATATTCATTTTAATATGTTTTTTTTCATTATGAGTTTGTTGTTAGGAATATTTGGATCAAGGTGTGATTTTATCCATAAATTATTTTTCTAAGGTATGTTTAACCAAAAACCAAACCCAATATAAAATTAAAATTTTTATTATTATTGTTTTCTTGAGAACCAATTACCATATTTCTCAATTATGTGAAACTAATCACTATCCAACACTCCTTTATATTCTCATCAATATTATATTCATTCAAATAAATTAATTTTTAATTAAATATTGAATCTATTTAATTCCAACTAATTTCGGTTTACCAGATTTTTCCATTATATATTTTCCTGGTTAGTAATACTTTTGTTTTCTATTTTACTTTTAATAATGTATAGGAAAATTTTGGTATGTATGGATAAAATCTAGATCACATTACCAAGGAACACACCTCAGTATGCCAAGAGTTTGGAGGAGTTTTTAGATTTTTCAATTTCCAATTGATCTGTTGATGGAATAATAAGATTTATATGTCCTAAATGTAAATTTATAATATGGTTAAAGAGAGATGAAGTTTATGAACACTTGATATTAAAACAATTCCCTACTCAATATTTGTGTTGAATTTGGAATGGATAATTGAACATTACATAAAGTTTGAACACTGATGTCAATCAACAGAATGAGGTTCCAATATCATTGACAATGGACAATGAAATGAAAAACCATATAAACGATTCATTTATCATTTCAATACACCAACAACAACATCATAACATATTATAAAAACTAGTTAACGGTGTTATAAATAGCAACATGAAAAGTGATGTTTTTGAGACTATAGGACAACCAGATCAAGATTGAAACATATCATTGGATCCTCCTCTTGATTTTGTGGAGATTGGTGTAATATCACTAAGAAGAAAAATTCATTTCATGGTATAGTTGATGATGGGAATCAAGAGTTGTATAGTGTATTTTTTGCAATATTAAAAACTTTTTTTCTAATAAAGTTATACCATATCAAATTCCCATGTGGAATTAGAAATAAGTTAATGTCCATGATATTGGAATTATTGTGTGATTTATTTCCTAAAGCAAAGATACCTGATTCTTTTTATGATATTAAAATAGTTTTTAACTACCTTGGTCTAAATTATACAAAAATACATGCATGTACCAATGATTGTATGCTTTATTGGGGAGAATATTTAAGCATACAAGATTGAAAAAAAATTATTCTTATATATGGTAGTCAATAAGTGATTTTGTAAGTCTAAATCAACATACTTCTGTGAATTAAAAGAAAAGAAATACACCTATAAAGGTTTTGCATTACTTTACTTTAAAGCTCCAATTTCAAAGATTATTCATGTCATTCAAAAACCATCGAGCACATGAAGTTTCATTCTATATATAATAATAATGAAGGGTTAATGAAACATCATAGAGATTCTTAATTGAGGAAGACATTTGATTCATTACATCTAGACTTTTCATCTAATACAAGGAATATTCGATTGGGATTGGTTGCTGATGGATTCAATACATTTGGTACTTTGTGCACTAGTTATAACATTTGTCCAGTTCTTTTAATCCCTTAAAATCTGCCTCTATGGATGTGTATGAAACAAACGTATTTTATCATTTTGATGGTTATTCCTAGAAAAAAATGCTTGAAAATTATATTGATGTATACTTGATATACTCTAATTGAATAATTACAGGATTTTTGGAGAAACGGTGTTGATACATATGATGCATCTTCTAGAACAATGTTCAAAAATCAATCTACTCTGATGTGGAACATTAGTGACTTCCTTGGACATGGGAATTTAGCATGTTAGAACACATAGATGGTTTTTCCTTATATTATTTGTAACATTTATTTTCATATTGAATGACTACCTCCTAGTAAAAAAATGGTGCTTCTTATGTCATCAAAGATTACTCAATGCATCTCATAGATTTTGGTTGACCAAGTCAAAATTAAATTTTTCTATTGATCATAGACTACCTCCAAAGTTGTTGATGGGTTTTGAAATATTGTAACAACTTGGAAATTTTGAAACTGGATTTGGGAAGGTGAATCATTTGAATTATAGTGGTAAACAAGTTTTAAGTGCATCTTTAAGTGAAATTGGAATGAAACAATGGGAAAAAAAGTATGTTATTTGAAATTATGTATTGGGAATTTAATTTATTACGGAATAATCTTGATGGTATGCATATTGAGAAGAATTATTGTGACATTTTGATCTTCACATTACTCAATGAGAATGGAAAATCTAAGGACCATCTCAATGCTCAAAAATAATTACAAACAATGAACATAAAGCATGATATCTGGCTAGATGAGAATAGAATGTATGATCCAGAAATTTTTCAATGAAAATAGGGATAAAGATACATTCCTTAAAATTTTAAAACATGTGAAGTTATCTTATGGGTTTTCAATTAACATCTCATAGTGTTTTGAATTAATGCATCATTGGTTACATGGATTGAAAAGTCACGATTCACATATTTTTTTACAAAAGATACTACCATTGGCATTGCGTACATTATTATCTAAAATGTTTAATCATATTGTGCTCTAATTTTTTACATTATTCATACAAATATGTGAGAAAAATATACAAACAATTGATCTTGAAAACCTTCAAGAGATATTTGTATTGACACTATGTATAATAGAGATTATCTTTCCTCTATCATTTTTTACTATCATTATGCATTTAACTGTGCATTTGGTCAGGGAATCTAAATTAGGAGGCTCTGTACATTATTGATAGATGTATCTAATTGAGAGGTACTTTATTTATATGATTTTAATGTAAGTAAATAATTATTTTCACTTCATTAAATACAAAATTTTGTTTTTTATTTTATTTCATAGATATCTTGGGCATTTGAAATAATATGTAAAAAATAAAGTTCAACCTGAAGGCTCTATTTATAAAGGCTATTTGGAAGAGGAGTGTATTACATTTTTTTATTGATACTTGGATAATATTTAGACAAGATTAAATCAAGTTGGACATTTTGACGACACATTAACCCAATCTCAACTATATAGAAAAAAAAAATCCTTTCATGCAATTGGCCGATCAGTTGGGAGGAGCTCAAATGTTAAACTGATAGAAATGGAATTATTACAGGCACGTAGATATGTGCTGCTAAATAGTGAAATTATAGATCCATTTATTGGAGATTTTAAGATATAAACAAAGAGACGAATGAGATTCCAAATAGTAAATGATAAATATATAACAAAATTTGTTAATAAAGAGCATGTAGAATGGTTTGAACGATGTGTAAGTTCATAAATATTGCAATCAATATAGATATTAGGTTTAAATATATATTCTTTAAATCTAATAATGTATATTATATTTTTTAGATCACGAATATTGATATTCGAGCTGAGTTTCCATAATATATTAAGTTTCTTGGTTGAGGTCCTCTAAAACATATTAGAATGTATGACACTTATAATTTGAATGGCTTTTAATGTCATACAATTGATCAGGAAGATGGTTTGAAAACACATAATAGTGGTATATTTATGTTTTATGAAGTAGGATACTATGGAATGTTGACTGATATTATCGAATTAAACAACCACAGTCATATTTCTGTTATTTTATTCAAATTCAATTGGGTCGATATTGTTAGGGGTATTAAAAGAGATTCCTTGAAATTTACTTCTGTGAACTTCTCTCACTTGATGGATGTCGATGACCATGAATCACATGATCTGTATATCTTATTATCATAAGATAAAATGGTATATTGTGTGTAAGATTTCATGGATGAATATTGGAGTGTAGTTTCTCACATAAAACAAAGAGACTTACATGATATGGGTGATGAAGTGTAATATTTGACCTTTGACATTGAATCCCATCAACAGTAAGAAGAAAACTTATTTATCAATCATAATGTTGAAAATATTAGTCTTGTAGGGGTGGATGAAGTAGATGAAGTAATGGTGGAGTAGGAAAATGAAATGATTTAAGGAAAAAATGATTATATGTGTAGTCATCCATTTATTTATCAACCACTTACATTATTTGCGTAGTCATTCATTGTCATATCTATGTATATTTTATCTGTCAGTATTGGACATATTTTAATATTTCTATTTTTCTGCTTTAATTTTTTGAAATATATTCTTTGAAGTTAATTTTATTTGATTAAATGATAGGAATTCTAAGGAGGAAGCATTTTACTGATCCTAGTCGACTCTCAGTTGATATTTCCTCTACCATACCGACAAAGGATGATCCATTGATCTCTATCCCTATAGCATTTGAGACACTGTCCGCTTTACCCCCTACACTATCTTTCACACTCTCGACTCCTTCATCTTCTAGAACACCCTCCATTAGCATCCCATCAGTAGCTTTGCCAACTCCTCCCCATTCATCAGCCTCATCAGTGAGGGAGTAGGTTGTTGCTCCTGTTTCTTCATGGGTATATTAGAGGATTACAGTTATAGGTATAAATTTTAATATGAATAAAGTTATTGAACTTTTTTTATACTACTAAATATTTTCATAGAATATTGAAACAATTCTACAACCAAGAGATATATGAAAATTTCATACATCTAGAATCTGAACAGAATGCATATAGTTTTCCCATTTGACACTTATGAGGTCCCTATGGATGATGTTGCGGGATTATTTGTCCAAATTATAGGACAGTTGGCGGAAGATCCGGTTACCCTTCCAATTACATATGTTGATTGGAGTCATATTCCTCCATATAGGTAAAATAAATATTTTGATTCATATATAAAGGTAATTTTAATACATTATGGTGTAATTGAATGTCATTGTGTTATTAAATTCTAATATTTTAAAAATAAATCTCTTTATACATATGTTTTTCCACTTTCTAGTTTTTGATCTTATAGCATTAAATTGAAGATTGAAAAATGTGGGTAAGAAGTGGAATGATTTTAAATGGATATTATGAAATTAATTCAACGATACTTCATTAAGCACCCAACAACTATATGATAAGGTACCTAATGGTGTACCTAGAGAGAAATGAAAAGCTTTTTTTGATACCCATTATGATGGGAAGCATGTGGTATTTAAATATATATTATTATATTAATCTCATCTAAAATTTATACATGTATATGACAAGTAGATGTCATTGAATACATTACAATTAAATTACATTTTATTTATTTTAGGATGTTACAGGGAATAATGCATTGAGTTGAGCTAAGAAAATCATTCCTCACAGTGCCGGGTCAAAGTGTTTTTCCAAAAACCGATTGAATATGGTAATATTTTCATTAGTTTAAATATGTATAAGACAATATAATATATTTCATATATTAAATTATTGATTTAACTTTGTTTAATGTAGTCCTAGAATTTAGGGAATTAAGTCTCCCAAATGGAACTGTGTTTAGATGTTCTTAAAAAATCTGATGGGAGTTATGTTAATGAGCCTGCCAAATAAGTTGGGGAATGAATTCATTTTTCATTATAATAACGTATTATCAATTGTCACTATGTTAATATATATTTCTTAAAATATGACTGATATTTTATTTATGGGTAAAAATTAAGGAACTATGGGATGCAAATCCCGTGCAGTCCTTCTCAGTCTCCCAGAATGACCCGGTTAGTAAAGTCCTTAAGAAGGAGAATCTTGATCAAGTGTGTGGGATGGGTTTAGTACCATTTATACATAAAGTCTTTGGCATGACATCAGGGATTATAGCTACATCTACTCCTAGTTTCAGTCACTATCTACCCCATGATGCTCAGAGAGTGTTTTTTCTATGAAAATAACCATTTTGGAACAGGGGGCTTAGATATCCACTTTGCAGAAAGCATTGGTTGATTTCTGTCACAAGATGACCATATCTATCCCTGGTGATATTTCATCGATGATTGGTGATGCGCAGGTAAACCACACAACTTCAAAATCATTTAGTTCACAAACTTTTATTGGTTTTAAGTTTTAATATAAATATACAATGCTGTTTAATTTTCAAAATAATTGACTCGCAGGTGCTGGTAGCAGGAAGTAGAGACGGAGATGGAGAGGGTGACTGTAACAACCCAATGTTTTATCAATGGAATTTACTTATTATAATTATTACTTAAAGTATAATGACATTAGGAAATACAATGAAATGATACTAAACACATAATGTTTCCACTTCTATGTTTTGAATTTTGAAAATCTGACATACACAATTGCGATTAGTAAGATGTTTGGAGTCTCATAGGATAAACATAATTTTTAGTGAATAGTAACCTAACCTTATGAATAGTCACCTACCCTAATGAATATTAGTATGACCCTTATTAATATTAAATCATCCAAAATAATAGTAACCTTACCCTTGAATGATTAAATAAAATTTAGGCATCTTATAAGTGACAATATGACCACAGTAAAAGTATTTGTTTTTTTATATGTTATAAATAATTAATTATAATTAATTTATTAATTTAATAGAAAATTTATTATCCTAAAATGTGTTCATAAATTACCAATTATATGTCTTCTAGTTTTAAGATAATTTTATAAGACCTTATGTAATTTTTTAAAGCATTATAAAATCAGTTATAATTTTAAAAACTATGTTTTTCAAGTAAATTGTGATTTTAATTAAAAATTAAATTAATCATATTTAAAAAAATATTTTTGAAAAATGGATTTTTTTTTATTCTTCTCATCAGAAAATGGTTAGGGTGAATTTTTGTAATTTTTCTGAAATACTTGAATTTTTTGTGAATAGAAAAATACATTAATTTAATTTATTAATAAATTATAATTTAAATACACTATTCCCAAAATCACAACTGATGTAAACACCCAAATAACATTCCCTATTTACTATTATTGGTCATTTAATCATCACTATTTTCTTATCTTGGTGTAAATTAATAAACTAATGATTAGAATATTAAGAGAACCCCTCTCCCCTCCACTATAAATATCACCCTTCACACCCTCATTTCCTCACACCTATTAAGCCTAAAGACTTGTCCAAATTCTACCCAAATATCTTCCCTATACCCTCCCCCATGACCATGATCTCTTGGCCTCATCAAAAGACCAATCCTAGGTTCCTTAAGGAGGATCTCAAGAGGAAGATTCAAGTTGTAATTCCTCCCTATCCTTTCTTTCAATTTCCTTTCAAATGTCATTTCTTAACTTCTCTAATACTCAACATATCTTATCCAAATTTCATGATAACTCCAGTATGATTTATATAATTGTATTATATCATGTTAATGTAATATTATTTATTATACTCCTCCCTCCCACTCTTTTTTAATAAAAATTAAACCGTTGCCTGTGATGTGTTAGTTTACCAAAATCATGGGTGATGAAATTCCATTTTCCTTCAAACCCTTCAAGGATGTAAATAAAACCATAAAATTTTTTAAAATAGATTTTAAATTGTATGTTTTATCACCTTTTATGTTCTAGAACTAACTTATTTACATGAAACTAAGTGATAAATTAAAACAGGTTCGTTGTGATCGAAAAACCACCAAAATTATCCTAAAACGATCATCATTAAATTTTAACTAATGGTTCATCCACATGGTATATAACATAATTAATTATAAGATCATTTAAAATATTTTAATATCGTTAATAAAATATAATATCAGTTCTGTATGTTTATCCTTGTTCTACATGAACTTCCATTCATGAATACAGGTGAACTATTCAAGAAAACCATAAAAATGGAAAATCTCGAACAATGGTTTTAAACTCTATAACTAATAAAAAGGCCTATAAAATAACTTAATTAAACCATAATGAACCATATTAATGTACACAAGGTTTTTTAAATGTCAATTAATGAAAATAATATGGTTATATAGGACATTAAAGTGAAGAAAGCGTTCGATTACAAGGTAAGGGGAAATTCTCGAAACCAACTTTCTTTCTTCTGGTTCTCCCTCTTTCACTCCATTTTTGGTATGGTCACTCCATAAAAATATTTTTTTCATCTTCAACTTATATTTTGTAGGATATAAATGTTTTCCATAGGATTTTATGTCCAACAAATGTTTTTCCAAAAGAACTCTTCTTTCAAAAACACAACTTTTACTTCTCACTCAAGGTTGATGGTTCTTGTATCAAGTATGTTATTCTCAATTTATTTTGCGAACCCAAAGTTTATGAATGTGTTATTATACCCATTTCCTTCCATGGGTTATTTATGTTCATTTTTTATATATGTTCTATGTGTCGTGCATGATAATGATAATGTTATGATGTGACAGGTGCTCCTAGATTATATACCACAAAATGAATGTTATGATGTGACGGGTGCACCCAATATTATATAGCACTCCAATGCATTAGGTAAAGTGATGAGTCTCATGATTTAAAGTGAAATGATGTTTGAACAAGATTCTATCTTTGTTCACAACTATGTGTGGTAGTTGACCACTAATAAATTATGTTTCATTTTTATGCATTTCAACATTTCAAGTCTTTTATTAATGCTTCCTATCATGTTCATGATCCTTTTCCTATGTTATGATTATGCTCACCCATTGTTATATTATTCATATCTATTATCTTACTGGACTATTATCTCACCCCTTTTTATGTATATCCTCAGGTGATTATATGTACTAAGGAGAGGTCAAGTGACAATAAGAAGCTAGAGAAGAAGGAATTAAATGAATGATTATGTTTGATGTTGTAAATGTTATGTTTTGTCCTAGTTTTCCCAAGAAAATAAACCTCTAGATCCTCATGGTGTAATGATATTATGTTTTTTACCTTTATAATGATGTAATAGTAATGTAAGAAAAGGCAGGGTCGCTATAGTGATGAGCAGTGTTCATCATCAGGTAGTGATTAGTGGTCTCTTTGATATCTTGAACAAATATTAAAAAAATAATTTCCCCAATGATTTGAAATATACATATTATTTAACTAAGACTCAGTGGTAAAAAAATTGTTCACATTAATTGTAAAAATTAAATTACAAGATGGATTGTTTTTATTTTTATATGTTTTTATCATAAAAATATTATACATATGACATATACTATTTATTATAGTTTAAATTTCATTTATCTATACCTTTATATGGAATGCTCATGTTCATGTAAAATGGGAAGGTGTAAATATTATTTGTGCCTTTTTATGTACTATTTTGTATATTGTTTGTTTTTTTCTAGGGTTTTCCTAGGCTGTAGATTATGCAGATGCCTTTTTTAAAAAAAATCAGCCGTTAGAGGTGGTTTAAACTACCCCTAAATATGCCATATTATTTTTTAGTAGAGTTTTAAATTTCCGCTATATAATGATGTTTTTTTTGCATCAGTTAAAACCACCACTAAATATGACATACAATTATTTAGCGATAGTTTTTTTGTTTTGTATTGGTTTTCTAGTAAAAAATCCTTATGTTTTAATGGTGGTTTAAACCACCCATAAATCCTCACCATTTTTATGGGTGGGAAAATTATAGTAAAACAAAAAAAAGTGATGTTTTATATACATTCTGCAATGCTTACCAGAAACCACCGCTAAATGGAATGAACCACTACAGGTTGGATACTGACACCATTTTTAGTGGTGGTTTTTTGAAATTTTCACAGAAACATTTGGTGGGGATTTAAACCACCTCCAAAATAAAAAAACTACCACAAACAATAAATTTTTTATAGTGAATGTTATTCCATTCACTATAATATTGAATTGAGGAAGGATAAAATATACGTTATGGGACTATGTTAGTGTGTGGGAGGATGAGTTGAATTCAATCAATTTAAAGGTCTATGATATCCAGTCATAGTCAGTATATATCTTTTGTTTAATGATGAAAACAACCTTTATATTTTAATGCTAGTGGTCGTGAATTTTATGGGAATCTCTTATGTTAGGACACTAAAATCATGAAAAGTAAGGTAAACTATCACCTTGGTATATTGGTCCATTTCAATATCTTGATTTAATTAAATAAATAGTATACAAATTAGTGTTTTTAGTGAAATATAATACAATTCATATTGTTTTCCATGTTTTCTAGTTGATGATATGTCAACCAGATTAATCTAATATTCTCAATTTTCATATGGTTGACATAAAACCTAGAATGAATATTGTTAAAAGTATATTTCATATGATAGATTAAAAAAAGAAGATTATTATAGGAATAAATTATTACATTAGTGCGGGTGTTGTGAAGACATAATATAATCCATGAAAAAACATGTTAAATAGAATAATATAAGTGGTAGAAATGGGTAGGGTAATTTGATCGTGAATGAATTTAACATCATTCTAGAGGTGAAAAAAAAATTCAGGAGATTTATAAAATATTATTTATTTATTTTAGGTGATTCAATAATTTTATTCGGGTAAAATTGGGGTTATATATTTTAATATAACCTCTATGGAATAAGTTTTTATTTATTAGTTGAATAATATTGTAATAATTATTGTTTTCCTTATGGAGATACTTTACATAAATGGATTTGGTTATGGGTGGAATAAAAATTTTATTTGAACTTTTAAAATACTAGTTGTCATTAGAATTAATTTTTGTACACCATGTATTACAAGAGGTATATGGTGAGTGGTTTGACCTAATAAATTTTTTATTACACATGGTAATAGCCCAAACCACTTGAACAGTGATATTGTTTGTTTTGGAAATCCCTAAATCTTCTACATTACTTTAAAATGCATAGTAATGGGAGATGTCTCCACACCCTCTTACAGTTCATGCCCCATTATCCAATCCAACTACTATGGGATAGACCGTAGACCCCTTTGCTTCCCCTCAGGGTCCAACATCCTTCACTACAAAATATTTATCTTTTTCCAAAAGGGACATATCTATTGGTAAATATACATTTTATGTTGGTAATTTTTTTTCAAATAGATATGTCCCAATCATTAAATTGTTGCTAAAAAATCTTTCACTAAATTTTATTGCGACATATAACATAGTTCAGTTGGGATTATTATAATACTAACAAATAATATATATGTTGGTCAAAGTGTTTAGAAATAAATTCATATGACAAATTTCTATGTTGTTAACAATATTACCAACATATAATATATGTTTATATATTACATTTAAATAAGAATTATAAATTTTTATTACTAAGCAAATTTCTTATTATATTTATTAATTTATCATATATAATACACCTATTTTAATTATTAAACTAATACACTTTTCACATGTTAAAACATAGAAAATGATTAACTATATTAATAATGAGGTTTAATACAAAATGAATCAATACATGGGTGAAGTTGATCAATACCTAAAAAGATCATAAAAACACAAAAACCCATGATTTATCATTACCACACCCCCACATAGAAAAAGGTTATGTTGCAATCATCCAATATGTATATTGACTGCAATCCTCCAACATCCAGACATATTTCACCATAGTAGAAGAATAGTTACTTCTGATGGCCTAACACCAAAGATCTTACATCACCCCACATGTAGGCTACTAGAAGAAACAAATCAAGTTAATATCACCAGTACTATGGAGGAACCTCAAGTACCTACCATGTCACACCCTTAAGCTCCATGATCTATACTATACAACAAAATATCATACCCACAAATCAATGAAAATTATCAGTATGAATTGAAACCAAAATAGAAATAAGTGAAAGTTTAAAAAATGATCTGCATAGAATGATCAATTTTTACCCTGCAAACTTCTAATTTTGGTAACAATCCACTAAAAAAGAAACTAAAATGTTCACTGAGTTTGCACTAGTAATAAAACCACCTATAATGGACCTGGATTTGAACTTTATGCTCTACCTGATGTGAACTAGCCACAAAATCAACACACGACCAAAGATCACACCCACAAATGAGTGAAAAATATCTGCATTAATTGAAACAAAACTAGAAATAAATTAATGTGTAAAAAATGATATGTATATAATGAACCTTTTTTACCCTACTAACGTCTAGTTTTAGCAATAACCCACTAAAAAAGAACCTGAAATTCCATTGGGTAGCACTTGTAATGAAACTGCCTATAATGGACCTAACTTGTAACTTTATGCTCTACCCGATGTGAGACAGTCACAGAAGCCACACACACCAAAGATCATACCCACAAATCAGTGAAAAATATTTTCATGATTTAAAACCAAAGTAGAAATAAATGTAAGTATGAAAAATCTGCATATAATGAGTATTTTTTACCCTAATAACCTCTAATTTTAGAAACAATACATTAAAAAGGAACCAACAATGCTCACTGAGTATCACTAGTAATGGAACCGCCTGAAATGATCACTTGTTAAAGATAGAGTGAAGGATGTATTGGGGAATGAGCAGTCTAGTAGTGTTGGTTGGATATAGGGTATGTAAGCTAGAATTTCTTATATTTCTGGTGTTGAGTAAGCTGTTGCTGGATCTTTTTGTCAAACCCTTGGATTTCAGGGGTTACAGGGGCTTTAGCCAGTTGTTTCAGAAAGAAATCATGGGGTACATGGTCTAAAATGGGAAATCTGGTGCTTCATTAAGTTCAAAATACATTAGAAATTCTATAATTATTGAGGTTGTGAGAGTAGATGTAGATTCATAGGATTTTGGGGATTTTCAAAGGAAATCTTCACATCAACACGGGTATAACTATGAGGGATGTTCTACTCTGGTGATCATAGGTTCACACATGAAAAAGTGTTCTGAGGAGGGGGATCCCCATCTGCTGCTACTTGCATAGTATTTCATTAGAATGTTGTAAGTTATAGAGAATAAGAATGGTTTCGGAACAAATGTGGCCTATTACATCTACAGGCCAGGCAGGTCAAACCCTCTTTTGATATACACCTAGGACATCAAAGGAACTGTTGATATGAAACAAACCCATCATGTAGATCAAAGCTTGGGTGAATAGGGATTAGGAAGGCTACAAGCCCTGACAGAACCTCCGGGGGCTGGATGTGCTTGATGGAAACGTATCTAGGCAGGATCTGCTTTCTGACAAGCAAGGAAGCGGTGACCAAGTCAGGTAGACAAGGAATGTTACGGATTGCTCGCCCCTAAGGGGGAGTGGTCATCTAATACAAGATCTACTAGCTAAACATGTACATGAGCAAGGTAATATTACTCGGGTAAGATAGGGGAAGGATGTCTTCATTGGACAAGAGCAAGCTACTCTATTTCAGGCTGAATTTTTTAATGCTCATCCAATTGATGTGGATTTTAGTGCTCTTACTCAATATGACCAATGTACTTCCTCTAAAATTCCTTTGGATATTGATTGTCAAAAATTGTTGAGCAAGATTAAAGGTAACTAGGGTGATATAGAGGATGATAATCTACAACCTACGATAAGTTCTTACAAGAAGAACCTTGATAATGGGAAGAAAAAAGTTGATAGGGATTTAACTTCTCAACCAAATAGGAGGTCAAGAAAGGATTACACTCACTTTCCAAGAACTATGTCAACTAAATCAAAGATACTTGATCCTAAATGGAAAATTATACATGATTTTTTAGGCTTGGAAATGTATTTCCCCTTCTTCCCCTATCCACCCTTTCCTTTTTTCAATAAATTGGAACATGAAAGGCTTGTCCTAATCACGCTTCAGGTTGTTTTTGATTATTTTCTATGGTATAGGAATTCATAACAGTATTGATAGAGGAAGAGGAGGCGATGAAGCAAAAACACAAAACAAATGTGTTTCTTAGCAAAAACATACAACAACAACATACTTATACCCATTAGAGGAACATTTTATTGATATCAAAAAAGCTAACATAAATAATATGTTGTTATGAGAATAAATTTACAAAAATAAAACAAGGTTCTTTTCCATATTAAGGTGGTAAATGCAAGATTTTACAATTCGATATATGAATGAAATAAAATTGTCCACACTTTTCATTCTTTTGTATAAATGGTGAAATCATTGTGGCGTGAATGGGTTAATTGGGCTTTCTTAATAAATTTTTGTCTCCCCTCTGTTAAAGATATTTATCAACTAGATGTAATTTTCCTAGACAACTTCTAGACAAAAATTATAATATGGACACAATTGACAAACAAATCCCAACAATCACTTAAACATAAGCATGCAATTCTATTGTTGGGGTATGCAATCAATTTTGATACTCATAGATTTCAGATACCTATAGTAAATTATAGTACACCGTACCATGGATCCATAGGCATCCTAGCCAGGAAGAACCACACCAAAAGAAGGCCCATGTGCATCGATGATCGAAGAAATTGCAAAAATGCTCAGCTTCATAAAACAAGAATTAACCATTAAGAATTAGTATGATTGGTCAAAGATGGTGAAAAACATCTCATATTTTCAGATCTTTAGACAAATGGAATAAAACTGTAAAAAAAAACTCAGATTTGTATATGAAATGATCCTGGAAGCCTTGAATCTCCCACTCTCACCCACCACCGGCACAAGCAGTAGTCGTTGAACCAGATAACCTCCTTAAAACTTGTTAATTCAAGACTGATGACAAATCAAACAACTAAACAACACCCAACTACACAATTCCCAAGGGTGACACAAGAAAAACAACCTCCATCAAAGCTGCATAAGATTAAATCCCCCAAACACCATCATTTATGTTTTCCCATCAACGAAGGAATAGCGAATAACAAAGCCATTCAAGCAAATCATACCAACCATAAAGGGGATTGAGAACTGGTCCTTGGGAACACTTCCAAGACTAACAGTCGGTGCCTGATACTGGTCGACTAGAATAATCCTTTGAATACCCCTGAAATTTGAGATTCCCCTGACCATGCATCCCCAAATCACAAGTCAATGAAGAACGAATGACATATCTAGATGGAGCCAGACAGAGAAACCTAACCACGATCTCTGATCCGAAGGTAGGATTACTGAAAGATCGACCGCCAACATCTACTAGCAACACGACGAAGCACAATGACAAATGAAACCCTTACGCCCAGAGAGAGGAAAGGAGGCTCAATTTCTTTAAAAATATAACATATAATATTATAGCATTTTATAAAAATATAACATATAAAAATTAATATAACAATTAAAAAAATTAAAATAATATTACAACATGTAATATTTTAAAATTTTATAACATTGATGAGTATAATAAAATATAATTATTAATTACATATAACATAAATATAATATTTTAAAAAATGTATTTGTTATTGAGTCAAACTCACATCACTTACTCCCATTCATTTTAATGGGCATTGTAGGCCTTGTCTTATTCTAGTTCTAATTGATAGAAATTAAAATCATTTTATCAGTGATTATATATAATGAAATATTATTAAATTATTAATATTGTAATTCAACAAATAAACACATATATTTATTGAAAAACGATATGGTGATACTAAATAATTAATAAATATATATTAAATAATTGCTAATATTTTTTGTGTTATTGGACGATTTATTGTAACATATATTTCTAGTGGTAAAAGATTTGTTGGTAATAATAACTAATAATAACATACTCTTTTGTCATTGAAATAGTTGTTGGTATTGATAAGTTAAAGTGACACAATTTATTATTGATAAAAGATATATCGGTATAAATCAATTGATATTAACATATATATATGTTGGTGAAAATATTTGTTGGTACCTATAAACAATATCAACAAAGCATAATAACTATTGGAATTACTCATTTTTACCGACATATATATTATTTGACAAAAAAAATCAGTTGGCACCAATCACTTTTTTTGTAATGATTGTTGGCAGGAATCGGTTCGAATACCATCTATCTATGATTTGCTTCTTTTGGAAAAAAAAAATAAGGTGGGGATGACGTAATAATACATGTTTTCACATGAGAATTCCTTCTCCTATGATCAGAATTCGACACTCCTTTCAGTGTCATTAGATTTATTATTGCACATTAGTATTTGGGTGAAGTGGTTTAGTGGTTTGATTGATCCTGAAAAGAGATTTTCAAAACAAATATTAGTTTTTTATTAAAAAAGGTAAACTATTAAATTCAACACAAATGGGGTGTCACATTGGGAAATGGTATATGACATGGAATTGGGTGTTTACCCTATGATAATGTTTTGATAATTTGTGGGCGGTATTGAATTATTGTGCAGGCGGGGAGAGTGATTTCAGTGATTTTTTAAAAATAAATAATAACGTTCATTTAATTCGGTGATCTAGATCTCCCATTTATATTCCTATTTTAGAGGAAGGATGGGGGTATCTAGGGTTTGAGAGGAAGGGGAACAAACATGGAAGATCAGACAGCCGCCAACATACGAGATCGGCACAGCAGGAGCCATGACACGGCGCAATCCTAGTCACCGGTTCTGGCAGATTGGGCGGCTGTTGAGGAGCGGCGTTCAACACGGGGATTGGGTGACGTGGCATGATCCGGGTGTAATTGAGATTCAAACGAAGGATGGAACAGAGGTGGGCGCACGTGAGGGCAGGTAGGCGCCATGTGTGGGGCATGTGGAACCCCCTGGTTGGCCGAGAGCTCATCCCACACGTGGGGGTTCATGATGGCTTCAAATTTAGCCATGTGATAATATTAAATAGAAATGTGAACATATGAATTAAACAAGAGGATGAGTTTCTTGTGATTGCTCTATGTTGGTGATATAGTGGATGTCGTAATTAGATGACGGAAGAGGACAATAAATCATTAACTTTATAATGATTTTTCTCTAAACGATGTTGATAACACATACAGATCATGAATTTCTTGAAATAAAGAATTTTAGATTATGTTCAATGGATGAGAATGAAGCCATATAATGAAAAGAATTGTGGATATAAAAGCGAGTTGTAAAAATAATGAAATGAAGTATATGGAAGCGAGTTATCAATATATCAAAAAATTTCTTACATTATTCAATGAAAAAATCAAGGTGCTGAGCAAGATTTCAATTGCTTCACTAAAAATTCCAACATAACAGAGAAAGGCAAGCATTGCACCAAGAAATTCAGATTAATTTCAATTTCAATAGAATTTAAAAACATCTACGTATTTCCCACCATTAACATTCCCATACTTATTTTTATATAGTATGAAGTAACAAATAAGTAGAATTTATGTAAGGGAAATAAATAAAAACTCCCCTGGATATAGAAGCTTTACTCATTTAAGTTCATTTAAGAGTACTCTCTATACATGCCTTGAATGAAGTGTCTTGACAAGAATGTTACAACTTCTGCAGAATGAAAATATCATCATTAGATTCAAGAATGTGCTGTTTAAAAAATTAATAAACCATAGAAAATGTTTAGGGAAGTGAATCAAGTATGATTAAGCTTGTAGCCCTTCTTAGAATTGAAGATTAGTTGAAGTCCAATGATGTTGTTGTGACCACCCCTTCAACCACAACCTCAATATTAGACAAACTGTCATATGACCAACCATCATACTGATTGCCACTTAATGCACACAGTGACTTTTCCTTCAACACGCTAATATCATCAAATGCACTCTCTCAACAATTCCACTACACTTGATCTCTTCCGGTTAAGTACCCAAAACCATTTCAAAGATTAAAAATTAAATTTTCTCACTTAGAATAAAAAACTAAATCGATACATAAGTGAGAGTGTATGAAAATAAGGATACATCCAATCAACGATTTATAAAAATAGAGGGAAACATAAAACTTCATATGGAACATTTATTTGAATAGAAAATAAAAATCAGAAGCCTAGAGAACCATGGTTTGCTTCTCATGAAGTTCTTAATTAAGAGTCTCCATTCAAAAGAACACCTTAATTTTCTATACATGATCATTCAATGGGAATGAATTATTATTGGTTTTAACCTCACTATCATCTAAGAAAGAATAAATAGGATTTTCAAAATATTATCTAACTAAAGCAAATAAGAGTACCACAAAACCGAGTTTCTGCACTGCCACCCTTTAATAGTACTAAAAAGAAGCACTGATAAAGGGGGTACCTTTATCAGTGCTAAAAAAAGCACAGATAAAGGAGTACTTAATTTCTAATTATCATCGACTAATAATCATTTAATAACATTTTGAAGACACAAAAAATCAAAAAATTAATAAAAGATCTAAAATAAGTTGAAAACGTAACTTAAATTTTAAACGACCATAACTTTTGATCCGGGTTTCCGTTTGAGCTCTACAACATATCAAATCGAAGCTTGCAACAAGATCTACACACTGACTACAAAAGGGAACATTTTGTTTCAATTTTCGAGGCAAAAAGGCTCAAAAGGTCTCTAATATTGAGTTTTTAGTCGGGATACCCAATTTTCTTCACATTCGATGAAATTTCAGCCTCCATTTAGAGGGTCTTTTGCCTTTTTTAGTGAGGACAAAATTTATTCTAAGGCATTACAATCATATTGATATTATAGTTTTGAAATTTTATCGTTTTTCACAATGTAATTTTATTTATAATAAAATATATAACAATATATACACATTTTTTTATATATTCACACATAATAAATTAATTTTATAAATAAATAATTAATCATATTTACATAAAAAGTATATATCTCAGTATATAAGCGTTATAATATCCATTTTATTTGAAATAAAAATATATGTATATTTATATACCTATGTAATGTGTGTGTGTGTGTGTATACATATAAATTTATGTAAATATGAATGTACATATGAATATAAATATGAATATATAATATATGTAAATATATATAAATATGTATATTTATACATACAGATACTCACACATATATAAAATATATACAAGTGTATGTATGTTGTATGTATATTGTATGTATTTATTTATAAACACCAAAAAAATATTTTATAAATGTATTTAAAACCAATCGTATAAGTATATATTAATATACGAATAAATATACAGATAAAAAATATAACTATATATATATATATATGAATATATATATATATGAATATATGAATATATATATATATTAGTTTAACTATATATATATAAATATAAATCTATTTTAATATACGAATAAATATAAGTAAATATATATATATATATATATATATATATAAATATATATATATTTCATTAAATGGAGAACAAAAAAAATGGAGTGATAAAAGGTCCAGGCGCGTAGGGGAGAGGTCTCGAGTTCGAATCCTAGGGGAGGCAGAGACGCACGAGCGGGTGCAGGGTGGGGGGCTAGCACTGTTAAAGGGGGGTGGCGGGGGCGTGGGTGGGTGCAGGTGGGGTCTAGCACTATTGGGGGGGGGGGTCTAGCGTTGTTATGATTCAATGTTATATTTTAATTTTTTTAACATTTATCAGTGCTTTTTTAGCACAGATAAAAGACCCCCTTTTACCATCTCTTTTTTTAGCGCTGATAAAAGGGGCCTTTATCAGTGATTTTTTTAGTGCTTATATAAGGGACCCTCATTTATCTTCGTTGAGAGTAACAACATTTTTAGTGTAGTAAATGCCTTTTTGTAATGCTTTTAAAGACCATATTTGAAATTTTGTAAGAGAATTTTCAAGATAATATCTAAATTAGCAGTAAGAACCATGTTGTGAATCTATATTTCACTTCCCAGTCCATCATATTTAGATTTCAAAAGGGTGGACACCAACCTAGAAAAATCCATCAATTGATAATGAACATCCCCTAAAAAACCCCAACACATATGGGGTTGAAAACACGCAGAGAAATGTACATATCCAGGTGCAACTTGCTCACCACTTTCAAAAAAGATTCAAAAAATGCTTGTATGTCTAACAACTCAGAAGTCTCCATCTTGCAAATTTCCAATTCTACACTATGAATGTATTTTTCAAAGTCCATAGGAGACTCAAACCAATTTAATTTTTCATAAAATGGTTGGTTGAAGTAATCATCACACTCAACATCAATCATTGCACACGACGTATCATGATACTATACTTTACCCATTGCATTGGAGTGCTATCGGGGCGCACCCTTCTTAAATATTTCATTTTAGGTAGAAATGTGCCACATGGATCATAAAACATGGATTCATTAAACAACATCATTTATTCCACGATAATGGAGTGTGAACTTCATACATGAATATCTTTAAACAAAACGTAAATGTGCATAATGGTGAATACCCTTGATAGAGAAGTGAGCATGGTATTCACTACACAATGTCTTTAGCTTGGAAAACCACAGTGCAATTTTGGTAGCGTAACGACGTGACATAAGAACTCATAAAAATGGTTGATGAGAGAGAAAGGGGTGTCTCATCATATGTACATTAAATGGAATGTAAGAGGGTCATATAAATACATGTCCCAACAATTGTAATGGAATTTAGATTCATGATACAAAAGAATTACTTGAATGTAAATGAGGAGAGAGAAATTCCATACGGAATTTTGGCATGGTAACAGGTATACATGGAAGACATTGATGAGAGAGAAAGGAGATCTCTCATTAATAAAACATGAAGAGGGTAGTATGAGGGAGGTGAGAAATCATACCCTAACATTTATAATATAATATAAAAGGGCATAACAATATAAAGAAACTTGAACATAAATAAGGAAAGTGAGAATCCATTACTTGGAAGTGTGATCCCAAAAGCATGGGAGAGGATTGAGAGAAGCTTATTGAGAGCATGAGGCAACTTGGGAGGATTCTAGAGAAAGGATGGCAGGGGTTGGTCGAACTCTAAAGGCTTTGAGTGAAGAGGATGTGGGAGCTTTGGTGGGTTTATATAGGAAACGAGAAGGAATTATTTATTATTTAGGTTCGGGACACCTCACATTAAACTAACCAAAACCACAAACCAACCCATGGGTTTTCCCATGATTTTTACAAAAGGGGACTAGAAAACAATATTTTATAAGTATAATGGCCTAAATTCTTAAAATAATAGGGTTGCTTATGTAGAGGTGAGTCACACTCTCAAGGAAAACAATTTAAAAAGACAAAATGTTTTATAAGTCTTGAAGGGTCCACTAAAGCTTTGTAAAATAAATCAAACAAACCAAAAATTACATTATTTTAATTATTAAACATATATTAGACGAACATAATTTTTATTGTATTTTATTACACCACTATTGGGTCATTATGATGTCATAAAACACATTATATATTTAAATAGTATTTAATTTTTACTCAAAAATTCGACTATCTCGGAAAATTATGAAAAATTCATCATTAGATAATTTTGATGCCCTAATTACAAAAATAATATGCATTTTATCTAAATAATTTTCTATATATGTGAATTTTTACTTTAAAAAAAACCGACATTTATCGAAAATTCAGGGTTTTGACAAAAACAGCTTTCAAACCTTATTAAAAATCACAATTACATTCATAAAATTTTATGATCATTTATATTTAATAAAAATTAATTTAATAATAATAATAACATTTTATTAAAACATTATTTAATTCAAAAATCTATTAAATCATCAAAATATATTTCTTAGTTGAATATTAACTAAAAATACTATTTGCACTTTAAAAACTCTTTACAAGGTAACAATAATAAAATGAAAGTATATTCATTATTATATACAAAAATATTGTTCATAGTCATAATTCTAGGGTCTTGTTACATAAACCCTAAAAACACCCGCATAAGACCGAAGGGTATGCTGTGCGATGGAGACAGACTCTTGGGGTGGCTCAGATAACATCACTCCAGTGGTAATCTCTATCAACTTCCACTTCTCCCATAGGTAGTTCTGCTCAAGCTTAACGTATTCAAGCTCAGCTTGGGATTGGTCAAGAGAAAAGTCCAATGACACAACCTCCTTTCCGATCACCGACTAATGGGCTTCATACGAGTCAAGTCTACTTGATGAGGCCATCACTTTCTTTGTCTGAGTAAAGTGGATTTGTTAAATCCCTATATTTATACTAATCATGTGATTACTGTTCAACAACTATATTAGCAACTGTCACAATTCTTAACGGTATTTTAAAATCCAAAACATAAAACCAAATAAGTTCACATGTTTTACATAACCATAAGAAGACATTTAAATAGACCAAGAGGAATTTTCATTAATGAATTTTTGGGTTGTTACAATCTTCCCCCCCTTAAGAAATTTTGCCCTTGAAATTTTCTTTTCCCACACTAAAACATATGCAAGTAACTCTGCTTCATCACTTCTTCTGATTCTCACATCACTTCTTCAAACTTGTGGTTTTTTTACAATACCTTGACGAGGGGCATCGTCTTATTTCGTAGAACTTTTTCTCTACGATCTAATATATTCACTGGTTACTCCTCGTAAGAAAGATCATCCTCTAGATGTACTACCTCAGAAGAGAGTACATGTGAAGGGGCTGGTATGTACTTTCTTAAGAGAAATACATAAAAGGCGTCATGTACTTTTTCCATGGTAGGTGGAAGTTCTAGTCGATAGGCCATCGCCCCGACACGATCAAGAATCTTGAAGGGGCCAATGTACCTAGGACTTAGCTTCCCCTTCTTTCCAAACCTCATGAAATTCTTCTATTTAGATATGAATAGAAATACCATGTCTCTAATTTTAAACTCAAGGTCTCATCGATGGTTATATGCATAACTCCTCTGTCGACTCTGGGCTGCCTTGATATATTGTTGAATGGTTTTCACCTTCTCCACTATTTCTTCATCCATTTCACATCTTAGAAGCTTACACTCACTGACATCATCCCAACATGCCTGTGTCCTACACCTCTTCCCATACAGGGCATCATAAGGTGACATTCGTATGCTCAATTGGAAACTGTTATTATAAGAGAACTCAACTAGAGGAAGATATTGATCCCATCCTCCTTTGAAGTCCATTGAGAATGCTCTCAAATTTTTTTCAAGTGTTTGGACAGTCTGCTCAAATTGGCCATTTGTTTGAGGATGATAGGTCATACTGAAGTTCAGTTCATTATCCAGAGCATGTTGAAGACTCTTCCAAAACATAGTGGTGAACCTTGGATCTCGATCGGATACAATCGATAGTGTTATTCCATATAGTCTTACCAATTCCCTCAAATATATCCATGCAGTTGATCCAATGATAAATCCTCCCAAATTGAAATGAAGTGTGTAGACTTTTTAAGATGGTCCACAACAACCCATATTGAATTGTTGCCTTTGGATGTCATTATAATTCTAGTGACAAAGTCCATGGTGATGTTCTCCCATCTCCATACTGGTATGGGCAATGGTTGCATCATCCCCTTAGACTTCCGCTGCTCTGATTTCACTTACTGAAAAACTAGGCACTTTGATGTATACTCAGCAATCTCATTCTTTATATTATCCCACCAATAACTCTCTTGGAGATCTTAATACATCTTTGTGTTTCCTGGGTGGATAGTGATATTTTAACCCTTTCTGATAGCCTCCACCATCTTCTGAATTCCCACATTATCCTTTTGAGCATCCCTTATTCTTTCCAAAAGAGACGGTTGAGCAATCATTCATGAAAGGATTGATGATGTTACCTTCTTTATGATTCACTTGTCCATCTTCATCAAATCTAAGAAGACTGGATCCTTCTCAATTCTCATCTATGATAGAATCGTTGGGTCCTTTTTACGTAAGGCATCTGCCACTTTGTTCTCTTTCCCAGGGTGGTAATGAATTGAGCATTCATAGTCTTTGATCAGCTCTAACCATCTTCATTGGTGCATGTTCAACTTCTTTTGTGTGAATATATACTTGAGGCTTTTGTGGTCCTTATATATTTTTCACCTCTCCCCAAAGAGATAATTCCACCAAATTTTTAAAGTGAAGATCACCGAATCCAACTCCAGATTATGTGCTGGATAATTCTGCTCAGGAACATTCAATTGCCTTGAAGTATAGTAAATGACTTTGTCATTTTGCATCAACACACAACCCATGAACTTCCTCAAAGCATCACTGAATACCACAAATGTTCTCCACATGTGGGTAAGGTGAGCACGGGTGAAGTAATAAGCCTCCCATTCAACTCCTCGAAGATTTATTCTAATTAATCACCCCAAAAAATCTTTACTCCCTTCTAAGTTAGCTTGGTAAGTGGATTGGGAAATCGTGATAAATTTCTCACAAATCAGCAATAATATCTAGCAAACCCCGAGAAGCTACGAATATTCATTACTGATGTTGGCCTCATCTATTCTTCTATTGTATCTATCTTTGAGGGATCCATAGATACCCATTTCTTGTGATGATATGGCCTAATAATGAGACCTCCTTTAACTAGAACTCACACTTTTTTCACTTTTCATAGAGCTTCTCCTTTCGTAAGGTCTCTAGTACAGTTATTAGATGATCCCCACGATCCTCCGTGGTTTTGGAGTATATTAGAATATCATCTATAAAGACTAACACATATTTGTCGATGTAATATCCAAAGAATATATTCATAAATTCCATGAATATTGTTAGATAATTAGTGAGTCCAAAAAGAATTACTATGAATTCATAGTGTCTGTATCTTGTATGAAAAGTAGTCTTGGGGATATCTTCCTCCTTCACCCTTACTTGATAATATCCTTACCACAAATCTACCTTAGAGAAGTATTGTGATCCATGAAGCTGATCGAACAAGTCATCAATTCGTGGGATAGGATACTTGTTCTGTATCGTGAATTTTTAAAGCCCACAATAATTCATGCAAAGGCGCATTGGATCATCCTTCTTCATGACGAAGTGGACTGGTTCACCCCATGGTGAAGCACTTGGGTGTATAAATCCTTTATCCAGATTCACCTGTAGTTGTTTCTTAAGCTCCTCAAGCTCTACAACAGACATTCTATATGATGTCTTGGATATTGGCAATTACCCTAGTATAAGATCAATTTAGAATTCAACATATCTTCTAAGAGGAAGACCAGAAAATTCATCAGGAAACACTTCTATAAATTCCCTCACAATAGGCATGTATTAAAGGATGATTTCCTCCTTATACTCAATCATCAAAGATAGATACGCATGATCATAGGGTAGTAATATCTAAGCTTGAGATGATGGAGCAAAAGAAGTTTCAAATTTTTTCCTTTCACTTGTACAGAATCAGGGTTCGATTCTCCACATGGAGAGTGATTTCCCTATCATGGAAATTTATGATGCATATATATAGGGAAAGCCAATCCATGCCAATAATTGAATAAATTTACACCAGAGGGAGTATGATGATGTTCTATGGGATGTTCAATCCACCTATTATGATAGGGGAGGAGATATATTCATGGGATGCAATGATTTCCCCATTTACCGTACTCATCTACATCATTACTTCCATGATTTGTGGTGGTGTTTAGATTGTTCTACTAAACTTTTGGGATATAAAAGAATGCGTATAACCATGGGTAATAACCCTAACCTTCACTTTTTATTATAGTTCTACATTATCCAATATAGACATAGGTATAGATACTTATACACTGTTAAACACATAGAGGGGAATCTACAGACAAAAAGGGAAAACATATAAATTAATTTTATTTCCTTAACTTATTAATCTATAGGCTTGTATCTGTGTTATCCTTGATCTACATTCTAACATATATTATTAGAGTCTTTTCCCCCTTAATAATGGTTAATACTAAGCTTGTGAATTTACCAATGAATATCCCTCAGGAGTGTTGTAACCAAGAGTGCAGAAAGGCTCTTTGTCGTGTACCAGGATACCCCGAGTCAAGCTCGAAACTCCTTCTTAGGGTTTTAACCCCTATTTACATCTCTACCTGCTCGTATCAAGACAGAGATGTATTTTCTTAATAAACCACTTACACAATACCCACCAAAACGTGGGGATATTTTTATTATACTTAGTCTTGTCTCTAAGGCTTTACTAGGTTTTTCTAATACTAATCTAAAAAAAACTAAACCTATCCTCTGATACCAACTATAACAACCCTGCTCTTTATTACACACATAAACATGATTTATTACATAAACTCTTCACTTAATACAACATGGAAGATCGAGATGTATAGTGTCTTTGGGGCTTAGAAACATTACATAACAGCTTAAAACATGAAACACAACTTCTTTATTGAAAAATTCCTTTACATTACCACTACATTTCCTCGTACTTAGCATTGCATCGGATAACCTGAAGACATGCATAAGAAAAGGGTGAGATATAAAGCCCAGTAAGTGAATAAACATGGAATGACATGAGGAATACAGTACATGTTATAAAATAGGAATATAAATGGATTACAAGATAAAAATGAACATAAATTTATGATAAATCATGATAATCATAACATGGATATGTGACAATCATACATAACATTGAATTAGCATAAACCAAGGCTCATTGCAGATGGAGCATGAGTAAACCCTCATTGTTCATGAAGCACAAGTAAACCCTCATTTCACATGAATTATCATGAGTCTACACTCATTGAACATGATATATCATGATACTATTATTTACCCAATGCATTGGAGCGCTATCAGGGCACACCCTTCTTAAACATTTCTTTTCATGCATAAGTGTGCCACATGGATCATAAAACATGGATTTATTAAACATAAGAATTTATTAAACGATAAAGGTGTGTGGAATTAATACATGAAACTCTTTAAAAAATAGGTAAATGTGCATAAATGTGAATATCCTTGATAGATAAGTGGGCATGGTATTCACTACACAATGACTTGGGATTGGAAAATCGCGGTGCAATTTTGGCAGTGTAACAACGTGACATAAGAACTCATAAAAATGGTTTATGAGAGATAAAGATGTGTATCATCATTTTTATAAGAAATGGAAAGTAAGGGGGTCATATAGATACATGTACCCACAATTTTAATGAAATTTAGATTCATGATACAAAAAAATTTCTTGAATGTAAATGAGGAGAGAGAAATTCCTTACGGAATTTCGGCATGGTAACGAGTATACATGGAATACATTAATGAGAGAGAAAAGGGATATACCATTATTAAAACATGAATAGGGAAGTATTAAGGAGGTTAGAAATCATTCCCCAATATTTATAATTTAAAATTAATGGGCATAACAATATAAGGAAACATTGACATAAATAAGGAATGTGAGAATTCTTTTCTTGGAAGTGTGATCCCAAAAGCTTGGGAGAGGCTTGAGAGAGGATTATTGGGAGCTTGGGAAAACTTGGGAGGATTATAGAGAGATTAGGGTAGAGTTTGGTGAAAATACAAAGACTTTGAGTGAAGAGTACGAGGGAGCTTGGGCGGGTTTATATAGGAAAGGAGAAGGAATTATTTATTATTTAGGTTTGGGACACCTCACATTAAATTAATCAAAACCACAAACCAAACCATGGGTTTTGACCATGGTTTTTTACAAAGTGGAGTTTAAAATAATATTTTATAAGGGAAATGGTTGAACATTTTAAAATTATATGGTTACTTATGTGGAGGTTAGTCGCACTCTTAAGGAAAACAATTTAAAAAGAAAAAATGTTTTATAATCCTTGAAGGGTCCACTAAATCTTTTTAAAATAAATAAATAAAAAACACAAAATCATATTATATTAATGGTAAAATATATATTGGACGAAAATAATGTTTATAGTATTTTATTACATCACTATGGGGTCATTATGATGTCATAAAACACATTATATAATTAAACGGTATTTAATTTTTACCCAAAAATTTGACTGTCTCAAAAAATTATGAAAAATTCACCATTGGATAATTTTGACATATTGATTCCAAAAATAATATTCATTTTATCTAAATAAATACATAAATATCTAAATTTTTACATTTAAAATAAAAATCGACATTTATAAAAAATTCATGGGTTTTGACAAAAACAACTTTCAAACCATAATAAAAATTACAATTGCATTCATAAAATTATACGATATTTTATATTTAATAAAAAGTAATTTAATAATAATAAAAATATTTTATTAAAATATTATTTAATTCAAAAATCCATTAATTTATCAAAATATATTTCTTAATTGAATATTAACTAAAAATACTATTTGTGCTTTAAAAACTCTTTACAAGTTAACAATAATAAAATGAAAGTATATTCTTTATTATATACAAAAATAATGTACATAATAATAATGCTAGGGTCTTTTTACATAACCCATTAAAACACCTGCATAAGACTGAATGGTAAGGTGTTCAATAGTGACAGACTCTTGGGGTGGATCAGAAAACATCACTCTGGTGGTAATCTCTATCAACTTCTACTTCTCCCATAGGCGGTTCCGCTCTAGATTAACATATTCAAGATAGGCTTGGGATTGGTCAAGAGAGAAGGTCAATGATGCCACATCCTTTTTTAGCTCCAACAAATGGGCTTCGTACAGGGAATGTCTACTGGATGAGGTCATTGATTCCTTTGTCTAAGTAAATTAGATTTGTTAAAGCCCTATATTTATACTAATCATATTGTCACTGTTAAACAACTATATTAGCAAAAATCACAATTATTAATGGTATTTTAAAATCCAAAAAATAAAACCAAATAAGTGCATATGTTTTACATAACCATAAGAATATATTTTAATAGACCAAGTGGATTTTTCATTAATGAATTTTTGGGTCATTACACACATCTTTATTAGAAAAACTATTATACAAAGGCTCACAAAATTTAGAAAGAAGGATTGGTGATTTTTTCTCCAAATTGGGATCTAGGGACATAATTATCTCATCAATAGATAGCTGAGAGTGTGTTATATAAACTTGAAAGATTCCTTCAAGAGGATATAAAAAATCAATTTTCTTAACTTCCAAAGTAAAAGAACAAAACTCAAACCAATCCTCAAGTCTACAACCCTCATCAATAGGTCAGATGGCCCTAGAAACATATTTTTATACCTCAGGTGAAGGGTGATGAAAAATCCTTCTAAAATAAACACTAAACATATCAGAGGCTTCATCAACTGAGTCAAAACTATCGTCAAGTTTGGATTTCTCAAAATCATAAAATTCATTTATATCATCCACGACATGGATTTTCAATTTTCCTTCGGAAATAATAATGTTATCACCTTAAGTATCTAATAAAGGTTGGTCTAAAATTATTGGGAATTTTTAATCACACATCATTTCAATGATAAAAAAATCTATGAGAAAGATAAAATTTTCTACCCTAACTAACAGGTCATTAACACTTTCAAAAGGATGAGTAAGTGTACTATCATTTAGTTGAAGAGAAACACATGTTGGTTTCAATTCCCTTAGATTTATCTTTTTAATTAGTGATAATGACATAAGGTTGAAACTAGAACCTAGGTGCCATAAACAATTTAGTTCCCCAATATCTCTAACTCTAAATTGAATAAAAAAAATCTAGGGTCCTTTAATCTGGGAGGTAATTCATTTTGAAGAATAGTACTATATTTTTCATTAAGATTTATGGCATCCAGGTCTTTCTGATCTCTTTTATTAGCTAAAAATATCTTAAGGAATTTAAAATATGATGTGATTTTATCTTAAGCTTATACAAATAGAATTTTGATAGCAAAGGATCTAAACATATTAATGAATTTCATAGAGTTAGGATTGTTAAAGTTTTTAACCATTTGGAGAAAATGGATGGGAGAGGCATAATTGTTTTAAATTGGTTGATTATTCTCCTCATCCCCAAATATCACTTTTTTTATTTCCTTATTTAATTAGTTACCACATTATTTTTCTTTGTAATTCATATTTTCTAGGTGAAAATTTACCATTCTATTCATGTTGGACCTTTTTGTCTAGATTTATAGTTTTATCATTTTACAAATTTTGATTACCAGGTTATACTAAATATTTAATCTCAATTTCTCTAGGTTTCACCCTAACATCCTCCTATGTTTAGAGGCCTTATTGTAACACATTTCAAAATATCATTAGAGTTCATCCCAATGGTTCTTAAAAACGTATCATTGCCTATATATATCAAGTCTCTAACCAATTCCCCTAATTAATTTAATAGATTAAAAATTTTATAACAAGTTTAGCTCTTTGCAATTCAGTATGATTCATTACATTTCTCATAATCCTTTCTAAATTCATAAGGGAGTGAGAATGAGATTACCCATATTGAAATTTTTATTTAGTTAGATCGGAGCATCCGTATATAGTAGTTTTTTTCATTACCCATGGTCTCCCCATGAAGATTTAGAGTGATATTTGAATCTAGAATTGTAGTTATTTGAATGTGGTTAATTTTTCATTCTTATACACAAAAAACAAGAATTCTCAATGTTCCTCACTTTATTTTTTTTATTAAACTTCTTCTTTACCTTATTTCATCAAATATAGAAATTGTTTCTGAATTTAAACAAGTTTTATGTTCATTTCATGACCTAAACCAGTGTTTTTAGTTCTATTAACCATCCTCCTACTATATGATTTAGTTTTTGAGTTTCAGTCAACTGTAATAAAAAATTCATTAAAATCTTAATTAGTTTTAATTGTGTAATTTCCTCCAACTGATTGGTCAATTAAGTCTTCAATAGATGGTAGAATACCATCATAAAAAGTTTCCATCAAAACAAGGGAATCAAATTGATACAGAAGAAATCCCTAAAATATATCCCATTCATTATAGAATCACTCTTCATCTTCTTAAAGGAAATTGGTTATTTTATTTATTAATTCTACAGTTTACAAATTTGGGAAAATTTTCATTAAAAAATATTTTTAAATTTGGTCTTAATTGTTAAATATGTTCTCATATAATTGATTAAATTGTGTCTTAACACTATTATTCAAGTATAATGGAGATATTCTCATTCTAATAACATTTTCAATCAAGACTGGAAGAGGTAACTACTGAACCACACTATAAAATTATCTAATGGAATACATACCGTATTCATTAAAAATTCAAGAAATATTTGGTAGATGTGATAGATAGGTTTTCTTAATTTTATAGTCTCTAGCTTATTGAAAAAGTCTAATGCAAGATGGTTTTCCTAAAATTATAGGGAGTTGAATTTTTTTAAGTGTAGGTCTCTCAACAAATTCATTACTAGGATCAGTTTGAATAAGAAATCTACTGCAACCTCAATGTTCTCCATTTTTATGTTTTTTGTATTTTTTATAATCTTCATCTTTTTTGCAGAATGTTTTTTTTGAATTGGCCTATCATATTTTCCCCTAAAATGACACCAAAATTTAGCCTCATTGTTTTTGAAAACATGAAAATTTAATTATTTATAAAACCTAAAACTTCCATGAACTAGTATAGTGGTTAGTATGGGTATCATATCTAAAGGAAAGGCTGGTATAGAAGCACTGTTTCAAAACAATCGTGGGAAAAAAAATGTGTTTCATGTTAGAGAAGTGAAATATGAACAGTGAGACTACGATGTATCAATGGTACAAATAATTGTGTAATTAGTGTTGGATGTAGAGATTGCAAATAATAATAATAGTGGATGATGATAGGCATACTAGAATAGAATAAATTGATTTAAATTTTCTCTTCTCTTTCTCAAGTTAGCTAAAAATATAATCAGTTCTTGGTGAAAATGTGAAAATCACTAAGTTTTCATTTTGCGTTTAACATAACATAGTGAACTATCCTTATAAATGATCTCTTAATCATCACTGAGGAGTCGGTATGTTTAATAATGTAGAATAGAACTCTAACATTTTCCAAATTTTCAATACTTTGGTTATAGTTCAAAAGGTAATTGATTTACTAACTTCACTAATCAGTTCTTAATTATTGTAAAAAATATGCTCATTTCAAACAAAAAAAATGAGAACAATGAGATAATAACTACATTTGAAATAATAACACAAAATAAATAAAGGTATATTAAGAGTTTTTAATCCCTTCTTATAAAAATTTCATAATAAATATAGTTACACGTGATCTCAAAATAAAAAAATCAAGAAAGTAGATGAAAGAGACGATAAAACTTCTCATGTGAGACTTTCTCCTTCCTAAAACTCTAGCTCTTGATCTAGGTTCTTCTCCCAGTATGGTCATATCCCCTTCTATGAGATTTAAATGATATATCAATTAATTTATCCAAAAATATACTTTAGAATAAAACTCCAGTAATCTCCAAATCACAGCCTAAATGCCCATGTGGAATCACCAAGACGGTCAGTTTGCTGTGTTCCTTGTAAAAAACACGTGACATTACATTTTACTTTTTAATAGATCTGATAAATTCATGTGTAACATACTTCATCTACATCAATTGTACCTTAATGTTTTTCATGGTTCGAATTAATTTTTATTAGTTACTAGATAATTTAAGAAGATTATTCAAATTCCATTGTATTCAATGAACACCTACTTTGAATCTTCGCCATATCAACCCTAGATTACACATGAAACTTGTGAAAGTTACTTCAACAGAATATCTTCAGTTCAAGACTCATCAAAAATAGATACACAACATGGAAGCTTTATTGTGGAATTCTAAAAAACTAGTTTTCTACAACCTTTAGCAGACTCTCAAACATAGCATTCGATAAGGGAAAGGTCCCATGTATCTTCTTCCTTTCCACTAATCCTAAATAAGAAAACTTTTAAAAAATACCAATATTAGAACCTTAACATTAAAAATTCTAATGCATAATAGTTAACATCAACTCAATCACAGCCAAAACCAGTTTAGATTCGACTCTGAAATACCTTCACACCTAGTCAACACTAACTTAAACAAAAAAAAATCTAGAATAGAAATGGGTTCGACCAAATTAGATCATCAAAATTATAAACCCCATTAAGCTCCTCTTAAATAGAAATTTATCACCCAAATATTTAGTTCTTCCTAGATTCTATCTATAAATCATCACTAACTGGTATGCCATCTTCAGCATTTGGTAAGAATGAACTTTTTATTTCCATAGATCTACCAAATTGTGTTGAGATCATGTTATCCTTGATCGACTTTAACGAGTCATGATTTTTAAATACTGGCACCAATTTTATTTTTCACCATGTATACTTCTTCATAAATCATTGACATATTGAGTCTGATATTATGCTCAGAAAAAACCTCATCTAAACTCATTATCCCACTTCTCTAAGAAGCTTCAGGTCTTGAACTTGATTTAGCGACTAATGGTTGCTTAGGTTTGGGTTTTATAGGGTGATAAGATTTGTTTCAGATGACTCTGTTTCCATATCAACATAGGGTTGATTCAGAATTTAGATCCAAGTTCCATTTTAATGTTGAAACATCCTCCAAACTACATCATTATCATTGTTCTTGGTAAACGTTGATCATGGGTGTCCTTTTTGATAAATATCATGTCTTTCAGTGATGATTGTACTTACCAATTGATACAATATTCATGTTTAAATCCTACTTTCCTTAATAGAGTAATCTCTATATGATTTTCTTATAGATCTTATTTTGGAAATCTTCATAAGGTCTGGTAAATATACTGAAAAAGTTTTTTCTTTTATTCTATGTCTTTGATTGGATTCATCCTCCATCCATAAGCTCACATGGTACTTGGATTTCAGATGTTCAAGTGTGGCTTTTCTTCTTTGGTTTTTAAGAAATTAGAGATCATGACTATAATCTAGTTTGTATTTTCATTTATTGCAGCCAATAACTCACAAAGATATTTTATTCAAGCATGAAAGTTTTATCGGGGTCATGTGGCAGGTACACCAACACCCATAATCACATGAAAATAAAAGGTATATTAGGTTCTTTTCCTCTCATGGTCAATTAATTTACCATGAGTGATCCATGCGGTAAGTATCATTCCCTCAAGCACAATCACTTAAGTGACCATGGCTCTACTTCATGCTGTTAGTTGTGTTGCGGTACTCCATGATCGCTTCAAATTTTGTCTTGTGTCACTTTATTGACCATAGTCCGTCATACAATGACTTCATGGGGCAGTCACCTTACACCTTTTTGATAATTATGTGATGTTGCATTATGAGAACTAAAATAAATAAATTATAAATTGAAATTATTATAAATATTAAAACATTAAACTAATTATTTAAAATTAAAAACAAATTTAATTAATTATTTTATATATAAATAATATGTTAACAAAAAAATATTTTAAATCAACAAACCATAATTTTAAAAATTACATAAATTCAAATTACAAAAATTTGAAAACCTATTGACCATTAAAAATTGTAAATAAAAATAAAAATATATGACAACAGAAAAAATAGATTTTAATTTAACTTTATTTTTCCATTAAATAATCAATATGAAAAATGAAAAAAAAATTAAATTATCTAAACACCAAGATAAAAAAATAAACATTTAAAATTATTAATTAAAAAGAAAATAAAAAGTCAGGTCAAGACAATAATTAATATTTTCAATGTAAAAAATATAATTTTAAGAATAAAAATTGATATATTAACAATTTGAACAACCAATTTACTAAAGTGAAATTAGTTGAAATTTAAAACACATTTTATTAATTAAATCAACAAAATATTTATATAAATATACAGAAAACAGTGTGAAATAAAAGCCACATCATTTATAAGGTGAGATAACCAAACCATTATTTAGTGCTCAAGGATAAAGGGCCCCATGGATTCTAGAATTGGTACACACTAATGTGTGCATACCTTTTCAAGTAGAATCTAGAGGTGGATTTTCATGATTTATGACTTTTATCATTGACTTGAGTAAGTATGGTTATGTATACTTCATGAGGTATAAGTATGAATCTTTTAAGTTGTTCATGGAGATAAAGAATGACGTTGAGAATCATCATGGTAAGAATATTAATTAACTTCGATCAAATCAACGTCATGAAAATATTAAACTAGACTTTATTGAATTTCTATGGGAGTATGGGATGCATTCTCAACTCACTCCTCCTTATACACCATAATAAAATGTGTAAGTAATAAGAGTAATGGTACCTTATTTAACATGATAAGGTCAGTGAAGAGTCATGAAAGTTTTACATTATCCTTTTGGGGATATGCATTACACAAAAAACACATATATAAAATCGAGTACCAACTAAATTGGAAAATAATATTCCCTTTGAGTTATGGAGTGAAAATAAACCTATTTTGTCACATATTCATGCATTGGGATATGAGGTGTTTGTTAAGCCCAGATCAAGAAACAAAATAACACCTTAGGTCACGTAGTGTATCTTTATAGGTTACCTCAAGGAAACGAGGAGATATTACATATATGATCCCTCAAATAAGAAGGTTATAATTTTCATGAAAACTGTATTCCTTGAGTGGGATCATGTCCTCAAGAAGGATTGTTGGAGAAATATTGACTTCTAAAAGGTTCATGTTCAAGATACACAATAGTTGGTACAAGAACAATCTTTATAGGCCATTATGTAAGTGTAATTCCTAAAATATAAGTACTATATAGGATAAATATAGAAGTTAGAGAATAGGAAAACATGATTTCAATGAAACAAAATATAGTGACTCATTATTGGTTGACAATAAGGACCATATATCCTACAAGGATGAAGTGGAGAGCATAAGATATGAAAGATGGAAATAAATCATGAATTATTATATAAATTCCATGTACCAAAACATTTTTGGGTTTTCATTAATGCTCATAAAATATAAAGAATGTTGGGTGAAAATGGATATTCAAGAGAAAAATGGACATGGAATGTTAGGTTACTACCTATAACGTATGGATAGTCGATAAAGGGTTCAGAGATAATCTGGGAATAGACTATGATGAAACCTTTTCTCCTTGTGCTTAAATCCATAAAAATCCTACATTCTATAGTAGCTTTCAATGACTATGAAATTTTGAAGATAGATTTCAGAACTACTTTCCATAATCAGAAACTTTAGGAATATGTGTATGTAATAAAACCAAAAGGGTTAGTGACTCTAGGAAATTACAAAATGGTATGAAAATTGAATAGATCCATTTGTGGATTAAAGTAAGCATCATGGTCATGGAACATTTAGTTCTATGAAGCAATAAATTAATTTTTTTTCATTAAGAACAAATGTGAGATATATATTTACATGTGTTTTAGTGGTAGTATGGTTATTTTCATAGTAGTATATGTTTATGACATATTACTAATTGGAAACATGATACCACCCTTATAAGATTTTATGGGATGGTTGAGAATGTGATTCTCCATGAAGGTCTTATATGAATCATCCTATATTCTTGGGATCATGATCATGAATGATAAATTAACGAGATTAATAGACTAAATCCAAATACAAACATTGACTATATATTGAAGAGTTTCAATATAAAACAATCCAGGAGGGTATTGGTTCTAGTGTCACATAGTGTATATGTTTCCAAGAAAACGTATCATGAAAAACATAAGGAAAGAGAGATCATGACTAAGATCCCATATGATTTTGTGATAAGATATATCATAAATTACATGTTATGTATGAGGATTGATATTGGCTATGATTTGAGTATAGTAAGAAGATATAAAAATGATATAGGTGAATGAAAATGGACTATTGTCAAGGTTATCCAAAGTATATAAGGAGATGTAAGGATAAGTTACTAGTGTATGGAGGACATGAAGATCTATTCATCAGGGTTTATATAGATTATAGATTTTATATAGATCAATAAGATATAATTTAATAGTCAGTATATGTATTTAGTCTCAACATATAATCTATGAGTTAGAAGATTTTAAAACAGTTAGTTTTTGTTGATTATACAATGTTGTATAAGTATACTGAGTATTTCAATGTAGGTATGAAAGTAGTTTGGATTCAAATATATTTCTAATATCTTGATGTGTTACCTAGTATTCATTACCATATCAAAATTTACTATGAAAACACTCTTGTTGTGGATCTTTCCAAATATCCAAGGTCATATAAAAAGAAAAAATCATACACTTCAGAAGTATCATCTGTTGATGGATTTTTCTCAATGAGATAATTTTTCGTTGAGAAGAGTATACATAATGAAAAATGTGGAGGACCCCTTAATGAAGGATCTATCTCATCAAAGGTACGAGTATCATGTGACATTCAATGTATTGAAGGTTGTTAACTATTGGATCTAGTGAAAGTGAGAATATGTTGGATTTGGTTCTGTAAAACCAACATCTAAATGCTTTATGATTATATGTATTCATTATCTTAGATATTAATAATTTTTATTCTCTTATCATGATTATTCCTCTGTATTTCATAGCATTTAAATGCATCTTAAGAACATATATCTCACTGAATTTTAATTATTGTTCACTGCTATGATGAGAACCTAGATATTCCACAACAATATTCTTTAATTTATATTTTCAATATCTAGATGATATCAATTGATAGGACATAATTCATATAGGATATTAGGGGTGGAGACTCATAGGACGTTGAGGGAGCCCCTCATGCTGTGCACCCTTGGTAATTTCTAGGGTATGAGATTATGAGAACGAACCCGCCAGTAGTAAATCTATATTTATATGTGTTATTGGAAGTTCCTATTTGTGAATGTGTGTATTGATCCTTATAATTTAATATTATCAATAATGAATACCATATGTCATGTAATTTAATGCATTGATAAAAACTTTAACGATATATACTCACAGTGAAGTAGGATATGTTGGGTACATTAGGAGTGTTATTACATTAATATATAATGTGATAAAAATAGTTACCCCTTTTCTTTCTTGATATAAGTTGACATCTTAGGCCCTTTGATGAGAATAGAACTTTCTCAATAAATCTATGGTCATGGTGTTCTATAAGAAAGTTCATTTCCCTAAATTCATATAAATAGGCATTAAGAAGTTTGGTTGATGACACAAGTATTCTACTTTCTTGATTAGAGATATCATGATAAAGAGATTATATTACACACTATGTGTTTATAGAAGTTTGTATATCATTGCGACATTAACATCTTTTTCTGTTAGTGACTAGGCATGTTCCTAGATGCTAAACATATAATTTAGGTGGTTCAGCCTAATACCACTAAAAAAGGGGCCTAGAGGGTTACACGCTAAGTGTATCCCAAACCATGATTAAATTTGATGATGAAATTAACATATAAGAATAAATATTATTCACTTTTTGTGATTTAATATTTATACAGGTTTGTTTTATTTCCAAGTTTTAATCATGAGTTGTTCAAAAGAATAATTGGGTTAAATAATAATAATAAATATTTATTTTCAAGATTTATCAATATAATATTTATTAAATTTAGAAATGAATAATGAAGTGATATTTATTTATTTAATAAATATTCATTATTCAAGGTTTGTTAATTATCTAGAAGGATACAAAAATTGAGTTTAATGGTCAAATTGGAAATGATATAAATGGTATTCCTTTATTATTAGGTGATGCACATGTCAAGTGAATAATAATTATATTATTATTAGGACCTAGGACTCAATCAGAGTTAAAGGAATTAATAAGGGTACTTTTATGCATATTGGTAACCATAAACATTCCTTAATATATATGTAGTTATATATCTTCCTACGTGAGATTGATTATGGAAAATGGATAGATAGAAGCCCTATCAAACACTAGAGATAGTTCTAGAGATCTAGATTGTACTCTCTCATCCTACTCTTTCAATCCACTGAGAGAACACCAAGAATTATCTATCCTAGAAATGAATTGTTCTATGATCAACCATGAATAACACAAACAATTGAGATTGATCGTTCTAGAACTTAGTGATTCAACAGTGATGTTCAAATATTTTACCACATGTGTGGATTAACAAAATAGGGTTTCTGCACTTGTATCCTAAAAAAATGACGGTATGGTAACATCAAGTCAACTAGATCACCACCTAAGAATGAATTGTAAGTTAAAGTAATTATCGAACATCTTATAAATTAATTATAAATTATATGTAATGATATTACTATTCTAGTCCCTACAATCAAGTCAACAAATACATGAATTAATTATATTTTTCATGATGTTTTTTGTTTTGTACATATTGAATTATTCAACGATTATAGAAAAAATATAAGTTGGCCATAACCAAAAGGCACTTTTTCTCTACTCGAAATATATACTTATTCATAATATGTTCACAGTCATACACCAATCCATAACCAACTACACACAAAAGGGACCAATAGAGTTGAAATAATACTAGCTTGAGACTCATGATGAGACAAAAAAGAATACTAATAACACTCTTATGAGGATTTTAATAGGGATAAACAAAATGATATCAACTAGGGAGATGGAGAAACCACATAACTTAGCATAGAACTTAACCTTTAAACCCTCCTAAAAACCCAAGTTTTCCCATGATGTTTTCTAACTATACAAATGCGATCTAAAAGATAAATTTCAAACCATAAAATAAATATATTATAATAAAGCACCAAGATTAATAAAATAAAAGTCAAACAAGTATATTTCAGGGGCATACTGGACAAATTGACATAAAAAACACACCTCATTATAATAACTTTAATTAAACCCATGTCTCCTTTTCCCCCATGAAACATTCAATAAAATAATTTCAATAATTAATTATAAATTATAACCAAACAATCCATAAAATCCACTTTCATATAATATATTGAAAAATAATATTGGAATTTATACAAAGACCTTGCATACATCATTTTATATTGAAAAACTATACACCTTTAAAACCATTCTTCTTACCACTAAAATTTATAAAAAAACCAAAATAATAAATTTATCACATATTTATAGAAGATATTATATATATTTTATATCATTAAATAATATTTTAAAATGAGTAATAAAATCATGGTTCCATAAATAAATTACATAGAACCACATACTTTTAGGGTCTCTTAATAATCTATTTTGGTATTACCCATTTAATACCCCTCTTATAAACCTAAAGAATCATCCTGGATAAATTAAAAACCTAAAAGCACACGATTCTAACAATCAATTGAAACACTTGATATAAATATATATATATTTACCATTTACATTGAAGTGAATCAACATGATATAGAATGTAAACAGTTCATAGCCAACTCCTATCAGTTAAACCAATCAAAGCCCCATGGGTTTTGGGGATTTTTACATAAAATGGGGAAACATTATCACCTATGAACATTGGATTTATATAAAAAATAAGAATGTGATGAGAAATTGAATAAAAAGAATAGGAATTGAATAAGAAAAGAAATAGATGGCATGGTTCAGAGAAGATTGAAGTGTGGGTGAGGAGAAGATCTTTGAAGTTAAGGGTGACAATTCCCCCCTTCATGCATGCGGGGATAAATAAGGTGTGGAAGATGTATTTTCCCTCTTTACCTAGAAAAGTAAATAAATAATTATAATATTAAAATTACAATATCAAAATATGAATATATAATTTTATTTATTATATATTATATCACTTATATTTCTACATACCTAACAATACTTTTTATATATTTTATTATATACAAATAAAAACATAATATGATTCTTTATGTCATAATATAAATTGAAAAAAATAAACATTTCCCTAAAAAATCTATATTTTATGAAATAATAGTTGTTGAACAAAAGTTAAATATTAATAACACTATCAATAAATTAAAGAAATATATTAAATATATAAAAATAAATATAATAAAAAACTAAAAGTAAATTAAAACAGGTATTGGGATATTTGGATAAGAAATTTTATGTTTTGATTAAATTTTTGGACATTCATGGTTGCCTTTCATGGTCATTGGGACTATGAACTAACAATGTGAAACAATTCATCTCACCAAGTTGAAACTGCATAACCACCATACATAATCACTAAGGTCATTCACTAGACATACATTATCCAAGTCATATAAAAAATTCAAAAATTAAAATATTCTTAATTCCAAAATATCATTTTAATACAATATAATAGAAAATAGGAATTTAGGGTGTTAAAATTATCCTCACCATAATTCTTCCCTCCCCACAAATCCTCTTAGGTGTTACTTTTGATATCATAATTTATTTTCAATACACAAATTATTATCACATTGAAAATATTACAACATAACAAAATTCCCTTATCTTTTACTTAAAAGGACCCGACTCAAGATTAAAAATTTAACAATTTACTTCAATTCAATGTATACACACCTGAAAATAAGGAATTACCATATACTTGTTAGCAGAACATGATGAATCCAACATCCAAGAATTATTTCACTTCATTATTCTTCAATTATAAAATTTATATCTCATTTTTCCTAAAAAAAACAATACATATACTTTGATAAAAATATATTTTTATTTTAAATAAAATTTCATTGAAAAAATTTCATTTATTTATATGTCTAAGTAACATTAAATGAAATTAAGATTAAATAAACAAAATAGAAATATTTAATCAACAGTCCACTCTTCATTTCACTAAATTCTCCACCAAATAAGAAAAATTTTGTATCCTATATTTAAACTAAATTTTAGAAACTTTATAGATCTCTTTTGACCAGTAATAAAATAGGTATAGGGTTACCACTTTTTTAAAAAACATATATATCATCACAAGTTTTGATTTGATAACTCATAGAGGACAAACAAACACCCAAATTTAAATTTATACCCATTTGAGGTTTGATCAATTTTTCTAATTTATCTTATTAAATTTTAGATATTTATAGACCATAAAAAAGTTAAATGAGAGTTCCTAGGTTAAATTAAAGAAAAAACATCTTTTCTAGAAATCACTACATGGTAAATATGGATGGTTACCATATCACACACCGATTGTGCATCATATTCTTAAAAAATTCATGAACTCGCATAGTTACCAAGAATGACCATGTAAAGACCATGAAAATAATAAAATCTTGAGAATTTTTTGTTTTAAATCCCTTAAGACCATGCCTTGACCCTGAAAATTTTCCTAGTTGACCATTTACTAGCTCATAATGCTTAGTTTGCACCCATTTTTCATAATTTTACTATAAAACATATTAAAAAAATTTAGATACTATAATATATATATTATAAATGTATTTATATATATGAAAAAAAATTCAATGAGTTATCTCTAATAAATCAATGGTTTCCATAAAAATTGTCATAAATTACACAATTTAAAAGGAAATTTGACAACTCTACAAACCAAAATCATAATTCACATTTAAATATAATCAATTTTTTTAAATATGCCTATTTGAGAATATTACACCATTTTTAAAAATGAATTACTTATTTTGAATCCATATATGGACCAAACCACACATAACCCTCAAATAAAATTAACTAACTTAGAAAAGGAAATTTTACAATATATTCACAAACCAAACATTCCTTAATAATTAATTTCAACATAAAAAATTGTCTTAAAATTTAATGATCTTAAATAAATCAATAAAACAGAAATAAATCAAATATTAATTAAAAATACCTATTACAAATATAATTTCCATTTATTCATTTATGTAATAAATGATGAAATCACCATAAGAAAATCATATTACAAAAAAATTGATGCATTTCTTTATGCATATGTGGAATCTTAGAATGAAATAATAAATCCATTAAAAAAATATTCCTATATTTATCTATTTGAAGTTATTTTAATCAAAATACTAATTTACAATAAAACCCATAAATTGGAATAGATATTTATGAAATATATTCTAGAAAACTATCAATATAATGGTCATTCAAATAAATACGTTCAATTTAATTATAGTCAAAATACACTAATCTTTTAAATGAATTGGAAACACATTATAATTAGCACACCAGTGAAATAAGTCATTTGGCCTTAGTTATGAAACTTTGATATAATATTTAATCCCATTTTATAGAATACTAACATCAACTAATGAACATAACAAATTAAATTCACTTGAAAAACCCAAAAAAAAACTAATCAAAACACACACACAATGAAATGCATTTAATGTGTTACGGATCACAAATAAGAACCATTAATTAAGATAAAAACACATAAAAACATCCTATAAATATGTAAAGACACATAAATAAAATACATTTCACTTGTTTGATTTATAACCCTGAGTTTACACAAAAAAAAAATTAGGTTCATTGTAAAATCTAATAATTCACACCCATCAACTTTAAATCATAATTAAAAATACTTACTTATTTTTTTTAATAAATTGAAATATATTATTTTAAAACATTAGAAATAAATTCATTAAAATCACATATAAAAATAAATCATTATACGTTTCTCAATCAACAAACCAACCACTATAAAAATATTATAAAATAATTAAAAAAACATATCAAAAAACATCATTAAATGAAATATCAATCAGATTATGGAAAATAATCATCCATGAGACACTAAATATTCATTAAAAGAATTTGATCATGAAAAATAAGATATGGTTAATTAAATTAATTATTAAATAACATCATATTAATATAAATTATATAATTATGACATGTTACCACAAAAAGAAAAATAAAATTCAACATGATAAAGTGATGAAAAATCCACTTATGCTTGGTCTCCCTTGGTAACATGAGCTTCCTGTAAAAAAGGGTTCCTGCTTATGGTTTACTTATCATGTTTTGATGATCATATAACACCAACCACTAACCCAATTGCCCATTCATGCCCTGATTCCATTTTTCAAAGAACCAAACAAATATACAAGTGATACGGGAATTGATTTTATGTGTCAGAAATTATTTCATGTATAAAAACATGAAAAAAATAGATTCTAATGAAGAAACTATCATTATCATTCCTAATATTTGAGATATCATGAATAAGAAATAAACAGTTTTCAAATAATAAAAATACAAACGTTTCATAAATGATCATCAAACAAAAAACATATTTTAACATCACCACCATCATTTAAAATTATGTAACAAAATTAAATTAATAGGAAAAGTGGAATAAAATGTTGATATGGCCAATACCTAATGTAATACACTAATAAATTACCAGTGAAACTTTTCAACACTACCCATGTCCTTGTGAAATGACAGAGCCCTTTTTCATTTAACTCCACCAAATCTAAACCTATGCTAATGAACATCTAATATCTCATAGTGGAGAGTTTCATTTACATGCATCCAAAGTTATCACTTCTATATGCACACAAAGTGAGTATATAAAGTGTGATATAACATTCATACTAGGATTATAAAAATTATGAACATAAATCCTTTATAAAATAAATAATAATGTGTTACTATAATAATTTTTTTTGCCACTTGTAAGTTAGGATTTAATATTTTGTGTGGTGAAAACAAATGACAAGAGAAGATAGGGTGAGGTAAGTCTTTCTACTATATCTCAATTTCACTTTATAGTGACAAAAAAAGAGCACCAATGAAGGAGGAAGAGAAAATACAAGGTCAGAGGGAAAATGGAGGGTTTCCTCCAGATGTGTGTGACCAAGAAAAGAGAAAGTAGGAGTGAATGTAGAAATAGAGAAGGGGGAAAAGGAAATTTCCTACCATTAGTGGGCCACATGGTTAGCTTGCATGGTTTTACAAACTATTCACAAACCATGCAAGCTACAATGAATGGGTACTGCCTAAGTGGAACTACCCATGTGACACACTACACTATTCAATCTAACCATGTGCAAACCATGTGGTTGCCTCTATAAAAACTGAAAACAAGACCACATAGCCATGTGCCTCACCCTGTATGTTTTTCAAACTATGTTATAGATCAAAATCGAGCAGCATGGTAAGATAGAATAGGATACACAGTTTACAATAACCATGCGCCTATGACTTGCAACTCCAAAATAGGCCTTCGGGCCATCGACACTCTCAAAACCATTTAAAACTCACAAGGAACTCTCCAAGCCTCTAAACGTATTCAAAAACATGATATAAGGTTGGAAAAACTCTCTAAATTTGGTTCTTATTAATGAAAAAGAAAAGAGCACCCCCACTAATTGAGAAAACATCAAAAAGGGAGAGAGTTTCAACATGATTCAAAAACTGGAAATGTTATAATCCTTACACCAAATTATAGTGCATACACAATCTTGAAAATAGAACAGAAAGATGGTGCCTAAGATACACATCCTATTTAAGATAAACCCGAACTACCCCGGTCTCAAGAGTACATGTCAACCACCTCGGGGGGGGGGGGGGGGGGGCTTCCCACATTAGGAGTGATCTACCTCAGTCTGAATAGACTCAAACTCAAATAAATCAACTTGTCCAATGACTATTCTTAGACTCAAAATTACTCCCATGATGTATCATCACTCCTATACCTCATCAGGTTCTCTCATTCCATTCCAGACACCCATCTGAATTCCACAACGCATCGGTGGCCGCCTCGTGCCTATGTCTCACATGGCACCAATGAGGTGATACATCTCATCAGATACTCAAAACAGTCTCAATACGCCACACATAAATCAAGTACTACACCATAATGGTGCCCAAATTCTTATGCACCTCAAGTATCCTATATCTCCTCGATGCCCCGGTGCCAAGAACCCAATAATAATGCATCCATCGATGCTCAAATAGAGAACCTAGTGCCTCATACCTCATATATATATAACAAATCCGATACAATTCAAAACTACTGATTTGCATAATCTTAGTCCATTTACATATCCTATGCACCTCACGCACCCAAAAAAGGGATGAATCAATAGGCCAAACCAAAACAAGAAAAAGGAAATGGCTATTCCCACAACATTCCTCTGACTATCTTTAGATCACCAGTCTACTATGACCCTGCAAGATCTATGACATGCACCTGGCCTAAAGCTTGACTTTCTGAAGCCTGAACTCTCTATGGTTCTATACCATACACCAGCCACTAGACCCAATACTAGGTCCCGTTATCTCTATCATGACCTCCACATGCAACGGAATCTCGGCTAACCTTACTTGGTATTGATCCAAATGTAGTCTTAGAATCCTATGTCTGCACCTAACCCTAACTATTGGCTATCCAAGAAGGCATCCTATGAAACCTCATGAGATTCTTGATGTTCCCACATGCACGAAACTCCTTTGGAGGCTGCTCAAACTGAGGCATGACATGTCCTGGCTACCCACACTAAAATAAAACTATCGAAGAAGACCCACTTAGAAGAGGTATAGCTTAGTCCTAGGCCTATCTACCTTGCTGTAACTCATCTCTACCTCGCTTTCTACCATATGAATAATCTCAACTGAAATCACCTAAAGATGCTTTTTGGCTTGAGTTAGACCAATCAATTAGGTTTCCCTTCACTATGAGTGCATGGTTCACCACCTATGAAAATGAGGACAACCTAAAGATGTTTACCTATACCTGAATGGTGTGTTGTAAACCATCCTTGAAATACCTCAATCTTGAGTTGTCTTCCCTCACCATACCTGGTAAAAGGAGAGACATTTCAATGAATTTCACTTCATATTCCATGATGGACATATCTACCTATTAAAGGATCAAGAACTACCAAGATCTTTCTACCCTCAATGTCTCTGGGAAAAAGTGATCGAAGAACCTAGACTCAAAGTCCTTCCAGGCCAACCCCTTGTTATACCTACTTGTACCTACAAGTCCCACTAGTTCTTTTCCAATCCTCTGAGCATGTAAGTTTATAGCTTCACCCTACACCGTAGAGGCATCTATAACTACTCAAAGATCATTTGTAAGGACTCAATTCAATTCTTAGGTGCTTGTGGACCACCCTCACCCTGTAAAATGGGGGGTTCCATGATTGGAACTATCAAGAAAGATACTCCATCGAAGGATTTTCTCCTTTAGCTACTATATCGATCCTTTATAAGACACAAACTAGGATCACTCGAAGATTCGTATCAAGCCATGACCCAAATGTTTTAAGATATTGAAACTGACTTGGCTTCATTGGGACTTATGCCTAAGTCTATACATACTATGCCTGACACTTAGGTGTCTAAACTTGATCATGCTCCTACAACACCAATTCATCACCTGCTTAACGCTCCATCTGAGTAGTCTAGGTGGAACCCACTGAATTCCATCGACATGGTCAGACATCCCATAACACATGTATATATATATAATGTAGATAAGTAAAGAAACAAAAGGAAACACATATCCAATACTATTAACCTTTCCTATCACAACCATTCCACTTGGCATCCCAGCCTTATGGACTCTTTACCCACCCTTAACATAGCCAAGTATCAAGTATACCCCGGGCCATGCCTATCATGAAAAGCAATGTTGCCTCATTCCGATGACCACATCACCCAACCTGGTGATCAAGACCACCCCAATCTATAGTACATTCCTTCTCTTATAGGATCCAAGTCCATTTCTTATATCACATGCAATTTATATATACATTACATGGAATATCACATTTACATTTAAAAACCAATAAATTTAACACATGAACATGCTTATTCATAAATTAAAATTGAAACATCATAATATATTACTAAAAAAAAGCAAAACCAAGCATATAAAACTTAGACATTGCCTCACCATACCTTGGTTCCAAATCTCATTCCTTATCGTACCATGCCCAAGGTTTGAAATCACTTTCTTTACCCTATCAGGCCAAGTATCACAAATCATAAAAATTTACCATTCACATTTCAAATAATCCACTATAGGTGGAAATCAAACCAATAGTAAAATGATAAAAATAAAACATTATTTCCCACCCATGGTAACATGGTTCGTCCCTTATACATGGGGCTGTAGGAACCCAATCACGAGCTGTGAATCAAGTTCTGACAACAACCAAATATCCAGTCTACCATAAACCAAATAGTAAGAACACATAAAAGAAATGGAGATATTGATCTCAGTAGTATCCATCATTACACTACTACTAAATCCAAGTCAAAAACTAATCTGATAGCACTTGTATCATCCTTGAACTAGTTAGCTACCTGAATATTACTATCAGGTCGGGTTCCACTAGCCTTAAGTGCACCTCCCCATATTCGCAAGGATTATAACTATTATCAAGGGTGTAAAATAGAAACTGCGGGGAGACTATAAACTTAGGGGATGATATATAAATGGTCTGAGTAATATATGTAACATGAAGATGAAAAGTAAGAATCAACAGACTCAAACCAGACCCACCATTGGCGGAAGAACATTCAATATCATACAATAATGGAACCAATATAATTAATAATAGCGGAAACAAATAAACATGCCAACATACCTCTTGTAGCACCAAAACAAAACATTTATACAATATAGGTTATACATATTAATACATAGAAAGGGGCCACCACTGGCTATTCTCAATGCTATATATATATACAAAGCATGATGATAAAAAAAGAAAAAAAGGAAAACTAAAAAGTAATTCCAATAGAGGTAAGAACCTCAAGGTCCCTTACCATCATCCCATGCCAAACAGCTACTAAGGTAAAATAGTTGAAGCTAATCTCTTAAATGAACATAAAATTATAAAGTCAGCATGCATCCTAAAAGGCACATGTAGGGAGAGAGAACCGGTCTCAATATGATACCACCCAAGTGTGCATACCCAACATGAGTGTTTAAGTAGGTGTGAATTATAAAAATAAACAATCATATATATAAATATCAAAAAATTCTGTATTTTTTTTAATTATATAGAATTATTACGAGACTATGAAATTCGACAACATGTGATTTTGAGGACCAAAACTAATTTTTGAACTTTTTTAAGGTATGTTCAGTGAACATGTGAGCAGAATTTTATATCTTTTGAAGCAGTGCTTGGATTTAATATCTGAGGGCACCATTGAGTTCGTAGCACCATGATTTTCTTAGGCGAAGCTTAACTTCAGCCTGCAAGGGTCGGACAGAAAAGTTAAATTTTATACATTTCAGAAAAAGAATAATAAAATTATACAACAACTCTGTTGTTAATGGGTTCATTAATTAAGATTCATTAATGAAAAATAATAATAAACAAAACATGGGGATTAATTCTTTTATTAATCAAACTGTTGGAAAGAAAATTGACAAACCATAGGAGGAAGATTTGAAGAAATGTGGACGACGTCACCCACCAATGAATAACGATATTCAATAGACGACTGCTGGAGAACTCAAACTGGACATCGACAGACAATGACTTTGAATGCAGATTCATTCATTTATCCTCAATGAATTCCACTGAATCCAGGTATGAGATTTATGTTTTTTATATCCCTCTTTTCGTGTTCTTGAATAATATAAAGAATGCAGGTCTACCAAACAATGGGTTGATCCACGTTTCATTCTTAATTGTGGGTGGTTATTCTGGGGTTACACATTGAGTTTTTTCTTAATCTTATAATGATTATTAATCCATCCCTATGATAAAATTCTAATGAGGAGGGCACAAGATAATTCAAACATGTCCTAGAACCTATGCCGCTCTTGAGTTTTTTGCGTTCTTTGTGGGCGACCGAGAAATGTGGAAGGAAGGTGATTTCGTGCACTTTGTAGTGAAGGCAACAACCTGGGAGGCCCATAAGCATAGATGGGAAGAAAAATGAACCACCATAGAATATCTAGTGGCCTGCAAAAGGTTCCGTTGGTGCGATACCACCAACGTAGCAATGACCGACCTGTATCGGCCAGATGGAGAAGTAGTGCCCACAGGTGATGTGACGGTGAGATTCCACATGTGGATGACTGTGGAGGATGGAAGATGTGGCACTGACGCACCACGTGGGAGAGGAGCGGCCCACTCGGGCCGACCATTTGGACGCACAACGGCTGACAGAGCCAGATGTTTCGAGAGGTGGGGTAATGCCCCGCTGGTGACACCAGCTGGGAGAACCAGATGCGATGCGTCCGGTCTAGCAACACCGGCCCGCATACGGGCTGTTTTTACCAAGAGGGCCGAAACCACTGGTCGGGCTAGACCCGTGAGCTAGCCCAGACCTGCGAGCCGGGTTGGACCTGTAGGCCCAATGAGCCAGCCGGACCAAACCTGGACCGATCCTGTTTCACTAAATCTATCGTAACTAACAAACCGGTCATCTGATTGACGCACCGTCTACGACATGGGGACCCTCACGAAGAGGTGGTCCTTTTGAGATAATCCACTTGGATTTTGGAAGATGCTGGAGTATGACAAGGTTGGATCAGACTCGAATCCAACCAGACACTATTTACCTTTTTGCTTATATCTTACAGACTGTGTGTCCGGTTGATGCGTCACCTATTGCATTGGAACCCTTATGAAAAGACAATACGTTGGGTTATTTATTTGCGATACTTTTTGGAATTTGAGGTATGACTGATATCTTGAGGATAAGAACCTATGGAACACAAGTGCAAAATGTTCAAGAATCCAGTCGCTGGCTGTTAGGGGAAGAGTGAACCTCCGTGGATCGGTATGAGAGAGACCCTCCCTGGATCGGTATCAGTGTGACCCTCCATGGATCAGTAATAGAGTGAAATATCATGTACTAACATGTGAGAGACCCTCTATGAATCGGAAGTAGTGCAGCCCTATGTGGATCAACAATAACGTGACCCTTTGTGAATCAGCAGTAGCGCAACCTGATGTGGACTGACCGTAGAGCGACCCTTTAAGGATCATTGGCAGAGAGACCCTTTATGGATCGACAATAGAGAAACCATTCTAAGAATATTATCTGATCTACCCAACAAAATAAAATGATATTGCTTAAGAATAATCATCTTTATTCTTGTTCTATAAGTTGTATACCTAGTGTGATCTGTCTTTTACTTTATGCATTGTGATTGAGATCATGCTTAGTGGTTTTTTCTTTGTGGAATTTTGGAAGACCTTTGGGGGTATCAGGGTCCCTACTGGGTATTCTTATAATCACCCCTGCACATGAATTTCCCACACCTTGTTTTGTCTTGTGTAAAAGATCTACATCTTGACTGAGACATGGGGAGCCAGGGCTAGATGGTGCTCAGATGTGATTGATAAGTGTGGTGAGCGATAGTGATGACAGAAGATGAGATATACCTATCCATCAGGTAGGATCCTTGGTGTACGAACTTCGACACACAATTTTCCCTTTTTTCGATACTTTATATTCAGTTGGGTTTGTATACTGGAACTATTTTATTTTCGGTTTACACTTTTATTATCAGTAGTTCTACATTGTGGTTTTCTTTTGTTGTGTACCTAGTCTATGTGTGTACAGGTTTAAAGGGAATGCCTTCTGTTTTTGAGATATTCTTTTCTGGTGATAGCCACCAACCCTTAGCCTATGGAAGGTGGGATTTTGGTAGTCATGACATGGTCCCTAGGGGATAGATTGTGAAAAAGTGGTATCAGAGGAGGTTGGTTCTACCAGATGAACTAAGAGTCCATGTTTTTAGTGGAGAAATAGTGTTAAGTTTCTTGAATTCGGATTATAGTTCGGGGAGTCCAGTGTTGGTGTAGCGTTCGATGAATCCATACACCAAGACCCTCAGTTCTGATTTCCGACTCAATACACGAAAACACTATTTTCATGTGTTTTGAAAACGTTTTTTATTTTGATCTATTGTAAGCTATCTCACCAGGTATAACTTGTTGACTGTGGTGCATCTGTTTCATTACAGGATGACTTCACGTAGATATCCATTCTGGATTCTAGTGATAGATCATGATGATGGGCCACCGAGAGATGAGGTGTTATTGTAGAGACCTCTTATAGTGATAACACCTTCAGGTGGTGTACCAGTAACACCACCACCAGTAGGGATGCTGTTACCAAAAATCCCACCAGAGGACCATGCATGCCAACTGAGTGATTTGAAAATGTTCTAGAGAAATATCCCTCTGAGGTTTCAAGGTGAGACAGATCCACAGGTAGTTGAGGACTAGTTGGAGGTTGTGACGTGAGTTTTCTACTTGGTTGAGACACCAGCTGAATAGATAGTGATCCTACATACTAGTCTTTTTCAGGGAATAGTAGGGATATTGTGGATCTTGACCCTCCAGACACACGAGGAGAAGACTCTTTACTAGTTGTAATTCAAGATCCTCTTCGGGGTGGAGTTCGTTCCAATGACTTTATGATCATTGCGTATTCAAGAGCTACTGCACTTACATCATGACAACCTGACAATGACCCAATACTCAATGAGATTCACTGAACTCTCTCACTAATCCACTGACATGGTATGAGACCCTTTCTTTAGGACCATTACCATTGAACAGGGACTTTGAAAAGATATTAGAGTGTCTATGATATCGCTCAACATCCCAATATAGGCTGGAGTGCTAGAGAAAGCACTATTGGTGAAGAGCTTCCTAGCTAAGCAAGCACTGACAGTGTGAGCCACCACCTGACAGAATGTAGCTGATTCCTCTGCAGCAGGTAGTAGATAGATGAAACAATGACCCAAGTAGGCCAGATCTTCTAGAGGATGACCCCGAGATATAGGGTCGAAGGTGTGGAGCTCACAAGATAAAGAGGGTTACCAGAGGAGCATACTGTGCTACTCGTGCGGCGGGCATGGTCACAAGGCTTGCGATTGACCAACCTGACAAACTGATGATCTACAGACAGTCTAAGGACTGCTGAGGCAGAAGTAGAGGTTCTAATGAGGAGGTTCACATGGTGGAATATGTGGCAGAGGAGTAGGCCGTGCAGTAGGCGGTGGGCGATGGTTTGAGGAACTACCACCACCACCCCCAGGTGGTCCACCCCGACCTCAGGGAGTAGGTGGACATGGACGAGCTCAGCTTCATGCGGGAGGGGCTTATGACCATGATTCTATGAAGATGATTCGAGATATGAGCTATGTCTACTCTACCCTAAATGTAATTCTTATAGACATAGGTTCTAGTCACTCTTTTATTTTCATGATTCTCATTCGGATATCGGATATTCTGGTGAAGTTGTTGCCTCAAAGACTCCTACGGGAGAGTTATCAATGATTACACAATAGTTTTGGTAGTGTGAGATTACTCTAGGAGGTGAGAGCTTCGACTGGGATCTCATAGTAGTAATGTCAAGGCTTTATGATTTCATATAGGGTATGGAATGGTTATCCACGGTCTATGCTCAGATCGACTATTTTAGGAACAAAGTGTGGTGTATCCATGAGGATGAGACCAGGTTTTCCATCATCAACAAGAAGGAAACCTTTGTAGCACAATATTTACTTTCTGGGAGGAAGGTGAAACCGATCACTCATCATTTGGAAAGCCTTACCCTCAGTGCAATTGACACGGGGAGTCTGAGTTATCCTGTAGTGGTGGACCAGTATGCGGATTTCTTTCCTGTGGATGTTCCAGGACTAACTCATCATAGATATGTAGTCTTATACATCGACCTGTACCCCGAGACAACATCAATATCTACACCAACATATCGGATGGCTCTCGTGGAGATTCTTGAGTTGAGGGTACAGTTTGAGGACTTGTAGTGGAAGGGGTTCATACTAGTGTTTCCCAAAGGGTGGTACTACTTTTGTTTGCCAAGAAGGATGATGGTAGTTTGAGGCTTTGCATGGACTATCGATTCCTGAACTAAGTGACAGTGAAGAACAAGTATCCTCTACCGAGGATTGATGATCTCTTAGATTAGATGAAGGGAGATAAATGGTTTTTGAAGATAGGCATCATATCAGTCTATCATCAGATTTGAGTGTAGGATGAGGGCATACCAAATACAAACATCCGATGCCATTATGGCCACTATGAGTTCTTGGTGATGCCTTTCTTCATGACCAATGCCACAAAAGTGTTCATGGGACTCATGAACAGTATCTTCCATCCTTACCTTGATCTCTTAATGTTGGTCTTTATTGATGACATCTTGGTGTACTCGACGTCGGAGGAGGAGTACACCACACATCTATGAATAGTAATGGATACAATTCTAGATCACCATCATTATGGTAAGCTCTGGAAGTCCCAGTTAAGGATACAAGAGTTCCACTTTTTGGGACATATTATCTCAGAGAATGGAGTTGTAGTGGATTCTAAGAATATAGAGGCAGTGATTTCTTGGGAGCCACCTAGGAGTGTGGCTGAGGTGAGAAGTTTCTTGGGGTTAGTTGGGTACTTCAAGAGGTTGTACGCAACTTTTCTAAAGTAGCATCACCCTTTTTAGTTTTGAAAAGGAAGGTACAACCCTTCGTATGGACAAAGTGGTTCTAAAAAATTTTCTTGGAGTGGATGAAGAGGCTGATGAGTGCCCCCATATTGAGGCTACCAGAAGAGGGAGTTGGGTATGTAGTCTACAACGATGCATCAGGGACCAAACTAGGATGTGTCCTGATGGAAGAGTGAGCAGTGATTTCATAGAGCTCAAGATATATGAGTAAACATGAGCATAACTATGTGACCCATGACATGGAGTTAGAAGAAGTGGTCTTTTCATTGAAGATGTGGCAGCACTACTTGATGGGCGATCGATTTACTGTCAACTCTGATCAAAAGAGTCTCATTTATATTTTATCATAGAAGGACATGAACCTGAGATATCATAGATGGATGGAGTTATTCTAGGAATATGACTTTGAGATGGTCTACACTCCTGGGAAAGAAAATATAGTGGGATATGCACTTAGTAGGGGGTCAGGTCTAGAACTTCTAAGTGAGGCAATAGAGAAACTAGCCGCATTGCAGATATCCATTGTGGATATAGATGGAGATGCATATCTCTAGTCCATGACATTCACTCCCCCACTCCTTCAGCAATTTTGGGAGGCACAACTTGAGGACATTGACTACGAGGCACGAAGTGCTCAAATATACTCAGGGCAAGCTTTTAATGGATTTTTGATAGGTGGAGAGCACGTCATACTTTTTAGAGGATGTACTATAGTACCAGTGATGTTTCGGGAGGAGGTATTGAGGGAGTTCCATACATCCCCTTTGGAGGTACGCCCTGGAGTGGCGAAGATGTACCAGGACCTCCGACATCAACACTAGTGGCCAGGGATGAATAAAGCAATGAAAGAGTTCATTTCACGATGCCTCAATTCTCAGAATGTGAAGGCCAAGAACCAGGTTCTAGTAGGCTTAACTCAGACACTCAAGGTACCAGAGTGGAAATGGGATTGTATCTTGATAGACATCATGACGGGGTTACCACGTATGTCTAGGGTCCACGACTCTATATTGGTGATCGGTGACTGACTCACCAAGTTGGATCACTTCCTACCCATCTGGGAGTAGGGATCAGTAGAGGGATTGAGATGACTCTATGTTCAGAAGATAATATAGCTTCACTTGGTACCATCGATGATCATTTTAGATTGTGACACTCATTTTAAATCCTAGTTGTGGAATAGATTATAGGAGGAATTCGGGACTCAGCTATGCATGAGTACTACCTTTCACCCTTAGAAAGATGGTCAGATGGAGCAGACCATATAGAAACTTGATGACATGCTTCATGCAAGTATCTTTATTTTGGAAACATTTGGGAGGCCAACCTGCCACTGGTGGAGTTCGCATACAATAATTGTTATCACTCCACTATTGGCATGGCACCATTTGAGGCCTTTTAAGGGTGAACAAGCAGATCACCTCTATACTGGATAGAACTAGGCGAGTCAACAGATATGGTTCTAGAGTTGGTATGAGCTACCACTGAGAATGTGAAGGTCATCCAGGAGCAGATGAAGACTACACAGAGCTGGAAGAAGTCTTATGCTGGCTGGTGATGAAGAACTTTGCAGTTTGAGGAGGGTGTTTAGGTTTTCTTTCAGGTATCAACCCTATAAGGATTGCAGAGATATGGCCAGTGCAGAAAGCTATCCACAAGGTTTATCGGGCATTTCTTGATCTTAAGCATGCTTGGCAGTGTGGAATACCACCAAGATCTTACCATAAAGATGCACCGAGTGCATAATGTTTTCCATTTTTTGTAGATGAGAAGATACATGCATGATACATTGCAAGTCATCGACTAGGGAGAGATGAAATTTGACGTTGTGGCCGTATTTGTAGATATCTCAGTGGAGATAGAGGATTAATAGGATCAGGTCCTACGATGGTGGTCGATTCCTCTAGAGTGTGTTTGGTGGCAGCATGATAATCTCTAGGAGAGAACATGGGATGAGGAGGCTCAAATTTGTGATCAGTACCACCATCTTTTTGTTTAGATTTATTTTACCTTTTGGGGACATAATGCCTTAAGGTTGGGAGAATATAAAGACTTGGAAATTATGAATATTTTTTTTAATTATATATAATTATTACGAGACTATAAAATTCAAAGGCACATGATTACGAGGCCCAGAGAGCCCAGAAATAATTTTTGATCTTTTTTTATGGGACATTCAGTAAACGTGAGAGCGGGATTTTCTATCCTTTGAACCCATGATCAGTTTGAAAATATGAGGGAACCATTGAATTTGCAGTGATGAGATTCACTTAGGTGAAGCATAACATCTACTAGCAAGGGTCGGACAAAAATGTTAAATTTTGGACTTTTTTGCAAAAACAGTAAAATTACCCTTTGAGTTATTTTATTCTTTTCTTCAACCGTTGAGTGACAGTTGGCGAAACCACATCATAACGACGATCATTAAATGAGGTTCTTTTAATGACCTGATATCTTTGTTTGTGTAATCGCAATGCTCATGTGTTTAATTGGTTCATTAATTAAGATTAAATAATGAACCATAATAATAAACACAACATGGGGATTAATTATTTTATTAATCAAACCGTTGGAAAGATAATTCACAGACCATAGGAGGAATCTATGACAAAACACCGATGACATCACTCTCCAACGAAGAACAATGATCGATCGAAGAACATTGGGGAACTTGAACCAGACATTGATGAACAGTGATGAAAGACTTCAAATTCATATTCCATCCTTCGTCCACAATGGATTCCACCAAATCTAGGTAGGGGATCTATGTGTTTTATATCCCTCTTTTCCCATTCTTGAATGATATAAATAATTTGGATCAACCCACCAATGGGTTGACCAAGATTCATACTTAATTGTAGGAGGTTTTTGAGGGGTTACACATTGGGGTTTTTATTAATATTATAATGATAATTAAACCAACCCTGTGATAAAATGCTAACACGGAGGGCACAATCCAATCATAACAAGCCCTAAACCCTCTATTGCTCTTGCTTTTTGTGAATTCTTCCTGAGCGACCGAAAAACATGGTGACAATGAGATTTTATGGGCTTCACAGTGTAGGTGGTGACCCGGGAGGCTCGTAAGCGTAGAAGGGAAGAAAAATGGACCACCAGAGCATCTTCGATGGCCTGCAGAAGGTGCCACCGACAACCGGCCCATACCTACCGCGTGGAGAATCGGCGCCCGTAGGCACCGCGATGGTGCGGTGCAACGGACGAAAGACTGTGATGGATGGAAGATTCGGTGGTGGAACGCTTCATGGGAGAGGAGTGGACCACTCAGCCTGCTCGACATGACACACAACGATCGGCAGAGCCGGCTATTTCTGGAGGTGGGGTGGTGCCCTGTTGGCAGCGCCAGCTAGGAGAGCTAGACGCGATGCATCTGGTCCAACACAACCAGCCCGCATGTGGGTCGGATTTTCCAGGCAGGCCAGAACCCCCATTCGGTCTGGACCTGTCGGTCAGGAAGGACCCCCAAATGGGCCAGACCCACTGGCCAGGGTGGTCCCACGAGCTGGGCCAGACCAGTGAGCTGAGCAGGACCCATGGGCCCAAAGGGCCGGCCAGACTGGACCCCTATCGGACCCGAACCCTACCGGTCTCATTTCACTAAATCTTATATAACTCGCAAACCGGGTGTCTGATTAATGCGTTGTCTATGGCGTCATGACACTTACGACGAGGCGGGAATTTTGAGATAATATACTTGGGATTTTCAGAAGTTGGAGTACGACTGAGTTGTATTAGACTCAAATCAAACTGGGAATTTTTTTTAACTTTTTTATTATATCTTACAGATCGAGCGTCTGATTGACACATCATCTTTTTCATTAGAAACCATATAACAAGGCATTCCTTTGAGTTACTTCATTGTGTGAATTCATGGTGTCTGAGGTATAACTAATATATTGAGAAGAATAACCTATATAACTCAAGTGCACTAAGTTTGTGAATCCAGTGGGTGGCTGTCAAGTGAAGAACGACCCTCTGTGGACTGACATGAGAGCGACCCTCTGTGGATCGGTAGCAGTATGGACCTTCATGGATCGGAAATGGCATTACCCTTAGAAGATAAACATGAGAGAAACCCTATGGGAATCGACAGTAGTGCGACCCTATGTGGATCGGTAGTAGTGATACCCTTTGTGGATCAGCAGTAGCATGGCCCGACGTGGACCGGCCGTAGAGCATCTCGTTGAGGATCAGCGGTAGAGAGACCCTTTGTGGATCGACAGTAGAGAAAAATTTCTTGGATCAGTAGTCGAGATACCCAACCAAATAAAGTGATATTTCTTAAGACTAATCATCTTTATTCATGTTTTATATGTTTTATACTTGGTGTGATATGTCGTTTACTTTATGCTTTGTGATTGAGATAATGCTTTGTGGTTTTTCCTTTATGGAATTTTGGGAGACCTTCGGGGGTCTCGGGGTCCCTACTAGGTATTGTTATACACCCCCCTGCACAGGATTCACCCGCACCTTGATGTGTCTTTGGAAGATGACAACCGTCTTGATTGAGACTTGGGGAACCAGGGATAAATGATGCTCGGAGGTTATTGATAGGCATGGTGAGCGACAGTGACGACATAAAAATATCTGTACCTACCCATCAGGTAGGATCCATGGTGGAAAAATGTTGGAGCACATTTTTTCCATTTTTTATGTACTTTATTTTCAGTTGGGTTTTAATACTGGACCTATTTTACATTTGGTTCACACTTTTAATCTTAGTAGTTCTATTTTGTGGTTTTCTTCGGTTCTGTACCTAGTCTATGTGTATACAGGTTTAAAGGGAATGCCTTCCATTTTTGGGATATGCCTTTTCAGTGCCTTTCACCAACCCTTTTCCTATGGAAGGTAGACTTGGGGTAGTCATGAAATGGGCCCCTTCAGACAGTTTGTGACATCTCAATTAAATTTTTATTAAAAAAAGCTTCCCTAGTGCTCAACAAACACTAGGAATCCATCAACTACCTTGACCAACTCCAAAATAACTGATGAAGTTAGAATCCTTTTCCCATGGAACAAAGTATTCCTTGATGTAGTAAAGCCTAGGTGAACCCTCCAATTCCACCACAAATAAATTAACCCAAAACCATGTGCCTCATGACACCTCGTGTCTCAAAAATATCATCGACATCCCAATGTAATGCCCAAACAAATGTAACCGGTATCTCGAACCCCTGCTCAAAAGCATTCATTGGCTCGAAGACTGACATCCAGAGGAACAATGATTCCTATCCTCAAATAAACACCATCATAAGATCACATTACATCATCTTGAGTTATGATGATATCTATCCTCCAATATTTGTTCAATCCCAACAACCTCAATATGACAAGCCTCAACCCCCAACTGATAGCCTCATCACTATCAACCGAAGGATCCTAACTTTCCCCTTAAATTTCAATGGAAAGCATCCCTAAACCACTTTCATAAGATGAACTATCAGGGGCCTCTACCCACACGAGTCATCACAACCACTTCATCATATGAGTCAAACTATATGCACATGACTCCAATCGGCTCTCTGTCCGTTACTGGTGAGCATAATTCACAAAATGTAATACCTATCCCATAACCAATCGTCACCTCATGCTCCTAAGATCATGTCACTCAAGTTTGATAACCATTTAGTCCCATATCTTGGTCTATTCCCTCAACCTTATAGCTTCACCACCTTAACCAAAATCCATGATTCCTAATGTAACACGCCAAGATTTCATAGTACGTTATTTCTTCAATGTAATTCAATAACTTGCACTACACGCAACACTGAGTTCAAGCACACCACGACATACCAAACTATCCGTTCAAAAGAGGTTATGAATATTATTAACTAAATTTTGAATTTTATATAATCCTTATAATTTTAGAATCTATATTATGAGTTTCTTAAACATAATATAAGAACAAATTCATTTTTTTAGATAAAAGAAGTATTTTTTTAAAATGAAATTTTACAGCCTTTTAATGGAAAACCATTTTTAAATACAATATTTAAAACTTTTATATATTAAATTTTACAAAATAAACTTCTTCTTTACAATTAGGACATAAAAATTTAGTTTTGATAAATTTTTGGTGTTTTTCTGATAACTTTCATATTTGGGAGAATAGTGAAAAATTATAAATCTTAACTGAAACCATCTTTTTTAATCAAAATAATTTATAGTGTTAAACTATAAATTTGAATGGTTTGAAGTAAAATTACATTATATTTTTACCATTTAATCCAATGTTGGTCATTGGAAGTAGTTTCAGTTTGAAATTGGACATAAACAAGTGTCAATCTTTTGGTAGTTGTTATTTCTTAAAAATACACTTTTTGGTTTTGACAACAGGAGTTAATTTTATATTAATAAATGAAAATTATATTTTTTGAATTTGGTATAATAGACTTCATTTTGGCATTCGGAATATCAAAATATACTTAGGGTGAATTTCTGTTATGTTTATGAAAACTTATAATTTTTCATGAATAGTGAAAAACACTGCGTTATTGGTTAAAACCAAATATTATTTAAATAATTAGTTATTTTATTTTTATTTATTTTAGGTAAAAATAGATATATAATACATATATATGTTCAATTTAATTTGTTGGAGTCATTTTATAATAATTTTAGATATATAGAATTTTATCGAACAATTTACAGTCTTTTACCCACCTCATAAGAGCATCTGCAAATTTGAATAAAAAATAATTTTACCGCTTATGTGAATTTAATTTCAAAAATCTGAGAGAAATGATTGATATCATTAAGTAAAATGTGGTTCAATAAGATAAAAATAATTTTTGGTGAATAGTAACTTTTGACTTTTATTTACCAAGGTTAAAAGTAAATAGGGTAATTAATGGTAAAATGATATTATTATTACCCTAACAAAAGTCCAAATTCTATTAGATAAGTGTAATTCGACCAAAAAATCTTAGGAATAAAATATTATCCTTTAGGTTCACTTGGATTAGATTAGGACTTTTATTATAATTTAATTCAAAGAAGGGTTAAAAGTGTTAAAATCAAGGTTTAATAACAAAACCATTTTTAATATAGGGTTATACATAAGATAAATTCGACTATAAATATTAATTATAAAGATAAAAATATTTCCTACATAATAATTATTTATTTATAATTTTTAGATATTAAATAACTAAATTTAATTATGACACAATGATGATGTAGTAATTACCTAATTAATGAAATATTAAAATAATTGATATTCTAAATATACAAATAAATGTAATTTGAGACTTTTTATGAATTATATTAAATTTATAGGTTAATATGACATGTTAGGTATGGTTATATGATTTTTTTTGAATTAACAACGCTGTTATGAATTTAGAAAAAACATAATTCCAAATTGTGTCAAAATTGACATAAAAGAGTTTTTAAAACAAATATTATATTATTAATTAATATTATATTCCTAAAAATTGATGTTTCATTAAAAAGAATTATATAATGATAGATTTATCATTAATGAACCACTTGGATTTTTCTTGGAATTTTATAGTATGTTTATTAACCATATAATATAAAAATACAAAGAGACATGGTAAATGTCAAACTATTTAACTAAGAGTTAAATCTAAATAGTAAAGTTAATATAGTGACCCAAACCTATCTAAAACCTATTGTATTAGTGGTTTTAGACAAATAACCACCTTATTCTTTAAATAATTTATTTTGGATCCATTAGAAACTGAAAATGATTTTATTATAAAATAATATTTCTAGCTTTTCCTAAGGTGCCCCTCACCCCTATTATAAAAGGGCACTCCACCTTCTCTCTAATGAATACATTAAATGCCATTTGGCTTATCCAAACCCTGACCAAATACCCTATAAACTATCCTACCTTCATCCTAGAGGCCTTTATTTAGTCAGAATGCCAACCTAAGGAGCCCTTTTGATCAAATAACAAGGAAAAACCCGAAGAAGAGGTAAATATTTCATCACCTCTTTCAAGTTCTTTTCTTCTTCCACTTCCTCTTTCTTTATTGTTTCCATTCTAAAATAATAACTTCAATATATTCTATATACTGTGATTTTATAATAAATATGGTACAACCATATTCATTATTCTATCCATCCTTTGAATGACATGTCACCATACATGCATATGTACGACTTACCGTCTCCACATCATGGTGTAATTGTTATTCAATAAATTATTACTTGGATGGGTATAATAATGATGTGTAATTGATGTAAATAATAAATATAACATGATAATTATTCTGTATATATGATATACCATACAATTATATATTATTTTAATATCAAAAGAATGATATTGTCGCTCATGCGTACGTACGGATTACCGACTCCACGAACGCGATGAGATTTATTCCCCATCATAATTCATTCAAGAATAATTTTCATTAGATGATAAACAATAATGTTTAAATACTTAATATAATTCTGAATATTAATATGTCACATCCTATCCATAACAAACATTACTTACGTAACAAGGCATATAAAGGAAAACGAATCAGTTAACACCTGAAACGACGATAATAATAAGATATTATTAACCAAGAAATGTTAAAAGATCCTATACGATATCATATTAATGTATATGATTATAGTATAATTTAATAACAATTATTTCCCCATTATATAGGATGTTAACCTACCCTCGACCAAGGAAACGTACATGGTAAGGGTTAATTATACAACCTCTTCATTATTTAAGGTTGTTTATATATAATTATCTACTGGGACCTCTTTATCATCAACATCCATGATTCTTAAAAATGTATTTCAAAACATTTTTACTATTCACTAGAAAATGATTTGAAGTCATTTATACCCTTATTTGACCTTATATGTTTTGAAAGGAATCTTTCCGTCATTTTCCAAATAAGGTACTTTATGACCTTTTCGACAAAATTAAGGTAAGAATGTTTTTTAACATATACGGTGGGTGCAGCTATTTTCCACTGTTATAACATAACTGAAGCTTCCCTTACAAGATTATAAGAATATTTTCAAAATAAATGTTTTTTTTATAATTATATTACTTTTAAAATATTTTAAAATAGTAAGAGATATTTCTCTAAAAAAAGGTTTTGATTTCATAAATGTCAACATCCTTTGATGGATTTTAAGATTATTTGAATTTGATTTATTATGACAAAAAACCTCCATATCGTATCAAAGTTTTTGTGATATGTTTGGCTGTGGATGTGTTATTTTCATACCATTCATGGTTTATGGATAAAGTATTGACATTTCTTATGCGAGTTTTAATACGAATGTTTATGTTATAGTTAAACCTTTTCATATGAGGAATGCATTGGAATTAGTAAGTGATGGGTAGAGCCCGCTGTATCTCCTTGATGCATCGGTAGGTATCATGAGACATAATAGTGTCTTGGCATAAGGCCTTTAAAAAATATTATTTTTAGTCCTCACATAAGGTCTTGACTATGTGGTTATGAATGTCTGGTATTATTCATTCTATCATTATGAAAGTGGCTATTAATATTGCATGTGATTATTCGACTAGTAGAATATCCATGGGAATATATAAATGGAATTATTTGATTTTATCTTTGACATATTATGCTGAAGTTCAAGATTAAAGGGTATTTGTTTTAGTCTTATACATTTCCTTAATGTTTGTGTTTATTTATGAAAGTTTCCCCTATATTGTTATCCTTACTGAGCATCTGATCTCACCCCTTTCTATGTTTTATTTTTTCCCAAAATATGAAGAAGTATATTATGAATGACCTGCATGGATAGTCTATGGGATCTCAGTGTTTTCTTTAGAAACAATTTTGTTGTAGTTTTCTATTTTATGATGTAATGTAAACATTATGAATGTATCTAGTACTTCCAAGGCTACTAAACTAATTGGTCTTTCAAGAATTCATCATTTTTATCATGAAAATTATAACTAATAATGCAAGGACTCTGGGCTTCTGGGGTTGGGGCATTACAGTTGGTATCATAAGATGTTTAGTAAAAACCTTGGATACTAGATTTAGATAAAATCGGATTAGAGCACATATCCCTAAGATAGACTTTGAGGATTAGTATAGAAGAACTTCCTAGAATTTTGGTATTGTAGAGATTTTTTGAGTTTTCCAAGAAATACATCCCTATCTGGATACGAGCAGAGGTGACTTTGGCACATATGTACCTAGGGGTAAAACCTGAAAACACCGCTTTGAGCTAGACTCGAACGGGAACTGGTGAACGAAAACGGGCCTTGATTCACTCTTGGTTACGACACTCCTGGGGGATATTCTTAGGATAATTCTCATTTTATTTACAAACCATTATGAAGGGTTTATGACTTTATACTTTCTCAAAGAAAATATTTTTATGATTATGGATTATATCCATAAACTATTCAATTTATGTTAAGTATTTTACATGTTTGGAATTATGTATTTCGATTCATAAACTAAACTAGTTTATTCCATTGTTTATAAATGGCTCCCAGTAGATGGAATGAGACCTCCAAAAATACTCATGATCCAAAGAGTAAGAAGGATCATATCTTTCATGGTGTTAAGCCAACATTTAGAATGGAAATAGTCTCCCATGTATTATCTTCATATTAAGAAATAGTATCATGTGTTAATAAGATAAGTAATGAATTTTTTGAGTCTTATGGCTTTGAATGGATTCTAGGGAAGAAAAATATGGAAGAGATAATGATGGATAAAGGGTATAAAGGAAAGAAGGATTTTCCCATGTGACAACTGTGGAAAGAATCACCTTGGTAAATTCTTGAAGGGAATGTGATTTTGTTATAAATGTGGAGGAATAGGACACCAAGTACATGATTGTAAGGGTGAGAAAAATGTATCACATGTACAGTGATTCACCTACAAGGAGTTGGGATACTACACGAGTCAATGTCCAAATCATCAGAGTATACCCCAAATGCTGCTATTGGATAATAATCAAGTTATGATACTACCAAAGATGAAGAGGAATGATTAAGAGTTCTTATATTGTTATTAATGTATTGTTTCATTTGAGTATTATATTAACGATTTACATGTTATAATAATTATAGAGTATATAAGGATTGTACTATAGTACAATTTCATTAGTGTCTTGAGATTAGTTGAACCAAGAAAAGTTACTCAATGGAAAGTTAAACTTCTCGAAAAATACATGGTTGACAGAAAGACAAAACCTTAATGTGGTCCTAATACTGAGGTATTGATTTTGGAATAAAAAATGATTGATTTGGATAAATTCTATTGGATATTATTAACTACCTTGGAACAGATAAATGGTTGTTTTATTTCATCATTGTTGGAGTATTCATAATTTTTGGATATAAGGAATATATCTAGTATTCTATAAGGAATAAGGGAGCATGAATGTAATCAATATGTTTTTATGGTAATTCAGGTTGTTACTGTATTTTAAAATAATACATGATGATGGTATTCACATGTTATAACGTGGCAAAAAGGATCTTCATTGTGTTTTATATCTTTATAAATTTTGGACTGTGAGTTTAGAAAGAATTATTTTGGATAAGTATAAAGTTTGGAAGGGATTAAGTTTGACATTGGATTCTATTGATAAGGTAAAATCATTTCTTAAGAATGTTTTTTTGTATTTTTTATAAAAGTACAACCTAAAGGTCAGGAGACAACTAGTCGCGTCCTGCAAGGCTGCAAGACTTGAACCCACAACCGAAGGTCGACAAGGGTGCATCACCTACCACTAGCCAACTTGATATCCTGGATTGTATAATTTAGTTTTTTAAAAGGTCTGATAGATAAATTATAAATTCATTTTTTTAACCATATATGATTAGGATAAATAGAGTATTTTTATGTTCTATTATCTTTTATAGTGAAAGATGAGTTTGTGGTAGAAATTACTTAAAGGATGGAAGTCTACTTGTCTTATATATATTTTTCTCTTATTCTATAAAGAAATTAATTCTTAATCTTTCGTTAAGGGATCATAAAACCAAAAATGTGTTAACCTAATACCCTATGTTTTGTTGAACCAATGATATTTTAAATCATCATATATTGATGGCTTTAAGGCCCTCAATTTTACAATAGTTTGTGATTGATGAACCCAATCACTCCCAATAAATATTTAGGTTTTTCCTCCAATTATGTGTCTCTAATTTCCACCAATGTTCTCCTAATCGATATCATAATTTGGTGGTGACTTTTTCATTTCCCTTTCCCTCTTATTAAAACATAATTTTGTTAACCCAATTTCCGATGTGGGTTCTCCACAAAGGTATTTTTCAATTTTTAACCTTTTATTTTTGAATAACAATTTCAAATTGTGAGGATGAAATTTATTAAAGGAGGGGAGAATGAAACACCCCAATATTTCATTGTATGTTATTTCTTCAATGTAATTCAATAACTTGCACTACACACAACACCGAGTTCAAGCGCACCACGACATACCAAACTAGCTGTTCAAAAGCAGTTATGAATAGTATTAACAGAATATGAAATTTTATATAATACTAATATATCTAGAATCCATATTATGAGTTTCTTAGACATAATTTAACTACAAAATACTTTTTTTTATAAAAGAAGTATTTTTTTTAAATGCAATTTTACATCCTTTTAATGGAAAACCCTTTTTAAATCCAATATTTGAAACTTTTATATATTAAATTTGACAAAATAAACATCTTATTTAGAATTGGGGCACAAAAATTTTGTTTTGATAAATTCTTGGTGTTTTTCTGATAACTTTCATATTTGGGTGAATAGTGAAAAATACTAAATTTTAACTGAAAACAACTTTTTTAATCAAAATAATTTATAGTGTTAAACAATACAATTGAATGGTTTGGAAGAATAATTACATTATGTTATTACCATTTAATCCAATTTTGGTCATTGGATGCAATTTCACATTGAAATTAGACATAAACAAGTGTCAATCTTTTGGTAGTTATTATTTCTTAAAAATATGTTTTTCGGTTTTGACAACGGGAGTTAATTTTAAATTAATAAATGAAATTTATATGTTTTGAATTTGGTAAAATAGACTTCATTTTTGAATTCTAAGTATTAAAATAAACTTAGGGTTAATTTTTGGTATGTTTCTAAAAACATTCAATTTTTGATGAATAGTGAAAAACACAGCGTTATTGGTTAAAACCGACTTTTTATTTAAATAATTAGTTATTTTATTTTTATTTATTTTATTTAAAAATATATACATAATACATATATATGTTCAATTTAATTCATTGGAGTCATTTTATAATAAGTTTAGATATATAAAATTTTATCGAACTATTTATCATCTTTTAGAGACCTCCTAGGAGCATTTGCAAATTTGAATAAAATTTAATTTTACCACTTATATAAATTGAATTTCAAAAATCCGAGAGACATGGTTGATATCAGTGACTAAAATTTGGTTCAATAAGATAAAAATAACTTTTGGTGAATAGTAACGTTTGACTTTTATTCACTACGGTTAAAAGTATATAGGGTAATTAAAGGTAAAAATGATATTATTATTACCCTAAAACATGTATTAATTCTATTGGATAAGTGTAATTCGACCAAAAACAAACTTAGGAAAAAAATATGATCCTTTAGGTCCACTTGGATTAGATTAGAAAATTTATTATTATTTAATTCAAAGAAGTATCAAAAGTGTTAAAATAAATGTTTAATAAATAAACCATTTTTAATATAAGGTTATACATAATATAAATTTGACTATAAATATTTATTAGAAATATAAAAAGATTTCCTACTTAATGGTATTTAATTTATAATTTTTAGACATTAAATACTTAAATTTATTTATGACACAATGATGATGCATTAATTACATAATTAATTAATTATTAAAATAATTGATAATATAAATATCAAAATAAATGTAATTTGAGACTTTTTATGAATTAAACTAATTTTATTGGTCAATATGACATGTTAGGGTTGTTTAGATTATTTTTTTCGAAATAATAATGATGTTATGAATTTAGAAAAAACAAAATACCAAATAGTGTCAAATTGGACATAAAATAGTTTTTAAAACAAATATTATATTTTAAATTGATAATATATTCCTAAAAATCTATGGTTCTGCCAGAAGACATATATAATGATATTTGTATCAATAATGAACCACATGGGGTTCGTTTAGATGTTTATAGTATGTTTATTGACCATATAATATAAAAATATAATGAAACATGGTAAATGTCAAACTATTTAACTAAGAGTTAAATCTAAATGATACAGATAATATAGTGACCCAAATATTTCTAAATCCTATTGGTTGAGTTAATTTTTTCCCATACCTACCTTAAACTTTAAATAATTCGTTTTTTATTCATTATAAACTGAAAATTATTTTATTATAAAATAATATTTCTAGCTTTTCCTAAGGTGCCCCTCACCCCTCTTATAAAAGGGTACTCCCCCTTCTCTCTAATTAACACCTTAAAAGCCATTGGGATCAGACAAACCTTGTCCAAATACCCTATAAGTTGTCCTGCCTTCATCTTAGAGGCCATTTTTTATTCAGAAAGTCAACCTAAAGAGCCCTTTTGATCAAATCTAAAGGAAGAACCTGAAGAAGAGTTAAATATTTCATCACCTCTTTCAAGTTCATTTATTCTTCCACTTCCTCATTCTTTGTTGTTTCAATTATAAAATAATCACTCCAGTATATTCTATATACTTTGATGTTATTTTAAATATGGTACAACAATATTCATTATTCTATCCATCCTTTTAATTACATGTCACCATACGTGTGTAGGTATGGCTTACCGTATCCACGTCGTGGTGTAATTATTATTCCATAAATTATTATTTGGATGGGTATAATAATGATGTGTAATTAATGTAAAAAATAAACATAACATGATAATGATTCTGTATATATTATATACCATCCTCTTATATATAAATTTCATATCAAAAGAATTATATTGTCGCTCATGCGTACGCACGGATTACTGTCTCCATGAACGCGATGAGATTCATTTCCCATCATAATCCATTCAAGACTAATTTTCATTAGATGATTAAAAATAATGTTTAAAGACATAATATAATTCTGATTATTAATAAGATACATCTTATCCATAACCAACATTATATACGTAAAAAATAATATAATGGAAAAAGAATCAGTTAACACCCAAAACGACAATAATAGTAAGATATTATTAACATAGTAATGATAAAAGAACATATATGATATCATATTAATGTATATGATTATAGTATAATTTAATAACAATTATTTCTCCATTATAAAGGAGATTAACCTACCCTGGACCAAGGAAAATTACAAATTTAGGGTAAATTCTACAACCTCTTCATTATTCAAGGTTGTTTATATGTATTTATCTATTGGGACCTCTTTATCATCCACATCCATGCTTCTTAAAAATGTATTTCAAAACTTTTTTACTATTCACTAGAAAATGGGTTAAAGTCATTTATACCCTTATTTGACCTTATATGTTTTGAAAGTAATCTTTCCGTCGTTTTCCAAACAAGGTAATTTATGACCTTTTAGACAAAATTAATGTAAGAATGTTTTTTTAACTTATATGGAAGGTGCGACTATTTTACACCATTATAACATCATCGAAGATTCCCTTACAGGCTTATAATAATATTTTCAAAATAATTTTTTTTATAATTATATGCCTTTTAAATGATTTCAAAATAGTAAGAGATATTTCTCTAAAAAAAGGTTTTTGATTTCATCTATGTCAACACCCTTTGATGGATTTTAAGCTTATTTGATGTTGATTTAATGTGATACAAAACATCCATATCATATTGAAGGTATTGTGATATGTTTGACTATGGATGTGTTATTTTTATACCATTCATGGTTTATGGATAAATTATTGAAATTTTGTATGCTAGTTTTAATACGAATGTTTATGTTATGTTTAAAAATTTTCATATGAGGAATGCATTGGACTTAGTATATGACGAGTGGAGCCTACTATAGCTCCTCGATGCATCAGCAGGTCTCATGAGACACACTAGTGTCTCAGAACAAGGCTTTGAAGAAATATTATTTTTAGTCTTGGAACAAGGCCTTGACTATGTGTTTACGAATGTCTAGCATAATGCATCCCATCATTATGAAAGTGGCTATTGATATTGCATGTGATTATTTGACTAGTAGAATATCCATGTGAATAAGTAAATGGAATTATTTGATTTTATATTTGCTATATTATGCTAAAGTTGAATTTTAAAAGGCTTTTGATTTAGTCTTATACATTTCCTTAAATGTTTGTGATTATATATGAAAGTTTCCACTATATTGTTATCCTTACTGAGCATCTGAGCTCACCCCTTTCTATGTTTTATTTTTCCCAGGATGCAAAGAAGTATGTTATGACTGACCTGTAGAGATAATCTATGGGATCTCAGTGTTGTCTATGGAAACAATTTTGTTGTAGTTTTCCATTTTATGATGTAATGTAAACCTTATGAATGTATCTAGTACTTCTAAGGCTACTAAACTAATTGGTCTTTCGAGACATGATATTTTGTGATCATGCCAATGATACGTAATAATGCACTGAATTTGGGATTATGGGGTTGGAGCATTTCACCCAACCAATAGTCAACACTACCCATGTAATCTCAGCTAAACCCAACCAGATGACTAATGTTGGATCAATCCTGATGACCATGACACCTCAATTCCTCAATCTGAGCCCATCATGATCCCATGGATTTTATAAGGTTATCATAAGCAATCAAATATATGTAATTCACTTTTATTTAAACAATAAATTAAATTTAAATTAATTCCACATCTCAAATTCAATAAAAAAATCAAGTTAATAAAAAATTCAGTTTAGTACAATTGAATTGTACAATTTAAATCAACATAACAATTCAATTTATTTTAATTGAATAAAAAAACATAAAACAATCAATTCAATTTTAAGTAAAAAAATTTAAACTAAATAACACACCTATCTTATCTAACCAAGCGGTTAATGACCTCTAACCTAGCCTTTCATAAGAGAAAATGATTTGGGCTTGCCCAACCATATCCCATAGGGTCACACGGTCAATTAAACATCAAGAAATAACTATAAATTGGGTCTCACTCAATTATCCAACAATGTGCTAAAAATATCTCCCAAAAAATGATCTCTAAAACACAATGAAAGGTATTTACCACCAACCTTAGACTCGTAGACATAGGCACATTTGGTATTGACCTCTAACTCCAAGCGGTTTGGAAGAAATAGATGATTCAATTAAATGCCCTGAAAATATTATAAAATAGATCAAATAGATTTAGCACTTTTTGAGGTAAAAATAACGGATAACAGAGTTAAGGGTGAGGGAGGAATTATCACTACGGTTCTATTGTACCTGAAAACAATTGAAACGGAACACCGATAGAGGGAGAGAATATCCAATGGAAGAAGTAAAAAAGTGGATTTTCACCAAAATCGCATGACCAAGAAGGGTGAAAGAAGGATAAAAAGAATAGATAGGGTTGGAAAAAAAGGAAAATTCTTAACTTTAGTGGGTCGTATAGTTAGCTTGCATGCTTTTCCAAACTATGCACAAACCGCGTGGGATACAATCCATGGGTACTGCCTAAGTGGAACTAATCGTGTGGAATGCCACATAGTTTTCTTTAACCATTCCCAAACCATAAGGTATACTATTAAAAAATACATATATGGAAGCACGACCATACAACTCACCCCACAAAGTTTCCAAACCTGTGGCAGTTCAAAATCAACATGCACGGTTAGCTGGCAGAGGCCGTATATGTTACACTAACAGTGCACCTCTGACCTGCATCTCTAAAATAGAAATTCAGGCCTTGATGCTTCTAAATCCCTTCCAAACACCCGAGGCACTCTCCAAGCCTCTAAAACCATCCAAAAACATGATATAAAGATGATAGAACTCTCAAAATTTAGTTCCTATCAACAAGAAAGAAAAGGTCACCCCCACTATTTGAAAAAAATTCATAACGAGGGAGACTTTTAACCCGATTCAAAATCCCAAGATGTTACATTACCCGTATAAACATCATGATTAGAGTATATGGTATGTTAAATCACCTTATGTTAGATTGATGAGATGGGATCTAGAATGGAGCATATATGAGAGAAGAAGGCATGATGCTCGAACCCACATTGGAGATTTTATTTTGTCATTATTTTCAATTTCCTTTGACAATTGAGACTTATATGGAATGAGATATCTACTAATTTTTTTTTGTTTATTTCCCCATGTTTTTTATTTATCTATTTTATTTTGGTTAATTATTTATTATGGTATTTTCTTAGTCAATTTTTATTATCATTTATATATTTATTATTTATTTCAGTTGTTGTTCTTCTTTGATAAGGAGGATATAGTCTCCCCACATTATATATTAGACACTTGATGCTTGTTATTAGCCTCTAACATAAGAAGAGGCAATCCTGAGGTTACATAACTAACTGGATCTGGGCACTGACATGTGTCACTTAGGTCGAGGCATTACTAAGTTTTATTAGAGGTGGTTTTCTTTTCTTTTAAATTGTATTACTATTTAGGAATGGTAGACAAGATATTAGGTTGAGTGAGGGCTTGTTCATGAGCTTGTTCATGGGATTAGCTAACCCAAGAGTGGGTAAAAAACCAAGTACCAAGGGTGGTGTATTATTGGTGATTTTATAGTTATAGTTGGATGTTATTTTACATTAGATAATCCACTTGTTGGGTGATGTTTTTTCCTTGATATTTTCCTAGTGGAATTGTATATAAAAAGAGTTGAGTAAACATGCATCATTATAGGCACTCAAGATTCATGTTACATGTATCATTTTAGGAATGTAAAAAAAAGAAGGTTTTGGGTGAGTTTTTGAAATGTAAATGCTCATATTTATTTGTGTAATTTAAAATAAATGGCGCCAAATAATGAATTTAAATGGTTAAAATGTTGATAAATGTGGTAATTTGAAATGTGTAAAATGGTTTCTAATGGGAAACTTATTTTATGAAAATTTTTACCCCATGTTTTCCATGAACCGTGTGAGGGATGGTTGAGGGTAGTGATAGTGCCTTATTTTTGACCATGAGGGGGTGTACAAGGAAAGAAATTTTATTACCTTATATGAACCTGTAACACCCTAAGCTTCCATGGTATGCTTCTCTTTGAATAATACAGTTGCGTGTGTTGTACTCAACTCCGAGTTCTAACACACCACAAAAAGCAAACTAGCCGTTATGAATAGTAATACCCACTTTTTGAAATTTTATAAATTTTATCTTTCAAAATTGACTTCATTTTTTGATTCAGAATATCGAAATTAGCCTAGGGTGAATTTTTTGTATTTTTATGAAAACATTCAATTTTTGATGAATAGTGAAAAACACCGAGTTATAGTTTAAAACCAGAATTTTTATTTCAATAATTATGTAAGAACACGAATCTTCGTTTCAGGTATGTTTTTCCTTTTCTGGTCATTTTTGAGAAAAATAAGAAAATCTGAAAATTACCTAAGTACACATCGTGTAATTTATAAGTACACACCGTGTACTTTGATGCAGCGCCAGGCCGTGTGCTGGCCGTGTCCGGGCCACACACAAGGTGTGTAGGGGTGATGTGGAGGCCGCTTAAAGGAGAGTACGAAAAGGACAAGTACACACCATGTACCCCATAAGTACACACCATGTACTTTCTTTTTTTTCATTAAACAGACCGAGGTCACGCCTTACAGACATAACACGCTTCTTCTTCAGGTTCTTCATCCGATAGCGACCCGTACGGCCGCGATTCTTCTCCGAGCCCCCGTTCCCCCATCTGTTCTCCAAATCAACTGCCGTCTATTGCATTGGAATCGCAGTGGTGAGTTCTTCCTTCTCCTAGAGCCTTGTTTTCCAATTCCTCCTCTTTCTCAAGATATCATAGGTTGATCATTTTGGACGTTTTCTCAGATCTTTGACATTCGAAGGAGAATCAATCATTGTGGTTCAAGTATATCAATCTCCTAGCACTGAGGTAGGTGGTTTGTGCCTTTCTGTAGGAAGTATTTGAATATTTTGTGCAATTCCACCAATTCCCTATAACGGGGTATTGTGTGTTTCCTATTTTTGCCGCTGTTGTTTTCCTGCTTTTCTTGATTGCTTGAGTAGAGGTAGATGCTTCTTAATAGGGAATCTTTACCATTCTCTGGATGTTTTCCTTGCATGTTTTTCTTGTTAGGCGTTTTTCCAGTTTCCATGCCTAGTTATAGGATAGTGGAACTGTTGTACTATTATGCAGTTGTGACTTAGAATGATAGACAAGTAGTTCTTGATGTTTACTTGGGGCGATACGCGTGCTATGCATGTTGTTTTACACAGGGCTGTGAGAACCTAGTGTAGTGGACCATAGAGAGAATAAATGTAAGGGATTCTCCAGAGTGTCTTTAATTTACAATGTGAGACCACAGGGGGAATTAATGTTGAGTGCTTCCAAATAGAGTCTGTTGTTCCTCGACGCAGGCCACTGGGGGAATGAGATGTTGAGTGCTTCCCCAAAGATACTTTAGTACGATATGAGACTATATGGGGAATTGATGGTGAGTGCTTCCTCAGAGAGTCTATTATTTAGCCAAACTAGAGGGGTGAAACTGTGTGTGCCTCCAGAGGGTTTCTAGTGCTTGTAGGTTGAACCATAAGGGTTAGGCTGTGAGAACAAACCAGGGGGTTACCCGTTGTTCTACTTATTTATTGGCTGCTACTTGTGTGCTTTATATGCTAGAAACTGTGGATTATATCTGCTATGTGATTTCCTGTTTCCTGCTTTCTGTATTTTTACTTTCCATGTATTCACTGACTATTAGGCACAGATCTTTGGGTGGTTGCCTACTGGGACCTTGTCTCACACCCTGTTTGGGCCATGGTTTTGGGACCAAGAAGATTATATTGTTTTAGGTATAGATAAGGGAAAGAGCCCTTCTACTTCTGGTTATTGATTGTTGTGGAGCTCGAGAGCATGGGACCAAGATGAGGCTTGCGATGCTGAGGAGTTTCTCATATATTTTTATTTTATACTTTGGTTTAGTACTGTTTTCAGAATTGTGGCTTGTTTGGATGTTTTAATTTACATATATAAATATCATGCATCATTATTATATATGTGTGCTTCGGTTTTCTTCTTTTAGTCTTCTGCGGTTTATTTCTGTATGGACTATTATTACTTATGTTGTTGTGTGTTGTTTACTTCCACTGTGTACTCTGCCAATGAGGGCATAGTTTCCCCACTATCTCACCCAAGGCCCTCACTACTAGTCAGAAGCCTCTGGCGTTTGGGGAAATGCGTTTGAGGCCAGGTGACCAACCGGTTATGGGGTGCCTCTGGGTGGCTTCCGGAACCGGGACATTACAAAGTGGTATCAGAGGGTTTTTATTCTCTTGATTTATTGTTTGGAGCCTTAGGCAGGGATAGGACAGATTCAGTACTTGGTATTAAGTTGTGCTCGGGAGTAGCTAACCCATGTACAGGGAAAATCCAATCTACCTCGCTTATTACAATTTTCTGGTTTTGCTATGTTACAGTTGATCCGATTTCACCTAGAGTGATTCACATGCTTGTGTTGTTATTGTTGTTGATATTGTGGTTATATTTCTATCGCAACCCAATGAGATGAGGGTATTCCATCTCATACATCATATAGGTACTTGTTAGAAATCACATGCCATGAATTCTTTCCATTCCATCTAGGGTGCATTAGAAATTCCATGTTGTTGTGATAGACGTTTTTTAGAGTATGCATGCTGTTGTGATATATTCTTTGATAGAATCCATGCAGTTTGACAGAGAGGTTTTTTTGTATTGTACCTTGCTTAAATGAACACCAAATTTTGGTTCTTGATATGTTATGATCCCTATTGAATCGGAAATTGGTGAATCATTAACCTGTTTTCCTTAAATATGACTGTTTTGGATGCCAAGATTTGATTCGTGGGGAGTATGGGCCCTCACGAATTGTAATTTGGAACCTTCATGCTCATTTTTCAGTGTTTTCTGGGCTTCGGTGCAGTTTCAGAGCTACTTCCTGGAAAAACCCAAAATACACGGCGTGTACTTTATATATACACGCCGTGTAGTTTTTAAACCTTGTCACTGACTGTGTGAGAAGAAACATGGGTTATGAAAAATCCCCAGTAATACGCTGTGTACGGTAGGTACACGCCGTGTAGTAGTGAGTTGTGTACCCAGCCGTGTCAATAACAACATGGGTCAGGGAAGCCCGTGTCATACACACTGTGTTGTGTATGAACATGCCATGTATCCTTGTTCTCAGTATCTGGCTGTGTCACTAACAACACGGGTCGGGGAAGCTCGTGTCTTACATGTCATGTTGTGTATGAACAAGCCGTGTATCCTTGTTCTCAGTACCCAACCCTATCATGGACAAAATAGGACGGTGTTACCTTCTCATGTACACACCGTAATTGTTTGAAACACGGCGTGTAAGGGTCATCCGTGTACCCGGCCGTGTTTCTAATAACACGGGTTATGAAAAATCTTCAAGTACATGCCATATTTGTTCGGAACACGCTGTGTAGTCTCAGCCGTGTAACTAACAACACGGGTCGTTGAAACCTTGTTTACTACACGCTGTGTCCACGGGGAACACTCAGTGTAGTCTCAGTTGTGAAGACCGTGTCGGTTAGCCATGTAAAGAGACTTGGTAAGGGGAATAAAGTTATGTACACGCCTTGTAGAGTTTATACACGCCGTGTAGTCATGTTTTGTAAAAGTTGAGTGCTTCCATCTCCTGTTACCGCTTTGTACTCTTGTGTTCTCAGTCATTGATATTCCTGATCTAAATTATTCTTTTGATCTTCCACAGTTATGGCTCCGAGATGTCCTCCAGTTGTATGTCAGTTTCTAGATGGTGATCAGACACCAGATATGGCTGATCAGGGACTTCCTGCTGATCCTCCAATTGGGCTAGCCTTGGCACCGTCTATCATACAAGTTGTAGGTGCTGATGCACAGTTCAGGGAAGGCTTTATGAGGATGATTCAGACCTTTTAGGGTGCACCGACTCCTACCACGACTATGGCAGACTTGACGTAGGTCTTCCAGTAGTAGCATCCTCCTACTTTCTCGGGGGAAGGAGGACCACAGGCTGTAGAGTCATGGCTGGAAGCCATGATGACTATTTTGAGCATCTGGAAATTCCCCAAGAGAGGCGGGTCAAGCTCACTACCTATATGATTCGAGACTCTGCCAAGAGGTGGTGGGACATGATCTCACAGGCTGGTCATTAGCAGGTTATGGCTTGGGAGGAGTTCCAGCGCGTGTTTTACGACTACTTCTACCCGGAGACCTTGAGGGCCAATCGAGCCCGGGAGTTCATGAGTCTAGAGCAGGGTACTCTTTATGTTATGGAGTATTCCTCTCGTTTCACCGAGATGTAGCATTTCACACCCCTTTGGGGTGGATACAGGGTGTTCTTAGCAAGGAAGTTTGAGGATGGTCTTAGGTAGGAGATCTGCTCACAGGTGAATATCTTCCAGTTGACTTCCATCACTTCCATTGTCAACCAGACACTGATTACAGAGTGCAATCTGAGAGACTCCGGAGCTACGATCCAGGGTGGTTCTTCTTTCAGAGCTAGTGTTCCTCCAGTTGACAGAAGGAAGTGCCATAGGGAGTCTACATGCAGTGATCTGAGGAGGCGAGATATATCTTCAGGTAGCCAGGTAGTATGCTACCAGTGTGGAAGGGCAGGGCACATGAGGCCGCAGTGCCAGAGAGACCCAGTGGAGTGCCGATCTTGCAACAAGATGGGTCACCTTCAGCGTTTCTACCAGGTTTTCTCACCAGTAGCTAGTGATGGGGGTTCTTCTATGACCCCTCGTCCGGGAGAAGCACCACCAGTTTCGCACCAGTCGGGGAACTGGAGTTCTTCCGGCCGTTCGGGCTGAGGTGGAGGTCGAGGCCATGGCTGTCAGTCACCAGTCTTTCAGCTTCAACAGGGAGGATCAGCTCAGAGTGGTCAGGCAGGGTCACAGGGTTGCAGGGAATGCCAGAATTTTGTGGTAGAGCAGAACTATCAGGAGTAGGATCCCATACCTTCTACAGTTCGAGGTACGATCTTAGTAGCCTCAGTTTTATCTTCGGCTCTTTTCGATACTGGTGCTACACATAGATTTATCTCTGCTGCTGTTGTGGAGATCCTTGTGCTCTGTATCGTTTCTTCTTCCGTCTTGATGACACTAGACACACCTTTGGAGATGAGGACATCTAGTGTACGTCAGTTCAGAGAGTTACCTCTTGAGGTTGCAGGGTATCTTTTCTTATGGGATCTCTATTTCCTAGAGATGACAGGCCATGATGCCATTCTCGGGATGGACTGGGTGGTTCCCTTCCAGGAATTCGTCGACTGTTATCACTGCAGGGTGAGTTTCATTTCACTAGAGGGGGAAACTATTCTTCATATAGGCGAATGAGATGTCCAGGCGAGTCGAGCAGGACTTGAGCATCATGGGCTAGGAGGGGTTATGGATCCGATTTCTAGTCTTTATCTGGATGACTAGGGGACTTCACAGTTAGACTTTCCTCTTGTGGTGGATAATTTCAGGGATTTCTTTCCAGCGGACTTTTCAGGTTTGCCTTCGGAGCGTGAGGTAGACTTTTCTATTGAGCTCATGCCAGGACCGACACCAGTGTCCATTCCTCCCTATAGGATGGCTACACTTGAGTTGTAGGAGCTCAAGAAGTAGTTGGAGGAGTTGCAGGAAAAGGGTTTCATTTGACCCAGTACTTCTCCTTGGGGTTCACCTGTCCTATTTGCGAAGAAGGCAGACATAACCCTTAGGATCTGTGTAGATAATCGGAAGCTGAACCAGTTGACAGTCAAGAACCGATATCCCTTTCCAAATATTGATGATCTTTTTGATCATCTTCAAGGAGCCTGGGTGTTCTCTAACATCTATTTGAGGTCCAGTTATCATCAGTTGCGTGTTAGACCATCATATATACCTATGACATCCTTTAGAAGCATGTATGGTCTCTACGAGTATACGATTATGCCGTTCGGTCTCACGAATGCGCCAACAGTTTTCATGGAACTGATGAACCGAGTGTTCTGTCCTTACTTGGATTCCTTTTTCTTGGTCTTCATGGATGATATCTTGGTGTAATATCACACTCTACATGACCATGATACCCATATTGAGATTGTTTTGAGTACACTAAGAGAGCATCAGCTTTAGGCTAAACTCTCAAAGTGCCAATTTTGGTTGGATTCGATTCACTTCTTGGGTCACGTCATCTCAGAGGCAGGAGTATCTGTGGACTCAGAGAAAGTGAGAGCTGTAGTTTCCTAGGAGCATCCGAAGAACGTTTTTGAGGTATGGAGTTTCCTAGGGCTGGATGGATACTACAGATGCTTCATTTAGGACTTTTAATGCCTAGAAGCACCATTGACAAGTCTGACCAAGAAGGGGGTGAAGTTCTTATGGTCAGATTCTTGTGAGTCAGCCTTTCAAGAGTTGAAGGGAAGGTTGACATCAGCACCGATACTAGTCTTTCCAGATCCAGGAAAAAGCTATACTATTTATTGTGATGCTTCAGGTATTGGGCTGGGCACTGTGATTATGCAGGGAGATGGAGTCGTTGCATACGGGTCTCGGCAGTTTAGGCCACATGAGAGGAACTACCCAATGCACGATCTGGAGTTGGCAGCTTTCGTTCATGCCTTACGCTGTTGGAGACATTACCTTCTGGGAGAGAACTTTGTGGTTTTCACCAACCACAAGAGTCTCAAGTACATCTTTACTCAGCGTGATATGAATCTGAGACAGTGCAGGTGGGTTAAGTATCTTCAATCATTTGATTTCGAGCTTGCCTATATGCTGAGAAAGGGCAACACAGTGGCAGATGCGTTGAGCAGGAGAAATCAGATTCAGGATGTTTAGGAGGCCAGTAGTGAGTGGAAGCTTATGTCCCTGTTCTCTGAGATGCATCTGGAGGTGCATGATAGATAGGGACAAACGTACCTATCTTCTGTAGCTATTACCTCTACAATTCTTGATCAGGTACAGATGAGGCAGCTATTAGACTCAAAAGGCTTAGTCCTGCGAGAGAGTTTGTTAGGAGGGGACCCTCTTCCTGGATAGATAGTGGGTGAGGATGAGATCTTACATTTCCAGGGACGCATAGGGGTTCCAGAAGACATATGCGAGGAGCTGATGCAGGATTTTCATTCCTCAGTTTGGGCAGTTCATCCTGGCGTCACCAAGATGTATCGAGATCTTCATCACCAGTACTAGTGTCCAGTTATGAAGAGAGATGTTGCTGGTTCTGTCTTGAGGTGATCTACTTGTCAGCAGGTGAAGGCGGAGCATCGGCGACCATCGGGCCTTTTATAGTAGTTACCCATTCCAGAGTGGAAGTGTAATGATGTCGCGATGGACTTTATGACCGGATTTCCAAGGTCGCCTCGAGGGAACAATGTTGTTTGGGTTGTCGTCGACAGGCTTACGAAGGTTGATAACTTCTTACCAATCAAGGAGACCTTCAGTGTTGATGATATGGGACGACTACAAATCTGAGAGATTGTACGTATGCATGGAGTTCCACGCTCTATTGTTTCAGACAGGGATGCGTTCCTTACTTCTCGGTTTTGGAAGGGGCTTTAGAGGGCTTTGGGTACAATGGTACTTTTGAGTACAACATACCATCCCTAGAAAGATGGCCAGTCTGAGGGTACGATCCAAGTGCTTGAGGATATGCTCTGATCTTGCATTATAGACATTGGAGGTTCTTGGGAGAAGCATATCCCTCCTGTGGAGTTCACCTAAAATAATAGTTTTCATGCGACTATTCAGATGGAACCTTATGAGGCTTTGTACGGAAGACCATGCTGATCACCTTTATGTTGGATGGAGGCAGGAGAGGCAGCTTTTCTAGGACCTTGTCGTGTTCAGGAGACCTTAGAGAAGATAGAATTGATTCAGAAGAGGATGGATACAGCATAGTCTCGACAGAAGTCTTATGCTGATCAGCGAAGATGACCTCTGGAGTTCGAGTTCAGGGATCAGGTTTTCCTGCGTGTCACACCGAGGTTGGGAAACAAGAGGATTCGAAGATAGGGTAAGCTTTCACCATGGTACGTCGGGCCGTTTGAGGTATTAGAGAGAGTTGGGCCTGTTTTCTATTGGTTGAAGTTACCTCAAAGGTACCAGGCCATGCACGACGTCTTCCACATCTCTCAACTCTGACGTTACCTTTCAGACCCGTATCATGTCTTTCAACCCGAGGAGGTTGAGTTCAAAGCGGATGCATCGTTTGAGAAGCATCCTATCTGGATTGTTGATCGCAGTACGAAGGTTCTCCGTGGGTAGTCTGTTCCTCTAGTACAGGTGCTATGGCAGCACGAGCGAGTACAGGACGAGACCTGGGAGAGGGAGGCCGATGTATGATCGCAGTGGTCGGATCTGTTCGAGGTTTCTTCTTCTACGCCTCGCTAGGGAAATTCAGGGATGAATTTATTTAAGGGGGAAGTTTTTAAGAACCTGGATCTTCATTTCAGGTATGTTTTTCATTTTCTGGTCGTTTTTGAGAAAAAGAGGAAAATCTGGAAATTACCTAAGTACACGCCATGTACTTTATAAGTACATGCTGTGTACTTTGATGCAGTGCGAGGCCGTGTGATTTCCGTGTCCGGGCCACACACACGTAGTGTAGGGGCGATGTGGAGGCCACCTAAAGAGGAGTATAGAAAGGCCAAGTACACGCTGTGTACCCTAGAAGTACAAGCCGTGTACTTTCTATCTTTTCATTAAATGGACCAGGGTTGCGCCTAATGGACAGAACACGCTTCTTCTTTAGGTTCTTCATCTGAGAGCGACCCGTACAACCACGATTCTTCTCTGAGCCCTCGTGCCTCCGTCTGTTCTTTGAATCAACCGCCATCGATTGCGTTGGAACCGCAGCGGTGAGTTCTTCCATCTCCTAGAGCCTTGTTTTCCAATTCCTCCTCTCTCTAAAGATATTTTGGGTTGATGTTTTGGATGTTTTCTCAGATCTTTGACGTTCTAAGGAGAATCAATCATTGAGGTTAAAGTATATCGATCTCCTAGAACTGAGGTAGGTGGTTTGTGCCTTTATGTAGGAAGTCTTTGAATATTTTGTGCAATTCCACCAATTCCCTTGAACGGGGTATTGTGTTTTTACTATTTTTGACCCTGTTGTTTGCCTGATTTTCTTGATTGCTTGAGTAGAGGTCGATGCTTGTGAATAGGGAATCTTTACTGTTCTCTGGATGTTTGCCTTGCATGTTTTTCTTGTAAGGAATTTTTCTAGTTTCCATGCCTAGTTTTATGATAGTGGAACTGTTGTACTATTATGCTTTTGTGCCTTAGAATGATAGCCAAGTAGTTCTTGAGGTTTACTTGGGGAGATACATGTACTATTCATGTTGTTTTACACATGGGATTTGAGAACATAGTGTAGTGGACCATAGGGAGAATGGACGTAAGGGCTTATCCAGAGTGTCTTTAATTTACGATGCGAGACCACGGGGGGAATTAACATTGAGTGATTCCTCAAAGAGTCTGTAGTTCCTCGACGCAGGCCACAGGGGGAATGAGACATTTAGTGCTTCCCCAGAGAGCCTTTAGTACAATACGAGACTATAGGGGGAATTGACGGTGAGTGTTTCCTCAGAAAGTCTATTCTTTAGCTGAACCAGAGGGGTGAGACTATGTGTGCTTCTAGAGGGTTTCTAGTGCTTGTAGGTTGAACCATAAGGGTTAGGCTGTGATAACTACCCAGGGGGTTACCTGTTGGTCTACTCGTTTCTTGGTTGTTACTTGTGTGCTTTATATGCTAGACACTGTGGATTGTAGATGCTGTGTGCTTTCCTGTTTACTGCTTCCTGTATTTTTACTTGCCATGTATTCACTGACTGTTAGGAACAGATCTTTGGGTGGTTGCCTACTGGGACATTGTCTCACACCCTATTTGGGCCACGATTTTTGGGCCCAAGAAGATTATATTGACGCAGGTATAGATAAGGGCAAGAGCCCTTCTACTTCAGGTTCTTTATTGCTGTGGAGATGGAGAGCACGAGACCAAGCAGAGGCTTTCGATGCTGAGGAGTCGCTCATATGTTTTCTTTTGTACATTGGTTTAGTACTGTTTTTAGCATTGTGGCCTGTTTGGCTGTTTTCCTAGACATATATAAATATCATGAATCATTATTATATATGTGTGCTCCAGTTTTCTTCTTTAAGTCTTCTGTTGTTTATTTCTGTATGGACTATTATTACTTCCACTATTGTGTGTTGTTTAATTCCACTTTGTACTCTGCCAACGAGGGTATAATTTCCCCACTATCACACCCAAGGCCCTCACTGCTAGTCAGTAACCTCTGGCATTTGGGGAAATGCGCTTGAGGCTAGGTGACCAACCGGGTACGGGGCGCCTCTGGGTGGCTTTCAGAACCGGGGCGTTACGAATTATATATTTTATTTAAATTTATTTTAGGTCAAAATAGATACATAATACCTATATAAGTTCAATTTAATTCATTGGAGTCAATTTATAATAATTTTAGATATATAAAAATTTTATAGAACTTTTCACCGTCTTTTACCCACCTACTAGGAGCATTTGCAAATTTATTAAAACTTAATTTTTCCTCTTCTATGAGTTGAATTTCAAAAATCCAAGAGATACAGTTAATATCAAGGATTAAAATTTGGTTCAATATGATAAAAATAATTTTCGGTGAATAGTAACTTTTAACTTTTATTTACTACGGTTAAAAGTAAATAAGGTAATTAGGGGTAAAAATGATATTATTATTACCCAAAAGCATGTCCTAATTCTATTGGATAAGTATAATTCGACCAAAAACAACCTTAGGAATAAAATATGAACCTCTTTGGTCCACTTGGATTAGATTAGGACATTTATTATTATTTTATTTAAAGAAGAGTTAAAAGAGTTAAAATAAAAGTTTAATAACTAATTTTTTTTTAATATATGGGTATACATAAGATAAATTCTTAATTTATTTCTGACACAATGGGGATACAGTAATTACCTTATTAATGAAATATTAAAATAATTGATATTTTAATTACCTAAATAAATGTAATTTGAGACTTATTATGAATAAAAATAATTTTCTAGGTTAATATGACATCTTATAGTTGGTTAGATGAATTTTTTTCGAAGTAATAATTCTGTTACGATTTTATCAAAAAACAAATACAAAATAGTGACAAAAATGACATAAAATAGTTTTTAAAACAAATTTTATATTATTAATTGATATAATGGTTCTAAAAATCTAAGATTCTTCAAAAATACTTATATAATAATATATATGACATTAATAAACCAATTGGGGTTTGATTGATAGTTTTTAGTAAGTTTATTAAACATATAATGTAAGAATACAAGAAGACGCGGTAAAAGATAAATTATTTAACTTAGAGTTAAATCAAAATGATAAGGTCAAAATGATAACATAAACTTGTCTAAAACCTATTGTTTGAGAGGATTTAGACCCATCCAAACCCTAGAATCTAAATAAGTCACTTTGGAGCCATTATAAACCGAATATAAATTTATTATAAAATAATAGTTTAAGTTTTTCCTAAGGTGCCCCTCAACCCTGTTATAAAAGGGCACTTCCCCTTATCTAAAATTCACACCTCCAAATCCATTTGTCTTGGCCAAACCTTGCCTAAATAACCTATAAATTGTCCTCCCTTCATTATAGAGGCATTAATTTATTCAGAAAGCCAACCTATGGAGCTCTTTTTATCAAATCAAAAGGAAGAACCCGAAGAAGAGTTAAATATCTCACCGCCTCTTTTAAGTTCCTTTCTTCTTCCACTTCCTTTTTCTTTGTAGCTTCCATACTAAAATAATAACTAAAATATCTTCTATATACTGTTATTTTATTATAAATATGTTACAACCAAATTCATTATTCAATCCATCCCTTTAATGACATGTCACCATACGTGCGTACGTACGACTTACCGTCTCCACGTCGTGGAGTAATTGTTATTCAATATGTTATTATTTGGTTGGGTATAATAATGATGTTTAATTGATGTAAATAATAAATATAACATGATAATGATTCTCTATATATTATATAACATCCAATTATATATTATTTTAATATCAAAACAATGATATTGTCGCTCGTTCGTACCTACAGATTACCGTTTCCACGACGTGATGAGATTCATTTCCACATTCACCATTCATCGACGATTATAAAAACATATATTAATAATAAGTATGTAATATATGACATAATAATTCTACTTGATATATATATATATATATATGTACAGACATATATCTTATTCACTTAGTTCTGTTCAATACGATATCAAAACAGAAACAACGTTTATGCGTACGTACGGACTACCGTCTCCATAAACGGTGTTTTTCATTTCATATATATGTCTATTATAAATATTTATATTATAAATATATATGAAATATATATTATGTTTTATATTCTGTAAGTATTTAAATCTTTATCTAAGTGATACAATCAAGAGTAACAAGTTAACACACATACGATAAAGAAAGCGATTATTACCTGAAATGTTAATTTAACAAGGAAATTATTATTAAATGGGTAGTATAAAGTCATAAATGAATCACGTATGATATCATAAATAATAATAGGGTTCGGGTATAATTTAATAACATACTAATATATTTATACAGGAGGTTAAACATACCCTCGAATAAAGGAAAGTTCAAGGTAAGGGTTAATTCCTCAATCTCATTATTATCTGAGATTGTTTTTGTGTAAGTATTTTTTGGGACATATTTATCATCTATTACCATTTTTAATAAAAATGATTTCAAAATTAATATTTAAATTATTTTTGAAAGGTACTATTTATCAAAATCAGAATTTTAAATGTTTTAATTATTTATCTTTCTAAATCATTTTAATTAATGTCCATGTTTTCAAAATGATTTTAAGGATTTATTTATATGGGAAGGAATGTTTTGAAATGATAATTATTTTCAAAATTTTCAAAGTGGTATGGGAAACTTTGATTCAAAAATCTATTTTAAATTACTTCATTTATAAATGTGTGAATTTTAAATGATTTTACAAATAGGATATTTCTCTCAAAAAAGTTTTACTCATCATTTTCAACTATGTCAAAATCCTTTACTGGATATTATTTTTGATTGAGGTTGTTTTATTATAATAAAACATTCCATATTTTATTGAATGAGTTAAGATATGTTTGACTGTAGATGTTCTATTTTTATACCATTCATGGTTTATGGTTAATTTATTGACATTTTGTATGCTAGCTTTAATATGAATGTTTATGTTATATTTCAACTTTTTCATATGAGGAATACAGTGGACTTAGAAAGTGACAGGTGGAGCCTGCTATAGCTCCTTGATGCATTGGTAGGTCTCATGAGACAAAATAGTGTCTTATAACAAGGCCTTGAAATAAATTTTATTTGTAGTATTAGCACAAGGCCTTGACTATGTGGTAATGATGTCCGACGTTTGGCATTCCCTCATTATGAAATTAGTTATTACATGTGATTATTCGATTAGTAGAATATCCATGTGCTTGTTAATATGGTAATGTTTGATTTATTTTTTCCATATCATGTTCAAGTTTATGTTCAAAAGGTTTTTTTTATTACACATCTTTCCTTAAATGTTTAGAGCTTCTGCTAATTTATTTACCCTTACTGAGCATCTGATCTCACCCCTTTCTTATGTTTTATTTTCCCTGGATTTCCAAGAAGTGTATTATGATTGATATGTAGGGCTAAGATAAATGGAATAATAGAGATATCAAATAACCATATATGTTGTATTTTATGTTTGAAATTGTAATGTTAAGTTCATATATGTAATCTATTTTCCAAGACCACTAAACTAATCAGTCCTTCGGGACTTGATTCCTTGTAATCATGTCAATGTATTAAAATAATGCACCGAATCTGGGTAACTGGGGTCGGGGCGTTACAGTTGGTATTAGAGGAATTTTAAAAATAACCTTGGAAATTATATTTAGATAAACTCTGATTAGAGAACATTTCCCTAAGATATACTTTGAAGATTAGTATAGAATAACTTCCGAGAATTTTGGTAATGTAGAGATTTTGTGAGTTTTCCAAGAAAACACATCCCTGTCTGGATACGAATAGGTAGAGGCGGCTCTAGCACAGATGTACCTAGGGGTAATCTCTAAAAACACCGCTTTGAGCTAGACTTGAATGGGAACTGGTGCACAACAATGGGACTTTCTGCACTCTTGGTTACGACACTCCCGGGGGATATGCTTAGGATAATTATCATTTTATTTACAAATCATTATGAATGATTTATGAGTATATACCTCCTCAAAGAATTTTTTTTTACGGATTATATCCATTAAATGTTCAATTTACGTTTGGTATTTTACAAGTTTGGAATTATTCATTGCAATTCATAAATTGACCTAGTGTATGCCATTGTATAGAAATGACACCCAGTAGAAGGAATGTGAATTCCAGCAATACATATGATCCAAAGAGTAAGAAGGATCATATCTTTCATGTTATTAATACAATCTTTAGAAGGGAAATAGTCTCCCAAGTATTCTCAACATATGAAGAAATAGTATCATGTGTTAACAAGATAAGTAACGAATTCTCTGAATCATATGGCTTTGAAGGGAAGCAAGAGAATAAAAGGATAGAAGAGAGAAAGTTGGATAAAGGGAAGAGGGAAAAGAATGATTTTTCCATAAGCTATAACTGTGGAAAGAATAACCTTGGTAAATTCTTAAAGTTAATGAGAGTTTGTTATAAGTGTGGGGAAAAATGACACCAAGTACGTGATTGCAAGGGTAAGGAAAAGGTTTAAAATGTAATATTATTCATCTTCAAGGCATTGAGACACTACGCGAATCAATGTCCCAATCATCAGAGTATAACACAAATGATGCTATTGGATAATAATCAAGTTATGATACTACCTCTGATGAAGAGGAATGAATAGTGTTCTTATGTTGTTATTATAGAATTATTTCATTTAAGTGTTGTATCAGCAATATACTAGTTATACGAATTATGGAGATAAATAAGGATTGTACTGCAGTACTACTTTATTGATGATTTGAGATTATATGGTTCTAATAAAAGTTACTTAATAGTAAGATACACTTTTTGGAAAGTACATGGATGAAGAAAGGTAATCCTTAATATGGTCCTAATAATGAGGTAGTGATTTTGGAATAAGAGATGATTGATTTGGATAAATTATATTGGATATTCTTGACTACCTTGAAACTGATTAATGATTTGTATATTCCATCACAGTTGGAGTTTACAAAATTTTTTCATAGAAGGATTATATCTAGTACTCTATAAGGAATAAGGAAGCATTAATGTAATCAATAATGCTTTTTGGTAATTTAGGATGTTGTAGTGTTTTAAAAGAATACATGATGAAGGTGTTCACATGTTATTATGTGGAAAAAGGATCTTCATTGTGTTTAACTTCCTTCTAAATTTTGTAATGTGAGTTTGGAAAAAATTATTTTGGATATTTCCAGTTTGAGATTATTTTTGGATTTCTATAAAAGGACAACCTAGAGGTCGGGTGACAACCCATCGCGTCCGACAAGGCTGTGAGGTATAAACCCACAACTGAAGGGCGAAAAGGGTGTACCACCTACCACTGGCCCATGTGATGTCCTGGATTGAATAATGTAGTTTTTTTAAAAGGTTTGGTAGATGAATTATAAATTCATTTTTTTTGGAACCCTATATGATTAGGATAAATAGAATATTATTATTTTTGAAATATTTTAGAGTGAAAGATGAGTTTGTGGTAGGAATTAGTTGACGGATTAATCTCTACTTGTCCAGTATATATATATATATATATATTATTTTTTCCTCTTATTATATGGATAAATTAATTATGAAACATTAGGTAAGTGATCTTAAAACCAAAAATGTGTTATCCTAATACCTTATGTTATGGTGAACCGATGGTATTTTAAATCGTCATAGATCGATGGATTTGAGGCCCTCAATTTTACACTTTTTTGTGATTTATGACCTCAAAAACACCCTATAAATATTTACATTTTCCCTCCAATTATGTGTCTCTAATTTCCACCAATGTTCTCCTAATCTAGATCATAATTTTGTGGTGACTTTTTTCATTCCCCTTTTACTCTTATTAAGACTAAATTTTATTAACCTAATTTCTGATGTGGGTTTTCCCAGAAAGGTATTTTCTATTTTCAAACATTTATTTTAGAAGAAAAATTTAAAATTGTGAGGACACAATTTATTGAAGTAGGGGAGAATTTAACACCCCAAGCTTCCATGACACGCTTCTCTTTGAATAATACAATAGCGCGTGTTGTACACAACTCTAAGTTCTAACACACCACAAAAAGAAAACTAACCGTTATTAATAGTAATACCCACTTTTTAAAATTTTATAAATTTTATCATTCAAAATCGACTTTATTTTTGGATTCGGAATATCGAAATTAGCCAATGGTGAATTTTTGGTATTTTTCTGAAAACTTTCAATTTTTGATGAATAGTGAAAAACACTGAGTTATAGTTTAAAACACAAATTTTTGTTTAAATAATTATATATTTTATTTAAATTTATTTTAGGAAAAAATAGATACATAATACCTTTATAAGTTCAATGTAATTCATTGGAGTCAATTTATAATAATTTTAGATATATAAAAATTTTATAGAACTTTTCACCGCCATTTACCCACATTCTAGGAGAATTTGCAAATTTACATAAAACTTAATTTTACTGCTTCTATGAGTTGAATCTAGAAAATACTAGAGACACAATTAATATAAAAGTGTAAAATGTGGTTCAATAAGGTAAAAATAATTTTTGGTGAATAGTAACTTTTTACTTTTATTTACCACGGTTAAAAGTAAATAGGGTAATTAAGGGTAAAAATGATATTATTATTATCCTAAAAAATGTCCTAATTCTATTGGATAAGTATATTTTGACCAGAAAAAACCTTAGAAATAAAATATGAACCTCTTCGATCCACTTGGATTAGATTAGGACATTTATTAATATTTTATTTAAAAAGAGTTAAAAGAGTTAAAATCAAAGTTTAATAAATAAAACATTTTTAATATATTGATATAAAGAAGATAAAATCAATTATAAATATTCATTAGAAAGATAAAAATATTTCCTACATAATGGTATTTTAGTTTTAATTTTTAGATATTAAATAATTTAATTTATTTATGACACAATGGTGATGCAGTAATTAACTTATTAATGAAATATTAAAATAATTGATATTTTAAATACCCAAATAAATATAATTTGAGACTTTTTATGAATTACAATAATTTTAGTGGTTAATATGATATGTTATGGTTGGTTATATGAATTTTTTTCGAAGTAATAACTCTGTTATGATTTTAACAAAAAAACAAATACCAAATAGTTTCAAAATTGACATAAAATAGTTTTTAAAAAAAATATTATATTATTAATTGATATAATGGTCCTAAAAATATTACGTTCAGACAAAAGACTAATATAATAATATATATGACATTAATTAACCAATTGGGGTTTTATTTGCAGTTTTTAGTATGTTTATTAATCATATAGTGTAAGAATACAAGAAGACACAGTAAAGGTTAAATTATTTAACTTATAGTTAAATCTAAATGATAAGGTTAAAATGGTAACTTAAACTTGTATAAAACATATTTTTTGAACGTATTTAGACCCATAACCACCCTAGCCTCGAAATAATTCACTTTGGATCCATTATAAACCGAATATAAATTTATTATAAAATAATATTTTATGTTTTTCATAAGGTTCCCCTCACCCCTCTTATAAAAGGAAACTTCCCTTTCTCTCATATTCACACCTCCAAAGCAATTTTGATCATCCAATACCTGACAAAATACTCTCTCAACTATCCTCCATTAATCCTAGAGGCCTTACTTTAGTCATAAATCCAACATAAGGAGCCCTTTTTATCAAATCAAAAGGAAGAACCCGGAAAAGAGGTAAATATCTCACCGCCTCTTTTAAGTTCCTTTCTTCTTCCACTTCCTTTTTCTTTGATGTTTCCATACTAAAATAATAACTACAGTACCTTCTATATAATGTGATGTTATTATAAAAATTTTAAAACAAAATTCATTATTCTATCCATCCACTGAATGACATGTCACCATACGTGCGTACGTACGGCTTACCGTCTCCACGTCGTGGTGTAATTGTTATTCAATATGTTATTATTTGGATGGGTATAATAATGATGTTTAATTGATTTAAATAATAAATATAACATGATAATGATTCTGTATATATGATATACCATAAAATTATATATTATTTTAATATCAAAAGAATGATATTGTCGCTCGTGCATACGTAGGGATTACCATCTCCACGACGCGATGAGATTCATTTCCACGTTCACCATTCATCTATGATTATAAAAATATATATTACAAATAAGTATGTAATATATGTATAAGGACCCAACCATATTACATACATAATCTTGAATTTATTCAATAAAACACTTCCTTTTACATTGAATATCATTTCAAGTTTATAGCTTTAGAGAATTAGGAAAGTACATTCATGTCATTACACATTATTATCGAGTGGATACCATAAAAACAGTTTCCATTTTTTTCAAAATATAAAACATTAAAACTTAAAACAAGACTCTTTGACAATTCTTCAACATTTAATGTTCCATCCTTCCTTGTATTACACATCCATTAACTTGTGTAAAATCATTTAAAAACTTGGGATGAGCACAAAAGCTCAGTAAGGGATGGAAAATAAGGAAAAATCACATTAGCCCATGAATACTCATAACATATGAAAGCATTTTCAAAAGACATTCCAGTCACCCATATATACTTACCTTGTGTAACATGATATTTACACAATATCCACACAAAAAACAAGAATATAAATATAATCATAAAGGTATCTTGGGGAATTACTTACATAATCTTGTAACCATTCTTGGCTACCTTATAATTTGTAACCCTCACGACTACCTTACTTTGTGTAACCATCGCAGTTACACTTGGAGTAACCATATAGCCGACATACAACATACTCATACTAGATGAATTTGAGGGATATATAGGTCCCACCCTTCATCATAAATAATTCCCAAGAACCAAAACATAATCATACAACATGAATAATTCCATAACAACATTACTTTGGAATTTTGTAAAACCGAATTTAAAAAGAGGATTTCCAAAGGAAAACCCCTTATAAATATCAAAAAATTGAAGCGAGACTTAATAGAGTGGATGGAGTACATATTTATATTATAAATACACATAATGAAACATAATATAAATAGGAACCATCACACAAACAATTTAAATAACACATAAATAATGAAGTAGAAGGTTAACCCAAAGAATGTAAATCGTGTCAAGAATTCCCTTACCTTGGGTTTTTCTTACTTAAAACTTGTTTAAACCCCATGTATAATGGTTAAAATAGTGTTATTAATATTTTAAAGAAACATTTTAATGTTTATAACATCTTATATGATCATTTCATAACATCATTTCACCCTTAATTGTTAGTATTTTTCCCTTTGCATTGTTTTTGGGTGAGTTCTTAACATGATTTCCATGATTGGTTCATGATGGAAATTCTTGTAGATTGGAAGATAAACTACAGAATTGGAATGAAGTAGTATTTACATATATCCATTATCATAAATTATTACATTCATCATTTTTAATTATTACATGAGGATAATTCATAAGTTAGAACATTAATGATGTTCGTTTAGATCATTTTAGTGGTTATTTGAAAATAACAACACCGTTTTGTCTTATAAATTAGAACCATGAGTAAAAAAGAATTAAATAACAATGGGTGAGTCATAAAACATATATTATAACCTGGTTAAACCATATAAATTGTTTCATGACCAGACGTGAAAGAATTAATGGAAATTGAAATCACATCATCCACGATGTCGGTAATTCAACACAAACTGACAATGTTTTTATTCCTTAAATAAGTGGGAGAGGAGAAGAATAATGATGATTAATTTTACATAAACATGATAAAATATATAATATAAATTATTTATGGATATTTCATGCCTCTTGGGTAAGGATATATGAATAAATAATAAGGAAAGAACTCAAAATAAAAGAATAATTGTGAAATCGCTTACAAAAATTCGGCAGCCTAACGGCTACGCAACATGGTTTTAGAAAATATTAAAAAGAGAGGGCACAAGGGTCAACCATAAAAAATGAATCATAATATATATTAGATCAATAATAATAAGAAAATAAGAACATTTTATGGAAACTTGAAAGTTATACCACATAAAAGAGAACTTGAAAGGAAAAAAGAAAGAAATTGAGAATTTCTTACCTTGTAGAGTATCCCTTAGAACTTGAAGGTTGGGACCTTGGGGGATTTAAGAAGCCTTGGTAGGAATAATATGAATTTAAGGATTCCAGAGCTTCTTTGAGGGATAATTTGTAATTAATTAAATGAAGGGAAGAGTTGGTATTTATAGGAAAAGTGAGGGATTATTTTAATAATTTTCAAGGGACACCTCATGAGTGGTATTTACAAAACCATGAGCTTGACCATGGTATTTGATCATGGTACAAGCCACATGATACAACTCACATATTATTTAACCATAAACAAGTCTACTATATTTATAAACTCATTATTATATCCTTAATGATATCATTAATACACAGAAACTAAAAACTGTATTTTTTACTATTCACCGAAAAATCAACTATTTCAGAAAAATTCCCAAAATTCACCCTAATAATTTATCAACGTGTAGATTTAAAAAATGAAGTCCATTTTTTGAAAATAATTTTCAAAATATTATTACTTTAATTTTTAAATAAAATTATACTTAATTCAAAAATTAACAATTCTAATTCTGTAACTACTTCTATATCACAATTAAAAATTAACCTAGATGCTATTATCTTAAATCCTTAATAAAATAAAATAATAATAAAAATTACTACTTATTAGGGTCATATTACTTTTAATATTAATATTCATAAGGGTATGTTACTATTCACCAAAAAAACAAGTTGGTTCCAATAGACTCCAAATAACACACTGAACACAATTGTAGATGAAAGTTTCTTGAAATTCAAAACATAGAAGTGGAAAAATTATGTTAAAAGTCTAGTAATAAATATCTAATTAAAACAAAGTTCCATGCATTTCTATTTATTTTTAGAAAAACATGGGGTGTTACATTATCCCCACCTTCTTGAAATTGCGTCCTCGCAATTTTATTTACTTTTTAAACAATTGAGGGTACTTTTCCCTCATAGAATTTTCAGACTCCCATGTTGCTTCTTCAACCATGTGGTTTCTACAAAAAACCTTTACCTAGTAGATTACCATATTCCGCAATACTTCCTCCCTTCGATCAATAATCTGAACTGGTTTCTCTTCATAAGAAAGGTTCTCTTCTAGATGAACTGCTTCTGGGCTCAAGACATTTGATGAATATGGCACATACTTTCTCAACATCAAAACATGAAAAACATTGTGTACCTGATATGGTCACCTACCTTGAAAGAGAAGTATTTCCTTCTATTATCTACATAACTTTTCTTCTTGCTTTGAGCTGTCCTCATGTGATGTTGGATCATCCTCACTTTCTTAGCCACTTCTTCAACTAATTCTGGCCCCATCAACTTTCTTTCACTGACTTCATCCCAAAATGCTGGAGTCTGACAACACTTTCCATACAAGGCCTAAAAAGGTGCCATCTGAATACTATAATGAAAACTGTTATTATAAGAAAACTCAACTAATGAAAGATGCTGATGCCAACTTTCCTGATAGTTCATTGAACAAGATCGAAGAATATCGTCCAAAGTTTGAATCGTTCATTCTGACTGCCCATCTGATTGAGGATGAAAAGCTGTACTAAAATTTAACTCTGTGCCCAATGAATTTTGAAGTCCCTTCCAAAAGTTATAAGTGAACTTGAGATCTCATTCAGATACAATAGAAAGAGTAACTCCATGTAACCTCACAATCTCCATGAGGTACAATAGAGAAAGAAGATCCAAAGGCATCGTATCTCAAATTGGTAGAAAATGTGCAGAATTTGTTAGCCGATCAAAAATAACCCAAATAGCATTATTACCTCGAGAAGTATTTGGTAGTCCCACCACAAAGTCCATGGATACATTCTCCTATTTCCACTCTGGCACTGGAAAAGGTTGAAGCATCCCCTTCGGTAACTGTCACTCTGCTTTAACCCGTTGACACGTCAAACATTTCATGGTAAAATCAGCAATATCTCTTTTCATTCTATCCCACCAATAATACTTCTGAAGGTCTCTGTACATCTTAGTATTGCCAGGATGAACAAAAAACGGAGAACTATGAGCTTCGTACAACAAATCTTTCTTCAACTGAGAATCACTAGGCACACACAACCTTTTTCCAAATCTTAAAACACAATCTTTATCAAGATTAAATTATGGCAACTTACCCATTTTAAAAAATTCTACCTTTTTCTGTAGCTCAGGATCTTCCTTTTGCACCTACTTAATTCTCTCTGACAATGAAGACTGTACTAAAACCTGAAACAAAACAGAGGTATTCCCTGCACCAATAACTTCTAAGCCAAAATTCATCAAATCAGTAATCAAGGGATCATGTTCCAAACATAGAATGATTAATGATGCATTATGTTTCTAACTTAAGGAATCTGCCACTTTGTTTGATTTCCCAGGATGGTAATTGATTGTGCAGTCATAATCCTTTATCAGTTCTAGCAATATTATATGCCTCATGTTTAATTCCTTCTGAGTGAATATATACTTTAGACTTTATAGTTAGTATATATTTGACATTTTGTTAAATTTAAATTATGCATCTATATTTTCAAAGAAAAAAAGAAAAATGCCAACTCCAAATCATGTGTGGGATAATTTAGCTCATGATGTTTATTTTGTCTCAAATCATAGGTAATTAACTAATCATTTTGCATCAAAACACAACCAAGTCCCTTCAAAGAAGCATCACTGTAGATGAAAAACTCACCATTTCAAGAAGGTAAGGCCAAAACTAGAGCATTCACCAATATCTTCTTCAGTTCCTGAAAACAGACATCATAATCCCCTATCGAAACAAATTTAACCCATTTCCTTGTTAACATAGTTATCGACTTAGATAACCATGTAAAGTTCTTAAAAAACCGTCGGTTTTAACTTGCTAAGCCCAGAAAACTATGAATCTCTATAACATTTGTGGGTCTTGGACATTCATCAACTACTTTTGTTTTGGAAGGATCAACTGTTATTCCATCCTTATTTAAAATGTGCCCAAGAAAAGAAATTTGTTGCAACACAAAATTACACATGCTGAATTTTCCATATAGTTTCTTTTATTTTAATGTTTGTAAAACAACCCTTAGATGTTTTTCATGCTCCTCTTTATTTTTAGAAAATACCATAATGTCATCAATAAATACAAACACAAACTTATAAAAAAACTCATGAAATACTCTATTCATAAGATTAATGAATACAACAGGTGCATTAGTTAATCCAAACGACATAACAACAAATTCATAATGCCCATATCTAGTATGAAAGACTGTTTTCGGGTTGTCACCCTTCTTCACCTTCAGCTGATGGTATTCGGATCTCAAGTCAATCTAGGAAAAGTACTGAGCTCCCTGGAGCTGATCAAACAAGTCATCAATTTGAGGAAAAGGATACTTGTGTTTAACAGTGATGTTATTCAAAGCTCTATAATCAATGCAAAGTCTCATGGAACCATCTTTCTTTTTAACAAAAAAAATAGGGGCTCCCCATGGTGAAGTGCTCAGAAAAATGAATCCTTTGTCAAGAAAATCCTAGAACTGATTTTTCAATTCAATAAGTTCTACTAGAGCCATACGATATAAGGGTTTTGGAATTGGATTAGCATCAGGAACTAAGTCAATTGTGAATTCGACTTCTTGATCTGGTATGACACCATGTAACTCACCAATAAAAATATCAAGGTATTAATTTACCACTAGAACATCATTAATTTGAATAGTTCCATTGTTTTCAATAATATGAGCAAGATAACTTTCATTTCCATCTTTCAATAGTTTCTCAGCTTCCTAATATGTTATCAATTGTAAGGGTTCATTATTGTATATAAACTGAAACTCTTTCTGAAAAACAACTTCTTTAGTTCTGCAGTCAATCTTAGCATGATAATTAGAAAGCCAGTCTATCTCCATAATAACATCAAACTCAAATAATGGTAAAAAAACTAGTTTTTCAGGTAAAGTCTTTCCATAGACCACAGTAGATAGATTCTTATAATTCCAATTTGCTATAACATTTTCCCCTGGTGTTTTAACAACAATTTCGGGTCTCATTTGTTGAGGTGATATTTCCAATTTACCAGAAAATTTATCAGAGATGAAGGAATGTATAGACCTTGTATCAAACAAAACATTAGAAAAATCTAAGTAAACAAACAAAGTACTTGATATAACTTCATTGGATGGCCCAAAATCTGTTGACGTAGTCGCAAAGGATATCACTAAACCTTTCTACTTATATTATGAATTCTTGGAATCATTCAGATCTCTCTTTGGGCAGACATTTTCATAGAGACCCATCTCACCACATTTAAAACACTTTATAGTTTTATTATCAGGATTATTCTTAGGATAATTTTAATTGAAATCTAGGGCCATATGTCTAAACTTACCAAATTTAAAACACTTCCCAGTTTTCCCAAGACATTCTACAGGGTGTTTCTTGCCACACTTTTCACAAACTGGAAATTGGATTTTCTTACCATCAAATTTCTTTGGTTAATTATTAACCATTTCTTGACCACTGGACCTCTTATTCTCTTTGTTTCCAAAATTCACATGGTCATCAGCAAACTCCATCTCTACCCTCTCAGCACATCAGACAAGTTTCTCATAACTTTTGAATTCACGGGAGACCAACACCCTTCGATACCTTGGATTCAATCCTGAGTAAAAGCGGTTTATTTTGCTATCAAGATCCGGAATAAGATTTGGAGCATACCTTCCCGGTTGGGTGAGGTTCGATTCATACACAGCAACTGAGTCTTCCTCATTCTATTTCAATTCATGTAATTTCTTCTCCATCCTAAGTCACACCACCTTAGGAAAATATTTTTCAAGGAAAAGACTTTTAAATTCATCCCACTCTAAGGCATAAAAATCCTCTATATCCCTGATATTCCTTACCATTGAACACCACTGATCAGCTTCCCCTTCAAAATGATAAATGTCAAGACTTACCTTTTGATTATCTGAAAATCCCATAACATCAAATAACTTTTCAATGGCCTTGATCCATCCTTCAGCTGCTACTAAGTCAGAAGATCCATTGAATGCAGGAGGATGTTGTCGCATAAAATGTTCCACTACTATCATGTTTCGTTGTGGTAACTCTATTGGTTCTCTTGAATTAATGCCACCACCATTTATTTCCTGCATTTACTGATCCATTACTGTCATAAACTATTCTGTTCCAATCCCTACCATTCCGGGTTGTAGTTCCGGAAGGATGTCATTCTGTCGGTGCCTCTCCTCTTCAGCATCCCTGTTCCTTCTACAGAGAACCATTCTAAACAAACATTTCTTAGATGAATTAACATGGTAATATTAAAATTATAAAACATTTCAAATTAAATATATAGTGAAAATCATTTATGGTATTCTATTAACATCACCCTAACCCCTAAAGTTATCTAAACCATCCTCTAATACCAACTATAAGGACCCGACCTTATTACATACATAATCTTGAATTTAGTCAAGAAAACAATTCCTTTTAAATTGAAGATCTTTTCATGTTTATAGATTTAGAGAATTAGGATAGTACATTCATGACATTACACATTATTACAGAGTGGATACCATAAAAACAGTTTCCATTTTTTTCAAAATATAAAACATTAAAACTTAAAACAAGACCCATTGACAATTATTCAACATTTAACGTGTCTTCCTTCCTTGTATTAAACATCCATTAACCTATGAAAAATGCTTTTAACTACTTGGGATGAGTACAAAATCTCATTAAGGGATGGAAAAGAAGGAAAAATCTCATTATCCCATGAATACTCATAACGTATGAAAACATTTTCAAAAGACATTCTTGTCACCCATATATACTTACATTGTGTAACATGAGATTTAAAAAAGATCCAAAAAAAACATGAGAACATAAATATAATCATAAAGATATCTTGGGGAATTACTTACATAATCTTTTAACCATTCTTGGCTACCTTATAATTTGTAACCCTCACGGCTACCTTACTTTGTGTAACCCTCGCAGTTACACTTGGAGTAACCATACACCTGAACTCCAACATATTCATACCCAATGAATTGGTGGTAGATATAAGTCACACCCTTAATCATAAATAATTCCCAATAACCAAAAAATAATCATACAACATGAATAATTCAATAACAACATTACTTTGGAATTTCATAAAACCGAATTTAAAAAGAGGGTTTTTAAAGAAAAGCCCCTTATAAATATCATACAATTGAAAAGAGACTTAATAGAGTGGATGGAGTATGTATATATACTATAAATAAACATAATTAAACATAATATAAACAGAAACCATCACCCAAACAATTTAAATAGCACATAAATAATGAAGTAAAAGATTAACCCAATGAATGGAAATCGGGTTATGAATTCTATTACCTTCGGTTTGTCTTACTTAAAACATGTTTAAACCTCCTGTATAATGGTTAAAAGAGTGTTATTAATATTTTACAGAAACATGTTCATGTTTATAACATCTTTCATGATCATTTCATAACATCATTTCACCCTTAATTGTTCCCTTTACACTGTTTTTTGGTGAGTTCTTAACATGATTTCCATGATGGGTTCATGATGGACATTCTTGTCGATTGGAAGTGAAACTCCAGAATTGGAATGGAGTAGTATTTAAATATATCCAATAACATAAATTATTCCATTAATAATTTTTAATTCTTACATGATGATGATTCATAAGTTAGAACATTAATGATGTCCGTTTAGATCATTTTAGTGGTTATTTGATAATAACAACCTCGTTTTGTCTTATAAATTAGAACCATGAGTACAAAAGCATTACAGAACCATGGGTGATTCATAAAACATATATTATAACCTGTATCAACCATATAAATTGATTCATGAACATACTTGAAAGAATTAATGGAAATTGAAATCACATCGTCCCTGATGTCGGTAATTCGATACAAACAGAAAATGTTTTTATTCTTTAAATAAGTGGGAGAGGGTAAGCATAATGATGAATAATTTTACATAAACATTATAAAATATATAATATAAATTATTTTTTGTAGATTTAATGCCTCTTGGATAAGGATATATGAATAATGAATAAGGAAAGAACTCATAATAAAAGAATAATTGTGAAATCACTTACAAATATTCGTCAGCCTAACTGCTACGCAACATGGTTTTAGAAAATATTAAAAAGAGAGGGGACAAGGGTCACCCATACTGAAATGAATCATAATATAGAATAGATCAAGAATAAGAATAAAATAATAACATGGTATGGAAACTTGAAAGTTATACCACATAAAAGAGAACTTGAAAGGAAAAAGAAAGAAATTTGAATTTTCTTACCTTGTAGAGTAACCCTTAGAACATGAAGGTTGGGACCTTGGGGGCTTGAGGAAACCTTGGGAGGACTACTATAAAGGTAATGAGGCCAGAGATTCATTGAGGGAGAATTATAAATGAATTCAATGAATGGAAGAGTTGGTATTTATAGGAAAAGTGAGGTATTATTTTAATAATTTTCAAGGGACACCTCATGAGTGGTATTTACAAAACCATGGGCTTGCCCATGGTATAAGCCACTTGGGACACCTCACATATTATTTCACTATACAAAAGTATACCAGGTTTATGAAATCATTATTATATCATTAATTATGTCATTAATACACCGAAACTAAAAACTGTATTTTTTATTATTCACCAAAAAATAAACCGTTTCAGAAAAATTCCCAAAATTCACCCTAACCATTTATCGACGTGTAGATTTCAAAAATGAAGTACATTTTTTGAAAATAATTTTCTAACTATTATTATTTTAATTTTTAAATAAAATCATACTTAATTCCAAAATTTACAATTCTAATTCTGTAACTACTTCTATATCACAATGAAAAATTAACCTAGATGCTATTATCTTAAATCCTTAATAAAATAAAATAATAATAAAATTCACTATTCATTAGGGTCATATTACTATTCATAAGGGTGTGTTACTATTCACCAAAAAAACAAGTTGGTTCCAATAGACTTCAAATAACATACTGAACACAATTGTAGATGAGAGTTTCTTGAAATTCAAAACATAGAAGTGGAAAAATTATGTTAAAAGGCTAGTTATAAATATCCACTTAAAAAAAAGTTCCATGAATTTATATTTATTTTTAGAAAAACATGGGGTGTTACCATATTCCATAATAATGAAACTAGATATATATATATATATATATTTACTTACACATATCTTATTCACTTAGTTCTGTTCAATACGATATGAAAACGGAAACAACATTTATGCGTACATACGGACTACCATCTCCATAAACAGTGTTTTTCATTTCATATATATGTCTATTATTCATATTTATATTATTAATATATATGATATATATATCATGTTTTATTTTTTGGAAGTATTTAAATCTTGATCTAAGTGATACAATCAAGAGTAACAAGTTAAAACACGTACGATAAAGAAAGCGATTATTAACCAAAATGTTAATTTAACATTGAAATTATTATTAAATGGGTAGTATAATGTCATAAATGAATCATGTATTATATCATAAATATTAATATGGTTTTGTTATATTTTAATAACATACTATGATCTTCATACAAGAGTTTAAACGTACCCTGGAATAAAGGAAAGTGCAAGGTATGGGTTAATTCCTCAATCTCATTATTATCCGATATTGTTTATGTGTAAGTATTTTCTGGGACATATTTATCATCCATGTCCATTTTTCATAAAAATGATTTCAAAATGAATATTTTAAGGATTTTTTAAAGGTAATCTTTATCAAGATCAGAATTTTAAATGTTTTTAAGATTTATCTTTCTAAATCTTTTTAATTAATGCCCATGTTTTCAAAATGATTTTAATGATTTATTAATATGGAAATGAATGTTTTGAAATGATAATTATTTTCAAAAGTTTCAAAGTGGTATGGGACACTTTGATTCAAAAATATCTTTTAAATTATTTCCTTTATAAATGTGTGACTTTTAAATGATTTAAAAAAGGATATTTCTCTCAAAAAGATTTACTCATCATTTCCATCTATGTTAGCATCCTTTACTAGATATTATTTTTGATTGAGGTTGATTTATTATAATACAATCTTACATATTTTATTGAATGAGTTTAGATATGTTTTACTGTGGATGTTCTATTTTTATACCATTCATGGTTTATGGTTAATGTATTGACATTTCGTATTCTAGTTTTAATATGAATGTTTATGTAATGTTTCAACTTTTTCATATGAGGAATGCAGTGGAATTAGTAAGTGACGGGTGAAGCGCTCTATATCTCCTTGATGCATTGGTAGGTCTCATGAGACAGACTAGTGTCTTGGCACAATCCATTTACAAAAATTTTATTTGTAGTCCTGGCACAAGGCCTTGACTATGTGGTAATGATGTCCGACGTTAGGCATTCCCTCATTATGAAATTTGTTATTACATGTGATTATTCCACTAGTAGAATATACATGTGAATGTTAATATGGTAATGTTTGATTTATTTTTTCCATATTATGTTCAAGTTTTTTTTTCAAAAGGCTTTTTTTATTACACATCTTGCCTTAAAATTTTATAGCTTCGGCTAATTTATTTTCCGTTACTGAGCATCTGAGCTCACCCCTTTCTTATGTTTTATTTTCCCTGGATTTCCAAGAAGTGTATTATGATTGATATGTAGGGATACGGTAAATGGAATAATGGAGATATCAAAGAACCATATATGTTGTATTTTATGTTTGAAATTTTAATGTGAAGTTCTTGTATGTAATCTATTTTCCAAGACTGCTAAAATGATTGGTCCTTCGGGACTAGATTCCTTGTAATCATGCCAATGTATTAAAATAATGTACCGACACTGGGTAACTGGGGTCAGGGCCTTACAGAACCCCTCTTGTTAAAATGTGTCAATTATGTGTTATTTTTCCTAATATTTGAGATTTTAATGGTAGAAAAATGCATCCTTGATGAAGTTTTTAATAAGACTACTAAAATACATGTCTATAAGTGTGCCTCTATTAGCAAGATAGGAGATGGTGATAGTTTAAGGTAAAGGAGTGAGATAATAGTTCTATGATAAATTTACTCAATTTATGTAGTTTATGGATAGATATCCATGGTGTTATAAGAATAATATGTATGATTTGACATAGGAGTTCTAGTTTCAACACCCACCGACCTTCACCGAAGAGTGCAGACCCAAGGCAGTTGAGTTCTGGATTGAGTCTATCTGGACAATCCTTGACCATTTAGAGACCCCCTGTAGATAAATGATCCATGTTGGATGCTTATATGTTATGTGTTAAAGTGAATCATTTGTGGTATATTTAGGTTTGGTATGATCTATTGGAGGTAATGTTATGGAAGGACTTATAGGAGAAGTTCTTGGAGTGAATTTACCCAGAGACCCTATGATAGGAGAGAGAAAAAGAGTTTATGTGGCTGAACTGGGGGAGTATGTCTATGAAGGACTGTTATTGTAATTTTATTGACTTTTAGTGCCTTGTTATAGAGTTTTTATGAGACGATTCAGCTATATTGAGACATTTTAACGATGTAAATAGATGTGAGATTAATTTCTAGGTTAATATCTTTGGACTGAAGATGTTTTCTAAGGAAGTGAATTATTATTTAATTTTTTAGGGGAACTCGAAAGAGGATTCCAATAGAGGATATCTGGTTTCTACTAGAAAAAAAATAGTTACATCTTCTAAGGGTAGGAAGCATCACTATGAGAATGTTTCCAAGAACCCTGGAATGTAGTGAAGTAAGGAAAATTAATTAGTTAGGAAAATACGCGAGTGATTCTCTATCAATGCAGTAGGTTGGTTCACTATCATAAATAGTGTCCTAAACCACCAATACATGTCATGATTTTGTTAGTATGAGACATATACAATGGTTCATCTAGAACCCATGACATAAGGGTAGTGATGGAGGAGCTAAACCTAACCAGAGTACGAGAAGGGGGTATTCAACACCATACTAGTATAGTAGTTGGAGTTCCTCGGGCTATGGTGGTCGAGGTAGAAGACATGGTACTTTAGGGAAAGAGAACCCATTTTAGTAGAGTAGTTAATCTCAGGGGACTTAGACTAGAACAAAGGGTAGAGGAACATGACAGTTTCATTTAGTTCAACCTACACTTTTGGATGTTGAGGCTAGGCCCTCGAAAGTCAAAGGTACTATTCTTATAACTTCTTTGTTTTATTGTGATTTATTTGATACATATTCCTCACATTCTGTTATATATGCACAACTTGTTAATGGTTTGTGTTTGATGGTGGAGTTTTTGAGTGGGGTTATGACAATCGATAGACCTCTAGGTTTATGGTCAAGTGACATTTGTTTATGAAAGGGATGTACACTTGAGGTTGGTGAGTTTCATTTCCATTGGGATCTTTAAATACTTATCATGATAGGTTTTTGACTTTATTTTGGGTATTGATTGGTTGGTATCTTATAGAGATCATATTGTTTTTTACCATATGAGAGTGACCTTTATATCTCACGAGAGTAACAATTATGTTCATCATGGATAATATAATATAAAGGCATGCCTTATAGGGTACACTCATTAACAATAGGGGGATCTCATAGAACCAATAACTCATTCCTATAGATGAACTAATTTCAATTCAACCTTACCAAATGGAACTGAAAGCTCTCCATTAACTCAAGACTTAGCTAAAAGAGTTTATTAATAATGGATTTATCCCTATGAGTACATTTACCTAGGGTTATCCTATTTTATTCTATGAATTATAGTGTGACATTGAGTTTATGTGTTGATTAATGGAATTTAAACCATATTGTTATGAAGAATCTATATCCTATTCCACATATTGATAATCTCTTTGACTATTTGAGAGAAACACATATGTTCTCCAAGATTAACATGAAATTGGGGTATCATCAGTTGAGAGTTATGCCTTATGATATATCACAGACTACTTTTAAAAGCATTTATGGACTATACAAGTTTTTCATGATGTCTTATGGGCTGAAGAATGATCTGATAGTGCTTATGGCCATGATGAACTGAATCTTTCACCCATACCTAGATTAGTTTTTGGTTGTTTTTTTGGATGACATCTTGGTGTACTCCAAGACTCATGATGATTATTACCAATATCTTTACATCACCCTAAGTATACTCATATAGCATTAGTTATATTCCAAGAAATCTAATTACTAATTCTGGATCAACATGGTACATTTCTTTGGTCACATCATCTCTAATGAAGGTTTGTCAGTTGAACTAGAGAAAGTTCATTCAGTTGTTTCTTGGGATAAGTAACCGATTTTTTATACCTAAATATTTATAGGATGGCTGGGTTATTATTAGAGGTATATCCATGAATTTTCCCATCTTGAAAACCACTTTCAGGGATTTATAAAATGGTTATCAATTTTTTTGGTCTAGATCATGTGATAATTCTTTCTAGGTTTTGAGGATTTTTTTGAATACCTATTTGATTTTTATCCTACATACTCAGGTGAAGAGTATGCCATGTTTTGTGATGCATTTGAAGTTAGACTTTGAGAAGTGTCAATGTAGGTGGATTGAGTTTTGGAATATGAGTTGTTATAGTTAGATCCACATTAATGGAATTACCCTACACTTGATCTCATGTTAGTTGTGGTTATTTATGTTGAACATGTGTTGTTTTCAACAATACATAATATTTTTATTTAAAGAGGGGGATATTGTTGAGAACAATAATCTATCTTTATAATGATTTTGATGCTAAAAAAATGCCCTTAATTTATTTCTAATGATTTTATTTTTAAGTATATTGTAGGAATTTATTATTCATTATGTTTTTATTTCTAGAAGAAATATTTATGTTCTTGAACAACGAGATTTAATTGCTAAAGTATTCATATTATCGTGTTCTAGAAGCACTGTTCATGCCTTACATATTCTGGAATTGCTTAAGCACGTTCTGAGATTACTATTCATACCATACGTGGAGAAATGTAGCATAAGGATGGAATAAAATGTATACATTATGAGTTATCAAAAAAGTATGTTTAATCAACCATACGTTATTGGAAAAGTATGAAAGAGGAACCCTATGTTATGAAGGAACCATAAGTTTGAATATTGAAAAGAAAAGTATGGTTCATCAAACATACGTTAGTATTCAACCTGACGTTTGAATGTTGAAAAGAAAAGTATGGTTCATCAGACCTATGTTTGTATTCAACCTTACATTTGAATTTTGAAAAGAAAAGTATGGTTCATCAACCCTACATTTGTATTCAACCTTAAATTTGAAAGATGCATGCTATATAGTTTAACCTTACGTTTGACATCGGAAAATTAAAGACGATATTATATTGCAACGGTCTCCAAGTGGATTATAAGGCTGATTTCAAGATGGATTAATAGTTTTTTTAGAACTTTTTTTTGACTAATTTAAAGTAGTTTTATCTATGATTCAAGGGATTAGTTTAAAAGGTGCATTTCATGTGAAATTTCAAGTGGAGTTATGACAGCTTTGTTAATTAAAATGTTTTAAAATCGTGAGTGAGAAGACGACTTTTATGGATCAAAATTTGCAAGATAAGTGCTCATCGTTATACACATAGAATACATATACAAGATTTTCCAAACAAAAATGATGAATATATATATATAAAGGAATAAAAATAGAGACTATCAAGAAAACAGATCTACTGATTACAAAGAGCGACAAAGTGATGTTAATTAAAGAAGAATAATCACGCTAAGAAAGATTCACTCATCCAACATCAAAGATCTATTATGAATCTACTACTGCTAAAGTTTTGAATTATATTTCTATATATAATGCAATAGAATTGACTCAGAATGAATCTTACTTGAAGATAATTATTTTTGAAGGCGAAAATCCATCTACTATCAATTGCATTCTGTTGCAATTGTGAAGAACAATGGGAAAGTATTTTTAAAGAACATTTTATTTATCTTGAGTGGCCGAATTATCATACTAAGTTGTGTATGTTCTGTGATTGAACTAGAGGGATTTTTTATTCCATATATTGTAAAGGTGTCAAATGCCAGTACTTAGTTGTGGAACGGTCTGTTGACAAGAAGACCGGATAGTGAAAATCACCAAGCTCGTGGAGTAGAGCATTGGTAGAGTGGACTAGGGGATTTCTGTTCCCCAAAACACTATACATCATGTGTCTTTACTTTTTGAATTTCCGATACATTAATCCATATGATTAAAGTAAAAGGGTCGAACATTATTTTGTGAAGAATTTGTAAAATACACAATTCACCCCCCTCTTGTGTATATTTGGTATAACCCGATCCAACAATTGGTATCATAGGTTGAGCTTTTAGATAAATCTTTAACAAGATAAAAGAGATTATACACAGAGAAAGATGACTGATACAAAAGAAGGAATGTCTATGGTCAGAGAAGCGTACATAAATGATATCATATCTATAAAAAACTTGGTTACAATGTATATTCAAAGATATTGACTCCTTATGAAATACCTGAAAAACCTGAGACATGGAGTGAAGCTACTGAAATAGAATATGATATGAACTCAAAGGAAATAAACGTAATTATATGTGGTCTTGGAACTGATGAATTCTACAGAGTATCTCAATTCCCAATAGCATATGAGATGTGGAAAACTATTATTGTTGCTTATGAAGGAACTGACAATGTTAGGAAAATGAGATATGCTACTACTAAGCTTAAATTCGACACATTCATAATGTTTGATAGTGAAAGAATTACTCAAATTAATGGAAGATTGACAGAGATTGTCTATAATATAACAGCTTTGGGAGACCAAATCAAACAAGCTGATCAAGTTTTAAAAGTACTGAGAGTACTGCCTATTAAATGGAATGGAATCTCTGCTGCAATCAGAAATTCAACACCTGTCAAAGATATAACCATGAGAGAATTGATTGGAACACTTATGATGTATGAATCCGAGATGCAAGATGAAGCAAATGATCATAAGGTTCTGATAAAGAGAGAAGATACTTCCTTAAAAGTTTCATCTCAAGGGAAAAGGAAAAAGCTAATAAAAAAGAAGTAATGGTGAAATCATAAAGTTCTGATTCATCAAGTTATGATATAGAACTGGCTCAGCTAGCTATAAAGTTTAGAAAATTCTACAGAAAGAAGAAAGGCTTCAGAAAAACCTTAAAAAAGGATGAAAAAGAAGTCAGATGTTATGACTGTAAGAAGTTGGGTCATATTAGACCTGATTGTCCTCAGTTGAATAAAAACAACAAAAAGAAGTTCTTCAAAAGGAATGATTATGAGAAAAAAGATAAGAATGCAATGAAAGCAACATGGAATGTGTCTGAAGACTCCAGTAGTCCTTCAGAATCATACTTAGAGAAGGAATAAGTAAATCTGAAAGCCAACATGTGATTTATGGAAGAAAAAGATGAGGTAAAATCATACTATTCTTCTGATTCTAATGTAGAATCTAATTTTGAAACAAGCTATTCTAATGAAAAACTTTCAGCCTACTGCAACATGCTTGAGGAAAAATATGATTCTCGTTTTAAAAAGCATAAGTAATTAAATAAAATTCACAAGGCCATTTTAGATGAATAGATACAATACTAAATAAATTTAAGGAGTTAAATGATAAGTATAATTTAATTAACATTGACTATACAGATCATGAAGCTAAAATAAAAACACTGTAAAATTAATTAAAAACATATAAAAGTGCAGCCCTTATTTTTACTAAAGGATAAAACTCCTTGAATGAAATTATTGGGAAAACTTTCATTAGGAAATAAAGATTTTGAATTGGCAGTAAAGGTGAAAAACCTAAGCTGTACGAGAATTATTTTGTTCCAAGCACAAAAAGATTAAATTGTAATTACTGTGGAACAAGGGGATATATTTCTAAAAACTGTTTCTTAAGACAACCTCAAATAAGTGGTATTAAGGAAGATATTGTTTGAAATAATTTATTTGATTCTGTTGATTTTAGAAAAACAAAGCATGTCTGGATTCCCAGATCTTTACTGGCTAACGAAACTGGACCCAAGAGAATATGAGTACCAAAGAAACTTGTTTAAATGCCTCTGTAAGAAGTAGGTCATAGAAGCAAAAAGACCATATGGTATATGGATAGTGGCTACTCAAGGAATATGAGTGGAAACACATTGAATTTCTCTACACTCACTTCAAAAGATGGTGGACTTGTCACTTTTGGTGATAATGCCCAAGGGAAAATCATTGGTATTGGAACAGTTGGATATCTAGAAGCTATCTCAATCAAAAAAGTACTTTATTTACAAGGATTTAATCCCAATATGATATGTATCTATCAACTATGTGATGATGGTTATGCTGTTGATTTTTCTAACAATTTTTGTCCCATTTTCAAAAATAAACAGCTTAAATTTAGAGCACCTAGAACTGACAATGTGTATACCCTGTATTTAAATTCCTTATGTAAACAATAAGTAAACTACTTAACGGCTAATATAAATAAATCTTGGATCTGGCATAGAAGACTTGGACATTGCAATATATATGTTTTACATAAATTATCCAAGAAACAATTAGTTTTTGATTTTCCCAGTCTCATGTTTGAAGGTGATAGATTCTGTGATGCATGTCAACCTGGCAAGCAACACAAATCATCCTTCAAATATGTTAACAAAATTACTATATCTAATCCTATAGAACATATTCATATGGATTTTTTTGGACCTTCATGAGTAGAAAGCATGTCTAGTAAATTATATGTATATGTTTTGGTCGATGACTATTCTAGATTTACATGGATTTTATTTTTAAAATTTAAAAATGAAGCTTTTAAATTATCTGAAAGTTTTTGTAAAGCTATTCAAAATGAAAAAGGTTTTAGAATAATTTCATTAAGAAGTGATCATGGTGGAGAATTTTAGAATCTGGAATTTAATTCATTTTTCTCAAATATGGGTATTAAACACACCTTCTCTGCACCAAGAACACCTCAAAAAAAAATGGAATTGTTTAAAGAAGAAATATGACTATTCTTGAAATGGCTAGGACTATGCTAAATGAATAAAATATTCCAACCTATTTTTAGACAGAATCTGTAAGCACAACCTACTATATAATGAATAGAGTTTTAATTAGACCAATTTTGAAAAAGACACCCTATGAACTCTGGAATAACAGAAAACCTAAAGTAAACTACTTTAAAGTTTTTGGATGCAAGGTTTACACCTTAAACAACAGTGAAAATCTTGGTAAGTTTGATCTAAAATCTGATGAAGGCACTTTCTTAGGATATTCTACTACTTCCAAAGAATATAGAGTTTTCAATTAAAAGTCAAGGATTGTTAATGAATCATTTCATGTGAAATTTGATGAAACTGATCCCTTTGATAAAAGGATAGATCAAATGGATAAGATTGATCAAAATGATAACATGAGACTAGAGAACCTAGAAGATGATTTTGGAAATGATATAAATAAAACTCAGTCCTTTCTAGAAGAACATGACACTGAAGAACCTATAAGTGTACTACCAAGATTTTCAAGGACCCTAAAGAATCACCCTTTAGAAACTGTAATAGGAGGATTAGAAGTAGAAATAAAAACTAGAAGGATCATAGGAAATTGTATTGAGTTTTATGCCATTATATCCCAACTAGAACCTAAGACAATAGAAGAAGATCAAGATGATGAAAGCCGGATGATATTAATGCAAGAAGAATTAAACCAGTTTAAGAGAAATGAATATTGGAAATTAGTTGAAAGACCACAAAATTATCCAGTTATTGGAACCAAATGGGTCTTTATAAATAAACAAGATGATCAAGGAATGATAACTAGAAATAAATCAAGGCTATTAGCTAAAATATATAATCAGGATGAAGGTATAGATTATGACAATACCTTTTCACCTGTACCTATATTAAAATCCATTAGAATCCTTTCAGCCTATGCATCTCATATGAACTTTAAATTATTCCAGATGGATGTTAAGTTTGCCTTTTTAAATGGTTATTTAATGGAGGAAGTTTATGTTGAGAAACCTCCTGATTTTGAAAATTCAAAAAACCAGATTCTGTTTTTAAACTTACTAAAGCTCTTTATGGCCTTAATAAAGCACCAAGAGATTTGTACGAATGATTAATCTCCTTTATTTTAAAAAATGATTTTACTATTGAAATGTAATATCCAACACTATTTAAAAAAATTATAAATTCTATTATTTTATTGGTTTAAATTTATGTTGATGATTTAATTTTTGGATCAACTAATAAATATCTTTTTCATGAGTTTTCAAATATAATGAAAAAATAATTTGAAAGGAGTATGTTGGGAGAATTAAATTTCTTTTTAGGACTTCAAATTTATCAAAACCATTTTGGAAATGTTTAAAATCAAATAAAATACATTACTGATTTACTAAAGAAATTTGGACTTGAAAACAACAAGACATATACAACTCCTATGAGTACTAATATAAAACATGATTTGGATGAAGCTGAAAAATCAGTGGATAATAAGTTATATAGAGGTATGTTTTGTAGTTTATTATATCTTACTGCTTGCAGGCCAGATATAATGTATTTAGTATGTCATTGTGCAAGATTTCAATCAAATCCTAAAGAATCTCATTTAACTACTGTTAAAATAATTTTCAGATATTTAAAAGGAACCATTTTTCAATATCTTCTTTATCCCAAAAAATTTGATTTTAATTTAATTTCATATTCAGATGCAGGCTTTGGAAGTTGTAGATTATAAAGGAAAATAACTTTGGGTACATGTCACTTTTTAGGAAAATCCTTAGTATCATGGTCAAGTAAGAAACAACACTCAGTTTCCCTATCAACAGCCGAGCTAGAATGTGTATCTGCTGGCAATTATTGTGCACATGTTTTGTGGATGAAAAACACACTTATGGATTTTGGACTATGTTTTAATAGTACGCCTTTTTTATGTGATAATGCTAGTGCTATAAATATTTCAAAAAGTCATATTAATGATTATAGAAATAATTATATTGATATCAGACATCATTTTCTAAGAGACCATGTTCCTAAAAATGATATATTCTAAAAATTTGTCTGTACTGAAATTCAATTAGGTGATATTTTTACCAAACCACTTCCCACATCATGGTTTGATTTTATTAAGGGGGGGGGGATAGGTTTATTTAATTTTAAATAATGTTTTATTTTATTATGTTTTTTCTTTCTTTTAATACTGTTTAAATTAAATTAGGTATTTTATTTTCAAACAGAATAAGTTTTTTTTCCTTCTGTGGTCAATTTAATTCATTTTTAAAATCTATGTAATAATTATTGATGACACAGGAATAAATGCTGTCAAAAACCTTTTGAATTCTAAATAGTTTCATTTCTACCAAAAACCCTTTCGAACCCACTACGCTTTACTGCTCTTTGTCTACTTGAACCTGAACCATCAAAACCCTAATCCTCTTTTGAACCTTCAAATATTTTTTTGATATAAATGGACAAGAACATGAGAATTGATGAGGCTGAGAGAAAAACTGCCAAGAGACAGTGCTTCGAAGGATAGAAAATTTTTCATGGAAAGGTCATTGACCTGGAATGGCTATTTCAAACAAATCTTCTGCTGAAACAATCTCTCTCTTTTCAAAATCTGGAGCAGACCTTAAATGGTGAGAAGTTTGAGTTTTTATATGAGGTATATCTGAGATATTTCTTTAAGTCTATACAATTTAGTCTGGGAGACGATACAAATATTATGGTAACTAAGATTGAAGATCAAGATGTTTTGATATCGTCTATGAAGATCAGTCAGATATTGGACTACCCTCATGAGGAATTCTTTCATTTTGATTGAATAATATAAGAGATTAAGTACATAAGTTTTAAGATATTATGCCTTTTCATTTTGGTTCTACATCTATAAGGAAGATGTTTACAAAGGACTTGGAACTAGATCAGAAAATCCTAGTGAAGTTTGTGCAAACATGGATTGCACTGAGGATGTCTGAGTTGGAGAAAATATTGTATCTAGATATGTATATAATGTATCTATTGATGATTGATATAAGACTTAATTTTCATAGGTACATGGTAAGGTACCTTCATTATTGTTTTCAAACAGAAGCTCGCATGAATTTTTATCCATTTGTTAGATTCATCTCAAAAATTTTGTTCAAAAAGGATATGGTAATGCTGGTAGAAGGAAGATTTAGAAGCCATCATAGTAACAATTTTGGTGCTAAAACCCTGAGAAAGATTGGTTACATCTGGAGCACATTTAAAAGAAAACGTTTTCTAGTAGGAGCTGAAGAAGACGATGAGAGTGATCATGCTCAGTCTTCTAAGTCCAAGGAAGGACATGCTAAATTAAGAGTGAGCACTGGTGTGAGAAGAATAATATTTGAAACTGAAGAGGCCCAAGAAGAATAAAGTCAGGATGGAATTCAGATTCAAAGGAAAAGAAATGATATTGCTCATGAGGAAATTGGTTCACATGATTTAACATCAAGAGATTTACTCACTTACTGTTTTGTCAGAGAAAAATTTGTTGAGAAGACACAAGATAGGGATACTGCTCATATTAAGGTGAATCCTCATGTATAATCTGAAACCCAAGCGGAATCTGAAACTAAGACTTAGGAACATGATGTGGTTGTAACTGAAATTGAACCTCAAATTGTAGTTGAATCTGAAGTTACAATTTAAAAGGAAAAAGGAGGAAGAGCCTGATGAGAATGTTTTTGAAGAAATGATTACTAATGTTTGTGATGAGAATTTATCTAAAGTTCAAATAGAGGTAATTCATGAGGATTTTTCTGTGGAAGTGTCTAGAAAACACTCTGAGGAAAAGTCTGTGGACCAGCCAGCTCATGAGGAAGCAAAAGAAAAATCTGATGTAGACTCTTTTCCATTAGTAATACTGCATCAAGTACAACCTGAAAATTAGAATCAAGCACAGAGTGCCTCTGATTCAATGAATAAGGAATTAGAAGAACTTTAAAGGAAGTGGTTCAGTTTGGAATCTAAAAATATTTCTCTGAGGAGAGCCTTAGAAAAAAAAACAGTTAAAATTTCAGAGACTTAAAGAAAGTACAGTTTTAAGGAAAGATGTTGAAACTTTTAAGAAAGAGATGTTAACAGAGTTATACAAGCTGGAATCAGAAATAGTGATGAAGTCAGATCTTTCAAAGTTTAAAAACTATATGGAGACACAGTTTGCATCTATTAGGACTGGTAAAGCTAGTGGATCAGGTAATTCACCTGATTTAATCATAATATTTTAGGATATCACTGTAGCAATGAGCAATATGAATGAAATATTTCATGATTTTCATTGCAACAATGATCCACTTTTAGTTTTATTAGATAATCATAAGTTTTTGGTTGACCAGTTAACCTCTAGTGAACCACGAATTAGAACTATACTGACTCAATTCACAGAAAAGTTAACTCTTTTTATGGAGAAGGAGGAGAGACTTCATGTGTTTTTTAGAGTTAACTTGATAGAAGATATTCATTCAACTCTAGAGAATAGAGATGTTATTATCAAATTGGGAGATGGAATGATGAAAAGGCTGAGGGAGGAGTTGACATAAATCAAGGCAGTAATTCAGAGGAGATAAAACCTATCTCATACCCTTACCACACCTTGATTCCAATGATCATCTTGATTGTCCCTATTCCATGTTATCAATGAAATTTTTTATTCATTCTATATTTGTGTGTTTTTATTTGTTTTACTATCTTTGTTTTGATATAATGATAATCCATATTTAAATATTGCAAATATTTAATAATAGCATTTACCTAAGTTTAGTTCTACATCATATGTGTTCTATTCCATCTTCTAAAATTATTTTAGATATCACAAAAAGAGGGATAAATTTGGATAAAAATAACATTTTTTAAGGGATAAATTTGATTTAAGGGAGATAAATTATGTTAAATCTAATATTGTAATATTGTATATATCTTTTCAAAATTCAACACTATATGTAATTAATTTTGTATGTAAATTTCATTGGTTATTTTATGGGTTTTGTGATCATAAAAATGGGGGAGATTTTTGAGCAAGTGTTGTTTTAAAAAATACACAATATTTTTATTTAGAGAGTGGGTGATTATTGAGAACAATACTCTATCTCTATGATGATTTTGATGCTCACAAATACCGTTAATTGTTTTCTAATGATTTTATTTTTAAGTATATTGCAGGAATTTTTTATTCATTATATTTTTATTTTTGGAAGAAATATTTAAGTTCTTGAACAACAGGATTTAATTGCTAAAGTATTCACATTAGCGTGTTCTGAAAACACTGTTCATGCTTTACATATTCGAGAATTGCTTAAGCGTGTTCTGGGATCACTATTCATACCCTACATGGTGAAACATAGCGTAAGGATGGAATACGGTGTATACATTATGAGTTATCAGAAAAGTATGGTTAATAAACCATATGTTATTGGAAAAGTTTGAAAGTGGAACCCTACGTTAGGAAGGAACCTTACGTTTGAATTTTGAAAAGAAAAGTATGGTTCATCAACCCTATGTTAGTATTCAACCTTACGTTTGAATGTTGAAAAGAAAAGTATGGTTCATCAAACCTATGTTTGTATTCAACCTTACATTTGAATGTTGAAAAGAAAAGTATGGTTCATCAACCCTACGTTTGTATTCAACCTTAAATTTGTAAAATACATTATATACAGTTCAACCTTACGTTTGGCATCAAAAAATTAAAGACGGCATTATTTTACAATGGTCTTCAAGTGGATTATTAGGTTGATTTCAAGCGAGATTAAATTTTTTTTAAAGTGTATTTGACTAATTCAGTGCTGTTTTATCTATGATTCAGATGATCAGTTTAAAATGAGCTTTTCATGCCAAATTTCAAGGGGAGTTATGACTACTCTGTTAATTCAAATGTTTGAATATCATGTGTCAGAAGGAAACTTCTATGGATCAAAATTTATAATAGAAGTGCTCGTCATTATACACAGAGAATACATATACAAGATTTTTCGAACAATAACGAAAAATATATATAAATAAAGGGAGAAAAACAGAGACTATCAAGAACACATATCTACTGATTATGAATAGCGGCAAAGCTGTGTTTATTAAAGAAGGAGAATCTCGATAGAAGATTCAATCATTTGACATCGATGATCTATTGTGAATCTACTACTGCTGAAGTTCTGAAATATATTTCTATATTTACTACAACAGGATCAACATAGAATTACTCTTACATGAAGATCATTATTTTTGATGGCGATGATCCATCTACTATCAATTTCATTCCGTTTCAATTGTGAATAAAAACGGGAAAGTATTTTTAAATAATATTTTCTTTTTTATCTTGAGTGACCAGCTTCTCGTACTATGCTGTGTAGGTTCTATGATTGAACCAAAAGGCTTTGTTCTACCTTATATTGTAATGGTGTCAACTGCCTATACTCAGTTGTGGAACGATATTTTGACAAGAGGACTAGATAGTGAAAATCACCAAGCTCATGGGGTAGAGCATTGGTGGAGTGGAATTGGGGCCTTCTGTTCCCTGAACCACTATACATCGTGTGTCACTACTATTTGAATTTCCGCTGCATTAATACATTTGATTAATCTAAAAGGAAAAAAAAATTATTTTTTGAAGAATTTGTAAATGAAACAATTCACCCCCCTCTTGTGTATATTTGGTATAACCCAATCTAACATTTTATACCTTAAATGTTTTGGCAATATTACCTATTGAGTGAATAGTTTATTGTGTATAATGATAATAAAATTTTAAAGTATATATTTTTACCATGATACTTGAATATCTTGCAATGTTGGTGGGTTTAATATATGAATTTATTCATTTTTGAGCTATCATATATTCCCCCTAAAGGGAAATAGTGTTGTTGAAACTTTGAGTAGGAAGACACAAACTAAGACAGTTAAAAAGTCTAGTTATGAGTGGATGATTATGGATTTATTTTCATATATGAATTTAGATGTTTTGGATGTCTAGGAGTAGGTGACCCTCATATCTTTATCAATAGAGACCCCACTTATAATATAGACTAAGAAGTGACAATATAAGAATCCATAGTGTTTTTACTTGATGGAAAATCCTTGAAGGTGGTGAGTCACCTTCATATTGAACAATAGATGAGGGATGATATCATATATGTTTGGGGTTAGGTTATTTCCCTATGTGTTTGTGTGAGGATATAATGTGTGAGTTTCATGCCATAAAGTGGGAAGATCATCTTGGTTTGACCAAAAAGTACCCTATTTTACATACACAATATTGGTGGCTAAGTATGAAAAGGGATATTGAAGGTTTCATAACACAATGCTACACCTGTCAGCTAGTGAAGGTTGTGAATCAACAACTTAGTTGTTTACTATAGAAATTTTCCACTCTGAAATGGAAGTGGGATAAAATTACCATGTAATATATGGTGTATATTATGAGGATCCCTCAGGAGAGTGATGTGATATTGGTTATTGTGGATTGGTTGAAGTAATTATCCCATTTCTTTCCTATCTGAGAGACTTTCATAGTTGATTAATTAAATGATATGTATTTTCATAAGATAACACATTTTTATTTGGTGCCATAGAGAATAGTTTAAGACTATGACTTTCTCTTTACTTTACACATTTGGAAATTATTATAGAAGGTGTTTGGTACCTAGGTGTTTTTTATTATTTATTTTCATCCTCTGACGGATGGGAAATCGAAGCATACTATTTAAGAGATGGAGGAATTGTTGAGGGCATGTGTCTTAGATTTTAGTGGGACTTGGGAAAATCACTTAGTGCTTATTGAGTTCTAATACAAAAATTGTTACAAGGTTACTATTCAGATGACACCATATGAGGAAGTTTATGGTAAATCGTTTAGATAACCTTTGTGTTGGATATAGGTAGGTCATTCAGAGTTATTGGGATCAAGTCTCATTCAAGAGACATCAATTTAGGTTGAACTGATTCAGAAACATATTTCTATGTATCAGAGTTGGATGGAGTTGTATATTGGTCAACATCATCGACCCATTTAGTTTATTGTGGGTGATCCTATATTCCTTCAGGTTTTGCTGAGACTAGGTCACCGTAGGATTCAGAGTCAAGGCATGATAACACCCATGTTTTTTGGACCATTTGAGGTTATTGAGAGGATCAAACTAGTGGAATATCGATTGGATATTCCACATAGGAATGTTGTCATGAATTATGTTTTTTATGTGTCATAAATTTATTAGTATCAACCCAACCATTCTAATGTGATCAATATTGGTGATGTTGATCTTAAGGTTGATGCGTCCTTGGAGGAGCATTCGATTCGTGTTATGGATCACCATGATAAAGTGTTGTGGGGAAAGACTGCGCCATTGGTTAGAGTGTTGTGAAATAATGGATGTATTTAGGAGGAAAATTTTGAGTGTGAAGTAGATATAAAGGCCCAATGGCCTAACCTTTTTACCTCACAGGCTTAGTGATATTCAAGGGTACAGATTAAGAAAGATCCGTTGGAAACTAGGAATATTTTAGGATCCTGACTCTCTAGAGATGCCTTATACTCATTTTAAGTTATTATTTTACACTTATTTTTATCATAACAAGGTTGGTATTTACATTGGGGTATTTTTGGGTGAATTGTTAGAATTTTGGAAGCCCATAGGGTGTGCAAAGCTTGCACATGGTTAGGGAAAACATTGTGGTTTTTCATAGGAAGCTGTGCAAACCTTTTTGGGGCCACAAGTGGTGGTGCATGGTTTGACCAAACCATGCATCCAAAAACCCCAAACCATACACCCTAAGGTAGTGTGGTTTTTCATGTTTGGCACAAAATTTTCTAAACTGTGCAACGCCCTAGGAGTAATCGGGCACCCTAGATAGTATGTGCTCATAATTTAGGTGAATAGTTTGAAAAATATGCACCTTTCCTAAGAAAATATTTGAGTGGGAAATTAATCCCCCAAAATTTTATTTTAAAATTATATAACCCTAAAATTATAACCCTAAACATTCTATTTTGTCCTAATATGATTTCCAACAATTATGAAGGATTTGAAGAGGATTATAAGGCTCCCTAAACCCTTAATGGTGAAAATAAAAGATCAAGTATAAGGAATAAACCATTATTCTAGTATCTAATATCTTATCATTTAGACCCCCTATCACCCTTATATCTCTCTTATTCCGGAGGGATGATTTCCTTTGTTATTTTTGTTTTAGGTCTAGGTTTTGAAAGATCTTGTTTCATTGTATATTGGTCCTATGTTTTAATCTAATATATCTTACACCTTTGTGGTTTTGACCATTCTATATCAAATTATGTGTTTTGGTTTGGTGAGTGTTCATCAATTATCTCAATGAAGTTGGTATAATTTATAATTTACAAAGTATTTATTATTGTTATGTGTTTGTAATTGTTCCATTATGTTTCCATGTTGTGAAATATCAATTTAAATTATAAAGGTGAATCTAATTCAATGAAAATAGAAAACCTCTCATGGATCCTATTAGAACATTGGAGATGATGAGAGTAGATTTGATGTCAACCCATGGGGTGTTCCAACACCATTAAAATTATGATTTATGGAATGTGAAAGGAATAATAACGAGTTATTGTAATTAAATTAAATCCTCATGGCATGTTGATAACAGGAATTAAAATATTTGATGTCCTAACCTTTAAGGGTTAATTAATTGTGTAATTAAATGATTATAAATAGATTAATGATGAATTGTTCATATTATTACTTATCATCAAAGTAATAAACCATGGTCGTGTTATTATAAATAAATTAGTGCACCATGATGATAATGATTGAATAGGAGTTTAATGATGTTGAACCTTTCAATGAATGTGATATATGTAATATTTTTTTATTGATTGATAAATGAGGTCTGGGTTAGGGTCTGGTGATCCTAATACCCATGGTGTGATGGAATAAAGCTCCAGGACCCTGATGTGTGCATGTAAATAATGAGTTGTTGGATAGGGACTGATGATCCAAATACCTATGAGGTTCCAGAATGATTCTCTAGGCCCCTGATATTTATTAATATGTGAATAAGAACAATAAGGTATGGGTAAAATACTAATGCTCCAAATAACCATGTGGTGTTAGACTTATACTCTAGGATCTAATGCATGAATATGAAATTAAATTTAAATGAACAGGGAAATCCATGAAATAATGGATTTTGATTCTCTATGGTATAATGTCTATACTCTGGCATGGTATGAAGTAGGAATGATTGGTTTTGGGTGTCACTATGAACCCAAGGGACTATGTGGATGATTAAATAATATTAAATGTGAAAACTATTTACTTTATGATTTGACTATTATTCTCTATACAACTGTATATACTGTTATAGACTGGATATTACTTCAGACATAATTTGTGGTGGACTAATGAGTTGTACTCACACCATACTTTAGTTTCCTGATTGGTATGAAAATAGACTTCATGTTTTCTGTATAGGACTAGGTAAAGATCCCTATGTTAGATATTTTAGTTGGAATTTTGGATGAAACATGTATTAGGGAACCAAACATTATTCTAGCAACCACTTGGGAGATTTCAGTTTTTCTTCATTTTGGGTTTCCTTTGACAGTTTACCCTTATATGGAATGACATATCCACTACTTTTGTTTATGTTAATTTTTCCACATTTTGGATTTATCCATGTGATTTTGCTTGATTATTGATTATGATATTATATTTTTAATTTTTTTATCTTTGGTTATTTCTTATTGATTTCTAATGTTCTAATTATTTGATTAAGAGGGTATGGTCTCCCTATATTACATATTAGACCCTCAATTCTAGTCGATAGCCTTTAATGTACATAGAGGCATGCCTAAAGTCCCATAACTAACTGGCTTAGGGCACTAACATGTGGCACCCGGACTGAGATTTTATACAATAATGTATTCATAAATTCATTAAAATAAACATTAACTCTCTAAATAAGAACAGAATAAATGAAAGAAAATGACCAAAAATAAAAATAAAAATGTAAAATACCCCAAATATGTGTGGACCACTATCAAGACTCAAAATTTAGAGAGGATCCCTTAATCAAAATACAGTTCTGATTATATAACTTTTGGGGGTGTCCCAAAAAACTATAGCGGTGGACGTTATTTGGAACATTAAAATGGGAGGGATTAGAGTGCTTGAACTGACTACATTATAAACACACAAAAGAAGGATTCCTTTATAAAGAAGTGGAAATTGAATAAGGTTTATGCAAGATAGGATCTAATGGTCTACAATTTCTACTGGATGGGAATCCTTTACCAACTCGGAAAGGTACAGAGACACTACTCACTAAAGGTTTCCCCATAAAATCAAAATCGGTTAGATAAACATCATTCACCAATTCCTAACATTAGACACACCCAACTAAAATGACTCAGGCATTAAATTATATGTGAATAACCTTCACGAACTTATGAGACATCATAGAATCTCTCAACACAACCTCTAGATAAAAGGGAAATATCTAAATAAAATGGTCAACATACTCTATCACCATATGTTGACCTTATTGGAAGCACATAATCACACCTTATATTCCATAAAATCCTCAAGAAGGATCCACAAATAAAATGCATTCTTAAATAGATCCCTCAACATTTAATCATGAAATGAATATTGGATGATGATCTTCAATGGATCCAAACATTTACCTTCAAACAACCTCAAAACAACTTTAAAAATAAATCTATTTGAAGTTCATAAGAATCATAATACTTTATGAATATTCTAAATACATTATATTTACTCTCTATAAACTAAATCACCTTGAAATATAGGAAATCCCCACAAATATTCTGACCCCAAACTCTATCACGAGTTAGCGTGGTTACGTCTACTGAACAAGCCACTCTCAAATCCCATTGAACCCCCAGAACTCTTATAGAAGGAATACTCTTAATATTAAAAGAAATAAATCCAAATCAATAACAATATCAATTTTAAATTCCATATAAATGAATTAAATTTCATATTAAATAAATATTTCCAAAAATAAAATCAACCAAAGAACCAAACTCAATTTGGAAAACTCACCCTTTAAAAACTATTTAATCTTCCCATTTCACATTTGAAAATTTTAAAATATCACATTAAAGTATAAAACAAAATTAAATTAAATAATTTAATTTGAAATCATTTTATCACTTAATTCTATCTCAAAATTGCATAATATTTTTATTTAAAACATTCATAGGTCCTCAACCTCAAACTTTATTTTTAGAATAACCCATTTTTTCCTTTCCATGATTCACAATAGTAAACAAGATCCCTTACCAGGATTGCATCATATATTCCATCCATTCAATCCCCATACCAATTATAGAATCAAAGGGGTTTCCTTAAGAGGGGTTCTTATTTCTATGGAAGAGCATGGAAGTGCCAAACAAGCCTTATTAATTTTGAGAAAACATTTTTTATCTAAAAAAAGTCATTTCACTTTAAAAGAAAACTTCAATTTCAAAATCATTTTAAATTAAAACCAGTATTCATCAAAACACCGTAAAACACATTTTTAAAAAAATCATTATTTTAAAATTAAGACATTAAAAATAATTTTTACATTTTATCTCAAAAAAAAAACCATACCTTAACCAAATAAAAATAAAATTGAAACGAGTCCAATATATAATTTCAAGGGAGGGATAGTGCCAATCCACATCTTGTCCACATGGAGTGGTAGAACATGTAACAAATACAAATCAATACTAGGATTCCTTATAAACCATGTACCCATTATTAACATGTATTTCTATGCCCTGTGAGCTCACCAAATACCAACAGGTCACTTCCCCTTTTCATCCCAAAATCACTATATAATTAAAAAAACCAATAAAATAACAAATCCCAATGTACCATGGTAACTTGTGGTTCCTGAAAAGTAAGAGTTCATAGAACTCTTCCCATTCCTACTTCTTGAGTTTCGAGAGTCCTAATATCCAATCTACCTAACACCCCAAATAATAAAGGGTTGACATAATGCCATTTTTTTATGATTCAACCCATGTTGACCCTCTGTTAGATGCCTGATCAAGACCATGATAAGGATTTAAGGGATTTCCCGATCCCCATTGATTGGAAAATGTTCATAGGAATCACAGAATCACCACTTGGGAATGATTTCACCCAATAAACATTAATTAAATAAGAAGTGGAAATTAAATAAAATTTTGGCCCTACCCATCCATATGTAGGATGTCTACGCTGGTGAAAAATAAACTGAAAAAAACCTAATAACAAAATAAGGAAATTAGTAAACAACCATGAGCACTAAAAACCTCTATCACACTCTGATATCCTACTCCATCAAAGAAAAATGAACACCACTAATGGATTTAATTCTCCTAGAAGAAATTATAACTTCCCTCTATCCGATGAAAGTTCTAAAAGCCTAAGTGTTTAATTTGAAATAAATAAGCTGAAATAAAACTAAAATAGAAACATAGATATCTTTTTATGACTATAAAATTCACCTCCAGACACATAACAACTAAAACACACATAGATGGGCATAAAAGATAAACCATCTCTATAGACGAAAAATGATTAAGATGAATGCATGAGAAATAAGTTTAGTACGGATTCCAAAAGAAATAATTCCATATGCATTATATTTAAAGAGAAATCAATTTATTACTAGTTTTAATATATATATATATATATAATTTGGATTTGCAATTAATTTTAAAACAATTAACAAGAAAATAGTTTCAAAAGAACCATTCTACATCCAATTTTCTAAAACAATTTCAAAGAATGGGAGACTTTCCAAAAATTTATTTATAATAATAAACATGTGATGAAAGAAGAATTTTATTGAAAACTAAATAGTGGAAATTATATTTCAATGTGATACAAAAACAAAGGAAAATATAATACACATAAATTAGTAATGATATATAGATTTATAGTAAAATCATAGCATTTAAAATGATTTTATAAAAAATGTGGAAAAATAGAATACTTGTAAAATATTTAATATGGAATATCCATAGCCATCAAGTAAAGATAACATAAATGTACTTGGTTAAAAACCATTTATATACCTATAAATTCAATCCATAGTCTATTACCAACCTAGATGATCTCAACTAGCCTCACCAGTGGAACAACCCACTACGTCCTTTCCCTTACTGGGGGATATAGTCCATCTAATCAGGTATAGATAACAACCTTCACTTGAATCCCACAAAGATACCTAGGATCCCATGGATTTAGAAAAAGTGGTATGTGAGGAAAAAATAATATTATAACATCTCAAACTTAAACATCCATCATACATTCTAATCCCACCTTTCAACACAGTCCATGTGAATTCTCCCTAGAACGAAGATTATACATGGAGGTATCATATTTTTATGAAAAATTTAAAATGTACTAATCATCCCTTATTATTTGAAAACCAACCCTCATTATTTGAAAAATAATTTTTGAATTAAATACATTTAAGTTCAATATTCATCCTTTAACCATGTACACATATGCTATTTTATATATATATTGATACCCCACATCCCAATGTACATATTTATAAAATTGGGTGTGAATTTGAATAAATAGTATATATATATATATACATATATATGTGTATACATTTATAAGTCACATTATAAAATGAAGAAGGATTTTAAAACCATTTTAAAGCTCTTTGGAAATCAAACATGCCATTAGGACATTAAAGAAAACTGACTGAAAGGTTAAGAAATCCATTATATACCTATCTTGTATAAATAAAACAATTGGATGATAAAACATATTTTGGTATGGTTAACCTTTCAAAATATATTTTTCAAACACATTTAATTAGATAAAAAACATGGATAAAGCATATCAAAATATGGAAGACATGAAAGTGGACACTTCCATTCATCAAAACAATTTTTTATAACTTATTTAATTCATAATACAATTAAAAAACCCCAATTAAATAATCATGAAATTATAGTTTTGAATTTAATGGTTCATACATAGGGTAACCTACCTCAAATAAAAGAACCACCCATCATATTTTATGCACAAGACCCAATCCAGCCTCAATAGAGTTTAAGGATCACTACAAGATTGAGAGAAACAGTAGTCACAAAGTAAAACAAAATAATTTGACTGTATGAACCACCTAGAGTTTGGATGAGAGACCCTCATATTAAGGATGAGGAGAATAAGTGAATAAAATAATAAATAAAGGGGAGAAAAGATCATACCTTAGATATTCTTACCTAAATCGTGAATAAAAATGGGACAATTGATAAATAAAAGAGGTCGAGTGATGGGAATATGACACATACATGAGGGAGGGGTGGGGGATGGTGTGATGTGAAATGGGAAGGGGGACAAATGGGTAGTATAATTAGGTTTAATTATTGTTATTATAAATTTATTCAATTTTTTTTAGGTATGGGAAACTCTCACGGTTAGGCTACATGATTTTTAAATAGTTTATGATTAGGTAAACACCCTTCAATCAAAGAAATGAAAATTAAGGGACTCAAATATAAAATAAATTGGAATAAAATTAATGTTTATAAATAGTGGATGATTATGTAATAAATTATAAGTGATGGATAACTTTTCTTAAAGATAATATAATAGAAGTGAAATCATGAAAATATCTTTATTAGAAAAAATTTCATAACATCAATATAAAAAAGGCATGATTATCATGTTGCTTTTCATATTTTTTTAGATAATGAAGAGAATATTATTAAAATATTACTTTAAAATAAATTAAAATAAATATACCTTTAAAATAAATAAATCTTCTTTAAAAATATGTATAGTAGAAGAGAAAAATATGAGTGTAAACAAAATTCCCTTTTTATATTTTAAAAAACCTATATTCAAACCCATATATTTAAAAATGATAATAAAATTTTATTTGAAAAAATGTATGGAGAAATATGAGTATTAAAATAGATAAAACATATTTTGGTTCCTAAATTGGAAAGGATAACATTGGTGGAATGAAAAAATATGTAAATGGAGAAGAAAAACCATTAGAAAGGACAAGTATTAATCCTTAAATTGTATTAAATTTTAGGAAGAAATCAACCAAATAAGATGTTTTTGATTTAAAGAAGTTATATACCAAATGTAAAATAAAGGATTTTCTATACATAATAAAGAAACGGTAGAATAAGTAAAATTATAAAATAACAGTCATTAATGATAGATCAAGACCAATATGGAAAGAAAATTGAGTCTAAAAACCACTTATGGTGTCATTATTTATTTAATTGAAAACCTCTAAAAGGAAGAACATGAGATGGATTTTTAAATACATTATATATCAATATAGGTATGATATAATATAAACAAGTATAATATTTACATCACAAAAGATAACAAGGGTATAATATAATTCATATCTTAATGAAACAAAATTATGATGTGGGAACCCTTTTATTGGTTTCAAATTCACTTTGCGCGTGCATCTAACATCCTAAAAAAAGCAAATTAAATATTATAAAAACATTAATAAGAAACTTTTTCATATTATTATCATTTTATAAGGTCTATTTATTATAAAATATCATGTATTTGTTATATAGTTGCTCTAATGTCGATTACTTGAGGTAATTTGTTCAAATTGTTTTCTCTATAACTCTTTCAGTATGTTGACCATGGTCAATGGTGTTGTAAAATTACTTCATAATATCTAGAATTATATAGGTTTATGTATTTTATTATTCAATTAAAATAAAATTTAAATAGTTACATAGGTTTTCCAAAAATGGATTCAAATTAAGAAGGTTCTTTGATACATTCAGTTTAGGCAGTTAAGTTTACTAGGAAAGTTTATTATTAATATCATAAATAGAATATACAATATTATCTTTATATACTATTAATAATTTCATAAATAACATTATTATTAACAAAATACTTATTATAATTCATAAATATTAGGTGGTAATGTAAATTAATTATATCTTTCTGAGGAGGTGGCTCTTCCTAAGTACACACAGATGAAACTCTCATTTTTCATAGAATGGGACAGTGGTATACATTTTTATTATAATTATTGAATATTAATCATGTTATGGATATTATATTTCTTCATTAAATAATTATTTTTTACCATACAATAAGGAGGATATAAAGAATAGAATATTTCATTCATGGAGGAAGTAGTCTACATATACACATGATGACATATTCATTTTTTGAATGGTTTTAGAGGACTCTATAAAATGGATATTCCATTATTAATATATCATATCATCATATTAATAATACTTATTTTATCATACATTCAAGTATAGAGAATATTTTAGGGGTGGAATAATAAATGAATTTAGAGAGATCTATTGGGAATATTACCTCCCCCTTTGGATATTATATCTTATATGACACCTTAAGGCTCCTTAGCTTAGTGTTTTTGGAATACCATGTATTTTAGGAAATGGGGAAATAATCTTGGGGAGACTAGGTTAGAGATTTTTTGATATAATTCTTTAGTATGAGTGGAGAAATGGTTTGGTGAAGGGTGGTACTTATAAGTGATTGGAGTGGAATTTTATTTAATAATATAAAAGTGGAAGTCACTTTTATAGAGTCAAAATGATCTAATAATGGAAAGTAATGGATTTATGAAATGGTAAGGGTGATTTAAATCTCATACTCTCATTTTAAGACATGTTTATAACTTGTTTTAGGTTTGTTACCCTTTCTTAAACCCTTTATAACATAATTTTTCTTTATCGTGGCAACTAATTATAACATAATAAATTCATTTTTTATACATAGAAATAAAATTAACCTTATTAAATTTATTTTACCTACTAATTAAAAATATGAAATCAATTTTCTAAAATAAAATATTTTATAGTGATGTAAATTTATTTTAATATTAGCACACATAGCATGTAAAAAACCATTTTTTGAAAAATTGGGTTTTAACCATATAAATAATGTTACAAATAAAATTACCAATGTTATTGTAACATCTTAAGATTTTAAAAGGAAATACTTTGTTTGAAAAAGTATAAGATATGCAACACCAAGCATAAAAAAAACAAAATATTATTATTTAGATGTGACCATTATAATATAGCTGATAAATTGGTGGGAATGAATAATATTAAAAAAATTATGAAATATTTAACGTTACTACTAATTGATAATTAATTAATTAATTATTTATAAATAATTAATTTATTTTTAGTAAAGGAATTTTATTCTTTAAAAAATACGTTCTCTTTAAAAATGGTTTTCTATCTTTTTACGAGGGAATATTATAATTAATTTATATAGATTTTAGAAAATGAATTTGATAAAATGGAAATTAGATTTTAATAATAATACAAAAATTAACTTAGGTAACAATTTTCAGAATTTTTCAGAAAATATTGATTTTTCAATGAATAGCAAAAAATATTGATTTTATAAAATTGTCATTTTCATTATATTAAAAGTAAATTTGATATATTTATTTGATATAAAATTAAAGTAAGTAAAATATTGTTATATATAATCTAATTAATTAAATTTTAATCATCCTTATTCCATATTTTTATATAAGTATATTTTGTGCTAAAAAACTCATTTTTCAAGAAAACTGTTTTTCATTGTGTTTTGCAATATTGATTTAAATTTAAATTATGCTAATTATTTTTTATAATTTTTGAAAAATTTATATAATATTTGGAATCATTATGTAAAATTTTATTAAATAATCCCTTTTAGTTTTGGTCAATAGGAATAGTAACCTTAGTACTTTTCGTAACCACAAGAAAGGGTAAATCATGTAATTATTGTTAAAACTAAAATGAAAAGGATTATAAAATGAACCTAAAACCTGACTTAACTTTATTTAATGATTTAATTTCATACATAATAATCCAATATTATGTTATATTTCATTTTATGACCATTTGGATGAGATTATGACCCTAATAGTATTTTATTTCATGAAAAGTCAAACATGTCACACTCTTGATTTTAATAACTATAATATTTTTAATATAGGGTTATACAGAGGATATATTTTTATATAAATATTTTTGATAAATCTATAAAATTTATATTCATTATGATAATTTATTTTTAATTTTTATTGGATAAATAATTACCTCAATTTCTTACACTTTATTTTTTCAAAATTTATTCAATTAATGGAAAAATCAAATAAATGTTATTAAAAATTTTAAAATTAATATACATTGAAAACTTTATATAATATAAAAATTTTATAGATTAGTTTTACATTATAGGGATGTTTTAAATTAATTAGTATAAAATTTAAGTACTATCTTGATATTATTAAAGTCAATGTAATGAATAGTTCTAAAAGTTGACATTATTGATATTTTATAACAAATAAAATTTTATTAAATGATATAAAATTATTATACATATTATATTTGGAAAATAAATTAATATATGGTTTATAATATCATCTAAAATCTATTTATGGAATTTTTTTTTCAATTTAGAGTAACTATATTGACCCTAAAAGATCAAAAATTCTTATTGTCACTGTAGGGTTTAAAAGGTTTAACGAGGAGTCAAAATCAAATGATAAGGGTACAAATGTGATCTAAAATTATCCAAAAATTATTTAAAGAGATTATTTTTACCCATATTCATCATATATTATAAAAAAATGACTTTGGATGCATTTTTAAATAAATATTAATTTATATTAATTTAATATTTTGACAAATTCCAAGATTGACCCTCCCCTCTCTTATAAAAGGCCACCTCTTCTAAAAAATTAACACTTGAAAAGATTTTTTGTTAAGAAAATTACTACCCAAATACCATGATAAAATCCCTCACCCCATTATATAGTTATTTTAGAAGTATAACCCTAACCTTAGTGGTCTTATAGTTTTAAGAAAAAGAGGTTTTCCAAAGAAGAGGTATCATTTTTAATCAATCATTTCTATTTTTTTCTTATTCCACCTACTTAAAATATTCGTAAAACATTCTAATATTATAAGAAAATTTTATTCCATATAATTATATGTTTTTATATTAATGGAACAACCTATATCCACCACTACTTCCATCAAATGGGAAATGAAGATGTTATTATTGTGTGGGGCGCATTACTGTTTTGTGAACCCATATAATTCGTTTTACATTCCCGTAACTCGTGGATAAAATATATTAATATATTTTTCATATATATGATATTAATTTAATATTTATCATTATTAAAATACAATATTTCAATTAACTTCTTACCATTCCATGCACTGAAGAATGATATCGTCGTTCAAGTGTACGAGTGGACTACCATCTCAATGAAGTGATGGGATTTATTTTTCAATCACCACATCACATAGATTATATACATAAGTAAATTTAAAGAATTAATATGATATATATGATATTATTATATTTCTATAAATAATAAATAATACTTATATTCTTTCTATAATGATCATTCAAAATGGAAATGTTACTCATGCGTACGTACGACCCACCGTCTCCATGATTGTAACATAGTTTATTTTTCATGAAAATATTTCATTATTGGATTTAAAAGTATAATTTATATATATTTAAATTATAATTATTAAATGATAATTATTCCTAATAGGATTTAATAATAACACCTTAGAGTGTAATCAAATTACCAAAGTCATTTTGGACTCATGAACCAAATATCGTCATAATATCCAAATTTAACTTAATTAATCGATTAATTTTATATAAAATTATTTTAAATAAAAATAAATAATAATTAAAATGAAATTTTTTGTTATTAATGTATATAAATTTTATTATTAAACAATATAAATAATGTACGTGATGATTGAAGCTCAAGGTAAGACACATTCTTTTAAAAACCTTCTTTCATGTTTCCCATAAACCAATATTTTACTTCCATATGCACATGATTGTTTTATAGAAATGATTAAAATAAGGTATTTATTATTATTTTATCATTTTTGAAATTAATTTTAATTCATTTTTAATTTTTTTCAAAACAATTTTAAATGAATTATTTTGTCTTTTTTCCAATGAGGCACTTTGTGACTTTTCCGACATAAATATAGAAGGAATGTTTTTTTACTTATACAGCATGTGGGATTTTCATGAAATAATTATAATTAAATTATTTTATCATTCCATTATAATTATTTATTTTTATTTTCAATGATTTTTTTTCTTTATTATGAGTATAGTTTATAGATTTTAAATATGGTTTTTACTAGAAAAGGGTATTTTAATATCAGAAAGTGTTTTTTTACACAAGTTTAAAATCATTTTATAGGGTGTTATTAAATATATGGTCTATTGAAATTATTTATGAATGGTTGATCCATATTATAACTCATGGGTGATCCGGTTATAGCTTATTCAATGGGTGTACCTAGATAACGCTCCAATGCATTAGGTAAATATTTTGTTCTCTTGAGAATTATATTAGAAGTCAGCTATATGTTTGTTCAAATTTGAAAGGGTTATGTAAGGGTAATAAGATGATGATTTCCCAAGGAACCTTTATGATTTTTTATTATTATTTATAATTAGTCATCATGAAATAAATTTTGTTTAAAAATTTAATGTAATGAAATTTTTAATGGAAAAATGTTTCACTTTTCATATGAAATGGCATGTTTTTAAGAAAAGGGTTTTTATGTTTTACTCTAGACTGACATATTTCTTATTTTATGTACCTTACTGAAATTTTTATGATAATACATGATTTATAAAAAAAATTCACATTTTTTAATGATGGTTAAGATAAAAGAAGATGAAAAGTTGAATGTTTTGAAAGATTGTTCTCAAAAGAAATCAGGTTTTATCATAAAAAAAATTACATTATGGAAAAATGAATATTGATTTAGAAGTGTACATTTTTTATACATATGGATTTTTCATATAATATTCATTCACTAACTCTCTAAAAAATAAAACTAAAATATCTTTGGGAATAAAAGAATGTTAATTATAGTCTAAAGATACTAGATTTTGTGATGTTTAAGGCCAGATCCTTACAGTTGGTATCATTGCAAGGTTAGACAAATTTGGAGATCAGTAATTATAGTTAAACATTGTTTAAGTTTCTAAGTATATTATTTGAGTGAAATACCTATTTTTAAACTTTTCAAATTGAGGAATATCTATTACAAATGGAAGGATGAGAATACCAAACAACATTTATATCTCTTCCCTGTGAATTTATTACAATTATTATTGAAAAGTCAGGTCCTTATAATTTTGAAACATTGGATATCATAAAACTACCATAAAAATAGTTTCATGAAATATAAAACACATACTATATACCTTGATACCACTGTGGTTCATGGATTTTTTTAATCAAATCCTAAATTTCAAATTTTCTCATCTTTACCAACAAGGGAAATATCAGAGGATTTTAATATATTTTACCGTATCACTTGACATTGATTCATACTATGATTTTAATACAAATATAAATTAAGAAGACCCTCATGAAACCTATTTATATTTTATAATAAATTATAGTATTTTTTGTTATACTTATAGTATTTTAAAATGAAACATGATTTAATGTTTTAAAATAAACTCGATCTGAATGTTTTATAAAAATCAAGTTCTATTAGATTTTTTGAAATTATATTTCAATCAAAAATATTTTTAAAAACTATTTCTCTACTAAAATTAATACAACCAAAATTGTATGTGGTTGTTTTGGAAAAAGGAAGAAATTGAATCTGAATAATCTCTAAAACATTGTTTTAGTGTGTGGACCTTCTATCTTCATGAATAAAATGAAAATTAAATATGGTGGACACCTGATCAAGGTAAGAAATACTTTTACTTTTTTCCTGGAATAGTTTTATTTAAACCATAGGGAGATAGAATTTCAAATTATGGGATATAAAATACATCATGAATTAAAAAGCTGAGGTAATTATGGGTTATTATATTTTGTGATGAAACATGAATGGTATGAAATAAACTTTAAGGATAAAACGTTTTTGTTAATGATTAATATATTTAGGTTATTGTGATGATTTTGATCACATTTATAGGAATTTTATATGGATTATAATTTCATAAAAAGGACAAACCACAGGTTGGGTGAAAACCCATTACTTTTGGAATGGTCATGAGGTTTAAACCAAAAACTGAAGGGCGAAAGAGGTGCATCACCTAGAACTAGCCTAAATAATCTTCTCTTAAGTATGATATTGTTTTTATTTATTTAAATGATCCAAATGATAATTTTTATGTTTATTTTTTTTGTAATATATGATTTATAATGTAGATAACCATGGGTTTGGATATTGACTTGGTGGTTAAGCGATTAATGTTATCTCATAAGAAGACCCCTATTTTGGGAACCTTATAAGATATTATGGGACAATATTTGAGGAATAAAAGTTGAATTATATTTTGGAATCACATACAAATCTATAGTAGATTTATGGTCATTTATGTTATTTATGGAAATGTTTAGCATAACTTAGAGATTATATGTTTAGGGCTTACACATTTTGATTTGAGAATTCAAGAGTAATAGATTTTATTTAGAGATAAATGTGAAAATAAATATTGGAAGACAATGTGATAAAACCCATATGATTTTGGGATTAAATATTGGTATGTACTATTTTCATGATTTATAAGGATAGTTATTTTTTGAATGATCTACATTGATATTTGGGTTATACTGTTGAATTTTGGAGACTAAAGTATTTTTTCTTAGTATGAATAATTACTCATTTTGGGGAATTTTATTATTTTTCCTATCAATCTTGGTTTTGGTTAATATATAAATACAGGAGTAATATTTTTTAATCATTTTTTGGAATTATTATATTAATTAAAATTTGATTATACTTCTTTAAGAATAAAAAATTCAACTTAAATACTAATCATTTGGAAAAAATATGACATTGTGTTGGAAATATATTAAATGATGGAAATATTCATGTAAATTAAGTATATTTCTCTATGTTATTAAACTAGGTAATAATACAATTCCCCAAAACTAGGAAAAATATTTTAGAATAAAAAATTATTTGTTTACTTTTCTTACTGAGAAATCAAAGGGATTTTATCCGATCATTGATTTAGGGTACTGTGATGGGTAACTTTCTCATGACCAAGTTCTCTATCATTATTTATTAGTCCTTGGGCATCATATTTTCAATTCCATTTCCATGTTTTCACTTCCCACTAATGTTTTCATATATACTTAAAATGTGTGTTATTTCAGATTACTTTTGTGCTTCCATTTGTCTCTTTTTAAGTGGAATTTTTATTGGTCCATTTTATGATGTGGGATTTCAACAAAGTTATTTTAAAAATTAAAAACCTTAGTTATCAAGAATACGATAAAATTACAAGGAAATACTTTTTTCGATAGCGTATAAGATATTCAACACTAAGTTTAAAAAAATAAAAGTTTATCATTTAAATGAAACCATTATAAAATAGACATTAAATTAGTGGGAATGAAAAATATTAACCAAAATTTTAAATTTATTATGTTCTTACGCATTGATAATGTATCAATTAATGATTTAAAAATAAGAACTTGAATTTTAGTAAATTAATTTTATTCTTCAAAAACACATTTACATTAAAAATGGTGTTTCTTTCTTTTTATGAGTGAATATTATAATTAATTTATAGATATTTAAGAAAATACTTATGATAAAATGAACATAATTTTGGAAATAATCCTACCAAAATTAACTTAGGGTGAAAATTTGGGTTTTTTCAGAAAATATTTATTTCTTAGGGAATATTGAAAATACCAATTTTTATAAAACTATCAGATTTTATATTAAAAAGTACCTTTTAAATTTTAATTAAATATTAAAGTAACTGAATTAATATTTAGGTATATATAATCAAATTAATTACATTTTAATAACTCTTATAACTTATTTTTATATAAGTACATTTTTGGACTTAAAAATGCTTTTTTCAAGAAAACTGTTTGTTATTGGGTTTTGCGGGTGTAATTTTAAATTAAATTCCTCCAGTTATATATTTTGAATTTTGAAAATATTATTTAATATTTTCAAATAATGGGTCTAAATTTATTATACATTCCCCTTTTATATTTGGCCTATGTGAATATTAACCTTAATTTTTTATTGTTACCACGATAAATGGAATATTGGGTAATTAATGTTAAAAATAAAATGATAAGGATTATAAGAAGACAAAAACAATTTATTTAATTTTATTGGAAAATTAAATTTCATCCTAAATCATCCAATATTTGGTTATATAAAATTTTATGAAAATTTGGATGATATTATAGCCTTTATAGCTTTTTATTTCAAGAAAAGTCAGACATGTCACACTCTTATTTTTAATAAATATAATATTTATAATTTCTATTTATCCAAAAGATATGTTTAAATATAAAAATTATTTTGATATATAAAATATTTATATTCATTTTTACAATTTATTTTTTAATTTTTAGTGAGGATATAATTATCTTAAATTCTTACACAACACTGATACATTAATAATTTAATTAATGGAAAAATAAAATTAATGATATTTAAAATAATAAAAATAATATTATTTAGATTATTAATGTAATAAATGAATTTTATAGACTAATTTTACCAGTTAGGTATGTTATAAAATAATTGGGTCAAATTTTAAGTGTCATATTGATATTATTAAAGTCCATGTAATAGATAGTTTGAAAAATTGACATTATTGATATTATATGATAAATAATATCTAATTAAATGGAATATAATTATTAAAAAATATAATATTATGCTAATTAATTATTATATTTTTGATTATATCAAATATGGTCCATTTATTGTACTTTTTTTTATAAAAACTATATTAACCCCCAAATAGTTAAAACCCTTATGTTTCCCGGTATGTTTTAAAAGTATTAACAAGGGGTTAAAACTAATTGATAATAGTAAATATTTGAACTAAACTTGTGATTTTTTTAATGAGATTATATATAACCATACACATTATATATATGAAATAAATGAGTTTAGGTATGTTTATAATCAAATATTAATTTATATTAATTTAATATTTTGAGAAATTTTATGTGTGCCCCTCCTATCTCTTTTATAAAAGGGAACCACTTATTCTCAGTACTTCATACTTGAAAACCCATTGGTTAGGTCAATATACACCCAAATAAAGTACTATAATATCTCCCATAATTATATAGATGTTTTTTAGTCATAACACCAACCTTAATGATCATAATATTTTAAGAAATGGAGGTTTTATGAGGAAGATGTGTCATTTTTAATTGAGAATTTATGTTTTGTTTCTTATTACACCTCCTGAAAATCATCTTAAAAATTTATAGAATAATAAGAAAAGTATATTACATACACTAAGGTGTTTTTATGTTATTTGAACAACCTATATCTATATCCTCTTCCACAAATTGGAACGAAAACTATCATTCTAGTGTTTGATAGACTACCGCCTCACGAACCAATTAATTCATTTTCCATCACCATCTATCATGGATAGATTATATTTTTTGAAGTAATGATTACAAATTATATTAATTAAATAATTATCATTATGAAAATATAATATATCATTTACCTTATTAACTTTTCATCAATTAAAAAATGATAACGTTGTTCGTGTGTATATGTGGACTACCACCTCCACGAAGTGATGTGATTCCTTTTTCAATCACCACATCACATAGATGATATATATAAGTACATATAAAGAATTAATCTTAAATTTTTGATATTATTATAATTTTGGAAACATAAAATAATACTTACCTTTTTTATATAATGATCGTTGAAAAATGGAAACATTACTCATGTGCATGTACAACCCACCATCTTCATATTATAATATTGTTCATTTTTCATAACCATATTTCATTTTTTTCATTAAAAGTATATTTGATATATAAAAATGATAAATATGGCATGATTATAGTTCTGTATATTGTATAATTATTACAATTTTTTCCATAGTTATATTATCAAAGTCATTTTGGACATAGGAATCGAATATCATCAAAATATACTACGTGAACTTAATTAATTGTATAACTATATATAAAAAGATACTAAAAAAAAAATAATTAACCTTAAAATGTCTCTCAAAAAATTATAAATTAATCTATGTTTATTATTTAAGAAGATAAGGAACATATATGAAGATTTAGACTCATAGTAAGGGACTTTTTTTAAAAAATTATTCTTTAAAATTTCCCGTAAAACTCTATTTTTCTTCCATAAACATATTATTATTTTATATAAATGATTTAAATAATGGATTTACTATTCATATATGATTTATTAAAGTTATTTTTACCCTTTTTTTATTTTTTTTACGAAATGTTTTGAAAGGATTATTTTTTTCATTTTACAAATGAGGTACTTTCTTACTTTTCCAATAGAAATATTAAAGTATTATTTTTTTAAATTAAACAACATGAGTAGTTTTTTTATGAAATCATGACACTTAAATTATTTTAAGTTCCTTTTATATGTATTCACAGTTATTTTCAATGAATTTGTTTCTTTATTATTCACTTATTTTTATATTTTAAAATTAATCTTTACAAGAAATGGGTATTTTGATATCCGAAAGTTTTTTCCACATCAGTTTATAAGTGTTTTAGTGATTTTATTCATGATATAGTCTATAGTAATTATTTATAAATGGTTGAGCCCCATTATAGCTTTTAGGTGATACTGTTATTGATTAAACGATGGGTGCAACTGTATAACACAATAATGCATTTCACTGATTTTTTTCTCTAGTGAATTATATTTGAAGTTGGCCTTATTACTATTCCAATTTTTAAGGGTTTTATAAGGTTTATATGATGGTGATGTCCCATAATACCTAAATTAATTTTCTATTCATGCTAATTAATTATCATGAGAATTTATTTATTTCAAATATAAGATAATGATCATTTTAATGGAAAAATGTTTCTCTCATTTGATGAAAATTTATGTTTTTAAGGAAAGGGTCTTCCTGGGTTTTCATGTTTTACTCTATAATAACAAGTTTTTTATTTTATGTGCCTTATTTAATTATTTATGATCATATTATGTTTTTGAAATGTTTTTTCATGTGTTTGAAAATGGGTAAGAAAAAAAATTAGAAGTCAAGTAGAATTTTGTGAAGATTTTTCAAGAAAAGAAATCATGTTTTATTTTTAAAACTTTATATTGTGGAAAAATTAATACTGATTTAGAAGTATCCACTTTTATATGTATCATTTTTTTCTATAATATTTATGACCTAACTCTATGAAAATATAAACCTAAAAATATTTGGGAGTTAAAGAATGTGAATTATAGTCTGAAGATACTATATTACGTGGTGATTAAGTCTAGTTTCTTACAACTATTGATTTCTATTACATCAATACGTTTATTATTTGAGAAATAAGAGTAATATGGATAAAAAATAAATCTAAAATATAATTCTTCCTTGTGATATCATAAATAAAAAAATATATGATTTTTTATTTGAATATATATTACTTAATTTTCAAAATGTTAAACATGGGTTTTCAAAATTATAAACATTATTTTTAAGTGAATTATTTTATTTATTATGTAAATTAACTTTCATGAAAATTATTTTATAAAATTATCAAGTCATTCGTGGATCATGATAAATTCATTTATGTTACGGTATTAAAAAAATTTGTTCCTCATTATTCACATATAAATTAATTATTTCATAAAAATACTAAAAAATTATCATAATATATAATTTTTATTCTAAATAAAAAATTGGATTAATTTTTTCCATTCACAAATTCTAAAATTTAGGAATTTAACTTTTAAATGGAAGTATAAAATAAAATAAAATAAAAATATATTTTTGATAGGAAAACATTCTTTAGATATTAACTATTATTTTTATTATTTCCAATCAATTACTAATTAATTTAATATTAATATATATCAGTGGAATAATTTATCATTTTTAAACCATAATATATTTATATTTTAAAATAAAATTACGTAGCCCCCAAAAAGTATTTTTTTAGGAAAATACATTTTTAATCTTAAATTGGTATTATTAGTTATTTTGTTACACTAATTGAATTAGAAATAAAAGTGAACAATATTTTTCATTATACATTTCATATTGAGGTTACCCTAACTTATACTCACCAATTAAATGTTTACATTATAATAGATATACTTATCTTAAAAAAATTTATCAGTTTATTTTGGTACGGTGTTTCTTGTAAAGCTAGTTATTGAACACATTAGGTTTTCAAGGAAAATATATTTTAAAATCTCAAGGTGTTATAAAGATGGACATAGAAGATCATCCAAAAATATATGGGTAAATAGAATATGTGATCCAAATTTGGGAATACAAGTTTTATGTTTGCATGCCAGACTATATAGGGTCATTGGATAACCATCTATCCTTGATAACATTTTCCTACAAAAACATCCATCCATCATATTTTAGTATGACTCCCTTAAAATATTTATATGGTTAACCATTTTAATCACCACTATGATGTGTCGAGGTTTATGAAGGCAAATTTATATGACTAATTATTCTTCAATGGATGATATAAAAGATTATATATATTCTAAAACAAATGGGGGAAACTCAAAGTCCCTAGAAGTTATTTTCCAATAAAAATATTTGAATACTAAAATTTTTAGTGTGAAACTCAGTATTTTTAATGGTTTTACCTATATTTATTGAATTAAGTCTTGGAAGATATCTAAATTTAACACAAACGTATATAGAGATTTTATTATTCTCTAAGAGAAATGGGAAGGTCACATATCAATTTGTATTTCTTTATCAGATAAACATGATCCAAAATGTATTCTATGTATCTAAATTAAATTTTTATAAGAAATATGCATCTCATATTCTAAATTGTGAGGATTTAGAAATCAACCCCCAATGTTTCGGTGGTCGAGCAAACAATATTGACTATTGATTATTAGAAATAGGTGTTGTGAGGGAGGTTAATTCCTTTAGTTTTGGTTATATAATTTCATATAGGGGATTCATATGAAACTTTTAAATGGTAATTATATATAAGGTATCAATGAACATATTAATTATTAAGTCAACCATCTTCATATGGGAATTTTTAGGGGATGAAAGTGATATTTTTGGAAGAATTATAACTCCCTTGATGTTATTTTCAATCATTAAATTTTCTTATACAATGGTCTTATTTTTTTTGTTTGATTTTGGTTTAAATATTATAAATTTTAGTGGGGTTTACAAGGTATTAAGAAAGTTATATTTATAACATACATGAGATCCCTACTTATGCACCTTATCCATTAAAATTCATATATATTTTTAAATTTATTATGTTTTAAGTTGGTTTCATCTTTATAACCCTCTCATTTATCTTCCCCAACACCCAAGGATCATATTCATCACTCAAAAATTAGTAATACCACTCCCATTCCTATCCAAATTGATTCATGCTTTAGTTTATCTATAAAACACCATGATCATTCCAAGTAATTGTTTCATATCCTATTCCTTTTTCATATACTTCCCTAATTCTTAATCATTCTCTTCACTCATGGCAATTTTGTATTAGGGTTTCAAAAATACATGGGATTTAAGTGTATAACTTGATAATATGGATCTATATTATCTTCATAGAATATAATATTCATTTTTTGGTGGAAAAATGATTTCTGGTGGATTCAATTGATTTATGGTTGGTTTCCCTATGTATGTTCTTTTACACGAGTTCTTGATCTATTTTATAGAAATTTTAGTTATTGTTATGTTTATATAGATGTAAGTTATTCAATATATTCTAGTATCTTCTGGTTTCATTCTAATGGATGTAATCTATAATTCTAAATATTTATACAAATATTAGTTTACTTTGATTCCCATACAGTGTTTGAAAAAATTTCTAAACATAACTCCCATAGTATTAAATGGATTTTCATTAATGGTAAGTGGGGAATGGAATATTTTAATTTTTTAAATATGTCACTATTAAATAAATTTGTAATTTTAATTGATACATGGATTTATATTAGATGATTATAAATTGAATCTCAGATCATTTAAAACATTATGTTCAAGTTATTTGGGTTTTTTGGAGGGATCTTAAGAGTGTTGGAGTATAAGATGATGTTTATAATATAGGACATGGAACCACCTTTGGAAATTCTCTGATGGAATATGTCACTACTATTGAATTGTTCACTGTGATTTCATGATTCTCTCTCAAGAACCTATTTCTAAAACATGGGTGTTCATATAGAAATCCATAGGAATCCCCAACCTTAGTCCCTTTATGTGTCCCCATAATGACTTAATTTATTATATTGGTTCTCCATTAATTATATTCTTATCAAAATAATTTATAAACATTATTTTATTCATGATAATTAAGACTATATATTCTATCCTTCTTATTTTAGTTCCTCAAAAGCTTAAATTGATACTATTTTATGTGTATTTCAAACTAGCAAGAACTGTATTATTTTTAAAAGATTTTACATTGGGTGATTAGTGAAATGCTACAAGTATTATTATGATAAAAAATTATAAACACCTTATGGGTTTATCTAGACCATGTGTTTGATGGACATGTGTAAAGGAAAATCCCCACTTGGAGGTGGTGGTTACTCATGCTTTTTGAAATTAGGGTTTAGAGGAGGTGGCATGAAGGTTGCTGACCCTAATGCCATATAGAGATGGGTAGCCATTATTTTTGATATCTTTTTATTTGTATTAACTATAATAATTTATTTTTTCTCATCAACCTCCCATCCCATTTTCCTCATATTTTTTTATCATTTAATTTATCCATATACTTGATTCCTAATATAGTTGTGTTTAAAGGTTAGATTAGTTTTATTTTAACTTTATAATATAGTTATGATTTATTATTTATATGATGATATTTTTGGTATTTATTATGTTTTATTACTTAATGTATTTCATGAATCCCAAATATATATAGATATTATTTTATGTTCTCAAATAGGGTCTTCTTATTATATTATTCCTTTTTGGGGAGAAACTATTTATAAAAGTTTTTACTTGATACCAAACTGTTGGTTACGTACCTATTGGGGTTGAGAAATATATTTAGGCCTTTCAGTGGGAATTATGAGGCACTAATAAGGGTTAGAACATTAATAAATATTATACGATCCGTTTTATTGATTGTAGGATGGATCAAAGAAGGTTTATTTCATGTTTTATGAATACTGTCATGTATGAAGGCTAACTATATAGTGTTTGAAAAAATTTATCAAAATTTGTAAAAAATTACAATTCACTAAAGTAGCACAATTTATAGTGTTCTAGGATGGTTAAATTGTAAATTTTTAAAACCATTAAGTATTGGTAATAGGAGATAGTTTATTTTTATAGTTTCTATCTAGATTGTAAAATGTATATAAATGCTATGTTTAGAGTATGATTTTTACTGTCATATTTATGTCATTATATTACTAATTTTTAAATATTGTAGTTATATTCTATAACTCCTTTTTTATGTTATATTATGCTCAATTGATTCTAAATTTTTTAAATATTGGTTTTGTAATTATAATAAAATTTTACATGGATTCATAATGTAAATTCATTGGCTCAAGGTGTTTGGAATACATCAATAATTATGGATGGAAAGTAGGGTAAAATTTTTTTATTATAAAATGTTTGTGCCTATATATATATAAATATATTTATGGTTTTTATTTTTTACTATTTCACCTCTAGTATTATGGAAGTTATCGACAGGGTGCCCGTTTTATGTTAATTATACCTACATTTTAATGAGTAAAAATTTATTCTATATGAAATTCATATTATTCACTCATAGTTTACTAGATGATCCAATGAGATTTTTTTATTATAATTTATATGAATTGAATGGCCTGAGTGTTAACTACCTATCATATTATATGAAATTTATTATTTAAACCCTATTTAATAATGTATTAATGATTAGTACATAAAAATTGGTGTTTAACTGGCTGGATGGTGGGCCTTTGATTCACCCTCAAGGGTATTGACCTATGATTTTTCCATGTTTATTCCTCATTTGTGGGCCACCAATTTTGGGGCCAATATATGAACATTGAGTATAATGATATTGACTCTAAGGGCTATATCCCAATAGCAATTTTTTAAAGCATATTTTTTGAGGTCATGGATAACTAGTAGACATAAGTATTTAACTCATTATATTACTATTATATCATTTTTATTTTTATTATTTTATGTTTAAAACATATATATTCGAGTGGATAATATGTTATTTCCGATCTCTATGGATTTTATTCCTTTAATTCATGTTTAGTTTTCCATATAGTTACATTAAGGTATGGTATGACTATTATAAATTTATAGTTACTCATTCTAGTTGGTGAGTATGAATTATATTTTTGGAATGATTTTGGGATCATTGATATTAAAATAGATAAGTAGGTGTGATACATCTTATTATTATCAAACATTAGATATATGTCAATTTTATATAGAAGTTTCACCATGTTATTCTATGAACATTACAGAAACACACATAAATTGTAATGTCCCAGAATTTCCATGTAATTTTTTTTAAATTATATAGAATTATTTCAAGACTAAAAGCTCTAAAATCATGTGATTTCGAGGCCCAATGAGCTTAGGATGGAATTTTAAACTTTTTTAATATACATTTAGTAAACGTGTGAGTGGGTTTTTCTAACTTTAGAAACGGTGCTCAAATAAAAAATAAAAGGGAACTATTGAACTCAAAATGCCGGGATTCACCTAGAAAGGAATTTTCTTCAGCCGATAAGGGCCAAATGGAAAATTTAACTTTCAGACTTTTTGAGAAAAATAATAAAATAACTTAATTTTTTTTTATTTTCTCACCAACAAGCGACGACACGACAACACTATGGTGTAGCGATGAGGCAGCGACGAGACATATTAATGGAGCTCATTAATAGATCATTAACACATAGGGTAATAATGCTTTAATGAAGTGTAACAACGACACTATTTCATAAATGAAACAACGTAATGGAGGGACGTCGCAGTGTAACAGAAATGCTGCAACATGTTTTTTTAATAGTTTGGTTCTTTAGTGGAATGAGGATTAAAAAACGAGTATTATCTGATGATCCTATGATAGATTATCCACCCCAATGAAGTACAAAAAATTCCTGCGGGACATCGTCGACTTCAACGCACCTTGAAGAATGACGAACACCATCGACCACTTAGAGCCTTGAGTACAAAGCGCTATGACAACAAAGATCAATGAAGTAAGGGTTTTGAATTATTGAAAGTTTCATAATTATTTTTATAAACAATGTATGTGGATTAACCAATGAACTGGTTAATCCACATATCATTTGTTCTTTCAGGATGGTGGCGTTCTTGGGTCTTTATTTATTTATAATTGAATTAAACTTTTGTTGATATAACATCAATCGAAGATCCCCCTCATGTATTTTAATTTCTAACATGGGGGGTGTGAGCTAAAATGAATAAGGCCCAAGCCCCTCTGCTTGTGTGTTCTTTGAGACTGAATTCTGTTGTGTTGAAAAAGGCAGAATTGAGGCCACTATAAGGAAGGTGACATCCCCTGGAGACCGTAGGCATAGGAGGCAGAGAGAACGAACCACCAGAGTGAATCTGGTGGTCTGATGAACACCATGCCGGTGCGCTAGCATCGGAGGGCGTTTCACCACAATGCTATGCTGTGGTGATCCATACATTTTCATCGGCGACCATCCTATGAAAAGGAGGTCACGAACTTTTGGCACGACGTAGTGGGAGGGGACCACTGACCTTCGAGCCAACGGATGGTATCCAACCGACGTGGCGCCACACTGAGTTGCATGCAGAGGAGCTGCGGTCAACCAACCATGGATGGGGAATGATCCCATGGGAGACTCGTGGGGAATGAGGTGTTAGACACGGATCTCATCCACATTCTAGCCAGACCTGATTGTATAGGTCCGATATTGGGGGACCGATTAGAAATGGGCCAGACCCGCACCTAGTGGGTTGGACCATGCACCGGTAGGGAGAACCCTACATCGGTGGGCTGAATCTGCACCCAACAGGTCAAAATCACAGCTCTAGGCCAGACCCATGCCCTTCGGGTTGGCCCAGATGAGACTGGGTCACCAGGCGACCCGGTAGAATGTACCCTTGCCAAAACGGGAAGAGTCCAACGAGGCCTATTGGGCCTAGCCCACTGGGCAGGCCAGACAGAACCTACCATGACCCAAACCAGGCCTGTTTCAGTTAGTCTAATGAAACCGGGGTATGTGGGAACCCCGGACTAGGTTGGTTGGGTCGGTCTGACCAGGTCATACCGAAGCTGGACCTAACCTGCCCCCATTTCAATGAAACATCAATAACTCGTAGACTAGGTGTCTGATTGATTCACTGTCTACGACATGAGGACCATTTCGATGAGGAGGTCCTTTTAATATACTCTAGGGGAGTTTTTTATGGGGTTAGAATATGACTAGGTTAGATCAGACTCAATTCCAACCAGGCCCATTTTACTAAAATTCCCATATCATATAGACTGGTTATTTGTTCGATGTGTTGTCTGTTGCATTGGAAACCTTATGACAAGACAATCCTTTGGGTTATTCAATATTGGAATTTGTGGAGGTTGAGGTACAACTGATGGCTCTTGAAGTATCTTTGTGGATCCTTAGTGTCAAGACAGACGAGCAACAACCGTGTGGATCCTTAGTGGCCCGTCAAACGAGTACGAGCCATGTGGGTTCTTAGTGGCCCGATAGATGAGAAGTATCCACATGGATCTTTAGTGGCCCCTCATACGACCATCATCCATGTGGATCTATAGTGGACTGATAGATGAGAAGCAGCCATGTGGATCCTTAGTGTCCTGAATGACGAGCAATGATTAATCAGGGATGAGTCACTCAACAGTAAAAAATGTTCATCACTATAGCCAATGAAAATTATTCTTGTACTTTAGATTGTACCTGGTGTGAGCTATCCATACATTATGGTTTTACTTTTTTGTCTTAATTTATGGCCTTACTTGGTGGATTTGTTTTGTGGTATTTCTCCTTAGTGAATTGGGGTACCCTTCTGAGTACTGTGTTACTCACCCCTGTATGGGCTTCACCCGCATGTGTTGTGTCTTGTCTAGAAAAAAGATGTTTCAATGTTGGAATTGGTGGCCTAGGACTAGGTGGGGCCTAGAAAAATCAAGTAGACATGGCATACTCCCACAACTTCCATTAGCTACCCAACTCTTACCATCAGGTGGAGTTCTCAACAGTTGTCTTGTTTATAGTTTTTACTTGTACAATTCAGTTTTTAGTTGTCTTTTGTTGGGATTATATTTTGGCCAACTTGTTTTTAGTTGTACTTTTACTCATCACTTGTTTTAGTATACTTGTTTTCCACTTTCAGTTTTTGGGATGTGGTTGGGTGTGTGTGTGTGTACGAGCACTCAGGAAAATGCCTCCCAATTGTAGGTTGACACCTTCGGTGCTAGTCACCAACCCCTGGCCTTCGGGAGGTGGGATTGGGGTATGTCATGGCATGGGACCTAGGAGACATGTGGTGACATAAAAACACACACACACACACATTTATTTACCTCACTCAGGATTAGGGGATCATCAGATAAGTTAATAGTATAGAGGATAGTAAATTTTATGCTAGATTAGATGTGAAGTGAATTAGACATCAATGATAAACATATCTATTTTATTAATTAAAAACTAACAATAAAATTAAAATGTTTATGAGTTATTATTGAGACACTATTTAGTGAACGAGTGGTTTTTATATATTTTATTACTGGTCCTTCTTGGGGACCTATTGGATATTGATTAAAATTTCCCCTATTTTATAGAAAAATTATGTTATTAATTCATGTTTTATAGTATTTAAATGATAATTTGGGAATATTATATTTACTCTCAATTTCATTAGTGGTAGAATATAAAATATTTGTGTGGATATATATAGAAAAAAATATACTTGGGTTCTTAATTAATTTTTAATAATTGATATTTATTTGTTTTAGTTATAATCATACCTTTTGATTATATATTATAATGTTATTATTATACCATGGTGTGGGTTATAATTCAATAAGTATTAAAATTTTATATTCATAGACTTCTATTACACTCACAAACCAGTGTTAAGGAAAATGGGAAAATCATACAGGGTCCTAAATCACCCCACCAATATAGATGATTTAGTTTTTGATGTAAATTTATAAAACTTGGTTCATTAATATTATTATAAGAAAATATTATCACACTAGGGTAGAGGTTTTGGATCATAGTGATTATTTTCAGAGATATTGATGATTCAGTATAATTTCATGTATTATTAGGTTAGGTCAAAGTCATTTTTATTTTATTTGGGATGTTTTATAATCTTGTAAATCCTTGTTTATTTATTAATATTATGTATTTTTATCGGTAATATGGGTAACTACCTATATAGATATCATATTTATTTTAATTATATTTTATGGTATGCTTTATCTAAAGAATTATTTCAAAAAATATTTATTCTCTACAAGAATAAATGGGAGATTTTGTTTTATTTGAAAGGTATAATGTTATATTAATTTATGATATATATAAAAATCATGTTGAAATAGTATTGAATTATGAAATATCTCTTACATAGTGCTACTTTATTAGATGCAAATTCTCAATGTAAGAATTTATAATAATTTCAAGGGAAACATGGTAGTGAAACTAGTTATTACTATTATTACCTTCATTGGTTAATGGTAAATGTTGTGGAATATTGTCATTTCCAAGGACTGAGGGTAAAATAACTATTTATTAATATAATATTTGAAAAATATAAGTGTAAATTACTTAAATTTTAACTGTTTTTATGTTCAGAATATTGGGATATATTTATCATTAAAGGTTTATATTTCAAATTATAGACATTAGATATCACTAAAGATCATGGGCTAGATCCAAATATTTAAATTACATAACAATACTAGGAAATAAAATACATGTGTACTGTAGGTTGCAACCTCATGGAATATGATTTCTAATCTCCTTCAATGGATTGAAGGCATTCGATTTTCATTATTATTGGATAATCACCATTTATAATAGATTTGAGAGGGAAATAATAATTTACCTATAGGCCCATAGGAACTAGTACAATGAGATGATATGAGGTCCTAGAGACTAGAAACACATCACAACCCCTCCCTAACTGATTTCCATATGGTGATCCAAATCCCCCTTCCATGAAAAGTTGTCTGGCTAGAATTTCCCCATTATGTATCTACACAGTGCCTTATACCAATGGAAAATTCCATACCCTATCATCTACTCAATCCGATTATCCCTATAAGTAGATTATTTTATATAATAAACTCTTTATCTGGGCCTTCTCTTGTGCTTTGTATCCTTTCCCTGATTATGGTCTATGCCACAACATCCAAATCATGCACCAATAATCCAACGACTTTATCGAGCCCATGTCATCGACTACCGCTATAGTTGTCGAGGACATTCTTCCAAGACATATTTCTCATCACTGAAGCCAAAAAATTGATGTCATGGTCACTCATCCACCCCTGTAGACACACAACCCAAAAACCCAATTGATGTAGAGGTCAAGTTTACTCCTTCATAGTCTGATCCATTCATTCTACCATCAAGGACTCCCTCCATGTCCACTATGGCTGAATTATCACCCAGATCTAAATCCCAAGAAATTTTCGGGGTCTGCCAAGATTTGATCTTGGGCTTGATGCAATATTACAGAGTACCTTTCCCTTCTTTTTTTTTCATTCCACTTGAAGTATTTTAATTTTGTTCTCTCTAAACCGTGACTATGTTAGATTTTTATTTTATCATATATTTATTTTTAATCATGGATTAATTTTAAATTTATTATATGGACTCAAAATCCCCATGGGTGATTATATTTATTTCTCTAAGATAGATTTTTTATTTATATTTCATTACATATAAATTCATTAATTTATGTTAACTACTATTTTTTCCAGGATGTTTTTCTCAAATATTTCTCTATCATCTCATGTTACAAATACATTCACAATAAAAATTATAACCATATAATTATTTTATGTAGTGGTTATTGTAGAAATCTTACTATGTGTTTATACTATCCCCATATATGTTTATATATTGTGGTCCAATAGTTATTATTCATTAAATTACAAGTTCAATTATTCAGCATTCATGTCAATATGGATAGCGTGACTAATCCCAATAAATAATCCTTCATAGGAAAATAAATAAAATAATATTTCAACCCCTAAACCATGTCCCATAGGCCATTGTATGGCAAAAATTTATAAGGGTAAATGTTAATGTCATATAGTATAAATTAACCAGTATAAATATGACACAAGCCTGTCGTGGGGTGTGGCAAAAACAATTATTTACTAAGGTAAAATATAGTATAGTAGTTAACCTAAGTTGTCTCCAGAGAGGAGCGCACAACAATCATGTTTGTTACTTTGTATTTTACTTTGTTTGATTTTGAAAACAATGAAACAAAACTAAAGAAAGAAATAAAGTATAAGATTTAAAACAAATTGAAAAGTACTATGATTAAAAATAGTGATAATTATTGGGTGATCAGGTTGGGTTTGGTTTTACAATTGTAATGTTATCATAGTTCTTATTTATTCATTCCTTTTTAATTAAATCGATTAAAATGAGATTTCACAATCGCTTCATCTCACTTATTTGTTTAATGATGTTGGGGAGATTAAACCATACTAAAATCTTAGTTTGGTCTAATATCTATCCTTTTGTGAAAGAGTTGTAGAGAATACCCTCAATTGATTAAGGCAATCCCCAATCGGGTCTTGTTAATCCCAAACAATCTTGAATATTCAGTACAAATCTCACACGTACCGACGATCGCCAAGTACTTCACCACTATGTTATGATCTATTCCATCGTATATAGACCAGAACCTAGTGAGGTATATAATTATCATTAAACAGATCAATAATAACAATATAATATAAAATCATATACAATCACACAAGATAATATAAGCTGTTATTACAATTGAAACCAACTTCATAATAAAGAAAACATTTTATAACATTAAGCGCATGAACTCATACATTACAAAATCGAAAACCTAACCTTCCCCAATCACTCATAATATTTACCCCAACATGGTAAGGGTAATTTAGTAGAAGGGGGAAGATTAATACATTAGAAAACTAAAAATAAGAAAATAAAGAAAAGAAAGAACCAAAAGTTTCTCCTTCAGAATCTGTCCACCAGAATTTCAACTTCAGTTCTCCCACCTCTTGGTTGAATGCGGCCGAGTTACCTTATTATATGAGGTTAATAATGAAGTTGGACATCCAACCACGAAGTTTGGATGCATTTAGAGCCATGTGGAAGTAGTTATGGACGATTTAGTAGACTTGACTTATTCTGGCCGCCGATCACTATTCCACCAACCCAACTTTGACCGTTTAATTGGAGGCCTAAATGAATGAATTTACTTCTGATATTTTAAAATACTTTGAACATTATAGTATTATTTCTATCCCAAATATAACCAATGAATTTGGAGGCTGGTGGTCCAAGATATGGTTCATTGAATGTGGTGTGGTCCATTCTGCCGGCCAGAAGAAGTGTTCACATTGACCGAAATGTTTGGGCATGTTGGAGTTCGAATTGGATTTTGTTCCCGTATACTTATATGTAACCCACAAATCATGAAATCCTAAAAAAAAGGAATCAGGTGAATTGGATACGAAATGTAGGAGTTATGCTCGAAATACAGAGTCAATATAAATCTGTTTAATGTCCAGAATTAACCACTTTTCACATTTAAGCTCGAAACTCACCAAAAGTCACAAAATGATGCAAATAAAATAAAATTGATTAATGTGAAGTGATTAAATCAATTAAAAACATATGTATAAATATGAAAATATTATCTCTGTCAATTCTTCCACACTTAGCACTTGGACTCCTAGACAAGTAAACATCGACATCAAATCATAGTAAATTTAAAACACATATTCATGGGATCCACTAATTTAATACCAATAAACAAATGATATCATTCCTCATAAAACACTATTATTTCAAGTTCATCATTTTATATTATTCAATATATTTACTCTTCAATTATCCTCCCATGCACACAAAAAACTTACCTAACATACATTTTTTTTCTCATCACACAAATATCAATTTTCAACAATGTCTTTCTCATCCAATACTCATACAAGGGTCACCATAGGCTTGATAAATTCCTACATCATCACCTAATGTGTGTCAAGAACATATGTTTATCATGAGGACTTTATAAAGGATGTTCTATGGCTTTAGGTGGTAGGATTTAGATGTGAAAAATTCTATGGCTGAATAAGGAGTGCTTGGCTCTTTTTGAAGTAAAATTGCATTATTCTAATTTAAACTTAAATATGGTATCCTCCTCACTCCCCTTTGCAGTAAATCAACTCCACTAGAATGAAAAATCAGTGAAATTGCACACCATTCATCATTTTAGCAGCAATATTTTCAATCATCTCAAACAAGATTTATCTTGAAAGTTCCATATAGGCACAACTTTTTTTTCCATTGGAAGCTCCAGAAAGGCACAAATTCTCATACATGAAAGCTCCAGATAGGCACAACTTTCAACCGAATGATTTTTTTCAGCAATAATAACATCTCTTCAACATTTTAGTTTCCACCCAAATTATCTCCAAATGATGTAGTACAACACAAGATAGCTTCCCCCACACTTAAGTTCAACTAGATTATGCAATTTCACTTCAAGAGCAGGTTGGATAGGGAAAATTGGCTTGTATTGTGGCTAACCTAATAGGATGTTCATGGCTTCTATGGGCTACAAGGATTAAATGTACAAGGTGGGCCATTATAAAAAGGATTATTTTTCAAAGGGGGCTTTAAAATAAAAGAAATGCCTCAATCATTTAAAACACATGTACCTCAAACCCTCAAGTTTTTACAGGAATAAATCAAATTATGGTTAAATCAAGCCTAGTATGGTTCTCTCAAGATGTGAGGTAAATGAAAAGAATATGAACATTAGTTTTAGAAGCCTTACAGGAAAGTGAATTCAAATATAAGGACAGTGTATTGTGGCATGAGATTCAAAATTCTGAGTACTTTTTAGGAAATTTCCAAATATTTGAACTTGAAACAAAGTCATTTTTAGCATTCATTTATGCTTAGTTTCATGGGATAAATTGTTTCACTCATTGAAATGGGTTTTTAAAATTTGTGATGATAATTATTTTAGCTCAAAAGTTTAAAAAACACACAAAAATTGAAAAACACGATTTTTTTTAAACAAATAATTGAAAATACTAAACTACAAAGGTTCCCTCCCCCACACTTAAATGATGCAGTGTTCGCAATGCATTCAAATTTATATAACATGTAATAGTATTTTAAATTGAATCATAGCACTCAATAAAGTGTAATGGAAAGGTACAACCTAATTTATTGGTAGTGAAATTTTGAGGTAAGATCCTAAGTGTTGCACACATAAAAACCTACAAACAAAGGTAGATAATAAAAACACAATAAATTTATTAAAAGTAAAGAAAATAGAAATAGATTGAGAATAGAAGGATAGTTCTTGGTTTAATCACCCAAGTGGGCCCTGGGTTTTGAATGACTCCAGATGGGTAGTTTTAGTTGGTTATCCCCAATCCGATGGTGGGTGAAGTTTCTTTAATATGAACCACCCGAACTTCTTCTTTCCACTTTGAACTTCTTCCTTTTTGTTGAAGACTACATGGATATGGTACACCAAATCCAACCCCATGAAAATGATATGCATCTTGTATGGTGGGGTTATGATAAATAATGAGTCATCCTCTTTATTGATTTCCAATTTCATAACTTCTTCTTCATTCTACAATGGTTCCTCATTGTATGATACATCAAAAGAATAATAAATGAGAGAATAAGAAAGTAATTCAATTTGAATAATATTAAAACATGATGAATCAATATCAAGCTCTTCCCTTTCAAAGTAAGTATCTGGTGTCTCTTTTTCCTCATGTAAATCCACTTGGAACTCATCTTGAACTCCTTTAAATAAATGATCAACATGTTTGGGGAGATTCATATGTTCTTCTTCAGGTGTATGTTCTTTTTTTTCCTCATCCACCAAGGCAATAAATTTTTTGTCCAGACCAGAAAATTTCAAGCAAGGGAAGGTGATACTCAATTCAGATTCTATATAATCAGAATGAAAAGATTTAAGAAAAATATTATCTCCCTTTAGTATCTTGACTTCAATTGATTCCTCAGTATGAGGTTTCTCTTGTAGTTGAATTTCACAAGATAGAGGTAGGTAGTCGGGCTCCTCCATCTTTTCTTCCACCACTTTGGTGGTGTCTTCTTTCATTGGTTCTGGGTCTTCTAATTTGTAAGGAATATGTGGATCAAGTAGTTCTTCACAGTCATTCTAGAATTCATCTAGATCTTTTTTCTCTCCCACATGTAGCTCAATAGGTAATTCTTCTTTCTTGTCCTCCTTAGTTTCATTCATAGGCTTTGGTTTTTCCATCATTGCACAAACATATTCAAATGCAAGTTCTACTTTGTTCTCTAGTTTTTCTATATCATTTTTAAGTTCTTGCATCTGAACTATATCATAACTAGCCTCATCTACTTTTTCTAAATTTGGGTAGTTGTTAAATTAATTAAAGAAATAATCATATGAAAACATCATGTTCAAATATTTTTTTATGTTTTTTTTGAAAAGTGTTAAATATTTATAATGAGATTGTGGCACTACCTCCACAGCAACGGCGCCAAGTTTTGACATGAGCCTATCGTGGGGTGTGGAAAAAACAATTATTTACTAAGTTAAAATATAGTATAGTAGTTAACCTAAGTTGTCTCCAGAGAGGAGCGCACAACAATCATGTTTGTCACTTTGTATTTTACTTTGTTTGATTTTGAAAACAATGAAACAAAACTAAAGAAAGAAATAAAGTATAAGATTTAAAACAAATTGAAAAGTACTGTGATTAAAAATAGTGATAATTATTGGGTGATCAGGTTGGGTTTGGTTTTCCAATTGTAATGTTATCATAGTTCTTATTTATTTATTCCTTTTTTTATTAAATCGATTAAAATGAGATTTCACAATCGCTTTATATCACTTATTTGTTTAATGATGTTGGGGAGATTAAACCATACTAAAATATTAGTTTGGTCTAATATATATCCTTTTGTGAAATATTTGTAGAGAATACCCTCAATTGATTAAGGCAATCCCCAATCGGGTCTTGTTAATCCCAAACAATCTTGAATATTCAGTACAAATCTCACACGTACCGACGATCGCCAAGTACTTCACCACTATGTTCTGATCTATTCCATCGTATATAGACCAGAACCTAGTGAGGGATAAAATTATCATTAAACAAATCAATAATAACAACATAATATAAAATCAAATACAATCACACTAGATAATATAAGCTGTTATTACAATTGAAACCAACTTCATAATAAATAAAAAATTTTATAACATTAAGCGCATGAACTCATACATTAAAAAATGGAAAACCTAAACTTCCCCAGTCACTCATAAGATTTACCCCACCATGGTAAGGGTAATTTAGTATAAGGGGGAAGATGAATACATTACAAAACTAAAAATAAGAAATGAAAGAAAAGAAAGAACCAAAAGTTTCTCCTTTAGAATCTGTCCACCAGAAGTTCAGCTTCAGTTCTCCCACCTCTTTGTCGAATGAGGCAGAGGTCCCTTCTTATTGGAGGTGAATAATGAAGTTGGACATCCACACAAGAAGTTTTAATGCATATGGAGCCGTGTGGAAGGAGTTATGGCCTATTTAGCAGACTTGACTTATTCTGGTTGCGGATCACTATTCCACCAACCCAAATTTGAACGTTTAATTGGAGGCCTTAATGAATGAATTTACTTATGATATTTTTATATACTCTGACCCTTCAAGTAGGCTTTTGAACACAGCTGGAACCAATGAATTTGTAGGCCTGTGGTCCAAGATATGGTTCATTGAATGTGGTGTGGTCCATTATGCCGGCCAGAAGAAGTGTTCACATTGAACGAAATGTTTGGGCATGTTGGCGTTCGAATTGGATTTTGTTCCTGAAGACTTATATGTAGCCCACGAATCATGAAATCCTAAAAAAAAGAATCAGGTGAATTTGATACAAAATGTTGGAGTTATGCTCGAAATACAGAGGCAATATAAATCTGTTTAATGTCCAGAATTAACCACTTTTCACATTTAAGCTCGAAACTCACCAAAAGTCATAAAATGATGCAAATAAAATAAAATTGATTAATGTGAAGTGATTATATCCATTAAAAACATATGTATAAATATGAAAATATTATCTCTGTCAAAATAATTCGTAGCATTATAAATTGACTATATATAATCCTTTATAAAAATATGGGATAAATGCCGTGTATAAAAAATTATAAATACATTAATTTCATTCAAAAATTAAAAAATCAACAAAAACATTGAACCTCATATACAATATTTAAAAATATTTCTTATATATTCTCAGATACATAAAGATAAGTAATAATATCCCTATTAATACCAAACTTATATCCCAACTAATATCCCCAGATCCACCAACAACACAATTATAGATACATGTATTGGTATGATAAAAAGAGGTATAAAAATAGGTGTAAATATATATCCATATTCACTACGTTTCTCCTATAAAAGATCCAATAGTACCATATCTTGTAAATAATCATAATAAATACATGTCTAATGGATAAGATAAGAAATCCAAAACCATCCAATAGAAATGTCTATAATAATATAATTATCCATTAGATAAATAAGAATTATCTAGAAAGATGGATTTTTTGTATGTGTTCCTGTGTGGTATAACATACACCACCATTAATGAATCAATAAAGATCACCAATAACCAAATCCCATCAACCAATCATTAAAATAAACATCATATAATGTCATGTAATCAATAATTAATATGAAAGTATATTGGGTATCCATTCCATAATCTTATCCATTTATTTCATTGAGGAATAATTCTACCAGAATTTTTATCAAGCAGTCTAAAATTGGATGTGATTTTATATCCATGAAAACCAAGATCAATTGGTAGTTCAATATATAATTTCAATCAAATAAATCCAAGGACATTAATTTTATAAATATACTATAAAATCCATATTCCATGATCAACACCCCCTATCATTTTATAATCCATAATAAATAATTAAATAAACACATTATCCAGAACCCCCATCCATGACCTCTTTCTAAGGGAAAAAATATACCCATAATAAACAGTTCTATAGGTATCCTTATATTTAGGAGTTGTTATGAATATGATGATATACAAGAAAATTGATCACATTACCATTAACCTAGAACTATTCATAATTAATAACACTAAAATATCATAAATTTATAACCTCCATATCTTGGAAATATCTATGATTTTTAACCTCTATATGTCATTAAAAATCATATTATAAAAAGTTTAAATTTAAAATTTGAATGTATTTAATTGAATTTATAAAATTAAAAATGTAATTTGGTATAGACCCATGATTTCTATAATACACTCTATTAAATGGTGAATAAATGAAAATATGTGTAGGAATGAAAACCATGATATGTTGGAACATCACACATGGTACTCACAATACCTATAAGGTAACCCTAATAATATTGGTATTGAATAGTTCTATATATATATATATATTACACCGTATCCAAACAAGGGTGTAATAGTTCATCAACATCAATAAGTTTCATGAATCATATTTTATATATTATGGATCATGAGTAAACCGATTCACTATAGGAAACATATATAGATAGGGTGATATAAATTTTGAATGTTAACTTGTATAACTAGTTTGATTCCATCCTAACATAACATCAAGATATAAAATTCAATTAACTTCTAAAATAATACAATAATTTAAATAAATAATCGTAAATTAATCAATAAATAAAAAACATTATAAATTTCAAAAAATAAAGATATAACAATAATTATAAATAATAGTGAAAGAAATAATATTCTTCAATATAAATTACTTATAACTTTTCTATAATAATCATTCACATAGATTATATTATTTCTACTATTAAAAAAAAAATTATATATTCCCAAATTTTTAAAAAATGGAAAAAATTCATTTACTAATTAATCTAATTTACTAGATCTTTATTCTTTTCCAAGTAATCTACAATACCCCAAAAAGATCAATAGAAGAACCAAAGATTGTAGAAAGTAAGAGAATGATTTATTTATGAATACATGGGTATTATCACAATAAATAATTATACAAAAATATTTCTAACAAAAAATTAAAAAAATTAATCATATCTTTCTCGAAAATTAAATCACAACATCCCCCCATAAAAAACAAGATTTGAATGGAAATTATTCATGAAAAATATATCATGTTTAAAATAAAAAAACTCCGTAATTTTTTTTTCAATACCAGTAATTATATTATATAAAATATATCTACTGTTTTATCAATATATATATATATATATATATATTATCAGAAAATATAATTCATAGACAAATATTAAATTAACATCATTTTCTAATTTTTATAAAACATTTATATTTTAAATATTATATATAATAAAATATAACTTTTTATGTATAATAAAATTAAGTAATTTGATATATTAAATCATAATTGAATCCATTAAACATAGAACACAAGATACATATATAGTTTTCATAGTAACCTAACTTGAAGAACCACCTTACTTTCATTGTGATGCATTAAACTAAAGAAAATTTATTCACCATCCATGTATGAGAACTAATTACAATTTGACCAATAAAACCCTAGTTAATAATTTAGAAAACAAATATAATTTTTAAATACAAATCCAAAATTCTTATAAATGTAATCCTCTAGTAAGAAATATGGTTTAGAAATAATATATTTTTATATAAACCACCTAGATGATTCTGATACACTAATAAAATATGAGTAAATTAGAAATAAATGAAACAAATATAAAAAATCCATGATTGACTACATAAAATACATATCAATATACATGACCCACTGTACCTACCAATATTATATATTACATGACACATTATTAGAAACTATTTCTTCCTATCATTAAACCATAACACAACCCAAGATAAAAATGTATCATTTGTTATCACAAAATAGTCTCCATAAACTTCAACATTTAGGAGAAAAAATATTATCTTACTACTTAATTACATATTCCTCCCAAAATTATATATATAAAAATGAACTATTATTACTCATCATTAAGAAAGGAAAACATATAAATAAATAATAATTATAATCCATATAATCATTGTTTTAGGTAACACAGGGATTTGACACATGACCGTCTTAAATTGTTGAAAATCATTATTATATTTTTTATGGTCTATTGTGTGATTGAAATGTTGAATATATAGTGTAGTAGTGCCCTATATATAAAGGATACACATTATATCTGAATAATCAATCTTTTTTATGTATTTTTTAAGGTGTATGATAGAATGATTTAACTATTATGATGTTTTGATGTTTATATAGACTCATTAACATGGTGATACACTTGTACTTCTATAGAACATATATTATGATTACACTTATCTTTATTTATGGATGAAGTTAATATTATGGAATATGAGATTATAAAAATCTTGATACTTATTATAAAATGACATAGGTTGTAAATCAAGTAATTGGGTAATGAGTGTAATTTATAACATTTTATGTTATTTTGGTAATAGGGTCACCACTCAAAATAAAACCACCACTTAATATTGGTATTATATATAGAAATAAAACCCTTGTTTTGGAATAATAAATGCATAGAATAGTATATACTCACCTCAAACCCAATTATATATACTTATATAATATGTTAATACTTATGAAGTTTTATTTTGGTAATGTGATATTTCAATAGGGAGGATTACTTGATGATAAATGAATGTGCATGTAGAAAATAAATAGAGGGGGTTTTTTATAAGGGGACTTATTTATTATTTTTATGGTGTTATATATTAACAATACACAAACTCACAAATACACACACACACACATTCTCTCTCTCTATTTTCTAATGAACATGCATACGTTGGGTTGTGGATTTTTTTGAAGTTATAGAATGTACCCAAGGTTGTGTAGGATTTTATTATTTTATTAGTTTCACATGAATACATTGGATTTAACTAATACAATTAATATTATTATATTTTTTATATGGGAACCAATTAGTTATGCTTTTATACACATACTAATTCCTATACCATTTTATCTCTTACGTTTAATTATATCTAGTACTTGATTATTGGTGGATATAGTGATATATTGTTTCTAGAATGTTGATTATTTTGGAGTTAGAAAATAATATTTGGATTTATCTATCATTTAATTAGTTTTTTTATATTTAATTGATGGGTTGTTTTTTTACTAATTTTTTATTTGATTCAGGAAATTTGTGTGGATAATTGTTTTACTCAAGTATTAACTATTTTAATTTTATCTAATGATTAAATATAGTTATGGTATGATGATTCAACTTATATAAATATTTTATAATTCATTTAATATGTTAAATACATACCCTCATCATTACTCATGTGTTCCAATCATTATTTACATAGGAATGGGGTGACACTTCTATTATCCTATCCCATTCAACGTGTGATATCAATATAAAATATGGTTGTATCAATGGTATCATAGAAAAAATATTCATAATATTGTTATTTACAATATTATCATATGTGAATTATGCAAATAATATTAATAAAATTTAAAATTTATATCAATTTTGGGAAGTAGGATAGGGAAACTAGATTTATATATGGGTGTTGAGTCATTACAATAAAATAAGGATGATTATTTACTAAATATTATTAGGGAATGAGTACATATGATGCATTGAAATTTTAAAGGTATGAGGTCTCAAATAATATATATGTATGTAGTAAATTATGATTACTTTGTTTTTTAAGTAGAAGGCTTTTTTATAAAGGATATATGTATATACTCTTTTTTTTCAATATCATTGTGGGAATTTATTTTAATATATTATGTTTTTCTATATTCATGTTATTAACGTATAATAAAGCAATGAAACCCTTAATGAAAAAAATAAAGTGTGAGTAGTACTTCATCAAATATTTTTTTGTTGAATTTTCTATGAAAAATGATGTGTGGCTTAAATATATTTAATTTTATTAATTGAATTTCCCCCAAAGGTTTCATAGTGAGTTCTAGATGAAATAATTTATAGGTATTTTCATGAAGTGAGTGTTATTTTTTCCTAGGTTACTAACAACTATAATTTATATTATATTAGGATATATATTCTCCTTGAAGTATTTATGTAGTGATTTCATATTGATTAATTAAATTTATATTAGATATTCTTACAGCGAGAATCATTTCTTATATTTTTTATTTCAATGTTTTAATAAAAAATTATGAGCACTAACATTAAAATATATTTCTTATTTAAAAATTATGTGAGTATATGTTATATAACCTTGATTTTAAAATACCCTAGTCAATTGATTCTTATAATGATTTCATAGAGAGTTTAGATGTTGAGACTAGTGGGCTATGACACATGTCTTGAGAAAACCTAAGAGGGGAGTGAATCATGGTGCTTATTGATTTAAAAATTTCTATTCAACTCTTAAAATTTATTCCATATAAATTTTCAAATATTATCTCCCTACTATAAGGAACTAATTAAATCTATATCTTTATTAAATACTCTCCCAAAATATTAACCACATCTATATAAATTTAAATCAAAAGGACTCCCATATTTTACTTGGTTAACGCACATTGGGCTACATCAAAGGATCAAACAAACGACGATGTTTTGGTGCACCAAAATTAAATATCATACTCTATTTTGTTGATATAAGTTTCATTCATTGATACTCCAAGATAAGGAATACTACCTTTAAAATTGGATTAGAGGTTCTACACTACCTCCATAAGGACACTCGCTATTCTTTCTCCTTTGTGCACTAATTCATAGAAGTCTTCATGTATTTATTGACATGAAGTTATCTTCCATATATAAATGTAAAATTTATTATTATCAAATCATAAAGACTATATATGAAATTAATTTTGTATTTATTTAACCATTATTATCCTTTATTATTCCAGATAAAAATTACTCCTTATTGAGTGTCAATGTGAAACATACAACAATGATAATAACTACAGATGAAGAATAATATTACATTGGAATAATTCTTATAACACACCATATTCTTCTAAAATAGATATAGATTTTAGAAAAATTATATTATCCATCCTTCAAACCCATAATTAATTGTGAATTCATAGTTAAATTGGCTCTCCTCTCTTCTAGTTCTCAGAAAACCAAATTTATAAATCATGTCATCTTTTCTTAGGAACCACCATAGAATATTTTACAATTATCTCCGTATAGGGACTAAAAATTAAAAATTTTATAATATAAATATTTCAACTTGATTTAACTTATTTAAATTACCAAAGATATTTTTGTTTTATTGTTTTCTAAATTTAGGACATAACTGATACATATCAACCCACAACATACAATGTAGGTACAACTAAAACAATGTCCTTATTTTAAACAAAGCAACAACAAGATTTATTTTTCAAATCTTCATAACATTTTACTTGACTTACTTCTTTCTCTTACAAGTAATTATAACCTGTCAAAAACATTTAAATAATTAGTATGAGAATAAAAACCCTAGTAAGGGATATAAAAAGAAGTAAAGAAACCATTAGTCCATGAATACCTATAATCATATGAATCATTTTCACAAAGATATACTTCTCAACCATATATTATTACATTGTCAAACATGAGATTTATATAAAACATAGAGATCATAAATAAAACCATAAAGGTATCTTGGGGAATTAATTACTTATACAGTAACCCTCACAGATACCTTATGATTTTTAACCCTCATGGCTACCTTACAATGTATCCCTCACAACTAGCTTACAATGTCACCCTCAAATCTACCTTATGGTGTAGCCATAATAGTTAAACTTGGAGTAACCATACATCATACATCCAAAGTATACATACCTAATAAATTGGAGGGATATATATGTCCAACCCTTATTTATAAAATTTTTCCAAGAACCATAAATTAATCATAAAATATAAATAATTTCATAGAAACATTCCTTTTGAATTTTATAAGAAATGAAATTTAAAACAGGTTTTATAAAAAAAGAGTCTCTTATATATACCATATAATTGAATAAAAAATTAATAAAATGAAATAAATTTTTATACTCACTATGAATCCAAATAATACAACATAACATAATATAAATTCATATCAAAAATAATATCATCATGACAAAATCAATGGAGTATAAGGATATCCCCAAGAATGGAAACTGGGTTAAGAATTCTCTTTCCTCAGGTTCGTCTTACTTAAAAAATTATTAAAAATATTGTATAATAGTTAAAAGAGTGTTACTAATATTTTTCTGAAATATATTCATTTTATAACACCTTATATTACCATTTTATTAAATCATTCAAACCATTTATTAACAATATTTTGTTATTTCCATTGTTTTGGGTGTGCTCTTTACATGATTCCCATGGTCGGTTCATAAAATATTTTCTTGTGAAATGGAAGTGAAACTAAAAAAGTGGAATAAAATGGTATTAAAATGTTTTAAAAATATTAAATCATGCAATAAATAATTTTGGTTATATGTTATCAGGATGAATCATTATATAAATCCTTATTGACAATATTTAGTTTATTTTGGTGAATTTTTATCATTACAAACCACTTTGGATTTATTAATTAATAATATGTGTATGAATTGGTTACATAACCTAATATATCATATATTATGTATAATACAATATTATTTAACCACATTAATGGTTTTATGACCATATTTGAAGGAATTAAAGGAAATTGAAGACACATTGTCCATGATGTCTGTAAAATGACACATCATAGATGATGTTTTTATTAAGAGAATTAGAGGGAGAGAAGAAGGATTAGGTTGATGGTTTTTTCCATAAACATGATAACATATAGAATGTATAATATTATGGAGCATTCATTACTATTGGATAAGGGTATGTGAATATAGTATAAGAAAATAAAAATAATTGAAAATAAAATGAAACAAAATAAAAGTGGATTTTTACACCTTGATCTATTCTCGTTGAGATCCTCCTTAAGGCCTTTGGTTTTGGAATTTTTGGCAAGACAATAAGGTATTAGAAGTGGTGAAGAGCCTTCAGATGGGTATTTGGTAGAATTTAGACAATGTTAAAAGATTGAGAGTTGTTATAGGAAGAGGGGGGGAGGGTGGTATTTATAGTGGAGGAGAGAAGCAGTTTTTCATTATTTTAATCATTAGTTTAATATTTTTTCTCAATACCATGAATAGTTTGATTCTATAACCCAAAACTATAAAGAGAGAATGTGGGTTTGAACCAAGTCTTCTTACATTATCCATGATTCTAATAATAGTGTATTTATTATATAATGTATATATACAGTAAATAATTATATTTCACTATTCATCAAAAGTTCAAGAATTTTAGAAAAATACCAAAAATTATCCCTAACCATTTTTCGATGTCTAGAATTATAAAATAAAATTAATTTTTTAAAAATAATTTTCTAAATATTATTAATTTAATTTTTATATAAAATAATAATTTATTCGAAAAATTATAGTTTAGAAACTATAACTCATTTTTTATCACCTTGATAAATTAATCATGATCTCATTATCTTATAAACTTCATACAATAAAATAATAATAAATTTTATTATTCATAAGGGTCATATTACTTTTCCAATTAATATTCAAAAGATTATGTTACTATTCAACAAAAATCAAGTTAGTTCTATTAGACTCTAAACAACTTACTGATCGTAACCGTATATGTCCGTTTTTTGAAATTAAAATAATAGAAGTGGTAAAATTATGTTTAACTCCTATATTATAAATGTATATTTTAGAAACATTTTCTTTATGTAGAGACTCAGTGTTTCATGCATTTAATTTATTTTTAAAACCTTAGGGTGTTACATTACCCCCACCTTCTGAAAATTACATCCTCATAATTTTATTTACATAATAAAAAAGTGAGGGTTCCTTTCTCTCATAGAACTTTTAGATTAATATGTTTCTTCTCCAACCATGTGGTTTCTCCAAAATTTTTTTTACCTAGTTTATTACCTTATTCTTCAATACTTGTTCTCTTTGATCATGAATCTGAACATGTTTCTCTTCATAAGAAATATTCTCTTCTAGTTGAACTACTTATGGGCTCAAAACATGAGACGAATATAGAACATAATTTCTCAACATCAAAACATGAAAAATATTGTGTACATGAGATAAAATTGGAGGAGAAGCTACTTGGTATGAGACTGGTCAAACTTTATCTAGGATTTCATAAGGTGCAATAAACTATGGACTTAACATTCTTTTTTTACCAAAACGCATAAAAATTTTCCAGGGTAAGATTCTAAGAAAAACATGATCACCAACCTTGAAAGAAAAGTCTTTCCTCCTATTATCTACGTAAATTTTATGCCTAATTGGATCTATCCTCATGTGTTGCTGGATCATCTTCACTTTCTCAGCCATGTCCTCTAATAATTATGGTCCCATCCACTTTCCTTCCCCGACTTCATCCCAAAAAGATGGAGTTCAACACTACTTCCCATATAATGCCTCAAATGGTTCAATCTGTATACTAAAATGAAAATTTTTATTATAATAAAACTCTACTAAAGAAATATGTTGATCCCAACTTCCTTGGTAGTTCATTGAACAAGATCGAAGCATATCCTCCAATGTCAAAATTTTTCATTAGATATGTTCATCATATTGAGGATGAAAAGCAGTGATGAAATATAATTATGTTTCTAATGAATTTTGACGGCCTTTCAAAAAGTTAAAGGTGAACCTGGGATCATAGTCAGATACAATATAAATAGGAACTCCATATAACCTAATAATATCTTTGAGGTAAATTTGAGAAAGATGATCCAAATACATAGTATCTTGATTAGGATGGAAATGTTAATATTTTGTTAGCTAATAAAAAATTACCCAAATTGCATTATTACCTCGATAATTATTTGGTAGTCACTCAAAAAAGTCCATGTATATGTTTACCCATTTCAACTATGGCACTTTAAAAGGTTGAAGCATCCCCTTTGGTAGTTGTCTCTTTTCTTTAACCTATTGATGTGTAAAACATCTTAGAGTAAAATCAGCAATATCGATTTTTATTCTATCCCACCAATAAGAATCCCAAAGGACTCTATACATCTTAGTACTTCCAGGATGAATTTAAAATGGAGAACTATGAGTTTTAAAAAACAACTCATTCTATATATGAGAATCACAAGGCACACATAATCACTTTCTAAATCATAAAACATAATATTTATGAAGGTTAAATACTAAGAACATACCCATTTAAAAAAATTCTATATTTTTCTGTAACTCACTATCTTCCTTATACACATTATTAATTTTGTATGATAAAGTTGACTAAACTGAAACCTGAAACAAAATAGAGGAATTTCCTACACCAACAAATTCCAAGCCAAAATTCACCAAATCATTAATCAATGGGTCATATTCCAAACATAACATGGTTAATGATGCATGATATTTTTGGATTAAGGAATCCACCACTTTGTTTTATTTTCTAGAATGGTAATTGATCATGAAATCATAATCCTTTATCAATTCAATCCATCTTCTCTGCCTCATGTTTAATTCCTTCTAAGTGAATATATACTTCAAACTTTTTTGGTCAGTTTATATTTCAAATTTGGATTTTTATAAATTATGCCTACAAATTTTCAAATTGAATAAAACATATACACATTCTTAATCATGTGTGGGATAATTTAACTCATTAGATTTTAGTTATCTTTATTAATAATCAATTACCTGGTCATTCTACATCAAAACAACACCGTTTTCTTCAATGAAAAATCACCGTAGATGAAAAACTCACCAATTTTGGAAGGTGGGGAAAAAATTAGATAATTCACCATTATATTCTTCAATTACTAAAAACAGACATCACATTATTCTATCCAAATAAATTTAAACCCTTTTCATGTTAACTTAGTTAGCAAGCCAGATAACTATGTAATGTTTTTAACAAAATGTCGGTAATAAGCTACTAATGCAATAAATATATGAATCTATGTAAAACTTTTAGGTCTTGTCCATTCATCAATAACTTTTTATTTGGATGGATCAACTATTATTCTATCATTATTTAAAATATTCCCATGATAATAAATCTATTGCAACAAAAAATCACACTTGATAAATTTTCTATATAACTTATTTTATTTGATAGTTTTCAAGACAATCCATAAATGTTTTTCATGTTCCTCATAACTTTTTGAAAGCTCCAAAATATCATCAATAAAAAATAAAAAACTTATCAAAATATTAAAATAATATTCTATTCATAAGATCCATGAATATTATACTGAAATTTTTCAACCCATGTGGAATAAAATATAACGCATAATGATTATATCTTGTAAGAAAAGTTTTTTTCAGGATGTCATCCTCCATCACTTTCAGTTGATGTTATCCAGATCTCATGTCAATATTAGAAAAATACTGATCTCCCTAGAGCTAATCGAACAAATCATCGATATGAGGCAAAGAAAAATTATTCTTAACAGTAGTGTTATTCAAGGCTCTATAATCAATGCAAAGTCTCATGAAATCAATTTTCTTTTTAAGGAACAAAATATGAAATCCCCTTGGTGAAGTGCTAGGATGAATGAAGCCTTTATCAAGAAACATCGGTAACTAATTTTTCAATTCAATAAGTTACATGTGATCCAATTGATAAGGGGGGTTTTTAAATTAGTTTAGCATTAAGAACTAAGTTAATAGTAAATTCAACTTCCTGATCATGTATAAGGGAGTTTCTTTGATAGTTTGCAAGATAATCCTTAATTTTTTTTCCAGTTCCTTATAACTTTTTGAAAACTTTAAAATATCATCAATAAAAAAATAACAAACTTATCAAAATATTCAAATAATATTCTATTCAGAAGATCCATGACTATTATAGGGAAATTTTTCAACCCATGTGGAATAAAAAATAACTCATAATACTTATATCTAGTACAAAAAGCTATTTTTGGGATGTCATCCTCCATCACTTTTAGCAGATGTTATCCATATTTCATGTCAATATTTGAAAAATACTAATCTCCCAAGAACTAATCGTACAAATCATCGATATGAGGCAATGAAAAATTAATCTTAACAGTAGTGTTATTAAAGGATCTATAATCAATGAAAAGTCTCAGGAAATAATTTTTCTTTTTAAGGAAAAAATTAGTAAATCCCCTTGGTGAAGTACTAGGATGAATGAAGCCTCTATCAAGAAACATCAGTAACTAATTTTTCAATTCAATAAGTTACATTTGATCCAATTGATAAAGGGTTTTTTAAATTATTTTAGCATCAAGAACTAAGTCAATAGTAAATTCAACTTCCCAATCATATATAACATTAGGTAAATCATTAGAAAAAACATCAAGATATTAATTTACTATTGGTATATAATTAATCTGAAAAGTTCCCTTGTTTTCAAAAATATGAGAAAGATAAATTTCATTTCCATCTTTCAATAGTTTCTTAGGTTCCTAATATTTTATCAATTGTATGGGTTTGTTCTTGTCTATAAACTAACACTCTTTCCAAAAAATATCTTATTTAGCTGTACAATTAATCCTAGCATGATAAATAGAAATACAATCCATACCAGAATAACATAAAACTCTACTAAGGGAAAAACAAAAAGGTCTGTAGGTAATTTATTTCCATAAACCACAATAGTAAGACACTTCTAATTCCTTTTTACTGTAAAATTTCCCCGTGGTGTTTTAACCATAAGTTCCAGTCTCATTTCATGATGTGAAATTTCCAATTTACTATAAAATTTATCAGAAAAGAAAGAATGTGTAGACCCCGTATCAAACAAGACTTTAGAATAATCTCAATAAAAAAATTACCTGCTAAAAATTCATTGGATAGACCAAATTTTGCTAACATAGTTGTCAAGGATCTCATTATACCTTTCTACTTATAGTCTGGATTCTTTCTATCATTAGGATCTTTCTTTTGGTAGGTATTTTCATAATGACCCATTTCACCGCATTTGAAACTCTTTATTTTTTTATTATCACGATTAGTCTTAGGATAATATTCATTACAATCTCAGTCTATATGTCTAAACTTACCACATTAAAAACACTTTCTAGTTTAGTAAGGCATTCCCCTGGGTGATTTTTACCAAACATTTCACGAACTGGAAACTGAACTTTATTACCATCAAATTTATTTGATTGATTATTATCCATCCATTTCCATATAGAACTCATATTATGCTTGTTTTCAATATACACATGATCATACAAAAATTCCATTTCTACCCTCTTAGTACATCAAAAAAGTTATTCATAACTTTTTAACTCACAAGAAGCCAATGAGCATCGATATCTTGGCATCAATCATGAGTAAAAATGATTGATTTTTCTATCAAGATCCAGAATAATATTTGGAGCATACCTCGCCAGTCAAGTGAAGTTTTCTTCATACACAGCCACTGAATATTCTTCCTTTTTCCTCAATTCAAGTAATTTCTTCTCCATCCTATGTTGAATGCCATAGAAAATATTTTTCAAGGAAAATACTTTTAAATTCATCCCACTCTAAGGCTTCAATATCCTCTACATCTCAAATATTCTTGACTATTTACCACAACTAGCCGGTTTCACCTTCAAAATGATAAATGGAAAGAATAAAATTTTGATTATCTGAACATCCCCTGAAATCTAAAAACTTTTGAAGGGATATAATACATCCTTCAACCACTACTGGGTCCAAATATACACTGAATGTAGGAGGGTGTTGCCTCATAAAATGTTCAACTATTGTCATGTTACTTTGTGTTAGATCTATTTGTTCCCTTTTATGGATTCCGGTGCCATTTATTTTCTATGTTAGTTGAGCCATTACTATCACAAAATGCTCCGTTCCAATCCCTACCATTCTTGGTAGCATATTCAGAAGATATTATCCTCTTGGTTCTTTCTAACTTCAGTTTCCTTATTTCTTCTATGGAAAAACATTATAAATAGAAATATCATAGAAGAATAAACATAGTAATATTTAAATTCTATGTCATAAACATTCGGTAAAAATAATTTATATTATTCTTCTAATATGATCCTAACCCTTGAAGTTATCTAAATCGTTCTTTGATACTAACTATGAGGACTCGACCTTAAAAATTTCATAATCTAGATATTTCAACTGGATTTCACATATTTACATTCCCAATGATCTTTTAGGTTTATAGTTTTAAAATGTTAGGACATAACTCATACATATTGACACATAACATTCAATCTACGTTCAATAAAAACAATTTCCTTCTTTTAAACAAAGAAACAACACGATTTCCTGGGAAAATCTTTATAATATTTAACATGACTTCCTTATTTATCTTACACATACTTATAACCTATGAGGAACATTTAGATACTTGGGATGAGCATACAAATCTTATTAAGGGATATAAAAAAAATTAAAGAAACCATTATTCTATGAATACTTATAAGAATATGAAATAATTTTCTCAAAGACATACTTATCACCTATATATTCTTACTTTGTGAATCATGAGATTTACATAAAATATAGAGTGCATAAAAAAACCATAATGGAATATTGGGTAATTACATACTTAAATTTTAACCCTCGTGGCTACCTTATGATTTGTAACCCTTATGGATACCTTACAATGTATCCCCCACAACTACCTTATGATGTACCCATCACAGTTACACTTGACGTAAACATACGACTGACCTACAACTTTCAAATAACCAATGCATTTAAGGGAGATATAGGTACCACACGTCATCATAAAAAATCCCCAAGAACTATAAAATAATCATAAAACATGAATAATTACATTGAAATATTCCTTTTGAATTTGGTAAAAATTGAACTTTAAAAGAGGCTTTATAAAGAAGAGTCCCTTACATATACCGTATGATTGAATCAAGAATTAATAAAAAGAAATGAAAATGAATACTCTCTTTAAATATAAATGATACAACATAATATAATATAAATTCATTTCACATATAATATTATCATGAAAAAAATCAAAGAAGTAAAAGGATATCCCAAAGAATGGAAATTGGGTTAAGAATTCCCTTACCTCGAGATCGTATTACATACAACATGTTTGAAACTACTGTGTAATGGTTAAAAGAGTGTTTTTAATATTTTTAAGAAACAAATTAATTTCTATAACATCTTATATTTTCATTTTATAACATCGTTTGACTCATTTATTATTAATGTTTTGTTATTTCCATTGTTTCAGGTGTGTTCTTTACACGATTCCCATGGGCAGTTCGTAAAGGATTTTCTTGTAGAATGGAAGAAAAACTATATAAGAGGAATGAAATGGTATTAGTATTTTTAAATAATATTAAATGATTCAATAAGTAATTTATTATATGTTATGAGGATGAATCATTTGATAAATCTTTAGTGATAATTGTTAGTTTATTTTGGTGAATTTTTATCATCATGAACAAATTCTATTTTATTAATTAATAGTACGCAAAAAACTAGTTCTAGAACCTAATATATCATATAATATGTATAATAAAATAATATTTAATCATATTAATTGTTTTATAACCATATTTTATTGAAGTAAATGATATTGAAGACACATCGTTCATGATGTCGGTAAATCGACACATCACAGATGATGTTTTTATTTTGAGGATTAGAGGAAGAGGAGAAGAATTATGTTGATGAATTTTTCCATAAACATGATAAAATTAATAATATATAAGATTATGGGGCTTTCATTCCACTAGGATAAGGGGAAGGAAAGAGATTATAATAAATTAAAAAAATTGAAATGAAAATGAAACAAAATGAAAGAGGATTTTTACCTCTTGATCTCTTATCCTAGAGATCCTCCTTAAGGAATTTGGATTTGGTCTTTTGGTGACTCCATAAGGTCTTGGACCTGTGGAAGAGCCTTGGGAAGGATATATGGTATAATTTATACAATTATCAAATCTTGAGAGGTGTGAGTAGAAGGGGGTGAGGGTGGTATTTATAGTTGGGGAGAGTAGGGGTTTCCCATTATTATAATCATTAGTTTAGTATTTTTCTCAAAACTATGAATAGTCTTGATTCATGTGACCCAAAATAGTAAATATATCATGTGAGTTCAACCAAGTGTGAATACATCATCTGTGATTCTAGGAATAGTGTATTTAACATAATGTGTATATATACAGTAAATTATTGTATTTCACTATTCATAAAATTCAAGAATTTTAGAAAAATCCCAAAAATTTTCCCTAACCATTTATGACATTTAAAATTAATAAATAAACTATATATTTTGAAAATAATTTTCTAAATATAATTAATTTTATTATTAAATAAAATAATTATTTATTCAAAAAAGAACAATTTTAACACTATAACTCATTTTTATCACCCTTAAATAGTAATCAAGATCTCATTATCTTATAACCAGAAGACAAAATAATAATAATATGATTTAATATTCATAAGTATCATATTAATATTCATACGAGCATGTTACTATTCACTAAAAATAAAGTTGGTTCCATGAGACTCCAAATAACTTACTGGTCACAACTGTAGATGTCCGTTTTTTAAAATTCAAACTATAAAATGTTTAATGGATAGATTATAACTATCTATTTAAAAAGTTTTATTATGTAGAGACACATTGTTTCATATATTTCAATTTTTTTAAACCATATAGTGTTACACATCAAACAGATGCTATAAATCAATGGCTAAGATCAATTATCCTCCATCTAATGTTTTGAGATTATAATAGGTGTCCCACATGTTTTATTATACCCTAAAATATTCACCAAAGTTGATAATATCTCTTTAATAATGATCCTAATAATCTTTTTATGAATTTTTATTAGATGGTCAATATGTTATAGAAATTATTGTATCATGGTGTGATGTTATCCTTTGTAGGGTGATGTTATTTTATGATTATAATTTTGTGGTGTTTCATCCTTTATTATTGGATGGTAATGTAGGATTGAAATTTTAATGTAGATGATCAATTACAAGAGGGGGGGGGGGGCGTATTATAAGTTTAAAAACGTTTATTTTTAACCTTAAATAAAACTATGTTTAACAAGGTTAAACAAGGTAAATTCACATGACCACTTTCAGTTTTACAAACATGCTAGGTTCTGAAAATATGGTTCTGGAAATGAAACATAAATATTGTTTTCAAGGACATGATTCTACCTTAAAGCATATGTAATCTTACTTATTAGAGTGTAAAAAATAACAAGAAATAATAATAAGGTTATACATTATTCCTTTATCAAAATACAACGGAAATAAACATGTAAAAAAACAAGTAAAAAGTATGAAATATTTTAACCCAAAGATATGGGTATCCAAAAAATTTGGATAAAAGTCCATTGATTTATACTTTCAAGAAAGTATGCCTTACCCACACCAGGGTATGCCCACAATAGGAATATTGGAATCTGTATTTCTATCCCCATAAGCCCTCGATCTTTAAGGCAGTCACTACCTTTGTCTTCCTATCCCCGGAAGTCGTTGAACGTTAAGGTATTCGACACCTCTATATTTCTATCCTTGGAAGTACCCAATTGTAATCAACAACAATCAATGTCACACGAAGCAAGATGAACTAGATGTTCAGTATGCACAAAGTATGAGAGTCTCTCTCTCTATAAATCACTTCAACAACATGAAATCTCTAGATTTATCAACAAAAAATGAGCTCGTTCAAATGAGATCCTATTTATAGGAACTTCTCCAATAGTCAGCTCCCTCCTCCAACTGTCATATTTTTCCTTGAATCTAATAGGGATCTATACACATGTCACTAAAATAATGGTTAGTTAGAAATAAAATTTACGACGTCATTTCATCACTATGACAAGTGTAAGAAGAATAAGATTGCTTAACCAAATCTAAATTTCAAAGTCTAAGGTAAAATAATGTTTGAAATCTAACGAAATAAACATTCAGAGACTATATGTCATGAATATTTGGATTTTTTTTCAATGAATTTGGAGTCTCAATTCTAAGGAATTTAGATTCATAATTTCAGGGAATTCAGAGTTGGAATTTCAGATAATTCAGAGTCCAAATTTCATTGAATTCAGAGTCTGAATTCAGAACATCAAAACAGAATAATCTATTTCTAAGAGTTTATAGGATTTTGAGGTTTTAGATGTGAAACTGAATTTTAGACTTAGGAATAAAATGATTTATATTTTAAGAAACTATAAAAATAACAATAAAATCATAGGTAAGGATAAATTTCCTTTGGGATGGATAAATTTCCATATTAAGATAATTATTAGGGAAAATATAATTTTCCATAAGATAGTGTTTTTGTGATTTTCAAAACATAAGGATACTTAAAAGTCATAATGAAGCCTTATTGAGTCAACAATCTCCCCCTATTTTGAGAGAAAAACATCCTTATGAAAAATAATTTAAGGACTTTGAATTTTCATTATAGACTTGAAAAAAACTTATCTCCCTTTACTTATGAATCAGGGTGAATACGACTAACTCACCCATAAGTTTGGAAATCTCTAAGGATCATATTCTAGACATTATTAAGTAGTTATTTCCTTTTCCAATATAAGGAAATATTTTTTGATGAATCTCCACCTTAGAGAGACCCCCATTACTTAGGTAATTCACTTCTTTAGTTAGTATTCGTTTTATCAATTCTTTCTCCCCATTTGTGATTTTCAAAAAGGAATAAAGATAATGGAAAAAAATATGGTACCTTCAAAATTAGTACTATACTAAAAAACACACGATGAACAACCAAAATTTCATTATGATGGAAAAAATTTATACAAAGAAGAATATATAACAAAATATCAGATTAGGGAAAAATTATCCTTCTTTATCCTTTAGCATTAACATTTTTATTACTGTTTTCTGCTTTTTTATCTCCTTGTGATCTTCTTCCACATGCTTGAGTAGTTGATCATGATATTCATTTTTCTTCTCTAAGGCTTTGATCTTTTTTCCTAAGATATAAGAATAATTTTATGAGCCTTAAAAAGATCTTCATGCTTAACAATATTTTCTTCAAACTCTATTCTGAGATCCCTTTCCCTCTTCCAATTTAAAGAAACTGAATTAAGCTTCCAATTCCGATCCTTAACTTCCTACATCCGATTAGTATGTTGGAGACTTATATTTTCCTCAAAAACCATAGTGATATCATTAAACATCCCATATTCTATTTCAAAAGAATCTTATACACTTTCTTGAAAATCATCAAGGATTCTCATCTCTTCGATTATATTCCTTGACCACTTAGTGATTTCCTTGCATTATCTTTTGTGAGATTCATATGGAATGAATGAGGTTTTGAAATCAACCTCTAGACTGACAGACATATCCAGAAGCATGGTTTGTGAATCCGATTTCTGATTAAACGAATACTGAATCATATGAAACCTCGAGTCTATACTTGGAAATAAGGGAATAGTATCAAACAAACTTTTACAATATTTATCTACAAAATCATGTTCAAGAGAGGACGATTCCAAATCAGACTCTTTGGTTTGTGAGGATTATTTTTATATCGCTTCATCTTTCTTTTTTGATGAACCACCACCATATTTATTTTTCACTATAGATTTACTAGGTGTATTAATCAACACCTATTTTACCTTATCATATCTTGGAATGATCTCTTCGGATTTGGGTGATTCATGTTGACTATCTGATAATTGAGCAATCTTGTTTTCCTCAAAATTTTCTTTCTCAGCACCCGCCACATGATCCTCTCATCAAATTTAATCATGATTACTACACTCTTATTCAGATGGTTTATTCATTTCATTATAACACTTTTATTCTTTTCTAGGACTATCATGTTTTGAAAATTCTTCTTCAAAAGTTCAGATTGATAGTTTTTAGAAGGAATCTACTTCTCATGATATTCCTCCACTTATCTAATCAAGTTGTCAGTATCACCACTTCCTTCTTATTATTCTTCCACTTCTTCCTCTTGAACTATTTTTTCTTCTTGTTCTGGTTCTAGAATCACTATCTTCTTTCCTGAAGTCACAGGAAGTGATTCTGGCAGAAAGGATTTTGGTGCCTAAATTTTTTCAGAGGATTTATCATCATTATTCAGAAGGGATTGAACTATCTCAGCTTAAAACATATTCTTCATCTGTTTTTTTGTTTTATTGATTGTCAAGATCCTTAGTAGCCTTCAACTTCAACACTTTTTCCTCAGTAGGGTCTAAGCCAAAACTAGGATCCCCTTCATTCTTATTCTTATTTTCTTCTCTCTATTTAGAAACCACTTCAACTGGATAAGCCTTTTGCTTCTTTGGCTTAGGTGGTGATGATTATGTTTCCATAGCCGCAAGAGTTTTTTCTTTCTCTTCCAGTTCCTTTGCCTTCCTCTCCTTTCCACCTTCTTGGATGTTTCAGCCACTTCTAGTTTCTTTGATAAAGATTCGATTTATGATTCAGAAAAGTCATATAATTCTAATGATTCACTAGAAAACCCAACCTTAATTATTTTTAGTGTATCAGCACTCGACAACTTACTTTGAAATTCTTTGGCTTAAAAATACAAGAAATTTTAAATGATTCTAGACAAACAGCTATAATCTGGAGATAATAACCAGATACATGATTATTTCATATTTCTGAGTTCCATTCTTGATATTCCCAATTTCAATTAAAACATACTTCACCAAATTAATCTTTCTGAAATTAACCATAATGTCCAAGGCATAAATATCACTCTTCTTTAGGGTATCCATGTCACCTTTTCTCGGAAGGAGAAATACATGGACCCATAATTGAAGAATCTGAAATTTTATAGAGAGATGAACAATATTTGGAGTCTTTACATCTTTCAAGACAAAGCACACTAAATCCATTCCCTTATCAAATGATCCTGAAGCATCTGGTGACTTGTGGGTGAAAATTTCTACTTCACCCTCATATGGAATTCCAACTAGATTGGTAGCCTTATTGTAAGAAATAGATTAGGTCTTTCTATATCTCATGAAGAAAAACATGTATCTCCCTATTTTATTGAAGAAACTTAATGATTTATAGAATTCAACCAACAAAACTGAATAAACCAGATCATGTGCCTTTAGTTTGGATACACATATTCTCTCCCAGCCATTCAACTTGATATTCATTGAAGTAATATAATCATATTTAGCAAAGAATTTCGTATTGAATAACCTTTTTCTATATATATTACATTCGAAGATTTCCTTTACTAACAACTTTTCATTCTGAGGAGAAGCATGCATAGACATTCAGAATTGAGGAAAACATGAAAATCTAGAACGAACTTAAGTAGAAGAGAAAAACATCAGCACACCAATGCTTTGAAGAATGATGTAGGAAAACCATCGGGGGACCATTATATTGGTGTTTGAGGTGACTGTTCATCTTCTTTGATTGATCCGACGATTGAAAAACTCTTGATCAGATCTGAAAGTTGACATGATAGCCGAAGAAGGAATTTGGTAGGATTTAATATTTTGAGGTTTTTATGAAAAACATTCTGATTTAAGGAAAGGTGAATCTGAATTTTTTTAATAAAACAAAAATACCAATATGTAAAAAGATGATTAAAAAAATTTAAGAAAGGAAACATACCATTCAGATTGCTTGGAAAATTAACTATAATGGGGAAAATTATTCTTGAAAAACATTTGATTTTGATTTTTTTATAAAAAAATTAGTTAAGAAAAATTAGATTACAGAAAAATGTGATTATGAATGTTTTTATTACAAAAAAAATTTATTATGAAGAATTTTGATTAAGAAAATTTTGATTACAAAAATGATGATTACGAAAATATTGATTACAAAAAAATTTGATAAGGAGGAAAAAATATAAAAAAATAAAAAATTTGACTAACAAGAAAATGAACCCTCCCAATGAAAAGTAGTTTCATACTGTAAAGAGATAGTTTTAAAAAAGAAGTCAATATGGGAGATTACCATATGGTTATTACTCTTAACTTCTGTTTAATGTATTCAAATTTATTAGAGGGTAAAGATTTTGTGAAAATAGCAGTAAGTTGATCTTGAGTTCTGAAAAATTGAAGAATGATATTTTCTTTTCATGTGTAATTCCTAAGAAAGTGATTCCTAATATCTATGCATTTTTCATGAGAGTGATGTATAGGGTTTTTACTTAATTCCATGACACTAGTATTAACACACAATATTTTTTTTGGTAAAACTCGTGACATTTTTTGTGAGTGTGTGTTGCATCCACAACACTTGGGAACAACAACTTCCAGCTGCTACATATTCAATTTTAGTAGTGAAAAGTGCTACTGAGTGTTTCTTTTTGCATGACCAGGAAACTAATTAATCTCCTAAGAAATTACAAGTTCTGGATGTTCGTGTAATATCCATTCCACATCCACCAAATTCAGCTTCTGAAAATTTTTTTAAAACAAAATCAATTCCAGAAGTATAAAAGTGTCATAAATCCATAGTTTCCTTTAAATAGGTAAAAAATTATATTTATTGAATTTAAATGATATTCCTTAGTTTTGGATTGATATCTTTCACATAAGCATACTTAAATCATTAATCCTAGATTACTAGCTGTCAAGTATAGTGAAATATTTTCTATCATAACTCTAATTGATGTTTGATCTATAAGTTTCCCAGCATTATCTGGATCAAGAGAATTAAGGTACTAATGGGAGTACTAATACTCTTAGTGTTGTCATATCCATACGTTTTATGAAGATCGTTAGTATACTTATGTTGAGATATATAGGTTCCTTATAGGTTTTCATAATTTTGAAAACTTAGAAAAAATGTTAACTCACCCATGATACTCATTTCATACTCATATTCCATTAGATTAGCAAAAAAATCAGTTAAAGATTGCTAGGTTGAAAAAAATATAATTCCGTCAACATAAATATGAAATATCAAAACATTTTTCTTATATTTATTTATAAAAAGGGTTGGATCATCATTTCCCTTAACATAAGTTTTTTGTAAAAAACTCTTCTAAGTCTATCATACCAGGCTCTAGGGGATTTTTTAAGTCCATAAAAGAATTGGTAAGTTTGAAGATATGTTCAGGATGTTTTGTGTCTTCAAAACTACGAGTTGGTTCAACCTAAACTTCCTCTTGAACATACACATTTAGGGTAGCACATTTAACATCCATTTGAAAATGTTAAATGTTGAATAATGGGGAGAAGGCATGTAAAATATGGATAGATTCAAGTCTAGCTACCAGAGCATAGGTTTCTTTATAGTCTATTACTTCTTTTTGATTACAGCCTTTAGTAACTAATGTGGCCTTATTTATTACTATGATTCCATTTTCAACACACTTATTTAGAAAGACCCATTTTACACCAATAATAGAATTTTCCTTAGGTATTTAAATAAAGGTGTAGACATTATTCCTTTCGAATTCATTTAGTTCAACCTGTATGGAATTTATCCAATCTTATTTACCTAAAACTTAATCAGTGCTTTTGTGTTTTAGTTGGGAAAGGAATAATAGATGTTCTACATTATTTCTTAAGAAACTTCTAGTCTTTATAGGTTGATTTACATTTCCAATGATAATATCACTGGAATGATTCTTAAGAAACAACTGATTTGGGTTTTGTAAAATATGTTCATCAACATATAGTAGGAAATATTATAGGGTAAATGTTTTAGAAACATTTTCTTGAACATTTTTCATATTAGAAGGATATTCTATTAAGGGTTGATAATCAGTTTTTGAAAACACATCTGAGGATGTAGGTTAAGGTTGTTTGAATAAAAGGATTAGTTTCATCAAATTTAATAGGTACTGTTTCTTCAACAATACAAGTATTTTTATTAAAAACCCTATAAGCCTTAGAAGTTGTGGAGTAGCCTTGGAAAATTCCTTCATTAGATTTTGGTGCAAATTTATGTAAATTATATTTAGAATTTAGAATGAATACTTTTCAACTAAATACCTTAATGGAGGAAAGTCTAGGTTTTTTACCATTCCACAATTCGTAATAAGTTTTGTTAAGAAAAGGTATGAATAAAACTCAATTTATAGTATAACAAGAAGTACTTATATCATCAGCCAAAAAATGTTTAGCAATCAAATATTAACCCAACATGGTTATAGTTATTTATTTAAGAATTCAATTTCATATTTCAACAACACCTTACTGTTGAGAAGTTCTTAGTACTAAGAAGTTATGATCCATCCAACATTTCTTTTTTATTTTCAAAAATACTTTTAAGGGGGGAGTGAGAACCCTTACAACTTTAAACACCAAAAGAATCAACAGATTTGTTGAAGAATAGTTTGAGCCGATTGGAATCAATTTCCCTAAACAATATCCAGGAAATAGAATTTACCTGGGAGTTGGGGTAGTCCTTCGAAATGTCTTTATACTGAAGAGCCATGTTGTCCCAAGCTTTCAAGAATTCTCCCATGTCAATATTTCCCCTATTGAGGCCTCTGAGTAGAATAAAAGCCTGCCTATCAATCCAATCACCTTGTTCCTTAGAAGTGATCACACGAATCATTCTTCCTGTCTTCTCCAATGCTCCCATATCCATATCTTCCTCTCCCATTTCTTCATCTGAGTGAAAAAGTAGATACATGTGTTCCAGCATCGATGATATCTGTTGCTGGGTGTCTCTGATAGATCTTGTCTCATATTCCTATCTAGGATCCCTCGTCTTTGCTGAGGGAATAACAGGGACTCGAACCTCACCGCCTGCATACACTGGGTCACTATATGAGTTGACCACTACATCCAAATTGTTCACAGTTATAGTATCCTTTAGAAGCTACTTGCTCTTACTTACAGACCTTGTGATAGGAGGACTGGGTAGGTTAGAATACTCCTTCCTATGTCACCCACTCTAGTTGGTCTTGATAAAACCATCAGAATCTATAGTAATGAACTTTACCTTCCGTGAGGATGATCTTAGATATTCCTCTACAATGGAAACTTCCTTGGGCTCCGTGGGGGAATCCAAAACATCATCCATCTCCTCTTGGGACTCACCCACATCTACCAAGTGGTCCTCTTCATGTGAATCTTCATTCAAGTTTAGATCCCCATTATCTTGGCATTCATCATCACCCAACACTGCAAACCGATTTTGAAGGACCATGTTTAATCTCTCAGCTGTAACTGTCTCCGCATAAGAAAGGGTCGCCTGTATGGCCTACCTTGGCACCTCAGAGGCTACTATATTTAGATAGCCTCATCTCATGTATTGAATTTTCATTGAGGTTTCTCTCAAAGCGAGACATTGGGATTGCCCACCGATTTCTTGGTCCTCACGAGGTCCCTCAATCACCTCTGAAACATTGGCTGCATTAATTGTATCCATCTGTATTGCTGCTACCTCCAAGTGAGCCTCCTTCACTTCATTATTCCTACCTCCAGTTGCGTCACCTTCCAAAAACAGGTGCAGGTCTTTCTCTACTTCGTTGATGAGAAGTTATGAGTAATTCCTTTTTTACTAAAAAATGATTCAAAATCAGAATTTTGAAATTCTCCCCCATGATCACTATGAATAGTTATAAATGGAAGGTTTTTATCATTTTTAACTTGGGCTCTAAAAATTTTTTAAAAAGAAAAGGCTTCATATTTCTTTACTAAAAAATATACCCATGTAAATCTAGCATAATCACCATCAAGGAAAAATACATAATAATTTCGTCCCATTCTTCCAGCTTGTGTTGGACTGAAAATATCCATATTCACCAACTGTAATGCATCAGTAGTTGAGACTTCACTGATTAATTTAAAACATGATTTCTATTTCTTTCCATATTGAAAAGGATCAAAAATTTTTTAAGAATCAAATATATGGTCTGGTTGATCCTTAACAAGTCTTTTCTTAAAGTGTTTACATAGGTTCCTAAGATTAGAGAGTCCAAACTGTCTATGTCATAACCAGGATTGATCTTCCATTGCACCAAGGCAAGGCAGATCTTGGCTCCTAAGGACTTCTATGTTTAGTGAATATACATTCTCTTGCATATGGGCCAAAATAATAAACTCTTCCTTGGAATTGTGTACTAAGAACATATCATTCCTGAAATTCACAAGTTAAACTTAATCACATATTTGGATTATGCTAATGATATTTTTATTAAGACACTTAACAAATAAAACATTAAAAATCAAAGTTTTTCAAAGAACAACAATGTTACCTATACTAATAATTTCTCTCTGAGTATTTTCCCCGATAGTTACTTTTCATCCTTTTCTATTGAATTTTTTTTCAAAGAAGTTTTTGTTACCAGTAATATGCTAGGAACATCCACTATCCATGTACCATGTATTGTTGTTTGTACTATCTTTATTTTCCGAAAAAAAAGCATATTATACTTCTGGAATCCAAATTTTCATGGATCCGGAAATTTCAGAAAGCATGATTTTATGAATCCTTATTTTCATAGAAAAATAGAATTTATGAAAATATAATAATTGAGTTTTATTTAAAGAACAATTTTTCACCCAATGTCCACCACACTGACATTTAAAATAGAATAGATCACTTTGAGGAACAAAATATTTATTACTAAAAACTTTATTAGAATGAGTATAACCAAATACAAAACTATTCCATAGAGGTTAAATTTGGGAATACATCTTTTCAATGTTTTCCTTACCAGAGGTAATGATTGACAAACAATTCCTCAAGGAAAATATTTCTGAATTTAGTTTAATAGCTATGTTTTTATCCTCAAAAAGATTTGTTTTAGAACTAGAGTTAGTCTCTAAAATATTTTTATTAGAAATTACATTTTATAGATCCTTAGACTGTTTATCCTTATTAGAATTAACTTCCTAAAGGTTTTTGGAAATACTTTTAAAATAAAAAATTTTCTTACAAGGATCCTTAGAAAGACCTGATGATTCTTAAGTAAGAATATACATTCTAGAATTTTCTTTATCCATATTTTTCTTGAGTTTATAATTTTAATTCTCAAGAAGTTTAGAAAACCTAGACACTTATTCATAAGTAGGTAATACATTATCTTAATCAAAATATGATTCTTCATCTAAATACTTATGGTATTTATTATCAATATAATTTTTACTCATGGATACATGAGTGATAGATTCTGCATTGTGTACCTTTTCCATTAGACAATGATTTTCAACGGGTAGTCTGGCTAGAAGACCAAGATTCTTTTGATTAGATGATTCATACTCTAAAGATTCATTAGAAGTGTCACCACCACTAGCACACCAGGTTTCGTTGTATTTCAAAGACATCTTATCTTTAGTCTTGTAATACTTTTTTTTATTCCTCTCAGAATGCTTATCATTTCTATCCTTTTTCTTAAGCATAGGACAATCGGGCTTGATATGCCCTGCTCTTTTGAATTCATAACAAGATACTTCCGAGTATTTTTTTCATTTATATCATTCTTCTTATATATATAAAAAAGTCTTTATTTCCAAATATATTGTTCATACTTAAAGAAAGATTAGAAAGTTCATTATGACTATATTCGCTTCCACTAGATTCATATAAAATAGTGACTTTCTTTGAATTTGATCTTTTAATCTTTTCAGGAGTCTTGGATTTAGTAGTAGTAAAGGAAACACTTCAATTACCATTTTTCTTTGTATTCATATCAGTATCAATTTTCATTCTTGTCTAATGTTGAAGAAGAGTTCCCAAAATCTCATCAATCATAATTTGAGATACTTTCCTATTATCATCAATAACTGTTCTCTTAGATACCCACTCATTAGGTATGATATCTATAATCTTGTCCACAGGTGCCTCATCATCTAAACCTTTCTCACCCATAGATTTTAGAATATTAAAAATTATGATAAACATTTTTTTTACTTTACATACTGGTTCTCCATAAGGAAATATAAATCCTTGATATTTTTCTCTAACAACAGCTCTTCTAGTTTTTATAACATTAGATGTACCAAAATGAGTAACATCCAATTTCTTCTAGATACAGTTACTAGCTTCATGATAATAAATATGACTATATCTATTCCTGGTCATGGTACACAACAAAGTATTTCATACCATGTAGTATAGTTGTTATTTTTACTTTTCATGATTAGTGAAAGTATTGAATTCCTTATCAGGAATCTTGTATTATCTACTAAGCATAAAAAATTTTCCACTCCAGTATTAATAACAAAAGTCTTCATACGATCTCCCCAATATTCATAATCAGTCTCATCAAATATTGGTGGTCTATTAGGATTTATATTGTCAATCGAACTGACATTCATTCCCATCATCTAAAAGAAAATATATTTCCACAGAAACTTGTTAATAGTAAAATTTTGAAAACAAAGATAAAAATTCCTATGTAAGAAAAAAAACATAGAACAATTAAAACATGAGAAAGAAAACTTATATATGAGTATAAGTATTTTAGAAACCTCCTCTAATACCAATTTTAGGATCTAAATATGAATGTAGATGTCAATTACAAGATGGGGGTGAATTGTAAGTTTAAAAATATTTGTTTTTAACCTTAAGGAACACTATGTTTAACAAGGTTAAACAAGGTAAATTCATAATACCTATTTTATTTCTACAAACTTTCTAGGTCCTAGAAATATTTTTTTGGAAATCAATCTTAAAGAAAGTTTACATGGAAAAGATTCTACCTTAAAGCTTATAAAATCTTACTTATCAGACTATACAAAAGAATAAGAAAGTATAAGAAGGTTATACAATCTTCCTTTATCAAAATATAGTGGAAATAAACATGAAACAAAAAAAGTAACAAGTATGAAATATTTTAACCCAAAGAGAAGGGTATCCATTAACCATGAATAAATGTCCCATGATTTATACTTTCATGAAAGTATGTCTTAACCGCACCAGGGTAATCCCTAGAAATAAATACCAGAATCTGTATTGCTATCCCCTCAAGCCCTTGATCTTTAAAGTAGTTAGAAACTTTGTCTTTATATCCCTATAAGTCCTTGAACTTTAAGGTATTCGACACCTATGTCTTTCTATCCTCAGAAGTCCTCGATTGTACTTAAGAAGAATCAGAGTCACACAAAGCAAGCTGAATAAGATGTTCAGTGTGCACAAAGCATGATAGTCTCTCTCACTCTATAAATCACATAAACAATATGAAATCTGTAGAGTGATCAACCAAAAACGACCTCATTCAAATGAGATCCTATTTATAGGCACATCTCTAATGGTTAGCTCCCTCCTCCAACGGTCATATTTTTCCTTGAATCTCAGAGGGACCTATACATGTTTCACTCAAACAATGATTAGTTAGAAAAATAATGTATGCCATCGTTTCATCACTATAACAAGTGTAAGAAGAATAAGGTTTCTTAAGTAAATATAATTTTCAGATTATAAGGTAAAATAAAGTTTGGAAGCTAACCAAATAAACATTCAGATAATATAAATGATGGATATTTATATTCTATTTTTCAAGGAATTTAGACTTAGAATTCTGAGAAATTTGGAGTCTGAATTTAGAAGAATTTGAAGTCTAAATTACGAGGAATATGGAGTCCAAATTCTGAGAAATTTAGAGTCAGTATTATAAGTTTTTTAGAGAAAAAATTTCAGATAATTCAGAGTCATAATTTTAATGAATTCAGTGTTCTTATTTATGGGAATTTAGAGTACGATTTTCAGAGAATTCATAGTATGAATTTCATTGAATTCGAAGTCCAAATTCGGAACCTAAAAATAGAATACTCTATATCTATTAATTTATAGGATTTTAAGGTTTAATATGTGAAACAAAATTATATACTTAGGGATAAAATGAGTTATATTTATAGAAACTATAAAAATTACAATAAAAACATAGGTAAGTATAGATTTCTTTAGGGAAGGAAAAATTTCCTTATTAAGATAATGATTAGGTAAAATATAATTTTCCATAAGAGAGAGTGTGTGATTTTCCAAAGCTATAGGAATGGTTAAGTCATAAGTAAACCTTATTCATTCAACAATCTCCCCCTTTTGGGAAATCACTAACATACTAATGAAAATGAATTTAAGGACTTATAATTTTCATTATAGACTTGAAGGAAAACTTATCTTCCTTTACTTATGAATCATGGTGAATACAACTAACTCTCCCTTATGTTTTGAAATCCCTAAGGATCATATTCTTGACTTCCTTAAATAGTTTTTTCCATTTCTTGTATAACGAAATCTTCTTTGATGAAAATCCCCCTTAGACAGACTCCCCCTTACGTAGGGAATTCACTTCTTTACATAGTATTTTTTTATCATTATTTTTTCTTCCTTTGTGATTTTCAAAAAGAAATAAAGGGAATGGAAAAAAATATGGTACCTAAAAAATTAGTACTATACAACAAAACACATTATAAAAAACCAAAATTATATTTTGATGGGAAAAATTAATTCAAAGAAGAAAATACAAAAAATTATTGGATTAGGGAAAAATTATCCTTATTTATTCTTCAACATTAACTTCTTTAAAATTTCTTTCTTCTCCTTTATCTCATTATGATATTCTTGCACACGCTTGAGAAGTTGATCTAGATTGTAATTTTTCTTCTCTAATGATTTGATATTTTATTCCCGAGACTTAAGAGTATCTTCCTAAACCTTCAAAAGATCTTCTTTCTTAACAAGATTTTATTAAAACTGTATTCTGAGATCACTTTCCCTCTTCCAATTAAAAGAAACTTAAATAAGCTTCCTATTCAGATCCTTGACATCCTTCTTCTAAGTTGTCTGTTTGAGACCTAGATTTTCTCAAAAATCTTAGTGAGATCATTGAACTTCCCATATTTGGTGTCAAAATAATCTTTCACACTTTCTTGAAAATCATCAATGATTTTCATCTCTTCAATTGTCTTCCTTGACCACTTAGTTATTTCCTTGAATGATCTTTTGTGAGCTTCCTATCAAATGAAGAAGGATTTGAGATCAGCCGTAAGCCTGGCAAACTTATCCATAATTATAGTAAGTGAATCTGATTTCTGATTAAATGAATGCTAAAGCATACGACACCTCGAGTCTATACTCGAAAATAAGTGAATAGTATCAACTATCCTTTTCAAATATTTAACTACAAAATCATGTCCAAGAGAGTACGTTTATAAATTAGATTCTTTTTTTGGTGGGGATTATTTTTCTATATCTTCAGATTTCCTTTTCGACGAACCACCAACATCTTTCTTTTGAACTACAGATTTCTTAGGTGTATTAATAAACAACTATTTCCCCTTATCATCACATGGAATGATCTCTACTGCTTTGGGTGATTCATGTTGACTATTTTATAATTAAACAATCTTGTCTTCCTTAAGATTTTCTTTCTTGGAACATTCCACATGATCCTCTGGTTGGATGAAATCATGATTATTAATACTTTCTTTAGATGGTTTATTTACTTCATCATGGCCCTTTAATTGTTTTTATAGACTAGAAAGTTTTAAATATTCTGCTTCAGAAGTTCGGATTGATCATTTTTCAGAACTCTCCTTCCCATGATATTTCTCTACTTGTCTAATCATGTCATCGGTATCACCACTTTCTACTTCTTCTTATTCTTCCACTTATTCCTCTTGAACTATTTCTTCTTCTGGTTATTGTTCTACAATCACCATCTTCTTTTCAAGATTCACATGAAGTAATTCTTACAAAAAGTATTTTGGTAACTGAATTTGATCAGAGGAATTCTCAAAATTCTTGAGAAGGGATTGAAATATCTCAACATCAGACATCTTATTCCCTTGTTTCTTTTCATTTTCTTGTTTTTAAAGATCCTCATTGGCCTTAAACTTTAAAGCCTTTGCCTCACCAAGGTCCATGAAAAACTAGGATCCCCTTTCTTATTATTCTTCTTTTCTTGTCTTTATTTAGCTACCAATTCATCTGGATATGTCTTTTTATTCTCTGGATTAGGTGGTTCTGATTGGGTTTCCTTAGCCACAAGAGTTTTTTCTTTCTCTTCTAGTTCTTTCATATTCCTCTTCTTTCCCCCTTCTTGGAAGTTTCAGCCACATACGGTTTCTTTGATAGAGCATCAATTTTTGATTCAGAAAAATCATAGAATTCTCCGGATTCCCTAGAAGAACCAACCTTCATTCTCCTTAGAGTGTCATCACTAAACCACATTACGTTGAAATTACTTGGCTTTGAATACAAGGAATTTTAAATGATTCTAGACAAAGAACTATAATATTGGAGATAATAACTAGATACATGATAATTGGAGATTTCAGAGTTCTATTCTTGATATTCTCACTTATAAGTAAAACATAATTCACCAAATTAATATTTCTGAAATTCACCTGAATGTCAAAGGCATAAATATCACTCTTTTTCAGGGTATCCTTATCCCTTTTTCTTGTAATGAGAAATCCATGAACCCATATCTGAATAATCTGGATGTTTTTAGAGATATGAACAATTTTCGGAGTCTTTAATTCATTCCAGCCAAGGAACTCTAAATCATTTACCTTATCAAACGATCCTGAAACATTGGGTAACTTTTGGGTGCAAAATTTTGTTTCACCCTTATACGGAATTCCAACCATATTGGAAGCCTTAATATAGGAAAGGGAGTATTTTTTTACATATCTCTTGAAGTAAAACTTTTCACTCCCTCCTTCATTGAAGAAACTTATTTATTCCAAAAATTCTACCCACAACTCGCAATAAACCGAATCCTGTGCCTTCTGTTTGGATACACATAGGCTCTCCTAGCCATTCAGCATGATATTATTTGAAATAATATAATCATATTTAGCAAAGAATTTTAGATAAACTAAACTTTCTCAATATATCTTTCATTTGGATATTTCCTTTACTAACAACATTTCTTTCTGAGGAGAAGATTTCAAAGACATTCAGAATTGAGGAAAACATGATGATTTAGAACAACCATAAGTAGAGGAGAAGAACTTCAGCACACCAAGGATTTGAATACCGATGTGGGACAACTGTCGGGGGGGGGGGGGTCTTTATATATGTGTTTGAAGCTATGGTTCATCTTCTTTGATTGATCTAATAGTTAAATACACTTGATTAGATCTGACTATTGAGATGGTAGCCGAAGAAGGAATTGTGTAGGTCCTGATATTTTGAGGTTTTTATGAAAACAATTTCAGATCTAAGGAAAGATGAATCTGAAAAAATTTCTATAAAAAGAAAATACCAAAATTTAAAAAGATTATTATGAAAATTTAAGAGTAAACATACCTTCCATATTTCATGGAAAATTATCTGTAATGACGAATATTATTCTTGAAGAACTTTAGATTTCAATTTTTTTAACAAAAACATTGGTTATGTAAATTTTGATTATGGAAAAAATTGATTGCGAATGTTTTGATAGCAAAAAACTTTGATTAGGGAAACTTTTAATTATAAAAATTTGGATTACAAAAATGATCATTACAAAAATTTTGATTACAAAAAAAATTGATAAGGATGAAAAAAAATAAAAAAAATAAAAAATTTTACTAACAAGAAAATTTATTCCCCTTATGAAAAGGAGTTTCTTACTGTAAGAAGATATTTTTCAAAAATAAGGTAATATGGAAGATAAAATTACAATTATCATTTCTAACATCTATTTAATGTCTTAATATTTATCAGAGGGTAAAGATTTTGTGAAATTATCTGCATGTTGATCTTGCATTCCGATAAATTGAAGAATGAGATCTCCATTTTGTGTGTGATCCATAAGAAAGTGATGCCTAATATCTATTTGTTTTACATGAGAGTGATGTGCATGGTTTTTAAATAAGTCAATGACACTTGTATTATCACAAAATATTTGTGTTTTGGTAAAACTCATACCATAGTCTCCGAGTGTTTCTTGTATCCACAACACTTGGGCACAACAACTTCCTGCTACTACATATTCAATTTCAGCAGTGTAAAGTGCTACTGAGTGTTGCTTTTTGTATGACCAAGAAAATAATGACTCTCTTAAGAAATGACAAGTTTCAGATGTAATTTTACTATCCATTCAACATCCACCAATGTAAGCATTCGAAAAACATTCTAAAACAAAATAATTTTAAAAGTATAAAAGTGCCTTAAATCCATGATTTCCTTTAATTAGAGAAAAAATATTTTTACTACCTTTAAATGAGATTCCTTATGTTTGGATTGATATCTTTCACATAAGAATACTGAGAAATTAAGAGTCGAAATTTTGAATAATTAGGAGTTAGAATTTGGAGGAATTCTTAGTCAGAATTATAAGGAATTTCAAGTCCGAATTACAGAGAATTCAGAGGTGGGATTTCAGAGAATTCAGAGTCTGAATTTCAAATATTTCAGTGTCTAATTTCAGAACCTTGCAATAGATACTCTATATTTATGAATTTATAGGATTCTGAGGTTTTATATGTGGAACCTAATTTTATAATTAGGAATAAAATGAGTTAGATTGAGAGAAACTATAAAAAGAAAAATGAAAACATAGGTAAGGATAAATTTCCTTGGAAAGAGAAATTTTCCTTATTAAGAAAATTATTAGGGAATATATAATTTTCATTAATATATAGTGTTTATGATTTTTAAAACATAGATAATTGAAAAATTCATAAAGAAAGATTATTGACTCAATATATACACTTCAACCATCCAGTAGTCTAAAAATTACAATATAGAATCCTATATTTCAGTATGACAAATTTCAATTACCTACTAATTAAAAATTATCATGGAATATTCTTGTTATCTTAAAATCATTAGGTCATAATCACTAGATATTTTCAACATTACATGTTTTTTGTTTGATAATATTCTTCAATTTTCTAGGCCTTATCCAACACAAAGTAGACCTATACTAATTTTTTGTAGCCTACCCTATCGTGCCCCTATTAAACTTCTTATAACACAACCTATTCTGTTGCAGTGTTATCCTATATTCTTCATCACTATATATATATATATTATAGTATCATTATGAAAATATTTTTGGGATATGATCTTTAAATAGGTTAATTTATTCATATATAAGAATTTTTTCAATGTAGTTACATTTTTTATAGGATTAACAATTATTTTCAACACTTTTTATCTCAATCATTCATGCATAATCACTAAGAAATCAGCAGTTAATTGAATATAAATCCAACACCCAACCTGTTTTTGTGACATTCAACACCATTGGATATTTTTTTCATCTAAACCATAAATCCATGCCTATTTATATTCTATATATAAAATGCAGTTATCCCATTTTATGGATAAGAATATAATTTTATAAAAATATTTATGGTTTATTCCTTTTCTCCCCCTTTAATAATAGAATAAAAATGTAATTTTTCATCAAATATTCTCTTGTTTTTTCATTACCATATTTACATGTGATATAGAGGGTTTGAACTCCCCCTTTGATAACCAATTTAAGGTTATAATAATACCATGAATGAAAACATTTCCTATAAATGATATTTATAGAGTTGAAACTCTATTTTTTATATATAACCTTCAAAGGAATTTACCAATTGTGCGTATTTTCAAAAATATTAGGCTCAATAAACCAATTATAAATCTTCTTTGGATCCAATTTATAATTTTTCACAAACAATTTATCTATTTTTACCACATATGTATCTTCAATCTTTACTTATCATCTTCACCTCCATTAATAATACCACAAGTTGTTCTATTAGGAACCACTTCTTAATAACTATGTTTAAATATTCTTTTAATCCCAAAGCTCATTTTATTGTAGTTTTACTATCAAATATTTTTATCAATTGAACTTCCTACTTCAACCATTAAGACTACCAAGTTAGATATTGATGTAATAAATATGAGTCTATGTTAAGAGAATCGATATTTCATTTTCACATAGATACTTAAAAAAATTCATGTAAAGTGAGATTTAACTTTCTTCATCATCAAAATCTCTATGATATCAATCAATAATTCAGAAAATTGTTAATAATTAATCAAAAAAGCATAATGTGTGTGAGTAAAACCACTAGATTCCAATTGTTGAAATAATTTATCATCATTTAAAGGGGTTCTTTCTTGAGTAATATGAGGCACATAACATTTATATTTCTATCACAAATCCCCATAATTTATTAATCAATATAATTAATTATAGAAATGATATTCAAAATTATGGTATTATTTGTTGAAGATTTTGAAATCTTAAAAAATAGAAAATCACACCAATATGTTAGGTCGCAATAAAAAAAAGCAAGGTTTCCTTCTTCCTTGTATATTATTCTCCATCAAGTATTTTCTATTTTTAAGGGGGGGGGGGGAAACACTTGGTATAACCTAAAACACCTTGTTAACCACTATATTTATCTTATTACCATAAGAAAGTTCCTGAACATGCTGGGACACCTATTTACATTTAAATCATGCTCTATAAAAATTAAATTTTATCATCACCATTTGATATTATATATTTAATAAGACCCTAATATCATTTTAAAGTTTATATTTGATATTTATTTGAATTTATATTATACCAATTTTTAGAAGTTATATATAAGGATTTTTTTCACTTGTAATACCATTCACCTCCATTTAATTCTCTCTCCCCATATATCTTATCTCTAAAATAAACATACATCACTTTAACATTTTTTTATGAAAATTACATACATGTAGGGTGGGGTAAATTGTAATGATTCTAAAGTAGATTAATTTTATTTATCATAAAAAACAAAACCATTATAAAAAAAATTCATTCAAGTCATCTTAATAGATATCCTTTGAATGATACATCTTTAAAATGATTTAATATGAATCATTTAATTTTTATCCTGTTTCATATTTTTTTCTTTGAATTGAAATCCATTGTGAGACTAATCCCACTTGTAAATGTCTCCTCTTTTGTTGAAAAATTAATGCATCCATCATCATAAGTTCTCTTCAATTTTCATTAAGACATCCTACAACTAGTTATTCCTTTGTGAATCTTTCTTAATAAAATAACCATCCTCTATTCAATAGGGTAATAATTATTTTTTATTTAGAATATGAGTCTTATTAGCTTAAATTATATTTGGTATAGGTAAGACACCATTCTTTATTGATGTACCTATAACTTAATTCCTTATATATTTTATATCGACCTGGTGAATATATTTATCAATGTAATAGGTTATTATTTCTTCCATTATTACCTCCACCTTGTTTGGGGAATGATGTATTTTCTCTTCAAAAATCTATATATTATGTTTTTATAATTCATAACCATATTACCATGGTTAACACATGTAATAAATCTCTTAATTAAACTCTACCTCATGTATTCTTTTTTTAGTTGATATGGTGTAACTAATTTCCTTTTATCCTTGATAACTTTTGATTATAGGAACACATTGATGGTATTACCCACAACACATTATAGTAGTATAACTTCAATGAAACATTTTTATAAAGTCAATAACTTAAATATTTATAAATAAACATTTATTTTTTTCATTAAATAAAAATTTTCATCATTTTCTTTTCAATTGTTAATGTGAATAAGGGAAGAATCTCCAACATACTATTTTATTATATCAACCTCATTTAATTCTCCTTGATTTTCATATCCTTCTCCTTAATTTGGATGACCATGTTTTGAATTGATAAACAATATTTCTTTAAAAATATGATTTTATATTCTAGATTTTTGGCAGATTTATGTTTTCTTTAAGATTTTTTTATGGACATGTGTTCTTCACCTTTTTTTAATGTTCTCCGAGTAAGACACTTTTATAAATCATATATTAACACACTATATAAATTGACTCATTTATAGAAAAATCCAATTACTTCCATATTTTATACTTTATATCCAATTATATCATGAGCCTATAATCCCCTTCATATATTATCTCTAGTCAATCAACGTTTTCACACAAGGATTTGATCTCACCTTAAATAAAACAAGAATATTATACACATTGAAGACTATATGAAATTGCCTCTACATTATCATAATTATCACTTGTTTCTAAACATATAGGGGAATCTATATCTTCATATTTTTTAAAATTATTTAAATAATAAGTAATAGATTTACCAAGAAAACCTATCATATTTACCTCTATAGGTGTGTACTAATTTTTGGGAGTTTTATTCTTGTGGATCATTCTCTTATTTTATTATGACATAACACAATATTATCTAATGTTATCCATTGAAGTATCTTCACCACTATATTTACATTTAACTGTTATGATAGAAACCTCAATAACCTTAGATTCCATGGATTTGTCAAAAAATTTATTCTAAAGAAATCTATATATAAAATTCAATATCATAATCAATTTTCTTCGTGTGTAACTCATTGGTTATTTGTTTAAGTAATACATTTTGTGTCTCCACATCATGTACTCTTTAATTATACATTATAAAATTAGTATCATATCTTATATACTCAATAATATTATCATTACAAGACCATATAAAACAAAAACCACCAATTTATAGATGAAATATTTTAAACCATTAAAAACTAGGGGTTCATTAATGATTCCATATGTAACACACATCTAAAAAATAATATTGATATTGAACTAAAAACCGAAAAATTATTGTTATGATACTATATTTTAGGACCAACAGATTATATGTATATACTAATGCTTCTGAGAGGGGATGAATCAATGTTCTTCCCAATCTAAACCCTTTTCTTCTTTACATATTAAATATTAAACCCAAATAATAATCACATATTGTTATCTTGATATAATTAAAACATTCAATTTATCTCTTCCTCAAATTATTTCAAAAAATATCAACATAATATATGCAAATATAAAATATAATAATTCAAAAAATTTACTTGGTTTACCCATGTTGAGATACATATAAGTAGTATACATGTGTCAGTGTACTAGTATAGTGAAATACAATGTCATGTATTATTTGAGGGATACTTGTTTTAGTTATACTCACTACCTTCCAAGGTACACTGGCTATATGAATGGTTTTAGTATAGAGTATTGTATCCCAAGGATCAATCAATATCATTTCTATTCTATGCATTGATATAATGACTTGTTACTTAGTTTATAGACATGAATCTTGCTTAAATATATTCATATTAAACGGATACTTATTCTATAAAAACGTATAAATATGATGTTATATTGATCCAAATTTCACAAAACTCCTTTTTCTTTAATCCATACGGGAATAAATCCTCAATGAATGAGTCATTCTATTTATATTCACATGAAATAAAAAATATTGATAACATCTCAAGATGAAGAAAAATTTCAATCTATAATTATTCATTATGTACCCTATTTTATTCTCTAATAGTTGGATATATCAATGAAACTCTTCCATTATGAAAATTCCATAAAAAATAGATTTATTATTGAATTTTGTATGAAATTTTCTCTCCATTATCTGTTATATTAAAACTAGATCATGAAATAATGTTTCATTTTCTCTACAACATCCGTAGTAACTTTTATAATTCTATCGAACCATAAATCCTTACATCAATAGTTAATATCAAATATACTATATCTCATATTTTGATATCATTCCAAGTTTCAAGAAAATTTTATAATGGTTAAAACCATTAATCCAAGTATATATCTCCAATAATGATCTACATAATCCTCCTTTTGAATTTAAACCAGATGTTCAATATCATCTAAAATATTGAAGAAGATAGTGTGATGTTATAATTATTAGTGTGATGTTATTTGAAAATCACCATTTTAGGGAATGAGATATTTTTTTTGAGAATACACTCTACAACAACCCACTAAGACAAAAAATCATTGAGTGATATTATTATACTTCTCATGAAATTATATGTTCATTCTACAAATATATTCTAGTATAAAATTTATTGTGGTGAAATACGTTTTTTCATAGTATATTGTTTTATCAATCATAAAAAATACCCACACTAAATTAACAAGGATTTCAATTTTAGGGTATAGACATCCTCATAATGGAGAAAGATATTTTATTATTACGTGATATTATCTACACCATCTTCAAGTATTGTATTCATTCAGTGGGATATAACTAATATTGAACTATACATAACCAATTATTCTTACATATGTTAAATTTATTCATATAAAATAAATTTAAAGAGTTTTTCCATTATATACAATATAACTACCCATTCAACACCACAGTTTACACATACATATTATTTTAAATATTAGAGTAAGTTATATATAAACATTGAAAAAACTTGGTCATTATCCTACATCTCATTTTCTATATTTTTAATCATTCTTTGATTGTTAATTTTTTAGGTTAATCATAAAATGTTTTTTGGGTTTTAGAGTTACTCTTACATAACCATTAAAAATTAAATTTTAGCCTTATGTATCTCTAAAATTTTCAAAAAAATTACATGCATACTCACACTTCTTCTAAAGTTTTAATAAATTAGAATAAAAAATGTTAGACAATTATAAAATTTATGAAATATAGATCAAAACATTGTCCTTCAAGGATTCTCTTTGTACTCAAGTCTTCTATGGACTCACCAGGATAGACCACCTTCACTTTGTCACAAATCTTGGTCGACACTATGGTGACTTAGATACTTCCAATCCTAATATTAACTACCCATCATTATACTTCAATGAAATGTTTATAGTGGAAAACATAAATTATCAAAATTCATCATGAATTATTCCAGGATTTAAATATTTTCCATTTTACATTATATCACCTTTTTTAGTATGTAGTCTCTGCCTTTGGAGTTTGTCCCAATGGTCACTATGACCATATTCTCATTATAACACAAAACAAATTGGTTGAAAATGATTATTAATCTCATAATCTCTTAAATCCATCCATAAAATAAAAAAATACACCATTAATTGAAAAAAAATCCAACATGTAACTTATGGTTGTAACAGGAGTTTAATAGAATGAATTATATAGAGTCGTGCTTATTTTTTTCTAAAATTATACATGATAAGAATACAGAGTCAACTATAATAGATGATACTATTTCAATTAATATTAATATCATTATGATATTTGATAATTATATTGTCAGTATCATAAAACATTATGGTTTAGATCATTCTTATTTTAATTTGTAATTACATCAGGTGAGTTATCATATTCAAAATGGTAACCAAGTATATAGTTTTTATTCTAATTATAGTGGTGTATATCTCAAGGTTATAAGTCAATTTGTATAAATTATATATCATTTTAAACATTATTATGATAGTATTATAGAATATAATTTTTTAATGTATGAGGTATTCAATTTGAGTCTCCCTTAAGGTGGTAGTTGAATTTATTTTATCTTTAGATTTGTATGTCATGGAAACTATTTTTTGTTATTTTATGTTTTGAATATTTTTTAGTAATAGATTTTTCAGTTAGTTCTATTTATTTTTTATTAATAACTAATTTTAATGAATATATTTTGATCAATGTTATTGATAATGGGTTGAGGATATTTTATAGAAAATTATATCATTTTTTATTATTTATTCGGTCTTCTTTATTGATGAATTTTTCCTAACATTTTAAAAATTAAAAATTAACCATGAGAATAATAATTTTTAAATATTTATTATAAAACACTTTAATTTTATTTATTAATAGTAAATCATTAGTTTTTTTTGTTTTTATTATGCATTATTGGTTTTTTCTGAATAGTTAAATATGGATTTTGGATTAAGATAGTAATTATAAGTAAATCACTTCTTGTTTTTTTTGTAATTTTTTTCTTTTATTTTGGATAATCCAGAGAAGTTTTTATATGGAAAAGATAACTTAGGATAATTTTGGAATTAAAAAGTGATTTTATTTCATATTTACTCAGTAATAAATTTGATTATAGTTATTTTTTGACAACCAATGATTAATATTCTTCTCATATGGTTTTATTGGTCAACATGGATTATTACTTGTTTTTAAAGAAGTTTTGGGTAAAATGAATTTCATGGAGGTGTAGTGAGTCATTAAAAATTGTATATTTTTGAGTTAGTAATCAATGAAGTCTATAATGATATTATTATTATATATTTTCAATTATTTTTCATGTTTTATATCAATATAATCCTCTAAGTTTTAATAAAATCTATTTTAGACCCTATATCCCATTAAAAGATTATTCTTTTGTAATTGTGGTGTTATATTTATGAATCATTTGTGTACTTTTTTTCTATTATTCTAAGTTTTGGGTGTATGGTTAAATTACTTCTCATATTTTAAAGTAAAATAATCATTTATAAACCTTTTATAATGGTCATTGATATAGTTTATAAATTTATATACACCAAGGAATATTGCATAAAAGGATAACCTAAGGGATCATTTTTAAAAGAGGAATTGTGTTCAGTCATAATGTTAAATTTATTCGATAATATATATTATTTGTAATTATATTAATTTTTGTTTTATATTTTCTATATTTTATAAATGGGAGAAAATAAGGTCAATTGTGATGATTTGAATAAGAAAATGAAAATGAAAATAAGAAAAAAGGAATAGAGGAATGAATTGAAATAACGAATGTCACTAGAAATTAAACTATACTGAAGGTGTATCACTAAAAATAGTTATTAATTTTATAAGTTGATGAAAATTATCCTCTAACAAAATCTCTCAATTAAACATGTGATGTGCTATTATGTTTCAATATAATTCAATATATTTAATTGTGAAAACCTCTAACTAAAATTTCTTTCATCTCAAGAAATTTTAAACATAAAATTTCATTTATATAAAATATGTATATGTGATAGACCACATAAATTGTTAATTTGATGACACAATTGATCATTATATGTCTTTAGTTAAAGGAAATATTATTTTTTATTGAATTATAAGTAAAATAGTGGATGAGAAATCATGGTCTATCACCTTAGTAATCATTGCAACCTCTTCACTTTATAAAGAATGTAAGGAAGAGATAAAATTAAGAAACAAATTGAAACATAAAAAACATTAATTTTATTTATCCCTCATCCTAGAAAAGTGTGTTATCAATATTATGATGAAGTTTAGAGTTCATAGTAAGGTGATGACAAAACACATAACATGAAATGACAGGAAAATAAAGATGTGTACTAGTTATCATAATGAAAAAATGGAAACAAATGAATTAGTTAGATTGAGCATGTGTGAAATAACAATTATATTAAAAAATATTGAGAGAATAATTGAAACACCCAGCCAATGTCAAACCCATTGAAAATTGAGGGGAAACTATACAATAATCCATGTTTGAAACCAAAAAATAGTGTATTCAATATCCGTAAATATCCATGGATGAGGTCATTCAAGATACATACTTCCCATTGATGAACTCATCAGATGCATGGAAGGTGTGAGGATTACTCCACACAACATGCATTAAAATATATATATTTTTCAATTGTTTCTACCATAGATATTTTTATCACATATAAAAAGGATTTCCTTTGGCTTTAACATGGATAAAGGCCCAGTTTCATGGTGTTCAGTCCTATATAACTTGGTTTTGTGAAGAGTTTACAAGGATGAAATGTTGAAACATAATGGATCCCATGATTTTAATTTATATTCATATTTTTTTTCATTATCTTGCGCTATGAGTTGGTGATAAACTTACAAATTTCTTCATTATTTAGTTTTTCTGAGTAATACCTAATGATACGAGTGATTAGTATGGTGGTTTGACCCTATTACAATTTGTGGAGGTGATGGTTCGAGCATGTAAGAAGATTATTTGTAGGCTTAGACAATTCATCAAGTATGAGTAGTTGAAATTCAATGTTTTTAAAAATTTACATGCATTCTAAGAATATAGCCACCCCACATTGAAAATTCAACGGGATAGTGAATTGAATTATATATTAGGATGTATAGATTACCTGATAAAATGGATTCATCCTATTCCATTGAGATTTTCTTGTTTTTTATCTTATATTGTATGTGTGATAATACTACATGTTAACCCTAATTTATTATCTAGGGTGTGCATACCCTCAGTTCATAGTATAGTGGTGGGTATGTTGTTTTGTTAGCAATTACTTTTGGGCCTAACCTGGATCAACTTATACACAACTGATGTGGGATATCCCATTTCCATTTCCCATATCCTCCACCCTTCTTGCTTGGGCTTGTCTTTGTTCATTTTTTGACTTTACCTTATAGATTATACATTGTATTAGATCAACTTCCTATGAATGAGACCATATTATTGTAAAATATTATATTACCTTTTTCATCTAAAATTTTCATGGTAGAACCCCTATAAAAATAAAATTCACACTAATTAAATAAAGTCTTAATTCAAAACTAATTTAAAAATGAATAAAATTGATTAAAAAATTAATAATTTTTTTAATTTAATTCCATTTTGTTCAAAAATAAAAAAATGTGATAAATATGAGTAATTAACTTAAAAAATTTAATTATTAGGGATTTAAAAAAATAAATATAATGTATTTTTTAATAAATTATTCATCTCATCACTCCCTCACGTATTCTTATTTAACTTTAAACAAAAATATATATATGGGACAAAATTATCAATCGAAATCAAACATTAAGGGCGTTTTAATTTACACCAAAAATGATTTCCCATACATTATAAAATAATTTATTCTTATGGAAAATGAACATTTATATCCACATGAAAAATAACATGTAGTATTAATTCAATTAATTTTTTCCCACCTCAAATAAAATTAAATATCAATCTTCACTAAAGGGAATTAATATTTATAGAGTTATTATCATACTTAGAAAGTATATGTATCACCCTAGGCTTGTGAAAATTATAATATATATACACTGTGAGAAAATATAAAATAATTCAATCCTGAAATATTTCGTAGGTAGTCTCTATGGTTTAAGGGCAGTTGGATTGATATAAAAAATAAATTCCTTCAAAGAGAAGATTTTACTATTAAATACAAAGCATGATAATTCAATTAAGTCAATGAAGGATACCTCACTCAATTAAATTATAAAAATATGACTTATTCACACCATTTTGTTATGATATGTTTTATTTGTCATATATATTGAGTATAATGAAATAATTCAATCCTCATTCTCCTTTTCTCCTTTTTTACTTTTTTTATTATATGTATAATTTTTTTCTTTTTTTATTTGTAGCTTTTTTTTACTTGGAGAATGGGATGATAAAAAATAAATATAATGAAGAATGATGACTCAAGAAAATTTCAGTTTCAGAAGGCATAAAATGATTAAACCACTCTCACAGTCACCCATACATGTAATTCCTCCCATAGATCACATGAAATGACCTTCCGATATACTCAAACATAAAATAATAATACAATTATATTAACATTTAAGGTTGAAAATATATAATTGGCATGGAATGAATCATTAAACAATAAAGTTATTCATGGTCAACTAAGGGTTTAAAAGAGGTTGATGTTAAGGTGTGTCTCAAGATAATATATGGGATTCCAAAAAATGATCCCCATTCATATTGAAAATATTTCATGAACTCCAGAAGGTTGAAAAGTAATAATTAAAAATTCTATCTTGCATAAAAAAATCGATGATTTCTTATAAAATGAGTGTATTTGGATGAATATGTCAGAATAATATTAAAATTTATATCAAAAAGAGAAAAATTATTTTGGTTAGCTAATCTGGGAATTGAATTTCAAAATCTTGTTAAAAATTGAATAAAATGATTGAAAATTAAAACCAATGAAAAATAAAAACACATTAACAAACATTTACAATTTGTTATGATCAAATTCATGAAATACCAATACAATTAATATTATATGTTAAAAGGGATTTTTGATATTCATTTATTTTAAAAGATGGTATAAAAACCTAAAAAATAATGAAACAAATAATCAAACACACTGAATATTATATAAAAAATCATGAAAAACTAATAAAAAATTAATATCTACACCAAAAAATATATATTAGTATTCAAAAATGAAGATATAAAATTATAGAATAGGGTAGAAATCATAAATAATAATGAGAAATGAAACCTCATTAATGTAGTGGAATATTGAGTAAAAACATTTCCACTATTTTATTTACAACCGGTATGGAAAAAAAGAAACATGAGAAAATTTTTCTGAAAAATAAAAACAAAGAAAATTCTAAACAACAAATGAAATATTTTAAGCTCATCCATCTTGTGGCATTTGAATTATACTTATTATAGTGGTGTAGTTCTAGTTTTCATCCCCAATATGATATTGGATGGATATTATGTGATGTGAACAACCATAATATACTTATTCTTGTGTCTATTAGTAGATACTAGAAGTTGATAAACCTAAAAAAAGTTAAAAAATTCATCTCCCATAATATTAAAAAGAGGGGAATATAAGGGGCATGGAAGATAAAGAAAGTGGGGATCCATGTTTTTTCTAAGATTCCTCTCACGTTGATTCTTTTATTGAAATAGAGGTGATAGTTGTGTTACCATAGGTTCTAGAATATATCTTTCTTCACATTATCCCTATATTGGATCTTCAATGTATATTGGAAGGTTGAAAAGTCTCCCATAAGGTATATGATCTTCCTCACACTCTAGTAGATCCCACACTTCACATAATACATCTAGGTAACACAATGGGAATTATTACTAAAATAATATTCAACAAAATTAAAACCAACAGAATTCAATAGTGAGAAATATTTCTAGTTAATTTTAATTTAAATCATATTTTGTAGTCGCATAGTTCCTATGATAATTTTTGATTCAAAAGGTAGTTTGTCAGCCTCATCCTCCACATCTTATTGGAAAACTTTAAAGAATTTATCATAGGTGGGAAACACCATTAAATTTTTAAATATTGATTTGGGTGGTAGTTGTACTCCCCTTTTAATTTATAATTTTTATTATTATTTTAGTCTTTTCATGAAAAAATTACTTTAATAATGAATATTTTTATTTTTAGGTTCAATATTATTTGGATTCCCCTTCATTTTTTTTATTTTTGGACTATTTTTTCATGCCTAGATTTGAATTTATCTACTAATTTTTCTATGGTAGATTGGATAATGTTTCTTATAAATGTTTTTTGAAATTTTTATATATTGTCTAAATTAAAATGTAAAGAAACTATATGTCTAACAATGGTGTTAAAAACTAGAATGAAGTGACCTCGTTAAAGGTTCGTGGATGTACTTTATAAATTTATATGCACCGAATTCCATAACATAAGGGGAAAACCCTAAGGATTTTTCTTAGAGGATGTACTTTATTAAATCATAGTGTTCTCTTAATTTTATTTCTATTTTTTTTTGAAAATATTTAATGTTTTTTATATTTTTTAGATATTTTGAAAGCGGGTGAAAGTAATGGAAATGATGAAAATTAGAACAAGAAAATAAAAAACTAAAGAAGAAAAAAAGGAAAGAAGGAATAAAGTGATGCGATAAAAGTTAGTGGGAACTAATATAGACCAAAAAAAATTCATATAAAATGGTTAATTATTATTTTAACAAGATGAGGATTATTCTTTAACCAAAATGCCAAAATTGAAAATTTGATATTTCAAGGTATTTCAACTTACTTTTCTTAATTTAATTTTGAAACCCACTCACTAAAATGTATTTCATCCTAAGAAATTTTATTCTTCGAATTTTACAGGTCTCTTCTAAATATGACCATGAAGGACCACTACACTTATTTATTTAATCACCCACTCTTATGAACCAGATTTTTAGTGGCACTACAATATATTGGGATTTTAAAAGTGAGATAAATAAATTTTTTTTAGTGATAAAATAGCATTGTTTAATTAAGAACCTTAAAAATCATATAGCTTTTATTAGTGAAAAAAAAACACTGATAACGTCACACTTTATTAATGCTAAAAAATATCCGAAAAAGTACACATTCATTAATGATTTTTTAGCTCTAATAAAGGGTGTATGAATCAAAACTTCTTTAATGATGATAAAAAGCGTCTTTATCAATTATTTTTTTAGTTTTGATAAAGGGTAACATTATCAATGCTAAAAATAATCACTGATAAAACATAATAAATATTTTTTAAAATTATCAAGAACCTCAAAGCCACTATAGTGCCCACACATGCCCTCTTATCAGTGTGAGGCCTCCATTTATTATCAGTGAAATCTGCCCCACCACAACACCATTTTATCAGTGCATTCCACCCATCCCCTTAGTATTATTTTTCCCATGAACCCCACCCCCTTTATAAGTCCCATTTCTGCCATGTCCAACCCTAATCACCCCTAGATTTGGACTTTTGACTTATTCGTTCAAGTCTAACGACATTCCCATTCGGCCAAGAATGATTGACCACACCCCCTATAAGGGTTGATCTACTAGGCCATAAAGAACATTCCATACACCCCAATCCAATAAAGAAAAGAAACAGCTCCCTCCAAGGGTTGACCCACTCCACAACTAACCCATTAATATTTAATACATCAAAGGCCATATGGATTGAAATTTGTTATATGGCCTAAAGGACCCATCATCCTAGCCCAAGTGCCCACTACAAATGTCTAAAATAGTGCCAACATGTACCTTAGTATGCACCACTTCCTGTGCTAGTGGCTACATTGTTGGCATTAAATAGCCCATAAATCCCCACCCCAGTGGGGGTTTTCTAGATTTGAACCGTGGTCATATGTATAATTACAAAGTAAATTTAAATACAAATATCTTATATATGTTTATATAGATTAATATAAAATTATAATATATATATATATATATATTTAATCACTTATTTATATAGATACATTTATATTATGTATTTACAATATGAATATCCACTCATACATGCACATATTTTTCCACAAATGTGTACAAATATTAGTATTCCACATACACATGCACAAATATTGATATTTCTATTAATATATATATTTCATGAACACAGAGACACAAAGATATTTATATTTATATTTACATACTACAAACTCACACACACACATTTATATATTTATATATTTATCTATATAATTCATAACACTATATTTTAGAATATTTATATGTAATTATAATTATATATATATATTTATATTTATAAAAAAATTATAAAAAATAAATGAAAATTTAAAAGATTAAAAATATATATTTTCTATTTCTATGATTATTAATTTATTGCTATATAAGTAATATTTAGGAATATATTAATTTATATATATATATATAAATAAATAAATAAAAAATATATAAGATACCCTTTATATGTGTATGTGTCTATTTTTTTAGTTACATATATTCGAATAAACACATTAAAATATATTCTTTATTGAAACACACACATACATAAATATTTTATATAAAAATTATAGATAAAAAAGTATAGGTATACATATATTTATTCATTTTTATACGGTAAATAATATCGATAAATTTTTATTTATAGTAGAATTGATAATAAATATTTATTTCCATATAGTCAATATATTTAAAATGTAGATTTAAATGTAAGAATTTTTAAATATTTATTTATATAATAAAAAATTTAATTATAAGTAAATATATGAAAATTTTTACATATATATGTACATATATATATATATATATATTTGTTTTTATTAATAATTAAAACTATAATATGAAAAATTTAAAATTTCAACACCATAATATATATTACTGTATTTTTGGGGAAAAAATTTAGTCTTCACTAAAAAAATAATGAATAATCTCTTAAATGAAGCAAAAATTCCATTAAATGTGGAAAAATAATGGTATCCCAACTAAAAATATGGTTTTACTGGCATTTAATAAATTTTATGACTGAGAAAATCAAGGAATAATATCCCTATGTGTCTAGGTTTATTTGTTCCCTTTGTGAGATTTGATTCAACACCTTGTAGATCCCAAATCGACACTCGAATTAAAGGTTATTATTGTCTAAAGTTCAAGCTATTTTTCCATATTATCTAAATATATTAGTCAATTTATTATTTTTTGTCACACATTTTTAATTAAATATTTGTTAATCAACACTAATTAATTACTTTGAAATTAGTTTCTGAACTATATTTCACAAAATTTATTATTTATTTAGTTTAAATACGTATTTAGTATTATATGAATCCTATTTTTAAAAAATAATAAATATAAATATATATTAATATAAACATATTTATATGCTAAAATATGATATTTAATAGTATATAAAATGTTTTTTATTAAATATTACTTTTATTAGTGCTATGTAAATCATCGAAAAGGGTGCCTTTATGAGTACTAAAAATGTACTAACCAAGGGTTCCTTTTATCAGTGTTATCAAAATGTGTGTACTAAGTGTCTCTTTTATCTGCTCTAAAAACACCTAATAAATACACCATTTTCATTGATAAAAAATTCATATAAAGGATGCATTTGTTATTAATTTTTAGTAATAATAAAATATCCTTGTACAAAAAAATTAATTTTTTGGACAAAATATTTGTGATGGAATTGATGCCTATCATAAATTTTATCCAAAAAATTGTTTTTTGATGGGAAATAAGTTGTATCACAAATAATATTTTTGGTGACATTATTTATGATAGAATTAGTTCATCCATATTAAATACGTTTGTTACACATGCATGCAATGTGACATGAAGGTTATTTTTTAACACACTTGGACAATCCATTGCAAATATAATGGTAGAAAAAAAAATTACAACAAAATGATTCCAAAAATTGTTTTTTTCTTACTTTTCATGGTCTCCCACAATCTGTCACAAATAAGATTTGGTAAAAATGATTTGTGATGGATGGTCTGTGTTCATCAAAAATTATTTGGTGGAAGGTACATTTATAATGGAATCCCTTAATCCAAAATAAATTTTCGACAGTCTAGAAACATTTTTTATGATGGGTTTCTATTGAAATGAATATAGAGTCCATGAATATAACACGTCCCATCAAAAAAATCATTGTAGGTAGTTCAAATAACGGGTTATTTGTAATGGAACATTCAACGCAAATTACACATCACAAAAAAAACTCCCAATAAATACACCCCCACTCATTCTCCCTCTTACATCCTCCAAATTCACAATCATATTTATCTATTAAGAATTTACGTTTTCTAGATGTTGATTTAGATGTTCCATAACTATGTTTTGGGATCCAGACACCCGTTAAGTTATTTTTCATATTTTAAAAAATAGCTACTATGTTACATTATAATTATTTTACAGAACTTATTTATTGATTTAATTTATTAATATTTTTTATTTTTTCATGATGTTTTATTTATTGCAATTTATTATATGACGTCAAATTTTTAATTTTTTAGAATTTTGAATATAAAAAATAAGTGACATTCGAAAAATATTTTTTTTAAATTAATGTTCAATTAATATTTTATTATTTAATAATAATATTTTTGAAATGTTCTAGGGTCAAACCATTTTTATTAAACAAACAAAACGCCATTTTTAATTAGGTTGAGGGTGAACCCTTTACCTAGATCGAAGACTATGTGTCTTGAAAGATTAATATATAGCCTAAATACCCACTATTTTGTCAGCGTGAAGGCCAAACTATGTATTAATGTCACTGTTTGTGTCACCACCTTCATAAGTCCCCACCTGCATCACAAAATGTATAAAAAATCCCCTAAGGGGATACCAGGTTTTGAACCCCACTCTCTTGGATGTGGAGGTCCGTGATGAGTACCACTCTACCACAACTTGGGATATAAATATTAATAATAATTAGTAATAATAAGTAATAATTAGTAAAAAATATTAATAATTATAAAACAATTAGTGATAATTATTATAAATTAGTAATTATTATTAGAAATAATTATTAATTAGTATAAGTTAGTAATAATTAATATAATTAGAAATAATTAGTATAAATTATTAATAAATAATAAAAAGTATTCATAATTATTTCTTAAAAAACTAATTAGTAATAATAATTATTATTATAAAACAATTATTTATGAGTAAACAAAAATTATTAGTAATAATTAGAAATTAGTAAAAATTAGTGAATATTTAAAATAATTATAAAATAGTAATAATTGTAATTGAATTAGTAATAATTATTAAAAATTAGTATCCAATTAAAATAAATTAATAATAATTAGTGTAAATTATTAATAATTAGTATAAATTTTTAATAAGTAGTAATAATTTGTAGTAATTTTTAATAATTGGTAATAATTAGTAATAATTGGTAATAATTTGTAATGAATAGTAATAATTACAAAAAAATAGTAATATTTATTGAAAATTTATAATAATTATTAGTAATAATAGTTATTAAATACTAGTAATATTTTTTAATAATTATTATAAATTAGAAATAAATTTTAATGATTATTAAATATTATTAATAATTTTTGGGTTATGGTTGTTGTTGGGTATGGTTCCCATTGACATTTGATATCACATGTCTGATAACTGGATAGTATGTAAATAATAATCTTTTATAAAAATATCTAATTATTAGGTTAGTATTATTAATAATTTATAAGGTTTATAGTCTCTAGTTGACGTTAGATTAAAGACCTGTATCTGGGAGGCATGAGATGTTGGTTTTCATGAGAGTTATCATCAATTTTTACAAAATCATAAAAAGAGATCCATACATTATGCTTCTATTAAAATTATTGACCAATGTTACTTCTATCATAAACTTGAATACATAACAGCCCATGCTTGACATGTATTTTACTCATAATGGATAAAAGAAACATTTATAAGAGCTCTTTATCTAGTAAAAATATCAGGTGTAATAAGTGGTCACACATAGAGTTTGTAGTCATATGTTAGGTATTCATCAATGACATATGGTAAGTAATTTTGTTTATAAATTCATAAATACTATTAATGTATAATGTTTATGTTATATTTATGTAGGTGATTTTTGTTCATGGTGTTATAGAGTTTAAATTTTACAAGATAAAGTACATTAATCCTATTATAGGAGAGATTACTAGTGAGAGACAATGTCATGTTATAGTGACTATTTTATTTAGCTTTTTAAAATCACATAAAATAATTTTTTTATTCTAATTTATAATTTCATTTAAAGGAGATGAATGAGAATTTGACTTCCCATCCACAAGAGAGTCAGGATAAGACTAAGAAGGGGTCCTCTTGTGAGTCATATTTTGATGATGCCATTTTAATATGAGTAACCATGCATGGTATCAATAAAGAATGGGTGATAAATATTGGTTCATGATAAACGTATACCCTTTATTATTGTGGGGGTTGTGAGGTCATCAAATATATAAAAGGGAGATATTATAGGTTGATCATCGTATATAGAGTATGATGAGAAATTATGGGCTCAGGATGATGCTATATAGAACATGCATAGAGAGCTGGAAGAGAAACATCAATTGGAGGGGAATCGGCATGAAGAGTAGTGTTAGAAGCATTAACAGATGATAATGTATCTGCGATGACTTATATATTGTTTAGGGATGGATTTCTCTCTACTTGGAACTTCAGTAAACCCCCTTCCCCATAGCGACTTTATGTTATTTTTTTGATAAACATATTTTCTCTTTAATAGAAATTATATTTTTTTTGAATGGGTATAAATATTTGGTTTTGTTCATGATGGATAGATAATTTCATCACAAAAACTGGATTTTGATGGAATTATATTTCAATCAGAACAAAATATTTTTCATAGATAGTTAATTCCATCAAAAATATCATTTATGTTTTCCTATAGAGATTCTTTGAAAAACATTAGAGATAAGAAAAAATTATCCATTGTTAAAAAATTATTATCTCATGTTTCTAATGTAAAAAACTTTCCATAAGAATTTTTTCAACAATGGGCCATTTTTATGGGATTCTATCTAAAAGGACCCATTTAAAAAACAAATTTTCTTTTCTATTATCATATCTTTTTTACCTTTAAATAAAAGACACCCATTGCTAGCAGTTTTTTACACTCATAAAGGGTAGTGAGTAATATGACATTAATATGTATAAGTGTGAAGGGAAGTGTTGTTTTAGGGTGAATAGGAATAAAGTTTTTTGAAGGTCACTAATAGGTTTCCTTGTTCCTTATCATCCGAACCAAAAAAATTCTCAAAGAAGTTAAGGAAGAGAGACTATCAAAGAAATAATTAAACTAAAAAAACATAACCCTCTTACTCCCTTTACCTATAAAATTATATTATCTCTACCACCACCAAATTTAAACTCATTGTAAAATAAAGGTCCCTATACAATTGACCCAATTATAACATCAAAAACTATTTCTTTAATCTATTATTATATGACCACATACAAGTTCCTTCATGGCACTTAATTCCCATTGATAGACTCCATGTATGCTTTGAGGGGGATAAGAGGATGCCTCTACATTTCTTTCATTCAATAATATTCTTTCATAGTTTTTTCTCCCGTGAATATTATTCAGTATATATCAAAATATTTCCTTAGGGTCAATATGTAACTCTATATTAAAGAGAGTTAGAGAAGTATCTTTGTTAAATGGTGAAAATCTCTATTAAAAAGTGTTAGGGAAGGAACTTATGACAGATTTTAAATCTTCATTAAAGAGGGATTGATCCACATAGATATTCAATAAAAAGTTATAACTCTTCATTAAAGTGATATCTCTACTTATGTGTACATATTTTTTTGAGGTATAGTGAGAATCACCATTTTATCTATCATAGCGGTGGAACATTGTGAGTTGTGATATGTGATTTTCATTCTAATGATTCATAGAATCCTCAAGGATTTCAGGATTGCCTACTTGCAACGTGGCATAAAGTGGACTAAATACTTAAGGATAGTGTTCCCTCACTAATTAGATCGTCCTAATCTATATCCATTTTCAATAAAAAATATTATTGATTTAAAGCCAGATAGATTGATTCAAAGTCATTGAAGGTCATGAATTAATATATGATCAGGCCAAATTAGTTTGATGGAAATAACATCTCTGTGTTTCATGATAGGATAAATATTCTTCTCACGATATTAATGATTTTGTAGATACTCAAACATACTCTTCCTCATATCCCCAACAATCCTAATCAAAATCATGATGATACTACAATTGACATGATCTAAGTTGATCATATTCACAAAATGATGAAAGAAAAGAAGGTGATGAGGTTTTGTGTCAAGGAAATATTTTCAACACATTATACAATTGTATTTATGACAACTTACACCAAATAAATTTCTCTTGAGTGATTTGGGATGAAATAAAATTCAATTAAAAATAAAGGAAGAATGTACCAATAAATTTTATATTATGAAATTTCTTAAATTCAAGATGGTTGATAACAAGACAAGGTTAGATAAATTTTATGAACTCCAATACATCACATACACACTCTTCTTACTTAAAATTATTATACTAGAATATTTCAAAGTTGGTGATATTCTTGTTTAATTTCCAAATATGTTGAAATAATTTGGTAATTAACTCATTAAAAATACTATGGATATTTCCTTGAAACATTTGATCAAAATTATTCTTTTTGAAGAAGAATCCATGATGAGAAACATAGGTATAGTTTTTAATTAGAAACAATGGTTAATATCACTAAGGGAAATTAATCACAAAACTCTTTCTTATATTCCAAGAATCAAAATTCAAAAATTTAAGAAGAAATAGAATCCTTCAAAAAGAATAGAGAGTGATTTGTTTGTAGAAAACCAGAGTATTTTTCAAGAGAATGTCGATATCATAAGAAATTTAACAATTCTATTGTGAATATGTTCACTTATGAAAATATAGCTATGATGATATCTAACGTAAAAATGAATTCAGTAAAGTAGGTATAGTTTCTTGATTCTATAATAGCGGTGCATTTGCGAAAGGATTATTCAATGGTCAAAACATTTAAGGAAATAACTTTAACAATTGAAGTACACCTGGGAAATAATTTATGCATCAAATTCGCTGTTTGAGGAATCATAAAAATAAATTTTACTTATGGGAACAATTTTAATCTTCTAAATATATCTTATTCACTAGAGATTTTAAAGAATATTGTCATTATTGATCTTTTTTGTAATAGAAAATTTCATGTTTCATTTGAATCCAAAACGGTTATCTTATTGAAGGTAGGAATGTTTATGGGGAAGGGGTACCCACGTGAGGGAACATATTAACTACATATTAATAATATGATTGAATATTCTAATTATTTTATTGAATAATCCAATTTATTGAATATTCATTTAGAACAAGTTAATTTTAATTCATTAAAAATAATAATGTAATTAAATTTAATTAATTCTGGGGATGAATTTGATAAATTTGAAATATGTGTATAATAAGAAATAGTTAAGAATCTTTTTTAAAGTGTATAATATTTTTGATATATTATAATTAGTACATTATAATATATGTGGATTAAATAGTTCATTAACTCATGGCGAAATTATGAGAAAAAATGTCCTTTTGTGACGAGTTATTTGTGACAGAAATAAATCTTGTCGCAAATAGACTGTCGAAGAGGTTATTTGCGACGGGAATTGGGGTCCCATCGCAAAAAGTTAGGCACAGTTTGGCACAGTTTGCACACCGAACCACGTGAAGTATATTTTCAACGAGGAGTCCCCCCAACACAAATACTCAGAGGCTGTAATACGATTTGCAATAGGGAATTTCCCTATCGTAAATAGTTCGTCAGTAGGTCACTATTTGCGATGGGACCAGTCGCAAATACTTTTTTAACCACTGACAGTAATTAATGTCGTCAAATGTATTTGCGATGGGTCCCATCACAAATAGTACCATCGCAACTAATCTAACATATATATACCTCAATCTGTTTTTTTCATTCTTCCCCTAAATTCCTACTTTATCTCTATCTCTAAACTCTAATTTTAGAGTGAAAATTTCTTTGGGATATCTTTTTTTACAAAGTTGATTTTGAAGTCGTCTCCACCTATAAAAGATCATGTTTAAAGGTATTTATGTTTTTTTAATTTAATATTTGTTTTATTTTTTTTATATTAATTTTAATTATTGTTAATTAGTTGTAATTAAATTAGATTTAGATTGATTTTTCATCAGTATTTATTTATAATAATAAATTTAAATTATTAGTACTAATTATTAATAATTAGTAGTTCTTAGGAATTATTAAAGATAATTTATAATGAATATAAATAATTTGTGGTAATTAATAATTAATAGTGGTAATTTGCAGTAATTAATAATAATTAAAGCTAATTAGTAATAATAAGTGGTAATTAGTAATAATTTGGAATAAATAGTAATAATTAGTAAAAAATAGTAATAAATAGTAATAATTAGTAATAAATAGTAATAATTACTAAAAAATACTAATAATTAGTAACAAATACTAATAATTAGTTACAAATACTAATAATTTCTAATAATTACTAATAATTATTAACAATTAGTAATAACCATTAATAATGAGTAATAATTAGTATTAATTAGTAAAAAATAGTAATAAATACAAATAAATACTAATAATAAGTAATAATTAGTAAAAATTAGCAATAATTAGTAACAATTAGTAACAATTAGTAATAATTAGTAATAAATACTAATAATTAGTAATAAATAGTAATATATAGTAGTAAATACTAATAAATAGTAATAAATAGTAATAATTTGCAATAAATAGTAATAAATAGCAACAAATAGAAATAAATAGTATTAATTATTAATAAATAGTAGTACATAGTAGTAAATAGTAATAAATAGTAATAATTAGTAATAATTAGTAATAATTAGTAATAATAGGAATAATTAGTAATACTTAGTAATAATTAGCAATAATTAGTAATAATTAGTAATAATTAGTAATAAATAGTAGTAAATAGTAATAAATAGTAATAAATTGTAATAATTAGTAATAATTAGTTATAAATATTATTAAATAATGACTAATATTAATAAATAGCAATAAATTGGAATAAATAGTAATAAATAGTAATAATTAGTAATAATTAGTAACAATTTGTAATATTTAGTGATAATTAGTAATAATTAGTAATAATTAGGAATAATTAGTAATAATTAGTAATAAATCATAATAATTAGTAATAATTAGTAATAATTTGTAATAATTAGTACTTAACAGTAATAAATTGTAATAAATAGTAATAAATAGTATAAAATAGTAATAATTAGTAATAAATACTATTAATTAGTAATCAATACTAATAATTAGTAATAATTAGTAATAATTACCTATAATTAAAAATAACTAGTAATAAATAGTAATAAACAGTAATAAACAGTAATAAACAGTAATAATTAGTAATATATATTAATAATTAGTAATAAATAGTAATGAATAGTAATGAATAGTAATAAATAGTAATAATAAGTTATAATTAGTGAAAAATAGTAATACATATTAATAAATAGTAATAATTAGTAATACGTAGTATAATTAGGGATAATTTGGGATAATTAAGGATAATTAGGGATAATTAGAAATAATTATGAAAAATTGGAAATGATTATGAAAAATTGGAAATAATTCGGAAAAATTTGAAATAATTAGCATTAATAAGAAATAATTAGCAATAATTATAAAAAATTAATAAAAATTAGAAATAATTCAGATATATTAGAAATAATTAGGAATAACAATGAAGAATTAAGAATAATTAGGTATAATTTGGAATAATTGGGAAAAATTAGGAATAATTAGAAAAAAGTAATAAAAATTAGCATGAATTTGGAAAAAATAGCGATAATTAGGAAAAATTTGCAATAATTAGGAAAAATTAGAAATAATTAGAAATAATTAGGAATAATTATGAATAATTAGGAATAATTAGGAATAATTAGGAATAATTAGGAATAATTAAAAATAATTAGGAATAATTATGAATAATTAGGAATAATTTGGAATAAATTGTAATAAATTGTAAGAACGTGGGATAATTTCCAATGCATTAGAGGCACACCTTTTTCTTGATGAATCTTCTCCTTTTAACTCTCACTGGCTCAAAAAATTATGAAAAATGTGTGGCCATGTAGGAATATCTAGTCTCATATACCGATGATTGGATATGCATTCATAGGAATATATTTTTCATAATGTTTTCTCATAGAGACAGTTGGAAGAAGATGATTCATCGACAAAAAGTGGGCTGCTTTGTCTGAAATTTCATTTATATTCATCTTTCTAACACTAAAATCATAATGAGGAATCTGGTCGGAGGTACACTTATGCATTCTCGTATGCACGGGAATGGATATGAGTACCTTTGAGAATATTCTTCATTGTGATCTTAGTGTGAGAAAGTTGGAAGTATATGAGCCATCAGAAAAAAGAGCAATCGTCAATCCACTGGAAATTGTGTCACCTGTAATTAGTGGTAATTACTTAGAAGTAGCTGTAATTATTTTTATTATCTTTTTTTGATAGTATTTTTTCTTATTTCTAATTATTCAGAAAGAAAAATGATTTTATATTTTTTAGAAAAATATGGAACAAGGAAGTCGAAAATAGTCATTATTTGCTCTTGGAAAATCAACATAGAAATCCAAATGGTTCTGGTTTAAATATTGTATATATTGAGGGTGTTGAAGCTTTATTATCATTTTATTCATCAAAACTAGAATTTTTTTCAGAAGACACAATTAATTTTCCTTGTAAAAAATGTTTTCTGAGAACATTTGACAAATTTGAAAAAGTTTTGGACATATCTTGTGTTTTGGTTTTCAAGAAGATTATATTTTTTGGTATCAACACATTGATCAAATTTCCAAGATAGATAGTAATAATTTGATTCTCGATCCATCATGGTTTCAAAATTTAGTACATGATGTTGCAGGTCCATCTATTCAATAAACAAAAACTCAGGATGATATTGATTTAACTCCCAAGTTGGCAGTATAAGAATTTTATGAGTTGTTGAGTTCTAATGAGGATTCATTATTTATTTGTTGCAAGATAAGAAAATTATAAGAGGATGAAAAATTTATGGCTATTAAATTAGAAAATGGAATTTCCAACAACTATTTTGATCAGATATTTTCTTTGGTTAAAACATTGTTACCTGAAATAAATGATTTGCCTGCAAATTACAATGAGAGAAAGATGCTGGTTCTTAATCTGGGAATTAGTTATCAGAAGATTCATGCATGTTAAAATGATTGCATCTTTTATTTTTTGTGAAAATTAGTAGTTGAATATTTGTCCCAAATGTGGAAAATTGAGGTATAAATATGCTCAACCGAGAAAGTCTGGATTGATTCTTGTAAAGTAGTTGAGATATTTCCCGACTACACTAAGGTTGCAGCATTTATTTATGTCTGAGAACACAATGAAAATGATGTCATGGCACAAAACCAAGATTTCAACTGGTAAAATCTTGAATCACCCATTTTATGGTGATTCAAGAAACACTTTGACAGAGTGCATCTGTCTTTTTCTTAGAATCCCAGAACTTGCGATTTGTTGTTTTTACTGATAGTTTCTGTCCGTTTGGTTCTTGTGGTGGTCAATATTCATGTTGGCTTATCTTTATAACTCCATACAATTTTCCTTCATGTATGTTGATTAAGTGGTCTTATATATTTTTAACCATATTAATCCCATGACATCAAAACAATAATATTGATGTTTATTTAAAACCATTGACTGATGAGTTAAATTCATTGTGAATTAATGGTTTTAGTACATATGTTGTTGCTACGAAACATAATTTTCTACTAAGTTGTATTAATGTGGATAATTAGTGACTTCCCAGCATATGGAATGTTATTTGGCTAGAGTGCACATGGCCTGAAATCATTTCCTTAATGTATGGGAGACAACATAGCATTTATGCTCATCAATGGAAACAAACCTTGCTATTTTGACTGTCATAATGTATTTCTTGCAACTGATCATCATTTTTGGAGGATCAAATCTCATATCAGAAAAGGCACAATTAAAAGAGATGTACCTCCAAAAATGATCTCCAGTACACCGTTGAAATCAATTTTATTTTCATTACTTCCCATCACATTTGGACCATAAATAAACCAACAAAAAATTCATGGCTTTGGGAATGAACAAAATTGGATAAAACAGAGCATTTTTTGGGATGTGCCATATTGTTTTGATTTTTTGGTCTGCCACAAGTTGGAATTCATGAATAGTGATAAGAATTGTTTTCATAATTTATTTCATACAGTTTTGGATACACCAAGTAAGACCAAAGATAATGTAAAGGCACGATTATATCTTGCCTAAATATTCAGGGGACCAGAACATGAACTATTTGGAAATGTCAGATCATAGAGGTTAATGATGCCAATGCAGCTTACAGAGTTGCTTATTATTTGGTAACTGGATTACAGATTTGAGACTTCTAGATGAATATGCTTCAAATTTGGGAAGATGTGTTATGAATGGTCATATTACCGGATTAAAAATCTTGTATTGTCATGTTATAATAAAAATAATTATTCTAATTTGATTAAGAGGGTGTTTGAATTCTATGATTTTGGATTCTATAATAGATATATAATATTTTTTTGAGACATTTGTGTGGCGACAACAAACTATGATACTGTTAGAAAAATACAAGAATATGTTGTTGTAATTATATGTAAACTAGAAAAAATCTTCCTGCTGAATTTATTTGAGTCAATAGAACATCTGATATTAAATTTTCCACATGAAGAAAAATATGGAGGTCTAGTACAGTTTCAATGGATGTACCCATTTGAGATATGAATGCATAAATAGAAGAAAAAAGTACGTAACAAAGAATCTGTTGAAGGTTCAACTGCTGAAGCTTATTTGCAAGAGTAAATTGGTTTTTTCAGCTCTCATTATTTTGAATCTGAATATCCCTCTAAACACAACCACATGGGATGGAATGAGGGTAATGTTGATGATGAAATGGATAATCAATTATTAGTTTTTAATTATCTAATGCTTGTCTTTGGTGGAGTTCAATAATTATGGATTTTAGATGATGAACATCACAGAGCTCATACAAATGTTCTTCTCAACTGTAAAGAAATGAAATTATTTGTACTATAATTTCTCATATCACCTATTCAATAATTTATGTTATAGTAAGTAAACTTATTTTATTTGTTGGTTATATGATAACCATATCAAGAAACATCTTCCACAAATTACAATAGCTACTCTTGAAGAACACTGTCCAAAAATTTTGATCAATGATTTCAAAAACTGGTAACATAAATTATTGATGGATTAACATATCAATTCATTTTATTATTTATTATATTGATAATTATTAAAAAAAAATTCAGGTGTCTCAAACTTCTGATAAAATTGATAAGAGACGGTGTCTATTGAGTAACCCACAATCTAAAATGATTAAATCTTATAATGCATATGTAGTGAATGGTTTTCGATTTCATATGTGTGCATATGGGGAATAAAAAAACAATTATCATTGGAGTTTTCTTAAGAGGATCTCATCATAGAGAAACTGAAGCTAACTTTTATGAAATTCTAGATAAAATTATTGAACTATGTTATCTCAAACAATATTACATAATGATGTTTAAATATTAGTTGTTGAATACTAAGAGAGGCTTTTATATTAATCCGACTTATGGAATCGTCAATATGAAATATAAAAGAATTCTTGTAGTAAACGAACCATTTTTACTTGCTCAATAGGGACACAAAATTTATTACAAAAAGTACTATGCTACTTCAAGATACCTGAGTGATTGGTGGAGCATAATAAGAATGAAATCTCAGGAAAATCAATTTACTCAAAGGGAATGTGGTTCTTCTGAAGTGCAAGAAATTGAAAATTTTCAAGAGACTACTCAAAATCAATCTTTTTCACAATGAGACATGAATATCGATGATGACACCCCACAATTACGGGTCGATTGTGACGATGATGTTATTGATGTTACAAATGAATTTGAAATAGAAAGAGATGATGAAACTAAATATCATATGGATATTGATGATGTTGAGGAGGAATATGAAGACATTGACATCGTCAGATATGAAGATGATAATGAAGGTGAACTTTGACACAATTAAATGCTGTTTATAATTATAACTAATATATATCTATGTATCATATTTATTTTCAACTTTTTGCTAATAACAATAATTTTTTGTATTAGATGAACAATGATCTATTTCTTGTGTTGTAGGAGGCTTAGAAACCTTTGTATTAAAAGGATTTTGGATCATATGACCCTCAACCGACTGATGGTTTATGGGGTACATGGCGGGGGGGGGGGGGGGGCAGGTCTTGCAAAACTGATGATTCATGACCCTATCCCTGTGTGTCGTCCACCTCTTGGATTCAATCCACGCATGCAGAGGTATGGTAACCTGTGTATTTTAGTTAGCTTTCATTTATTTAGTTATGTACTAATTTTTTGATTATTTATTCTTTTTTCACTATTTTTCACATGTAACTATTGTACAGGGGAGAGCTAGCTTGTGCGGTTATGTTTCTCACCCATGGATCACATGGGAATAGATCACCATTGATGTGCATCTCAAAATGTTCAATCATTGGCTGGTACATAAATAAATAATATTTATTTTGAAAGTTATTTCATTAATACCTTTATATTATAAATTATTTTCATTGTTTATAGTATCCCATTGATGATAGAATGCGTGAAGCTATCCACATGGTATGAGAGGTGTCTATGCGTGACAGTTTCCAATAGTTTTTGCACAGTTTTAAAAGTACAACCATTAAGAAAGCAGGAGTGACAGAAATTGAGGATTCAGGTAAAGCCCACTGAATATAGTACATTTCATCTCACGTTTGGGATGGATTATGATCACCCAGTTTGGGTGGTGGATTAGAGAGTAGATCTTCATTGGGATGGAAGAACCGAGGGAGATATGAGGTGACACATCGAGCTGGTAGTCATACATTGAGTATGCATGGAGAGTATCTGTTAAGTATCTTTTTCTAATATTTTATATAACATTAAATATAAACAGTTTATTTTATATTCATACAGGCAGACGACCATCTTGATATTATAGAGTACAACTTTTATCAGAGGATGTACAGTGATCCAGCCACTAGGGAGATTGGAAGTGATTGACAACATCATATTATGGTCAGTATTATTTCTTTTTCAGTTTTAAAGTTAACTACATATAATGTTGTCTCTTTTTTAATTTCAAATTGGAATTGAAGGAGTCATATGAAGCCATGACCTCTCAGACACAGGCAGAGAGTCATGACGAGACGACTGATCAGACTAGTACACACCATTTCGATGAGGCAACATGAATGTAGGTAAACCAATATGCCTTCAAGATGGGAAGAGTAGTTCGTATCGACTCTCATTTGAATCTCATGACTTATTATGGTTCTGCTGTGATGTTGGGGTCCACCATGAGAGGATCTTATAGAAAGGCATCATCTTCTAGCTCACAGTATTAGGAGTAGCTTCAAGATCGAAGTGAGCTTATAGAGAGTTTGCAAAAGGAACAAGAAGAGATGTGTTAGCAGCAGAAATGGTAACAAAAATAGTATGAGGAGGATATGAGTCGATGTTAGCAACATAAGAAACAACACAAGGAGGAGATAAGTCAATGGTAGCAAAAACAGTATGAGAATATGGAGTAAATGCGATGTTAAAGTCATAGTTTAGGGATATAGTTCCTTCCACCATCTCCTTAAGCTCCTCCACCTCCTCCAAAAGAATGTCTCCCCGAGTGATTTTCTATTATGTTAAAAACATCTGAATTCAAGATTTTTTGTAATATGAACTATTTACAGTTTTTGTCTTTTATATTTTTGCGAATATTTATTAATTAATTTATTAATTTATTTTTTTATTTTATTAATATTTTAATATTTTAATATTTATTTTTATTATTATATTTTTTAATGTTTGTTTATTTTACTAATAAAAATAATTTTATTTTTTGATTTTTTATATTTTTTTTGAAAATATTGAGAATTTTAATATTATGTTATTATTTTAATAATATTAATATTATTTTTTCATTATTTTATCATAATTTTATTATATATATATATATATTATTTTATTCAGTATTTGCAGTGGGACCTTCTGCGACGGGACCCCATTGCAAATAGTTTATATATATATTTTTAAAAAGTACTTGCGACTGGAAAAAGGGCACGCTCCAAATACTTTTTTACGATGGGCACGTCGCAAGGGGTTTTCATATATATATAACATATATAAACGGAGAATTATCTGTAATGGGAAAATAGGCCCGCCAAAACATGTTTATACATATATATAATATATAATCTGAGATCTATTTACGACGGGATGTTTTTCCATTACGGATAGTTTTTTTTGCAACGGGACCATTGCAAAAAAAAAAAAAACTATTTCTGATGCCGTTTTCTGCAATGGTCTATTGGCGATGGGATCCCGTTGAAAATAGTCCTTCGCAAATATCTCAATTCCAGTAGGTTGGGAAAATTTATTTTTCTTACTTTTATGGTTGATCCCGGTACATATCTGAACGTATGTATTTTTAGAAAAATACATGATGCCTTTAATATGTTAGTTGGATGTAAATATAATGTTTGTAATCAACAAGATAAGAATATTACATTATTATGAATAGATAGAGGTGGTTAATACTTTAAGAATGAATTTAATAAATGCTATGAATAAAATTTCATAATACATCTATGTACTATTTCTCATACACCTTAGAAAAATGGATTATTTGAAAGGAAAAGAACCATACATTGGAAGATATAGTAAAGTATATGATTAGTAAATCTAAGTTACCATTAAATTTATGGGTTAAATATTTATTAACTATATGTTATATTTATAATATAATTTCATATAGGAAGACTAAATTACCCCTTTTTAAATTTATTGGGAATATATAATATTTTATATTTTAAAATGTGTGGGGTGTTTATCCAATTATTGAGTTCCTGATCATAAAAGAACTAAAATTTATCCTATAGAAATTGAGAGTATTTTTATTAGTTATGTATAATATAGAAAAGAAAATAGAATTATTGATTTTGAATACAATGACATTGGTTAATCAAGGGTTGTAGAATTTTTCGATTTTTTTTAAAAATATAATGTAGAGGATGATATTCCTCATACCCCTATATCTTAAAAAACATTAATTTAAAATATAATATAAGATTATAATTTAGATAAATTTATTTATTCAAAAATTATAATAGAATATGGTTTTATTGTGTGTTTATATGAAAATTATATCTTAATTTTTAGAACCAATATGATTGTTGTCAATGAGGAAAATAATAATCTATCCTCCATGTCTAAATTGAAGAATGATTAAATATTTGATATTTTTATAGGTACTAATGTCATAAAAAATATAGGGGTTATTCTTTATGTCAATCTCATTATATTTAAAAAATATTAAATATATTTTATCATCTTGGTTTAAAAGACAAAAATACTTCATTTGAATCTAGTTTCAATCAATTTTCTAAGACATGAATAATCATAGAAAAACATGAATATGATAGTATAATACCTTTTTCAATTTATGAAGTTCATTATACTAGAATTTATATTTCAAATGTAGTATTTATAATGATTAGATATTATAGTAATCTGTGTATAAATTTTTGGAAAATTATAAAGAGAATATATGGATACTTAAAGAATAATAAATATTTAAGTTCATACTACAATGATTATTTGGATATATTATAAAGATATATCTACGGGATTTGGAGTACTAGTGTTGGAGATAATCAGTCCACATTCATATATTTATTTACTTGTGGAGGTTGTGAGGTTTATTATACAAGAATAAAACTAAAAAGTATTTCAAATTCATCCATGGAGTTAAATAATTATTTCCTTGGATTCATATGTAAATTAAGTTGATTGTATTAGGTATCTATTTCTCAATATGATTTTTCCTAATCCTACAACACCTCAATATTTTAGAATATATTATTTTTAAATAAATTATAAGTATCTGATAACCTTCTATACAAGAAACCCCAAGTCTAAATGATATATGACATAATAACTCTTTATAATCTAGTTGTTAATTGGAAGGCATTTCTAGTAATAAACCCATATTGAAAAATATGTATAATGGTTTTTAATAATGTAATTGTTTTGATTAATGCCTACCAAATTGGTACTCAATTTTCATTAGTGTCATTTTATGCTTCCAAAATAAGTATTCTTCCAAAATTGTTTATATTGAATTTTACATTCATGGAAAGTATAATTAGATGAAATAAATATCAATTTTAAATAAAAATTTCAATATTATCTTATAGTTATTTTTTAATAAATTTTCTTAAAATATTTATTTTTTAGTGAATACTGAAAATACTGATTTTTAAAAAAAATACCATGACTTTTCAAGTACAAGTACCATTATTTTTTAAATAATATTTAAGTAGCATATTAATTATTTAATATTAAATAAACTAATTAATTAATTATAATTATTCATTATAATTTATTTAGTTATATGTTCATTTTTTGTCTTAAAAACACATTTTTCTAAAAACTATTTTGTGTGTGCACAATGTGTTTTTATCATTATAAATTAAATTAGTCTCTATATATTAATGGTTTTTGACGAAATTTAATTATTATATATTAAATAATATATTTTAATATTCATTTAATTATTTTTTAATGGAAAGGAATGGAAGTAAACTCTTTTAATGCTTAAAAATTCATTTTTATAAAAATAGTTTTTATTATAGTTTGCATGCTTATTTATAATTAAATTCTACAAATTATAGAAATAAAATCCAAGAAAATAGATTATATATTTTTAATAATAATAATTTTTATAATTCACTATGTTTAAATTAATTTTTATTTATATTTAATAGTAAAATTGGTAATTTTTTTGATGTTTAAAGGTAAAATGAAATTACTAGGGGTAAAACCAAGAGATAACGGTGGTATTACCACCCAAACATTTCTAATTATTATTTATTAAATATATTTAAATATTATATTATCCTTTATTTTAATACATATCCACTTTATGAAAATTTCCCATGAAAGTGACCTTATATCATGAAATATTATAAGAATATCCATGGGTGTCTCAACCCTCACTTATAAAATGGCACAACTTCTGCCCCCTTATTGACACCCTTGGCTCCTTTTCTCTTGAAAAATACATACGAAAAAACCTTTCTATAACCATTTAATTCATCCTATATCTTTTTTTTATTTTAATACCAACCCTTCAAGGCTTAATGTTTAATCCAATGGAGTTCTCTTAAAGAGGAGGTATTGGTCTCAATTGAGAACTTTCAATTTCATTTCTTCATATACTTAATCTAAAAATGAAAAATTCATAAAACAAGATAAAATTAGTATCCTAAATATAATTATATGTTAGTATTAATATGTTATAACAATTTACCACCACTTCTAAATCAAATTGTATATGAAAGTATCTTTCATGCGCATGTGTGGTTTATTGCCTCAACATTGCAATACAATTCATTTTACACAACCATTATTCATGGTTTGTTATTTTGAAATATTTAATGTTTAAATATTATATTAATTTTATAATAATTATTTCAGATAGGTGAATTAATATTTACCTTTATTTCATTACATCCGTTGAAAAATGGAAACACCACTCATGCATATGCACTAACTACTATCTCCACGAAGTGATGTAATTTATTTTTCATAACCGCTCAATATAAATGGTTATAAATATGTATATAATGAATATATATGACATTTATATCATTATTAAAATTACTTATATGAATAAAACTTTATTTTAAGTGCATGGATCATAACTGATGAATCGAAACACTTATGAAAAATTGAAGCAATTAACAACTGAAATGATAATGACAGTGAATAATTTTTCATAAACGAGTGATAAAATGTTATAAGTAAAACATATATGATATTATAGTAAATAATAAGTCTATATTGAATAATTATAATAAATGTAAATTTATTATACATGAGTCAATTGTGGTTTGATAGAGAGGTGAGCTTTAGATAAGGGTTTAATGTTACAATCTCATTTTTATAGAGATTATTTATGATTAAATTATTATGATGAAATTATTTGATATATCTATAAAAAATATTATATAATTTATTTCAATATAGTTATGACTAAATAATACATTTTTTTCTTTAATTTTACTCTCTTTAAGTACCCAAGAGATCGAAAAAATGTTTTAAGGGAAATCAACTTAATTTCTCTCTTAAACCGGGAATATATTATTCCATGTACACATATTATTTAAATTGAATTAAAGAATATTACTAATATTATAATTATATTTAATAAATAAATTTTTACCTATTTTTGAAATTTTATAATATTTTTAAATAATTATTCTTTTCATTTTTTGAATGAGTTACTTTTTAATTTTTATCAAAAATGTGAAAGGAATATTTGTTTTCACAAAAACTATATATATGGATTTCACTACCATTATGAATAATATTTTCATTATATTTTACTTTATATGTTTTCTCGGTTATTTTAATAGATATGTTTTTCCTTAATATTTTTGATTTTTTTATATTTTAAATAATATATTTAAAAATGGATGGTTATTTTCATCAAAAAAGTTCTAGTGATCTTTTAAAGGTATTTTGAATTATAAAAATATTTTTTTTGGTTTAATATGGTCTCAGGGGGATATGATCCAATTTTACCATCTTTTTTTTTCTCTGTATGGTTTATGTTTATGATGAGGAAATATATATGAAAACCATTTTCTTTCTATAAAATTTTCTTTAATGTAACGAAAAATGTTTTTGTGAACTAGTCACTTATATATGATTTCATTATAATTATGATATGGGTGGTTATGTTATAAACAATGGATATGTTTTTATATTTTAAAAAATTTAGGGTGGGTCTGTTAAATCCCTATAATTTATTGGTTAGTGATGCCAAAGTTGGAAAACTCCTAAGAGATTAAAAATTTAATAAAATTGTGAGAGATGGAAGAGATAACAGGATATAAGTTACTCCTAAAAGAATATTTGAAATGTCTTAGATGGAATTTAAATTAACATAAATTATATGAAAAATTATAGTTTTTTTGGAGTGAACCATGGATAATTAATTAATATTCATTGCTTATGTGAATTCCAAAGACACATGTCTTCTTCTTATGATATTTTCTAATGACTCATGATTTATTATTAATGATTCTGCACTCTTATTTTTTTAATTATGATGGAAAATACATTATACCATGATTCATTATGATTAATATTTGATGGATTAGGTATGATTATTATAATTTTTATAATTATCTCATACTTTAATGCCTATTTTATAATCACTTGTGAACATTGATTGAAATGTAATATGTTTACCCTTATTGTGAATCTCAGATTAACCTTTATTATGTTTCTATTCCTCTTGTAATGAAGAATGGTTTTATGTATAGTATGTATAATAAAGGCGATTGTTTTAAATTACATCATGGGAAATAATTTAGATCTTTTATATAAAAATTATTTATGTATCCAAGATTCCAAATACACTAAACCATTAAAGTTATGGTGTTCATTAAAATTTTATATAATGAGTATAAATATTATAGGATGTAATATTTATATATGAAAGTTTAGTATCACCATTTTTAGTTTCCAGAAATGGTTTAGTAAATTTTGGAAACTAGGATGAGAAAACTTTAGTGAGAATAATTAAGATAAACCTATGTATAAAAGAACATCCGAAGTAATGGAAACAAAAGTAGTGTGGTTTTCATAAACATTAATCTCTATCTAGATACTATAAGTGGATATGGTTTGGGAATGAATGAATTTAAGGCAATAAAATTGGAAAGAGTTTGCTGAGTATATCTTGACCATCATTCAGGTGAACAATAAATGGGCCCTTATTACTCTCCTAGCTTCACATAACTTGGGGATATAGTTAGGTTAAGTGAAATTTTATTTATCAACCATTATGAAGGATTTGGATAGATAATGACTATGAATAACATATGGTAAACCTAAAGTATCATATAATGAAAATAATTTTCCATGGTTTTGGCATAATATGATTGATTTTTACTGAATGGATGGTTAATCCTTACTATTTCTCACAATATGATTTTAGTTTTATGAGGAATCACTTTAAAAATTAATGTGAAAAATTATGTATTGATTGTCCTAATGAGAAACACAATGATATGGGATATTGAATGAAAAATACTATGATTATTCCTAACCATATATCTCATTATATGGTTAACAACATGAACATAGGTGAGTTATTGAATGAACCAAATAAGAGAAAAATGGAGTTTTAGGAATATTATAGAGGAAATAAGATTCAATATACTTCATGTTAGGAATTTGGGAAGAAATACCTTAAGAGATATCTCAAAGGAATGGGAAGATGTTTTTTGTGTCTAAATGAAGGATATAAAAAAAGTAATTTCTAGGGAAATATTAAGAGTTATATGGATTTAAATAAAGTAAATCCTTATTATAAATATCACTTCCTTAAATTTTTAAAAATTATTAAAACATGCAATTGTATTTTAATCATTTTATTTCATGAATTTAAGTGGTTATATTTTAAACATTTTAACTTGTAAATATTGGACTACATAGAGGCCAATAAAATATTGGAGAATACTTTTTAAGAGTCTTCCATTATCTTGTGTGAGTGTCCACCTTGTGGGTTAGAAATAGAAGGGTATGTTGACTTCATAGGTGAGCTAGTGAGATCTGTGTATAACCATTATTCTATCCAGGTGTCATAAGATAGCTGGTGGAACCCACTAGCTACCCAATGGCACCATGGAAGTTGAAAAAAGAACCCATTAGAGTGGCTCCCAATTTTCCTAATTCGACCTCAAATAAGTCTATTAGATACAAAACACTAAAAAAACATTCTTAAAGACATGGTAAAATATAAATACACCCCCTATGGTTCCTATATGCTTTCTGTTATCTTGAAGATCAATTATAGTGCTAAATTGTGTAAAATTAGTCTCTTACTTATGCTCTCTTATAAGTATCTCACCTTTCATAATTTCTTTCAGAAGGTATCTTTCTAAAGAATTGTTAGGGTGCTTCATTGGGCTTACGTCAAAACATATTTATTTTTTATTTTGGTTATTTCTTAGTCCTTAATGAAAGTGATTTGTTCTTGTTGGGTCATTAAAGTTAGTGGAGGTTGGGTTCCTAGATGCATCTATTAAAAGTTAAGCCATTTTTTTCTTTCTTAGTATAACCACTACAACCAAGGATCTTATATCGTGAAATTCATTTATTTATAAAAAATTTAAAATTAATGTTTTGGGTTTCTTTCTAAAATCATCGAAAAAAATTTAAACCAAAACCTCTCAAATTTTCTTGAGGGGAGTAGAATTTGGGAACCTATAAGGATTATTACTTTTATTTTCCAAATCACTTTTTCCTTGCCTATAATTTAATATTTCTACTTGAATATCTTATTTATTTTATTTCTTTCAATTATAATTCCTTTTACTTTTATTTAACTCTTATAAGTTTTTTTTATCTATTTAAACGTTTTATTCCATAATTTTTGTAATTTCTAAAAGGTTTTAAAAATAAATTTACCCCTCTTTCCTTACTTACTCAAAAAAATAATTGGTATTCAAGAAAAAAATTTATTTTCAAAATTCTTAACCAGTTAAAAGAATGATCAATTAGGGATGTGCCGAACCTTGAATGCCCAAGATGATTCTTAGGGACACTCTATGTCATGTGGTACTTATTATAATGGAACCTCCTACAAATATTGAAAAATATGCATGTGTACATTTCTAAAAATCATTATATACCATGTTTAGAATATTATAATAAATTTATATACACTTTATAACTAATTATAAGAAAAATAGACTTTTGATGATATTTCTTTGTTTGATTTAGATGGAAAACCCATGAATGATATTTGACGATCATTAGATAGTAATTAATTTAATTATATTTCCAATTATTAAAATAATAATGAAATTTTTATATTTATTAAATATAAAAATAGAGAACATATCAAGATGGATTTCCCAAAAAATAAGGTGAAAATAAATAAGGCACTTAAAGAATCAAAATGGAGTGAAATTAACAACTCTCTAACCTCATTAGAATTAATCCCAAAATGTCTTATGGACTCAACTAATGTAATTAATGAGCTATGATATTCTATTTAATATTTTTTATTTCATTTAAATTATAATGATATGAAATATTCTAGATATTTTTATCACGAAGGAATTTTTGATCTCACAAAAAAATTCAAGGATCCTAAAAAGAATACAATAAATTTGTGATTGATAAATATATTATTTAAAAAGAAAATGGAAATATTAAATATGATAATTAAAAGAATAAATAATTTCTTTATAAAAAATTATGATCAAGAGAAAATTATTAAATTCTATTTGGATGATATGTCTATGTTTTAGAATCAATGTGAATAGCTTGAAAAGGAAATTAAGAAAATGAAAAAATAATTCTCAAAGAAGCCTTATTCCAGTTAATATTATGTTGAGAAGTTGGAATCCACTATAATTCCCTAACACCAGAAGCCTAGAGCCAGTGCATTATTTTAATACATTGGAATGATTTTAAGGAATCATGTCCTGAAGGACCGATCAGTTTAGTAGTCTTGGAAAATATATTACATACATGAATGCTTCCTTACACATTCAAACATAAAACACAACATAAATAATCTATTGTGAATTCCATTATTCCCCTATCTTAACCCATTATATAAAACATAATACGCTTTATGGAATCTTGGGAAAACAAAACATAAGAATAGGGTGAACTCAGATGCCCAGTCATGGTAAATACTTTATCAGAAGCTATAAACTTTTAAGGCAAGATGTGTAGTAAAAATAAAATCCTTTTAAACCTAAACATGAACAAAATATGGAGAAAGTAAATAAAACACTACCATATAAAAATGCACATGGATATTCTACGAGTCTAATAATCACATGTAAAAATTAATTTTATAATGGGGGAATGCCTAACACTGTACATCATTACCACATAGTCAAGGCCTCATGCCAAGTCTACAAATAAATTTTTTATCCAGACCATGTTATAAAACACTAGTTTGTCTCATGAGACCTACTGATGCATATAGGGGATATTGAGGGACCCACCCGTCACTTACTAAGTCAAATGCATTCCTAATATAAAAATGTTGCAACATAACATAAATATTCATATTAAAACTTGCATACGAAATGTAAATACGTCAACCATAAACTATGAAAGGTATAAAAATAGAACATCTACAATCAATCATATCATAACTCATTTTATACCACATGGAAGATTGTATTATAATAAATCTACCTTAATCAAGAATAATATCAAGTAAATAATGTTGAAATAGTTGAAAATGATCAGTAAAACCTTTTGAGAGAAATATCACTTTTTGTGAAATCATTTTAAAGTCACACATTTATTAAGAAGTCATTTAAAAGAGATTTCTGAATCAATGTGTCCCATACTACTTTGAAAATTTTCTAAGGAATTAAAATTTAAAAAAAATCATGTCCATATAAATAAATCCTTAAAACCATTTTGAAAACATTCACATTAATGAGAATGATTTTGAAGAATAAATATTTAATACATTTAAATATCATATTTATCCTAATTGTATAGGGTTCCAAAAATAATCAAATTATAATTCATTTGTTAGACTATTTAAAAAAACTATGTTATACAAACAAGGACATCACGTAGGACAGTGGTAGGTGATGCAACCTTGTTTCCTATCAATTGTGGGTTCAAGTCTCGTGGGCTTGCCGGATGTGACAGGTTGTTGCCCAACCTCCAAGTTATACATTTTATAACAATTGAGAAATAATCGTAAAAAATTATTTAACCTTAACAATAGTATCCAATGTCAAACATAATCCATTACATCCTTTAGACTTTTCCAAAATATTTCTATCGAAACTCACAGTCCAAAATTTAAAAGCAAATTAAACATGATGATCTTTTTTTCCACATAATAACATGTGAATAACTTAATCATATATTATTTTAAAACACGGTAATATCAATAATTATCATAAAGCCTTATTTATTACATTCATGATCCTCTATTCCTTATATAATACTGGATATACTCTTTATATCCAAAAATCTTTTAAACTCCAACAATATTGGAATAAACAAACAATTAATTAGTTTCAAAGTTGTTAATAATATCGAATATAATTTATCTTAATCAATCATTTCTTATTCTAAAATCACTACCTCAGTATCAGAACCATATCAAGGTTTATTTTTCCATCAAACCTCTATTTTTCCAAAAGTTTAATTTTCTATTGAGTCACTTTTCTTAGAACAATATAATCTCAAATCCTAAATTAAATAGTATTGTAGTACCATCCTTATTTATTTCCATAATTTATATATCCAGTACATAATTAATACAACACTCAAATGAAATAATTATTTAATAAAAACACAAGAACACTAGTCATTACTCATCATATGTGGCAGAATAATAACTTGATTATTATCCAATATCTTCATTGGGGGAATACTCTGATGATTTGGACATTGATTCGCGTAGTGTCCCAACTCCTTACAAATAAAGAATTTTACATTTGAAACTTTTTTCTTTCCGTTGCAATCACGTACTTTGTGTCCTTTTTCTATACACATATAACAAACTCATATTCCCTTCAAGAATTTACCAAGGTGATTCTTTCCATAGTTATTACATATGGGAAAATACTTCTTTCTACTCTTCCCTTTATACATCTTTCTCTCTTCCATCTTTTTCTTCTCTTACTTTCTTCTAAAGCCATAGGACTCATAGAATTATTTACTTATCTTATTAACACATGATACAATTTCTTCATATGATGAGAATATGTGGGAACTATTTCCCTTCTAAATGTTGGAATAAGACCATGAAATATATTATCATTCTTAATCTTTGGATCATGCGTATTGTTGGAGTTCTCATTCCATCTACTGGGTTCCATTTCAAAACAATGTCATACACAATGTTAGTTTATGAATCATAATGCACAATTCATAACTAGTAAAATACCTAATGTAAATTGAAATGATTATGCATATAATCTATAATAATAAAAAAATGTTTTCTTTGAGGAATTATTTAATCCTAAATCCTTAATAGTGGTTTTGTAAAGAAAATTTGAATTATCCTAAGAATATCCCCTGGGAGTGTCATAACCAAGAGTGAAGCAAGACCCATTATCATGTACCAGGATACCACAGGTCAAGCCCGAAACTCCTTTTTGCAGATTTCACTCCTAGGTACATCTGTGCAAGAGCCACCTCTACCTTCTCGTATCCAGAGAGGGATGTATTTTTCGGAAAATACAAAAAATCTATACACTACCAAAATTATAGGAAGTTATTCTATATTAATCCTCAAAGTTTATCTTCGGGTAATGTTCTCTAATCAAAGATTTTATAAATCTATTTTCTAAGGATTGTACTAAACTTCCTCTAATACCAACTATAATGCCACGACTATATAATACTAGACTCGGTGCATTATTTTAATACATTTTCATGATTGCGAGGAATCAAGTCCCAAATGACTGATAAGTTTAGTAGTCTTGGAAAATAGATAACATACATGAACGCTACCTTACACATTAAAACATAAAAAACTACATAAATAATCTATTTTTAATTCCATTATTCCACTAGCTTAACCAATAATATAAAAAATAATACGCTTCTTGGAATCCTGTGAAAATAAAACATAAGAAAGGGGTGAGCTCAGATGCTCTGTCAGGGTAAATAATTTAGCAGAAGCTATAAATTTTTAAGGAAAGATGTGTAATAAAAACAATAGCCTTTTAAACCTAAAAATGAACTTAATACGGAGAAAATAAATTAATAATTACCATATAAAAATGCACATGGATATTCAAATAGTCTAACAATCACATGTAATAATTAATTTCATAATGAGAGAATGCCTAACGTTGGATATCATAACCACATAATCAAGGCCTTGTGCCAAGACTAAAAATAAAATTTTTATCAAGGCCTTGTACCAAGATGCCAGTTTGTCTCATGAGACCTAATGACTCATCGATGGGCTATATCAGGCCCCACCCGTCACTTACTAAGTCCACTTTATTACTCATATAAAATGTGGAAACATAACATAAACATTATTATTAAAACTAGCATATGAAATGTCAATAATTCAACCATAAACCATGAAGGGTATAAAAATAGCACATCCAAAATTCTACTTATCATAACTTATTCGATATAATATGGAAAATTGAATTAGAATAAATCAACCTTAATCAAGAATAATATCCTTTAAAGAAAATTGACATAGTTAAAAATGATTAGTAATAAGTTTTGATAGAAATATACCATTTTGTGAAACCATTTAAAAGTAACACATTTATAAATGAAGTTATTTAAAAGATATTTTTTAATCAATTTATCCTATACCACTTTGAATCTATTTAAAGGAATTACCATTTTAAAACAATCATGTCCATATAAAAAAAATCCTTTAAACCATTTTGAAAACATAGACATTAATGAAAATGATTTATAAGAATAAATATTTAAAACATTTAAAATGATGTATTAGTTAAAGATAACCCTAAAATAATTATTTTTAAATGTATTTTATGAAACATAGACATGGATATTAAAAATTTCCCAGAAAACAATTACACATAAACAATCTCAGATAATAATGAGATTGAGGAATTAACCCTTACCTTGTACTTTTCATTGGTCGAGGGTACATTTAACCTCATGTATAATGACCATAGTGTGTTATTAAATTATAACAGAACCATATTCATTTTTATTATATCATACATGATTCATTTATGACTTTATACTACCTATTTAATAATTATTTCTTTGTTAAATTATCATTTCGGGTAAAAATCAATTTCTTTATCATACATGTTTTAACTTGTAATTCTTTATCGTATCATTTCGATCATGATTTAAATAATTTCAGAATATAAAACATTATTTATATATAATATATATTTAGAATATAAATATCTATAATAGATAGATATATGAAATGGAAAACACCATTTAAAGAGATGGTAGGTCGTACATACATATAAACGTTTTTTCCATTTTAATATCGTATTGAATAGAAGTAAGCGAATAAGATATATATAAGTATATTTATATATATATCGAGTATCATTATTATGTAATATGTTACATACTTATTAATAATATATATTTTTATAATTATCATTGTTTGGTGAACCTGAAAATGAATCTCATAGTGTCTTGGAGACGGTAGGCCGTATGTACACACGAGCAATGATATCATTTAATCAATGATTAAAATGTGTGGAATTAGATGGTATATTAATTTAAAAGATAATTTATAATGTTATTTTCATTATTTATATACATATTACTCATAATTATATTCTTCCAAATAACATAGTGTTGAATAACAAATTACACCACGATGTGGAGACTTTAAGCCGTACAAATGCACACATGATGACAATATCATTCATAGGATGGATAGAATAATGAGTTTTATTTTAACATATTTATAATAACACCATGTTATATAGAAGGTACTAGATTTATTATTTTGGTATGGAAATAACAAAGAAAGGGAATGGGGAATAAGAAATGAACATTGAAATAGGTGATAAAATAATTACATCTTCTTTGGGTGTTAGCTGTTTATTTAAACAAAAGGGATCCATAGAATAAATTTATACTCAACAGACAGTATATAGGTTGAATTGAGGGAAGTTGGGAGGATATTTGGGCAGAGTTTTGCTGAGACAAATGGATTTAGAGGTGTGCTTTTGAGCGAATGGGATGTTCCCTTTCATAAGAGAGGTGAGGGTCACTTTAGGAAATGTTTGAAATATTATTTTATTATAAAAACATTTTCAGATTATAATAGATATAAATTAATTTATTTATAAAATAAGGTGGGTATTTGTCTAAATATTCTCAAACAATAGGTTTTAGACATGTTTAGGTTACCATATTAAACCTATCTTTGAGATTTAACTCTTTGTTAAATAGTTTAACTTTTAACATGTTATCTTGTATTATTATAATAAATGGTTAATAAAATTACTATTAAAATCCTAGATAACCCCAAGAGGTTAATTAAATACAAATTTATCATTATATAAGTTCTTTGGATGAACATTATATTTTTAGGAATATTATATCATTTAATAATATAGTATTTGTTTTAAAAACTCATTTATGTCAATTTTGATAGTATTTAGTATTTGGTTTTTGTGAAAGCCATAACAGCATGATTACATCGAACAAAATTCATTAAATCAACCCAAACAAGTCTTATTAATCTATAAAATTTGTGTATGGAATCAAAATACTCAATTTAAATTTATTTTTATATTTATAATATCAATTATTTTAATGTTTCATTGATAAAGTAATTACTGCATCATTATTGTGTCATAAATAAATATAATTATTTAATATATAAAAATTATAAATAAAATACCATTATTTAGGAAATATTTTTATCTTTTTAATGAATATTTATTGTCGAATTTATCTTATTTATAACCCTATATTAAAAATGGTTTAGTTATTAAAATTTGAATTTAACACTTTTAACACTTCTTAAAATAAAATAATAATAAATATCATAATCTAATACAAGTAGACCAAAAGGATCACATTTTATTCATAAGGTTTTATTTTGTCAAAATACACTTATCCAATAGAATTAGGATAGGTGTTAGGGTAATTATAATATCACTTGTACCATTAATTACCATATCTACTTTTAACCATGGTAAATAAAAGTCAACAATTACTATTCACCAAATACTATTTTCATCTTATTGAAACTTATTTCACTTACTGATGTCAACTGTGTCTCTCGGATTTTTGAAATTCAATTCTCAGAAATGGTAAAATTATGTTTTATGCTAATTTGAAAATGTGCCTTGAAGGTGGGTAAAAGACGTTAAAAAGTTCAATAAAATTGTATACATCGAATTTTATTATAAAACGACACCAATGAATTACACTAAACATATATAGGTATTATATATCTATTTTTACTTAAAATAAATTTAAATAAAATAAATAACTATTTAAATAAAAAGTCAGTTTTAAACAATAACGCAGTGTCTTTCCCTATTCATCAAAAAGTGAAAGTTTTCAGAAAATACCAAAAATTCACTCTAAGATAATTTTGATATTCCAAACTGAAAAATGAATTATATTTTACCAAATTCATATTATAGAAGTTTCATTAATTAATTTAAAATTAATTCACATTTTCAAAACCAAAAAACGGGGTTTTTAAAAAGTAAAAACTATCAAAAGATTGACGTGTGTTCATGTAAAATTTAAATGTGAAATAACTTATAAGGACCTATATTGTATTAAATGATAAAAATAAAATCTAATTATACTTCCAAACCATTAAAATTTATAATTTATCAATAAAAATTTTTTTATTAAAAAAGGTGTTTTCAATTAAAATTTAGTATTTTTCACTATTCACCCAAATATAAAAGTTATCATAAAAACAAAACAAATTCATCAAAACTAAGTTTTTATGTCCTGATTTTAATTAAGAAGTTTATTTTGTTAAATTGAATATATAAAAGTGTCAAATATTGTATTTAAAAAGGGGTTTCCATTAAAAGATGTTAAAATTGCATTTTCAAAAAAAACTTCCTTTATCAGAAGAATTGAATTTGTTATTATATTATGTCTAAGAAACACATAATATGGATTTTAAAATTTTATGGAGTATATAAAATTCAAAATGCAGTTAATACTATTCATAATCACTTTTTGAATGTCTGGATTGGTTAGTAGTGGTGCGATCGAACTCGGTGTTGCGTGTAACACAAGTTATTAAATTACTTTGAAGAGATAATGTGTTATGAAATCATAGAGTGTTACATCCACCATATTATATCTCCATGAATCACTTTCCATTTTCACCCATGGTGAAAAAATATATAAAAAAATCAGTATCCTAACATAACGAGAAAAATAATCTCTATTCTCCACTATCCCATTAACCATGTAAAGAGCCTTGTGTTGTTTTTAATATCCAAAAAGGGGTATCATGAATTTATATCTAAATATTTTCTTTAAATACATTTAAATTACATTATTTGAAATATCATAATAAAATTAATCTTCTAATTTAAATAATTTATTTTGTTATTCCTCCTTGACTACTTAAATGTTCTCAAAATCGTTCAAATATATCATCAAAATATAATTGTTTCAATGTAAAAATAATATCCTCCCATAAAAATGATATATTTTCATTATATAGGGTGAGTATTTTCTAAATAGCGTATATTTTCCTTCTCAAACCATCCATGAATATCCATATTTAAAATTTATGATTTAATCTATGTTTTTATAATGAATATAAAGTATTTAATTATCTTTTTTTTTCATTCCTGATTAAGATTATTATTGGTATCTAAAATATATGTTAGTTTTTTTAACATGCTTATATGAGGTATCCCATATCATGGAAAAAATATTTTTAAAATTTTCAAAAATATTCTTTTTAATCTTTGAATATTATTATACATGATTAAAAATATTCATTCTTTAAAATTTTTATTTCAAATTAGTCAATGTTTTAAATTTAATATATAATTTCACATTTAAATGGGAAATAAACACTTGTCAATATTTTTATAGTTTTTACATATTAATAATCCACTTTGTGGTTTTGACAATGAGGATTAATTTTAAATTAATTTATGCCAATTATATGTTTTTAATTTGGAAAAATGGATTCAATATTTGGAATCAAAAGGTCCAAATTGTGTAAATAGGTACCTTATTTTTTGGAAATTATGAATAATAACTTCAGTAATTATTTTTATTTACCATGGTTAAAGGGTAAATCTGGTAAATGAGGGTAAAAAATAATATTATAATATAAAACTACTATAAAATGTTTTATAGTCCAATTAAATGAGATATTTACGACCATGATCATCTTAGGGTCGATTTTAAGACCCCATGGAGCCACTTTTGAGTTATGATGGCATGTTATAATAAGTAATTTAAAGCAAAGAGAAAACTAACAAAAACATGTATCATCTTACTAAATTTTTTTTATATGGGGTAATAGAGGGGATATATTTGACTAAAAATAGTAATTAAAAAGATAAAAATATTTCCAACATCATTATATTTTATTTATAATTTTTATACATTAAATAAATAAATTTAATTATGACACAATGTTGATGCAGTGAGCGTTTTATTAATAAAGGATTCAAATAAATGATATTATAAATATTAAAATAAATATTATTTGACATAATTTATGTCATAAATGAATTTTACAGCTGAATATGACATGTTAGGATTGATTCAATGTTTTTTCAAAGGAATCGGGTTGTTATGTATTTGTAAAAATGTCAAGTATGAATAGTGACTAAAATTGACTTAATTCATAACATAAAATATAAAATAGTTTATTAAATGAAATAAATTTTTGAAAAATATAATATTTCTCCAAATAGTTAAGATAAGTCAAAAAAACGTCATAAATGGAATTTTATGAGTCATTTGAAATGATATGGTAATTTCATAAACCCACACTGTGTAAATAACATGATATCAAAATAAGATTAAAAGGGGTAAAATAAGGGTAAAACCAAAAAGATAATGATAAAAAAGTAATAAAAACCGGTCAAAAAATTATTGGATGACAGGTATTTGAAAAAAATCATCTTATATTCTAATTAAATGAGTTTTGGACCTTTTTTAATTGAAATTTAATTTATATTAAGTTAATATTTCAATACTTTCCTAAAGTGCCCCACACCTCTTCTATAAAAGGGAACTTATTATTCTATTTATCTCACACTTAAAATTCCTTTTTATTTTGAAATATTGGTATCCAATACTATTCATATAATTCTTCCCTTATTCCTATAAGCCTTACTTTGGAAAGAAATCCATCCAAGGGAGACCATTTGTGCAAATCAAAAGAAGATACTCGAAAAAGATGTAATTATTTTATCACCTCTTTCAAAATTATTTTCTTCTTCTATTACTCTTATTATTATTTTATCATACTTTTGTAATAAATCTAGTATCTTCTATATTATGATATGTTATTAAAACTATGATAGAACCTTATAACTTCTTTTATCCATCCTACGAATATTATTATCACCATGCGTGCATACGTATGACCTAACGTCTCCACACCATGGTGTAATTTTTTTTCAACAATACATAATTTGAATGGATATAATGATGATTATAATAGATTTAATTAATTAATAAAACATTATAATTATATTTTAAAATTAATATAGCATCATATTACATACCATTTAACCATTAAATGAATGATATCGTCGCTCATGCGTACGTACAACTTACCGTCTGCACGACACGATGATATTCATTCTCCATGTTAACCATTGAAGAATGACTATAAATATATTTAATAAATAATCATGAAATATATGAAATAATAATTATATTATATATATTTGGCATTTACTTGCTTCAATTCAATTCAATAAGGAAACAAAAACATCATTCATGCATACGTACGACCTACCGTCTTCATGAACAGTGTATTCCATTTCATTAATCTATTTATGATATAATTTATATACTGAATATTTATGATATATAAATAATTTTTTATGTTCTATAAGAAAGTAGATCATGATCTAAGTAATAAGATCAATAATTACAAGTCAAAACACGTATGATAAATACAATGATTATTATCCAAAATGTTGCTTTAACATTGGGTTGATAATTGAATGGGCTATAGAAATCCATAAGTAAATAATATATGATATCATAAATATTATTATGGTTATGTGAAAATATAATAATATGTTTATACTCGCTATACAGTAGTTTCATATATATTCAAAGCAGATCAGACCAAAGGTAATGGATAATTGTTTAATCTCATTATTATCTGAGATTGTTTATTAGAAGTATTTATTGGGGTTTATTTATCATTCAAGTCTGCATTTACTAAATATATACTATTATATCTATTATTATACTAAATTTTAAAGTTAATTCTATCCAATGTTAAATTTTTATTAAATTTTATGGATGAAATATTTCTTTCTTTTTCCATACAAGGTACTTTTTGACTTTTCCAGCAAATGTACAAGAAGAATGTTTTTTTAACTTATATGGAATAAATTTTTTTACATCCTCATAACTAATTATTTACTTAAATATAACTCTAAAAAATTTAAATTTTATTTTAAACTAAATTATTTTCTTTTAAAATTGCATGACATTTTGAGAAAAGAAATGATTTTGATAAAGAAAGTATATTTTCCTCTAGAATTATGTTCAAGTGTTTTATCAAAATTATTTTCTATCTAAGATGATTATATTTAAATATGGTTATTTTTATATATCTATTATTACTATGATTTTATTGTTTTAATTATGGAATGATATTGGAAATGGTTATATAATGATGGAATGATGTTTAAGAAACCCATTTTATTTCTTGGGTTATGCTATGATGAATGATTTTTTTGTGGCACATGTAAGAATAATTTTCTTATGATATGGGTGGGTCCTATATCTCACTAAAATTCATTGGGTAAATATTTATATCTCATTAAATATACATGAATTGAAAAACATATAAATACAGTTCAGTAATACAAGGATGGAATGATAAGTAAATCTGTTTCAGTAATACATGGCTGGAATGACAAGTAAACTCAGTTCAGTAATGGAATTTTTCCACTATGATGGTCTTGGAAGAAATTCCTTGGATACTATGAAATCATATTATGTGTTTATTTTTCCACAATTCCATGTTTTTTTGCCTATTCTATTTTATCATGATTAATATTCCTTTGTTATCTATGCCTTATATACTACTAAGATTTATTTCATGACTCAAAATTTTGATATATAAACTTTATGATCATGTTTTTACAATCTTATGTTCATAGTTTACCTTCACAGAGTATTTGAGATCACCCTTTTTATGTTTTATTTTCCTGAGGATAAAAAAGAAAGGTTTTAGGTAGGAAAATAAAATGGGAAGATATTTATGGGAGATGTTGAATATCATTCACCAAATAGAATATTATATTACAAGTTTCCAAAGGAATTAAACTAATAATGTATTTGGGAACCTATTTGTGTAATGTATTAAGTATTACAAAAAAGAAATGTAATGCCCATGTACATCAAGCTTGGGTTGCTATAGTTGGTATTAAAGGGAAGGGTTAGTCAACCTTTAGGAAATATGATGCGAAAACATTAGTTATATCCCTAGAGATATTTATAAGGCATGTCTAGGGATTTTTTTAAGGGTAAGTCTAACTATAAGTTAAAATCCTATAATTGTGGTAACAATTATCAAAAATTAGGATTAAAACTAAGATTTTAGATATTGAAACTACTCTCCCTTGATTATTTTGTTTTCCTAGTATGATTTTTTCATCTCACACTATTTTTGTTGGGTTTTTGAAGATGGTTGGAAATATGAGGATTCATGTTAATAGAGAATATAAAGAAAAATGGAATGATATTATTCATGAGAAACAAAATGAAATGGGATTTGGAAGGTAAAAAATCATTATTATTCCTAATCAATAATATTATAATATGATCACTAATCTCAACTTTGGTGTGTTTTTGACCCAACTAATTAGAGAAAGATAGAGTTTCATGGTGATTATAGAGGAATGAATGTTCAATTTTTCTTATGTAAATCATGTAGGAATAGGCATCAAGGGGAATGTTTCAAAGGAACTGGAACATGATTTGGGTGTGGAAAAGCACACAAAGCCAGTAATTGTAAAGGAAAAGGTTCAGTTAACAGAATGGACAAGGATAATGGTATTTCTAAGACATCAATAGCGGTTAAATGCTTTAAATGTTAAATGTGAGGGAATTATAAAAATCGATTCCCTAAGAGAAAATATCATGAAGAGAATCAGTATGGTCATATGGGTAGTATTTATGTTGTTGATGATGAAAAGATTATAAATGATATATGAGATGAAATAAGTGTTAAGGAATAAAATGATGAAGCTCGGTCAATGGTTGAAGAAGATAGTGGAATGATTACATGATTATCAAGAACAATTTTGTATAATTAATTTTATGGTATTATTTAATAATGAAACATCTAAGGATTGTAATACTATAGTTTTGTTCATAAGTAATATAATGTATATATTGAATGGTACTGATAACCATGAAAAGTGATTCAAATATTTTTTGGAAAGCATGTGCTATGCACATAATAACGCGATAAGGAGATAATGAGATGTTTGGTAGTATTAATGACCTCATTACTGATATAAGGATAAAATGATATGATGATTTGAGTATATAGAATTTGTGGTATTTTTGGTGCTTAGAAAGAGTTAATTTTGACAGAATGCATGTTTTCACTAAGGTTTTACAATAATTCATGTTATTATCATGTTCAAGAGAATACATGATTAAGGTATTCACATGTTTGGAATGTGGAAATCATGAACTACCTTATGAGATATGGGAGATAAATGTTCAGTAGATTTAGGTCACCTCTATCTATAGTTTTATATTTTCAGTTTTTGGAAGGATTATATTATTATGCATTTATGGATTGTATAAGTTATATTCAAGTTCAATTTGTTAGATTAATGTATTATCTCACTATAGGTTTAATTATTTATATTTTACTACCTGTTCTAACCCTTTTGTTGGGACATATGGAATGAACTAATATTCTATCACCTAATCTATAAACACATCAGTAATAAAAAATTCAATATAATTTCTTTAAATGAGACATGAAGTAGAAATTGTTCAAGGCACGAACAATGGTGAGATTGTGAAAAAATCTAGTAAGTATTTATTCTCTTGAAAAATACTTCAAATTTATGTAAAGGATCCTGAAAACCAAAAATGTTATATTAGTACCATCTTATCCGATAAATTTGATGGTACATTAAATCATCATAGATTTATGGCCTTCTGGTTGATAACTTTCTCCAAACCTTGTTTTATATCACTATCCATCAGAACATGACGATTATATTTCTCTTCCATATCCATGTTTTCACTTACCACATATTTTCTCCTATATATAAACCTAATTATTATTAACTTTGGGTAACTGTTATGTTTCTAACTTTCCTTTTTAAAATAAAGTATTATTATTCCTTTTTATGATGTGGGTTTCTATAAAAGAAACTTTCAAGTTGTAAAATTTTTATAACCACAAAAACTTTAAAGGGAGAAATTAATTTTAAGGGGATTATAATGTAACACCCATAGATTTTATGATCTAGATTCTTTTTAATTTCATTTATGTCTTGTGTGGTATAATATACCAACATTAGCTTGCGCTATACAAAACACTGTATTATATTGTCGTATATGCAACAATATTCTTTGCATGTGTTACACAAAATTTAATGTTATTTTAATAGAATTAATTTCACTCATGAATGAGTATAAGTGATAACGTAATATTTTAACCTAGTCATTATAATGGTAAGTATGAATAGTATTAACTTCCTTTAAAAAACTATTTGAATGAAAATAAGTGTGTCTATTAAAATAGAAATCAAACTTTATGGATTTTAATAGTGAAAAATATATGTAATATTTTCAATGTAATATTTTAAATTCACATTATATGTTTTCTAGATATGATATAAGAACAAAATCAATTTTTTAGATAAAAGATGTATTTTTCAAAAAAACACATATTTAATGCCTTTTCATGGAGAAACCTTTTTAAATACAGTTTTTGACAATTTTATAAGTTTTATTTGACATAATAGACATAATCTTTGGAAAAGGGACAAAAAAATTTACCTTGGTTCAAATTTTGGTATTTTTTTGACGAAATTTGTATTTTAACAAATACTGAAAAATACTGCCAGAATGGCCTGAAGGTCTTATTATTATTTGATTATTGATAATCCACATTTTAAGGATTGAAGGGGTACCTATACATGACCCATAAGACCAAGGTACAAGGCCCAAAATGACCCGAAGTTCAAATAAATGACATGAAGGCCCAGAGGCATACTATGCCCATAACATGACCCGTAGGCAAAACCCACTAGAACTGCCCCTCCCCAGCTTCTACATCATTGATCACCTAGATCTAAACCTTGCATTGCTGATCAGAAAGAATTTACACATAAAAAGCTGTGTGGTTCCAAGTCCCTATAGAGGTTTCCATACCCTCTCATTTTTCTAATCTGATTACCTCTTCTTAGGTGACTACTACTCTTTACTCTGACCCTCTTCAGAAGCCTGCTCTGTGTGAACTAGGCTACTCCATTGTCAAAATTCCCCAAAGGCCATGAGGCCCAAAGAAATTGGATGACATAAAGGCCCTGAGACACTTAGGCCCAAACTGGTGTCCTGAAGGCCCAAAACAGGTGAATAGTTCTGACTGCTACATTACCGAACAATACCTGCTACAAAGCTACTACAATGACTGCAACAATACCTTCTACAGTATTGCTATAGTAACCCAAAAATTCACCTCCATCCGGCCTCAAACCCGAGTCTCTTGGAATGTGTTTTTATCATTTAATCCAATGTTGGTCATTAGATGTAATTTCATATTTAAATTAGACATAAACACATGTCAATCTTTTGATACTTTTTTATTTTTTAAAAACCCGCTTTTGGGTTTTGACAATGGGAATTAATTTTAAATTAGTTTTTTCCAATTATGTGTTTGAATTTAGAAAAATAGATTCCGTATTTGGAATCATAAGTTCCAAATTGTGTAAATAGGTACCTATCATTTTTGGAAATTATGAATAGTAACTTTAGTAATTATTTTTTATCTACCATGGTTAAAGGTTAAATCTAGTAAATGAGGGTAAAATAATAATACTATAATATAAAACTACCCTAAAATGTGTCTTAATCACATTAGATGAGATATGTCCAACCAAGATCATCCTTGGGCTGATTTTAGGACCTCATGAAGGCACTTGGGAGTGATAATGTCAAGTGGTAATAAGTAATTTAATGTAAAGAAAAAAATAACATAAACATGTTTCTTCTTAATAAAAATATTTATATATGGGGATATTTATGTGATATCTTTGACTATAAATAGTATTTATAAATATAAAAATATTTCCTACATCTTTATATTTTATTTATAATTTTTAGACATTAAATAAATAAATTTAATTATAACACAATGATGATTCAATGATTGCTTCATTAATAAAGAATTCATATTAATGATATTATAAATATTAAAATAAATAATATTCGAGATAATTTATGTCATCCACGATGTTTATAGGTGTTTATGACATGTTAGTATTGATTAAATTTTTTTATAATGAATAAGGTTATTATGAATTTGTATAAAAGTCAAGTATGAATAGTGACCAAGATTGACATAATTTGTAGCTTAAAATATAAAAAATTTATTAAATTATATTAAATTACATAAAATATAAAATTCATCCAAATGGTTAATATAATTCCAAAAATGCCATAAATGGAATTTTTTGGGATGTTTGAGATGATATTGTAATTACATTAACCCACAATGTGTAAATAACATGATATGACTATAAGATTAAAAAGGGTAAAATAAGGGTTAAAAGAAAAATAAGGATAAAATATTTATAAAAAATTATCTAAAAACTATTGGATTATAAATATTATAACAAAAATTATCTTATATTTTAATTAAATTAGTTTTGGACCATTTCTAATTAAAATTTAGTTTATAATAAATTAATATATCAAGACTTTCTTAAAGTTCCCCTCACCTCTTCTATAAAAGGTCACTTCTTCTTGACTTTATCTCACACTTCCAAAGCCCTTTAGTTCAGAAAAAATCAATCCAATAATATTTCTATAATCTTTCCATTCTTTCTAGAAGCCTTACTTTTGTATTAAATCTACACCAGTTATGCCTTTTTGAAATTCAAAAGGGGATACTCGAAAAAGAGGTGATTATTTTATCACCTCTTTCAAAATTCTTTTCTTCTTATACTTCATATTTTTATGTTTTTTTCATAATAAAGTAATAAATCCAGTATCATATAAATTATTAGGTGTTATTATAATTATGGGAAAACCTTATACCTCCTTTAATACATCCAATGAATAATAATTTTACAGTGCGTGCGTACGTACGACTTACCTTCCCCACACCATGGTGTAATTTTTTATTCAACAATAATTAATTTTAATGAGTAAAATGATGTGTATAATGGATTTAATTAATGAATATAACATGATAACTATCATTATAATTAATATTTCATCAAATTCCATACCATTTAACCATTAAGTGAATGATATCATCGTTCGTGCATACGTAAGACTTACCATCTACACGACCTGGTGAGATTCATTCTCCATGTTAACCATTAAATAATTATTATAAAGTATATATAATAACTAATCATAAAATATACGAGCTAATAATTATACTATATTTATGTATATATATGTCATTTAATTGCTTCCATTCAATTCAATAATGAAACATAAACAACGTTTATGTGTACATATGACCTACCGTCTCCCTGAACAGTGAATTCCATTTCATTTATCAATATATATATATATATATATATTATTGAGTATTTATGATATATAAATAATATTTTAAAAATATGGATGTAATTAAATCATTAATTAAGTAATAATACCAATAATAACAAGTCAAAACACATACGATAAGTAAAACGAAATTACCCAAAACGTTGCCTTAACATGGAATTGATAAACGAAAGGGTAATATAAAGTCATAAGTGAATCATAGATGATATCATAATATTATTATGGTTTTTTAAAATTTAATAATATATTTAAACACATTATACAATAGTTTTAGATATATACTAATAATATTAGACCTTTGGTAAGGGATAATTTTTCAATCTCATTATTATCCGAGATTGTTTATTAGTAAGTATTTACTTGGGTATATTTATCATTCACGTCCATATTTCCTAAATATATACTATTATTTATATAATTATAGTACCTTTTAAAGTGAATTTTATCCATTGGTAAATTTTTATTAAATTTTATGAAAGGAATATTTTTTTCCTTTTCCATGCGAGGTACTTTTGGATTTTTCCGACAGGAGTACAAGAAGAGTGTTTTTTATCTTATATAACATGAAAAGATTTTTACGTCTTCATAACACCTAATTTCCTTGAATCTTCCTATACAAGATTTGAATTTTATTTTTAAATAAATTATTTTATTTTAATATTTCATGATATTTCTAGAAAAGAAAACATTTTTAATGAAGAAAGTATATTTTCTTAAAGAATTAAGTTCAAGTGTTTTGTCAAAAATTATTTTCCATCTAAGATGATTCTCTTTAAATTGGGTTATTTTTGTATCCCTATTTTTACTATTATTTGATTTTTCTAATGATGGAATGATATTTTAAATAGATTTTGTTATGATGGAATGATGTTTAAGAAACCCATTTTATTTCTTGTGTTATGCTATGATGAATGATTTATGTTTTTGTGGCACATGTAATAATGACTTCATTATGAAATGAGTGGGACCTATATCTCCCTCAAATGCATTGGGTAAATATTTTTATCTCACGAGTTAGACATTACTATAATAACATGTAAATCCAATTTATTAATAAAGTTATGTAATGTCACGTAAATTTGGTTCAGTAATATATGGACAAAACGACAAATAAACCTGGTTCAGTAATAGACTTTGTCTACTATAATGGTCTTGGAAGAAGTGACTTGGCTACTATGGAAATCATATTATCATATTATCTATTTTCCTTAATTCCATATTTTATGAAAATTCTATTTTATCATGGTTAATTTCCCTTGGTGATCTATTCTTTACGTACTACCAAGATTTATTTCATGACACATGATTTTGATATCTAAACTTTATGTTAATGCTTTTACATTATTAAGTTTATAGTTTACCCCTACTAAACATTTGAGATCACACTTTTTTTTCTATTCCCCAGTATATAAATAATGGTTTTAGGTTGAAAAAAAGGCAATGATCTTTGTGGGAGATGTTGAAGATATATAACCAAGTTATAAGATTATTTTCCATGTTTCCAAAGGCACTAAACTAATACAGTATTTGGACGTCTGTTTGTATCTTGCATTAAATATTCCACAAAAGAAATGTAATGTCCATGTAGGTCAATATTGGGTCACTATATCCAAAAAACATTTCACCAAAACAAATTAGTTTTCCATGGAAATAAAAAAAGCAAGTCTTTAAACCATTTGACATTTCCATTTGGAATACCCAATACAAGATCCAAATTTACCCACAAATGCATGATCTGGTGAATGTTTTATATTCATGTGTAGTATATAATTTATTTAAAAATTCATCATAAGGTAACCATATATCTTGTTCCCCAATGGAACATACCCCTTATACAAGGTCTCATCATTTTACCCCAATAGTATATTCCCATTATCTAGGGTCACATCAACCAAAATTAACACACACAACCATTTATGCCAAATCCAATACCAAATCAATTGTTCCACCATATAAAAAAATAATTATTTAATTGTAAACATTTTGAAACTAATTTTTCATGAATCTAAACCAAACAATCATTTTTAAATCATAATTTTGAAATCATGTAACCAATTTCACTTTACACAAAATAACCCTTTATTTAATTTCAAAAACCATCACTATAGATGGTTTTTAGCCACATTGCACATAAATTTCACAATTCTATTCAATTGATTTAATAAATTTTAAATAAATACTTCTAGTACTAATCAAGGGGAGCTGACATTGAATCCACATAACTCATAATTTTTGGCGATAAAAAATAATGGCAGAAAAACTTCAACAAATAGTATTTAAACTCAAAGAAACATCTGAGAATCATTTTAACTTTACAAAAAACAACCGTATCTCATCAATATTGAAATTAAACACTATGGATATATCCCAATGGATTATATACATGACATGAAAAGTGGGAATAATAATAAAACTAATTAAATCCCCCCAAAAATGATAACTTTTCAAGGAATATGTTGGATTGTAATATAGATGTAAATGTATACGAGATGAAACAATAAAAGGGGGAATTGTAGGTTTAAAAAAATTGAATTTAAACTCTTAATAATTAAGTTAGTCTAAATGTACATAAAATAATACAATTATCAACCAATACAAATGACTATACTGGTCCTGGATCAGATGGATATGATATGATATGATACAAAAGATTGTTAAAATAATTGTATTTGAATTAAATACAAAGATCAAAGTAAAAAAAATGTAATTGATTCTACCATACATTGTATAGAATCTTTTAATACAATATATAATGAAATTATTATAATTAGAATAATTACAATAGAAATGAATATGAATAGAAAGCAAAAAAAAATGACTTATTTTTCGATTTCAAAGGTAGTGGAAAATAAAATGTATTAGAATTATTTTATCCCAAAGAGTAGGGTATACTTTCACCTAGGATAAAAGGACTGTATTACCACCACCTGGGTAATACCTTGATACAAAGATCAACACATATATCTTCCTATCCATAGAATCCCTCGATTAAGAAGGTAATCAGAACCTCTCTCTATCAAATTATCGAAAGGCCTTGATAAAACGATCGGTAACACCGTCTTCCAATCCCTAGAATCCCTTGTTAGTTATCAAAATGATCAGACTCACAATGAAAAAAAAAACACTTATTGAAATCCAAGAACTAGGAATAATCCATTCAAATCTTATATTTTCAAGGATTTTGCACGAAGCGTGAGATATGTCACACTGTCTCTCCCTAGAACATGGAAGATCAAAAGTTGTACACTCTGGTTCGAATGATCTCCAATTTATAGGCCCCATGTTCTAAAGGCCACATTTTATCCAATGATCATATTTCTTCTGAATATTTGGAGGGACTTCGACACCTGGAATTATAATGGACAAAACATATAGAATATACAACATCATTTTTATTATTATATAACTAACTCAACAACATCATTTTAGTTATAATAAAATAAGTAAAGAAGTATGAAAGAATGAGTAAGATAAAATATAATTAAAAACATGTATACAATATTGGAGTAACACGTAAGTTCAATTATTTACATGAGTATGGTACATAACTTAGTTACGATGTATATCATGATTATGATGTATATCCAGGTTACAATATGTAACACCATTAACATTATTAAAATGGATAAGACACATATCATAGTTATGACTCATATCATGGTTACGATTCTTTTCATAGTTATGATACATAACATGGTTACAATGCATAATGTGATTACTATGTATAACCTGGTTACGATTCATGGTTACAATGCATAATATGAATATGATACATAACTTGGTTATGATGCATATGGTTACGAAAAAATCATATGTGATTACGATTGTAAAACAATTTATGTAGTTATGATTTGAAACAATATATGTGATTAGGATTAAAAAACAACAACATATGATTACAATGTAAAACAACAATATGTGTGGTTAGGATGGAAACCAAAATTTGTGATTACAATTTTATAACAAACTACAGTATAAGATTACGATAAGAAAACAACATATATGATTACAATATATGTGATTATGATGAAAATAAATCATATATGAAAAATGGGAAGTAATTTGTGATTTAAAAAACAAAAAAGATCAATGATAAATTCGAAACACATTTTGAATAAAAAATGTCCCCCTTTTTGGAAATCACATGACAAAAATAATAATAAAGGCTTTTCAACCCCTGTGTTTAGAAACTCTTATGAAAGTAATAGTGAATATGAATAATTACAACTTAGGATAAAATATCAATAAGGATTTCATTAATTTTACATGTTAGTTCCCCACTTAATAATGTATTCACACTTTTCCATTTTTATAAAAGAAAATTATTATTTTCCAAATTATTCTCTGCCTTTGGAATTTTCAAAATGAATAAGGAAAAAAATTTATTTCCTATAAATATTTAGAGAAACAGAGTATGAAACAATATACATTACTTGAAATGAAACAAGATTTTATTACACGAGTTCTAAAAATCAATTCTTTCCCCTTTTTTTTTCCAATAGGTTCAACATATAGAGGTTAATATTCTTGAAATATATTTTATCCTCCATATTTTTTTCAAGATATTCTTGCAGAGTCTTTAGCTTCACATCCTATTCAGCAATAATCCTTTCTTGCTTTTAGATCCTATCTTCAAGAATTCGATTGATTACTTCTGTTGCTTTGAGCCTTACTTCCTGAGAATTTAAATACTCTAATCTAACTCTATAGGACTTATCTAAAATTACAACTCTATTTGAGAGATTTTTTTTTTCATTATAACAGTCTTCAAATTTTTCCTTAATATTTTCAAGCCCTTTAGAGGCTATTCTTTTTGAGGTACCTAGTATTTGAAATAAATCACGTTTTACATTCAAATCAATGACCACATTTTGGTAGAATAAATTGAGATCATTTACCCACTTTACTAATTAATAAATATTATCCACATGATACTTGAGATTTTCCACAATGTTTTACGACCACTTGAAAACCTTGTTACAAGCCTTGTTGTGCTAAGCAACAATTTCTTTGAATACCTTGAAATAAAATTCAAGATTTAAAAACCTTACCATCATAATATTAACAGATTCCATTATTTCATTATGACTTTTTGAAATGATTGGTATCCTAGATTTAATTTTTTGGAATTAACAATATAATATTATCCAAAATATTCAAATCTTCTCCAATGTAATAAATTCCCTTCACTGTGATTGTCCTTTCATAATCCGTATCATTAGTGCATTCTGGGAGATCACTAAAATGAGTTTTAGTGATGATAAATTGATCTATATGATTCTGATTATTGTTGAAATTTTCTTCTTCTTTTTTATCAGATATTTTAATGAATTTCTTGGAAGAAATCCTTTGAGAAGATTTCTTGGTTTTCTAAGGATCAGGAGATGAAACATTAAAAGATGGAAAATTTGATGATTCTACTAAATGATTTTTCTTGTTTTGATATTCATTATCTTCCACTTATTATTCATATTTTCCTTGATCTTATTACCATTGTTATTTTTCTTCTTATTCATATTTTTGTATGAGACTTTGTGTAGACAATTGTTTAGATACATGTTTCACCATTCCTTTCTCTGCTGGATCCGATTGAGTCTGAAAAGGTGGTTCCCTTATTATAATTATAGTTCTATATTCCTCAAATATATTGAGAATAATATCAATGTTAACATCTTGGGCCTTTCTTTAATCCATTATCTGCTTCCATTTTTCTTCTTTTAAAGTTTCCTCAGTTCTAATTTTCACTACCAGGGATTCAGGTGAATCCAAAACAAATTGAAGATCCCCTTATTTCCTTTATTACTTATTTTTCCTACACTCTACTACAACCTTATCTGATACTGCTGTTTGATTCTATGATCTATTGGTAGTTTTAGTAATAACTACATTTCTTTTGATTAAATAATACTTGGATGGATTTAATGATTTTTCACTCGCTTCAGTTACGCCCTTTCATTTCTCAGCTTCCAGATCCTTCTCAATTTCTTTGAATTCAGGATTGAATCATAATTAGAATCTCCTTATCATATCCTTAATGATGATATTATCCATGAAATATTTCAGATCTAACTTTATTGTAACATTTCATAAACTGAAGCATTCATTCAAAAAACATACATAGAAGGGTGGGAAACATGACTAGCTAAGGATTTATGGAAACAGATTTATTTTTATTTATTGTCAATAAAATGAATCCCACTAGATTGAACTTCCACATATTCAAATGATAATAAAGTGCATAAAAATTGGAAAATTTTAGAGTTTGATTATAACCCTTTCCTAGTACTAGAATTCCTTGAATCTAGAGGGGAATTAGATGGTTTTCAGCCGATAGATGATTAACCTTCTTTTATTCATCTTGAATCTCAAAAAGTGATTACTCTGATGGAACTCATAGGTACATAGATTCTTGTTTTATTGGGTTTGAGTATTTATTATGATAAATCATAAAATAAATCTTGATATTATTATCTATCTCCATTGATTTATAGAATTGCAACATATCCTCATAATACAAAAAATTCTTGGTTGGAATATGGTCTTTCAATAAAAATGGATTCCCACCCATGGAAAATTATTATCCTTTTCAAGGATGAATCAAATGTCTTATAAAAGTATCAAGATACTACCGTTTTAGCATGAAAGATCATGGATGAGAATTCTTTTAGAGACATATGCTTCAGTGATGAAGAATTTGGCTCAGACCTGAAAGACTATCTCAAACCTTGAAGATTTCCTGGTTATGAATGTTGAGGAAATCTATGATTTCAAAAATTGAGGTAAAATATGATTACGAACCATGCTAATTATTTATATAAAAACATGACAAAAGAGAAATTTAGAGGAATTAGACGTGGGATAGGCATGGATTTCTTCTTTTTGAAAATAAATTGATTGCCAGGATTAGATATAAAATATCCAATGGTTTAAAATGACTTCAAACTATTGAGGATTTCCTTAAAATAAAATCATATTTAGAATGAATTCGATTAGGAGTTAAAAGAATGAATTGGAAAAAACTATTTGAAATATAATGAACAAAGTAAGGTTTTAGAAGTTGTACCTGTCAGAGTATTAGGATAGATATGTTGGTTTCTGTATATTGTTATTATGATAATAATAAAAACAAAATTGCAATACCAAAAAACACAAGAGACAGATAAGAGTTATAAAACCAATAAAATATTATAATATTAAAAAAATATAGTACCAATAATATGAAACTGCTAACTATGAAATCAATAAATATGAAACTGATAATTATGAAACTAATAAAAGTAAAACCGATTAAAATGTCAATCCAACAAAAGTGAAACCAATAAAAAGTTAAACCGTTAAAAAGTGAAACCAATAAAAGTGAAACTGATATAAGTGAAACAAATAAAAAGTGAAATTGAAAAAAGTGAAACTGATGAAATTGAAACCAATAAAAAGTGAAACTGATAAATGCAAAACCAATAAAAAGTGAAACTGATAACAGTAAAACTGATAAAAGTGAACTGATTAAAAAATATGTATACCCCCTTTTATATGAAGTAACATAATTTAGTGATATTGTTTAGACAATAAATATATGTGAATGATTACCTTATAGTTATCATTCATAGTTTCTGTTCGATGTATTCAAATCTATCAGAAGATAATGGTTTTGGGAAAATATCAGCAAGTTTTTCTTGTGTTCTAATGAATTGTAAAATAATATATCCTTTTTGTGTGAGATATATAAGAAAGTGATGACTAATATCTATGAGTTTTTAATGTGAGTTATGTGAAAGGTATTTAATAAGAGAAATGCCACTAGTATTATCACATAGTATTTTAGTTTTGAAAAAACACATACCATAGTTAGTGAGTTTGGGTTGCATCTAGAACACTTGAGCACAACGACTTGCAGCTGCTACATATTCAGCTTTAGTAGTGGAAAGTGCTATTGAATGTTGTTTTTTTCATGAACAGGAAACTAATTAATCTTCTAAGAAATGACATGTTTCATATGTACTTTATTTATCCATTCTACAACCACCGAATTCGGAATCTAAAAAACATTTAAAAAAAATATTTCTTGAAGAATAAAATATTCCTAAATCCATAGTTCCCTTTAAGTAGTGATTTTTTTAATGATTTTGAATAATATTCCTTTGTCTTAGGTTTATATCTTACTGATAAGAATATTAATAACATTATTGTAGACAACTAGCTGTTATTTATAACAAAATTCCTATCATACCTCTAAATGATTTTTGATCTACGGGTTTCCCAACAACACCAAGATCAAGTGTATTTGAGGTACCGATTGAAGTGATTATACATTTTTTATTTTCTTATCCATATCTTTATGTAAATATTTTATAACATAATGTTGGGATATATATGTTCCTTCTTGGATTTGAGATATTCGAAAACCTAAAAATATTGCTAACTTACCCATCATACTCATTCCAAAATAAGATTTATTAAGATTAAAAAATAATCAGTTAGGGATTACTGATTTGATCTGAATATAATTTCATCAACATATATTTAAACAATAATAATATTTTTGTTTTCTACCTTTATGAAAGGTTTTGGATCTATAGTACAATTTCCATAATTGTCTTGTAAAATAAATCCTATGAGTTTATCATACCAAGCTTTAGTGGCTTGTTTAAGGCCATAAAATGATTTGGTAAGTTTAAAAAATTACCAAGATGTTTTGAGTCAACAAAAACAGGAGGTTTTACAACAAAAATGTCTTCTTTTACATATCCATTTAGAAAAGAACATTTTACATCCATTTGAAAAAGTTTGATGTTAAATAATGCTTCAATGGATAATAGAATATGAATAGATTAAAGTCTAGCTACCAGAGCATATGTTTCTTTATATTAAATTCCCTCTTGTTGATTATATCCTTTAGCAACAAGTCTTGCTTTATTTCTTTTAATTACTCCGTTTTCATCACAATTGATTCTAAAAACCCATTTTACACCAATTGTAGTTGTTTGTTTAGGTCTTTCAAACAAGGTCCATACTTTATTCCTTTAAAATTCATTTAGCTCATCTTGTATTGCTTTAATCCAATATTTATCACTTAAGGCCTCATTCGATGTTTTAGATTTAAATTGAGATAGAAAATCAAGTTGTTATATTTCATTTAACAAGTAATTTCTATTCATTACAGTTTTATTTACATCACCAATGATATTATCAATGGAATGATTCCTAAGAAATATTTGATTTGGATTTTGTAAAACCAGTTCATCAACATAAGATATAAGGTCATCTAGGGTAAATATTTTAGAAACATTTTCTTGTTTATTTTCTTTTTTAGAAGAGTTTTCAACCAGGGGTTGATAATCAGTTTTTGAAAACACATCTGTTGATGTAGGTAAGAATTGTTTAAAAACAAAAGGATCTATTTCATAAAATTTAATATGCATTGTTTCCTCAATAGTACAAGAGTTTTTGTTAAAAACTCTATAAGCCTTATAAGTAGAGGAACAACCAAGAAGAATTCCTTCATCAAATTTGGGGGTGAATTTATGTATATTATATTTAGTATTAAAATCTATACTTTGCTTCTAAATACTCTGAAGTAAAAAACTTTTGGTTTATTCCCAGTCCACAATTCATAAGGTGTTTTATTAAGAAAATTTATAGTTATATATTTATTTATAGCATAAAATTAATTACATAAAAATTTATCCCCGAAATTATTAGCAATTAAGCATTCACTCAACATGGTTCTTATAATTTCTTAAAGAATATTTTTTTTTCATTCAACAAGACCATTTTGTAGGGTTTCTTAGAGCTATATAGTTATGAGTAATACCTTTCTCACTAAAAAATATTTCAAAATTCTAATTTCAAAATTCTCTACCATGATAACATCGAATAGTTATCAGTGGTATGTTTTTCTAATTTTGAACTTGGGATACAAAAGTTTTAAAATATAAAAAGGCTTAAGATTTATTTTCTAGAAAATAGACCCATGTAAATCTTGGTGTAGTCATCAACTAAAAAATATACATAGTATTTTCCTCAAATGCATCCAGTTTTTGTGGGACCAAGAAGATCCATGTGCATTAACTATAATGATTTAGAAGTTGAAACATCATTAATTGATTTAAATCTATTTATATGTTTCATTCTATATTATCAAGGGTCATAAAATTTTGCAGACTCATACCTGAGATCTGTTATATCGTTAAAAAGCCTTTTCATTTAGAGTTTATAAAGGTTCTTAAGGTAACAGTGTCATAACCTTCTATTCCATAACCAAGATTGGTCTTCCATTGCACTTAAACAAGGTATGTATTGTCTCCTATGATATTCTATGTTAAGTGTGTATAAATTCTCAAGACTATTGGAAGAAAGAGTGAATTAATCCTTGGAATTTTGAACAAAACATTTAACATTCCTAAAATTCACAAGGCATAATTTTTCACATAATTGACCTATGCTTATAATATTGTGTTTACGAAATTTAACAAATAAAGCATTTGAAATTTAAACTTTTTCTAAAAGAACAAAATTGCATAAACCAATGATATTTCCTTGAGCATTATCTCTGAAGGTCACACTTCCACCTTTCACTTTAATGATATTTTCCATGAAATATTTTTTTACATTCATATGTCGAGAAAAACAACTATCCATGCACCAAATATTATTTTTGTTGGTACACTTTTTGTTTTCCTGAAAAAGAAACAATTAGTTTTTTGGAACCCAAACCTGCTTGGATCTAGAAATGTTAGATAAAAAAACAATAAGAATTCACATTTTTTTTTGGAAAAGTGAGATTTATGAAATCCTAAATATTGGGTTTTATTAAGAGAAAAATTTCGTTCCCAATGTCCACAACATTGACATTTTTTAAAGAATAGATAACTTTTGGGAACAAAATATTTATGACTAAAGACTAGGTTTGAATGAGTATAACCAATTGTGAAACTATTCTTTAGAAGTTTAATTTGAGAATACATTTTTTCAAATTATTTCCTTCCAGAAGTGAGATTTGAAAAAATTTTATTAAGATTTTTTTTCATATTTTAGTCAAATGATTAAATTTCCATTCTCATAAATTGTTTTAAAATTGTTTTTTTTTGTTTCAATTTTTTTTATCTAAAATAAGTTTTTCAAGATCCTTTGAAGGTTTATCCCTCTCAGAATTTACATCCATAAGTTTTTTTGAAATATTATCAAAATAAAGAGTTTTCTTATCAAGATATTTTGAAAGATCAAATACCTCTTTTGTAAGAATAGTTATTCTAGAGTTCTCCTTATCAAGATTTTCTTGAGTTTGAAATTATCATTCTCATGTAATTTGGAAAATCCAGATAATTATTTAAAATAATGTGAATTTCCTTCTACTAAGGAAGATTATTCATCCAAAGAGTAAGAATAATTCTCATCAGGGATATTAGAATTTAAATATTCATTTGTAGGAGATTCTTCACTATGTACCTTAGCCACAAGATATTTATTTTAAATAGGTTGTCTGGCTATGAGTCCTATAATCTAATGACCAGTAGATTCATATTCAGAAAATTCCTCCACTAAATCACAACCACCATAACTCCAAGTATCATTTTCATTCAATAATTTCCTAGTTTTTAACTTGTAATACTTTTTCTTATTTCTTTTAGAATTATTATCCTTCCTGTCATTTATTTTAATCAATGGAAAATCTGGTCTAATATGACCTACTCTATTAAATTCATAACAAGTTACTTCAGAGTCTTTCTTTTCATTTCTATCTTTATTTTTGAATCTGTGATGAAGGTATTTCTTTCCAACAATATTTTTCATTTTTCAAGAATGATTACCAAGTTCATTATCTGAATGATCACGTTCAGTAGATTATGATATAACAAAACCTTCATAGATTTTGATATTGTTACCCTTTCTCTTGTCTTGGATTTAGATGTAGTAGTAAACACTACACTTCCATTACAATTTTTTTCTTATTAAAATCACCATTTCCTTTAATTCTTGTCTCGGACAGTAAGAGAGTACCAAATAATTCATCAAGAGTGATTTCAGTAACTTTCTTATTCTCATAAATAAAATTTATTTTTTATTCCCCCTCATTTGGCATTATATCTATGATCTTGTTCACAAGCACTTAATCATCAAGAACATTTTCTCCCATGGATTGAATATTGTTGACAATGGTCATTAAACTTTATTGAATATTTCATACCAGTTCTCCATAGGGAAAAACAAAACCATGATATTCCACTCAGGGCAAGGATATTCTTATTTCTATAACTTTATATGTACCAAAATGTGTGACTTTTTGTTTTTTCAGATACAATTGGCTGCTTCACATGATGATATCTAACTATATATATTCTTGATCATAGAATATAACAAAGTATTGCATAACTTTGAATTGAGTTGATATTCTTGTATCTCTTTGTTCATGAAAGTTCTCACTTCCTTGTTTGGAATTTTTTATTCTCCAATGATCATAAAAAATTTATCTACTCTATTATTAATAACAAATTCCTTTATTTGATCTCTCCAGTACTCATAATAATTCCCATAAAAAATAGGTGTTCTAGTTGGGTTTAGATTTTCAATTTATCGAATATTCATTCCTACAATCTTATATTATAACAATTTCCCACTTCACACATTAGTGTAGTACATAATTTTAAACAAATATTTTGTAATAGAAATACAATTGTCTTATAGAAAAAAATAAAGCAAGTAAAATCAATCAGTCGAAATCTTCTCTCAGATAAATTGTTGGATCGTAATATAGATGTAAATGTATATGAGATAACACAATAAAAGAGGGGGTAGGGTGAATTTTAGTTTTAAAAACATTTTATTTAAGCTCATAAGAATGAACATACTTTAAGAGGTATTAAATTAATACAATTCACAACCAATACAAATGACCATACGTGTCTGGGATCCGATGGATATGATATGATAGATTATAAAAACAATTGTATTTGAGTTAAATACAATGATCAGAGTAAAAAAAATTTAAATGATTGTAACATAAATCATATAGAATATTTTAATACAATATTTAATTAATGTATGTTAATTAAAACAATTACAATTGAAATGAATATGAATAGAAAGAGGAAACAAAATGATTTCTTTTTCTATTACAAAGGTACTGGAAAAATAAAATTTATTACAATTCTATTATCCCAAAGAGTAGGGTATCCTTTCACCTCAGATAAAAGATATGTCTTAACACCACCTGGGTAATAACTCGATACAATGATCGACACGTTTGTCTTCCTATCCACTGAATCCCCCAATTAAGAAGGTAATAAACACCTCTGTCTTAAAAATGATTTAAATCCCTCAATCCAATGATTGGTAGCATCATAATCATATCCAAATAATCCCTTGATCATTATCACAATGATCGGGCGCACAAAGAAAAACAAATCACTTATTGAAATACAAGAACTAGGAATAAGAATTTCATGCCCTGTATCTTTAAGGATTTCACACAAAGTAAGAGAGACGTCACAAATTCTCTCTCCAGAACTTGGTATTCAAAAGTTTTACACATTGGTTCAAATGACCTCCTATTTATAGGCCTCATGTTCTAATGGTCACATTTCCTCCAACGATCATATTTCTCTAGAAAATTCAAAGGGATTTGGGCACCTGACATTATAACAGTAAAAAAATAGAGTGCACGACATCATTTTGATTAGTATATAACTAACTCATGGACATCATTTTAGTTAGAAAACAATAATTAAAGAAGTATGAAAGAATGAGTAAGATGAAATATAATGAAAAACATGTATGCAGTATTCAAGTAAGACATGAGTTCAATGCATTACATGAGTACGATACATAACTTGGTTATGATGTATATCATGATTATGATGTATATCGTGGTTACGATACATAACATGGTAACGATGCTTAATATGGATAATATACATATCATGGTTACAATTCATGTCATTTTTATGATTCATATTGTGGTTACAATTCTTATCATGTTTACAATACATTACATGGTTACAATGCATAATTTGATTATGATGTAAAACCTGGTTACAATGCATGGTTATAATGAAAAATATGAATACAATACACAACTGGGTTATGATGCATATGGTTACAAAATCATCATATGTGATTACAATTTTAAAAAAATCTATGTGTTAATGATGTGAAACAATATATGTGATTTCGATTGGAAAAAAAACAAAATATGATTACGATGTAGAACACCAACATGTGTGGTTACGATGGAAAACAACATATGTGATTATGATTGTAAAAGAAACAATAGTATATGAATACGATAAGAAAACAACATATATGATTATGATATATGTGATTATGATGAGAATACATCATATATTAAAAATATTAATTTTTGTTTTCCAAAACAAAAAGATCAATGAGAATGCTGAAACACAATTTGAATACACAGAATCTAGCCTCCAATACACTAATAATCACCAAAGGATCACTCCAGGATAAAGAGGAAAGTTATCTAAAACCTTTAAGAGGTGTATAAATCATGTTTGGGTTATATTAAGGGAAAAATAGAGTTTCAGGGTCTAAAACGAGTTAGATCCACAAAATACAGATCTTGTTTTTAAGGCGCATCGTTAGGGAACAAAGTTAATAAAATAAAGCACTAACCATTTGTCAGCCACTACCTCCAAAAACCCCTCCCATGGTTGAATTGCATTGTTATAAAAACTATTTTACATCTTTTCTAACCACCAATTTCCAAACATGCATGGTTTCTCCTAGATGGATGCACATTTTGGATAAACCATGAACCTAAACATTCACCTAACTAGTGACCACTGCTTCAGTTTCATGATTTTATGGGAGATGTTTCATGGTTTATACTAACCATGATCATAGTGTTCACCTCTAAAAAATCCAAAAAAACTTGTCAAAACTCTTCCAAACCTTCCCAAACATAACCCAATAACTTTATATAAATAAAATACATAAATAAAGAGTTAATTACCTCATGTAAAGGGTGATAAATTCTCACCACCATTGTTCTTTCCATCCCCTAAAAGTTTAAAACCAGAATTTTCTTGAAAGTGTTTAGGTCATTGCTCGACCATTTATTTCTCACATTCCCACATTTTTTTCCAAAACCCAACAATGTTTCCCATAAACATTCACTAGATTGATACTTTTACCACACAAGACTTTCTCAAGGATATCTACAATCTTTATTTCCACATTAACTAAAATCGAATATGGATCTTGGTCAACATGGTCCCATTGAATCACATGGTCAAGATCATGTTGACACTTCTTCAACTTAGATACATGAAACAAATTATGCAATGAATTGAACCATGGTTTCAAAAAATCTGAAATTATAACTCACCTACCTATTCAAGTATATAAAAATAGCCTATTTATTGAGGGGATAACATTCCATGCTTCCCAAAACAACGACGCCCAAGAATTTGAGATATTCTAAAGAATAGATGATCCCTCACCTCAGACAAAAATGGTTTTCTATGATGATACACATATAATTTTTGATGACTATGATACATCTCCATTATCTTAATGATCATCCAACTATTCTCTATTTTTTCTTGTAAAAGGCTTGGTCCAACAAATTTAGTCACACCATTTTCCATGAAACAAATTGGAGAGAGAAAAGGACACCAAGAAAATTATTTAAAGGATCCATATTTATCTAGGCCTGATAACTGCTGTTATATAAGAACTCCAAAAATAGTATTTGTGCCTCCCATGATCCACAAAAATCCATTAAAATCCCAAAGAATATATTGAAACATTTTTATCATCATATTGGATTTTCCATCCATTTGAGGGTGATATGTTGTGATCATAGTTAACTTAGTTCCAAGGAATTTATATAAGGATTTTAAAAAATGGGACTTAAACCATAGATGTTGGTTTGTTACTATCAAAAATTGGTATTCCATGCCTCTTTACCACTCTCAAAATATGTTTTAGACAATTACTCCACCATTTTATATTCTTAAATAGGGATTAAATGTGATGAATTTGTGAGATAATATACTATGACCCATTTTGAATTGTGTTTAAAAACTATCCTTGGGATATCTTCCACAAAATCTAGGGAAATCTGATCACATTTACACATGGGAATTAGAAAATATTGTAGCATACCTATTAGTTTCTGGTTTTATGCCTTAACATTATAATATTTTATGAATTTTGAAAAAAATCCATCCACATTTATTTTCATTCCCACCAACCAAAATTGGTTTTTAGCACCTTATACATATTTGTGTATTCTATGATGAACATTACATATCAAATAGTGGTAAGAATGAATAATAATTTTGTGATAAGGCATCGGTACAACCATCCAATCTTAAAAAACACATTAATGATCTCCCATATAACTTACATACCTCAATTGGGTCCCCACCATTGAATTTTCAACTGATAGAAACTCATTATAAATCATTTTTCTATGACTATTTAATCTTATCAACAAAATTAGAATCAAAAGAAACTATATAGAAAACCTCAACACCAACCCAGTCTTTAAAATCCATATGCATATTGACTATTAAGGAAGTCAAATGCCACTGATCTGAAGCCTCATTTTCTGACTGAGTATTTGACTTTATACTTAATTTATCCATCACTTAATTGCCTTTACCATGTGTATACATTACTTCAAAGTAAAAAATTTAGAGATACTCCATCCATATTATTTGTCTCAGGTTCAAATATCATTTTGATAAAATGTGTTTCAAACTATTACGATACTTAAACACCATAAATTTATCACTAAAGAGGTAACAATGCTGAGTATTTAAATCATGGACTACAATATATAATTCCAAATTTTGTGTTGGGTAGTAGTTCTCATGAAACCATAACTGTTATGATTCATGAACAACAAAATGATCTCCCTTAATGATAACACATCCTATACCAGATCCTAAAGCATCAAAATACAACATATAACCTTTTCTTAATCCAACAATATGAAGATATATGTTTATGTATGGATAAAATTAAGTTCTTTATGTGTTTTATGAAATTAATCATTCCATTTAAATTGAACATTTTTTCTTGTAAAAGATGTCATTTGTGAAGATAGTCATGAAAAATCATGAACAAAACATCAGTGATAACCATCTTAGCCAAGGAAACAATATATCTCAAATACATTCATTAGATGTTTCCAGGAGATCAAAAACTTAATATATTGTAGATCCATAGAAACAGATCTTTCTGATATAACATGGATAAGTAAATTTACCTCTGGTATCCAAAAATCACACATTGAATGTTTGTGATATAGATAAGGATCCCTTAAGATACCTAATGCAATCACCATTTGTTTCTAATGATCATCCCCTATACTTTAATACAATAATATTTCATCCACAAATACCCCCATAATATAATCCAAATACCATTGAAATATATGATTCATGAATTCCATAAATCTTTTAGTGCATTTGTAATACCAAAGGTCATAACCACATAGAGATATTGACCATATCTATTCCTAAAGTATGTATTTTCAATATCCTCTTTACGAACCCACAATTGGTGATATCCCGATCACAATTCAATTTTAGAGATCCCCTATGATACTCTCAATTAATCAAATCATCAATACATAGAAGAGGATGCATATTCTTTATCATAACATGGTTAAGATTATGATAATCTAAAAAAACCCATAGATTTCTATTCACCTTTTTCCACAAACAATACTGGTTCTACCAAGGAGTCTAACTAGGCTGAATAATCCACATACTTTTCAAATCTTCCAACTAAAATTATATTCAATTAATTCTATTGTTTTTATCTGAGAATAAGGAAGTGATATAGAACTTATCCCTAGTAAGAGATCAAGCATAAACTCGACTTCTCTTTTGCGTGTATATCATGAGAAATAATTTATAAAAACATTAAGAAACTCATAATTTTTTTCATGAAAATCACTATCTTAAATCTCATCCACTGATGTCAAGATTAACTCATCAAACTAATTTGATATATTTCAAAAAACTAGTGTAAGAAATCCAGCTACACCTGACTTTACATTCCAGTCTCCTCTAAAGAAATTGTTTACGCCATCCTCATTCATAAAACTAACCCTTTGGGTATAATTTTCAATGTGAGATTTGAGCATTTTAAAAAAATCTATACATAGTATTATGTCATAGAAATCTATATCATGTATAGAGAAATCCCATATCAATTAAACTCCATAAATAGTTATAGAACATTCTTTTCGCATAAAGGTTCAACATTCTCTTTGACAAATAAGAGTTTGACGATTAAAAATAGACTACATCATATCAACATGAAAACGCATAAGATCAACAACATAAGAAGAAATAAAAAATGTAATAATCCCATTTCAAACAAATATTGAATGAGGTTATAAATAAAAATAATCAAATCACTCACCCTAGATTGTTCTGATTGATCATTCACAATGAATTAATTATCTCCATACAACGTCTTACTCACTACACATTTCTATTTATTAACTTGTTGAGATTTCCTTGGTTAATGATTCATGGTATTCCTAGAGTCACATTTTCATCCTTAGTTCTGCTGATGAGAAACATTTTTATTCCCAAGTCCCATCGAAGAATATGACATATAAAAAACATGATATGTGTCCCTAACACCCATCCTTGGGGAATTTTGACAATATTTCTAAAGATTCCACATCTAGTTTCAATTGTGGCATTCCTTATGTGGTTCCATATAATGTCACATCATATGATTGAATTCATCACATTGAAAACATCCCACATTACTCTTGGGTTTTTGAGTAATATTCACTAATCCCACCACCCGATTTTGAATCATACCACTTCCTTGGAAATTGGTGTCTCTCTTCTACTTATTCATATCATTATAGTTTCCACCATTTCCCATAGGTATAAACATCCTTCATTCAACCATGGTTCCTAAGATGTCTCTTTCTTACACCATTTCCCTATACACAATATCTGTATAATCTAATATAAAAATCATGGAAATATTTGAGTTAATTTTTGTATATTTCCCTGATTCAAAAAATACATGACTCAAGGACACACTTTCCATAACTTTGGGTGGAAAGTTGAGTAAATTCATAAATTTAGTTTCATTCTCTGACTTTGAGAGATAATCATTATTTAATAGGAAAAATTCAATCATTCTAGCTATCCTAAACTTGTGAGGAAAGTTTTTTTTGTTGAACAATTCTCTGATATTATAGTATGAAATGACTTGGTCTATTTTATCCTGAACTACTAAATCCCACCACTAGAAAGATATATATTCCATTATGTAAAATTATAACATGACTTTCAGCTCAATTTTTGTTATGAGAAAATAGAATATTTTATTCCTTCTATTTAGTTACACCTTTTCTTTTTCTAGTTTTGAATTACCTCAAAATATGGGTGGACTCTTCTTTTAGAGTTGAATGGAATTATCCAATTACCTAGGTTCATCCCTTCAGATTACTTTATAAATAACTTTAAATTATTGAAAAATACTCTAATCCAGTAGTTGGTTTACCTGTGGCTCAGGTGAAACCATATTCTCAATATCCAATTCTGATTGGATTCTACAATACCTATTGGGTTCCATTTTCTAAATCCAAAACAAAAGTCCCTTTGTTCTTATTATCTAGTAACTAAATGTGTTTTAATTAAAATTATTCAAATTACATAAATCACCACAATGATTTCTAAATTTCAAAAATATTCATTTTTCAGTCCACTTTATAAAATTTCACCATTTCAATTTTCAAAACATTTTTTAAAATACAATAGTTACACCTTTGAAAATAAAAAAAATATCCAACTATTTTAAAAAATCACCATTTTTCAGAAAATCATAAACAATTACTAAAAATGTGTTATTTACTCCCAGTGGGAAGTAATTTCTATCAATTAACGTCATGCTCTTCTCATTGACTAAACCTAAGTTGTTGAGGTTATATCTTAAAATAGTGTATCAAACCATTTAGGTACCTAACACCCTCATAACATGAGGTTCAACAAAAATAGGTTAGCTAATCCTTTTTGTGATCTACATTTCATGTTCTGAAAAAACTATTTTCTTACTACTAAACCAACTCATGGATTAAACCATAATTATATTCAACTCTATGAGCAAACAAATTGATACCATTTGTAACATCCCTCCCCTCAAATTGTCCCGGGAAGATGAAGAGGATGTTACTTGGACTTAGGTGAAATCCCCAAGACACCAAAGTATGGTAATAAATTCCAGGTGATTCATAAATAGTTGGAGGGATATTTTTCATTTAAAGATAAAAACCCAAATGAGATAACCATAACCAAGCCAAACTACAACTATGAACCATATCAGAGTATAAAGTAGAAGCTAAAACCCAAAAAAAAATCAATGACATAGAAGAAAAAGATTCAATTACTCCCAACATAATCTAATCTCCAACTCCGCATGATATTCCCATGGTATCACAATTCATCAATAAATAATTTGGATAACTTGAATTTACCTATGTCTTGATATACAATATCTATAATCACACCAATGTTCCCAAAAAGGGGGTCATTATAAAACATAGTAGAATTTCTCCAATGACATCACAACACACATCACTAGGATATAATAAGTTATTACATTTATATTAAACAGTTTACCACAATTTAATGAAGTTTATATCAAATCCAAAACTAGTTTTCCAAACCAAATTAGTTTTCCATGGAATGAAACCAAAAATGTATTTAATCCATTTTACATTTCCATTTGTAATTCCCAGTAGATGATTCACACAAACCAACAAATTCTTATTCTATAAATATATCCATACTCATGAGTGGTATCTCATCTATCTACCAAGTCATCACAAGGTAACCATATCACAAGTTTCCCAATGGTACATGCCCCTTATACAAGGCCACATCATTTTACCCCAATGGTATATACCCCTTATCCAGGGTCACATCTATGATAATGAACACACACCAACCATTTATAAAAAATCCTATGAAAAATAAATTGTGCCACCATTTAAATAAACAGTCCTTTATTTGAAAACTATTTCCAACTTATTTTTCTTACATAAAAAAAATTGAAATCATCATTTTAAAATAATTTAACCAATTTCACTTTCCACATAACAAACCATTTCAACAACTTCAAAAACCATCACTAAGGAGGGTTTCCAAGAATATTTCACATCAATTTCACAATTCAATTCAAGCTATTATATAAATTTGATATCAATACGTATAGTTATAATAAATAGTATCCCAAAATGAATACACATACCTTACAAATATTGGTGAAAACAAATAACGACACATAAAATTAATAAAATCGGATTGAAACTAAAATAAACAACATTAGATATTATTCTCATTACAAAAACAACCATATAACATCAATATTTTCATCACACACCATTGTCATATCCCGATAAAATTATATCCTTGTATAAAAAAGAGGGTAGAAGAATAAAATTAAGAAAAAAAAAACAAATAAAAATAACTTACTAAAGAATTTGAGCCTCCAACACACTAAAATCACTAACGGATCACTCTCCAATAAAAATGAAATTACTATACAACATTTTGGGGGAGTGTAATTCATTTTAAGATTGTATTAAGAGAAAAATGAGTGGTTAAGTGGCAAAACCAAATTAGATAAAAAATAGGGGCCCTGTTTTTAATTCCTAATGGTTAGAAAAAATATACACCAAACTTGTGTTAGATAGTACCTAAAAACACCTCTCACATTGTTGGATCACATGGTTATAAAAACATTGAAAAAACCATAATAACCCCATATGTACACACTTTCATAGTTTCTCCTAAGTGGCCACATTGTTTTGACAAACTATGATCCTAACTGTGCACCTAACTAGTGCCCATTAGTTCAGTTGCACAATTTTATTAAAGGGGTTTTACAGTTTCTAGTAACCTTTGTCAAGTATTTCACCTCCAAAAAATCCCAAAAAACATTTCAAAACTTCTCTAAAAATTCCCAAACATAAATAAATAACTTTATATAATTAAACTAAATAAATAAAGGGTTAATTACCTGAAATCATGTGTGATAAAGATCTCCACATGTACTCCTTTAAATAAGTTTTTAAAATGTTTTGGGATATCCACATGTTCTTTATCTAGTGCATCTTATTTTCCTACATCTTCCTCTAATAAAAAATAAGAGTTATGAAAATATAAAAATTAAAAATAGTGGGGGAGGTACTCAATTTTATTTAAAAAATTATGCGATGGTGTTGAAGAAAATGTCATCTCCGTGTATTGGCTCAACATCAATTGCTTCTTTAGTGTAAAGTTCCACTTAGAGTTTTTTTAACTAGATAGACGTTGGCATTCAGGATTCTATATCTTATATTTAAATTACAACATTTGGTTTCTATATTATTCCATATAAATATTTGGGTATAGAGGTATTTATATATCTATGTTATTGAATGAAAGATCATATTATATTTCATTACATTCCCATTCTCTTTAAAATTGATACAAATATTCTTGATTTATCATATGTATATCTGAATCCAAGTTTTCATTATCAATCTCCAAGTATTTAAGATAGGTTTAGATCTAATTATTGAAATGGTTTCAATGTGTATATATTAAAATAAGTCCCCATCCTATCAAACTTATTATATATTTTTTGAGGATCCAATGGTACTTTCTTCTTGGCCTTTAGTATTGGAAAATCAGTTTCAATTTTATTAAGCATACACATTACTTATTAAAGTGATATACATATATATTGGTTATTAAAAATCTTCTTGACTAGTGCCATTAGATAATAATCCCATTTTTGGAGGGCCTCCACACCATCATGAACCTTTTTCCCTTGGAAATAATCTTATGAGTAATTAGTCCATGTTGAATATGGGTAGTTATTAATATGATGGGAAAATAATTTTTTGGCTATTTTTTCATAAAAAAATGAAACAAATATAGAATGTGAAAAATAAAATGAGAATAAATTAATGGTTCGATCACTAACAACAATTACACATTTTGAAATTCCTATCATTTGGAAATACAAAATATGTAAAAAATTTCCTAGTGCAACATACTGGATGACCTATTTCATCTCACTTGAGGAGATTCAGAGTGGTTCAACCAGTAATCCTAATTCAATTATTAATTCTTTTTTTCATTTTAAATGTTATAAAATCAATGGAAAAGATGAGATAAAGAGATATATAATACAAAAGTAAAACAATAATGCATATTCTAAATATAATTATGTTAGGAAAGAAACATTTTTTATAAGGATTTTTCACTGGGTTACTTTATTATTGATTTTTTTAATAAATAATTTATGATATCTCATTAATGAATTTACAGTCTTTAAATTATTTATTGTGTATTTTTTCATGCCTAGGAGACTCTTTTGGAATTCCAAATTTCACCTCCTCCTATGACCAAGCTAATAACACACCTCAATTGGGAGTGTGGCACCTATCCGAACATGGATTTATCACATTCGATTTCATCTACTTGATAATATATAATATATTGTATGCAGATATTTTTCTGACATAAGGATGGGAAATATTATAAAGTAAATAATATTGAAGAATTTTAGAGTCATTCCATGGAAGAAAATCACTGAACCCATACACATCTCTCTCATTCACTACAAATATAATTAAATAATTAATAATTTATGTGATGAATTTTGGAAACTCATGAAACCTACCTCAATGACTATCCTATGATCAGTCGTTCACCATAATGTGTGTAAGATATCACATTGTAATAGAGAGAGAGATAAAAATAGAGAGACATAATGTAATTGAACACTTTAATAACAATATTATGAATTAATTACATGGAAGCAGGGAAAATTTATACTATATTAGTAAAGAAACCATATAAAACCTACTCTATTCTCAAAAAATAGATCAAATATGATTCATAGTGGTGAATTACTTTGTATTTATATGCACGAAACCCTCAAAGATATGGTCTTTGTATCTCACAATATCATTCATCTTATTTTCAATTAATGTTCCCTTTTTAATCCCACAAGTTAAAAATCATCTGTATGAATATTACCGGAATATATCTTTTTCATCATGTGATATATCCAAGTATATATCATTTTTAATATTCTAGCACAATAAACCCTACAACGTAGAGAGAAACCCTATGACACAACCCTTCTCCCTTTGCATGGCTACAATTAAGACATATTCTATATAATTAAAACTTCTTAATCGTACAAAAACATTATACATTAAATTGTATAACCTCCATGGTCAATTAAAATCCAAAGACATAACCTTAATATTTGGTTTGAGATCTAGTGGATTCCACAAATCAATGGTTGGTCTACGGTATTAATAGTGTGAATTTTCCAACATCCCCTAGCTCCCTTTCAACTTTTATGGAGATCAATTATGGTGTATAAATAGATTAATCAACATAAAAGGGTGGTCTTGTGACCCTTATGAAACCATTACACAGTGAATACCTTACTGTTACATAATTTTTTGAAATCCATGGGTTCCCTTACGTAACACAACACTTATTATTATGCATCCTTGGAAAAAATTTGGGTACCTTTACATGTTTCTTCACAAACATTACATAGAATTGGACTATCTTTACATAGACTAAAGTATGTGGAAGAAACCATTACACAATAGTCATATACCATTACACAACCTTTGTAATCGAGCACTTACCCTTATGAGACAACCTTATCTTACCTATACACATAACTATATAGCCGAGGGTACCTTTACATATCAGCTATGGTAGAACACTTACCTTAACATAGATAGAGAATTCCTTGGATTACCCTTATGTATCACTAAAAAATCACTCCTATGTAATGGTAGAGGTAATTTTTCCCTTATGAAGCCCGTAATCCATGAATAATGGTAAATAAAACTTCAAATTTTTTATAATTTCGTCAAATTAATAATGTTCCTATATTTTATACAAATTAATATTTTATATAAAAATAACAATTTTTTATATAAATCAATTAATTACATGGGGAAATTATTAAAAAAATGACAAATCATTATAAAAATCTTAATGTTTTTGTATGAAAAATATACGCATCATGAGGATTTGTTGTGTTATGATGTAAATTTAGGTAGTGATTTCTCTTAGGACCCAAAATATAAGACACCATGATAATGACTATATGAACCATGGTTTGGTGATAGAACTTGTAGTATTCCCTGAGAACACATATAAACAAACTCTTACGGAAAAGAAAGTCATCATAAATTCTGATCATTAGAGTTCCAAGTATACCTCCTATAATAAAGATCTAAACCTAAGGAATAATTAGTGGGTGGAGTTTATTAGTGGTTTATGACATGAGATATTCTACACCCCCTCCCCCATAGAAAAGGAATATGGTGGATTATTCTCTATATAATAAATATTATTTGCAGTTGCTGGGGGAGGTCACATAGTAGTTAGAGTCATTGATTTTTTATTTTTGAAGGGATGAGAAGAATACATCCAATCAATGGATGGTTGTGAACCCTATGACCATTCAGTGCATCAGAGATGTGAAACATGGGGATGTGGTTTGTGAGGTCGCATGTGACTAGATATTAATAAGACTTTCACCTAATGGATTTTCTAAAGGTAGGAAGATCATCTTCCATTTTTGATAATAAAATACAGTACCAATAACACTATGATAAGAGGTGATAATTTAGTTTCATGCATACCATATAGTCAAATCTTTTGGAGTGGTGAAGATGTTTCAGGACCCTCAATATGAATTTTGGTGTCCAAGGATGAAGTTGAGTATAATTGAGTTCAACTCTTGATTATTAACTTTCTAGTAGGCATGGGTTGAGCATCAAGTACCAGTGAGTTTTTATCAACCCCTTGAGGCACTAGAGTGGAAGTGGGATGGTATATCTATAGATTTTGTGACAAGAATTCCATGGTTGATAAGTGGCAATATCGCTATCTGGGTAATTTTAGAAGAACTCAACATGTTGGACCACTTCCTTACCATCCAAGAGTAGATTTCAGTGTTGAACTTAGTACTCCTATAGGCATAAGAGAAAATCCAACTTCATGTAGTTCCATTGAATATTTTTTTAAATTGTGATGATCTCTTTATGTAGAAATTGTTTATTGGATTATAGGATTATTTAGGGAATCGATTACAGATAAGAATGGTTTTCAACCATTACATAGACAGGAAGTTAGACCTAACCATTCAAGTCCTAGAAGACATAATACAAGGTTGATGGTTAGAATTTATCCTTATCTGGGAGGATTATTTAATCTTGTTAGAGTTTTTGTACAAAAAATAGTTACTATTACACCATTGTTATGGAACCATTTGGGTCCTTATATAAGAGACCCTATCGGTCACCATTGTGTTGGGAGGAGCCAAGATAGACAAAGAATATGGTCCCAAAGTTAGTGAATGAAAAAAAATATAATGTAGATAATCTATGAGTAGATGGGGACTATTTAGAACCACTATAAGTCTAATTCAAACTGATGATAGAGCCCTTTGGGGTTCAACGATGGAGACTACACGTTTCTTAATGTCACAACATAATGAGAATTATAGAGATTTAGTTGTGAAAAATTTTATCTTTAAAGTTGGATGAACTTTTTTTTATGGTAATATTCTCTCAATACTTATATTTATATATGATATATATATGAAATATAATATTTTTTGAAGATTATGATTTACATGCACATGCATTTGAAAATTGTGGAAAAATGATAAATAGTTATCATTTATTAATTCTCCCATAAAGGATATCATTAAAGAAAAAATTACATAAGATGAAACTTATGGGATTTCATTCATCCATTAGATACATGAAGCTAGTTTTAGAATTTATTCATTCGTTATAACATAACAATAAATACAACATTACCCAAGGATTAACCTCAAGTGATTATATTTATATTTTTTTCCATATGATGGTAGTGTGCGCATTACATGATTCTTGGACAAACATCTCTTGAACCCAAACTCTACCGCTTATTCTACCTTTACATGCTGATATGCTATAACATTATAAGAAAGGATAATACTAATTGAACATCGAGTGATTTATCTAATCCCATAGATACACAATAGAGGTGGAATTATTTTCTAAATTATGTGATATTAATCAAATGCATATGTGTATGAAGAAGTTTCAGTGTATTCTATAGAGTATTGTATGAATGACTTATAGTATTCTTCATTTAATTATTTTATATAGGTTTCACATTATCTTTCATGGGAGATCCTCAAACAAGGGTTTTTAATCAGTTCTCTTTGACCTAGAAAATGGTGTTATACTTTAACAAAAACTTTTAGTGGTAGAAAAGGGACCCATGATTACTTTTAATGAAACATGGGATGAAATGAAGAAGAGAATAAAAAAACAGAGCACCATCTCTTATTTCTAGAAATTCATTCTTTAAACTGGTTTACCCATATATAGTTGGGATACATAAAGGAAAATAGATCCTTACCCTTATGAAACTATGACATGTAAGGGAAACCAAGTCATCACCCTTTCTTAGATAAATTACATAAGGGTAACTAGGGAATTACCTATTCATTAGTGGTCACATATAGGTATCACGTGACATATTATTATGTTAAGGGGTTCACATAAGGGTAAATGAAAATTTTCTATGTCTTTGTAAAGTTTTACCCTTATGAAAAATTTTGGCCGTGTAGACAATGTGTTACCTTTAAAAAAATATTATTGATAGAAATATTACCTAAATACTTATATATAATATGTATATATATATAAGAAATATTATATTTCATGAAAATTATTATATGCAATCTCATTCATTTTATGATGATGGAAAAATGATAAATAGTTATCTTTTCTTATTTCCCCAACAATGTATATCATTAATGGAATATTTACATAAGATGTAATGTATGCGATTTCTTTTAAGTATTAAATGAATGATGTTGGGCATAGAATTTATTCATACATTATAATGTATGAATAAATATAGTATCACCCAAGGAGTGTCCTCATGTGATTATATTTGTATCACAACCATATGATGGTAGTGTGTATATTTCACAATGCTTGGACAATACTTAGTTGAACCAAAATTTCTCTTTATTATTCATCCTTCGCATGCTGATATGATAGCACATCATGTGAGAAAGGATAATCATAATAAAACATAGCAGTATTTATATTGATCCATTGACACACCATAGAGGTTTCATACTTTTACTACTTATAAGATCTTCATCAAATGCATATAGAGATGACAATGTTGCAGTGGATTCTCAAGAGTATTTTAGTCAAGTAATATGAATATTTATTTCAATTTTTTTATATGTATCATATTAACTTACTTGTGAGATCCTCAAAAGAGGATTTTAATTGCTTATTCTAGATAAGATAACTGTTATTAGACTCTAACAAAACCCTTTTGTGATATTATATTGATCCATGATTACTTTTTATGAAAATTGTTATGTAATTATGAAGTTATTAAAAAACTAGAGAACCCAATAGTGTTTTTGGAAATTTGGTTTTTAATATGGTTTAACCCAACGTTTATGGGATATGTAAAGGTAACATGTTTCTTACCCATATGCATATGATAGGAATAAGGGTCAGAAATTCATCACCCTTAAGAAGATCACATAAGTAAGTCTAAACATTATATAAATTGTTTTTTACTATTCATGTAAAGTTAATCGAGGACTTACCTTTACATGAAGGGGTTCATGTAATGGTAAATGAAAATTTATTATGTTTTCATAATTCTACACTAGAAGTTACCCTTGTGTGAAACATTGAATTCATAAAAGTAATAAATGTGTTACCCTTAAATAAAGTTTATTAATGTAAATATGTCCTAATGTATAATATATCTATATGTAATATAATATTACATGAAAATTATGATTTTTATTCCCATGAATTTTATTATTATGGAAAAAAGATAATTTTTTAATTTATTATTTTCATCATAAAGTATTTCATTAAGAGAATAGTTACAAAATATGCAACGTATGAGAGTTCATACATGCATTAGATGCATGATATTTTTTGTAGCATTTATATAACTACCATATGATAGTAGAATGTGTATTTCATAACACATGGTAAAACATCCCTTGAACCAAAAGTTATATTTATTATTCTTCAATTTCATGAAGAGTTTATTGAACATCATGGAATAAAGGATAACCCCACTTGAACATAGATTCATTCAGATCAGCCCATGAATACACCATGGAGGATGAATGTTTTTTCCACTTATGCGATATTAATTAAACACATATGGAGATGAATATGTTGTAGTGGATTATATGGAAAATGATACAAATATTTTACACTATTTTGAATTTCAATAATTTAAGAAGTTTTTATATTATCTTTTATGATATATCCTCATACAAGGGCTTCTAATCGCTTCCTCTTTATTTGATAACTATTATTAGACTCTAACAAAACCATTCAATGATATTAGAGTGATCCATGTTTATGTTTAATGAAACATTCCATAAAATGATAAAGATAATTGAAAAAAATATCCCCAATAATATTTCTATAAATTTGGTGTTTTTAAAGGATTACTCTTAAATTGTTGGGCTACGTAAAGGTATCATGGTTCTTACCTTTATAGAATTGATATGAATAAGGGTATCTGATAAATTATCATTATGAAGATCAGTTGTTTAAGGATAAATAGTAAAATACATATATTTTAGGGGTCACATAAAAGTAATTAGTGACTTACCATTACATTATGGGGTTCACATGATGGAAAATGATAATTTCCAAAGGATATGTAATGATATGTTGCAACATACCCATATACAAAATGTTGTCTACATGTGTAACACTCCAAATTTTTAAAAATAAATTAAAATTCAAGAAACAATGAGTCTCTAAATAATGATACTTTTTTCATGATATAGTTATAATCTATCCATTAAATATAATTTTTCTGATTCTATGATTTGAATTTCCAGAAATAGATATCTACATTTGTGATTAGTAAGTTATTTAGAGTATGATAAAACCAACATGATTTTTGGTGAATAGTAACATACCCTTATGAATAATAATATAAATATTAATATGAACTATATGAATAGTAGATTTTTTAATGTTATAAGATAATGAGATATTTATTAATTTTTCATTGAAATAAAAACTGAGTTATAGTTTTAAAATTGTTATGTTTTTTAAAATATTATGATTTTTTAAAAAAATTAAATTAATCATAATTAGAAAATTATTTTGCAAAAATGGAGTTCATTTTTGAATTTTAAACATTTAAAAATGGTTAGGGAGAATTTTTTATGATTATTCTAAAATTCTTGATTTTTTATGAATAGTCAAATATGGTAATTTACCGTATATATACATGATATGGTAAATAAAATATTAATAGTATCATGGCTGATGTAAGAACCCTTGGTTCAAACTCGCATGATATATTTACTATTTTGGGTCACATGTATCAAGACAAGTCATAGTCTTTAGAAAAAATATTAAACTAATGAATAACATAATAGACCCCCCTCCTCTACAATAAATACCACCCTCTCCACCCTCTTCCTCTCACACCTCTCAAGATTTTATCATTGTATAAAATATACCAAATCAACTTCACAAGGAGATTCCCCACATTCAATATCTATGAGTTTCACTAAAATTACAAAGCTAATGGCCTTAAAGAGTATCTCAAAGAGAAGAGATCAAGAGGTGAAAATCCTCTTTAATTTTGTATCATTTTCTTTTCAATTATTCTTATTTTCTTATACTCTCTTCCTCTAAAATTTTCCAAGTGCAATTAATGCTCAATATTCATATATATTTTGGATTTTATCATTTTTATAGAGAACTAATCAACTTAGTTCTTTTCCTCTCAATCTTATTCTCAAAATAAAAACATCATCCTTGATGTGTCAATTTACCGACATCATGGACAACGTGTATTTAATTTCATTTAATTACATAAAATACGGTAAAAAAACCATCAATATGGTTAAATAATTTTTTATTATAAATTTTATATGACATATTATGTTTGAGAAATAGTTTTTATGCATAATATTAATTAAAAAACAAAAGTAGTTCATAATGATTAAAATTCACCAATATAAACTAATAATTATCACTACACATTTATCTAATGATTCATCATCATAACATAAAAAAATATTTATGAACTCATTTAATATTATTGAAACATATTAATACCATGTCATTATTCTTATGGGGTTTCTATTCCATTCTATATAAAAATCCTTTACGAACCAACCACGAGAATTAGCAAAGGACACACCAAGAACCATAGAAATAACAAAATATTTTTAATAAATGGGTGAAATTATGTTATAAAATGATCATATAGTTTGTTATGAAAATGAACATCTATTTTAAAACATTAATAACACTCTCTTAACCGTTATTCATGAGTTTTATACAAGTGAAGGATCCAATTTAAGGGAATTCATAACCCAATTTCCATTCATTGGGATATCCTTCTACATCATTGATTTTTCATGATAAGATTATTTGTGAAATGAATTTATAATATATTATGTTTTCTTATTTAGATTTATAGTGAGTATACATATTAATTTCATTTTATTAATTCCTGATTGAATTATATGGTATATGTAAGGGACTCTTCTTTAGAAACCCACTATTAAATTTCAATTTTTAAGAAATTCAAAAGGTATGTTTCTGTGAAATTATTCATTTTTATGGTTATATTATAGTTCTTGATAATTTATTAAGATGGGGGGTGAGACCTATATATACCTCCAATTCATTGGGTATGTTTAAGTTGGAATTCAAACGTATGGTTACTCCAAGTGTTACTGCGATTTTTACACTATAATTTATTCATGAGAGTTACATTGTAAGGTAGCTATGAGGGTTAAAAATAATAAGGTAGTAGTGATGGATACAATATAAGTATGTAATATACCAATATACCTTTATGTTTTTATTTAGTCTCTCTTTTTTTGTAGAAATATCATGTTTCACAAAGTAATAATATATGTGTGAGAAGTAAATATTTGTGAAAATAATTTATATGCTTATAAGTATTCATGGACTATTAGGTTTTTCCTTATTTTTATATCCCTTTCTGAGAATTTTATTCTCATCCAATGTATTTAAAAGTTTTTTCATAGGTTATAAGGATTTGTAAGATAAATAAGGATGTCATGTTAAATGTTATAATTATTTTCCAAAGAAATCATGTTATTATTTTTTTAACGAAGGAAACTGTTCTAGGTATACCTTTTTTGTATGCAGTGGGCTGATATCTATGATTTATGTCCTAAATTTATAAAACTATACACCAAAATGTTCTTTGGGAATTTAAATAAAATAAATCTAGTTGAAATATCTATATTATGAAATGTTTAATGATGAGTTCTTATAGATGGTATCAAAGCATAGTTTAGATAACTTTAAGGGTTAGTATGAGGTTAATACAATAACATAAATTAATATTACCTTATTTTTATGATATTTAATTTATATATTACCATGTTACTTCATATAAGATATGTCTGTTTAGAATGGTTTTCTGCAGAAGAAACAAGGAAGCTGAAGTTGGAAAGAACCGAGAGGTTGATATCTTCCCAAATCCGCAACCAGGAATGGTAGTGATTGGAATTGAGAAGTTTGTGATAGTGATGGGTCATCTGAAATAGATAATAAATGTCAGTGGAATCCATGCAATGTTATAACTAGATATAACAAAAAGGATCATGATGATAGTGGATCATTTTATGAAGAAAACCCCTTGCTTTTAGTAGATCTTTTGACCTAGTAGTGGCTGAAGGATAGACTAATACCCTTGATAAAATATTCATTATTATGGGATGTTCAGATAATCAAAAGGTTATCCTTTCTATTTATCTTTTTGATAGCGAAGATGATCAATGGTGTTTAATGGTCAATAATATCAGGGATAGAGATGATATTTAATCCCTAGAGTGTGATGAATTTAAATGTATTTTCCTTGAAGAATATTTTCCTAAGGTGGTTCGACATAGGATGGAGAATAAATTACTTTAATTGAAGTAAAAGGAAGAAGATTCAGTGGTGATGTATTAAGAAAACTTCACATTACTAGAAAGGTCTGCTCCAAATATTATTTTGGATCATTGTTGAAAAATCAAACGTTTTTACTCAGGATTGAATCCATGATATGGAAGGGCATTGGATTCCTATCAGTTCAAACGTTATGAAAAACTTGTATGATGTTCTGAGAGGGTAGAAATGGAGTTTGATGATGATCTTTTATACGTTGAAAATAATAATAAAAAGATTTATAGATGGAAAGTTATGGGTAACAATCAATCAAAGAAATATAAATGTAAGAAAGTTTAGTTTATAGTTTATAAAATATGTGGTAAAAAGAACCATGGGGAATGCCTTATCAAACCTGGGATGTTTTTTTTGATGTTGTAAGTTTGGACATATGGCATAAGATTGAAATGAAAATGATCCTAAGACTAATCATGATAAGAAAACTATAAAGTGATTTAAATATGGTGAGATGGGTAATTATGAAAATAAATATCCAAATAAAGATTTTAATGATGGAAAGAAGCCAAAATATAAGAAGAAAGGTGTAGTGAGATCCTTTGTGACTATATCAGTAGATTTCAAGACAACCAATAAAGTGGTATCAGGTACTTTGTTTGTTTACTCAGATTTTTATTATGTCTTGTTTAATACGGGGTCTACACATTCTTTTGTTTCTGAGAAATTTTCTAGTAAATTGGAAATATTACCTCAAGAAATGAGACTAGAACATATGGTTAAAACACCAAGAATAAATATAACAACAAAAGGAATTGTAATAATCTTCATATTATTTTATATAGAAAGACGTTACCTAAAAATAGTGTAGTATTACCCTTAGTAGAGTTTGATGTTATTCTAGGTATAGATTGTCTTTCTATTTGTCATTCTTAGATTGATTGTAGTGATAAATAAGTTATTTTTCAAAAAGAGTTTCAGTTTTTATTCAAGAATGAACCCATAAAATAGATAAAACTATTGAAATAAGGAAATGAAATTTATCTTAATCATATTGTTGAAAACAATAGAACATTTTAGATTAATGATTTTCTAGTGGTAAATAAATATATTAATGTTTTTCCTGATGAGTTACTCTATATTATAACTGATCAGGGAGTTTAAGTTACTATTGAATTTATTCATGATGATATGCTAATTTCATAACCCACATATCAAACGGCACAAATGGAACTTATTTATTTAAAAAACAAGGTGCATGAGTTGCTTGATAAATACTTCATTTTTACCAACACTTCACCATGGGGAGCTCTTATTTTGTTCATTAAAAATAAAGATGGTTCCATGAGACCATGCATTGATTATAGATCCCTGAATAACATTACTATTAAAAATAAGTATCATTTCCCTCATATCAATTGTTTCTTTGATTAATTTTTGATAACATGTTATTTTTCCAAGATTCACTTGAGATTCAGATACCATCAGCTAAAGGTGAAGGAGGATTAAATCTTGAAAATAGATTTTCATTCTAGATATGGACATTATGAGTATTTTGTTATCCCCATTGGGTTGAAAATTCCCTTGCCTTATTCATGGATATTTGGAATAAAATATTTTGTGGATATTTGGAGAATTTTGTTGTTGTTTTTTATAATGATATTTTTTTCTTTTCAAAAATTTATGAGGAATATGAAAAACATTTAAGGATTGTCTTGAAAACTCTCAAAGAAAATATGTTATACAAAAAATTTTGTAAATGCGATTTTGGTTGAAATAGATTTATTTTATTATAAATATTGTAAATAAGGATGGATTAATCGTTGATATTTCCAAAAAAATTAGTTGATTAATAGAAAAGACATATAAATGTTACAGAGATTCATATTTCTCTTGGATTAGCAGGTTATAACCGATGATTTGTTAAAAACATTGCATGGTTATCTACCCTGAAAACTATGTTAACATAAAATGGGTAAAATTTATTTGGATTGAAGAATGTGATGTTTATTTTCAGGAACTAAAGAAGATATTGCTGAATGCTCCAGTTTTATACCTTTCTTTTAAAAATGGTGAGTTTTTAATCTATAATGATGCTTAATTGAAGGGAATTGGTTTTTTTGATGAAAATTGATCAGGTAATTGCTTATGATTCTAGAAATATGAAACCTCATTAGTTAAGTTATCCCATACATGAATTTGAATTAGAATCTATTCTTTTTCTTTGAAAATTTAGAGGTATAATTTATATGGGCCAATTGTGAAATATATACCAATGATAAAAAAATGAAGAATATATTCAATCAGAATGAATTACACATGAGGTAGATAATATGGCTTGAATTGATAAAGGATTATTATTGAAACATCAATTACCATCCTGGAAAATCAAACAAAGTAGAGTATGCCTTGAGGTGAAAATATCACGCATCATTAACCTTGTTATATTTGGAACATGACCCCTTAATTAATGATTTGATTAATTTTGGCTTGGAAGTTGTTGGTGAAAGAAATTATTCTATTTTGTTTCATGTTTTAGTGCAATCATCTTTATCATATAGAATTATGAAAGCACAGAAGGAAGATGGAGAGTTACAGAAAAAGGTAGAATATGTTAAAATGGGTATGTTTATAGAATTTAAACTTGATAAAGATTGGGTTTTTAGATTTGAGATTATGAGTAACTTTTTATTCTCAGCTGAAGAAATAATTGTTGTTCGAAGCTCATAGTTCTCCATTTTTAGTTCATCTTGGAAGTACTAATATGCATAGAGTCCTTCGGGTGTATTTCTGGTGGGATGGAATGAAAAAAGATTTTAATTATTTTACCATGAAATGTTTCACATGTCAATAGGTTAAAGAAGAGTGAAAACTACTAAATGGGATGCTTTTTCCTCTTCCAGTTCTAGAGTGGAAATGAGAAAACATCTCCATGGACTTCATGGTGGTAATTCCAAATAATTCTCAAGGTAGAATCTGATTTGGGTTACTGTTGACTGAGTGACTAAATGTACACATTTTCTTATTATTCGAGATACTATGTATTTGGATAGTATTTCTTGACATTACCTCAAAGCGGCTGTCTGGTTTAATGGAGTTCATCTTTCCATTGTATCTAACCATGATCCTAGGTTCACTTATAACTTTTGGAAAGGCCTTTAGAAGTCATTTAAAACAGACTCAAATTTTTAACTACTTTTCATTCTCAATATGATAGAAAGACTGAGATAATAATTTAGACATTGGAAGATATAATTTGAGCATGATAAATGGACTAACATAGATTTTGTGATCATCATCTTTCTTTAGTAGAGTTTTCTTATAATATCAGTTTTCATTTTAGTATAAAATGGCACCATTTGAGGAATTATATGGGATGCGGATTCCCACTCCATCTTTCTGTGATGAATTTAGTAAAATGATGTTTATGGGACCAAAATTAGTTAAGGAAGTGGCTAAGAAAGTAAATATGATCCAGAAACACATGGGGAAAACTCAGAGTAGGAAGCAAATTTTGGTTGATAATAGGAGGAAATACTTTTCTTTTGAGGTGGATGATCATGTTTTTCTTAGAATATCACCATGGAAAAGTGTTGTGTGTTTTGGTAAGAAAGGAAAGTTATGTCCACGATTCATTGGACCCTATAAAATACTAGAGAAATTTGGACTAGTTTCCCAAGGATTATATTTTACACCAATTTTATCTTAGGTACACAATTTGTTTTTCATGTTTTGAAGTTGAGAAAATATATACATGATTTATCACATATTTTGAGCCCACAAGCAGTTCAGTTAGAAGAGAATATTTCTTATGAAGAAAAACCTATTTAGATTATTGATTAAAGAGAACAATTACTATTGAATAAGGTTATCCACCTGGTAATGTTTTTTTGAGAAACCACATGTTTGAAGACAAAACATGGAAATATGAAAATAATATGATGGAAAGGTACACTAACTTGTTTAATAAGTAAATAAAATTACGAGCACTAAATTTATAGAAGGTGGGGAGAATGTAACCCACCAATGTTTTAAAAATAAATTGAATTGATAGAAACACTTAGTACTTTCATAATAATTTTTTAAGTAGATAGTTATAATCTATACATTAAAAATTATTTTTGCACTTCTATGTTTTGAATTATGAAAAATGTATATATACAGTTGCGATCAGTAAGTTATTTGGACTCTGATAGAACCAAATTGCATTTTTTTGTTAATAGTAACATACCCCTATGAAGAATAATATGTATAGAAATATGACCCTTATTAATACTAAACATTATTATTGTTTTATGGTCTTATGGTTATAAGATAATGAGATATTGATTAATTTTTCAAGGTGATGAAAAATGAGTTGTAATTTTAAAATTGTTATTTTTAAAATAAATTATAATTTTATTAAAAAATTAAGTTAATTATATTTAGAAAATTATCTTAAAAATGGGATATTAATTTTTTAATTCTAAATGCTAAAAAATGGTTTGGGTGAATTTTTTGGATTTTTTTTAAATTCATGAATTTTTTATGAATAGTGAAATATAGTAATTTACCATATATATAAATTAGATGTTAAATACACTATTACTAGAATCATGGATGATGTAATAAACCTTGGTTCGAACTAAAATCATCTCTGTACTATTTTTGGTCACATGAATCAAGAATATTCATAGTCATTAGAAAAAATATTAAACTAATGATTAATATAATGGAAAACCCCTCTTGTCCTCCACTATAAATACCACCCTCACTGTCTTTTCCTCTCACACCTATACAAATTTTATTATTGTCTAAATTATTCTTAATTCCCTTTCCAAGGCTCTTCCCGACGTCCAAGACATACTAATCTCACCAGAATGCTAAAACCAAAGGCCGTAAGGAGGATCTCAAGGAGAGTAAATCAAGAGGTAAAACCTATTTCATTTGGTTTCATTTTCTTTTTAATTATTTTTATTTTCTTATATTATCTTCCTCTCCCATTATCTAAGGGGAATAAAACCTCTATAATCTTATATATTCGAGATTATATCATGTTTATGGAAATATTCATCAACTTACTTCTTCTTCTCTTCCTCTTATTCTCAAAATAAAAACATCATCCTTGATTTGTCGATTTACGGACACTATGTACATTGTGTCTTCAATTTCCTTCACTTCCATAAAATTGGGTCATAAAACCATCTATATTCATTGATAATATTTTATTATAAATATTAAATGATATATTATGTTCTGTAACAAGTGTTTATGTATATTATTAATTAATAAAACAAAACTGAGTAGCAATGATAAAAATTCACCAAAATAATCTAAGGATTATCACTAATGAATTATCTGGAAATTAATCCTCATACCATATAAAAACATTATTTACTGAATACCTTAATATTTTTGAAGCATATTAATACAATTTAATTATTCTTGTATACTTTCACTTTTATTCGACAAGAAAATCCTTTATGAACCGACCAAGTGAATCATGTAAAGAACGCACATGAAACAATGGATATAACAAAATATTATTAATAAATGGGTCGAATGATGTTATAAAATGACCATATAAGGTGTTATAAAAATTATTATTTTATTTAAAATATTAATAAAACTATTTTAACCATTATAAATTATTTTTAAACAAGTATTATATAAGATGGATCTGAGGTAAAGGAAATCATAACCCAATTTCCATTATTTGGGATAATATTATACTTCATTGATTTTGTCATGCAATGATTATTTGTGAAATTAATTTAAATTATATTATATTTTATTATGTAGATTTATATTGATTATAAATATTCATTTAATTTTTTTAATTCTTGATTCAATGATATGGAATATGTAAGGAACTCTCATTTATAAACCCTCTATTAAATTTCAAAATTTTCTATATTCAAAAGGAATGTTTCTATGAAATTATTTGGGTTTTATGATAAAGTTATGGTTCTTGTGAATTGTTTATGTATAAGGAGTGGGACATATATCTCCCTCCCATTCATTTTTTATGTCTAAGATGTAGGTTGGCTTCATGGTTACTCCAACTGTAACTATGATGGTTACACTATAATGTAGACATGAGGGTTACATTGTATGGTTGCCGTGATTGTTATAAATCTTATTGTAAATGTGAGCGTTTGAATATAAGTAAGTAATTCCCCAAGATACTTTATTGGTTTTATTTATGTTCTCTATGTTTTGTGGAAATCCCATTTTTCACAATGTAAAAATATATGGGTGGGAAGTATGGCTTTGTGAAAATAATTTCATATGCTTATAAGTATTAATGTACTGATGGTTTCCTTCATTATATTATATCCCTTACTGAGGTTTTTTTTCCATCTCAATTATTTAAATGTTTTTCATAGGTTATAAGGATGTTTAATAGAAATGAGGAAGTCATGTTAAATAGTATGAAGGTTTTCCAAAAAAAACCATGTTGTTGCTTTGTTTAAAAGAAATACAGTATTTTAGTTATACCTACTTTGTATGTTATGGGTTGATATGTATGAGTTGAGTCCCAACATTCTAAAAATATAAACCAAAAAAATCTTTAGGAATTTAAATATGTGAGATATTTTTTTAAATAACTATATTATCAAATATTTAATGCTGATTATATATAATTCAAAGGTAGAAAAAGAGTTACCTATAAATGGGAGCTCATGTAATCTGGTTATGTGGGATTATCCAAGATTTTATCAAATTTTTGTAAAGTTAAAATGGATTTTCATACATGAATTGAGTTTTTATAGGTCCAAATAAAGGTAAATAGTATATCACTTTTATTTCATGGTTCTATAATAAAATTACCCTTTTAAAGGGGGCTTTCCTAAGGATAATGGGACTATACACTTCTGCTGGAATGGGTTCCCAGTCAAGTGTAAATACAAAAATTATTTAAAATTGTTTTCAAAATATAAAATGTTTTTAATGGATTATAAAATGTTTATAAATGATTATAAAAGGTATTTTGTGAATATTGAATTTACAAATAAATAAATAAATAAATTATAAATAAATTATAAATAATTAAATATATATTTAGTAAACATTTATATTCCCAATTATTAAATTTTAACATTTGAAATAACATTTTAAAAATTATATTGAAATACTTATTATACTAAATACTGTTTATTTAGTAATCATAAGAAATAATTTCTAAAACTTTATAAATTATGAAATAAGACCAAAATATAAAATGATTATATTTAAATTAATAATTCTACATAATTAATTATTTTAAATTTTCAAATTAATAGGGGTCCATATTTGTAGTATTATTTACCCCACCTACAAAATATTTTTATGAGTGATATGATCATGGATTAAGTAATATTAATTATATGATGTTTAAATTATCTAAAATTTTTACATAATAAAAATTGGATAATAATATTTTTATAAATCCTATAATATTCTATATTTAAAATGGAAATGCCATATATTGATAAATATGAAATAATACACATTGAAATGAATATAAAGCATTTATATTGAAAATTATATAATTACCAAAATGTTAATGTTTAAATTATTAAATGTTTAAAAATTATCATTTATTTATGAATTGTTTATATAAGTTTATCTCAAGTTTAAGTATTTTAGTTATTCATTTATTTGAATTTTTTCCTATATATATTCGGGTTTAATTTATTATTTATGAAATTTAAATGTTACGTATGATTTAGTTTAAAATGATAAACCTCCTATAGGATATATCCTAATATTACATTTTATGTATGATAATGAATTTCGTCTTCCATCTACAATTTCATCAGTTTGTAAATAAATTTATTAACTTGAATTTATTTTTTTAAATACTGTTTATGAATATTTGTTTTTTGTGTAATGATTAATTATAATCCTTCTAGAGTAATGTTTCCCAGGGCAGGGGAACATGTGGCCATACTACTGAAATATATGATGGCTAATTCTCTATCTAGTCTGGTGAATGGGGTAGTTGTTGGTTACCCGAGGATTACCAAAGTGGATATTTTCAATCTAATATAATTTTAAACCTTTACATTAAGTGTTTATATATTTTATTCATAGGATTCATTTGGTATATATGAATATGTTTGACATCTATTTTATGGTGACTAATAAAACATGTGGGATATGTAAAGCGCTACACAATAATATGGGTTGAACATATTGATTTGGTGAAGGGATTAGGCTTAAAAAATAAATTACTAGAATCATGCATATAGAAAAGGAATAACATGATATAATATGATGATATTAAAACCCCCTTTAAATACAAAGTGTGATATTCAATATAATTTAGCACTTTTTAGGACCAAAATCTTTCAACTAGGTAGGTTCTCCCTTAGAAAGGTGCCACTTAATTATCTTTTTCTGGTCAAGAAAGTGATGGATAATGCGGGATCATCCTTGAGTTGGTTATTCCCTTGGAGGGTTACTCTGGATTGTATTTTTTTAGTTTTTTCTTTTTGCTTTCCTTAGGATACACTGAACTCTGAATCCATTTTGAATGATACCAGAGGAATAGAGTTGAGTTTATCCATATGATGGGTTGGAAAACGGGTTGTGTGCTAATCTATACAAAATTCATATATGATATAATTGGGATGATTTCCTACCTAAATAATTATGTGATGATCAGGAAACCCTAGATGACTCATTTCTTATTGAAATATTGATCTTCTATCACTAATGGATATGATGAATATTAAAAGTGGGAAAAATTTTTGCGGGATAACATTTTATAAAAGTCCTTATTAAATTGTCAATAATACATGATACTCATATGATAAAATATTATATTGTAAAAAAATCAACATTATCATTATGCTAAAATTTGTTATCAATCCTTCAATAGAGAGTGGTAACTTATGGAAATCTCTTATACTGTATTGTGGATTTAAGAAATGTTATTAATGAAAATTCAATGTGTATAAATAGTTCCTTATTGAGCAGAAAAGTGTTGAAATTTTTCAATATGCGAATCTAGTTTCTTAAGAAATCATAAAGTGGTTAATTTAAGATTGTAAGTGCATTAAATGAAAAATGACCTAATGAATCTTACTCTTCAATCATTATGATTTGAGACATTAAATTTTGGTCTCAAATACACATTATTATTTTTGAATTTAAAATAATATTCAATTTGAATGAATATATTAATGAATTAATGAGATTACCTAAAATAATTAATGGTTATAAATAAGTTATATTATTTTTAAAAGATAAAAGATATAATTTTTCTTCAAAATATGTTTTAAATATATAGAATGTCCTAAGGGAAAAATAATAGGATTTTGGAGATTGAAGGTTTCTTTGAGTATTGGAACAAAAGAATTTTTTCATTGATAACTTAGATACATAAATACATAATAAACATATCTTAATAGGTATATTTTATCGCATTTATCTATTTATAAGAGTATGAAAATAATTATTGTTCATAAAATGTGATAAGGATTTTTTGATACACATAGTTATGATTTTTTCAATTCTATAGTTTGATTTAAGTTGATAATAAAATTAATTGTTATATTTAGTTAATTTATCCAATTTTCATCTATAGTAATTCTATGATGATGTGATTTAATTCATGAAATTATTACATGGTATTCTAAAAGTGTTGGGAATAGATGAATTGGGAATATGATATCTAGATTATGATATTATATGGAAAATACAAGTCGGAAAAAGTTCAAATCGGAAGAAGAAAATTGTCTTGATATGTATGACAATGATTCAAGAATCCAATCAAGGTCATGGAATCCATGGTTTTTCATGAAGGAGGAATAATAATTCTATATCATGAGATTATCTAGATTACTTGACAGAGTTTGTGAAATTCCATTGAATGAACATGTTATGTATGGATATTATAGAAATTAGTTCATCAATTTTGAATGGAATGTCATAATTTATGTATATTTTACAAAGTGTTTTAAATGATAAGGGTTTAAAAATAAAAGGAATAATTGATTGATCTTATAGTATATATTAATTTGATGTAGTAAATAGTTACAACATCATGGATTTTAATGTAAAGAATTATATCAAGATCAAAGGTATATAATTAAAACATCTATATCCTCATCTCAATTACTTTATGTGATAATAGAATATGTTTTATAAAAAAAGAGTTTTTATAAACAAGCTTGAGATGATTAATTAAATACAAATTTTCTATAATTTAAAAATTCTTATAACATGACTAAAGTGGAATATATTTATAAAAGAGTTTTATCTATGTTAAAGTGTTTATCCATATATTAGTTACAATATGTATGTATGTGTTCCTACCACCCTTAGGTGGTATATTTTAATAATGTATTACATTCAATTGAAAATGTTCCAAACACATTGAATACCATGTTTGATATAAACAAATATTTTATTTGTTAAATTTACCTTCTAAAAAGAAATAAATTTTATTTTATAATAGAAAAGGGATATGTATCGGATAAATATATTATGATAAAAATATAATGTCTAAGAGGCTAGTGGGAGTATGTTTGGGCTTATAGAAGTTAAAAAAATCATGTAATGGATAACACCAATATTAAGATATTTTGTTTTCCACTAAATATTTTAAAATTTTTATGATATATGATGGTAAATAAAAATCTAATGTGATACCTATAATCACCATTATATAATTGAATATAACAATTTCATAAAAAAATTATACTAATATATGATTTTTTTCAATTAATATCCTATAAGATTTTAGGATATATAATGGTAAAGAAAAATATAAATAGTTAAATTTATTTATAATAAAAAATGAAAGAAACTAATTCTTAAAGGATTATATCAGTCAAAATAAAAAGTTAATCACTTTGGAAATCCAAAAATAATTTATGTTTCAACAATAAAATGATTTTATGAGTTACATAGAGTTATCATATTAAAGATATTATAGATTTATCCTAAAAGTATTTATTAGGAATGGTAAATAATAATGTAATTATTTATATTATTTTAACAAAACTTTTTTATGAAATATTGTTCCAAGTATGAATATTATGAATATATAAATAATTCTATGTCAACAACATAAATTTGAATTATAACATTTGATGTTGTGACGTAAATAATTTTTATTATGTTTAGGAAGCTAAATAGTTAGGAATATGGTTAGGAAGTCCAACCTTTATTCAAACTACCTTAATTTATTGATATTACTCAAAAAATATTTTAGTGGGAGGGTTTTATAAAAGGGATATATATGGATGTGATGTGTATTACATATGATGTAATGTGTTAACAAAACCCTGAAAGTATAGCAAAAATAAGGATTATATGACAGTTTTTCACATATGATATGATTAATCAGTGCTTATGATGGTTTTGATAAATTTAAATAAAGATTTTATGAATATTAAAATGAATCATGTTTAATAAAAAACCTCTATTTTATACTTTTTTTCACATTGGATACATAAATGTATATATAAATATATTTTTCATGATGTGGAATGATAATTTACCTCTCAAAGAGTGACTTTGAGATTATTCTTAACTGATATTTTTCTATGAGTGTTATACGTTATGATGAATTTTTTAGGTTTTCATTTGTAATATTCTTGTATATAGATCAAGAATATGCTAATGAGGCATAAGATAAAGAATATTATTTTTTATGTGGGTATGAAGGCCCACTAAGTATATCACATGATGTTCCATAGTAAGATCATTGGTATGCAAGGGGTGGATGGATCGTATTTGAGTCCCCACTACCTGAGGTCGGTGAGAATCCCAACATGATAACCTCTATACATTGATACACGACCTACATAAATCAACATAATGGATTTTCTAATGCGAGGGTGGTTGAGTATGTTGTACATAATGTGATAGGTTAGAGATTAACCAATATAGAATTTTTCCTCTCATATGATGAGTACGACATTTAGAGCATCCATTGAAATAGACCATGGGAGTGTGTGGACACACCAAAATATTTTATATCATTATAGATAAGGGGCATGTTATGTGTTTACCCATAAGGATGAATTAAATATTATAAAATCATTGATCATATCTGTCTATACTCTATGAATCCCGAACATAGGAGTTGGATACATGGGATTAACATTATTAATGTCCCATGGTCACTTTATGTGTTGTACAAAGGGATAATATGAGAATTCAAATTTCAATATGATTCAAACTAGTGGAAATATATACAAATATATATGTGTTTTAGGATGATTATTCAAGACTTATTTGTATCTTTAGTAACATTGGATCTTTTCTTAAGGGCTCCATTTTCTTACAAATGTGGATCAAGAGATATATAGTTGTCATCAATCCCATGGGGTCACAGTTTTTGGTTGGATTAATGGGTATTGATTTTGTCTTTGATAAATAATTTAAAAGTGTTTTGGAAGGTTATTAACAAGTAATTTCACATTATGTGATAAATGTGAAGCTAATGATAACATTCCATTTTTTCTGAATGATATCCAAAAGTAGTTTGGGATATTAATTCAAAATTTATTGTATATGATTCAATATATAGTGAACCAACATAAAGTCCATTAGGAATTAGTGTATGTATGATATTTATGGAAATATTCCTAAATCCTATGTTGAATCAAATATATATATATATATATATATATATATGTATTTATAAGTAATATCATTTTTTTTGCAAATTATGATTTTTATAGCATGCATTTTATGATTTTGAAAAAATAATAAATAGTTATTATTTATTGATTCTCCCACAAATTCAATCATTAGTGGAATCATTTCCCAAGATTTAATGTGTGGGAGTTATTCATGCATTAGATTCATGAAGTTGTCCATTAAATTTATTCATATGTTATAATGCTTGAATAATTGCAACAATGACCAAGGAGTTTCCTCAGTTTATTATATCTTTTTTGCTTCCATATAATCATCATATGTGTATTGCATGATGCTCGGATGAACTTCTCTTAAACCCAAATCTCCCTTTGTTACTCTTCCTCTATAAGATGTGATACTAGAAAATCAGGGGAGAAATGAGAATCCTTCTTGAATGTTGAATTATTTAGATCATCCAATGGTGATATCATAGTGTTGGGGTTATTTTTATAATTACGTGATCTTCGTAAAATTTATATGGATATGAATATATTTTAGTGGCATTTATAGAGTATGGCATACATGTTTTAATGTATTATTAATTTTATTATATTATAAATTGTTCATGGTAGACTGCATGAGAGATCTTCAAACATTATTTTTTAATTACTTCCTCTTGATTTGATAAATAATATTCGACTCTAAAAAAAACATCAAATTTAAGATACTACAAATAGTTAGTGATGTGGTGAACCACTTGTCCTTATCACTGTAGTTTGATTGAGTAAATTTTATTTTACGTGTTTCATGGATGAGAAGACAATTGAATGATTCATTTCACATTATCAAACATGGATATATGGACATTAAGGATGAAGATAAACTCTTTATGTACTTGGTTTCCATCAAGTTTAGTAGGTAAAGAACCGTCATAGGTGAGATATACCCTAGGTGTGTGTTCATTGGATGCATGCGAATCATAAGGAGAGATCAAGGGTGTAAAATAACCAAATGAGATCTATGTACCCTCAACATTATGAGTATGTTTTATCTTTAAAAAAAATACTTAAAGGTGGAAATAATTAAATGACTATAAAACCATTTCATGATAATTTTAAAAATTTTGAAAAATATTTCCTGAGTTAGGTATAGAGTTTTAGTGAAGTTTTCAGCACTGTGGGTCCTTATTTTAGATATATTAAAGATATTAAAAATAATATATCATTCACATGTATTTTTTTATAAATAATGGAAAAAATCCTAAATAGATTCTTGGATGAAAAAAATAAAACCACCAATAAATATGACAGTTTAACTTTAACATAGTTGTGAATAATTTCTATCGATGACAAGTGTTTCAATTAAGTGTAGTCATGGGTGGTTTTCATATTAGATTTAACTTATTAATTAAATTAATTGATTTAATTTTTTGATTAATTCTATAAAACTGAAAATAATATATATAATCCCTCTTATATATTATATATAGTGTTAACAACATAACCCTAAATATTTGATAGGAGGGTTGTGGAGGAGACCATTACAGAATGACTATTGGATTGATGATTAGTGAAAAATGAATGTAGGAATTCCTTAAGATGTGATTTTCATAGAAATGTCTTCATATATAATGATTATTGATGAATTATCCTCCAATGTTCAATCTAATATAAGGTAGGTCTTTTATTTTTTAGTATGTTTCCCCACTCTTGATTTTTCTAGGCTGAATTTGAATTGATTATTATAGAAATTAATTCATGGATCATTATTATGGAATTTACATTAATTATTTTTATTCCTATAATTTGGAATTGATAATTAATTTGAAACCCAAATGATTCCTTATATAATGGAAAAAAACATGACATACATTTTATGATAACTTTTCTGTTTCATGGCTTTCTCTATTCCTCTTTTCATACATTCTTTATCAATCATTTTATTGGAAAATGATTTGAATATACCTAAGAAGTCATTAATTGTAAAATATGTATTTGGAACAATGTATTATTTTTGTAGGCTTTCTTATATGATCATAGATGTGATGGAGGCATGACAGTGATGACAAAAATCTGATAGTGGTGCGAGTGTTGGTGGTTTAGAAATATGAATCATGTGGGTACTCTAGAGTAGTGATAAAGGATGATTTATGAGAAGTGGGTGGATAGAATATATACACTAGTGAGGACATGGCATAGTCAAAATGGACCTAGGGAATTATAATGAATATTTCTGATGGAATCAATGGAAATGGTAGAGTCAGTTAAAATGTGTAGATGAAGCATGAATTATGATTTTTTCTAAAATGAACTATGTGTATTTCAGAATAACACATGTCATGTAGAAAATTTTGTATAGTGATTATGGTTTATATAGAAAATTAATTATCAAAAATCATGTGATAAATCTAAAAATAATGTTATCCTTAGTTAACCAGATAAGCGTGTACTATGAATACATGCCCAAGAATCTATGTAACCCCACATGGCATACCATGTGTACTTTGTAGAGTACAAAGACAAAGGGAATATTACACATTCCCTATTAACAAGATCATTCTCTACATTCCATGTACATGAATAACACGCAATGTATATAGAATAAGACAAGTCATGTGAGACAAAAGAACACAAGAAGAACAACAGTTAGTGGGACACATCATGTACCCAATTAGACATGATTAGTACATTTAAAGAACTTAGAAAAGTTAATATAACAACATATTTTTCTCTATTAATCAAAATGGAGTTTTTGGTATCTCACCTAATAAGATAGGGATCCACCTAAAGAGTATACATTCTCCCACGTGAGTATTAGTGGGGTAGGAATCCTCTACATGAGAGATTCAAAATGTGTTAAGTATTTCACCAACATTATAGATACATGGATCCTATATCTAAGGATTAGATTTTTTTTCCATCATTAAGGCTCATATGAACGAGAGATCCTCCAATGGAGTCCAGTATTTCAACTAATTATATGAGGTAGAGAACCACCAATGTTATTAGAGGAAAGATACCATGATGAATGATTAGGACATTAGAAAGTGAGAGTAGGGGTGATAATATTAATGTGGTTAGATGAGATAGAACATACATTGAGGGTTTAGTACCTCCAATTAGAGTTATAGGTTTTCTGTTTTTAATGACTCTATTATGCTATTTAGATGAAAATATTTGATTCTATGTTTAGTGATATCAAGGTCTTCAACTAGTTATATCTATACTCACCCCTCCATGATGTCTACCCACACATGTTCTGTTTTATATAGATAAAATTCATTGTGATTGAGTCCATGGTAAAATATGATTAGGTAGAGAATAGTTTTACTAGACAGTCCATGAATAGATCTGATAGTTTCATTCTAATTGTAGTCCACTTTTGTCCGTAGGTTGGGATATTTTATTGTTTTGGTGTGATTTTTTGTCCCTTTTCATTTCCATTCTCTTTTTTCGTACATCTATGTGAGACTAGATCCTCTAATCCAATGTGAAGTTGTTCCTTTATCTTCTTGGTTCTCTCTTTGTTCCATCATCATGTATATATTTTGAAGTAGGTTGGCTATATTTTTTTTGTGGGATTACTGTGGATTCTATTGATTTAGGTTCCACTCAAATGGATCTGGTCTTATGACCATATTCTTCATCTCTTTTATTATTTTGTAGGTTTCAAAGCATAATTTGAGGTATGGGATTTCTTAACTCTTATTATATTTTTTGTTATATTGGGCCTCATCAACTTATTTTGACCCTTTTTATGAATATTCTCATTTTTATCTACGGTATTATTTATAGTAGATTAATTAGCATTTTTGGTTTATAAGGATATGGGAGAACATTTGAGTAACTCTCTTAAAAAATAATGTACTACATGAAGGTAATAAACTGGTTAAGAGGAAATCAAAATTAGAGAGGGTTGTATGTCTTTTTTTTTGATTTTAATGTTTCCTATGTGTTTATTTATGTTTTCTATTATGTAATTTATATATGTTTATTTTAATGAATAACCATGCCATCTTCATAATTTGATAATTACTTAAGGATGATAATGTAGAAGAAATTTATGAAAACTAGAATATATGCATCATTATTTAGGTTTCTTGTTGATGGTAAATGATGTGTTTGCTACTATTTTGTCTTATCATGTAAAGGAGTTTTATATTGAATTTGTTTGATATGTATTGATTAAATATGGTTAATCTTTTTTATGGAATAGTAATATTACATGTAAAATAAAAGGTGATGTGGGATTCTAATTAGTGTAATAATAAATATGAAAAGTCAAATAAATATTTAAAAATTGTTTTGGGGGTGGTAGTGGGGTTTTCTGTTTCCCCAATATAGATTTAAATATTCTTATGTAATTCCATGTTTCATTTTATCAAAATATCATTCAACAAATTTATATTTAATAGAAATTATTTTAGTGTTAGGTGGTTGGAGTTGAGGTAACAATAGTGGAAATTCATTTATTCTGTGGCAATATAGACATCATTAGTTTGTTCTACAAATGATACAAAGGGGGTATAGAATGTTTGGTTCACTCTCTATAAGGAATTATCCTGAATTAATAATGTATAATTTTATCAATGGAGTAATTCTAGGTTTGTAGGTTTATAGGTAATCAATACTGACATTTTATATAGAGGATTTTCATGGATATTGGAAGGTGGTGTGACTTGGATGACCGACTGAGTTTCAATTGAAAGGGATTAGAGATGAAAAAAAACAATAAGATGTTTAATACCTATACATTATACCGTTTTATTATATAGTTCATCTTGATTACATATATTAAATTAAATTTTTACATAGTTTAAATCCTCTATGATGAAATATAACTAAATATTGTGTTAGTTTAATGTAATGTCTGTACTTTTGTTGAAAGAAAAGAAGTCCATGATATTTTTCCCTTGAAAATAGGAATTTGTTTTCTAAATCACATTATTCTATTGTGTAATTTTCTTTCTTCACGTATTTATATTTCTTGAATTTTCATTTCCTTGAATAATTTTTATTTTCTCATATGTTTTGTGTGTAATCAACTTTGTATAATGGGTAAGGGTTCCATGACTTATTATTTAAAGAAAATATAGTTATGTTAAGTGAAATTTAGAAGGTATATTTTTTACTACGATTCTGTATTTGAACTTTTGGTGGTTTGAAGTAATGAATTTTTGGGAAACTATTATAATCACATGTGATCATTATTTTTTTAACAATATGTTGTTTCAAAATTGGAGTATTTAGTGCCCAATCATCACAGCATTTGTAGTATAGGTATGACATCGAATAAAAGGAATATCTAGATTGATAAATTTGAAAGAACATATTTTGGATCCTTGAGGGTGGAGAATAAAGATTATATTATCCAAAATGATTTTAAAATACCATTAAAAGGTGTTATGAAAGGATAAATTGAGAAGGAAGAATGCAAATAGATGGATATAATGACCTTGGAGATGGTAATAATGTATTTTTCACACGATTTTTATTTAAACTTTCTAGTAAAGAAAACTATTTGAAATTTCTTCGAGTATTTAAAAAGAATATTTGAGATTCCAATGACCCTTAATAAAGATGTGATATTATGATTATTATTTATCTTAATGTTGTTTAAAGGAACACCAATAGTAGATAATTTGAATGATTTTAATATGACATGTTAGAAGCATGAATTAGTGAAGGTAACATCAATTAACAATATGTGGGTGCTACTCTTACAATCATCACTTCCAAAACACTAGGATGTCATGGTTTATGTAGATAGTAACTATAGTGGAAAAACTTATTTGGTGTTTTATGATATCCATAATTTGATCCTAAATGACGATCTTATACATAGGTACATTCAAATACTGATTGATGGTTCACTTAAAAATAATAAAAAAGGATAATCCCCTCAATGAAATAAATCATATAAAAAGAAGTATTCTAATGATTAGTCTTAATAAAGAAGTCAAAGAAATTTCTATGGCCTATATACTATGATTTAGACTTATGAGAGGAAAGGTAAAATAAATAATAAATGTAAAATTTTCAAGGAGACAACCAAAAACATCAACCTATAATATTTCAAATTCCATTAGTTTATTGGAAGGGAGGAACAATCAGTTGAACTTTGTGAATACTCAAAAAGAATATTGAGTTATTTAATCTGGATAAAATTATCATTTAAATAGTGATCTAGACTTTATAATAAATTCTGTATCTAAGAATTTTTTATAATATAATCAGTATAATATGAATGCCTCTAAGTTGTTGGAAAATGAGAGGTCAAAATTATGGTTACTAATGAGGGATTTCATAAACTAAAGGAAATTTTCCATATCCATAGGTAACAGAAAAACTTATTTACATTGTGAAACTTGAGGAAGAAGGCTATGAAACTCATTTTAAAAATTGGGTATGACAGGTTTATATGGAATCTATGATAGTTTTCTGAGTAATTAATGATGAAACTCTTGACATGATAATAAATTTAGATGCATTTTCAATTTATGGAATTATTACCTCCATCGAACTAGATGTTTGGATCCATAGTTTTTTTCACCTTAGTGAGAATATTATGAATGATTAATTAGAAAAAGGTATACTAAAAATTTGTCACAAAGTGATAGGAAAGTGTAAAAATTTTATACAGGGGAAACAATGGAGGGTATCCCCTAATTGAAATGGTAAGAAACACAAAGACTATAAATTAGAACTTTTACACTAAAATGTTTAGGGATATATCCGAATTTAGTCTCATTAAGGTTCACTTTTATTTACTATATTTATTGAGAGTGTTATTATAAAATTTAGTACTTATTTTATATATCATAATTATAATGTATTTTTGGTTATCATTCAATGTAATGATTTAGCGGAAAGGGAATGCAGTCGGATGATGAAGTTTATCTAGATAGAAAATGATGGTGATTACACTAGATAAAATTTAAATAATTTATATTATAATAAAATAATAAGCCCTAATAATATAGTTCTGAGAAATCTATGGAAAAATGGAGTGGTAAAAATAATAAATACAACTTTGATAGAAAAATCTTTAAGTATGAGGTTACTCTTTGAAATTACTATGTTGATTTGTTCCAGGGAACTAAACACAATGTCATATATCATCAATAGAAAAAATAATTAGTCATGAGATTCTAGAGAAATTATTTTCTATAAAAAACCAACTATTTATCATCATATGATACTATGTAGTTTATAATATATACATGTAATGTGAAGGATAAATATAAACATTAAAAAAAAATAAAAAAAATATGTTTTTTAATAAGATATGGAGACCTTTTTTTACTTCATCTATGGGACAAATATACATGAAAAATAATCAATATAAATGATATTATCTTTAATTATAAAATTATATGAAATGACTAAATCCTAGAGGAGAAATAATATGATGGAAAATGAAAATTTGATGTCCAAGTTGACAAAATTAAGGTTACTAGAAGATCTTAACGTCTGGTGAAATAACATGCAAGTTATAAAATCACCATAAGCATTGGATTAATGCCAATAAAATAAGAGCAATAAAGTTCTACAGTGGTTGAATCTTGAGTGAGAGTACTATAATTTTAGGATCCAATTATGGGAGGACTTCAAGTTTATATACTTGTAGATGCAACTGAGGTGAATAATTTAGAGAATCTAATCCAGTTAATGAGCTCAAACAAAATCAAAAGACATGTTTAGATGTTTTGGGATAAAAAAATTCTATAATTTTAAAGAATATTAGAGATCTTTAATGTCTATAAGAGGTGCTATTTCCCAGTTAGATGAAACAATGGGTGTGATCTATGAATTAAAAGATAGCTAACATGAAGTTCAAAATTAAGTAGAAGATAGCTAAACTGAAAAAATGGAAAATATCACTAGATAATAAATTGTTTTATTATTTGAAGGAAGAAGTTGATGGAAAGAATAATTATAGAGCATGAAAAGTAGTGAAAGGTCTAGGATACAATAAATGAGTTGTTTTTTTAGAAATTTTCTCACTAGTAGTTTATAATTACATCATCTATTATGTGAGACCTATGGTTGAATCAGAGGATTTTCACACTGAGAATAAGGCATAAAGATATATTTCCTTTATCATGAGTTAGAGGAATAGATTTAAATGAATCAACATGTAAGTTTCATATCTGATGAGAATTGAAATTTGATATGAAAATTGAATAAAATATTGTTTCTATTGAAGCAAGAACCACAATAGTAGAATTAAAAATTCGACCCATTTTTGTTAGAATAAGGCTTCATTGGATACAACCTAGATAATTTCTATTATAAAATTAAATGAGATGATTATAATTTTATTATATTTCTTTTTTTTCAATGATATGTTGCTGGTTGGATGTGATGATAAGAAGATCCCAAAATTGAAAAATTTATTTTTCAGATGTCTTAAAGAAGAATGATCTCAAGTAAGATAATAAGATATTAGGGATGAGGGTCAATAGAGATAGGAAGGACAAAACATTATTACTATTTCAATGTGAGTACACTAGGAATATCAAAAAAATATTTGAAATAAATGAATATAACTCAGTCTCTACCCATCATGAAAGACACTTAAAATTGCCTACATAATAATCACCAACAAAATAAGAAGATAACTAGTACATAGAGAGAGTTCCACACTCTTTAGCTATAATAATTTTAAGGTATTATATGATAAGTACCTATCATGATATTAAATCCATAGTTATAGTTATAATATTATTTATATTGAATCCAGGAATAGGATTCCATGAATCTATTAATTAGATCTTTCTAAATTTGAAAGGAACAAAAAATGAGGCTCTTGGTTTTGGGGATGAAGATATGTTAGAATAATTTTTGAATCACAATTTTTTGGATATTCAGATACCTAGAAGAGCAGAAATGGATTTGTGTTTATATATGGAGGAACGTGTTTTATGGATTTAAAAATTATATAAAATCATTACATTAAGTAAAATATATTTTAATTATATATTTACAATTAAAGCAGGGAACTATATTTTTTAGTTAAATAAAATATTGATTGAATTAAGAAGAATTTAGAAATAAGGGATTCATTTATGTGATAGCTAAAGTGAAATTAAATTTCCTAAAAAGTATATTTTTCCTTCAAGGTAATTTTTTTTCTAAGGTTCCTCTTCATCATGAACATACTCGAGGATAAATACCATTCATATTTTATTCACCATTGATATTATGTTTGTTTTATAATTATTAAAAAACAATTTATAAGGAATTATGATAAATGAATAATTTATAATTTTACCGATTCATGTGGTTAAAATAAGTGTGGTTAATAAAAATATACTTTTACATCCATATAATGGCTATCCCTAAATGTAGGATGGTGGTTTTCCATGGATGACTTATTGAGTTTCCAATAAATGGATGTGGGGACCGATTGATCAATAATATGTCATTATATGCATAGTGTACCATTATATTGTATAGTGAATCATAATTAGGTACATTTAAATAGATTTTTATAGGGTTCTAAAATGATATAATAAAATAATTATATATTTATTATCTATTTAATATAATATTTATACTTCTAGTGAATTAAACAAAGGCCACCATGTTTATCTCCTAATCGTAGGAAATCATGTATAAATCATGTGAATATATTGTTCTATTTTCTTGATTAATTTATTTTTATTACTTGTATTTCTGTTTCATTTAATGTTTATTACTATTTACTGAGGTGTGGGGGAGGATGACTTTGTGTGGTGGTGAGTGTTCCATAAATTCCTAAATCTAGAATACTTAGTTGAGGTAAGTGAAATTCTGCAGGTTCAGTTTTCTCTATGCCATTATGTAGGAATATTTGGTGTTATGATGCATAGAATTATAGTTTTTTCTATAGGATGATTAAGGGATAAATTTTCTTCCCAATATTAAAATAAAATTGAGTTGGGATAGTTATAAATATGAGGGTGATAAGTGATAAATTAAGCTATAAAACTTGGAAATATGTTATCAATAAAATGATTGATGGTTTGAAAAATAAAACACGAAATGAAGGAATGGGGTGGTTGATAAGAACATGATAATAGATTAGATATGATTTGGTAATAGATAAAACTAAACAGGAAATGAGATGTTAATAAATATGGATGATTACACTAAATCGTTATTGGCTATATTAAATGTGAATTGTAGGTTTGATCAATTATTGTTAATAAATATTGGTAAATTAAATAAATAAAGAACATAACACGGTTGGAATAAAATAAGTGATAGAATTGGGCATGATGTGAACATGAAATTTTAGATTTTCTGATTTTCCTTTTACCAATAGTTTCAATCATGTTGATGATGATGTGATACAAAATGTGATGTTTTAGTTATGGTTTTTCATGTTTTTATTTTAATTTTGTGGATGTGTTTTTGGGAATGTTATTCAGTGAAGGATCATTGTAGGTAAAATCAGAACGGTTGTGATGGATTTAAGATAGTATATGTTTAGGGTATGTAATGGATATAAATTGTTACATATTTATGGGAAATGATGGCTCGATGTAGGAATGTTCATAAAGAGTAAAATTTATTGATGTTATATGTTTTAAATATGATTCGTTACATGATGATATAGTGGTGGTGATGATACATATTGGTGTTCTTTCATAGTATATGGATATAATGAGGCTAATGTCATTGATGTTCATGATACTTTGATGTGATGAGGATGATGTGAATACGTGGTTAAGGGTGGGGGACAAAAATGAAAGGGTGAAAGAATGAAGTTTATTCCATTCATTTTTATATTCCTTTACCAATATGTGGTTGGAAAGGTGGATACATAGTGATAATGTTTTGGATATGTATTGATGTGGCATATAGTTGTGGAATAGTGGGCATGTATAGAATGTTATAGAATTTTGATATATATTAGGGTTATTATATATAAAATGGAGTGATGGTTGATGATGTCTTATTTATTTTGTTTCATTTTTTCATATTTGATTAGTATGGGAGGGGTTGTACTATTAACATATAATTGTTTTGAGTTGGAGAAGTCCTTATTCTAATAGGTGTATGTGGTGTAAAATTTATGGGCCCTTTTTATATGTTGATATTGATGATTTTTGTGGATTAAATGATATTCCATGGTTATTGATTATGGAATTATTTATAAATATTGACTGGGGATTGGTTAAGGATGGTGTTGGAGTCGAAGGAAGTTTGGAAAATGATATTGGACATGGATTTTATCATTCTTATATATATTTTTATGTTTTTCAATATTGATATCACTCTTGGTTAATCATGCATAATTATTTCACATAGATGTTGTTTTGTTATAAAAGATTATCCAAAAATTACTCTAAAGGAATCACCCCTGAAAAATTGGTTCACTATTTTTTAGGATATTCATAGAGAGATTGGAGTTTCTATGTGGGTATCTCAGATGCAGATAAAGGATGAGTTAGAGTTTTGGGAGATTATTATTTCATGAATTTTATGATGATTATATGTCTTATAAGTGACATTTTAGCTGCGAGAAACATATTTTTTTCTTAATGGAAATACTTTTGTGTTGATTAGTCGTTCATTTTATTACTATTTGGATCGTATTAGAGTAATACCGCTCATATGTGTGTTTTAAACTCTTTTTGGTAACCCTGGGCCTATTGGATGTGGGATTTTGTGGCCATTTTCACCTTTAATTCTAGCCTATGAGGGGTTAGAGTGAGGGAAGGTCATGAAAAAGCTATATCACAACTTTTAGTTTAGAGTTAATGTGGAATTTGGAGTTATTTATAGCTAAGGATTGCATGGGATTGGTAGGGAATAGTGAAACTTAGGCCTAACATGTGATATAGACTAAGAATACTAGTTAGGAAAAATATATTTTGGGCCCATATTAGTGCAATTAAATGACTTTGACAAACTATTTAAAATGTCTAGGTGGATGTGTAATAATTATAGGGGAGAAATAATATGGAGGTACATGAATAATTTTCATTTGTTATGTTGTATTTTTTTGGATCTTATCCATGTTTTATGATTATGTTTATATATTTTTTCTATTGATATTCTATAGTTATATTATTAAAATGATTTCATTTATTTATGGGTAAAGTGAAATGTGATTAAATTGATTATACCATTAATTCATTGTTGAATATTTTATGTATTGTTAGCATTATTTTAAAATATGTTTTATAATAATGTGAATATCATTTTCATTATTTAAATAGAATATTTTTTGATATACACCATCGATGATTAGAATTTTCTGTAAAGAATATTTAAAGTGTTAATATGTTATATTTTTAAAAAAATTTATATTAAAATTTTAATTTTGATGAGTTCCATGTTATTAATGAGGAAGAATTGTTTTAAACCCATGATTTTAGATATTGGAATTTTCTTATCAAATTTTGTTCCATGAGATACCTTCAAATCATGATAGATTATTTTCATGTGTTAAGAATTAATACATAGAATAATATTTTACATTTAATTCTGTATTTTTTGTAAGATGATAATAATGATTAATAATATCCTATTAAATATAAAGAACTTTTTCATGAATGAAATTGATTATTTATTGAAAATCTAACTAAAATTTTGAAATAATGGAATATTATTATGTCATACATTGACCTATAAATACATTTCCATGTGTAGTTTGTTGAGATATTAATATGCATGATTAAGGGTAATTTTTTATTTAAATAATTAATCCAGTAAAAAGAAGAGAAAATATAGAATAATTAATATAGATATCATGTCTAAATGTTGAATGAATTATTTCACTAATTTCTATGAATCCATGTTAGAATGTGTATAATGTGCTACTTCAATTCTCTTTAATTTGAATAATTATTGCATATTTGAACAAGTATATTTGTTTGTAGTGTTTACTATATATTGAATATAGAAGTAAGTGTATGAAAAAAATTTAAGTAATATGGAAATATTATTTATTAGAAATGATATACACAAATAATTTTTTGTTTTACCATGGCTAAAATGAAGAATGCAACACCTAAGCTTCAATTATAGAAAGTAGAAATTTCATATTAAAGAAACTATCACATAATTCACAAATGTTTATTCAAGTATGTGATTAAAACCTAAATTACAATATTTTATAATTTTAATTTGTGAAGTTATATTCCTTTTTAAATTTAACATTTCATAATTATATTAGGGTAAATTTTTGAAATTTTTCAGAAATAGTCGATTTTTTGATGAATAGTGAAAATAACGATTTTATAATTCAATCACTTTTCTGGTGTTGTAATGATATAATAATGACTTAAATGTTTAATAAAAATCTTTTATAATCCAAATATACATTAAAAAGTAATATAATTTATTTAAAAATATAATTTTGATCTTAGAAATAAATGTTTGATATTTTGGAAGTCTAAGTAATTATTTTATTCAAATAATAACCTTATTTTATTATTCTCTATTAATAAAGTATTCATAAAGTTAATTTTAGTTTTATTTTGTTTTAGAGTCAAATAAGTATCATTTTTTTAATATAATCCCATTATTTCCATGGTAATTAATGTTATACATTGATTTTCTAAAAAACCATTTTTATGCTTAAAATAATCATTTTTTCTAAAAATGTTTTTGGTTGCATTTTTTCAAATTATATTAAGTTTTTTTTAAAATTATAGAAATTGAATCTTGTAAAATGGATTACATATTTTATTAATTATAATTAATATTATTCTGTAATTTTAGATATATATTATTTAATAATGAATATTAACCATGGTAAATATTAATCAGCTTATTTATAGGATAAATGAGCTAAAAGGGTTAAAATAAAGGGATATGGATTCAAGATAATAAAATTTACGTTATTAAATGTTATTAATTGATATAATTTTAAAATTAACCTTATAATACTAAAAAATGGCAATTTGGATTAAATTTACATTAGTAAAAAAATATATCATATATTAAACTTTCAAATATTTGCAAGCTTCCCACCCACCTCACTTATAAAAGGGCACCTCATCCAACCACTTCTCTACACTTCTTCAGAAACATATCTCATCCATGTCATACCAAAAAAATATTTCCAAAATTCATAGCTATATACTATTGGTTATATTATTCCCAAAAGGCCAATTTAAGAATACTTAATGTGTAATCTAAAATAGATTAGCATAAGAAAGGGTTTATAATATTACAGAGATTTTCCAAGTTCTTTTATTTTTAAATGTCTTAAAAATATTCAATAACTATCATTACATAATTAAATAAGTATATTTACCATAATGATAAATTTTTATGTTCATTTTGAATCCATTTTCTATATCCTTTCTATCTTATGGAAAATGAAAAGACCACTCATGTGTACCTTCTTAATACCCTCTCCACATAGCAGTATAAGACATTTCTCATCATTGCCTCACTGGTAATGTTATAAATATGAAATTAATTACTATATATGATATTTTTATCTAATTGTGATTCTATAAATATAATATATCATATTAATTTTTCCCCTACCATCCATAGGAAAATGGTAATGTCACTCATTCATACCTGTGGACTACCACCTCCATGAAGCAATGTAATTAATTTTTCAATTATATCCTCGAATTAATAATTATAGAATTTTATTTAATTAATAAAAAATATTAATTAAATTATTTATATTCTTGAGATGAATGAACTATTTCATAACACCATTCCCTACATTCAATACACCAATGTATTTTGAAAAAAAAAATAGCTGAACAAACTCAGGTTGTCAACATAGGAAATAAATATTAAATGAATGAATGTAAAGTGATTATAAAAGGATAAAAAAATTTAATATATATGAAAAATATCTTAACAATATATTTTATAAATTTAAATTTATTAGTCTATAAGATATAATGCATTTGACTAAGCTATAATCCAATGTAAGTGTCTTACATCTCAATTCCATTCCAATGTGACATATTTACTATTATGCCCTAAATTTATTTTATAGGATGTATATACTAACCTTTTAACTTATTAAATCATTGATTCATATTTATTCATGATATTAAATTTTCAATTTTCAATTTTAAATTTTCAATTTTCAATTTTCTCTTTTATGGGGTTTTAATTCAAAATTTATTAAATCCGTAAATGTATATTTTACTATCTCACTCTTATTCAAGATTTTTTATGTTTAAATTTATATTAGAAGAATTATATATTATTTATCTTCTTTAACACTATATATTTTAATCAAATCAGATTATTTAAAGGGTTTCCATGTTTTTCTTCCAACTTCCTCCTTATTTAGTACTCAAAGGGTGCTATAACTTTTTATTAAAAACCAAACTCATTTCCCATTTTAAACAAAGAATTTTTTTCTTCCATATTAATATGATTAAAAAAATTTCATGAATGATTTTATGTAAATATAAATAATTAGTAATGGTTTTTTTATAATAACATATTATTTTTTTTAAATATACTAAAAATAATCATTTTTATGTTTTCTGAACAAGTTGTATTATAGTTTTTTAAAAAGGTATGAAATGAATTATCTTTTTTATTGTATATAGTGTGATTGATTTTACTAACTCCATGGCCATTATTCACTTTTTATAATATTCTAAAGTATATGTTATTTTTCAAATAAAACCCTTTTAGAGAATTCTATGAATTTTTATATATTGTATTAAAATAAAAAGTCATTATTTTATAAAATGTTGAAAATAATTTTAGAAATGATCTGTAAATTCATTTTTAAAAAAAATTCACAATAAAATCAATGAAAAGTATTTTAAAAGTTTAACATCCATTTTCCTCTATAATTCTCAAAATACATTCCTTTATTTCGAACCAAATTTTTGATGAATTGATTACCTTCAATATTCCATTAATGATATATAGATTATAACTGAATTTGAGATCATTCAATTTCTTATGATAATGTTCACTATCACTTTCCATTATTCACTAGAAATTATTTTCTTAATCATGTATTTATTTTAAGTATCATGGATTTATTTAGTACTTTTCTACTTAATGGATATTTTTTTAACAATATACCATTTAAATGTATGATGTTAGTTGGAGGAAGAGTTTTACGAATGTTATTTTATTTTCTAAGGAAATATTGATATTCTGAATTATTAAATAAATACTAATATTTATTTATTGATAAGATATATTGATTATATATTATATTATAGACTCAATAAATGAATAATTCATTAAAAAAATTTATGATATGGATGGTTCCCTATTATAGGTAGGTCCTCGATGCATCAAAAGGTCTCATAAGACAAAAAATTGAAAAAATTATTTTGTGATTTGGTGTATACCAACCTATTCAATGAAATGTATTAGTAGAAGGTCTTGATGATAATGTTAATGATGTATTATAATAATGCCTTGATGGTATGATCATTATGTATATAATTTTTTTTTCCTTCATTAACATTCCATTTATTATTATCCATGTTATTTTTATCTTCATATTTTCAATATACATGTTATGAAGATCAAGTATATGATTAAATGTCATATATATATATATTTATCCAATCTCCCATACTGTTAATTCCTTATCTACTGCTAATATATTTTTTATACACTTTCACTTTCTGTGAAGGTTTCATCCATAACAGAAGTTCCATGGAAAGAAATTAAACATAAAAGTTTTTTTAGGTTCCATGGATCGATCAAAAATTTTGCAAGTCTAAAATACCATGAACAATGAATTTTTTATTGAATATTGAAATAAAATATACCAGAAACATGAGATAGGATCCATTCATGTTATGATTATAATGAATTTAAATAATATTGAAATAAATGACACCACATCTTGTGTTGTTCATCTTCATCCCTTTTAGTTCCTTTAGTATTGAAGGAATATTCTTAGTGATTATCATTCTTGAGTGGATGATAGGATGATGAATTGAGAGAGAAGACAATCATGTGAAAATATTCCCAAATATCAAATAACTCTACATAATATAAATAACTATATATTTATAGAGGCATTTTTTATTTTAAAATACTACTTAATTGGATACGAGATGTAAAATAATATTATAATCCTTATCAAACCCAATGCCATATAATAATTTTATTACTATTATAATTTTATTAAATACAAAAAATTATGAAATGATGATATTATTTTACCAACATGAAAATTAATATTCGTCAAGAGATGTGGTCTTGATCTGCTCTAACTCCATAAAATTTATTGAATTCATGAATAAATTTTTAATTAAATATTTAATTAATCAATAAATATTTGAGATTGATAAAACATGAATAAAATAATTCCTTGGTCTTGTGAATTATATTTATTCCATTAATAAAATTGAAATATTATTTAATTGAGAACAATAAAAAAATTTAGTGTGTGACCCACTAGGATTATTTTGAGTTGTAATTAGGCGGGATATAATAAATTTCAATATTATTATATTGTAATGGCTGAAGTTAGCCAATATAAGAAATAAAATTTTCAATCACTAATAACCACATACAAATTCCCACTATGTAAAATAATTCTTCTATCACAATATCTCATCAAGAATATTGAACATTCACATCATCAACCTGTATACTTAATATATCATTCATTGAATATATGAAAAAAACATGTTTTTACACCATGGACATGGAATTTAAGGTTACTATTATATTCCATTCAAAGGGATAATATATAAAATTCTATAAAGATGTAAGGGACTAATCCTTCTTTGACAAATCCATTAATAATATGTCCTTTGTAACACACCTAATGTACAATACTTCCCATGGACATATGACACCATGGTTTTTGTAAGTAAATCTATGTGTGTGAGAATGACATGAATCAATAATAATATTAATGTTTAAGGACCATTACACATTCTCGTAGATAGAAATATTCAATGATATCAAAAGATGAGTAATTCCTACTGTCATGTCTATTATAATAACCTATCTTCCTAAAGATTACTATGTGTTAACTTCATGAGAACAAGTCGCATATACTTATTATTAATCATAGTTTATATTCAAAATTCCATTTTACCCATCATATAATGATATCCAATTTTAGAAATATATATAAGAATACCATTATAGCACAAAAGGTTTACATTATAGAGGGAAACTACTATAACCTAATGAATATGAAAGATACTATAGGTTATTATTACATCAAAGTCATCCGTAAAATGATTAATGTGTAATAAGATCTTTTATTAATATTTATATAACTGAATATACATGAAATCAAAGAAAAATAGTTGGTTCTAGAACACCAACTCTAAAAAACTCTCACTTGGACTAGATTCAGCTTTCTAAAATGTTTAGTATGCTAGACCACACATGATGATCTTTTTTCCATCAAGTGAAGTCTTTAGTAAAGATGTCAATACCATTTTATTTCATTGATATTCTTCTCACTACAATTTCACTACATTTAGAAAAATATGTCAATATATTATACTTGTAACATATACAAGTCATCTTCGAATATGACCTTATATTCTTAACGATATCAAAAACTACATTATTATCACAATAGAGTGTGATAGGTTCTTGAATTATAGGTTTCAATTTATGATATTTTATTATTTTGTGTACCTGTACTACTTTTTTAGTTTCCTCAAAAGATGTAATATATTAAGAATATATTGTATAATTTTTTACCATAGGTTTATTTTTGATCTTTTAGTTCATAACACCCCCATTCTGAGTAAAGATACATCTTCTCTATGATTTCAGATCATCGTTAATTATTTTGAAACTAGAATTCTTATATAATCTGATGAATAGTTCCTCTTACCCTACATATATGAAGAACATGTCCTTATTATGACTTATATACTTAATGATAATCTTGAATACCATAAAATGGTGGTCACATGGGTCATCATGATATCTTTCTACCACACTCAAGGTATATGAAATATCTACCCTAGTAAATAGTATAACATACATGACTAATCCAATCATAGACATGTAATTAATCCTTTCCATCCTTCATGTTTTTTCTTGTGTCTAAGGACACATTTTTTCTAAAAGTTGAATGCAATATAACATTGGAAAAAAATCCCCCATTTTATTCTTTTCACACTGAATATATTCACTATCTTGTCAATATTATTACCTTGACAAAGGTTGAGAAGCCTATTGTAACTATAATGATACATCTTAATACCCATAACATACAATTCATTTCTTAAGTCTTTTATGGGGAATAATTTATTCCACTAGGATATAAAAAACTGTAAGAGTGATATTTCATTTCCATTAAGTAATATGTCATCAATATATAGTATTACGAAAATAGTTGTAATCCCATTAAATCACTTATTTACACAATTCTCAAATTCATTCTTTATTAAACCAAATTCCATTACAGCTTCATCACATTGAATGTTTCATAACCTGTAAGTTTTTGTTAATTTATAAATGGATCTTTGTAATTTACATACCATGTTGGCATCCTTTGGAGTCACAAACCACTTAGGTTTTTCCATATAGACATCTTGCTGAAGGTTTTCATTATGTATAGTTTTTTTGATATCTATTTTCTAAATATCATTATCACGGAAATCCATAACGGCATAATGAATTTTGATGGATTTTAGTAACGAAATGGGTGAAATGGTTTTGTCATTGTATATTAATTGACTATTCATGCCTTAAAAGTAATTAATTGTCCATATATGCCTAGTTTCCTATTGAATACCCATTTATAATTAGTGGGATTTACATACATTATAGAATCTTCCAAAATTCATACTTGTTTTTGGTACAAAGAATCAATTTTATAATTCATGGATTATTTCCACTTGACAACATCTATTCTAATTACTGCTTATTTTGGTAAGAGGTTTATTATTATCAACTAATAACGAGTCACTATCTTCAATGACTAGAAAAATGTACTGTTCTGATTCAATAACCCCCTTATACACCTGTGAAATACTTATGCCTCAGGATCATCTTCTTATATAGTTTTTTTGGAATATATTCATGTTCCAACTCATGTGTAAATTGATCCAAGACATTATTAAATTATATCTCACTCCCACAATATAATTTATATATATTATCCCTCTCATGAAATATGGTATGTGTTTCTACTGTACTCATTTTTTGAGTGGTATTATATGTAATATCCCATTGTTTCCTTGGGTTTTCTTATAAAGGTAAACTTTTTCCCTTATTGTGAATGCTTGTTCCCTAGAGAGGCCTTAACAAACTCTTCACAACCCCACACATGTAAGCATGATAACACAAGTTTTTCACCACTCCTTAAAATATTTATAATATCATCTACCACATTAGTCACTTCATTTCTTAGTATTTATGCTAAAAATTGTAATTATAATCTCTAAAAGGATAATGGAATACTCTCATGAAACTAATTTGATATCACAATACTTAATAAGGCATGGTTCATCCTTTCACGTACACTATTCCACTAAGGTGTATAAGGAGGAATTATATGAGATAATATCCTAAAATATAGTAAATGATAAATTAATTATTGATTAAGATATTTTCCACAATGTTCTAAGCAATGTTTGTGAAACTCTATATCGATATGTTTCTCAAATTCATTTTTATATTAATTTAATCTCTCAAAGGAAACTAACTTGTACTTCATCAAGTATACATATCAATATCTATTAAAATCATCTATAAAAGTTTCGTAGTATGAGTACCTGCCTATTTTTTCAATAGAAATTATTCCACAGACATCAGTATGAACTAATTCAAGAAGTTAATTTGACCTTTTTCCTTTTCCACTAATTAGGTCTTTGGTAAATTTTTCTTGTAAACATGCAAGACATAAAATACATGTTTTTTGTAAAAAAACTAAATTTCCATCTTGGTGAAATTTAGTCAAATGTTTTTCATTTACATGTCCTATCAATTGATTCTAATGTTGGGTGTGGTATGATTCATATGAATTAGTTTTTATATTGATTACCATAACATGGTTTGTTTAACCCCACACATAAATAATGTTATTTGAATGTGCTTACCATAACAAATTCTATCTTTATAAAAGAAGTAACATTTATTCTAAAAATTTAATATAAATCCATATATATCAAGTATAGATATAGAAATAATGTTTTTGGTAATGAATGACACATAATATCAATATTTAAAAATAAATACAATCCCAAGGGTAACATGAGGTGGTTTTCCCTGAGGAGATGGCCTTTATCCTATATAGATAATAGAAATAATGCGAATAATGAACTTTCCATTATTATATAATTATAAAAGTGAAGTTTGTCAGTAATTTACTTGATTAAAATTTAATTATGTCTCCCACTATTTTATCAAGTCCCAAAAACCCTCACCTTTGGACTCAGAATCTCTAGTTTCAATGTAATTGTAATGGAAATGATCTATATTCTTCTTTTCATAACCCCAACATAGGTTATTAAAGCTACTTGATTGTATTTAGGTAGGTAGGTCTCTAGAAACTATTGACATGTAACTTCTTGATCTATTGAGTGGACTCCCCAATCAATAATTCTTTACCTTTATTTCCTCAATACTTACCTTAAAATTATATTAGGTCTAGCATAGGTTACAACTCTTTATGCATGATGGTTAAGTAAACCCAACTCATTCTTAAGAACTCCATGATAAACGTAAGTGTCCCAACAAGGGTTGGACAAACATGTTTGTCTATGGATTTCATTCTTAATTAAGAAATTGATGACATTGTCTAACTTAATATATAGTAGATGAATTTTATTTATTATGTGTAAATTTTTTCTTATTTAGTTCACCATATGCATTGTTAATAATGAGTGTATTTTAATTAAGTGATTATCCATGTTCAATAAAACGTTTATGAATAATTACTTTATTTAAATTCAATCTTTTCATATTAATTCAATTATTTATGTGATTGTAGTATTTTATCCATAAAAAATAATTAACAATACAAAAATAAATAAAAAATAACCAGATCCTTGTATCACCTCACCCCTATCTCATTGGCTTGAGGATGCGGTGAGGGTTACTTAGCCTTAAGCGATGTTCCCAAGGCACCAAAGGCTGCAATAAATGTACAGGGCTTCAAGAGAGAAGTGGGGAACGATTTTCCCTCAAGAGGATAACCCAACCAACCAAAAATCAACAACGATAATGCATGCATTTGTTTTCATCCAACCATACCATAACACCCCAAGGTTCATACAACCCAATAATTCCAAAACATTAGAGTACAACGGAAATCAGAAGACAATCAAGACAATCCGTGACACCACCACAGCTCCACTCTAGCTCCAAACTCCATGAACACCCAAGTATCACGAGGCACTGCTAAAAGATGGAGATCCCTTACATTTTCCCATATCTCAGTATACTACATCTGCAAAGACACCAAAGTACCAATGTAGGGGGTGAGTACAAATTCTCAGTAGGATTTCCCCAAATGAATTCCCTACACATTCCACTAGGATAAACTGTTAGAAAATTTTTTGTAAAAAAATCCATTGGCAAACTGATTACAAAAGCCAAACATGACACACAAGGGAAAGCCACCACAACCAAGCCACACGCCGGTTACCATGTTCATATTTCACTCATAAGCCCCATCCACAAACATCACATTTTCAAGTAATCAACCAACAACAGGTGTACTTTCTCGTCCAACCCATTCACAACCGACAAGTGGTACTTTCTCAGCCACTTGGCTTGATGGTGGCCCTTCCGACCATTATCCATCCATCTCCATGATTATAGTGGCACTTTCTCGACCACTCTACAACATCACAACTCGTTCCAATACAACATCCCATCCATATCCACACAAGAACATGCCACACAAGATCACACATTATTGTAAACAACATCACATGCCATTATCATGATCAAGTTCAATGTCATTTCAAAATCAACATTTTAAAATCATCCAATTAAACCCATTCCCAACAAAACCCATTTTTGCCCAAAAATCCCAATTTCATGCCAAAACCCCCAATTTCTTCACCCATACATTTTCCAACAATTTTCCACCTGATTTACTAATTAAATTTCAAACAAACAATTTAATTGTAATTGAACTACACAATTTCACCAAGTGTAGTTGAGAGAGAATCCACCTACCTATTAGGGTTTGGATAAATTGACTTTTCGCCCAAACGCACCTCAATCCGGTAGAACGCCTCCTTGAAACTCCCTTAAAACCCTTTCCTATCATCAATGGGCCCAAATGTTAGCATCTTAGGCCAAAAAAACCCTAAATATAAACATAAAAAGTGTAGATCTAGAAAACCAAGAAGGAGGTAAGAGCAGATCTCGAGGAAAACACCAACGAACCGTGAGAGGAGACTTACCCTGTAGAGATCACCTTCAAACCACCTTGAATCCTCTTCAAAATCCACCCAAACCGAGTGGGAGAACCCTTATAGACCCTGAGAACCGAAAATCCCAAGTGAGGCTTGAGTAGAAGGAAGAGAGGAGTGAAATGAGGGAATCCTGAGTGAGCTCGTGTTTTACAACCCTAATTTTATGTGGCCGCATGGTTAGCCCGCATGGTTTGGCAAACCGTGCGCTAACCGTGCAAACTCCACTGCCTCGAGAGATAAGGTCCGCATAGTTTCCTCACATGGTCTAGAATACTGTGCATAGGCCGTGCGGGGCCTACTGTCTCAAGAACAAGGGTCTACACGGTTTCTTGGTGAATCTGCACGGTTTACACTAACTGTGCTCAAACCGTGCACCCATTTAAAAGCCTCTAAACACATTCAGAACCAATCCAAAATCTCCCAACCTCTTCCCAACTCATCTCAAGCACTATAAACGCATAAAAAGTCATAGAAAAGGCCACATACCTCAAACCGAGGGTACTAAATTCTCCCCACAAATGGACTTTCCATCCTCGGAAAGTAGTGAACCCGCCCTTTGATGAAAGAGCTCGGGCCACTATTCGGCCATTTCTTTCTCCCATTCCCAAGTTTCTTCTTGGATCTGGCCATGTTTCCACAAAACCCGAACTAGAATGATGCTTTTACCTCGCAAGACTTTCTCTTTTCTATCCACAACTCATACTAGCACGTGCACCAACGAAGCATTCAGATCTAGCTCAACATGATCCCATCGAATAACATGGCCTAGATCCGTTTGGTACTTTTTCAGCTGCAACACATGAAATATATTGTGTACCGCACTAAACCTAGGTGGAAAATCCAACTGTTAAGCCACCTCACCAACCCGATCAGCAATCTCAGAAGGTCCAATGTACCTCAGAGATAACGTTCCTAGTTTCCCAAATTGACGATGTCCCAACCGAGGAGAAATCCTCAAAATAACATTATCACTCACCACGAATGACAACAGTCGTCGATGATGATCCGCATAGGATTTCTGATGACTCTGAGCCATCTCAATCCTCTTCCTAATCAACTTGATCTTTTCTGTAGTCTCCTGGACAAGACTCGGTCCAACCATCGACGAATCACCTATTTCCACCCAACATAGTGGGGAACGACAAGGTTGACCATACAATGCATCAAACAGAGCCATCTGTACGGATTCTTGATAACTGTTATTATACGAGAATTTAACCAAGGACAGGTGATCCTCCCACGAGCCACCAAAATCCATCACACAAGCTCGTAACATATCTTCCAAGATTTGTTTCGTCCTCTCGGATTGGCCATTCGTTTGTGGGTGATATGCCATACTCATAGTCAACTATGTTCCAAGATCTTGCTATAAATATTTCCAGAAACCAGATGTAAACCTGTGATCTATATCTGATACAATCGAAGCTAGAACAACATGCCTCTTTACCACCTCATAGATATATATTTTGGACAGATCCTCCGTTGTACGAGATTCACGAATTGACATGAAATGGGCCGACTTCGTTAGCCGATCCACTATCACCCAAATGGCATCGTGTTTTCTGACCGTTCTTGGGAGACCTGTGACAAAATCCATTGTTATCTGGTGCCACTTCCAAAAAGGGATTGGTAAAGACTGCAACCTTCCTGCTGGCCTCTGATGCTCTACCTTGACCTGCTGACAAGTCAAGCATCTTGTAACAAACACAACCAACCTTCTTTTCATACCATCCCACCAGAACTATGCTTTCAAAGCTTGATACATCTTCTGAATTCTAGGGTGAACAGCCCACCTGGAATGATGGTACGCCCTGATAATATCCTCTTGACAAGCCACCGGTAAAACTATCTGATTCCAGAAGCACAAATCTGATTCTTTATTCAGTTTCCAACCCTCAATGGTCACCGCACCATTGAGTCTAAACCCCATGGTCACACATTCAGGATCAGATATCTCTGCCCCTCTAACCAGGGAAACCAAGTAAGGAATCAACATAACTGGAAAGAAGACCACTCTATCACCTTGGTCTTCACATTCCAACCACATATCATCTATAACCGACATCAAGTGCCACTGGTCTGATGCCTTCTTCACAACCTGAGAATATGATTTCATACTTAATGCATATGCCACCGAATTTCCTTTACCCGATGTGTACATTAAGTCAAAATTAAACATCTAGAGATATTCCATCCATCTCCTTTGCCTCATGTTTAGATCCCTTTGTGAGAAAATGTGCTTCAAACTCTTATAATCCATGTAGACCATGAATTTCTCACCTAAGAGATAATGGCGCCACATTTTCAAAGCATGGACCACTGCCGCCAACTCCAAATCATGAGTTGGTTAGTTCTTCTAATGCACCCTCAACTGTCGTGAGCCATACATGACCACTTGATCCCCTTGTATGAGAACAAACCCCAACCCTGATCCCAATGCATCACAATACACCATGTACCCTATTTCTGGTTCTGGAAAAATAAATATTGGTGCTGATTTAAGGCGACCCTTTAACTATTCGAAACACTGATGACACTATTCACTCCACTGAAATGGAGAATTCTTCTTGTCAAAGCTATCATCGGTGAAACAAAACATGAAAAATCATGAACAAAACGCCGATAATACCCAGCTAGACCAAGGAAACTCCGTATCTCAAACACATTCTTTGGAAGTTGCCACAAGATTACGACCTCTATCTTTTCCGGATCCTCGGAAACACCCCTTTTAGAAATCACATGGCCAAGAACACGGACTTGTTGTATCTAAAAGTCACACTTTGATAACTTGGCATACAACCGATGATCTTGCAAGATCCCTAGCACTATCACCAAGTGCTGCTCATGCTCATCCCTTTTCTTCGAATACACCAGAATATCATCCACAAACACCACCACAAATGAATCTAGATATCTCTAAAATATCCGATTCAACATTTCCATAAATACCGCTGGCGCATTTGTTAGACCAAAGGGCATCACCACGTATTTATAATGGCCATATCTACTTCTGAATGCTGTTTTAGGAATATCCTCATTCCTCACTCGCAATTGATTATATCCCGACCTGAGGTTGATCTTGGAGAACCATTGGGCTCCCATCAACTGGTCGAACAAATCATCAATTCATGGAAGTAGATATCTATTCTTTATCGTCACTTGGTTAAGTCTACGATAATCAACATTGAGCCTCAAAGTTCCATCCTTCTTTTTCACAAACAACACTAGCGCTGCCCATAGAGATGTGCTAGGCCAGATAAAGCCTTTATTTTATAACTCCTCCAACTGGACTTTCAACTCCCTCAATTCTGCAGGTGCCATCCGGTAAGACTGAAGTGAGATAGGGCAGGTCCTCAGAAGGAGATCAATCGTAAACTCAACTTCTCTTATAGGAGGTACCCCAGAGAATTATTCGGGAAAAATGTCCATGAACTGGTCGACCACTGCTGGAAAAACACTATTCCAGACACCCTCTATCGGTTCAAATGACAATACCTCCAACTGGTACGATAACATGCCAACTAACGATGCCAACAAGCCTGTTGCAACCTGCTTCTCATGCCTCTCTCCTCTAAAGAGTTGTCCAACACCACCATGCATCGTAAAAATCATTGTACGCGCATCACAATCGATGTGGGCGTTAAACTCTTTTAGCCAATCCATGCCCAATATTTCATCATAGCCATCCATCTCAAGTACTGAGAAATTGCACACTATCTCAATTTTCCCCACAATGATACAACATTCTCTACACAAGAAGGCTCGATACACTTTTCTACCCAGAGGGGTTTGAAGTTTCAGAACTGAAGGCATCATTTCTACTTTTAAACCCAGCAACTCAACAATGCGTGCAGCAATAAAAGAGTGTGAAGCACCAGTACCAAACAACCCTTTCATGTAGGTATAATTTAAAAGAATCCTACCTCACATCGTGGATGGTCCCGACTGATCATCCATCACAAGCTGATCATCTCCAAACAATACATTCGTTGTCACACTCTGTTCTTTATTGCCCTGCTGAGGCGTCATGGTATTCTGAGAATCACCATGACTAACCTTACCTTGCTGATGACAGGTATACTACTGCCCCCATCACGTCAAGGCATAGGATGCCTGTGATCCTTGCGGAGTGTCACACACGCTTGTCCTCAGAGCATTCCTACAGTAGCACTGGAGGTGCCCCATCTTCTTACAACTATAACATGCTCTATGTTGTGCCATGCAATCCTGCTTGATATGCATCAAGAAGCCACACTGAAAATAGCCCAATTTACTATGGGGCTTCAGAGGAAGGTTCACCGATCCCATCGTCACATGTTGTGTCATACCCCTGCTATGGGAATATGTGTCCCTCTTTCACTTGAACCCGGTGTAAGAGTTCCCACTAGTCCCTGTGGGTATTACCATGCTTCCTCCACCCGGAGATCCCAGCAGATCTCTCTCAGCTACCGAGGCTCGATTTACGATTTCTGTGTTGTCCCCGATACACAGCACCGCTATTTTAGAACGGATTTCCTGCCTCAATCCCACCTCAAAAATCCTTGATTTCAGCGAAGTGCTACCCACCACCTTGGGTGAAAACCACACTAAGATCATAAACTTTGCTACATACTCCATTACCGACATCTGTTATTGCTTCAAATTGAAAAAGTCAATTGTACGCTGAATCTTGAACATAAGAGGGTATAATTGTTTGTTAAAAAATTCCTCAAAGGTTTCCCATGTCATACTGTGGTCTTTCCCCGCTTGGACTACCAACTCCCACCATTGAATGGAGATATCCTCTAGCTTATACATTTCTAGCTTGACCTTCAGCTCGGCTGGGGTTCCCAAGAATTCAAAAATTCTATTTATTCGAGACAGCCATGCCAGTGCTATTTCTGGGTCCGCATTACCCCTAAAAACGGGTGGGTTCTGCTTCTGAAACAGAGCCGCATAGTCGACATGCTTGGGCTCTTCCACTCTATTTATACTTCCCACCACTTGGAATGTTTGTACTATACTTTTCACTAGCTGCTGGTTCACCTAGGGCTCAGGTGCAACCACTTTCTCATCAGCCGCTTTCAGTTGGTCTCTACGACGCCTACCCAGTTCCATTTCTATAAACATAAAACAAACAAGCATGAGTCTGGATTCCGTAGACTTCATGAATCAACCACTTCAAATACAATTTCATAACAATCAATCACAACCAGGATTTCCATTCTTGCACATTTCCCATGTTGCACCATTTTTGAAAATCAACCATTTTCAAAATACTACCAGTTTTCATGTTTCAAATCCTTCCGATTTGAAACCCAATTGAGATTTTTCAAAATCCACACATTTCTATCATACCCTAAATCATTATACCCCAATTAAATATGCATCCTAGTAGGAATTCATTTCAACCATTCATACCATGCTCATCTCATTGGCTACACCCACGACAATGAGATTTCCAATACCTACAACTGTCTCCAAAACACTTTTGTACCCAACTCCCTGGTAACATAGAGTTCAGCATAAAAGGGTTAGCTATGTCCTTTCATGCTATACATTCCAAGTTCTGATAGTCCTTCACCTTGCTACCACCCCGAATCAAGGAATAACCAAGAACGAATGTCAACTCCAAATCCGAGAATCAACTCCCAAGGACCGAACAAGCTAATACCATTTGTAACACCCCGCCCCTACCTCATTGTATTGAGGAGGCGGTGGGGGTTACTTGGCCTTAAGCGACATTCCCAAGGCGCCAAAGGCTGGAAATAAATGCTAAGGGATACAAGGGAGAAGTGGGGAACAATTTTCCCTCAAGAGGATAACCCAACCAACCAACAATCAACAATGATAATGCATGCATTTGTTTTCATCCAACCATACCATAACACCCCAAGGTTCATACAACCCAATAATTCCAAAACATCAGAGTACAATGGAATAGAGAAGATAATCAATACAATCTGTGGCACCACCACAGCTCCACTCCAGCTCTAAACTCCATGCACCCAAAGAATCACGAGGCACCACTAAAAGATGGAGATGCCTGACCTTTTCCCATGTCCCGGTATACTACATCTGCAAAGACACCAAAGTGAAAAAGCAGGGGGTGAGTACAAATTCTCAATAAGATTTCCCCAAATGACTTCCCTACACACGCCACTAGGATAAACCGTTATCACATTTATATAAAACAAATCCATTTTCAAACTGATTAAAAAATCCAAACAAGCCACACAAGGGAAAGCCACCACAACCAAGACACACACCGGTTACCATGTTCATATTTCACTCACAAGCCCCATACACAAACATCACATAGTCAAGCAATCAACCAAAAATGGGGGTACATTCTTGTCCAACCAGTTCAAAACCTGAAAAGTGGTACTTTCTCGACCACTTTACTTGCTGGTGGCCCTTCCGACCATTATCCATCTATCTACCTGATTATAGTGGAACTTTCTTGACCACTCTACAACATCACAACCCGTTCCAATACAACATCCCATCCATATCCACACAAGAACAAGCCAAAAAATATCACACATTATTGAAAACACCATCACATGCCATTATCATCCTCAAGTTCAATTTCATTTCAAAATCAACATTTTAAAATCATCCAATTGAACCCATTCCCAACAAAACCCATTTTCCCCAAAAATCACTATTTTATGCCAAAACCCCCAAATTATTCACCCATACATTTTCCAACAATTTTCCACCTGATTTACCAATTAAATTTCAAACAAACAATTTAATTGTAATTGCACCACACAATTCCACCATGTGGAGTTGAGAGAGAAGCTACCCACCTCTTAGGGTTTGGCGAAATCGACTTTTCGCCCAAACGCACCTCAATCTGGTAGAATGCCACCTCGAAACTCCGTTAAAACCCTCTCCTAACATCAACGGTCCCAAACGTTAGCATATTAGGCCAAAAAACCCTAGATCCACACACAACAAGTGTAGATCTAGAAAACCAAGAAGGAGGTAAGAGCAGATCTATAGTAAAACACCAAGGAACCATGGGAGGAGACTTACCCGAGAGAGATCGCCTTCAAACCACCTTGAATCCTCTTCAAAACCCTCCCAAACCAAGTGGGAGAACCCTTCTATCCCATGAGAACCAAAAATACCGAGTGAGGCTCGAGTGGAAAGAAGAGAGGAGTGAAATGAGGGAATCCCGAGTGAGCCCGAGTTTTATAACCCTAATTTTTAGTGGTTGCACGGTTAGCCCACACGGTTTGGAAAACCGTGCGCTAACCATGCGTACTCCACTGCCTCGAGAGATAGGGTCCGCATGATTTACTTACACGGTCTAGAAAACCATGCGAAGGCCGTGGGAGGCCTACTGTCTCAAGAACAAGGGTCTGCATGATTTTCTGGGGAATCCGCACGGTTTACACTAACCGTGCTCAAACCGTGCACCCCTTTAAAAGCCTCCAAACACATCCAGAACCAATCCAAACACTCCCAACTTTTTCCCAACTCATCTCAAGCAGTTTAAACTCATAAAAAGGCATAAACAAAGGCCACATACCTCAAACTGGGGGTACTACAATCCTAATATTTTTAATGCTTGATTTATTGAGTTGACAATATGTCGACCTATGAGATGGGGGAAAATCATTGAGTTGATCTTGGAAAGGGTTGAAACATTACACATGTCCACTTGTGTATCACCTAGGTTGGTATCGTATCATCTCAATATTGAATAATCTCTACACTCTTGGGAGAATGCTTTTATTACACGTATTTATAAATCACATGCAGGTGATGGAAACAAATAATTGGTTAAGGGGAAATTCATAAATAACCTTGGACACATAAGTCCCACATAAAAAATGGGGTAGGGATAACACATAGGCCATAATATTTAATTTAATACTTAATAATTTCAAAACCATGAAATAAATATAATAACATAAAACTAATTAATAAATAGGTCCTAGCCAAGAACACGATGAGTTTTACTCAAGCCAAAAATATAGAAAAGTACACTGATTAACATTCATTTCCATTAGTTTTTTATTATTATGACAAACATGCTGAACTTAATTTTATTAATTTTTATTAATCGTAATGACTATCCAAATTCTCTAAAAGATATCGATAATAAATGATTTTTTAGAAAGTAAACATCATAACCAATAATTATAGGCAATTAAAATAAATAAATACATTATTTTTTAATTCTTTAAAAACATTATTAAATTATAAAACACATAATGTTTTAATCAATGTAATAAGTTTTAGTGATGAGATTAATTATTCAATGTAAGTTAATTTTTTCCCTTTATTAAGAGACTATATGGTGTGTACTTATGAGATATACATGATGTTCTACTAATGATGGGTATCAAGGATAAACTAATGAGGATTTGGGATTTAACTTAGATAGACTACATGGAATGTAATAGTGAGACCACACCAAGTATCACTATTTACATGTGTCCATATATTCCAACTAATTACTTGCCATGTACATCAGATGCATGGCCACACATCATATACTTCAGATACACATTATGTGTTCCATTAGCCTTGTGTCTGTATATCCTTCAAAATTACTTGGTATTTATCTCATATGTGGGAAATAATGAACCAAATTCCATGTACACTGGATACATGTAACGTATTTCATTAATGGTTCAAGATATCAGTATCACATGGGTTTTAACAGTGTATTTGACCACACTGTTTGTGATATTTTTCCCACTAAACTATGTTGATTATTCCATGTGTAGGACAAGTATACATCAGGTAATCCAACATGTTGGGTTCCAGTTTTCTATGTCTATACATGGTGTGTAATAAATGCACCACATGTTGTTATTTCTTTTAATGTATTATATCTCGTGAAACACCGGGTTAAGTGCACATGGGTGCATGGTGTATACTCTAGCTATATGACATGTACCATAGTCATACCAATAAAAATTATTTTCAGTTATTGATGGAATATCTTATCATTCTTAATATGTTAATAAAATAAAAACCAAAATGATGATAATTAATATGTTGAAACCATGTTAATTTAAAAATAATTAGAGAATTGATATTCTATAAATAAAATGTCTAACCACTATTGTGCATAATAAATCAAAAAATAAATAAATAATTATAAATTAAAAATGTGACCAATTTAATACCACATAATGGGCCTGGTCACAATGAATGCTTATTAAAGGTAAATTAAACATAATGTTTTTTATAGTTGATAGATGATTTGAAAATTCTAAATGATGTAATCATTATGAACAAACAAATTGTTCCATTAAATATTGACATAGAAATACCTAGAAGCTATTGAGAAGATCATTGCATAATAAATTTATAACTAATTTAAATATGATCAGAATATATGATTCCTTATATTAGGATATTTTTTCAATGGTTTTTTTGATCATATGGAAATCCCTTTCTTGGATTACCGTCATTTATCTAGTAGGATCTAAGTGTTGAATCCCACTATCAGTGACCACAGATTATTATTTAATCTCTTAGAAACACTGATAAAATGTCAAGTGTGATAAAATTGGTTCTATAATCTTGAATTATTCATCTTTATTGCTTATACATTGTTTTATCATGAAGGAATCACTCTAGTTATTCTCATTCTTGAGATGAATATAGATGAAAAATATAAAGAGAAGCCTATTTTGTAAAACAATTATCAAATCATGATTAACCCTATAAAATAGAAAAACCCCTCTATTTATAAAGTTTAGTTTTATGTTAAAATATTATTTAAATACATATCTGATCTAAAATAATATAATAATTATTATCAATCCCTATGCCAAATAATAATTATATTATTATTATTTTACTATGTGTGCTAACATGCACACTAATGATATTATTTTACAAATATTGCAAATTAATATTCATCACCAAACATGATCTTGGACCTCTAAAACTTCTTGAAATTTATTAAATACTTGAGTAAATATTTAATTAAAAATATCATTCATCAAAAAATATTTGTGAATGATAAAACATGAATAAATTTTTTCCTCAATATTGTGAATGAATTTTATTCCATAATTAAAATCAAACTGAATTAAATCGAGATCAACAAAAACACCTAGTGTGGGACCCTTTATGATTCTTTGTCATTATAATTAGTTAGGTTTACCTTAAGTATAAGATTACTATCTTGTAATATGTCAAAAATTTCAAGAGAAAGAACATAATTTTGTAATTTTAATAACCACATATGAACACATACTATGTAATATAATTCCTTTGTCACAATATCTCATCAAGAATGTTTCAAATATGTGTTATCAACCTATATTTTTGATACGTCTTTTTGTTTCTATCTAAAATAAACACATTGTTACACCATGGAAAAGGAATTTATGGTAGTATATTTTTTCCCGTAAAAGGGTTGATAAATTAAATTCCATAAATATAAAAGGTAAAATTCCTTACTCAATTTTTCTATTAATACCATGTCATTAATGACTCACCTAATGTTGCATAATTCCTGTGAAAATATGGTTTTTTGGGTCATAAAATCTATATGTATGAGTAATAACATGAATTAATGATAATATTAAAACATAAGTCCTATTACACAAGCTCATAGATAGGAATATCTAATGAAACCAAAACATGTGGAATTTATATTTACATGTCTATTCTAATAATCACCCATCACTAAGATTTCCATGAGAGAACATCATGAGAATAAGTCTCATCCTCTAATAAGTAATTACACCTAATAGTCAACATACTATGCGCCCCATCATATAATGTTATCTGAACACATAACTGTATTTAAGAATATCTTCATGGAACTTTAAGGTTACTATAATTGTGGGGAAATTATATGACCTTAAAAATGATATAGATATCCTAATATATTATTACATAGAAATCATGTAGAATAATGTACAATATATAATGTGTTGTTTAATTAATATTTAAGTCATTGAAGATACATGCAATCAAATAATAAAAAGTTAGTTCAAGAATACCAACTACAATATATTGGGCATCTGAGCTCACCCTTTATTTTGTTTTTCATTCAACATGATATGAAGGAGGGATCTTTGATGATATTCATATATTTTATTTTTTTCCAATATAATAAGTAAATCAAGTATGTAACTAGTCTCCCAAGATTTCTAAATTGATCAATGAATTATGTAGTGATACCTTGTATCTTATACCAATGAAATAAATCAAGCACATTTTTATCTTGTTAGATTTGTTATAGCTTGAATAAATGGAAGTTTAGTAGGACCCTCATGAACTTCATTTTATAATAATAAATCACTCATGATAATTAAAATAAACCTCTAGATTGTTTAATAAAATTTAGTATTTTTTATATTATGTCCTAATATTCATAATGTTATAAGAAAATTTTGACTGTTTCATTGTATATATATATATATATATATAAATTAGTGGATGAAATGGAAATCATATAAACACTCGGAGTCAGTGTAGTGATTTAACTTATAATGAAGTTAATAGAACGGGTGTTAGAGTAAAAATGATCATGAATATACTTGGGAAACGAGCCTACGTTATTAAAAATAACATTTCATTTATGAAGTAATTACTTGTTCTACAAAATTATTCACCCTTGTTGGATGTACTTATGTGATATAATCCTCCATACTTCAATGGATAATTTTTAATGTGACATTATTCAAGAAGTATTTTCTCTAACGGACCCTGGTCTCCCAAATTGTTTCAAAATATGATGATTTAGTATCATGTGATATCAATATAGTGAATTAATTTCCATGTATTATATCATCAAGTGAAATAAATAAAAGAATAGGTTGGAAGAGCTTCATGGAAAAATAAATGTGTCAAATAAGAAGAAAAGAAATATGGGTTTTCCAAAATGTGATAACTATGACATTAATTTCTGGAAATATTTTTAAAAGGAATATGATTTTTTTATAAGTGATGAAATAAGGTCCATATGACTCATGAATACAAGGTATAGAATGAAACTACTCTTTTCCAGTGCTTTAACTATAGGGAGATGAGGAATTATTCTAACAAATTCCCTAGTCATCAAGGGAACCTATTAGAGAAGAGGCCAAGGGGGGAGGACCTGAAAATGAGATAAAAATGATCAATTTCAATCCCATATTGATGTGTTAGTAGGTATATAGATCATAAATTGAATTTTATCTTATGATTTATTTGATTCTAGAACTTTAAAATATTTTATATCTTTCATGTTTTCTAAGAACATTTTATCATTCTCTATAACCTTTTGTTTGAATCTATCAATTAATACTCTTTATGGAAATCATATTGAAACAAAAGTGAGTCTCTATTATGGTTCATAAACATACCCTATTTTCGAACATGGTTATTATACATCTGTTTTACTCTGATATACTCCTTGTTAAGGATTTGATTTCAACAAATAATATTAAAATTTATTTCCAGGAGATGGATATTAGGATTCATGATGGAGATGTGGAATTAATTTTCTTGATAGTGGAGATCAAAAAATTTAAATCATTTTGATATCCACCTCCATTAGGTCAATTATATTAAATTATAGAAGAATAAGAGAAAAACCAATATATGGGAAATTTTACATTAGAATAGATGATATTATTATTTTTTGTGAATATATTAATGCGTTTCCTAAAAAGTTTCTTAGAAATCCACCTGAGGGTGGTGTTGATTTTTTTATTCAACTCACCCTTAATGAAAAAAATATAATATTACCTATTGAATGGAAAAGAGGAATAAGTGGAACTGAAGAAAAACTAAAATATTTATATAATAAGATATTTATTCACAATAGTGTTTCAACTAGGGAAACACGATTCTTCTTATTAAGAAGAAGGATGTGATTATGAGGTTGTGTATCTGTTAAAAGATAATAAATGTTACAACTACAAATAAAAAATATACTCTTCATCACATTGATGTATTTTTTGATCAACATCAATTATCTCAATAGTTTTTAGTGATTTATCTCAGTTTTGGGTACCATCGATTGAAAGTAAGAAAGGAAGATATTCTAAAGACACCATTTCACATAAGGAATGTACATTATGAGATAGTAGTTATTCCATTTGGATTGAATTATGCACCATATGTTTTTATGTATATGATGAATGTATTGTTCACAGACTATCATGATAATTTAATTCTAGTATTTTTAAATGACGTGTCGTTATACTCATAAATCTAGGAAGAGTATAAAATCCATTTGAGAAAAAATATTGAAATTCTACCAGGGAAGGAGTAATATGAGAAATTTATCAATTGAATATTATTGATTTAAAAATTTTCTTTTCATGTTCTTATTATATCTAATTATATAATATCAATTGATCCATAAAAAATAATGGTTGTTAAATATTTATTGATACTGATGCATATAACTGAGGTACTTATATTCCTTATATTACAATGTCACTATCAGCACATTTTATAATTTTTTTACTGATTATATCACCCATTAATAAAGTTTACACATAAATCTTTTAGGACTATTTATTTAAAATAATATAAAGAAAATTTTTAATAATTACAAATTATTTTGGTCAATGAACTAATATTAATGTTTCCATTGGGAAGGGATTGTTTTTTATATAGTGATGCATCAAAGAAATGGATCAAATGTAACCTTTTTAATAATTATAGAGTTATTTCTTATGAATATATATATATAATGATATTTGAAATAAATTATCTAAATCATGATCTGGAGTAGGAATCCATAATATTTTACTTGTATATATAGATAGATTATCTCCACGGTGAAATATGTGAGATATAACAAAACACATAAGTTCTAAAGGTATATTTTCACAAAAAATATCAATATTAGATAAAGGATATGTCTAGATATTCATAAGGATTTTTATTGGTCAATACAATACCCCTAATTTGATGAAAAATAATGTGGATAATGCATCGAGTAGGAAAGATCACTAAATTATGAATAGAATGGGTATTAAAAAATAATCTATATTCGTGTATTTTATAAATTTGGATATGGAAATCAATTTGTTTAGTTTATCAATAGACAATGGATGATAGAAAACACCCTAAATGATTCATTCAACCACCCCATATTTCTATCTATATGTTACATGATAATTTTATAGACTTTTTCACTAGATTGAATATTAATCTTAAAAGAAATGATTCCCTATGGGTTATTATTGATCCCCATACTATGTATGAAAATTTTATAGCTATATGGGAGGATTTACCTCTTGAAAACCTCAAAAATCTCTATTTCATTTAATTTATGATACTTCATGTTGGACCTATATTGATTTCATATGATAAGGACACATTATTTACATCAAAATTATGGAAAAGTCATTAGAAGGATCTATTCACCATGATACATTTGGGAACTATGTATTATCCTCAAATATATGGAAAATTTAAAAAGTTTATTAAAAAATTAAAATAAATGATGATGTATTACCATATTTTCTTTCATGGAACATGTTGTTTGTATTTACCTTTTTTGGAATATTATAATAATAATAGATTCCATACAATTATTCAAATCAAACTGTATAAAGTGTATACACAAAACTATTCAAGTTAAAAAAAGGTAATCTTTTATCCCCAAAACCTCATTGGGGAGAAAATGAGAATAATGATAGTTATTCATAGTCATATCAATGTATCAAAATAAAGGAAATTGAGCTATGTTGATAACCAAAGGAATGATCATGAATTTCAAGTAGGGGATCATGTTTTATTGAATGTATCTATATGGAAGTTTATTATGAGGTTTAGTTAAAAAGGGAAACTATGTCCTAGGTACATCATGAGTTTTGAGATATTGGAGTGAATTTTAGTTTTGGATTATGAGTTGATAATGCAACTATGAATCTTTATAGTGAATGATGTATTCCATATATCATTACTAGGGAAGTACATTCCATACACAAAAATTTAATCTACTCAAAGTAAATATAATTATAACATGTTTTTGATTTTTATGAAGTTACTATATATATGTCCCCAGCCTTAAACATTACTTAATCTTGAGTTAAATAAAGAATTCACATTTAGGATATTTTCAGTTATAGATATATAGAGAAATAAACCATAAAAAGTACATTACATCTCAAAAATTACAAAGTAGACACTTCTACTAAGATTCCATTTTTTTTATAAATTAAAAACTCTTAAAAACAGAAACACGATTATTCCATGTTTTAGAAAACATAAATTTTCCTTGATCTAATCCTTGATCATATTCATCTTTAAGTTTGAAAAATATTTCAAAACATGGGAATAGAATAAAATGATCAGTAACAGTTACAAAATAAGGAATGGAAATATTAGTCAATAAATAAATACAAATCAATGAAACCATAATTTTCAATCATAACATAACTTATGAAATCATAAGATTTATGAATAACACACAGAAATCATAAATCATAAAGGTAACTTATGGAATACATAACATAATTACATTGTAGCTTTCACAGCTATATAGGGAGTTACATTTGGAATACCCATCATAGTATATTCCCTACAACTCTTAAGAGAAACAACAATGTTTACCTCCGTCATGTAACCCAATGCATTGGATAGCTATCTTGGGATCACCCACCTAGGTTTATCATGGAACCACCCATATATGTAAATAGTTTCCAATAACCGTAAAATAATCACAACACACAAGCAAGCATAAAATAAAGATAACTTTTCTACATTGCAATCATAAGATTTCAGTTTAAGATATTGATATAATTAATAAATTTAAAATATTCAAAAATAAGAGTTTTGAATTGAAGTTCCCCATAACCCTAAAAAAATTTGGAAAGTATTATACACTTTAAAACAATCAAGTACATATAAATAAATCATTAAAACCATTTTAAAAACATGGACATTAATGAGAACAATTTAGAATATTAACAATTTGAAACATTTAAAATGATATTTTAGTTAAGGAGTTCCTAACCAAATGAGAGATGGTTGAATATAAATAATTGAGGAATAAAATTAATAAAATCTTATAATATCATTATAATTATGAGATTCATTTTATAATATGCGAAAGGGAATTATGTACACCATATAAAAGTGAATTGGTGTATAATAATAAAAAAGTCTCAAAGGAATGTAAATTGAGACAAAGACCTTTGCAAAGATCATATCAATAGATTAAGAACAAATAAATTACATAATTATGTGTGAAAAGTAATAATAAACTCAATATAAGTGGATATTAATTGTAAAACAATCATATTTCATTCACACATATTCGTAGCATGGAAAAATCAAGAGGTAGAAGTTTAACCGAAAAACGGAAATTTTGTTAAGAAGTTCTTTTAATAAAATTCAATAGCCTAATGACATCGCTTCAAATTTCAGAAAATGAATTAATGAGAGAAATAAGGGTATATAATCAAATGGACATAAAATTTACCACAATAAATATATTGAAAAACATATCCCATCCTAAGAAAATGGAAATTAAAATACATAACATAAAATAAGTCTTTGACTAAGAAAGTACACTAAAAGGTTTCCTTACCAATTTGGTAACATACGAAACATACACCCAATGAAGGAATGATAATAAAATGAATATTTAAATACCAATAAATTAAATTATATTACACAAATAATATATTCATGGGATATAGATACACCACACAAATAGAAATAGTGGAAAATATAGCATGAATCTCATGGGAATAAAAAGTGAGATGAAAACCCCTTACCACATGCCCGACATGACACGTTCGTTACTTAATCTACTGAATACTAAACTAAAGTTAATTTCTACATTATTATGGAATTTTTTCAAGTTTATTATACCTTTTATATCACTTATTACCATGTTATAAATGTTATGTAATCATTTATGTTAATAACGGTCGTTTGGTCGATATTTGGTACTTGAGTCAAAATGAACTTCTTATAATTACAAGTTGTTCATGTGGTCAAAAGTACATAATCTCCAGAATGATATTAATGATTTAGATATTATATATATCATATATATCCAGAATATATATTTAATTATAATAGTATATAACATTTGGAGGTAAGAAATGAAATGAACCATTCATGGAGACGATAAGCCGTTCATACACATCAATGCTACTTTTTTTTCTATTTCATATTTAATGGAATGAAAAATTAATTATGTCAAGTTATATTATCATTACAGTATAATATCATACATAATTTCTGTAACTCCAACCTTTATACATTCTACACATGTCATGAATGAGTCATATTACTTTGAGGGGGCGGTAGTCTGCACTTCCTCAACTGAAATTATCGCGTTTACCCATTATGGAAACCATAAAGGTATGATATAAATTAAAAATACGTAAGTATATATACAATATAAATATAATATGCATCACATATAAATACAGTTCCATCATAATGGCCACTATGAGAGGCAGTTGGGGATATTTGAACAATCATCGTTTCATGGGGCAGTTGTTCACCATCCAAAAAAACAACATGTTTGTATCCTTTAGATGGAGGTGTGGGAAAGTATAGTTCGAATAATTCTAATAAAAATAACCTAGTATATTTAGTATAATGTTTTTCTTATAAAATAGAATAATAAAAAGAGTTTAGGGGGTTGTAGAAGTAAAATAAAAGAAAATAACTTAAGAGAAGACGTTACCTTTAAATTGGGTAACTCTCATTGGTCTGAACCAAAATGCTTCCTTAAAGTGCCTTATGCCTAAGGTAAGGTTTATAAGAGGGAGATAGGGATGAATGGAGATTAATTGGGTATATATTGGGTGATCCAATGGGCTTTAGATATGTGAGTAATGGGTTAGATTTGGTGACTTCTTATTTGGGGAGGAGATGATCTTTAAGAATGTTTAAAATCATCATATTATTATAAACAGATTTTCAGTTTCAAAAGGTCAAAAACTCATTATGTGTGAATATAAGAGGACTATTATTGGAAATAAAATCATCCCATAAAAATTTGATAGGTTTTGGATTGTTTTTTCAAATTTAATAATCTCATTTATTTAAATCATTTATTAATAAGGTAATCACTGCATCATTATTGCGTCATAGATAATTTTATTTATTTGATATCTAAAAATTATAAATAAAATACCATGATGTAGGAAATAATTTTCTAATTTAAATAAATATTTATAGTCAAATATTTAACTTATATAACCCCATGTAAAATTTTATTTACTAAAAGATATATGTTTATGTAATTTTTGTCTTTAATTTAAATTAATTAATATAAAGTGTCATTATCACTCCTAAGTGGCTCCGTGGTGTCCCAAAACCAACCCAATGATACCCAAAGTTGGAAATGTATCATCTAATAGAATTTGGAAATATTTTAGGGTAACTTATTATTATTATTATAATATTATTTTTAACCTTATTTACCATATTTACCTTTTAACCACGGTAAATAAAATATTTACTAAAGTAAATATTTATAATGTATAAAAATAAAAGTTATATATTCACACAATTTTGACCTCCTGATTTTATATATGGAATTAATTTTTAAAAATTCAAAATAAAGGAAATGTAGAATCTAATATAAAATTAATTCATGTTGTCAAAATAAAAATTGTGTTCTTAAGAAATAATAATTATCAAAAGATTGACCCTTGTTTATGTTAAATTTATGAGTGACATTACTTCAAATGACCAGAATTAGATTAAATGGTAAAAATATAATCTAATTAAAATTTAAAATCAATTAAAATAAAATTCTAACTATATAAATAATTTATATTAAAAGGCAGTTTTGAATTAAAAAGCAGTATTTTTCACTATTCATTAAAAAATGAACATTTTCTTGAAAAATGACAAAATTTCATCCAATGTAAATTCTGATATCTTTATTCTAAAGATAAATATTATTTTTTCCAATAGAATATTTAAAATTAAAAAAAAACTAGATTTAAAAAGGGTTCAACATCAAAGGGTGGTAAATCGACATTTTAAAGAATATTAGAGTGTTTATGCTTTAAAATGGGATTCATTCACAATTTAAGCTTCTATTTTTTTTGATAAATGTAAAAACATTTAAAAACCATGTCTAATAATGTTGTAGTTAGTATTTTTCATTCCTATTAATACAATGGCTACACATTAACTAATATTTAAAATAATAATATTATTATATTATTTTTTGGTATAACATAACGTTGTTTGTAACATAATATTTCAAAGAATCCTGTTGTTGAGTATTGGGTTTTCCATCAAACATGGAATCCCCATTAAACTAAAATTAATAATTAATTCAAAAATATTAATAAATTTGAAAATGAAATATTCTTTTTTCACCTAGGATGTTACACTATATAGATTCCTAAAACTAGAGAACTAGTGTTTTTGAATCAGATGACTTGACAGAAAAATTTACATTTTGGAAATCATAAGATAAAAGAGGAAATGTGGGAACCAGTAGAATTTATGAAGAAAAACTACCCCCATTTTTTCATGAGTTAATAGTATGAAAATTTTGAGGTTGATATTTTTTATGGGGGAATAATGTAACACCTTACCTTCAATTATACGAAGTAAATATTTTATTCCAAATAAACTACAGCATAATACACACAAATTAATTAAATAATAAGATTAAAAAATAATGATATTTTATAACATTATTATTTATGAAATTATTTTTGTTTTTTAATTCAACATATAAAAATTACTTCCGGATGATTTTTTTTTGATTTTTTTAGAAATAGTGGATTTTTGCGTGAATAACAAAAAATATAGATTTTACAAATTAATTCAATTTATGACCTTTTAATGATAAAAAAATGGTTTTAAATTTTATAAAACCTTTTTGTAGACCAAATATATATTTTATAGTTAATATAATACATTTAGAAATATAATTTTTGACTTAGAAATCTACGTTTACCATTTTTGAAATATAAGTATGTTTTTATTCAAATAAAAACTATTTTTGATTACTGTATCTTAATAATGTATTTAAAAGATTACATTCAGATTATTTTGTTTAAATGTAAAATAAATGTAATTTTATTTAACATAATCCAAATAATTGCATGGTAATAAATATTATACATGATTGTAATGTGAAATTATTTTAATTCTTAGTATAAGAATTTTTTAAAATCATATTTCATTTCATTTTGTGAACATATATTAACATTGTTTTTTTACCAATTTTTAAAATTGAATCTTGAAAATAATTAAATAATTTAAAATAAAAATAATTACTTTTATATAATAAGTTTTAATTAATGTTTTTTTATAATTAATAGTAACCATGATAAATATTAAACACCTCGGATAATTGTAAAATGAGTTAAAAGGGATAAAATAATGAGATAAGTCATAAATATAACAAAAAAAATACGTTAAATATCATTGGTTGGTTGGTTTTAAAACATAAAATTCTCATTTTTTTATAATAAAATTTTGGGTCCACTTTACTTGAGTAAGACATATATTAAAAAATAATGTTTCATGTATTTACACTATTTCCACCGACCTCACTTATAAAAGGGTACCTGCTCTCCTCCCTTGTACACGAATCATGAGACACATAGCTAGAAAAAGTCCCACCTAATAATATTTATAAAAAATAATTATCCAAATCCTAGAGGTTTTTTTCTTCCCAAAATAGTACATTAATAAGGTTTAAGGTGTAATCCAAATGAGATATCCAATAGGAAGAGGTATATATTCTTACCGAGTTCTTTCACGTTCAATTATTATTAAAACTACTCCAAATATCAAATATTAATATAAAAATAATTTAAAAATATATATTAAAAATATTGATATGTTTTTATGTTAATTTTATACCTATTTTCAATCTCCTTTACATCCTTTGGAAAATAAAAACACTTCTCTTTCATATGTATGGACTACTATCTCTACATGGAGGCATAATTTTTTTATCACCACCCAAAATAGTTGGTTAATTATATAGAATTAATGGATATATATATATATATATGATATTTATGACACATTTATTATTATAGAAATATAATACAACATTTACCTTTTTACCCTACTATCCTTTGGAAAATGATAACATCGGTCGTGTGTTTGTGTAGAAAACCCCCTCCACAAAGCAATGTGATTCAATTTTTTACCTCTTTTCATGGATGATTATAATGTTTTATATAATGATTTATATTTATGAAATTATTAAATTTTAGATATAATGGATAATTTTCATAACACCTATAACCAATTTCAATACACTAAGGTATTTTTTGAAAAATTAACCGAATAACCTTAAGTCGTTGACTTAAGCAAGAAAAATTCAATGAATGGATTTGAAATGATTAAATATGTACCTAAAAATTAATATATATATATATATATATATGTATATGTTTCCCAATAAATTATTTAATAAATTTAATTTGTTTATTTAGGAAGATATAATTCATCTGACCAGTAGAAAGCTAATATAAGGATTTTTCATTTGAATTCCACTCTAATAAGAAATATTTAATATTATAAACCTAATTTATTTAATAAGGGATATATAATATCTAGTTGAAATATTATATCAGGAATAAATACTTATTAAGGGTATTCATAGTTTTAGTTTAGGTTTTATTTTTAATGTTTTTTATTCAAATGTTATTAATGTTCTATAGGTTTATTTTGTGATTTCACTCTTATTTTGGATTATACATGTTTAAATTTACATTATTATAATTACATGATCTTTATATAAATAATAAATATCCATTTTATTTTCATATAGTTATTTTAAGGTTTAAATGTGTTTCCTCCAACTTTTTCTATAATTTTTACTCAAATACCAAATTAATGTTTTTAGGAAAAACTAACCTAATTTCATTTTTTAGTCCAGGATTAGATTTCTTCAATATCCATATTTTTAATTTTAATTCTTGGAAGATTTTATCTACTATTAAATTAATGGTAAAATTATTACTACACTACCATTGAATTTATTTAAAAATATTTATGAGTAATATTTTTATTGATTTTAGAACAAGTCATTTCGTACTTTTTTAAAAAAGTATGAAAGGAATATTATTTTTAACATATATAGTGTCAATATATTTTATGGACTATATAATAATAATTAACTATTAAGATTCCTCAATAAGTTTTTTTATTTTTTAAAAATAAAATACTCTTACATTATTCTCTAAAATTTGAACTTTTATATCATGATAAAAGACAATATTTTATAAAAGTTTGATAAGAATTTTGAAAATGATTTATAAATTTTCTTTTACAACGAAGTTAAAATAGCATTAAATATATTTTTTTTATTTTTTATCTTCAATTTTTACTTTAATTAAAAAAATTATTTTATTTCAAAAAATAATTTCTGGGTATTTTGTGGTCTTATAATATCTTTTACTTATTTATTTTTTATAGATTAATTTTGATATCATTCACTCTCTCTTGATCATGTCATATTCCACTCTCCATTATTTATTTTCCCATTATTTTGTCCATCAAGTCCATATTTTCATTTTCATGGATATATTCTGTATCACTTCTAAAACATCGGTATTTTATAAAACATCATATAGATGTTTGAAATATAGTATTAAGGTAATATTTATTAAGAAAGATACACTTAATGTGAAAACGTGATTTAAAAATGATTTATAGGTGTATTTTTTTATGTTTGAGTGTTATATTTTATTAGTATTATTTTGTTTAATTGAAATCATTAGTATCCCCATTTGGGAGATTATATGGCTAGTTTTGATGGTGTCATCATCAATAGGCAATTATGTGAGTGATATTGGGGTTGTATGGCCTCTTATATGGGATGTAAATGGTTTTTTGGATATTGGGGGTTTAATTATATGGTTATGAGATTTTTTGGATTATGGTTGGTATTCCATGGTCCTAATGAGGCGATGTGAGCAATTTGATTGAGGTGGTATGCCATTGTGATTGATAGGGAGTGGTGATGTGGTTTTGTAGAGTATTATGTATGTGTGAGATGATAGGGATGTGTAATATATTTATTTTTGTTTTTTACATTTAAATGATATCATATTTTATGATACCAATGTGTTTTAAATGGTTTATTCCATCATTTTTTTGGATTGAAACATATTCCATTGAAACATTATCAAGTTTATTTGCATGGAAGACAAAAAGAGGAGACCCCAAATAGATCATCACTGAATTTTTAGCACTATGACTTACTAAAGTTCATCAATGGAGCCTCCAAACATGATAATGATTATTTTTTAGATGTGGTTTAGTATTCCTCTAGGGTTTTAAATAATATAGATAAATTTTGAGTATCATTGGGGATTAGCATCTTTTGGAAGGTATCTAAAAGATTCTATAAAATTGGTCATGGAATCCCAATATATATTTCGTGGGACGAATTTTATGAATTATTAAAGAAGAATTTTTTTGGGTGTATTTATGTGATCATATGAAAGACAATTAAGAGATTTTATAGAAATTTTAGGATGTGAGAAAATTTGGGAATCGTATGATGGATATGATTCAATTGTTTATATGTTTTCTAACTAACGATAGAGAAAGAAAATAATATTTGTAGTTTTTTTGAGGACAAATATTTAGTGATATTTCATACCATTTTAGCTACACTCTTGTGAAGAGGAGGTATATTTAGAAGAGTTATTAGATATGGGATTTACCCTAAATTATAATCTTGATGAAGTCCCCTCTCGGATGGCGCCGCACGCTCCAGGGTCGCTCTCGGGCTCTCGGCTCAGCTTCCATCTTCCTCCTCCAAGGGTTTCTCCCCTGCGGGGTTGGATCATCCGATTTTATTTCCCTAGTTTTCTCGGTGGTCATTGGTGGTGCAAGGTTGAAGACTGCGGTGATGGTTTCCTCGGGTGGTTCACTAGTATTTGGTCAGTTCACAACTTTATTGGTGGGTTCCACTGTCGGATGTCACTGGAGTTTGATTGGTGCTAAGTCGACTGGTGCTTTAGGGTGTTCTGCCCGTGGTGTCTCCTCCATGCTTCTGCTTCCGACGTCTTCAGTGGCTTGGCAACATTGTCTACGACGATGGGTTTTTGTTCTCAATAGCGGCGATAAATACTTATCTTATAGCAATGGCGGTCTCCCATGGTCTCTCAACGACGATTCTGGTGGTGCTCTACAGTGACGACGCCGGTGATCTCGATGACAATGGGGGTCTTCTGTGGAGAAAGCAATCTGATGGTTTGGTGTCAGTGTACACATTTCGAGGCGACAGTGACTAAGGAGTGATCATGGTCTGACTACTTTTTGGCTTTCAATTTTTGAAATTGTGACTTCAGTGGCGGCATCCAGTTTTTCTGTAATTAGTTTTTCATGAATTTTGAATCAGGATGCTGTGACGGTCTTGGCGTGACGTTTGGTTCTATTTTGTTTTTTGAAATTTGAACTCTATAATTGGTGTTTTGGTAGGGTGTGTTTTGATATTGGGGAAATGGTTCTATTGGTTCCCACTTACCCTCAAATTGGTTTTTTAATAAAATAAAAAAATGGATTGTGATGAAGTCCCCTCTCAAGAGGTCGAGTATTTTGAGAATGATAATCTAATTTATTGGTATTGGGGTTCATAGAAGAAGTGAGTGAGGTGATCTTATAGACATAGAGAATGGTTTAACACCATGGTGAGGAGTAGCTCCTGGTATCTTGAGACCTGAAAGTTGATCTATTTTTGATGCAATGTTATAGGGAATCATTACTATAGTCACCCCAAGATTGAATGTTATTCTCAGTATTAAGGGGATATTTGGATATATGAATGTACTAGGTTAGATCTACACTTGTCCTAAGAGACTTATGATATATTATGATAATATTTTAAACTTTTCCCTAATGAAATGTATGAAATTAGTTGTGCTATGTTTTAAAATTCATGGAACTATTTTTAAATTTTTTCATATTTTCCTAGTATTTTTTTCTAAGTGTATCTTTTTTTAATATAGATTTGGCAAAACTTGTAGCTGATGGTAAGTCTATTGTGAGAATCATTGGATGGTTCTATGTCTAGTTTCTTCTGACACCGATGTTCCTTTTTAATGGTATATCCCTTAGTGGATAAAATGTATTTTATTATCATGGTAATTTTAGATTATCAGTGATGAGAATCATTCTGAAATTTTCTAATATAATGGACTATACCTCTTCATCATGTTAAGTTATGTATTTCAAGGATTATACATAGAAATATAAGGATATAAGAAGATAAGTGGATTAACTATTGAAATTATTGATGGGAGAGGTGATTTATAGCATTCAGACACGTATCTTTCCATGAATTATTCATTCAAAAGCATGCATCATGATACAAAATTATGTCACATTTTGAGTATTAGGAAGTGAGAGTTAGCCTTATCCCTAGTTTATAAAGGGAGTTGGGTCATGGAAATGTTCTTTCGATCATGATGTGAGGGATCCATGAGTTCTTTGTAAGAGTAAAAACGTTGGTTCAAAGGAGTCATTTTTAACACAAAATTATTATGTTGTGGTGGGTAAGTAACTTGGTGGAGTTTTTTTATTTCCATGACATTCCATCAGGACTTTGTTCCCAATGATTGGCGTAAATCCTTGAAGATAAAATTTATAGGGTTTTACTAGTTGGGAGTTATTATATTATGAAATTTGTGGTGTGGCCTATCTTAATATCATTAAATCAAATAAGGTTAACCATAATGAATGAGGGGAGAGATAAGGGGTTTGCTGATGGGTTTTAGAGGTTTTTGAGAATTATCCCCATCATGGTGATTCCATAATCTTTCACAAGATGAAATAATGATTTTATTTACCCCGTATAATTTTAGAATTACCTTTAAATTAATTTTGTAATGCCTCGACCCCAGTTACCCAGAGTTGGTGCATTATTACATAATATTGGGATGATCACAAAGGATCAAGTCTCGAAAGACCGAGTAGTTTAGTAGCCATTGAATAACTAGATACATTCATAAAGTTTACATTATAACATAAAGTGAAAACAACGACTACAACATCTTGTCTTCATATCCTCTCATACTATCCTTGCAGGTCATTCATAAATTACTTCTTCACATCCTGGAAAAAATAAAACATTGAAAAGGGTGAGCTCAGATGCTCAGTAAGGACAATAATATAGTGGAAACTTTCATAAATAAGCACAAACATTTAGGTCAATGTATAACTAAAACAAAACCCTTTTAAATATTAACTTCAACATAATATGGCAAAGATAAAATGAAATAATTTCATTTACTTATTCACATGGATATTCTAATAGCCGAATAATCACATGCAATATGAATAACCACTTTCATAATGATGGAATGCATAATGCCAGACTATCATAACCACATAGCCAAGGCCTTGTGCCAAGACTAAAAATAAGATTTTGTCAAGGCCTTGTGCCAAGACACTAGTTTGTCTCATGAGATCTACTGATGAATTTAGGAGCTATAGAGGGCTCCACCCCTCACTTATTAAGTCCAATGCATTCCTCATATGAACATGTTTAAACATAACATAAATATTTGTATTAAAAATAGCATACAAAATGTCAATACATTCTATATAGACCATGAATTGTAGAAAAATAACACATCCACATTCAAAAAAATCACAAAACCTTCAATACAATATGGAAGTTTTGTATCACAATAAATCAACTTTAAATAAGATTAATATCTATCAAAGGATTTTAACATAGATGAAATCAAAACTATTTGAGAGAAATATCTCTTTTTTGAAATCATTGAAAAGTAACACATTTATAAAGGTAGTAATTTAAATGAGATTTTTGAATCAAAGTGTCCCATACAACTTTGAAACTATTGAAATTAATTATCATTTCAAAACATTCATGTACATATAAATAAATCCTTAAAATCATTTTAAAAAATGGACATTAATTAAAAATATTTAGAAAGATAAATCATTAAAACATTTAAAAGTCACATAATTGTAAAATAAAACATTTAATATGAAAATATTCTTATAAGCTTTTAAGGGAAGCTTTGAAGAATTTATAACGGTGAAATATAGCCTCACCCACCATATAAGTTAAAAAATACATTCTTACCTTAATTCTGTCGAAAAGGTTAAAAGAGATCTTGTTTGGAAAATGACAGAAATATTCCTTTATAAACTTTTATAAAAAGTCTATAGGGGTATAAATGACTTTTACCCATAGTCTGTAAAATAGTAAGAATGATTTGAAATATATTTTTAAGAAACATGGATTTGGATGATAAAAAGGTCCCAGTAGATAATTACGTATAAACAACCTCGGATAATGAAGAGATTGTGAAATAAACAATTACCTTGTACTTTCCTTAGTTGATGGTATGTTAAACTCATGTATAATAGTTAAAATATTGTTATTATGTTATACAAGAACCATCATGATATCATATATGATCTTCTATTAATGCTTTGTTAATAATATTTTAGTATTATCGTCATTTTGGGTGTTAACTTACTCGTTTTATTTTATATGTTTTGTTACATAAGTCATGTTTTTTATGGATAGGTTGTATCATATTCATATAAATAATGATATAAAGTTATTAAACATTACTTTTAATCATCAAATGAGAATTATTCTTGAATAGATACGATGGGGAATGAATCTCATTGCGTTCATGGAGACGGTAATCCGTACGTACGCACGAGCGACAATATCATTCTTTTGATATTAAAATAATATATAATTGGATGGTATATCATATATAAAAAATAATTATAATGTAATATTTATTATTTAAATGAATTACACATCATTATTATACCCATCCAAATAATAATATATTGAATAACAATTACACCACGACGTGGAGACGGTAAGCCGTACGTACACATGTATGGTGACATGTCATTCAAAGGTTGGATAGAATACTGAATATGGTTGTACCATATTTATAATAACATCACAGTATATAGAAGACACTGGAGTAATTATTTTATAATTAAAATAACAAATAAAGAAGAAGTGGAAGAAGAAATAAACATGAATGAGGGTGGTGAAAACATTACCTCTTCTTCGGGTTCTTCCTTTTGATTTTATCTAAAGGGATCCTTAGGTTGGATTTCTGATCAAAATAAGGCCTCTAGGTCGAAGTGAAGGAAGTTTATAGAATATTTGGGTAGGTTTTGGCCGATCCAAAAGGCTTTTAAGGTGTTAAAAATTGGTTATAACTGGTGTCCTTTTATAAGAGGAGTGAGGGGCACCTTAGGAAAAGCTAGAAATATTATTTTATAATAAATTCATATTCAATTTCTAATGACTCCAAAGTAGATTAATCAATGTATAAGGTGGGTATGGGTCTAAATAATTTCAACTAATATATTTTAGACCGGTTTGGGTCATTATATTAACCTTATCTTTTAGTTTTAACTCATAGTTAATTAGTTTAACATTTACCATGTCACTATGTATTTTTATATTATATAGTTAATAAACTTACTATATACATCCAAGTGACCCCCAAGTGATCCATTAATAATAAACCTATCATGATATAAGTCCTTTTACCTAACCATATATATTTAGGAATCGAATATCAATTAATAATATAATATTTGTGTTAAAAACTCTTTTATGTCAATTTTGACACTATTGAGTATTTTGTTTTTGATAATTTCATAACAGCATTATTAATTCAAAAACAATTTATATAACCAATAATAATATGTCATATTAACCTATAAATTTAGTGGAATTCATAAAAAGTCTCAAAGTACATTTAGTTTGACATTTATGATATTAATTATTTTAATATTTCATTAATTTGGTAATTACTGCATCACCATTGTGTCATAAATAAATTAAATTATTTAATGTATAAAAATTATAAATAAAATACTATTATGTAGGAAATATTTTTATATATCTAATAAATATTTATTATATAATTTATCTTATGTATAACCCTATATTAAAAATGTTTTAGTAATGAAACTTTGATTTTAACTCTTTTAAATCTTCTTTGAATTAAATAATAATAAATGTACTAATCTAATCCAAGTGGACCCAAATGATAATATTTTATTCCTATGGTTATTTTTGGTTGAGATAAACTTGTCCAATAGAATTAGGATATGTTTTATGGTAATATTAATATCATTTTTATCCTTAATTACCCTATTTACTTTTAATTGTGGTAAATAAAAGTAAAAAGTTACTATTCACAAAAAATTATTTTTATCTTATTGAACCACATTTTATTCCTTAATATTAACTGTTCCTCTCAAATTTTCGAAATTCCACTCACAGAAGTGGTAAAATTATGTTTTATGTGAATTTCCAAATTCTCCAAAGAGGTGGGTAAAAGACAGTGAAAAGTTCAATAAAATTTTTATATATCTAGAATTATTATGAACTAACTACAATTAATTACATTGAACTTATATAGGTATTATGTTTCTATTTTGAAATTAATTAAATTTAAATAAAATAAATAATTATTTAAATAAAAATTCGGTTTTAAATTATAACTCACTATTTTTTCACTATTCATCAAAAATTGAATGTTTTCAGAAAAATACAAAAAATTCAACCTAAGATGATTTAGATATTCCGAATCCAAAAATGAAGTCTATATTGAAAGATAAAATTTATAAAAGTTCAAAAAGTGGGTATTACTATTCATAATGACTAGTTTGATTTGTTGTGGTGTGTGTTAAAACTCGAAGTTGCGTATAACACACGCTACTGTATTATTCAAAGAGAAGCGTACCGTGGAAGCTTGGAGTGTTACATTCTCCCCTCCAAAAAATTTCATCCTCGAAATTTCACGAATACTACTGCATGAAAAGACTTGGGTGGTTCTTCATCATAAGTTCCTCGTCTTCCCACATTACCTCTTCCATCTTATGGTTTCTCTAAAGAACTTTTACCAGATGAGTCATCCGGTTTCTCAGCAATTGTTCTCTTGTATCAAGAATCCTGACAGGCTCTTCACAATAATTCAGATTGGGTTCCAGTTCTAATTCCTCATAAGTGAGTAAATTCGTTGGGTCAGGGATGTATTTTCTCAACAGTGATACGTGGAACACATCGTGAACTTTGGAGAGACTTGGAGGCATTGCCAAACGGTAAGCTACAACCTTAATTCATTCTAGAATTTCGAAAGGTCGGATGTACCTGGGACCCAATTTACCCTTCATACCAAAACGTATAACTCCCTTCCATGGAGATACCTTCAAGAAAACATGATCTCCTACCTGAAATTCCAAATACTTCATTCGGTTATCGACATAGCTCTTTTGCCTACTTTGAGGTTCTTTGATGTGTTTTTGGATTACCTTTACCTTTTCCATTGTTTCCTCCACCAGTTCTGGGCCTACAAGTTTTCTTTCACCAACGTCATCCCAACAGGTTGGTGTGGGACATCTCTTTCTGTATAACGCTTCATATGGTGCCATCTGAATACTCGAATGGAAGCTATTGTTATAGGAAAATTCTACCAGAGGTAAATATTGATCCCACATACCCTGCAAGTCATGTAAGCAAGATCACAACATGTCTTCTAATGTTTGAATAGTCCGTTCTGATTTTCCATCTGTTTGAGGGTGGTAGGCAATGCTCAAATGAAGTTCAGTATCCAAGGCCTTCTGAAGACTCTTCTATAATCTTGAAGTAAAACGGGGATCACGATCAGAAACAACTGATAGGGGTACTCCATGAAGTCTCACAACTTCATTAATATATAGTCTTGCTAGACATTCGAGTTGTAGATCATCTCTTATAGCAAGAAAATATGCTGACTTGGTAAGACGATACACAATAATTCATATTTCATTGTTCCTTCTAGGAGTATTTGGTAGCCCCATGACAAAGTCCATCTTAATATTTTCCCATTTCCACTTTGGTATGGGAAGAGGTTGCACAAATCCTCCAGGTTATTGTCTTCCAGCTTTCACTTGTTGACAAACCATACATCTTGACACAAAATCAGCAATCTACCTCTTCATGTTGTCCCACCAAAAATGTTCCTTCAAATCTCTATACATTTTGGTTCTCCTAGGGTGTATAGATAAATTGGAGCTATGAGTATCATCTAACCATTCCCTTTTTCAGATCAGGTATATCGGGAACACAAATTCTCTTCCCAAATTTTAAAATTCCTTCTTCATACACAAAGTCTCTCAATCTCCCATCATTCACAGCTTTAATCTTCTTTTGAAATTCTTCATCATCAGTCTGAGAAATCATAATCCTTTCTAGTAAAAATGGTTTTTCAACCATTTGAAAAAGCATTGATGTTTCACCTTCCATGGTTATTACCATGTCCATCTTCACTAGATCCATGAAAATTGGTTCCCTTTCAATTCTCATATTGTTCAAAACTCCATGATCTTTTATGCTCAAAGCATCTTCCACCTTATTTTCCTTCCTCGGGTGGTAGTGTATCGTGAAATCATAATCCTTGAGTAATTCAAGCCATCTCCTTTACCTCATGTTGAGTTCTTTTTGTGAGAAACTACACTTCAAACTCTTATGATCAGTATAAATCTCACATTTTCACCATAGAGGTAGTGTCTCCATATCTTCAAAACAAAGATCACAACTGCTAACTCGAGATCACGAGTAGGACAGTTTTGCTCATGAAATTTCAACTGTCATGATGCATAGGCAATAACCCTACCATTCTGCATATGGACACAACCATGTCATTTCTTTGATGCATCACTATAAATAAAAAACCCATCATTCCCTGATGGTAGAGTCAATATAGGAACATTGACTAATCTTATCTTTAGTTCTTCAAAAAATCCTTCACACTCTTTTTTCCAAACAAATTTAACCCCTTTACGTGTGAGCTTTGTTAATGGGTTAGCCAATCGGGCAAAATTCTAGACGAAATGTCTATAATAACCTACTAAACCAATAAAACTGCGTACCTCGATTATACTAATCGATGCATACCATTCTTGTATTTCCATGGACTTAGAAGGATCAACATAGATTCCATCATTAGAGACAATATGGCCAAGAAAAGAAATATCCTGAAACCAAAATTCACACTTGCTAAACTTCCTGTATAATTCATGTCTTCTCAGAGTCTCCAGGACAATGCGCAAGTTATTTTCTTGATATTTGTAGCTTTTGGAGTATACCAAGATATCATCAATAAATACCACAAAAAATTCATCGAGATATTCCTTGAAAACTATATTCATTAGATCCATGAATATAGAGGGTGCATTAGTCAATCCAAAAGGCATTACTGTAAACTCGTAATGCCCATACCTAGTTCGAAATGTTGTCTTCGGAATGTATTCCTTCTTCACACACAACTGATGATATCTAGATCAAAGGTCAATCTTTGAAAAGTATTGAGCTCCATATAGTTGGTCAAATAAATCATCAATGCGAGGTAGGGGATACTTGTTCTTCATTGTTATAGTATTGATCTACTTGTAGTCGATACATAACATCATAGATCCATCTTTCTTTTTAACAAAAAGAACAGGGGATCTCCATGGAGAAACACTAGGAAAAATAAATCCCTTATTACCCAGTTCCTCTAGTTGTTTCTTTAGTTCAACTAATTCCATGGTGGTCATTCTATAAGGGGTCTTCGATATAGGCCTTGATCCATGAATTAAATCAATGGAAAACTCATCTTCTCATTCTTATGGATGTCCAGGTAAATCTTCTAGAAGCACATCTACATATTCTTTCACAATAGGTACATCCTATATTTGAACATTCCTTTCCTCACCCACAATCATTTCATTCTATTCCTCCCAAATAATTGAATTTAGTTGAGCTACTGGGGGTGGATCTAGGTAAGAATTAGGTGGTGATGATTCCGCTCTAAAGATAAGGTGTTCCTTGTCATCATCATCAAAAATAGTAACCTCCTTCTTCTTACAATAAATTTCTGCATCATGGTCTGAAAGCCAATCCATACTGAGGATTATATCAAATTCATTCCTAGGTATGACGATGAGATCAGTGGATAAAGAACATTTATGTGCTCTAATGGGGACTGATTCATAAAACATTGTTGTAATGATACTTCCCTTAGGAGTTTTAACTGACAACTCCCTTGTTAAATCAAATTGTAAATATATAATTTTCTTAGAAAATTGGGATGATATGAAACAATTCGATGACACATAATCAAATAATGCATTTTCTAAACTTGAGGAAACCATTAAATTACCTGCCACCACGTCTTTCGGAGCTTCTACCCCAGCAGTAGTGATAGCATAAGCTTGGCCTTGATCCCTTGGACTTTTTTGAGGTAAGTTCCCCTAACGCTTAGGACATTAATTTTCAAAATGTACCATCTCCCTACAATTGTATCATTGGACATCAGAAGCTTCCTTCTTCCCCTTGCAATCATGATCTTGGTGGCCTTTTTCACCACACTTGTAATAGACTCCCATTCCTTTTAAGCAAGTACCAGGGAGTTTCTTCCCACATTTACTGCAGAATGGATATTCAACTTTTCCCTTCTTCCCCTTATTTTCATTCCTAGAGTAATCAACATATCTATTCTTCTCCTAATTTTCTTTAAAGTCATAAGACTTAGAGAATTCCTTTTCTGTCTTGATAGCACATGAGACAATATCTTCGTACAACGAGAAGGTTTGTGAGACTAATGCCCGACGGTGAAAAGGTTTTAACCCATCAAAGAAATGATCAATCTTACTTCTTGGGTTATGTATATAATCTCCAACATACCTTTCTAACCTTTTAAAGTTATCCTCATACTTTGTGAAATTCTCACCCTCCTTTTGTTTCAGACTCAGAAATTGCCTTTCCATATCTACATGATGGTCACGAGGAAAGTATTTTTCTAAGAAAATTTCATTGAACTCCCTCCATTCCATATTTGATACTTCCTTTTCATCCATTTTGTTTTGAATCAAGGACCACTATTGACCAACATCTCCAGTGAGGTAGTAAACTGCCATGATAACTTTTTCCTTTTCACTACTCCTCAATGCCTGAAATATTTTCTCTAGGGAATTTTTCTATTGCTCAGCTACTAAGGGATTTGTACTCCCATTGAACATTGGTGGCTGTTGCCTCATGAAGCGATCTAACATTGATCCTCCATGATGCGGATCAGGGCGCTCCATATGGGTATGGTTATTATTCATAACCCGAGTGAGTTGTCCCAGTATGGTGATTAGCTGATCAGCATTAGTTGTATCACCAGATCCACTATAATTATCTTGAGAAGGAGGGAAATCCCTACATGGAGTGCATGCATTGATACAGTTTTCATTTCTTCCACTAGGAACCATTTCTAAACAATGGCATAAACTAGATCAGTTTATGAATCAAAATACATAATTCCATACTTGTAAAACACTTAACATAAATTGAACTATTTAAGGATATAATCCATAATCATAAAAATGTTTTCTTTGAGTAAGTATATACTAATAATCCCTTCATAATGGTTTATAAAGAAAATATGAATTATCCTAAGAATATCCCACGGGAGTGTCGTAACCAAGAGTGCAGCAAGGCCCATTGTCATGCACCAGTTCACGTTCGAGTCTAGATCAAAGCGCTGTTATCGGGTTTTACCCCTAGGTACATCTGCGCTAGATCCGCCTCTACCTGCTCCTATCTAGATAGGGATGTATTTCTCAGAAAACTCACAAAATCTCTACAATACCAAAATTCTAGGAAGTTCTTCTATACTAATCCTCAAATTCTATCTTAGGGCTATGTGCTCTAATCAGAGTTTATCTAAATCTAGCTTCCAAGGTCTGTACTAAACTTCCTATGATACCAACTGTAATGTACCGACCCCAGTTACCCAGAGTCGGTGCATTATTACATAATATTGGCATGATCATAAAAGATAAAGTCTCGAATGACTGATTGGTTTAGTATCCTTGTAATAACAAGATACATTAATAATGTTTACATTACATCATAAAGTGAAAAATACTACTACAACATCTTGTCTTCATATCCCCTCATACTATCCCTGCAGAACATTCATAAATTACTTCTTCACATCTGGGAAAAAATAAAACATTGAAAGGGGTGATCTCAGATGCTTAGTAAGGATAACGATATAGGGGAAACTTTCATAAATAAGCATAAACATTTAAGTTAATGTATAACTAAAACAAAATCCTTTTAAACATGAAATTCAGCATAATATGGTATAGATAAAATGAAATAATTCCATTTACTTATTCAAATGGATATTCTACTAGTCTAATAATCACATGCAATATCAATAACCACTTTCATAATGATGGAATGCATAATTCCAGACTATCATAACCACATAGCCAAGGCCTCGTGCCAATACTACAAGTAAGATTTTGTCAAGTCCTTGTGCCAGGACACTAGTTTGTCTCATGAGATATACCGATGCATCGAGGATCTATAGCGGGATCCACCCATCACTTATTAAGTCCAATGCATTCCTCATATGAAGAGGTTTAAATATGACATAAATATTTGTATTAAAACTATCATACGAAATGTCAAAACTTTCTCCATAGACCATGAATGATATAAAAATAACACATCCACAGTCAAACATATCACAAAACCCTCAATACAATATAGAAGTTTTGTATCACAATAAATCAACTTCAAATAAGCTTTAAATCCATCAAAGGATGTTGACATAGATGAAATCAAAACTATTTGAGAAAAATATCTCTTTTTTGAAATCATTGAGAAGTTACACATTTATAAAGGAAGTAATTTAAAAGAAATTTTTGAATCAAAGTGTCCGGTACCACTTTGAAACTTTTGAAAAGAATTATCATTTCAAAACATTCATGTCCATATAAATAAATCCTTAACATCATTTTGAAAACATGGACATTAATTAAAAATATTTAGAAAGATAAGTCATTAAAACATTTAAAAGTCACATAATTGTAAAAGAAAACATTTACTATGAAAATATTCTTATAAGATTGTAAGGTAAGATTTTAGGATTTTATAACAGCAGAAAATAGCCTCACCCACCGTATAAGTTAAAAAATACATTCTTACATTAATTCTTTCGAAAAGGTTAAAAGGTCCTTGTTTGGAAAGAGACAAAAATATTCCTTTATAAACTTCTTATAAAAAGTAAAAAAGGGTATAAATGACTTTTTCCCATAGTCTTTAAAATAGTAAGAATGACTTGAAATATTTTTTTAAGAAACATGGATGTGGATGATAAAAAGGTCCCAGTAGATAATTACGTATAAACAACCTCAGATAACGAAGAGATTCTGAAATAAACCCTTACCTTGTACTTTAACTTAGTCGATGGTATGTTAAAATCCTGTATAATAGTTAAAACATTGTTATTATGTTATAAAATAACCATTTTGATATCATATATGATCTTCTATTAATTCTTTGTTAATAATATTTTAGTATTATCGTCATTTCATGTGTTAACTTACTCGTTTTATTTTATATGTTTTGTTACATAAGTCATGTTTGTTATGGATAGGGTGTATCTTATTCATATACAGAATGATATAATGTTTGTAAACATTAATTTTAATCATCAAATTAGAATTAGTCTTGAATGGATACGATGGGGAATGAATCTCATCGCGTTCATGGAGACGGTAGTCCGTACGTACGCACGAGCGACAATATCATTCTTTTGATATTAAAATAATATATAATTGGATGGTATATAATATATAGAGAATAAATATCATGTTATATTTATTATTTAAAGGAATTACACATCATTATTATACCCATACAAATAATAATATATTGAATAACAATTACACTATGACGTGGAGACGGTAAGTCGTACGTACGCACGTATGGTGCCATGTCATTCCAAGGATGGATAGAATACTAAATATGGTTGTACCATATTTATTATAAAATCACAGTATATAGAATATATTGAAGTTATTATTTTATAATGGAAACAACAAAGAAAGAGGAAGTGGAAAAAGAAAAGAACTTGAAAGAGGTGATGAAATATTTACCTCTTCTTCGGGTTGTTACTTTTGATTTGATCCAAAGGGATCCTTATGTTGGATTTCTAATCAAAATAAGGCATCTAGGTCGAAATGAGGGAATTTGAGAGAATATTTGGTCAGGGTTTGGCCGGGCCAAAAATCTTTGAAGGTGTGAAAAATTGGTTAGAAGTGGTGTCCTTTTATAAGAGGAGTGAGGGGCACCTTAGGAAAAGCTAGAAATATTATTTTATAATAAATTAATATTAGGTTTATAGTGGCTCCAAAGTGGATTATTCAAATTATAAGGTGAATATGGGTAGCAATACTTTAAACCAATAGATTTTAGAAAGGTTAGGGTCCTTATATTAACCTTATCTTTTAGTTTTAACTCTTAGTTAATTAGTTTGACATTTACCATGTCACTTTGTATTTTTATATTATATTGTTAATAAACATAATATATACATCCAAGAGACGCCCAAGTGGTCCATTAATAATACAAATATTATGATAGAAGTCCTTTGGATGATCCTTAGATTTTTAGGAATATAAAATCAATTAATAATATAATATCTATTTTAAAAACTCTTTTATGTCAATTTTGACACTATTGAGTATTTTGTTTTTAATAATTTCATAACAACATTATTACTTCGAAAACAATTTATATAACGAGTCAAAATATGTCATATTAACCTAGAAATTTATTGAAATACATAAAAAGTCTCAAATTACATTTATTTTTATATTTATAATATCAATTATTTTAATATTTCATTAATTAGGTAATTACTGCATCACTATTGTGTCAAAAATGAACTAAAATATTTAATATCTAAAAATTATAAATAAAATACTATTATGTAGGAAATATCATTATCTTTCTAATGAATGTTTATTATCTAATTTATCTTATGTATAACCCAATATTAAAAATGTTTTAGTAATTAATCTTTGATTTTAACTCTTTTAACTCTTCTTTGAATTAAATAATAATAAATGTCCTAATCTAATCCAAGTGGACCTAAATTATAATAGTTTATTCCTAAGGTTGTTTTTAGTCGAGATACACTTGTCCAATAGAATTAATACATGTTTTTGGGTAATATTAATATCATTTTTACCCTTAATTACCCTATTTACTTTTAACTCTGGTAAATAAAAGTAAAAAGTTACTATTCACCAAAAATTATTTTTATCTTATTGAACAAAATTTTACTCCTTGGTATTAACCGTGTCTCTTGAATTTTCGAAATTCCACTCACAGAAGCAGTAAAATTATGTTTTATGTGAATTTCCAAATTTTCCTAGGAGGTGGGTAAAAGACAGTGAAAAGTTCAATAAAATTTATATATATATCAAATTATTCTGAACTTACTCCAATTAATTACATTTGAACTTATATAGCTATTATGTATCTATTTTGACCTTAATTAAATTTAAATAAAATAAATAATTATTTAAATTAAAATTTGGTTTTAAACTATAACTCAGTGTTTTTTCACTATTTATAAAAAATTGAATGTTTTCAGAAAAATACCAAAAATTCACCTTAAGATGATTTCGATATTCCAAATCAAAAAATGAAGTCCATTTTGAAAGTTAAAATTTATAAAAGTTCAAAAAGTGGGTATTACTATTCATAACGGCTATTTTGATTGGTTGTGGTGTTTGTTAGAACACGAAGTTGCGTACAACACACGCTACTGTATTATTCAAAGAGAAGCGTACCGTGGATGATTGGGGTGTTACACTTTTAATTTCATTCTATTTATCTCAATGATCAAGATATCTAATATTAAACTATAGATATCTCTGAGCCCTATTTGATAGATATTTTTCGTTGGATATGTTATATTCAGATCCTCATATATGAGAGAAGTATCTTTTCTTCTTCTTCATAGTATTATCCCCTCTCCTTTATCATGGAGTTGTTGTGTAGTATGTTATATTTTGTTTTAATGATGGATCACTATGGTTTTTGTCGATTAGGGTTCCATTCACGTGTTTCATGACTTTTTGGTATCTTCATCATCTCCTTGATTGTGTAACACATGTCGATGCTTCCGTTGAGGTTGTGGATTTTTAAATTTACCTTGAAGTATAATGTTTTTGACCAGATTATTGCGATCTTTCCCAATAATTTTCTTGTATTATTCAACCATATTATTTGATATGGAAAATCAGGTGTCCTTTGTTTATGTATAGAGGGAATAAAATATTGTTTACTATCATTAATGAATAATGAACTAAATGATGATATTAAATTGATTAACATAAAATAAAAATGGGAGAGGGTTTCTTGTGTTTAATGAATTTTCATATTTCTTATTTGTGGATTAATATTTTCTATTGGGATTTATCAAGTAGTTGACATTATTAAAGGAAATTTCTATCTACAAAATTGTAAAATTATTTATGAATAGAAACAATCTATAAAATCATGAAAATAAGAATATGAAAATCATTAATTTTTAAAACTATTGATGCCGATTGTTTTGTTTTTTTCTATTTTATATTTTCTTAAGAGTGACTGTTATGATGTTTTGGTATGATATGTATTCCATAAATACAATTAAATTGGTTTACAGGCTAGTAATGTTTATAGGAAAATTAAATGGAAATATGGAGTCTAATTTTGGTAATAATAAACATGAAAATTAAAATAAATATTTAAAAATTATTATGGGTAAAGTTTTGAGGGCTGGTGTCTCACTGATATGAATTTAAGAGTAGGGTGATATGGTATGGTGTTTAATATATGTGTTATGAGATAAAAAGTAACTTGGAAAATAAGGATTTTTTTTGAATAAAATGATTGATGTATTGTGAAATCATGCATGGAAAAAAGAAATGGGGTATTCAATACAAATATAATAATAGCATAGTTATGAGATGGTATTGGATGAAACTAAATAATCAATGGGTTGTTAATAACCATTGATGGATTCAATAAATGGTTATTATAATATATAAATGTTTATGGTGGGTTGATAACTTGCTACCATTTAATATGTATAAATATATTTCACAATTGATATAATGAGTTATGATAAGAGATTTAATTTTAAATGATGTAAAAGTGAAATTATTTATTATGTTATTACATTTTTCCATCAGTTATCCTTTATGTCACTAATGATGATGTGGTTTAGAAAGTGATTTTTGTGTGTCTTTGTCATGTTTTCATTTTGGTATTATGGTTGATGAAATGTGATAAGGTGAAGGATGAATGTTAGTGAAATATTATGGTCTGTGATGGATCACAATTGGTATATGATTATATGATTTAATTGATGTCATTTGATATACTATTATAGGTCTTAATATGTCATATTAAGCATGTTAATGTGAGATGTAATGGGTTGTAGTTATTTGTATTCAATATTCTACTTACTTGGATATGTTTTGGTGATGATGATACGTGGTGGGGGATATGCATGGTAGAAAGAGAAAATGAAGTTGATCTCTTTCATGTTCAAAATTATTTATTGTGATGAGGAGGATTTGGATATGAAGTTATGGGTGGTGAATATACCTTAAAGGGGGTGGAATGAGGTTTATGACTTCATGATAACATTACTCTGTCGATGTGTGGTTAGAAAGTAAAAAACCTAGTGATTTGTAAATTGATATATGGTAATGAGGCATGTGGTAGTTTAATGGTGGTTATAATTGGGATGTTATGTTGTGTAGATATGTGATACAATAGTTAGTTAAATATTGAAGTGATGGTTGATGATATGTTGTTTAAGTTATTTTTTTGGTCCTTGTTATGTTAGTGAGGGGTTGACCTATCAGATCGCTAGCAGTTTTAGATGGATCTGTCCCTATGTTAATTGGTAGGAGTGGAGGGAAAATTTCATGCCATTTCTGGTTTGTTATTTTGATGATGGTTGTGGAGTTGAGATTATTTTTTAGAAATTTTTCAGGTATTTGTTTAGAAATATTCACATGTTAATGGTTTATATTTATTCAAAATATGATTGTAGTTGTTGAAAATGATGTAGAACATGGATTTTAATGATTATATTTATCGTTTTTATTTCTACTTATATATATATATAGTTATATTTTTCTTGGTTGATATCAACCATTTTTAATTTTTGTAAATGGATTTTAATTTATTTAGAAATATTATTTTCTGTGTAATCTCATGTGAAAACACTACTTCAGTTTGTTAATTGTTTTATAAGACAATCTGAGATATATAAGAGTTTTCATATGGGTAGCTCAAATAGATATTGAGGATGATTTAGAGTTTTTAGATAACATTATTTCATGCGTTTTATGAAGAATCTATTTCTATAGAAGACAGTTTAGTTTTAGGAAGGTTACTTGTTTCTTAATAGATATACATTGGTGCTGATTAGGGGTTTATTTTATTGTATTAGGTATTTTATGAGGCTAATGTTTCCCATATTCATGGTGTATACCCTATGATATAGTTTCCAACCCAAGCCTTATTGAATGTTTTATTTAGGGGTCATTGTCACCTTTTTTATGTCTCATTAGAGGTTTGAATTGGGGGGGGGGGTGTTACGACATCATGTAAAAGGAAATTAGATCAAATAATATGTTAGATAATATTATAGAGGGTATGTATAGGTTATATTACCTCACATTTGAGAAATTCCTTTAAAAACACATGGGTTGTTCACCAATATCAAGTTTATATACCATTGAATTTTTTTTTGTGATTTTTATTTCATTCATATATTATCATGTATTATTCATGTTTTTATTCCTCATTTTTTAGTGATCAGGGAGTTTTTTTATTAAAATATTGTATATACCATTAATTTTTATAAATTTTATGGATTCCCAATGTAAAAATACATTATAAAATGTTCTCATAAATTTAGAACATATGAGACTAGGATTTTTAAATACAAAGCATTCCCCCATGATTGTAGAATACCCCTCAATTCGTATCACTAGTGACTAATAATTGAGAAAATTATTATAATGCATGTTGATAGGATACTTTAGAAACCAAATGTTCTTCAAATTTTATGTTTTTAATTCACTTCTTCAGTTTCACTCAATTAAAGTATTATATATCTTAAACCATCATATTTAAGGAAAAATCACAGTTTTTAACCTTAATTAATTTTCATGATTAATGTTATACTTTTAAATCCTTTTATTAAACAATCCCATGTAAGTAATACGATGAACATAAAATCCTAATATTTTAACTCATGTAAATTTTTTTAGCATCATGCTAATATAACATTATTTAGTATATATTTAATAAAACAATAATGAAATATTATAATAACATTACATGAGGTTTGTATAAATTATAATAATACATCTATTGAGTTTTATAACTTATTCCCATGAGTTCGATACTTATAAATATATATGGTCCTACTCAAGTTATTCATAACATATTATTACATTATATTATATTTAATGATGATCATTTATTATTAATGCTAATTTTAATTTATTATGATGTAATTATTATGAAACCATATTCAATTAAAAAAGTATTAAATAAATGATAGATTAAATTTTCAAAAGGTAACACATGATTAAATAATTTCACCAAAACAACTTCACATCACATTATCATGGGAGAAATGACAATAATTTATCAATTTTACTAAATAAAAGTCTAAACCTATCAAATACTCAAGGAAGTGACATGTACCTATTTTTTGTCTACACTAGTATATTTTTAGTTGGATAAAAAAATCATATTTATATAATTAAGAAATATTGGCATATCCTCTCTAAATTACCTACCTGATGAGATGGTAATATAGATTAACATTTTTGGGAATCTAGTGTGATTATATCTCCTTAACTTGTATGATTAAAACAATTTTTCAATATGTTAAATTATTCCAGTAATAAAAAAATTATTAATTCACATAGCTTCATTCATTGTATTTTAAGTAGGTATATATATTTTTTATTTTATAATTATATATTATTGAAAATGTATTACTTTTTTATATCATTGGCTGATAACTTAGGGAAAAATAAAAAAGTTTTGACATTTGAATTCATATTTATTTTTTATAATGTAGAAATATGGAAACTCAATCCAATAAGATATTTATTTGAATCATATACCTCGAAAATTACTTTATTTTTTATCAAATATATTTGGATGATTTTCATTATCAATTTGTGGCCATCAATTATGTATTATTTTCATATAAATTTTCCCACTAATTTTTTATCCATATTAATTAAAATAATTGGATCAACTAGACATTAGAATTTTATTTAATTATTTTGATATTTTTGTGTAAATAAAAAATTTATTATAAATATAGACCATATGAAAATTTAAATCAATAAAACTTTTAAAATTTAAAATATTTTAATGAATTTGATCTGTATATACTTTCAACTTGATCATTACATGGATGAAACGTTCCATTATGTATGTCTGTTAGTTTTCCAATAGTTTGTTTACATAATATTGAATAAATAAATAAAATTAATTAGTGGTTAGAAATAATACTTGATAGATAAATTTAATACTTTTACAATCATCTATTTTACTATATATTAAATGGATGAAAATATAGTTGATTCATTTTTTTCAATGATATTAGATAATTAACTCATTTTTTCTTCTATTACTAATAGTTTTATAATTAACTAATTAAACAATCATTGGACATAATAAAATCATTCAACCATCTAGCTAAAGAATTTTTTTCATAGAGGAAATTATTTCATTACTTATTACAATTATTCACCCAGATATGAATGATCCTTGTTATTTTATAATGAAATAGAGCTTTAGAATACCTCTAAAAAAATATTGAGTATATTTTTGTTAGTAAAGAATATATAGATAAGTTTATAATGTAAAAGGAATGATAAAAAATGGTTCTAATTTGAATTCATTATCTTAATAATTATTATTCCTATTATCCAGTAAATATATAAACACTATTTTTTAATTTTTTTAAGACACATAATCACGAATAATATTCTTTTATGAAAGGTTACACATTAAAATTTTATTCCTCACATAATTTGTTTTTGCACACGCAGTTGGGATATTAAAAAAATTCGTTACATTCTCACTTTCATCAATGTAAAAATACTTTTATGTATAGTATAGTTTTTTTACTTTTTAAAAGACTACAAGATAATATTGAGGTTATAGGTTCTAGGATATATGTTTGGATATTAAGGGACATACGCATGATCTGGTTGTATAATATTACATGAGACCACTCTAGCAGTAGGAGTTAACCCTCCAAAAAATATTTAGATTTTTTTTGATAAATACATATATGGGAGAATATTATTTAAATTAAACCAAATTATATACATTTTTTATATAAATGTGTAAAATCATAAAGAAACAAGTTTATATGAAACTCCAAAATTCGTATGATCACAACATATTAATGAAAAAAGTTATTATAATATGTATTGTCATGTGATCATACAAGAATGAAAAAGTTTTATATTTTAATTTTATATTAATTTTTTTTAAAAAATAACCCTCTTATGATTTCAAAAATAAATTATGAAATTTATTTATCATTCAAAATAATCATTTCATGTTTATTGTGAAAAAATTATCCCCTAGTGATGACCCAAATTTTTGAAATTAGAATTTTATATCTAGTAAATTAAAAATTACAAAAATAAATGAAAAAAATATCTTCTAATCTACTGGTTAATACCATTAAATAGAACTTAATATATTAATTAGTGAAATAAACTCTACTATAGTGAAATATGTATTTTTTTATAGTAGTTAAAAATAATATTAAATCTTTAAAAAAATTTTACATGGAAAATCCTTTGATAAATATTAAATTCCCTAAATATCATACCTGTATTCCTAAAACACATGAAAAATTATTAAACCTTGATAAAGAGTTTTAACTATATAAAGAAAATGAATATTAATGTTTAAAATTTCATAAAAATCTGTTCTATTTGGTCATTCAAACACATGCATGTAAAATACACTAAATTATACAAGAATAAGCATTCAAACACTAATGTAAAAAGGTTTCAAATTTTCATTTCACATAAATTTATTTAAAAATTCCATAGATTTTAAATGAAAAATTAAATAGAGATCATTAATTTACACTTAAATAAAAAATATCATAATTATTTAAAAACACTTATAACAATTTATTATTATCGAAAGGAATAAACTATGAAAATTTCACAAAGTAAACGAAAAATATAATTATAAATTTATCATGGTATGTTTTAATTTGGAAATGATGGTTCATATAAATTATTATATCTATTACTTATTGACTGATGGATTTATTTAGTGGATAATATTTTTTAAACTAGACAAACAACATTGAGTGATGCCTCATTATCATTAAAACTTGTACACTATAGTTAGGTTTGATTATTAGAAAAAATAACCCAAGATGGATAGGCCTAATTTTGGAATTTCAATTTAAACCATCCCTTGTAATAATATCATTTATATGGATTTTGAAACTATTTTTTATTATTTTTTGTTTTATAATGTAATAAATAATACAACAAAAGAAAGTTGACATTGTTTCACCACAGTAGGTTATGACTTAATAGAATATATTTTAATTTTGATGATGTATACAATTCACTAATTACACCAGTTATTACAATGTTTTGAGAAAATCATCATTCATAAATATTTACATACATGTAGTCATTAATTCTGATGGATCTATTCACATGTTATGATGAATTATTAATTATGAGTGAATAATTTGATCTCATTAAAAAAACATCAATTAATTAATACACCTTTATTGTTTATATAGTAATAACCACTATCTTTATCTTCCTAATGAAATATGAATTCTTCTTCATTATTTTTTTGACGTGTGCATAACCTCTTTTCTCTTTCATAATTTTACTCTCTAAATATTATCTCCAATTATATGTTATTTATATCTCTTGATATTCTATAAAATTATATATTAAAATGTATCTCACATATATTTCTAATGATTCATATTTTAACTTATTGATTATAATTAATTCAATACTAGAAAATAAATATTTAATTTTTTAGGAAAATTCCCCCATAAATAATTAATTTTCTTATTATTTTAATAATAAATGATATTTGTATTGAAATATTTTGGTATGTAGTGTGTTTCCATGAACCATGGAATATTTAATCTTGTGAATGATGAATATGGAAACCCATAACTCTCATATATTCATTATGTCAAATTCTCACTCATTTCCTTCTTTTGAAAATTATATATAGCATACACTATTGGAGTTATTGTTCCCTGTTTTATTTTGTTTATATATATATAAGATATATTCGTAATAAGAAAACATACTTTATTATTGAGATAAATTCATAATTCATGGAAATAGATTTCAAATTTATACATATGGTTTCGTCATATAATGTAATAAATAATATCATATGGCACGACATGAAATGAGATTTCATTCCACTTACAAGACATTACATAGTCATTCATATTGTGTAACTGAGTGATGAGGTATTATAACTTCACTTTGTTGTCATAGATTATGATTTATTCAAATAACTTTTATGCCTTGGCTGGATGAAACCATCTATAATGATTATAAAAAAGATTAATTTCTTATGGTTCTATTTATAATGGAAATTCTTATTGGGGATGATCCTAAATTATCAAATCTTAGTTTCGACTAATTATTTACATGTCGTACAAGACGTAAACATCTTGAACGACAATGTTTTTTCTTCTAATTGAATACTACTAAAAAAGGTTTCTGAAACAAAGCGACTATTTTTTCATTTTAAATTTATTATTAATTTAATTAAATTAAAATAAAGAAATATCTTATTCTTGAGATGTTTCTTCATAGTAGAAGATTATCATTCAAAAAAACTTTTTAGTAACCCATCATTTCAATAGTAAGATCCATGTTTAGAATCCATCTAGAGGTGATCCAAACATGCTCCTATGAATTCAAAATGGTACCAATGAATCATCGGGTTTGAGGGTAGTCAATTGATTGTCTTGATTTATTTATATTAATTGATTTATATTTTTCTAGGCTTAAAAAATCAAAAGTTCTTGTCATTATTGAGAGGATGTAAAAATAAAGTGGGGATTTAAGAGAGTAATATTTTTTTGAAAAATTATTCTCAATTAACCACTCTTATAATGTATTGGAATTTAATTTATAAAAACTTGTTTAGAGTTTTTAATTTAATTAATTTCACAAGTTCCCTTAATAAAATTTGAAACAAATTTATGACCACATTCCATCTATTAAAATAATAATATTACATTATTTCATGGAATGTTATAACTGAAGCAATGACTTATATTATTTTACCAGCATGAAAATCAATATTTATTTTCATATATAATCTCAGTATGCTAGTCCTCCAATATATTTATTTAATACCTAAACAAATTATATATTTATTCAATAAATAAATAAATAAATATTTTATATATTCATAGTTTAACAATTACTTTGAGATATAATATTTATTTAATTTATGTTATTATTAATCTAGAATAAAATCATTCATTGGTATTGAGAATAATATTTATTCCAATAATTAAATTCAAATGGAGATTATTTGAGATCAACGAAAATAGTCAGTGTGTGTCTCTCATGTATTCTTTCTCATTGGAATTTGTAGGACTTGCGTAAAGTTCAATATTACTATCCACAAATGGGTTATGGAACAAAAGACAAAGAAGTTAATGTCGCAATGTAAATAACCAGATATGAGAACTCATTGTGTAATTTAATCCTTTTTTTTTCAATATCCCATCAAGAAGGTTTCACACTTATGTAATCAACCTATATGCTTTATAAATCATTCACTGACTATTTTAAATAAAATTATCAATACAAAATGACCATAGAATTTAATTCAATAGTTCTATTTAAATAAAATATTTCAAATATCAACCTCCATTAATATATAAGTGACAAATCCTTCCTTAGATTATTCATTAATGACATGTCATTCACAATACACCCAATATACCAAACTTTGCCATGAACTATCATATTCATGGGTTAAAAAATACATCTATGTTTAAAATTCATGACATATAGAAATAAATATATTAAATTCTAATGACTATTTCAAGAACCTTTACCTAGGAATATCTAATGACACATATACATGTGTAATTCTTACTAGTTGGAATGTTATGATAATCTAATATCCTAAAGATTAAAAATTGTGAACTTAATAATAATAAGTCTCATTATGATATGAGTATATAAATCTGACAATCAACATTCTAGGTTCCCTAGAATAGAATGTTATCAGACTACAGAACTAGGTTTAATAATATATCTATGGAATTTCAGGTTTCTCATCATATCATGGTATTGTTATTCCCTTTAAATGTTATTGATACTCAATTAAATTATTACATTAATTTCACATAGAAATATAAATAACATGTAATAATATATTTAAATTAATATTCACTTCTTTGAGTATATATGTAATATAATATAAAAATATATATTTTTAGAACATAAACTCCAACAGACATCCACTTGGACTTGATCCAACTTTCTTTGACTATCATTTTACTATAACTCTCATGATAACCATGTTGTTACTGAGTTAAATATTTAGTAAATGGGTCCGCCACATTGTCTTCCATGGAGACAATACTCATATTGAATTCACCTCTCTAAAAAAATCATCAAGAAATAATATATTTGGACTTTGTGATTCATTCATTGATTTGATCTTAGCTCCATTTCAAGGGACACAAATGAAGTATTATTACAAAATATTGTCATGGTATATTTACTATTAAGATTCACATTAAGATATTAGTTGAAGCTATATATCCAAAATAATTATTCAGATATCATAAGCTAAAATATAAATAGACTCTACTATATAATCTGTGACCACATATTTCTTCAAGATCTTCTATCTCACTACACCTCCATTAAGATTTAAGATGTGTCCCTTAGATGATTTCATATCATCTTGATCAGTTTTAAAATAAGAATCTACATATCCTCTAATGACTAGATCACCATCACCACTATAGATTAATAAAATATCCTTAATTTACCTTAGATAAAAACAGATATTATGGAATACCATGAAATGATGATTACCTATGAAATTTTTATATTTTTATACTATACTTAATGCATAAGTGAAATTTATCCTACCACATAACATAACATACATCACTATCCCAATAACTAATGTATATGGAATCATTTCCATCATTTTTCTCCCCTCATATGTTTTAGGACACATTTTCTTGAAAATATGAATTTCACGTGACACTTGTGACAATCCATTATATAATTATTTTATAACAAATCTCATCATAATTGTAAAGACTCGGAAATTTCAAGGATTTTTTTTAAATACATTGGAATTTTACGAGTCTGCGGTTTCTGACGGCACTTGATTCTAAGGCCCGGTGTACCCGGAATCAATTTCTGATGTTTTTTCAGGTATGTTCAGTAAACGCACGTTTGAGTTTTTCTATCTTTCGAACCGATGCTCGGAATTGAAATCCGAGGGCACCGATGAACTCACATCACCGGTATTTGCTTAAGGGGACCTTTAACACTGTTGCGTTTTATGCGGGTTGAAAGATAGTTTTTGGGGTTTAATAAAAAAGTTAAATAAAATTGTTGTGAACAATTTTATTTTATCTTGGGTAGTTAAATCCTACATGGGGAAGTTTTTGGTGGGGCTCACACCCACATAACATCTCATGAGAGGATATTTGTGAGGTGGGGACCACACGAACCCGAACCCTTTCACCTCCCCTCAACTCCCCATTAATTCCCACTGTTTATTTTGACAAATCCTCATTAATGGTGGAGGCACTCGACCTCCCTCTTCCCATAAATTGTGCCAACTCATATAATTAATGTCTACATTAATTATTTGGGAACCCTTTTGAATCAAATTGAATTTCATGGAAATTTTATTAATTTTAGAGCCTTTTTATTTCTTTTTGCGTTGGAAAATCACTTGTGGGGGAAGGATCTGGAGATTTAGAAGAGAGGTGATCCTTCTTTGACGAAGAACACCGTTCTTCGACAAAGAACATCCCCGACGAAGAACGTGAATGACTTCTTCCAACGATGCATCTTCCTCAGATACATCTCGACGTCAAGGAGTCTATGTCACCTGCGACAACGACTCTTCCTCCATTGTTGACGGGAGGACACCATTCTTCCGCAACGCACGACTACAATGATGCTCGTCTTCTGTGGCTCGACGACGTGCAATGTCAATTATGAGGTAGGGGTTTTGTTTCAATTTTATTTGTATAAAATTGTTCTTCCTTGGACACCATGTTATATCATTAGCCGAATGTTACCGCATAACATAGAAGGCACATACTGAACAAACACGGCCCGATGACCCTCCGTCGCTTCTTGTTTATTTAATTTTTAAAGGGAGACGGTGGCAAGTGAAGGCGGCGGCCGCGCGTCGGCCACGTGAAGAAGAACCGCGGCCCACAACCCTGGGCCGCTCGGCCGACGAAGAACCGGCTGGCTAATGTCAGCCAGACCGAAGATACAGCGACACCATAAGGGAATCCGTGCTATGGAGAACCATGGCCCACGCTCTGCGGGCTGCTCGACGGTGAACCTGCTGGATCGTCAGCCGGCCGGGATAAAGGAGCTGCGACGCTAGGAGGGCGTCACGCTAAAGGGACCGCATCCTGCCCATGTGGGATGCTCGTGCCAGGAAGTATGGCCAGCTTCAGAACGGCCGGTTGGGAGGGAGGTGCCGCTCAAGGCCACCGGTTCGGGAAAGCGGGGGGCCACACCCCCCCCCCCTCAGACTGCTCGGCCAGCCGGGTCATGCCCTGCCGGGCCAGGCTGCGCCAGGCTGGGTCGGGCCGCGCCGTGTCGGGATGCGCCCCCTCAGGCTTGGCCGCACCCCTCGGGCTGGGTCATACAACTCATCTCACCGGTTTGACCCTCTGCCGGGTCAGACCGGACAAAACTGGGTTGACCCGACCTGCCAGCCCACTGGGCTTAACGGGTCAGGCCAGTTTTCACTTAAACGTGAATAACTATATGACAGTGCGTTCGATCGACGTGCCATCTGCGGCTTCGGGACCCTCATGATGAAGAGATACTTTTGCAATAATCTAAGTGAGTTTTGGACATCTTTGGAAAACGTCCGGGTTTGGAATGAGCGTATTTCCAACCAGGCCCCTGGAATGGAAAAGTTAATATCTCTCAGACCGGAAGTCTGATGGATGCGCCGTCTGTCACGTTGGGTTCATTTTTAATAGACAGAACTTCGGGGTACATCAACTCCAGAATTAGTGGTAGTTTATGTGATGTCCCTGTTTCTCAAAGAGCAGACCCTCGCGGAATCGAGCGTGCTATGTGCTGGAAACCTAGAGCTGGTTGCGACTGCATCGAATACTGTACTAGAATCCTCCGTGGGTTAGACAACGACGACTACCATACTGGAATCCTCTGTGGTTTTGACGGCAATAACTACTGTTCTTATATCCTGTGTGGGTCTGGAAGTTTGACCTCTATACTTTTATCCTGTGTGGGTCCGGAAGAGTAGCTGGTCTTGTAGCCTGTGTGGGTCCGACAACTTAGCTGGTCTTGTATCCTTTGTGGGTTCGACAACTTAGATGAATCAGTGACTACATCTGATAATCTCTATCACTGTATGAAATCTGTATACTTGTGTGAGCTAAGTCTTTATTTTCATTCATTATCATCGATGTGATTGACTTATTTCCTGGGTGTACTGGGTTGTTTTTGGGCTCAAGAGTTGGAGCCATAATGTGGTTGATAACATAGGTATATGTATGGGAATATACCTAAGTAGGGTTGGTTGAAACTTCGTGTTTGTATCTCTCTTCTGTGGATTATCCTTTGTTGATTCTAGGAGACCTTCAGGGGTCTCGGGGTCCCTACTGAGTATCGTATACTCACATCTACACGGGCTTTGCCCGCACTACGTTGTGTTGGTTGAAAACTATGGACAAAAATGATCGAGGTGGAGACTTGTTGAGATGGACGGTACCCGGAGGTGGACCACTTGGCGAGACGTACACTGATAGTATGGATAGACTTGAGGTGCTGAGGAGGCTAGCTGTACCCACCCTTTAGGTGGGATTCTCGAAGGAAAACTCAGTGGTTGCTGTTTTAATATACTTTAGTTGTGATAGCTTTTAGTTGTACTGTACATTCAGTTGGGTTTGTATACTGGCCCATTTACCTTTTATCACTTACTTTTGTACTTAGTTTACTTAGTTCATACTTCAGTTGTGTACTCTGTTATGTTGATTACTTTTATAAAGGAAATTCCTTCCCTTTTTATCGGGATTTACGCCTTTGGTGATAGTCGCCAGCCCATAACCTATGGAATTCAGGAATGGGGTAGTCACAGCACGGGCCCTGTAGATGGGTCGTGACAAATTGGTATCAGAGGAGTTGGTTCAACTACAGAACTTAGGACTCTGATATGTCTGACTGTGAAGCAATAGTATGAAGAGTATTGAGTGTGGTTTTCAGTCCAGGGAGTCCATTGTTAGTGCAATGGCTGACATATCCATACACCAGAACCCTGACCTCTGATTTCTGACTCAGTGCATGAAAACACTGATTGTGAGTGTGTTTTCAAGAGTCTTATTTGTGAACTCTTTGAGTCAGCTCACCAAGTATAACTTATTTACTGTGGAGCACCTATTCCTTATCAGGATTCCGCTACGTAGACATCCAACTAGGGTTCCCTAGAGAGTACAAGATGATGGCCCACCAAGTGACGGGGCTCCAGTTTAGGGACCTCTTTCTACGTTGTCACCTTTAGGTGGTGCACTAGCAGCACCACCACCCATTGGGTAGTAGATACCACTGACCGCACTAGTGGACGATGTACGTCGCCTTAGCGTGTTTTATGAGTTCCAGTGGCCGAGGCCTCCAAGTTTTCGAGGCGAGATAGATTCCCAGGCAGCAGAGGAATGGATGGAGGCAATTACTAGAGTTCTCCACCTTGTTGAGACACTAGTTGAGCCGATGTTGATCTTATCTACTAATATTTTTCAGTGAGTGACCATTAGGATGGTCCGCATAATGATGAGGTTTTGGTACTTGGATCGTTTTCCGAGATGGTCCCATCGGGCAGTGTGCCAACTATATCACTACCTGTTGGTCAGCAAACACTACTGGTAGTACTAGTAGAGGACACATATAGGCTAGTGCCTTACATGTGCTTCATCACCGGATATCCCTCAAGTTCTGAGGTGAGCCCGACCCACAGGAAGAGGAGGAATAGCTAGAGGAGGTGGCTGAGAGGTTTCTAGAGCTTATACAGCTTCAACAGGATGATATGTTGATAGCTGAGTATTCATCGAGGAATACCGATCTTACCTGGTACTCGACGAATATGATTCGATCAATGATTTAGAGCTTGTACCTCTGAGTGAGGTGTGTTTAAGGATATTCGATCCAACACTTTTTCCTCTATGAATTCCTAATTATGTTAGGGTGATAGAGAGAACCTTTGTGGTTGAATATTCATTGGATGAGCGGATACAACCAGTGAATGTTAGCAGTTCGAAAGCATGAAACTGAAATTAGTCTCAGAGGCTTGGGTGTGTGATATGTTTTAGGAAGAGGAAGTTTTAAGGATAGATGAATTTTTAGGGCAACAGATGTGGAAGCAGAGCTAGGAGAGCAACATGAGGTGGTGAACATTTCAACATGTTACAACCACCCGCCTTTGTAGTCCCCACTAGCCTCTTGGAGCTAGAAAGAAGGGGAAGAGAGTAGATACATGCGGTCAAGGAGTGTGACCCAAGGGCTCTATGAATGATTTGAGGAATGATATGTGTCTACTACTTGCTGCCGTATCAATAGACATAGGTACCAATCATTCCTCCCTTCCATGAATCTTGTCCCAAACCTAGAGTTATCAGTTAAACCGTTGAATTGACCCTCACGTCTGGAGATACCTTTTGTAGGAGACTCGATAATCACACATATGCCGACTGTGTGATCTGACCCTTGAGGTGAGAGTTTCGTTTGGAACTTCTTGGTGGCAGCGTCGAGGCCTTATGACGTTAGTTTGGGTATGGACTGGGCAACCATAGTTCATACACAAATTGAATGTATTAGGAAAAAAGGTTGTGGTTTATCTACAACATTGGGATGGTGTTTTCCTTGGTCAGCAAAAAGGAAAAACCAAGCAGCATAGGATGGAATCATGCATAATAGGGTTCAGACAATCACTCATAAGTCATCCATATTAATCTTCGTGCCAGACTGCTCCAGAGTTGCAACACCACTATCTTCTTTGGCGAAGAAGGGGAAACCCTCCGTGTGGTCAGAGGGATGCCAGCAGAGCTTTCAGGATCTGAGGCAGAGGCTAACTAGTGCCCCAATCTTGGGGCTTCCAAAGGAAGTCATAGGGAACGTAGTTTACTCTGACACATCAGAAACCAGACTTGAGTGTGTCCTGCTGGAGGAGCTAGCAGTGATCGTATATGGTTCTTAGAAGTTGAGATAGTACGAGCAGAACTACACTACCCATGACCTGGAGTTAGCAGCAGTGGTCTTCTCCTTGACGATGTGGTGGCACTATCTTACGGGTGAATGCTTTACAGTCTACTCTGACCAATAGAGTCTCAGGTACATCTTCTCGCAGAAGGACCTGAACCTGAGATAGTGGCGATGGCTTGAGTTCCTCTAGGACTATGACCTTGAGATAGTCTATACTCATGGGAAGGGGAACCTTGTAGCTGATGCTCTCAGCAGGAGATCGGGCATTAAGCTTTTAGGAGAGGCGACAGAGAAGCTATCCACATTTCAGATATACTTTGTGGATATAGATGGAGCAGCCTTTCTTCAGTCTCTCACAGTCACTCCTTCACTTCTTCAGCGAGTTAGAAAGGTACAGTGTGGTGACGTTGACTGTGAGGCGCAACGTGCTCAGATATCCATAAGTCAAGTGCCTGATGGATTTTCTGAAGGAGGGGGCACATCATCCTCTTTAGGGGATGTACCATGGTACCAGTTGCACTACAAGATGAGGTTATGAGGGAGTTACACACTTACCCTCTAGCGATACATCCAAGAGTGGAGAAGAAATATCATGACCTTAGACGATAGCACTGGTGGCCGGGTATGAAGAAGGCTGTAGTAGAGTTCGTTTCATGATGACTCACTTGTCAGCAAGTGAAGGCGGAGCAGCAGGTACCAGTAGGCTTTGTACATCCCTTAGAGGTCCAAATGTGGATGTGGGACGAGATCTACATGGATTTCGTGATGGGGCTTCCACGTACATCCAGAGGACATGACTCTATCTGGGTGATCATAGAACGACTCACCAAGTCGGCCCACTTCCTACCGATCAGTGAGTAGGGCTCAGTGTAGAGCTTGGGATGCCTCTACATTCAGGAGATCATATGGATTCAGGGTGTGCCATCGATTATCGTATCTGATCGAGACACTCATTTCACTTCCTGGAAATGGAAGGGGTTGTAGGATGCTTTTTGTACGCACCTATGTATGAGCACACCTTCCTTCCTCAAACTGATGGCCAGACTAAGAGGACCATTCAGACTCTCGAGGACATGCTCCGTGCATGTGTCCCCGACTTTGGTCATAGATGGGAGGATCACTTACCCTTGGTGGAGTTTTCATACAACAACAACTATCACTCCACTATCGGGATGACACCTTACGAGGCACTGTACGACCGACCTTGCTGATCACCTCTATGCTGTACAGACCCAGGGGAGTCATCACTAATAGGGCTAGAGATGGTGCAGGCTACGACGGAGAAGGTGAAGATCATCCAGGAGCGGACAGAGCAGACAGCATATAACGACCCATAATTTACATACATTGTTAATACTTCAAAATTGAAGTATACTTATTACAACATATAACAAAACCATGAAATAACTGTATAGGTATAGTGTCTTTATAAACTGGGAAACATAAAAAACCGGTTCATAAATCATCTATGTTTTCTCCAATTTATTTCATCATATCTAGAGTCCCTTTTGGAATATCCTACTTAATAACCTTCTTCTTGACCTGGGGAAAGAAAACATACAAAATGGTGATCTCAAATGCTCAGTAAGGGTAAACAAAAGAAATATCAATCACATCATATTCATAAGAACATAACATTTTTGAAATCATAACCTTCAAAAGAGATCATAATTTTATAACATGGGATATATCATAGTAGTGAAATTTAATCCCATTAATCATAACTTAAAACATGAAACTTTGTGTCATACACAAATAATCATAGATATTCTTTTATTAGTAGTCAAGACTCATATCCAAGACTATCTTAGCGGAAAAAGTCTATTTCTGAACCGAGTTACTCCTCATTTCAGTCCTGTTTCACTAAACCAGATTAACCTGCTGTTCCAGCCATGTCTATCTCATGAGATATGAATATTTACCCAATTCATTGGAGGGAGATATAGGTCCCACCCATCTCATAATTAAATCATTCTTATGTGTGACACAAAATCATAAATCATACATCATAACATAACCCATGTAATAAAAATGGGATTCTTAAACATCATGCCAACATAAAATAATCCATATAAGAGAAAAAGACTTCATAAAAATAATTCCATCATAAAATAATAAAATCAATGTAAAAATAGGGATGGAAACATAACCCTATATTATATGAGATGGAAAATAATTTTGATAAAATTCTTGAACTCCATTCTTGAGGAAAATATCCTTTCTACTTAAAAAACATTTTCCTTGTTTAAAATGTCATATAATTTTAAACTAAAATAAGTTGATTAAAAATAAACTTGAATGCTTGTAAATTAAGCTTCATGTAAATAATGTTATAAAAATCCATTCATGTCGTATAAGTTAAAAAAACATTCTTCTCGTACTTTGGCCAGAAAAGTCAAAAAGTACCTCGTACAAAAAACGAAAAAAGAGTTTTTTCATATCTTTTACTAAAAACTCACCGAATGGTAAAATTGAATTTAAAAAATTATAAGAGGATATAAATAATATTACATATTGATGAAACATGGATATGGATGATAAATATTCCCCAGTAAATTCTGAAGTAAAAACAATCTCGGATAAAAATTGAGATTGCAAGATTTTCCCTTCCCTTAGGTCTGATTTGCTTCGTACGTGTCCGAACATCCTATATAATGATTTAAATAATGTTATTGACTTATTCCAGAATCTTAATCATTGTTATGATATCATATATGGTCATATTCTTAGCTTCTTATTAGTAATATTTCATTGTTACTTGTTATTCGGGTGTTTATTGCTTTTTTTGTTCTTATGCGTGTTTTGTCAAATAAATTCTTATTATTATTTTAGGTTATAGATAAATCATTTCTAGAATGGTATTAGTGTAATATATATCATATTTATTCATTCAATTCATTTATATAATCATTATTCAATGAATATCATGTAGAATGAGTCGCATCACCTCGTGGAGACGGTAGGCCGTACGTACGCACACGCGATGATATCATTCCCATGATCGTGGAATTGTATTGAAGTGTATGTATACTATTTTAGAATCAATATCACATTTAAATAATCACATATAGTTATTCCTTACACCATTATACCCATCCAAGTAAGGTGGTGGTGGAAAACAGATTACACCACGGCGTGGAGATGGTATTCCGTACGTACGCACCCGCGATGATTTCGTTTTCCGTAGGATGGATAGAAGGTGAAATAGGGTTGCTTCATATTTATAATAACATATTAGTATATTAGTGATACTGATGTTATTACTTCATAATGAAACAACTAAATATGAAAAAGTATAAGAAGAACTAAAGTTGAAAGAATCGGTAATGGACATTACCTCTTCTTTGAAGCGCCTCTTCTTAACCTCCTCTTAGGGCACTAAATATGGTATTTGAAGAAGACCAAGACCACTAGGATGTTTATAGGGAAATGGAGAAGAGAAATTGGCAGGGGTTGTCCGAGCATGAAGGATCAAAGTGGTGTGAGGAAGAGAGGGAGGATGTTCCCTTTTATAAGGGAGGAGATGGGCACCTTAGGAAAAACAAAAAATATTATTTTATTATAATGTCATATTTGGTTTTTAATAGCTCTAAATTTATTTATTTCTAATATAACGTGGGGATGGGTCTAAATCTTCTCATAAAATATAATTTATACATGTTTAGGTTTCAATTTTAACCTTATCATTTAGATTTAACTTTAAGTAAAATAATTTTACTTTTACCGTGTCTTATTGTTTTCGTACACTATAAGGTTAATAAAGTTACTATAACAAGACAAAAAAACCCCAAGTTGTTTATTATTAATATATATAAACTTATATAAGTCATTTGGTCGAACCTTAGATTTTTAAGAATAAAATAACAATTAATAATATAATATTTGTTTTAAAAACTATTTTATGTCAATTTTGACACTATTTGGTAATTGATTTTTTTGAAAATAATACCAGAATGATTAGTTCAAAAAAAGTTATTTAAATCAATAATAACATGTCATATTAACCTATAAAATTATTTTAATTCCTAAAAAGTCTCAAATTACATTTATTTGGGTATTTGTAACATCAATTATGTTAATATTTCATTAATAAGATAATTACTGCATCATCATTGTGTCGTAAATAAATTATATTATTTAATATCTAAAAATTATAAATAAAATACCATTATGTAGGAAATATTTTTATCTTTCTAATGAATTTTTTTAGTTGAATTTATCTTATGTATAACACTATATTAAAAATGTTTTAGTTATTAAACATTGATTTTAACTAATTTTACTATTCTTTAATTAAAATAATATTAAATGTCCTAATCTAATCCAATTGGGCCTAAATGGTAATATTTTATTCCTAAGGTTTTTTTTGGTCGAATTAAACTTATCTAATAGAATTAGGACATGTGTTAGGGTAATAATAATATCATTTTTACCCTTAATTACCCTTATTACTTTTAACCGTGGTAAAAAAAGTAAAAAGTTACTATTCACCAAAAATTATTTTCATCTCATTAAACCACATTTTAGTCCTTGATATTAACCATGTCTCTCAGATTTTTAAAATTCCACTCATATAAGCGGTAAAATTAAGTTTTATGTGAATTTGCAAATTCTCCTAGGAGGTGGGTAAAAGACGGTGAAAAGTTCAATAAATTTTTTATATATCTACAATTATTATAAAATGACTCCAATTAATTAATTTGAACATATATAGGTATTATGTATCAATTTTGACCTAAAATAAATTTAAATAAATAATTATTTAAAAAAGTCAGTTTTTAAATAGTAACTCAGTGTTTTCACTATTCATCAAAAATTGAATGTTTTAAGAAAAATACCAAAATTTCACCCTAGGCTAATTTCGATATTCCAAATCCAAAAATGAAGTCCACTTTGAAAAATAAATTTACAAAATTTCAAAAAGTGGGTATTACTATTCATAACGGCTAGTTTTAAAAATATTTTAATAGCATATCTTTTTTTAGTGAAACTCGGTATTGTGTACGATGCAAGCTATCGAGGAAGGTCGTGATTACGTGTAAATCTAGCCAAGCTAGTGTTGTGTGTAGTGAAGTATTCCTTTGATGATTTATATAACATAAAAACAAAATATTTCTCATAAAAATCTCGGGTGTTACATTCTACGCCCCTTAAAATGAATTTCACCCTCGAAATTCGTCACTTTGTAACAAACAGATGAGGATACCTCTCCCTTATCATATCCTCAAGCTCCCATGTAGCTTCTTATAATTGGTGGTTCCTCCAAAAAACTTTCACCAAGCGAGTGGTCTTGTTTCGTAGGACTTTTTCGCTACGATCCAGAATCTCTATCGGCTGTTCTTCAAAAGAAAGATCTTGTTCCAGCGGTATAACTTCTGAGCTAGGTACATTTGAAGGATCAGGTATATACTTTCTCAGGAGAGATACATATAACACATCGTGAACTTTGGAGAGATTTGGTGGAAGCGCCAATCAGTAAGCTACCTTCCCAATACGATCCAGTATTTAGAAAGGACTGATATACCTAGGGCTCAAATTTCCCTTCTTTCCAAATCTCATTACACTCTTCCAATGAGATATTTGTAAGAACACTTTATGACCCACTTAAAACTCTAGGTCTTTTCTTCGGTTATCAGCATAACTTTTTTGTCGACTCTGAGCTACTCTAATGTGTTGTTGAATAGATCTGACCTTTTCTACCATCTCATCGACAAGATCATGTCCTAATAGTTTTTCCCCAACTTCATCCCAGCAAGTTGGAGTACAGCATTTCATTCCATATCAAGCTTCATAAAGAACCATCTGAATACTGGAGTGAAAGATATTATTATAATAAAATTCCAACAAAGGTAGGTGTTTATACCAACCACCTTTGAAATCCATAGAGCAAGCTCTTAACATATCTTCTAGAGTTTGAATTGTTCTCTCAGAATCACCGTCTGTCTGAGGATGATAAGCAGTGATGAAACCCAACTCTGTATCCAGATTATGCTGAAGTCATCACTAGGACATTCAGGTAATCCTCAGATCCCAATCAGATATAATGGAAAGTGGTACTCCATGCAAACTTACCACTTCTTTTACATATATCCTGGGAAGCTGATCTAGAGATAAATCCTCTCTAATAGAAATGAAGTGTGCCGACTTTGTAAGACGGTCAACTATGACCCATATAGCATTATTACATTTGGATGTTTTAGGAAGTAATGTGAAAAAGTCCATAGTGATGTTTTCCCATTTCCATTCAGGTATGTGTAATGGTTGTAATATCCCCTTAGACTTATGTCTCTCAGCTTTAACTTGCTGACAAACCAAGCATCAAGAGACATATTCAGCAACATCTCTTTTCCGGCCATCCCACCAGAAGTACTCTTTCAGGTCCCTATACATCTTCATGCTTCCAGGACGAATAAAGAATGAAGAACTATGAGCCTCATTCAGCAGCTCCTTCTTTAATTCTAGGATGGGAGGAACACAAACCCAATTCCTGAACTTTATTATCCCATCACAATCAAGGTTTAATTCAGGAACATTTCTCACCTTATTTTGTAACTCTACATCTTCTTTCTGTGCCTCTTTAATATTCATATGTATAGATGGTTGAACATTCATTTGAGAAAGATACGATTTTCCTCTTCCATTATAATTCCAAGATAAATCATGTGTAAATCCATAAATATTGGATCTTTTGTGATCCTTATCATGGATAAGATAGCATGGTATTGTCGAATTTATGCATCCGCCACCTTGTTTGCTTTCACAAGGTGGTAATGAATTGATCAATCATAATCCTTATCAACTCCAACCATCTTCTTTGGCACATATTCAGATCCTTTTGTGTGAAAATATACTTTAAACTTTTATGATCAGTATAAATATCACACCTTTCACCATAAAGATAATTCCTCCAAATCTTTAATGCAATGATTACCACAGCTAACTCCAAATCATGATTTGGGTAATTTTGCTCATGGATTTTCAACTGTCGTGAGGCATAAGCTATCACCATATCATTTTTCATAAGAACACACCCCAAACCCTTCATGGATGAATCACTGTATATCACAAACCTTTCTCTACTACAAGGAAGTGTGAGTATAGGTGCACTTGATAAACTTTTTTTCAACTCCTTGAAATTCTATTCACATTCCTCCATCCACACGAACTTAACTCCTTTTCGAGTCAACCTGGTGTGTGGTTTAGATAATAATGAAAAATCTTTCACAAAATGTTTATTATATCCAGCCAAACCAAGAAAACTTCGAACCTCGATTACTGTTGTTGGTCTTAACCATCTTTCGATAACATCTGTTTTTGCTGTATCCACTGATATCCCCTCTTTTGTGATTATGTGATCCAAAAATGCAACTTTTTGAAGCCAAAATTCACAGATGGTAAATTTGGCATAAAGATTATCCTTTCTCAGGGTCGTCAATACAATTCTCAAGTGATCTTCAGGTTCTTACTTGCTCTTTCGATAGACAAGAATATCGTCTATAAAGACTACCACAAACTGACCAAGATAGTTTCTAAAGGCTATATTAATTAGATCCATGAAGATAACATGGGCATTATTATGACCAAATGGCATCACTATAAATTCATAGTTTCCATACCTTGTATGAAAAGTTTTATTTGGTATATCCTCCCTTTTGACCCTTAATTGATGATACCCTGAAGAAGATCAATCTTGGAAAAGTATTTAGCTCCATGTAGTTGGTCAAATAAGTCATCAATGTGTGGGAGAGGATATTTGTTCTTGATAGTGTTCTTGTTATGTTCTCGATAATCAATGCAGATTCTCATTGATCAATCTTTCTTCTTAACAAATAGAACAGTTTCTCCCCAAAGTGATGCACTAGGGCGTATGAATCCCTTATCAAGATTCTCTTATAGTTGCTTCTTCAATTCCTGCAACTCAATTGGGGCCACTATATAAGGTGTCTTTAAAATAGGTAAAGCACCCAGTATGAGTTCTATTGAAAACTCAACTTCACGATTTTGTGGAAGACCCAATCATTCCTCTGTAAAGATATCATCAAACTCCCGTACAATGGGCGTATTCTTAATCGTGAGTTTCTCTCCAACCATTTTAGATAAATAACATTCATCTAGTGAAATAAAGACCCATAAGATGGAATAAATTTCTACTGGAAGGTTATGTTCATCCTTGCATCGATAGACGATCATATATTGATCTAGAATATGAAATGTGACTTCCCTTCTTTGAAAATTGATATGAGATCCATATAAAGAAAGCCAATCCATGCCAAGAATCACATCAAATTCCACTATAGGAAGGATCACAAGATTTGTAGGAAGCACTTTACCATAAACTTCAATTAGAGAAGAATTATAAACTTTTAGTGCGACTATTGTGCCATTAGGGGTTTTCACAACTAACTCAACATCTAATTATTGAGGTAATACGATGATACCCTTAGAAAATTCTTCAGAAATAAAAGAGTGGGTGGATCCAGAATCAAATAAAAAATTTTCTACTTTATAGTGGATGGTAAGTGTACCTTTCACCACCTCATTCTCATACTCCAAATTGCTGATAGAAATTTCATGTGACATTCCTTTTTCTTTAGCCTTAAGAGTTTGTTGACTTCGATCATCATCAACAACCCTTGGATTAGGGCATTGATTGGAATAATGCCCCATTTCCTTGAACTTGTGACATTGAAGTGTAGGAGGTGCACTCTGTGTAGCCTTTTCTTTTTTCGCATCACTAGACATCTTCTTCCCATCATTGCGACATTCAAATGCCCGATGACATTCCTTTACACATTTGAAACATTTACTTGTCCCTTTAAGAAAACTCCCTCCATGTTTCTTTCCAAACATTGAGCATAAGGGAAAACTCATCTTCTTTTCAGTGTGCTCTTTAGATTCTCCTTTGAATTCCATTTTCCTCTTCTTATCAAACCCATATGACTGATGTGTTACGCCAAACTCCATATCAACCTTGAGAGAACATCGAACGATTTCCTCGTAGCTGTTGAAGTCCCTTATGGATAACGCCATTCAAAGACTTGGTTTTAAGACACTAAAGAATCAATCGATCTTAATCTCAGGTTGGATAATAATCCCGGAAGCGTACCTTGAAAGTCGTGTAAAATTTTCTTCTTAGGTAACAACAAATTCATCATCCTTTTTCTTCAGTTCAAGAAACTCATTCTCCGTATTTTTTTGAAGAATACGAGGTAAGTACTTATTAAAAAATAAGTTCTTGAACTCGTCCCATTCCATGGACTCAATTCTATCTCTTGGCCTCGTATTCTTGATAATATTCCACGATTGATCAGCTTCACCTTGCAAACGATATATTGCAAAGATGACTTTATCATGTTTAGAACATTTAAGAACTGAAAATGTCTTTTTAGTGGTACTGATCCATTTTTCAGCCACTAATGGATCATTAGACCCGATGAATGAGGGTGGACGTTGCCTCATGAAGGATTCAACAGAATGTTGCTCTTCCTTTGATTGTTTGGAAGTCCTGCATGATTCATAACTTGAGAACGTTGTGTGAGAATGGCTACATGATTTTGTATTCCAGCTCCCATAACATTTGGTTGCTCAGGGGGACAACCATTACATTTCCTGTTGCATTCCGCGTTAACACGGTTCCTTCAGGTTCCAGCCATTGACTAAAACCAAGAAAAATATTGTGAGAAACACTAATTATAATAGAAAAACCACATAATCAAGAATAAAATTTCACACTTAAGGTCTTATCATAGGTTTTTCATGGAAATTTTTAAAACTCTAAGATTGTGTTCTATGCTTAGACTTATCCTTAGGGTTATTACTAAGGCTTTCACATCCTAGTTTCCAAAGGTTGACTATACCTTTACTTTGATACCAACTATAACGACCCATACTATACATACATTGTTAATACATCAAAATTGAAGTATACTTATTAAAACATATAAAAAAACCAAGAAAGGACCATATATGTATAGTGTCTTTAGAAACTGGGAAACATAAACAACTGGTTTATAAATCATCTACGTTGTCTCCCATTTATTTCATCATATCTAGAGTCCCTTTTGGCATATCCTAAATAATAACCTTCTTCTTTACTTGGGGAAAGAAAACATACAAAAGGGTGAGTTAAAATGCTCAACAAGGGTAAACAAAAGAAATATCAATCACATCATATTCATAAGAACATAACATTTTGGAAATCTTAACCTACAAAAGAGATTATAATTTCATAACATGGGATAAATCATAGTAGTGAAATGTAATCCCAATAATCATAACTTAAAACATGAAACTTTGTGGCATACACACATAATCATAGAGAATCATTTCTTAGTAGTCAAAGACTCATAGCCAAGACTATCATAGCGGACAAAGTCCATTTCTAAACCGAGTTCACTCCTCGTTTCAGTCCTGTTTCACTAAATTGGATTAACCTTTCATTCCAGCCATGTATATCTCATGAGATATAAATATTTACCCAATGCATTGGAGGAAGATATAGGCCCCACCATCTCATAATGAAACCATTCTTATGTGTGCCACAAAATCATAAATCATACATAATAACATAACCCATGTAATAAAAATGGGATTCTTAAACTTCATGCCAACATAACATAATCCATATAAGATAAAACGACTTCATAAAAATAATTCCATCATAACATAATCAAATCAATGTAAAAATAGGAATAGAAACAGAACTCTATATTATCTTATATGGAAAGTAATTTTGATAAAACTCTTGAACTCCATTCTTGAGGAATATATCCTTTCTACTTCAAAAACATTTTCCTTCTTTCAAATGTCATATTATTTTAAACTAAAATAAGTTGATTAAAAATAAGATTGAAAACTTTTAAATTAATCTTCATGGAAATAATGTTCTAAAAATACATTCATGCCGTATAAGTTAAAAAAACATTCTTCTCATACTTTGGCTGGAAAAGTCAAAAAGTACCTCATACGAAAAACGACAAAAGATTCCTTTCATATCTGTTACTAAAAACTCACTGAAGGGTAAAATTGGATTTAAAAAATTTTAGGAGGATATAAATAATATTAAATATTGAAGAAACATGGATGTGGATGATAAATATTCCCCAGTAAATTCTGAAGTAAAAATAATCTCGGATAAAAATTGAGATTGTGAGATTTTCCCTTACCTTGGGTCCTATTTGCATCGTACGTGTCTGGACCTCCCGTATAATGATTTAAATAATATTATTGACTTATTCCATAATCTTATTCATAGTTATGATATCATATATGGTCATATTCTTATCTTCTTATTAGTAATATTTCATTGTCACTTGTTATTCGAGTGTTTATTTTTATTTTTTTGTTCTTATGCGTGTTTTGTCGAATAAATTCTTATTATTCTTTTAAGTTATTAATAAATCATTTCTAGAATGGTATTATTGTAATATATATCATATTTATTCATTCAATTCATTTATTTAATCATTATTCAATGAATATCATGTAGAATGAGTCACATCACATTGTAGAGACGGTAGGCCGTACGTACGCACGAGCGATGATATCATTCCCATGATCATGGAATTGTATTGAAGTGTATGTATAATATTTCAGAATAAATATCACTTTAAAATAATCATATATAGTTATTATTTACACCATTATTCCCATCCAAGTAAGTTGGTGGTGGAAAACAGATTACACCATGGCATGGAGGCGGTATTTCGTACGTACGCACACACGATGATTTCGTTTTCCATAGGATGGATAGAAGGTGAAATAAGATTATTTCATATTTATAATAACATATAAGTATATGAGTGATACTGATGTTATTACTTTATAATGAAACAACTAAAGAAGAAGATGTAGAATAAGAATTAAAGTTGAAAGAATCGGTAACAGACAATATCTCTTCTTTAAAGCACATTTTCTTAACCTCCTCTTAGGGAACTAAAGATGGTCTTTTAAGAAGATCAGGACCTATAGGATGTTTCTAGGGAAGTGGGGAAGATAAATTGGTAGGGGTGGGCCGATAATGAAGGCTCAAAGTGGTGTGAGGAAGAGAGGGAGGAGGTGCCATTTTATAAGGGAGGAGAGGGGCACCTTAGGAAAAACTAAAAATATTATTTTATTATAAAGTCATATTCGGTTTTTAATAGATTCAAATTGATTTATTTAGAAGATAAGGTGGTGATGGGTCGACATCCTCTCATCCAATAGAATTTAGACAAGTTTAGGTTTCTATTTTAACCTTATCATTTAGATTTAACTTAAAGTTAAATAATTTTACTTTTACCGTGTCTTCTTGTTTTCTTACACTATAAGGTTAATAAACATACTATAACAAGATAAAAGAACCCCAAGTTGTTTATTATTAATATATATAACATTATTTAAGTCATTTGGCCGATCCTTAGATTTTTAGGAATAAAATAACAATTAATAATATAATATTTTTTTAAAAAACTATTTTATGTCAATTTTGACATTATTTGGTAATTGATTTTTGTGAAAATCATAACAGAATGATTAGTGCGAAAAAAGTTAATTAAATCAATACTAACATTTCATATTAACCTAGAAAATTATTTTAATTCATAAAAAGTTTCAAATTACATTTATTTGGGTATTTATAACATCAATTATGTTAATATTTCATTAATAACATAATTACTGCATCATCATTGTGTCATAAATAAATTAAATTACTCAATATCTAAAAATTATAAATAAAATACCATAATGTATGAAGTCTTTATATCTTTTTAATGAATATTTATAGTCAAATTTATCTTATGTATAACCCTATATTAAAAATCTTTTAGTTATTAAACTTTGATTTTAACTATTTTAACAATTCTTTAAATAAAATAATATTAAATGTCCTAATCTAATCCAAGTGGTCCAAAATGGTAATATTTTTTTTCCTAAGGTTGTTTTTAGTTGAATTAAACTTATCCAATAGAATTATGACATGTGTTAGGGTAATAATATTATTATTTTTACCCTTAATTACCCTTATTACTTTTAACCGTGGTAAAAAAAGAAAAAAGTTACTATTCACCAAAAATTATTTTAATCTCATTGAACCACATATTAGTCCTTGATATTAATCGTGTCTCTCGGATTTTTAAAATTTCACTCACAGAAGTGGTAAAATTAAGTTTTATGTGAATTTGCAAATTCTCCTAGGAGGTGGGTAAAAGACGGTGAAAAGTTCAATAAAATTTTTATATATCTAAAATTATTATAAAATGACTTCAATGAATTACTTTGAACTTATATAGGTATTATGTATCAATTTTGACCTAAAATAAATATAAATAAATAATTATTTAAAAAAGTCGGTTTTTAAATAGTAACCCAGTGTTTTCACTATTCTTTCAAAATTGAATGTTTTCAGAAAAATACCAAAATTTTACCCTAGGCTAATTTCGATATTCCGAATCAAAAAATGAAGTCCATTTTGAAAAATAAAATTTTCAAAATTTCAAATAGTGGGTATTTCTATTCATAACGACTAATTTTAATAATATTTTAATAGCATATCGTTGTTTAGTGAGACTCAGTATTGCGTATGACACAAGCTATCGAGGAAGGTCGTGATTGCATGTAAAACAAGCCAATATAGTGTAGTGTGTAGTAAAATATTACTTTGATGTTGTATATAATATAAAAACAAAATATTTCACATAAAAATCTCAGGTGTTACCCAGAAGTCCTATACTGATAGGAGACAGAGATCACTGGAGTTCGAGGATGGGGACCACGTTTTCCGACGAGTCTCACCTCGATGAGATCTACAGAGATTTGGCCCGGGCAGAAAGTTATCTCCACGATTCATCAGATCTTTCCAAGTCCTCCGGAGAGTAGGTGAGGTGGCTTACCACCTGTCCCATCCACCTCAGTTGCATCGGGTGCACGACGTCTTCGACGTATCTCAGCTGAGGATATACGTGCACGAACCGACGCACATCATCGATCATGGGAAGCTTGACATCGATGACGAGGCAACATTCATGGAAGTCCCGGTAGAGATCGAGGATTGAAAGGAGTGAGTCCTATGTGGATGGTCGATTCCTCTGGTGCGTGTTTTCTGGCAGCATGGGAACCTCCAGGAGAGAACTTGGGAGCGGGAGGCTCAGATGCATGCTCAGTACCCCCATTTGTTCCCCTAGTGTGTGTTGTAGTTTTACGCTGACGTAAAGCCCAGAGGTGGGAGTAATTTAAGGACAAAAAAATTTCTATGAATTTTTTTAAATACTTTGGAATTTTACGAGTCTGCGGTTTCTGACGGAACTTGATTCTGAGGCCCAGTGTGCACGGAATTAATTTATGATGTTTTGTTCGGGTATGTTCAGTAAACGTACGTGCGGGTTTTTCTATCATTTGAACCAGTTCTCGAAATTGAAATTTGAGGCCACTGATGAACTATTAGCACCGGTATGCTCCTAAGGGGACCTTTACAGCAGTTGCATTTTATGTGGGTTGAAAGTTAATTTTTGGGGTTTAATAAAAAAGTTAAATAAAATTGTTGTGAACAAATTTATTATATCTTGGTTAATTAAATCCTACATGGGGATGTTTTTGTGTGGCCCTCACCCACATAATATCTCATGAGAGGATATTTGTGAGGTTGGGACCACATGAACCCGAACCCTTCCACCTCCCCTCAACTACCCATTAATTCCCTACTGTTTATTTTGACAACTCTTCATTAATGGTGGAGCCACTCCACCTCCCTATTCCCATCAATTGCCTCAACTCATATAATTAATGTCTACATTAATTATTGGGAACCCCTATTGAATCAAAATTGAATTGAATAGAAATTATATTAATTTGAGAGCCTTTTTATTTCTTTTTTAATTGGAAAATCACTTATGGGGGAAGGCTCTGGAGATTTAGAAGAGAGGTGACCCTTCTTTGTTGAAGAACACCATTCTTCGACAAAGAACATCCCCGACGAAAAATGCGAAAGAATTCTTCCAATAACGCATCTTCCTCGGACACACCTCGACGTCAAGGAGTCTACGTCGCCTATGCCAACAACTCTTCCTCCGTCGTTGACGGGACAACACCGTTCTTCCGTGACGCTCGACTACCGTGACGGTCGTCTTCCACAGCTCGACGATGTGCAACGTCAATTTCGATGTAGGGGGCTTGTTTCAATTTTATTTGTATAAAATTGTTCTTCCTTAGAAACCATGTTATATCGTTGGCCGATTGGTACCACCTAACGCGGAGGTCGCGGGCCGAAAAACATGACCTGATGGCCCTCCGTCATTTATTGTTTATTTAATTCGCAACGGGAGGCGGTGGCGAATAGAGGCGGTGGAGAGCGAAGGCGGCGGCCACGCGCCGGCAACGTGCGAAAGAACAACAACCCGCAACCGAGGGCTACTCGGCCGACGAAGAACTAGCCTTCTAAAGTAGGCCAGACCGAAGAGACCGAAGTGCCACAAGGGACGCCACACTACGGAGAACTACGGACCACACTCTACAGGCCGCTCGGTGGTGAACCAGCCGACTCGTCAGCTGGCTGGGATGAATGAGCTGCAACGCCAGGAGGGCGCCGCGCTGAAGGGACCACGGCTCGCCCGTGCGGGACACTAGCGCCAGGAAGGCCGGCTGGCTTCGGCCGACCGGTTGGGAGGGCGGAGCCACTCGACCCTGCCAGTTCAGGAAATCGGGGGCCCACCCCCCTTGGACTGCTCGACCACTCGGGTTGAGCCGCTCTGCCAGCCGGCCGGGTCGCTCGGCCAGCCGGTCGGGCCGTGCCCCGCTGGACTGGGCCGCGCCCCCTCAGGTCGGGCCACACAACTCATCGGGATGGTCCAACCCTCTTCCGGGTTGGCCCCGCCAAAACCGGGTTGACCTTACTTGCCAGCCCACTAGGCTTAATGGTCCAGGCCCGTTTTCACTTAAACATGAATAACTATAAGACCGCACGTCTGATCGATGCCCCATCTATGGATTTGGGACCCTCGCGATGAAGCGGTCCTTTTGAGATACTCTATGTGTGTTTTGGAAAACTTTGGAAAATGTCCGGGTTTAGAATGAGTGTATTTCCAACTGGGGCCCTGGAACGGAAAAGTCAATATCTCTCAGACCGGGCGTCCGATTGATGTGCCGTATATCACATTGGGTTCCTTTTGATGGGACAAAACTTCGGGGTACATCAACTCTAGACTTCGAGATAGTTGATGTGATGAACCCTTTGATCGGGGAGCAGTCCCTCCCAGAATTAAGCATGCTTTGTGCGAGAACCCTAGAGTTGGCTACGACAGCATCGACTGCTGTATTGGAACCCTCCGTGGGTTCGATAGTGACGACTACCATACTGGAATCCTCTGTGGGTTCGACAACGATGACTACTATTCTTGTATCCTATATAGGTCCGGTAGTTTGACCTCTATACTTGTATCTTGTGTGGGTCCAGCCGAGTAGCGGGTCTTGTATCCTGTGTGGGTCTGACAGCTTAGCTAGTCTTGTATCCTGTGTGGGTCCGACAACTTAGATGAATCAGTGACTACGTCTGATCATCTCAATCACTATATGAAATATGTATACTTGTGTGAGTTTAGTCTTGATTTTCAATCATTATCATCGATGTGATTGACTACTTTCCAATATGGACTGGGTTGTTATTGGGATCGAGAGTTGGAGCCGTACTCTGGTTGATAATTTATGTATATGTATGGGCATATATCTATGTAGGTTTAGTTGATACTTCATGTTTGTATCTCTCTTCTGTGGTTTATTCTTTGTGGATTCTGGGAGACTTTCGGGGGTCTTGGGGTCCCTACTGAGTATCGTATACTCACCCCTGCATCGGCTTTGCCCGCACTACATTGTGTTGGTTGCATAGGATATATATCACTGATCTAGTTGGAGACTTGTTGGGATGGACGATACCCCGAGGTCGACCACTTGGCGAGACATACACGGAGTAGACAGATGGACTTGAGGTACCGAGAAGGCCATCTGTACCCACCCTTCAGGTGGGATTCCCGAAGGACGACTCAGTGGTTGCGGTTTTACTATACTATAGTTGTGCTAGATTTCAGTTGTACTGTACTTTCAGTTGGGTTTGTATACTGGCCCGTTTACCTTTCATATCTTAATTTTGTACTCAGTTTACTTATTTCTTACATCAGTTGTGTACTCTGTTGTGTTATTTACTTTTATAAAGGCAATGCCTTCCCTTTTTATCGGTATTTATGCCTTTGGTGCTAATCGTCAGCCCCTGGCCTATGGAAGGCGGGCTTGGGGCAGTCACGGCATGGGCCCCGAGGACAGGTCATGATAAGTATCATGTCAATTTATATAATTTGAATTAAACCAAGAAGTCTATTAGATCTACCATGATGCAACCTGATCCAAATAATATCCGTTGCTTCTCCTAATTACTTAAATGGGAAGAATGTATTTAAGTAGTATTTAATAGACTATAAGACTGGAATTTCATTTATAATATGTATCATGTCAATTATATTATCTATTACGAAAATTAATGCACTCCCACTAAACTTATTATAAACACAAATATCACATTCATTATTTATGAAACTAAATTACATTATGTCTTCATCATATAAAATTTTCTATGACCCAAATTATTGTTTTAATCTATAATGGATCATTATAATTTTTATACCTTATTGAAATACATTGGACTTTGAAACACTTCAGTTTGTGTCATAAAGGAATTTCCCTAAATGGTATTGTTTAAGAAGGCTATTTTCAACTAATTTATAAATATCATAGTCATAGTAATCCATAATGTAATGTTGAATTATGATGGATTTTAGTAAAGAAACTATAGAAATTAATTCATTATAGTCTATTCCTTGGCATTATTTGAATAATTTTACAACTAGTTATTTTTTATAAGTACTGAATAATCCATCCATGTCTATTTTATTCTTGAATAACTATTTAAAACCCATTGGAATTATATCCACTAGAAGATCTATCAAAATCTATAATTGGTTTTGGTATAAGAAATTCATTTCAGATTTCATATATTCTTTCTATTTAGTATTATAAGTGTAACACACTCACTACTTATAGGTAAAAGTATCACTTTTAACAACTAATAATGAGTCACTATCCTCATTAACTAGAAAACCATAACATTCTAGTTCTCTGACCTATCTTGTAATCTTATGTAAATATTATATATCTAGAACATTCTCTTCCATGGAATTTTATGTAATATATTATTGTTCTATTTTTTTTGTATACTAAGACTGGACTTCAACAAATTCTATCTTTCTTCCACTATCTCATTTAGATATATGATCCTTTTAATGGCATCTGGGATTTCTTTAAACCAAATAATTTTTATCATAGGATTCATATTTATATTATCCCAATGTTTCTTTGGGATATTATATAATGATACACATTGTTCCTTAAGATAAATTTTTATTTCTAGAAATATCCTTATCAAATGCTTCACATCCCCACATTCATACAAGTGACCTATTGGTTTATTTCTATAAAACATTTAATATTGAAAACTCTTTTCCACTATAGTTTTAACTTATTTTAGATTATGTTCTTCTCTATGTAGTGATTATCCCCAAATGTATAATAGAATACTCACATGACTCATCATTAATATCACCATATCTAACAAGGTGTTGTTCCAAATTTAACTTAAACCATTACAATGTGTTATATAAGGGAGTGTTAGTTGGGATAGAATCTCAAAATCCCATATATAACCAATGGATAATAGATTAATATATTATTATCCATGGCCTGCGCAAATTTTATTAATATTCTTACCAATATATTTATCAACTTCATTTTTATATTCCTTTAATATATCAATGGAATATGACTTATACCTCAATAAGTATAAATATCCATATATTTAAAATAATCATTAAATGTTATGATGTATGCGGACCCACCCTTTTCTGTATCTAGATACGGTACGCACACATTGGTATAATCCAACTTAAGTATCCATTTATCCATTTCACCGTTTCATATTAATAAAGATTAGATCATTTTATCTTATTAAAATTCATGACATAAACCAAGTAGTTTGAGTTAAAAGGAATATAAATATAATTATTTGTGCAATATGGCCATAACGTTTTTATTTACATGACCAAGCTAGTGATTCCATAGTTGGATGTGGTATGAATCGTATGAAATATTATTGCAATCAATTATAATTATTTATTTATTGAATCTGAAACATAAGGTTTATTATTTAAATATTTAATATGCTAAAAAAATTCATTCTTTGTAAAAGAAGCAACACATATTCTGAAATTTAAAAATAAATCTATATGTATAAAGTTTGTATAAAAATATAATGTTTTTGGAAATGATGCAACATAATAATAATCTTTCAAAACCAAGATCATTCTCATTGATAACATGATGTGGTATTCCCCAATATCCACAAAAAGTATTTCTTCATTTTATAATCGTAGATATACCTACCCTCAATTTTTTTTCCAAAAAACTACTTCATTCCAATATTTGAATACATAACTTTGCACCACATGATGTTTCTAATACCCCATTTGTAAAAGTAGATAAATTTCAGTTGATGATAAACATACCCGAATCTCCCCATTGACTATTTCAAATGGATCATTTTTTCTTCTAGTGTAACTTCTTTATATATGAAAAATAAATAAAACCATGTTCATATGAATCCCCCCCTGAGCTTTCTCTTCATGTAAGGGAGTTTTAAGGAATATTTTGACTTAGAGTTATTTTATTGAATAGTCCATTTATTTACTATTATGATTGAAGAATTCTCACACATAATTTGTTTGTTAACATCGACAATTAGAGTGAGATGGTATGTGATATATTTATCTATGTTGTTTATATTGAAATAAAAAACTAGTAGAGAATCTCAAAGGGAGTGATGAAAGAATGATATCAGTTTGATGTTCATCAGGTAGTTTAATCCATAAAACCTCCATGTGTTTAATGTAGAGAATAGGTTTGACTAATTGAATCCAAGATAGCACATATTTTCTTATTTTAATATAAATGAGAACATTCAATTTCTCAAACCATTCTTATATATGTCTCTTTTAATATAGGAAACATTGATTTTGGAGCATGTTATAGGCATCCATGTCATCATGTGACTTCATGAGTTTATTAAAAATGGATGAAAGAATTTAAAAATGAATGTCAAACACATAAATTAGGTGTTTATCATAGATCATGAACTCATCATCACACACCTCCTTTCTAAGAATATTAGGTATTAAATATTATAGCAAGTAATATTTTCATTCTTAGAGTAACATTTTCCATAGGCATCTGAAACGTTCTAAGACGTTACTATCTGTAATGAGTTTTTCTTTCTTAGAAGAGATTAATAGAGATAATGTGCTTGAACAACATTCCATTATTATAAAATTATAAAATATCATATTATTAGTACTTCACTTGATTAAAATTAATTTGAAACTATAATAATTTTAATTTTATTACCTTTGCCACTATTTTATCAAGTCTTCATGGAAATCACAATTTAACTCAGAAACTCCCATATCAGTATAAATTATAGTGAAAAGGATCCATATTTATATTCTTATAATCCATACAGTAACCATGAAAATTATATAAAATTATTTAGGTGGGCTATCATTCCAATTAAAAACTGGAAGCTCCTTGTACCATTAGGTGGAATGCCAAATTTAGAAATATTGACTTATATTTCCTAAAAATTTGAATCCAAATTTTTATTGGGTAGGAAAAGGCCATTTACCTCAATAAATATTATGTTTACTTGAATAATTCTATTAATTTGACTTTCTGAAAATTTAATGTTCCCCTGATGGAAGCTAAACTAATACTTTAACTATGGGTACAACTTAATTTAGTTCATGGATAACCTAATGACTTAATGATAACATGGGGGATTTTTTATATTATGTGTAAATTTTATTATTTTATCTTTAAAATGTGTTGTTAATAAAAAATTTATTTTACTATAGGGATTAACAATTTTATAATAAAATTTTTACTCATAATATATTTACACAAATACTTTCTTTTCATATTAGTTAATTTATTTATGTGATCATGGTGTTGCATCCCTAAAATAAAGCATGCATAATACAAAAAAATTAAAATAAATGACATGATTATGATATTATCTTAGGTTTTATTTATTTATAATAAAATAAATCATCCCATTACGTTGTGGAAAAACTCATTATGTCGGTCGTGACATGAGTTACAATATTCGAGATATAAACTTATGTATTTCCTATATTGGATTTGTCTCAATTCGATATTGAACTACCTCTACCTCAACTCCACCTTAAACTAACTCCATGAACCTTTTGATACTCCTTTTATTACATATTTTTCAAAACTCACATTTAGGTGAGGGAACCAAAGGATTTTTTAAGGGGAATTACCTAAGGCAACCTTGAAAACATAGGTACTATGTAATAAAAGAGTGAAGGATGACTTGAAGAACATCATATTTAATTTCATAATAAATAATATAAAAAATATGTAATAAAATTAAATTAAATTAAACCAATGCATATGTAATTATGGTCAAATATAGTGATTCTTAATATGCATGTAAAAATTATGAATTTAAAACAACTAGGTAACATTCATTTATATTCGTTATTTAGTAAGATAAAATGTGCATGAATTAATGTGATTTATTATCTTATTTATTCATTCTTTCATTTCTTTATTACCTAATCTAACCATATGGAAATTATAATCAACTATTATGTTTAATAAATTTGTTAATTTAATTTTATTTTAAAATTAATAAAACCATACGCAACTTTATAATTGGAAGAAACTTCACGATTACCCATATGAACTACCAAGTATAGTTTTAACTTCACACAATGAATTCATACAACATATTGTGTACATGTAATGTGGAATAATTTAATGTAATGTGTTTTAAATTTAATTTCATATAGAACACATGAAAATTACATATCATGTACAATTTAATGCATTAAATCTAATGTATAAAACAATTATACTTGATTCAATGTTTTTAAAATTATATAGAATTAACAAAAAGAATTTAATGAATATAATGTATTATCTAATTAATGGCCAATGGAACTCTATTTTATGAAGTTTAATGGAGTTAATAATTAAATTTAATATTTACACATAAATCTGGAATGTGCACAACATGTGCATGTCAGCCACAAAACATGTACTTATCTCTACCAGATATCTGTAGTGCATTCCTAGGGACTCAATAAGTACTTCTCATAGAAATTTATAATGTAAAAAACATGTAAAAATAATATAAGGTGTGTACATAATGTTACATAGCTTCCAGTGTGTAAGCATCATGCATTAAATATACATTGTGTATTAATTACATGTTTTAGTTTTACCCAGTGTTTTCTACCTTGAAAAAACATGGACTACGTGGAAGGTAATCAATATACATAGTGTGTAATTTATAAAAAAATTAATGTGCTACCCTAGATAGTCAATATGGGTTGAATTTATAGCATGTGGTGTGTAATAATTACATGACCATCTAGAATACACATGAGAATCCCTATAGAATGAATAATGATACATGGTGTGTAAAAAATGAGTATATTCCATACAGTCTTATATTATCTATATAGAATTATTAGTAACTCCGGATGGGTTATTGAGTTTTTATATATATTAATTATTAATAAATCCTAGTAATATTAGAAATAAATAAAGATGCGGAAGAAGTGATTTAGATGATGGATAGATAAAAAATTAAACATAAATTAAATTTTGACATCAAAATGTACAATAATTAACAATTAAATAAATAATTATAAATATGAACACGATCCCTCTAACACCACATGATAGTTCTAGGAATATTATAATCACATATCGAATTCAATCTTAACACAATAAATTTTAAATTTATTTGATAATTCACATATTGTACAAGATATAAACAATGTGACCAAGGAAATTTTCCCTATAGACTGTTGACAAGAAAGGTCCTCACAACCAAGAGAATATATTTTTCAAAAAAAAATTATAAGTATATTAATTAAATTTAAATAAATAATACCTATTTTTTGAAATATTTATTCCTAGTAGATATTGATAATCTAAAAACCCTCTTCAGTAATCCACTGTTGTGTATGTATGATCCAAGTATGGAATCCCTCTTGTGGAGATCCACATGTTCTATTATGATATACAAGAAACACTAATGAATTTCCATGAGTTATAGAAATCATTTTATCTTAAGGTATTCTTCATATTGATCATGTCACATTTCTTCATTCTTAATGAAATTTTCAAAATCACATAATTCATAAGAATATGTGAGACGGTAGATGAGGATTCTAAAGAGTTATTTGTTATGCACAATGATTTTCAATTAATCTATCTTAGAATGTTTTAGTGGTTTTGTAATATACCCAGGGTTTGGGTTTTAAAATTTATTAATTTCATATATTCCCTTAATAAAATGTTAAATCCATGTATAGAACCATTCTATGTATTAATATAACAATTTTATTTTATTCTATATTGTGCGCTGACTGGATCATCGACAAAAATTATTTAGCTAGCTTGAAAATTTATATTTATCACCAGATATGATATCGTTCCACTTTTACTCCTTTGAATTTATTGAATACCTGAATGAATTAAATATTCATTCATTAATTTAATAAATTAATAAATAATATATATCTATTTAAATTAATAGTAACCATTTGAATAAATATTTATTTATTTTATGTGATCATTAATCCTGAATAAATTTATTCATCAGTCTTGAGAGTAAAATTTATTCAAATAATTAAATTCAAATATAATTTAATTTAGATCAATAGAAACAATTTTCAACAACCTAGGTACTTATAAAATAATTTGGTTTTGTTATGAAATTAAACAGTAAAATTCACAATAAATGTATAATGAAAAAAGTGATATTTATAGAAATTAAAACTAATAGAATTGTCACTTGACATTTGGAATAGTAACATGACCTTTAGGAATAGTAATTTGGAAAATAGAATATAAAATTTATATAATATAGTAAAAATAAAATTTATCAATCTTATAGGTGAAAATATAATATAATTATATCATAGTATAATTAAATAAATGTTTAATGAATGACAAATTAAGTGTTGGTATTTTTGTAAAACATAAATGTTTATTTAAAGTTTATAATTATTTTAAGGATTTAAAAAAAAATTTATTTCCATAAAATAGATTTATAAATATATATATTATAGAATTATTATTATAAGATCATTTTATGAGACCCTAATTAATTCTTCAAGGCACTACAAAATGAGTTATGATTTTGAATTTTGTAGTTTTTTGAATAAATGATTATTCGAATTAAAAATAACAATTATCACATTTAAAAAATTATTTTCAAAAAATGGATTTCATTTTTTAATTTTACCCATTAAAAAGGGTGAATTTTTTGGATTTCAATGAAATACTTGATTTTTTTATGAATAGTAAAATATGGTAATTTATGGTATATATACATTATAAGTTAAATACACTATTACATAATCCATTGCGGATGTAATCCATATAATCTCAAACCATCCTTCATTATTTTAATATATTTAGGGATAATTCTCAAACTATTCATTGTATTGAGCCAAAATAAAAAACTAATGAATAAAATAATAAAAAAACACCCCGCTCTCCCACAATAAATACCACCCCTCATTACATCTTCTCCACACCCATGAAATCCATATTTCATATTTAATTTTAACCCAATTTAATTCCCAAGACTCCTCCCCATGTCTAATACCTTCTGGTATCACCAAAATGACAAAACCAAGTTCCTTTATGAGGTTCTGAATGAGGAGAATTTAAGAGGTAAAAACCTCTTTCGTTTTCTTTTAATTTATTTATAATTTAATTTAATTTATTTTTTTATTCTCACATCCCAATATCCAAGTGTAATTATCACTCTAGTATATTTAATATAATATATTTCTATTATGTTAATGGATTATTCATCATAAAAAAAATTCATCTCTCTCCCTTATTCTATAAATGTAAACATCTTCTGGGATGTTTTAATTTACCAACATTATGGACGATGTGTTTTCATTTTCCTTTACCAAATTCAAGGTGGCTAATAAAACCATTATTATGGTTAAATAATATTTTATTATAAAAAATATATTTTTATAATGTTCTAAAACTGTTGTATATGCATAATATTAATTAATAAAGGAGAAGTTGTTTATAATGATAAAAATTAATCAAAATAAACTAATGTTCATCACTATAATTTTTTCTAATGATTAATACTAATACCATATAGCCAAAATAATATATAAGAACACATAATATTTTTAAAGTCATTAATAAATTATAAAATATATTCGTGACAATTATTCAAATTTTACATGATATTCCATACATGTAAACATGTAAACTGGTCAGGAAAACCAAGGAAACGAACAATCTCGAATGATAAAATTATATCTTATAACTAAAAAAGGCCATAAATGTACATAACAAAATTATACTAGATAAAATAAATCTATATAAAGTTATTAATTAATTAATTAAATTTATTGAATTGATTATCCAGGATATAAATTTCATGTGCCGAACACTTTCAGAGAAAAGTTATGGGATTCTTTTCGAACCTCTATTTTCATTTGGTTTACTCTTTCTATCTCTTTTACCGTATGTAATTATTATTTATTTTTATATAACTATTATAAATTATGTGAATATTTTTTAAACTCATTTATCTAGATCATTTCATCTTTTTTCTGATAGGGAGACATGTGTTTTAAAAATGTTTCTTCCTAATTTACGCAAAATAAGCCAGCTGGATTGAAGAGAACTTCTCAATTTCACACCAATTTTCATGTGCACTCCATATTATATTTTCAAACAAATTTTTTTTTATAAAAAAATAATTTTATCATTAAAAAACATATTTTTTTGAATTATGGTGTTTTTCTTCCATTCGACTAGAAAATCAATTACCAACTGATCATGGAAATAATGAAAAGAACGCACCCTAAATAATGAAAATAACAAAATATTATTAATAAAAGGGTGAAAAAGTCATAATAAAATCATATTAGTAATTATAAATATTAATATGGTCCTGTAATATATTAATGACACTATTTGAACTATTATACAATATGTTTTAACATGTTTTGAGGATGTTAAATCTAAGTTAAGGTACTTTTCTGAAAAAATAATCTTTTAAATTTATATTTTTAAAAAAATTTAAATAAATGTTTTTATGATGCAAGTATTCATATTTTATGTATATGTCTTGGTTCATGGGAATTTTTTATGACTAATTGTCGAACCTATATATAATTCTGTTTCATTATTTATGTTAACGATGAAAGATTACCATAAGGGTTATTCCAAAATTAACTACGATGGTTATGCCATAAGGTAACATTTAGGGTTAAATTGTAAGGTAGTCGCGAGGGTTAAAAATCATATGGTAGCCACAAGGGTTAAAATAATTTGTAAATAATTCCCCAAATTATCTATTTTTTAGTATTCATGTCTTCTATGATTAAAGGAATCTCATGTTTTCACAATGTAAGTATATGATACTTTAAGGTTGAAAAGTATATCTTGGGAAAATTATTTCATATGTGTATAATTATTTATGGACTAAAATTTTATTTACTTATTTTATGTCCCTTAATAGTATTTTTGGTTGTCATCTCATGTTTTAAAATTTTTCTCATAGAGATTAAGGATTCCAAATAGAATAGAAGAAGAAAAGTTAAATTCTGTAAAGAATTTCGGTATTATTAATAACATTTGTTTTATAGAAGAATGGAAACTATTTCAAAGGTATCCACTTTGTATTATTGTGGGTTGTTATTTTTGAATTAAGACCTAATTCTATAATACTATAAATTAAAAATATATTTAGGTATGTAATAAGTGTAATCTATTAGAATTAGGTATACTATGTAATGATTAAGGGTGGGTCCTTATAGTAGGTATCAAAGTATAGTTTATATAACATTAGGGGATCAAGATGATGTTTATAGGGTAAAATAATGTTTTTTACACTATTTTTAATTTATAATTATATATAATTTTAATATAAATTTGTTACTAAATCCAAAAAATGTCTATTTATAATGTTTTTCCACAGAATAAATAGGGAAGCTAGAGTAGTAAGGCATCGAGAGAATGATATGTTTTTGAATATATAACCTAGAATGGTGTGAATTGTAACTAATAATTTTTTGACAGTGAATGGTCAGTTGACGCAATCCATAAATGGTGGTGGAATCTATGAAAGAGAACATCCATAGATACCACATAGGAATATTATGATAGTGGAACATTTTATGAGGAAACACCCACCTACCTTCAGCGGATCTTTTGAACCAGTGGAATTTAATGGGTGGATTACTTCTCTTGATAAAATATTTTTTTTCATGGGGTGTTCAGATAATAAAAATTGTAGTCTTTCTATTTATAATTTTAAAGGTGAAGTTGATTAGTAGTGGTCAATTTTTAAGAATATCATGGATAGAGATGAGATTTATGCCTTGTATTATAATGAATTTAAGAATATTTTACATGGAAAATATATTCCTAAGGTTGTTATAATAATGATAGAAAATAAATTCCTTTAATTTTAACAAAAGTATGAATATTAATTGTTTGAGTATGAATCCAACTTCACCTAATTGGAAAGGTATGCTCCAAATCTTATTCAGGATCTTAGTAGTAAAATCAATAATTTTTACTCTGGATTATATCCATGATACTAAAGGGATATTCCCTATTGGGAATTCCAATGCTATAAAAAGCCTATATAATTTGTTGAGAGGGTAGGAATAGAGTTTTTCAATGATCATGTGTACATTTAAAAGAAGAATAAGAAGAGGAATAAATGAAAATAAATATTTAACAACGAATAAAATAAACATGAAGGTAAGAAAATTTATTTTATAGATATTTGGAATTGTGGTAAAATGAATCCTGGGGAATGCCTTAAAATATACACAAGTGTTTATGATGTGGTAGGTTTAGAAATTTTTTCTTATATTTTAATTAAAAATATCTTTGTAATGGTTTTTTTAATTTTGATAAGAAGTATATAATTATTTTTAATTTTGTTAGACAGATCATTAGGAAAATACAAGCCCATATAAAGGTCTGAATAATGGGAAGTATCTATACTATAATAATAAAGGTGTAGTGAAATAATTTTTGACTACCACAACAAATATCAGTTTATCTAATGAAGTGGTATTAGGTAAATTGTTTGTTTACTTCGTATTTTTTTTCTAATTTCTTATTTGATACGTGTTATACACCTTAATTTATTTCTGATGAAATTTCTAGAAAATTGGAAATTTCACTTCAATAAATGAGGTCAAGACTTATGGAAAAAACACTAGGTGTAAATATGAATGAATAATGGAACTATAAGGAAATTACTTTTGTTGTTTGCAGAAAGACATTACCTATAAACCTTACAACATTAACCCTAGTATATTTTCATGTTAATATAGGTATTGATTGGATATCTGTTAACCATGATAAGATTGATTATATATCCAAAGAAGTTGTTTTTTACGGAATATTTTTAGTTTGAATACAAGAATAATCCCATAATGTTGATAACATATCAATAATATGTGAAATTGTTAAAATATGTAAATGAAAGTTATATTAGATAGATTTTTGAAAACAAGGGAACTATTAAGATAAATGATATGCCAATGGTAAATGAATTCATGAATGTTTTTCCTGATGAGTTTTCTAGTGTGATACCTAATTAAGAAATTGAATTTCTCTTGACTTAGTTTTATATACTAAAAAAATTTATAAACTCCTTAATCGAATGAATCATGTGGAAATTATTTAATTGAAAAATTACTAGTTGAAGTTGTTTCTTGATAAAGTTTTCATTCAACCTAGAAGTTCACCATAGGGTGCTTTTATTTTTCTTATTAAAATGAAAGATGGTTCCATGAGACTTTTCATAGATTATATAGATTTGACTAAATTTTTTATTAAGAATAAGTATCCATTTCCTCATATCGATGAATTTTTTTATCATTTTCCGGGAGTTTAGTAATTTTCTAAGACTGATTTGAGATTTGGGTACCATCAGGTGAAGGTGAAGGAGGATGCCATTCCAAAAAGAGAAATCCAAACTAGATATAGTCATTATGAGTTTTTTATGGATCTTATGATTTGAAACATTTGTGAATATTTGGATAATTTTTTTGTAATTTTTATTGATGGTATTTAATCCTTTTCAAAAATTTATTAGGATCATGAAAATTTTATAAATTGTATCCTACAAACTCTCGAAGAAAATAAGTTATATTTTAAATTATGAAAATGTGATTTTTGGTTGCAACAAATTTCTTTTGTTGGGATCATTGGAAATAAGGACGACATAACAGTTGATCCTACCAAACTAAAAGTGGGTTATGAATTAAAAAAAACTTCAAATGATAATAAGACGTATAGTTTTCTTGTATTATCAGTATATTACTCATGATTTGTTAAAAATATTTCATGATTATCTATCCAACTAAGTATGTTAACACGAAAGGGGTTAAATTTTTTTAGATAAAATACTTTGATGTTTGTTTTTAGGAGTGGAAAATAAGATCAGTGAATGCTCTTGTTTTGGATCTTCCTACCATAAATTGTGATTTTGTTATCAAAAATGATGTTTCATTGAAAGTAATTGGCTGTGTTCTAATGAATAATTATTAGGTAATTGATTATGATTCAAGATAACTAAAATCTCATGAGTTAAATTATCCCACACATGATTTGGAATTAGAAGTTACGGTTTTTTTCTTAAAAAATTTAGAGGCATAATTTATATCGAGCCAAATATAATATATATTCTTACCATAAAAGTTTGAAATATATATTTTCACATATTAAATTGAATATGAGGAAAAGAAGATTGATTGAACTAAAAAAAGATTACTATTGCATGATCAATTACCATTCTAGAAATGACAACAATGTAAAAGATGATTTGTGTCAAAAACATAAATCTAAATTAACCATGTTATGTTTGGAGGATGAACCATTGATTAGTGATTTGATGAATTTTGTCTTGGAAGTTGATGGTGTTTGAAATTCTTCTGTTTTGTTTTAGGTGTCTATGTAGTGGTCTATCTTAGAAGGAATTAAGCAAGCACAGAAGGGAGACTATGAGTTACCCAAAAAGTTATAAATGATAAAAAGAAGGTAAATTCACTTAATTTAATATTAATAAAGACAGTGTTAGGAGATTTGTGAAGATATTATATTTTATTTATAATTCATACCTAACTGAAGAATTATTATGTGAATCTTATAGTCCTCTATTTTCAGTTCATCCAAGAAGCATTAATATGTACAATGACGTTCAAGGGTATTACTCATAGGATGGAATGAAAAGAGATATTTTTTATTTTACAATGAAATTTTGGTCTTTTCAATATGTTAAAGTATAGTGATAACTACCAAAAGGGATGCTTCAGCCTTTTCTAGTGCCATAGTGGAGATGAGAAAATATATCCATAGATTTTGTGGTGGGACTACAAAATACATCTCCAGGTAAAAATGAGATTTGGTTTATTGTTGACAATTGAATAAATCTTCACAATTACTTTTTATTCAAGAAAATATTTATATAGATTAAATTTCTCAACTATAACTCAAAGATACTGTAACGTTACATGGTGTTCCACTCTTTATTCTATCTGACTGTGATCCCATGTTCATTTATAACATTCAGAAATACCTTCAGAAGTCATTGGGAACTGAATTAAATTTCAGTAAATCATTTCATCCTCAATACAATAGATATTTAGAGATAAATTTTTAGTAATTGGAGGATATTATTGGATATTTATCAATGGATTACCAGGGATTTTAGGATCAACATATTTATTTTGTTGAGTTTTCTTATAACAATTTTTTATTCTAATATAAAAATGGAACCATTTTACGAATTATATGGAAACTATTATCAAACACTATAATTTTAGGATGAATTCATGAAAATTAAGTTCATCCGACCAAAATTATTAGAGGAAGTGGATGATAAATTGACGACGATCCAAAAACACATATGAACACTCAAAGTAGGAAGAAAATTTATGTTGATAATAAGAGGAAATACATTTTTTTGAGTTAGGTGATATTGTTTTCCTTAAAATATCACATTGGAAAAGTGTTATTGATTTTGGTAATAAAAGAAATATAAGTGAAAAGTTCTTCAGACTTTTCTAAATTTTATAGAAAGTTGGACCAATTTCCTATTACATAGATTTTCCTCCGAGTTTATTTCAAGAACACAATGTTTTTATACTTCAATATTGAGAAAGTATGTTCTTGATACATCCCATGTTTTGATCCCATAAGTAGTTCCTATTGAATATAACCATTCTTATGAATAGAAACCTATTCAGATTCTAGATCCAAAGAGAATGTATTGTGGAATACAATTATTAAATAGGTTAAGGTTTTGTGGAAAACCCACATAGTGGAAAAAGAAAAATGGGAATTTGAAAATTCTACGACGGAAAAGTATCCTCACATTTTTGATAAGTAAATAGAAATTGAGAGGAAGAAACTTCTAGCATGTGGGGAGAATATAAAATCCCTTGTACTTATAAAATAATTTTTCTTTCACTCTGAAATTACATAGTAAAATTCATTATAGATGTATAATGAAATAAGTGGTATTTAAGAAATTAAAACTGATGGAATAGAAACCTGATTTTAAGAATATTAACATGATCATTAGGAATATAAATCTTGGAAATAGAAATGTAATCTCACCTAATAAAGCATAAGTAAAATTTAACTATCTTATATGTGAAAATATGATATAATTATATCCAATTATAAGTAAATAAATGTTTTAAAAATGATAAATTAAGGGTTTGTTTTTTGGTAAACATAAATGATAATTTATAGTTTTATATGTAATTTAATTGTTTAAAATAATATTTATTTTCATTAAATATATTCAAAAATGAATATTTTTCTGTCTTATGATTATATGATAATTTTATGAGACTTCAATTAATTTTTCAAAGTGCAATAAAATGAGTTATGATTTTAAAATTAGTATTTTTTTGAATAAATGATGATTTTTTAATAATTAAATTTATAATATTTAGAATATTGTTTTCATAAAATGGGTTTTATTTTTAAATTCTACAATTTGAAAAATGGTTAGGGTTATATTTTTATTTTTCTGGAATACTTTATTTTTAAGGAATAGTAAAATATAGAATTTTACGGTATATATACATTATAAGTTAGATACATTATTCCTTCAGTAATCGCTGATGTAAGGACTATGATCTCAAATATTCCATAATTATTTTAACATATTTAGTGATAATCCTAAAAAAATTCACTTTCTTAAGAAAAAATAATTAACTAATGGATACAATAATAAAAAAACAACCATCTCCAAAACTATAAATACAACCCCTCACCACCTCTTCCCCTCACATTTCAATGCCTTATAAATTGTTTAATTTATAACCAATTAACATTCCAGTCCTTTTTCCCACTTCCAAGACCCACTGGTATGACAAAAGGCCAAAACAATGTTCCATAAGAAGGTTCTCTTGGAGGATAATTCAAGAAGTAAAAACCAATTTATTTTTAGTTTATTTTTTTAATATAATTTATTATCTTATTATATCCTCAAATCCAATTATCCATATAGAATGATAACTCTAGTATAGTTTATATACTATAATTATATCCTATTAATGGAATATTCATCATAAAAAACTTTTCTCTCTCTCCTTTATTATATAAATGAAAATATCACCCGTGATGTGTTAATTTACCAACATTGTGGACAATATGCCTTCATTTTATTTCACTGCATTCAAGGATAGTCTTAAAACCATTATTATGGTTAAATAATATATTATTATTCATATTATATGTTATATAATGTTTTGTGACCAGTGTTTATACACATTATTAATTAATAAACAAAAGTGGTTCGTAATGATGGAAATTCACCAAAATAAAGTAATGTTCATCCCTAAAGTTTTATGTAATGATTCATCCTCATAAAAAAGAACCAAAATAACATATAATAAACTTTAATATTAAATATATTAATTAATAATCTATAATTTTAATTCTATATAATTATTCTCACTTTTCATGATTTTACATACATGTATACAAGTAAACCAATAATGAAAACCAAGGAAACAAACACACCCAAATGGTAAAATTGTATCTTATAACTCATTGAAAGGCCATAAATGAACATAATAAAATTTTAATAAAACAAATTCAGGTTTAAAATCTTCATAATTAATTAATTACTAGATTTAAATTGATTATCTATGATATAAAGTTCAATTGAAGAACACTTTCAAACATAAGTTAAGGGATTCTTTGGGAACCTCTATTTTTCTTTGGTTTTATTTTTTTACCCATTTTCCATAATTTAATTATTCTTTATTTTTATATTATTATTCAAAAAAATCATTATATATTCCAAAATCATGTATCTATATTTGTTCTTCCTTCATTTATGGGGAAATAAATGTTTTAAAAAGGTTCCCTTCTCAATTCCTTCTGATAAGCAATCCCAATTTAATGGAACATACCAATCTATCCCCCATTTTTAACTTCACTCCATGATTTGTTTTAAGGAACCATTGTTGAGTCAAAAAATTTTCCTTATGAATTTTCCATTCCTCTATGTTTGAAAAATCATAGACATTCTATCTTAAGGAAAATCATATTTTCCCTAATATTTATCTTAATAAGGAAATTTTTTCTTTCCCCAAGGAAATTTATCTTTACATATGTTTTCATAGTTCTTTTTATAGTTACATTAAATCTAACTAATTTTTATTCCTAAAGGTTAAAATTACGTTTTATATCTAAAAATTAGGAATCCTATAAATCATTGGATATACAATATTCTATTTTTAGACTCTAAATTCCTTGAAAATGAGACATAGAATTCTCTGAAAATCAGACTCCGAATTCTCTGAAAATCAGAATCAGAATTATCTGAAAATCAAACACCAAATTCATTAAAAATCAATCTCTGAATTCTATGAAAATAAGACTCCATATTCCTTGAAAATTATAATATGAATTCTCTGAAAATCAGACTCAGAATTCTATAAAAATTTGACTCTAAATTCACTAAAATTCAGAACCTGAATTATCTGTAAATCAGAAACCGAATTCTATGATATTCAGACTCCGAATTCCTTATAATTCAGACACTAAATTCTTCAGAATTCAGAATTTTAATTCCTCAAAATTTAAACATCTAATTCCTAATAATTCAGACCCCGAATTCATTATAATTCAGTTTCAGATATCTATAGAATTTTGTTCCAAATTCATTTTAAAACAGAATCCGAATATCCATGATTTATAGTCTCCAAATTATAATTTTCATAGGCACTGATATTTTATTTTTACTTAGACTCTGAAAAAAAATATATTTGGTTAAGCAACCTTATTTTACATACACCTGTTATAGTTATGAAAGGTTGTCATACATTCTGTTTCTAACTAACCGTTGTTTGAGTGACAAGTGTACAAGTCCCTCCAAAATTCAAGGAAAAATATGGCTACTGGAGGAGGGAGCCGACCGTTGGATAAGTTCCTATAAATAGGAGCTCATTTAAATGAGATCAATACTGAGAAACACTGTTGATCACTCTAGAGATTACATGCTACTGAAGTTATTTCTATAGAGAGAGAGACTCTCATGCCTTTTTCATACTTAATATCTGGTTCATCTTTGTTTGTGAGACTCTGATTATTGTTGTGTACAATCGAGGACTTCTAGGGATAAAAAGACAGATGTGCCAACTACCATAAAGTTTGAGGACTTTCATGGATAAGAAGACATAGGTTTCTAGTACCTTAATGTTCAAATGCATTAGGGGATTGCAAGACAGATTCCGATATTCCTATCGAGGGTATACCTTAGTGTGGATAAGATAGACTTTCTTGAAAGTATAAATCAAGGGACCTTTATCCAAAGTTGTTGGATACCCTTCTCTTGGGGTTAAAAAATTTCATACTTGTTCCTTGTTTTTTTCAAGTTTATTTTTGGTGAATTATACTTTCTTGTTATTTTGTATACTCTAATATGAATGATTCTATAGGCTTTAAGGTAGAATATTTTCCTCGCAATCTTTTCCTATGTTTCATTTTTGGAATCCCATTTATGGAACCTAGGAAGTTTGTAGAACTAAAATAGGACTTGCGAATTTTCCTTGTTTAACATTTTTAAACATAGTTTTCCTTAAGGTTAAAAATGATAGTTTTTTGACTTACAATTCACCCCCACTTGTAATTGAGAATGTACATTAATATTTTGAACCCACAATTGGTATCATATGAGGTCTCTAAAATACATAAATTCACAAATATTTTTTCTTTCTCATGTTTTCATTGTTCTAAATTTTTTCCTTGCTTGTGATTTTTATCATTTTTCACAAAATTTTACTATTAACAAGTTTTTGTGGAAAAATATTTTAATTTAGATGGAAGGAATGAATATTGTTTTGATTGAAAATATTAATCCTAATAGACCACATATATTTTATGGAAATTATTATGAATATTGGATATATCATATGAATTCTTTTGTTATTAATGCTGGAGTGGACACCTTTTTTATGCTTACTGGATATTACAAGATTCCTGATTAGGGAGTCAGAACTTTTACTAATCAAGAAAAGTCATAATATCAACTAAACTAAAAGGTATGTAATACTTTGTTGTGATCCATTACCATGAATATATATAGTAATATTTCTTCTTGTGAAGATTCTAATTTTATTTGGAAGAAATTGGAGGTTACTCATTTTGGTACATCCAAGGTTATTGAATTTAGAAGGGCTATGATTAGAGAAAAACATAATGTATTTCTATTTCCTTATGGAGAACTAGTGTGTAAGGTAAAAAAAGGTTTATGACTATTGTTAATAGTTTGTAATGAATGGGTGAAAAAGGTTTAGATGATGAGGCAATTGTGGACAAGATTATAGATATCATACCGAATGAGTGAGAATCTAATAGAACAACTATTGATGAGAATAGAAAAGTATCTCAAATTACTCATGATGAGTTTTTTGTAAATTTTCTTCAACATCAAAAAAGAATGAAAAGAGATGCTGATATTAATAAGAAAAATAATGGTAATAGGAGTTTATCCTTTATTACAACTAAATACAAGTCTCCTGAAAGGATTACGAGATCCAAGTTAATGAATGTCACTATTTTATAAGAATCTAGTGAAAGTGAAAATTCTGATAATGATCTAGCTAATCTTGCTCGAAGGATGAAAAATATATTTGGGGAGAAAGAATTTCAATATAGATTTAAGAAGAATGAAATAAAGGACCTAAAAGACTTTGAAGTGACATGCAATGAATGAAAAAGTGTAGGGCATATAAGGTTGGATTTTCCTATTATTAAGAAAAAGGATAGAAAGGAAAAGCATTCTGATAGGAATATAAATAAGTACTACAAGTATAATGTTATGAATGTTTTGAATGTTAATGACACCTGGAGTTCTAGTGGTAGAGATTCTTATGATGAATCCTCAGAGTATGAATCTTCATGTCAAATGAATCTTGGTCTACAAGCCAAGCTACCTATTGAAAATCATTGTCTAATGTCCAAGGTACACAATGTTGAATTCATAACTAATTTAACCTTAAATATGAATTATAGTGATAAAAAATATTATGAATCATCAGATGAAGAATCTTCTTCTAATGATGATAATACATTAACTACTTATGAATACATTTATAGGTTTTCTAAACTTCTTGATAATGAAAATTCTAAAGTCCTGACAAACATGATACAAAAAATTATAGAATTTATATTCATACTAAAGAAGCATCATAACTTTATAATGGTCATAATAATAAAATTTATGATTTGGAAAGTATTTCCCAAAACCATAAGGAAGTTAATTCTGAGAAGGATAAACTATCCAAGGATCCTGAAAATGTAGTTTCTATGAAAAATATTTTAGTGACTAACTCAAGTGGTAAAACAAATGTTTTTGATGATAAAAACATGGAAATTAAACTGAAGTCAGAAATAAATTTCTTGAGGAAGTGTTTGTTAAACTTTACCTCTGGTAAAAAATATTTTGATAAAATGTATTCCCAAATTCTTCCTCTTAAGAATCGTACTAGGTTTGGTTGTACTCATTATAAACCGATTTTTAGTAATAACTATTACATTCCTCAATGTTCTCCATTATGCACTAAATGTCAACATGGTGGACATTGGGGAAAAAGTTTCTTTAAAAAAACTCAGTCTTTAGGTTTTCATAAAGTTTATTTTTCTAAGAAAAAGTGGATACCTAAAATTTTTCTTTCTAAAATTTTTGGATCCAAGAAGTTTTTGGTTCCCAAAGCCTAACACTCTTAATTTCAGGAAAATAAAGATATTATCAATAATAATACAAGGTACATGGAACGTGGATTTTCCCATCACATGACTGATAAAAAAAACTTCTTTAAAAAGATTATCAAGCGGAAAAGAGTAAAATTAATTATCAAAGATAATGCTAAGGGATAAATTATTTGTATAAGTAACATTTATCCTTTGGAAATTTTTTTTTAAAATATTTTATTTGTTAAAGGTCGTAAGTACAACCTCATTAGCATATTTCAATTATGTGAGCAAGGTTACCTTGTAAATTTTAGGAATTATAAGTGCATAGTAAACAATTCTAATGAAGAATTTATTCTTTCTTCTCACAGACAACAGAATGTATACACAATAAACATAGAAGTCCTTAGGAACCAAGACCAACCTTTCTGTAGAGAAATGGAAAATCAATCTTGGTTATGTCATAGAAGGCTAGAAAAATATAACATTAGGAACCTATGTAAACTCTCTAAAAAGTGTCTAGTGAGGGATATACCAGAGCTTAGATTTGATTATTTAAAATATTACGATCCTTGTCAATATGAAGAGAAACATAAATCATGCTTTAAATCAATTGGTTAAGTCTCAACTTTTAATGCATTACAGTTGGTGCATATGGATCTTTTCGATCCAACAGAAACTGGAAGCATTTGAGGAAATTACTATATGTTTGTCTTATTTGATGATTACAATATATTTATATGGGTTTATTTTCTAGAAAAAAATATGATGCTTTTTTTTATTTTAAAATATTTATATCCAAAGATAAAAATGATAAAAACATTCCATTGAAAACTATTCATTGTGATAATAGAGGAGAATATCAATATTATGATTTTGAATCTTTTTGTAGTAGAAAAGGCATTACTTATAACTTCTCATCACCAATAACCCCTCAACAAAATGGTGTCATTGAAAGAATAAATTGAATTCTTCAAGAGATAACAAGAACAAGGTTGAGTGAATATTTGGTAGATAAACAATTTTTACTGAAGTTGAAAGTACTTCTTATTATACTATAAATCGTGTTTTGAATAGAAATTTTCTTAATAAACCCTTCTATGAGTTACAGAATGATAGAAAAAATAGAATTTCCTACTTCAAGGTATTTTTATGTAATGTATTAATTATTAATAATAAAGATAATATAAATAAATTCGCACCCAAATATGATGAGGGAATTTTATTAGGCTACTCCAAAACATCTAAGGATTATATAGTTTTTAATAAAAATACTTGTACTGTTGAAGAAATAGTACATATTAAATTTGATGAAACAAATCCTTCTATTTTTAAATAACCTCATCCTATATCTTCGGATGTGTTTTCAAATTCTGATTATCAACCATTTATAGAAGATCCATTTGATAAGGAAAATGTTCAAGAAAATGGTTCTAAGACATTTACCATAGAATATTTCCTACCATATGTTTATGGAAAAATTTTACAAAATACAAATCATTTTTTTTTCATAATAATTGTCCCAGTGATAGTATCATTGGTGATTCAAATCAACCTGTAAGGACAATAAGTTCCTTAAAAAATGAATTATAACATCTATTATTCATTTCTAAATTAGAACCAAAAAACACTGATGATTCTTTAGGTGATGACGATTGGATAAAATCCATGAAAGATGAGTTCAAAGAATTCCAAAGGTATAATGTAAAGAACTTAGTTGAAAGACCTAAGGAAACATCTATTATTGGAGTAAAATGGGTCTTTAGAAATAAGTGTGATGAAAATTGAATCGTACTATGAAATAAATCTATATTTGTTGTTAAAGGCTATAACCAAAAATAAGTAATATACTATGATAAAACCTATGCTGTAGTATCTAGAATTGAATCTATCAGTATTATACTTACCTTTTCAACATTCTTCATCTTTAAACTTTTTCAAATGGATGTTAAATGTTCTTTTCTTAATAGATATGTTCATGATGAAGTTTTTGTTGAACAACCTCTTGGTTTTGAAGATAAAAAACATCCTGAACATGTTTTAAAACATAACAAAGATTTATATGCACATAAAAAATTCCCTAGAGCCTAGTGTGATAGAATTTCAAGATTTTTGTTACAAAACAATTACATTAAAGGAAATGCTGATCCGACCCTCTTTATAAAGAATGATAAGAAAAATGTTTTGATTGTTCAAATTTATGTTGATGATATTATATTTTGTTTAACTCAACAATATTTAGCTGATTCCTGTGTTTTTATAACAAAATATGAGTTTAAAATGAGTCTGATGGGTGAGTTAACATTTTTCCTATGTTATTAAATTTCTCAAATACCAAAAAGAACATATATATCTCAATATAAGTACATTAAAGATATTCTTAAAAAGTATGGATATGATAACACTAAGAGTATTAGTACACCCATTGGTACCTCAAATTCACTTGATCTTGTTGAAGTTGGAAAACCAGTAGATCAAATATCATTTAGTGGTATGGAAAAAAGTTTCCTATACTTGACACCTAGTCATATATAATTAATTTTGTCAATATTCTTATGTACAAGATATTAATATAATCCTGAGTAACCACATTTAAAGGAAGTGAAAATAATTTATTGCTACTTAAAGGGAACCATGGATTTATGACTATTGTATACTTCTGGAAATGATTTTGTTTTAAAAATATTTTTTGATGCTGACATTAATGGATGTAGAATGGATAGGAAAATTAAATTTGGAACTTGTCATTTATTAGGAGATTAATTAGTTTCTTGGTCATGCAAAAGAAACACTTAGTAGCACCTTCCACTACTTAAGCTGAATATATAGCTACTAGAAGTTGTTGTGCACAAGTGTTATTGATGCAACACACACTCACACACTATGGTATGAGTTAAAAAAACAGAAATATTTTGTGATAATACTACTTCCATTTCTCTAAGTAAAAACCCTACACATCACTCTAATAGAAAACAAATAGATATTAGGAATCAATTTCTTATGGATCACACACAAAAAGGAGATATCAATGTTTAATTTATTGTAACACATGATCAACCTGCTGATATTTTCACAAAATCTTTACCCTCCGATTGATTTTAATATATTATACAGAATTTAGGAATGATAACCGTAATGTAATATTCCATATTAATTTTTTGTTGAAACATATATCCTTAATGTAAGTAAGTTATTTTTTATAGGGGGAGTACATATTTTTTTGGTTTCATAATTTTTTGTAATCAGAATTATCTTAATAAAATTTTTTCTTTATCAAAATTTTTCATAATCAGTTTTTTTTCTTAATCAAAATTTTCATAATCAAAATTTTTCGTAATCGAAATCTACTTAATCTTTTTTCTTTGTAATAAAAATTTTCATAATAAAAAACTTTTGTAATAAAAATCAACTTAATCAAAAAAAATCTTAATGAAAAAATTCTTAATTTATTTCATTTGAAAATTTCTGGAATTTAATGTTCTTCATGAAGAATTTTCCTTATTACAAATAATTTTCCTAGCAATACAGAAGGTATATTTTTTTTTCATAAATTTTCGTATTTATCTTTTTACATGTTCTTATTTTTATCTTGTTTAAGAATCTTTTTCAGATTCACATTCTCTTAATTCCGAATGTTCATCCTAAAAAACACAAAAGATCATAACCTGCTAAATCCCTTCTTCGACTATCATCTAAACCGTCAGATCTGAACACGAGTTTTTTTTTCAACCGTCAGATCAATCAAGGTAGTTCAACCGTCATCTCAAACACCTAAATAAGAACCCCCTAGGGGTTTTCCCACATCTAAATGAAAATCCTTTGCTTGATGAAGTTCTTCCCTCTACATAACATTGTTCCGAATCTTTAGGTTTTTCTATGTTCTGAATGTCTGTTGAAGCCTCTCCTCAGAATGAAATGTCGACTGTATAGGAAATTTGTGAAAGACAGATATACAGAGTAAGGTCAGTCAATCCAAATTTCTTTGATAAGTATGATTTAATTATTTCAATTAACATTAAGCTAAATGGATGGGAAAGTATATTTATTTGAACACAAAAGGCACATGATCTGGTTTATTCAGAGTTGTTGGTTGAATTTTATGAATTAGTAAGTTTCTTCAATGATGGAGGGAGAGATAATTTTTCCTTCAAGAGTTATGGAAATACATACTCCCATTTCAACACTAAGGCTAAAAGTCTAATTGGAATTATTTATAAAGGTGAAGATGAATTTTACACCCATAAATTATAGGATTTATCATGTTTGTTTGAGAAGGAAAAGGCTTTAGAGTGCCCTGGTCTGAAAGAAGGGAATAATATAAATATTTTTCATTTATTTACAAACTCTTGGATTCATGAATTATGGGTTCAAAGTTTTATCATTCTGAGAAAAGAAGATAAATATTACCAAAATAAATGTGACATTTTTATTATATATTTCTTGGTGAACCTCTAGAAGATAAAACATGGTCCAGTATATCTTGATTACAATTGAGAATTTCAAGAATAGGAATTTGATATCTCAAATAATCATGTATCCAGTAATTCTCTCCATGATTATTGTTCTTTGTATTTATTCTTTCAAAATTCCTTGTAGTTCCAAGAAAATGAATTTCAAAGTGATGTTTTTGAGTGATGATACTCTAAGAAGTATGAAAGATGTTTTTTGTAGTGAATTAGAAGAATTATATCATTTTTGTGATGCTGAAATTGATGCCTTATCAAAGAAACTGGATGTGGATGAATCTTCCAAGAAGGGTGGATGGAAGAGGGTGGAAAAGGAATGAGAAGAGAACGAAAAAATACATGTGGCTAAGGAATCTCGATCATCACCCCAACAACAAAGAATCAAAAGACATACCCTGATGAAGTAGTGTCTAAGTGGGGAGAGGAAAAGAATAATATGAAAGAAGGAGAGCCTACTTTTGTCTTGGACCCTACTAAGGTACAAGATTTAAAGAGAAAGGCAGCTGAATATCTTGAGAAGAAAGAGAAAGAAAATAAGCAGAGGAAGAAGGTGTCAGAGGTAGAAATCATTCAATATATTCTTAAGGCTACTGAGAAAGCCTATAAACCACACCAGGTGCCAGAATCGTTTTGGCATGAATCACTTCCTGTGACTCTGGGAAAAAAATTCGCGATTCTAGAACCACAACAAGAGGAAGAAGTAGTAGAAGAAGATGAGGGAAGTGGTTATACCAAATACCTGATAAGGAAAGTAGAGTATTATCATTAGAAGGAGAGTCCTTCTAAAAAACTATCAATCTGAACATCTGAAGCCAAATCTTCAAAACATGAAACTCCAGGAAAAGAATAAAAAGGTCATGAAGAAGTTAATAAGATATATGAGGAAAAAAGTATCAACCATGACTTCATTCAGCCAGAGGATTTTTTGGTAGGTGTCACAAAATAAAACCCTGATAAAGATAATATTGTTCGGTTATATCACATTTAGCATGAATCACCAAAAGTATAAGAGATCATTCATAGATATGATAAGGTAAAGCAGATGTTGGTTGATACACCTATGAAATATTTTCTAAAAAAGAAAGGTGTTGCTGCTTTGTTGAAGAGGAAAGATGAAGAGTTAGAAAAATAATCCCCATCAATAGAACACTCTGATTCAGAATAATCTTTTTTTGGACATGATTTTTTTACAAACTTTGAATAATTTGGTTGATACCGTTCCTTTATTTCCATGTGTATACTCGAGGTTCCAAATGCTTCATCACTCATTTAATTAGAAATCAGATTCAGTAACCATGCTTATGGATAAGTTTGTAAGGCTTGATGTGGATTTCAAACCATTATTTATTGAATATGAAGCTCATAAAAGGTCATGCAATAATATTATAAGTTGGTCAAGGAAGACAATCCAAGATCTGAGAGCCTTTGCTGAATTTCAAGATAATGTGAAGGATTCTTTTGACAATAAATATGGAAAGTTTAATGATATTAAAAATAGTTTTGAGTTAATGAAGACTCCAGAACAGACAACTTGGAAGCAAGAAGACAAGGACTAGAATGGGATGTTTAATTCAGTGGCTATGAATTGGAAGAGAAAAATAGATCTTAGAATGAGGTATGAAGAAATTTTTGATAGGCAATAAAATGTTTTAAAGGCTCGGGAAGATATTCTTAAGGCTTAAGAAGAAAAGATAAAATCCATTGAAATGAAAATTAAAGATCGAGATCAGTTGCTCAAGTGTGGGGAAGAAGATCACAAGGATATAAAGAAGCTGAAAACCATTATAAAGAAGTTAATGCCGAAGGATAAAGAAAGATAATTCTACCCCATTATAATATTTTTTTTATTCTTTGTACAAATTATTTCAATAAAAATTGAATTTTTGTGGTTCTTCATATATTTGGTTGTATAGTAAAAAATTTTTAGGTACCATATTTTTTTCACTCACTTTATTTATTTTTGAATATCACAAATGGGGATAATAGAATGATAAAAATAATTCTATTTAAATAAGATATTTTCCTAAGTAAGGGGGAGTTCATCTAAGGGGAAGTTCTTATCAAAGATGATTTTTGTATGCATGAAAATGTAAAATCTCATTCATAAAATTATGAATACGATCATTAGGGATTTCAAAACCTAAAGGTAATTTTTTTCATATTCACCATGATTCATATTTAAATGGAGATAAGTTTCTTTTTCATGTTTATGAAGATAATTTCAATGTCCTTTTATTTTTCTTTCATAAAGATGTTTGTTGTTTCTAAAAAGGGAGAGATTGTTGAGTCAATAAAGATTTATTATGAATTTTATATTCCTTTATGTTTTGAAAATCACAAACACTCTATCTAAAGAAAATCATATTTTCCCAAATATTTATCTTAATAAGGAAAATTTTCCTTCCACAAGGAAATTTATCCTCACCTATATTTTCATTGTTCATTTAATAGTTACTCTATATATAACTCATCTTTATTCCTATTGGTTAAATTTTTGGTTTCATATATAAAACCTTATAATCCTATTAATCCTTGGTTTTAGAGTATTCTGTTTTTAGACTCTGTATTATCTGATAATCAGACACGGAATTCGCTAAAAATCAGACTCTGAATTTTACGAAAATAAGATTCCAAATTCTATGAAAATATTACTCCGAATTATATGAAAAGTAGAATCCTAATTCAATGAGAATTAGACATTGAATTATTAGAAAACTAGACTCTGAATTCACTTAAAATCAGACTCTGAATTCTCTAAAAATTAAACTCTGAATCATTTAAAATTATGACTCTGAATTCACTATAAATCAGACTCTGAATTTTCTGAAATTCAGACACCAAATTCCTTAGAATTCAAAATCTGAATTTCTCATAATTCAGATTCAAAATTCATGAAAATTTAGACTCAAAATTCCATAGAATTCAAGCTCACAATTCTTGATAATTTAGACTCTAAATTCATTAGAATTAAGATTTTGAAATCTATAGATTTCAGGTTCAAAATTCTTTGTAAAATAGAATCTGAATATCCATGATTTTTAGTCCACAAATTATTGTTTTCTTATACTCTGATCTTTTATTTTTTTTTGTAGAATCCAAAAAAATTTATTTGGTTAAGCATACTTATTTAATTACACCTGTTATAGTTATGAAATGATTTTGTACATTCTGTTTCAAACTAACCATTATTTGAGGAACACATGTACAAGTCCCTACAAAATTCAATGAAAAATATTACCATTGGAGGAGTGATCCAACCATTGTAAAAGTGCCTATAAGTGGGACCTCATTTTAAAAAGATCAATATTGGGAAACTCTATTAATCACTCTAGAGAATGCATGTTACTGAAGTGATTTTTAGAGAGAGAGACTTTCATGCCTTGTGCGTATTGAACATCTTGTCCAGATTTCTTTGTGGGACACCAATTATTGTTGTGTACAATCGAGGACTTCCGGGGATAGGAAAATAGCGGTTCTGACTACCTTAAATTTTGAGGAATTCTGTGGATTAGAATACAGAGGATCCGATTACATTAATGTTTGAGAGATTTTGGGGATAACAAGGAAGATTCCAATATTCCGATCAAGGTATTACTCTGGTGTGGTTATGATAGGCTTTCTTGAAAGTATAAATCAGTGGAGCTTTATCCTAGGATGTTGGATACCCTTCTATTTAGATTAAAAGATTTCATACCTGTAACTTGTTTTGTTTTAAGTTTATTTCTGTTTTATTTTGATTATATAAGAAGGTATAACCTTCTTATACTTTTTATTCTTTTGTATACTCTGATAAGTAAGATTATAAACACTTTAATTTAGAATATTTTCCTTATATACATTTCTAATGTTTCATTTCCAGAACCAAATTTCTAGAACCTAGAATGTTTGTAAAACAAAAATTACTCTTAGAAATTTACCTTGTTTTAAATTGTTGAAAATAGTTTTCTTTATGGTCAAAAATGAATGTTTTAAACATACAATTCACCCACACTCTTGTAATTGAGCATCTACATTAATATTTTGATCCTTCAACCATTATTTTTTCATTAATTACTAATTATACAAGGAAAAAATATATTGGTTAAATTATGGTTTTATCCTTCCATTTGATAAGAAAATCCATTATGAACTGATCATTGAATCCATGAAAAGAACACACCTAAAGCCATGAAAATAACAAAATATTATTAATAAATGGGGTGGAATATCATATAATAAAATCATATAAGGAAATATAAATATGAATGTGGTTATTTAATATATTAATAACACTCTTTAAACCATTATATAGAAGGTTTTATCATGTTTTATGGAATTAAAACCTAATATAACGGACATTTGTATAAAAATAATCTTTTAAATTTCCATTTTTACAAAATTCAAAGGGAATGTTTTTATGATGCAAGTATCAATGTTTTATGATTTTGTTTTTGTTTTGGGGATTTTTCTAATAAATTTTGGTTCCTATATATCTCTTCAATTCATTTAGTATGTTTATGTTGGAATTTGACCATTAGAGTTATTTTAAGTATAACTAATGGTTACACCATAAGTTAGCCATGAGGGATACATTATAAGGTATTCGCAAGGGTTAGAAATTATATAGTAGCCACGAGGGTTACATTATTAAGTAATTAATCCATTAGTTTAACTATATGGTTTTATTTATGTATTCTATATTTTATGGAATATAATGTTTTCAAAAAGTAAGTATATGATAATTTAAGGGGGAAAAGTACAGCTTGTCAAAATGGTTTCATATGTGTATAATTTTTCTTGTACAAATGTTTTCATATTTTTTACATCCCTTAGTTTTTTTTCTCATCACATGTTTTAATATTTTTCTCACAGGAATTAAGGATGGGTAAGAGAAAAGAAGAATCTATTATGAATGTAGTGAAGAATTCTTTTATTATTTAAATTTTACGTATTATGAAAGAAATGGAAATTATTTTAGTGGTATACAATATGTGTTGTTGTCAGTTTTTATATATGGATTAAGAAATAATTCTCTAAAAATAAAATTTGAAAGGATCTTTAGTAATGTAATAAGTGTATTATGGTTGAATTGACATGATTATATAATATTTAAGGTCGATTAATTATTAAATTAGAGTGTCACCCTATAAGATTTTTTCTCATTCAATTTTATTGTTCTTTCCATAAGTACATTATTATTTTCAAAATATGGGTAAAGAAACCTAAGGTAAAGAAGTTAATGTCTCAACATCGACAAAAAAAAATAAAAGGGTAGTTTTTGTAATATAATAAATTCATTACAATTTTTCATCAAGAAGGTTGCAAACAATATCATCATCCTAAATTCCTGATACACATTTCTTGGAATATCTGAAATAAACATGTTGTTACCCTAGGGAAATAGATATTAATTTTATAGTTATATTTAAATAAACTTTCTATGATATTTACTTCTATTAATATGGAACAATCAAATCTTACATTGAGTTATTTATTAATAACATATCATTCATGACCCAACCCACATACCCAACTTTTCCATGAACTTTTATAGTCATGGTTGATAAAAATTAATCATATAATGTGGGTAAAGACACACATTAGTAATAATATTAAAGTCAAAGGACCAATACACATGCTCACATATAAAAATATCCAATGACACATATACATGTGGAATTACTACTAGTGGTTTTATTTTAATAATCTCTAATATTAGATATTACCATGTGAAAAAGTCATATGAAGATGTCATGTTTTCTTATGAGTAATTTTTGATGATATTCAATATTATATATTCTACACCACACAATGTTATTTGACCAAAGAACTGGGATTAATAATATCATCATGATATTTAAAGGTTATCATCATAGAGTAAAATTGCATGATATGAAATGAATGGAAATTTTTAATCTGTGAATGAGATGTACAAAAGAGTACAAAAAATTTATATAATAATTATAATTCACGAGTAAATAAGAAGACAACTATCAAAAATTCTTATGCTGTGTTGACGTAGTTCTTGTGTAAGATGCAAAAACTTTTAAAAATGGATTTTATAATCATAAAGGTTATAGGTTTTAGATAAGTTATAGTTTTGAATAATTTTTAATAATGGATATTAAAGTTAAAAAATTAAATAAAATTTAAATTCAAATTCATTATCATCATGATATTATTTAAAGTAACATTATGAAAATAACATTGAAAAGGACTTAAATGGGTATTTAATATTAAAAATGATTTGTAAATTGATAAAAATAATATAAATTCTATACTAAGTCATGTGGTATGGTTAATAGTTTAATACATGATCTATTTTTATTTTTTAAACTACTTTCCATTTTAAATTATCATTCTGGAACCTTACAAGATTTATATATTCAATAATACAATAAAATTTATCCTATAAAGGGGACGCTTTCAAAAAATATCAAAATTTTTTGAAGATATTTTCTCTATCTATATTATATCAAAATACATTTATGAAAATACCATTCTGAATTTATATTGATCTTTCCTTGAAAAAAATATTTTACCTAAAGGCTTTAGACTCACTCCAAATTAGGTGCTTCAAAAGGCAAGGTAAGAGTTTTAAATCTTCTTTCACATGTCATATTTACTATAATTTGCGTTTAAATTATTAATAAAATATTATTATTTTAATTATATGATGAAATTATCATGTTATTGGCATTATTTTTATCCTTAAATATTGTGATCTGATCCAATACGTCTCACTAAGAACTTCTCAAAATCCATTACTACATGAAAAATAAAAGTTTTTTGAAAACTATATCTTTTCATTTCAACTATTCCCTTAACCTATCTGAAATTTTAATTAATATTTAAAATAAATCAAAATATATCGCTTTTATTATAACATAATGTTTTTAAAAATCTAAAATATTTGTTCAGTTTTATTTTTTTAAACTCTTTCTATAAAAATATCAATCCATATGGTGGTTTTACTCTACCTAAGTGAACAGTTAGGTTTTTATAAACATACATCTTTAAATTATATTATTCAAGACTAATTTTTTGATTAATTATAATAATAAAATTTAGGTAATATGATGATTAGGATTTTTAATGGTGAAATATACATCATAATAATGTTATTTAAAGTGAACAATCATGATTATTTTTAACCATTAAAAATAGGTATATCAAGGAAGATTCATATAAATTTATCTATTTAATGAACAGTGGATCTAATTTGATTCTTTAATTAAATGTACACAAAACCAATACACTAGAATATTATTTAAACATTTTAAAATCACCTTTTATAATTATAAATATACAAAATATATTTTAGATTTTATAAACCAAATGATCATTAGATGACTGATTTAAGTAATTTAAATTTGGTAAATGAATGAAAAAATATTTTAAATTAAATAAATAAAAATTAATGGAATTAAAATGAAAAATATTCTTAAATTGGTAAATAATTAATATAATTTTATTATTTAGGAGGTTAGATGATTTATGAAGTGATTCGGGACTCGGAGTGAGTGTTTTTCTTTTAAAGATTTAGTCTACATGTTTTGAAGTCATTCTCAACAAATTCTCCTCCATGTATTTTCGATTATATTATTATTTTTACTTAAATTGTTTTTAAGTAATACTTTAACTATATTTGACTTCTTAAAAAAACATTATAATTGTTTTTTTATGTTTTTCAAATGGTTAATTTTTGACTTTATATAAAATAATGTGAAAATATATCATTTTTTAAAAAAATTAGCTTGAATAAATGTTTTCTATTTTATAACCATTTTAATTAATTAAGCTTTGTCTCCATGTTTTCATGGTTTTATGAAGTGACTCATATCTCCCTTAGTTTCTGAAATTCCAAAATTAAGGTTATCTAATTGAAATGTAATTTTTTTGTTTTACAATTTAATTTCATAATTACCTAATAATTCATGTAATAAACAACCACTTAATGCATTTTTTGAAATCATTATATATTTTTGGGGAAATTTAAGAGATTTTGATTATTGGTTAAAAATTATATTTTCTTGATATTTGAGGGAAAATTAAAGCTCCAATGTGTTTTATTCATGTTTATGTTCTTTTACTTATAGATGATGAAAAGTGGTCTTGAGATATATTCCTCCAACCCATCAGGTGATAATTTATTCATTGTATATATGATGATGGTATTTACTAGTTATGTTTTTCCCTTAATATTTTATGACATTTGAATTAAGATGTTAAGTTATTCCATTATGCGTTTCTTTAGAATTTACATGTTAAGTTATTACATTATGATTAATTATCAGTGGAATAAATATGATGTTCAATATATCCTTTGTAATTATTCATTAATTTATTTCCTTATTATGAGAGTGTTTTGTTGTAATTTTTTTCAAAATAATTTTTTTTATGATAGAATGTATGTCAATGTTATTTTACAAAATCAAAATTATATATTTAAATGTTTAAATTTTCAAGGGGTTTAAAATATTTCAAGGGACTATTCGGGTTTCTATTTATTTTATAACACATAATATGTTTTATGATCATTTAATGTTTTTGAAATATTTTTGATCTGGGCTAAGGATGTGTAGGAATGATTATGAAATCTATCTATGATTATGAGAATTTGGTCGTGAACAAAGCAATCATATCATTGAAAGAGTATTGTTTAATGAAAAAATTTCAATATATACAAAATTATGTGTTATTTATGTTAAGGATTTCCTAATTCTCTAAATAATTAAAGAAAAATATTCATTAGAATATATGTAATGAAATATTTTTAACAAATCTGGTACAGATGGGAAAAATAAGTTTATATTGTCCCAGCTCGTATAAGAGAAGTGTTTGGATATATTTAATGATTATGAGGATATAAAATTAAGATATTTTAAGTGTTATATATTCGATAATGGGTTAAAAATGTTGTGTTTTACCATATGTTAAGTGGATTATATATCATTTTTAATCCTTCTATGATTGAAATTTTATTGTTTTTCTCCAAATCCATTTTTTTTCATTTTCAAGATAAACCACTTTATGGGTGTGTGGAAACCTTAAAAATATAAAAAAAAAATAAATCCAAAACCACCTTCAAGAAATTGGATACACAAATTACATCAGTCCATGATCAACTTTCAATATTTAAAATATTAAAATTCAAATTAAAAAAAAAGAGGGAAAAGAAGTCCTCTCAAGAAACACCCACCCCGTGGGCCGCCCAAGAAACCCTAATTATGCATCACCAACTCCACCTTCATCACGGTGCACACCAAACCGTCACAAAACCATCACACCGGTATATCATCTTAGCACCAAATTAAGAACGCCCACTGAAAACCTGCTCATCTTCGTCGCTGGAGCCGCACAATCATCCCCGAAAAAACTGATACAAATGAAATCCCAACACAAAAAAACCAATACTTTTCCACTATATTTGCAACCACAAAAGCACTCCATCCATCACAAAACAAACAAGGAAGACCAACTTAAAAATTGAAGATGAGTAGAAAAAACCACCACCAAACATTACTGATGTCGTGATACTGGTTTCCATAACCGAACAAGGCTGTCATCGAGGTCTTGCGCTAGGAACATCAACAAAAACCACCCCACATCCCAAAACCCCATCGTTACCACCACTCCTGATCCACCTAGGAGAGGTGTAGAGGAACTTGGGATCAGAGAAGGGAAAGACTGGCCGACGACGAGGTAGCGAACCATGAGCCAATAGAGTGGGGGTAAACTGAATCGAGATGTTTCTGAAAACCAACAACCGCCATTCCTCAAATCGAAAAACCTCATTGTCCCCACCACATCAACTTCGACTTGGAAGGCCACATGGGAACAAGAGATCAGAGCAGACTATGAGCGGTCAAAAGCTTTGACAGCAAACCACCTTAGACAGGGCCTCAAAACTACACTAGAACAAAGATGAGGGGAACATAACCATAAGCCAAGCAGATGCAGAGGCCGCCGACGAAGACGAAACCAGAATGAAAACAAAAAGGTGTGGAAGAGCCATGAGGGAGAAAATGGGCCAGATCCCGTGAAGAGGCTGATGGGGCTGGATGAAGGCAGGACGGGGTGAAATATAGGGAAGACGACAGAAGAAGGATGAAGCAGGATGGAGAATGACGCTCAGGAATGCCGCCGACCCGCATCAAAGGGTTTCAAAAGGAAACCCTAGGCGGAGATGAGATTTGGAGGGGGATGGCAGTGAGAGAAGGGATCCATCCTCCACTCATTGAAATTTTAATGTGATTAATGATATTTTGGAGTTTTTATTCATTTTTTATAATGAATGTAGTATTAAGGTGTATATAATCTTTAGGTTTATCATGTTATATCATGTGAAGGTCAATTGAGAATAATGTTATTATATTATTGGGGATACAATCTAATAGGTATAAATATCCTTAAAGGTTAATATGATCTTTGATGTTGAGGTGATTATGGTTAATTTAGAAAGAGGTTATTTGATTTTTTGGAAAATGAGGTGGACAATATGAATAACATTGGGGATTAAAATTGAGACGGGGATAAGATAAACAATGTTATTTTTTGTTAAATTTTACTATATTTTTAATATCATTAAATTATTAAGAAATATTTTTTACTAGTGTGTTATTTCATGATAAAGTGATTGATATTATTTAAAGTATGACAACTAAGTGAATTTTTGTAAACATATATAATTTTTTATGGTTTTATGTCTTGATGATTCAGGTTAATTTTGAAAAATATTACTATATTTTTGGAGAGTATATGTTTATGGTATATACATCTTTAGTATGTGATATTATGAGTGAATTGATGTTATTTAGAAAAAACATTAATGTTTATTCTAAAAGAATATACTCTTTTGTTTTTCTGATTTTTTATGTTTCTTGTTTGTTCAGGCATGTGTTGAAGAGCATTATGGTTTCGTTATTTAGATAACAATTTTTTTAAACATGGGTTGCTAATTTTTATATTAATGTTTTAGAGATTAATGATTTTTTTATTAATACAGATGTTTTTTTATATTACATTGGGTATTATATATTTTTGAACCAACTTATATTTTAACATTTTACACTTTACCTTTAAAGATTTAATATTTGGGAAAATGCCATTGAATATTTTATATAAATGGGGACTTATTATAACCATTTAAAAAAACATAGAATGTTCTATTTTCTCTCTATATTCAACCAAAATACTTATATAAACACCCATTTCTACATTCACCATTTTTTTATTGAAAAAAATTATAACAATTGTAAATTTCACAATAATATTTTCTTAAATAAAAATTGTGTTTGATTGCTTTCTCCAGACGCAACAGTAAACTAAAACGAAGCTAATATATGTTTGTACCCTTAGAACGTTTACATAGAATTAAAAATTATGAATAAGAGTAACCATACTATGAAATATATATAAGCAATATAAAGGACACATTTAATCCTCATGAAATTCAATTGATATAGTTAAATCAACTAATAATATCATTTTGTGCTTGAAATGTATTTTTCAAAACATTTGAATTTTTATTCAATAATAAGTTATATTTTAAGAAATTTGTGATTAATTTATGAAAAAATAGTAATTTATTAATACCAATTTATTTATTTAACATTAGTAAAAAATAATAACTATTGTTACTATTATAATTTCGGTTCTCCAATACAAATGATTTATTACTATATTTTATTATTTTATTAAAAAATTAAATTTATAAATTTTAGAATTTTAATTTTATTAAAAGAATATTTTTACTCAACATGAAAATATTATATTATAATAATTGTATTATATTTTTATAGAAAGATTGATTTTAAGGTGAATAATGTAACTTACCTTTTTTATAAATACAATGCCTTTTATGGATTTGTTAGATTTTAGGAATGATTAGAAATTTATGATATATTTTTTTTTGAAAATATATCAATTATATATGTTATATTATAAATTTTAAATGTATCTATTCTTTTTTAAAAACATATATTTAATTTTTTAAAATTCATCAAATATTTTTCCCAAGAATTTTTTTAATAATGTATTTATTTAATAATTTTAAAATTAATATTTATCACTTTTTGAAATAGAATAAAATTAAATTGATTTAAAATTTTTAATTAGTAGATCTAAAATATATAATAAATAACATTTTATTTTTTATCCATAATGGATAATTTACTTATGTAAATATTACATATCATGTTAAAAGCTAAAATGAAAAATGTAAACAATTTAAGATCATGTAACTTCAAACTTGTTTAAAACATGAATTAGAATGTTTTGTTATAGAATTAATCAACATTATCACTAATTTTATATATAATTTCTGAATTTTTTACCCCCTTTCCTTGAGATTTAATTCTCATTATTGAAATTATTTGGTATTTACCAAAATATCACCCCTTTACACTAATAAAAGGGGCTCTCCTTTCCTCACTTCCCCTCACAAAATAATCATCTTAGTTCTCCCAAAAAATATTCCAAAAAACTCAACATAATAGTACACAAACCTCTAAAAATTTCATTAATTTTTGAATGAAAATACATTAAAGGTTTAGCCCCATTCTAAAAGGAGATAATCCATGTAGTGAAGTATAAAAGTATAACTGCTCCTTTCTCTTTTCTATTCATTTGTGTGAAATTATTCTTACTCAAATGAAATTAAAATATCATAAAATCATAAAATATGCATAAAAATAATATTGATATATAATTCTTATTATGTTATAATAACTAACCCCCCTTCCCTTTTTCATTAATAAAAATGAAAACATGAATCATTTGTATGTGCAGACTACCCCTCCATGAAGTAACGTGTTTGTTTTCCTTAACCACCTAACATGTATAGTTTCAAAAGTTAAATTACTATATAATTATGATATATATAAATTATTTAATATTATTAAATGATAAATCATATTACTTCTCTCTCTCTCTAAAAAAATGGAAGCATCTTCAATGGAAATGTTCAAACCACCGCCTCCATAGAACGATGTGTTCAATGTTTCATTTATTCATGATTGATTGATTTTAGTAATGGATTTAAAGGATAAATATGGTGTTTATTATATTAATATGGATTTTATAATACAACTAAAATAACATATTAATGATATGAATGATTAAAAATCATTATAAAATTAATCATTATACACCAGAGAACTAAGATGGAAAAAAATTATCCATACATTGTAATGGTTTAATATTCATAGTTTTTTCCCAATTATCTAAAATTATTATTTTGAAAACTATTAAAAACAAAATAGGATTATTATGATTCTTGTATAATAATATTTCAACTAGAACATATCATAATCACCATTGATCACGATATGTTCTTGTTTTGGCCGGTTTAACCACTAACACGAACAATTATGTGAATTTATAAAATGGATGACTAAGGGAACTTAATCAATATTATAATATGATATAAATAAGTAAGTAATTATTTATTTTTGATTCTAGAAATATTATACCATAATTTAATTTATTAATTTTTGATACACACTTTATTGGTTAAGAATCACCAGAATATGCTTGTTTTCAATTTTTAGTTCATGGATAAAGAATGAAAAAATGATGAAATAAAGTTAAAAATTATTAAATTAATAAAATTAATACTTTAAATAAACATTAGTCATATTAAATTAGTGATATCTAGAAGAATAATTAATATTGACAAACCCTTACAGAACTAGATCAAAATAATCAACATTTCTTCCACTAGATATTGAAAATAGGTAAAAAAATAACTACATATATAATGACTATAAATAATTAGAACAAATGGTTATAGTTATCAATAAGGTTATTAGGTATTTATTTAGTAAAACTAATTTAAAAAACACGAATTAATTTTATTGATGGTATTTTAAGTCTAATTATATTCCTTCCATATAAATGAACTTTTCATTAAAAAATTTCCATTTTAGTAAGCATTAAATACCTCATATTTTAATTCCTTTATGCATGTTTATGATAAACACCATAATTTTATTTTTTAGGGTGTATTTAATACCCATGGATGTATCTATGTCATATATATTTTTTCCATCTATGGGAAATAATAATTCCAATTAGTTCCAGTTTATAAAAAAGATTTCAAATCTATCTTTACCTCAATTGTAAGAATTTTTAGTAACTAATTTTTCATCCATTGAGTAAAGGTCATTATATTTAGAATAATTCATATAATTTGGATACATTATACCCATTTATTTAATAATTTTGTATTATATTTTTTTGGGAAATGAAATTTCAAGTTCAAATCTTCATTCTTGTTGAATTCTCCTCTCGTAAAGAATAATGTTAATGTAAATAATCCCTAATATCATTGATGGATCATTCTTTCAAGTCAATGTTTTCACTTACTACCAATTTTATGCAATAATTTTTTAAATAAAATTATGTATAAATTTATGTGAGCTTTATAATTTCATTTTTCATTTCTAAAATATATATTTTATAACTATTTTTTTGAGGTGGGTTTTTAACAAAAGAAATTCAGAATATCAGAAACTCTTTTCCATTAAAGTCAAATGTTTTATATTCAACACCACATTTCCTTGGATAAAATTATGGATTGTATAGGGATAAAATATTTATTTTTATTAAAATTAAATGTTTTATAAATCCTTCACATAATCTTTTTCAAAAAAATTACCTTTAAAATGGGCTAAAACTCCATATTTTATAAAAAAGTTAAAAATGTTCATGGAAAATTAAACTCTTTTATAATTTGAATTCCATTTTTATGAATCATATAATGGAAAAATTTTACATGATATTATGTTTCATAAAAAACCCTCTAAATAAATTTATGATGTTCCTTTTGGGATATTGAATTTGGTATCAACTTATATTATTGATATTATTATTTATGAGATATATTTTGAAATGTATTGTAAAACCCATTCAAATTTATGGGTTTTAATGATATGATGATTATATAGTTTCTTATGTAATAAATATGTAAGGATAATATTTAATTGTTTTTTGGGACCTATGTGTCAGTCAAATGTGTTTGGTAAATCTTTAAATCTCACGATATAATAGTGAAATGAGTAGTAATGCTTGATCCAAAATGGAAAATAGGTTGTAATTCCTAATCCATTACGGGAGATAGGTTATGATACCTGATCAAATTTGTAAGATAGGGGGAATTCCTAATCAATTGTGATGTGTTTCTATGTTTATATAGAAACTATAATCCATAGATATTTTATTATATTCTCCCTAGATTATGGTTTATGTGTCATGTTTTTTAAACATTATGCTCTGTTGTATATTTTTTCACATGGGATTACTTGTTCTCAAATCATGGAAGATGAACTATTTTTAAGATTACATGTTATTTTAATAATATAATTCTATCTAAGTTATGTTTGGTGATATTTTTATGATCACAACATGGGTAACATGTTGATATTTTAAATTTTTCATTACAAAGCATTTTAGATAACCCCTTTCTTATGATTTATTATTTCTATAGGCTATGATGGAATGTAGTGAATATGATGTGTATAGATGAGTAACTTCTATATAGACATTTTTGGTAGATGTTAACGACATTTTATAGATTACATAGTTTCTTTTATAATGAGGAAAAATTTTTATTGGTTGAAAAAAGAATGGGTTTTTAGTTAATATTATATCTTACTTATCTAAAACACTAAACCTAAAAGAGTATGAGAATATGTTGTAATGAATTTTTGGATTTATTTCATTTCATTATAAGGACACATCTCTGGGTCACTATAAAAATACTTTCTCTAAAGGCTTTAGACTCAATATGATAGAGGCAGTTCACAGTGTAGGGTAAGCATTTTTTGAGCCTCTTTCTCTTTTCTTATTTTTATTCTATTATTTTAAGAAAATTTTAAAACATATTATATTTTTCTTCAATGATTATATTTTAATTTTATAGGAATAAATTTTATCTGTATATTATGAGTGACTATCTAATACCTCTCACAAACATCTTTTCATAAGTCATTTCAACATAAAAAATATAGGTTTATATAAAATTATGCATTTTTTATTTCGACTCTTCCCTTACTCTTTTAAAAAAACATATGTAATTTATAATATTAACACTAAAATGGATGTTTAATTATAATATTTTTTTTGAAAACTAAAATAATTATTGGGTTATCTATCTTTTAAACTGCTCAGAAGAAACATAGTTAATTGTGGTGGTTGTACACTACCAAACTAAATAGTTCTATTTTTATAAATTTATTTTTTTCACCTATATTCTTAAAAACTAAATTTATAATTTAATATACTGTTAATATTAATGAAATCATATTATTATAATTATATAATGGTTAAATCATAATAATTTAATTAAAATTGAACAATTACAAAACAATCAGTTCCAGGTATGTTACCCCTTTATTATGTATTCGAGTCTTATGAAATGCTTGGGTAATGTTTCAGGAGTTTTTATAGAGTTTTATATTTTTTTTGGACATGTTTTTTGCATGTACATGGTTTCAAAAATCTGTGTTGAAAACATAAACTATCCTGATAAAACCATGGATGTGATGATAAGAGTTAGTGGGATGGTTCATGGTTGGTGCACAATTTTGGGAAAACACTGTGAATTCCCATGGGAAAGAATTAAGGTGGGAATAATGTAAATATCATGGTTAACACATGGTTTTTCAAAAAACTGAGTGAACCACAAGGATATGTATCCTTAAGAAAATATCAGTATACAATTGGCACACATATAGCCAAATTGTGCTACACAATCATGCAGCTCTCTATTTAAGAGGTACTATCTCGTGCACAGTTGGAACATGGTTTGACTAATTGTGTGGTTTAACAATGCGTTTGGTATTTAATAATCTAAAAAAATTTATTTTAACTTAGATTAAGGAATTGAAACCATTGTTTTTTCCTCTTATTAAAAGGTATTAACCTAATCATCTTAGCAAGGATCCCTTCACTATTCCATTCAATTAAGTGTCGTTTTTTAAAATCAATTGCATTGTATATCTTGATTCATTGTCATATCATTTTCCCTTACCTCTAGATCCCCTTGTTCTCTCTCACCTAGTTTACTAGATATATTTTTTCATGGATATATCTATTTTATATATATTATATCTTGACGAAATTTATTTATACCTATTGAATGGAAGGTTTTGTATTCTCTAATTTAGAATTTTTTAGTGACATTATGTGTCTCTATCATTTTTTGAGAGGTGGGTGGATTCTAACCCATTTACACAAGAACTTAAACATGATGTATTGGATTTAAGTAATTAATAATATTTTATTTTATATGGAAAAATTGTCTACTTTTGTGAAATAAACCCATTTTGAGGGTTTTTCGGAAATATTAAAAATTGGGTGGGGTTTTGATAAATCCTTTTCTAATATTTTAATTAGATGATTATAAAATTCAGAAATAGTTTTTATGTAACACCCTGATATTTTGGGAAGTATTTTATATATCTTCCTTGAATTAATTAATTTTCATATATGTTTTTCATTTCAAAAATTAAAATATTTCTTTCACATGGAGCTGACATGGCTTGAGCTATACACACCACCAACTTGACATGCATTATACGCAACACTGAGTTTCTATAAAACATCGTTTTTTGTTATATATATTTAAATGAGATAATTATAACCTAAATGTTAAAATTATTAATATAAATTTTAATTAATACTTTTAATATAATATTTATAATGGGTTTAGATAAATCAAACATTTTGATAATGAAATATATAATTTTTGGTAATATCTTTATATGCCTTAAAATAATATTTTCTTAAAGAAACTACTTTTTATATCATTCTATGAAAAATAGTAAAATTAATTTTAGAAAATAATAGAAATTTAATTTTATAAAATGAACTTATTTTTTGAATTCATAATATTGAAATTATCTTAACATTAGTTTTTGTGATTTTTATGATAAACTTTATTTTTTGGATGGATAGTAAAAATGACTGCAATTTTGTTAAAAACATCCATTTCATTTAAATAATGATTAGTGTTAAATTATATTTGAAATTATGATTTAAAGTCAAAATAGATAAATTATTAATATATTATTCCAATTTAGTACATTGGATTTATTTTCTATATTGAGGTTATATATATAAACATATTTATCATTTGAACGTTTTTACTTAAAAAACCCGCTTTCTCGCCACGTATGCGAGATTAGTGGTAAACATAATTTCCCCACATATATAATTTAAATTTTTAATAATGGAAATACATTTTTTGTAATCGGTATTATATTTCTATTCTAATAATATCAAAATATATTTTGACCATAAAGATTAGTGAATTTGATTAAAATTAATCACATCGATTAAGGTATGATTAAGCTTAATTAAGGAATAATCCTAAATCTTAAGGACCAAAATGACTTGTACACTTGTCCAAAATCCATTGGGTTCCAATAATATTACCATATAACCTCTCGTTTTGAATTATATGGGTTATTGATCTATTATTAAATGATATTTGATTATATAAATGGTTATGTAATGAAAAAGACAAAAAGTGAACTTTTCTTTCCTTTAACATTTATAAAACATTGACATATCTAAAAATCATCATATTTTAAGTTATAGATATAATTTTGAAATATGAATGGATTATTTTTATCATAATAAATTATCAATTATTCTTATAGATTATTTAGTTACTGAAAATGATTAAAAAACACAAACATAATGAATATTTAGTTATAAATTAACTAAAATAAATGATACTATAATGGTTAAAAGTATTTTAAATTGATTAGGTTATTGTATTTAATTAGTTTTTAAGATTAATATATCATATTTAAAATATATCAACATAATTTAATTTAATTCTAATAGTATTTTTAAATTTTAAAATTATAATTAAATAAAAAGTTCAAAATTGACTTTTTTGTTATTTTAAAATTCATGATATTTTATTAAATGATTTAAAATTAATAAAACTAATATATTATTTAAAGTTATATTTAAGGGTTGAATTTTTTTAAATAAGGTCTATTAATGGACCAATTTATCTTTTATAATTATTATATTCACCCATATATTATAAAAACATTGTTAGAACAGTCCGTTTTAATGTATTGTTTAGCATGTCACATGTGCATATTTTAAAAATTAATTTCTAAAACACATGGGATGATTATTTTATAAATATGGTATAATATTTATAATTTAGTTTCCATATATTATATAATAAATATCACTTTATTATAGTATTAATGGTTAAATTAATCAGGTTAGAAAACTAAATGAATTGATAAAAACAAAATAATAAAATTAGGGAATATTAGAAGTTAAATACTAAAACTAATAAAATGAGCATATTTTGTGTGGTGTAAACATGGTTCTAACATAATTTCAAATTTCTCTATTATTTTTCAATTTTGGAGGCACATTAGGTATATGATATGTGATAAAGTTTTAATTTTCACATATTTAATACTGTATTTAAATGTTTTAAATCCCAAAATAGTGATATTTTATGGGAAATTGTCACATTTTTATGTTTTAGTGGTATTTTGAGCTCAAAGGTAAAAAATGGCTTAATTTTGGTGTAACTGTTTTATTTGTCTTCTGTATATTTTTCCATAAAAATTTCCACCCTAAACCAAAATGTGAAATTCCATTTTTATAGGTTTCCTTACATCATGGGCCGAATTTCATCCTTCTTGAGTACCAGATCAATCAATCATTTGGACTCCAAAAATCAGCTTACAATATGTTCCTCGAAAACTGTGTGCAGATCTGGAATGTTTTAAATCTGAGATTTTATATCGAAGATGACCGATCCAATGGAGCTTATATTCAACTAGGAGATGGAGGAGGAATAAAGGAACATCTTTCATTCAGGTTTCCACGTCTGAATTGGCCGTTTTCAAGGCCATAAAGACATGGGAAGTTGGAGTTGTGGAAGACAAAGAGTCACATGGACAGATTAAATGTTCCGCACTAAAACAACCATAAATCTTTTATACGTGGACCAATAGGGCTGAAATTTTGTGGAGCGACTCGGAAGATGAATTGAAACAACTTTAGATAAGGGACCAGTTCCCAATTATGGCATTAAATGGTCCTAACAGTAGTGAACTTCTACGGAAAGAATTGAATCGAATTTCCTTCACCCATTTCACCTATAAATTTGTACATCATCTCCCTTAACATGGGATAGTCATTTAAAGGGGGTTGGACCAAGGGAGTGAGCTTTTATTGAGGAGATATTCTGGAGAAGAGGATTTAAATTGATGATAATCAAGACATGAAGGGATAAACTCCATGTGGTTGTGGGCAGCGGAAATCCATGGATTCTTCCCTTTTGAGTTTGGTACTTCAATGTATTCTAATTATATTTTTTTGGAATTGGTTTTCATGAATGATGGAGGTCTATTTTATTTCATAAATTCACATTATTATATATTTTTCTAGACATTTTATCAACTTATGAATGTAAAATAATTTTCTAGTTATGTAAACTTCTTTGGGTGAGGTCTCCCCATTGAGCACAACAAGTTCAATTAGTTTTGATTTCCCTAAGGACTTTGGGTAATTGAATCACTTTCATAAGAGTATAAACAGACATATTTTAGGTCTTGATAGGGTGTCTAGTCAATATGGGTGTTCACTTGGAGTTTTTGTGAGTGATCATTGAGAAATATAATCTGATAATTCAATTAAACAAGGATAGAGGCAGTATCTGAGGATCGATGTTTGTCCACCACTGCCTTCTTTTGTTTGTTTTCTTCAGTCTAGTTTGCTTTTGATCTCCAATCACTAACATATATTTATATTTTAATTATGATTTTATATTATTTAAAATTTTAATGATAATTTCAAATCCCCATTTCTAATTCTAACATTAACGAAAACAAATTAACAAAGTGACAATTTGATAACTTAGCCTGCAACCTCCTCGTGATACAACCCCGTGGTCACCACTGTGCTACATTTTAAGGGGAAATTATTGATTGTAGTTTCATGGAAAGAACCCCAATGCCAATATCTCCCATTATAGAATACCTTTAGTATTAACGAGATCACCACTCCCCCCCTCCACTATAAAAAGGAAAACACTCTACCCCTTCATAACAACTCTCAATTAATTTTGTATCATAAATGATCCAAAAAAATAGTCTATAAAAATCCATACATTCCTCCTAGAATCATCTCATTGGGAATAAATCCTTTTATGGAATCCCATTGGTGAAAACCAAATAGATTTACGTGATTAAGTGGTAACACACTCCCTCTAAATCCTTTCTTTTATTTCTTTCTCCACTCCCCCAAATTTTCTTATTACAAGATTGTTTAAAAAAATAGTATCATAAATATAAAAATATTTTTTTATTATAAGTGAATAAACTAAAATTATTCAAACTTCAATATAACTGGCATCAGATATAATATTTACGTGTATGGCTAACTACCGTCCCAAGAAACGATTATTGTTCATTTTTCCTTTACCACCTTTCATGGTGAAAATTATGAAGGAAAATATGATTATATATTTAATATATAATATTTATTATTAATTTAATCTTATGTAATTCTATTACATAAAATATTGTTATACTTTTAATTAAGTGCAAATATGATAATTTTATTTGAGGAAGTTTGGACTACTACTCCCTCAAAGGTGTGTGATTATTTCACACACTAAATGGGAAGTATTAAAGATAGGTTTATTAGAATTATATGATATATATTATATAATAATTCTAATGAAATAATGTTATATACACATATATATAAATATATGTCATTTAATCTCTTTCTTTCAATACGAAAATAAAACAGAAATAATATTAATGTGTACGTACAAGCTACCATCTCCCAGAATAGTGTATTCTATTTAATACTTATATATTCTATAGATTATTATAATACCAATATATTGAATATAAATTATATTTATATAATATATTACATTATGGGAATAATTATATATGTATAAGGACAAAAGATATAACAAATTATGACACAAGCAAAAAATAAAGAGAATATTAACCAAAGTGAATCCTCAATATAAAATTGTTAATAAGCGGTTAATATAAAACCATTTGTGGTATTAGATATAAGAATATGATTTTTTAAAATATTTATAATAAATATAAATTTATTATTGAAGAATAGTTTTCGAGTACAAAAAGATTCAAGACATAAGGTAAGTGGATTTCATCTCACTTTTTTATTTTCATGAGATATATTCCATGTTCACCACTCTTTCCTTTTGTTTGGTGTGTATAATGATCATTAATGCATTAAAGTAATATTATTATTAAATATATGGGTATTTAAATATCCATTTTATTATGTTTATTTTATGTTATTTATGTTTTAAAAGTTACCAAATCAGTAAAATAGTTTTGTCTCAATTTTCCTTCTTTGAGACTCATGTTTTTTTATGAACCAAAATTCTTATTCAAGGGGTATATAAATCCATTTTAATTGTTATATCTTGAATATCAATATTTTAATGATATTTTAAGATTAATTTAATTTCCTTTTCTTATATAGAGAGTATTATCATAGTTTACCAAGTGATAAGAGTTTATTGAAACAATCTCATCGCTTTAATAGATTATTAATGATTACAATTCTTTAATGAAATATTAGGATCCATCTATCAAATAAACTCATGCATTTTGTTATACTATATTTATTCAAGATATATCCTTGTACTATTATCATTTTCCCATTATTTGGTACTTAATATAATTAATGATTATGGTTTATTGATGAAATATTATTATCTATCTCATCCAATAGTGGTTACATTAAATATAAGAATCATGATTAGATTGAGATTGAGAAACCTTAAGACATGATTCATATTTCATATTATAGGAAAGAGGAATTAAAGAATAAGTTGACGAATCTTGAGTAAGAGATTAAGAATAATTTTGGATGAATTGTGTATTTATGTTTTGTAATTAATATATTATGTTATATGAACCATAAAATATATTAGTATTTTCAGAATAAGTTTTCATTAAGTATTAAAAATGATAAATTGAATGGAGATGATGATATAAAAAATTTATTTACTAGAAATGATATATTTTAATATTGATAAGGAAAACCTTAATTAATTCCAAAAAATTGAGATAATTATGTTTGGATAATGATATGCTGGATAAGAATAATTAAATTTCACAGTACAAATTAACCTAGAAGTAATTATTAAAAAAGAGTTATATGTCATCAAGGATGAATTTTACAACTTCTTGGATTTAATGAATGTATCTAGTTATCATTGTAATATGTAAGAATTCATTTTTTCTAAAAGGATTTATGATTTTTTAGGGAATATATGATGAAGGTATTGAAATGTTTGGAATGTTACAACCATGTGGCACTGTGTGATATATGGGGATCAATGTTCATCCGATTTCATGATTTTCTATCGAAAGATTTGAAATTTCATCTTTTTTAAGGGTTATAATGTTACCCATTTATGTAAATTTAATGTTAAACTTAAGATAAATTTATAAATATTAATGTGTTATCTCTCCATTTGATGATTTATGCATATTAGATAACATGCTTAATCTAATTTGTATTGATGATAATTGATGAGATGGAATGTCATGAGTCTCAAGATATGTTAGTACATTAGGATTGAAAAAGTTACCTTTGTTTTAGAGAAATATGTGAAGTGGATTAAAGAACAACAATGTTGAAGGTTGTCTTGAAATTATACAAGTATATATTTTCATGAAAATTCATCACCGTTAAGAAAAATGATCTTCAAAGAAAAAATGTCTTCCTTGTACCTTCATTTATTGATAAATCATAAGGTACCTTCGGTTGTCACAGATTTATGGATTTGATATTTCTTACATTATCCTGACCTTGTACTCTATCACTCTCCATCAGAACATGATGTTGTGATTTCTATTCCTTGTCCATGTTTTAACTTCACACCTATGTTAACATATGTGGGAATCTCATTATGATTTACTTTGGGTGAGCATTATAGTTACAAATTTACCTTTTTAAGGGATGTTTTATTATTAATTTTAAGAAATTACTGTTTTTAAGAATAAAACATTCATGTATTAAAACATTGATAAACCTGACAAATTTCAATGTTGAAATTTATTTTGTGGGGGGTAGAATGTGACACCACTAGATTTAATAAAATATTTCCCTTTTCTCTTCTTAGAATAAAGTTGATTTAATTTATGTATTTCATTAAACTATTTAAAATATTACTGTCACATGGAACCTAATTGTCTTGCGCTACACAGAACCCCTATTTGGAATGAATTATACCCAACACTGAGTTTCTATGAAATATAATTTTGTTGTAATAATTATTTAAATGATATAATTGTATCCAATACATTATAAATGGAAATATTAATAGTTATAACTACTTTTATTATATTATTTATAACAGTTTTACAGAAATAGAATATATTGATAATGAAATGTATAAAATCTGGTAGTCTTACTATAATTTAAAATAATATTTTCTTAAATAAACTAAATTGTATGATATGTGAACAATAACGAAATTAATTTTAGACACTAATAGAAATTGAGTTTGATAAAATGAAAATCATTTTTTAATTCCAAATGTTTAAATTATCTTAGGGTGAATTTTTGGTATTTTTCCAAGAAACATCATTTTTTTGGTGAATAATTAAAATTACTGGAACTTCCTTAAAAATGAAATTCCATAGATGATACATTGTTTACAACTTCTAATAATTAGTTTTACATAAAGGCTTTAGATAAATATCTTGTAATGTTATTCGTATATGATATGCATATGGATCGTGCTGTAATGATCAGGCTGCAGTTTTCTTTCAAGCCTCTTTTGTTCCTAATTTGGTGGCATATGTTTTGGAAGTTCCGAAATCCAATCAAGAATGTATGCAAATTATGTCAAAACTCAATGATATGGTGGAAATTTAGGGATAGATACTAGATGAGATACTACAATGTGTTTTAGAGATCATATTGTGGTTCCTTTGTCTTACCAGTAACAACATATTAATTCCTTCCACCATTAAAAATATTTTTTTATCATGGAATTTAAAAAATTTATAAGTAGTTGTGAGAAAAATATTTTATGGGTTATCATTAAGTTTTACCGTGTTGAAGTTTGTCTCAATATGCCTCGCCTATTTGTAGTTCAATGTTGGGAAAAAATAGTTGGATGGTATGTAACATTCTTTTCTTATCCCAATATGGAAATGATAATAGATAGGTATGGATTTTCTCACAATTCTACCAAAAATGGGTTTGAATCATGATTCTATATGGGTGATAATGGATCTACCCATGAAATTGTCTCACTTATTCCTCATTTATGAGACCAATATGGTAGAATAATTATTAAAAATATATATTTTCTAATTTTTATAGTTGAAAATCATATGTGTTTCAATTATGACTAAACAGGAAGCCATGATTACAATTTTTTTGGAAGTTCTAATATCATTCCCTTTGAACTCACCTACCCATGAACACATATTATCATCCCCAAATAGATAGAAATTTTGAATGAACAATCCAAACATTTGATAAATTATCAAAGCTCATGTGATGGATTTTGGAGTCTCATGGGAGGATCATATACTGTTAGTGGAGTTATTATAAAATAATAGTTATTAGAGAGTGATGAATATTGATCCTTTCAAATCATTTTATGGATTCCCCAGTCATTCAACACATGTTTTGGATGGAAATAAGTGATACTTGAATTATCATACCTATCCTTTAAAAAAAATTAAAGATATAAATGATTAGAAATATAATGGAGATGGCGTAGAGTCATCAAAAATTGTATCTAGATAATCATCATATATTATTATCATTTGCGGTGGTTAATAATGTTTTTTTATAATCTCTCTACGGCCTGATTATTTCCATTTTGGTTTAGAATGATTTTTTTCTCCACAATTCATTATTCCATTTGAGAATCTTAAATGAGTTAGTGATGTGTACTATAGGTTGGATTTTCTAAAAAGATTCAGTTCAATGAACAATGTGATTCATGTATCTCTATTGAAGAAGTACCATCCTGGACCTGACCTGGAAATACAATGGGACAATATTGAACATGAAAACGATTGTTGTATGGTTATCCACATCACGTGGCACAACCATGTGGGTATCTATTTAATAGGAAATAACATGCACACTATTGGAAAATAGTTTGACTAATCATGCGCCTAACTATGAAACGTGTAGTTAATGATCTGAAATTTATATTATAAAATTGATTAAGTCCCAAAACCCCCATTTCCACATCTTATTATAGGTTCTCAACCTCCACTTCCTCCTAAGGATATCATGTAAATTCCCTTTGATTTAGAGGCATTTTTTCAAAAACCAATGTGAATTAAGGATCTAGATTCATCAGTAAGTCATCAATTTCATCTCTCAATCTTCAGATCCATAAGTTCTATATGACTCAGATAATTAGATCTAGTCCCCCATATATATATATATATATTACTTGTTGTGTACATTTCTGATAGTTTGTTATATCTATTTAATGGATGGTATTATGAGTTTGGAATGAGATTTTTTTAGTCTCACTCTTCATTTTCAACATTTTCTCTGAGGTTGGTGGATTCTCTATCATATCCACATGACCTACAACATGAATGATTTATTTTATTTAAATATTTTTATATGATTTTCTATAAAAACATTTTCTTATTTTTTAAATTAAACGCTTTTTTATTTATATTTTGGGAATGTGGAAAATTGGGTAGATTTTTGAGAACCCCTTTGATAATAATTTTTAAATGGTGATTTTAACATTAGGAAATGGTTTTAACGCCTTAAAACTATTTTATGAAATTTTTCTAAATCATGAATTATTTTATGACCAATAATTTTTTTTAGAATTTGGAATTACTAGGTTGGTGTGTGTTTAAGTGGGATAAATTATGTTCATGAAGAACCCACATCAAAATTGGGACAAAGTACGGTCATGAAGTACCTACATCAATGGAAGCACCAACCATATATGTGTATGTGTGTGTGTGTGTGTATAGTTGGGTGTGTGTGGACCAAAAAATTATTATGAAAAATGTTAAAGGAATGTGTTTATGTTTTCTTACGGTTTATATCACATGGATTTCATTTGTTCTCTTGTATAAAATATTTCATCTTTTTTTAATTACTTTATATGAAATATGATAACGAACTCTTGTCCTAGTGGCATGTGATTGTATGTAATTAGTGATTTGAAACTGATTTTATACTCACCCTATAAATTGGGACTTTTATACATTTGTATACATTATCTTTTGGGTTACAGTTAAGGGAATGGTATCTTATTTTTCTAGTGATATATCTTGATATTATAGAATAACGTATGTACTAGGATATTTGATCTAGAACAAGTGTTGTTTTAGATGATGCTACTTTGGTGTCACTGGGTTTAGTTATGTTTTAGTTCTTTTTGGATGTTGTATTTCATGTATTTTTTCACTCTAATATTTTTTGATTTTTGAATTCAATTTCATATGCTATTTTTTATACTCATAAATCATGTATTCTATTTAGATTCTTATTTTGTGTCTCCATTATTTTTTTCAATTTATGAAAATGAATCCCCCAAAATATTTTTATACTATAGACCTTTATTATAATCTATTAGTGTGTTGGGGATGTCTCATGTGGTTAGTAGCACCACTGTATCTTCCCATGCCAATGGGTGAAGGGGGATATGTTACAAATGGTATCAATCTGGCTTGGTCCATATGTTACATCAGATTATATCAATTAGATAATAATTTTATAACATGAAATGTACAGATTAAAAATATGTAGTTATCCTTTTTATGCTAAACATCATGTTACTAGGGTGATCAGGTAATAAAGTGTTCAATGGAAATTCTATTTGTTTTTTCATCTCGTCATCATGGGTTTATACAATGAGAATTTCATATCATGAATTAATCTTGGTAATTTCCAATAGGAATTTATTATTCATTTATAGTTTTAGGATTTATTAAAATAGTTAATATTCATTATTTTTGGATATTTTGGTTATTATGGTTGTTTATAATGTTGATTGAGAAGTTTATTAGACTTGCATTTCAAGTAAATGAGGACTAAATGGATTTTATACTAGATAATGGCACCAGGTATACATCATTGAACTAGTAAGAATAGGCCATATAAAACTTTATTTCACCTATACCACAGGGTATCCAACAACTTTTCCAGTGAATTGTTTCAGATTTTCAAGGAATTAATAGTATAGATTAGAATTATGATCCTTAATAAGTGGATAAATATATATAGTATTAATAACCGAATTCAACCATCTATTATGGGGATTCAAAACCTAAAAAAGTAATGGAATTTATAAATGGAATAAATAGAATATTTGAATTCCTTATTACACCAGATGAGATATAAGTTAAATTATTTGTGTGTATGTTATAAGATCTTGCATTCTAGTGGTTGGATTTGGTATTCCAGGATAAATATTACCATAGTATTATATGGGAGGACATTGAATAATTTTTTAATTCAACATTATACCCTCACACATTTAGGATTAGAGAAAAACATATAGCTTCATCTTGAATAATGAGAATATATGTGCGATAGAATATAAATCTATGATCCTAAATTTAGTCTCCTTCTCCATTAATGTTAAATAATATGCATCCATGAAGTTTCACCTATTTTATTTTGGGTTGTGATAATATATTTTCTCTAAGAAATATTCTCTATTCATTATGGATTATATGAAGATAGTAAATTGAGAAATGGTGGTGGAAAGATATATTTCTAGAAATATTTATAGAGTATGTATGTTTATTTCCATGGGAATTAGTGGGATCAAAAACTATAAAAATTAAAACAAGAGGGAACCCTACTTACAAAGTAGTGGAGTGTCTCAGAATCATACCACAAGATAAATTCACTTTCCTCCAAGGCACAATAATAAGCATGTGTTCAATCAGGTCAGTTAACATAATCACATTAAGAGAGACTATACCATAATAATTATGGAATGTCATAACCACAAAGAGATGGGACATCTCCAGCACTATTTTCATAGTTCTCTATATTTTTGTACTAGAATTCCATCTATTGTTTTTCATAAATCCAATGATTTGACATAATGATATCATCAAAATAGTTCTCATCCATTGAACTGAGTGAGCTTCGGTGATTTTAGGAACACTAAAACTCCTCATGCTATACAATATCAGTAGAGAAATTATGATCAAGGAGTATTTAGTAAGAAACCTAATGGTTCTCAGAGGTTGATCACATAGGATGGACATGATCCTTCAATGGTGCGAGGTACTGTTCTCTTGAATTCTAGACTTATGAAATACTTGTCTAATACGAGCGAATCCCACTCTTTTATTAATTATCATGTTTTTCTTTATGTGGATTTACATGTTTAGTTGATTCCTTCTATATTGAAACTACTAACACTTCTAGGAAAATGTGGTTATCAACCCTTCAAGTGTGAAATGTGTTCAATCAATACTAATGAAGATGAATTGGTATGGGATTTATTTGTTCTTAGGATGGATATCAATGAACAGATTTTAAGAATGGATTATTTAACATTCTTAAAAGACCACATTTACCATTATTCCCAGTAGGTTAGTTTCACAGCTTCTCATGGTATAAATAAACTCTTTATAGATTATTGGGATGTGATTGAAAAAAGAACATGACTTTTAATACTGATGGATGAGAATATCTCTTATCAGTTGACAGAAATAACAATGGCATATTATGAAGAATCTAAACATAGTAATTTTCCAAAAACTATTTAAAACATTATGAATATATTAATAAAAGTTTCTTTTAGATTACCACCCAAAATATAAGTGTAATTTATTATTGATCTCTTACAAGGGATCCATCCTATTTCACTTTAATCTTCTAGGATGGTACTAATGAAATTGAAAATCTTTATGGTCAAATTTGAATATATTTAAATCACCGAGTTCATTTGATCAAACAAATATATGTATATAGTACCTATTATTTTTGTAAATAAGGTATATGGAACACTTAATCTATATTTTTATTACCAAAGGACCAACCATCTCATGATAAACAATCAATATCCTCTTCCAAAAATTTGTTATTTGTTTTCATCAGTTGAGGTGAGATACATGGTTACCTAAAATGTATTTATGATCATAATACCACAAAATATGATTTAGCTTGAAGGATTTACCAAATAATGCCTTCAAGAACCATTATGGTTATTATATATATGTGGTCATTCCCTTTGGTCTTGAAAATTCACTTATAATGATTTTTTAGAAATGATGAATCAGATCTTATAGAGGCATCTTGACACTTCTATGGTGGTGTTTATTGATAATATTATAATATATTCCATGACAATGACCAATAATGAGATGCACATGGATATTTTATTGGGTATATTTATAAAAAACAATAATTATTAAACCATTTATATGATTCCATTTTCTATAAAAGAGGTAAATTTCATTGGTCACATTGTTTCTAATAATAGAGTTTTTTATATCATAAAAAGATTAAATTCTTTATCAGTTGGAAACCACAAAATAATGCTTGTAGAATATATAGATTCATTCATTTAACAAGCTTCTATATAAGAATTGTTTATGATTTTTTATGTCATGCCTCTCCATTGACATCTTTGATAAGTGAACACATTCCTTTAAAATAGAGAGATGAGGGGTAGAAATATTTCTAAGATCATAATGTAAATATTACAACAGCAAATTTCCTGACGTTTTTAGAGTCAATAAGTGTCTATGTGGTCCATAGTTATTCATTGGGATATTGGTTGGTATGTGTTCCTAGACCGAATGATCATGTTGTAGCTTATGGCTCATGACAGTTACAAGTACAAGAAAAAAAATATCGAACACAAAATCTAGAATTATATATTGTAGTTCATGATTTGAATACTTAGTGTGATTTTATTTCTGGTGATAATTATATTGTGTTTACAAAAAATTAAATATTGAAACGGATTTCCCCATAAGGATATTTTAACCTAATGAAATGAATACAGATGAAATATATTCACATGTTTGACTTGAACAGGATGTACACACCAGGTAGAGTAAATTTTTTAGCTGATGCATTAACTAGGAATTCATATAATTTTTTTAAATAGGATTTGGACAAATAGAATATAATGTGAGTTATAGAAAATATGAATCTAAATTGGAATAATAAATGTATTTTTTTGGTTTTCTTTCCAATAAAAATTTTTGTTAACTTTTTTGTGAAGGTATTGGATGTTCAAAAATCTGATTCAAAATTTCTAGTTATGAGGTCAAAACTCTTATTTGGGGAGACTATTGAGTGACGAATTCTAGATGATATATATATAATGTGTTTTAAATATCTTATTTTGATTCCCATAGCTTACTAGTAACAAATTTTTAATTCCTTCCACCATTAGAAATATAGTTTTCATCCTGGTATTCTAAAAAATATTAAGCCGCCGAGAGAAATTGTTTTTGTAGGTTGGGATAAGGCGGAAGGGGGAGGAGTTGGTCTCAAGATGCCTCACCTTATAGAAGGTCAACTTGGATACCTAATGGCCACCTAAAATGAATTTTTTTTACCTGTCCCCCAATAGAAATGGGAGAAGATACATATGAATGTTTTCTAAAGCCTTCCAAAACAGTTTGGAAACACAATTATATATGGGTTATTTTGGATTGACTCATTATGTCAGCTCACTTCATCCTAATTCGTGAAACCAATAAAGTGAAGTAATTGTAAAAAATCTACATCTAAGAGGTTTTAATGCTACAAATTGTAATTTTTTTGATTATATATGATTGGGGAACCATGTTTACATCTCTTTTGTTGAATTAAATTCATAAATCCCTCAGAAATTAGCTAACCCTAAACATAGATTATAATCCTAAAATAGATACAAATTCCAAAATAACAATCCAATCATTGGAATTCATTATTGGAAAATATTTGAGGATTTTTATGTATAATTTTATGATCATATATTTTTATAGGGTACTTATACAATAATATTTATCATTACAAAATGCATATAGATGCTTTTGAAGCACTCAATGCTCATATTTTTCATTCTCCACTTTGTTGGGTGGAAACATGTGAGACTTCACTTTTCGAACTAGAAATTCTATGAGATAAAACACATAATATTCAAATGGTCACAAAGTGAAGGGTGATAGAATAATGTATTCAAAAATCATTTGCATATCATCATCATCGATTGTCATCATTTTATGTGGGTGATCATGTTTTCTTGACAATGTATATAAGACTAGGCCATCTTCATTGTGGTACACTATGAAAGTTTTAACCATGGTACATTTTCTATTTTTGTGATACTTTAATGAGTTAGTGATGTAAAATAGAAGTTGGATATAATTCCATGGTAAGTTATATGAAAAATTTATTTCATGTTTCACAACTAAAGAAGTACCAACTTGGCCCTAACCATGTCATATGATGGGACAATGTTGAACTAATTTCAGATGACTCATTGATTCATGTACCATACATTATTTTGGATAGGATAGTTAATATATTATGTAGGAAAAGAAATGGTTCTGTATGGATTTTTACTATGTATTTTCAATCCCCGGAAGATATTTAGGAATGATAAAAGAAAATGTAGGAGTTGTGGATTGATCTATTCCATAACAAGACCAGACTCTTTATTTAAAAGGAAGAAATACCAATGGTCTGGAGAATTTGGAACCCTAAGTTTCATTTACAGAAATATTTTATTATGTATTTTAATATTATATAATGACTGTGTCAGGTTTTGGGAGTTTTAAATAGTTTAGAGTGTTTTGGATATATTTTTGATAATGTATGGTTTTGAAAATGTACATAGAAATCGTAATCTATCTATAAGAAATCCTGAAAATGAGGATGGTATTCACTTGGTAGAGACACAATTGTCTCCAAATCAAGTGAATTCCTAAGAGAAAATATGCAAGTGATAACAAAGGGAAAACCACGGTTGACACATTTTCTTTCAAACCATGTTATCCAAATATGTGGGGGTGCGAAATTAAGATAATAGAACCACATATAGATCTCTATTTGAGAGGTATTATCATAAATAATTTTTGAACATAGTTTGACTAATTGTGCATCCTAACCATGTGGTGTGCAGTTAATGACCCCAAAATTAGATTTTATCTAATATTAAGAAAATAAAACCACCATTTATCCCCTATTTATTCAGGCTATCAACCTCTTATTCATCCATAATCTTTTTTGGTAATTCCCTTAGATCCATAAGAATCTTTTGGAAAATAAATGTGCATTAGAGATCCTAATTCATCATTAAGTCATTAATTTCTTCTCTCAGTCTTTAGATCCACTCATTAGCTCTCACTGGATCATTATATATAGTCCTCCATAGAGAGATCTAAGTTTATTATGGTGAATCATGATGATATTTTTTTTGATCTATTTAATGGAGGGTTTTTTGGAGCCTGAATCTAGAAATGTTTAGTGTCATTCTTTATTTCCATCATCTGTTTAAAGGTGGGTGGATTCTATATTATCTACACATGACCTATAACTTGAATAGATTATTTTATTGAAATATTTTTCTTTTATTTTATGTAAAAATATTATATTCTCTTATTAAAAAAATCCCATTTGTTTTTTTATAAATTTTTTTTGATTTTTTTCAACAACGTAGCTTATAATTTTAAAATTATTATTTTAAAATTAGGAAATGGTTTAAATTAAGGAAAAATATTTGATGAAATTTTTTCAAAGGAATAATTATTTTTTGAGAGAAAATTTATTATGAAATTTGGTATAATTTGTTTGGTGTGGGTTCAGGTGGGTAAAATTATGGTTTCAAACCACTATTTTCAAAAGTTTGATAGTTTATGGTCATGAAGTACAACATTAAGTGGAAACACAAAGATTGTGTGTGTGTAGTTGGGTGTGTATTGGAAAAAATAATTATTCCAAATGTTAATTGAATGGGTTTATATTTGGTTATGTTTTATATTACATGGATTTCCTTTATGGCCTTATATAGACAATTTTACTAGTTTTCTACTACTTGAAATAAAATGTGTTAACCAATTCTTATTCTAGTGGTGTGTGTTTGGATATCATTATGATTTTTTTGAGTTTATACTCATCCCTTACTTGGGTAATTTGGTGTGTTTTTAGATTTCATATATTGGGGAATAGAGAAGGGAAATGTATCATTTTATTCTATTGATACGTCTTGATACTAGGGTGTAACATATACTGTTGGAGCTTGGAGATGATACAAGTGTTCACTGGGATGATTCCACTTGATTTCTATTGGTTATAGTTAAATTTTATTCCTTTCTAGATCTTCTATTTCATTTATTTTGTCACAATAATTTTATTAGATATTTGGATTTACTTTTGGGTGGTAATTTTTTATACACATGCATCATGAAATCAGTTTTGATAGTTATTTTGTGTGTCCTGGTTGTTTTTAAGGCATAGGGAAAATCATCCCCCAACTTACTCTTATGATCGTTACATTTATTTACAACATTTGGTATCATGGGGAAGTCACTTAATGTTATTAAAATATTTTTCTCTTCCTAATCCAATTGGTGATGTGAAGGATTTTATAAAAATCTAGATTATTTTCAACCTTAAAAAATTATATTAACAACGAATATTCTTGGAAAAGTATATACTTTAGATCCCATTGAACATATTTTCTTCTAAAATGATATATAAAAATATAAGAATACTTCTAGATCTTATAAAACCATTATATAATATCATTTTATAATTATGAAAATATGGAAGCTATTTTGGATGTTATGAACTGAAATAATCGATGTAAACAATAAAAAATTAGTAAAAAAGGAAACATGATAACATATAAAATAAAATAAATAATAATAAGAGAATGACCATGAAAAAAATATAAATATTTAATATAATTTAATATTTAGTATGGTAGAAGACACATGAGGTTAGTTGAGACTTGAGGTTAGGGGTTTTCTTTTAAACATTTTCATTATAAGTTTCAATGTGTTTCTATCAACACCATTTCCACCATGTTGTTTTAATAGTACAAGTCTTTATACATCAATTATTATTAAGTTAATTTTACACATTCATTGACTTAATTTAAAAATATTTTGTTAGAATCTTCATGACAATTTCCATGCGAGTCGTTTTTGACGTTCATTGTAGAGGTTCGAAAAGAATCACATTTTTAATATTATTCACATTAATTACACTTCCTAAATTGATAATAACAATAAATAATTATGTTTTCTATTTATAGTTTTTTGGTTTTTCAAAATAATTTATAAATCTATTTTTTTTTTGAAATTTTCATTTTTAAGGTTATAAAAATGTTAATTTTAATTGTGTTTAAAAAAATATTCCAATTACCTTATAATATTTCATGTTTTTCATTAATTTTAATTTATTTAAATTTTATCTAAATTATAAAATTATATTATAATTTTCCATATTTTAATTGTGGTTCCCTACAATTCATCGGTTTATGATTTTCTCTCTAGAGATATAATAATGGAATTAACTGGTTCAATTATACCACTACAAGTTTTTGATATTGGAATTAACATGTAATGTTAATCGAATATAAGATTATTTTGAATTAATTGGTTAATTTATTACATAATGAATGATTATAGGTGATAATATTATGATGTTCCAAGTATCCTTATTTATTATTCTATAAATTTTATTCTTTCTTCTTAGACTGTTTTATTAAACTTTTTGAGTAGAGAATTTTTTTGAGGTTTAAAAGTATATGAATATTATTTTACATTCTCTAATTTCTTTGTTTATGGAATGAAAATTTCAAGGGTTTCATGTATTTCAAGGGACTAATGGGTTTTATCATTCTTTAATACCCCGTACTGAGTTATACGATCAACCCATGTTTTCTAATGTTTTTCACCTGGATTAAGAATGAGTAAAAATGATTGTGAAGTTTAGATCTAAATATGAGATGTTGGTCTTTAATAAACCAATAATATAATTTAATTCATTTTTTTAATGGAATTTTTTTTACACATATATGAATATTGTGGGTTTTATTATGTAATTAATTTCATAATTCTCTAAAAAATATTACGTAAATGGTCACAGAATTTTATAAATTGTAATATTTTAAATATTTTAATCATTAGGTGGATAAGTATGAGTTGTAACATATAATATTTCCATGTGTTTAAATTCATGGAATCATGTGGGAAATGATTTTTTGGTAAAAAAACTTTCATATCTTTTAGCAATCAAAAGAAATAATATGCAGGTTGGTTTTGCAAGTTTGTGTCGCGACATACGATATTTTAAATCATAAACAACAAAATGATTTCAACTCATGGATTTGTATTAATCATGGTCCATTACACTTAACCCTCTAAAAATATTATTTAATGTTCTAATTTATGATAAATAATGGGTCAAATTATAAATACAACATTTTTGTGTATCATAATTAATTATATAACATATCATAGTTGATGATGACAATACCAATTATTAAAAATGAATAACAACATGCGTCATGTATATCATTATTTACCACATAAATATCAATAAAAAATTATTAATAATATCAGGGATATGTTGTTTCCATATCAATTTTACTCATTGATTATTTGAATCATTAAAAATAAATGATTAAAAAAATTTATTTTTTTATATTCAATTCAGAATTGAATTTGGTATTTAAATTTTTTTTATAAATAATAATCAAAAGGTATTTTTTTAAAATTTATTAATTTATAATTATTTAATAGATTATTATAAATATATAATAATTAATTAAATTGATGTTTATAAAACATTTACTAATAAATATTCTATAATTACTAAGAGTTAATATTAAATACCATTTACAAAATTACAAGGCATGCCTGCTAAATTATAAATCAAGATTTTATTTATAAATCACAATGGGTAATTTATAAATAGATTATAAATTTACAAATCAAGGCCAAAATATAACGTTTTTATATTTTCAGGATTACGAATAAGTCATAAATATTAATTTGAATAACTAAAATTAAAGGATCCTTTTGGGTTATTATTTAAACCTTGTCATAAATTTTGTGATGATAAATTTTCAATTGTTTTTGAATAATATTTTAATAGGATATTTAAATTATGTGAAATGATTACATTATATAAATACAAAATACAAAGTTTTCATATTTCATGAAAATTAATAAATTAAAGTAAAATTCCAAACAAAGATAATTTTTAAAAGTTTATATTATGAATATAACGTGTTTATATTCATAAACATGAAATATACATGATAAATAAAGGTAATATTATAAAATTATTAAAGTAAATATTTTTTTAGGAATTGTTCATTTATTTAAAGGTTACTCATTACTATATTATTAATTAGTATAAATTTTTATTTTTTGAATATGTGTATAAATTATTTTATGTGATAAATTTACTATTATAAATTTATAAATCCTTGTATTACATTCCAAGTATGTAAATATAAGATTTAGTTTTAAACTATCTTAACCTCAATTTATAGTTCGAGTTGCTTTTATAAATTTAGTTTTTGAATATATTTTATACATATTAGATATTAGAGTTGTGTTGAATTGGATTATATCATGAGTAAAGTATCCCCAAGTAGAGGAACATTGGGTTGGACTTCACATTGGAATGGAGGCTTAGGCCTTAATATATAATAGTGTGCGATGGTTATTTGTGGTTTAAATATTACTCATGTTGAGTTTTTAAATCTCATGTAATTATAAATAATTAAAATAAAAGTTTATATACATTATGAATGAGATGCATTTAGCTGGGTGTAGATATGATTTTTTATAAATGGTGGGGCTTTATTAAATTCACGCTAAAAAGAAAGAGGACCCGAGGGCTCGACCACTCAAACTACACCCCACACCCCAAACCACCTAGAACCCCATCCACCTAATGGGGGAAGATATAGATGGCTTATACTTTTGTGTGATAATATAAAATATAGTGAAATTAAAACAACTGAAAATACTATGTTTTAGATTCTTTCAAAATTAGCACTTTTCAAAACCTCGATCATCCAAATTGGTAGGACATACTAAATTTGCGATCCCCTGGATTGTCTTGTATAAGAAAATCATGTAATGGGTGACTTGGATTATCCCATTGGTAGATCAATAAAAATATTTTTTTCCTAGGATTTCAAGGTGTTAGGCGATGATTGGGGTTTTCCATGGGTTATTCTTAGTTGGGTAACCCTAACAGTTTATATACTAGAGCAGCGATGTTGGGTTTATCCATATGATATATTAGAGAATGTGTTTCCCACATGACTTTCTATGAATCAATTACGATATGATAGACATGTTTTTTAAATCAGATATAGTCATAGATTATTTACATGAAAAAACTAGTGTAATTCATGATAAAAAATGGATCTTGGATCACTAATATATATGATTAGTTTTAAATGGGACATTAGTTCAGATCGATCTCATTTAATAAATGTATTCATTAAATTATTACAAAACATGATTCTCATTTATTATATTCTTCAAATATAGATAATTAAATCATCATCGTCTAACATAACATTCAGATTAATCCTTGGGAATGATAATATTACTGTAATAAACTCTTTATATTAGTAACTTATGAAAAAATATTAAGTATAAAGAGTAATTCCCTGTATTATTGACACACCTTCCTAGAAAACCAAGTGTTTAAGTGTTAATTAGTTGAATGTAATTACTTATATATAATTGTATGATTCAATAAATATTTTGATTACCCAAGATACAAAATGTATTGAATAATTTTATTCTTTAATCATAAACTAATTATGGTTGAGTAAAAAAAATAACTTATTGAGAAAAAATGTTTCTTTAAGGATTATTATCATTTAAAAATTGATAATATTTTCATATATAAATTTTTTTGAACAATATATTTGAGTTCATGAATGTTTACCTGATGTTATAAAATAATGAGAATATATGAACAAGTCATGTGATGTCACTATTCAAGTAGTTTGTTTACAGTAAAATTGCGTAAAAGATCAAAATCAATGAAATAAAGTCAGTTGAAATTTCCAAAAAAAATTTCTTCTAACTGCCAATTTACGTCATTGAAACTTAAATGTAAAATAATGAAGTATAAATGATTATATAGGATTGAATTTTTCATGATACCTAAATGGAATTTTAGAAACTCAATGGAATATCCATATTAGATATTGACGTTATAGAAATTAATTCTTTTGTTTTGATGGTTATATGATACTGAATGTATGTTTTAAATGTATTATAAATATAATATACTTCAACATCAAGGTATGGATTGATAGAACTTATTTTTTCATTTAATAGATATAGAAAATTGTTTCTACGTTATTGATTTAAATGTAAAGGAGGCCCATATGAATCTAAGTAATGGATGTGTATCTTTATCTAATTTAACTTATGATATAAGAGAAGTTTTTCATCAAATTTTTTTGTAAATACAATTAGATAATTAATTATATACACATGATTTATGATTAATTAGATTATATAAAATGTATTTAAAAAGTGGTAAGAGAAAAAATTATCCTAGATTAAGTGTTTATCCAACTATTTATTAAAATATGACAGAAGATGTTCGAACCAACCATCACTAGAATATTTTTATAAATAATCTTCCTTTAAAATAGAAATTCCATCAATACTTATAAATCCATATGTGCTATTTATTAAATAGTTTATTTGTTAAATATTCATACTAAATAGAGATAAGTTTTTTTTCTTAACACAATGAGTTTTTCGATCCTTTCATGATATTCTAATGAGAATATGACATCTAAATGAATAGTGTAAGTATGTTTACACTTAAATCTATTTAAAGATAAAAAGGGATAGAATATACCAGTCTAAAGTAATTATTTCTCACTTAATATCCTAATGAGTTTATGATTTTTCATGGAAAAGAAAAATTTAAGAGTATAATTATGTTACCATGGGAAAGTGAATATAACAATTTCCTAAAGTATTATGTGCATAAAAAACAAATTTAATGTCACTTTATCCTAAAGAAGTTTTAGATGTGTTGGTGAATAGTTATGTAAATAGTTACATTACTATGAAATGAATTTTTTTTATGGAATTAGTTCTAAGTATTGTTATATTATTATATATATATAATTATACGTAGTCAACATAATTTGACATTATAACATTTTATGTTATAGAGATAAAAAATTTGAATATGTTAAAGGAGTTGAACATTAGGGATGTGATTCATAAATAAATCCATTAATTAAGCATGCTTTCTTTATAAATGTTACACACTAAAGAATTCTGTTATAGGGTTTTATCATATGTTCAAATAGAGATGTTATAGAAATTACTCAAAGATTCAATTGGCTAACATTTCCATGGATAGAGCCTCAAACAAAAAACTAGTTTGATAGTTAAACATATATGATATGATAAATAGACACTTATGTTGGGTTTTATTAAGTATTATTAAAATAATGTTAAGAATATAAAATTTATCATATAAAAGGAAATTTCTATTTTATAATAATTTCAGATAAGTATTATAAATGTATATATAAATATAAATTTAATGAAATGTATTGATAAATGACCGGTCAAAATGATACTTTGAGTTATCCTTAACATATGTTCATCATTGATTATTTTATGATAGGATGAAATATTAAGGTTATCATGAGTAGGATTCATGTATCAGATATATAATATGCTCATGAGGCACAAAAATGTTTTACTGTATTGGATGACCCACTAAGTATTCCATATGAACTACACCAAAGTAAACGTTTAGCAGTGGTTTAAACTATCACATAATTATGTTTCAATAATCATTTAGTGGTAGGTTTTCAAAACTGCCGTAGAACGATTTAGCGGCGGGTTTTAAAAAATGAGAGAATCTTTTATCTGTGGTTTAAATCATTTCAATGTAGTTTATTTTTTATTTATATTTTTTTAATAATTTAATTTTCTTAATTAAAATTTTCATGTCCATAATTTATTATTTTATTTTATTTTATTTATTTATTGATTTAATTATTTATTATTATAATTTATTACCATTTTCATGCAATGCAATAATGTAAATGCCATATATGCTATGTAGAAATTCTGAATTGGGTGATATTTGATCTCATTACCTCTTGGTTGTTCTGCAAAGAATTTTCCACTCTCTCAAAATACTCATGTGGTGAGTAAATGAAATTTAATATATATATATATATATATATATATATCGATATAAAAAATTAATAGTACCATAAAATATATACAAACTAAAAAACAAATAATTAATAAGTAATAGTTAATAATTAATAATTAACAAGTTAATGAATAATAAATAATTAATTAAACAACTGATGAATTGTGAACTCATTATTTCCCCTCCCGCTTCCTCTAAGGACGTTCAACAATATGTTGTCACTGTGGGGGAGAAACTATGCTTGAATCGAATCTTCTAAATGAGTATTTCACTCATAAGAAAGAGGCTTCCATCATAATACTGAAGGTGGTTCTAGAGATAAATGATTGATGTGATGTCAATCCTACTTTATATGTAAAAGCTATGATTAAATCACTTTACATGGTTGTGATACTAGGAGCCAATTAAACTGAGACCAGAACATAAAGGTCGAAGGAATTTATACATGTGGCCAAATTATGTTTTTCTGATGGTAAGGATTGGGGAAATGAGGGCATGTTTAGTTTAAAGATGGAATTGGACCAATACAACAATAAGATCAAGAGAACTATACGTAACCTGAATAGGTTTGTGGTATTCAGTTATGAAAACCTAATTTCATTTGAAGGAGAGAATTGTGATGATGCAAGACATGAAGTGGTTAGATCTCATGGAGGGAACAAGGATTGATTTGAAGATGAGATGGATTCCAAAACTTGTACATGGTCAACTGGGAGTATGGAAGTGGAACAAGAGGAAGTTTACATTTGGTCCTTAACCAGGAAAGGCAAGAAAACCATGATAGACCTAGAGGGATTCACCAAACATGTGAGGAGGTCACTTCCGTAGAAAGACTACTCTAATTTACCTAATCCAGTAGTTACCAGATCTTCTAGTAAAGGATCTCTCATGAAAAAAGTAATATCTCGATGACATGAAGAAATTTGTGAAATGTGGAATCCTGCCTGCTAAGTAAGAAGAACAAATTTCTCTTCTATGTGAAGTGGTAGTGGGATCTCAGGCTAACATAAATTCCAATGAGAATATGTAGCTTGTGGTTGCTTCAATATCAATGTGTTTTGAGAGGCAATCCACCCATGTTCCTTCTTCTTTTCCTGTGCAATTAGGTTCAAAGGCTCAAGAGACAATGAAAAAAAGACAAGACCTAACTACCCTCTAAATGGATCTTCAGAGGTCCAGGTGCTGGATAATAAATCGGATCCGGTGACCCCTAAAATCTCGAATCTATACCTCTTCTGCTTCCCCCCAAACATCTCTGATCAAATAACGATGGATCTTATTACACATGATCTAGCATGGAAATATCGACAGTCTCTCTAGGGCTACTATCCAACTTGTTTATTTGTTGTGTAAGGGATTAGAGGTTGTGCAGGTTCATTCTATTCTTATTCTGCTTTTGTTTTATGGTTTTTTTATCTTTGGGTTGTATATTTTGATTCTTATCCTCTTTGCTTGATGATTTTATATATGGTTCCCAATCCCACACAATGTGGTTTCATCTTTAAAATAAAAAAGAGAAATTCTTAATAAATAAATAAATTATAAATAAATAATAAAATAATAATGATGAATAAACAATAAATATATAAATATATAATAAATAAATAAATAATAAATAAATAATATATATAATAAATAATTAAAAAATAATAAATAAAAAAATAATAAATAAATAATAAATAAATAATAAATAATAAATAATAAATGGAAACTAATAAATAATAAATAATAAATAAAAAAATAATAACTAAATAATAACTTCTAAATAAATTATAAATAATTTTTTCTGTTATAAATGAATAATAAATAATAAATAAATAATATTCTGTAATAAATAATAAGTAATAATTGAAATTTATTAATTTCACAATAATTTGATACAAAAATAAATCAATAAATAATAAAGCAGAAATAAATAAATATTAAAATAAAAAATAAAAAATAAAAAATAATAATTATTTTAATAATAAATAATAAATAATAAATGTATATAAATATCTAAAAATATATATCCATATAGTGAAATTTACATATATATTTATTAACACCCAATTCTGTTAATAAATATATATAAACACACACAAATACATAATTTTATATTATTATAATTACATATATAAACACAAGTAAATATTAATTTCTATATATATTTAATCATATATGAAATAAAAATATAAAAACATAAAAACATAAACACGTATAAATATTTACCAATGTATATATACACAAATATTCATGAATATATATAAAGAGATATATACAATAGATAATAAATCACCAAAATAGGGGAATCCACAATAATGAAAATACTATCAAATTAATAAGAATGTTAATAAATGGAATAAAATCTTAAACAACATGAAAATTATATGAAGGTACTCTTAAATGAAGATGAAATCAAATCAAATGTACAAAAATCTGACATTCGAAAAAAAACTCAGTTTCAAAGGCCTATCAGACCATATTTAACCTCGAAAAAATAGTGACTGATGTCTCTTTAGTCAACATGGTGTAGATCTCACCGTAGTATTCAATTTGATATGTTGTAGAGCCCAAACGAACACACAAATCAAAAGTTATGTCCATTTGAAATGAAGTTTCATTTTCATCTTTTATTGAAGCTCTATTAAATTTTATTATTTTAATAATCAATTTTTTTTATTTGATGCAGTTTTATCCCATTTAATAAGCTTCTATTCGACTGGTTGTGGAGCTAAAATAGAATCCCATATCAAAAGCTATGGTCACTTGATGCTGAAATATTATTTTCACTTATTGAATAATTATTTTATGTTTAAAATTATAGTTCACTAATAATTATAAATATTTATTCAAAAACACATTATAATTATCTAAAATTGTAAATAATAAAAAATCAATGACAGTAAAAATAAAAAATAATTTATAAATTATAATTAAATATTGTTTATTTTCAAAATATTTTCTTATAATTGGTGGTGGTTTTTTAAAATCCACCACTATTTCACAGCGGTTTCTAAACAAATACCACTAAAAATATATTTCATTTAAATAGAATCATAAAAAAATAAAGAAATTAATTTAGCATCCGTTTTGAAAACCACCATTATATAACCACCACTTAATCAATATTTCCCTATAGTGATAGTGTGTCATACATTGTGTCTTTGGCATATTAGGGGTGCATGAATCATATAGGAGTCCTTTTTACCTAATGATTGTGAGATATCTATAATGAGAAACTACATACTCTAATTCCTTTATTAGGTAATTAACCATTCCTTATATAATTAGAAGGTGTTTGGGTATGATACTTATTACGTCATTGATTGAAGTTATGACAAGTTGGGTTTTGTCCACTAAAAAAATGTGTATAAAATCTGGGCACTCAATTGACATAGAGTAGGTATTATATATCCACATCTAGATAGTTCTTATGATGTTCAATTATATTTGGATGAGGGGAATATAATGAACTCATTGATAAACAGTAATATAATGTGACGTATTCACCGACCATTAAAGTTTATACATGGAGAGTCAAGAATTTATGAGTTAGCTATATGGGATTGACATACACTATCTCCCACAGTAACTCAATGTCTTGTACAAAGGAAACACATGATAATTAATGATATCATGAGATGAAACTTTTTTATATAGGTAAAGATACTCACGTGTTTGATGGAGATCTCACTATATCCTTTTATATATTTAGAATAATTGATTCTTTGTTAGAGGCTTCTACTTACTGAAGTATATAGATCCAATGTTTTTTTCAATGATATAAATTCACATGGGTTATAACTTTTTAGTTAATTGAATAATGATTTTTTTGTAATCATATTGATTCTATATGTATGTTTTAGCATTAATCAATGGTTTTGGATGGGTACTCATAATGTTTTACATATTACTTTATAAAAGATGAAGTTGTTGATTCCTTTAAAAAAGATATTTGGAAGATATACAAAAGTTTTTTGGATATGGTTTCACGAGTTACCATATATGATACGATATAAGGTAAAACATTAAAATATCTATGAGGATTCAATAAAATTGGGAGATTAAAGGAGTTTAAATTCCCTATAGACTCTTTGTGTGTGTGTGAATGTGTATATGATATATGTGTAAGAGGAAATAATATTTCAATATTGAGAGGGCATCAAAATGGATGAAAATATATTCCAAGTTGTTTCTTATGTTTATATAATATAGTTTTATAGAGGAAATAATATAGAATATAATGGAATAATATTTCATACCAAATCCAAACGACTACATATTCAATCATATTTTATGATTGAGTTATGAGGTATTATGCATTTTTTATGTAGTTAAAAAGTATGATGGATCTCATTTTCTATGATTCCATGGACAACTTAAATCATCAACACCAAATGTCATAATGAGTCATTACATAAGATTTAACAGATAGGAGTTTTGAATATAACACCCACGATTTCATTTTAAGGTATAATTCCCATTATTTATTTATTTTTTACTATTATCCCCAGTCCTTCAGTGTTTTCCTTTTAAAATTTTTAAAAAATTGAGAATAATTCTTATTTCACCATTATTGAAAAGTTAGTTCCAATTATATGCAAACCAATAAAGGCCAGCGTCGTTCTACAAGAAATTATTTTTAGGTTTTTTGTAGAGTTTTTCTAATTGTGTGTCAAAATAGTGTGGGTGATTCAAGTGTGTTCAATGCTAACTACATAGTTTGGAAAACCATGCAGTAACCAAAAATATTTTCTAGAATTGTAAAAATGAAACATTTTTATTCTATAATTCCCTGATTTAACACTTTAGTTGCCCCATTTTTTCCATCACCAAAACTAGAAACACCTCATATTGTATGAATCCAATCCCCCTCCTCATTGAGTTGGATTCATATGGGGTTTCTCGAATATTATTTATGAAAATCTATTAGTAAGTGATTCTAATCCTATTTCTTGGTTCTCTTTTATCTTTAATCTTGTGTTTATATTTATCCTAAGGCTATAGAGTCCTAGGGATTATCTTTTATGACTCTTTAGAAGAGTAGATTATATTTTTATTTATTTATTTTTCTTTTTCAGGATTCTTTATCTCATTCTATGTTTTTATTTTAATTTTCATCTTTGGTGATAGATTAAAGTTGGTGGTTTTATATGTTATCTTTTTTATATGAAACATGGGTATTTTTTATGAAAATACCATTTCAAATTGTTTTAAAACGTATTTTCTAATATTATAAGAATTATAAATATGAATTTTTTTTAATTTTATATTTTTAAATTAGAATCTCAATGGTTATAAATAACATGGATTATAAAGGAAATTAATGGCTACTTGATATGTGTTTGATAAATGGATCAACTTGAAAAATAAATTTTTTTATTAATGGAATTTTGATATCTAGGAAAGGATATTAACACATGATAACATAGAATCCTAGGGGAGGACTAGAATTAATTAAAAATTTAGATACTATTCCACACTATCTAAAAATACTAGACATAGATAATGTGGTCTTTTTTTAGTTGATGGTCATCCCCACACTGCTAGGAAATAACATATAACCCTTAGTTGTTAGTTGGATATGGTGTTATTGGATGGTAATCACCATGATTCTAGTCCAAGGAATTATCTCTTATAATTTTTCATGTTCATTTGTTTTGGGTTGTTAAATCTTGTGTTGATATGGGGGTCCTACGGTTCTCATGTTCATAGATAACATAAGGAACTCCAATAGCGAATGATTATATATCATTATTAAGAATGTTCTATTTTATTATTTTTTCAAAGTTGGTTATCCCCACTTATATTAATAAAATAATAGAATATTTTTATTTATCTTATTTTTGAATTAGAATGGTTGGAATTATTTAACAAAGGATACTTATTAACCAGTTGGTGGTATCAAACTGGGTAAATGTTTATCGCACCCTACATACACTCAATGTGTGTATGTTGACCATGTTTTGATATATACAAGTATATAAAAAGTGATACTTGTAGGTAGTAGGTATTCTAGTCAGTAGAGAATGGGATGACAGTTGAGACATGGAGGGGACTGAGCCATCCAATCCTATGAAGATGGGTTGCATATCCTGATTTACTTTTGGCACTAGTTTTTTTCACTTGTTTATGTATTGCCAAATTTACCTCCCATATCATCTATCTGGTATACATACATAGATTTCTCTTTTTTGGGTTAATTTTTATATGGACTTTTTTGTTTTCAATGTAATCTAGAAATTAATTAATTATATTTAATTCTGACTTATGATTAAATTATTTTATTTATATTCGAGTTCATGACTCTCCATGTTTTGAAAAAGTTAGGTCATCATTTAGTTTTTTAACAATTTGATTTTTTTAGAAGAAACCATTCTTAATGTATGATTATTGATTTTTTGAGAATTAGTTTCCAACCCACAAAGATTAGGAATTACATTAAATAAATTCCACAATCTAGCATGGATGCTTTGTTTAGGGTTATCCCAGGTTAATTCATGGAAAAATGTTATTAGAGCCAGGTTTGGATTTAAATTGTTTGGGAGTTAGATAGAAAAAATATAGTATTTTTGGGTGTTATGATAGAGGTATGAAAATTTGTGTTCTAATACTTTTTATACCCTACATTGTGTTTCTATTGGATATTAATAATGCAATTTTTTATATTAAAGAAGGGATTCTCCCTACCTCTAGGGTAGGCTACACAAGCTGCATACTATGGATGTATTTTATGTTTTATATAATGGTGAAGTTTTAAATTCTTATTTATTTAATGTGAATTTTGTTATTTTATGATTATTTTTTCTTATTTATGATCATTTTTAATTGAATAATTATTTTAATTGTTAACTATTTCATTGCTTACATGTAGTATAATACCACCTCAAATGCTGCATATGAATTATTTGGATGGAGAATATGATAAATTTACATGGGAGAATCCCTTGGCGAATCTTAATAGTATTATTGAAGAGGTTGAAAAAGTCCGAGCTATAGACCAAGGAGTGGAAATCGACCTTTTTCAAAAAAAGAAGTAGGTTTAGGCTCATCTAAGAGTTCATTTTAGGAGTTCATTTGACATGTGCTTATAAATTTCCAATAAATTAATTTTAAAAAATAATTCAAGGACTGGATAGAGAATATAGAGTGGGTATATGTTTTCCCTGAAACACTAGACTCTATCAAGATAAATTGTGATGCCTTTATGCGCGATGGATCCAAACAAAAACTGGGGTATTTGTCATTCCAGCTGAGTAGTATGAGCATATATAGTGGAAGGAAATCAATTTTTTCTTTACCAAATAGTTCAACCCATACATTATTGAATGGGATATTCCCCAGGAATTTTTCACTCTTCTGAAAGGTGTAGGGATGGTTATGTAGTATGCAAATAAATTCATCAAAATTATTCATTTTTCAATAGAAATGGTATATAGTGAAAAATTTAAGGGATACATATTTGAAATGGTTCTTGATAATGACATATAAAATCAGATTAGTCTATAAAAGATTCTAAATTATATTGAAGTTTTAGAATAATCTATTATAATAAAGATTTATTAGGAAGGTATTTCAATGATGATTGGGGTGAAACATGTGTCTAGTAGAAGATGTAGTGTCCTTTTCCAAAATAAATAATAAGTATGATTTTAAATAATAGAAAGTAGAAATTTTTCTATAAACCCATCAAAGATTTTAGAATTTATGTCATAAGGTTGTGGATCTCTTATATACTTATTATGTCTTCATACCAAATTTGCCTATTATTTTCCATTCATATAGGTATCTAGTATATCTATAGAGTTTTGGAAAGTCAAAAACCACTATCCAATGTTGTGTGTGATTATCAAAATATAAAGTATATGATATTTAACCAAATAACTCTACGGTTTTAGGGCCTTTATCTCAGGGGTATGGTGGTAGATATGGTTCTTCATATGGGAATATTAATCTAACGGTAGAGACTTAGGCTAGTATCATACCTCATAATCAAATTGAGGACAAGTAGTTTTACACATATAGCCATATAATATAAATTTTGAGATAAGGCTAATGACAGTGAGAGTTATTGTTATTATTGGGTCATATACGGTTATTGATTTATTTGATAAAATTTATTATCACTCATTTATTTCTACTCATGTTGTTTAATTATTTAAATATCTACTAGAACTCATGGAAAACATCATTAAGATATTGACACCTACTAGGAAGAAGAAAGAGCATGGATTTTGATATCCTTTATATATTGCTTCTATATCATAAGTGTAGCTATCATGTGAAATCCAGGTTCTTGAGATATATTTTTTATACTTCATTATAGAGATGGATTTGATGATTTCATTTAATGGTCATGTTGATTTTTATCACCAGAAGGTGGGATTCACCACTGCCAAGTGGAACTCTAATGTGTTTTAATGTGATTAAGATATTTAATAGAGTTATGCATGACCAACAATTAAAAATGAGTAAATTCTAGAACATTTTATATTATATATCATAGTTAATGATGTTAATGAAAACATTGTATTTGAGTTCCCCTTGCTTTTAAGGATGTTTCGTCATGTATTTATAGATGAATTCATTGCTATACCCTAGAATGAGATGATGAGTTTTCAATAGGTCTTGTACCAAAAAATAAACACTTTTCATTTCCTTCATAATATATAGAACCAATAGTGATAAATATAATTTTTTTTAGCTTAATGATCTAGAATCTAAATATTTTATCCCCCAAGAGTGACTCTTTGGGTTTCTCCAATTCTCTTTACTAAGAAATTTTATGGGTCTCTCCACTTGTGTATAAATTATCAAAATTTGAAAAAAAATCGACATTAAAAATAATTATCCATTATCAGCTAAAAATATCCACTTTGAAAAATTAAATGGGGAATTTTTGTTTCCAATGATCAACCTCTAGTTGAGATATCACCAACTCAGAGTAATGAAATCTAATGTTCCAATGATGTCCTTCGGGGGAATGTAAATTCATTTTGAGTACTTGGTAGTACAATTTGTGTTGAATTATGCACCGATAGTTATGGTTATCATTAACAAGATATTAGATTATAACGTTTCATCTTTTATTTTTTTATTTTTGGTTGAAATTATAGTTTATTTGAAGACCAAAGGGGATTGTGGGCACTATTTGAGAATTGTCCTTGAAACCATCCATGGTCGCTGCCTCTATGAAAAGTTGTATAAGTGAATCTTCTGGGTACGAGAATTAAAATTATTGAGGATTATTGTATAATAATTTTAACACCTTGTGTCTTTATTAAATTTATTTTGAATAAATATAATTTATTTAATAGCTTTCCCTTTATGAAACACCATGTTTTAACAAAACTCAACATACTATTAAAATTTAATTTTTTTAATATGATAGTTATTGATTAGCTTTTAGAATTTTTGGTATGAATATGATTAACTAAATTATGAAAATATATTGTTTAAATATGTATATAAATAAAATTATTTGGATATTAATTAATTATAAATGATTATAACATTTTTTTGAAAATAAATGATGCCTTTTTCTGAAAAACTATTTTTCTGCACATAAACACGTTTTACCTCAATAAATTAAAAAAATCACTTTTGGTGAATAATTTTTATGAAATTTATATATTTTAAATTCAACCAAAATTTTAAAATTAATATTATTTGTTTTCTATAAATGAGATAAGAATAAATCAAATTTTATTCTAATAGACTGTATTTTTCTAAAATAGAGTTTTGTCACATTTTTATCATTTATATTTTAATTAATATTGGTAAAATTATGAAAATGTATTTTAAAATACTAAATACAATTTTTATATCAAAATTTAAAAAATTTATTGGATTGAATTTTAAAAAATTTCTTGAAATTGTTTTTCCAAACAATAATAAAAAATATCATTTTTATTAAAAAATAAATTTTCATTAAAATCATCCAAATTCTAAATTTCATTATGATATGGTTTTAAAAGAAAAAATATTTCAATTATATATTTATTATTCAGATTTTGTTTATTTTAATCAAATTAATAATTATTTTTTATATATAATCTTTTTAAACTTTTTGAAATTATATCTTTGGAAAATAAATTTTTTATCGCATATGTGGATTTAATTTGGAATTATATTATGCCACTTAATTGAATGTTATTTTTAAAAATGGAATCCCTATTTTTAATAAGAATAATATTTTTTTTTAAAAGAATAATTTATATTTCATAAAAAGCTCAACTAATTTTTTGGTTTAAATGAATAGTAAAAATAGTAAAAATTAATTAATAAATTTTAGGTTAAAACGGGTATACCAGGTGTTAAACTAATGAAATAAGGTGTAAAATATCTTATAGACTTGTTAAAATACAATTTCAAGATATATTTCGAATTTATCACTTATGGGGTTCAATAATGAACCATTTTGGAGCTTATGGCTTGTGAAAAATGTGGGTACACTTTATTCATTACCATAAATCCATGAGTTTTGTCTCCCCCACATATAAAAGGCCACAACCTATCATATACTCTTATAACTTCTAAAAACCACTGGTCCATCCAATACCTTCCCAAATATATTTCTTGATACCCTCTCCTTATTTTAGAGTCCTTATTTTGATTTGGAATCCCCCCTAATAAGGATTTAGGTGTAAACCTAAATTGATTCTCCAAAGACGAGGTTTAATCCTTAAAACTTGTATTTTCATTTTATTTATTCCTATAAAAAATTAAACTATTATGAAAATATAATTATATAATAAAACCTATATCTAACATATAATTACTTGTTATTATTTTAATGTAATAGACTATATCTATATTCATATATATTAAATAGGAAATGAATCTGTCGATCGTGTGTATGGCAGACTAACACCTCATAGATCGATGTTATTCGTTTTATGTCACTACATAACACATCTAAATATAATGATGGATTAAATTATTATATTATATATTTATTATATTATTATACCTCTTTAATTAAATTATCACACTAAATTTCTTACATTCAAACTTGTTAGAAGACAATAATGTTGGTGGAGTGTATGGTGGACTACCTCCTCGTGAACCAATGTGACATGTTTTCCATTTATGATAATAGGGATGTATTAAATTAATATATATTATATTTTTAATATAATTATAATTATATAATTATCATCTAACATATACATTCTTAATTTTCATTTATTGTGGTATACGACAATATCTCTTGTGTGTACGGAGGGCTACCGCCTCATAGAGTGATGTGATTCATTTTTCACTAACACTTTTCATGGAAGGTAATAAGGATAAATTTAATAAATAAATTTTATGTATATGAAATATAATTATTATTTAAATTTTATTTATTATTTTCCTTTCTTTTTTCGATCCATTAAAAAGTGGAAACAATATTTACGCATACCTATGACTTATCGTCTTAATAGATAATGATTTGAATTTTATATCACTATCTTTTTTGGATTACTATAAATAAATAATATATATATATATATTAAATTTCTATAATTTTTAACAATATATACATGATTTAGACATGATCATACTAAAATTATTGAAAATACCAAATCAAAATATACATGAAAAAGCAGTTATGAATCAAAATGTGATTTTAACAAGGAATGATTTACAAATGGGCTACAAAAAGTCCGAAGTAAATCATATATGGTATTATACATATATTTATTATTTTTTAGTAGATTTATAATAAACACATATTTTTTTATATAGTAGTTTCAATTTTTTTTTGAAAGAAGTCAAGACTGAAGGTAAGATATTTTTGTCTCAGTTTTTATTCTTTAGGACATGAATTATGTTATGCACCTATATTATTTCATGAGTTGAATATAGTTCCATTTGATATTTAATATCATTAATATATTTATTCTCATGATACTATTTTTTTCATTGAATTTTATTCTTTCATGGGGATTAAAAATAAATTTTACCAATGTCGTAAGGGTTTCATGTTCCAGTCTCATCATTTATCAGAATTATTTATCATTATGTTTACAATGGTGAAATATTATATACTATCTCTCATGTAACTCTTTTATATTATTTTAAAAATTTAATTTTAATATAATACATGGTTTCCTTTCATTTTCCTCACGTAAATAACTAAAGTCACCAAAATGATATGTTAATAAAAAGCATATTTATTTCTCTCTTCAGTGAAAACCCCTTTATCTTTTATATTTATGTTTTTTTAAAATGTTTTAAAACATAATTTATCATTATGCAATGGATTTTATAAATAAATTTGTACCTATGATTGACTTTTACAATGGGGTTTTAAGGGAATATTCTAGTAATTTTCGAAATAAGGCCATAAGGCCCCAGCCATAAACATCACTTAATCTTGAGTTACTTCAAGAATACATGTTCAGGATCTTTTCAGGTTTAGAGTTTTAGAGAATTAGATCATAAAACATGCATTACATTCCATATTTAAAAAAAGTTTTTACATAAAATATAGTACTCATTTTCCCATCAACGGGATCATTTTTAAAATAAAACATGGATTCTTTCTTGACACTTCCTTGACACTATCATCACATCATGTACCTTTCCCTTGACCTGTGAAAAACATTTCAAAAACTTGGGATGAGGATAAAAATCCCAGTAAGGGATATAAAAGTACGAAATGAAAACATTAGTACATGTATGAAATCATACTTTACTCATAAAACATAATCACTTTAACATACCTCATCAAATCATGAATAAATCATATAAATCATAAGACATAAAGGTAACTTGAGGCATTCATAACATTCTTACATAGGGAGTAACCCTCTTGGTTACGTTTGGAATACCCATCATAGTATATTCCCTAAATCTCTTTCGGAGAAACCTTAATGTTTAACTCATTCGCGTTACCCAATACCCTAGATAGCTATATCGGGCTCACATGCCCTCAGTTTATCACAGAACCACCCGTCTTCATAACAATGCCCAAGAACCATAACATAATCGTATCACATAAAACATGCATAAAGGAAACATAACATTTCCACATTTCAATCACAAGATATCAATACAACACATTGATATAATAAAAATATTATGAAAACCATTTTCAATACCAAAATAAAAGAAAATTAAAACATGGTATTGATTTCTCATTTAAAAAAAGGTATGTCTTGTAGAGGAAGCCCAAACTAAAATAATGGTCACGGCGGCGGAAAAGTCATTATCGCCGCATACGTATGACAAAAAAAACATTCCTTTTTATTGTTTAGTAAATTATTTGTATAAAAAGATTCTTTTTGAATAATCCTAAAAGTCAAAGGGGTTTATACACCGTATAAAATAATGTTGTGTATAAAACAAAATATGCCTCAATTAAAGGAGATTGAGACAGATTCCCTTACCTTGAGTCCGACTTGACTCGATCGTTATTTAAAGTCCTGAATAATAAAATTGAGTTAATTTCTACTTGATTAAGAACCTTTTTCAAGTTCATTATTCCTTTTATATCACTTATTACCATGTTATGAACACTATGTAATTATTTAAGTTAATAATGGTCATTTTGTCAATCATTGGTACTTGAGTGAAAAATAAACTCTTTATAATTACAAGTTATTCATGTGGTAAAATATCCATTATATAAAGAATTATATTCATGATTTAGATATCATATATATCATATATATCCAGTATATACATGCATTTATAATATTACATAATCATTTAGAGGTAATAAATGAAATGCACCGTTCATGGAGACGGTAAGCCGTACGTACACATGAACGCTACTTTCATTTCTATTTCTTACTTAATGGAGTTAAATAAAAATGATATAAAGGTATATCATAATTCCAATATAGTATCATATATAATATCATTAAATTTATCCTTTATACGTACTATATATGGTGTTAACGAATCGAACTACTTAGAGGGGGCGGTAGTCCTCACTAACTAAAATGAAGATATCGCGTTTACACATAATGGAAACCATAAAGGTATGCAATAAATGAAAAATACAGAAGCTTAAGTAAAACATACAAATATTATATATCATATATAAATATAGTGTCATCTTAATGGACACCTATGAAGGTGTTTGAAGAATATTGAACAATCATCATTTCGTGAGGCAGAAATTCACCATCCACGGAAACAGTATGCTCTTTAACCATTAGATGAAGGTGTGTGTAAGTTTAGCTATAATACTTCTTATAAAAACATACTAGTATATTTAAGATACTGGTGTTGTTACAAAATAAAATAATAAAAAGAGTTTAGGGGGTTGGACAATAAAAATAAAACATAAAAACACAAGAGAAAAAACTACCTTTAAAACAGGTAACTCTTTTTGATTTGAGCTCAAAGGCTTCATTTGGAAGACTTATGCCCAAAGTGAGGATTCTAGGAGTAAGATAGGGATGTGTAGAGACAAAATGGGTAGGGGTTGGCCGAGCCAAAGGCTCGAGTGGTGTGGGTAAGGTCATAGAGGTGGGGGCCTTTTATAAGAGGAGAGGAGGGGCACTCTTGGAAAGTTATAAAAGGTTACTCTATTATAAAATGCTTTTCGGATTTAAAAGGTCCCAAAATTATATATTTCTAGGATAAGGTTATAAGTGTTTTAAATACACCCATACAATAGGTTTTTGACATGTGTAGGTCTTAGATTTTACATTAACTTTTCAGTTTATTTAAATCATTAAATAATGAGGTAATCACTGAATCATCATGGTGTCATAAATAATTTAATTTATTTAATGTATAAAAGTTATAAAACAAATATCATGATGTAGTAAATATTTATAGCTTTCTAATTAATATTTATAGTAAAAAGTATGACTTGTATAACCCCATTTAATAATTGTTTTAGTAAAATAACTCATGTTTGTGACATTTTCATTTTAACTTTAAATAAAAAGTTATTAATGTCATTTTCTTACCAAAGTGGCTCCATGAGGTCCCCAAGTCAACCCATGTATTTTCTTGGCCGGCCATGACACATCCAATAATGTTAGGACATGTTTCTAGGTCAGTTCATATTATTAAAACATTATGTTTACCTTAAACTACACTAATTACCTCTAATTGCGATTAAAACTTAAAAGTTACTATTCATCAAAAAATTATTTTAATCCCATTGAACAAAATTTTACTTATTAATGACAACCTTGTATGTAGGATTTTTGAAATTCAAAATAGAGAGGTGGTAAATTTTCATTTAAACGAATAATTAGTTTTTGTAAGTACCACTTAGTGGTTTCACTATTCATCAAAAATTGAAGCTTTTCAGAAAAATACCAAAACTTCACCCTAAGATATATTTGATATTCCGAATTCAAAAATGATGTCTATTTTAAAAAATTTAAAACATATAAGTTGCATTAATTAATTTAATAATTAATTCCCGCTGTCAAACCAAATAGCATGTTTTTATGAAACAATATGTATCAAAAGATTAACAGTAGTTTAAGTCCAATTTCAAGGTGAAATTAATTTCAACGACCACTATTGGATTAAATGGTAAAAATATATTATAATTTCACTTTAAAACCAATTCAAAAGATAATCTAATCATATAAATAAATTAGATTAAAAAGAGGTTTTGAATTAAAATACATCATTTTTCACAATTCATTAAAAAATGAACTTTATCGGAAAAATACCAAAAATTTACACAAAGTAAATTTTGATGTCCCGATTCTAAAGAAGAATTTTTTTTGGCCCAATAGTATGTATAAGAGTGACCAAAACTATATTTAAAGAGGGTTCTCCATCAAAAGGAGATAGTTCGACCTTTTAGTGAATATTAGAGTATCTATGCCTAAAATTAAATTCTTTTCATATTGTAAGCATTTATCCTTTATTGGATAAAAGTAAAAACATTTAAAAAACATATATAATCATATTTTAGTTATTTATATTCATTCCTGCGAATACAATGGCTACATGTTAACTACCATTTAAAATAATATTATATTATTACTAGTATGCAACGTACGATTTTAAAGAAACTCGTTGTTGCGTATCGAGCACGCTATCGAACATATCAACCCCTTTAAAGTAAAATTAATATTTAATTCATAAATATTAATAAATACGAAAATTATTTATTCTTTATTTACCTGGGATGTTACATCCTTCCCCCCTTTTGGGAATTACGTCCTCGTAATTTTATTCACTTTCAAAATAAGTGGGGGTATTAATCCCTCATAGCATTTTCAGATTCCCATGTTGCCTCTTCAACCGTATGGTTTTTCCATAAAACATTTACCTGGTGAATTACCTTATTCCGCAAAACTTTCTCTCTATGGCGAAGAATCTGGACTAGTTGTTCTTCATAAGAGATATTCTCTTGCAACTGAACTACCTCTGGGATCAAAACATGAGATGGATCTAGCATATACTTTCTCAACATCAAAACATGAAAAACATTGTGTACCTGAGATAAACTTGGAGGTAAAGCCACTCGGTAAGCAACTGATCCAACTCTCTCTAGAATTTCATATGGTCCAATAAACCTTGGACTCAGCTTTCCTTTCTTACCAAATCACATCAAACTTTTCCACGATGAAACTTTGAGAAAAACATGATCACCTACCTCGAAAGATAGATCCTTCCTCCGGTTATCCGCATAACTCTTCTTCCTTCTCTGTGCTGTTCTCATGTGTTTCTTAATCAACTGATCCTTTTCTGTCATCTCTTCCACCAATTCTGGTCCCATCAGCTTTCTTTCACCCACTTCATCCCAAAAAGTTGGAGTTAGACACCGTTTACCATATAATGTCTCAAATGGAGCCATCTGTATATTGGAATGAAAACTGTTATTATAAGAAAAATCAACCAAAGAATGATATTGGTACCAATTTCTATGATAATCTATCGAACAAGCATGTAGCATATCCTGCAAAGTCTGAATCAGTTGTTTTGACTGCCCATCTGATTGAGGATGAAAAGCTTTACTAAAATTTAATTCAGTACCCAACAACTTCTGAAGGCCCTTCCAAAAGTTAGAAGTAAACCTGGGATCACGATCAGATACAATGGAGAGATGAACTCCATATAACCTGACTATCTCTTTAAAATACAAACGGGAAAGTTGATCTAGGGAAAAAGTATCTCGTATAGCAAGGAAATGAGAAGATTTAGTCAAGCGATCAACAATAACCCAGATTGCATTATTACCTCGACGTGTCTTCGGCAATCCCACAATGAAGTCAATGGATATATTCTCCAATTTCCATTCTGGTACTGGTAAAGGCTGAAGCATCCCTTTTAGTAACTGCCGCTCTGCTTTAACATGTTGACATGTCAAACACTTCACAGTAAAATTAGCAATATCCCTTTTCATTCCGTCCCACCAGTAATACTCCCGAAGATCTCTATACATCTTAGTACTTCCTAGATGAACTAAAAATGGAGAACTATGAGCTTCACATAACAACTCTCTCTTCAATTGTGAATCACAAGGAACACACAATCTCTTCCCAAACCTCAAAACAAAATCATTATCAATGTTGAATTCAGGAAACTTACCCTTCTGAACTAGCTCTACCTTTTTCTGCAACTCACTGTCTTGCTTCTGTGATTGCTTAATTCTATCTGATAGAGAAGATTTCACTGATACCTGAAAGAAAATAGAAGGACATCCTGCACCATTAACTTCTATGCCAAAGTTCATCAAATCCTTAACCAAAGGATCACATTTCAAATGCATCATTGTTAATGAAGCATTACTTTTTTGACTTAAAGCATCAACCACTTTATTTGCTTTTCCCGGATGGTAATGAATTGTACAATCATAATCCTTTATTAATTCTAGCCATCTCCTCTGTCTCATGTTCAATTATTTCTGAGTGAATATATACTTTAAACTTTTGTGATCGGTATATATTTCAAACTTTACTACATACAAATGATGCCTCCAAAATTTTAAAGCGAAAACAACTGTAGTTAATTCCAAATCAAGTGTAGGGTAATTTACCTCATGAGTTTTCAACTGCCGTGAAGCCTAAGCAATTACCTGATCATTCTGCATTAAGACTCAACCAAGTCCTTTCAATGAAGTATCACTGTAGATAAAAAAAATCACCATTCCTGGAAGGTAGTGCCAAAACTGGAGAATTCACCAATATTCTTTTCAGTTCCTGAAAACAATCTTCACATTCTTTTGTCCAAATAAACTTAACACCCTTACAAGTTAGCTTAGTCGTTGGAATAGATAACCGTGAAAAATTTCTAACAAACCTTCGGTAATAGCCTGCCAAACCAAGGAAGCTATGAATCTCAGTTACATTTGTTGGTCTTGGCCATTCTTCAACAACATTTGTTTTTTCAGGATCAACAGTTATCCCATCTTTAGAAACAATGTGACCAAGGAAAGAAATTTGTTGCAACCAAAACTCACAGTTGCTGAATTTACCATACAATTTCTTCTCTTTCAAGGTTTTCAAGATAACCCTTAAATTTCTTTCATTCTCCTCTTTACTTTTAGAAAACACCAAAATATCATCAATTAACACAACCACCATTTATCACCTGATTCAACTGATTCATCCCTACAACAAACTATTTAGTTCTGATTCTGACCATATCAGGATACTGATTTGGAAGGTTGTTTCCTTCTGTATACCTTCCTAGCACTGCTTCCCTATTTCCTCTGTGGAAAATCATTCTGAACAAACATGTCTTAGATGACGCAACATTGTAATCTTCAAATGCTATATTATTTCAATTTGACCATAAAAAAAATACTTTTGTATAATCATTTAATAGAATTCTAACTCCAAAAGTTATCTAAACCAACCTCTGATACCAACTATAAGGCCCGAGCCTTAAACATCACTTAATCTTGAGTTACTTCAAGAATAAATGTTGAGGATCTTTTCAGGTTCAAAGTTTAAGAGAATTAGATCATAAAACAAGCATTACATTCCAAATTTAAACAAAGTGGTTACATAAAAGATAGTACTCATTTTTCCCATCAACAGAATCATATTTAAAAAAAACATGGATTCTTTCTTGACACTTCCTTGACACTATCATCACATCATGTACCTTTCCCTTGACCTGTGAAAAACATTTCAAAAACTTGGGATGAGCATAAAAAGCTCAGTAAGGGATATAAATGTACGAAATGAAAACATTAGTCCGTGTATGAAATCATACTTTACTCATAAAACATAATCACATTAACATACCTCATCAAATCATGAATAAATCATAGAAATCATAGGACATAAAGGTAAGTTGAGGCATTCATAACATTCTTACGTAGGGAGTAACCCTATTGGTTACGTTTGGAATATCCATCACATTATATTCCCTAAATCTCTTCGGAGAAACCTTAACATTTAACTGCTTCACGTTACCCAATGCATTGGAGAGCTATGTCGGGCTTACTCGCCCTTAGTTTATCACGGAACCACCCGTCTTCATAACAATTCCCAAAAACCATAACATAATCGTATCACATAAAACATGCATAAAGGAAACATAACATTTCCACATTTCAATCACAAGATATCAATACAACACATTTATATAATAAAACATTAATAAAACCTTTTTCAATACCAAAATAAAAGAAAAGTAAAACATGGTATTTATTTTTCATTTAAAAAAAGGTATGAATTGTAGAGGAATCCGAAACTCAAATAATGGTCACGGCGGCGGAAAAGTCATTATCGCCGCATACGTACGACAAAAAAAAACATTCCCATTTTTCATTTAGTAAACGCTTCGTATAAAAATATTCTTTTTGAATAATAGTAAAAGTCAAAGGGGGTTTATACACCATATAAAAGAAAGTTGTGTATAAAACAAAATATGACTCAATGAAAGGAGATTGAGACAGATTCCCTTACCTCGGTTCCGACTTGACTTGATCGTTCTTTAACATCCTGAATAATAAACTTGAGTTAATTTCTACTTACTTAAGAACCTTTTTAAAGTTAATTATTCCTTTTATATCACTTATTACTATGTTATGAATACTATGTAATTATTTAATTTAATAATGGTCGTTTTGTCGATTATTGGTACTTGAGTCAAAAATAAACTCTTTATAATTACAAGTTGTTCATGTGGTAAAATATACATTATATCAATAATTATACTCATGATTTAGATATCATATATATCATATATATCCAGTATATACATTCATTTATAATATTACATAATCATTTAGAGGTAAGAAATGAAATGCACCGTTCATGGAGACGGTAAGCCGTACGTACGCATGAACGCTACCTTCATTTCTATTTCTTACTTAATGGCGTGAAATCATAATGATATAAAGGTATATCATAATTCCAGTATAATATCATATATAATATCATTAAATTTATCCTTTATACGTACAACATATGGTGTTAATGAATCAAATCACTTTGAGGGGGCGGTAGTCCGCACATCCTAAAATGAAGATATCATTTTTACCCATAATGGAAACCATAAAGGTATTCCATAAAAGAAAAATACAGAAGCATAAGTAAAACATAAACATATTATATATCATATATAAATATAGTGTCATATTAATGGCCAGCTTTGAAGGTGTTAGAAGAATATTGAACAATCATCGTTTTGTGAGGCAGAAATTCACCATCCCCAGAAACAGTATGCTCTTTAACCATTAGATGAAGGCGTGTGTAAGTGTAGCTCGAATCATTCTTATAACAACATCCTAGTATATTTAAGAAACTGGTGTTGTTACAAAAGAAAATAATAAAAAGAGTTTAGGGGGTTGGAGAAGCAAAATAAAACATAAGAACACAAGAGAAAACACTACCTTTAAAATAGGTAACTCTTTTTGATTTGAGCACAAAGGATTACTTGGGAAGAATTATTCCAAAAGTGAGGCTTCTAAGAGTAATAGAGGCATGTGGAGAGACAAAATGTGCAGGGGATGGACAAGCCAAAGGCTTTATAGGTTAGGGTAAAGTGGTAGAGGTGGGGGCCTTTTATAAGAGGAGGGGAGGGGCACTCTTGGAAAGTTATAAAAGGTTACTTTATTATATCATGATTTTTGGATTTAAAAGGTCTCAAAAATAAATATTTCGGGGATAAGGTGATAAGAGTTCTAAATCCACCCATCCAATAGGTTTTTGACATGTTTAGTTCTTAGATTTTACATTATCTTTTCATTTTATTTAAATCCTTAAATAATGAGGTAATCGCTGCATCATCATGGTGTCATAAATAATTTAATTTATTTAATGTATAAAAATGAAAAAAAACTATCATGATGTAGGAAATTATTTTAGCTTTCTAATGAATATTTATAGTAAAAAATATGACTTGTATAACCCCATTTAAAAATTGTTTTAGTAAAACAACTCATGTTTGTTACATTTTCATTTTAACTTTAAATAAAAAGTTATTAATGTCATTTTCCTACCAAAGTGGCTCCATGGGGTCCCCAAGTCGACCCATGGATTTTATTTGTCGGCCATGAAACATAAAATAAGGGTAGGACATGTTTCTAGGTCATTTAATATTATTAAAACATTATTTTTACCTTAAACTACACTAATTACCTCTAATTGCGATTAAAACTTAAAAGTTACTATTCACCAAAAAATTATTTTAATCCCATTGAACCACATTTTACTTCTTAATGACAAAAATTTATGTCATATTTTTTAATTTCAAAACATAGAGGTGCTAAAATTCCATTTAAACGAAAAATCAGTTTTTTTAAGTACTACTTAGTGGTTTCACTATTCATCAAAAATTGAAGCTTTTAAGAAAAATACCAAAACTTCACCCTAAGATATATTTGATATTCTGAATTCAAAAATGATTTCTCTTTTACAAAATACAAAAACATATAAGTTAAATTAATTAATTTAATAATTAATTCCTTCTGTCAAAACAAATAGCGTGTTTTTATGAAACAATATGTATCAAATGATTGACACTAGTTTAAGTCCAATTTCAAGGTGAAATTAATTCCAACGACCACTATTGGATTAAATGGTAAAAATATATTCTAATTTAAATTTAAACCCAATTCAAAATATAATCTAATCATATAAATAAATTATATTAAAAAGGGACTTTGAATTAAAATACAATATTTTTCACAATTCATTTAAAAATGAACTTTATCGGAAAAATACCAAAAAATTACACAAAGTAAATTTTGATGTCCCGATTATAAAGAAGAATTTTATTTGGTCCAATAGAATGTATAAGAGTGAAAAAAATATATTTAAAGAGGGTTCTCCATCAAAAGGCGATAGTTAGACCTTTTAGTGAATATTAGAGTATTTATGCCTAAAATTGAATTCTTTTCATATTTTAAGACTTTATCCTTTATTGGATAAACGTAAAAACAGTTAACAAACATAATAATCATATTTTAGTTATTTCTATTAATTCCCACCAATACAACGACTATGTGTTAACTACAATTTAAAATAATATTATTTTATTACTAGTGTACAACGTAAGATTTCAAAGAAACTCGTTGTTGCGTATCAGGAACGCTATCGAACATAGAAACCCCTTTAAAGTAAAATTAATATTTAATTCACAAATATTAATAAATATGAAAATGATTTATTATTTATTTACCTGGGATGTTACAGAGGCCCATTTCTATTTTACCGAAAATGTGAAAGGAATTTTTTTTATATGTATGAGAGGAATGAAATTTCCCCAATAATTATAGCGACCCTAAATTTTTCTTACATGACTATTACATCTTTTTAAAGATAAAAAAACAGTAATGTTTCAAATCCAGGATCAAATGGTTTAGTTTCTTGGAAAAATTAGTATAATACATAGTTTTTATATAACAAAACATACACATTTATTTAATTCCTTCTACTATAGGTTATTAATTCCTTCACTTTCTCATTAGTAAAAGTAATCAATTGACGTTATATATCAAAAATGGGTGAGATAAAATACGACTAGGAGGATAGATAAAAACATGAATCAATAAAATAGGTGACCAAATTCATCATAATCATCATATAATGATAATTTTATCATCTTCATAAATATGAGAGGAATCATTAGATAAATTCATGGAATGTGGGAATTCATAAAAAACAAAACCTCATATCTTAGTGGTCAACTACCACACATAGTTCTGAACAATTCCTGAATCATGTTCACCCATATTTCTCTTTTCTCATGAGATCCATCAAATTACTAAATTCATTGGATTTCTATATGATTCTGGGCACACAAGTCATGTCATAAAATTCACATGTGCAAATGAATTGTGGATACACTTGTCACATCATAAAATTTAAATTATCATGAACACCACATAGAATATATATCAATCCTGAACAAAAGATACCCCTATAAAGAAATGGGTTTCATTTTATAATGAATAAAAACATAAATAATCATTGGGTTTCCCAAAATAAATAGGGAATAATATACTTGATTAAAGAATCATTAATCTTGATGGAAGAAGAAACAATCTCATGAGAAATAAAAGATGTATTTTTAGAAACAATAGTTATTTTGGAAAAATCATTTCATTTTTCATAAAATCATATCGGAAAAAAGTATATCACAGAACTAAATAGAAATGAAAAAAATGATAATTAATTAAAATTAATGGAATAACCATACTGAAAATTGAGTGAACAGGGTAAACCCTAAGGAAATAGAGTTGGATTTGAGAATCCCCTAACCATATGTCTGAATGCTCTCATCATTTTAATATAATGTAGAATAAAACTAAATTATTTAATTAAAAAACCAAATACCTTTTATACATTTATTTTATTCATTATAGTTTTATTAAGTTTATTTATTTAAATTTTTATGAGTTATAGAGTTCAATTTTATCATTCATGAGTGTTTATTTTGATGGTTTTCATGATCGGTTTGCTTGATTATTAATATGGATGTTCAGGTAAAATTAGAATAATTAGTCAAAATAGAAATTATAGGTGATTAATAATCATCCATAATTTTATGTGGTCACATATAACATGTGGTTATATGGAATTATTATGAATCATTAAATAAGACATTACTGATAATTGTTTTGATTATTACGATAGTTTTTGGATCACAATGATCTCATTTTGTTTTATCTTTTAGTATTATGTATATATGTTATGTTCAGAACATAAAAAGGGATATAATATAAATTTTAAAATATTTTTTGAGCATTATAATAGTTTTATTTCTATCCTTGATGGTGGTGATGAAAATTTAAAACTTTTCATCCTTAAAGGCAACAATTCAATACCATAGAGACATGCTTTCCATTTTTAGAATAAAAGGGAGAGGAGAAGGGGTTTTATAACAGACCAACCTTAACAAGTTTTAAAATATTGAGTTTCAATGAAGAATTTACATTATTTTATATTTTTTTATATGTTTAGGTTTATATATTTATATTATTAAGACATAATACATACATAATAAACAATATTCATACAAAGAGGATACTACAAAAATGGTATCATTTTTTCAGAATATAAAAAATTGAATAATAAAAAATTATATTCTTTAAAAAAATTAAAACATTATACATGACATCCTCCTATCTCTTACCCATCCATTTACACTCTAAAAAACATTTAAAAACATGGTGTGAGAACAATAAGCTCAGTGAGGGACATAAAGAAAGGAGATCGTTAGCCCAGTGAAATCATGGAAACCCATTAAAAAACATTTCCTAAAACACATAATCGTGCCTAGAAAAATCATTTATATTCCTTGGGATACAGTTACAACATCACTCTTGCTTTAAAAATTAAAAATGGAATAACCTTAGGGTCAAATTCCATCTCCAGATTATCCAATATATTAGAGAGCTATAATGGGGCTCACCCATCACATCTTGAGCTATAATGGGATCAACCCAATATATAGTGATCTATAATGGGTATTAACCAATTATATATTGATATGAAATTGACTCAATCTATAATAATCAATTTTAAGGAATATATCATGAATAAAACTCTTGATACCTCAACCCCTGAGAAAAACACATTTAGATTTAAATATATCTATTTTTCATAAAAAACACTTTTAAAATCGTACACATAATAATGGAATCATATTATTCACTAATAAATTTGATAAAATATAATAAAAAAATTATAGAAATAAATATTCCTGAAATCAGGAGAAAACGTTCATGCCATATATAAAAAAAATCCTTTTGAATTTTGTAAAAGAGATATTTCAAGACATTGTAAAAGGAATATCGCTTACATAACACATATAAAAGATAAATTATAAAACAAATAATAGAAATAAAAAAACATTAATAAATATATATACACTATCATAAAATCCATTTTAAAGGCATGTGTATAAAATATAAATATTTAGAAGAATAATTCTGTAAAACATTTAAAATAGTGCTTTAGTTAAAGAGTCCATTAAATTGGGTTTAAATTAGATAAAATGTGTTAAAACCACATGTATAATGTTTTGGATAGTGTTATAAATTTTTTATAGAACAATTTTAATGTTTATAATACCTTACATGATCTTATTTTATAATCATCATGAACATATATCATTTTATTAAACATAATGTTTATATATTTGTTCTAGAACATTAAATAAATTATAACACATATAATAAAATTTTATTTAACCATAAAAATTATTTTATTACTATCCTTGAAATATCTAATGAAAAATGTAACGGTATTGTCCACGATGGTTGTAAATCGACACACCATGGACAATATTCTCATTTTTAAAATAAAATGGGTGGGGAAGAAGTTTGATGATGAATTTTACACAAACAAGATAAAATTATATTATATATAAGATAATAGGGTTTTCATTCCACTTTTATTTGGTTAGGTTATGAGAGAAAAATAAATGCAAAGAAATTGAAGGGAAAATAAATTAAAATGAAAGGAGATTTTTCCTCTTGAATTATCATCCTTTATAAAATTCTTAAGGCCCTTGTATTTTTTCATTTTGGTGTGACCATAAGTTATTATATGTGGGTAAAAGGATTTGGGAGGTAATTGAGAAGAATTTAATCAATCTACGTGGCTTTGATATATGAGGAGAAGATATTGAGAATGGTAGTATTTATTGTAGAGGATAGGGGTGTTTTCTCATTATTACATTCATTAAAATATTATTTTGGAACAAGATAATGAATATATTGAGAATTATAACTAAATATATTAATATAATGAAGAATATATTGTGATTTTGGGCTTCTATCAGCCTTACATTATTTATGACTCAATAATTCATGAATTTGTTAAATTGTATAAATTACTGTATTTCACTATTCACCGAAAATTCATTTATTTTATAAAAATTTCTTCAATTCACTATAAGAATTTTTCAACATGTTGAATTAAAATATGATCAATTTTTTTTAAAATAATTTTCTAAATATGATAAATTTAAATTTAAATTAAAACTATAACTTATTCTAAAATACCAATTTTAAAACTATAACTGATTTTATAACACATTAAAAAATTAATTAAGGTATCATAAAATTAACATGTCACAATAAGAAAACAAATATATATTTATGAACCTATTTTATGAAAATATATTTTCCTTTAAATCATTATTTTATTTATAAAATTATAATTAAATATTTAAGACTTACAAAAATACCAACACTTAATTTATCTTTTCCAAAACATTTATTTACTTATTCCATGATATATATATATATTTATATCATGATTATAATTATAAGATAGATAAAATTTATTAACATTCTTATATGTTAGGTTACTATTTTATTGTCTGTATTTCAATTTCTATGGTCATGTTACTATTAAAATAATTTAAATTCCTTAATTTCTAAAAATACTACTTTTCCATTATACATTTATAATGAATTTGACTATTTAATTCCAGAATGAATGAAAATTAATTTATAAGTACCTAGGTTGTTACATGTTTGATGATGGATTATTCCATTATCATAATAAAATTCCAGTACATGTAAGGTACTAGAGTTATAATTCCTTTGGGATGTGGGGAGGTGAAGGGAGAATAAGAAAATAAAAGAACATGAAATGAAATTAAAAGAAGAGAAACAGGATTTTACATCATGATACTTTTTCTTTGAGAACCTCTTTATAGTAATGGTTTTGGTATTTTTATGATATATAGAGCTCCTAAATGTGGGTGAGGGGATTGAGAAGCGTATTAGATAGAATTTGGAAAGGATAAAAGATTGGAAGGTGTGATGAAAATAGGTGATGAGTGTAACGACCCAAAATTTTATTAATGAAAATTCCTCCTAATATAATTAAATGTATTATTATGTAAAATGGTTATGTAAAACATATGCACTTCCTTAGTTTTATGTTTTTTAATTTTAAAATATAGTTAAGAATTTTGACCATATTAAATATATTTGTTGAACAATGATCACATTATTAGTATATATATAGGGCTTTAAAAAATCCAATTTACTCAGAAAAAAGATGTGATGTCCTGATCTATTAGAATTTTCCCCTACTAAGCCCATTTCTTAGAGCACATAAAGGAGGTGGCGTCATTAGTTTTCACTGTTGACCAAGCCCAACCCAAGTTTCAAACTGATAAGCTCGAACGGAACCGCCTACAACAGAAGTGGAAGCTGATAGAGATTACAACCCGAGCGATTTATCTTTGCCACACCAAGAGTCTAACACCATCACAGACCTTACCCTTAAGTCATATGCGAGTTTTATAAGGGGTTTTGTAAAAAGAACCTACAACTATGATTATGTACATTATTTTTATGGAGAATATACATTAATTTTATTATTGTCACTTTGTAAATAGTTTTTAAAGAAAAATAGTATTCTTTTAATATTAAATTATGAAATCTATTTTGATAAATTAATGGATTTTGGAATTAAATAATATTTTAATAAACTATTTTTCCTATATAATTTTTTGTTAAATATAAGTGATCGTATAATTATTATGAATACAATTGTATTTTTTACTAATGTTTGAAAGATGCTTCAGTGAAAACCTATGAATTTTAGATAAAGTTTGGTATTTATTTTAAAATTAAAAATTCACATATTTAGAAAATTATTTAGATAAAATGAATATTATTTTTGGAGTCAGAATGTTGAAATTATCCTTTCATGAATTGTTCAATATTTTTTGAGACAGTCAAATTTTTGTTTAAAGATTAATTATTGTTTAAATATATATTGTATTTTACAACATCTTAATGACCCAATAATAATTTAATAAAATACAATAAATTGGTTGTTCTTCCAATATATGTTTTACCTTTAATATAATATCATATTATATTTGTTTTATTAAATTTATGGTGCCTTAATGGACCCTTCCTCACATATAAAACATTTTAACATCTTAAATTCATTGTTTAATAGTGTGACTCACTTCCACACAATAAAGCCTAATATTTTAAAAATTTCGGCCCTAGGACATATAATTTTGTTTCCACACCTATTTAGGGAAAAAACGTCGAAAAAACCATGAGTTGGTTTGTGGTTTTCATTGATTTAATGTGTGGTGGCCAAATACTAAATAATAATGAATTTTCTCTCTTTTCATATATAAACCCACCCAAGCACCCACTACCTCTTAAGAAATATTCCTTGGATCTCAACCAACCTCTACCCTAATATCTCAAAAATAATACCAAGGAACTCAAAGCTCCCTATAAGACTCTCTCAATCCTCTCCCAAGCCTTTGGGATTACACATCCAAGTAAGGGATTTCTTCCTTTCTCATTTTTTCCAAGTTTTATAATATTTTTATGCCATTTTATTTCAAGTTATAAATTTTGGGCTATAATTTAACAACTCCCCCATACTTCCCTCCTTATTTTTGATTGGTGATAGACCCCTTTCTCTCTCATTAATTTCTTCCATGTACACCTGTTACTATGCCAAAATTACATAAGAAATTTCTCTCTTCTCATTTACATTCATGAAATTCATTTTTATTATGAATCTAAATTCAATTAAATATGTTGTGAAATGTATATATATGACCCCTTACTGTCCATTTCAAGTAAATATGATGATACACCCCTTTCTCTGTCATCAAAAACTTGTAATAATTCTTATGGCACGTCGTTATACCGCCGAAATTGCACTGCGATTTTCCAAGCCAATGTGATTGTGTAGTGAATACCATGCCCATATATCTATCAAAGGCATTAAACAATAAAAAAAATTCTTATTGGTTATATATTTTTATGTATGAATTCAAAATTCCTTTATCATATAGTAAGTGATTAGGTTTAATGAATCCATGTTATATGATCCGTGTGGCACACTAATGCATGAAATGGAATGATTAAGATCGATGTGCCATAATAGCACTCCAATTCATTGGGTAAACATTAGTATCATAATAAATCAAGTGAAATTAGGGTTTAATCATGATAATTCTAGTTAAATGAGGTTTTACACATGATCCATGTGTAATGAGCCTTGGGTTATGCTAATATCATGTTAAATATTGATGCCACATTTCCATGTTATGATAACCATGCTATATCATGCCTTTATGTGTATGTTTCTATTATGATCTATTGATTTTCATATTTCCTAACATGAACTATATTATTCATGATATGACTTGCTTTGTCCGTTACTAGGCTTTATAGATCACCCCTTTCTTATGAAAGTCCTCAGGTTATCCCATGCAATGCTAAGTACGATTGAACGTAGTGGTCATGTAATGGATGTTTTCAATAAAGATGTCGTGTCACACCCCAACCAGGTTTAACAGGCAACTGGTACGTGACTTATAAAACTTTGAGAAAACATGTAGTTTCACTTTGTAAGCGGTTAGTGCTGGGTGGCATGATTCAAGCGTTCCTCACTCAACGAAGCACTTAACGGCACGCGAGTCGTGTGGTTTCTCAACATCCAAAATAAGTAAATAAATTAAGTAAAGGTCATGTAAAATGAAATGAAGTAAAATAAGAATTTAATAAAATAGAGTTTTAGAGAATAATGTTTAAGAATAAAACAATAATAATATTATAGTTTTAATAATAATAATATTATTGTTTTGGCTGTTTTAATTATTATTATTATTATTATCAATATTATTGAGATTATTATTATAATTATTTAGACTATTACTATCATTATTATTCTTATTATTGTAATTATATTATTATTAAAAATAATAATAATAATAATAATAATTTTTTTGGGGATAACCCTTACCCACCACCCCCCCCCCTTTGGCCTCCTGCGCGTCATCCCTAGTGCACGACCAGCCTCTAGCACCGCCCTCTGTGTTCGCCCAGCCCTGTCACCAGCTTCGTCGGCCTCACCTCCTCCTGAAGATCCCAGCCGGCCTCATCCAACGGTGCCTCCCCTTCTAGCGCGACCCCATCTGGCGACATCCCCTTCTGCGTGTAGATCTAGACGAACCCCCTCCCCCTTTTTGTCTGACGCCTCCCTCGCCAGCAAAAACCTCCCCGACCGGACTCCTCTTCGGCACACAATGCCTCCAATAGCTACCCCTCCTCGCTGTGGTGTGTTCGGCCTCCCATCTTTTACTACCGGAAAGTATTAATTTGTTTTTATGATTCCTATTTTGGGTTTTCATTTTTGATCCAATCCTAATGGATTGAGTCATGTTCGGTTGGTTTTTATTACGTTATAGGGGTGTGTGATTGGTCTCTTGGGACCCTTGGATCCGTGTTCCGGAAACCGCTGCTGAAGGTTGAGCAGTTTGTCTTGTCTCGGTTGGTCGCCGCTATCTGAGGTGAGGTTTAAATCCTCTTGCGTGGTTTCACACAGTGTAAATTAGGTTACTAAATTGTTTTTAGGTGCATATTAATTATCTTTTGGTGTGTTTCTGTTTTTTTACGACAGTTGAATTTGCTAAAAAATAACTTTTGATGTTGTTTTTTTAGTATGTCTATGTTTTTACCAATTTTTTTGATAAATTTTATTTGAATTTTAATAGTTAATTAGATTTTTTATGTGGTGCGAAATATACTTAGAATGTGTTTTGACATGAGTATATGATGAAAGTGTAATTTTTAATTCATATGGTTATGTTTTCATGTGTGCCTCACTAAGGTACTCCTTAGAAGTGTTTTTATGACCGTGGAAAAGATGCGAATTGTGTTTCAAAAGGCACTTGAGATGCGAATGCGTTGATAGTAAGATTTTATGAATGGAATGTATCATTTTGGCATGTTGACTTTTGTTTTGCATCTTTAAATGTGATTTGTAAATTAGAAAAGTGATATGGAATGTCTTTTTGAGTGAACTTGGCTTTGAGTGTGGGGTTTAAAGGAGGGCTTGCCCCATAAAAAAAGGTTGAATCTAAAATGTGTCCTTTTAATAATTTCAAAGGGGTTTCATGAATTGATTAATTAATAGTAAATTCTTTTGAAATTGGTTTTTGGTGTTTGTGAAATTGAAAGTGGTTTGTCTAGGGAAAATGGATTTTGAAGTGTGTTTGGTAAATTTATTTTTGGTGTGAAAAATGTAAAGGTTTGTTTGAAACTTCTTACTTAAAAAATAGTCTTTCTTTATATCTTGATTTCATTAATGGTCTGTTGGTTTCTAAATAATGTTGGTTCCTCTAGGTTGACTAATTAGATCTTGGGTGGATTATTGGTGGTGCGCACACACATACATTGGTACGTTTTTTCACATGTATATATATATATATCTTCCTTGAACATATTCCCTCTTGGTGCGGGGAATATGTTGAGTGGATTAAGGGTATATATATGTGTGTTAGAATGTATGTGTGTGCCAGTGTGAGCATCTTTTGTCAGAATCCCCAGGAGAAGAAGTGTCTCAGCTTGTTCTGCTTCCTTCTCCAAGGTAGGTTTCCCTATGAATTTCCCTTTAAATTTAAGAATCATTAATTTCTTTATTTTCGCACCTAGTTCTAATTTTAATTATTGATATAGAACTGTTAGTAAATTTTTTTCCTTGAATTAGAGTGGTTTATTTCTTGTAATGTGTTGAAATAAATGGTTCGATTATGTTTTCACATAAATTGCCTGATGAAATGCCCCATTGAACCTTGTGAATGTGTATTGGATTTAAAATGATGGTTTTGGTTTCTTAAATGGGTTTCAAAGTTTATTTATGGTTTTTAAAATGGCGTGCATGTGATTCCTTATGAAATGGTTTGGCATGTGAAAAATTATGTGAGGCACAATTGGCACTTTTGTAAAACTAATTATCTTAAGAAAAAACTCCTTGGGTGTGGTCCCCTTGATTTGGTTGATTTATATATTATGGATGGTCCACTGGGTAGGACTTTCCTTTGATCAAATGGTTAAAAGGTGAGGGACGTATTCCTTGGGGTGATTCGGAGGTGACGTTGTTGTGTGTGATGACTGTGTGTAAGGAATGTGCTTTTGACTGTTTTTTTGACATTATTGGCTCACCCCCTTTTTGTATGAACATCGGAACCTAGCATAGCAAGCGAATATTTAGAGAACAATTGCTGCACTAGTTTAGAATACGCACTGGCTAGTGGCCCTTAGTATGGATTATACTCTGCTAGGGGATTCGGCCCCTCGGTTAGGCAAGGTAGGGCGATGCCGAGCATTTGGGCGTTATGACATCATCTAGAGTAGGCTTGCCTTCAGGATGGGTCACATGTTTAGTACGTTATAGACTAGGGGATTTAGGTGCTTTGTTTGGTTGATTTCTCTTGCTTTTTATTTTTCGAATGCCCTTGTGTGGTTATTTCTTTTGCATTCGCGTATGATGAATCTCTTTTTTAAAATGGATAAAATTGATCTTTAATAGTGTGTGGAAAAAGGTTTTTAAAATTTTTTACACTTTACTATCCCTCTTTCTCTAAAAAGGCTAAAGCGTTATCCTTCGAAAATAACATAGTTTAAAATACGAAGGGCAATGGATCATGATTTTCTTTTAAAGAAGAAAATGTGTAAAACCCTAGTTCTATACATTTTATTTCAAACATAAAATTGATGGATCTTTTATTTAAAATAAATGAATATGAGAATAGATTTTTTGGGCTTTCCTAATGAGAATTTTAATGCTCACTCCTATCTTACCGTTTCAGATGCAGGTTCAGCTGTTTGGTTCAGGTTCCTATTTCGTCTGCCCATGCAAAGCAGACTGTTGGTTATTGGAGGGGACGAAGAGGTCACATGTAGGTATGTGTAGTCTTGTTTTCTTTCCGCTTCTAGTTTTCTTTCTCTTTCATTAGTCTTCATTAATTTATTTTTCTTCCTTTTATGGGAAAAATTGTTCCCACCTATTTAGTTTTGATGCCCGACACTAGTTGCAAGCCCGTGGGGATCGGGAACGCCCCTTAGGTGAAGCTGCAAGCCGGCTCGGGTGACTGGTTTAGGGTCGACCTGGGTTGGTTCGTGAAAAAATGGCATCATAGGAGACCCTTGTTATTTGGGATGTCTGGTAGACAAAGATTAGAACTGTCGGGGCTTAGGAGGTATGTTGCGGGTTGGTGCCTGATCACCACCACTCGTGACAAGACCTGAGCTACCAAGGGTAGTCTGGGTTTTGGGTCTTTTGGATTTTTTTGTGGATTGAGGGATGACAATAGAGGTGAATCGGTGTCACGCTGTGACCCCACATGGAGTAGTGACCCATGTGGAGCCCAGGTACCCAGTTCAAGGTCCTCTGGTGTTATGTCTTACTTGGGGCATGTATTACCACCATGTCAACGAGTTGGGCCTAAGAACTAGTTCCTAATTCCGGTTGTCCATTTTTTTGTTGTACTTCGTCTTGATCTTGGTTTGTTTTAGAGTGTTTTTTGGAAATTTAGGTGGTTTTTAATTGAAAGGGATCTTTCTCTAATGGTTTTAAAACTGGTAAAAAGGGGTTTTGTTTCATGTTTTTTGGAAATTGGTGAAGTGGATGTTTTTAATGAGTATGTGTTTTGATTTGGAAATTTTTTGGATTATGTTTGGATTTTGTAATGGAATGGAAAGTGAACCCCTTTGTATTCTCTAGGTCATTTGCATATGTGTGGGTAGATACATGAAGTGCACATTGAAACATATGTATAGGTGATTTGGGTGGAAAGGGATGAAGGATTATGCAGCGGTTCATAGGATTCCATGTGTGGGGTTTTTGAATTTAAGGTTGGTTTGGTTTTTTTGTAATATACTTGAATGAAAAAGCTAATTTCAGGACTTGGTTTTTCTTGAAAAATGGGTTTTGGTATTTTGAAAGGTTGATTTCACCTGTGTTTGTGTATGTTTGATTTATGAGTCTGTTACCCTTGGCTTGTGGTGTTTCTTTTGGTTGTGTTTAAGCTTGTTTGGGATTCTGGGATGGTTGTCTTGGCTTGGGGTGTTTCATTTGATTGATTTTTGTCTTGATGCCAGTTGCGATTCTGTTTTTCATGTTGTTCCGAATATGCCACCGAGAAATGTCCCCAAAAGTTGTTAATGAGTTATTCCCAATTCTAGTTTCTATAGAGTTTTCTTTTCTTTTGAGGCATTCAAGGATCCTTAGGGACAATGAAGTGGTTTGATGGGAGTAGAACATGCATTCAGGTGGTTGGAAACTCCCAAGTTTGTTAGAGTTCGTATTGTCTTGGGTTTTGTGGATGGTACAACCTGGGACTAATGGAGCTGGTGGTCTCATCATACATAGATTTGGGATGATGTGGGAGGTGTTAAAGTCTTTCTTCATCCAATGAATCATACTTGATGAGGTGAAATCAAAATGAGGTGACAGCTCGTCCGAAGTTAACAAGGCCAGTGGTTGGAAAAGGCTTGTGTTGGCTGCTATAAGGAGTCGACATCTGGAGCTCAAGTTCTGGGAAAATCGGACGCCTTTTGTTATTCATAAGGGTTCCCCATTTTCCGAGCTTGGTGTAGGAGATGAACCTACTTATGAAGAAATACCTTTTTGTCAGTGTCGACTTCTGGTTCGTCAGACTACTTTATAATGTGCCATCAGTATTGCTGGTTTGAGCATCCTTGGGAAAGGTTCCGAAATAAGTGTCATTTGAAGGAGTCCTGATCCAGGGGATGCTCATGTCTGACTATGAGGCATAAGATTCTTCATCCATCAGAGCCCCAACCTCATGTCTCAGGGTAAAGCTCGCACACAGTCAAGGTGTCAGAGGCATGTGAGACCTTTTCCTGGTTCTTTATCTTTCAACTTGAAATATAGACATTCAAGTTTCCTTGTTCTTGTTTTCCTACTGTTGAAAGTTGATCCTTCATGGTGATACTGTGATGAACTTACTCTTTCATGATCGTAGTAGAGGCATTCTTCTGAATGTAGCCTCTAAAATTTTTGTTTTTCTAAAAAGTGTACTTGGCCCTTGTGTGGGTTCGTCTTGATTTCATTAGTGATCGTTTGGAGATGTGAGTGTTGGGTGGTTTTTGTCTTGTGCCAAGAGTTCCGGGTTTTAGTGGGAGCATTGTCTCTATTGTACTAAGGGGGTTGGATGTGTTGGGAGTTTTAAATCAGTTTGGGGAATTCTTAGTTCCAGTAGTGTTGTTACAGGGAGTTCATTATTTTGGCGCCGTGATATGTGGGGTGGCCTAGTAGTGGTGTTCCATTTAAGTCTCAGTGGTCCTGCTCAACTCAAGAGGAGAAGTCTGTAAGTTCGGGTTGGTAGTTCCCGCATTAACCCCTCATCGGGTTAGTGTGCATGGGTTTTAAAGTTTTCGCGTTAGTCGAGTTATTGTGGTGGGGATAACCCTCTCGTGTTCTCCCCTCATTTTATGTCATGGTTTCATTGGGACCGGTCGGGTGAGACTTGTGGAGTTAATTATTAACCTGAGGTTCTTGATTTTTCTTTTGTATCAGTTCTGGCACAGACTCAAGCTACGTCTATCTTTTGACTTAGTGACCTTCTAGGGGCAGAAAGTGTTTGTGGTGGGGAGAATTGTCACACCATGGCCGGGTTTGACACATAACTGGCGTACGACTTATAAAACTGTGCGGCAACATGTAGTTTGACTCTGTAGGTGGTTAGTTCTGGGTGGCACGATTCGATCATAGATCGCTCAATGACGAACTTGACGGCATGCGAGCCGTGTGGTTGCTCGACATCCAAAATAATTAAATAAATTAATTAAAGCTCAAGTAAAATGAAATGAAGTAAAATAATAATTTAATAAAATAGAGTTTTAGAGAAGAATGTTTAAGAATAAAATAATAATAATATTATAGTTTTAATAATAATAATAATAATAATAATTTTGTTGTTTTAATTATTATTATTATTATTATCAATAATATTGAGATTATTTTTATAATTATTAAGACTATTACTATCATTATTATTCTTATTATTTTAATTATATTATTATTAAAATAATAATAATAATTTTTTTTGGGAGAACCCTAACCCACCGCGACCCCCCCCCCCTTGGCCTCCTGCGCTTAGCCCCTAGTGTGCGACCAACCTCCAACACCGCCCTACCCATTCGCCCAGCCCTGTTGTTGGCTCCGCCGGCCTCGCCTCCTCCAACAGATCCCAGCCGGCCTCATCCGTCGGTGCCTCCCCTACTGGTGTGACCCCATCCGACGACATCCCCTCCGATGCGGAGATTTTGCCAAACCACTCTCCTTTTTGTTTGAAGCCTCCCTTTCCAGAAAACACCTCCCTGGCTGGAGTCCTCTTCGGCACACAGTGCCTCCGACAGCCGCCCCTCCTCGCTGCAACGGGTTCGACCTCCCCTCTTTTCCTACCGACCTGTATTAATCTTTTTTTTGTTATTCCTATTTGGGGTTTTCGTTTTTGAACCAATCCTAATGGATTGAGTCATGTTTGGTTGTTTTTTCTTACGTTCCAGGGGTGTGCGATTGGTCTCTTGGGACCCTTGGATCCGTGTTCCAGCAACCGCCACCGAAGGCGGAGCGGTTCGGCTTGTCTCGGTTGGTCTCCGCTACCTGAGGTGAGGTTTAAATCCTCTTGCGTGGTTTCACACGGTCTAAATTAGGTTCATAAATTTTTTTGAGGTGCATATTAATTATCTTGTGGTGTGTCGGTGTTTTTTTGCGATAGTTGAATTTGATAAAAAATAGATTTTGATGTTGTTGTTTTTACTATGTCTATGTTTTTACCAATTTTGTTTGGATAAATGTTTTTTGAATTTTAATAGTGAATTAGATGTTTTATGTGGTGCAAAATATACATTGAAAGTGTTTTGACATGAGTATATGATGAAAGTGTAATTTCTAAAGCATATGGTTATGTTTTCATGTGTGCCTCACTAAGGTACTCCTTAGAAGTGTTTTTATGATTGTGGAAAAGATACGAATTGTGTTTTCAAAGGAACTTGAGATGCGAATGCATTGATCGTGGATTTTTATAAAGGGAATGTATCATTTTAGCATGTTGACTTTTGTTTTTCATCTTTAAATGTGATTTGGAAATTAGGAAAGTGATATTTATTGTCTTTTTGAGTGAACTTGGATTTGTGTGTGGGTTTTAAATGAGGGATTTCCCCATAATAAAATGGTTGAATTTAAAATGTGTCCTTGTAATAAGTTCATAGCGGTTTCATGAATTGATTAATTAAGGGTAAATTCTTTTGAAATTGGTTTTTGGTGTTTGTGAAATTGAAAGTGGTTTGTCTATGGAAAATGGCTCTTGAAGTGCATTTGGTAAATGTATTTGTGTTGTAAAAAAGGTAATGGTTTTTTTTTGAAACTGCTTACTTTAAAATTTTGTTTCTTTAGATATTGATTTCTTGAATGGTTCGTAGGTTTCTAAATAATATTTTTTCCTCTAGGTTGACTAATTAGAGCTTGGGTGGCTTCTTCGTGGTGTGCACACACATACATAGGTAAGTATGTGCACATGTATATATATATATATATCTTCCTTGCACATATTCCCTCTTGGCGTGGGTAATATGTTCAATGGATTAAGGGTATAAATATTTGTCTGAGAATGTATGTGTGTGCTAGTGTGAGCATATTTCATCAGAATCCCCAAGAGCTGAAGTGTCTCAGCTTGGTCTGATTTCTTCTCCAAGGTAGGTTTCCCTATGCATTTCCCTTTAAGTTTAAGAATCATTTATTTCTTGCTTTTCACACCTAGTTCTAATATTAATTATTGATATAGAACTGTTAGTAAATGTTTTTCATTTAAATGGAGTGGTTTATTTCTTGTAATGTGTTTCAATAAATGGTTCGATTATGTTTTCACATGAATTGCCTGATGAAATGCCCCCTTGGCCCTTGTGAATGTGTATTGGATTTAAAATTCGTGTTTGGGTTTCTTGAATGGGTTTCAAAGTGTATTTATGGTTTTCAAAATGGCATGCGTGTGATTCATTAAGAAATGGTTTGGCATGTGAAAAATTAGGTGAGGCCCAGTTGGCACTTTTGTAAAACTAATTATCTTTAGAAAACTATCCATGGATGGTGTCCCATTTCTTTGGTAGAGTTATATGTTATGGATGGTCCACCGAGTAGGACTTTCCTGGGATCAAATGGTTGAAAGGGGAGGGACGTATTCTTTGGGGTGATTCGGGGGTGAATTTGTTTTGTGTGTAGACTGTGTGTAAGGAATGTAATTGTGACTGCGTGTTTGACATTATTGGCTCATCCCCTTTTTGTATGAACATGGGAACCTAGCATAGCAAGAAAATTTTCAAATAATGATTACTGCACTAGTTTAGACTACGCACTGGCTAGTGGCCCTTAGTACAGATTATACTCTACTAGAGGATTAGGACCCTCTGTTAGGCCAGGTAGGGCGATACCAAGCATTTAGGCGTTATGACGTCATCGAGAGTAGGCATGCCTTCAGGATGAGTCACATGTATATTAAATTATAGACTATTCAAGAGCTCCTAGGGTTTCCCATGTATATTTTCACTTAGTTATCTACGGTGGATGATTAAGGTTCTTTGTTTGGTTGATTTCTCTTGCATGTTATTTTTCCATTGCCCTTGTGTGGTTATTGCTTTTGCCTTCGTGTATGATGAATCTATTTGTTAAAATGGATAAAAGTGATCTGTAAAAGTGTGGGGAAAAATGTTTTTATAATGTTTTAAACTTCACTAGAAATCTTTCTATAAAAATGTTAAAGTTTCATCCTTGGAAAAGAACTTAGTTTAAACTATGAAGGGAAATGGATCGTGATTTTCTTTTAAAGAAGAAAATGTGGAAAAAACTAGTTTTATACATTGTATTTAAAACTTGAAATTGATAGATCTTTTATTTAAAGGAAATTCATATGATAATTGACTGTTTAGGATTTAAGACTGATCATTTTAATGATCAGACCTATCTTACCTTTTCAGATGCAGGTTTAGCTATTTGGTTCAGGTTCCTATTTAGTCTGCCCATGCGAAGCAAACTATTAGTTATTGGAGGTAACCAAGAGGTCACATGGAGGTATGTGCAGTCCTGTTTTCTGGACACTACTAATTTTATTTCTCTTTGTTTAGTCTTCATTAATTTATTTTTCTTTATTTTATGGGCCAAATCATCCCCACTTGTTTAGTTTTGATGCCCGACACTAGTTGCCAGCCCGCGGGGATCGGGAACGCCCCTCGGGTCTTGCCGCAGGCCGGCTCAGGTGACCGGTTCTGGGTCGACCCAGGTTGGTTCATGACATGTTGTGTTTTATGTTCTACATTGTTATTTAATTTTACGAAGCCCAAAATACCCTATACCTCTCTATATTATATATTGTATCAAGTGAATGTTTTTATGTAATAAATCATTTTTATGTGTGTAATAAAGATCAGAGTTGTTATAGTGAGGCGTGATATTTATAGGGGAAAAGAGTGGTGTTTTCTCTTTATATTATTATTTTGGATCAAGACTATGAATATTATTTGAATTATCACTAAATATATTAAAATAAAAAGGTTATTTCGATATTATGGTGCTTATATTAGTGATGAATCGAGGAATAGTATATTTAACTTTTAATGTATATATACAGTAAATTACAATATTTTATTATTCCCCAAAAAAGTATTTTACAAAAACCCCATAAATTCTCCCAATCCATATTTTGATATATAGAATTCAAAAAGAAAATCTATTTTATCAAAATAATTTTCTATATATGAAAATTTTAATTTTTAATTAAAATTAGCATTTACTTGGAAAATACTATTTTTAAAATTTTAAATGATTTTATAACACTTTGAAAAATTAATTAAGGTCTCATAAAATTATATTATAATCATTATAATTTTTTTAATATATTAATATAATTTATGAAATTATTTATTTAACTAATTATATTATATGTAAAATTATAAATAATCATTTATGTTTTATAAAAATACCAATACGTAATTATTATTTTTTAAAATATTTATTTACTTATACTATGATATATTTATATCTTATTTTCATTTATAAGATGCCCATTTTTTTATACATTCATAGATGGTGTTATTATTTGATTGGAAACATTACTATTTCTATTGTCCATATTACTATTCCAAAACTCTAGTTAATATTCCATCAGGATAGAATCATTAAATTCTGTAAATACATTTTATTTTAGTCATTAGTCATTTATAATATTTTAGTTGTGATAAAAGGAATTTAATGTGGTTTATAAAATAGATAACAATTATAAGAAAAGAAATTTCATTTATAAAATTTTGTTCATTACATTCTTCCCCCTTATAAAATTTTACCCTTAAAATTTCGTTTTAAAATCTATGTTGAAAATAGGTGAGGGTATTTCTTCTTCGTTGCTATCTTCAATTCCCATGTTGCCTCTTCGTACTTACAGTTCCACCACAGTACGTTGACAAGGTTATTTGTGTTGTTGTGTAGGAAATTATCTATATGGTCTATGATCTTCTCCAGATGCTCATCATAAGAGAGATCCTTTTCCTACTGTACCACCATTGGATTCAATACATGTGTGGGATCTGTTATGTACTTCCTCAAGAGTGATCCATGTAATACATCATTTACTTGATACATGGTTGGTGGAAGGGCCAGTCGGTAGACCAAAACTCTGAAATGATCATGGGTCTCAAAGGGGATGATGTACCTAGGGATACACTCTCCTCTATTCCTAAATATCACAATACTATTACATGGAGATATGTAGAGGAATACCATTTATCTTACTTCAACTCAAGGTCTCATAAACAATTTTCTGCATAACTCTTATGTCGACTTTGGGCTACCTTGATATGCTCTATAATAGTTTTTACATTCCCAACTATTTCTTCTACAATTTTAGGTCTTAGCATCTTATATTCACTGAGTTTATCCCAACATGACAATGTTATACATATTTTCCCACAAAGGGATTAATATGGACCCATTTGGATGCTCGAGTGGAAACTGTTGTTGTAAGAGAACTCCACCAGAGGCAGATGTTGGTTCCATCATCCATTGAAATCTATAGAACATGCACTCCACAAGTCTTCCAATATCCAAATAGTCAGTTTAGACTAGAAATTAGTTTGAGTATGACAATTTGTGAAGATGTTTAACTCAGTTTTTATAGAATGTTAGAGAATTTTCCAAAACATAGAGGTGAATAATGTATCTCGAACAGATGAAATCAATAGTGGAAATCCATACATCCTTACAACTTCCCTGATGTATATCCATGCAAGTTTATCCATTGAGAATTCTGCTAAAATTGAGAGAAAGTGAGTTTTCTTTGTATGATGATCCCCAATAACCCAAATATAATTGATTCCTCTTCCCATTTCCATGTTGGTATGGGTAAGAGTTTCATCACCCCCTTTGACTTTTGTCTTTCAGCCTTCACTTGCTGACATGTTTGGCACTTTGATGTATATTCAGTGATCTACTTCTTCATACTACCCCACCAATAGTTTTCTTGGAGATTAGGATACATAATTTTTCTCCCTTTTGAAATATATAATTTTGGTAAATTATTTCATTCAAAAGATCATTCTTTATCTTTGGGTCAGATTATACACATAGTCATGACCCAAATATTACAATTCCTTTCTCATAAATTTGGAACTCTAAAGATTCTAATTTCTGATAGTTTCCACCTATTTATAAATTTACACATCATTTATTTTATAATACATTATTTTATCTATGAGAGATGGTAGAGAAATCACATTAGAAAGAATTTATGATGTTCCTCACTTAATGATTTCCATTTCCACCTTTGGCAGTTCTAAAAAGATTGAATCCTTATTAGTTTTCATCATTGATAAAGATGTTGGATCCTTTTTAGTTATAGGATCCTCCACTTTATTATCGTTTTCAAGGATGTTAGTGGGTTGATCAGCCAAAATACATGATTAGATCTAACCATCTTCATTTGGGCATACAAATCTCCTTTTATTTGAATATATATTTCAGGATCATATAATCAGTATAAATCTCACACTTGTCCCCATAGATATAATGCCACCATATTTTAAACATAAAGATCACAACTTCCAACTCTAAATCATGCATGGAATAGTTTTTATAATTAATTTTCAACTTCCTTGAGGTGTACTATATCACATTATCATTTTTCATCAGTACATGGCCTATGACCCGCTTCGAAGCATCACTATATATAATAATATATTCCCCACTTGACAGATGTGTGAGTATTGGCAAAGTGATAAGGCTCATTTTTAACTCATTGAAGCAGTCTTCACATTCACAAGATGAGACAAAAAAAATTCTATTATGAGCCAACATGTTTAGTGGGTTTTAAAATCTTGATAATTTCTTGAAAAACCATCTATAATACTTGGATAGATGAAGGAACTGTGAATCTCCGTTACAAATTTTGTCCTAGGAAACTCTTTGATTGTTATTATCATAAAAGGTTCTACATATATATTCTTTTTTCGGTAACAAAATGATCTAAGAGTGATAATTACTTTATCTAGAACTCACATTTACTGTACAATTCATATATCTTCTCTCATTACAAAAACATTAGCATAATATTCAAATACTCTTCATCTTCCTCTTTTATCTTTGAGTATATTCCAATATGATCGATGAAGACTCCCAAATATTTATTAAGGTAATCTATAAAGACTATATTAATTATTTAAATGAATATTTAAAGAGAATTTGTGAGTCTTAAAGGAAATACTATGAACTCATAGTTCCCATACATCATTCGAAAGGTAGTCTTGAGAATATATTTTTTTCTAAGCATTAATTGGTGATATCCCAATTGAAGGTCCACCTTAGAGAAATAATGGGCACCACAAAGATGATCAAAAAAATTTTATATCCATGTAATTGGATACTTTTTCTTTATCAAGATTTTGTTGAGCTAACAATAATAAATTCAGAGGTGAATTGATATATTCTTTTTCTTAAAAAAGAGGACTCGAACACCCAATGATAAAGCAGTTAGGCATATAAAACCCTTGTAAAGATTATATTGTAACTACTTCTTCAATATCTCTATCATAATGGTGGTAAATCTATAAGGGTTCTTTGATATAGTTAGAGATCTAAGATTAAGTTCAATTGAGAACTCCACCTATCATCGAGGATGAAGTCCATGAAATTCTTCAGGGGAGAATATCAATTTAGTCCACCACAATGGGCTTGTCATTGAGCATGACTTTACCATTGGTATCTATTATTTGAGCTAGATATGCTTGATCATAAATAAATACTATCCACACTTGATATGTTGAATATGAAGGAGATTCATCCTACTCCTGATACATGTATATAATTGGAAGTTGTTTTAGGCTTTGAAGAGTGATCTCCATTTCCTAAAAGTAAATGTTGGATATGAATAAATATTGCCAATGCATGCAAAAAATAGAATCAAACTCCACCAAATGTAGTAAAACCATATTTTTTTTGGAGGTTCAATCCACAAAAAGTAATCGGGGAGAAGTTATATACTATACATGAAATAATTTCCCCACTTACAATTCTCATAGATATCTGAACATCCATATTCTGAGGTAGTGTCTCATTATTCCTACTAAACATTAAATGTATAAAATGATTCATAGAACAAGAATAAAATAATAAATTCACTATTCTTGAATGAATATAAAACATAACTATCACCACATCATCTTCAGGGATCCACCATAACAGTAGTGATGGAATAATAATTACCTTTCTCCATTAGATTTTTTGGATGTTGACATATATTACCCTCAAGGACTCGAGGTTTACTGCACTAACTTTCATAGTGCAAGTGCTCCATATATCTGAAGCATTGAACTGTAGGTGGTGATCTCTTTTCCTTTACCACTTTGTCCAGTATCCTCATGTATTTTCAACATTCATGAGCTTGATGGAATTCTCTCCCACACTTAAATCATTTAGCTATCCCATTGATTGAATTCCCATGACTCTTATTCCCACATTTTTTACATTTGGGTGGCCGACATTTCTTTACACCATTCTCATTATATCCCCAACATAAAACTCCATCTTTTTTTATTATCACCTTACCCATGGGACCATTATCCAAAATCTATCTCTAATTTGAGATCACACCAAGAAACATCTTCATAACTCCCAAAGCATTGAATTAATAGTGTCTTTGAAAGGTGTGGTTTTAAACCACTAAAGAATCTATCAATTTTTCTATCATTATTAATAACAAAACCCATAACATACCTTGAAATTGCAGTGAATTTTTTTTCGTATGTGATTAAAAATTCAATTCCTTTTTCTTTATCCCTAATAATTCACTCTCCATCATTATACAATGTGTTTGAGGGAAATAATTTTTATGAAATATTATCTTCAAGTCTTTCCACTCCATCTCTTCAATTTTTTCCATTGGGTTTGTGTTATTAATCAATTCCTACCATTGTACGGCCTCTCCTTCTAGACGATAAACTACTAGAGTCACCTTCTCTGTCTAATAACAAATAAGTACATGAAATATCTTCTACATTGAGTTTACCCACTATTCCATGACTAGTGGATTGTAAGATCCACTAAATGTCTGTGGTCATTTCCATAAAAAAGACTCAATAGGTAGTTTCTCCCTCTTAGGAGGAGGTGGAAGTTCCACATTTTTTTGGTAGTTCATATCCCCAGAAAGTTGGGTACAAATTTCCAGAAAATTTTGAACTCTACCTCCCAAGGAATTACAGATGTGAATTAATAAGTCAGAAAATTTTCCCTCAAATGGATTTTTGTCCTTGATTCTCTTAGTTCTCACCATTTTTAAAAATTGAAAAGGTTAAAAAAATATAATTCAATAAGTAATGAATAAATTATTCTATAGTGAACTTATCTCTAAAGGCATATCTTTTGGGATGCCTATGTTTAAAATTTTTTCTAAAAAAATATTATTGGGTGATTTCATATATCTAGTCTCATAATAAGGGTTTTCAGTAAGGTTCTCTAATAATAATTCACAAATTAACTAAACCGTTATATGATACCAACTATAGCGACCCTGATTTTACTTTCATATCAATTAAAACATTTTAAATATAAGAAATACAGTAGTGTTACCAATCCCGGTTCAAGAAATTTAGCATCTAGGGAAAATTAGAACCATGAAAAATTTTAACATAATAAAACCTAATAATTTATTCAATTCTTTCCTATATATATTCTTTTTGGTCTTCTCATTATCTTTAGTACAAATAATCACCTAAGGATATAAATCAAAATGGATTGACTAGAAAACCCAGTAAGAGGACAGATAAAGACATGAATAAATATAAAATGGGTGAGAATAATAATCATCATCATAGAATGATCATGGGATCATCATCATAAACAAGATAGTAAGAATTAGATAAAGTAATGTAAAGTGGAAATGAATAAAAATGAAACATAATATCTTATTGGTCAACTACCACACATATTTTTGAACAATGATAACAACATATTTACTAGTATTTCACTTATCTTATGAGATAAATTAGATTACCCAATGCATTGGAGTGCTATATAATTCTGGGCAAACCCATCACATCATAAAATTCACATGTGATATTTAATTATGGGTGAAAACATAACATAATAAAATTTAAATTATCATGCGTTCCACATAGAACAAATATCAATATTTAACATAAAGTAACACATGGAAAGGAATGGGTTTCATTTAATAAATTAGAAATTAATTATTAAACTTTGGGGTTCCGAAAATAAATCGGGATTAACATACTTGAAAAAATAATCATCAATCATGAGTGAAGAAGAAAATATATCATGAGAAATTGAAGCACAAGATATTGTTTCCTATCAACCATTCAATGCTCTGATGCTCTTATAATATGTATAGTGATACTCTGTTCGAATCCTTGGCGATAATACTTTTTAAAAGTCAATTGTTTTTTTGATTTGTATTTTTAGGGGGGGGGGGTATTTGCAGATCTAAAATGAAATGATTGATTGATTTAAGATGATTTAAAAAAATTATAAATATTGGGTTGAGTTCATTGTTTGGTATTTAAGATTATTATATCATTGAGATTTTCTTTATATTGCATTAAAGTATCACCCACTTCACAAGATAATTTTGATCGAAATACCCAACTGTTAATGCTTTAATCCAAGACTTTAATTAACTAGGGTCATAATATAAAATTAATATGTTTATAGTAGTGTGTTTATTGTTATAATAATTGATGGAATCCATAGGTTTAAAAAACATGTCATTTATCCATGAAAATTTATGTACAACATACACATAGTTATCCTAAATAATAGTCAACGAGTAGATGCCCTCAATCAGTTAACATCCCCAAATTATGACTCACCCCAATGGTATATTTACTCATCCATTTATATGGTTACTAAACAGGTAATATGTGTTTATGGTGATTAACTATAAATAGAATCAAAAGAACATGATAAGAAAAGAGTTTTGCATTGAACACAAACGCGTTAACAATGGTGAGAAATAAAAACAAACATTCTATCGAATGAGGAAGAAAAATAAGGGAAGGGATATCAAATTTATTTTACATTTTTTCATAGAATTAATATTCAATAATAGAGGATAGATTATTAAAAGAGAATGTGAATAATAAACTTACATAAAAATTCAAACAACATTGAAAACAACTTACACAATTACAAATGAATGGAACACAAAAGTAAATGAAAACAAATAGAATATGAAGGGTATATCAAGTGAAAACTTGAGTTTGGAAGGCCATCCAAGGAAATTATCATGTAATCAGTTGTTCTGATTTATATTATACTCTTTTGAAATGAAAAATCTATTTACGGAGAGAAGGGGGATGTATTTATAGCCCAAATAGTTGGACTGTTTCCATTCAAAGTTTTCCCCTCCCTATTTCTCACCAATTTGATTTTACATAGATCTAAATCGGTAGAAATGTTTTTATTAAATGTTTTATATTTTAATGTTTAGGGTCTAACCTCAAATGTTGGTGGCCATTGGACTTAAAAACCAACATTATTGTAGTTTTATTAAAAAAAATTAATCTGTCCATTTCAATATAGACCTTTTCAAGGCCAAAATATGAATGGGTTTCTGACTAGAAATATTCCCTCAAATTCAAAAAATTTCCTATTCAATGTCATATTCCTATATATTAGATCTCACAATAAAAAATATCATCTTGAATATATTTATATATCAGTAAAAAATTCAACAAATGTGTGAAGTTTAATTACCCGACAAAATGGTGGGTTGGACTTCAAAGCATCATTTGGGCCCATTTTGGGTGGAATTAGGAATTTCAATTTTTAAACATGATGAATTTTATTTGACCCAGAATTATGGTAGATAATGAAATTATTTGGACATCTATATTGATCCCATAAATTCAATCTTACTAGCTGGTCCAATGTCTATACAAATTAATTGGGTCTTCTTATGTGGATCATATGACCCTTCAAATGGATGAGTTGGACAAAGAATACTTCTAATGATATGTTGTAAATTGAAGAAGTATCCACAAAAAATAATAATCACACAGTTTGGATTAATAATATGTGATTTATGATAAAAAAATTAATCTGACTTGAATCTGGATTAATTCAACAAATGATTAAAAATTATATTTAATATTAAAACATAAAAATTTCATAGAAATTACGAACTCTTTAGAGAAAATCATTAGAGGGATTGAATAAAAAGTTATTAATAAGTTAACCACATCAAATCCCCCATATTTATTCGAGTGAATGTACTCATGTGCAACAAATATTAAAACATAACAATCACATTCTAACTTGCCAACAAATATAAAAATTTTGTTTTCCCCAATCAGGGGAGGTTTAGAAAATTTGACTATTCCATATTGAATTCAACCAAAAATTGTTACAAAAATAATATTTAAAAACAATTAATTTTTCATGCTCAAATTAAAAATAGAAAATGTTGGCACAAAGATTTTTCTCCTCTCAAGATGATAAATATTTATTTCCAGAGGTTCACTCATTCACCAACCAAAAGTGAAAAGATTATATTTTGAAAGAGATCTCAGCTTCCATTCCATATCTTCAAGCACACAATAATAAAGATATATTTTGTAGGGTGTTTTATTTTGATATGGTATGATAGGAATTTAATATCCAATAGAGAGGATAAGAGGGGTAAAAACATAATCATGGGTAAAAAAATGCACTTTTTTTTTGAAATGAAGCACGGAAGGAAATGGAAACACATATATACAAAGACATGATTGCTTGAAGAAAGAAACAAAGTAGGAAGAAAATTTTAAGGGGGTGTGGATATAAAATATTTATAAAACACAAAACTTCTAAAAATGATATAAGTGTTAATTTTTTCTCTTTTCGATCTTTTAACTTCAAAAAGATCTCACACTCATATCCTAACCCAAGTTTCATATCCTTATATCACAAATTTTAATAGTTATAACAATATAAATGGTTTAAGAAGAGTAATTTTTGACCTTCCAAAGGCACAAAACAATTTTTTTGTCAATTTATTTTATTTTTTGAACACTTGTCAATAAAATTTACAAAATTACATAAATGAAAGTCTATTACAAAAAAATCACTAAATGATAACCTATTCCCTGATGTGTGCCCTCATCAATATGCAAACACACTAGAAATCACCGAAATTTCACCCAAAATGAAATACATTCCCCCACACTTAAATTTTAATAAGTTATTCAATATAATTCCATGTAGATGTTTTCTAGGACAAGGTATTGGGATTGTAATGTGGATATCAAATAAAATGATTTTATATGCATGAATGGGATTTAAAAAAGAGTATTAATGTATGCTTAATGGGATACTATATAGCTATTTTGATTCTCATGTGGTTCAGAAAATTACTTAATCATATTTAAGAACACCAATATAGGAAATTGAACTTGAAGGTACACAAACTTAGGAATCACAATCAGGGGTGAAAATGCACAAAATGAAAAGATGTTCATAGGGGAACATGTCATGAAAGGAAATTTTATTCCTCACAGCTGGGGATGAATAATTTACCAAATCTAAAACTGAGGATTCAATTTTTTTGGTCTTTTCATAAGATTTTTTATCCAAATTCATGATGAAAATGAAAATTTTTTGAGATGAAAACATGACTTTTGAACACCCCAAAATGATTGAAATATTTTTGAAAGGGGATGGTGAGTAAGTATGAATCTTTATTTCATTTTTTTTGTGTTTTTAAAATACACAACCAAACCAAATAGAAAGAGAAAAATAATGGTTTTAACGAAGGAAGTGGTAAAAATAAAATGTAGATGAATAATTAGAAAGAGGGAGAGAGTGGAATATTGGGAGAGTTAAAGGAAAATACGCGCCCCTAGTTTGGATTTGGTGGGTCCTCATCTCCATCTAGTGGATGGTCTATTATAGATGTTTTGGATTAAATGGAAGTCGATGTGATTCCTGGAATGTGTTTCGACTCATAGTGATGGTTTTATCGATGTGCATTAACCATGATTGTGATTTGGGAAGAGGGGTTTGTACTCGCACTGCAACAAATGGTAAAATGTTCGTACTAATAAAAGGAACATCTCAATGAGAATTAAGATTACCAAGGTGAAGCCAAAATTGATAATTTAAGAGAAGTGCATTTTAAACTTAATAAAATACCTTTCGTAGGATGTGTTCATCATGGATTTCCTTGGAATTTTCTTTTTCAGAGATTGGAATTCTCATAGGAATCAAGTCTAATCTCCTCCAATTTATTTAACTTCAATAATATCCCTTCACTGTATTTTTCACAATCAAAATTACATGCTTTCACTACCCAAAATGAATTATGTTGGATTTCAACAAGTAAATGTCATTACTTACCAAAAACATACCAAAAAGGATACATAACAAAGGGTGTTTTATAGACAGTTTGATAAGCCAAAAACACTTCACCATGCCTGTCAGACAAATATTTTCTAACGGGATTTACAATTATCTCAAGTATTCCTTTCACTTCTATATTATAAAGTTCATCCATGAAATTTGTTTTTTGGTGATATTCTGTTGATGTTTTATATACAACCCCATTTTTCTTCAAAATGGATTCCATGGTCGGATTATAGAAATGTGTTTCTAAGTCACTTATCAAGGCACGTGATGTTCTAAACCAATGAGAAATGTTGGTTTTTAGGAACTCACTAACATTATGTGAATCATCATTTCATATGGGTTTGGCCCCAAACCACTTAAAAGCATAATCAACAACAAGAATAATTTATGATAATCCATTAGAAGGGGGAAATGGCCCCATGAAATCAATCCCCCAAACATCAATGATCTAATATAAATTTAAAAGTTTTTGGGGAATTTAATTTCATTTTGAAATTGTGCCAAAATTTTGGCTAGTGGGACATGATTTATAGAACTGATGTGAGTACTTGAAGAGTGATATCTAGAAGAATATTGATTTAAGGACCTCTCAGAAGGACCTTTGTGGTACAAAGTATCCACCACCAGGAATTGGGTGAAAAAATTCCAAGATGTATGAATGTTAATTTTCATTTACACTTCTCTCAATTAACATGTCAGTCCTAGTTTTTAGAAGTTTATTATTATCTTAAAAATAGAATTTTGAATCACTTTTCCGCATCAGTTTTTGTTCTTTTGAAAAATATCCAGGAAAAATACCAACAAAATAGTAATTTACAATCGGGAAATACCATGGTAACCTTGGAGTTATAGATGAGAGGTGCTACGTTAGAAATTCAAGATCATTATTTTCAGAAAGAGAGGAATTATAAGTACTACTCAGGTGATCATCTATAGGGTTTTATTTTCCATGTATATATTTAATCATTATTTCATCCTCTTAGAGAATCAAGATCTATCTTATTAGACTTATTTTGGAATCACTTTTCTTGAGTAATAACTTAATACATAATTGTCTGTGATGATGATGATTTATTCATCTAAGAGATTGGGTCAGAATTTATCTATGGAAAAAACCATTGCTAAAATATTTTTTTAGTCACAGTGTAGTGATATTGAGATTCATCCAATGTTTTTGAGGCATAATATATGACATGGGGAATATATTTCTGTTCTTTGAATAAGAACCACCCCAAGGGCCCTATCTGAAGAATCACACATCAATATAAAGCATAATGAATGATCTATAGGATGGATTACGGGGCCAGTTGTAAGAAATGTTTTGTGTTCAATGAAGGATCTCTTAAAATCCCTATCTAAACAGAATTCAATATAATTTTGGAGTATATAATTGAGTGGGTGGGAAATTATACTAAATTTATGGATGAATCTCCAATTCAAATGAGAATGTCCAAGGAATAAGTTGATCTATCAAACTGTTGTGGGTCTAGGAAGATATTGGATCTCCTTTAATTTGGTAGGATCAAATTAAATAGAATCATGTGAAATTATATACCCTAGAACAATCCCATTATTAAACATGAAGTGACATTTTTCATATTTTAGCAGAAGGTTACATTTGACACACTTTTTAAAGACTAGAGTGAGTTCATTAAAGTAGGATTCAACCAAATCATCATAAATGTTAAATTTATCCTTGAATACCACCATAAATTGCTCAATGAATTCGGAAATGATACTCATTATACACATCTGGAGTGTTTCAGAAGCATTTCAAAGGACAAAATGAATTCTTCTATATGAATTTGTTCTAAATGGGAATGTGAATATAGTATTTTCTTGGTCTTGAGGTTCTATTGGGATTTTTAAGTAGGTGGTGTATCTTTAAATTATGAAATAACGATATTTCTAGGATAATTGTTCTAGCATTTGATGAAGGAAAGGAAGAGCATAGTGATATTTTCGTGTTTCAACATTCAATTTTCAATAATCAATGCATACATACCATTTGTTTTTCACCCATGTTGTGACTACCTACCAATGTTCAGTTGTAAAAATAGTTATCCCACCTTTCTTTGGTACCACTTGAATTGGACTAACCCATTACCTATCAGAAATTGGGTAGATAATACCAACCTGGAGAAGCTGGGTAATCTCTTCCATCACTACCTCAAGGTTGAGTGGATTGAGCCTTATTTGTAGTTATCTTATTGTTTTTTATGATTTCTTAAGAAGGATGTGATGCATGAAATGTTCAAGGATTATTACTGGTATGTCATCTGGGTTCCAACATAATGCCTTTGTTTTCCTCTAACACCTGAACAAGTTTGGACTCCACGATTTCAGTACGTATGGAAGAGACAATGAAAGGATAAGAGTTATCATGGAAAAGGAATTCATATTTCAAGTGTTTAGTGAGAAGTTTCACATTAGTCTCATATTTCATTTTTGGGATAGAAAAATTAGGAATTGAGGATGTGATTTCAGTTGGTTTTGATTTTTTTTCCTAGATACTATCCAAGGTGTATTAATATATATTTGATTAGAGATGGGATTCAAGAGAGTTTTACAGATTGTCTATATTTATAGAGTCTATAAATTAGATGTAAACATCAACTTCCCAATTTTCGGCTTGGTTAAACATATTAAAAATATTACAAGATCTCATCTCATTAGAATATGATGAATATGATGGAATGTGGTTCAATTGACTCTTTGAAGTTTCCTCAGAGTCATGGATTCAGAATGAAGAGGGATCCTTTAATGGGAATCGCATGGCTTGAATAATATTTTACTTGACATGTTTGTCACTAAATTATATGGATAGGATGCCCACATGGACATCAATATCAATTCATAATATTAGGAGAAACAATCTTCCAGGAATTTGGGGAGATCAAGAAGAGGTATTATCACCTTCCCTGTTAATGACATAGAAATAAGGTGGGATGAAAAGATCATTAACTTAGAAAGGAATTCCTCAATTATTCCCTCCATAATGGCACTGCTTTGAATGGATAACTAGATAACAACACATGTTTTGTTAAAGGGACCTAGAATATGTCTGGAGAAGTTAGATTTAGTCATGAAATTTACTGAGGCTCCAAGGTTTATTAGTGCATCATCGATGTTTGAAATTCCAATGTAGCACGGAATTGCAGAGGTACTAGGATCATATTATTTCATGGATATGGACTATTGTGTTGAAACATTATCAATGGTCCTAAGTTATCACTTATGAGTGACAATTCATTAAGAAACATGGAGTATATATGAATTTTTTGATGGAATATAAGAGGGAAATATTAACTTCAACACATCAAAACATGCTAAGACTTTTTGGATTGGTATCAAAGTATTTTCATGGCATATAAACAGCTTGATGAAAAAGAACTAGGTTCTTTATAGGGATAGAAGGAGGTGATGGAGTTTCTACAGCTTCATTTTCTTTATTTTTGTTCTTTTCATTTTCAAGATCATTAGCCAAATGTTTATTAGAGGATCCATCATGAGGCTTGTAATGCTTACCCATTTAAGTGAGCTTTCACTTACATTACCCTTGGTTTGGGTAATAGTTGATCCGAGAGTTGGAAATAATTGGATAGTTGGTGCTGGATAATGTGGGTTCCAAGTTGACCAATTTTGATTTCAATGTTTTTTATGCTAGAATGGGTTAAGGAGAAAAGATATTCCATAACTATTTCCCATGTTTTCGTGGATGAAAAGTCATGTCCCACATTGGGATTACCTTGATTTTGGTTCTTTAGAAAGTTCTTATATTGGGTTGGGAATTAAGCAGGATCATTAGGATAGTGTGATCTAGGAGGAGAAAGAGGATGGTTGATCCGTTGAGGTTGAGGACCAAAATGATATGGTTGTTATAAGTTCTCACCACCATGAAAATATTGTAATTGCTTTGGATTTTTAGGAGGGAACAAAGGTGGATGATAAATGGGAATACAATATCTCAATCCTGGTTAATGGTAGAAGAGAAGGGTTCAGGGTGGGGTTGGTTGAAGTTTCTAATTAAATTACCTGATTATTGGGGTTTTGTGCTCTCTTGAGCATATACTATATTGAGCTCCATTGGTCTGGTTGAATCCTATGGATCCTCCTGAAGTTGTGGACGTGCATCATTTGGATGAGTTGGTGATCTATAGACTCCCTAATTCTTGATAGGTCTAGGAAATATACATTGTGGAGAAGATGAGGGTGGGGATTTAGAAACCAGTACTATTTTTCTCACAAGACCTGCAAGTTTTATCATCCACTCTGTCATATTGTTTGGCTCTTTAGATTTAATCTCTTGGACTTTTATGACTTGAGCATGTACTCGAGTATGGAATTTTGATATGTTTTAATCCATATTTCTTAAGAGATGTCATTCCATTATAGGATTTGTTTTAACAAGATCACCACCACTTGTGTCATCAATGAGTGTTCTCTCTATAGACAATAACCCAGCACAGAGGTATTGGGTCATGATTTGGTCAGGGATTTGGTGGTGTGGGTAGGTTTCGACAAGTTTTTTGAACCTCTCCTAGTACTCATGGAGTGATTCATTAAGAAATTGATGAATATCAATTAGTTACATTCAAATAGAAGTAGTATGAGAAGAAGGAATAAATTTATCTAAAAAAAGACACATCATGTCAATCCATGTGTTTATTGAACCATGTGGGATATAATAGATTCATGACATGGTAGTGTCAGCTAGGGTTAAAGGGAATGCTCGAATTTTGGTTGGTTCTTCATAAACCCCTTGAGGCTTCATGGTTGAGTACACCACTTAGAACTCTTTTAAGTGAAGATGTGGATCCTCACTGGCTAGCCCATGGAAATGAGGTAGAATATGAATCAAACCTTATTTGAGTTCAAAATCTACCTAATTTTTTTGATATTGAATACCAAGGGGTTGGTAGTTCATACCAAAAGTAGAGACTTCATTAAGGGTTGGTTCTTTATGATTGGGAATATCTAGAATAATTGGTTGGAAAATGATTGTTTATGGAGTGATTTGATTATTCGTAGTATTCCTTATTAGTCAGTGAAGATTTTGCTCAATTACCAAGTCAAACAAATCTGATGGATTGTTTGGTAGGCTATCGAGAATTTCAAGATGTCTGGGAAGGCTGAGTACGATAGATTTTTCTTTGTGGTTTATTTTGTTTATGATTTTTAAGAGAATAAAGGTTTATCTTTGTGCTTTTTTTCTGATTTTTATGTTTAATTTTTTGTACTTTTATTCAAAATTAAAAAACTAAAGACTAAAAATAGTACCATCCCCCAAAAACAAGAGATTTGAAGCATATATGATTGTCTCATATCAGTCTTTCAAGGGTCTGGTGCTTTGCTAATGTGTATATTAGCACTTGGGTCAAATCCTCAGCGATCATACTTTTTAATAGTCGATTGTATTTTGGATTTATAATTTTAGGGTGGGGGGTTGTTTGTACTGCTAAAATGAATTTATTGATTGATTTAGATTTATTTCACAATTTTATAAAAATTAGGGTGAGTTCATTATTGGTGATTTAAGATTATTATATCATTGATTTTTTCTTTATATTTCATTTAATTAACACCCACTTCATAAGAAAATTTTGATCAGAATACCAAAGTGTTAAGGCTTTAATCCAATCCTTAACTTATCTAGGGTACTAATATAAATTAAAACGTGTTTCTAGTGGTGTATTTATGGTTATAAAAATCAATGGAATCCAAATGATAAAAAAACATGTCATTAATCCATGACATTTTATGTTTAACATAAACAATGTTAACCTAAACAACATTAAATGAGTAAAATCCATCAATCGCTTCATATCCCCAAATTATGACTCAACCCAATGGAAAATTTACTCAGACATTGATATTTTTATTTATCTTGTAATGTGTGTTTAGGATTATTAATTTTAAATTGAATGAAAATAATGGGATAAGAAAAGAGTTGTGTGTCCAACAGACATTCACGAACAATGATGACAATTTAAAAAAAACATTAAATTGAATGAGGAGGAAAAATAATGGAAGGGATTTCATATTGATTAAAAATATTTTAAGATCATTAATTTTTAAGAATATAGGTTGGATGATTAATTGCGAATATGAAGAATAAACTTGCATTAAAATTCAAATGATATTAAAGACACCTTATGCAGTTAAAAATTAAAGGAACGCCAAAGTAAATGAAAACAAAGAGAGGAGGAAGGGACACTCAAGTGAAAAAATGATATTGGATGTTCCTTAGAGGAATTTTTAGAGTATTTGGTTGTTCTAATTTATGTTCCTCTCTCTTAAAATTCCCGATCTTTCTAAAGAGAGGAGGGATATGTATTTATATCCCTAGGACTTGGATTTTTTGCATTCCAAATATTCCCCTCCACTTGGATCACCAATTTGATACTCCAGAGATCTAAATACGGGGAAATTGTATTTATAAACTTTTTATATTTTAATTTTTAGAGTCTACCCTAAAAATGTTATGGCCATTGGACTTAAGAATCCAATTTTATGAAAGTTTGATTAAACACTTTTAATCCATCCATTTCAATCCTGAATTTTTCAAGGCCAAAATGTTAATGGGTTATTTGATATGAATATAATCTCAATTATAAATTATTTATTCTACAAATAGGCATTATATATCTTAGATTTCACACTAAAAAATCTCAGCTCGATGGAATGTCTATACCAGGAGATGATTCAACAAATGTATGATAATTTTAATTACATGAAAGAATGGTTGGATGGACTTGAAAGAATCATCTGGGCCTGTTTTTGGTGGATTTGGGACTTTAAATTTCTCTCCAAGAAGAATTTTATTGGACCTAGACTTTTGGTGGAAAATAAAATTATTTGGACTTCTGGATTGATCCCAGAAATTCAGTCTTCATGTCTAGTCCAGTTTCTTTACAGATTCATTGGGTTTTCTTATGTTGATCATATGGCCTTTCAAATGGCCGAATTGGCCAATGTTTCAATCAAATGATATGTTTTAAATTAAAAAAGGATCCTTAAAAAATAGTAATCACAAAATTTTGATATGTATTATATGATTTATGATTAAAAAATTAAACTGAATTGAATATGGATTAATTAAACTAATGCCCAAAAATTATATTTAATATTCAAACATGATTATTTCACACCAATTATGAAATTTTCATAGAAAGTAATTAAACCTATTAAACTAAAAGATATGAATAAGTTAATAACATCTGAAATAAATGCTGTAGTTTTAGAAAGAATTTTTTTTTGGGAAATTCATTTTATTTTTCATAATATTAGATTTGAAACATTTATATCCCCAAAAGTAAAGGTAAGGAAAAAATAAATTGTATTTAAGGAATATTATTTGAATAAACATACTTAAAATTGAGTGAAATATGGAAAACCCAAGGTAATGGAGTTGGATTCGAGAATTCCCCTTGTCTTATGTCTGAATGCATTATTCCATTTAATATCCTAGATAATCGAATTAAATTCCTTAAATGAAAAATTAAGAATATTTTATATATAAATTTTATTCATTATAGTTATATAAAGTTCATTTATGGGATTTTTATTTGAGATATAGAGGTCAATTTTATCATTTTAGAGTGTTTATTTTCATTTTTCCCATGACATGTTCTCTTTTTTATAAGTATTGAAGTTCATGTTCAATTGAAATAATTATATAGAAATAAAATTATCCGCTATTAATGATCATATAAATGTTGAAAAGGTTGTATATATAGTATTTTTATTGTGTATGAGGATGAATGATTATATAATACATTAGTGATAATTGTTTAGGTTATTATGACGGTTTTGGGATCACAATGAACTCATTTTGTATTATCATTTAGTAATATTTGTATATGTTACATATAGAACATAAAATTTTTTATAATATACATTTGAAAATATTTTTCAACCATTATATTGGTTTTACGAACATCCTTAAAGGTGGTTGTGGAAAATGAAATCTTGTCATCCTTGAATGCGAGAAAACATCACTTCAGAGATGATGTTTCCATTTTTAGAATAAAATAGAGAGGAGAAGGGGTCTGATGGTGGGTTATAAATTTGAGTAATATAATTCTTATATGTTTAATGTAATTTATTTATCATTATGCTTGGATGAGTGGTATAAGGCCCCGACCTTAAACCTTACTTAATATTGAATTAAATGAATAATTCACATTGAGGATATTTTCAGGTTTAGAGTTTTAGAGAATTAGGACATAACTATTACATCTCAAAAGATTAAAAAGTATAAACTTCTACTATGTTTCCATAAAATAAAAACTCTTAAAAAGAAACATGTCTAGTTCCATGTTTTGGGTAGCATGACTTTCCCTTGATCCCATCCTTGACACAATTCCACGTTAAGTCCTGTGAAAAACATTTCAAAAACTTGGGATGATCATAAAAAGCTCATTAAGGGATACACAAATAATGAAAACTGTTAGTTTTTCAAAACAACAATTAAACCATGTAAACATTATCAAAGTAATACTTTTCACCTTTTCGAAGTAGTAAAAAATCTTCACTGAATAAAAGTTCATTACTTACCCTTCTGTAACCAAAAGATTACCATAAAACCCATATAAAGATCACATAACATATAAAGGTAACTTGAGACATAAACATACTTAAGTGGAATATCCATAAGGTCGACTTCCACACATATCACTTAATGGAATAGCCATTCGGCCAACTTCCATACATTCTTAATGGAATAGCCATACAGCCAACTTCCATACCCAATGCATTGGAGGTTATAACGTAACCAACCGTCCTGGTATTCACGGCACCACCCGTCATAATGTACAAGTACCATTATGACACATAAAATATTGAAAATATAAACATTTCAATAACAAAATTTTATTTTCAATCATAATAAGTAATTCCCAGATATTGAATTAATCAATCCATTTTCAAAAACCATTTAAAAGAGATTTTTGAATCAAAGTGTCCCATACCACTTTGAAGCATTTAATGGATTTATAATTTTAAAACATTAATTTCTATATAGATAAATACTGAAAACCATTTTGAAAACATGGACATTAAAGATAAAGATTTATAATAATAAATCTTTAAAACATTTAAAACGATATTTTTGTTAAAGAGTTTTTAACAAAATGAGAGACTCTTGAATACAAATAATTGCAGAATAACATTTAATCCAAACTTTATAATATCATGAGAATAAAGGGATTCATGATATAATTTGTCAAAGGACAGTATACACACCATATAAGAGTGAATTGGTGCATAACAACAATGAAGTCTCAAAAGAAATGTAAAAAGAGATGAAATCCATTATAAAGAAGGTATCCTTAAATTAAGGATAAATCAATCTCATAATTATGTGTGAAAAATATAAATACACCCAATATAAGTGGATATTAAGTGTAAAACAATAAAAGGTCATTCAAACATATTCAAAGGATGACATGTTCAATAACTACATGTTGAACCCAAAGAAATCGAAATTGGGTTAAAAAGTTCCCTTGGTAAAATTCGACAGCCTAACGGCGTCACATAAAATTTTACAAAAAGGGTTTATGAGAGAGATAAAGGGGTATCTCATAACTTGGACATAAAATTTAAATCAATAAGGATATAGAAGAACATATCCCAACATAATATTATGTGAATTAAAAGACATAACAAAAGAAGTGTTTTACAAAAAAGAGGAGGGTGAAAGGTTCCCTTACCGACATGGGTATCTTTCGAGACATGCACCCCATGAAGAAGGACAATACAACATTGATGTAAATACTCACAAATGAAATTATATTACACAATGAGTAAAATAATGGGCAGTACATACACCACTCAAAGGAAATTGTGGCAAATGTAGCATAAATCTCACAGGAATAAAAGTGAGATGAAAAATCCCTTACGAAAACTCGGTAGCCTAACGACGCCACATAAAACTTACAAAAATGGATTGATGAGATAAAATAGGGTCTCTCATCATATTAAAATAAATTTTACAGAAAGAGTAATATAAAAGAACATCCCCTAACATAACAAAGAGGAGCTTAAAAGAAGTGAAATAAAGGAGACTACTTTAAAAGAAAGAGAGAGGTTAGATCTCTTACGAAAATTTGGCAGCCTATCGGCACCACTCAAAACTTCCAAAATGGATTGATGAGATAGAATAGGGTCTCTCATCATATGAACATAAAAATTACAGTAAGAGTAATATAAAAGAACATCCCAATAACAAGAAAGATGAGCTTTATAAGGAATGACATAAAAGAGTGTACTTAAAAAGAAAGAGAGGAGTAAGATCCCTTACCTCGGGTCCGACTTGACTCGATCATTCTTTAATCTCCTGAATAATAAACTTGAGTTAATTTATACTTCCTTAAAAACCTTTTTCAAGTTAATTATTCCTTTTATATCACTTATTACCATGTCATAGACATTATGTAATCATTTAAGTTAATAATGTTTGTTTTGTCGATACTTGGCTCTTAAGTCGAAAGTGGACTTCTTACAATTACATGTTGTTCGTGTGGTCAAAGGTTCATTATATCCATAATTGTATTCATTATGTATACATCATATATATCATATATATTCGGTATATTCATGCATTTATAATATTACATAACATTTAGAGTTAAGAAATGAAATGCACCGTTCGTGGAGATGGTAAGCCGTACGTACGCATGAACGCTACTTCCATTTCTATTTCATATTTAATGGAATTAAAACATAATGATAAATAATAGTATTTTAATTCCAGTATGGTATCATATATAATATAATTAAATATATCCTTTATACGTACCACATATGGTATTAATGAATCAAATCACTTTGAGGGGGCGGTAGTCCGCACTTCCTTAAATGAAGATATCACGTTTACCTATAATGGAAACCATAAAGGTATGCCATAAATGAAAAATACAGAAGCTTAATTAAAACATAAACATATTAGATATCATATATAAATATAGTTTCATCTTAATGGCCACCTTTTAAGGTGTTAGAAGAATGTTGAACAATCTTCGTTTCGGGAGGTAGAAATTCGCCATCCACGGAAACAATATGTTCTTTAACCATTAGATGTAAGTGTGTCTAAGTGTAGCTCGAATCCTTCTTATAAAAATACTAGTATATTGAAGATACTGTATTAGTTACAAATTAAATGAATAAAAAGAGTTTAGTGGGTTGGAGAAGCAAAATAAAACAAAAGAACACACGTGAAGACATTACCTTTAAATCGGGTAACTTCCTTTGATTTGAGCTCAACAGCTTCCTTGGAAAGGATTCTGCCCAATGTGAGACTTCAAGGAGTTAGAGAGGGATGTGGAGAGATGAAATGGGCATATTTTGGCCGATCCAAAGGCTTGAGAGGTGTGGGTTAGGAGGTAGAGGTGGGGGCCTTTTATAAGAGGAGAGGAGGGGCACTCTTGGAAAGTAAGCAAATGTTACTTTATATGAAAATGAGTTTCGAATTTAAAAGGTCCCACATTGATATAATTCGTGGATAATGTGATAAGGGTTCGAAATCCACCCATCCAATAGGTTTTGGACATGTGTAGGTCTTATATATTACATTATCTTTCCATTTTATTTAAATCGTTAAATAATGAGGTCATCGCTGCATCATCATGATGTCATAAATAATTTAATTTGTTTAATGTATAAAAATTATAAAAAAAATACTATGATGTAGGAAATATTTTTATCTTTAAAATTAATATTTATATCCAAAACTCTGACTTGTATAACCCCATGTAAAAATTGTTTTAGTAAAACATCTCATGTTTGTGTTATTTTTACTTTATCATTAAATAAAAAGGTATTTATGTCATTTTCCAACCAAAGTGGCTCCATGGGGTCCCCAAGTTGACCCATGGATTTTCTTGGTCGGCCATGACACATCCAATGAGGGTAGGACATGTTTCTAGGTCATTTCATTTTATTAAAGCATTATTCTTACCTTAAACTACACTAATTACCTATAATCGTGATTAAAAAACCTAATAAGTTACTATTCACCAACAAAATTATTTTAATCCCACTGAACCACATTTTACTTATTAATGACAACCATGTATGTTGTATTTTTTAAATTCAAAACACAATGGTGGCAAAATTTCATTTAAACGGAAAATCAGTTTTTATAAGTACCACTTAGTGGTTTCACTATTCATCAAAAATTGAAGTTTTTCAGAAAATTACCAAAAGTTCACCCTAAGCTATATTTGATATTCTGAATTCAAAAATGATGTCTATTTTACAAAATTCAAAACATATAAGTTTCATTAATTAATTTAATAATTAATTTCCATTGTCAAAACAAATAGCGTGTTTTTATGAAACAAAAAGTATCAAAGGATTGACACTAGTTTAAGTCCGATTTCAATGTGAAATTAATTACATCGACCACTATTGGATTAAATGGTAAAAATATATTCTAATTTCACTTTAAAACAAATTCAAAATATAATCTAATCATATAAATAAATTAGATTAAAAAGAGGTTTTGAATTAAAATACAACATTTTTCACTATTCATTAAAAATTGAACTTTTTCGGAAAAATAACAAAAATTTACACAAAGTAAATTTTGATGTCCCGATTCTAAAGAAGAATTTTATTTTTTTAAATATAACACATAAAATTGTCAAAAAGTGGATTTAAAATAGGTTCTCCATCAAAAGGCGGTTAATCGACCTTTTAAAGAATATTAGAATGTTTACGCTTAAAATTTGATTCATTCGCATTTTTAATCCTCTAACATTTATTGTAAAAAGTAAAAATATTTGAGAAAAATATATAATCATTTTTTAGTTAGTTCTGTTCATTCCCTCCATTACAACGACTAGGCGTTAACTACCATTTAGAATAATATTATTTTACTATTAGAGTGCAACGTAAGATTCTTAAGAAACTCGTTGTTGCGTATTGGGTACGCCATCGAGCATAGCATCCCCTTTAAAGTAATATTAATATTTGATTCACAAATATGGATAAATATAAAGATGTCATATTCTTTATTTACCTGGGGTGTTACATCCTTCCCCTCTTTTGGGAATTGCGTTCTCACAAATTTAAAATTGAGCTTGGAAACATCCTTGAAAGTCCCATATCAGAACAAGAGTCGGTAAAACAATCACTTTAAAATAAAGAAAGATAAGTACAAAGGTCACCCGAGTTAACCCATACTAGGATTCCAAGTATGAAAATATGGACATGGAGGAAAAAACAAAGGGTCATGTTCTGATGGAGAGTGATAAAAAACATGTTTAGGAGAATGTTAACCACAAGAAAATCACAAACTTGTGATGGGTTAAACGGTATTTGATTCCCTAGTAAGAAAAGTTAATAGACAACATTTTTTTGAAGTTAATTTTTATTGATGAATTTATTCATAAGGAAACATAATGACTTATCATGTTGACTTTCAACTTTTACACAAAAAAATATTTTCTCCAAAAGATGATTATTTAGGAAGACTTGTTCACATTAAGAGTACTATAATGAACTTCTAGAGAATCACCTAATCCACAAAATAGAACTATATACTTCCCATGTATTTAGACTTTAACCAAAACCAAAACCAAAAAGGTTAGTACAAGATCAGATAATCTAGAAAAGGATAACCCTTTATAAAAAGAAAATCTATCCTTAACCTCAAATATTTGTCCAACAAAACCCAGCGTTCAACGAGGGCCATTCGATAATCAATTTGTCCATAAAATTCTTCAAAGTAAACCTAACTAATACTGAAACCCAAATATTTGATGGATTTAGTCACATATTCTTCCAAGTTAAATCGTTACATTTATCACTAAACAACATCAGTTGCTCTTAATGTCTCGTATTGAAAAGTAATTAACCTAATCACATATACTCTATGATAGGTTAATAAATATCCATAGATAACCCAAAATCAACTTACTCTTAATTCATAAAATCATATAACTAAAAAGAACCATTCAAACTAACCAGGGACTTCACGTAGTCCAGTGGTAGGCGATAAATACCAGTTGCACTTTGTTTGTGGGTTTGATTCCTGCAGCTTTGTCCGATGCAACGGGTTGTCACACGGTCTGTGTGTTGTCCTTTTTCCAAAACTATATTATTCTTAAAACATTCCCCAACAAAGAGATAAAATCTTCAAAAATAATCATAACATATTTTAACCTCATGTTTATCTCATGCCTTTCATTTTCCATCATATCATAGAGTAACCCATAATTACCTAAAAAGTAAGGATCAAATAAACCCTAATGGTTACCTTATAATTATTACCTGAACTTCCACATCGATTGGTCATCTCGTACATGATTCATTACAAAACATACCAAGGTTCAAGTGTATGACCATGACTCCTTGATAGTTAGTTTATAACAACCACGAGTTTCCTCATTGAATACCTAATTTCATCCAGTCTCTTAATCAGAGAACCAACAATGTTTCCTTCAAACCTGTTGTCTCTTTGGTTCCTGCTAGATCCATCCATTCACTAAAAACAGAAATATCATTGTGAGTATATCAACAAAACCATCATGTACTAATGAGTGAGATAAACACTAAGATATACTTACTCATTCACTTTATCTAAAAACTATAACACTTTCTAAAATCCTAGCCAATATGGTAATGACACTTATGCCTAAAGAATACCCTAACCTCTAAAGTTATCTAAACCGACCATTGATACCAACAATAAGGCCCCGACCTTAAACCTTACTTAATATTGAATTAAATGAATAATTCACATTGAGGATCTTTTCAGGTATAGAGTTTTAGAGAATTAGGACATAACTATTACATCTCAAAATATTACAAAGTATAAACTTCTACTAAGATTCTATAAAATAAAAACTCTTAAAAAGAAACATGTCTAGTTCCATGTTTTAGGTAGCATGACTTTCCCTTGATCCCATCCTTGACCCAATTCCACATTAAGTCCTGTGAAAAACATTTCAAAAACTTGGGATGAGCATAAAAAGATTAGTAAGGGATACACAAAGAATGAAAACTGTTAGTTTTTCAAAACAACAAGTAAACCATGTATACTTTATCAAAGTAATACTTTTCACCTTTTCGAAGTATTAAAAACTCTTCACTGAATAAAAGTTCATTACTTACCCTTCTGTAACCAAAATATTACCATAAAACCCATATAAAGATCACATAACATATAAATGTAACTTGGGACATAAACATACTTAAGTGGAATAACTATAAGGTCTACTTCCACACATATCACTTAATTGAATAGCCATTCGGCCAACTTCCATACATACTTAATGAAATAACCATACGGACGACTTCCATACACAATGCATTGGAGGTTATAACGTAACCACCCGTCCTGGTATTCACGGAACCACCCATCATAATGTCCAAGTACCATTATTACAAATAAAATATTGAAAATATAAACATTTCAATAACAACATTTCATTTGCAATCACAATAAGTAATTCCCAGGTATTGAATTAATCAATCCATTTTCAAAAACCATTTAAAAGATATTTTTGAATCAAAGTGTCTCATAACACTTTGAAGATTTTAATGGAATTATAATTTTAAAACGTTAATGTCCATATAAATAAATACTGAAAACCATTTTGAAAACAAGGACATTAAAGATAATGATTTAGAATAATAAATCTTTAAAACATTTAAAACGATATTTTTGTTAAAGAGTTTCAAACAAAATGAGACACCCTTGAATACAAATAATTGCGGAATAACATTTAATCCGAACTTTATAATATCATGAGAATAAAGTGATTCATGATATGATATGTCAAAGGACAGTATACACACCATATAAGAGTGAATTGGTGCATAACAACAATGAAGTCTCAAAAGAAATGTAAAATGAGATGAAATCCATTATAAAGAAGGTATCCTTAAATTAAGGATAAATCAATCTCATAATTATGTGTGAAAAATATAAATACACCCAATATAAGTGGATATTAAGTGTAAAAAAATCAAAGTCCATTCACACATATTCAAAGGATGACATGTTCAATAACTACATGTTGAACCCAAAGAAATCGAAATTGGGTTAAGAAGTTCCCTTGGTAAAATTCGACAGCCTAATGGCGTCACATAAAATTTTACAAAAAGGGTAGATGAGAGAGATAAAGGGGTATCTCATCACTTGGACATAAAATTTAAATCAATAAGGATATATAAGAACATATCCCAACATAATATTATGTGAATTAAAAGACATAACAAAAGAAGTCTTTTACAAAAAGAGGAGGGTGAAAGGTTCTCTTACTAACATGGGTATCATTCGAGACATGCACCCCGTGAAGAAGAAAAATACAAAATTGATATAAATAATCATAAATGAAAGTATATTACACAATGAGTAAAATAATGGGCAGTACATACACCACTCAAAGGAAATTGTGGCAAATGTAGCATAAATCTCACAGGAATAACAGTGAGATGAAAAACCCCTTACGAAAACTCGGCAGCCTAACGACGCCACATAAAACATAAAAAAATGGATTGATGAGATGAAATAGGGTCTCTAATAATATTAAAATAAAGTTTACAAAAATAGTAATATAAAATAACATTCCCTAACATAACAAAGAGGAGCTTAAAAGAAGTGACATAAAGAAGAGTACTTTAAAAGAAAGAGAGAGGTTAGATCTCTTACGAAAATTCGGCAGCCTAACGGCGCCACTCAAAACTTTCAAAATGGATTGATGAGAGAGAATAGGTTCTCTCATCATATGAACATAAAAATTACAGTAAGAGTAATATAAAATAACATCCCAATAACAATAAGGATGTTCTTTAGAAGGAATGACAAAAAAGAGTGTACTTAAAAAGAAAGATAGGAGTAAGATCCCTTACCTCGGGTCCGACTTCACTCGATCATTCTTTAATCTTCTGAATAATAAACTTGAGTTAATTTATACTTCCTTAAAAACCTTTTTAAAGTTCATTATTCCTTTTATAACACTTATTACCATGTCATAGACATTATGTAATCTTTTAAGTTAATAATGTTTGTTTTGTCGATACTTGGCTCTTAAGTCGAAAGTGGACTTCTTACAATTACATGTTGTTTGTGTGGTCAAAGGTTCATTATATAATGAATTTTATTCATGATTTATATATCATATATATCATATATATCCGGTATATTCATGTATTTATAATATTACATAACATTTAGAGTTAAGAAATGAAATGCACCGTTCATGGAGACGGTAAGCCGTACGTACGCATGAATGCTACTTCCATTTCTATTTCATATTTAATGGAATTAAAACATAATGATACATAATAGTATTTAAATTCAAGTATGGTATCATATATAATATCATTAAATATATCCTTTATACGTACCACATATGGTATTAACGAATCAAATCACTTTGAGGGGGCGGTAGTCCGCACTTCCTTAAATGAAGATATCGCATTTACCCATAATGGAAACCATAAAGGTATGTCATAAATGAAAAATACAGAAGATTAAGTAAAACATAAACATATTAGATATCATATATAAATATAGTGTCATCTTAATGTCCACCTTTTAAGGTGTTATAAGAATGTTGAACAATCATTATTTCGGGAGGCAGAAATTAGCCATCCACAGAAACAGTATGTTCTTTAACCATTAGATGTAGGTGTGTGTAAGTGTAGCTCTAATAAATCTTATAAAAACATCCTAGTATATTAAATATACTGTATTTGTTACAAAATAAATAAATAAAAAGAGTTGACTGGGTTGGAGAAGCAAAATAAAACAAAAGAACACAATTGAAGACATTACCTTTAAATCGGGTAACTGCCTTTGATTTGAGCTCAAAGGCTTCCTTGGAAAGGATTCTGCCCAATTTGAGGCTTCAAGGAGTTAGATAGGGATGTTTAGAGATGAAATGGGCAGAGTTTGGCCGAGCCAAAGGCTTGAGAGGTGTGGGTAAGGAGGTAGAGGTGGGGGCCTTTTATAAGAGGAGAGGAGGGGCACTCTTGGAAAGTAAGAAAATGTTACTTTATTTGAAAATGCGTTTCAGATTTAAAAGGTCTCACATTGATATAATTCATGGATAAGGTGATAAGGGTTCTAAATCCACCCATACAATAGGGTTTGTACATGTTTAGGTCTTAGATATTACATTATCTTTCCATTTTATTTAAATCGTTAAATAATGAGGTCATCGCTGCATCATCATGATGTCATAAATAATTTAATTTATTTAATGTTTAAAAATTATAAAAAAATACTATGATGTAGGAAATAGTTTTATCTTTCCAATGAATATTTATAGTCAAAACCCTGACTTGTATAACCCCATGTAAAATTTTATTTATTAAAACATCTCATGTTTGTGTCATTTTTACTTTATCATTAAATAAAAAGGTATTTATGTCATTTTCCAACCAAAGTGGCTCCATGGGGTCCCCAAGTTGAACCATGGATTTTCTTGGTCGTCCATGACACATCCAATGAGGGTAGGACATGTGTCTAGGTCATTTCATTTTATTGAAACATTATTCTTACCTTAAACTACACTAATTATCTCTAATCGCGATTAAAAACTTAATAAGTTACTATTCACCAAGAGAATTATTTTAATCCCATTGAACCACATTTTACTTCTTAATTACAACCATGTATGTTGGATTTTTGAGATTCAAAACACAAAGGTGGCAAAATTTCATTTAAATGGAAAATCAATTTTTATAAGTACCACTTAGTGGTTTCACTATTCATCCAAAATTGAAGTTTTTTAGAAAATTACCAAAAGTTCACCCTAAGCTATATTTGATATTCTGAATTCAAAAATGATGTCTATTTTACAAAATTCAAAACATATAAGTTGCATTAATTAATTTAATAATTAATTCCCGCTGTCAAAACAAATAGCGTGTTTTTATGAAACAAAAAATATCAAAGGATTGACACTAGTTTAAGTCCGATTTCAAAGTGAAATTAATTCCATCGACCACTATTGGATTAAATGGTAAAAATATATTATAATTTCACATTAAAACCAATTCAATAGATAATCTAATCATATAAATAAATTAGATTAAAAAGAGGTTTTGAATTAAAATACAACATTTTCACTATTCATTAAAAATTGAACTTTTTCAGAAAAATACCAAAAATTTACACAAAGTAAATTTTGATTTCCTGATTCTAAAGAAGAATTTTATTTTGTCAAATATAACACATAAAATTGTCAAAAAGTTGATTTAAAAGAGGTTCTCCATCAAAAGGCGGTTAATCGACCTTTTAAATAATATTAGAATGATTACGCTTAAAATTGGATTCATTCGCATTTTTAATCCTCTAACATTTATTGTAAAAAGTTAATTTTTTTGAGAAACATATATAATCATTTTGTGATGGGTTAAACGGTATTCTATTCCCCAGTAGGAAAAGTTTATAGACATCATTTTTTGTTTTAAGCTACTTTTTATTGAGGAATTTATTCATAAGGAAACATAATCATTTATCATGTTGACTTTCAACTTTTACAAAAACTCATATTTTCTCCAAAAGACAATTATTTTGGAAGACTTATTCACATTAAGAGTACTATAATCAACTTATAGAGAATCACCTAATCCATAAAAGAGAGCTATATACTTCCCATGTCTTTAGTCTTTAACCAAAACCAAAACCAAAAAGGTTAGTACAAGATCAGATAATCCAGAAAAGGATAACCCTTTATAAAAAGAAAATATATTCTTAACCTCAAAAATTTTTCCAACAAAACCCAAAGTTCAACAAGGGCCATTCGATAATCAATTTGACCATAAAACTCTTCAAAGTAAACCAAAATACGATTGAAACCCAAATATTTGAAGGATTTAGTCACATATTCTTCCAAGTTAAAACCTAACATTTATCTCCAAACAACATCAGTTGCTCTTAATGTCTCGTATTGAAAAGTAATTATCCTAATCACATATCCTCCATGATAGGTTAATAAATATTCATAGATAACCCAAAATCAACTTACTCTTAATTCATAAAATCATCTAACTAAAGATAATCAGTCAAACTAACCAGGGAATTCACGTAGTCCAGTGGTAGGCGATAAATATCAGTCGCACTTTGGTTGTGGGTTTGATTCCCGCAGCTTTGTCCGACGCGACGGGTTGTCACACGGTCTACGTGTTGTCCTTTTTCCAAAACTATATTATTCTTAAAACATTCCCCAACAATGAGATAAAATCTTCAAAAATAATAATAATATATTTTAACCTCAAGTTTATCTCATGCCTTTCATTTTACATCATATCATAGAGTAACCCATAATTACCTAAAAAGTAAGGATCAAATAAACCCTAATGGTTACCTTTATAATTATTACCTGAACTTCCACATCGATTGGTCATCTCGTACATGATTCATTACAGAACATACCAATGTTCAAGTGGATGAACATGACTCCTTGACAGTTAGTTTAGAACAACCACGAGTTTCCTCATTGAATACCTCATTTCATCGAGTCTCTTAATTAGAGAACCACCAAAGTTTCCATCAAACCTGTTGTCTCTTTGGTTCCTGCTAGATCCATCCATTCACTAAAAACAGAAATATCAGTGTGAGTATATCAACAAAACCATCATGTACTAATGAGTGAGATAAACACTAAGATATACTTACTCATTCACTTTATCTAAAAACTATGACGAAGTTATCTAAACCGACCTTTGATACCAACTATAAGGCCCCAACCTTAAACCTTACTTAATGTTGAATTAAATGAATAATTAACATTGAGGATCTTTTCAGGTTTAGATTTTTAGAGAATTAGGACATAACTATTACATCTCAAAAGATTACAAAGTAGAAACTTCTACTATGTTTCCATAAAATAAAAACTCTTAAAAAGAAATATGTATAGTTCCATGTTTTAGGTAGCATGACTTTCCCTTGATCCCATCCTTGACCCAATTCCACGTTAAGTCCTGTGAAAAACATTTCAAAAACATGGGATGAGCATAAAAAGCTCAGTAAGGGATACACAAACAATGAAAACTGTAAGTTTTTCAAAACAACAAGTAAACCATGTATACTTTATCAAAGTAATACTTTTCACCTTTTCGAAGTAGTAAAAACTCTTCCATGAATAAAAGTTTATTACTTACCCTTCTGTAACCAAAATATTACCATAAAACCCATATAAAGATCACATAACATATAAAGGTAACATGGGACATAAACATACTTATGTGGAATAACCATAAGGTCGAATTCCACACATATCACTTAATGGAATAGCCATTCGGCCAACTTCCATACATACTTAATGGAATAGCCATACGGCCGACTTCCATACCCAATGCATTGGAGGTTATAACATAACCAACTGTCCTGGTATTCACGGCACCACCCGTAATAATGTCCAAGTACCATTATAACACATAAAATATTGAAAATATAAACATTTCAATAACAACATTTCATTTGCAATCACGATAAGTAATTCCCAGATATTGAATTAATCAATCCATTTTCAAAAACAATTTAAAAGAGATTTTTGAATCAAAGTGTCCCATACCACTTTAAAGCTTTTCATGGAATTATAATTTTAAAACATTAATGTACATATAAATAAATACTGAAAACCATTTTGAAATCATGGACATTAAAGATAAAGATTTAGAATAATAAATCTTTAAAACATTTAAAATGATATTTTAGTTAAAGAGTTTTTAACAAAATGATAGACTCTTGAATACAAATAATTACGGAATAACATTTAATCCGAACTTTATAATATCATGAGAATAAATGGATTCATGATATAATATGTCAAAGGACAGTATACACACCATATAAGAGTGAATTGGTGCATAACAACAGTGAAGTCTCAAAAGAAATGTAAAATGAGATGAAATCCATTATAAAGAAGGTATCCTTAAATTAAGGATAAATCAATCTCATAATTATGTGTGACAAATATAAATACACCCAATATAAGTGTATATTAAGTGTAAACCAATCAAAGGTCATTCACACATATTCAAAGGATGAAATGTTCAATAACTACTTGTTGAACCCAATGAAATCGAAATTGGGTTAAGAAGTTCCCTTGGTAAAATTCGACAGCCTAACGACGTCACATAAAATTTTACAAAAAGGGTTGATGAGAGAGATAAAGGGGTATCTCATCACTTGGAAATAAAATTTAAATCAATAAGGATATAGAAGAACATATCCCAACATAATATTATGTGAATTAAAAGACATAACAAAATAAGTCTTTTACAAAAAGAGGAGGGTGAAAGGTTCCCTTACCGACATGGGTATCTTTCGAGACATGCACCCCGTGAAGAAGAACAATACAACATTGATGTAAATACTCATAAATGAAAGTATATTACACAATGAGTAAAATAATCGAAAGTATATACACCACTCAAAGGAAATTATGGCAAATGTAGCATAAATCTCACAGGAATAAAAGTGAGATGAAAAATCCCTTGCGAAAAATCGGCAGCCTAACGACACCACATAAAACATACAAAAATGGATTGGTGAGATCAAATAGGGTCTCTCATCATATTAAAATAAAGTTTACAGAAAGAGGAATATAAAAGAAAATTCCCTAACATAACAAAGGGGATCTTAAAAGAAGTGACATAAAGTAGAATACTTTAAAAGAAAGAGAGATGTTAGATCTCTTACGAAAATTCGGCAGCCTAACGGCGCCACTCAAAACTTCCAAAATGGATTGATGAGAGAGAATAGGGTCTCTCATCTTATGAATATAAACATTACAGTAAGAGTAATATAAAATAACATCCCAATAACAAGAAAGATGTTCTTTAGAAGGAATGACAAAAAAGAGTGTACTTAAAAAGAAAGAGAGGAGTAAGATCCCTTACCTCGGTTCCGACATGACTCGATCGTTCTTTAATCTCATGAATAATAAACCTAAGTTAATTTATAATTCATTAAAACCCTTTTTCAAATTCATTATTCCTTTTATATCACTTATTACCATGTCATAGACAATATGTAATCATTTAAGTTAATAATGTTTGTTTTGTCGATACTTGGCTCTTAAGTCGAAAGTGGAATTCTTACAATTACATGTTGTTCGTGTGGTCAAAGGTTCATTATATCCAGAATTTTATTCATGATGTATATATCATATATATCATATATATCCGGTATATTCATGCATTTATAATATTACATAACATTTAGAGATAAGAAATGAAATGCACCATTCATGGAGACGGTAAGCCGTACGTACGCATGAACGCTACTTCCATTTCTATTTCATATTTAATGGAATTAAAACGTAATGATACATAATAGTATTTAATTCCAGTATGGTATCATATATAATATCAATAAATATATCCTTTATACGTACCACATATGGTATTAACGAATCAAATCACTTTGAGGGGGCGGTAGTCCGCACTTCCTTAAATGAAGATATCACGTTTACCCATAATGGAAACCATAAAGGTATGCCATATATGAAAAATAAAGAAGCTTAAGTAAAACATAAACATATTAGATATCAAATATAAATATAGTGTCATCTTAATGGCCACCTTTGAAGGTGTTAGAAGAATGTTTAACAATCATCATTTCGGGAGGCAGAAATTCGCCATCCACGGAAACAGTATGTTCTTTAACCATTACATGTAGGAATGTGTAAGTGTAGCTCGAATCCTTCTTATAAAAACATCCTAGTATATTGAATATACAGTATTTGTTACAAAATAAATCAATAAAAAGATTTTATTGGGTTGGAGAAGCAAAATAAAACAAAAGAACACAAGTGAAGACATTTCCTTTAAATCGGGTAACTTCCATTGATTTGAGCTAAAAGGCTTCCTTGGAAAAGATTCTGCCCAAAGTGAGGCTTCAAGGAGTTATAGAGGGATGCGTGGAGATTAAATGGGAAGAGGTTGGCTGAGCCAAAGGCTTGAGGGGTGTGGGTAAGGAGGTAGAGGTGGGGGCCTTTTATAAGAGGAGAGGAGGGGAACTCTTGGAAAGTAAGAAAATGTTACTTTATTTGGAAATGATTTTCGGATTTAAAAGGACCCACATTGATATAATTCGTGGATAAGGTGATAAGGGTTCTAAATCCACCCATCCAATAGGTTTTGTACATGTTTAGGTCTTAGATATTACATTATCATTCCATTTTATTTAAATCGTTAAATAATGAGGTCATCGCTGCCTCATCATAATGTCATAAATAATTTACTTTATTTAATGTCGAAAAATTATAAAAAAAATACAATGATGTAGGAAATCGTTTTATCTTTCCAATGAATATTTATAGTCAAAACTCGGACTTTTATAACCCCATGTAAAATTTTTTTTAGTAAAACATCTCATATTTGTGTCATTTTTACTTTATCATTAAATAAAAAGACATTTATGTCATTTTACAACCATAGTGGCTCCATGGGGTCCCCAAGTTGACCCATGGATTTTCTTGGCCGTCCATGACACATCCAATGAGGGTAGGACATGTTTCCAGGTCATTTCATTTTATTAAAACATTATTCTTACCTTAAACAACACTAATTACCTCTAATTGTGATTAAAAACTTAATAAGTTACTATTCACCAAAAATAATTATTTTAATCCCATTGAACCAAATTTTACTTATTAATGACAACCATGTATGTCGGAATTTTGAAATTAAAAACACAAAGGTGGAAAAATTTCATTTAAAAGGAAAATCAGTTTTTATAAGTACCACTTAGTGGTTTCACTATTCATCAAAAATTGAAGTTTTTTCAGAAAATTACCAAAAGTTCACCCTAATATATATTTGATATTCCAAATTCAAAAATGATGTCAATTTTACAAAACTAAAAACATATAATTTGCATTAATTAATTTAATAATTAATTCCTGCTATCAAAACAAATAGTGTGTTTTTATGAAACAAAAAGTATGAAAGGATTGACACTAGTTTAATTCCGATTTCAAAGTGAAATTAATTTCATCGTCCACTATTGGATTAAATGGTAAAAATATACTATAATTTCACTTTAAAACCAATTCAAAAGATAATCTAATCATATAAATAAATTAGATTAATATTGGTTTTGAATTAAAATACAACATTTTTCACTATTCATTAAAAATTGATTTTTTTTCGTAAATAAACCAAAAATTTACACAAATTAAATTTTGATGTCCCGATTCTAAAGAAGACTTTTATTTTTTCAAATATAACACATAAAATTGACAAAAAGTGGATTTAAAAGAGGTTCTCCATCAAAAGGCGGTTAATCGAACTTTTAAAGAATATTAGAATGTTTACGCTTAAAATTGGATTCATTCGCATTTTTAATCCTCTAACATTTATTGTAAAAAATAAAAATATTTAAGAAACATATATAATCATTTTGTAGATAGTTCGGTTCATTCCCACCATTACAACGGTAAGGCGTTAACTACCATTTAAAAAAATATTATTTTACTATTAGAGTGCAACGTAAGATTCCTAAGAAACTCGTTGTTGCGTATTGGGTACGCCATCGAGCATAGCATCCCCTTTAAAGTAATATTAATATTTGATTCACAAAAATGGATAAATATAAAGATGTCATATTCTTTATTTACCTGGGGTGTTACATCCTTCCCCTCTTTTGGGAATTGCGTCCTCGCAATTTTAAAATTGAGCTTGGAAACATCCTTGAAAGTCCCACATCGGAACAAGAGTCGGTAAAACAATCACTTCAAAATAAAGAAAGATAAGTACAAAGGTCACCCGAGTTAACCCATACTAGGATTCCAAGTATGAAAATATGGACATGGAGGAAAAAACAAAGGGTCATGTTCTGATGGAGAGTGATAGAAAACATGTTTAGGAGAAATTTAACCACAAGAAAATCACAAACTTGTGATGGGTTAAACGGTATTCGATTCCCCAGTAAGAAAAGTTAATAGACAACATTTTGGGTTTAAGTTACTTTTTATTGAGGAATTTATTCATAAGGAAACATAATCACTTATCATGTTGACTTTCAAATTTTACACAAACTCATATTTTCTCCAAAAGACGATTATTTAGGAAGACTTGTTCACATTAAGAGTACTACAATCACCTTCAAGAGAATCACCTAATCCACAAAAGATAACTATATACTTCCCATGTGTTTATACTTTAACCAAAACCAAAACCAAAAATGTTAGTACAAGATCAGATAATCCAGAAAAGGATAACCCTTTATAAAAAGAAAATCTATTCTTAACCTCAAAAATTTGTCCAACAAACCCAAAGTTCAACAAGGGCCATTCGATAATCAATTTGTCCATAAAATTCTACAAATTAAACCAAACTAAGATTGAAACCCAAATAGTTGAAGGATTTAGTCACATATTCTTCCAAGTTAAATTGTAACATTTATCTCCAAACAACATCAGTTGCTCTTAATGTATCGAATTGAAAAGTAATTAACCTAATCACATATCCTCCATAATAGGTTAATAAATATCCATATATAACCCAAAATCAACTTACTCTTAATTCATAAAATCATCTAACTAAAAAGAATCAGTCAAACTAACTAGGGACTTCACATAGTCCAGTGGTAGGTGATAAATACCAGTCGCACTTTGGTTGTGGCTTCAATTCCCGCAGCTTTGTCCGACACGACGGGTTCTCACACGGTCTGCGTGTTGTCCTTTTTCCAAAACTATATTATTCTTAAAAAATTCCCCAACAACGAGATAAAATCTTCAAAAATAATCATAACATATTTTAACCTCATGTTTATCTCATGCCTTTCATTATCCATCATATCATAGAGTAACCCATAATTACCTAAAAAGTAAAGATCAAATAAACCCTAATGGTTACCTTTATAATTATTACCTGACCTTCCACATTGATTGGTCATCTCGTACATGATGCATTACAGAACATACCAAGGTTCAAGTGGATGACCATGACTCCTTGATAGTTAGTTTAGAACAACCACGAGTTTCCTCATTGAATACCTCATTTCATCCAGTCTCTTAATCAGAGAACCCCCAAAGTTTCCTTCAAACCTATTGTCTCTTTGGTGCCTTCTAGATCCATCCATTCACTAAAAACAGAAATATCAGTGTGAGTATATCAACAAAACCATCATATACTAATGAGTGAGATAAACACTAAGATATACTTACTCATTCACTTCATCTAAAAACTATGACACTTTCTAAAATCCTAGCCAATATGGTAATGTCACTTATGCTTAAAGAATAGCCTAACCTCTAAAGTTATCTAAACCGACCTTTGATACCAACTATAAGTCCCCGACCTTATTCCTTACTTAATATTGAATTAAATGAATAATTCACATTGAGGATCTTTTTAGGTTTAGAGTTTTAGAGAATTAGGACATAACTATTACATCTCAAAAGATTACAAAGTAGAAACTTCTACTAAGTTTCCATAAAATAAAAACTCTTAAAAAGAAACATGTCTAGTTCCATATTTTAGGTAGCATGACTTTCCCTTGATCCCATCCATGACCCAATTCCATGTTAAGTCCTGTGAAAAACATTTCAAAAACTTGGGATGAGCATAAAAAGCTCAGTAAGGGATACACAAAGAATGAAAACTATTAGTTTTTCAAAACAACAAGTAAACCATGTATACTTTATCAAAGAAATACTTTTCTCCTTTTCAAAGTAGTAAAAACTCTTCACTGAATAAAAGTTCATTACTTACCCTTCTGTAACCAAAAGATTACCATAAAACCCTTATAAAGATCACATAACATATAAAGGTAACTTGGGACATAAACATACTTAAGTGGAATAACCATAAGGTCGACTTCCACACATATCACTTAATGGAATAGCCATTCGGGCAACTTCCATACATACTTAATGGAGTATCCATACGGCCGACTTCCATACCCAATGCATTGGAGGTTATAACGTAAACACCCGTCCTGGTATTCACGGTACCACCCCGCATAATGTTCAAGTACCATTATTACAAATAAAATATTGAAAATATAAACATTTCAATAACAACATTTCATTTGCAATCACAATAAGTAATTCCCAGATATTGAATTAATCAATCCATTTTCAAAAACCATTTAAAAGAGATTTTTGAATAAAAGTGTCCCATACCACTTTGATGATTTTAATGGATTTATAATTTTAAAACATTAATTTCCATATAAATAAATACTGAAAACCATTTTGAAAACATGGACATTAAAGATAAAGATTTAGAATAATAAATCTTTAAAACATTTAAAATGATATTTTTGTTAAAGAGTTTTTAACAAAATGAGAGACTCTTGAATACAAATAATTGCGGAATAACATTTAATACGAACTTTATAATTTCATGAGAATAGAGGGATTCATGATATAATATGTCAAAGGACAGTATAGACACCATATAATAGTGAATTGGTTCATAACAACAATGAATTCTCAAAAGAAATGTAAAATGAGATGAAATCCATTATAAAGAAGGTATCCTTAAATTAAGGATAAATCAATATCATAATTATGTGTGAAAAATATAAATACACCAAATATAAGTGGATATTAAGTGTAAAACAATCAAAGGTCATTCACACATATTCAAAGGATGACATGTTCAATAACTACATGTTGAACCAAAATAAATCTAAATTGGGTTAAGAAGTTCCCTTGGTAAAATTCGACAGCCTAACGGCGTCACATAAAATTTTACAAAAAGGGTTGATGAGAGAGATAAAGGGGTATCTCATCACTTGGACATAAAATTTAAATCAACAAGGATATAGAAGAACATATCCCAACATAATATTATGTGAATTAAAATACATAACAAAAGAAGTCTTTTACAAAAAGAGGAGGGTGAAAGGTTCCCTTACCAACATGGGTATCTTTCGAGACATGCACCCTGTGAAGAAGGACAATACAACATTGATGTAAATACTCATAAATGAAAGTATATTACACAATGAGTAAAATAATGGGCAGTACATACACCACTCAAAGGAAATTGTGGCAAATGTAACATAAATCTCAAAGGAATAAAAGTGAGATGAAAAATCCCTTACGAAAACTCGGCAGCCTAACGTCGCCACATAAAACATAAAAAAATGGATTGATGAGATCAAATAGGGTCTCTAGTCATATTAAAATAAAGTTTACAGAAAGAGGAATATAAAAGAACATTCCCTAACATAACAAAGAGGAGCTTAAAAGAAGTGACATAAAGGAGAGTACTATAAAAGAAAGAGAGAGGTTAGATCTCTTACGAAAATTCGGCATCCTAACGGCGCCACTCAAAACATTCAAAATGGATTGATGAGAGAGGATAGGGTCTCTCATCATATGAACATAAAAATTACAGTAAGCATAATATAAAATAACATCCCAATAAAAAGAAAGATGTGCTTTAGACGGAATGACAAAACAGAGTGTACTTAAGAAGAAAGATAGGAGTAAGATCCCTTACCTCGGGTCCGACTTGACTCGATCGTTCATTAATCTCCTGAATAATAAACTTGAGTTAATTTATAATTCCTTAAAACCCTTTTTCAAGTTCATTATTCATTTTATATCACTTATTACAATGTCATAGACATTATGTAATCTTTTAAGTTAATAATGTTTGTTTTGTCGATACTTGGCTCTTAAGTCGAAAGTGGACTTCTTACAATTACATGTTTTTCGTGTGGTCAAAGGTTCATTATATCCAGAATTTTATTCATGATGTATATATCATATATATCATATATATCCGGTATATTCATTCATTTATAATATTACATAACATTTAGAGTTAAGAAATGAAATGCACCGTTCATGGAGACGGTAAGCCGTACGTACGAATGAACGCTACTTCCATTTCTATTTCATATTTAACAGAATTAAAACATAATGATACATAATATTATTTTAATTCCATTATGGTATCATATATAATATCATTACATATATCCTTTATACGTACCACATATGGTATTAACGAATCAAATCACTTTGAGGGGGCAGTAGTCCGCACTTCCTTAAATGAAGATATCGCGTTTACCCATAATGGAAACCATAAAGGTATTCCACAAATGAAAAATACAGAAGCTTAAGTAAAACATAAACATATTATATATCATATATAAATATAGTGTCATCTTAATGGACACCTTTGAAGGTGTTATAAGAATGTTGAACAATCATCATTTCGGGAGGCAGAAATTTTCCATCCACGGAAACAGTATGTTCTTTAACCATTAGATGTAGGTGTGTGTAAGTGTAGCTCGAATACTTATTATAAAAACATCCAAGTATATTGAATATACTTTATTTGTTACAAAATAAATGAATAAAAAGTGTTTAGTGGGTTGGAGAAGCAAAATAAAACAAAAGAACACAAGTGAAGACATTACCTTTAAATCGGGTAACTTCCTTTGATTTGAGCACAAAGGCTTCCTTGGAAAGGATTCTGCCCAAAGTGAGGTTTCAAGGAGTTAGATAGGGATGTGGAGAGATGAAATGGTCAGAGGTTGGCCGATACAAAGGCTTGAGAGGTGTGGGTAAGGAGGTAGAGGTGGCGGCCTTTTATAAGAGGAGAGGAGGGGCACTCTTGGAAAGTAAGAAAATGTTACTTTATTTGAAAATGAGTTTCGGATTTAAAAGGTCCCACATTGATATAATTCATGGATAAGGTGATAAGGGTTCGAAATCCACCCATCCAATTGGTATTTTACATGTGTAGGTCTTAGATATTACATTATCTTTCCATTTTATTTAAATCGTTAAATAATGAGGTCATCATTGCATCATCATGATGTCATAAATAATTTATTTTATTTAATGTCTAAAAATTATAAAAAAAATACTATGATGTAGGAAATCGTTTTGTATTTCCAATGACTATTTATAGTCAAAACTCTGACTTGTATAACTCCATGTAAAAATTGTTTTATTAAAACATCTCATGTTTGTGTCATTTTTACTTTATCATTAAATAAAAAGGTATTTATGTCATTTTCCAACCAATGTGGCTCCATGGGGTCCCCAAGTTGACCCATGGATTGTCTTGGTCGGCCATTAAACATCCAATGAGGGTAGGACATGTGTCTAGGTCATTTCATTTTATTAAAACATTATTCTTACCTTAAACAACACTAATTACCTCTAACCGCGATTAAAAACTTAATAAGATACTATTCACCCAAAAAAATTATTTTAATCCCATTGAACCACATTTTACTTCATAATGAAAACCATGTATGTCGGATTTTTGAAATTCAAAACACAAAGGTGGCAAAATTTCATTTAAATGGAAAATCAGTTTTTATAAGTACCACTTAGTGGTTTCACTATTCATCAAAAATTGATGTTTTTCAGAAAATTACCAAAAGTTCACCCTAATATATATTTGATTTTCCGATTTCAAAAATGATGTCTATTATACAAAATTCAAAACATATAAGTTTCATTAATTAATTTAATAATTAATTCCCACTGTCAAAACAAATACCGTGTTTTTATGAAACAAAAAGTATCAAAGGATTGACACTAGTTTAAGTCCGATTTCAAAGTGAAATTAATTTCATCGACCACTATTGTATTAAATGGTAAAAATATATTCTAATTTAACTTTAAAACCAATTCAAAATATAATATAATTATATAAATAAATTAGATTAAAAAGTGGTTTTGAATTAAAATACAACATTTTTCACTATTCATTAAAAATTGAACTTTTTCGGAAAAATACCAAAAATTTACACAAAGTAAATTTTGATGTCCCGATTCTAAAGAAGAATTTTATTTTGTCAAATATAACACATAAAATTGTCAAAAATTGTATTTAAAAGAGGTTCGCCATCAAAAGGCGGTTAATCGACCTTTTAAAGAATATTATAATGTTTACGCTTAAAATTGGATTCATTCGCATTTTTAATCCTCTAACATTTATTGTAAAAAGTAATAATATTTGAGAAACATATATAATCATTTTGTAGTTATTTCTGTTCATTCCCTCCATTACAATGGCTAGGTGTTAACTACCATTTAAAATAATAATATTTTACTATTAGAGTGCAACGTAAGATTCCTAAGAAACTCGTTGTTGCGTATTGGGTATGCCATCGAGCATAGAATCCCCTTTAAAGTAATATTAATATTTGATTCACAAATATGGATAAATATAAAGATGTCATATTATTTATTTACCTGGGGTGTTACATCCTTCCCCCCTTTTGGGAATTCCATCCTCGTAATTTTAAAATTGAGCTTGGAAACATCCTTGAAAGTCCCATATCGGAACAATAGTCGGTAAAACAATCACTTTAAAATAAAGAAAGACAAGTACAAAGGTCAACTGAGTTAACCCATACTAGGATTCCAAGTATGAAAATATGGACATGGAGGAAAAAACAGAGGGTCATGTTCTGATGGAAGGTGATAGAAAACAGGTTTAGGAGAAAGTTAAGCACAAGAAAATCACAAATTGTGATGGGTTAAACGGTATTAGATTCAACAGTAAGAAAAGTTAATAGACAACATTTTTGTTTTAAGTTCCTTTTATTGACGAATTTATTCATAAGGAAACATAATCACTTATCATGTTGACTTTCAACTTTTACACAAACTCATATTTTCTCCAAAAGACGATTATTTAGGAAGACTTGTTCACATTAAGAGTACTACAATCAACTTCTAGAGAATCACATAATCCAAAAAAGAGAACTATATACTTCCCATGTCTTTAGACTTTAACCAAAACGAAAACCAAAAAGGTTAGTACACGATCAGATAATCCAGAAAAGGATAACCCTTTATAAAAAGAAAATCTATCCTTAACCCCAAAAATTTGTCCAACAAAATCCAAAGTTCAACGAGGGCCATTAGATAATAAATTTGGGCATAAAATTCTTCAAAGTAAACCAAACTAATATTGAAACCCAAATATTTTAAGGATTTTGTCACATATTCTTCCAAGTTAAATCGTAACATTTATCTCCAAACAACATCAGTTGCTCTTAATGTCTCGTATTGAACAGAAATTAACCTAATAACATATCCTCCATGATAGGTTAATAAATATCCATAGATAACCCAAAATCAACTTACTATTTATTCATAAAATCATCTAACTAAAAAGAATCAGTCAAACTAACCAGGGACTTCACGTCATCCAGTGGTAGGCGATAAATAACAGTCGCACTTTGGTTGTGGGTTCGATTCCCGCAGCTTTGTCCGACGCGACGGGTTGTCACACGGTCTGCCTGTTTTCCTTTTTCCAAAACTATATTATTTTTAAAACATTCCCCAACAACGAGATAAAATCTTCAAAAATAATCATAACATATTTTAACCTCAAGTTTATCTCATGCCTTTCATTTTCCATCATATCATAGAGTAACCCATAATTACATAAAACGTAAGGATCAAATAAACCCAAATGGTTACCTTTATAATTATTACCTGAACTTCCACATCGATTGGTCATCTCGTAAATGATTCATTACGGAACATACCAAGGTTCAAGTGGATGACCATGAGTCCTTGATAGTTAGTTTAGAAAAACCACAAGTTTTCTCATTTAATACCTCATTTCATCCAGTCTCTTAATCAGAGAACCACCAAAGTTTCCTTCAAACCTGTTGTCTCTTTGGTGCCTGCTAGATCCATCCATTCACTAAAAACAGAAATATCAGTGTGAGTATATCTAAAAAACCATCATGTACTAATGAATGAGATAAACACTAAGATATACTTACTCATTCACTTTATCTAAAAACTATGACACTTTCTAAAATCCTAGCCAATATGGTAATGTCACATATGCTTAAAGAATACCCTAACCTCTAAATTTTTCTAAACGGACCTTTGATACCAACTATAAGGCCCCATCCTTAAACCTTACTTAATATTGAATTAAATGAATAATTCACATTGAGGATATTTTCAAGTTTAGAGTTTTATAGAATTAGGACATAACTATTAAATCTCAAAAGATTACAAAGTAGAAACTTCTACTAAGTTTCAATAAAATAATAACTCTAAAAAAGAAACATGTCTAGTTCCATGTTTTAGGTAGCATGAATTTCCATTGATCCCATCCTTGACCCAATTCCACGTTATGTCTTGTGAAAAACATTTCAAAAACTTGGGATGAGCATAAAAAGCTCAGTAAGGGATACACAAAGAATGAAAACTATTAGTTTTTCAAAACAACAAGTAAACCATGTATACTTTATCAAAGTAATACTTTTCACCTTTTCGAAGTAGTAAAAACTCTTCACTAAATAAAAGTTCATTACTTACCCTTCTGTAACCAAAAGATTACCATAAAACCCATATAACGATCACATAACATATAAAGGTAACTTGGGACATAAACTTACTTAAGTGTAATAACCATAAGGTCTACTTACACACATATCACTTAATGTAATAGCCATTCGGCCAACTTCCATACATACTTAATGGAATAGCCATACGACCGACTTCCATACCCAATGCATTGGAGGTTATAACGTAACCACCCGTCCTGGTATTCACGGCAACACCCGTCATAATGTCCAAGTACCATTATTACAGAAAAAATATTGAAAATATAAACATTTCAATAACAACATTTCATTTTCAATCACAATAAGTAATTCCCAGATATTGAATTAATCAATCCATTTTCAAAAACCATTTAAAAGAGATTTTTGAATCAAAGTGTCCCATACCACTTTGAAGCTTTTAATGGAATTATAATTTTAAAACATTAATTTCCATATAAATAAATATTGAAAACCATTTTGAAAACATGGACATTAAAGATAAAGATTTAGAATAATAAATCTTTAAAACATTTAAAACGATATTTTTGTTAAAGAGTTTTTAACAAAATTAGAGACTCTTGAATACAAATAATTGCAGAATAACATTTAATCCAAACTTTATAATATCATGAGAATAAAGGGATTCATGATATAATATTTCAAAGGATATTATGCACACTATATAAGAGATAATTGGTGCATAACAACAATGAAGTCTCAAAAGAAATGTAAAATGAGATGAAATCCATTATAAAGAAGGTATCCTTAAATTAAGGATAAATCAATCTCATAATTATGTGTGAAAAATATAAATACACCCAATATAATTGGATAATAAGTGTAAAACAATAAAAGGTCATTAACACATATTCAAAGGATGACATGTTCAATAACTACATGTTGAACCCAAAGAAATCGAAATTGGGTTAAGAAGTTTCCTTGGTAAAATTCGACAGCCTAACGACGTCACATAAATTTTTTCAAAAATGGTTGATGAGAGAGATAAAGGGGTATCTCATCACTTGGAAATAAAATTTCAATCAATAAGGATATAGAAGAACATATCCCAACATAATATTATGTGAATTAAAAGACATAACAAAATAAGTCTTTTACAAAAAGAGGAGGGTGAAAGGTTCCCTTACCGACATGGGTATCTTTCAAGACATGTACCCCGTGAAGAAGGACAACACAAAATTGATGTAAATACTCATAAATGAAAGTATATTACACAATGAGTAAAATAATTGGCAGTACATACACCACTCAAAGGAAATTGTGGCAAATGTAGCATAAATCTCACATGAATTAAAGTGAGATGAAAAATCCATTACGAAAACTCGGCAGCCTAACAGCGCCACATAAAACTTACAAAAATGGATTGATGAGATCAAATAGGGTCTCTCATCATATTAAAATAAAGTTTACAGAAAGAGTAATATAAAATAACATTCCCTAACATAACAAAGAGGAGCTTAAAAGAAGTGACATAAAGGAGAGTACTTTAAAAGAAAGAGAGAGGTTAGATCTCTTACGAAAATTCGGCAGCCTAACGGCGCCACTCAAAACTTCCAAAATGGATTGATGAGAGAGAATTGGGTATCTCATCATATGAACATAAAAATTATAGTAAGAGTAATATAAAAGAACATCCCAATAACAAGAAATATGTTCTTTAGAAGGAATGAAAAAAAGAGTGTACTTAAAAAGAAAGAGAGGAGTAAGATCCCTTACCTCGGATCCGACTTGACTCGATCGTTCTTTAATCTCCTGAATAATAAACTTGAGTTAATTTATAATTCCTTAAAATCCATTTTCAAGTTCATTAATCCTTTTATATAACTTATTACCATGTCATAGACATTATGTAATCATTTAAGTTAATAATGTTTGTTTTGTCGATACTTGGCTCTTAAGTCGGAAGTGGACTTCTTACAATTACATGTTGTTCGTGTGGTCAAAGGTTCATTACATACAGAATTGTATTCATGATGTATATATCATATATATCATATATATCTGGTATATTTGAGAAACATATATAATCATTTTGTAGTTAGTTCTGTTCATTCCCGCCATTACAACGGTTAGGCATTAACTACCATTTAAAATAATATTATTTTACTATTAGAGTGCAACGTAAGATTCCTAGGAAACTCATTGTTGCGTATTGGGTACGCCATCGAGCATAGAATCCCCTTTAAAGTAATATTAATATTTGATTCACAAATATGGATAAAAATAAAGATGCCATATTCTTTATTTACCTGGGGTGTTACAAGTGGAGGTTAAGATATAATAAAAAAATTAACGAACTTGAAAAGAAATTAAAATAAAAGAAAAAGGATTTTACTAACCAAATCCTACTTCTTGAGAACCTCCTTTGGGAGAATGGTAGGTTAGTTTTGTGATAAAAAGATCCCATGGACATGGGGAGGGTCATGATAAGTGTATTTGGTAGAATTTGGACAAGGCTCAATGTTGGTTGGTATGAGGAGAAGAGGTAGTGAGGGGTAGCATTTGCAGGGGGGAGGGGGGTGTTTCCTCATTATTTTATACATTAGTTTATTTATTTTGGATAAGGACTATGAATATTTTGATAATTATCAACAAATATATTAAAATAATTAAGTGGATATTGATATTATTGTGTTTACATTAGTGATGACTCAAGAAATAGTTAATTTAGCTTATAATGTATTTATACGGTATTCAACTATTCACTAAAAAACTAGTATTTCAAAAAAATCCAAAAATTTTATCCTAACCAATTTAAATGTATATAATTAAAAAATGAACTCTGTTATATGATTTTTTTAATTTGATACATTTAATTTTTAATTAAAATCATCATCTAGTTGGAAAATTATTATTTTTAAATTATCGCTGATTTTATAACACTTTAAAACATTAATTAATGCCTCGTAAAAATATCATATAATCATAAGAAAAAATGATGTTAATTTGTAAATATAATTTGTAAAAAAATTATTTTACTAATTATATTAATTATGATATTTTAAATAAAAATATATGTTTTAAAAAAATACAAACAAAAAATTAATATTTTTTAAAAATATTTATTTACTTATACTATGATATAATTATATAATATTTTTGATTATATGATTCCAAAACATTATTTATACTTTCATAGATGAGGTTACAATTATATTGGTTGAATTATTATTTTTAATGGTTATGTTACTATTCCAAAGGTCAAATAATTATTAAATTTAGTTAGGTACATTAATTTATAGATATACCTCTTATTCTATTCATTATTCATTTGTAAAATTTTTATTGTATTCTCAACATTATATTATGTGGTTTATACTATATGAAATAATTATAAAAATATAATTCAATTTGATAATTTTTTTTCTAATTACAGTCATGGCCATTGAAAGTTTCAAATATTACTTTATAAGTTTAAAATGTTATTTTTCAAAGAAATGTATTTTGAAAATGTTTAATGTTTCAATTTTTTTTCAATGTGGTAATCATATTTTATCAAGAAATTATTTAAATTATATTGAAATATTAAATTCAAAGTTTTCATGATTATTTTCAATGGGATGAATTTTTAAATTTTTTAATGTTTAAATTTTTTTCCAAGGTGGAAATTCTATTTTCTTCAATAAATATTCCAATTGATAATTCAAAATAATTTTATATTTATGATTAAATCCATTTATGTAACATAATAATTACTTGGGATATGATCCAATTATACCATATATATTCTTTCTATGAATGGTTTATATTTATGATGAAAAAATGTTTATGAAACTGCATTCTTTTCCATGGGTTATTCAATGATGAAATGTTTTATGAAATCCATTTCTTTTAATGGGTTCTCATATGATAAATATTTTATAAATCCCATATTTTTAATGGTTTCTGATATAAGGAAGGTTTTATGATCCTATAGAACTCATATGTGTAGTATTTATTATATGGTTGGTGAGACCTATATCTTTATCCATTTCATTATGTAATGATTGATATATTATGTGATAAAAAGGACTGCAATGGGGATTGAACCTAGTTTATTAAATGCTATTTTCCACTTTGATAGTCTTAGGATTTCACGTTGACTAATATAATTATTTGTGGAGTGAAACCATTTCACTATTATAGTCTTGTAAATAAGCTTTGAATACCATGGAAACTATTTTATATTATTATGTGTATGCCACAATTCCTTGTCTTCTGTCAATGTTATGCTCCCATGGATCATGTTCTTTGATTTCATTTTGATTTATGCATTATAAAATGATAATATTTATTCCATGACACAATATTTTGATAATTGATATGTAGGGTATGGTTTTTATTTTTTATTCTCATGTCATCATACACTTATAACTGCTTTATGTTTATGTACATCCCATATTTACCCCTATTGAGCATCTATTCACATCCATTCTTAGTTTTTCTCCGTATGTTATGATGATAGGTACTACATGTGACATGTAAATGAAGGGTTCTAGTTATTAGGAACGAGGTGGGATATGATGTAAAAATCTTATAGATTAGTTACTTATTTTTTCTTGTTTAAAAAGGCATATACCTTTATGACCCTCTTGTATTTTATGGGTAATATACTAATTATACATAAAAATGATGTAATATCTATGTGTGAAAATCCTGAGTCTTTATTGATGGTATCAAAGGATATGTTAAGTTGTCTTTTTGAAACTTGGATGAGAAAAACACAGTGAGATCCCTGTGGATATTTATAACGATAAGTCTAAGGATAATTCTACATATAAGAAAATACCACGGAATGTTGGTGAAGGATAGAGTTAGTGGTTTCTTAGAAATAAAACAATATCCGGATACTAAAATTGGATATGGTTTTGACATAGATGCACCTAGGTGTAATAACAACAAAAAAGGTGCGTCAGGATTGAATCAACCATTGCATGGAACATAATAATGTACCTCAATTCTCACCCCTTTTATACACTCCCAAGGTATATGGTGTGTAAATTCACCAAACTTTTATGAACTATAAGGAATTATTTAAATAATGACAACGAATGACCTATGGTAATATTATGTTCCTATAAATTGTAAATAAGGTGTCACGATTTAGACAACCAATAAGTGATTTATTCAGATTTTGTGGTTTCCAGCCATGAGTATTGTTATTCACATAGTAATTCTGGTTTCATTCAACAGATAAATCCTTAAGGATACATGTTATGGTTTAATGAAATGGATTTACTCATGTGTAACATAATTTTATGGGATATTTAATGAAAAATCTCATTGCTATGATAAGATAACTTTTTCAATCATTGAATAATGTCAAAATTCAAATTAAGAAAATGGGGGAACAATGCTTGGTTGATTCCTTCATAAGGATCCGTTCAACAAATTTTCAGTGGTTCTGATGATCCACTATTTTATGAATAATGGATCAATACCACTGAAAATACATTTTCCATTTTTCAGTGGTATGAACATGAAAAATTCATTTTAGCGGTTTATCATTTGGAAGTTGAAGCATATAAATGATGTACTCTCATAAATAATATTAGGTAACATAATTAAATTGAATCCCTAGACTAGGATGAGTATGAGATCTTATTTTTCTATAATTAATTACCACATAGTATATGTATGAAAATGGAGAAGTAATTCTTTGTCCTGAAGTAGAAGGATTATGAATAAATTTGTAACAATGTGGAAAATTTTACAATACCTACATGGTACACTTATGGCATTATCATCCAACTTGAAAGTGATGTTGATTGAATCTTCAGTAGATTAAATCCAAGTATCTAAAGGGTGCTATTAAAAAATGACTTTAGTAGATATAAACAAATCATTGTATGTTCTCTCAAGTTGGAAATGAATATTGTAGTTATCCATCAATATCATGGTTTTTGATAATAAAAAAAGATAGATTTCAAGGGAAACACAAAGAGACATGGAGAAAAAAGATAATCATTAATTCATTATCAATATTTTGAAAAAACATTGAGGAAATTATTTTATTAGAACTAGTAAATGTTTTAAATATTAAAATAAAGACCATGTGGTATTTAATTGAGGAAATAATGGTATTAAGTTATATAATAATGAAAATAGAGATAATGCTCCACAGAATGCACCACCCACACTCTAGTTTTTTATGTTCTAGGTGTTTGGGAAATCTTCTAATAAATTCCCTAATCTATGTGCTAATTAGGATTATAACCCACAAAAAAATCTATATACAAATGAAAAAGGGAAAGATCATCAAATGAAAATCGATGGATTGAATCATGAAAATTAGGGGACCCTTATCTTTCACCACATAATAGGGAATTTCATGTTTGATTTTTTTTAATGAGCCCTGTAAAAATATTATTTTTTACCATTTAGTGAAATATTTATGCGATTCTAATCCTTTGTTATCTCCATATACATGGATTCAGGAATAATGAAATCAAATTTTATATTCTATTGGTGCAGGTACAAACCCAAATTTCAAATGGAAATAATTATGTATAAGAAATGATCATATTTATGGAATAAAGTGATGATGTATTTATGTATTCAGATCCAGTAATTTTGCGGTGGAATTATTTTACGAATGGTGTTTTAGTTATAAGTATTATTTAACATCTAAATATTTTGTTAATTTCGGAAGCATATATGCTTCATTGTATTATTTACATAACTGTTATTTATATCATCAACTGTATAAGGGTTTAAGGTTGTTCAAATGTTAAGAGTCATAGACACCCCCTTTTATGTTTTATATAATTATTATTTATCATGTTAATGATAATTTGGGAGAAATTTATGGATATAAAACACTTATATTATTTATTTTCTTTAATGAAAATGCTATTTTAGGAAGAATGTATTTTTAATATCACGGATAATATTAAAGGTAATGGTAAATTTTTGGTATTATATTTTCTGTGATGTTGATATAAATATGGGTAATTGAAATTTCATAATTATATTAATATATTTTTGGAAAAAGGATAACCCAGATTTTGTGTGAAAATATGTCAAATCTAGAAAGGTCATGGGGCTTGAACCCGCAACCAAAGGATGATAAGGGTATAGTGCATAACACATTTCTACACGAGAGATTACTTTTGGTGGGAAAAAATAAAGGGAGATTTTGATGATTATATATCTTTGTGTTTTGTATGTTTATCAGTTAATACTAAGAGGCATCTATTTAAGGAGATTCACTAACAATTATCCATACATGAATGGAAATGGGAGAACACCACCATTTATTTTGTTACTGGACTCCCAAAAATGTCTAAATGGAAAAATTATATATGGGTTTTAGTTGATCAACTCAAAAAGCCGACAAAATTCATCTCTATAATATAATATTTATCTTTTGATTAGATTGCGAGGATATACATTAAGTAATTAGTAAGGTTACATGGAGTACCAAATTCCATTGTGTCTGATCGGGTTCCAGGGTTTACCACCATGTTCCGATGAAGTCTTCAGAAAAATAATAAAATGGATTTTACATTTATTACTATGTATCATCCTCATATATATGGTTATTTTCATAGAAAATTCAAACCCTATAGGATATGCTAATATCTTGTTCTATGGATTTCAAAGGTAGCTAGGGTCAACACCTTCCTATAGTAAGAGTTTTCTTAAAAAAATATATTTCGCTCAAATAATTCAAATGGATCATTCTAAATTCCTTTAGGTAAAGAAGTATAGATCTCTAATATGATTGAATGAAGTAGGAGAAAAAAAGTCTATTGGGACCTGAGATAGCTGATGAAATGGAAGAGAAGTTTAGATATATTCAACAACTCATAAGGTAGGCACAAATGTGAAAGAAAATTTACGTTTATAATCATTGAGATGATTTGGAATTTGAAGTAGGTGTAAAGTTGATTATATTAATTTCTCTATAGAATATAGATGAGATAAATAATCTGTATGTGTATCATTAACTTGGAAATAATTTAACATATAGGGATGATAACTTATCATTTAGAGCTCCCACTAAATCTCTCTCTGGTTTATGATCTGTTCTGTTCATCTGTCATAATAAAGTATATATCTTATCCATAACATGTACTAAACACATAGGTTATACAACATGATAAAGATATTTCATGTACGAAATAACCAAAGAAGATTATAAATCACAGATATAATGTTCTAAGAAACAAGACCACTCACTTGGTTAATGTTTTGTGGTGAATCCACCATCATGATAAAGATATGGGAAAACCTAAGGAAGTAATAAGGAATAAGTATCCTCATTTGTTTGTATGAAATTAAACTTTTTTTGAGTTAAATTTATTATATGGGGGGAATAATGTAAACCCTCTAGTTTCTATGAAAAATATTTTCTTGTAATAAATTTAATTTCGTTGATAGATTTCTCTATATGTGACATTGAGTTTCAATGATATGAGACAAACTATTAAAATATTATTATCTAATGTGATAGTTAAATCATAGCCATTGGAATGAAGGATACAGATAAGATTATGTAAATTATGAAAATATATGGTTTAAGCATTTATATTAAATAAATTAATTGGTGAACAAATTAATTAGAAACTAAAAGTTAAAACCGGAGAATTTAATGCAAATCAATTTTTTAAAAAATATTTATCTTCCAAAATATATGTTTTACCTAAATAAATTGAAAAAAACTAATTTTGGAGAATTATTTTAATAATATTTAAATATTATATATTCAATAAAATGTTTTACATTAATTATATCTATTTTCTAAAAATAAAATAAAAAGAGATACAATTTTATGCTTAAAAATTGTATTTTTCTAAAAAGCATTTTGCGACATTATGTGCACATATATTAAAATATTTTTTTGAAATTTTTTGAAAATGTATATGAAAAAATAATCTTCCTTTTAAAATTAGGGTTTTAAAAATATATTGGAGTGAATTTTTGAGAATTTTTTTAAAAGAAAACTTACCACATAAGAGTGAAAAATACTATTTTTATTTAAAGCTACATTTTCATTGAGAACATTTATTTGATAAATTTGTTTGATGTGGATTTCAGAAATAAATTAGTAACATTAATTATTTATAAATTCAATTTAGGTAATTTTAATTAATTTTCTATTGAATATTTATATAAAAACATTTTCAACTTTTAAAAATTTACTCTTTGGATCACTTCTTAATCGCACCGATGGGTTTAACATCAAATTAAAAAATGATACTAGTAGGGAAGGAATTTAGAATAATTGATTAAATATTTTTAATCATAATAATTTATATTATATTATAATGTAATATTTTTTTCATCAAAATGAAAAGTAAATAATAGTAAAAATAAATTCACACGATTAAGGTCAAAAAGGGTTTACCAGTGTGTTAGTTTAAAAAGATAAGGGGTAAAATAACCTATAAAATTATAAAAAACCAATTTTATATCCATATTCCATCATTATCACCTATAAGGTATTATATTGAACCATTTTTACCCTATTCATCTATAAAATATGGGTACACATTATTATTTTAAAAAATCTCATCTGTATCCTCTCCACCACTTATAAAAGTCTACCCCTCTCCTCTTCTCTTCACATAATCCAACCCCTTTTATTCCACCAATACATACCCTAATATGTTCTTTAATTAAATACCCACATATTATAGGACTTTATTATAAATTTCTCTCAATAATGATTTAGGGGAAAACCAAAATAGGTTCTCTAAAGATGTGGTATACTCCTTTAACTTGCATTTTAATTTTATTTATTTCTATAAATCAATAATGATTCTTAAAATATGTTGATATAAAAATATAAGTATCTAAAATATATTAATATTTTCTTATGTTAATCGAATAATATATATTTATATCCTCTTCCATCAAATGGGTTATAAAACTGTCGATCATGTGTACGATGAACTACTGCCACACAAGCTGATTTAATTCATTTTCCATCACTACCTCTCATAGATGGATATAATGATAGATATAATGTATATATAATATATTTTTTATATAATTATACTTATTTAGTTTTAATATAACACTTAACTTCATACCTTCCAACCAATTGTAAGATAATAAAGTCAATCATGTGTGGTGGCCATCCGCCTCATGAACCATTGTGATGGGTTTTAATTTCTAGTAATAATGAAAAATATTAAGTGAATATATATTATATTTTTAAAATAATTATACCTCTTTAATTATAATATCACATATACCTTCTTACTTTCTATTCTGTGGGGGGTATGATAACGTCTCTCATGTCTATAACGAACTTCCACCTCAGAAAGTGATGTGATTCATTATTCACTAACATTATGCATGAAAAGTTATAAGGATAAATTTAATAAATATTTGTGATATATTTGACATAATAATAATTATATAAATTTTATTTATTATTTACCTTTGTTTTGTTTTATCCTTTAATAAATTAAAACAATGTTAATGGATACGTACGACCTACTATCTATATGAATAGTTTATATTATCTATATCTTTAAATTTTATGGATTACTATAAATACATATATACTGAAATTATATGATATTTATATCATGTTATAAATTATATAGATGAGGTAACCATTGTCTATGTAAAAATATTGAAAATACCAAATCAAAAAATACTATAAAAACAAAGCAGTATTTACCCGAAACATGATTTTAACAAGAAATTGTTAAAGAAAGGGTAATAAATAGTCATACGTAAATATTATGTGGTGTGACATATATATATATATATATTATGGTTATTTATGTAACGTCCTGGTTCCGGAAGCCACCCAGAGGTGCCCCGTACCCGGTTGGTCACATGGCCTCAAGCACATTTCCCCAAACTCTAGAGGCTGCCGACTAGCAGCGAGGGCCTTGGGTGTGATAGTGTGGAAGCTATGCCTTCATTGGAAGAGTACATAGCGGAAGAGAAAATAAATAACAACAATAGAAACTGTAACCATCTATATAAGAGTAAACGATAAAGAGCATAAGACTATCAGTAAACAACTGGAGCATGCACACATGTATACAAAATGATGAATGATATATTTGTCTAAGAAAGTATCCAAAAAAGTCACAATACTAAATAAAATACTAAACCAAAGTGAAAAAGAAAACAGGTAAACTCCTCAGCATCACAAGCCATATCTTGGTCCCATGCTCTCCATCTCCACAGAAAGTCAAGTACCTGAAGTAGAAGGTTGCTTGCCCTTATCTATACCTGCTACAATATAATCTGTTTGTGCCCAAAGGCATGGACCAAAGTGGGTGTGAGACAAGGTCACAGTAGGAAACCACCCAATGATCTATGCCTAACAGTAAGTGAATACTTGGAATGTAATATTGAATAAAGCAGTAAACAAGAAAGCACACAGTAGCTACAATACACACTGTCTAGCATATAAAGTACACAAGTAACAACCAATCAACAAGTAGAACAACAGGTAAGCCCCTGGGTATTTCTCATAGCCTAACCCTAATGGTTCAGCCTACAAGTACTAGCAACCCTCTGGGAGGCACACAAAGTCTAACCCCTCTAACTCAACTAAAGAAATAGATTCTCTGAGGAATCACTCATCAACAATTCCCCCTATAGTCTCGTATCGTACTAAAGGCTCTCTAGAGAAGCACTCAACGTCTAATTACCCCTGTGGCCCACGTCGAGGAACTACAAAATCTCTGAGGAAGCAATCATCATCAATTCCCCCTTTGGTCTCACATCTAATAAATAATACACTCTGGGGAAGACCTTACGTCTATTCTCCCTTTAGTCCACTACACTTGGTTCTCACAGCCCTGTGTAAAACAAACATGCATACCGCACATATCGCCCCATGTAAACTTCAAGAACTGCATGGCTATCATTATAAGGCACAACAGCATAACAGTACAACAGTTCCACTATCCTACAACTAGGCATGGAAACTGTAAAAACACCTAACAGTCAAAACATGAATGGAAAAACATCTAGAGAATAGTAAAAATTACCCTATTCACAAGCATTGACCTATACTAAAGCAATCAAGCAAAGAAGGCAAACAACAAGTGAACAAATAGGAAACAAACAATACCCTGTTCAATGGAATTGGTGGAATTGCACAAAATATTCACGGACTTCCTACAGAAAGGCACAAAACACCTACCTTGATCCTAAGAGATCGATATACTTGAACCACAAGGCTTGATTCTCCTTAGAATGGTGTAGATCAATGAAAATGAAAAAAATTCTCAACACACGATATCTTGTAAAAGAGGAGGATTTGGAAAACAATGCTCTAGAAAAAGGAAGCGCTTACCGCTGCGGTTCCAACGCAATCGACATCAGTCGATTTGGAGAACGGACAGAGTCTCGGGGGTTCAGAGAAGTTCTGTGGCCGTACGGGTTCCCTCGGATGAAGAACCTAAAGAAGAAGTGAGTTTTGTCCATCAGGCGTGACCCCAATCCGTTTAATAAAAAAAAGTACACAACGTGTACTTATGGGGTACATAGAGTGTACTTGGCCTTTCCGTACTCCGCTTTAAGCAGCCTCCAAATCGCCCCTACACACCGTGTGTGTGGCCTGGACACAGCCATCATATGGCCTGGTGCTGCATCAAAGTACATGGTGTGTACTTATAAAGTACATGGAGTGTGCTTAGGAAATTTTCAGATTTTCTCCTTTTTCTCAAAAACAACTAGAAAAGGAAAAACATACCTGAAACGAAGATCCGAGTTCTTACAAATATCCCCCCTTAAAGAAATTCCTCCCTCAATTTCCCTAACGAGGCGTAGAAGAAGAAACCCCGAACAGCTCCGGCCACTACGACCGTACATCAACCTCCCTCTCCCAGGTCTCTTCATATACTCGCCCAAGCTGCCACAGAACCTGTACTAGAGGAACATACCGCCCACAGAGAACCTTCATACTGTGATGAAAAATCCGGATAGGATGCTCCTCAAATGATGCATCCGCTTCGAGCTCAACCTCCTCGGGCTAAAAGACATGAGACGATTCTGAAAAGTAACGTCGAAGCTGAGAGAAGTGGAAGACATCGTGCATGACCCAATACCTCTGAGATAACTACAACCGATAAGCAACCAGACTAACTCTCTCCAATACCTCAAACGGCCCAACGTACCATTGTGAAAGATTACCCTGTCTCTGAATCCTATTGTGTCCCAAACTTGGTGCGACACACAAGAAAACCTGATCTCCGACCTCAAACTCCAGAGGTCATCTCCGCTGATCAACATAAGGCTTCTGTTGAGACTTTGTTATAGCCATAATCTTCTGAATCAATTCTATCAACTCTAAGGTCTCCTGACCAAGACGAGGTCCCAGCAAAGCTTCCTCTCCTTCCTCTAGACAGCATAAAGGTGATCGACATGGCCTACTGTACAAAGCCTCGCAAGGTGCAATCTGAATAGTCGCCTGAAAACTGTTGTTATATGAAAACTCCACAATAGGAATCTGCTTATCCCAAGAACCGCCAAAGTCTAGAATGCAAGATCGGAGAATATCATCAAGCACCTGGATCGTACGCTCGGACTGACCATCTGTTTGGGGATGGTATGCTGTACTCAAAAGTACCTGTATACCCAATTCCCTATGAGGCCCCTACTAGAACCGTGAAGTAAAGCACACATCTTTGTCTGAAAAAATGGATTGTGGAACTCCATGCAGACATACAATCTCTCAGATGTATAATCATCCCAGATCATCAACACTGAAGGTCTATTTGATCGGTAAGAAGTGAGAAACCTTCGTAAGCCTGACGACGACAACCCAAAAAACATCGTTCCCTCAAGGTGACCTCGACAGTCTAGTCATGAAGCCTTTCACGACATCATTACACTTCCACATCAGAATGGGTAACTGCTGTAAATGGCATGCTCGTCGCTGATGCTCCGCCTTCACCTGCTGACAAGTAGAACACCTCAAGATGAAACCAGCAACATCTATCTTCATACCAGCCACCAGTACTAGAGATGAAGATCTTGATACATCTTGGTGAATCCATGATAAACTGAACAAAATGAGGAATGCAAATCCCACATCATCTCCTCACGTATGTCTGATGGCACCCATACGCCTCTCAAGAAATGAAAGATCTCATCCTCATCCACTGTCCATACAGGAAGAGGGTCCTCTCGTGACACACTCTCCCAGAGGACTATGACTTCTGAGTCTGATAGCCGCCTCATCCACACCTAATCAAGAAGGGTAGAGGTAATAGCTACATAAGATAGGAAAGTCGTCCTCTATTTGTTGTGCACCTCCAAATGAATCTCAGAGAATAGAGCCATAAGATAACACTCACTACTAGCCTCCTGAACTACCTGAATCTGAGTTCTACTACTCAACACATCTGCAATTGCATTTCCCTTTCCTAACATATATGCAAGCTCAAAATCAAAAGACTGAAGATACTCGACCCCCCTGCACTATCTTAGATTCAGATCACACTGAGTGAAGATGTACTTGAGACTCTTGTGGTTGGTGAAAACCACAAGGAGCTCTCCCAGAAGGTAATGTCTCCAACAAAGAAAGGCATGAACAACAGCTGCCAAATCCAGATCGTGCGTCAGGTAGTTCCTCTCATGTGGCCTCAACTGCCGAGACCCATACACAATGACTCCATCTCCCTACATAAGCACAATGGCCATCCCGATACATGAAGTATCACAATAAATAGTACAGATCTTTCCTGGTTCTGGAAGGACTAGTATCGGTGCTAACTTCAACCTTCCCTTCATCTCCTAAAAGGCTAACTCCCAAAAATCTGACCATAAGAACTTATCCCCCTTCTTGGTCAGACCTGTCAATATTTCTTCTAGGTGTGAAAAGTCCTGAATGAATCATCTGTAGTATCCAGCCAGCCCTAGGAAACTCTATACCTCAAAAACGTTCTTCGGTTTCTCCCATGAAACTACAACTTTCACTTTCTCTGGGTCCATAGATACTCCTTCCTCTGAGATGACGTGACCCAAGAAGTGAATCTGATCAATCCAAAAGTGGAACATTGAGAGTTTATCATAAATATAATGGTCTCTCAGTGTACTCAGAATGATATCATGATGGGTAGCATGGTCATGTCGAGTGTGAGAGTACACCAAGATATCTTCCATGAAGACCACGACGAAGGAATCCAATTATGGATGGAACACTCGGTTCATCAGTTCCATGAACATTTCTTGTGCATTCGTGGGACCTAACAACATAAACATATACTCGTAGAGACCATACCTGCTCCTGAAGGCTGTCAGAGGTATATCTGATGGTCTAACATGCAACTGATGATAACCAAATCTCACATCGATCTTTGAGAACATGCAGGCTTCTCGAAGCTGATTGAAAATTTCATCAATTCTTGGAAAGGGATATCGGTTCTTGACCGTCAACTGGTTCAGCTTCTGATAATCCACACAGAGCCTAAGGGTACCATCTGCCTTCTTCGCAAATAAGACAGACGAAACCCAAAGAGACGTACTGAGCGAGATGAAACCCTTTTCCTGCAACTCCTCCAACTGCTTCTTGAGCTCCTAAAACTAAGGTGTAGCCATCCTATAGGGAGGAATGGACACCGATGCCGCTCCTAGAATGAGCTCAATAGAGAAGTCTACCTCACACTCCCGGGGAAAAACTGAAAAATACTCTGGAAAGACATCTCTAAAACAATACACCAATTTAGGAAAGTCCAACTGTGAACTCCCATGATCATCTAGATAGAGACAAGCGATCTGGGCCATAACCCATCCAATCCCATGATGCTCAAGTCCTGCTCGACTCACCTGAACTTCCCATTCGCCTCTATGAAGAAAATATTCACCCTCTGGTGAAATGAAGCTCACCTTGCGGAGATAACAGTCAGTGACTGTCTGTAAGGGAACCAACCAGTCCATTACTAGGATTACATCATTACCTATCATCTCTATGATATAGAGATCCCATAAGAAACGATAGTCTGCAACCTCAATAGGGAACTCTCTGCACTGACGTACACTAGATGTCCTCATCCCCAAAGGTGTGTCTAGTGTCAACAAGTCAGCAGAAGAAAAGATACAGAGCCCAAGGCTATCCACAACAGCAATAGAGATAAATCTATGCATACCACCAGTATCGAAAAGAGCTAAAGATAAAACTGAGGCTATTAAGATCATACCTTAGATCAAGAATATCAAGGACAAAGAACAAAAGAGAAAAAAATGAAAACAGGAGAAGGAAAAAATCAAGTTCTATAAAACATGACTACATGGAGTGTATAAACTCTACCTGGCCTGTACTTAACTCTATTCCCCTGCTCGAGTCTCCTTGCACGGCTAACCCACACGATCTTCTTAAACTGAGAGTACATGGCGTGTTCCCTATGGACACGACGTGTAGTAAACAAGGTTTCAACGACCCTTGTTGTTAGTTACACGACCAGTTCCACAAGTGAGTCTACATGGCATGTACTTGAATATTTTTCCCGACCTGTGTTGTTAGAGACATGGCTGAGTACATGGTGTGTTCCGATCAAACACGGCGTGTATAAGAGGAGATAACACCATCCCGTGTTGTTCATGACACGACCGGGTACCTATAACAAGGCTACATGGAGTGTTCATACAAAACACGACATGTATTACAAGAGCTTCCCCGACCTATGTTGTTAGTGACACGACTAGGTACACAACTCACTACTACACAACGTGTATCTACCATACATGGCATGTTCCTGGAAGTTTCTCACAACCCGTGCTTCTACTGACACAGTTAGTGACACGGTTTAAAAACTACACGACATGTATATATAAAGTACACACCGTGTATCCTGGGTTTTTCCAAGCAGTAGCTCTGAAACTGCACCGAAGCCCAAAATACACTAAAAAATAAGCATGGAGGTTCCAAATTCCAATCAGTGAGGGCCCATACTCTTCGTGAATCAAATATTGGAATCTCCTACAAATCATATATAAGGGAAACAAGTCAATGATCTACCATGTTCTGATTCACGAGGGCCCATAACACCTCAAGAACCAAAATTTGGCATTCATTTAAGCAAGGTACAATACTAACTACCTTTTTATCAAACTAAAGGGATTCGATCAAATCTTCTATCACATCATCTTGCATAATCTACACAAAGTCTATCACAACAACAATCAATTGCTAATGCACCCTAGATGGCATGGCAGGAATGCATGGAATTTGATTTTTACCAAGTGCCTATATAAGGCATGAGATGGCATACTCTCATCTCATCGAGTTGTAATAGAAATAGAGCCACAATATCAAAAACCATAACAACACAAAGAATGTGAATCAATCAAGGTGAAACCAGATAAAGTGTAACATAGCAAAACCAGTAAACTATAATAAACGAGGTAGATTGGATTTTCCCTGTACACGGGTTAGCTACTCCCGAGCACAACATAATTTCATGTACCAAAACCTTCCTAGCCCTGGATAAATACTCCAAACTATAAATCAAGAGTCAATAAACCCTCTAATACCACTTTGTAATGTCCCAGTTATGGAATCCACCCAAGGGTGCCCCGTACCCAGTCAGTCACATGGCCTCAAGCGCATTTCCCCAAATGCTAGAGGCTATAGACTAGAAGTGAGGGCCTTGTGTGTGATAGTGGGGAAACTATGCCCTCATTGGAAGAGTACACAGTAGAAGAGAAAAAAATAACAACAATAGAAATGGTAACCATCCATACAAGAGTAAACGATAAACAGCGGAAGACTAATAGTAAACAACTGAAGCACACACACATGTATATAAAATGATGAATGATACATATGTCTAGGAAAGCATCCAAACAAGTCACAATGGTGAATACAATACTAAACCAAAGTGGAAAAGAAAACAGGTAAAATCCTCATCATCGTAAGCCATAGCTTGGTCCCATGCTCTGCAACTCCATAGAAAGTCAAGTACTTGAAGTAGAAGGTCAGTTTACTTTATCTATATCTACAAAAATATAATCTATTTGGACCAAAAAGCATGGCCCAAAAAGGGTGTGAGACACGGTCCCAGTAGGAAACCACCCAAAGATATGTGCCTAACAGTTAGTGAATACATGGCAAGTAATATTACAGAAAGTAGTAAATAGGAAAGCACACAGCAGCTACAATCCACAATGTCTAGCATATAAAGTACACAAGTAACAGCCAGTCAACAAGTAGAACAACAGGTAACGCCCTAGGTTGTTCTCACAGCCTAACCCTTATGGTTCAACCTACAAGTAAGAGCAACTTTCTTGGAGGAACACACAGTCTCATCCCTTTGGATCATCTAAAGAAATAGACTCTCTTAGGAAGCACTCACCGTGAATTCCCCCTATAGTCTCAAGTCATACTAGAGGCTCTCTGGGGAAGCACTCAACATCTCATTCCCCATGTGGCCCGCGTTGAGGAACTATAGACTCTCTGAGGAAGCACTCATCGTCAATTCCCCCATGGGTCTCACATCAAATTAATAAGACACTCTGGAGAAGCCCTTACATCCATTCTTCTTATGGTCCACTACACTAGGTTCTCATAGCCCTGTGTAAAAAAAACATGCATATCATACGTATCTCCCCAAGTAAACCTCAAGAACCAATTTTCTATCATTATAAGGCATAAAAAAATAAAAGTATAACAATTCCACTATCCTGTAACTAGGCATGGAAACTAGAAAAACGCCTAACAGGAAAAACATGCATGGAAAAACATCCAGAGCACAATAAAAATTACCCTATTCACAAGCATTGTCCTCTACTCAAGAAATCACTCAAAGCAGGAAAACAACAAGGGAAAAAATAAGAAACACACAATACCCCGTTCAAGGTAATTGGTGGAATTGCACAAAATATTCAAAGGCTTCCTACAGAAAGGCACAAACCACCTACCTCGATTTTAGGAGATCGATATACATGAACCACGAGTCTTGATTCTCCGTAGAACGTTGTAGATCTACGAAAACACACAAAACACTCAACCCATGATATCATGAGAAAGATGAGGAATAAGAAAACAATTCTCTAGGAGAAGAAAGGGATTACCGCTGTGGTTCCAACACAATTGATGGCAGTCGATTCGGAGAACAAACAGAGGCTTGGGGGCTCGGAGAAGTTTTGCAGCCGTACGAGTTCTCTCGGAAGAAGAACCTAAAGAAGAAGCGAGTTTTGTATGTCAGGCACGACCACAGTCCATTTAATGAAAAAAATAAAGTACACGACATATACTTATGGGGTAAATAGTGTGTACTTGGACTTTCCATACTCCGTATTAAGCAGCCTCTGCATCGCCCCTACACACCGTGTGTGTGGCCCGGACATGGCCAGAACACGGCCTGTCACTGCATCAATGTACATGGCGTGTACTTATAAAGTACACGACGTATACTTAGGAAATTTACATATTTTCCCCTTTTTCTCAAAATCAACCAGAAAAGGAAAAACATACCTGAAACAAAGATCCAGGTTCTTACAATTTAATTGATTTATAATAACACTATATTAATATACAAGAGGTTCTAATGTGTGAGAAGGAAGTTTATACATAAGGTAAAATATTTTTTTCACAATTTTTCTTATTTGGGACATATGTTATGTTATACTCATATTTTATTCTATGAGGTGTATATACATAATATTTGACATGTAATACCATGAATTTATTTATTCTAATGATATTATAAGTCTAATTTATTTTTATTCTTTCATGGGTCTTAGAATTAAAAGTTACCAAATAGGTAAGGGTTTTATGTTAATATCTCATAGGTTATTAGGATTCTTTATGATAATCCTTTCTATGATGAAATATTATGATATATGTATAAATAAATTAATTTATTTTCATATACTTTGGTTATTTATATATAATACATGTTTTTTATTTCATTTTCCCTCTTAATGGACTATAGAGTCTAAAAGTTTATTTTTAACAAAAATCAACATTATTTATCGCATTGGTTGAAACCCTTTTTCTTACATATCCATGATTTCTAAAAATGATTTAATTTTTTTAACATTATCCATATGATTTTTTTATTAACTTTTTACAAGTTGGGAATTTTGATTTTTTTAGATAAATATTCTTATTGTTTTCAAAACAAGGCCTATTTGGATTATATCGAAAGCATGAATGGAATAACTTTTTTATGGGTATAACATGATCATTATTTAATTTCATAATTACTAAAAATTAATTAAATACTCTTTCATATATTTAAAATGTTATTTATAAATATAATTATTTTTAAAATGTATTATATTTTAATTTTTTTAAAATTAGAAAGGATATTTTCCTCAATATATGTTTTAAAATAACTTTATATATTCTTTTATATGTTTCCATGGTTATTTATAGTTTAATGGATTTTGAAAATGGTACATGATTTAATTTTTTTTCAAAGTGGGGTGACTATTTTCCTCTAGAAATGTTCCAAGTGATCTTTTAATGTCTTTTTTAATCTATGATTATATACTCTATTGTAACTTATGTTTTATTTGGGATATGTTATGATGATATCATATTTATTATTTCTCTATATGGTTTATATTTATGATATAAATATTTCTAGGAAACCCAATTAATTTTCATTGACTATTATATGATGAATTTTTTTAGGAAACACATTAGTTTTCAGGGGTTTTGATATTATAAATTTTTTTTGAATCCCATTTCATGTTACATGTTTTAATATAGGGGATTTTTTATGATCATGTGGAATAAATATGTATGATATTAATTATGTAATGGGAGGGACCAATATCATACACCAACACATTGTATAATGATTTATATATTATGAGATAAATTATACTAGAATGGGGACTGAACATAGATCAGTGACTGAATTTTTCCACTAGATTAGTTTTTGGATTAAACTATGACTACTACAATGTGTTAAGGAGTGAACCCATTCCAATATTATATCCTTTAAAAGGATCCTTGACTACTATGGAAATGTTTTTTATGCTTATTTGTATTTAAACATTCTATGTCTTATGTCATTGTTATGATCTCATGACTACTATTCATTGATTTACTTATGATTCATGTCTTAGAAACATTAAATATTTATGACATGGACCAAGATTTTGATATTTTATATATTGGATATAATTTTCATATGTTATACTCATGTTCTTATACCATTATTATCCTCTTATGTTTACATATTTCCCTTGTTTATCCATACTGATCATATGATCTCTCTTTTTCATATTTTATTTTCCCTTGGCAATGATGATAAATATTATGTGTGATATTTATAAAAAGAGTGACATTTATAAGAAACTATATTAGAGGAGATTTAGAACTATTATGAACTGGTTGTTTATCTTTACAAGTTTCCAAATGCTCTATAACATTTCGATCCATAGGAATTTGTTTTTGTCATGTAATGAATATTCATCTAAAAAGATTTAATATCTATGCATTAAAAGAAAGGGTCTCTATTATTGGTATCTGAGGATTGGTTTAGTTAACATTTGTAAACTATGATGAGAGAAACATAGTGATATCCCTAGGTATATGTATAAATATAAGTCAAATGATAATTATACATATAAGAAAATATCATGGAATATTGGTGGTGGATTGAGAATGTGGTTTCCTAGAAATAAATCTATATCCAAATACTATAAGTTAACATGGTTCTTTAATAGATGATGTTTAGGGTAATAAATCTAAAAAAGTGTTTTGAGTTTGACTTGAGAATTACCTCGTACACCAAAATTTCTTTTACTACACTCATGGTTTAAAACTAACATGTGACATGATCTGTAAATTCACAAACTCTTTACAAACCTCTGTTATAGATTTAAATAATGACCATGAATGACATATTTTAATCCCAATATTCTATATATTGTAATGAATGTATCATGGTTTTGACAATAAATACGTGAATATTCTTGATTATATTGTTTCAAACTATGAATATTGTCATAGAAACTATTATTTTGGTTTTATTCAATGGTTGGAATATTATTGGACTTCGTTAATGATGAATGAAATAAGAAATACAATGATTGTCCTCTAATGAAATAGAATGTTATGGGAGTTGGAAATAAAAATACCATTTCTATGATCACCCAAATTTCTAAAGCTTTGAATCATGATAAACATCTAAATGAAAAAAAGGGAATATTGTTATATTGCTTCCTCTATGAGAAAACATACACCATTATTTAGTTGTTCTAATGAACTGGTAGATTCGGAAAAATAGATCAGTAACACTAAAACGATAACTTGTTTTCTATAATGTTTGAAACATGAAAAATTTAATTAATCTACCTATCATTTGAAAGGTGAATCAGATCAATAGTTAACCCTCGTTAAGAATACTATATAACATGATAATATTTACAATTTAGATTATGATGAGTTTAAGAGATTATTTTTCAATAAGTACTTTTCATATATTCATTGCATGAAAATAGAGAAAGAATTCTTTGAGATAATGTAGAAGGATAATGATTAAGTTGGTACATATAAATAAAATTTTAAAAGACATTCAAGCTATGATTATGGTATTATCAACGAACCTAAAAGTATGGTTGAATGACTATTCATTTGGTTAAAAACAGGTCTTTAAAGTTCATTATGTAAAAGGGACTTTTGTTGTTATGAATAAATAATTATATATTCTCTTAAGGTAGAAATAGAGATTGGAGTTACACACCAGTATCATGATTGTTTTAAGAAAATAATATTGGAGTCTAATGGAGACTGTAAGAAACATGGAGGGAGAAGATTATATTTCCTTCAATATAATAACATGATAATCAAAATTATGTAAATTTGTTAGGGGACATGAACATATTTTATGCACAGAAAGGATGGTATCTAAGTTTCGAAATGTAAAATTGAAGTGAAAATGTTAGGTCATAATGAAAATATAGAGAAATATACAAAAAATACACCACCCACACATCAATGCATGAAGTGAAAGTATTTTAAGAATTATGATAATCAATTCCCCAATCTAAGGACTAATAAGGATGATAAGCCAAAACAACCTCTAAAGTCAAAGGGAAAACAGAAATATTATGAATTCATAATGGATGAAGTGAATCATGATAATTAGGGTACACTTATCTTCCACTCCATAGTTGGGAATTTCATTTTTTTGTGTGAGTGATCCCTATGAAAATATTAGTGTTTTTCATTTAATTAAATTTTATGTGATTATGAAAATTTATTATCTCCCTATACATTGATTCTAGAATAATGGAATCAAATATTATAATCTATCGGTGCATGGATAAATCCTAGAATCTAGAGAAAATATTTTTATATAAGACAATATCTCTTTGAAGAAATAAAACATTAAAATATTTATATATTTGGATTCAAGAATTATTTTGTATATGTATTCTACTAGTGTTATTTTGTTTATAAGAATAATGAAACATCTAAGGATTGTGTTAATTTTAGAATAATATATGTCTCTGAGTAAGGTTAACTTAAGAGTTATTGTTGGCATTGTGGGTTTATTCTTTTAAGGTTGATCGTATGTTCAAAGTCATTAATACCCCTTTTTAGTTTATGTGATGAGTTTTTATCAACATTAAAATTATTTTTGGGGAAAATTATGGAAAAAAACCCTATGTATTTGTATATGTTTTCGTGAAAATGTTATTTTGAGGAAGAATTCATTTATATTTTGGGAGCCCGATTAAAGGTATTGGTATCATTTAGGGTGTGTCGTATATTTGATGTTGAGGTAAATATGGGTTATTTTAACTTGGGAATTATATTAATATTGTTTTATAAAAAGGATAATTTATGTGTCAGGTGATATCCTATAACATCTAACATAACCGCATGGATTGAGCCCATAAGTGATGTATGACAATGGTACATCACTTACCGTAGGCCTTATTTAAAGAGTACTTATGGTGGGATAAAATTAAGGGATATATTTTTGATTATCAATCTTTGGGTTTGTTATGTTGGAAAAATAGTGATGAGAAAAAATTGTGTACGAGGTTTCTATATCCATTTTTTATACCAGAATGGAAATGGGAAAACATCACCATGTAGATTTCCACAAGACCCCGAAAACTTATTTAGGGAATAATGAAATATGGGGTTTAGTTGATCACCTTAAAAAATTAGGGCCCTCCATTGCTACCATTGAAAATTTCACTCACTATTATATTTTATTTATATACATTAATGAATCAGTTTGGTTACTTGTAGTACTATATTCCATTATGTCTGATCAGGATCTGAGGTTTACCTCAAAGGTATAAAGAAGTCTTCAGAAACCCTTGATATAAATTTGTGATTAAAAACTATGTATCATCCTCATACAAATGGTAAATAATAGAGATCAATTCAAACCCTAAATAATGTTATAATATCATTTTCTTTTGATTTAAAAGGTATTTGGGATCAACATCTTTCTCTTGTTAGTGTTTTATAAAAAAATTAGATTTCACTAAAATACATATAATGAATCATTACGAAGCCCTCTATGGAAATAAGTGTAGAAGTCCAATATTTAGGAATGAAGTTGGAGAATGAAATCTATTGGGACCTGAGATAGCAGATGAAATGTTAGAGAATGTTATAACCCTTTAGCAACTTATAAGGGAAGAAAAAAGTCAATAGAAATTTTATGTTGATAATTCCCAAAAAGATAGAGAGACTAATGTAGGTGATAATTTCTTTCTAATAATTTTTCCAAGGAAGAAATAATTCCATACTAATCCCTTGGTATATCTCTCCCTTTGAAAGTTTTTATCCTATAAGGATGATATCTTATCATTTGGTGCTCCCACTAAACCTCTCTTATGATCATGTTGAGTTCTATGTATCTTTAGTGACGAAGTACATACCTGATCCATCACATGTAATGAACTCATAGGTCATACCTTTAGAGAAACATCTTTCTTATGAGGAACAAATAATAATGATTCCAGATCATAGAGATAAAATTCTATGAAATAAGACCACTCACCTGGTCAATGTTTTATGTCGAAACCATCAGCTTGAGGAAGCTACATTGGAACCTGAGGATGTAATACGGTAGTACTAACCTCTTTTTTTAGTATGAAAATGATATAAATTACTTGGGCCAATTCAATTTTTGGCGAGTAATGTTACACACACATTTTTATGAATTTTGTTGAATAATTTTTATTTTTTATATGGATTTCAGTACATGCAACACCTTGTTTTAATGAAACATGACATAATATGAAAATATTATTATTTAATACGATAGTTTTTTCCTATACATTATAATGGTGGGTATGAATATGAATAACTAAATTTGAAAAATTAATGTTTCTAACATGTAAATAAAATTAATTTGTTGGTGGCCAATTATTTTTGAATGTAAATAAGAAATACTTTAAAATAAAAGATTTTTTTTTCTTCTGAAAAACAATTTTTCTTCTCACAAAAATGGTATATCTCAGCAAATCAAAAAGATAAATTTTTACAAATTATTTTTATAAAATTATTTTTTTATATATTATATAATTTTTTAAGAAATGAGATAATAATAAACAAAATTTTACTGTTAAAATGTATTTTTTTTCACATTTTGAGAACTTTCTAAAAATTAAATTTTTATACTTTTAGAAAATTTATTTCATAAAATAATTTTTTTATAATAATGTTAAAATTATCATGTATTTAATTTTTTATAATTTTCTGAAATTATAAATGTTTTTGAATAGTGAAAAGTAATAGTTTTAATTAAAAACCTCCTTTTCATTAAAAGCATTTATAAAATAAATTTTATTTCTATATAGTTTCAAAACTAAAATTAGTTCAATTATATATTTATTAATCCATTTTTGGTCTTTTAACATCAATTTCATGTTGAGTTTTTTATAAAAAGTTTTTAAACTTCTAAAAAGTTTATCTTTAGAAGACAAATTCTCCATCACATATAACAGTTTAACTTAAATAAATTCTTCATATTATGTAAATGGAATTTAAAAAAATGTATTATATATTTGGAATCATAAAACATTATATTATATAATATATAAAACTTATTTTTTATCAAAATGAATAGTAAAAACTATAAAAATAAATTACTACTATTAAGGTTTAAACATGTTTATAAGGGTTAAAATAAATATAAAATGGGTAAAATGATATATAAAATCACCAAACAAAATTATCTAGGCCTATGTAGACTTTTTAATCACTGAGTTTTGACAATGAACAATTTTGGAGCATTTATAAAAAAACAAAAACATGGGTACGCTTTATTATTTACAAAACATCCATGTGGGTCCTCTACCCCACTTATAGAAGGAAACCCCCTCTTATATCCTATTCAAATTTCTAAACCCCATTTTTTAATCTAATACCTCGACATATTTTCTCATAATTTCCTTCTTATACCCTAGAGGGATTATATTAGTAAGGAATCCATCATAAGGAGGCTTAAGGCATAATCCTAAAGAGGCTCTCCGAAGAAGTTGTATAGGCATTAAACATATGTTTTCATTTTATTTCTTCTACTAAATCCATAAAATATTCTTAATCTATGATAATATAATAACAATTAAATCTACCATATTTTTTAATGTTATTTTTCTAATTGAATAACATATATTCATCTCACTTCTATTAAATGGAAAATAAAACATTCGATCATGTGTATGCCTCACTACCGCCTCACAAACCAGTGTTATTCATTTTTCATAACCACCTATCATGGATGGATTTAATGATGGATTTAATATTTTTATAATATATTTAAATTACTATTACAATTATATAATTATAATACCATAACTAACTTATTACATTCCAACCCATTGGAAAACAATAACATCGCTCGTGTGTACGGTGCCTACCGCCTCCCAAACCAATACGATGTGTTTTCCTTTTTTGGAATAGGGATATATTAAATGAAAATATATGGTATTTTTATATAATTATAAATTTTTATTGATCATATTAGATTTAACTTTATAGTTTATATTCTATGGGTGCTACCACAACGTCGCTCGTGTGTATGGAAGATTACTAACTCATGAAGCGATGTGATTCACTTATCATTGATGCATTGCATGAAGGGTAATAAGGAAAAATTTAATTCATATATGTGATATATATGACATATTAATTATTCTATAAAGATGATTTATTATTTACCTTTATATTAATCTATTCATTAAAAAATGGAAACAATGTTCTTGCATATGTAAGACCTACTATCTCCATGAAAAAAGTATTTCATTTTATATCTCTAACCTTTATCGATTACTATGTATATATATACTGAATATAAATGATATTTATGTCATTGTTAACATTAAGGATATTATGGATGCTTGGTCAAAGTAAAATTATCTAAAACACCAATTCAATACATACATGAAAAACAAAGTAGTTATTACACAAAACATGATTCTAACAAGGAATTGTTAATAAATGGGTAATAAAGGTCCTAAGTAAATCATATATGGTTATATATACATAATTATAAATCTTAAATATATTTATAATAAACATATATTTACTATATACGAGTTTCAAATGTGTGTGATGGAATTTGAGACTTATGGTAGGATATTTTTGGCTCAATGTTTTCCTCTTTGGGACATAAGTTCTGTTATGAACCTATTTTTTAGGTAGAGTTTATAAAGGGAATTTTTATTGTAATATAATTAATTTCGTTATTCTTTTGATATAATAATTTTCATTTATTTTTATTATTTCATGGAGTTTAAAATTCAATGTTTCCAAAGTGGTAAGGGTTTTATGATTTAATCACTTCCATTATCAAGATTGTTTATGACTATGCTTACAATAATGAAATATTATTATAAATATCTCAATAAACTCATGTATTTTTATATTTCATGGTTATTTCCTTAGAAAACATGTTTTCTTTTCATTTTCCTCTCATAATTTATTAATGATATCAAATGATTATTTTAAAAAAAATAATCTTTATTTCGCATTTCGGTCGAAAACACTTTTTCTTCTATATCCATATTTTCAAAAAACGATTTTAGAAATGTTTTCATATTATCTAGAGGATCTATTAAATACATTTTTTATCAATTGTTTACCTTTTAATTTTTTTAAAAGGAATATTATTTTCATTTTCTAAACAAGTCCCATTTTTATTTTATCAAAAATATGAATAAAATATTTGTTTTAATGTGTAACGAAATGGACATAACATCCCATGGTCATGACCACTAAATATATAAGAATATTCCTTTATATGTTTCATATGTAATTTTCTTAGAAATTAATTTTTTAAATGTTTTATGTTTTAAAAAATCTAAATTGGAAAAGTAATTTTTCTCATGAAATGTTTTAAATGGTATTCAAATATTCATTTATATGTTTACATGGTTATTTTAAATGAAAAAGATTTTGATAATGTTTTATTTTTTTAAAAGTATTATTTCAAAGTAAAAAAATGATATTTTCTTCAATAATTGTCCCAATTCATCTTTCAAAATCATTTTCCTTCTCTTATGAAATCCTATTATGTAACATTATCATTACTATGGATGTAATCTAATGACATCATCTTTAGTATTTATATTGATGGTTTATATTTATGGTTTTAAAATGTTTATGGAACCTATTTGTTTTCCAAAAGTTATGATATGACGAAATGTTTCAAGAAACCCATTTCTTTTTCATTGGTTTTGTTACGATCAATGTTTTCTGAATACCATTTATTTTCATGGGTTCTGATATGATGAATGTTTTATCATTTTTTGTAATGCATATGTATGATATTAATTATTTGATAGGTTGGAACTATATCCCCCTCTAATTCATTGTGTAAATAGTGATATCTCACTTTTTAAATAGAACTAGAATGGGAAGTGAACTGAGCTCAGTAAGGGAATTTGTCCACAAAGATAGTCTTGGGAGTGAAACTTGAATACTAAGATAATTTTGGGAGTAAATTTTGGGAATAAAACCATTTCAATATGATAGTGTCGGAAAAGAGAATTTACTACTACAGATATGATTGTATATACTTATATGTATTCCAAAATTCCATGTCTTATGTCAAGGTTATGCTCTCTTTCTCATGTTCTATTATTTATTTATTACTCATGCCTTATGAACATAAAATATCTATGCCATTACTTCTGATTTTGGTCTTTGATATGTATGGTCTAGCTTTCATAAATTAGTCTCATGTTCTCATGCCATTTTGAGCATATTATGTATATGTTTTTTTCCATGTTTACTCATATTGGGCATCTAAGATCACCATTTCTTATGCTTATTTTCAACAATTTATGATGATAGGAATTAGGAGTGATGTGTCTATGAATGGTGATATTTATGAGTATGTAAGTGGGAAAAAAGTTTGTACTCTTATAAACCAGTTTTCATGTTCCCATTATTTGAAAGTTGTTATACCTTTACGATCATTGAGAATGTGTTTGTTTAATATAATGGATATTCATCTAAAAAGATATAATGTCTATTTATGAAAACTCTATGTCTCTATTATAATTAGGTTTTTAGGAAATCATGATAAAGTAATATTTTTTAAATCTTAAGAGGAACCAAGAAACATATTGAAGATAAATATATTTTTGGGTATATTAGGATATTACTAGTAATCTGTAAAAAAAATTTATAGGATGGATTCGCCCCAATATACTATTATCTAAAAGGTGGTTAATTTTCATGGAAACCTAAATTTTAGGAATCTTTTAAATAACTATAGTGGTATTTGACCTAAGATCCTATATTAATTTTCCTCAAGGTTACTTAGGGCTATGTGGTTTATTTTAATGCATTGGGTTCATTATTGGTTCATGTGATTTTGTAGGGAAATCACATAGTGGATTATAGTTCTCTTCATCATTTAACGCATGAGAAGAACTACCTAAAACATTACCTTTAACTATTTTTTGTTATTTATTCCTATATGTGTTGGTGGCATTAAAATTTTATGGAGAAGTAGATATACTTTTTAGATCTCAAGTATTTAACATATATTTATCTTTGAAACCTATGATCCTATGGTAGAGGGGATATGTGTAATATCAATAAGAATATAATTTTCATATACCATATATGTTGGGAAAGTGGAATATATACATCAACTAACATAGAGTGAAGATTCTATCTTTATCATCAAAATATTCTAGCGATGAATGTAATTTGATGAGTATCTTTTATTGGTTAAATTAAGAGGTGAAACATGAGAAGGGAGATATGTTCCTTATAATTTTTCAGTTGATGCCTTCTCTTCCAGAATTTTTTCACAAATAGAATTAGGAGATAAATAATGTTAACATATTAAGGGAATAATATATGGTGGGAGACCACCAGTTAGTGGTATCTATCACCTGGGAAAATTTTCAATATTTATAATTAGTATGTGGTTCATTTATCTACGATAAATTTACTGATATATGATTTTCATATCTTTTGTTAGGTCACCCACTCAGGGACAACCATGATTTATAATGACCATATTTATTCATGCTGCTTGATAGGTGTGATCAATGAAATAGTGTATTTCATGTCATGATGTTATACTTTCATATATATTAAATTTTAACATAAAAATTAGTCATTTGTTCTCCAAACACATCAAATAACAACCTGGATGTGGGAAGAATATCTATGAATTTTATCATTGTATTACCACATACCCACCAGGGTAAGAATTCAATCAGGGTTTTGATTTATAGAATTGAGAATTTAGACCATTTGATTCTGATTAGAGATAAAACTAACATGGAAGTGATTGGGAGATTAAAATTGAAATATAATGTGAGATTTTTTGTAGTACCTTCCATAATTTTTGGGATATTTACTCATGGTTCACCTATATATTTTACAAAGTAATCTAAGGGTTAATGAGATATTGATTAAACCGATCATGTCTTATTATCCAATAAAATATTGTTATATAAAAAAATAAATCAATATTTCTCTAGATATTAATTATGTCTACATATTATACATTGGAGGTTTGTGGTATATACATATAGTTCTACTTTATTTTACATATAATAACAACTACAAATCATCGATCCGAATGTCTCCATTATATGGTCGATATTTCTAGTCTACACTCTATTGGGAGGAGGGGGTGATACCTTGTTCGTTGTACAATATTATTATTAAAAAGATTATGGAGAAGATCAAGACTATTAAATAGTGATTGGAGACTACTGAAAGTCAGCATAAGTACTATATTGGTTATCGAAATTACCTCTTTTAATTTTATATGGGTAAATAATTGTTCTTAAATGTGTCACCTCAATTGGTTCACCATCATCTCGGTATGTAGTGGAATATTTCTTCGAGATATATAGTACCTTTAAATATCATTGAGATTATTGGGTAGGTTGCTGATAAATTATTAGTGCCTCAATAGTTCATATTGATCTTTAACATGTCACTTGTCTCTTTAATGAAGAAGCATACCCCAAAATCCTCTCATATTTTCAACTGTTAAGAGATCATTCTAGAGCCATATGCAAAAGCTAGTAATGATTATTTTCTCCTTGGATATATGTTTAAAATCAATCCAATTTTGACCTAGTGTTAGGGAAACCTAAGAGTTATTACCAAGAGACTTTAGAGTGAGATTATTTAATAAATGAGTTGTTTCCATAAATCATTATAGATATACCTTCTAGAAATAGACTTTATAGGGTGGAAAATTGATATAGTGGGGATAATTTTCACACTCATGGTGAAATTTGTAATAATTATTTCAAAAATTTATTTATTTTTACTATTCTGATTCATTCAGAAGTTACTTTCATGGTTGGAACACTATTTTTTAAACTATATGGCTATACTATATAGGTGCCCTGGGTTTTCCTACACCAACTGCATAGTAGGTTCACTATTTGGAAATCCATGGGGTAACCATATTGACTACCTATAATTATGGAAATTTTAATTATTCAGTATACCCTTTCTTGATTAAACACCCTAATTCTCTCTTTTTCTCCCAAACTCAAGCTAGACACCCCTCCACTCACAAAAATCTTGCCCCCTCTCTCATCCATTTGATTTCTTATGTGATTTATAAAATATTCCTCAAGAGAACCTCTTGGTAAGTGATTCCCCTCCTCTTTATTTGTTAACTTTCCTCTCTTCTCATGGTTTTTTATTTACCCTATAGATAAAGAGGCCTAGGGTTTACCTTATATGACCTTATCTAAGGGATTTTTTATGTTTATGGTTTCTTATCTTTAATATCCTTAGTCTAATTTTAAGTGGGTTTATGCAAGTTTTCATCACTGGAAAAGGATTAATGTATGTTTTTTCATATATTGAATATGTTATATGATCCATGAGTTATTTCATTCTTCCTTCCACTATTTTAAATCTTCAATATGTGATATAAATGATTTTTAAATTCTATCTTTTGAAAATTGTATGTATGTGGTTTTGAAAATAATGTTTTATCGATGGAATTGGGGATTTCTTGAGATGAATTTGATAAATGGTGTGTTTTAAATGATTTTTTATTATTATAACTATGAAATCTTATGAAATAAATTATTACTTGGGGACCTCAACATCTCAGAGGGAGACTATAATTTAGAACCCCATTGGACTAATTCACATTAAAAAATATACTAGATTTGGAAAACGAGTCCATGTTGTCATGGATGGTCACCACCACTCTTCTAGGACAAATAATTCACTCATTAGTATTCTATTTTATATGGTTTCATTGGATGGGGTTCACCATGTAATTTGGATAAGGAATATCACCTTAGTGGATAACACATGCATAATTGTTTTTGAATCATTAGATAATGAGTTGGTACATGGGTTCTAGAGATATTGTGACCTTAACCAATATATAGATCTCATATAGTGCCTGATTAATTTGATCAAATTGGATTTTATATTTAATTACCTTTTTATTAAGATGGTTATCTATTTTTTTTAAATTATAAAAGAATATTTCAATATGGATTATTTTCAAATTGTGATACTTGGATTTATTTAATAAAGGTTATATATGAATCAAATAGTATGATCTTATAATGTGAGTATTTATGACAACCTATATACACTAAAATGGTATATATAGACCTTATTATGATAGATATATATAAAATTAAGGCACTACATAGGGGCTATATATATAGTTTTTAGTGAATCATGGGATGATTGTGGTAAAATAGGGGGAAATAATACATTGTCCTACACAAATATGGGTAGAAACTCTTGATTTTATTCTTGTTTTAGTTTTTTAGTTTGTTCATGCATCTAAAAATTGGATTCATATCCAATTTATATATACATATAAATTGGTTGTTAAATTTTTATATATTATTATTTTTACTTATGTGGATTCTATGTTTTGTACATATTTATTTATGTTACTACATGTTGACTTATGATTTTTTTCATTTATTTGTATCCAGGATCATGTCTAACAAAGATATGGAGTGGTCCTGTCATGTTATAGTTTAATACCCATCATTATTTGATTTATTAATCGAAAAAGTTACCAAGGTGTAATTCGTGATGCTTGGGAACTAATTTCTAGCCCACAGGGATTAGGAATTTTTAGGCCTTTACCGGATGTTTCTTAGGTTCCTATTTTAGGGGTTCCACAAGTTGATTCATGAAAATGAACATTCATTCTTCCGTGACATTCATGAAAGAGTCCAATACATTAACTCTTGTTTTATAATGTATGATTAAATAAATCATTCACTGAACTATATCCTTATGAAATTATTAGAATCATTTCCATTTGATGACAATGATGTGTGATCCTTACACAATTCATAAACTTGTGTATCTAGAACAATAAGATATCACTTCTTCCTCCTTAAAAAACCATGCTTCTAGAACACCATTAAATGAAGGAGAGTATCACATGTACAACATTTGGTCGAAATATCCAATGGATAACTCTAGATATGGTAGGAAACCATCATCCACTTTAGTGATCCTCATTAAAATTATTCAAAGGAAATGGTTATAATGAAGGATCTTATTTGGTGAAAGGGATGGGTTGTTATAGTGATCTTCTTTTGGTTATTGAATTTAATTAATTTATCATTGCATGTGTGATCTTGGTATTAGTTTAAAATGCTTCAGCTAGATAAAAAAATTATTATTTAATATCATACAAAAGTCATTACAAACAATAATGTACTATCCTTACAATTATATCATGGATTTGTTGTAAAAAATCATGAAACATACTCAATTAAAATGTACATATCAACTCTTATAACCCTACTAAATGATATACTTTAATTAAAAAACTCTTTATTACATAAATAAGAACCCATTATGCATTATTATTTTCATATATTCATCAATTCATATTGGAAAAAGTTATATGAATGATTCCTTTTAAATTACCTCATCACCATGGGGTAAAACGTTGTTCTCTTTCTATTTTTAAAATAATTACAAAATACTTCTCAGCCATGGGAATTATTCTTGATTATATTATTTTGGATATGTAATTTTTAAAATTCTATTCTGATCATGTGGTTGACAATGACATATGTTTATTTTTTGGTAGAAACTAATTGCAACAAAATCTCTAATAGGATCCATCATCTTTCATTTAGTATTAAATATGATTGTATGCAACCATTGGTACTCCTATATAATTGGAAAATATTCCATGATTTTTCATTGGCCCAAGGATAAATATTATATATAATCCCCTAGAAATTATTGAACTCTATTTATAGATTTATTAAGAACAATTTATGTCATTTGAAAGATCTTTCTCAATACTAATTGAAAAACCAAACCCAAGATTATTTTTGTTACTTTTTTTTCTAATAAAATGTATGATTTATTATTTTAAACACCTTTTAATTTTTTTATCATTTTAATATTATGAATAATAATGGAAATAAAATTCCTATCTATATGAAAAATGTTTTATAGCATTTTTTATGATTCAATATTAATCCTCTATAATCCAATGATAGACATGATCTTTATGAATAATGATTATAAAAGTAATTTATTTCATGAAGAATATATTTTCTTTCTAAATGGTACATCTTTATCGCAACAATAGGTATTTATTTTATCGTCATATATTTTCTACCTATATGATATGTCTTTATATTTTTGAAATATATTTGATGAATCCATTAAAATATCCATTAAAGAATCATTATAAATTATATATTCTATAAAAATCAATCAATGCTGGACATGTTGCCTCGATATCCCATCTAGAAACCACATGCCTCTATGTGTGTTCCCAATCTCCATGGGATAGAAACAAGTACCAATGGAATAAAAACCACTACTAGGCAATGACTCCATCCAAAAATTATAAAATTTAAATAAGGATTCCAACTTGTAACCCATCAAAAGAAATCAATAAATTGGAGTAATTCCCCCCATTAATTAAACAATTAGTGATAAATAAATACAAAATTGGGCAGAACAACATAATAAGACAACCAATATAGAACAAAAGAATGAATCATAAAATATAAATACTATAACGACCTAGGTATTTATAAAATAATACTTTTTAAATTTCTATTAATATTTATGAATAATATATTATTATTTTTACATTAAAGGGGATAATTTTTATGATAGCATACTCAACACAAAAAAAATGGGTTTCTTTTAAATTTTACAATGCACACAACATTGATTTATACAGAAAAATTATATAATAATGTTATTATTTTAAATTGTAGTTAATTATTAGTCGTTGTATTGGTATAAATGAACTGAACTAACTAAGTTATGATTATAAATTTTTGTTAAATTTCATTACAATTATATAATAAGTTTTAGAAGATTAAAATAAGAGTGAATCTGATTTTAAGCATGAAATGATCAAATATTCATAAAAGGACATTTTACTGCCTATTAATGGTTAAACCTTCTCAAATATAGTTTTTGACACCTTTAGATGTTATATTTGTCAAAAATTAACTCGTTATTTTGAATTAGAACATAAAAATTTACATTGGACAAATTTTAGATATTTTTTGTTGATAAAGTTCATTTTTTTAATGAATAGTGAAAAATACCACATTTTAAGTCAAAACTGCCTTTTCATCTAATTTATTTATATAGTTAGATTATACTTTTAATTGGGTTTTAAATGTAATTGGATTATATTTTTATCATTTAATACAATTTTTCCCATTGTAAGTAATTTCACTGTAATGTTGGACATTGACAAATGTTAATATTTTGGTAGTCATTACTTCTTAAAAACACATTTTTCGGTTTTTACAATCAGAATTAATTATAAACTAATTATTAAAACTTCTCTATTTTGAATTTGGAAGAATGGATTCAATATTTAGAATCAGGAGTTCCAAATTGTATAAATATGTGTTGCGGAAGTGTTGTTTTCAACAAAACATAATGTTGTTATATAAAGGGGGAGATTTTTTAGAACAATACTCTAAGTGGAGAAACACTATTCATTCTCTACATATTCGGGATCTACTTTAGCGCGTTCTAGAAATACTGTTCATACCCAAAGTGGAGAAATGCAGTGTAAGGATGAAATCTAGTGTATACATTATGAGATAAGAGAAAAGTTTTTCTAATCAACTATACATTATCGGCAATGTATGAAAAATAACTCTAGGTTAGGAAGGAACCCTTAGTTTTGGATATTAGAAAAGTATGTAAGGAGAACCGTACATAAGTGTTAAATGTTACGTTTGTTTCTAAAAAGTATGGTTCGTCAACTATACTTTTGTAAACAACCATACGTTCTTAGAAAAGTACAGATCAAGTATCTTTCGTTTGGAAGCTTATACAAGTATGGATCTTTTATCAACCTTACATTTGAAGAAAGTGACATGAACATTACGTTTGTGATCAACCATACATTGAAATCCTTACGTGTGAAGGCTATGTTACCATCCTTTTGTTTATGATCTATGTTATGTTTAGAGGATGCATACTTTACAACTCAACTTTACATTTGGCGTTTGAGAGTTTAAAGTCGATATTATTTTCCAACGATCAGCAAGATGATTATTACGCTAATTTCAAGCTGGATTTAAAGATATTTTTTATGCATGACTTTGACTGATTCAAAACTGTTTTATCAATGGTTTAAGGATCGAATTGAAAGGATCTTTTTATGCCGAGTCTTCAGGGAAGTTATGACTACTCTATAAATTAAAATGTTTGAATATCACGAGTCAAAAGGAGAATTTTGGGGATCTAAATTTGCAAGAGAAGGTTTGTAAGAAATCAATCATTCATAAAAAGGAAGAAAAATAGAGACTATCAAAATATATAGACCTGCCGATTTGAAGGAGAGATAAAGTTCTGTTTATTGAAGAAGAAGAACCACGATAGAAGATTCACTCGTTCTACATCGAAGATCTACTGTGAATCTACTACTTCTGAAGTTGTGAATTATATTTCCATAATTTCTGCAACATGATCGACTTAGAAAGACTCTTTTGTGAAGATCATTATTTCTGAGGGCAAATATCCATCTACAATCAATTTCATGTTGTTGCAATTGTGAAGAACATCTAGAAAGTATTTTCAAATTAAAAAAATCTTTCATTTCTATTCCTGAGTGACCAACTTCTCTTACTATGACGTGTAGGTTATGTGAGTGAAGCAGAAGGATTTGTTTTGACTTAGATTTTAAAGGTGTCAACTGACTGTACTCAGTTGTTGAATGGTCTGTTGAAATGAGGACCTGATAGTAAAAATCACAAAGCTTGTGGAGTAGAGCATTGGTGGAGTGGACTAGGGGCCTTCTGTTCCCCGAACCACTATACATCGTGTGTCTCTAAACTTCATCTTTATGATACATTAATCCATCTGATTATATATAAATGATAGAACACGATCTCACGATGATTTTTTAAAATACACAATTCAACCCCCCTCTTGTGTGTATTTAGTATATTCCAATCCAACAATTGGTAACAGAGGTTGAGCTTTCAGATAAATCCATAACAAGATGAAAGTGATTATTGTAACATACCAAGTTAATGAAGAATAATATATTTTTATACATATTAATATTTTTGAATTAAATATTAATTTTACTTTAAAAGGGTTTCTATGTTCGATTGTGTACCTGATATGCAACAACGGGTTTTTTGGAATCTTACGTTGCACACTAATAATATAATATTATTAATTTAAATAGTAGTTAACTCCTAGCCGTTGTATTGGCAGGAATTAATGAAAATAACTATAATATAATTATACATGATTGTTAAATGTATTTACAATATCCAATTAAACGTTAGAGGCTTAAAATGTGAATGAATCTAATTTTAAGCATAATTTACATTAAAAGGTCGATTTATCGCCTTTTATTGGAGAACCCTATTTAAATATAGTTTTGGTCACTTTAATACATTCTAATTGACCAAATATAATCCTTATTTATAATGGGGACATCAAATTTTAATTTGGGTAATTTTTTGGTATTTGTCTGATAAAGTTCATTTTTTAATGAGTACTTAAAAATATTGTGTTTTAATTCAAAATTATGTTTTAATCTAATTTATTTATATGTTTATATTATCTATTTAGTTGGTTTTAAAGTTTAATTAGTATATATTTTTACCATTTAATCCAATTTTGGTCATTGAAATTAATTTCATTTTGAAATTGGACATAAACAAGTATCAATCTTTGGATATTTATTATTTCATAAAAAATGCTATTTGTTTTGATAACGAGAATTAATTTTAAAATTAATTAATTCCACTTATTTTTTTGAATTTGTAAATATAGACATCCTTTTTTATTTTTTAATTTCAAATATATCTTAGGCTGAATTTTTCGTATTTTTCTGAAAAACGTCAATTTTTGATGAATAGTGACACCACTTAGTGGTAGTTAAAAAAACTGACATTTTCATTTAAATGAAATTTTACCAATTTTGTGAATTGAATTTCAAAAATCCAACATACATGGTTTTTGTAAAGTTGTAAAATTTGGTTCGTTAAGATGAAATTAATTTTTTATGGATAGTATCTTTTGACTTTTATTTACCACGGTTAAAGGTAAATAGAGTAATTCAATGTTAAAAGAATATTATAATAATAGAAAATTACCTTAACAATTGTCCAAACATTTTTGGTTGAGACATGAACGACCATGGGATGATTTGGGTCTATTTTGGGACCCCTTTTATCCACTTTTATGTGATAATGACAATTTAGATCAATTAATTTAAAGTAAAGGCAAAATAGACATAAACAAAAATTGTTTAGTAATTAATATTTATATGTTGTTATATAAGTCTTATTTTAGACTATAAATATTATTTGGAAAGATAAAATTATTTCCTATATCATGGTAGTTTTTAAAAAAAATTATACATCAAATATATTAAATTATTTACGACACAATAATGATACAGTATTTACCTCATTAATAAATGATTTAAATAAATAAGATTATAATGATTAAAATATTATCCAAAACATGTCAAATTCGAATTGGATGATTTAATTTCGATCATTACTCATATTATCTTTGAATTTAATGATTTCTGGTCCATTAGAAACCGAATATCATTATATAATAAAATAATAGTTTCACACTTTTTTAAAGAGCCCCTCCTCTCCCTTATAAAAGGAGACCACTTATATGCAATTCCTCACACATCTCAAGCCATTTGGATCATCCAAAATCTGCCCAATTAAGCTCTCAAAATCCCTCTACTCCTCATAGAAGACTTACCTTAGGCAGAAGGCACTTTAATAAGTCCTTTGTTTAAAACCAATGGGAGTTACCCAAATAAAAGGTAACCGTTTCTCTTAAATTGTTTTCTCTTATTTTACTTCTCCAACCCCTAAACTCTTTTTTATTCTATTATTTTATAACAACAACAATATTCTCAATATACTAGGATGTTTTTATGAGAAGTAATCTAACTACATATACAGACACATCCATCCAATGGATGAAGAACATAATTTTTCTCTGGCTGGAAAACTAACGCCTTAGGAAATGATGATTGTGCAATTACATCTTACCACCTCTCATGGTAGAAATTATGATGGAACTATATTTATATATGATATATATTATGTTTATGATTTAATTACGCTTCTGTACTTCCCAATTATATCAAGCCTTTATGGTTTCCATAGAGGGTAAATACGATAATCTCATTTGAGGAAGTGCGGACTACGACCCCCTTAAAGTGATGTGACTAGTTAATGCCTTATCTGGGATGCATAAAGGATAATGTTAATGATATTATATTTGATATTATACTGGAATTATAATATATCTATGTATAATTATGTTTTATTTCCATTAAAATAATAAATAGAAATGAAAGTAGCGTTCATGCGTACGTACGACTTACCGTCTCCATGAACGGTGCATTTCATTTATTACCTCTAAATGTTATGTAATATGATTAATACATGTATATACTTGATATATATGATATATATGATATCTAAATCATGAATATCATTCTGGATATAATGGACTATTGACCACATGGACAACTTGTAAATATAAGGTGTTCATTTTTGACTCAAGTGCCAAATATCGAAAAAACGAAAGTTATTAACTTAAATGATTAAATAATGTTTATAACATGGTAATAAGTGATGTAAAATGAATAATAAACTTGAAAAAGGTTATTAAGCATGTAGAAATTAACTTTACTTAATTATTCAGGATATTGAATAAAATTGAGTCAAGTTAGACACGAGGTAAGGGACTCCGTCTCAATCTCCTTCCTTTGAGGAATATTTTGTTCTAATACAAGATTTTTTTATACGTTGTATAAAAACCTTTGAATTTCCATTTCATTCAAAGGGAATATTTTTCTACGAAGTGTTTTACTAAACGAAAAAAAGAATGTTTCTTTTAACGTACGTGGTGACAATGACCTTTTCCACCGCTGTGAGTATTATTTGATCTTTGGCTTCCTCAACAAGCCGTAATGTTTTTAAAAGAAAATAAATACCTTATACTCTTTTAAATATTTTTGGTATTGAAAATTGTTTTGAAAATGTATATGTTATGTCAATATATTTAAGTGATTTATTGTGATCGAAATGTCGAAATGTTTTCTTTCCTTTATATTTTTTGTATGTGTTATGGTTTTATATTGGTACTTGGACATTTGACAGGTGGTTACATGATAAATAAAATGGTGGGTGGTGCCGTGAATACCAGAATGGTTGGTAACATTATAACCACTAATGTATTGGGTATGGAAGTCATCCGTATGGCTATTCCATTTAGTGATATGTGTGGAAGTCGACCATATGGTTATTCCATTTATGTATGTTTATGTCCCAAGTTACCATTATAAGTTATGTGTTCTTTATATGGGTATTATGGTAATATTTTGGTTACAAAAGGGTATGTAATGATCTTTTATTCAGTGAAGAGTGTTTACTACCTCATAAAGGTGAAAATTATTACTTATGTTAAAGTATTCATGGTTTAATTGTTGTTTTGAAAAACTAATAGTTTTAATTATTTGTGTATCCCTTACTGAGTTTTTTATGCTCATCCCAAGTTTTTCAAATGTTTTTTACAGGACATAATGGGAAATAGGGTCAAGGATGGGATCACAGAAAATTCACGCTGTCATAAACATGGAACTAGACATGACTTTTTTTTAAGAGTTTATGTTTTGTAAAAAATGGATACTGGGATGAATTGTCTGCTTTGTAATATTTTGAAATGTAGTAGTTATGGCCTAACTCTCTAAAAATCTAAACCTAAAAAGATACTCAATGTGAATTATTCATTTAATTCAAGATTATGTAATGTTTTAAGGCTAGGTCATTATAGTTGGTATCAGAGGTTAGTTTAGATAACTTTAGGTGTTAGGGTATTGTTATAGTAATATCCATAATGTAATTTATGTTAATATTGGAAATCATATAGCATTTAAAGATTACCATCTTGCTTCACCTAATATATTTATGTGTTCATAATGTTTTTCCACAGAGGAAATAAGGAAACTATTTTGGGATGACATCAGAAGGAAGACAACCTTCTAAATCACCAACCTGAGATGGTCGGAATTGGAACTGAATAGTTTATTTCCGTGATGGCACAATTGACTCAGGAAATAAATGTTGTTGGAATTCATGCACAAGATCATCCAGATCAACCATAGAGGAACATGTTAGTAGTAGAGCATTTCATGAGGCAACATCCCCCATCATTCAGAGGATCATCTGACCTTGTTCTAGCTGAATGGTGGATTAAAGCACTGAAGAAGATTTTTGATGTCATGGGTTGTTCAGAACATAAAAAGGTAAGTTTTAATGTTTATCATTTTGAAGGTGAAGCTGATCAGTGGTGGTAAATGGTGAAAATTATCAGTGATAATGAAGAGATTGATGCTCTAAATTGGGATGAATTCAAAGGTATGTTTCTTGAGAAATATTTTCCTAAGGTGGTTCGTCTTAGGATGAAAAAACAATTCTTGGAATTGAGGTAGGAGGATGACTCAGTGGCTGATTATGAAGAAAAGTTCACTCGACTAGCAAGGTATGCACCAAATTTCATCCGAGATCTTGATAATAAGATAAATAGATTTTACTCAGGACTGGAGGCAAGATATCGAATATCGTTAGCCTCTCGTGAGTTCAAAAGTTATGAGAAACTTGTTCGATGTGTGAAGAAGGTGGAAATGGGGTTTTCCAATTATCATGTGTTCTTTGTCAACCAACAGAATAAGAGGTCCAGTTGGAAGGAAAAGGGGAAGAATTTAACAAAGAATCCTGGAGGTAAGAAAAATAAATATCCATCTTGTGAGAATTGTGGTAAAAACATCCCGTAGAATGTTTATCAATGTTGGGAAAGTGCTTCTAGTGTGGTAAGTCTGGTCATATTTCTCATAAATGTAAGAAATATGATCAAACAGGGAATGAAAATCCATCGGTACTATGTTTTAAGTGTAATGAAATGGTTCATTATGAAAACGAGTGTCCAGAGAAGAACTCAACTGAGGAAAATCAGTCGAAATACAAGCAAAATAGGGTGGTGAAATCTTTTGCAACTACTTCAGCAGATGTTGGTCCATCAAATGAAGTAGTATCGGGTACACTGTTTGTTTGTTTAGATTATGCCAATGTGTTGTTTGATTCAGGGTCTACACACTCTTTCATTTCTGAGATGTTTTCTAGTAAATTGGGAATTCCATCTCAAGATATGAATACTGAACTTACAGTAAAAACTCCTGGAGGAAATGTTGAGACAAAAAGAAAACATAAGAACATTCCTGTCCTTGTGTGTGGAATGAATCTACCTACAGTCTTTTTGTTTTGCCTCTATTAGAGTTTGATATTATTTTGGGCATGGATTGGCTTTCTGTTTATCAAGCTAAGATTGAATTCAGATCTAAAGAGGTTTATTTTCAGAATAATTTTCAGTTTTTATACAAAAATGAACCCTTTCTGTTGATAACATATCAGGAAGTTGAGAAACTATTAAAAGAAGGAAATGAATGTTACCATGCTCATATTATTAGAAATAAAGAAAGTGTTGAGATTACTAATGTTCCAATGGTAAATGAGTACCTTGATGTTTTTCCTGATGAGTTTCCTGGTATTATACCGAATCAAAAAGTTGAATTTAATGTTGACTTAGTTCATGATGCTAAGACAATTTGAAAACCCCCTTATCGAATGGATCAAACTGAACGTTTAGAGTTAGAGAAGCAATTTCAGGAGTTATTAGATAAAGGTTTCATTCGACCTAGCACGTCACCACGGGGTGCTCCTGTCTTGTTTGTTAAAAAGAAAGATGGTTCAATGAGACTTTGCATTGATTATAGAGAATTAAATAACATCACTATTAAGAATAAGTATCCATTACCTCATATTGATGATTTTTTTGATCAGCTCCAGGGAGCTCAGTATTTTTCGAAAATTGACTTGAGGTCGGGGTACCATCAGTTGAAAGTAAAGGAAGCAGACGTTCCAAAGACCATGTTTCATACTAGATATGGCCATTATGAATTTGTAGATATGCCTTTTGGGTTAATAAATTCACCTACTGTATTCATGGATCTTATGAATAGACTTTTCCATGAGTTATTGGATAAGTTTGTTGTTGTGTTCATTGATGATATATTGGTTTATTCAAAAGTTAAATAGGAACATGAAAGTCATTTAAGGGTTGTCTTGAAAACCTTATAATAAATGAAACTTTATAGGAAATTCCGCAAGTGTGAGTTTTGGTTACAACAAATTTCCTTCCAAGGTCACATTGTTTCAAAAAATGGCATAGCTGTTGATCCTACTAAAATAAAAGTGGTTGACGAATGGCCAAGACCCACAAATATAACCGAGATACATAGTTTTCTTGGTTTTCTAGGTTATTACCCGAGGTTTTTTGAAATTTTTTTATGGTTATCTAGTCCAATGACTAAGTTATCTCGAGAAGGTGTTATGTTCATCTGGACAAAATAATGTGATCATTGTTTTCATGAATTGGAAATAAGATTGGTGAATGCTCTTGTTTTGGCACTACCTTCCAGAAATGCTGAGTTTGTTATCTAGAGTGATACTTCGTTGAAAGGACTTGGTTGTTTCCTAATGAAAAAATGATCAGGTAATTTCTTATGCTTCATGTCAGTTGAAACCACATGATTTAAATTACCCTACACATGATTTGAAATTAGCTGCAGTTGTTTTTGTTTTAAAAATTTGGAGGCATCATTTTTATGGAGTGAAGTGTAAAATATATACTGATCACAAAAGTTTGAAGTATATATTCACTCAGAAAGAATTGAACATGAGATAGAGTACATGGTTGGAATTAATCAAGGATTATTATTGCACGATCCATTACCATCTGGGAAAAGAAAATAATGTGGCCAATGCTTTGAGTCGAAAAAGTAATGTCTCATTAGCCATGCTATGTTTGGAACAAGATCCTTTGGTTTTTGATTTGATAAAATTTGGCATAGAAGTTGTTGTTGCAGGAAATTCTTCTGTTTTTTTTTCTGGTGTTAGTGAAATCATCTCTATCAAATAGAATTAAGAAAGCATAGAAAAAAGACAGTGAGTTGCATAAAAAGGTAGAGTTGGTTCCGAAGGGTAAGTTGCCTGAATTTAACATTGATGATGATTTTTTTTTGAGATTTGGGAAGATATTATGTGTTCCTTTTGATTCAGAGTTGAAGAATGAGTTATTATGTTAATCTCATAGTTCTCCATTTTCAGTTCATCCTGGTAGTACTAAGATGTTCATATATCTTTTGGGAGTATTACTGGTGGGATGGAATGAAATGAGATTTTGCCGATTTTACTTTAAAGTGTTTGACTTGTCAGGAGGATAAAGAAGAGTGGAAGTTACCAAAAGGAATGCTTCAGCATTTACCGGTGCGAGAGTGGAAATGGGAAAATATATCCACAGACTTCGTTGTGGGAATACCAAAGACATCTCGAGGTAATAATGCAATCTGGGTTATAGTTGACCGATTGACTAAATATGCTCATTTCCTTCCTAATAGAGATACTTTGTCTTTATATGAACTTGCTCAGTTCAATGTTTAAGAGATAGTCAGGTTGCATGGAGTTCCCCTCTCCATTGTATCTGATCATGATCCCTGGTTCACTTCTAAATTTTGGAAAGTCCTTCAGAAGTCATTGGGTACTGAATTAAATTTTAGTACAACTTTTCATCTTCAATCAGATGGGCAGTCAGAACGAACAATTCAGACATTGGAAGATATGTTATGATCTTGCTCGATGGATTATCATTGAATTTGGGACCAACATCATTCTTTGGTTGAATTTTCATATAATAAAAGTTTTCATTCTAGTATACAGATGGCTCCATTTGAGGCATTATATGTAAAGCTTTGTCAAACTCTAGATTTTTGGGATGAAGTAGGTGAAAGGAAGCTGATGGGACAAGAATTGGTAGAATAGATGGCAGAGAAAGTTCAGTTGATTTAGAAGCACGTGAGAACAGCTCAGAGTAGATAGAATATTTATGCTGATAACTGGAGGAAGGATCTTTCCATTGAGGTAGGTGATCATGTCTTTATCAAAGTTTCTCCATGGAAAAGTGTGATGAGTTTTGGTAAGAAGGGAAAGTTGAGTCCGAGGTTCACTGGACCTTATGAAATTCTGGAGAAAGTGGGATCAGTTGCGTACATAGTGGCATTACCCACATGTTTATCCCAGGTACACAATTATTTTCACGTTTCGATGTTGAGAAAGTATATACCCCATCCATCTCATGTTTTGATCCCTGAGGTAGTTCAGTTGGAAGAGAATATCTCTTATGAAGAACAACCAGTTCAGATTCTTAACTGTAGAGAGAAAGTGTTGCAGAATAAGGTAATTCATCAGGTAAAGGTTTTTTGGAAAAACCATATGTTTGATGAGGCAACGTGGTAATCTGAAAATGCTATGAGAGATAAATACCCCAACTTATTTTGATAAGTGAATAAAAATTGCGAGGACACAATTTCCAAAAGGGGGGAAGGATGTATCATCCCATGTAAATGAAGAATAAAATATTTTTATACTTATTAATATTTTTGAATTAAATATTAATTTTACTTTAAAAGGGTTGCTATGTTCGTTTGTGTACCTGATACACAACAATGGGTTTCTTTGGAATCATACGTTGCACACTAATAATAAAATATTATTATTTTAAATGGTAGTTAAATCCTATCCATTGTATTGGAGTGAATTAATGACACTAACTACAATATGATTATACATGATTTTTAAATGTATTTACATTATCCAATAAAAAGTTAGAGGCTTAAAATGTGAATGAATCTAATTTTAAACATAATTTACATTAAAAGGCCGATTTTTCACCTTTTAATGGGGAACCCTCTTTAAATATTGTTTAGGTCACTTTAATACATTCTAATTGACAAAATATAATCATTATTTAGAATGGGGACATCAAATTTTACTTTGGGTAATTTTTTGGTATTTTTCTGATAAAGTTCATTTTTAATGAATAGTGAAAAATATTGTATTTTAATTCAAAATTATGTTTTAATATAATTTATTTATATGGATAGATTATCTTTATAGTTAGTTTTAAAGTAAAATTAGAATATATTTTTACCATTTAATCCAATTTTGGTCATTGGAATTAATTTCACATTGAAATTGGACATAAACAAGTATCAGTCTTTTGATAGTTATTGTTTCTTAAAAACACGCTATTTGTTTTGATAATGGGAATTAATTTTAAAATTAATTAATTCCACTTCAATGTTTTGAATTTTAAAAAATAGATATAATTTTTGATTTCATAATATCAAATATATCTTAGGCTGAATTTTTGGTATTTTTCTGAAAAACATCAATTTTTGATGAATAGTGACACTACTTAGTGGAAGATAAAAAAACTGACATTTTAATTTAAATGAAAATTTACCACTTATGTGAATTGAATTTCAAAAATCCAACATACATGGTTGTTATCAAGAAGTAAAATGTGGTTGATGAAGATGAAATTAATTTTTGGTGAATAGTAACTTTTGACTTTTATTTACCGCGGTTAAAGGTAAATAGGGTAAGGTTAAAGGAATATTATAATAATTCAAAATTAACATAAAACTTGACCAAAACTTATTTTTTGAGTCATTAACAACCATGGGCATCATTGGGTCTATTTTGGGACCCCATTGATCCAGTTGGAAGTGATAATGACAATTTAGATCAATTAATTTAAAGCAAAGGCAAAATAGATATAAACAAAAAATTGTTTAGTAAATAATTTTTATATGGTGTTATATAAGTTATATTTTAGACTATAAATATTCTTTGGAAATAAAAAAAATATTTTCTATGTCACGGTAGTTTTTTTATAATTTTTATGCATCGAATAAATTAAATTATTTATGACACAATAATGATGCAGTATTTACCTCATTAATAAATGATTTAAATAAATAAGATTATAATGATTAAAATATTACCTAAAACATGTCAAATTATGATTGGATGATTTTATTTCTACCATGACTCATCTTAACATCTAATATAATTATTTTTGGACCATTAAAAACTGAATATCATTATATAATAAAATAATAGTTTCACACTTTCCTAAAGAGCCCCTCCTCTCCCCTATAAAAGGATACCACTTATATGAAATTACACACACCTCTCAAGCCATTTGGTTCTTCCAAAATCTACCCAATTAATCTATAAACATCCCTATCCTCCTTTTAGAAGCCTTACCTTAGGCATAAGGCACTTAAATAAGTCCTTTGGTTCAATCCAAAGGTAGTTACCCAAATAAAAGGTTACAATTTCTCTTAAACTATTTTCTTTGATTTTACTTCTCCAACCCCTAAAATATTTTTTATTCCTTTCTTTTGTAACAACACCAGTATCCTCAATATACTAGGATGTTTTTATGAGAAGGATTTGAACTACATTTACACACACCTCCATCTAATGGATAAAAAACATAATGTTTCTGTGGATGGGAAACTAACGCCTCACGAAACGATGATTGTTCAATTACATCTTACCACCTATCATGGTGGCCATTATGATGGAACTGTATTTATATATGATATATATTATGTTTATTATTTTATTATTCTTCTCTACTTCCCAATTATATCAATCCTTTATGGTTTCCATAGTGGGTAAATATGATAATCTCATTTGAGGAAGTGCGGACTACCACCTCCTTAAAGTGACGTGACTCGTTAATGACTTATGTGGGATGTATAAAGGATAGTGGTAATGATATTATATATGATATTATACAGGAATATTAATATACCTATGTATAATTATGTTTTATTTCCATTAAAATAAGAAATAGAAATGAAAGTAGCGTTCATGCGTACGTACGGATTACCATCTCAATGAACGATGCATTTCATTTCTTACCTCTAAATGTTATGTAATATTATAAACACATGTATGTACTAGATATATATGATATATATGATATCTAAATCATTAATATAATTATGGATATAATAGAATATTGACCACATGGACTACTTGTAAATATAAGGTGTTCATTTTTGACTCAAGTGCCAAATATCGACAAAATAAATGTTATTAGCTTAAATGGTTAAATAATGTTTATAACATGGTAATAATTGATATAAAAGGAATAATAAACTTGAAAAAGGTTCTTAATCAAGTAGAAATTAACTTTATTTTATTATTCAGGATATTAAATAACGATCGAGTCAAGTCGGACAAGAGGTAAGGGACTTCATCTCAATCTCCTTTCATTGAGGCATATTTTGTTCTAATACAAGAATTTCTTTTATACGCTATATAAAAACCATTGACTTTTCATTTCATTCAAAGGGAATATTTTTCTACGAAGCCTTTTACTAAATGACAAAATAAGATTTTGTGTTTTAATGTACGAGGTCACAATGACCTTTTCCGCCGCCGCGAGTATTATTTGATCTTTGGCTTCCCCAACAAGCCGTAATGTTTTTAAAAGAAAATAAATACCATATATTATTTTATGTATTTTTGGTATTGAAAATGGATTTGTTATGTCAATATATTTAAGTGATATATTGTGATCGAAATGTGGAAATGTTTTTATCCTTTATATTTATTGTTTGTGTTATGGTTTTATATTGGTACTTGGACATTTGACGGGTGGTTACGTGATAAACCAAATGACGGGTGGTTCTGTGAATACCAGGAAGGGTGGTTACGATATATCCTCCAATGCGGTGGGTATGGAATTCGGCTGTATGACTATTCCATTTAGTGATATGTGTGGAAGTCGACCGTATGATTATTCCATTTATGTATGTTAATGTCTCAAGTTACCTTTATAAGTTATGTGTTTTTTATATGGGGTTTATGGTAATATTTTTTTTAAAAAGGGTAAGTAATGATCTTTTATTCAGTGAAGAGTATTTACTACTTCATAAATGTGAAAAGTATTACTTTTGTTAACGTATTCATGGTTTACTTATTGTTTTGAAAAACTAACAGTTTTACTTCTTTGTGTATCCTTTACTGAGTTTTTTATACTCATCCGAAGTTTTTGAAATGTTTTTCACAGGACATAATGCGGAATAAGGCCAAGGATGGGATCAAGGAAAATTCATGTTTTCTTAAACATGGAACTAGACATGATTTTTTTAAGAGTTCATGTTTTGTAAAAAATTGATACTGGGTAGAAGTGTCTGCTTTGTAATGTTTTGAAATATAGTATTTCTGGCCTAACTCTCTAAAAATATAAACCTAAAAAGATCCTCAATGTGAATTATTCATTTAATTCACGATTATGTAATGTTTTAAGTTCAGGTCCTTATAATTATACACAGAGCAAGATGACTGATACAAGAGAGGGAATGTCTACGGTCAGAGCAGCATACTTCAATGGAGAAAACTATGGATGCTGGAATTCACGAATGATTATATATCTGAAAAACCGTTAATACAGAGTATATTCTATGATTCTAAATCCATATGAAATACCAGAAAAACCTGAAACATGGAGTGAAACTACTGAAGAAAAATATGATATGAACTCAAAGGAAATGAATGCTCTTATATGTGGTCTAGTTCCTGATTAATTCAACATAGTATCTCAATGCCCGAAAACATATGAGATGCGGAAAACTATTGCTGATGCTTATGAAGGAACTAACAATATCAGGGAAATGTGATATGCTACTGCTAAGATTAAATTTTATACATTCATAAAGGTTGAAGGTAAAAGTATTACTCAAATGAATGGAAGATTGACAGAGATTTTCAATAACATAACTTCTCTGGTATATCCCATTAAACAAGCTGATCAATCTTTAAATGTATTGAGGGTACTACCTATAAGATGGAATGGAATCTCTGCTACAATTAGAAAGTCGACAGCTGTCAAAGACATAACCATGAGAGAACTGATTAGAACACTAATGATGTATGAAGTTGAGATGAAAGATGATGCTAATGAGCATAAATTGTTTATCAAGAGAGATGAAACTGCCTTCAATGTGTCATCACAGAGAAAAAATAGAAAGATAAAGAAAAGTGTAAAAGTTAAATCAGGAAGTTCTGATTTATCAAATTCTGATGTGGAATTGGCATCGCTTGCCAGAAAATTCACTAAATTCTATAGAAAGAATAAGGGCTTCAGAAAAAACTTCAAAAAGGATGACAAGTAAGTTAGATGTTATGAATGCAAGAAAATGGGGCACATCAGACCTGACTGTCCTCAGCTAAAAGAAGACAAGAAAAAGAAATTCTTCAAAAGAAATGTTTATGAGCATAAGGACAAGAAAGTAATGAAAGCTACATGGAGTGTATGTGAAGACTCTAGTAGCACTTCTAAATCAAAATCAGAGAAGGAAGAAGTAAATATGAAATATAACATGTGTTTCATGGAAGAAATAGATGAGGTACAATATTACTACAATTCAAACTCTAGTTATGAATCTAGTTACTCTAATGAAAAACTTGCAGCCTACTACAATATGCTTGAATAAAAATATGATTATCTATTTAAGAAGAATAAGTCTTTAAATAACATTCAATATCCATTTTTTTGATGAAATTGATACAATTCTTAAACAATATAAGGACTTAACGGAAAATTTTGACTCAATTAAAACTAACAATACAAATTATGGATCAAAGATAAAATCACTCCAAACTGAAGTGGAAAATTATAAAAATGCAGCCCTTGCTTTTACTAAAGTAGAAAATACATTAAATGAAATTCTAGGGAAAAGTGTCATTAAAAAGGAATGTTTTGGAATTGGTAGTAAAGGTGAAAAACCCAACCTATACAAGAAATATTTTATTCCAAGTGAAAAAAGACTAAATTGGAATTACTGTGGAACAAGGGGACATATATCTAAAAAATGTTTCCTAAGAGAACCCCAAATAAGTGGTATTGAGTAGGCTTTTATTTCAAATGATTTATTTGACTCTTGTGAAATTAAAAAAACATATCATGTCTGGATTCCCAGATCTCGGTTGGCTAACACCCCTAGACCAAACATAATATGGGTACCAAATAAAATTGTGTAAATGCCTTTGAAGGAAGCAGGTCACAAAAACAAAAAGGATATATGGTATATGGATAGTGGATGCTCAAGAAATATGAGTGGAAACTTATCAAACTTCACTACACTAACACAAAAAGATGGTGGATTAGTTACATTTGGTGACAATGCTAAAAGGAAGATCATTGGTATTAGAATAGTTGGAGATCTAGAAGCTATCTCAGTCAACAAAGTACTTTATGTACAAGGATTGAAACACAATCTGATAAGTATCTCCCAACTATGTGATGATGGTTACACTATTTATTTTTCTAATAATTTATTTTCTATTTTAAAAAATAAACTGTTTAAATTTAGAGCACCTAGAATGGACAATGTGTATACCCTGGATTTAAATTCCTTGTGTGAAAAAAAGTAATATGCTTAACTGCTAAAGTGAATGAATCATAGATCTAGAATAAGATACTTGGACATTGTAATGTATATGTTTTACAAAAATTATCTAAGAAGCAATTATTTTTTTATTTTCCTAGTCATAGATTTGAAAGTAACAGATTCTGTGATGCATGTAATCTTGGCAAGCAACACAAATCATCCTTCATATCTGTTAACAAAATTTCTACATCTAATCCTCTAGAACTTATCCATATAGATTTTTTTGTACCTTCAAGAGTATAAATATTGGCTGGTAAATTATATGTATATGTTTTAGTTTATGACTATTTTATTTTTACAAGGATTTTCTTTTTAAAATTTAAAAATGAAGCTTTTACTTTATCTGAATGTTTTTGTAAAACTTTTCAAAATGAAAAAGGTTTTAAAATACTTTCATTAAAAAGTGATCATGGTAGAGAAATTGAGAATCAGGAATTTAATTCCTTCTGTTCAAATATGGGTATTAAACACACCTTCTCTACACCAAGAACACCTCAAAAAAATGGAATTATTGAAAGAAGAAATAGGACTATTCAAAAAATGGATAAGACTATTCTAAATGAATACATTCTTCCTACCTATTTTTGGGAAGAATCTAAAATCACAGTATTTTATATAATGAATAGAGTTTAAATTATACCTCTTTTGAAAAAGACACCCTATGAACTTTGGAATAACAGAAAACCTAATGTAAATTACATTAAATTTTTTGAATGCAAGGTTTACATCTGGAACACGAAGGACAATCTTGGTAAGTTCAATCCAAAATCTGATGAAGGCATTTTCTTAGGACATCCAACTACTTCCAAAGCTTATAGAGTCTATAATAATAAGTCAAGGATTGATGAAGAATCAGTTCATGTGAAATTTGATGAATATGATCCCTTGGAGAAAAGGACAGATCAAAGGGATGAATCTTTCTATAATGATAACATGAGACTTGAGAACTTGAAAAATGATTTTGAAAAAGGTATAAATGAAATTCAGTCCAGTTAAGAAGAACATGTTACTGAAGAAACTTTGAGTGTTCTACCTAGAATGTCTAGAACCCTAAAGAATCACCATTTAGAAACTATAATAGGCGACTTAGACACAAGAATAAAAACTATAAGAAATATAGGGAATCTTGTAGAATTATCTTCCTTTCTATCTCAATTAGAACCCAAATCTATAAAAGAAGAATTAGATGATGAAAGCTGGATGATAGAAATGCATGAAGAATTAATCGAGTTCAAAAGAAATGATGTCTGCGAATTAGTCAAAAGACAACAAAATTGTCCAATGATAGGAACCAAATGGGTCTTTAAAAATAAGCAAGATGATCAAGGAATAATAACTAGAAATTAAGAAAGACTTGTATCAAAAGGATATAATATGGAATAAGGATTAGATTATGAAGAGACCTTTTCACCTGTAGCTAGATTAGATGACATTAGAATCCTTTTAGACTATGCATCTCATATGAATATTAAATTATTTTAGATGGATGTTAAGTCTTCCTTTGTAAATTTTTATTTAATGGAGGAAGTTTATGTTCAGCAACCTCCTAGTTTTGAAAATTCTCAAAAACCAGATTCTGTTTTTAAACTTACTAAAGATCTTTATGGCCTTAAACAAGCACCTAGAGCTTGGTATGAAAGATTAAGCTCTTTTATATTGAATTTGGAAAGGAAGATCCAACAATTTTTAAGAAAACTGTAAATACTAATATTTTATTGGTTCATATTTATGTTGATGATGTAATTTTTGGATCAACTAATAAATCCCTTTGTCATGTGTTTTCAAAGTTAATGAAAAAATAATTAGAAATGAGCATGATGGGATAATTAAATTTCTTTTTAGGACTTAAAATTTATCAAAAATATTTTGGAAATGTTTTGAATCAAAGAAAATACATTACTGATTTATTAAAGAAATTTGGACTTCAAAATAACAAGACATATACAACTATTATGTGTACTAATATAAAACTTGATTTCGATAAAACTGGAAAAATTAGTTTACAACAATTTATATAGAGGTATGATTGGTAGTTTATTATATCTTAATACTAGAAGACCAGATATAATGTATTCAGTATATCATTGTGAAAGATTTCAATCAAATCCTAAAGAATCTAATTTAACTGCCGTTAAAAGAATTTTTAGATATTTAAAAGGAACTGTTTTTCAATCTCTTCTTTATCCCAAAACTTCTAATTTTAATTTGATTTCATATTCAGATGCAGAATTTGGGAGTTGTAGATTATATAGGAAAATCACTTCGGGTACATGTCACTTTTTAGGGAAATCCTTATTATTATGGTCAAGTAAGAAACAACATTCAGTTTCCTTGTCAACAGCTGCGGCAGAATATGTTTCTACTAGCATTTTCTATGCACAAGTGTTGTGGATGAAAAACACTCTTATGTACATTGGACTAAATCATAATAATATGCCAATTTTATGTGATAATACTAGTGCTATAAATATTTCAAAAACTCATATTAATCATTCTAGAACTAAGAATAATTATGTCAGACATAATTTTATAAGAGATCATGTTCTTAAAAATGATATATCTTTGGAATTTGTATGTACTGAAATTCAATTAGCTGATATTTTTACTAAACCACTTCCCACTACAAGGTTTGATTTTATTAAGGGGGAGCTAGGTTTAATTAATTTTAAATAAATTTTTATTTTAATTTGATGTTTCTTTATTCTAATGATGTTTAAAATAATTTAGTTATTTGTTTTTGAAACAGAATAAGTTTTTATTCTTCTTTTCCCTACGCAATCAATTTTATTTATATTTAAACTCGATGTAATGATTAATGAAAACACAGGAATCAAGGCTGTTAGAAACCTTTTGAATTCTGAACCATTTCATTTCCACCAAAACCCTTTTGAACTTGCGAAACTGCACCACTGCTTTTCAACCCTAATCTTTGAACCTATGAAACCCAAAACATCAAACCTTCTGAGATTATCGCAGAAATGAAAAAGACTAAGAGAGCTGATGAGGCCGAGACCAGCAATGCCAATAAACAGTGCTCAAAAGGATGGAAAATTTTACAGGGAAAGGTGATTGATCTAGAATGGCTATTTCAGATGAACCTGTTGTTAAAACAAGCACTTTCATTTCAGAATCTCGAACAGACCTTCAATAGTGAGAATACGAAATTTTTTTATGAGGTAGAACTTCGATTCAGTTTGGGATATCATTCTGACACCATGCTGGTTAAGATAGAGCATAAGGATTTTTTGATCTCTTCAGTTGAAATTAGTCAGATACAGAATTTCCCTCATGAGGGAGTGTTTCATTTTGATTTGAAAAATATAGGAGATTCTATGCATAAATCTGAAGACATTATATATTTTATGTTTGGCTCTACTAACATAAGGAAAAGGTTAGTTAAGGATTTGGAACCAGATCACAGATTCTTGTAAAATTGGTACAAACAGGGACAACACCAAGAATGTCAGAGATGTAAAAGATATTTTATCCCAACATTTACATAATTTATCTTCTGCTCAGTGATATAAAATTAAATTTTCCATGGTATATGGTGAGGTACCCGAGTTACTGCTGTCGTAGTGAATCCAGAATAAATTTCTACCCTTTTGGTAGATTCATTTCTAAAATTTTATTCAAAAAGGATATGGTGAGACTGGTGGATTCCAAAGAAAGATGTCATCATAGTAATGTTTTCAATGCTGTAACTTTAAGAAAAATTGGCTATTTATGGAGAACATTAAAAGGGAAACTTTTTCCAGTAGGAGTTGAGGAAGAATAAGATAGTTCTCAAGCTCAGTCTCCTAAGTACAATGTGGGACAGGCTTAATCGAGAGTAAGAAATGCTACAAGAAAAATAAGATTTGAAAATCACGACACTCAAGAAGAAAGTTGTCAGGAGGGACTTCAGACTCAATGAAAAAGAACTGTAAATGAGGAACTTGTTTCCCTTGTACTGACAACAATAGTTTTACTCTCTTACAGTTTTGTAAGAGAAGCTTCTGTTGAAAAAGAAGGGGAAGATATTATTGAGAGGTCAGAAAAAGTGGATGGACCTCAGATTCAATCTGGAATTCAAGAAGAAGCTGAAGGAGAGACTCAGGAACAGGATGTGGTTGTTATAGAAGATGACCCTGAAAGAATTGAAGCTGAAAGAAGAGACCCAGAAGCTAAAGCTGACATTGAACAAGAGGAAGTGACTAGATTAGAAGTGGCCAGTCCTCAATAATCTAAAAGTGAATGTCTTAAAGAGATTAAAATAGAGTAATTTATTACTGATATACAGGATGAAAATCCTTCAAAAGTACAAACAGAAGTTCTTCAAGAGGATTTTTCTAGGGTAGAGTCTGGAAAAGACTCAAAGGAAAAATCTGTGGACCAACCGGTTATAGAAGCTAAGGAGAAAGAAGATGTGAAATCCTTACCCCTAAAGTTGGTACATCCATTTCATTCAGAATAGAAGAATCAAGCACAAAGAACCCCTGAAATAGAAACTGAGGAAGTAAAAAAAATTTATAAGAAATTGCATAGGGTGGATCAAGACAATGCTGCTATGAGGAGAGCATTATAAAAGGGACAACTAAAATTCCAAATGCTATAAAATTGTATAGTTTCCAAGAAAGAAGTTGTAATTTTTAAGAAGGATATTCTAAATGCAGTTGAAAAATTAATGTCTAAAATTGTTATGAAGTCAGATTTAGCATATCTCAAATTATTTATGGAGACAAAATTTGCATCTTTCAGGACTAGTGAAGCTAGTGGACCAGTTGATTCTCTTGATTTAACCAGAAGGTTTCAGGCTATCACAGGTACAATGAGCAACATGAATGAAAGATTTCAAGATCTTAAATGCAATAATGATCCTTTATCAGTCTTGTTAGACAATAAGAAATTTTTGGTTGATCAGCTCACCTCAAATGAACCAGGAATCAGATATATCTTTAATAAATTCACAGAGAAGTTGTCTTTAGTTTTGGAGAAGGAAGAAAGGCTACATGAGTTTTTCTGATTCAACCTCATAGAAGAAATTCATATGACTCAAGAGAACATGGATCTTATTACTAGTCTTGGTGATGGAATGAGGAGTAGACTCATGGAACAAATATCAGAAATCAAGGAAGTCATTCGACTTAGATAGACTTGATCTGATCCCTGACCAAACCTTGATTCATGTATTTATCAATTTTTTACTTTTTATGAATATCTGTTTCATTATATTTATTTTGTTTTATTATCTTTGTTCAGCTAAGACAGAAATCTAATTTTACTAATTGATAAACAGTTAATTATAGAATTTACTTACATTTAGTGCTATATTAATCTGTGTTATATTCCATATTTTTTCATTATTTTCGATATCACAAAAAGGGGGATAAATTTAGATAAACACAAAAAAAATTTCTGTTTCATTTGATATTTTTTTTATTATTGGGGGATAAATTAAAATGGATAAATTAAAGGGAGAAATTATGTTTTATCTAATATTGTATTTATCTTTTCAATATTCAAAACTATATTTATTTAATTTTTGAAAGTTAATTTCATTGGTTATTTTCTGGGTTTTGTGATCATCAAAAGGGGGGATATTGTTGACCAGGTGTTGTTTTCAAGAATACATAATGTTGTTATTTAAAGGGAGAGACTGTTGAGAACAATACTCTATCTATTTATGATAATTTTAATGCTCACAAATACCCTTAGTTATTTTCAAATGATTTTATTTTTTAAGAGTATTTCAAAAATTTATTATTCATTATATTTTTATTTCTGGAAGAAATATTTATATTATTGAACAACGAGAATTAATTTCTATGGTATTCGCATTTAGTGCATTCTGGAAATACTATTCATACTCTACATATTCAGGATCTGCTTTAGCGCGTTCTGGAAACACTGCTCAAACCATACGTGGAGAAACATAGTGTAATGATCAAATGCGGTGTATAATTTATGAGATAATAGAAAATTATGGCTAATCAACCATACGTTATCGGAAATGTATGAAAGAGAACCCTACGTTAGGAAGGAACCCTATGTTTGGGATATCAGAAAAGTAAAGAAGGAGAACCGTACATAAGTGTTAAACATTTCGTTAGTTTCTCAAAAATATGGCTCATCAACCTTTCTTTTGTAAACAACCATACATTTATAGAAATGTATGGATAAAGTTTCTTTCATTTGGAATCTTATAAAAGTATAATTCTTTTATCAACCTTACATTTGAAGAAAGTGACATGAACCTTACATTTGTGATCAACCATACGTTGACAACATTACGTGTGAAGGCTACATCATCAACCTTACATTTATAATCTATGTTACATTCAGATGATGCATACTATATAACTCAACCTTACATTTGGCGTCAGAGAGTTTAAAGTCGATATTATTTTGCAACGATCAACAAGCTGATTATTAGGCTGATTTCAAGAAAGATTTAAAGCTGTTTTTTACGCGTGACTTTGACTGATTCAAAGTCGTTTTATCAATGGTTTAATGATCAAGTTAAATAGATCATTTTATTCCGAGTGTTCATGGAAGTTATTACTACACTATAAATTCAAATGTCTGAATATTGCGAGTCAAAAGGTGACTTTTGTGGATCTAAATTTTCAGGAGATGGTTTGTAAAAAATCTATCATTCAAAAAAAGGAAGAAAAACAGAGACATTCAAAAAACATTGACCTGCTGATTCAAAGGAGAAACAAGACCTGTTTATTGAAGAATAAGAATCATGATATAAGATTCACTCATTCTATATCAAATATTTTTTGTGAATCAGCTACTGCTGATGTTGTGAATTATATTTCTATATTTACTGCAACATGATTGATTTAGAACGGCTCTTTTGTGAAGATCATTATTTCTGAAGGTGATGATCCATCTATTGTCAATTGCATCCTATTGAAATTGTGAAGAACATATGTAAAGTATTTTCAAAGTACAAAAATATTTTTTCTTCTATTATTGAGTGACCGGATTCTCATACTATGCTTTTTAGGTTTTCTGAGTGAACCAGAAGGATTTATTTTTCCTTAGATTGTAAAGGTTTCAACTTCCTGTACTAAATTGTTGAAAAATCTGTTGAAATGAGGGCTAGATAGTAAAAATCTCCAAGCTCGTGGAGTAGAGTGATGGTGGAGTGGACTAGGGGCCTTCTATTCCCTGAACCACAATACATCGTGTGTATCTGCACTTCATATTTCCGATGCATTAATCTATCTGATTAATGATAAAGGACAGAACACGATCTTGCGATGATTTTAGAAAAGACACAATTCACCCCCCTCTTGTGTATATTTAGTATAATCTAATCCAAAAATAGGTACCTTCTATTTCTAGACATTATGAATTTAAACTTTAGTAATTATTTTATTTATCATGGTTAATGGGTAAATCTAGTAAATAAGGGTAAAAATAATATTATAATAATATTAAACTACACTAACCTATGTACTAATACTATTTTATGAGATATTTACGACCATGTAAATCTTTGGGTCTATTTTGGGACCCTATGAAACCACATGGATGTGAAAATGACATTTTTTGAGAATTAATTTATAGTAAAGAAAAATATAATATAAACATATATCTGTTTCTAAAACAATTTTTATATGGGGTTATAAAAATGATCACTTATAATATAAATATCATTACAAATCTAAAAATATTTACTAAATCGTTATATTTTATTTATAATTTTTAGATATTAAATAAATAAATTTAATTACGAAACAACAATAATGCAATGATTACATCATTAATAAAGGATTGAAATAAATGATATTATAAATGTCAAAAGATATTAAATTTGGTTATTTTGAGGACATCCATGAAATGTGTCTACTCAAAATATATTTCTGTTTCTTAATAATATATGGAAGAACTGGGAAAAAATATTACAAAACTATGGTATGAATGAATAAAATACATGGATATTTAATCAACATGTTTAAGGGAATACATAAAATACTAAATTAAATAATAATCCAAGAGATAATATTAATAAAACTGAGTATTTCATGAAGTGGCACTTGATATTTTATCTAGATCAAATGAACAATGGTAAGAAAATGGATAATTCATAGAAAAATTCTAGTTCTAAGAGAAAATAAGTTGGTACACAAGAATTACATAGAATTAATGAGAATTCACATACATATAATTACTATATGATTCAAAATAATTAATTAAAAATGTGTGATTAGGTTAGTAATAAAATAAACAATTTTATGACTAACCAAACCCCCCAAGAATAAATGATTAAAAAGATGATACAAGAAAAAATAAATAAATAAGCCTTTAGACCTGAGGTGCAGAAAAGTGATTCATATAATGTAATTATTCAAGATAACAATTTGTGTAAGAAACCATTAGAGGATGTTGAAAATTGAAGAAGTGATGTGTTTTGAAAAAATTAAATGATGCAACCCTAAACCACACTCCCTGATTTGATTTTGAAATTTCATAATTTATATACAATATTTGACACCAATGGAGATATCAAAAGATAAACTTATATATTATTTAAAGAATATAAACATTACATGTTATAATAATCACATAATCATAAAATACTATGGTGTAGTGAATTTATATATTAACTACATTAAGAAATTATTTAATATATGTATAAAGTTGTCTCCATAATCAAAAAATACTGGAGTTCCTTCTATACATCTCATATGTTATACTAATATTCATTACCCGAGGAATGGAAAACATAAGAATATTGTGAGGTAAAATGATTAGTAATGAAAAAGTATATCATCATGTTGTTAAGGTTCAGGTCATAAGTATTTTTGAAAACACTTGTGTGGGAGAAATATCTTTTAAAAAATAATGTGGAACAACAAGAATTTTTCTAATGGAATAATATAAGGACATGTAATTTAAAATGTTCAAACAAATTCCATGGAATAAGTGTGTGGAATCAGGATATCATAATCATGATGCATTTATTATAACATGTTCATGTAGAGACGTATTATAAACATAAGAATAGAAAATCATAACATTGTGGAGAAATCAATACTACATGTTTCACATCACATAAATTAGAATGAGTCACTACATAATTCCCTTAACGCAGTGGTATTGGGATAATATATCATGTACCCTAATGATGTTGCGATAAATATCCATGTACCCATTTAATCTTGGGATACTACATGTGTAATCTCTTGGGTATGGAAAACTATCTTTGTACCCTCTTGTTATTTGGCTATGACCTGTGTACAATTACGAGCTCATGAGATATAAAACATCAAAAAAAATTCAAGAGTTATATATAGGATCCCACCAATCACATAATAAATAAATAAAAACATGATTTCCAAAGAAGATCAATCATATATACCACATCATGAACATCCTGGTAGAAGAAAATAGATTTCATAATATTTTCAAATAGTATCACATAAAGTGACCAAAATTGTTAGATTAGTTGATGCAATGAATTCAATCAAAAATAAATTATATCACAATAAAATTTAAAGGGTTATTTATGAAATATTACTCAAATGTTAAATTATATTTTATAAGAAAAGGTTAAATTGGAATAAAAATTTTAAATACATATTTCATAAAACGTTTTTAACATTATCATAAAAAGATGAAGTTACGGGTCATGCGCAAAAGTTTATTTTGATAAGCTGACATGAAAAACGTCTTGAAACAATATTGGAATTAAAATATCTATAACATGGCCCTAAAGAAGACATTACGTTTTTCCACATGTAATGTTTAGTGTAATATAAAATGTTTGATTATGAAAGAAAAAACCTTTAATATTTTTAAATACCATTCCTTAAACCCCATCATAAAATGGATCCTAAAAAATTAATTGAAGATTTGGTAAAGAAAAATTATAGGATCACATGACATAATACTTAATTATTTTTTATGATATGAAAATAAAAAATACCTTCATATTAATACTATTCACTTGGAAGAAAATCAACCATTAATGAGAATGAGGATAATTCTTAATATCGTTTCATTTTTTTAAATAAATAAGTCTCCTCGAAAAAATTGATATAAAATACTTTGATAATGAGTTCATGAGTAAAAAATATAAATCCATTGAAATATAATATGTACTAAAATATAATTCAATAATATGATATATTTCACCCAACATATAAGAATAATGTTCATGAATAACGATTGTAATTCAATAAACAGAAATTAAGTTAGTAAAAAACCCCACCTTAACACTCATCTTCAAAAACATTCTTTATCCTCCAAGATTATAAAACTAAATTTCTGAATAAATAATTTAAAGAACTTATTCATTGTAATTAACTGCTCCAAAATTTAATAATAATCCTTCATTATACTTTCATTAGTAAGTTATTGTTTATTTTCCTCATTGGATGTTAGTAACCTTGATTATTTCATGTGAGTTACATAAAGAATATCTCAATAATTTGTATTTTTAAAAGTTCATTATTCCAATATTTTTATACGTTATATAATATAGGATCCATAATAATTTTAAAAATTCCAATATAAATCCATGAGTGTATGAGTTACAATTTCCGAAGATGAAATTAGTGGTGTGCTTATTTCCAACAATTTAACAATATCAATAGATTTCTTTATATTGATCATTGATTTTAGTGTAAAAATTTCATAACCATATTTGTAAAATATGTTTCTAATTAATATAATATCTATTCATTGAATTTATTTTAAAAATCTTCTTGTATGATTGTGATGAAAAACAATATATTTCATTCAAGAGGTCGTAGTACACACATAACATGTGTGACATTTTCATTTTAAAAATACTAGTATTACTAATATAATTGATAATTTATCTTTATATGAAATTATTAATTTCATAAATATAACATTTATTAATTATATAGACTCTTATAAGCATAAATGTATAGTGGAAATGACATGTGAAACACGTCATCCATTGAGGTGGTAGTCCGCACGTAACACATGTGACATTTTTATTTTTCTAATGAATGGGGAGGAGATAGAAAATTGCTATTCCCTAAATATAATAAAAATTAAGTATAATCTTGATACTTTTGTATTTATATAATAATTTTTAGACTATATTTTTGGGTATAAAATAGAAAATAAATGACACAAAACTGAAAAAAAATCGATTAAGTGTTTTTACCATACTTCTCCAAAAAAATATTTGAGGCTCCATAGAATTGTTTTTTCGTGAGTCCAACACCTCTAGAACATGGGAAATACATATAATAAGAATTTTGGATATATATTGATCGGTATAAGAGGATTTGTTTTTATAGAGATGTGTGGCGCTTGACAAAGCCTTTTATAAGTGAGAAGGTTGACATTTTTGTAAATACTCATAACAATATATTAAATGTCTATCATATTCAAAAGAAAGCGGCTTAAAAATTGTATAATGATGGATATGGAATGGTTATTGGTGATAAAACTCTCATAATTAGAAATAATGGTTGAGGTTTGATTTATTTTAGATATTTTCCCATTAATTTTACACTTTATTATAATTTTCTTTTAACTACGTTTTTCCTTTTTTACCTCAGTAACTTATTTTTATGAAAAAATATAAAATATATATTATTTACTAATTTAGATATTTTTATTCCAATTATTAACTCCATATTATAGTGTTAAATTTCTGAAAAAAATAATTTTAATTTTATTATTTAAAATATATAATGCATTAAAACTGTTTTAGAAAACAAATATAACTTAGGTTCCAAGATATCAAGAATAGGTTTCTATATTTAAATTATTAAATATATTTCTTAAATGGGAAATTATATCATAAAATTTTTTCATGCTTATATATTAATGATGCGATGAAAGTCACAATATTTGTAAAAATAGTATTTTATACTATTTACCTAGAAATTATTCTTTTCATAAAATTTAAAAAATTTATTCATAAAAAATATTGTCTTGATGAGTCCAAATAGTAATTTTATTTTTTATAATTTAAATTAAAAGTTTATGAATTTACATTTCAAATGAAAATTTAAAATTTAATGAAAATTTCTTTATAGAAAAATGACTCATTAAAATATAAATATTCGTGTCCTTATTCTGTATATAATACTAATTAAACTAGTGTTAATATATTCATAAAAAATATAATTTATCATAATTTCTCTATTTTCTATTGAATTTATTAAAATAATAAATGCATATGCTATTAGAAGTAAATTATTATTCAAATACATCTGTAAGAATAAATCCAATTTATTATTATTATGTTATTTATATGAAAAATTTAATGGAGGTGGATTTATTTTCATGTAATAATTATCAATTAAATTAATTAAAATACTAATTATCCAAGTGTAATTATAAAACACAACAGTTTTAGAAAAAATATTCTTTGATAATTTTTACTTTTTAAAAAAACATCATAGAAAATAATTATTTATATTCTAAAACTTAAATGTGAATAATCCCTTAATATTGAAATATTTCATAGTATTTTATAAATATTTTAATCTATTCTAAAAAAAGGATGGTAATAATAATGTGTAACAAACAGACACATATATATTTATAGTAAAATTGAAATATTTATATATATTAAAATTTTTAACTTCAATATTTTCATTTTATGTCATAATAGAATTATATTATTTTAAAAAATTATACAATTTTTAAAATGACAATATACCTAAATTATACATGCATAACCAATGAATATATAACCATTGTATATATTTTCAATGATGATGTTTCAAATGACCATACTTTCTTCGACCATATACCCTTTTATAATGGCTATATTAAGGTTATATAACAATTATTATATATTATAAATTCCCTAAAACACTAATACATTCTATAGTATTCATTTTGGATTTGGCATAATTTTTTAACCTGTAATGATTTTATTTCTCATTGTAGGTTTAGTTCTATTAATGGCGATTCACAAGGGAAAAAGTGATTCCATGGATTTTTTTGTTTTAAAATATTAATCTTTTTTATTTATAGATCTTTTTTAATTTAACCACTTTTAAGGGATGTAATCATCCATGATATATAATAATCCATTTTATATAAAAAATAGTTTAAAATACATTAATTTTATGGTTAATTATGATTGAATTATGTGTTATTAGTTTAGTCCATATCTTGTATGAAACATTCTATGCTCAGGATATTACTCTATAGATTTAATATACAAACAATTTTTCTTTGAAATATATACATATAATTAAATGGATTCCTTTCCCATAAATCTATCTATGTTATGGGAATATCATAGGTTTAGAGGAAACTATCCATCTTAATGTTACTAATATGTAATAAAGGGGTCCCTCCAAATTTCTTTAAATTTTTGTTTACTTTTCATAACATACAGATAATTGAAGGAGAAAATTAAGTGTTATACATACTAGAGAAAAAAGAGTATGTTATTCATGTTGTTTCATATCAATATTAAGGATATGGAAATTACTTCAATCCTCTGGGGAGAGAAAAACATAGGTTGAGCTATCAAAAATTCACTACTGATGTGAATTTGTAATTTATAGTCATCCCCATGGAAACTGTAGGATGTGTTACTCAATCACACTTATAGATATTTTTATATCATACATAATTATAATGCAGGTGTTGGTTGTTGAAAACATGAAATAATGGCGACTTTAAATGTATTTGACTCAAAAAATTTAATGGGCTTGTTGATATATGTAGATGTTATTTACTATTCTTGAAAACCCTATTTTTATATCCCCTAATATGGTTTTAGCTGAGTGAAATTGTGAATATATCAGATGCTTATTGTTTTTAATGAAATTATGGATTTCATGGTGAAATATCTATTCTATTATACACCTGGTTAGACAAAATTTAATTACAATAGATCAAACAAAGTCACTTCGATAAGTTAATCTATGGAATCATACTTCTCTTATCATGTTCATAATGTTTTCCATTCAAACATGAAGTGGGAGTAGGATATTTTTAATAGAGTAATCTAGTACATTCCCATTCTATTCACTATCACAAATGTATTTAATAAAAAAGAAGTTATTACTATCTTGGATTGATAAAGTTGTATAGTTTATTAGAAAAAATGCACATGGAATGTGAGATGTATTTCTAACTTTATCACATGGAAATATTCAAGGCAATGTAGTAATTAATTGTGATGATTCATGTGAGGTTATTTATTAAAATCAAGAAAATTATAGGTGTATAAATGAACATAACCTATAACATTATGAAATTGTTTTTTATATGTTTGATGAGTACTCATAAAGGATAAAATAGAATCATCAATTAATTGAGTGAATTAAATTATTTTAGGCTTGGAGTACGATATTCATGAAGGAACCAACATATTTTTCTAGTGTAGTGTTCTGATGTAGTATTATTTCCTTGAATTAAAGTAGTAAAGGTTTATAATTAAGAGTTTTTAGGTAGAATTCATGGTTTTTCTAGAGTTGCAACATATTGTTCCTGGCAAAAGTAGAGTTCCAACATTAAGTGTATGGATGTTAAATTGAGTTTATCTAGAGCCAAGATTTTCTAAATTCCCTTAAGTATATTCTTAATGTAGTGTTTCCAAGGAAAATTTAAAGTTGATCATATGTTTCATTATTCTAATCAAGGTTTAAGAATAAATATTAATAAAAAGTTCAAGAGAATATAGTGTTTTTAAAGAGAAACATAAAGCCATTTTTATACTACGTAGAGTACATATGACCCAATATAGAGTTCAAAAAACTTTATTGAAATTTGTGAAATCTTCTTCTTCAATGATTAGTTTATTAGAATACTGAATTCTAAATAAATAAAATTTTAAATAAAAAAGATACTATTATGTTGTTCTTCAAGGAAAAAACTTCTTGAACACTTATGAAGAATTATTTAAGAAGATATGATGGAATAAAAATCATAGGGAGAATCTAGTCTTCTAGAGATGTGATACATTCCATAATCAAGGTCTCCAAAGGAATCAAATCATGATATCACTCATGTATATTTTTACCAAAAAACCAAAATAAGTGTGTTTTGTATAGTATTTCAATGATGTAAATACCCGAGTCATTAGAAAATTAAAAAGGATTATTTTGATCAATAATTAAAGGGAGTTTGAGTAAAAAATAATATAAAAAACCCCTCAATCTATATAAATGATAAGATCGTTAAAATTTTATGATTAATGAGTTTATAGTTTTTGAGTATGGGATATAATATTATTCATAGAAATATTGTGTTAATATGAAAAGGGATGAAATAAATAAGATTGTGGTGTAGATTCAAGATCTCAGAAATAATGTGTCAAATATAATGAAATCACGATACGCATTTGCATCAAAAGAGGAACAATGATATAGTTTTAAGTGGAGATACATTTTCCTATAAAAAATAATTACTTCTCAATTATTCCAAATGATGGTAAACACCCATTTCATTCATTATATAAAGTGAGTTTCAAGACATATTATATAGAACACCATTATTTTCTATCAAATATATTTCATGTGTTAGACAATGAAAAAATAGATATTTTCTACTAGTGGATGAAGTTCAATGTCAAATGGCATAGAATATGGAAGGACGAGAATTTTATATTTATGATTTTGGATCAAAATTGTTGTGACTAGGGTGTAAAACTAGTCATAAGGATATGTTTTGGTTGGTGCGTATAACCAATCATATGAATGAAAAACTTTTAATTGGTGTATGACTATTATATAGAGATAAAACACAGTAGAATCCATGTTTATTGGGTTAGAGTAGTGTACGAGGTTGCTATTTTTTATATATTGTGGTTAATCTCGGATCGGGACGTATAATAAATCTTATAAAGGAGTGGGTCTTTAAAAAATACTTAAAAATCCTTGTCTATTTCTAACTATTTACATCCATAACATATAAGGTGAGTTTTTGAGTTTATATTGAGTGGATAAAAAATATAACAGGTACAAGAGGTTGGATTTAAAAAGTTTATTTTATAAAACAAGACCACAAATTCACCACAAACCCTAGGGAATAACATAATATAACAAGAATAGCTCAAATAAATAAATGATATAGACCATAAATATATAGTTACCTCTTTCCTATCTTATCTACTACACCAAAATGCTTCCAAATAACATACACTTGGGGAACATATCTCCCATATAGAAATTTAACTGAATGATTTAAAACCTTCATCTGATGTTACTCAAAGGTAAATTCATCCTTGACATATACATCAAAAAAATCACTCAAAGGAATAGTATTGTAATATTACATCCAAAGTTGAGACTCAATAAATTTTTTAAAAAACTTTTCCAACAATAGAGGTTGTGAATACCAATAATCTACCCCTCCAAAACATTCTTTTATATCAAATGGACCAATAAATCTCAATAAAAAATTACTCCCTTAACCAAAACTACAATGTCTATTTTGAGAAAGAAACCCATAAGCATGCATGAAATATTATTAACACTATAATATTCTTATCCTTTCATTTAAATTGAATTTTAATTTACTCCAAGAAATCTAAATTTTCTCTATAATAACATGAACATGATTTATGATATCTTGCAAAAACTTCATCCCAACTATAGTGGCATTTCCCACCTCAACCTAGAATAGTTGTGAATGACATAGTCAACCATACAAATCCCTAATAGGTGATATACCAATGGATGGATTAAAATTATTATTATAATAAAATTATATCAATTTCTAATTATACACTCCTTATCCTCTAATTTTTTATATATTCCCTTAATATATTTTTCAAGGTCTAAACTATCCATTTTGTTTTCTTATCATTATATAGTTGAAATTTAGTTCTGATTAAAATCTACATAAAAATTACTTTGTAATCCATTCCATAATCATTATGTAAACTTATAATATTGATCAATATAATTATCCTCAAAACCCCCTAAAACTTCACCACCAACTTCACCTAATGATTTTCTAAACTTTTCATAAATATTGATTCCTTAATCGATAAGAGAAGATTTGACTTCATTAATTTATCCATAATGACCCAAATAATATAAAACTATCTCAATATATTATATAATTAAATCCTTATAAATTTTTTTCCACTGAAAAATTGAAATTTCTAATGGATACAGTAATCCCACTTAAACATGGAATTCAACTATTAGATATAGGAAAACCAAACATCAAGAAACAATCTTGGTTATCACATTATTCATACTTGAACACAAATATTTCATCTTTAAAGTATGATATTTGATTGTGGTGTTCCCTAGATAAACCATGATACTCACACATAACCACATCATGAATTCGATAGGGAATAAATAAATTTACACAGAAAAAAATAAATGTTTCTCATCCTTAAATAAACCATCAAATATATCAATATTCATATTAAAAATTGTCCAAAATTCCAACTTAGGGCCTATAAATTAATATTAGTCTACCATATATACCAATTTATACTTAATTGTTTTCTAATACTAAATTACCATCCTATTGATCTTCTGATAGTAAATATGAATAGGTAATAACAACATATATCACTTACTTTTTATCACTCTTCCATTAAATATACACACCGTAAGACCTCTTAAAAATGTGTCAACCACAAACAATCACCTAAATATTTCATTACAATGGATGCTACTTGAGGAAATTTAAAAAATTATTAATATTTAATATAATATAATATTTTATATTCATGGAATCTAATATTTCATCCATGAGGAAAAGTAAAAAATCATCATAATAGAGTTTGATCACTGTATTAGTTAGTTCCATGCTTGAAATTGGTTCTTCATAACTCTAAATAGAATCAATATAAACTAAAAAATTTTATAGTAGCACCAAATATAAGTTGTATAAATATCTACATATTTAAACATAATATAGTGATGTCATTAATGCAAACTGGTCTTATAAAATGAACTCACCACTTTCAACTAATGAAAAAAATTATCTAACCTAGGAACAAGGTAGTGGTTCTTCACTATGACTTGACATACTCATTTGTAATTTATTAATAATAGTATGATTATATCAATACTATTCATGAATAACTCTATAATAAATATTGGATATTATATAGTAAAAACAAAACCATATGAAAATAACTATTCTCTATCACTATCCCTAATAGACAAAGCTTCAAACTCTCCAATTGAAATGTAATGTCCAGTAACTCAATCCCCCCTACCGAAATAGAAAACCTTCTCCCCAAGAAACATAACATGATAACCATAAAAATGGGATAGAATCTATATTAATATATAATATTGGATAAATTTATGTATAAAATACAACCAATAAAATCTATAGAATAACATAATATGATTGTATCCATAACATGTATAGATTACAATAGAATCAATATCACCCAATAAATAACTCATAACTCTAAACCTCATCACTTCAAACCCCCTATTGAAGTAATCATAACTAATTGCCTATGAAACCTATCTATAAAATCATATTACCCATAATATATGAATGATGTGATAAAATAATTTGAGGTAGTAGTATCAATCAAAAAACAATAGTGGAGTAAATCAAAATCATTACTTGAACCACTTATGTATAGTCCAATTCTTAATAATAAATGGATAAGAGTTTCATTATACCAAAAAATCCTCCTAGAATTATAGGATTTTTACTTCTACCTCTTATCATGTCAACTCTTTGTTGATATCCACTATAATATCTTCTTGTAGTGCCACTCTTTGTTAGCAGCCTCAATTGTCATCAACCATTATGTTTCTATGGAAATTATATTAAAGAGGATGAAAAACCTATAATTATGTCCCATTAAATATCTCACATTGATAAATATTCATATGGATACCCTAAAATATGAAATATTTGGGTGATGTATCATCCTGTCATAAGAGAAACATTAAAACTCATAGATCCAATTAAATTTTCATGTACTGGCCACACCAAAGAAATGAGATTGTGCCATCAATATACTATCATGTCCTCTCCAAATCCATTATTAAATTTTCAATTGAAAATATTCACTACTAAATCACATTTGATCAATAACATGTTTTTTATTCCCAATAAAATATCCCATCCTCATCATCAATTTTTCTATCATCATTTACTTTTCCAATATCTCCATAAAAGAACTCAGAGAAAAGATCAAAGACTTCCTCTAGATATTTATCCATAAAATGTCATTGTAAATGATAATTTATCACTATTACATCATAAAAAATTGTATTAATGACACAAAAAGTACATGAACACCAATCTATACGCCGAAAAATTTGAACTTACAGGTTTTATCACCAATAGTCTTATAAAAACTCAATCCTAAGAGTGTTTAATGTAAACTTTTGGTATGTAACTCTAAAGAAAAAATTTCTTTGATTAATTTTAAATCACTATATCCAAAGAAAATAAAATTTTAATGATCCATCATTCCTCAAATAAAAATCACTAATAAAGGAGTACAATACAAAGACAATCATATTTCAACATCATAAATGGATACATGGAAAATCACCCAAAACACAGTACAAACACAATCATCATGACTAGAAACTACATTATTTATTAATAAAAACCTATCAAGATACCATATATATATAATACTATTTTATAATTATTGATACATATGTTACAGATTCCACACCTAGATTATAGGTCAATTCTATACCATGTTGATTTCTCTAATCAACTTTATTATAGTTGGTTCCCTAGAACCAATATTATCTTATGAACCTCCAGATACTATGTCACGAATAATGGTTAATATATGTGTGCCCATTATTATTGTCAAATATTCATTATACTGATGATATGATTATATGATAAAGTACTTAGAATATTTTTCTCATTGATGGATCATTAAAATTCCCTTCCATGATGAGAACTTTGGGATATTATGAAAATATTCATAATGATATATCATATCGTCTCAAAACACACTCTCAAAAGACACATATTATGTATGTATTTCATGTGTTGGGGGATCATAATAACTTGTCATTATTATTATGATGTTTTAACAAAAAATATATCTAATAAAGGTGGTCATGGAGGCAATTACACCATAGTAATTCCATCTATTATAAGTTTCATTGTATATTACAATCTTCTAGTGTGTGTATAATTCCTTTTACTTGAGATAATGATCATTATATATCAAAATAGGTTTACATTAAATCATTATGAAAACATTAAACTAAATCCCCTTATTAAAGTACCTTGCTTTGGGTATGTCGTGACAGGTATTATGAAATATTTAATGATTAAGAAATCATTTGTCTTATCCATGTTATGTAGGAATATATCTCTGTCCCATTAAGTGGAATAAAAGAGAAATAGCGAAATACAATTATAGGGTAGTTAAATGAAACGTCATATTATAAATTAAATGAAGGAACTATCATGAATTAAGGGAAAATGACACATTTTTGTTGTTGTTCTTGATTAGATATCAGTTAATAAAGAGAATTACATAGAAAAATTCATAGGAGGATTTAATTAGTATGAATTCTATAACTCTATATTGGTTGAATTTTTTGTTTCTAGATACTATTCATTGATAATGTTTTGAACCCAGTATTATCAGTAATGGGTCCCAGAGGATCACACACTAAGTGGATTGACAAGCTAGTTAAATTTAAATGAATTTAATCATTAAAATGGAATCAATAAAAGTTTATGGATCAATGAATATTCCTGTAATTTTGTTTATAATTAAAAATTTTGTTAGTCTTGATCGAGTTGAGGTAGTTGAATTATTTTTATTTAATATTATTATGTTATTAAAGTTAATTAATATGGTAATATATATTTATAGGTGAATTTATATCGAGTTAATGATTTGGTTCCATCTAATTATATAAAGTATAAATTTTTAATAATGTGAAAATTTGAGTTTAATATATCTCATAAATAAATTTAATTAGTTATTTACGAATAAAAATATTAAATATTATTAATCTATGGTGACCATTTCTTGATAAATGGTTAATTGTGTCAAGGCGATTATTTTAGAAATGAAAAAACATATAGGGACATTTTTTAAATTTCTTTTTTATTAAATAATTATATCAATGACATAATCATTTAATATATTATGTTTAGGAATTCTAAATTAATCATTAGGTATAATGATGATAGATTTTCTACTGTCTCATAAAACTATATAAGAGAATGAAAAATATTAATGTGAATGATCGATAAAGGATGATTGAGAGTTTTTTATTCAATATCCTTGCATGAAACACATCATGATCTATTTATGGAGTATTTTGGATTAACATGTGGATATCTTTAGATGGATTCATTATTTGATCCTACTGAAAATAATGATACAAAAATAATGAGTAGGAATTGATGGATTAAAGGTAATTATTTTATAATTAGTCGGATTACACACTAATGTGAAGATATTCGTCTAGGATTTGATCCAAGAATATATAGATCTAATATATTTATATAATATATGCATGAAGATTATATATTGGTATCCCACTAATGCACTTCCTCTACACCTGAATCCTTCAAATAGTATTAGAGTTATATTGATCGGTGTATAATTGATTTTAGATTAGATTTGTTTGATTATATATATTCAATAATTATTTTAAAATCTAATTATTCATTCTTTACACTAATTTATATTTTACTTGTCACTTTGTTTAATAAACCAAGATTTTAATATTTTAGGACTTGAATATGAATATTTTCATAGATAGGACACATATTAGTGTATAATAGGCACCATTACATTGGATAAGAATATTTATAAGGCTACATTATTCAATTAATGATTACCCAAAGAACATAGGGAAACAAAAGGTGGTTAATATTTTTTACAACCACTAAAACCCCATATGGAACCATGTAGAGAACCTTGAGCCACATAGGTATACGTTAAGGCATGATTCCACCCCATTGAAGAGGGGGTCACATGGGTCGGGGAACCCTACAAGGCTTGGCCATTCGAATAGATCACAAACCTCACCCCCATAAAGGGTGATGCATGCACTATATCCTAGCCATGGAACAACTAGGTTTCGTAGGACCATGTGGGATGTGACTTGCACCCCATTTGTCGTGGGGTTAGTTTGACCAAGCTGATATAGTAGGACAAGGTAGTGGGTTATTAAATTTAACTAAGCTAAAAAAACCTAAATAATACATCTAAATCATGGTATAAATATTATATTACACAACAATCACCTAATATATGAGCCAAAAGGATTAGTTTCTCAGAAATTAGTTACATAAAAATATTATTTTATAACACTTAATAACATTTTTCTATAACTTTTCTCCTCAATACCCTTTAATAAAAAGCTTACATGATGTAATAATATTCCTAACCTAGGTGATAAAAACTTAGGAAATGTATGATATCAAATGAATATAAAGGTAAAAGACATATCATAAATTATTAGATAATAAGTATGATGAGAATATGAGGAAAACAAAAATATCTAAATAATGGATCCTAAACCATATATGATAATCATTAAACTTTATGGATATATATAAGATCATAAATATATCATTATATAATTATAAAAGACAAAACATACAACTTTTGGTCATGAAAGAAGATGAATGATAATTTAAAATTCATAAACATGAAAACATGTAATTTTTTGGAAATCAAATGAATCATGAAATTTGGAATAACCTGATAAGAAACAAATAAATGGTTCATAACATGATATAATTTAAAATCTAGAACAACTATAAGAATAGGAAAAAATATGTGATAAAACTTATGATGTCTATACTTGAAAATGTGGGAAAATCCACCATGCCCACACATATGTAAATAAACCCATTATGTCTACACCCTAATATCTAATGAGTTATCATACTATATTAATGAACTAATCAGATATATAGGACCCCACCATCATAATTAATAAAAATTTCCTCCACAAAATAAATTATCATTATAACCTAAATGACACATAGAAAAATAATGGATTTCTTTAATATATTACATAACATGAACTTATGAAATTATAGGATATAAAAATATATTTTTACAAAAGGGATCATGACATAATAAAATATAAAATATAACTTCATGAGAGATAAAAAAATTTAAGGTAATGAGAACCAAATCATGAAAATAGTGTTTGAAGACATTTTTTCCATCACTATAAAAGTCATAATTATGATGGCCTTTACAAAAAATCCTCATTATTATTAGGGGAAAGTAAACTAATTCCTTATATGAAATTTATTATTGTTAAAATACCTTTTTACCAAAAAATAAGAAATAAAAATTAATTAAAATCAAAATTCATGTAAATATTTTTTTCAATAATAAATACTGTAACTCAATGGAATGTTTTTCAGTTACTAAGCCCATTGCATTTATCAATGTCTTCTATGGAATGATTTAACTTCATGTATCACAAGGATAATAATATTAATCACTAATTTCATAAATTTATTCTTATAAATTCTTATTTATAATATTTATTCACAATAATTATCATCATTTTTATATTGTTGTAATATATTTTCCAAATCGAGTGTTAATAATATTAATCGTTCTAAAATAGGTTCTTAAAAATAGTGTTTATATTCCTTATCCTATAAAATATAATCATTTATAAGACATTATAGGTATAATAATTTATTTTTTATAAATACATAAAATTTTATATTACCATTACAAGTGATTTTTAGTCATGTTTCATAAAAATGAAAATGGGAGTGAACTATTTTTGGGATATTTAATAATATTGACGAATTACCATATAACAATCATAACTTTTTTTATCCAAAATGAAAAATATTAATCATATATATTAATGATATATATTATATATACTCATAATATATAAACTATAATAATCCATGTATGGAAGGGATATAAAACAAAATAAGTTTATTGATGGATGTGGTAGTCCTTACAACACACTATTAGCGTTTCTATTATCAAATGAATGAGAGGAGTGAAGGTGGGTAGTTTGTGATAATTTTAGAATTATAAATATATTATATTAATCATATTCACTATTCAATAACATCATTAATACTATACATGAGTTTTGGTAATGAAAAATATAAAGCATCTCTTTGTGGAGGTGGTATTCCACACACATGCACTAATGACGATTCTTATTTTTATTTATAGATGGATGAGAATAAATAATGGTCGTACCACTATTATAATAACATAAAAATACACCCATTATTTTTATTTTATTATTATACTATGGTCCTGGTTATTTTAGAAAGTAAATAATAAGAAAAAATGTTTTTAAAGATGACATACCTATATTGATACGTCAATCATTTTCTTTGTGAATGCCTTATATTTTTGGGACTTAGACTACTTTGTGGTTACTATGGAAACTAAATAGTGTAGAGGAATTAAATTAGAGTAAATATGGGTATATTATCAATTAATTTTTAAAATATGAGTGGATTATTTAATTGGTATAAGTGATACCCCTTTAATATGTGAAAAAGAGGAGATTTTCCATGGAAAAGAATAGTATATAAGGGGTATGAATGGAATGGTGTAAAATATTGGGGGTTTGGTGAGTTAATATTTTTAATTAATCAATTTAAGACATTAAATCATAAAAAAATTTATATAAGGTCTAATGTTCTTGTTAATTTAGTAAAAATAAATCCATCTTAGATTAATCATTTAAATACTTATTAATCTTAATCAATTATTTATCATACCAATTATTTTATTAAAAAAATAAGAATAACCTTATTCATTTTATTTGACATGGTAAATTCAAATTTAGTCTAAATTTTACCCTAACTAAATTTCCAAAATATAAGACAAACTAAATATAAAATCAAAACATATAATGTGTTGAATTTTTTTTTTACGAATCCAGTCGTTTTAGAAATTAAGTATTTTTAGTTTTTTAAGATTGATAACCTATTAAATGAGTGTTCATTCTTTTTTATATATGTATAAATAAAATATCAGATCATTCATTTAAAACTTAAAATTTTAATTTTAAAAATATATGATATTTAGAAAAGTTTTATTATTATTAATATAGTCTTTTTACTAGGGTAAAACATATTTACCAAGGTAACATAATATTTATACAAAAAAATAAATTGTCCCTAATTAGATAATTTAGAACCACTAATTTCAAATTTTAAATCCATTTTATTATATAATATTGATAAAAACCAATTTTGAAATTCTAATATTTATTTTATTTGAATCAATTTGTTTGAAAATATTATTTAAATTTGAAAATAAAAAATATTGATTTGTAATTAAAACATGAAATTTCAAAAAATATAGTTTTCCATAAAATATATATATTTGGTCAATAAAAAGGTTTCCTATGTTTTATGATATGCTTATTTTCATGTGATGTTTCAAAAGTAAAGAAATTTTAAAAAAATTTATTTTTCAATATTCACATATAAATCAATTATTTTAGAAGAACTCAAAACATTAATCTTAAGATAATTTGACCATTCTTAATCAAAAAAATGATTTAGTTTTTTTAAATTACACTTCTAAAATAGTAAAAATTAATTTTTATGTAATTATACAAAAAATAATTTGAAGAAACATATCTTTGTAAGTAGAAAATGACATTTGTTTATTATACCCTTTTAGATAGTTTTTATAAAGTGAATAATTATGTTGATACCCAACTATTTAATAGCTATAACAAAAAAAATGGTTAGCCATTTTTTCTAGTGTTACACAACAAAAAATATACTCAAACAATACTTAATTAAAGAGATGTAATTTCTGATATTTTTGGTTGTTATATTATACTCCCTTAAACAAATTCATCCTCAAAATTTTATCATATTAATGGAAAAAGGTGAGTGTACTTTTTTGTCATCACATTCTCAGGTTCCCGTATAGCCTTCATAATCAAATGATTTATGCATATAATATTGACCTATAGTGTTGTATGTATCCAATAAACTTATATTTTTTTATCAAATATCTCTACGGTTGTTTTCTTCCTAATAGAGGCGGTGTTATTGTTGCAAAACATACGAGTTTAGTACATGTCATGGATCTTAATTGTACATCCTAAAAAATCATATATATAAGACATCATGAACCTGGGATATGTTAAGAGAGAGTGAGAAAAAATAATCTACGATGATGAAATAATCTGGAATGTATAAAGGAATGACATATCTAGGGCTCAACATCCCTTTCTTCCCAAATTTCATGAATCATTTCAATAGATATTTTTGGGGAAATACCATATCACAAACTCAAACACTACATATATTCAACAAATATGTATATAAATGTTTTATAACTTTTCTAAGAATTAATATTCTTTTGAATGTATTGATACATATATGTCATTTCGTTGACATGTTCAGGACCTATCAACATCTTCTCTCTGACTTCATCCTATCATTTTGGTGTCCCAAATCTCTTCATCTACATTACCGCACATAGTTCCACCAAAATTATGTAATGGAAACTATTGTTATGTTAGAAATATTCCAGGGTAGGTGTTGATCCCAATATCCATTAAAATCCATCAAATAAGATATCAACATATCCTCTAATGTTTAAATTAGGCTCTTATACTAACCATTTTTTTGGAAGATGATATATAGTGTTAAAGCATTGGATTATATATAAATATCTCTAATGACTTCCCCATAATCTTGAGGTAAACCTTGAATCATGATCAAATACAATTTATTGTGGTGCTCCATTCATCTTCACAAATTCTATTATGTATATCTTGGTGAATCATTCAAGGGATAAATCATCATTGGTGTATATAAAATATTATGACCTATTTAGGTGATTGACTATGTACCTAAAAAAATTAAGGACATTAGGTGTTTTGGGGCGTCCTATAAGGAATCCATGGTTAAGTTTTCCCATTTTAGTATTGGAATAGATAATGGTTTCAACATAACCTTATGATTTTTTGTTCCGCCTAAACATGGTAACATACAAAGCATCAAGATATGTACTCTGCAATCTCTATATTAAAAATAATCATCAAGATGTTTTGTTTTAGATCTCTATAAATATTCATACTTATTAGATGTTTAGAAAAGGATGAGTTATGTGCATCATCCAAAAGTTTCTTCTTCAATTTTAGATTTAAGGGGCTGCATATGTTGGTTCATAACCCTATAAATCAATCTATATCAAAGTTAAAATCCATAAGATTGACCGCCATTTTATGTATCTCTACATTATCATTCATTAATTGTTTAATCATTTTAAGAATAGATAGTTGAGCATTCATTAGGGAGATATAAGATTTAGTACCCCCCATTATGACATTAAGATTCATCCTCTCTGAATCCATGATATATAGGTCTTTTCAAATCCTCATTATAGATATAGTTTCATAATATTTTATTACCAAAGAATCAGACACATTATTTTCTTTCCTTAATGGTAATATATTTAGTAGTCATAATCTTTTATCAAATCCAGCTATATCCTTTAGAGGATATTTAATTATATAAATATGAATATGTATATTTCAATATATCATGAGCTCTATATATATCCCACTTCTGTCCATATAGATAATATCTCCATATCTTCAATGAAAATATCTCTATATCCATCTCTAAATCAAGTGTTTTTTAATTTCCCCCTATGTCATTAATTATCATAAACCACAAGCAATTAACTTATATTTATATACGAGGAAAGGACCTATCCAATATATTATAATAATCTACTAATATTACAAAAAAAATTCCATGTCTAGTTAATTTTTTTACATGGTCTATGAACAACCTCTTATTTTGTTCCATAAAATATTCTTCATATTCCCTTTTCCAAATAAACATTACTCCCATATGTGTCTAGTTTTTTTGTGGATTTGACAGCCAAGGGAAATTTCTCACAATGCATTGGTAATAGCCATATAACCTGAGAAATCTAAGAATCTCTGTTATAATGACTATCTTGGATCATTTCATGATAAATTATATATTTGATGGACATAATAGTATTCGATTTCTTGTGATCGCATGAATTAATAATGATAGATTTTGTAGACATAATTCACATTTATTGATTTTGGAATATTACATATCATTTTTCAAGGACTTTAACACAATTTGAAAATGTTATACATGCACTTCTTTTATCTATGAATATATAACAATATCTTCCATAAAAAACCGAAAAATGATCAAGGTAGTCCATTAGTAAATTATTAAATAGATCATTGAAGACATAATGAGAATTATTTTATCCAAAATAAATCAATATAAAATCATATTGCACATACCTAGTATTTAATGTTATCTTAGATATATCCTCCCTTTTACCCTTAAATGATGGTATCCCGATCAAAGTTCAATCATCAAGATGTATTGGTATCCCCATAGATGATCAAATTGATCATTAATATGGGGTTGATAATTGTTTATTTTTATTTTCATTTTATTAATATTATGATAATAAATACAAATACACATTGATCCATCTTTCTTTCAAGAAAAGAGGACTGGTACACCACATTATAAAGCACTGGGGAATATGAAACCCTTGTCTAAACTATCATGTGGTTTTTTATTTAACTCCTCCAATTCAATGAGAACCACTATTTATGGAATATCTAATATGAGAATGGATTTGGGAAATTATTAATTTGATAACTCAATATCACACTCTAAGGGGATACCAAGATGTTCATAATAAAATACATCAGTATATTCCAATAAAATAGGCATGTAAACATTAATAACTTCTTCCCTAGAAATTTGAGTCCTGATTTCCATATATTTTGGAACCATGACTCATATTATATAATTCACTGCTATATGAAGTTCATAATCATCACTTCATTTATACATGATAGTAGGATAATTTGGGTTATGAAAGGAAACATCCCAATAATTAAAATTGATACATACATAATGAAGGTAAATTCAATCCATACCCAATATCATGTCAAATTCAACTAAATGAATATGAATTAGATTCATAGGAAGTATCCTCCAAAAATTATCAATTGGGACATATTTTTAAATCTTAGACATGGTCATTATTCATCGAAGAGTTTTCATAGATAGTATAGTATCCATTTCATGGGGTGGTGATTCCAATTTTATAGAAAATATTTTTCATATAAAATAATGTGATGATCCATAATAAAATAAGGAATTCAAATATCTAGTAGTAAGGTTGAGTGTACCCCGAATCTCTTTATTATCATGATCTACATCAACAGTAATGGTTTTAAGCACTCGTCCTTATTCCCTTGGGTTTTAAGGTTGCTCGTCCAATTTTCATCATTGGATCAAGGTTTGGGGAATTGATTACCATAATGTATAAACTCATTAATGTTTAAACATTGAGGTGTAGGAGGATAATTTGGAAGGTACATATTCTATTTTTAGAGTAATTTTATCTCTTATCCTTGGTTTGATAGTTGTGGGCTTGGTTTTTTCTTTAACACACTAAAAAATCTTCCCCGGTCCATTGATACAATTACTGAGGTGTTTTCATGAAAAACATTTCATATAAGATATTTTTTTTTCTTATGACCATTTATCATATCATTTGTTATTACATGATACATTAGTTTCAATTTATTTTTCATAGAATATTAAGATGTTACAATTTCCATCTCAATCTTAAGAGCACTTCGAAAAATATCTTAATAACTTCTAATGTGTCTTATGGATAATTCCCGTTAAGGACCTAGATTTATTAAAATAAATAAGTGATCAAATTTAATCTCAGTATCAAAGAAAAATATATCGGCAAAACTCAAAAGTCTTCTGAAATTTTATTTGAATGAACTAATAGACTCGTCAACATTTGGATTCAATTCCACAAATTATTACTCAATTATTCTCCAAATAATTCAACTAAAATACATATTGAAAAATATCTTCTTGAACTCTACATATTCAATATATTATATATCTTCCACTTTTGTGGTTTTCTTAATGGTACTCTATAACGGGTCAATATCACCATCTAGATGATAGAATTCCAAAACGATCTTTTCAAAGTGCAATCACCAAAGAATAAAAATAACATTTCAATTATACTGTCCCATTTCTCAAAAACTAGTGGATTAGAAGACCCATAGAAAGGGGGGGCATGTTTCCTCATAAATGTCTTGATAGTGCGTATCTCCCTCCTTGGTTCTTTTGGGAGCTCAACATGATTTTTGTTGTTGCCTAATGCTTAATAATTTTGTGTGAGAATTTTCCTGATATTTTTTCTTTCAACCCCAATCACATTTGGTTTCCCATTGGGAAAATATCCACATTTTCAATTATATTCATTGTTAACTCGGTTACAATAGTTTACCCCTATACCATTACTAAGGGAATACATGGAATGAGTATTCATAAATTAATGATTACATACAAAATGAAACTATAAACATAAACGAATAGTTTCTTAAATTATGTGTATAATTATTTCTAGGAATCTCTAGGTTTATATAAAGGTTATCCAAGTATTTAATTCTAACTAAACTAGCTAAAAATATTACTATACTTCAAAATTGTTTTTAATGATTATTTTATTAACCAAGAAATATACCCTAGGAGTGCCAAAACAGTTGTATAATAAGTGTGCATTCAATATTCACCTGAAAGAAGGTCAAGATATACTTGAACAAATCTTTTCAGGGTTATCATAACTCAATTGATATGTTCCAAAATAAAATCCACTTGTATTATCTAGATAAAGATGTATTTATAGGATAACCAAATATTCTATACATTACCAAAAAATCAATATATAATACTATATTTATCTATATTTTATTCACTAATTTTTTCTAAAATATTCTCTCAAAAATAAAAAAACTAATATAAAAATTGACTAAACCCTCCTCTAATCAAAGCATACATGACCCATGATAAAAATAATTTAAATAATACATTAATATCGTGATATAAATATTAATTCACAAAAAAAATAGCATAATACCAGGACCAAAAGTTTTAGTATTTTGGAAATTAGTTACATTAAAATATTATCTTATAACACTTCCCAACATTTTTCTATAAATGTGATCCTATAAAACATTTCTTATACATCTCACATGATGTAATAATCATAAAAACATAGGTAATGGAATCATAAGAAAGTGGTAATATCAAATGATCAATAAGTTGAAATAAATTTCATAATATATTAGATCAATAGCCTAATATGAATATGAGTACAACATATAGATTTAAATAAAAGATTATAGGAACATGTATAATAATCACAAAACATAATAGAGATACATAATAATATAGAGATATCATTAAAGAAACATAAAAGATAAAACAAATAACATGTAAACATTAATAATGTGTAAGATACATGAGAAATAATGATGATATAAACATGAAATTTCAGAAAAATCAATTTCAGCATAAAAATTGGAGTAACTTAAAACAAGACCTCAAAATGTTCCATAACATGATAAACATGAAAATGTGAAAATACATAAGTATAGTAAAACATGTGTGATATATCCCATTACCTCTATACCTATGAGAACGACTTCATTATATCAACACCTAAAAATTTGAGCAAAAACATCATGCCCATGCCTATGTTAAAAACCCCATTATGTACACACCGTACTATATAATGAGATATACGATTATACGCATTTAAAAATAATGGGTTTATTTAAAATATAATATAACATGAACATATTAAATAATAGGATATCAAAATTTATTTAAACAAAATATTTTATAACATAATAAAATATAGAAAACACTTAAAGAGAGATAGATCATTTGAAAATAATTAGAAAATAATGATGAAAATATTTTTCTAAAACATTTCATATTCATAGTTGATGAAATTGTAGTTACGAATCCATTTTATAAGTGTTGAAATATTTAAAGTGAAATGAAAACAATACCTTACAAGAAATTGATTTTAATTCAAAAAATAGCATTCATTAGAAACTAGAAAATAAAATTAATCAAAATAGAATTTCTAGGGAATATATTGATCAATAATAAATTATGTAACTCAATGAATGGATTTTGAGTTACCAGGTCCCTTAACATTACCCTTGATTTACAAAGAATATTTTAACCTCATATATAATAATGATAAATATATTAATTACTTATTTTAGAACTTTATTCTTATATAATTTTACCTATACTATTTATTGACAACAATCCCCTCTATGTATCCCATAATTCTAATATCTTTTCAGTATCGTGGGTTAAAAATCTTAACAGTTTTAAACTAGGTGCGTAAAAGTAATATTTTTATTCCTTTTTCTCTAAAATATAATTATTTAAAAACCATTAAATGTAATAGAATTTATATTTTATAATGTCTTATAATGTCATAATACTATTACAAGGGTGTTTTAGTTTCATAAAAATGTTAATGAGCTAGTTTTGGGTTAGTTACTGATATTGATGGATTACCATATAATGATCATTTGTTTGTTTGTTATCTAAAAAAAATATTAATTATTTATTTAATTTAAAATATTATGTACAGTCATAAACTCTAAACTAAACTAAATCATGTTTGGATGTGAAGAAAACTGAAACATCATTATTCAAGGAGGTGGTAGTACACATAACACATGATTAGAATTTTCTATTATCCCTGAAATTAGAGTGGTAAAATAGGATAAAAAGTGATAATTTTACAATCATAAATAAATTATATAAATCATATTTATTAATTAATACCATAATTTTGACCAGGGACGAAAGTTGGTAAGGAAAAACAGAAAGCATCTCTTTATAGAGGCACTAAATTTTACACACACTAACAAATATTCTTTTTTTATTATTAGATGAAAGAGAATAAATCATGGTTATACCATTATTATAATTAAATAACACCAGATTCATTATGTTGATATTATTATTATACTTTTTTATGGTAGTTTTTGAAATTAAATAATCTGAAATAAACAATAAGAAAAATGTGATCCCTAAATTGAGTCCTTAAACATCCTTTTGATTGTGGCTATAGATTCATGAGACATATGATATTTTTAGTGAATGGTGGGACTAAAGTGAAAAAAAATATATTCTAGAGAGAATAATTCATTAGTTGTTTAAGGAAATTTTGTAATATGAGTAGAGTATTGAAAGGGTAAAATTTATTCCCCTTTTATAAGTGAGAAAGTGTGATTTTACATAAAAAACAATAGTAAGTGTTAAGAATGCAAAGAAATGAATGTCAGATGATTTAGATATGTCAAGGTTAGTAAGACACATAGGCACTAATTTAAAAATTAATAATTGTTTTTCCATAAGGTCTAAAGGTAATGTAAATTTTGAACAAATAAAATTACCTTAGATTAGTCATTTAAATTTTTATTACCCTATACTAAATATAAATCATGTTTATTTTTTCTAAAAATGTACATAGAAAATTGTTAAAAAAGTTTATGTGATGAGTCTGAATTCGGTCATTATTTATGTTAATTAAATTTATATATTAATGAAAATTATCTTCAAAATCAAACCAAATACTATGTTAGAAAATGCTTTTTTTTCTAGAAAAATTTCATTTTAATCATTAAGTGTCGTTATTCTCATTTTCAATTAAATAACTATAAAATTTGTATTAACTCATTTTTACATATTTTTAAACATCATATTACAAATTTATTTTAAAATTGATTCATTTATTTAAAAAACATGATATCTATAAAAGAAGTATTCTTGGAAAAATATTCATTTTACCCGAGATACTAATATAAACCCAAGGTAACTAAATATTTATGTACAAAAATAATGAGGTAATTATTAGAAAATTTGTACCTAGTGATTTTATACATTAAATCTATTTAATTAGATTCAATTTTTGAAAACTAATTATAAAATTCTAATATAAAATGTATTTAAACAATTTTTGTGAAAATATTTCTTATGTTTTAAAATATAAAATATTTGTTTGTAATTAAAACATGATATTTCATAATATATAATGTTAATTAAAATAATTATATTTTATCAAGAAATTGTTTTCTTATATTCATGGTTTTTTTTATATCATGATTTTATTAAGAAATTAATTTTATTTTCAAAAAATTTTATTTTTCATTATTCACCTAAAAAATCAATCATTTTCCAAAAAATATAAAGAATCATCTTAAGCTAATATGATATTGGAAATTAAAAAATGGTGTTAATATTATAAAATTAATATTCTTAAAGAGATAAAATTTATTTAGATATAATAATTAAGAAAATAATTTTAATAAACATATATTTCTAAATATAATATGACCTTTATTCTATGATATAATTTTATTTAGTTTTTATAAAGTGTTTAATTTTGGTGATACCTACCAATTTATCATCTATATTGGAAATATAATTATTATTATTTTATCTAGTGTTGAGTTCCAAGAAACCTACTCATATGATAATTAATTAAGGAAAGGTAATTTCTGAAATCCTAGGTCATTACAGTTATATCTCTTCCATGACTACAAAAGGCCTTAAGTAGTTTGCAAGATTCTGTTGGGAAATATTTATGTGTCCATGGGAATAACCAAGGGTCTAGACAAGTGGCTAGGATATCTATGGACTAATCTACCCAACCTCAAATCTTGAAGTACCTTTAATTATTTTCAATACAATATAATTATTTTATATTAATATATATTTTAAATATTTATTGATAATAATATCATTTTATAAAATAGTAATTAAATGGTATATGATTTAATTTAGTATAATTTTTAAAATAGGTTTTATATGAAAAAAGGAAAATGATTAAAATGATTTATTTTATTATATTTATTAAAAGGGTATTGACCGAGATATTATATAATTGTTATTATTATGTTTTACCGTGGATAATCACGAGCTAAGACTGACTTGTGCAAGTTGGATAATTATTTATTTTAATAATTACATGGGTTTTATGTGATGATTATTTCATAAATAATTTAAGATGTTCTTGGTAATATTACTCCCCCAATTTTATACACATGCATATGTGTCTAGGGTTATTTTATGTGTAAATCTTTACCTATGGATTCCCATGAATGCGTGAAAGTATCATTATAATGGAATAAAACTCAATGGTAAGTGGTTCTAGAGGAGATTAAAATGGAATAAAAATAAAGGGAACAATGTGAGAATAGTGGATACTAAAACTAGAGTCAAATTAGACCCAAGTAATTACCTCCTTTTTGTCTATTCGGGTTTTCCCTCATATGGTAAATTAATAACTAGTTTAAAAATCATGATCATGCCATTTTATTTTTATCGATTTAGGGTAAATATAAATTTATGATATCATATAAAATATATTAATTAACAAGTTTGATCGAATAAAAATGGATAACATGTAAGATTTGTTTTCATGAATTGGTAATTAATTTTAGAGGAGATCACAAATGAAAGATAACAGGAAATATCAATGACAAAACAAGATTAATTATTCCAAAAATCAACCTTAAAGATTATATTATGTCAAATTTTTTCCATCATGTTGGTTAGATACAAATAAGGGACGAGGTTCTAGTTTGGCCATATTCGAGATGATTTGTAATTATTATGTAGTTATAACCAAATTTATAGGTCGAATTTACCAAATTGGGATCCGGGAAAGAGATAATATCTTTCGTGGTATGATTTAGAGGCAACAATTGGGGAAAACCAAGACTACTATTTTAGGATAGTGAGTCTACTCAACAAATTAAAGATCTAAAATTTAATTGAATTGTATAGAGAGTTTCCTATAGGAAAACCCTAAATTTGTAGCATGATCATAGTCTATACTAAAATAAATAAAAAATATATATCTCTAGTAAAATATTTTGGGACATGATATTTTGAAACAAATATTGAGGTATATGATCATTTGATAAAATAATGGGGGAGTGTTAAATTAATTAATAGTGTATAAAATTTTTATCAAGATAAACTAAAACATTTATTATTTTATTATATTATATTATTGAATAACAGCACCACTTACTTTTTAATGCTATGATGTACAAAGGGAATATTTTTACCAAAACATAAAAATTTATAAGAGTTGTTAACAGAACCTGTGAAAAATAGTATACTCATAGAGGAACTCATATGTGATGGAATACCACTAATATGTTGAGATATATTAGAAATGAAATTACTAAGATACAGATTCTTATATGAATTGCATAGTTTATTCCCTAGGTGATTCGTCAATCATGTTTTCATCTTTGACAAGGGAGAAATAGAATCAGTTTGAATTCAATTATGCAAAAATTATTTTGTTTATAATTAAATAATTTTATCACGAAAATGGTAGGTAAGAATGATACAAGATCTGCAATACATTTTTTAAATGAAAATTTAGATATAGTGTAAAAAATGATCTATATGTACTAATGAATATAATATATTTTGAGAGACTCAAGATGCTTGGATTCATGTTGGAAAAGTAACTATCCATGGATCTCATTATTTCTTCCTCACTTGCCTGCATATCTAGTCTCATAGTTAGCTTTAACATGAATAACATAAATTAATTTCTCACTTATCAATTTGATATGTTACTCTAGGAAGATAATTATTTTAAGAGGATTAAACCTTCTGTAATTATAGTGAATAAAAATATAGGAAAGGAAAATAGTCCAATGTTTGGATCTATTCAAAAGGCCCAAACACAACATCCCTCTATGAATCGAAATATTTCTATAGAGTGAAGCAATTTGAAATCTATATGAATTGGATGTGGTAATAAATAATAATATAATAAGAAAAATAATGAATTAAAAATTATTAAAGGTGATTATTAAGATTAAATTATGTTTTTCATTGATTATAATCTTTCATATTCTATTTCATGAGGAATATTTTGAGTGGTGAGGTGGATTTTTGAGTTGATAACAGAGAAAGGATTACTGTATTGGATATAAGAAAAAACAATTTTAATTTTTTGAGAGAAATTACTATAGCATTGAAGCATGATTTTTTTAATTACTAACAACATAATCTCTATTTCATTTTAAGGCATGTGTTACTTTCATTTCATATTTGGAAATAGGAATTATTTCATATTAAAAGAAAAAATATGTTACTGTATAATTCATATGAACAATGTTTTTTATATACATGAATTTAGCATTTATGTTTTATTATTTAATGATGATGCATACCAACATTACTCATTTTATTCTTAGCTATTTCAATTTTTACTAGGATATATAAACTATAAGAATATGAAAATGCTACACGAAGAAGATTACATAAAATCATTTTTGTTTAGTCCCTTGGATGTGTTCTAGGATTTATTTATTATGAAATATGACCAAGGAACCTCTTATTAGTAACTTTAAGAAATATTTATAGATTCTAGTATTTCATCATTCATTTGTATGTTGACTATTTCGAATAGATCCTTAGGGTAGATCTTCGATTTTATCATTTTTACTGATGAAATAAATATATTTGGAAACCGTTAAATAATGAAATATAAGGTGGTTATCATGTTGTAAATAGTGAGGTAAATGATATTTCATGCATATATTTAATTAACCATTTCAGTATACAAAATGAAAATAATGATTTGCACACTCAATTGAATTCCAATTAATATGGAAATTAATATTTGATATAAGATTTTTCTTTAGGAAAAAGACTTCCTTATCAAAAATTAATGTACAGGGTATAAACAAATTAAATAAAACTAGATTTTATATGAAATTAATCATATCTATGCACACTGGACATGGCATGGTGAAATAAAAAATTATTTGGGATCCAATGTTGATGATGTCCTACAAGAGACAATGGATAGTCGTGAAAAATCAATTCATGTTGTAGGTGTTGAAATTATTGAAAAAATTGATTTTTTTTAAATGATTTTTTGAAGATGATAATAAATCAGGATTCAATGGTTTTAACTAATTTATAGTGTTATTACTAGTGATGATATTTGTTAACATGAAAGAAACAAATGAAGCAGTGATAAAATTATCACTAAAATACATGAACTATTGAAAAAGTAACTTCCAAAAGGCAATGAACTTATAGATTCCAATTAAGATGAAAACAATTATGACTAATTTGATTAGGGTAAAATAAGATACATTTCCACCTTAATGACTATGTGTTTTATAGGAAGGAATATGAAATTTTATTAGAATATCATAAATGTGATGCATCATCATATAAAATGTATGAGAAATTCAATTATGATTCAATATAAATAACAAGAACCAAACCACATGATAAATAAATTTGGTATTTTTAATAATTAATCAATTTAAGTTTTTATTTGAAAATTAAAATAATTAAAAGTGGTTATCATGGAATTTAGATGAAAGAGTCTATAAAGGAATCATACATCACCCTCCTAATTCAAGACAATGGAATATATTTGAGGAATAATTTCCTAATCTTTCAAATATAGTTAGAAATATTAAAATGGGAATGTGCGTAGATGAAATGAATCCATATCTAAGAGTCAATTTCATACATTGTTCATAGAATGTTATGATGGTAGTATACAACTTATCTCTCTATATATGTGGGAATAAAAAATATTTTATGATGATATTAATGATTTTTGGACCAAAATTACCTATAAATGATATTGATATTAATATACCACCATTGATTGATTATTTGAAATTTCTAAAGGAATAAGGTGTTAAAAATTTTATGCATAAAGTAAAGAGTATAATTTTTACATGTTACAAAAATGTTCACAATAAACTTATTTATAATATATGGAAATCAAATTGAATACCATGTTAAGGGTCATAATTATTGAACAATTTATGGAAAAGGGACTCCATATCATCAATTTCAAAATGGTAGAAATACAACATACACAAGACATAAAATATTTTTGTGAATGAATAATATTTATTGAATATTAAAAAAAATTAGTATAAAAGATAAATTTTTTTACACACAAAAATTGTTAGTTAACGAATACTGTAAAAAGTTAAAAAATATATGTTCCACATTTGGAAATAAATGATGTTCTGGTCATCAAACAAATACATGATAAAAATGATAAATTTTAATTAAGGTACCATAATAGATATTTTAGAGTTAAAATATAAAATTTATGTAATTGATGGTTACTATAATGGTCCATACATTCCAAACCATTCATCTATATTTAGTCAAGGATATACGGGAACTATAGGGTGTTTAAAAGTGTTTAAGAGGCTACATGGGTTTTTTAGCTTTTCAAGGGGTCACCACACCATAGTGTTGTGTGTAGTGGAGGCATTTTTGTTCTAGATGTGGTTCATATCAAGAATTTTTGTGCTCCCAATGTGGTTATTAATGCACAAATCGAAGAGAATATATTTTCAAATCTTTTTTAAGGCTATTTTTCCAAGTGTCCTCTGATCAAAATCACCCAGTGCGGGCGTGGTGCAAGGTGTGGTACTCTGGGTGACCTCTTACCCAAAATAGGTAAGAGAGACACCATGAATATAGAATTGTTCATTATTAGGGTAGAATTAACTAGCTATTTTAAACATTTTAATATCATAATATTTTAAAATAATACTCTATTTGATAGTATAGATGATATGCAATATAGATTTCAATCAAACCATGACATACGATTAAAATATTACAATTTAATGTAACCATTTTTGTATAGACATTGAATCAGTAGGTATGGATTATATTAAACAAATTATAATATATATATATATATAAAGGACAAAATCAATAAAAATACATTGAATAATTCTTTGGAAATAAGTACTCAATTTTCAGTATAGTTATTTTATGCCTTAAAAACATTTTCTAAAAAAAAGATTTTTTTAGAAAATCTGATAATTATTTTTTATAAACATTCTAAATTTTATTTTATAAAAATAATATTATTTTTTAAATAAATATATAAAAATTAATTTTTTTTAAATAGTCATTTTCTTGTGAATAATGAAAAATAACGATTTTTTGAAATATGTATTTTTATTTACGAATTTAAAATGTTTTTTAATGATTTAAAACTAAAATATTATCTCTTATATTATAAATAATCCAATTAAGTAAATTTTAATCAATTTCAATAATTAAATTTTTATAAAAAAATTATGCATAAAAGGCATTAATCTGAAAAACTATGTTTCATTGTGTTTTGTGATTTGATTTTAAATTAATTAATTCCTCTTATAGAAATTGAATAATGAAAAATTTATTCAATAATTCGAATCACAACATTCATATTTTTTAAATAGATAATTTTTTATCATTATGAATTTTAACTATTGTAAATAATTGTCACTACATAATGGGTAAAATCAAAAATTAAGGGTTAAAAATAATATGATAAGGAATAAAAATCCACACTGAAACTTTACTTAATTACATTGTATGATTATAACTAAACCATAATCATATGAAATTATAAAATATTACCTTTTTCCATTTTCCATGATTTTGATCTTTATTAAATTCAATTGAGAGATAAAGTCCAAAAGGTCACTTTTTATTTTTTTAATATATAAAATATTTTCTAATAGGGAAAAATACAACTTATATTTGGTTATAAATATTCATTTTTAATTCAATTTTTTGTTATATTATTTTATTTATATTTTTTAGTGATGATATAATTAATATAAAGGTTTTATCAATGATGAAACAACATTTACTCAGTTAATAAAAAACTAAAAAAATGATATTAAAAATATAAAAAAGTAATATAATTTTATATAATTAATGTGTTACATTAATTTTTTGGATAATAATATTATTTTAGTGTGTTTTGAAATTATTATATTTTAACAACCTCTTTGACATGATGTATTTATAGTCAAATTAAATAAATAGATTCAAAATGACATTAATGATATTTTATAATAAATACTATTTTATTATTTGTTTCAAAATTCATAAAAATATTATATTTTTCTTCAAAATTATTTTGATATTTTAAAAAAATATACTATGATTAATTTATGGGCCATTTATTATTTATGGAGACATTCTTGACCACTAATGAATTGACAACTTCAAAGGTACGGTAATTTCCAAAATTCTTAATGCAGGTCAAAACAAAAAGATAAGTTTTTAAAAAATCAAAACCTGTCTAAATTTAATTAGATGGTATTATTTTTACACCTACTAATATTATCTTATAAATCTTTCAATTTTTAGAGTTTTTTATATAATATTTTTATTTTAATTTAATTCATTAATAAATTATATGAATTCCCCACCTATGGAATATAAAATGAAACCCCTTTTATAAATCCTTCACTATACATTGAGTTATCTCGCTAGACCAACCTTTCCAACCTCTATAATAGTAATACTTAGATATTCTCTATAGGTTTTGGTATTTATTAAAAACCATGCTTAAGCACCATAAGAAAAGATCTAAAGGATATCTTTGGAAAAAGTGGCAATCGCCTTTACAGACTCATTCATATTTAAGTCCACATAAAATTCATCTAAATATATTTCAACCAAACTAAAATAATATATAAATAATCATAAAAATATATATGTGTTATTATTAATATTGTGAAACAATTTTCAATCTCTTTAGTATCCTTATAAAAGAGAAAACATCTCTCATGTGTATGTATGACTTACCGTCTCCACATAGTGGTGTAATTCTTTTTTCATAACCAATTTAATTAGATGGATATAAATTTGAAAATAATGAATATTTATGATATTTATGAAATAAATATTCTTATGTAATTATAATATAATATATAACATTATAGTTTCCAATTCATTGTAAAATAATAACACTGCTAGTGCATATGTGTGGACTACCACCTCTATGAAGCGATTTGATCTGTTTTTAATTTTCAATATTTATAGAACATAATAAAGAAATATGTAAAGGATATATATGATATTTATGTCATGATTAAAAATATATAGATTATGGATCCATAATTAAAGCACCAAGGACAGACCTTCCGTGTTAAAACATGCATGAGAAAACAAAGCAGTTAATACCCAAAACAATGATAATAATGAATGATTTATGAATAATGGGCAATAATATGTAATAACAGGATCACATACAGTGGTATAAATAATAATATGATTTTTTTTAAAAACTAATAATGTCACGACCCGTCCTCGGGACTCGTGTCATGACTACCCCAAACCCGCCTTCTATAGACCAGGGGATGATGACTAGAACCAAGGCGTAAATCCGAACAAAAAGGGGAAGGAATTGCCTTTATAAAGTAAACAAACACCACAGAGTAAGCCAGCAGAAGTTAACAATAAGTAAACTGAGTACAATAGTAAGTGCGGAAAGTAAATGGTCCAGAATACAAACCCAAACTGAAAGTAAAGTACAACTGGAAAGAAAGTATAGTAACTGAAAGTAAAGCAGCAACGTCGAGCCGTCCACTGGAAGTCCCACCTGAAGGGTGGGTACAGATAGCCTCCTTAGCTCCTTGGGTCCAGCCGTCCGCTCCATGTACATCCTACCCCCTGGTCCACCTCCATGTACCGACTGCTCCACAAGCCTCAAGCACGATCAGTGTTGTCCATCGTCGGCATCCAACACAATGTAGTGCGGGCATAACCCATGCAGGTGTGCGTATATGCTACTCAGTAGGGACCCCAAATCCCCCGAAGGTCTCAAAGAATCCAGAAAGGATAATCCACAAATGAAAGATACAATCACGAAGTAACATCCAACACTACTTAGGTATATGCCTATACATATACCTAAGTCATCAATTCCAGTTTGGGTCTAACATCCGAACCCATGTTCGATCACGTCCACGCAGGATAGTACAACCCAATCCACCCAGGAAAGCACAACACAATCCACATATGAAGCAAGTCAATCATATCGAAGATAATGATTGAAAGTCAAGACTCGGATCATACAGGTATACTTCTTTGTAAGGTGATAGAGATGATCAGATGTAGCAACTGATTCATCTAAGTTGGGACCTACATAGGATACTAAACCAGCTAAGTTGTTGGACCCACGTAGGATACAAGACCAGCTACTCTGCCATACCCATGTAGGATACAAAAACAGAGTCAAACAATGCCGAACCCACGTAGGATACAAGAATAGTAGTACTGCTGGACCCACATAGGATACAAGAACAGTAGACATAGCCGTCGAACCCATGGAGGATTTCAGTAAGGTCATCATCACTGCCGAACCCACATAGGATTTCAGTGCAGTCATTGTCGCTGCCGAACCCACTGAGGATTTCAGGGTAGTCGTTATCTTTTTCACAGTCACAACCAGCTCTAGGGTTCCTGCACACAACATGCTCGATTTCGGGAGGGTCTGATCCACAATCCTAGGGGGTAAATACATCAACTGACACATAGTCCGAAGTTTATGTATCCCAATGTTTCATCTCATCGATAGGGACTCAACACGATAGACGGCGCGTCAATTGGATGCTCGGTCTGAGAGTTATTGGCCTTTTCATTCCAGGGGCCCGATTGGTTTTTAAGTCAAAACCAACCCGACCATACTCCAACTATGTCCAAACCCTGATTGGAGTAATCCAAAAGGTCTGTCTCACTAAGAGGAATCCAACAAAGTTGACAGCATGTCAATCGGACATCCAGAGTTCAAGTTATAAGTGTTTCCACTTTGAGGGCCTGGTTCGTTTCGTATTTGAACCAACCCTGCTGTACTCCAAAGTTCTCTGAAACATTGAGTATAATATTCAGAAATGACCCTCATGATCCAAGGATCGCATTTCAACTGATGGTGTGTCGATCGGAGGTTTATAGACCAAGTTACAGACATTTAAACGAACCTGTCCGGTTTTAGGGGGGTTTGGGCCTGGACCGACCTGGCCCAAGACCCCCTGGGTCGGCCCGAACTAGGTCGACCCGACCCAGGTCCAGGTCTGGCCTGATAGGGTGCATCCCGGCCCGATGGGCATGGCCCGGCCCATCCGGCATGGCCCAGCCCAACCTGCGTGCCCCAGCCTGGCCTGCGCGGCCCGACACGACCTGGGTGGCTGGTCAGCCTGGCGTGGCTGTGACCCGCGTGTCTAGCTCGGCGCCGGCTGAGCTGTCATGGAAGGGGGGGGGGGGCGCTGCCCCCTGTTTTGAAACGGCGGCACCCAAGTGGGGACCGCTCGTTTTGGCAACCGGGGGATACGACCCCCAGCCTTCTCCGAACGGCCTGCCCGGCTCGCTGGCCGGTGCCGCCGTCGCGGGACCCCGCTGTCCTGCCCCTCCGACACACCGGCAGCCGGCAGTTCCGGCAGTAGCACCCAGCTATGCCGCGGCCAAAGGATGCGGCTTTGGTCCGACCGGCGTGGCGTGATGGCGCTGCGCCCCTCCGCCACGGCCCCGCTCCGGCCGGGGTGTTTTCGTGGTTCTCCGGAGCGGCGTGACGGCGCCGCTCCCCTTTTCCGTGGCCCCGCTCCGGCCATGGATTCTTTCGGCCTCAACGGAACAGCGCGACAGTGCCGCGCTTCTTCGACGCATTCCACCAAGCTTCCGTGTGGTGCCGTTGCACCGCGCCACCTTCTTTTGAGCCGCAACGAACACAACAACAAAAGGGGAGGGGAGTCGGCCATGTTCATGCGGTCCGACCTCCTCCCGTTAAATTGATAACAAGCGGCCCAATGAAAATTGACGATGAATGGAAAATAATATTCCTGAACAAAATCAAACCCCTGCCTCGATAATGAGTTGATGATCGATGAGCGTCGCGGAAAATGGCATCGCGGGGTGTGGCTCCGTACACGTTGATGGACATTGTCTGTGGTGAAACGACTTCTCCCTTCCTTTGACGTGGGAAAAAGAATGAAGGAAGGTGTGTCAGTGTTCTTCACGTTCTTCAAGGAGGATGATGATGTTCTTCGATGGTAGAACTCTCCCTCTCTCGGCACAATGAAGAATCCAAAATAAAATAAGGCTTTAGCCTTATTTTATTACTTTTTCCAACACTTTTAAAATTCAAACATTCATAATTTAATTCACTTCATTTAATTAAACATAACTTTTCAAAATTAATTGAAGTGATAAGTTGGGAACTTTAATGACAAAAGAGGCTTTAAAAAGGAGTTAAGGAAAAATGAAAAGGTTGGGGCTTGTGTGGGCCCCATATCACCTTAAATCCTCTCAAGGGGGGTTAAAAAACCAGTGGGTCCCACCCCAACTCCCTCACATGGTCTAAACCACTTATGAATGTGGAATAAAAATTGTAACACGATTTTTATTTCACATTAATCTTAATCCCTTTTTTAAACAACTAATTCCGAGCAAACAGAACTCTAGAAAAGGTCTTCCTAAGCAAAACCCAACGCTGCGGTTTCATCGTTGCCCTCAGATTTTGATTCCGAGCACCAGTTTAGAAGTTAGGAAATCCCGCTCATTCTTTCACTAAACATACCCGAGCTAATCTTTGGAAATTGATTCCGGGCACACTGGGCCTCAGAATCAGGTGTCATAAGATACTACGTACTCGTAAAATCCCAAAGAAAATTTAAAAAATATTTCCCTTGAAATTTAAGGGTCTTCACATTACTCCCACCTCAGGGCTTTATGTCCCCATAAATATACATCACAATCTTGGGGAACAAATGAGGGTACTGAGCACACATCTGAGCCTCCTGCTCCCAAGTTCTCTCCTGGAGGTTCTCGTGCTTCCACCTGATGTACACTAGAGGAATCGACCGCCCACGTAGGATCCGCTCCTGTAGATCCTCGATCTCCACAGGGACCTATGCAAAAGATGCCCCATCGTCAAGGTCTAGCTCCCCATGATCGATGATATGCGTCGGGTCGTGCACATATCTCCTCAGCTGAGATACGTTGAAGACGTCGTGCACCCGATGCAACTGAGGTGGTAGAGCCAGGCGATAAGCCACCTTGCCTATCCTGTTGGGAACCTGGAATGGTCCAATGAAGCCCGAAGATAACTTGACACCTCGGCCAAGTCTCCGTAATCCACACCGAGGTGAGACCCATAAGAAGACATGGTCACCATCCTCGAACTCTAGTGGTCTCCGCCTCCTGTCAGCATAAGACTTCTGTCAGCTGTGAGTTTTCCTCATCTGCTCTTGGATGACCTAGAATTTCTCTGTCGTGGCCTAGACCATCTCCGGTCCCACAAGTGCTGACTCCCCAAGGTCTGTCCAGTACAACAGTGATCTGCAAGGTCAGCTGTTCAATGCCTCGTATAGTGCCATCCCGATTGTGGAGTGGTAGCTATTGTTGTACACAAACACCACCAATGGTAGGTGGTCCTCCAAGCTGCAACCTAAGTCTAGGACACATGCACGGAGCATGTCGTCGAGGGTATGAATGGTACTCACTGTCTGACCATCCGTTTGAGGGTGAAAGGCGGTGTTCAGACGTAGCTGTGTTCCGAATGCCTCCTGAAACCCCTTCTAAATCCAGGAAGTAAAGCGAGTATCTCGATCGGAGATGATAAAAGATGTCACACCATGAAGCCGTACAATCTCCCAAAAGTAGATACATCCTAAGATTTCTACTAAGCCCTACTCTCTGATGGGAATGATGTGGGCCGACTAAGTGAGTCGGTCGACAATCACCCAAATGGGGTCGTGACCTCTGGAAGTACGTGGAAGTCCACTCACGAAATCCATAGATATCTCGTACCACTTCCACTCTAGGACCTCCAAGGGTTGTACCAAGCCTGGTGGTACCTGGTGCTCCCCCTTCACCTGCTGGAAGGTGAGGCATTGAGAAAAGAACTTTGCCACAACCTTCTTCATACCCGACCACTAGTGAAGACGTCTGAGATCTTGGTACTTCTTCTCCACTCCAGGATATACCGCTAAAGGGGAAGTGTGAAAGTCTCTTAGAACCTCCTCCTACAAAGCAGCTGGTACCATGGTACATCCTCTGAAAAGGACGACGTGACTCCCTCCTACAGAGAATCCATTAGGTGCATGTCCTGAAGATATCTGTGCAAGCCGCATCTCACAGTCAACATCCCCATGTTGTGCCTCTCTGACACGCTAAAGAAGTGGATGAGTGACTATGAGTTACTGAAGAAAGGCTTCTCCATCTCTATCCACGAAGGATATCAATAAAGCGGCTAGCTGCTCTGTCACCTCCCCAAGTAGCGGAATTCTCATCCTCCTACTGAGAGCATCGACTACTTCGTTTCCCTTTCCAGGAGTATAGACTATCTCAAAGCCATAGTCCTAGAGGAACTCAATCCATCACTGCTATCTCAGATTCAGGTCCTTCTGCGAGAAGATGTACCTGAGACTCTGGTGTTTGGAGTGGACTGTAAAGCGCTCGCTCATCAGATAGTGTCGCCATATCTTTAGAGTGAAGACCACCACTGCTAACTTCAGGTCATGGGTAGCATAGTTCTGCTCATGCTGCCTCAACTGTCATGATCCATAGGAGATCACTGCCCGCTCCTGCATCAGGACACATTCAAGTCCGGTCCCTAATGCATCGTAGTAGACTACGTACCCTACTCCCTCCTCTGGTAGCCTCAAGATAGGTGCGTTGTTAAACCTATTTCTCCGCTCTTGGAAGCACTACTGACATCTGCCTGACCACACGAAGAGTTTCCACTTATTCTTCAAAGCAGAAAGCGGTGCCGCAACTCTGGAGAAGTCTGGAACGAATCTCTGGTAGTACCCGGCTTGCCCGATGAAACTCCACACCTCCGTCACGCTCCTGGGTGGCTCCCAAGCTAGCACTGCCTCGATATTAGCAGGATCCACCGCAACTCCCACCTCGAAGATGTCGTGTCCCAAGAAGTGGACCCCACATAACCAGAACTGACACTTCGAGAGCTTACCATAAAGCTGGTGCTCTCGGAGTGTGTCCAGTACAACTCGTAAGTGGTGGACATACTCCTCCTCAATGGTCGAGTATATCAATATGTCTTCGATGAAGACCACGACAAATCGATCGAGGTATGGCTGAAAGATCTTTTTCATTAGACTCATGAATACTGCTGGATCGTTGGTCATGCCGAAGAGCATCACCATGAACTCATAGTGGCCATACCGACATCTAAAGGCCGTCTTCTACACATCCTCATCCTGAACATTGAGCTGATGATAGCCTGACCTGAGGTCTATCTTCGAGAACCATCGTGATCCCATTAGTTGATCGGAGAGGTTGTCAATCCTCAGTAACGGATACTTGTTCCTCATGGTCACCTGGTGTAGTCGAAGATAGTCAACACATAGTCGCAAGCTCTTATCCCCTTCTTGGAGAACAAAATTAGGAAGCCCAGGGTAAAACACGGGGTCGGATGAATCCCTCGCCCTGTAAGTCCTCCAACTGTACCCATATCCCTCGAAGCTCAGTGGGGGCCATTCCGTATGCTGGAGTGGATATTGGGGCTCTCCCGGGGTACAAGTGAATATAAAAGTCTACCTCTCTACGAGGAGGTAGTCCTAGAACGCCATCAGGAAAAATGACTGCATACTGATCCACCACTACAGGAAAACTCAGACTCCGCACGTCAACTGCTCCTAGGATGAGTCTAGCCAACTGATGAGTGATGGACTATCCTCTCCTCTGCGTGAGTCCATCCTGCGCTACAAAGGTTCCCTTCCCACCGGTGAAGGTGAACCTGCTCCCGTCAGTGCGAACAGCAACATCCCAAGAAAGTAATGAATAATAGATATTCTTATCTATGTCTATTTATGAATTAGATAGTGTTTTAGAGGCTTAAAATGAGTATAAATCCAATGTTAAGCATGGAATACACTAATATTCTTAAAAGATTGTTTTACTGGATTTTAATGGAAAACCATTTATAAATCAAACATTTGAAAATTTTATAAGCTCTATTTTTAAAAATATAATTATTATTTATGATTGTGACATTGAAATTTATAATGGATAATTTTTTGGTATTTTTCTGACAATGTTCATTTTTTTATGAATTGTGAAAAATACTGCATTTTACATCAAAAATGCCTTTTCATCTAATTTAATTATATGGTTATATTATATTTTTAATTGGTTTTAAAGTGTAAATAAAATATATTTTTACCATGTAATCCAATGGTGGTCATTGGGATTAATTTTACTTTGGAATTGGGCATAAACAAGTGCTAAACTTTTCATAGATATTGTTTCAAAATAACCCGCTATTTGTTTTGACAACAAAAATTATTTTTAAATTAATTATTGCAATTTATATGTTTTGAATTTGGTAAAATGAATTCCATATTTTGAATCAGAATTTACAAATTATGTTATTAAGACTCTTTTGTTTTTGGACATTATGAATAGTAACGACGGTAATTATCTTTAATTATCTTGATTAATGAGTAATGAGGTAGTTAAGGATAATAAAATAATACCATAATAATAATAAAAAGACACCATAATGTGTCCTAATGCTATTTTTTGTCTCATGGCCGACCATGTTATGCCTTGTTCCAAACTTGGGGACCCCATGGAATCACTTTTGTGTGAAAGTGACTTTTTATATTTTTATTTTTAAAGCAAGTTGAATATAACAAAGAATATATCACCTGAGTAAAACATTTTTAATTTTGTCTACATAAATCATATGTTGGTCTATAAATAGTCATTATAAATCTAAAAATATTTCCTACATCATGATAGTTTTTTTATAATTTTTAGACATTAAATAAATTAAATTATTTATGACATCATGATGATGCAGTGATTACCTCAATAATAAACGATTTAAATAAAGTGAAACGATAATGTAAACTCTAAGACATACACTTGTAAAATACCTATTGGATGAGTGTATTTCAATCCCTTATCACCTTATCCTCGAAATACATCAATGTGGGACCTTTAAAATCCGAAACTCATTTGAAAATAATGTAACCTTTTATAACTTTTCAAGAATACCCCTCCTCTCCTCTTATAAAAGGCCCCCACCTCTACCAACTTACCCACACCTGTCAAGCCTTTCGATCGGCCAAAACCTGTCCATTTTGTCTCTCCACATCTCTCTCTTACTCCTTGAAGCCTCACTTTTGGCAGAAGTCTTCCCAAGGATGCCTTTGAGCTCAAATCAAAAAGAGTTACCCGTTTTAAAGGTAGTGTTTTCTCTTGTGTTCTTATGCTTTTTTTTACTTCTCCAACCCTCAAAAATCTTTTTATTCCTTTCTTTTGTAAAAAAACCAGTATATTCAATATACTAGGATGTTTTTATAAGAAGTATTCGAGCTACACTTACACACACCTACATCTAATGGTTAAAGAACATACTGTTTTTGTGGATGGCGAATTTCTGCCTCACGAAACGATGATTGTTCAACACTCATATAACACCTTCAAAGGTGGACATTAAGATGTCACTACATTTATATATGATATATAATATGTTTATGTTTTACTTAATCTTCTGTATTTTTCATTTATGACATACCTTTATGGTTTCCATTATGGGTAAACGCGATATCTTCATTTTAGGAAGTGCGGACTACCGCCCCCTCAAAGTGATTTGATTCATTAATACCATATGTGGTATGTATAAAGGATAGATTGATTGATATTATATATGATACAATACTAGAATTATAATACTATTATCTATCATTATGTTTTAATTCCATTAAATATGAAATAGAAATGGAAGTAGCGTTCATGCGTACGTACGGATTACCGTCTACATTAACGGTGCATTTCAATTCTTACCTCTAAATGTTATGTAATATTATAAGTGCATGTACATAATGGATATATATGATATATATGATATAGACATCATGAGTATAACTCTGGATATAATGGATACATGAACAACTTGTAATTATAAAGCGCATATTTTTGACTCAAGTACCAATGATCGTTAAAACGACCGTTATTAACATAAATAATTACATAGTGTTCATAACACGGTAATAAGTGATAAAAAACAATAATGAACTTGAAAAAAGGTTCTTAACCAAGTATAAATTAACTCAAGTTTATTATTCAGGAGATTAAAGAGTGATCGAGTCAAGTCGGACCCGAGGTAAGGGAACTTCTTAACCCAATTTCTATTCATTGGGTTAATCTCCTACTTTCAAATTATGTCATGATATTATTATGTCATATCTTGTATTTGTACTTTCATTATGTGTACTTATAGTTAATACACATAATAGATCTATTATATTTAAAAATAATGATATTTGTATGGGACTTCGTCTCAATCTCCTTTCATTGAGGAATATTTTGTTTTATACACAACCTTCTTTTATACGGTGTATAAAGCCCTTTTAATTTTACGTTTATCCAAAAGGAATCTTTTTGTATACGAAGCATTTTTCTAAATGACAAAAGGGAATGTTTTTGTCGTACGTATGCGGCGACAATGACTTCTCCCCCGCCGTGACCATTATTTGAGTTTCGGATTCCTCTACAAGCCATACTTTTTTTCAAATGAAAAATAAATACCAAGTTTTACTTTTCTTTTATTTTGGTATTGAAAACAGATTTCATAATGATTCTATTATATCAATGTTTTGTATTGATATCTTGTGATTGATATGGGGAAATGTTATGTTTCCTTTATGCATGTTTTATGTGATACGATTATGTTATGGTTCTTGGGCATTGTTATGAAGACGGGTGGTTCTATGATGAACTAAGGGCGGGTGAGCCCGATATAGCACTCCAATGCATTGGGTAACGTGATGGAGTGAAACGTTAAGGTTTCTCCCAAGAGATTTAGGTTATATACTCTGATGGTTATTCCGAACGTAACCATGAGGGTTACTCCCTACGTAATAATGTTATGAATGCCTCAAGTTACCTTTATGTCTTATGATTTATATGATTTATTCATGATTTGATGAGGTATGTTAAAGTGCCTATGTTTTTTGGGTAAATTATGATTTCATTCTTATGTATATATGAATTCATGTTTCCTTTCCATATTTTTATAAGCCTTACTGAGCTTTTTATGCTCATCCCATTTTTTTTGAATTGTTTTTCACAGGTCAATGGAAAGGTATATGATAAGATGATAGTGTCAAGGAAGTGTCAAGAAAGAATCCATGTTTTATTTTCAATATGTTTCCGTTGTTGGGAAAAATGAATACTATATTTTATTGTTACCAATTTGTTTAAATGTGGGATGTAATGCATGTTTTATGATCTAATTCTCTAAAACTCTAAACCTGAAAAGATCCTCAATTTGTAATCTTGTAATTACTCAAGATTAAGTAAGGATTAAGGATGGGGCCTTATAGTTGGTATCAGAGGTCGGTTTAGATAACATTAGGAGTTAGAATTCTATTAAATGATTATCCAAAAATATTTTTTATAGTCAAATTGAAATGATATAGCATTTGAATATTACCATGTTTCTTCATCTAAGACGTGTTTCTTCAGAATGGTTTTCCATAGAGGAAACAGAGCAGCTTTTCTAGGAAGGCATACAGAGTATAATGACCTTTCGAATCAGCAACCAGAGATGGTCAGAATCAGAATTGAGTAGTTTACTACACTGATGGCTCAGTTGAATTAGGTGATAAATGGTGGTTGTTTTCATTGATGATATTTTGATGTTTTCTAAAAGTAAAGAGGAGCATGAAAGACATTTAAGGGTTATTTTTCAAACCTTAAAAGAAAATAAATTGTATGGGAAATTCAGAAAGTGTGAGTTTTGGTTGCAACAAATTTCGTTCCTTGGTCATATTGTTTCTAAAGATGGGATAACTGTTGATCCTGTAAAAAAAAGGTTATGGAAGAATGTCCAAGACCCACAAATGTAACTAAGATTCGTAGCTTCCTTGGTTTGGCAGGCTATTACCGAAGGTTTGTTAGAAATTTTTCCCAGTTATCTAGTCCAATGACTAAGCTAACTCGGAAGGATGTTAAGTTTATCTGGACAAAAGAATGTGATGATTTTTTTTAGGAGTTGAAAATAAGATTGGTGAATGCTCCAGTTTTGGCACTACCTTCCAGGAATGGGGAGTTTGTTATCTACAACGATGATTCATTGAAAAGAATTGGTTGTGTCCTAATGCAGAATGATCAGGTAATTTCTTATGCTTCACGTCAGTTGAAAACTCAAAAGGTAAATTATCCTACACATGATTTGGAATTAGCTGATGTTGTTTTAGCTTTAAAAATTTGGAGGCATCATTTGTATGGAGTAAATTGTGAAATATATACCGATCAAAAAAGATTAAAGTATATATATTCACTCAGAAAGAATTGAACATGAGACATAGGAGATGGCTAGAATTAATCAAGGATTATGATTGTACAATTCATTACCATCCGGGAAAAGAAAATAATGTGGCTGATGCTTTGAGTCAAAAAAGTAATACTTTATTAACGATGTTGCATTTGGAATGTGATACTTTGGTTAAGGATTTGATGAACTTTGGCATAGAAGTTATTGGTGAAGGATGTCCTTCTGTTTTGTTTCAAGTATCAGTGAAATCTTCTCTATCAGACAGAATCAAGCAAGCACAGAAGCAAGACATCAAGTTTCAGAAAAAGGTAGACCTGGTTCAGAAAGGTTAGTTGCCTGAATTCAACATTGATAATGATTGTGTTTTGAGATTTGGGAAGAGATTGTGTGTGCCTTGTGATTCACATTTGAAGAGAGAGTGGTTATGTGAAGCTCATAGTTCTCCGTTTTTAGTTCATCCTGGCAGTACTAAGATGTATAGAGATCTTTGAGAGTATTACTGGTGGGATGGAATGAAAAGAGATATTGCTGATTTTACTGTGAAGTGTTTGACTTGTCAGCAGGCTAAAGCATAGTGGCAGTTACCGAAAGGGATGCTTCAGCCTTTACTAGTGCCAGAGTGGAAATGGGAGATTATATCCATGGACTTTGTTTTGGGATTTCCAAAGACACCTTGAGGTAATAATGCAATCTGGGTTATTGTTGATCGCTTGACTAAATCTGCTCATTTCTTTCCCATACGAGATACTTTTTCATTAGATAAACTTTCCCATTTGTATCTTAATAAGATAGTCAGGTTACAAGGAGTTACCCTCTCCATTATTTCCGACTGTGATCCCAGGTTCACTTCTAACTTTTGTAAAGGCCTTCAAAAGTCATTGGGTACTGAATTAAATTTTAGTATAGCTTTTCATCCTCAATCAGATGGGCAGTCAGAATGAACAATTCAGACTTTGGAGGATATGCTACGTGCTTTTTCGATGGATTATCAGGGAATTTGGGAACAACATCTTTATTTGGTTGAGTTTTCTTATAATAACAGTTTTCATTCTAGTATACAGATGGCTCCTTTTGAGGCGTTATATGGAAAGCGGTGTCGAACTCCAGCTTTTTGGGATGAAGTGGGTGAAAGGAAGTTGATGGGACCGGAATTGGTATAAGAGATGGCAGAAAAAGTTTAGTTGATACAGAAACACATGAGAACAACTCAAAGCAGGCAGAAGAGTTATGTGGATAACTGGAGGAAGAATCTATCTTTTGTGGTAGGTGATCATGTTTTTCTCAATGTATTACCAAGGAAAAGTGTGATGCGATTTGGTAATAAAGGAAAGTTGAGTCCAAGGTTCATTAGACCATATGAAATTTTGGAGAAAGTTGGATCATTTGCATACCGAGTGGCTTTATCTCCGAGTTTCTCTGAGGTACAAAATGTTTTTCATGTTTCAATGTTAAGGAAGTACATACCAGATCAATCTCATGTTTTGAGTCCAAAGGTAGTTCAGTTGGGATAGAACCTATCTTATGAGGAACAACCAATCCAGATTCTTGACCATAGGGAGAAAGTTTTACGAAATAAGGTGATTCATCAGGTAAAGGTTTTGTGAAAAAACCACATGATTGAAGAGGCAACATGTGAATCTGAAAATGCAATGAGGGCTAAATACCCCCACTTATTCGATAAGTAAATAAATTGCGCGGACACAATTTTCTAAAGTGGGGAAGGATGTAACATCCCAATTAAGTAATGAATAATAGATATTCTTATCTATGTCTATTTATGAATTAAATAGTGTTTTATAGGCTTAAAATGAGAATAAATCCAATCTTATGCATGGAATACACTAATATTCTTAAAAGATTGTTTTACTACCTTTTGATGGAAATCCATTATTAAATCAAACTTTTGAAAATTTTATAAGTTCTATTTTTCAAAATAAAATTATTATTTATGATTGGGACATTGAAATTTAAAATGGATAATTTTTTGGTATTTTTCTGACAATGTTCATTTTTTAATGAATAGTGAAAAATAATGCATTTTACATCAAAATTGCTTTTTCATCTAATTTAATTATATGGTTAGATTATCTTTTTAATTGGTTTTAAAGTTTAAATAAAATATATTTTTACCATGTAATCCAATGGTGGTCATTGGGATTAATTTCACTTTGGAATTGGGCATAAACAAGTGCCAAACTTTTCATAGATATTGTTTCAAAAAAAACCCGCAATTTGTTTTGACAACGGGAATTATTTTTAAATTAATTATTGCAATTTCTATGTTTGGAATTTGTAAAAATGGATTCCATATTTCGAATCATAAGGTCTAAATTATTTAATTATGACTCTTTTGTTTTTGGACATTATGAATAGTAACGACGGTAATTATCTTTAATTATCTTGATTAATGAGTAATTGGGTAGTTAAGGATAATAAAATAATATCATAATAAAAAAAAAGACACCAAAATGTGTCCTAATGCTACATTTTGTCTCATGGCCGACCATGGGATGCCTTGTTCCAAACTTGGGTACCCCATGGAATCACGTTTGTGTGAAAGTGACTTTTTATCTTTTTATTTTTAAAGAAAGTTAAATATAACAAAGAATGTATCACCTCAGTAAAACATTTATAGTTTTGTCTAAATAAATGATATGTTGGACTATACATATTCATTAAAAAGATAAAAATATTTCCTACATCATGATATTTTTTTTATAATTTTTAGACATTAAATAAATTAAATTATTTATGACATCATGATGATGCATTGATTACCTCATTAATAAACGATTTAAATAAAATGAAAAGATAATGTAAAATCTAAGACTTACACTAGTAAAATACCTATTGGATGAGTGTATTTCAAACCCTTATCACCTTATCCTCGAAATACATCAATGCGGGACCTTTAAAATCTGAAACTCATTTGAAAATAAAGTAACCTTTTATAACTTTCCAAGAGTGCCCCTCCTCTCCTCTTATAAAAGGCCCCCATCTCTACCACCTTACCTACACCTCTCAAGCCTTTGGATCGGCAAAAACTGTCCATTTTGTCTCTACACATCCCTCTATTACTCCTTGAAGCCTCACTTTTAGAAGAAGTCTTCCCAAGGATGCCTTTGAGCTCAAATCAAAAAGAGTTACCCGTTTTAAAGGTAATGTTTTCTCTTGTGTTCTTATGTTTTATTTTTCTTCTCCAACCCTCTAAACTATTTTTAATACTTTATTTTGTAACAAAACAATTCTATTCAATATACTAGGATGTTGTTATAATAATTATTTGATCTAAACTTAGACACAGCTACATATAATGGTTAAAGAACATAATGTTTCTATGGATGACGAATTTCTACCTCACGAAAGGATGATTGTTCAATATTCTTTTAACACCATCAAAGGTGGCCATTAAGATGTCACTATATTTATATATGATATATAATATGATTTTGTTTTACTTAAGCTTCTGTATTTTTCATTTATGACATACCTTTATGGTTTCCATTATGGGTAAACACGATATCTTCGTTTTAGGAAGTGCGGACTACCACCCCCTCAAAATGATTTGATTCGTTAATACCATATGTGGTACGTATAAAGGATAGATTGAACGATATTATATATGATACAATACTGGAATTATAATACTATTATGTATCATTATCTTTTAATTCCATTAAATATGAAATAGAAATGGAAGTAGCGTTCATGTGTACGCACGGCTTACCGTCTCCATGAACGGTGCATTTCATTTCTTACCTCTAAATGTTATGTAATATTATAAATGCATGTATATAATGGATATATATGATATATATGATATATACATCATGATTATAACTCTGGATAAAATGGATACATGAACAACTTGTAATTATAAAGAGCATATTTTTGACTCAAGTACCAATGATCGTTAAAACTACCGTTATTAACATAAATAATTACATAGTGTTCATAACATGGTAATAAGTGATATAAAAGGAATAATGAACTTGAAAAAAGGTTCTTAAGAAAGTAGAAATTAACTCAAGTTTATTATTCAGGAGATTAAAGAGCGATCGAGTCCAGTCGGACCCGAGGTAAGGGAACTTCTTAACCCAATTTCTATTCATTGGGTTAATCTCCTACTTTCAAATTATTTCATGATATTATTATTTTATATCTTGTATTTTTACTTTCATTATGTGTAATTATAGTTAATAAAAAAAATAGATCTATTATATTTAAAAATAATGATCTTTGTATGGGACTTCGTCTCAATCTCCTTTCATTGAGGCATATTTTGTTTTATACACAACCTTCGTTTATACGGTGTATAAACCCATTTGACTTTTACGTTTATCCAAAAGTAATCTTTTTTTATACGAAGCAATTTACTAAATGAAAAAAGGGAATGTTTTTGTCGTATGTATGCGGCGACAATGACTTCTCCGCCGCCGTGACCATTATTTATGTTTCGGCTTCCTCTACAATCCATACTTTTTTTCAAATGAAAAATAAATACCATGTTTTACTTTTCTTTTATTTTGGTATTGAAAATGGATTTCATAATGTTTCTATTATATCAATGTGTTGTATTGATATCTTTTTATTGAGATGTGGAAATATTTTGTTTCCTTTATGCATGTTTTATGTGATAAGATTATGATATGGTTCTTGGGCATTGTTATGAAGACAGGTGGTTCCGTGATAAACTAAGGGCGGGTGAGCCCGATATAGCTCTCCAATTCATTGGGTAACGCGAAGGAGTGAAACGTTAAGGTTTCTCCGATGAGATTTAGGGAATATACTGTGATGGGTATTCCAAACGTAACCATGAGGGTTACTCCCTACGTAAGAATGTTTTGAATGCCTCAAGTTACCTTTATGTCTTATGATTTCTATGATTTATTCATGATTTGATGAGGTATGTCAAAGTGCCTTTGTTTTATGGGTAAAGTATGATTTCATTCTTATGTATATATTAATTCATGTTTCCTTTCCATGTTTTTATAACCCTTACTGAGATTTTTCTGCTCATCCCATATTTTTGAAATGTTTTTCACTGGTCAAGGGAAACGTACATGATAAGATGATAGTGTCAAGGAAGTGTCAAGAAAGAATCCCTGTTTTATTTTCAATATGATTCTGTTGATGGGAAAAATGAATACTATCTTTTATTGTAACCACTTTGTTTAAATATGAGATGTAATGCATGTTTTATGATCTAATTCTCTAAAACTCTAAACCTGAAAAGATACTCAATGTGTAATATTGTAATAACTCAAGATTAAGTAATGTTTAAGGCTGGGGCCTTATACGAACACACCACACCTTGCACCTAATACAGTAAATCTGAGCATGGACTGTAGATAACCAATCCATGCCCAATATGACGTCGTAAGGCCTCGATGCTGCTACAAGAATATCCCAGCCGAAGCTCTCACCTCCTAGAGTATGCTCACACTAACGGAACCCGTGTGTAATCGCCGAGTCTGCTCCCATATGAGTCTCTAGCTGTAATGATCGATCCAACGGCTCCGTCGAAATCTACGAGCTCCAAACAAGGGCAGCAACAATAAAAGAATGAATCGCTCCTGTTTCTATAAGAACTATAGCAAGGGTGGAGTAGACACAGATAGTACCTCGAATTATCTCCTGTGCTCCATGGTCGTAAGACTTCACTACCTGAAGATGAGCCTGCCTCTGTCCTCCAGCTCCCTGTTGTCAGGGTGGACCTTCTTGTAGTGGTGGTAGTAAATCCTCAAAGTGTCGCCCACCACCTGCAGCTCATCCAGCTCCTCTGCCTCGTCCTCCTGCTCCCTGTGGACCACCACGTTCAACCCTCTACTTCTGCCTGGGTGGCCCATCAACTGTCTTCTGCTCCTCTGCATGTCGGGTTGGGTAGTCACGAGCCATGTGGCCCTGCCCGCTGCATGCGTAGCACTGTCTACTCCACAAAAGGCTCGCTCTGCGCCGGGTGCCTTGCACCTTTGAGCCAGTGTCCTGAGGTCATCCTTGTAATGGTCTGGTCTGCCTAAACCCTTGTGACATCCGTCGATTGCCAACTGCAGACGACTCTGCTACGTGTCGCCCTTCGGTAGGCCTCCCTGCTGGTGTAGGCTCAGCAAGAAAGCTCTCTATGAGAAGGGATTGCTCCAGTACTCCTGCCTGCGTCGGAATGCTGAGGGAGATCATCGATGCCCTAATCTCATGCCTCAGTCCCTGCTCGAAGGTCCGGGCCCAGAAGAATGGGTCCTGTACCATGTTCGTCGAATAGCGTGATAGATCGGTAAATCTCATCGAGTACTAGGCGACTGTCATGCTACCCTGCCGCATCTGTAGTATCTCCTGAATGCTCACCACACGGAGGGTGGCTGGGACGAACTCTGAGCGGAAGAGGCTATCAAAGTCCATCCAGAGGAGAGACGCCTCGTCGTGCACCTGGAGAATCAAGCTCCACCATCAGCCTGCTGCCGCGTGCAGGAGGCTCACTTCATGGATCACCATGAGGTCGGCTGGTGTCCCCACTAACCTGAAAACTCGCACAACTAAATCCACCCAATCCTCGGCTAACTGAGGGTCCGTCTCCCCGTTGAACCTGGGTGGTCTTTGATGCTGAAACTCGTGCAGTTCACTAAGGTGACTTACACTATCAGCGGCTGGGGCGGGTGGCATCGGTGGCTCGGCGGGTAGAGGTACCGCCGGTGCCTCCGCTGTAAAATGGCCCTACACTGAGGCCTCATCGCTCGGTGGGCTTTCGTCTCGCATAATTCTCTGAAACATAGATGGCTACCATCATGGGGCCATCCTAAAAAGAAACAGGCGTGCCACAGTAAAAACAGTATACCTGGTGAGCTGGCACAAAGTAATCACAAAGAAAACTTCTGAAACACACGTTTAATCAATGTTTTCATGCCTTGAGTCGGAAATCAGATTCAAGGGTCCTGGTGTACGGATACGTCGGCCGCCGCACCAACACTGGACTCCCTGGACTGATAACCACACTCAATACCATTAACACTATTGCTTCACATAGAAGAAATTTCAGAGTCTAGAGTTCTGCGGTATAACTGAACTCCTTTGATACCAATTTGTCACGACCCATCCTCGAGACTCATGCTGTGACTACCCCAAGCCTGCCTTCCATAGGCCAGGGGATGACGACTAGCACCAAGGTGTAAATCCCGACAAAAAGGGGAAGTCATTGCCTTTATAAAGTAAAAAAACACCACAGAGTAATCCAATAGAAGTAAACACTAAGTAAACTGAGTACAATAGTAAGTGCGGAAAGTAAATGGGTCAGAATACAACCCCAAACTGAAAGTAAAGTACAACTGGGAAAAAATTACATCAACAGAATGTAAAGCAGCAACGTCGAGCCATCCACTAGAAGTCCTACTTGAAGGGTGGGTACAGATAGCCTCCTCAGCTCCTCGGGTCCATCCGTCCACTCCGTGTATGTCCCGCCCAGTGGTCCACCTCCAGGTACCGACTGCTCCACAAGCCTCAACCATGATCAGCGATGTCCATCGTCTGCATCCAACACATTGTAGTGCGCGAATAGCCCGTGTGGGGGTGAGTATAAGCTACTCAGTAGGGACCCTGAGACCCCCGAAGGTCTCCCAGAATCCACGCAGGATAATCCACAAAATAAAGATACAATCACGAAGTAGCATCCAACACTACTTAGGTATATTCCATACATATAACTAAGTCATCAATTCCAGTTCGGCTCCAACATACGAGCCCAAGTTCGATCATGTCCAGACAAGATTGTACAACTCAATCCACACAGGAAATCACAACACAATCCACATAGGAAGCAAGTCAATCATATCGAAGATAATGATTGAATGTCAAGACTCAGCTCACATAGGTATACTTCTTCATAAGGTGATAGAGATGATCATATATAGATACTGATTCATCTAAGATGGGACCTGCGTATGATACTAAACCAGCTAAGCTGTTGGACCCATGTAGGATACAAGACCAGCTACTCTGCAAGACCCACGTGGGATACAAGAACATAGTCAAACACTGCCAGACCCATGTAGGATACCAGAACAGTAGTACTGTCGGATCCACATAGGATAGAAGAACAATAGTCATTGCCATAGAACACATGTAGGATTTCAGTACGGTCGGCATCGCTTCCGAACCCATGGAAGATTTTAGTGTAATCGTCATCGATGCTGAACCCACAGAGGATTTTAGTGCAGTCGTTATCGTCGTTGCAGTCGCAGCCAGCTCTAGGGTTCCCGCACACAACATGCTCGATTCCGGGAGGGTCCACTCCACGAGCCAAGGGGGTCGATACATAAACTAACATGTAGTCTGAAGTTTATGTATCCCAAAGTTCCGTCTCATCGATAAGAACTGAACACGACAGACGGCGTGTCAATCTGACGCCCGGTCTGAGAGTTATTGGCTTTTTCGTTCCAGGGGCCCGGTTGGTTTTTAAGTGAAAACCAACCCGACCCTACTCCAACTGCGTCCAAACCTCAAGTGGAGTAAGCCAAAAGGTCCACCTCACTAAGAAGAATCCATCAAAGTCGACGGCATGTCAATCAGACGTCCGAAGCTCAAGTAATAAGCGTTTTCGCTCCGAGGGCCCGGATGGTTTCGTGTCCGAACCAACCCAGGCATACTCCAAAATTCTCCAAAACCGTGATTATAATATACTAAAACTACCGACATGATCCATGGATCGTATTGCAACTGACGGTGCATCGATCTGAGGTCCGTAACCCATGTTACGGGCATTTAAACGAACATGTCCAATTTTAGGGGGTTTTGGGCCCGGACCGACCCGGCCCAAGACCCCCTAGGTCGGCTGGAACCAGGTCGACCCAACCTGGGTCCGGGTCCGGACCAATAGGGCGCGGGTGCGGCCCGTGTGGCCAACTCGGCGCTGGCCTAGCGGTCGCGGAAGGGGGGGGGGGGGGGGGCGCTGCCCCCCTGTTTTGAAATGGCAGCCCCCACGTGGGGGGCACTCCTTTTCCCAGCCGGGGGTTACGACCCCCGACCTTCTCCGAACGGCCGGCCCGGCTGGCCTGCTAGTGCCTCCAAAGTGGGACCCCACGGTCCCGCCCCTCCGACGCGCCGGCGGCCAGTGGTTCCGGGCGCCACTCCCTGCTCCGCCGCAACCAAAGGCCGCAGCCTTGGTCCGACTGGCGCCGCGCGATGGCGCCGTGCCCCTCCACCGCGGCCCCGCTCCTGCCGCGGTCTCTTCGGGGTTCTCCAGCGGGGCACGATGGTGTCGTGCCCCTTTTCCGCAGCCCTTCTCTGGCCGCGACTTCTTTTGGCCTCAACGGTACCACGCGATGTCACCACGCTTCTTCGACGCATTCACCCAAGTTTCTGCACTATGTCGTTGCACCATGCCACCTTCTTTCAAGCAACAATGAACACTACAAAAAGGGGGAGGAGGTTCGGTCATGTTCGTGCGGTCCGACCTCCTCCCATTAAATTGATAATAAGCGGCCCAAAGAAAATTGATGATGAACGACAAAGAATATTCACGAAAAAAATAAAACCCCTACCTCGATAACGATTTGAAGATCGATGAGCGTCGTGGAAAACAACGTCATGTGGTGTGGCTGAGTACACGTTGACAGAGATTGTCTGAGGTGAAACGACGGCTCCCTTCCTTGGACGCGTGAAAAATAATGAAGGAAGGCGCGTCAGTGTTCTTCGAGTTCTTCAAGGATGATGATGAAGTTCTTCGATGGTAGAACTCTCCCTCTCTAGACACAACGAAGAAACCAAAATAAAATAAGGCTTTAGCCTTATTTTATTACTTTTCCCAATACTTTTAAAATTCAAACATTCATAATTTAATTCACTTCATTTAATTAAACATAACTTTTCAAAATTAATTGAAGTGATAAGATGGAAACTTTAATGACAAAAGAGGATTTAGAAAGGAGTTAAGGAAAAATGAAAAGGTGGGGGCTCGTGTGGGCCCCACCTCATCTTAAATCCTCTCAAGGGGGGTTAAAACATCCATGGGTCCCACCCCAACTCCCTCACATGGGCTAAACCACTTATGAATGTTGAATAAAAATTATAACACGATTTTTATTTCACTTTAATCTTAATACCTTTTTTAAAAAAAACTAATTCCAAGCAAATGCAACTCCAGAAAAGGTCTTCATAAGCAAAAACCGATGATGAGGTTTCATCGGTGCCCTCAGATTTCGATTCCGAGCACCGGTTTAAAAGTTAGGAAAACCCGATCGTTCGTTCACTGAACGTACCTGAGATAAATTTCGGAAATTGATTCCGAGCACACCGGGCCTCGGAATCAGGTGCCGTCAGATACTGCGTACTCGTAAAATCCCAAAGAAAATTAAGAAAAAATTTCCCTTGAAATTTACGAGTCTTCACAAATAACTTTTTTAAAACCATTATTCATGAGTTTTAATCACAATCAACTATGAAGGATTGTGGGGTAATGAATTTCATCTCAATTTCCTTACCATTGAATCAAATTTGGAAATATGAACCTATTTAATTTTATGTGGTGTAGTTATTAAAATTTTAATTTATTTAACCAAAATAAATACTAATTAAGGATAATTAATTAATCAATTAAAGTTAATCTTTCTATATTATTGTTTAAAATAAATTTATATCTTATTTCTATTCTGGATCGGCTATATTTTTCTTCTATATCCATATTTTTCAAAATTGTTTCATGAAAATATTTTTTTAACCACTAAAAAATTAATATGGGTTTAAAAGATAAATTAGTTCAATTATATATCAATCAATCCAATTGATTCCATTGAGAGAATTTTTCATATTTTATTTTGATATCAATTTTTTTTAATATTTTGAACATTTTATCTTTCAAACTTGGTTTTCTTTTATTGTATGGGTGATCAATTTTAAATTAAAATCTTCCAATTATGTGAATTAAATTTTAAAAAATATATTAAAATTTTGGAATTATAATAATTTATATTTATCTAATAATATCAACATAATTTTTCACCATAATGAATAGTAAAAATGGTAAATGGTATTTAAACCGGTTAAGGTAAAAATAATTTTACTTAGGGGTTAATGTTAAAAATATAAGGATAAAAAATTACAAAAACTTTTTCAAAACCCATTATCGGGCCATATTTTGACATTATGTATTTTATGTTCTATAATGACCCATTTTAGATCCTTTTGGAATGTACAAAATGTGGTAAAAAAAAATTATTTTAAAAAATTATATTTGTACCACTCTCCTCACTTATAAATGGAAACCCCCTATCTTCTCCTATTAAAACATTGAAAACAATTTGGATAAAAATATACCTTTCTAAATTCCATAATTAATTCCCATATCTCATCATATAATTATTATTTTGGTCATAAATACAATGTATGAAGCCTTATGGTGCAAACCAAAAATTTTGTCTGAAAAGGAGTTGACATCCATATTCAAGCATTTTATTTTAATTATTCCTCATTATTCTTTAATTATTGTTAAAAATTGATTATGTTATAAAATAAGTATATTAAATAATATAATATTAAATTATATTAATGAAATATCTAAAATCCTTCTCCTCTTCCATCAAATGGATCAAAAAATCATCTTTCATTTGTACGGTGGTCTACCACCTCGCGAACCGGTATTATTCATTTTCCATGACCACCACTCAAGGGTGGATATAATTATGTATTTATTGTATTATTTGATATAAATTATATTATTATTCTTTAAAAATAATTATATAACAAATTCTTTCTTACACTCCGTTCCATGGGACTGTGATAACGTCATTCGAGTGTACATCGAACTACCACATTGAAAAGCAATGTGATTCATTGAAACTTTCATAGAAGGTATTAATAGTTATATTAGTGGAAATATGAGGTATATATTAAATAATTATAATTTTTTTAGTGGTAATATATTTTTTAAAAATTCTTTCTTTCAGCCCATTGGGAAAATGGACACAATATTAATGCATACGTACAACCTATAATCTTAATTAATGGTGTATTTATTTCATTCTATAAATTTTATAGATTTATCTATATAAATATATAATGACTATATAATATATTTATATTAGGGTTAAAATTATGGATATTATTGAAACATGATTAATTTAGGATGACCAAAATTTAAAAGAAAATCATAAAATATACCAAAAACAATGATGTTATTGCCCGAACATTACTTTAACAAGGAATTATTAATAAATAAGTAATAAAATGTCATAAGTAAATCATATATGGTTTGATATATATAATAATGGTTCTATATTATTTATATAATAATTTTATATTTTTTATATATTATTTTTGAATTTGTACAAAGGAAGTCAAGACATTAGGTAAGGTTTTTCTAGTCTCCTTTATTTTTGGAAAACATATGAACATTTTCTAAACTTTTCATTTGTTCCAGGTATATTCTGTCCATTTGAAATGATATATAATTAATATATTTACTTTAATAACATCTAAATTTTAATATTATATTATTATTTATTTGGGTTTATGATTCAAAATATTAATAAATCTATAAGTGATTTTTCATCACTCTTTTATATTTTTGAGATACGCTTCACATTTACCAGTTCTTTCATATATGTAGGGTATATAATATCCATGAATTTATTTTAAATTTATTATCATAATTTAATTTTTGTATTTACGTGTCTATTTTATGATCTGTCAGTTTTAGGGTTTACGGTACAAATGATACTCAAGTGATAAAGGAATTTTGTCTCAATCTGTCTTCTTTGAGATATATTTCATGTTATGATCCTATATTTTTTTATGAGGTGTATATAAATCTACATTTACATTAAATATATTTAATTAATTTATTCTCATGAAATTTTATGTTTCATTTAATGTTATTATTTCATCTAGATTATGATTCATTATTACCAAAGTGGTAAGAGTTTAATTATACAGAATCATCATTTATCAAGATCTTTTATGATTATGTTTCTGATGATGAAATCTTATGATACATCTCTCATGAAATATATGAGTTTTCTTCTCATATGTTCATGTCATGAGAATACATTTTTACCATCATATTTCTCTCTTTATGTACTTAAGATAAAAAATTAATATTTTTAAAAATAATAATAATTATTTCTCTCTTTAGTATAAAACCCTTATTCTTCTAAAACTTTGTGTTAAAAAAATGTTTCAATATTATAAAAATGATTTATTAATGACACATTTACCCATTTTCAAATTTTTAAAAATTCATTTAAATGTAATCTTCATGTCTTTTTCCAAACAATGCCTATTTGTATTTTACTGAAAATGCGAAAGGAATATTTATTTTAATGTGTATGATTCAAATGGAATTTCACATCATGATGAGCATTATTTTATTTTAATATTAATTTATAATTTTCTCAGGTTACTTACCATGAAAATTATTTTAAATTTTTTTATGTTTTAATTTTTTTTAAAATTAGAAAGAATATTTTTCTCATTATATGTTTTAAATGTTTTTTAAAGCATTCTTTATATGTTTCCAAGGTTATTTTAATAGAAAAAATATCAAAATGTTTTATCTTATAAAAAGAGGGTTTCAAAAAAGAAAGGATAATTTCCTTAAGAATAATTTTAATCGATTTTTAAAAATTAATTTATAATTTTTCGTGGTTATTTTCAAACAAAATTATTTACAATTTTTTAATTATTTGATGTTATAAGAAGTTATTTTCCGTGAAATTTTATTTTCTACAATTATATTTTTAATTGATGTTTGAATATAAATTTACTTATAAGATTAAATCCAATGATTTGACTTATGTTTTACTAGATATATGATCTATGGACACCATTCTCATTTATTCCTCTAGATGGTTCATGTTTATGTTGAATAAATTATTATAAACGAATTTCATTACAAGGGGTTGTAAAATGATAAAATGAAAATGAAACCATATTCTTTCCATGCAGTATACTCTGATAAAATGATGTAATGATTATGAAACCTTTAACTTTTTTACAGTTTATGATATACGGAAATGATTATGAAACCCATTTCATTTCACGGGTTACAATATGATCATTGTTTCCTAGTCTTTTATCATTGTTACATATGTTTTTTATTATCTGATGGGTAAGACCAATATCTTATCCATTGAATTTGGTAATGATTTATATCTCATGTTATTTAATGTACTAGAATGAGGAGAGAATCTAGTTCAACATGGCAATTTTTCTTCTATAATGGACTTGGGAGTGAACACTTACTACTATGATGGTTTGGTGAGTGAACCCATTCCACTGTGAAAACCATGGTAGTGAGACTTGATTACTACATAAATGATTTTATATATTCTTATTTTTATGTCATAATTCCATGTATTATAAAAATGTTAATCTCTCATGGTTCATGTTCTTTTATTTTAATATTATTAATGTCTTATGAATTTCCAATATTTATGCCATGACTCTGGATTTTAATCTTTTATATTTCTGGTACGGTTTTCTTATGTTATGATCATGTTCTTAAAAATGATGTATCACAGTATATTTACATATTTTCCTTTGGTTACCCATATTGAGAATCTGAACACACCCTTTCTTATGTATCTTTTACCCATTTTATGACGAATGATTTTAACTGTGATAATTTTATAAATATTACTAAATAACAAGATATTTTTTTGGGAAGAATTGAAAATATTTCACTAAATAAGAATTTTGTGAACCCAGACTACAATGGAAATAAACCATTATGAGCCTCATATATTATTTGTGTAATATAATGAATATCCCTCCTAAAATTGGTAATATCAAGGGATGATAATCCTTGGTCATTAAAATTTTTATTAGTGGAATGGTTTAGTTAACATTTATAACCAAAGACATCAAAATATTAGTGATAACTATAAGGATTTGTCTGAGGATATATATAAGTAAGATTTAATGTATAAGAAAATGTTTTTACATTTTGGTAAAGGATAGAGTAATTGATTTACAAAAAATTAAATCCTTTTTTAGATACTATAAGTGGGTGTGGATCTGACACTAGTTTCCAATGGGTAATAACTCCAAAAGTGTGCATTGAATTGGACTCGATCATCACCTGGTACACGACAATGGGCCTTGCAACACTCATGGATTATCACAAATAAGGATATGGTTGGGAAATTCAAAAACTAATTATGATCCAACATGAAGGATTATAATAATAAAAAATAATGAGCTAGGTTAATCCAATGTATTAAGATATTTAAAAGAATTTTTCATTATTTAGACATCCTATATGTGATTGTTCATTATTATTTTTTCCCACTATGATTATTATTTCTCATACAATAATTTTTGGTTAGTTTTAAGGTCTATAAACAAACAAATAATTTTAACACAAAATATCATTGAAAATTTGATGACTATGATAAAAAATATTGAATGTTGGTTGGAGAGATTGATATTGTGATTACTCTTAACCACCTATCATGATATATCATTTACAATGTGTACTTCAGTGAGATTCTGAAATTGTAAAATAAGAGGAATGTTATGTTTTATGAAATTTTATGCGGTAATGAACATTGATGAAAGACGATTCAACTTCCTACAAGTCAATATTATGGGAAGAGGAACCTATAATAATATCTCAAATAGAGGGGAAGATGTTATTTGTGTCAAAAATAAGTTCATAGAGTGGAACATTGTCAAGGATTTCAATATCTTAAATATGTGAAACATAGGATATAATCTAATGATCTATACTAAGGGTTAATCTCTATACCATGGAAAGACATATTCTATTCCAACCGATAAAGTGAAAGGATTTATGTGTGTATGTATATAGATTCATGAATTCTGTTGTGGAAGTATTTTAGGTCTAAGAATTAGGGAACAACTATGGATTTTTAAAATTTTTGAGTCATATAAGTCTTTATATAATATTAACATAATATTTATGGATTCCATAATATATTTATAATTTTAAGTTTGATCATAATTTCAAATTCATTAACACCACTTTTGAGGTTTTACATGACTGGAGTATATAAATATTAATGGTGTTTTAAGAGAAATTTCTATAAAGAAAACCCTATGAATTTTTATATGTTTTAGTGATAGATTTATTCAATGAATAATTCATTAATTTTTTTGGAACTATTAGTAAAGGTATAAGTAAACTTTAGGGTCTACCTTATATTTTATGTAGAGGTAATTATGGGTTATAGTTGATCACATTTAAAAGACCGAACTCTTTGTTATTATCAGAGGATATTTCTCTCGGGATCTTGTTTCTAAAATGTATATTAAGGATGAGTTAAGGCTTCTTGGGGTACCACATTCAATTATATATAATCATGATAAATCTTTTAACTTGGTGTTTTTGTGAAGTAATAAATAATACCATGATACATATTTTAGTTTTTTCATTGTGTATCATCCTCAGATAGTTGTTCAGTCTGGTAATTCTAAGATCTTTTTCTCTAGATTTAGTAATTTTTTGGTATCAAATCCTTCCTAAATATGAGTTTCCATTCAATAATTTATATCACTATAGCATTTATATGAAACCTTATGAATCCCTTTATGTAAAAAAGTATATAAATACAATATACTAGAGTGAATTTAGAGGAATAATTATATTGGATCCTGATTAAGAAGATGAAATGGTAGAGAATATTAGATCCATTAAGAAACACATATGAATAAAAATGTATTTATAGAAATTTAATACGGATAATATTTGATGTGATTTAGAAATATATTTTGCTGAAAAGGTATTTTTATGTTTTTCACCATTGACGAAACAAGAGAAAACTAAGCCCTAGTTATATTGGTCCCTTTGAAATAATTGATCATATTCAGATATTATCTTATCATTTAGTGATTCTACTGATCCTATGTCTACTTTTATATGTGTTTGTTTCACATCTCCTAAATAAATACATGTGTGATCATTCACATATACTAAACTCATAGGTCATACCCCTAGATCATGATATTTTATATAAGAAACAATTGGTTGATTATTATGATAAAAAAAGTGAAGGTTCTATGAAACAGGACCACTCACTTGGTAATTTTATGTGGTTCAACATAAACATGAGTAGGAAACATGGTAACCTGATGATGTGAGGAGGTATAATTATCCACAATTGTTCATACAAAAAATGGGAAATTTTGAACAAAAAATTAATTTTATGGGGGGTAGAATGTAACACCTAGAGATTTTTTGAAATATTTTATTCTAATGAATTTTTTTCTTATATTTCATTTCACATTGTAATGAGTTCAACTTGTCTTACATGAAACACTGATTTTAAACGAAACACAACTTACTATTAAGAAATTATTTTTTAATATGACAGTTATCACATTGACATTGAAATGGTTATTATTAATAGGATTAACTAAATTTTAGAATTATATTGTTTACACATGTATATTTAATAATTTATTTGGTGGTTAATTAATTAGAAATAAAAATAAATACCATTTTAAATTAAGGGAAATCATTTTCTGGAAAACATTTTTAAGCACTCTAATGTGATTTACATATATAAATTAATCAAATAACTTTCTGTGAAATATTTTAGTTAAATATTTATATTATATAGTCAATTAAAATTTTAACATTTATCTTATGTGTTTCCAGAAAATTCATAATAATAAATACAATTTTGTGCTTTAAATTCTATTTTTATAAAAAGTTTTTTTATCGCCTTTTTGAAAATGTATTTTAAAAATACATTTCTACACATTTATAAATCATATTTTTATTAATATAAATTATTTTTGTTTTAAATTAGTGTGTCAAAATCACATTAGGATGATTTTTTTTATAATTTTATGATAAGATAATTTTTTTGCTGTGTATTTAAAAATACTATTTTTTATTGTGAGATTACATTTCTATTAAAACATTTAGAAAAATAAAAAACTTATATTTTTTTAATAGAAAAGTTATTTTAATTACATATATATTATTATAATTTTTCTATTTATATTCACTTTCATATTGAATTTTTATATAAAAAACTTTTAGACTTTTGATCCTTTACTATTTGCAAACCCTCTTTATCATTACTTATATGGAATTAATTTTAAATTAAAAATTTTGAATTATTTTAATTGAATTTGGAAAAACTGAATAGATATTTTTAATCATATTAATTTATATTATTTAATAAAATAAAGCTTAATGTTTTACCACAATGAATAATAATAATAGAAAAATATAATTACCACTATTCGAATAAAAATGGTTTTACCGGGGGTTAAACAAAAAATAAAAGGGTTTAAAAGGTTAAAAAAACCTATCCAACACATATTTCATGGAAATATATATAACTTATATATTCTAGGATCAATAATGAACCATTTTGGATCCTTTTGGAATGTTAAAAACATGATCACAGCTTTTTCTTTTCAAAAATTACATGTGTACCACTCACATCACTAATGAAAAGACACCACACCCCTCTCCTCCTCACACATTTAGATACCATTGGTTCAGACCATCCCTACCAAAATAAATTCCTTAATTCCCCCTCTCATTATATAATCCTTAGTTTGGTCATAAAATCATCTTAATAAGTCTTTTGGTGCAAACTAAACAGCATTCTCTGAAGAAGAGGCAATGTCCCTAATCGAGCATTTTATGTTATTTCGTCCTTGAACTCCTTAAATTATTATTAAAACTTGTTGACATTATGACTAAATTATATTCCACATAATGAAATATTATTATGTTAATGAAATTATATGAATAGTTCTCATCTTCTTATTTTTTTTAATGAAATCATCATTTGTGTGTACAATGGAGAACCGCGTCACGAACCTCGGTTTTTCATTTGTCCTTAACCACCTCTCAGGGATTGGTATAATTAGGTTTTTATTATTTATTTATGATATTTATGATAATATTATTCTTATTGATTCATTATATCACATATTCCATCTTTCTTTCCAATCCATGGTAATACGATAATGTCGTGTATGTGTAAGGCGGATTGTCGCATCTCGAAGTGTTATGATTCATTCACAATATACATGTAATTTAATAAGGGTGAGTATAATCAAAATAAATTATTTTTATAACATAAAAATTATTCTATAATGGTAATATATTATATAAATTTTCTTCATTCAATATGTCGGGATAATGGGAACAACGTTCATCTGTATGTACGACCTACCATCTCCACGAACAATGTATTTCATTTTTATCTCTACATTTTATAGATTTATATAAATACAAATATATTCATTATATATTAAATTTATATAATGGTAAAAATTATTGATATTATGGAACCATGAACAATGTAAGAGGACAAAGAAAATCAAAAAAAAATCAAAACATACTTTAAAAATAAAACAGTTATTGCCTGAATGTGACATTAACTTGAAATTTTTGATAAAAGGGTCATAAAGGGTCATAAGTAGTCAATAAATGGTATGATATATATATATATATATATATATTAATTTTTATTTAATAAATTTGTAATAATATTATATTTTTTATACATGAGGTCCAAACGTGTTTGACGGATGCTGAGAAATAAGGTATATGATTGATAGTCTCTCTTTTCTTTCTGGGAGATATATAAAAATTTACCACTCAATTATTTTTTGGAGTTCATGTAATACCCATTTGAAATATTATAAAATTAGTCTTGTTATTTTAATTATATTTAATGTTTCAAATTATTTTATGATTTATTGGTTATTGTGATTTAATATATTACTAAGGTAGTAAGGGATTTTTCGTCACAATTTTATATCCATGAGATATATACTACATTAACCATTAATTTCTTATATGTGGTGTATATAATATAAATTAATGTATTTTATATTTATTATCATGAAAATTAGGGGAATTTACATATCTATTCTATGATCACCATTTCAATGGTTTTAGAGTTCAAAAGACACCAAAGAGATAAGTGACTTCTGTCTCAATTTTCCTTCATTGAGAACTATGTCATGTTATTCAACTATATTCTTTTATAATGTGTATATACAGACCCATTTACATGAAATGTCATTATTTTATCTATTCTCATGAAATTTTATGTTTCATTTAATGTTATTATTTTATGGGGATTACAATTTAATATTACCAAAGCAGAAAGAGTTTTTGATACAATCACATTTTTATGAGGATTGTTTATGATTATGTTTTAAATGATGAAATATTATGAAACATAACTCAAGAAAATAATTTTTTTTCTCATACACTCGTTTTGTTATGAAAATAAATGTTTTTCTTTCATTTTTCCCCTTTAAATACTTAGGAGACCAAAATAATATTTTCAATAGAAATCATCATTATTCCGTTCATCGGTCTAAAAAAATTCCAAAACTACCATGTTTTATAAAAGTGTTTTAAAAATATATTTTAATATTATAAAAATGATTTATTAAATATTTTTTTACCCATGTTTTAATTTTTAAAAATTATTATAAAATCATTCACCATGTAAGTTTTCTAAAAAATGCATGTTTTAATTTTACTGAAAATGTGAATAGAATCTTAGTTCAAGTGTTCATGTCATGAATAGAATTTATCGATTCCATGAAAATTATTATCATTGAATATTAATTTATAATATATCTATTTTAATTAAAATTAAAACAATTTGGAAAATATTTTAGGTTTAAAAAAATTAAGAGGAAAGAATATTTTCCTCGAGAAATGTTTTAAATGTTTATTAACGGTTCCCCAGTATGTTTCCTATGTTTTTAATGAAAATTATTTTTAAAATGTTTTAAGTCTGAAAATGTTTTTATCATAGAGGCAATTATATTTTCTTGAAGATAAACATCAAATTAATTTTAAATATTCCCAAATAATTTCCATGGTTATTTTCAAAGAAAAATTTTAAAACAATTGGATTTTTTGGTTCTAAAATGTTATTTTGAAATAAAAATAATTTTATTCAAGAAATGTAACAAGTGATATTTGAAAATAATTTTCAATATTATATTAAATAATATGATGTTTCTTATGATTTATTGGGGATATGATGCAATGATACAATTCTTATACATTATCTAGTTTGTTTATGTTTATAATGAAAGGATGTTTACAACCTTGTTACTCATCCACGGTTTATACCATGATAAAATGTGGTTAAAACCCACTTTTTTTCATGGTTTATATAATGATAAAATGATGAAATGATTTTGGAAACTATCTTTTATTTATTGGTAATGATATGAGGATACGAATATGCAACCCATTTCATTTTATGGTTTATCATATGATGAATGTTTAATGATTTTATAAAACACAAAAGTATTATTTTCATTATGTGTATGGTGGGATCTATATAACCATATAATGAATTGGGTAAATATTTATATCTCATTGTATATATAATAGTGTAATGGAGAGTGTACCTGGTCAAGTAAATGACTTCGTCTCCTATAATGGTCTTTGGAGTGAACCTTGACTACTATGATGGTTTGGGTAGTGAGATCATTCCACTATGATGTCCTTAGATGTTTTTCATAACCACTATGGAAATAATATTTATTGAGTTTGTGGATTCTAAAATTCCATGTGTTTTGACAATGTTATGATCTCATGGTTGATGTTCTTTGATTTCCTTGTGATTCTTGTCTTATTAACTTGCAATAATTATCTAATGACTTATGATTTTGATCATTGATATACCAAGTATGGTTTTTATATCTTATTATCATGATTTCATACCCTTATTATTATGTTATGTTAATGTATTTTCCATTTTCTACCATTACTGAGCATCTAAGATAACCCTTTCATAAATTTAGTTTTCCCAGGTCAAGAGGAATGGTTTTAAGTAGGGTTTGGCTATGAAGAGTACTAAATGGGAAGATCTTTTTTGGAAATATTTAAGTTCATTTAATTAATAAGATGATTGTGTATCCATTTTAAAATGGAATTAAACCATTAAAACACTCAAGTGTGTGTTTGAGTAGTGAAACAAATATTCATTTAAAATATGTAATACATATTTATGAGAATCCTAGGTCATTGTGTTTTGTATCAGAGAAGATTTTTAGTTATCCTTGGGAAACTCCGATGTCAAACATTAGTGAGAACCCTAAGGATAAGTATAAGGATGAGTTTAATTACAGTAAAATTTTGTGGAAATAAGGTAATGGATATATAAAGTGGTTTCCAAGAAATAACATCACTGTGTAGATTCTAAAAGTGGATGATTCTCTATCATAGAGGTACCTAGGTATAATAAATTATAAAGGGGTGATTATGATGTAATATCTCATCACATGTTGTGTGGAAACGATCCTAGTATCAGACATGGTTTTTTACTCCCAAGGGATATTCTTTGAAAAAACACAAACACTTTATAATCCATCAAGAAGAATTTGAATAATGACTATGAGGGGCCTAGGTTAAGCCTAAGGTATATATTGGGTTTTGAAAAGTTCCTTGGAAGATAAAAGAAATATTATGAATTTTAAAATGGATCAGTGAATATAAACCATGAAATTTGATAAAAATAAAAACTATAAAGTATCACGAGCCTTAATGAAATCTCCCCTTTCACAAAGCACGATCACTATGTAAGTCATTTCTATGCACAGTTCCTCTTCATAGAATCCCCACAACCAAATTTTTTTACCTGGATACATTTTCTTCTAGTCATTTTTAAGAAAATTTTTCTTATGTGGAAAGTAATCCTTTTCATTGCCTATGATAGATTTTATTTTTAGTGGGGTACATGATTTTTAGTCCCACAAAAGTGAATTTCATTTTAAGGGTGATATGTCCTTTTTCTCCACCAAAAAGAATTTAATTTTTATGGTGAGGCTTCATTTTTAACCCCCTCCCCCTGAAAATAAATCTTTTCCATTTGTGGTGTGAGGTGGTTTTGTGCAACCCCAAAGACATCAAGGATGAGGGTTTAAAGGATAAATATTTACCTCTATAAAACCCCCCACACAAAGACAGATTAAGGGGGGTGGATTCTTCGAGTGTTGATTTTGTGCGTTAGATAGTCTAAGCAAGCGATTCAAACTGGAAAAGATTTAATGAATATCACAAAGTAAAGAGGGAATAAAAAGAGGTCTTCATATCAAAATTTACTTTTCAGGCCATCAATCAATATAATAAATACTTTTTTGGGTTGTCGATTTACATAGTGAACCCATTTTGAACCACTATTCCATGAATAATATGTGGATGAATTCCTTGTGTGAAACCCTTATACATAGAAAATTGTAAGAGTTATGGTGCCCTTATGTCTCAATACCCTTCCACAAATCCTTAAAACATACCTCATCCCCATCATGAACAATCCAACCAATTCTATCAATCATCCCCCTCACGAAGACATAATACCCGACTTTACCCCTTTGCGAAGCACCTCTCTAGAAGTTTTAAGACCATACTATGCCTCTTCACCACGTATACCTCATGAAATTCTAAGACACTATTGTCTCATTTATGAACCACTTTTCCAAGGCCTCTACCAAATCCACCAGATATCATTGACCAGGGTTTGGGTCATACCATAATGCCCACTAGATAATATAAATTCATGGTAAACGAGGAACTATTGAAAAGATAAAATAATAAGTAAGTTCCCTATAATTTTTTCAATCATACATTCTCATGGTAATGAGGGTCATATCCTTTGGTATAGTGATAGTAGGTTTCTCGAGATAGGAGGCTACATCCATTATTTTTCACCCTTCCCTTATTACTTTATCCATCAATCAAATTGAGAGGAGAAGAAAATCAGGAGTAGTTAATCCCTCATGGTGTAATCCCCTAACCTTTATCTTCATGTTATTGAGAGATAGGTAGTTAGATATGACTATACTAGTTACCAAAAAAGAATGTATACATGAAAATTTAAAGCGATTTTCCCCCATATCGCCTACGATCATCCACTAGTAGATTATAGAGATTGTGTTGTTGTCCAGGTCTACCAGTTATACTTTTTTTCACACACTGATAATGACTTATGTGGGTATAGAGGTTATTGGTGGCCATGAAATATTCTTGACCCCAATCCACGTGACGACTCTTATTTTTTGTAAGCCCCAACCAAATTGATGGATTTTTCCTATTTTGTATAAGACCCAATCAAATCATGGGCATCCTCTAATGGTTTTAGAACTAACCTCTCCAAAAAATATTGGATTTGATTATCAATAAAATGTTATATGTAGGAATACTCTATGAGTTTCTAACCCAAAGCCCAAATTTACCCTAATTCACCAAAATGGATATGTAGGAATCTATCTATTATCATTACCATTATCCAATATCTTTTTTTTCTTCTTCAAATATCTATCATTCAGGAAAAAATGTGTGAGACTAACTAGGCCTCTCAAATAATTTTGTATCCATAAAAAAATGATTAATATAGTTTAATAAACAAAATGATATGTTATTATGGTGATTCCACAATCATTTTCAACCTATTCTCAATCAAATGATAGAAAAAAGTATCACTTGTTTATACATGTGGAATACCACCTCCACATAGTGATGTGATTCATTTTCTCACACCATCATTCATGATTGGTTATTATCAAATATTTAACATTTATAATTGATTTTTATTTTACAATAATTATTATTTAAAGTTAAATTAATATTTATCATTTAATAGAAAATTTTATTATCCAAAAAATAGATGATTTCATATGAAGAAATGAAATAAAAAGAATAAGATAATGAAAAAAAGTGACATAGAGATATACATGGTTCTGGAATAATTCATACATCCATAGAGAGGAAAAATTATTTCACTATGAAATCTAGGAGAAAATTACAATGAGTTTTTAGAGTTTCTCACCACACAAATAACCCCAGATCGAATGAGCTATTAAATATGAAAAATTATTTTTCCACCAACTATATAGTCATTCCACTATGATATAAGGAATTTTGGATAGAAGTATGCACTAGTCCAGTGTTGCGACCTCCCAAGTCATAATTACTACCATGGCTAGTTGTATGAAGTCTATGGTGCTATAAAACCACTATCTCAAAAGTCTGAGTTTTGATATTAGACATGACAAATTCAACATTGCTATTGTACCCTATCAATGTCATCAGGTTAGCTCTTCTATAGTGGTCATAGTTATAGCCTGGTGAATAATATGGTCAATAAGAATTCAATTCAACATCATCCAAACAGATTGGGATACACCAAGCCAACAATCACCCACTTGGATCCTAATCATCTAAGATGACCTTCTTCAATGAAACTGAATTATATAACATAATAAATACGATTTTCTATTCTTATTCACTCATCACTGTGTGCTTTCCATTATCAACTTCAATTTCAAGCTGACTACTCATGAAATAAAAGTTTTTTTCAATATTACTCACCCATATTGTTTTAAGATTTAATACCTCTCATCCTGCATTCATTAGGGGAGACCAACATAGGTACAACAGTGCATCAACTTCAATATTTACATATGGTTTTTCAACATGTCTGTCGCATTTTTTATTCCATGAATCATCTACATTGTTAGAAACCCTTCATGCAAAAAGCCTATGATAAAATTTTACTTCAACTATATGTTCTTTGTTTGGGCATGAAATATTTGGTTCCTTCCAAGATGTATAAAAATATGACTATAATAGTGTAATAAATTTTCCTCTCCATTTATACCCATATAATCCATGAAGTTCTTCATCCAAACCCTATCTTTATTTCATTGGTTACAATAATGTATTATTTCTCAATGGTAGATAGATCCACTATCATGATCTATCCTAGTGGGACCCATTACGTGACTCCCCAATAGGCCATGGGATTGTGACTAGCACCGAGTAGGAATATCACTAACATGCATGGAATTTCTTATGTACATGTGCACATGCACATATCTCCAATCCCACAAAATGATGAAATTTAGAAACCACTAAGAACCAAATGCATGCACACCACTATATCTTTATAAGAGTATGACATGAAATTTATGATAAATAAAGTAAATTAGGAAAGAATAGAATCCCACTTAAATGAAGTATATAATCACATGTACAACCAGTAAGATGAGGTACTTGGATTGTTATTTATAGCTATAGAAACACCATAGATTTTGTGCTCTCACATAGAATTTTCACCTACTGGTCTTCCTGGGACTCTATCAAAAGGATGTTCATATGTGGAAGACATGATATGTGTGGGAAAATCATGTACAGGGGTGAGTATAAGAAGAATTTGTTGGACACCCTGAAACCACAAGTCCATACACAAAGTAATGATAATGTCAACTCTACACAATTTTTGTCTACAAAAAATATAATAAGAATATCCTAATTTACTCAATCTAAGATATGTAGTGTAGTGTTATGTCACAACTACCACACACCAAAATTAGGGATCCAACTCTAAGATTCCATGATGCACTCATATGAGAGAACAACATCTTGAGTTTGATAACAATGATGAAGTTCATCTGAGAAATACTGTTCATTAGGAACAATCATGAGAGTGATACACTGATTGATCTGAAGAGAGATATACAATACACATAAGAGGAACATAGCCAAATACTTGGGGGTGAAACCAGAAAACCATATAGATTATCCCTCTATGTATAGGATCGATGGTCGGTGAATTAAGTCATGTAAATACTGAAGACACTACGTATGTAATAAATAATCAAAAGAGGATCCAACTCTAGGCCTCTTAGGGGGGTTCTAATAGTTATATGCATGAAGTCATGCTGAAGGGACCATACACATAGGATTATGAAATGATAAACATGAACTGTCAAGGAAACTATGAAGGATATAAACTCAAATTAAACTTGTCCGTCATATAGTGGAAAAGAGATTCAATCCATGATGAAAGGGGAAGAATGTGTGTAGTAGGGTCACATGCCATGTCCCTTGACCCCAAGTACTACATGTGTGCAACGAACCATGTCATCAAAATATTTCATTTATAAAAGAAGGTAAATGGAATTTAGAATGAGCCACATGAAGTGTCTTTTCATTCGGGGTCCACCCATGTGCTTTGGAAATGTGCCAACACACCATGACAACCCATGTATGCCTTCCTGCGTACAAATACATGGTGTATCCCATGTACTAGTACACAGGGTAGCCTGGGTATCCGGTCCAGGTCAAGAAATTTGGTGGGGTACACACTATTTAATAAACCAGTGTACTCAAAATGTTCCCATGTACTCCTATAGTACACACCATGTGACCCAACAATTAACACATGCCCTTTAGGCCATATAATACGACATGTGTTCTGGAATTTCTGGAACTCCAATTTCTTCCTCTCATGTGTAGGAAAATATTCTGAGTTCCTCTTCGATGATCTTTTCGCCTCTAAACTCAATATCAAGGGTCAACCAATCACCATATACTGAATCGATATGTTTTGGGCCTCAAATCGGCTTGGAAAACATATTTAAATCCATCTAACAAAAACCACAAGTAGCATGGTATCTCTAGAATCACATCAGTTCATCTATCATCATTGTTGTTGCACCTCCATGAGGTCTTCCAATTGTAGGATCTTCAATTTTGGATCATTTTTATATTATTTGAAGGTGTAATGATCATGCATTCATAACCCCATGAATAGTTAAGAACAAGTGTAGAAATCGGGGGAGAGAAATTTACATGGAATATAATAGAGGAACAAACATTGATCGTTGTTTGTTCTATCCTCGATCCATTCAGATATAAATTATAAAAAATAAAATCAATATATTAATCAACCCAATAAATACCTCAATTAAAACCCATCCCGCAAGAAAAATCGAACAACAGATCAACATGTTCATTGGTTGGTATACGTTCATCATGGAATTTAATAATGTGGAAAGGAATATCAAAAAATCCCACCCTACCTGGGAATTGGATCATTCAATGAAAAAGACTAATTTATGTTGGTGAATCATGTCAAGAACAATCCTCAATCCATATCTATGTCATCACCATGGAGATAATTCTCTGGGGATTTTCTCTAGGGCCTCTAGGTAATTTCTAGGGTTATGATTCTAATATTATATCCCCACCTATTGAATTTATTGAAAATAAAAAGCATTGCAACATAGGAAAAAATTTAAAATAAAATTTATAATTAATTTATTTTATCCATTAAAAAATGTATGAAAATACCTTTCATAGTCGAACCACACAAGCTTGTGATAGGTCATTCCTAGCATAAATCCACTGCTCTAAAGGTAATGATGCCCTTAAATTTTTAATTTGGGAAAATATGTTTAAGTTATTCACCTTTTTCATAAAAACTATTTGTGCATTCAAATTAATATTTTAATATTTTTCAAACAATTGATCTGGGAACACTAGGCCTCAAATTGCACATTTTTTAAGTGCCTGGTGTCGAATGTAAACCACATATCATTAAAAATTAATACAGAGAGAATTCAGGACATTATATTCCCCCCACATTGGGGATGTATGTCCCTAGAAATCCAAAACCGAGGCTACTAAAAAATATGAGGGTATTGATCACAAATCGGAGCCACCCACTCCCATGTGCTCACCTAGAGATTCTCGTAATTCCACTAGAAACATTTTGATGGAATTGACCACCCATGAAGGATCCTCTCCTACTCATCCTCAATCTCCAATGGGTATTCTTAAAATTTTTCTCCATACTCGATGCTTAAATCTTCCTAGCTGATGATGTGTGATGGGTCATGCACATACCTCCTCAGATATGACTAATGGATGACATCATTATCCCTATATAACTATAGATGCAAAGATAAGATATAAACCACCTCACTAACCCTATCAAGTATCTAAAAATGGCCGATAAACATCATAGGTAAATCTCCACCCCATAAAAACCTATATAATCCTCATCGAGTTGAAACCTAGAGTAATACATGGGTGCATTACTTGAACTCCAAAGGGATTCACTTCCTATCAGCATAAGACTTATGACAGATCTTTGTAGTTTTATCCATTACTGGATGATTTTCACTTTCAATATGGTTTCTCTCACCAATTCAGGGCAACTGAGTGCGAACTCTCCTGGGTCAGTCCAGAAAAGTGGTGACCTGTAGGGTTATTTGAACAAAATAATCAGATGGTTCCAAATAAATTGTGGAATGGTATCTATTTTTGTAAATGAACTTAACTAGTGGTAGGTGATCCTCCATACTATGACCAATGTCCAACATGTAATTATATATAATGTCCTTCATAATCTGAATGGTCTACTCCATCTAACTTTCTGTTTGTGGGTGAAACATTGTCCTAAAGCTTAACTGGGATCCAAGTTCCTCTTGCAACCCATTCCACATCAGTGATATAAAATGAGTATCATAGTATGAATTAATCATTGATGTAAATCAATGGATTTGAACTATCATCAGAATATACAGGTGACAAAATATCTCTATTGAACTCTTGTCTTTGATAAATAGGAAGTGGGATGACTTAGTGATTCAATCAACTAGTAACTAGATGTAATCATTACCCCTAGACATATGTGAAAAACCCATAATTAAGTCCATCAATATCCCATCCAATTTCCATTTGGTCACTTAAAGAAGTTGAGCTAAACCTGCTAACACCTGGTGCTCAACCTAAACTTTTTGACTGTGCATCCTATGCAATGAACAATGTGATCCACATCTTTCGAATATGCATCAGGATCATGACTTGTGGATATCTGAATAGGTAGGGTCTCATAGTCTGTATTCACTAGATGTGCTCCCTAACTCATTGTATGAGTGGGGGGGGGGACAACAATCGACAAGGGGAAATATTCTCCATCACCATACAAAAGGGATAACTATAATGAGGAAAAATACTTTAACTCCTCATTCATCAATAGAAAAAAAGATCTCTTTCTTAGAGCATTTGACATAACATTCCCCTTCCTAAGAGTAAAAACAATAAATAAGTCATAGTCTTGGAGTAACATTATCCATCACCACTGTATCATGTTCTGATACTTCTGAGAGAATATATACTTGATAGTATTTTGATTTGAGTAGACGACAAACCACATTCTCATCAGGTATTGTCACCACATCTTCAACATGAAGATTACTATTGATAACTCACGGTCATGGTTCACATTGTTCTTATAAAGTGGTATCAACCTGCATGAACCATAGAAAATCACGGAATGCCTATGAATCAAGACACAACCATGCATAGTTCTTAATTCATCATAGAAGACTACTTATTTGACACCCTCCTCTAGAAATATCAAGATTAGATCTCTCATTAAAACCTGCCTCAGCTGCTAAAAATCCCACAAGAACTTCTCTGTCCACACAAAAGGATTCACCTTTTGATTCCAAGATTCCATAGTCCATGATATCTTAGAGAAATCAGGTATAAATCTTTGATAATATCCTTCTATGCCTTGGAATCATTACACCTACATCACCCTCCAAGGTGGATCCCATGATAACACTATCTCTACCTAGGTCAGGTCCACAACCACTCCACTTATTGAGATAACATGTACGAGAATGTGAAGCACCTAAATCATGAACTTAAACTATGATAGATTCCTATAATGTTGGGGATATTGGAGTATGTCTAGAACCATCCTTATGTGTCTTTCATTCTCCTCCTCAGACACCATGTAAACAAGGATATACATGATAAAGACTATAAAAAACTAGTACGAGTAAGGCCAAAAGATCTAGTTCATGAGTCACATGAAACATGCCGGGGTGTTCATCATGCCAAAGGTGATCACCTATTACTTTTAGTGAATATAATGACATCTAAATTCCATCTTTGGTATATCGTCATCCCTTACTCACAACTATTTATAGCTTGATCTGATGTCAACCTTAAAGAACCATTATGACCCTCTCAACTGATTGAATATATCATCGATCCTTGATAGTTAATACTTGTTCTTAAATTTCACCTAGTTTAAGCATCGTTAGTACACACACAATCTCAATTTACATCTTCCATTTTGGAAAATAAAACTATCTCTGCACATGGTGAAACCCTGGGTCTCACAAAGTCCTTATTCTACAAGTCCTCCAACTACATCCTCAAATCGTGAAGCTCAATGGGAGCCATCCAATATTCTGGTGCAGATATCGGTGTCATAATGGGGTGTAATTCAATTTTTAACTCTATCTCCTAAGGGGGAGGGGAATCCTAAATCATCTTTAAGGAAGACATAATTATACACCGCCACTACTTTAGTAAAATGGAAACTCATAATATTTGATTAAATGAGGGCCTGGCTAGCTAAATGATGAGTAATCAGACGCACCCTCATATTCCTGAGTCCATACTACGATACATGGTTTTCCATTTCACTAAAAAGGAAAACACTATTCCATCACTACAGACACAATGCACCCTTAACCACAAATTGTCAATATGGGCTTGGAATATAGATAAACAATCCATACCAAGAATGACATCATAAGGCCTCAATGCTACCATAAAGAGGTTACAACCAAAACTCTCAACTCCAAGGGCCAAGTCACACTATTAGCACAAATGTGTGATCACTCGGTTTTCTCCAATAGGTGTCTCTAAGCATAAGGGCTGAGTCAATAGTTTTATCGAAATATATTGGTATCGAACAAGATATCTGTTTAGAATGTAATGGCTAGCGCCTACATCTATTAGTATTGAAAATAAAGTAGAAAAGACACATATCCAACCCCAAATCATTTATAGAGTCCCTAGGTCATATTCATCGACCACATGTTTCTATCACCGCCCCTATCCACCAAAAACATGAGCATGGAGTGGACCACCAGGGGTCGTGGTAGTAACATGTTGAAATATCGAACACATCTTACTACTCTCCCAACTCTTCTGCAACATAGGCCTCCCTACAAATCTTCCTAATCCTGTTGTTGTATTTGCCTCGGTGGTCCATCTGCTGTCTCCATGTCAGCAACATAGAGTGTTGGTCAATCTCGTGTGAGATGTCCCCTTCCTTCAAATGAATTGCTGACCTCTAGCAAGGTTGATTGTACACACCCTGTGAGACATGAATTACAGATCCTATATATAGGGGCCACTTCCTGAAATGTTTCCAATATTTTAATCCCTGAGACAAACATCATCTCCCTACTGCCAAGGGCTCTACACCTGCTCATCCAAGGCTGACTATCCCCAATTGTATATGTTCATCAAAGAAGAATTAAACCACTAAATATCACTCAATAACCCTAGTATCAGTTGTAATGAATAGAGTTATAATAATGGATTGGATGTCTCTATGCAGACCTCTCTTTAATATCTAATCCATAAAGTACCTATCTCTAACAATATCCATCAAGTACTTAGAACGATTACTGAACCTTGATGACTAATCAGCCGTCGTCATGCTACCCTGTTGGAGTTGAAGAAGTACCTATAGACACACGTCTCTCATCGTAACTGGTGATAACTCCTCCATTAAGAGGCACTCGATCACTATCAAAGAAAGATTCACATCATTGTGATTCTGGATAGACAAAATATACCATCACCCCACAGAACTCGATAGAAGGATCGCTGCCAGGAACACCATCTGATCTACTTGTGTCTTGACTAGTTAGAAAACATGTGTTATCACTTGAATACAATTCTCATCCTCCCAAGGGTTGGGCTCTCCTTTTAACCTGAGTGGTATCTATCTCTAAAACTCGTGAATTGTGTTTATCATGCGCTCCTCGTCTACTAGTACTATGGGTACCATGTGCTTCTCCGCAGGTGGTGGTATAGAAGGTGCACCACCTAGAAGTGACATATCAAGAACTAGTACCTATATCAAAGCCACATCGTTGTGTGGGTCATCCTTATGATCAATCTATTGAATCATAGAATGTTTCAATCTCAGGGGAATCTTGTATGAAAAGAAGATGTACGACTAGTAGTGAGTATATCTAGAGAGACGACTCAAGAAGAAAATGGAAACACACCCCATTCCTATATGATTCATATACTATTATTTTCCATTCAATCAATTTTCTCGAGTATCTAGTCGAAAGAAGATTATGACTGTCCGTCTGTCTGGATTCGTCAGAAGCAGCATCAACATTGGAGTCCCTGGCCTGAAATCCAAACTTGAAACAATTAATAGTGTTTTATCACACCAATCTTATAGACATTAAGTCTTAAAGTAGAACTGACTAGATCTGATACCACTCTTTCATGGCCCGTCCTAGAAGGGACCTTTTTGTGACTCCCTATGCCCATATAAAATAGAACACATGATCCTGACTAGCACTGAGTAGGAATATCACTAACATGGGAGGTATTTCTTATGTTCTTGTAAACATGAAAACTTCTCCTAGCCCAAAAAATGTTGAAATGTAAAAAAAATATTAACATAATGTATGTATAGTACTATAGCCCATACAGAGTATGACAGGATAGTAAATAGTAGTAATGTAAATTAGGACAAAACAAAATCCCACCGAAGAGAAGTCTGTAACCGCATGTTTATCTAGTAAGAAGAGGTATTGGGGCTATTGACTATAGCCATATAAACACCTCATCCCACCTGATCTCACAAGAAACTGTCTCATCCATATCCAACTATAACTCTGTCAAAAGGTCAATAATCTTCACAAGACACAACATGTGTGGGAAATACAATGCATGGGTTTGTATAACAATACTCAATAGGACACCCTGAAACCACAAAACAATACAGAAGAAAATGATACAGTTATCTCTACACAATATATGTCTACAATACATATAATAATAATGTCACGACCCGCCCTCGGGGTCCGTGCCGTGACTACCCCAAGTCCACCTTCCATAGGCCGGGGGCTGGCGACTAGCACCAAGGCGTAAATCCCAGTAAAATGGGAAGGCATTGCCTTTGTAAAGTAAACAAACACCACAGAGTAAACAAGCGGAAAGTAAACACTAAACAAAAGCAGAGTACAACTGAAAGTGCGGAAAAGTAAATGGGCCAGAATACAAACCCAAACTGAAAGTAAAGTACAACTCGAAAAGGGGAAAACAGCAACTGAAAGGTAAAACGGCTACACCGAGCTGCCCACTAGAAATCCCACCTGAAGGGTGGGTACAGATAGCTCCTCTGCTCCACGGGTCCCGCCGTCCGCTCCGTGCACGTCCCACCCAGTGGTCCACCTCCGGGTACCGTCCCGCTCTGTAAGCCTCAGCTAAGGTCAACGCTGTCCGTCGTCTGCAACCAACACAACGTAGTGCGGGCAAAGCCCGTGCAGGGGTGAGTATACGCTACTCAGTAGGGACCCCGAGACCCCTGAAGGTCTCTCAAATCCACAATGGTTAAACCACGAAGAAAAATAACAATCACGAAGTAACAACTGACACTGCTTAGGTATATGCCCATACATATACCTAAGTCATCAATTTCTGTTCGGCTCCAACACCGAGCCCAAGAACAACCCAATCCACAAAGAAGAGTAAATAGTAAATCCACACATATTATAACAAGTTTATGAAATCAACGGATAACCATTACCCAGGTATATGCCCATACATATACCTAAGTTATCAAGCGACCCATCTCAATCATGAGGAAATCACAAAGATCATAGACTCAGCTCAAACCAGGATTTTCATTATCGAAACCGTAAAAGTTGAAGAGCCCCAACTCTGAAGTGTAAAGTGGTCCTGTCACGACTCCGAGGTACTGCTCATTAACCTAAGACTGCTGAAGTACTCCTCCTGTCGAGTACCGCGGGTCTGCTGCCAACTACCGGGCGCTCCGTCCGCTGAGGGTCTGCTGCCAAATACCGGGCGCTCACCCAGATAGCCTACTGAGGTACTCCTCCTGTCGAGTACCGCGGGTTTGCCGCCAACTACCAGGCGCTCCGTCCGCCGTGGGTCTGCTGCCAACTACTGGGCGCTCCATCCACTGGGCTAGTCGACTCACTCCAAGTCGAGTCGGTCAAGCAGTCGTCAGGTCTCAGTCATCTACACGGTCTCCGTACTCCGCACGCACGTCTCCACCGTCGCGGGTTTGTCGCTACAACCAAGCGCACACACTCCGTAGAGTATCGCGGGTCCGCCGCTACAACCAAGCGCTCCACCGCCAAGGGTCTGCTGCTGCTTCCAAGCGCACCACCACTGTCAAGTACCACGGGTCCGCCGCTACACCCAAGCGCTCCACCGCTCAAGGTAAAAAGAAGATTCAGCTCACACAGGTTCGGTAGCACTATTCCACGTAGGATCGATGAGTGCTGTAGTCGTCGTCGTCGAAACCACACAGGATCTTTGTACTGTCTCCGTCGCAGTCACAGTAGCAGTCGCAGCCAGCACTAGGGTTCCCGCACACAGTAAGCTCGTTCGGAGGATCCGCTCCACGAGCCGAGAGGCTGATACATCAACTGTCACGAAGACCAGAGTTGATGTATCCAAAAGTTCCGTATCGTCAACAGGAACTCAACGCAACGGACGGCGCGTCGATCGGACGTCCGGTCTGAGAGTTATTGGCATTTTCGTTCCCGGGGCCTGGTTGGTTTTTAAGGCAAAACCAACCCGACCGTACTCCACCTGCGTCCAAACCTCGGGCGGAGTATGCCAAAAGATCCGTCTCACTTAGAGGATTCCATCAAAGTCGACGGCACGTCAATCGGACGTCCGGAACTCAAGATATGAGCGTTTCCGCTCCGAGGGCCCGGTTGGTTTCGTGAACGAACCAACCCGGCCGTACTCCACCTGCTTCCAAACCTCGGGCGGAGTATGCCAAAAGATCCGTCTCACTAAGAGGAACACAACGCGACTGACGGCGCGTCAATCGGACGTTCGTAGCTCAAGATATGAGCGTTTCCGCTCTGAAGGCCCGGTTGGTTTCGTGAACGAACCAACCCGGCCGAACTCAAAGTAACCCGAATCCTTGGGTGCGATATACCGAAACGACCGTCTCGATCCAAGGATCGCGTTGACACTGACGGTTCGTCGATCGGAGGTCTGAGGATCAAGTTATGGCCCAAAAACCAATTTTGGTTCGAAACGGGGGGGTCCGGGTCCGGGCCGACCCGGCCCGACCCCCCCCCCCCCCCTGGGGCGGCGCGGAGGCGGCGCGGCGGCGCGCGGAGGCGGCGCGGCAACGCGCTGGGGCGGCGCGGCGGCGCACTGGGTACGCAGGCGGCGCGCGTGTGAGACCCCCGCCCTCCCCCGTTTTTCCCCCCTGGCGGCGCGGCACGTGCCGCGCCGGTTTTAAAACAAACCGCCCCCTCACATGAGGGGGCCTGCTGGTGCGGAACCGAGGGGGCCGGCTGCCCCCCTCCTTCAAAGAACCGCCCCCCTCTTAAAGAGGGGGGTTTTTATGGGTTGGTCGGGGGATTAATTCCCCCGGTTTTTAAGACATCCGGCCGGCCAGCTGGCCAGCCCGTTTTCTCAAACGGGACCGGAAATTCCGGTCCCCCCCCCCTTCGGCTTCCAACGCCGGCGGCCCGGCCGCCGGTCTTCTCTTCCGCCGCGGCCCGGAACCGGCCGCGGTCTCCTCGTTCCGCCGTGGCCCGGAACCGGCCGCGGTGTTCGTCGTCCGGCGCGGTGCGACGACACCACGCCCCTTTCGCCGTACCTTGATTCCTTTCAACGCGGCGCGACGGCGTCACGTTCTTGAAGATTCTACCTCGGCGTGGCACGACGGCGCCACGTAAAATAAAAGTACGATCATTCGCGTGGTGCGACGGCACCACGCCACTTGCTTCTATCCGCAAGAATAAACAAGAACGATGGAGGGGGGGTTTCGGCCGTGTTCGTGCGGTCCGGCCCCCCTCGCGTTAACAATAACACTTATATAAAATATTCAAAAGCCTCACGTAGACATGCGATCCACGAGCAAGAAATGGAATGAATTAACAATATTCAACAACCCCTACCTCGGGTATAAGGTTCGAAGATTGTGAACGTTCCGCGGAAGACGACGTCGCGGAGGTCGGGCGTCGCGGTAGCCGTTCGTCAAATCCGTTGAAGAAGGGATGCGTTCGAAGAGACACGTCGTTGGCGAAACTTGTATGCCGACGAAGGTTTTCCGAGGAAGAAGTGGCGTCCCCTTTCGTTGACACGGTAAACGAAGAATGGAGGTGCGGCGTTCTTCGTCGGAGCTTGAACGTTCTTTGTCAAGATGAACGTTCTTCGAGTTCCTCGTCAGAGTTTGAAGATGAAGAAGAGCTCTCCACCTCTCAAGAAGACAAACAAAAACCCCAAAATAAAATAAGACAACATCTTATTTTATTATCACATAACACATAAGAATTTCAAAAGTTTTGAAATTCAAAAGGTTTAACTCCCATAATTAAAAGTAACCCAAGTCATTTAATTAGGGGTTAAGCAAGTTGAGAGAATTTGAAAGGATTAGGGGTTCGTGTGGGCCCCACCACACTTAATCCTCCCAAGGGAGGTTAAGTGGGTGTGGGTCCCACTTCCAACCTCCTTTGATAGGTTTTAACAAGTTATAATAAAATTTGTTCTATACAAATTTTATTTAACTCAAACTAAAAACCCCAAAACTAACTTTCAACCCGCAACAAACGCAACTCCCGAAAAGGTCTCTTTAAGCGAATATCGGCGCTGCGAGTTCATCGGTGCCCTCAGATTTCAATTCCGAGCACCGGATCAAAAGTTAGGAATTTCCCGCTCGTTCGTTCACTGAACGTACCCGAGCCAAACTTCGGAAATTAATTCCGGGCACTCCGGGCCTCGGAATCAGGTGCCGTCTGAAACCGCGCTCTTGTAAAATTCTAAAGAAAATTAAGAAAAAATTTGCCTTGAATTTTACGGGTCTTTACATTATTCCCACCTCAGGGCTTTACGTCCCCGTAAAGCTACATCAAAAACTAGGGAAACAAATTAGGGTACTGAGCACGCATCTGAGCCTCCCGCTCCCATGTGCTCTCCTGGAGATTCCCGTGCTGCCATCTGATGTGCACGAGAGGAATCGATCGCCCACGCAGGACCCGCTCCTGTCGATCCTCTATCTCCACCGGGACCTCCAGAAAAGTCGCCCCATCGTCAACGTCAAGCTCCCCATGGTCAATGATGTGTGTCAGGTCGTGCACGTATCTCCTCAGCTGGGATACTTGGAAGACGTCGTGCACCCGGTACAACTGAGGTGGTAGAGCCAGGCGATAAGCCACCTCACCAACCTTGCTGAGGACCTGGAAAGGTCCGATGAAGCGCGGAGATAACTTGCCGCCTCGGCCAAATCTCCGAAAACCCCGTCGAGGTGAGACCCGCAAGAAGACGTGGTCGCCATCCTCGAACTCCAGTGGCCTCCGCCTCCTGTCAGCGTATGACTTCTTCCGGCTCTGAGCTGTCCTCATCCGCTCCTGGATGACCTCGACCTTCTCTGTCGTGGCCTGGATCATCACAGGTCCCACAAGAGCTGCAAGATTTCTTCTTTGCCGAAAAGAGAAATCTGGTCTCATCCCCTGGATGAACCACATTCTTTGCCTAAAACAGTCAATCCTAACATGGATGATACTAATCCATACCAAGGATGACGTCGTAAGGCCTCGACGCTACTACTAAGAGATTCAACCGTTACTCTCGCCTCCAAGGGTTGAGTCACACTGTCGGCATCAGTGTGTGGTAACTGGGTCTCCTCCAGTAGATGTCTCCCAAGTGAGGGTCAAGTCAACAGCCAAAACTGGAACCTCTTAGTAACATCACGAAAGAGGACAGGAACGAAAATATCACAAAGGTATGAGTCTTTTATTATTGCAGCTCATAATACAAGACGCTACACAAAAGCAACAAGGAACCAGAAGTACAAAGGATGTTATCCACTAGTTCTGCTCCTGTCCATCGGCTCCCAGAGCTCCATGATTGAAGGCCTCGGCTGCCTGAAGCTGAGCTCTCCCCTGCGGTCGGGGTGGACCTCCTGGTGGTGGTGGTGGAAGAGCCTCAAAGCGTCGCCCACCACTGGCTGCTCGTCCAGCTCCTCTGTCTCGTCCGCCTCCTCCCTGCGGACTGCCACGGTCGAACCTCTGCCTCTGCCTGGGGGGTTCTTCACTTAACTGCTGATCATCAGCATGGCGGGTCGGACAGTCACGAGCCATGTGACCAATCCCGCCACAGGAGTAACACTGCCCACTCTCGGCACGCCTGGCTCTGACTCCACCCCGGCTTCCCCGTACAACTGAGCCTGAGTCGTGCAGTCGGCCACCGGTAGGTCTGGTCTGCCTGGAACCCTGAGTCATCCGTCGGCTACCTGCTGCAGATGACTCTTCCACGTGCCGCCCTGTGGTGAGTTGCTGTGCTGGTGTAGACTCAGCAAGGAAACTCTCGATCAGAAGTGCCTGCTCCAGTACTCCTGTCTGAGTCGGTATGCTGAGGGAGATCAGCGATGCCCTGATCTCGTGTCTCAAACCCTGCTCGAAGGTCCGGGCCCGGAAGAAGGGGCCTCGTACCATGTCTGTCGAGTACCGAGAAAGGTCGGTGAACCTCGCCGCGTACTGAGCGACCGTCATGCTGCCATGCCGCAGCTATAGAAGCTCCTGGATACGCACCGCACGAAGGGTGGCTGGGACGAACTCCGAGCGGAAGAAGCTCTCAAAGTCCGTCCAAAGTAGAGATGTCTCATCGTGCACCTGGAGCATCAAGCTCCACCATCGTCCTGCTGCTGCGTGTAGTAGGCTCGCAGCGAGGATCACCATTAGGTCTGTTGGTGTCCTCACTAGCCTAAACACTCGAACCACTGCCTCCAGCCAGTCCTCTGCTGCCTGGGGATCCGTCTCCCCGCGAAACCTGGGCGGTCGCTGGCGCTGAAACTCATGCAGTGCGCTGAGGCGACGTGCATCGTCAGCGGCTGCTGCTGGAAGCATCGGGGGCTCGGCGGGTAGAGCTACTGCCGGTGCCACTACTGGCAAAGGGCCCTGCACCAAGGCCTCGTCGCTCGGTGGGCTGTCGTCTCGCTCGACTCTCGGAACCCTAGCTGGCTGCCGTCGTGGGGCCATCCTGAAAGGAAACAGGTGCGCCACGGTCAAACAGTATACCTGGTGAGCTGACACAAAGAAATCACAAAGAAAACTTTGAAATACACACACAATCAATGTTTTCGTGCATTAAGTCGGAAATCAGAAGTCAGAGTCCTGGTGTACGGATACGTCGTCCGCCGCACCAACACTGGACTCCCTGGACTGATAACCATACTCAATACGCTAAACATTATTGCTTCACATAGAAAAGATCAGAGTTCGCGGTAGAACCGAACTCCTTTGATACCAATTTGTCACGACCCGCCCTCGGGGTCCGTGCCGTGACTACCCCAAGTCCGCCTTCCATAGGCCAGGGGCTGGCGACTAGCACCAAGGCGTAAATCCCAGTAAAAAGGGAAGGCATTGCCTTTGTAAAGTAAACAAACACCACAGAGTAAACAAGCGGAAAGTAAACACTAAACAAAAGCAGAGTACAACTGAAAGTGCGGAAAAGTAAATGGGCCAGAATACAAACCCAAACTGAAAGTAAAGTACAACTCGAAAAGGGGAAAACAGCAACTGAAAGGTAAAACCGCTACACCGAGCTGCCCACTAGAAATCCCACCTGAAGGGTGGGTACAGATAGCTCCTCTGCTCCACGGGTCCCGCCGTCCGCTCCGTGCACGTCCCACCCAGTGGTCCACCTCCGGGTACCGTCCCGCTCTGTAAGCCTCAGCTAAGGTCAACGCTGTCCGTCGTCTACAACCAACACAACGTAGTGCGGGCAAAGCCCGTGCAGGGGTGAGTATACGCTACTCAGTAGGGACCCCGAGACCCCTGAAGGTCTCTCAAATCCACAATGGTTAAACCACGAAGAAAAATAACAATCACGAAGTAACAACTGACACTGCTTAGGTATATGCCCATACATATACCTAAGTCATCAATTTCCGTTCGGCTCCAACACCGAGCCCAAGAACAACCCAATCCACAAAGAAGAGTAAACAGTAAATCCACACAGATTATAACAAGTTTATGAAATCAACGGATAACCATTACCCAGGTATATGCCCATACATATACCTAAGTTATCAAGCGACCCATCTCAATCATGAGGAAATCAAAAAGACCATAGACTCAGCTCAAACCAGGATTTTCATTATCGAAACCGTAAAAGTTGAAGAGCCCCAAGTCTGAAGTGTACAGTGGTCCTGTCGCGACTCCGAGGTACTGCTCACTAACCTAAGACTGCTGAAGTACTCCTCCTGTCGAGTACCGCGGGTCTGCTGCCAACTACCGGGCGCTCCATCCGCTGAGGGTCTGCTGCCAAATACCGGGCGCTCACCCAGATAGCCTACTGAGGTACTCCTCCTGTCAAGTACCGCTGGTTTTCCGCCAACTACCAGGCGCTCCGTCCGACGTGGGTCTGCTGCCAACTACTGGGCGCTCCGTCCACTGGGCTAGTCGACTCACTCCAAGTCGAGTCGGTCAAGCAGTCGTCAGGTCTCAGTCATCTACACGGTCTCCGTACTCCGCACGCACGTCTCCACCGTCGCGGGTTTGTCGCTACAACCAAGCACACACACTCCGTAGAGTATCGCGGGTCCGCCGCTACAACCAAGCGCTCCACCGCCAAGGGTCTGCTGCTGCTTCCAAGCGCACCACCACTGTCAAGTACCACGGGTCCGCCGCTACACCCAAGCGCTCCACCGCTCAAGGTAAAAAGAAGATTCAGCTCACAAAGGTTCGGTAGCACTATTCCACGTAGGATCGCTGAGTGCTGTAGTCGTCGTCGTCGAAACCACACAGGATCTTTGTACTGTCGTCGTCGCAGTCACAGTAGCAGTCGCAGCCAGCACTAGGGTTCCCGCACACAGTAAGCTCGTTCGGAGGATCCGCTCCACGAGCTGAGAGGCTGATACATCAACTGTCACAAAGACCAGAGTTGACGTATCCAAAAGTTCCGTATCGTCAACATGAACTCAACGCAACAGACGGCGCGTCGATCAGACGTCCGGTCTGAGAGTTATTGGCATTTTCGTTCCCGGGGCCCGGTTGGTTTTTAAGGCAAAACCATCCCGACCGTACTCCACCTGCGTCCAAACCTCAGGCGGAGTATGCCAAAAGATCCGTCTCACTTAGAGGATTCCATCAAAGTCGACGGCACGTCAATCGGACGTCCGGAACTCAAGATATGAGCGTTTCCGCTCCGAGGGCCCGGTTGGTTTCGTGAACGAACCAACCCGGCCGTACTCCACCTGCGTCCAAACCTCGGGCGGAGTATGCCAAAAGATCCGTCTCACTAAGAGGAACACAACGCGACTGACGGCGCGTCAATCGGACGTTCGTAGCTCAAGATATAAGCGTTTCCGCTCCGAAGGCCCGGTTGGTTTCGTGAACGAACCAACCCGGACGAACTCAAAGTAACTCGAAACCTTGGGTGCAATATACCGAAACGACCGTCTCGATCCAAGGATCGCGTTTCCACTGACGGTTCGTCGATCGGAGGTCCGAGGCTCAAGTTATGGCCCAAAAACCAATTTTGGTTCGAAACGGGGGGGTCCGGGTCCGGGCCGACCCGGCCCGACCCCCCCCACCCCCCCTGGGGCGGCGCGCTGAGGCGGCGCGGCGGCGCGCGGAGGCGGCGGGGCAGCGCGCGGAGGCGGCGCGGCGGCGCGCTGGGCGGCGCGGCGGCGCGCTGGGCACGCAGGCGGCGCGCGGGTGAGACCCCCGCCCTCCCCCGTTTTTCCCCCCTGGCGGCGCGGAACGTGCCGCGCCGGTTTTAAAACAAACCGCCCCCTCACATGAGGGGGCCTGCTGGTGCGGAACCGAGGGGGCCGGCTTCCCCCCTCCTTCAAAGAACTGCCCCCCTCTTAAAGAGGGGGGTTTTTATGGGTTGGCCGGGGGATTAATTCCCCCGGTTTTTAAGACATCCGGCCGGCCAGCTGGCCGGCCGGTTTTCTCAAACGGGACCGGAAATTCCGGTCCCCCCCCCTTCGGCTTCCAACGCCGGCGGCCCGGCCGCCGGTCTTCTCTTCCGCCGCGGCCCGGAACCGGCCGCGGTCTCCTCGTTCCGCCACGGCCCGGAACCGGCCGCGGTGTTCGTCGTCCGGCGCGGTGCGACGGCACCGCACCCCTTTCGTCGTACCTTGATTCCTTTCAACGCGGCGCAACGGCGTCGCGTTCTTGAAGATTCTACCTCGGCGTGGCGCGACGGCGCCGCGTAAAATAAAAGTACGATCATTCGCGTGGTGCGACGGCACCACGCCACTTGCTTCCATCCGCAAGAATAAACAAGAACGATGGAGGGGGGGTTTCGGCCGTGTTCGTGCGGTCCGGCCCCCCTCGCGTTAACAATAACACTTATATAAAATATTCAAAAGCCTCACGTAGACATGCGATCCACGAGCAAGAAATGGATTGAATTAACAACATTCAACAACCCCTACCTCGGGTATAAGGTTCGAAGATTGTGAACGTTCCGCGGAAGACGACGTCGCGGAGGTCGGGCGTCGCGGTAGCCGTTCGTCAAATCCGATGACAAAGGGATGCGTTCGAAGAGACACGTCGTTGGCGAAACTTGTACGCCGATGAAGGTTGTCCGAGGAAGAAGTGGCGTCCCCTTTCGTTGACACGGTAAACGAAGAATGGAGGTGCGGCGTTCTTCGTCGGAGCTTGAACGTTCTTCGTCAAGATGAACGTTCTTCGAGTTCCTCGTCAGAGTTTGAAGATGAAGAAGAGCTCTCCACCTCTCAAGAAGACAAACAAAAACCCCAAAATAAAATAAGACAACATCTTATTTTATTATCACATAACACATAAGAATTTCAAAAGTTTTGAAATTCAAAAGGTTTAACTCCCATAATTAAAAGTAACTCAAGTCATTTAATTAGGGGTTAAGCAAGTTGAGAGAATTTGAAAGGATTAGGGGTTCGTGTGGGCCCCACCACACTTAATCCTCCAAAGGGAGGTTAAGTGGGTGTGGGTCCCACTTCCAACCTCCTTTGATAGGTTTTAACAAGTTATAATAAAATTTGTTCTATACAAATTTTATTTAACTCAAACTAAAAACCCCAAAACTAACTTTCAACCCGCAACAAACGCAACTCCCGAAAAGGTCTCTTTAAGTGAATATCGGCGCTGCGAGTTCATCGGTGCCCTCGGATTTCAATTCCGAGCACCGGATCAAAAGTTAGGAATTTCCTGCTCGTTCGTTCACTGAACGTACCCGAGCCAAACTTCGGAAATTAATTCCGGGCACTCCGGGCCTCGGAATCAGGTGCCGTCTAAAACCGCGCTCTTGTAAAATTCTAAAGAAAATTAAGAAAAAATTTTCCTTGAATTTTACGGGTCTTTACAAATAATATCAAGATATACTCAATCTAGGATATGAAGTCTATAGGTAAGCCACAACTACAACAAACCAACACTAGGTATCCAACTCCCTGATTCCACGAAGCACAAATTAGAGATAACACACTCATGAGTCCGATAGCACAAGTGATGTCCATCAAAGAAGTATTATTCTTTGAGAACTGTCATGAGATAGGTACACTGATATATTTTAAGAGAGAGATATGATACACAAATGAGGATCATAGCTAGGGCCATTACATGATACCAACAACTAAATATTGATTACATCACTAAAGATAGGATCGATACCTGGTGAAGTTGGTCATTTCAATACCGAAGACTCTACCTTGGTTATAAAAAATGAATAAAGAATCCTACTCCGAGCCTCTCTAGGGGGGGATTTTAAAAACTCTACCAGGGATTTCTTATTGAATGGATCATACTCCCATGAGTATGAATTGATACACACCAACATTTAGTGAAATGATCAAGGGCACGAACCCTAATAGAAGTTTTCCAAGATATAGTGGACAAGAGATTCAATCCTTGAAGAAATGGGAACACAATGTTTTGTAGGGTCACATAACCTATCCCTTTCCCCAGGAATTTCCCATCTACAATAGCCCATGTCATCAAAACTTATCATGAATAAATAGAGGTACATGACATGTTGAAGGAGTCACACATCATGTCCTCTCATTTGGGGTCCACCTGTGTGCTCTAGTTGTGTGCCAGTACACAACGTCAACATGTGTATTCATGCTCGTGTAATTGTACACAAGGTAGCCCATGTATCTGGTCCAGGTCATGTCTTGTGGTGGGGTAATGGTCTAGAAACAAACTTATGTACTTCACATATTCCCATGCACTCCTAGAGTACATTCCAATGGTGGAATGATGAACACATTCCATGTATACCATACTACATTCCATGTTTTTTGGAATTTCCAAAATGCTATTTTTTTCTTCCTGCATGTCAACTGATATTCACGGTTCATATATGGTGACTCATTCACGTTGAAAATATAGATCGATGGTCTCAAAATCCCCATAAAACCGAATCTAGGAGTTTCATGCCTTCAATCATCTTAGAGAACAACTTTAAATCGATCTGATCAAAATCGACTGAAGAACAATATCCACTAAATCACTTAAATTCGTTTGTCTCAATCAATATCTCACCTCCACTACGTCGTCCCGGTGTTGCATCATAATTTTTTATCATTTCACCATGAAAAAAAATCACAACAATCATTTGTTCATAACTCCATGAATAATGAAGAAAACATGTAAAAATGGAGGAGATAATTTTACATGGAAAAACCCCAAGGAACAAACCTCAATCATTGTTTATTACAGCCTTGATCCATTCCCTTAAGAATGATCAACAATAAAATTAATATAATAATCAACCCCATAATTTCTACAATTAAAACCCATACCACATTATAGATCAAACCATAGATAAACTTGTTTTTTGGTTAGTCCACATTTTTCATTGAATCTATGAATGAGAAAATGATTGTCAAAAAATACACTCAACCTAGGAATTTTATTATTCTTATTGAATACTGATTACCATTGGTGAATCCCATTATTAATGAACCTTAATCCATGTCTCTAACATCACAACCTAGATAATTCCCCATGCTATCACTCCAAATCCTTTAAGGAATTACTAAGGTTATGATACTAACTTTCCATCCTGGCATAAAGGATTTATTAAAAATAAAAAAGATTCATTATGTCACTACGTCGACGAAACACTAAAATAAAATAAATATTCAACATATTTCGTACAATAAAAAATGTCTAAAACTATTTTTCACAGCCTACTTATACTGGACATTGTTAGGTCGATCTTTAGGTAAGACGCCGAACTAAATGAAATGGTACTATGTGATTTATAATCTAGGCACCCATTTAGATATTATTCCATTTTTTCAATTAAAATATACACGCATTATAATTAATATTTTATTATTTTTCCAAAAAATGATCTCGGTACACTTGGCCTAAGAATCACATTCTAATTTAGTGCCTAGTCTTGAATTTAATCCATACAATATTTGAAAATAAAACACCAAAAATCTGGGACATTATAGCCACCACCTTATCCAATTGAGATACCCAAATTACTGGAGATCCTCCATTGGTAATTACATAACCCAGGGTACATCCCCTATCACCAAAATCACCTCAATGGTAATCATCCACATACCCTTGTAATGAATTTCCTTTTCCAAATAAGAGAGATATTTCCTTGATTAAATTTGGGTATCATAGTATCCAGATCATAGATTCCCAATGATTATTTCCAGGGTTATCCATATATCTTCCAACAACTCCCACATCCTGAGAAATGACATCTCTATTATAATCTATGAAATACATCAGGCTTCCAACAATATAAGAATTTGTAACCTTTTCTATGTACTCTTCCACCTTTTCCACATTCAGTGATTTATCCTTTGATGATTTGAAATTTCATTCCAAGGGAATAGAAATTAGATTTTATTCCCTTATATTGACTCTTCCTAGAATCTATAAAATGTTTTCATCCTATCATAACATCAATGTTCCATCTGCATGGTATCTCTTGACCATCATCTCCAAAATCATTTCATTTTCTCTAAGATATTTAATCTAAATCTCCAATGATAGATACCCTTTAATCTCATAAATACTCTATACTCACAATACTATAGTGAAAATATAATCCATATATAAATTCATTATAATATATTCATCACCAAATGACATTATGTAGAAACATTGTTCCATTCAACAACATTTGTTTGATTTTTAATCATGAATGCATAAATATTTTTGTTCCACTTTAAGGGTGTCTCATTCAACCCATATAATTTCTTTTATAGTTTTCACACTAGTTATTCAACTATAGACTTCAAATATCACTCTATATGATACATATAGATGCTATCCATAATATAATCATGTAGGAAATAAGTATTCACATCAATTTTCTGAATATGTTAGTCTTTTGAATCCACAATGCGAATAACCACCCAGATTGTGGTAAGCTTCACTATAGGTGAGTAAATTTATTTAAAATACACTAAATACTTCTTTTTAAAACCATTAAATACTATCCTTTAATTAAACATCCTATTTCCATTGTGTTCATCCTTAACTTGGTATACCCACTTGTTCTGAAATGCTTTATTTCCTTGTTAGAGATGTTTCAACTCCATAATATTGTTATAAACCAATGAGGAAATCTTCTACTTCATATCTAGTTTCCACTTGCTCAAATACATCAAATGTATTGCCTCTTCAAAACATTATGGTCCTCCACCATCAATCAATAAAATAAGATATGAGTATGTTGAAAACATGTGAATTATAATTCTTACCCTTGTTGATCTCCTCAACTCCACTTGAGGAGTAAGCTATGATGGTTTCAGTGTCACATGATCTGGTACATCTTCAAGATCCAATTGCTCATGGAAGTGTCATTATTTTTCCCCATTATGAAATTTAGTTTTCTGAATTTCTTTTTATGTTACAACATCATTTAATACCACATTCTGAAACATAAATGCCATCTTGTTGAGATCATCCCAAGAGTGACATCCAAAAACCACAATACCATAGCCAATAAAGAAACATGGTTTTGAAATTTCATCAGGATTGTAACATACATCAATATCAATATATACACATTCAAAACAACCAAATAATCATAAATTTTAGAATCTTGACTCATTACCAGACTGGATATCCTCTGGTAGAAATTATCCTATTAGTATAGATGGACTCCTGTTAATGATAAATACTGCCATGTTTACTCCATCAGGCCAAATGATTTTGGGAAAATGTGAGTGTAGACTCATACTCCATGAATATTAATTCAGTTTCCTATTAATTTTTTCAACTAATCCATTCTAATATGGTGTTCTTTTAATAATCTTTTCTTACTGATTTCCATTATTTGAATTGAATTCCATGAACTCATTACTATGGTACTCTCCACCGTTGTTAGACATAAAGAGTTTCTTCATTGTTCTCAAGACATTACCCAGAATGTTTATCAAATTCTAAAACATATTAAATAACTCTAATTTAATTTCCATAAATTAAATACATACCTTTCTATTTGAGTCATAAATGAATTTAGCATAATATTTTTACCCTCCAAGGGAATGTACAGGTGTAGACCCCCAAAAAATGGTGTCCACCAGTTATAGATTCCCATCCTTAGTGTTCTACCTCCTATTGAAAAAGTAACATTCTTATACATTCTATATATACCATCCTCACATAGGGAATCATCCAATAACATCAGTTCTAGTAGTAATAATTTTTTATTCAATACATTCATCCCCTTTTCACTCATGTGGCCTAACCTGTGGTGCCACAACTATGGATCTTAGATAACATTCTTTGACGCGTCAATGTCTATGAAGGTTTATTTCATGTTATATAGGGTTTTATTTTTTTATCTTTGAGATATCAACATTGATCCATTTTTGATCATCTATGCACCACCAATGAACATGTTACTAAAACCTGAATTAAAAAGATGTATAATTGAAATAATATTTCTTTTTAGACCATCGATAGACCTCTGGTTTTCCAAAACTAGAAATCTCATATATCTGGTCTTGATTCATGCATCACCCACCCCCACTATCTTTAATGGTTCATAAATAGAAATTTGTACCATTTCAAAATTTCTAAAAACATAACTATTTAGGAAAAACTACTCTGACATGAAATAAAAAGAGGCCCCTCATTCTAAAATCCAATACTCAATAGGGCTATCAATGATCAATATAATCACATAATTAGTTCTTTTATCCGATATGTATTCTACATTAGTTTTATATGGATTTATTTTTTCACTACACACCTTTATGTGTCCATTTTGCCTAAAAATATTATAGGTGGTAGAAAAACCATATTCTTTTTCTCAGTTCTTTCTTATTAAATTTTATCATTCTCTATGATTATGTCATTATGTATATCTACCTCTTAATTGAACATTCAAAGAAGAAACATGGTATCTTCCAGATTATTTTCATCAAATATCCACATTGAGGATAATGCCCTGAGCATCCTTCAAAGCCATCATAGTATTCCTTGAAGAACTACTCAGAGCTGTTACAATAACATACCAAATATCAGGTCATAATGATAGTAAAACCTATTGACGTGCCTCATATTGGAAAAATATTCCCACTGATGAAAACTAAATTATGTTAATGTTGAATTTATAAAGGTAGTCTATGACAATCCTCGGTTCATACATTTTTATATTGAACAATTGTCGCATCAGGTGCACGTTTTTTGATATTGAAGTATTATCATACATATTTTTGAGAGATTCCATCATCAAAATATTAATCTTATCCTCTGTGATATTTAATGAACCATTTTTCCATGATAAGACACAAAACTCCTAAAACATATATATCCTGAAGCAACCACTCTTTCGGCTCCATGTCTATTTCATTTAGACCTAGAATCATCATGTTAATCTCTTCATGATAAATATAATCTTTGTTCTACATCCTCAATTAACTAAAGTAATTTTCATCAAATAAATTTATCTTCACCTTTACTTATTTGATATCAAATTTTTTTTTCATTAATTACGAATTCAACCTTTGGTATGAGTTGTTGCAGAAACACCCGGAGCCACATGAAAAAGGTTTTAAAATGAAAAAAAGAGAGAAAAAAAAGAAGAATAAGAAGACTATGAACCTATACATAGCAATGTATATGGTTCTGGAATAATCCCTAAATCCACATAGGGGAATAATCACTTCATTGGGTTATGTATGAGCATAATTACATGGAGTTTTTATAGTTTCAAACAACACAAAACATCCTAGATCGAATAAGATAATAAAGATGATGAAGTAATGCATTTACAACCAATATTTATGATACGTTGAATAGAATATGTAATTATATACTTCTATAGTGGTTTTACCAACATCTAATATTCAATCTTGTTTAGTGGAAAGAATTCCATAGAGTTACAGTACCACTATCTCTGAATTCTAAGGCGCTATAGTAGTTCTTCCAAATTTGGAATTAATACACTGATTATAGCTTGGTGAATTGTATGGGTTGCAATAATTCCTCCCAAATTCCTTCAAATAGATAGGTCCATACTAATGCATCATACTATTATTTCATTCAATCAATCTAAAAATGGATACATCACTCATGTGTATGTATAAACTACCATCTCTATATAGTGATGTAATTAATTTTTCATAATTTTCATGTATGAATGTTATAATTATATATATAATTAATATATTTGATATTTATATCATTATTAAAATTTTGGATTTTAATGAACCTCTAATAAAGTGCATGGACCATGACCACTGAACCAAAACTTATATGAAAAACGAATCCACTAGCACAAAACATTATGATGATAATAAATGATTATTAAGGAATAAGTGATAACATGTCATAAGTAAACCATGAATTTTATTATAGGTGTTATAATCATTATTTTACTATATTATAACATGGTTTAAAATTATTATGAAGGTGTTTATAGTGATTATTTAGTAAGATATACTTTAAGTAAGGGTTTTATTTTACAATCTATTTTTTATCATGATTGTTTATGATAATATTTTCTGATAATGAAATTTTGTGATAAATGAATCCCAAATCCTAGGTATTTTATTCTAATGTAGTTATATTTAGAAATTTCATATTTTGGTTCTATTTTCCTTTCTTTATGAACTTATTATATTGATAGAATTTTTTTAAGGAAAATAGACCTCATTTTTACCATTAGATAATAATCTTTTCTTCTATGTATATATTTTCATGGAAATGATAACAAGAATGTATTTACTAATATTTGAATATTTTTTGATTTAATATTTAATTATATTTTAATTTTGTTTACCATGGTTTAAATGGAACCATCTTATCAATTTCAGAACATGGTACTTTGTAATTTTTATATAAAACATGAAAGAAATTTTTTAAAAACATACCACATGAACAACATCCCCAACAAACATAAATACCATTTTTTTTAAATATTCAATTTTAGGTTCCTTTTTTCATGGTAATTAATATTATTAAATTAATATTTGGAATAAAAGTAGATTGAAAATATTTTTTTAAAATAAAAATTTATTTTCCGCCTGTAATATTCTAGTGAGCATTTATATATATATATAACAAAATCCTTTGATGTTTCTTATGATTTACAGGGGATATGATCTAATGTTACCATATTTATTCATTTATGTAATTTTTATGTTCATAATGATGAAATTTATATCAAACCGAAAACCCTTCCATGGGTTATTATTTCATGGGATGATGATTTTCTTTGGATTTTATGGAACACGTATGTATGGTTATCATTTTGTGTTCGGTGTGATCAAAATTATATATCCCATTATTGTAATAGTAAAATAAGAAAATATCATTAGATAATGAGGAATGGAATGGAGAGTGACCCAATATTATTAAGGGACTTTTCCAAACAATATAGTCAATAGAGTGAACCTAGACTAAGGAATTGATGGAATGTGGAATGAAACCAATCCACTATTGTAGTCTTAGAAGTGAGCCTTAACAAAAAAATTGAGTTTCTATATTTGTTTTCAAGCCTAAAACATATGTCTTATGCTTATGATATGTTTTTATAGATCATGAGTTACTATTGATGACTCTTCATTCTTAAATTTTATTACATTTGATTAATAAAAAATAAATCTTTATTTCACGATTCAGATATATTTATTGATGTGTATGATTTTATGATGTTTATCTAATGTTATCATATCATTATTCTTGTAAAATGATATATTATGGTCATTCATTGATATCTTTTATGTTTACCCAGACAAGTCATTTGATACCACCCTTTATTATGTTTACCTTCCCCAATTTAAGGAAAACAGTTTCAAGTATGTTATGTATAAGAAAGGTTCAAGTTGTGAAGAACTAAATGGAAATCAATTTAGATCATTTAAGTACAGGTTTTTTATATATCCATGTTTCACATGATACCAAACCTATTTAGTTCTAGAGTGGATCATATTTATATATATGTGATATTTAAACTAATAATATATTGTTTTTACATATGTAAATTATGGGTCACAATAGTTTGTATCAGAATAAGTTTTATTATATTTTAGAGACTATAATGGGGATTCCTTAGTGATAACACATAATATAAGACTAGTTGTTGATGAATATCCTATTTTAGGGTAAATAATGTGGTGTGATTTCCCTAATAAAATAAACCTTACAAAATACTAAAATATTATTTGGTTATTGAACAGATGCATCTTGGGGAGAATAACCTAGGAGTTGGTTGAGTTTTTCTTGGCCATCATCAATGTTCATGGTGACTGGGATCTTACTGCACCCTATTTTGAATCTCTTGGGGGAAATTCATAGTTTAATTACCATTTTATTTAATATATATTGTAATATATTTTAAAAATAATGACTATAAATGATCTATGTAAAAAATGATTCATATATTGAAAATAAGTTCCCATGATTTATAAATCCTATAAATGATTATCATGATTATATAATTTCCTACTATGATTATTTTTTCTCATACTATGAATTTTGGTTACATTCAATGGAATGAAACATTAGGAACCATGTTAACACTGAATTTGATGGATAATTAAATGATTATCCCCCTAAGTGACCAAATATTATGGGATATGTAATGAAACATATTACTACCATGCTTACACATATTTCTCAGACCATGAATCATGATGAGCATACAACTGATAATGGGAAGGAAAAACATACTGTATATTGCTTCATGAGGAAATATCCACCAACATTTAGTTGGTATGATGATCCATTAAATTATACGAAATCTATCATTTCCCATAAGTAGATATTTTTAGTATATATAGCTTCAAGAATTAAAAGTATGTATTAGTTATCTATCATTTGGATGCTAAAACAGATAAATACTGGACACTTATTAAGAATATTATTCAACTATAAGAAGTGTAATCCACGGTGTAGGATGAGTTTTGGATCTTATTTTTCAATAAGTAAATTCAACATAAAATTTTAATAGATATGGAGAATGAATTTGTTGAGCATATGTAGAATTGTTATAAATCCATTGGTACCAATAATAAAAATTAAAAAATACTTCTGAGGTATGATACTAGTATTATTATTAGACTATAATGTAATATTGATCGATTCATCAGTGTCATAAAACCATTTATCTGAAGTGTATCATCTATAAGTGACTTCAGTATCTGTTAAAAATAAAATTATATATTATCAAGGTGAAAATAAAGATTTGAGTCACCCATAAACATCATGGTTTTAATTAGATAAGAAATATGAAATTAAATGGAAATTATTATCACAAAAACCATAGAGGGAAGAATATTATTTTTTTCATTTTATTTCATAATTTCATAAATAATAATACAAGGAATGATCTTAAAGGGACTGGTAAATGTTTTAAGGGTGTAAAATAAGTCCATCAGACAATCAAACTATGTGGTTATTTGAATAAGTAAAATTATAATTAATATGGAGAGAAGCCTTTACCAAATGAACCACTCATAATTCAATTATTTAATTGAAATTATTATGGAGATTATGATAAATTTTCAACAAAACCAATGATTAATGATGATAATCAATTTAAACAACCTCTTCATCCCAAAGACATTGGTAAATATCATGTGATCACTATTGAGGTTTTGGGGTGAGATAATGATGTGGTGAAAGGTAAACTTTCTATACACTGTAGAAGTGATAATTTTTTATTTGATCGTGGATCTTCCCACTATTTTATATTTTAGTATTTTTTAGGGATATTTTATTACCACCGCAATTTTTATATGTTAATATTTTAAAAATAAACACCAAATTTTACAATGATCACATATCAAGTATATGAATCATCCCCAATTGATTTTTTTGGGAATGTTATCCCTATAAATTTGTTATCTATCCTCATATAAAATTTTATGTCATTTTTTTCAAGGATTATATTTCTTTATATAAAGACGATATCAATTTCTGTAGAAGGGAAGTAACATTTTATATTATAAACTAAACAATTATTTTCTAATAGGGGGAGGATAAACATTAACATCCAATGTAAATTATATCCATTTAATAGTTATTGATCCGTATTCAATGTTTTTATTTATAATAGATAGTTTCAGGGAGATATAGCATCAAATATATTCCTATTTCATGGGAGTTTTTCGGTGTATTTCTAGAAGAGTTACTTAGTTTTATTCTATATAACAATGTGGACATTAAAAATAACTCATAATGGGTTCTACCCCTATTTCAAAGACTCTATATATAATTGATCTAATTGAGTTTGAAAAATTAAAGATGGAACTCCATTAGAATTGTTATAAGGGATTTATTTTTCCTAGTGTGTCACTATGGGGTACACCTATCCTTTTTGTTATTAAGAAATATAGATCAATAAAACTTGGTACGGATTATTGGGAACTTAACAATATCATGATAAAAAATATGTATCATCTACCCTATAATGATGACTTGTCTAATTAATTATGAGGAGATAAATATTTTTTATAGTATTTATATTTATTCTATATTCTCTCAGTAGATATTAAAAAGTGGATTCAAACCTAAGAAATATTTCCATTCAAGAAATGGACACTTTGAATTTATTGTGATTCCATCTATTCTTACTAATTACCCTATTATCTTCAAGGATTTAATGAATGGATTATTTATTTATAACATTTATTTGTTTGTGGTTGTCTTTATTGACAATAATATTATATATTACAATATATAAAAAAGATAATTAAGATCACATAGGGATTGTATTGATGTCCCAGGGGAAGGATAATTTTTATAAAAAATTGGCCAAGTGCGAATTTTTCCTATAGAATGTTTCATTTTTCTGTCATATAATCTCAAACTATGGTATATCTATGGATCTATATAAAGATGAAAGTTAATAAATATCGGCCCATAAAAACCACTATGGTTGAGATTCAGAGTTTTCATGGGTTGGATTTATATTATTTATGATTTGTGAAGGACTTATTTTGGATATCTATTCCACTCAAAAACCAATATCGAAAAGGCGTTATGTTCCACAGGACAGATGAGTGTGAATAAAATTTCATGGAATTGAAGAGAAGTTTTTTTTGATCCCGTGGTCTCACACAACCCTACTATGTAAAGGGATTTTTTATTTACATTGATTCATCAATGAATAGGTTAAAAAGTGTTCTCATGAAAAATTTTATGGTGATCAGTTATGCCTCAAACAAATTAGTGTTTCATCAGAGAAATTACCTGACTCATGGGTTGGAGTTCAAAGCGGTTATCTTCCCATTAATGATAATTATGCATTATATTTATAGAGAAAGGTGTGACATAAATACTGATCATAAAATTGTAAAGTAAATATTCACCCATAAAGATTTTAATATTTATAAATGAATAGGGTTGGAGTTGATTAATGATTATGACTTCTTAATTCATCACCAGCCTCTCAAAGAGAACAAGGTGGATGGTAATTTGAGTCAAAAAGATCATGCTAGCTTATCTATGATGAGTATTGAAAAAAATACAATATTTTTGGATTTATAAAGTAAGGTACTTGAAATATTTATTGATGTAGAGAAATATTATCTTGAATATATTTTTGTTCAATGATTTTTCCAATTAATGATTAAAGAGTAATAAAAGGAGGATGTAAAGATACAAAAGAATATGAGAAATGTTCCTCAGTTTAATATTGATTTTAATGGTATGATATAATTCAAGAACCAAGTATGTGTCCCATAAATACAAAACATAAATAAAGAATTGTTATAATAATCTCATATCTCCTCAATCTCTATTCACCCTAGATATATAAATATGTATAGTGATACAAAAGATTATTTCAAATGGTTAAACACAAAGATAGATATTGTGGAGTGTACATCTAGGGGATTTTTATGTCAAAAATATATGGTTGTGATTCATACATTTAATGGGTTGTTACAACCATTACCCTTTCCATAATGGAAATGGGAAAAAATCACCTTGGATTTCACTATCAGACTCTCTAAAACATCTAAATTCCACAATTCTATTTTCTTTGAAGTCAGTCACGTTATAACATAAAATAACTTTAATTCTATTAAAAAAGATTTATCTCTTTATTTTCTTTCTAATATATATAACAAATATGTTTTATGTTAAAATAAGGCACCACATGCCACTATATCTTATTGGGATCTATGGATTACCTAAATGTTTAGGAGAAGTCTCCCAAAAGATCTAGATATAGAGTTGCGTATTAGAAATACATAACATCTGCAGACAAATGGATAGTTTGAGAGAACAATATATACCCTATAGAATATGTTGATATCCAGTTATATATATTTTAAAGGTTGTTAAGATCAAAAAATTCATCTAGTTTATTTTCCATATAAAAATATCTTTTACACATGTTTTTAGATGGCTCATCATGAAACCCTATATGGAAAAAATATATAATGTCAATATTGGAGGATAAATATGGAGAAATAAATCTATAAGGACGTGATATATTTAAGGAAATTTAAGAGAAATTTATATCCATTCAACAACACATAAAGGTTTATTATATTTGACAGAATATTTTTGTTGAAAATCATTTGTGTGATCAAGAATTTAATGATTGTGAGAATGTTTTCCTACAAATATCTCTACGGATGATGTTTGAGACATTAAAAAATAATTGAATTTATAGCCATTTGTAAAATATTCCCATTGATATTTTTGATCGAGTAGTACAGTAGCATATTGATTTTCAATCCCATAAAACCTCTCTCGTGTTGATAATCTATTCTAAGAATATATCCTATGTAATTACATAATTGATTCTTGACATGTAATAAAAACAGAATATGTATCATTAGATCATGATATTTACTATGAATAACAACCATTAACAATCATATATCATGGAGAAAAATTTTTACAGAACAAAACTACTTCACTGGTTATAATTCATTGTCAGAATCTAAAATTTAAGGATGCTACATGGGAACCTAAGGATGTGATTATGCAGAGGTATCACCATTTTTTGTACCATATTAAAGGAATTTTGAAGGTGAAATTAATTTTAATTGGGGTTATAATCTAACACTACAGAATTTTATACGTTTAAAACATAAAGTATTCGACAAATTTCCTTACATACAATATTGATGCTATATAAACCATGATATAGTAAACCATTAAAACTAAGTAATTAAATTGTTATGTATGAATAGTAATAGCTAATTTTTGAACAAATACTTATAATGGTTTTAATAATAAAAATGTTTTGATTAATTTATCATAAATAAGTACACAATTTTCAGTAAAATCATTTTATGCTTTAACAATATTTTTTCTTCAAAAATTGTTTTATCTCCCTTTTTAACATAAAAAATAGTTAATTTCATATATTTATAGAAAAATTATTTGAGGAACTTAATATAAATTTTATATCATCATATCAATATTATATTAGGGTGAATATTTGGTATTTTTCATAAAATACTTCTTTTCTATTAAATAGTGAAAAATAAAGATTTTTATAAAAATTGATTTTTATATTCAACGAAATGTACTATAATGTTTTGAATTTAATATTAAATTAATATATTTTTATATTAATTATAAATATTCTAATTTATTATCTAATAATTATCATTCTAATTTCTATGATAAATGTTCATTTCTTCCTTTGAAAATTTATTTTTCTCAAAAGAGTTTCTATGTGATTAATGTGTTTTTATCTTAATAAAATAAATTAATCTCTATTGAAAACCCTTTTAATTTAATGTTAGATATTTTTTATTCATTTTAATATTTTTACATTAATTTTTTGTCTATCACAATTAAATTAATGTAAGTAAATTATGTTTAAGGATTAATGATTCATTCACCTAAAATGAGATTTCGTTGTTGGTTTTAAACTTATATTAAATTAAATTATTCCATATATATAACATGAATATGAAAAATTAGATTCCATATTTTTTATAAACATAATTAATATAAAATAATATTTTCTAATTAATTTTTGTTATATTGAGAATTAAAAATAGTAAAATGTGTTACCATAATTAATGTTAAAATGTTGTAACGTCCGAGTTTTGGAAGCCACCCAGAGGCGCCCCGTACCCGGTTGGTCACATGGCCTCATGTGAATTTCCCCAAATGGCAGTGGCTATCAACTACTAGTGAGGGCCTTGGGTGTGATAATGGGGAAATTATGCCCTCATTGGCATAGTACACAGTGGAAGAAAAACAAAGAGACAATAGCAGAAACTGTAACCATCCATACAAGAGTATACGATAAATAGCGGAAGACTAATGGTAAGAAACTGGAGCACACACACATGTATATAAAATGATGCATGATACATATGTCTAGAAAAGCAGCCAAACAAGTCACAATGATGAATAAAATACTAAACCAAAGTCCAAAATAAAATAGGTAAACTCCTCAGCATCGCAAGTCATATCATGGTCTGATGCTATCCAGCACCACAACAAGTCAAGTACCTGAAGTAGAAGGGTGCTTGCCCTTATCTATACCTGCAACAATATAGTCTTATTGGGCCCAAAAGTATGGCCCAAACAGGGTGTGAGACAAGGTCCCAGTAGGTAACCACCCAAATATTTGTGCCTAACAGTCAGTGAATACATGGGAAATAAATGTATAGAAACCAGTAAAAAGGAAATCACACAGTAGCAACAATGCACAATATCTAGCACAAAAAGTACACAAGTAACCGCCAATCAAGAAGTAGAACAACGGGTAACCCCTAGGGTAGTTCTCATAGCTTAACCATTATGGTTTAACTTTCAAGTGCTAGCAACCCTCTGGGAGGCACACACAATGTCACCCGTCTGGTTCAGCTAATAAAAGAATAGACTCTCTGGGAATCACTCAATGTCAATCCACCCTATAGTCTCATATCATACTAAAGGATATCTGGGGAAGCACTCAACGCCTCATTCCCCCTGTAGCCCGTGTCGAGTAACTACATACTCTTTGAGGAATCACTCATCGTCAATTCCCCCTTTGGTCTCACATTGAATTAATATGACACTATGGAGAATCCCTTACGTCCATTCTCACTATGATCCACTACACTAGGTTCTCACATCCTAGTGTAAAATAAACATGAAAATCACGTGTATCACCCCATGTAAACCTCAAAAACTACTTGGCTATAAATCTATGGCACAATAGCATAACAGTACAACAGCTCCACTATCCTACAACTAGGCATGGCAACTGGAAAATTCCCTAACAGGAAAAATAAGCAAAGAATAGTAAAAATTACCCAATTCACAAGCATTGACCTCTACACAAGCAATCAAGAAAATAAGGCAAACAACAAGGGAAAAAATAAGAAACACACAATACCCCGTTTAATGTAATTGGTGGAATTGCACAAAATATTCAAATAATTCCTACAAAAGGCATAAACCAACTCCCTCAATGCTAGGAGATTGATATACATGAACCACAATGATTAATTCTCCTTAGAATATTTAATATCTAAGAAAACGTCCAAAAATCTCAACCCATGATATATTGAGAAAGATGGAAAATCATGGAACAAGGCTAAATCAGAAGAGAGAGCTTACTGAGCTTATCCCAACGCAATCGACGGTGGTTGAAACGGAGGTCGAACGGAAGTTTGGGGGTTCAGATAAGAATCGATATCGTATAGACGCTCTCGGCTGAACGAGACCTATAAGAATGTCTTCCTCGTGATTAGGCGTGACCCCAATGCATTTAATGAAAAAAAGAAAGTACACGGCATGTACATCTGTGGTATACGGCGTGTACTTTTCCTTTACATACCCCGCTTTAAGCGGCCTCCAAATCACCCACACACACCATTTGTGTGGCCCGGACACGGCCAGCACACGGCCTAGCGATGCATCACAGTACACAGTATGTACTTATAAAGTACACGACTTGTATTTTGAAAATTTACAATTTTTCCCGTTTTTCTAAAAAACGACCAAAAAATAGAAAGACATACTTGAAACGAAGATCCGGGTTCTTAAAAACATCCCACTTAAAAATATTCATCCCCGAATTTCCCTAGCAAGGCGTAGAAGAAGAAACCCTCAATAGCTTTAGCCACTGCAATTGTACAATGACCTCCCTCTCCAAGGTCAAGTTCTATACTTGCGCGTGCTGCCATAACACCTGTACTAGAGGAACAGACCTCCCACAGAGAACCTTCATACTATGATCGACAATTCGGATAGGATTCTCCTCAAACGATGCATCCGCTTTGAGATCAACCTCCTCGAGCTAAAAGACATGAGATAGATATGAAAAGTAATGTCGGAGCAGAGAGACGTGGAATATGTCATGCATGGACCCATACCTCTAAGGTAACTGCAACCGATAAGCAACCGACACAACACTCTCTAATACCTCTAACGGCTCGACGTACCATGGTGAAAGCTTACCCTGTCTCAGAATCCTCTTGTGTCCCAACCTCAGTGCAACACGCAGGAAAACCTGATCTCCAACCTCGAACTCTGGAGTTTGTCTCCACTGATCAACATAAGACTATTGTCGAGACTGTTCTATAGCCATCCTCTTCCGAATCAATTCAATCTGCTCTGAGGTATCTTGAACAAGACGAGGTCCCAAAAAAGCTGCCTCTCCTGCCTCCAGCCAGCATAAAGGTGATCAGCATGGCCTACCGTACAAAGCCTCATAAGGTGCCATCTTAATAGTCACCTGAAAACTGTTGTTATAGGCGAACTCCAAAAGAGGGATATGCTTCTCCCAATAACCGCCAAAGTCAAGAATACAATCTTGGAGCATATCCTCAAGCACCTAGATTGTACGCTCAGACTGGCCATCTATCTGGAGATGGTATGTTATACTCAAAAGTACATGTGTTCCTAAAGCCCTTTAAAGCCCCTTCCAGAACTGAGAAGTAAAGCACACATCCCTGTCTGAAACAATGGAGTGTGGAACCCCATGTAGGTGTTCAATCTCTCAAATGTATATCATCAACACTGATGGTATCCTTGATCGGTAAGAAGTGAGAAACCTTCGTAAGCCTATCGACGACAACCCAAACTACATTGTTACCTCCAAGCGACCTCAGTAATCTGGTCACGAGGTCCATTGCGACATCGTTCCACTTACACTTTAGAATGGGTAACTGCTGTAATAGGGTTGCTGGTCGCTGATGTACCGCCTTCACTTGCTAACAAGTAGAAAACCTCAAGAAAAAACCAGCAACATCCCTCTTCATACCTGACCACCAGTACTAGTGGTGTAGATCACGATATATCTTGGTGACTCAAGGATGAACTGCTCAAACTGAGGAAAGAAAATCCCACATCACCTCCTTGCGTATGTCTTCTGGCACCCATAGGCATCCCTAGAAACACAAGATCTCATCCCCACCCACTGTCCATCCCAGAATAGTATACTCTCCTAACACAATCTCTCGCATGACTAGGCCTTTTGAGTCTGATAGCTACCTCATCTGTACCCGATCAAGAAGTGTAGGGGTAACAACTACAAAATATCGGTAAATCTTTCCATGTCTGTCGTGCTCCTCTAGATGCATCTCAGAGAACAGAGCCATAAGCTGCAACTCACTTCTGGCCTCATGAACTACTTGAATCTGAGTTCTCCTGCTCAATGTATCTGCCACTGTGTTTCCCTTTCCTGGCATATAGGCAAGCTCAAAGTCAAAAGACTGAATATACTCGACCCACCTGTGTTGTTTCAGATTCAGATCATGCTGAGTGAAGATGTACTTGAGACTCTTGTGGTCGGTGAAAACCACAAAGTGCTCTCCCAGAAGGTAATGTCTCCAACAGCACAATGCATGAACAACAACTGCTAACTCTAGATTGTGTGTTAGGTAGTTCCTCTCAGGTGGACTCAACTGCCGAGATCCATACTCAATGAATCTATCTCCTTGCATAAGCATAGCGCCCAACCTGATACCTGAAGCATCACAATAAACAGTATAGCTCTTGCCTGGATCTGGAAAGACTAGTATTGGTGCTGACGTCAACCTTCCCTTTAGCTACTAAAAGGCTGACTCACAAGAATATAACTATAAGAACTTCACCCTCTTCTTGGACAGACCTGTCAATGGTGATTCGAGGCGTTAAATGTCTTGAATGAAGCATCTGTAGTATCCAGCCCACCCTAGGAAACTTTGTACCTCAAAAAAGTTCTTCGTATGCTCCCAGGAAACTACAGATCTCACTTTATCTGGGTCCATAGATACTCCTGCCTCTGAGATGACATGACCCAAGAAGTGAATCTGATCCATCCAAAAGTGGCACTTTGAGAGTTTAGCATAAAGTCGATGCTCTCTTAGTGTACTCAGAATGATCTCAAGATGGGTATCATGGTCATTTCAAGTTTGAGAGTACACAAAGATATCATCCACGAAGACCCTGATGAAGGAATCCAAGTAAGGATGGAACACTCGGTTCATTAGTGCCACGAAAAATACTGGCGCATTCGGGAGACTGAACAACATAACTGTATACTCGTAGAGGCCATACCTACTATTGAAGGCTGTCAGAGGTATATCTGATGGTCTAACGCGCACCTGATGATAACAAAACCTCAAATTGATCTTCAAGAACACACGGTCTCCTCAAAGCTGATAAAAAGGATCATCAATCCTCGGTAATGGATATCGGTTCTTGAACGTCAACTAGTTCAGCTTCCGATAATCCACACAAAGCATAAGGGTATCGTCTGCCTTATTCACAAAGAGGATAAGAGAACCCCAAGGAGAAGTACTGGGTCGGCTGAAACCCTTTTCCTATAACTCCTCCAACTACTTCTTGAGCTCCTGCAACTCAGGTGTATTCATCCTATATGGTGGAATGGACACCGGTGTCGCTCCTAGAATGATCTCAATAGAGAAGTATACCTCACGCTCTGGAGGAAAACCTAAAAAACCATATAGAAAGACATCTCCAAAACGATCCACCACTGGGGGAAAATCCAACTGTGATGTTCCCTGATCATCCAGATAAAGACTAGAAATCTAGGTCGTAACCCTTCCTAGCCCATGATGCTCGAGTCCTTCTCGACTCGCCTGAACATCCCATTCGGCTGTATGAAGAAAAGATTCACCCTCTGGTGAAATGAAACTCACCCTGCAGAGATAACTGTTGATGATTTCTTGGAAGGGAACCAACAAATCCTTCCCTAGAATGACATCATAGCCAGTTATCTCTAGGAAATAAAGATCCTATAAGAAACGATACCCTCCAACCTCGATGGGGAACTCTCTGCACTGACATACACTAGATGTCATCGTCCCCAAAGGCGTGTCTAGTGTCAACAAGTCATCATAAAAAAGGATACAGAGCCCAAAGATCTCCACAACAGAAACAGAGATAAAGCTATGCATAGCACCATTATCAAAAAGAGATGAAGATAAAATTGAGCCTATTATGATCATACCTCAAATTGTATAAGGTCTGGGATCCTGCTCCTCATAGGTCTACTCCACTGCAAAAGTCTGGCCTGCCCTGCAGCCCTGTGACCATGCCTGACCACTCTATGCTGATCCTCCCTACTAACACTGAAATACTGGTGACTGATCACCACGACCTCGACCTCCACCTCAGCCCGAATGGATGAAAGAACTCCAGTTCCCCAACTGGTGAGAAACTGGTGGTGCTACTCCTGAATAAGGAGTCAAGAAAGAACCCCCTTCACTAGATACTAATGAGAAAACCTGGCAGAACCGCTGAAGGTGACCCATCTTGCCGCAAGATTGGCACTCCACTGGGTCTCTCTGGCACTGTGGCCTCCTGTGCCCTACCCTTCCACACTGGCAGCATACTACCTGGCTACCAGAAGAGGTATCTCGCCTCCTTGGATCACAACACGTAGACTCCCTACAACACTTCCTGCTATCAAATAGTGGAATACTATATTTGGAAGCCAAACTGCCCTAGATCACAGATCCGATGTCTCTCAAATTTTGCTCCGCAATCAGTTCCTAGTTGACGATGAATGTGATGGAAGTAAACTGAGAGATATTCACATGTGAGCGGATATCCCGCCCGAGACCATCCTCAAACTTCCTTGCTAAGAACATCCCATCTCCACCCTGGAGGGGTGTGAAACGTTGTAGCACGATGAACCGAAAGGAATACTCCATAACAGAAAGATTACCCTACTCTATACTCATGAACTCCCAGGCTCGGTCAGCCCTCAGGGTCTATGGGAGAAGTAGTCATAAAATACGTGATGGAACTCCTCCCAAGCCATAACCTACTGATGACCCTCCTGTGAGACCACGTCTCACCACCTCTTGGATGAGACTCGAAGAATATAGGTAGAGAGATCAACTCGCATCTCTAGTGGCGTTTCTAGATGCTCAAAGATAGTCAGTATGGCTTCTATCCTTGACTCTGCAGCCTATGGTCCTCCTTCCCCCGAGAAAGTAGGAGGATGCTGCTCATGAAAAAACCGCGTCAAGTCTTCCATTGTCGTGGAAGGAGGCGGTGCTACCTGAAAGGTATGCATCATCCTCATAAATCCTTCCCTAAACTATGAATCAGTGCTTGCAACTGGTACGGCAGCTGGTGCCAAGGCTGGAACAACTGGAGGATCGGTAGAAAGTCCCTGATCATCCATATCTGGCGTTTGATCACTATTCTGTAACTAACGTAAAACCGGAGGATGTCTCGAAGGCAAAGCTCTGAATGATCAAAAGCATACCTTAGATTAGGAATATCAAGGAAATACACAAAGGGGTACAAAATGGAAACAAGAGAAGGAAACACTCATGTTTTACAAAACATGACTACATGGCGTGTATAAACTCTACACGGCGTGTAATTAACTCTATTCCCTTGGTAGAGTATCCATGCACGGATATCCCACACGGTCTTCTTAAGCTAAGACTACACGGGGTGTTCCCGGTGGACACATCGTGTAGTAGACAAGGTTTAAACAACCCGTGTTGTTATTTACATGGCCGGTTACACGGCTGAGGCTACACTGCTTGTTCCAAAAAAACACAGCGTGTACTTGAAGATTTTTCCCAACCCATTTTGTTGGAGACACGGCTGGGTACACGGCGTGTTATGACCAAAACACAGCGTTATAAGAGGAGATAACATGGCCCTGTGTTGTTCGTGACATGGACAGGTACCAAGAACAAGACTACATGGCATATTCATACAAAACACGGTGTCTATTACACGAACTTCCCCGACCCGTGTTGTTAGTGATGCGGTCGGGTACCTAGAACAATAATACATGGAATTTTCATACAAATTATGGCATGTATTACATGATCTTCCCCGAACCATGTTGTTAGTGACACGATCGGGTACACAACTCACTACTACCCGACATGTACCTGCCGTACACGGTGTGTTGCCGAAGATTTTTCACAACCCATGTTTCTGCTCACACAGTCAGTGACATAGTTTAAAAACTACACGGCGTGTATATATAAAGTACACACCGAGTATTCTGGGTTTTTCTGGGAATTAGCTCTGAAACTGCACCGAAACCCAGGAAACACTGAAAAACAAGCATGATGTTTCCAAATTCCGATCTGTGAGGGCCCATACTCTCTGTGAATCAATTCTCAGAATCTTCTACATATCATATATAAGGGAAGAAAGCCAATGATCTACCATGTTCTGATTCATGAGGGCCCATAATACCTCTAAAACCAAAATTTGGTGTTCATTTAAGTAAGGTAGAATACAAAAAACATCTCTATAAAACTACATGGGTTCTATCAAATCATCTATCACAAAAGCATGTATAATCTACACAACGTCTATCACAACAACATGCAATTGCTAATTCACCCTAGATGGCATGGAAAAAATGCATGGCATGTGATTTCTAACAAGTTCCTATATGATTCAAGAGATGGCATACCCTCATCTCATCACGTTGCGACAGAAATAGAACCATAATATCAACAAAAATTACAATCCAAACCATGTGAATCAATCTAGGTGAAATCAGATCAACTGTAGCATAGAAAACCTAGAAAACTATAATAAGCGAGGTAGATTGGATTTTCCCTTTACACATGTTAGCTATACCCGAGCACAACTTAATACCACATACCGAATCTATCATATCCCTAGCTAAAGTCTCCAAACAGTAAATAAAGAGAAAATAACCTGTCTCTGATACCACCCTGTAACGTCCCAGTTCCGAAAGCCACCCAGAGGCACCCCGGACCAGGTTGGTCACATGGCCTCAAGCGCATTTCCCCAAACACCAAAGGCTGCCGACTAGTAGCGAGGGCCTTGGGAGTGATAGTGGGGAAACTATTCCCTCATTGGCAGAGTATACAGCAAAAGAAAAACAAATAAACAACAGCAGAAACTGTAACCATCCATACAAGAGTAAAAGATAAATAGTGGAAGACTAACAGTAAACAACTGGAGCACACACATATGTATATAAAATTATGCATGATACATATGTCTTGGAAAGCATCCAAACAAGTCACAATGATGAATACAATAATAAACCAAAGTGTGAATGAAAATAGGTAAACTCCTCAGCATTGCATGCCATAGCTTGGTCCCATGCTCTCCAGCTCCACATCAAGTCAAGTACCTAAAGTAGAAGGGAGCTTGACCTTATCTATACCTGCAACAATATAGTCTTCTTGGGCCCAAAATCATATCCCAAATAAGGTGTGAGACAATGTCCCAGTAGGTAACCACCCAAAGATTTGTGCCTAACAGTCAATGAATACATGGAAGGGAAAAGTACAGAAAGAAGTAAACAGGAAAGCACACAACAACTATAATCCACAATGTCTATCATAGAAAGTACAATATTAATAGCCAATCAACAAGTTGAGAAAAAGGTATCCCCCTGGGTAGTTCTCACAGCCTAACCCTTATGGTTCAACCTACAAGTACTAACAACCCTATGGGAGGCACACACACTCTCACCCCTCTGGTTCAGCTAATGACAGAATAGACTCTCTAGGGAAGCACTGACCGTCAATCCCCCCTATAGTCTCGTATCTTACTAAAGGCTCTCTTCTGAAGCACTCAATGCCTCATTACCGCTGTGGCCCACATCGAGGAACTACAGACTCTCTGAGGAAGCACTCATCGTCAATTCCCCCTTTGGTCTTACATTGAATTAATAAGACACTCTAAAGAAGCCCTTATGTCCATTCTCCCTATGGTCCACTACAATAGGTTCTCACAGCCCTGTGTAAATTAGACATGAAAAGCGCATGTATCGCCCCAAGTAAACTTCAAGAACTACTTGGCTATCATTCTATGGAACAACAATATAACAGTAAAAAAACTCCACTATCCTACAACTAGGCATGGCAATTGGAAAACGCATAACAAGAAAAACATAAAAAGCACAGTAAAAATTACCCTATTCACAAGCATTGATCTCTACTCAAGCAATGAAGCAAAACAGGAAAAAAACAAGGGAAAAAATAGGAAACACACAATACCCCATTCAAGGGAATTGGGGTAATTACACAAAATATTCAATGACTTCCTACAGAAAGGCACAAACCACCTACCTCGATGCTAGGAGATCGATATACTTGACCCATGATGATTTATTATCCATAAAACATCTATGATCTAAGAAAATGTCCAAAATGATCAACCCACAAAATCTAGAGAAAGAGGGAAAATCATGGAACAAGGCTAAAGTAAAAGAGAGATCTTACCGAGGTGATCCCAACGCAATCGACATCGGCTGAAACGGAGTCGGATGGAAGTTCGGGGGATCAGAGAAGAATCGTGGCCATATAGTTGCTCTCTGCCAAACGAGACCTAGAAGAAGGTCGTTCTGGTGATTAGCCGCAACCCCGGTGCATTTAGTGAAAAAAAAGAAAGTATACAGCGTGTACTTCTGGGGTACACGGCCTGTACTTGGCCTTTTCGTACTCCACTTTAAGAGGCCTCCACATCGCCCCTACACACTGTGTGTGTGGCCCGGACACGACTTTCACACGGCCTGGCGCTGCATCAAAGTACATGGTGTGTACTTATAATTTACACGGTGTGTATTTTGAAAATTTCCAAAATTTCCCCTTTTTTCTCAAAAAAGAACAGAAAAAGGAAAGACATACCTGAAACGATGATTCGGGTTCTTACAAATGTGTTTACAAGGGATTAAACCAAGGGATAAAGATATGATTTCCACCAAAAAATGTGTAATTATTATTCTCTGAAGCTATTTAAAAATTATATTATCCTATATTTTAATACATGTAAATTTGGTGCAACAATCCCTTAGAATTGACTTTATATACTTGAAATCTTTTAAGAAATTCCATGTGTAGCCCTCTCTTCACCTATAAAGGGGAACCACTTATCCTCCCTTATTCAAACTATTTTATCATTATAGATTAGATATTACCTCTTAAAAACATTACTATAATAATTCACTTCATCCTATATCTTCATTTATTATTTTAAAACCAATAATTCATGGATTAGGTAGTATGCCAATTGAGGTGTCTCAGATAAGAGGTGTAGATCCTAATAAAGATCTTAGAATTTTATTTCATTATATACTTCCTATACATGTTTGGTATCCACAAAAAATATTTAATATAGTATAATAAATATACAAATAGGTTATTATTATGTTATGACGACCATTTACAACAACTTCTTAATCAAATAAGAGATGAACATATTGCTCATGCATAAGTGTGGACTACCGCCTTCATATAATGATGCAATTCATTTTCCACCACAATCATTCAGGATTAGTTATTATGATATATTTTGTTTTTATATATGATACTTATTTTATAATAATTATCCTGTAATATTTAATTTATATTTACGTTTCTTTAATTCCATCCATTGAAAAATGAAAATATTACTTTGGTGTATGTATATACAATCATCTTCACATAGTTTTGTAATTCATTTTTCATAATATATTTATATGAGTGGTTATAATTATGTCTACAATTAATATATATATATGAAAATTTTATCATGATTAACACTCTATATAATAATTTTCCATGATCAAATTTCATGTACCATAACCACGGAACCAAAACATACATTAAAAACGAAGCTGATAACACCTAAAAAAATGACTAAAATGAAAGTATGTTAATTAATATTTTATAAGATTCTATAATTAATCAATTATTGGTATTAAATGTATTATTATGGTTCTCTATTAAAAGAAGAATAAAATATAAATTTGTTACATATAATTTTAGAGTTCTTATTTAGGATGATAGACTTGACGTAAAAAATTCATGTTACAATCATATTTTTAATAGGGTTTTTTATTATTAAATTATCCGATGATGAAATCCTATGATATATAACACAAAAATATTATTTTTTATAATATAGTGATTTATAGATATTTCATGTTATTTTTTATTTTCATCTCTTTATGTACCCGTGATACTGAATGAATTTTTTAAAGAAAATTAACCCTATTTGTCCTTTTGGCCGAGAATCATTTCTTCCATGTCAATATTTTTCTAAAGTGATTTCAAGAATTTATTTAATATTATTAAAAGTTTATTTAAAATTTTTTGATTATATTTTACTTCCATTACCTATATTTAATATTAAACATATTATAATTTCCCAAACATGGTAATTTTGACTTATTATTTAAAATGTGAGAGGATTTTTTCAGAAAACACCATATGAATAGATTCCCCCATAATAAGAAATAATTTTTTTTAATTATAATGTATATGTTTCATTTTTTCTTTTAATGTAAATTTTTTCTGATATACTTTGTAAATTTTTTTATTTTTAAAAATTTATTTCAAATAAACAGGGCATTTTCCTCATGAAATGTTCTCGTGAAATTTTAAATGTATTTTTATCTATAACAACGCCTTTTGATATTTATTGTGATTTTATACGGAAATGATCCAATGTTATATTTTGTATTATTTCACTATATTGTTTATGATTATAATGATAAAATATTTATGAAACATGCATCCTTTATTTGGGTTATTATTTGATGATATAATGAATTTTTACAATTTAGTGGTTCACATATATATTATATAATTTAAATATAGATGGGAATGGAATTATATATTCCTCCATTAAATTGGGTAAATAAGGATATCTGATGTGATAATGAGCACTAGAAATGGTAGTGAACCTATTCTTGTAAACTAATTTTCCTAACAAGATAGTATTTCGATTAAACCATGACTATGGAAATGATGTAATGGTGCGTGAACCCAATACAATATGATAGTATTGGTAGAGATAATTAACAATGGAATGGTTTTATATGCTTATGTAAATGGGAAAAAATTATTTAACATGCTTATGATGTGTTTTTGTAGATCATGATTTATTATTGATGATTCCACACTCTTACTTATTATATTTTTTGATTGATAAAACGTTATTCCATGTTTCATGATTATGATATATGAATTTAAAGGTATGATTATATATTATTTAGATCATGTTATCATACACTTATGCTTATTTTATCCTCACTTATAGTCATTTATTGGTATTTATCATGTTTACCTATATTGATCATCTGAGATCACCATTTTTTACGTTTTCATTCCCTAAGTTATGGAGTAAATATTTACATATGATTTTTCTAAAAAGTGTTGTAGTTGTAAATTAATAAATGGGAAATAATGTAGATCATTTATGATCTGGTTTTTTATGTATCCATGCTTCCAAAATTACTAAAACATCATGGTTATAGAATGGGACATATAGATATGTAATGGACATTTTTTCTAATAAGATATAACATTTATGTAAGAGGATTATTAACTATTAGAGGCACCATTTAAATATTTTTATGGATGATATTTCTACTCTACATTATGATAGATTGGGTTTGGATTATTATCAATTCTCATGCCATAAATATTGAAAAGAATGTATGATTTGGTTTTGGTGATACACGAGACGATAAAGGTAGTGTGGGATCATCATAAGTCTTATGATGAATATAGAAGGTGAGCTATATAGTTTAAAATTGAAGATAATGTGTTCTAAAAGGAGACTCCTCATCATGTTTAGTAAGCTTTCTTCATGGGATTAATATTTCTCCCAGGTTTGTGGGGACTTTCATGGTGGATCATTTGAGATCCATCATGTATTGGATAACACGTCCCCCAAATACTATTCAACGACATTATGCCTTTTATGGTTCCAAATTTTCAATATATCTTCATATTAACTATAACACCATTAATTAGGGAGATATGAGTGGCTAATAGAGATAATGGACTTCAAGCAGATGGTGTTTCATGGGTATACTATTCCCTAGGTTTGTGTCTTATAGTGTCATTGTGAAGTTTAGGATAGAACCTAGAAGCATGAGTTACAAATAGAGACATAGTACTTCATTTTGTCTGAGGATTAATTCATATTTTGAGTTGATTTTTTGTGGTTATCAACCTTTATATGGATTATTATATGTTTTCCACTTATTGGATTATTTGTTTTTTTAAAATTATCTTTTTTTGGAAGGTATTTATCGTGGGAGAGTGTTTTGTATTAGTTTGTTGAATTTTCATATTTATTCAACTAATTCCTCAAAGTGTGTAACATTATCTTTTGTTATCATGAGATTTTTGAGAGGTGTCATGTTTGGTGGATCTCCTGGGGACCCCTTCTCTTTTCATTCCCTATAATACTTGTTTTAATTCTCAATAATGAAAATTGTTTTAGAGGTACACAATAAAATGATCCATACTGTCCTAACCTTTCCTTCATGTTTTCTCAAGGCTAGGTAGTTCCATTATAACGTTTTGGATGTTTTTGAGAATATAGATGTGTTTTTTCTTTTCAAGGGTCAGCATTCCCTAGAGGTTGGATTGGTGGACAAATTTTTGTGTTTTTTGTCAATAAATAACCATTTTTCCTATCCATGGTGTTCTTGAGGCACCAAATCCTTTAAAATGGCCCGCCAAACCATTTTGGAAGCAGTTGTTTCCGAGATTCTTCCTCTCTTAAAAACTCATAACTCAAAAACTATTAGTAATAGAATGGATACTTTAATGGTACCTTGAATTACCATCTATCCACGACCAAATACAAGATATTGTGGATGTAGCGGTGGTGATAAAGCATATTTTGAAATATCCAAAATTAGCATCTGTCATTCAAGATCTCATCCATTTTGAATGCGGGAAAAAATAAGAAATGTTATGGGGGATTTTAATATGTATTAAATTCAATTGTACACCTATTAATTGACCAAAACACTTCCTTTTAGTGATCCTTAATTTTTTTAAACTCTTTGATGAATTTTTTGAGCGGTTGGTTGTTCTCTCACTTTTTTTGTCCATTGAAAAATGTTGTTTCTAGGAATTGTTCATTATAACCTCACTTGAGGTCATGTTATTTATTCCTTGTGGATTCTACCTTAGACCATGGTGAATCAAGTTCTTTGGTTCAAGGTAACCTTTCATTATCACCATCCTTTCATTATTACATTATCCCATGTTTTCGTTATGTAAATATTCTCTTTTTTGGGTGTTTTACAAGCATGGTTGGAGGGTGGTTTGTTGATGTTAGCTTCTAACTAGTCTTTCTTCATATTGGTGGTTTCTCTTGTTTTTTTGATCGATATTCGATCATCCATTCTAGTTCATATATCCTCAATCTTCTTAATTGAGTAATGGTATTCATTACTTCATTAATTATTTATTTTTAAATCATGGGTTGATCATTCATTATCTCTTTTGGTAATATTTGAATTAACCTTAATAAATATTAAACCATAAATAATGAAAATAGATGTTTTATGGATATAATGATCTCATATTTTGACATTATCTTAACAGTTTTCATCTTTTTTATTAGAGAGTCCGATATCTATTATTTATGATATAGTTATCTTGATTATCTATTCAATGGTTGGTTATGTTTGATATGTTAAAGTTTGATAAATAATGTACATCCATAAATACATGTTATGAGAACAATTAAAGAGGAATGTAATACTTTGAACTATTCTTCCTTATAATATAAGGGAATTAAAATTGATATTTGACACATTTCTAAATGTAATAATTATTCCTTAATGTTTGATAAAAATGGATGTTATACATTGAATCTAGTTTAAATAATTCAAAATTCTGGATATCTGATACCTTAGGTTACAGGATGTTTTAACATATGATAAATTAATTAGTTAATTCAAGATGTAATTTAACAAATTGTTTGATATAGATAAATGTTTGAGGTTGAGAAATCTCATTATCTTATTATGGATATATGGCTTGCTTTTAAGGCACACATACACTATTGACTTTGTTTTCGTAGGGAATCATTGTATGATTTCTCTGGATTGAGATCCTTTATATGTGATTTTATGTGGGCTTAGGATGTTTAATTAATTGAAATTAATTGTCAGATATGACCATATTTGTGGATACAGCTGGCGCATGTAATGGAGGGATGCATAGTGATATGTACGGTGGTTCCAAGGATGGAAATAGGACTGATGGAATATGTTGAATCTAGTATAGGGCATTGTTTTTGTTCTAAAATATGGGATTAATTATTGTTATTAAATATAATTTTAGTCCATATTCTTGGGTTACTTATTCTGGCATCCCATTCCCTACTATTTGACACATCAAGTTGTTTTTGGTTTACTCATCTTTTATAGTAGGATAGGATGGGATATTGAGTACTTTGAATTATGGAATAAAAAGGAATAAAAAAATTTCAACCCATGGAGTTATTTTTATATTTAATTTCTAAATGAAAATCACTCCTGAGGAACTAGGGGATCCGTTATTTTATGCCTATAGGGTTTGAGAATCAGTTTTTAATTAGTAAAAAGTTGATATAGATTAATTTTAATAAATTATTCATGAATTATTTTCTATATTGTGAAATTTTAAAGGAGAAAATTATGTGACAGCCTAGTTGAAATTTTCTAGGTCTTATAGGATACATATTCCATAGAAGTGAAAATGAGTGTCTTATATATGATAACTATAATTGATCCAAAATTTACGTAGATTCCCATAGTGTAGTTTTGAGCTATAATATATCATGTAATCTATGTTATTTAAAATGATTACGCAACATTATCCATAGGGTGATTCATATCTAGTATACTATGGGAGGGTGTTTTCCCCAACACCAGGTTAGTGGGGAAGGGATGGTCGACTACCCTCTCTTTCCTGACTCTCTTATCTTAGTAGTATTATGTGTGGGTATGTGAGGTGGTCATATTTTTTTAGATATATGTATATAGAAGGATGTAATGGGTTCTAGTTATTTTACACACATGTATCTAGGATTATAGTATCCTAAGGATTATCATATGTATGTTGTGTATGGGTTATAATAAACTAGCCTAGGTTAACCCATCACATTACTGGAACTGGTCCACCATAATACTTGATGCATATTCTCAATCACCATGGGTTGTTGATAGGAATCTGGGTATCCTAAAAGGAAACATGGTAATTATTTCACCATCAATAGATATAAGATATGATGGAAGTAAATAGAGTAATATATATGATAACTATTATAAATCATATGTCGAAACAATAAACCAAAAAGGTGACATACAACATTTGGATAATATGGTGTCATCAAAAAATGGAAATACCATAAAAAATAGACCTAAAACAACCCCCATTTTATTTTCCATGTGGCTATATGTCCCCACTCTACCATCCAAATGAAAAGGAAATACAATCTTGGAGATTCATCCTCTACATGACACTCTTCCCTTTACTTGTATCCAAGAAAATTGAGATTACAAGCACCCCAATAAAAAAGTAGGGTGTTCTCTCAAGATCTTAGGGGGATGCAACCAATAACCCTTAAAATATCTAAATATATAAATACATTAGTTATTTTGTAAAAAGTATTTCTAGAACCATTAAAATGAAATCATTTTTATTTTATAAATTATATGTTGGTTTTATTTTTAAAAACATCTCATGCCTTTCAAAATCATATCATAATCAAATAGATAGAGAAATGTGATATATCACATATCCAATGTCATATAAATTTAAATAAAATAGTTTTAAGAATCAATATTGATATAAAGATCAAGAGGGATAAAATAATATGGAAAGATCAGAAATAAGATGTAATCCCAATGAAACTAAATAGGAAAATCCATGACTCATGTGTGTACATAACCAAACTACTAAGACATACTTAGGAATAATAGCTAGAATATGAGACTCATAATGTCCAGGAACCTCAACACCTTAGAAAGGATACACTCTAACCTCATGGCATTAAGGTAACCTCCCCTAGTAATATTTAACTACATCAAGGACTGTCCTTTTTTAGTTTTACCCTGTACCCATGGTCTTTCAATGTGCAATTACATTATCATTATATTCAATGAAAACAAAACCATGTTTCATAAGAATTTTTTTAATGAAAAATCCCTTTAAAACCCAAGGCAACATTTCTATAAAGCATTTCTTAGAGAGATCCACACCACATTGATTATTCATAAAATATTTTCCTTTTTAAAATCATATTTGATTCATTTTAACATACATATCAAGAGCCTCAAATGTATTACATAAAAACACTCATTTTGAAAATAGAATCGTATCCCTTAAATATTAAAACAAAATTTGATATTTTAAACCAATTGGATCATCATAGTAACAAAAGGAACTCTAAAGTACATACCACATGATAGAGAAACCTTCCTCATTATTGATGAAATTACATCACTCTTTAGACCAATGATTGGTGAGAAATATATTATATTCTCACGAACCAAGATATAATGAATGAAACATCAATCATCTATGTTTGTGATATATCCAATAGTATAAATTCATAAAACATAAAAATACTAGAGAAAACAAAGAAACAAAATGGAATAGATCCACTTATTGAAAAACACCCAACAGAGCCCCAAGAATCCTATTGGAAATAAGATTAGCCATAGAGAAGGAGGAAACAGAGAACACAAATTTGGAGCCTACAAAATTATAAAATTCTATTTCGGTGTGTAATGGTCGAATTAGGAGAGTTAAGTGGTTAATTCGGGCTAAAGTGAAATTTTTTCCCTTACCAAATTACAAGCTCAACAACATCACCAGCAAGTCGGTTGGAATCCCCATAAAGATGTTGGGTGTAGGAATAATTCCTCTTTTAAAATTCATGCCACTAAATATCTATTGGGTGGTGGATGATTTATTAACCATCTAAAAATTCTACCAAATGGTTGGTGGATCCTGCCAACTTGTAATTGTTCTACTAACATGCACATTCTAGTTGATCCTCACCATTAGATAGATGGTGGCCTCCTACTGCCACTAAATTTCCCAAACCCATATCCTAACATAAAAAAGACCCAAAATATGAATGTCAAAAAATAAAATAGTTCTACTTACCATTTTTCACATACCCCATTTTGTTAATTCTCTCTAGGATAAAAGCATTCTATCCCGAAAAAGCATCAAGATCATGAACCTAAAAAAAGAAAATATCATTATTGCATCATCAATGACTCACACTCTCATATCTCAATATCATATTAACCACAATACCATCTCATTAAAACAAATGGGTTATATTTAAAAATATCAATTTATTATATAGCTCTACTATTTGAATAATACTTTTTACCATTGTTGTGTCGGGTTCGATTACTATATCCTTCTACTCACTCACAAGGAAAAAATTAGGTTGATACTTCTTTAGATGGTATCATTGGCCAAATTATGGATAGAAATCAAATTAAGAGTGGGGATAAATGATAATAAACCTTCTTGAGTCACACTATAAAAAAATGGGCATATATAACAAGGTGATGACATACCCTACTTACCGGAACATCTATGTCCCAGCTGAGATGAAACTCTAATAAAATCCCAATAAATTACCTTGAAGTCCTACAAACAGTGATGCTTATTTGTATAAGATTTATGGGGAGTCTAGTATGTCTATAAATTATTCCTAAGTAACTAAATGATATTCTTTATATCATGGATGATGATTGGTCTTTACATGGTCCATTGTCAAACCTCTTCCCAATAGAGAGGAAACCTAAAAGGACTCCTATAAAAAACCTAAAATAGTTCCATTCAACTAAAAGACTGATAAATATTGTAATATGATTACTCCACTAAGGATATAAATTTCTCCCTAGATCCACTGAAGATAATCAAATAGACCTAAATCATGTCCTCAATAATCTGGATGACTCCCTTAGTCTGTACATCCATCTATGAATGATTAGCTATGCTCAACTTCAAATGAAAAGATATTATTTTATATAATGCACTTCACAGCCAGGATGTAAAGCTATGGTCTCTATAAAAAAGATATATTAAGGCACACCATGAAATCTAGAAACCAACCACACATACATGTTCCCATGATCTTCTACCTTATTTGAATACATTATAGGATAAAAATGTGATAATTTTCTGAGTGGATATATAATAACCCATATCATATCCTTTCTAGTAGGAACCTATCATAACCCAAAAAAATACATCTAGGGATATCTCAACACGTCTCTACACAAGAGTGGGTAATGATTATAAAAATAATATTGATTAATGATTTTATACATTAATTTTATGACATGTGACGCACCGAGATACATAACCAAAAATTGATCCTCACATTTCGGGCAACTAGTAATGATGTCTCATGTATTGGTACATCTGGTTAGATCTAGGGTGAATGGAAAAACATGATCAGGGATTATTATCCATAAAATACATCCTTAATAATATTATATCAACCACCACAACTTTGAAGGAAGACCCCACTGGGAGATCGAGCCCACTCACCTGAGGTCCCTCCACCATAAATATTTTAGCTAAAATGCTGACACTATTCATCCATAACCTATCCAAGTCAAATATAATAATCCCTAAATGGTCCTTCAAGAGTTAAAGGGAGGAATAGCTATTTTAATCTCTCCCTTTATCCAACAACATATAATCATATAATCTCATAAAAATTACTCTTCCCCTGATTCATTCACTTATTGAGTTAGTAATTTCTTTTTCAAATAATATGAAACAACAAACCCTTTATTAGGAGTGCAATAAATATCAAAATCAAAGGTCGAAAGAACTCCACCAGCCTTATCTATTTCAAGTTGATATCCCTTTATGTGAAGATATTCTTCAGACCCTTATGTTTTGAGGACACTATAAAAAGCTCCCCAAAGTTGTAGCCGTGTTATGTCTTAATCACATGCATCACTACTGCAAACTATAAATGAAGAGTGGGGTTTTTATTCTCATGTATGTGTAGCTGATGAGATCCATAAGATACTATCATTATCCACTAAATCAAAACACAACCCAATACCAAACCCAAGTCATCAGAGTACACACTATAACCAAAACCCAACTAAAAAAATCAAGACTGGAGTTGATGACGATCTCAGTTTTAACTTCTAAAAATATATATGACAAAGATCACTACAACCAATATTTACACCCCATATGAGTCAACTTTATAACAGGGGATACATTATTGAAGATGTTATAAACAAAGAATTTATAACAACCCACAAATACAAAAAAATGCTCAATCTCGAACACATTTCTAGGATAACCCCATGACATCACATCGTTAATATTCTCAGGATCCACTAAGATACCCTTCATAAAAATATGGTGGCCTAGTAATTTCACCACATGAATCCATAAAAGGCATTTAGATACCTTCTCTTACATATGATGTTCTCTTGGGATTCCATTTGTGTTATTTAAATAATTTTCCTAATACTACTACAATATAGGGTGAATAAGATTATACTCCAAACAACTATGAAGGAATACAAGAACTGAGGGAGGGTTCAATTATTCAATTCCTTAAATAGCACTGGAGAGTCAATAAGTCCAAATTTTAAAAAAACACTCAAATTTTTCTACCCACTTCTTATTTATTTAGGAATATCTTCATCTTAAACACTTAGATGACGGTTCCCCATTCTCAGAAAAACATTTATAAATCCTTGATCCCCTCTAACTCAATCCAAAAGTCATCAATCCTAGGAAAGGGATATTTTTCCTATACATTCACTTGGATGAGAATTCGTTAATAAACACAGAGATGGAGACTCCCATATGCCTTCTTTGAAAATATCACCAGTGATTCCCAAGGTGAAACAGATGAATAAATCCCTTAAAATCATGATCCTCAAGATAAACCATTAATTAATTCAATTCAGTTGGTATCATATGATATAGAGATATGAAAATCCATGACATCCACATATGTAATTCTATAGAGAACTCAACTTCCCTCTAATGTGGTAACCCAGGAAAATAATCTGGAAATACATATCCATACTCACTCAAAAATTATGGAATACGACTAATTAGACATGGATAGATAATATTAAGAAACAACACTATCAACTGGAATTATATCTTATTAGCACTAGTTGCAACTGGACTTCCTCTTCCTAATAACAGATCCCACTCAACCTAGAAGACATGAAAGACTCCATCATAGATAGAAACAATACCCATTTCTGATAGAAATCAAGATAGGATTTATTTACAATCATCCAATCCATGTCAATTATATTGTCAAATATATAAATATCATGATCTAAAAAACCAAACATGGTATTGAAGTCAACAATGGTCACCGAACACTCTAGATATTTTAATCACATCCCCAACTTCTTTTACAAAGTAGTCGAAATAGTCTTCAAGAAAAGAATATGATATAAACAAATATCCCTTGGTAAAGTTTTATCTAGATATACTTCCCTTGGATAATCCATCACATTAATACTGAAGATGCCCTGATTTTAAAAATGTGTAAAAAACCCTAAGTGTAGCCTTATAATCAAGTTTGAGTCATCCCTTTTTCCCTCACTGGTAACTGAACACCTCACTCTGACCTGATTCTTAATGCACACTCCTACTACCACCAAACCAATGGTCATCCTATATACTTTTTTACTTAAAAGAGAACACCAGATACCACTTTCTATGAAGGATTCTCTAAATATTCATATCTTTCCGGCTCTATATGCCCAAAAAGTTTTTTACTTTTCCACAATATTCATATAGGAAGGATGGAACATAGAATAAACATGATTGAATATATAACCATATACCAATTTCAAACCTCTTTACCTTCATATTACCATTAGAAACCCTATTTGTAGAAAATTAAACCAACCCATAAAACTGAGCAACATATTCCAGGATAAAAAACCCCCCAATATTAATGTAATAAACTCTACTACTTTCTCCTCACTCATTTTATGGTGATAGAACCACATATTTCAAGATTTCAAAAAGGTATTATAGGTATGTTCTTCATGAATCTTATATTTGACAATATATCCCCACCACTTCCTTCTTATTCCTTTAAGAATATAAATAGTGAAGCCAACCTTTGAATCTTCTAGAGTTTTCAGAAAGTGGAAAATCATCTTGATCATTTCTATATATTACTATATATCTTATAGACCACTATCCCCATGAAATATATGTGGATTATTCTTAGTGAATTATAATTCATCGTCCACCATTCATTCTAGTTCAAATATGGTGACTTGTCCAATAGACTAGATTGTGAAAATGATAGTTTCCACAAAAAATATGTCAACCAAAGGATTATCCTATGAGGCTTTACCAACAACTTCCTCTCTATAATTTTTAATTATTATTATTAAATGAGCCATAAATTATAAAATAAGCGGAAAAAACTAAATATAATAGAATTCTCTTCCTTTATTAAAAAAATAATTTAATGAATTGAATCTGGATGTTTAAAAACTTAAACATGAATAATTGGTAGCCACATACTTTCCATGGTAACTTTATCATTGTCATGCATTTGATCTAGCAAGGTATAATCCAACACTGCCTCTCCAGATTTCGTAGTCACATCTCATGTCTATCAACAACTGTCAAACAAAATAGATGGGTATGCAAAAATGCAACCAGAACCATGGAAACTTGGATCTGATATCAATTTGTAATATACAATCCTAGGTAAACCCATCACATTACTCAATTTGGTCATCCCTAAGTCCTAAGAGCGTTCTTGATCCCTATGGGTAGGATACAATAACTAGGGTATCATACATAAACATATGAGAATGATTTCACCCTCAATAGACCTAAGCGATGAAGGAAGAAAAAATATTCACATAGAATATAACTGAAATATATATAATATACCAAAACATCAATCTAAAAATGTTATATCCAATATCTGAATAATAAAGTTTTATTAAACAACTAAAAGACTGTCAATGAAATGGAACCTGAAAGAACCATGGGTCCATCTTTTTTGGAAAATATGTATACTCTATCTCAGTCCATCAGAAAGGTAATGCAAGATAGTTGTGTCATCCAATATATAATGATATTACATTTACATGTATCCAAAAAACCAAGGCTCAAAATTCCCAAAGGAAACAATTAGTGTGAGAGATAAAAAGACCAATAAGATACCACCAAGAATATCCAAAATTTCTAACCATGTACATCCGTTAGTTATTTAATAAGAAATATTTATAAAACACTTCAAAATATATCATTTATTATTTTAAATTCCTCATTTGGTTTTCTATTCTGAAAAAATCCCATGAATTTCAATATAATTTCATAATCCAATAAATAAAGAAATATGACATATCATGTATCCAATGAGATAAATAGATAAATAAAATAGTTTTCAAGAATCAATATATATATATATAGATCAAGAGTGAAAATAATAATATCAAAATATCATACACAAAATGAAATTTCAAAGAAACTAATATAGATAATCCATGATGTAAGGGTTTACACTAGTAAACCACTAAGTCATACAAAGGAAAAAAATTTAGAATATGTGAATCCTAATGACTTGGAACCTCAGTCCCCTAGACAGAATACCACATTGCCTCAGGGAATCAATTGAACCTCCCCAAGTAACAAATATATCTACTAGGACTCATCGATATTTATTTTTCCCTCAATCCCCAAGGTATCCAATTGTGTTGTTTCGTTAACATTACATTCAAGGTAATCAAATCCATACTTTATAAAACATTTTAAAATGAATAATACGTTTCAATCCCATTCCAAAATTTCCATAATACATTTTCAATAGTTATCCACATAGATTTTATTCTCTAAAACCCAATTTTTTAAAATCATCTTTGAGGTAATTTAACAAATATAACATGTTTCTCAAATGGTTTCCATAAAAACCCACTTTTTAAAAATGTAACCATATTCCCCATATAATAGAAAATAGATATTAAATACAATAGGAATGTATCCTAAAAACATTAGGCATTCCATGTGTTAGAAAATTGGATAGAGATACATACCTATTGGTTGATAAAAATGACGTCGACATTTAGATCAGTGACAGAAGAGGAAGAGATTGGACTGTCAAGAACCTATATCTGATAAAAAAATCATTTATCCATGTTTGTTCTATATCTAGTTATATTTTATAATGAAAAAGAAAAATCATGGATATGAAGAGATGTAATTGATTATAAATCACACACTTACTTAAAAACACCCAACATACACACTTACATCAAATTAGAAGAATAATTATCTATTGGGAATAAAGAGTGAGACAATAATGTCACTTTGTTGCCTATAATCCAAAACAAATAAATTGGGGGATGTAAGGGTTTGATTAGAGGAGATAAATGGTTAATTTATGCTAAAATATAATTTTATACCTTACCAAACCTCATTCCTGGAGGTGTCACTAGATTGTTTCTTGGCTTCATCATCTTTCTGATTGGTGCAAGCTAGATTCCGGTACTGTAACACCCCTTAATTCCACAGTACGTTTCCCTTTAAATAATGCAATAGTTTGCGTTGTACGCAACATGCAGTTTTAACACACCACGACCAATCAAACTAACTGTTATGAATAGTAATACCCACTTTTTGAAAATTTATATTTTTTAAATGGAATTCATGTTTGGATTCAGAATATCATAATTTTCTTAGGGATAATTTTTGGTATTTTTCTGGAAACTTTTAATTTTTTATGAATAGTGTTAAACATTGCGTTATTGTTTAAAACTGAATTTTTATTTAAATAATTAGTTATTCTATTCAAATTTATATTATATATAAATTGATACAAAATACCTATATATATTCATTGAAATTCATTTGAGTAATTTTATAATAATATTAGATATATAAAATTTTGTTGAACTTTTTGCCGTCTTTTACCCACATTCTAGGAGCATTTGAAAATTTGCATAAAAATTAATTTTACAGCTTCTGTGAATTGAATTTCAAAAATCCAAGAGACATGGTTGATATCGGTAAGTAAAATATATTTCTATAAGATAAAATAAATTTTTTGGAATAGTAACATTTGACTTTTATTTAACACGGTTAAAAGTAAATAGGGCAATTAAAGTTAAAAATGATATTATAATTATCCTAAAACAAGTCCTATTTCTATTGGATAAGTGTATTTCGGCAAAAACCAAAAATAGGAATAAAATATGATAATTTTGGCCCTCTTGAATTAGATTAGGACATTTGTGATTATTTTATTTAAAGAAGAGTTAAAAGTGTTAAATTTAATGTTTAATAACTAAACTATTATTAATATAGGGTTATACATAAGATAAATTTGAGTATAAATAATCATTAAAAAACTAAAAATATTTCCAAAATATTGTTATATTATTTATATTTTTTATACATTATGTAATTAGAATTATTAATGACACAATGATTATGTAGTAATTACCTTATTAATGAAGGATTAAAGTAATTGATATTATAAATATCAAAATAAATGTAAATTGATACTTTGGATGCATACCAAGAATTTTATAGATTAATATGACATGTTAGGGTAGATTAAATGAATTGTTTTCCAAGTAATCCTGTTGTTTTGACTTTCACAAAAAACAAAATATCAAATAGTGTCAAAATTGACAAAAATGAGGTTTTTAAATAAATACTATATTATTGATTGATATAATATTCATAAAATATATGGTTCAGCCAAAGGTCTTATATGTAACGCCCCGACCCTAGTTACCCAGAGTCGGTGCATTATTACATAACATTGGTATGATCACAAGAAAGATCAAATCTCGAAAGACCGATTGGTTTAGTAGACTTGGAAACACTAGATATATTCATAAGTCTTACATTACATCATAAAATGAAAAACTACTACAACAACATATTTTCTCCTTAATCCACACTCATATCCCCACATAATATCCCTGCAGGTCATTCATAATTTACTTCTTCACTTCCTGGGAAAAATAAAACATAGAAAAGGGGTGAGATCAAATTCCCAGTAAGGATAACAATATAGCGGAAACTTTCATAAATAAGAACAAACATTTAAGGCAATGTATAACTAAAACAAAAGCCTTTCAAACTTGAACTTTCAACATGGTATGACATAAATAAAATTAAATAATTCCATTTACTTATTCACATGGATATTCTATTAATCGAATAATCACATTCAAAATCAATAACCACTTTCATAATGTTGGAATGCATAATGCCAGACTATCATAACCACGTAGCCAAGGCCTCGTGCCAAGACTACAAATAAGATTTTTCCAAGGCCTTGTGCCAAGACACTAGTTTGTCTCATGAGACCTACCGATGCATCGAGTAGCTATAGCGGGCTCCACCCGTCACATATTAAGTCCAATTCATTCCAATATGAAAAGGTTTAAACATAACATAAGCATTCGTATTAAAACTAGCATAAGAAATGTCAATAATTTCACCATAAACTATGAATGGTATAAAAATAGCACATACACAGTCAAACATATCACAAAACCTTCAATACAATATAGAAGTTTTGTATCATAATAAATCAACTTCAAATAAGCGTAAAATCCATCAAAAGATGTTGACATAGATGAAATCAATCCTCTTTTTAGAGAAATATCTCTTTCTATTTTTGAAATCATTTAAGAGCCATATAAAATAAAACATTTTCTTTGAAAATATTCTTATAAGCTTGTAAGGAATGCTTTGAAGATTTTATAACAGCGGAAAATAACCGCACCCGCCGTATAAGTTAAAAAAACATTCTTACCTTAATTCTATCGAAAAGGTGAAAATGACCTTGTTTTGAAAATGACGGAAAGATTCCTCTTATAAAAAGTCAAACAAGGGTATAAATGACTTTAAACCATATTCTTGTAAATAATAAAAATTTATTGAAATACATTTTTAAGAAAACATGGATGTGGATGATAAAGAGATCCCAGTAGATTATTACATATAAACAACCTCGGATAATGAAGAGATTGTGAAATAACCCTTACCTTGTACTTTTCCTTGTTTGGGGTAGGTTACCCTCCTGTATAATGGTGAAATAATTGTTATTAAATTATACAAGAATCATATATATTAATATGATATCATATATGATCTTTTAACATTGATTTGTTAATGATATCTTTGAATTATCGTTGTTTCGGGTGTTAACTTACCCGTTTTCTTTTATATGTTTTGTTACATAATCCATGTTTTTCAGGGATAAGTTGTATATTTTTCATATACATAATGATATCAAGTCCTTAAACATCATTTTTAAATCATCAAATGATAATTATACTTGAATGGATACGATGGAGAATGAATCTCATCGTGTTCGTGGAGACGGTAGTCCGTACGTACGCACGAGCGACAATATCATTATTTTGATATTAAAATAATATATAAATGGATGGTATATCATATATACAGAATAATTAACATGTTATATTTATTATTTACATGAGTTACTCATCATTATTATACCCATCCAAATAATAATATATTGAATAACAATTACACCACGACGTGGAGACGGTAAGCCGTACGTACGCACGTATGGTGACATGTTATTCAAAGGGTGGATAGAATACTGAATATGGTTGTACCATATTTATAATAACATCACAGTATATATATGATACTGGAGTTATTATTTTAGAATGGTAAAACAAAGGAAGAAGAAGTGGAAGAAGAAAGGAACTTGGAAAAGGGTGGTGAAATCATTACCTCTTCTTCGGTTTCTTCCTTTTGATTTGATCAAAAGGGGTCCTTAGGTTGGCTTTTTGATCAAACTAAGGCCTCTAGGTTGTATTGAGAGAAGTTGGTAGAGTATTTGGGCAGAGTTTGGCCGAACAAAAAGGCTTTGAAGGTGTGAAGAAATGAGAAGGAGGAGTGCCCTTTTATAAGAGGGGTGAGGGGCACCTTTGGAAAAGCTAGAAATATTAATTTATAATAAATTCATATTCGGTTTCCAATGGCTCCAAAGTTTATTATTTAAATGTTAAGGTGGTGATGGGTCGAAAAAAACTCAACCAATAGAATTTAGACAGGTTTGGGTACTTATATTAACCTTATATTTAAGTATTAACTCTAAGTTAATTAGTTTCACTTTTACAATGTCTCTTTGTATTTTTATATAATATGGTTAATAAACTTACTATATACATCCGAGAGACCCCAAAGTGGTCCATTAATGATGCAACTATCATGATATAAGTCTCTTGGACGAACCTTATATTTTTAAGAATTTAATATCAATTTATAATATAATATTTGTTTTAAGAACTCTTTTATGTCAATTTTGACACTATTCAACAGTTGATTTTTGTGAAACTCATAACAGATTGATTACTTCGAACAAAGTCAATTAAATCAATCCTAATATATATTATTATCCTATAAAATTAGTTTAATTCATTAAAAGTTTCATATTATATTTATTTGGGTATTTATAATATCAATTATTTTAATATTTTACTATTATAGTAATTACTTCATCATCATTGTGTCATAAATAAATTAAATTATTTAATTTCTAGAAATTATAAATAAAATATCATTATTTAGGAAATCGTTTTATCTTTATAATTAATATTTATAATATAAAATCCAACATATATAACCCTATGTAAAAATTTTTTTTCTAAAAGATATATGCTTGTGTCATTTTTGTATTCATTTTAACTTAATTAAAATAAAATTTCCCTATCACCTACAAGTGGCACCATGGGGTCCCAAATCGACCCAACGATGCCTATGGTCGAAAATTTATCAACCAATAAGGCTAGGACACATTTTAGGGTAATTTAGTATTATTATAATATTATTTTTTAATCCTTATTTACCGGATTTACCCTTAACCATGGTAAATAAAATATTTACCGCAGTAATTATTCAAAATGTCTAAAAATAAAAGTTACCTATTTACACCATTTGAACATCCTAATTCCAAATATGGAATCCATTTTTCTAAATTCAAAACACAGAAGTGGCAGAAATTAATTTAAAATTAATTCCCGTTGTCAAAACAAAAAGTGTGTTTTTAAGAGATAATAACTATCAAAAGATTGACACTTGTTTATGTTCGGTTTAATTGTAAAATTATGTCCAATGACCAAAATTATATTAAATGGTAAAAATATATTCTAAATATAATTTAAAACCACTCAAATTTATAGTTTATCACTATTAATTATTTTGATTAAAAAAGTTGTTTTTAATTAAAATTTAGTAATTTTCACTTTTCATCAAAATATTAAAGTTATCCGAAAAGTACCAAAATTTCACCTTAGGATAAATTCGATATTCCAAATCCAAAAATGAAGTCCATTTTGAAATATAAAATATATATAATTTCAAAAATTAGGTATTACTATTCATAACGGCTAGTTTGATTGGTTATGGTATGTTAGAACTCGGTGTTGCGTACAACACACACTATCACATTATTCAAAGAGAAGTGTACTGTAGAAGCTTGGGGTGTTACATTTTCCCCTCCTTCAAATAATTTAGTCCTCGAATTTTCTAGAATACATATCACATGAAAAGACTCGGGTGGTTCTTCATCATAAGTTCCTCGAGTTCCCACGTTGCCTCCTCCATCTTATGGTTTCTCCACAAAACTTTTACCAGACGCGTCGTCCGGTTTCTCAGTACTTGTTCTCTCGTATCAAGAATCCTGACGGGCTCTTCGCAATAAGACAGATCGGGTTCTAGTTCTAACTCCTCGTAGGTGAGTACATGCATTGGGTCAGGCATGTATTTCCTCAACCGAGATACGTGGAACACATCGTGAACTTTAGAGAGACTTGGCGGCATTGCCAATCGGTAAGCTACAAACCCAATTCGTTCTAGAATTTCGAAGGGTCTGATGTACCTGGGACTCAATTTAACTTTCTTACCAAAACGTATGACTCCCTTTCATGGAGATACCTTCAGGAAAACATGATCACCGACTTGAAATTCCAAATCCTTCCTTCAATTATCAGTATAGCTCTTCTGCCTACTTTGAGATGCACTGATGTGATTTTGGATTACCATCACCTTTTCCATCGTTTCCTCCACCAGTTCTGGACCTACAAGTTTTTTTTCACTGACGTCATCCCAACAGGTTGGTGTACGACATCTCTTTCCGTATAACGCTTCTTATGGTGCCATCTGAATACTCGAATGGAAGCTATTGTTGTTGGAAAATTCTACCAGAGGTAAATATTGATCCCACATACCCTAAAAGTCAAGTGAGAAAGATCTCAACATGTCTTCTAAGGTCTGAGTAGTCCATTCTGATTGTCCGTCTGTCTGAGGGTGGTAAGCAGTGCTCAAATGAAGTTCAGTATCCAAGGATTTCTGAAGACTTTTCCAAAATCTTGAAGTAAAACGGGGATCACGATCAGAAAAAATTGATAGGGGTACTCCATGAAGTCTCACAACTTCATTAATAAATAGTCTTGCTAGACATTCCAGGGGTAGATCTTCTCTTATAGCATGAAAATGTCCTGATTTGGTAAGACGATCAACAATAACCCATATTTCATCGTTCCTTCTAGGAGTCTTTGGTAGCCCCATGACAAAGTCCATCGTAATATTGTCCCATTTCCACTCCGGTATGGGAAGAGGTTGCATGACTCCACCAGGATGTTGCCTTCCAGCTTTCACTTGCTGACAAACTATACATCTTGACACAAAATCAGCAATCTCCCTCTTCATGTTGTCCCACCAAAAATGTTCCTTCAAATCTCTATACATTTTGGTTCTCCTAGGGTGTATAGAGAAATTGGAACTATGAGCATCATCCAGAAATTCCCTTTTTAGATCAGGTATATCAGGAACACAAAGTCTCTTCCCAAATTTCAAAATTCCATCTTCATACACAAAGTCTCTCAACCTCCCATCATTCATAGTTTTAATCTTCTTTTGAAATTCTTCATCATCCGTCTCAGAACTCTTAATCCTTTCTAGTAAAGATGGTTTGACAACCATTTGAAAAAGCATTGATGTTTCACCTTCCCTGGTTATTCCCATGTCCATCTTCACTAGATCCATGAAAATTGGATCCCTTTCAATTTTCATATTGTTCAAAACTCCATGTTCTTTTCTACTCAAAGCATCTGCCACCTTGTTTGCTTTCCCCGGGTGGTAGTGTATCGTGCAATCATAATCCTTGAGTACTTCAAGCCATCTCCTTTGCCTCATGTTGAGTTCTTTTTGTGAGAAAATATACTTAAAAATCTTGTGATCAGTATAAATCTCACCTTTTTCACCATAGAGGTAGTGCCTCCATATCTTCAAAGAAAATATTATATCTGCTAACTCGATATCATGAGTAGGATAGTTTTGTTCATGAATTTTCACTTATCGTGATGCATATGAAATAACTCTATCATTCTGCATAAGGACACAACCAAGTCCTTTCTTTGATGCATCACTATAAATAACGAACCCATCATTCCTAGATGGTAGAGTTAATATAGGAGCATTGACTAATCTTCTCTTCAGTTCTTCATAAAATTCTTCACACTCTTTTGTCCAAGTAAATTTAACCCCTTTACGTGTGAGTTTCGTTAATGGGTTAGCCAATCGGGCAAAATTCTGGACGAAACGTCGATAATAACCTGCCAAACCAAAAAAACTACGTACCTCAGTTATACTCGTAGCTGCTGGCCATTCATGGATTGCCTTGGTCTTAGAAGGATCAACATAGATTCCATCTTTAGAGAAAATATGGGCAAGAAAAGAAATCTCATGAAGCCAGAATTCACACTTGCTAAACTTTCCATATAATTCATGCCTCCTCAGAGTCTTCAAGATAACGCACAAGTGATTTTCATGATCTTCGTAGCTTTTATAGTATACTAAGATATCATCAATAAATACCACCACAAATTCATCGAGATACTCCTTGAAAACTCTATTCATCAGATCCATGAATATAGAGGGTGCATTACTCAATCCAAACGGCATTACAGTAAACTCGTAATGCTCGTACCTGGTTCGAAATGCTGTCTTCGGAATGTCTTCCTTTTTTACACACAACTGATGGTATCTAGATTGAAGGTCAATCTTTGAAAAGTATTGATCTCCATGCAGTTGGTCAAATAATTCATCAATACGAGGTAGGGGATACTTATTCTTTATCGTTATAGCATTGATCTCCCTGTAGTCAATACATAACCTCATAGATCCATCTTTCTTTTTAACAAAAAGAACAGGGGCTCCCCATGGAGAAACACTAGGGCGAATAAATCCTTTATTACTCAATTCTTCTAGTTGTTTCTTTAGTTCAACTAATTCTACAGTGTCCATTTTATAAGGGGTCTTCGATATAGGCCTTGATCCAGGAATTAAATCAATGGAAAACTCAACTTCTCGTTCTCGAGTATGTCTAGGTAAATCTTCCGGAAATACATCAACAAATTCTTTCACAACATGTACATCCTCTATTTGAACATTCCTTTCCTCACCGACAGTTATTTCATTCTCTTCCTCCCCAATAATTGTATTAAGTTGAGCTACAGGGGGTGGATCTAAATAAGAATTAGGTGGTGACGATTCTGCTCTAAAGATAAGGTGTTCCTTATCATTATCATCAAGAATCGTAACCTCTTTCTTCTTACAATAAATCTTCGCATCATAGTCCGAAAGCCTGTCCATACCGAGGATTATATCAAACTCAATCATAGGTCTGACGATGAGATCAGTAGATAAAGAACATTTATGTGCTCTAATGGGGACTGATTCACAAAACAATGTTGTAATGATACTTCCCTTAGGAGTTTTAACTAAAAACTCCCTTATTAAATCAAATTGGAAATATCTAATTTTCTTAGCAAACTGGGAAGATATGAAACAATGCGATGATCCAGAATCAAATAATGCATTTGCTAAACTTGAGGAAACCATTAAATTACCTGCCACCATGTCTTTCGGAGCTTCTACCTCAGCAGTAGTGATAGAATAAGCCTGGCCTTGATCCCTTGGCCTTTTCTGAGGTAAGTTCTCCTGACGCTTAGGACATTCATTTGCATAATGCCCCATCTCCCTGCAATTGTAGAATTGAACGTTGGTAGCTTCCTTCTTCCCCTTACAATCACGAGCTTGGTGGCCTTTTTCACCACACTTGTAACAGACTACCATTCCCTTCAAGAAAGTACCAGGATGTTTCTTCCCGCATTTACCACAGGATGTATATTCAAACATTCCCTTCTTCCCCTTATTTCCATTCCCAGATTGATCAGCAGGTCTCTTCTTCTCTTGCTTTTCTTTAAAGTCATAAGACTTAGAGAATTCCTTTTCGGTCTTGATAGCACATGAGACAATGTCTTCGTACGACAAAAAGGATTGTGAGACTAATGCTCCATGAAGAAATGGTTTTAACCCATAAAAGAAATGATCAATCTTACATCTTGGGTTACGTATATAATCTCCAGCATACCTTGCTAACCTTGTAAAATTAGCCTCATACTTTGCGACATTCCATCCTCCTTCTGTCTCAGACTCAGAAATTGCCTTTCCATCTCTGCTCGATGGTCACAAGGAAAGTATTTTTCTAAAAACTGATCTTTGAACTCCCTCCATTCCATATTTGATACTTCATTATCTTCCTTCATGTTTTGAATCAATGACCACCACTGATCAGCATCTCCAGTGAGGCGGTAAACTTCCATGATAACATTTTCCCTTTCACTGCTCCCCAAAGCCTGAAATATTTTCTCTAGGGAATTTATCCATTGCTCAGCTACTAAGGGATTTTTACTCCCATTGAACGTTGGTGGTTGTTGCCTCATGAATCGATCTAACATTGATCCTCCACGCTGTGGATCATGGTGCTCCATACGGGTAAGGTTATTATTCATAACCTGAGTGAGTTGTCCCAGTATGGTGATTAGCTGATCGACACCAGTTGCATCACCAGCTCAACTATAATTATCTTGAGAAGGAGGGCAATCCCTACATAGAGTGCGTGCATTGATACGGTTTCCATTTCTTCCACTAGGTGCCATTTCTAAACAATGGCATAAACAAGATCAGTTTATGAATCAAAATACATAATCCCATACTTATAAAACACTTAACATAAATTGAACTATTTATGGATATGATCCATAATCATAAAAATGTTTTCTTTGAGTAAGTATATACTCAAAAACCCTTCATAATGATTTGTAAATAAAATGAGAGTTATCCAAAGCATATCCCCCGGGAGTGTCGTAACCAAGAGTGCAGCAAGGCCCGTTGTCATGCACCAGTTCCCGTTCGAGTCTAGCTCAAAGCGGTGTTTTCGGGTTTTACCTCTAGGTACATCTGTGCCAGAGCCGCCTCTACCTGCTCGTATCCAGAAAGGGATGTATTGCTCGGAAAACTCAAAAAATCTCTATAATACCAAAATTCTAGGAAGTTCTTCTATACTAATCCTCAAAGTTCATCTTAGGTCTACGTGCTCTATTCAATGTTTATCTAAATCTAGCTTCCATGGTTTGTACTAAACTTCCTCTGATACCAACTGTAACGTCCCGACCCTAGTTACCCAGAGTCGGTGCATAATTACATAACATTGGCATGATCAGAAGAATGATCAAATCTCAAAAGACCGATTGGTTTAGTAGCCTTGGAAGCACTAGATATATTCATAAGTCTTACATTACATCATAAAATCAAAAACTACTACAACAACATATTGTCTCCATAATCCACATTCATATCCCCACATAATATCCCTGTAGGTCATTCATAATTTACTTCTTCACTTCCTGGGAAAAATAAAACATAGAAAAGGGGTGAGCTCAAATGTCTAGTAAGGATAACAATATAGCGGAAACATTCATAAATAAGAATAAACATTTAAGGCAATGTATAACTAAAACAAAATCCTTTCAAACTTGAACTTTCAACATAGTATGGAATAAATAAAATGAAATAATTCCATTAACTTATTCACAATGATATTCTACTAATCGCATAATCACATCCAAAATCAATAACCACTTTCATAATGGTGGAATGCATAATGCCAGACTATCATAACCACGTAGCCAAGGCCTCGTGCCAAGACTACATATAATATTTTTCCAAGGCCTTGTGCCAAGACACTAGTTTGTCTCATGAGACCTACCGATGCATCGAGGAGCTATAGCGGGCTCCACCCGTAACATATTAAGTCCAATGCATTCCAATATGAAAAGGTTTAAACATAACATAATCATTCGTATTAAAACTAGCATAAGAAATGTCAATAATTTCATCATAAACTATGAATGGTATAAAAATAGCACATCCACAGTCAAACATATCACAAAACCTTCAATACAATATAGAAGTTTTGTATCATAATAAATCAACTTCAAATAAGCGTAAAATCCATCAAAGGATGTTGACATAGATGAAATCAAAACTCTTTTTAGAGAAATATCTCATTCTATTTTTGAAATAATTTAAGAGCCATATAAAATAAAAAATTTTCTTTTAAAATATTCTTATAAGCTTGTAAGGAAAGCTTTGAAGATTTTATAACGGCGGAAAATAACCGCACCCGCCATATAAGTTAAAAAAACATTCTTACCTTAATTCTATCGAAAAGGTTAAAAGGACCTTGTTTTGAAAATGACGGAAAGATTCCTCTTATAAAAAGTCAAAAAAAGGTATAAATGACTTTAACCCATATTATTGTAAATAATAAAAATGTTTTGAAATACATTTTTAAGAAAACATGGATGTGGATGATAAACAGATCCCAGTAGATTATTACATGTAAACAACCTCGGATAATGAAGAGATTGTGAAATAACCCTTACCTTGTACATTTCCTTGGTTGGGGTAGGTTAACCTCCTGTATAATGGTGAAATAATTGTTATTAAATTATACAAGAATCATATATATTAATATTATATCATATATGATCTTTTAACATTGATTTGTTAATGATGTCTTTGAATTATCGTTGTTTTGGGTGTTAACTTACTCATTTTCTTTTATATGTTTTGTTACATAATCCATGCTTGTCATGGATAGGTTGTATATTTTTCATATATATAATGATATAAAGTCCTTAAACATAATTTTTAAATCATCAAATTCTAATTGACTTGAATGGATACGATGGAGAATGAATCTCATCGCGTTCGTGGAGACGGTAGTCCGTACGTACGCACGAGCGACAATATCATTATTTTGATGTTAAAATAATATATAAATGGATGGTATATCATATATAAATAATCATTAACATGTAATATTTATTATTTACATGAGTTACACATCATTATTATACCCATCCAAATAATAATATATTGAATAACAATTACACCACGATGTGGAGACGGTAAGCCGTACGTACGCATGTATGGTGACATGTTATTCAAAGGGTGGATAGAATACTGAATATGGTTGTACCATATTTATAATAACATCAAATTATATATATGATACTGGAGTTATTATTTTAGAATGGTAACAACAAAGGAAGAAGAAGTGGAAGAAGAAAGGAACTTGGAAAAGGGTGGTGAAATCATTACCTCTTCTTTGGTTTCTTCCTTTTGATTTGATCAAAAGGGCTCCTTAGGTTGGATTTCTGATCAAACTAATACCTCTAGGTTGTAGTGAGGGAAGTTGAGAGAGTATTTGGGCAGAGTTTTTCCGAACAAAAAGGCTTTGAAGGTGTGAAGAAATGAGAAGGAGGAGTGCCCTTTTATAAGAGGGGTGAGGGGCACCTTTGGAAAAGCTAGAAATATTAATTTATAATAAATTCATATTCGGATTCTAATGGCTCCAAAGTTGATTATTTAAATGTTAAGGTGGGTATGGGTCGAAAACAACTCAACCAATCGAATTTTTACAGGTTTGGGTACTTATATTAACCTTATCTTTAAGTATTAACTCTAAGTTAATTAGTTTCACTTTTACAATGTATCTTTGTATTTTTATATAATATGGTTAATAAACTTACTATATAAATCCAAGAGACCCCCAAGTGGTCCATTAATGATGAAAATATCATGATATAAGTCTTTTGGCAGAACCTTAGATTTTTAGGAATTTAATATCAATTTATAATATAATATTTGTTTTAAGAACTCTTTTATGTCAAATTTGACACTATTCAATAGTTGATTTTTGTGAAACTCATAACAGATTGATTACTTCTAACAATGTCAATTACATCTATACTAATATATCATATTATCGTATAAAATTAGTTTAATTCATTAAAAGTTTCATATTATATTTATTTGGGTATTTATAATATCAATTATTTTAATTTTTCACTATTATAGTAATCACTTCATCATCATTGTGTCATAAATAAATTAAATTATTTAATGTCTAAAAATTATAAATAAAATATCATTACGTAGGAAATATGTTTATCTTTCTAATGAATATTTATAATCTAAAATCCAAAATATATAACCCTATGTAAAAATTGTTTTTCTAAAAGATATATGCTTGTGTCATTTTTGTATTCATTTTAACTTAATTAAAATAAAATGTCCCTATCACCTACAAGTGGCACCATGGGGTCCCAAAATCGACCCAAATATTCCTATGGTAGAAATTTATCAACCAATAAGTCTAGGACACGTTTTAGGGTAATTTAGTATTATTATAATATTATTTTTTAATCCTTATTTACCGGATTTACCCTTAACCATGGTAAATAAAATATTTACCGCAGTAATTATTCAAAATGTCTAAAAATAAAAGTTCTCTATTTACACCATTTGAACATCCTGATTCCAAATATGGAATCCATTTTTCTAAATTCAAAACACAGAAGTGGCCGAAATTAATTTAAAATTAATTCCCAGTGTCAAAACAAAAAGCGTGTTTTTAAGAGATAATAACTATCAAAAGATTGACACTTGTTTATGTTCAGTTTAATTGTAAAATTATGTCCAATGACCAAAATTATATTAAATGGTAAAAATATATTCTAAATATACTTTAAAACCACTCAAATTCATAATTTATCACTATTAATTATTTTGATTAAAAAAGTTGTTTTTAATTAAAATTTAGTAATTTTCACTATTCATCAAAATATTAAAGTTATCCGAAAAGTACCAAAATTTCACCTTAGGATAAATTCGATATTCCAAATCCAAAAATGAAGTCCATTTTGAAATATAAAATATATATAATTTCAAAAATTAGGTATTACTATTCATAACGGCTAGTTTGATTGGTTATGGTGTGTTAGAACTCGGTATTGCGTACAACACACGCTATCACATTATTCAAAGAGAGTGTACCGTAGAAGCTTGGGGTGTTACATTATATAAGTTTACATATATTAATAATGAACCAATTTGGTCTGTCCTATATTTTTATTGTAATTTTATTAACTATTTAAAATATTAGTATAGAAATACATTGCAAAAGTTAAACTATTTAACTAAGTGTTAAATCTAAAAGAAAAGGTTAATATGGAAACCTAAACTTGTCTAAAACCTATTGGTTGAGAGGTTTTAGACCCATATCCACTATTTACTTGAAATAAATAATTTTGGATCTATTAGAAAATGAATATTTTTAAATAAAATAATAATAATTCGTGCTTTTCCTAAAATGACGCTCAACTCTCTTATAAAAAGGTACGTCCCCTTCTCTCAAAATCACACCTCCAAAGCCATTTGGATCGGCCAAAACCAGCTCAAATATACATCCAACTACCATAATTTTTAATTAAAGGACTTACTTTGATCATAAATCCAACAAAAAGTTCCATTTTGATCAACTCAAAAGGAAACACCTCAAGAAGATGTAATAATTTCACAACCTCTTTCAAAGTTATTTTCATCTTCCACTTCCTCTATATTGGTTGTTTCCAGACCAAAATAATAACTCCAGTACCATATATAGACTGTGATGTTATTATAAATATTTTACAACCATATTAGTTATTCTATACATTATGTGAATGAAAAGTCACCTTACATGCGTACGTACGGCTTACCATCTCCTCATTGTGGTGTAGTCTATTACTCAAACACATCATTATTTGGATGGGAATAATAATGAGTACAACTGATTTAAATAATAAATATGACATGTTAATGATTCTGTATATATGATATACCATCCAATTACATATTATTTCACCATCAATAGAATGGTATTTTCACTCGTGCGTACATACGGATTACCGTCTCCATGAACGTGATGAGATTCATTCCCCATTGTAACCGTTCAAGAATAAATTTCATTTTTTGATTACAAAAATACTGTTTAAGAAGTTAATATCATTCAGGATATTAATCAAATACATCTTATCCATAACAAACATTGCTTATGTAACTAATCATATAAAGGAGAATGAATCAGTTAACACCTGAAACAATGATACTACCGAAATATATTAACAAATAAATATTAGAAGCTGATATATGATATAATTTTTATGTATGAAGTTATTTTATAATTTAAAAACAATTATTTAATTATTATATAAGATATTAACATACCCTCAACCAATGAAAAGTACAAGGTAATGGTTAATTCTACAATCCCATCATTATCTGAGGTTTTTAATACGTGAGTATCTACCGGGACCTCTTTATCTGCCACATCTGTGTTTCTTAAAAATTTATTTAATTTTTTTACTATTTCAAAGACAAAGGATTAAATTCATTTGTAATTTTTTTTGACTTTTTATAACATTTTTATAAAGGAATCTTTCTATCATTTTCTAAATAAGGTCCTTTATGCCGTTTTCGACGAAATTAAGGAAAGAACGTTTTTTTAACTTATACGATGGGTGAAACTATTTTCAGCTATTATAACACCTTCAAAACATGCCTTAAATTTTTATAAGAATGTTTACAAAATAAATGTTCTATTTTATAAATATGTTTCTTTTAAAAGGCTTCAAAATAGAAAAGGTATTTTTTTCAAATAATTATGATTTCATCTATGTTAACATCCTTTGTGGTATTTTATGCTTGTTTGAAGTTTATTTATTATGATAAAATCTTCCGTATTGTATTGAAGGTTTTGTGATATTTTTTCCTGTGGATATGATATTTTTATACCATTCTTGGTTTATGGTTAAAGTATTGACATTTTGTATGCTAGCTTTATTACGAATGTTTGTGTTATGTTTTAACCTTTTTATATGAAGAATGAATCAGACTTAGTATGTGACGAGTGGAGCCAACTGTAGCACCTTGATTTATAGTTAGGTCTCATTAGAAAAACTAGTGTCTTGAAATAAGGGCTTGAATAAATATTATTTTTAGTTTTTGCATGAGCCCTTGACTATGTGGTTATGAAGTCAAAAATTATGCATTCCATCATTATGAAATTGGATATTGATATTGCATGTGATTATTAAACTAGTAGAATATATATGTGAATAAGTAAATGGTATTATTGGATTTATATTTTTCATATTGTGATGAATTTGTATTTTATAAGGATTGTGTTTTAGTATTATAGATTTCATTAATTGTTTATGATTGTTTATGAATGTTTCCGCTATATTTATATCCTTACTGATCATCTGATCTCACCCTTTTCTATGTTTAATTTTTTCTAGGATGCGAAGAAGTATATTATGAATGACTTTAAGGGATAGTCTAATGGATATGAATTTGGTCAATGGAGACAATTTTGTTGTTTTTTTCATTTTATAATGTAATATAGAACTTATATATGTATCTAGTACTTCCAAGGCTACTAAACTGATCGGTCTTTCAAATCCATTATGATAATTCCAATGTTATGTAATAAGGCACCGACTCCGGGTAACTGGGGTCGAGGAATTATAGTTGTAATCAAAGGAAGTTTAGTACAAATCTTGGAAACTAGATTTAGAAAAAATCTGATTATAGAACATTAACCTAAGATAGAGTTTGATGATTATAATAGAAGTACTTCATAGAATTTTGGTAATGTGTAGATTTTGTGATTTAACCTTTAAATACATCCCTATCAAGATATGAGATGGTAGAGGCAGCTTAGACACAAATGTACATAGGAGTGAAAACTCAAACAAGGAGTTTTAGGCTTGACTCAAGGTATCCTGGTACACTACAACGGGCCTTGTTGCACTCTTGGTTACGAAACTCTTAGGTGATTTTCTTATGATAATTCACATTTTCATTAAAAACCATTATGAAGGATTTATGAGAATATATCTTCTCAAAAAAACATTTTTTATGATTACAGATTATATCTATAAACTGTTCAATTTATGTTAAGTGTTTTACATGATTGAAATTATGTATTGCGATTCATAAAACCATCTAGTGTATTCCATTATTTAGAAATGGTGCCTAGTTGAAGTAATGGAAACCATATCAATGCACGTAATCCATGTATGGGTTGAACTCCTGCTCAAGATAATTATAGTGGAGCTGGTGATGCAACTGGTTCTCATTAACTTATCACCATACTCAGATAACTCACACAAGTTATAAATAATAACCTTACCTGTATGGAGCACCTTGATCCACAATGCGGAGGATCAATGTTAGACTGATTAATGAGGAAACAACCTGCAATATTAAATGGGACATCAAATCCATTTGTATAAGAGAAATGAATAATTTTTAAGAGAAAATATTTCATGCTTTAGGGAGTAGAAAAAGGGAAAAATTTACCATGGCAGTTTATCACCACAAGGGAGATGCAGATCAATGGTGGTTATTGATTAAAAACACAAAGAAAGATGAAGAAGTATAAAATATGTAATGTAGGGAGTTTAATGTGCTTTTAGTAGAAAAATACTTGCCTCGTGACCATCAAATAGATACAGAAAGAAAATTTCTTAGTATGAGGCAATATGAGGATGAGTATGTCACAAAGTATGATCCAAACATTACAAGGTTATCAAGGCATGTTGCAGATTATATATGTAACCAATGAAGTAATATTGACTAATTATTTGAAGGGTTAAAACCATTTCTTCGTCGAGCATTAGTGTCAAAATCCTTCTCATCATACGAAGATATTATCTCATGTGCTATCAAGACATAAAAGGTATTCTCTTAGTCTTATGACTTTAAAGAAAAGAAAGATATAAAAAGGTCTTCTGAACATTTTGGAATTGGAAATAAGGGGAAGATGTTAAATGTTTAATATCCATCTTGCAGTAAATGTAGAACGAAACACCATGGTACTATCCTGAAGGGAATATGAGTTCATCGCAAGTGTGGTGAAAAAGGCCACCAAGCTCGTGATTGTAAGGGAAAGAATGAGGCTATCAATGTTGAATCCTACAATTGTAGAGATAAGGGGAATTATCCAAACAAATGTCCTAAGAGCCGAGGAAACTTACCTCAGAAAATTCCATGGGAGAAATTCTAAGCCTATGCAATCACTACTGCTGAGGTTGAAGTTTCGAAAGACATGGTGGTGAGTAATTTAATGGTTTCCTCATGTTTATAAAATGCTTTATTTGATTATAGATCATAACATTGTTTCATATCTTCCTAGTTTGTTACGAAATTTAGATATTTCCAATTTGATTTAACAAAGGAGTTTTCAATCAAAACATTGAAGGAAAGTATCATTGCATGAATGTTTTGTGAATCAATTCCCATTAGGGTATATAAATGTTCTTTATATTCTGATATCATCATCATAACCATGATTGAATTTGATATAATACTCAGAATGCATCAGATTTCAGACTATGAAGTGAATATTTTTTGTAAGAAGAAAGAGGTTATAATTTTCGATGATGATAAAGAGTACCTTATCTTTAGAGTATAAATGTCACCCCACGATTATTATCTAGATACACCCCTAATAGATCTAATAAATTCAATTATTAGGGAAGAATGGAATGAAATAACTATGGGTGAGGAGAAAAATTTCCAAATAGAGGACGTAAGTATTGTACAAGAAAATGTTGATGTGTTTCCAGAGGACATTCCTAGAAATCATCTAGAAAGATAAATTGAGTTTTACATTGATTTATTTATGAGTTCAAGGTCCATACTGAAGACCCCTTATATAATGGCCATTGTTTAATAAGTGGAACTAAAGAAACCACTAGATGATTGAATAATAATGGATTTATTTTCCCTACTATTTCTCCATAGGGAGACCATGTTCTTTTTGTTAAGAATAAATATGGATCTATGAGGTTGTGCATTGACTACAGGGAGATCAAGGTTATAACAATGAAGAAACAGTATCCCCTACCTCACATTGATGATTTATTTGACCATATTCATGGAGATCAGTATTTTTCAAAGATTGAACATCGATATGGATATCATTAGTTTTTTGTGAAGAAGGAAGAAATTATGAAAACAACATTTCGAACTAGGCATGGGAATTACCAGTTTACAATAATTCCTTTCGGATTGACTAATGCCCCATTTGTTTCCATGGAAATAATGAATAGATTTTTTAAATAATATCTCGATGAATTTTCTGTAGTATTTATTAATGATATTTTTGTATACTTAGAAAAGCTTCGAAGATCGTGAAAATCACTCACATTCTATTCTAAAAACCCTCAGAAGAAATGAATTATATGGGATGTTTTGCAAGTGTAAATTCTAGCTTCAGTAAAATTATTTTCATTTTCATATTGTCTCTAAGTATATAATCTACGTCGATCCTTCAAAGACCAAGGCAATCCAAGAATGGCTAACACCAAAGAGTATTATTGAGGTATGCAGTTTTATTGGTTTAGCAGGTTATTATCAGTGTTTCGTCCAGAATTTTGCCCGATTGACAAACCCATTAACCCAGATCACACGTTAAGGGGGTAAATTTGTTTGGGAAATATTGTGTGAAGAATTTTTTGAAAAACTAAAGAGAATATTAGTCCATTATCCTATCTTCACTCTACCATCGGGTAATGATGGGTTTGTTATTTATAGTGATGCATCAATGAAAGGACATGGTTGTGTCCTTATACAGAAATATAGGGGTATTGCATATGCATCACTACATCTAAAAATTCATGATAAAAACTATTCCACTCAATATATAGAGTTAGAAGGTGTAATATTTTCTCTGAAAATATGGAGACAGTATCTCTAGGGTGAAAAATGTGATATTTATACTGATCACAAGATTTTGAATTATATTTTCTCACAGAAAGAACATAATATGAGGCAAATATGGTGTCTTGAACTAATAAATGATTATGATTACACTATACACTAACACTGGGGAGAAGGAAAATAAGGTGGCAGATGCTTTCAGCAGAAAGGATCATGGAGTATTGAACAAGATGAGAGTTGAAATGGATCTTATGATCATGGATCTAGTAAAGATTGATATAAGATTATCCATAGAAGCAGAAATGTCAATACTTTTTCAAATGGTTTCCAAACTAACTTTATTAGAAAGGATCAAAAGTTATCAGACTGAAGATGAGGAGTTTCAAAATAAAATTAAAGCTTTGAATTATGGGATATTGATTGACTTCGTATATGAATATAGAATTTTGAAATTTGGGAAGAGGCTTTATATTCCCGATATACCTAATCTAAATACGGAATTGTAGGATGATTCTCATAGCACCAATTTCTTTATACACCCTAATAGCACTAATATGTATTGATATTTGAAAGAAAATTTTTTGTGGGACAACATGAAGAGGGATATTGCTGATTATTTGTCAAGATGTATGGTTTGTCAACAAGTGAAATCTAGAAGACAAAATCCAAGAGGAGTCATGTAACCCCCTTTCATACCTTTCTGGGAATGGAATAATATTATGATGGAATTTTTCATGGGGCTACCAAAGACTCCTAGGAGTAATGATTCAATATGGGTCATTATTGACCGTCTTACCAAGTCAGCACATTTTCTTGTTATAAGAGAAGATTTATCACATGAACGTCTAGAAAGAAAATATATTAATGAAGTTGTAAGACTTTGTGGAGTACCCCTATCGATTGTTTCTGATCGTGATCCCCATTTTACATCAATATTATGGGAAATTATTTAGAAGGCTTTGGATACTGAACATTGTTTGAGAACTGCCTACCACCCTCAAACCGATGGACAATCATAATTAACTATTCAAACCCTAGAATACATGTTGAGATTTCTCACATGAATTTCATGGTATGTGGGATCAATATATACCTCTGGTAGAATTTTCTTATAACAATATCTTCCATTCAAGTATTCTCATGGAACCATTTGAACAATTATATAGAAGGATATGCCGCACACCAACTTGATGGGATGATGTTGGTGAAAGTAAACTCATAGGCCTAGAACTTATTGTGGAAACATTGGAAAAGGTGAAGGTTATCTAAAGCCACATTAAAGCATCTCAAAGTAGTTAAAATAGCTATGCTGATAATCGAAGGAAGGATTTGGAATTTCAAGTAGGAGATCATATTTTCTTGAAGATATCTCTATGGAAGGGAGTTATACGATTCATTAAGAAGGGAAAATTATTTCCCAGGTATATCGGGCCTTTCGAAATACTAGAACTAATTGGACTTGTAGAATATCATTTGGAAAAGCTTCCAAGTCCCTTCAATGTTCATGATATATTCCACATATCACTGTTGAGAAAATTCATGCATGACCTAATGCATGTACTCACCTATGAAGAAATTGAATAGGAACCCAACCTGTCATATTGTGAATATCCTATCAGAATTCTTTATATGAGAGAACATGTGCAATGAAACCGAATGACTCCTTTGGTGAATGTTCTTTGGAGAAATCAAAAGATGGAAGAGGCAATGTGGGAACCCGAGAAAATTACGGCGAAGATCCAACTGAATATTTTTATGCAGTTATATTCTAGAAATTTTTATAATGAAATTATTTGAATATGAGAAGAATGTAACATCCCAAGCTTCCTCTATACGTTTCCCTTTAAATAATGCAATAACGTGCCTTGTACGCAACTTGGAGTTTCAACACACCACGAACAATCAAAATAGCTATTATGAATAGTAATACACTTATTGAAACATTATAAATTTTATTTTTCAAAATGTACTTCATTTTTTTATTTGGAATATCAAAAATAGATTAGGGTGAATTTTTGGTTTTTTTGGAAACTTTCAATTTTTCGTGAATAGTGAAAACCATTGCGTTATGGTTTATAACCAACTTTTCATTTAAATAATTAGTTATTTTATTTAAATTTATATTATGTAAAAATAGATTAATAATACCAATATATGTTCAATGTAATTAATTGAATTAATTTTATAATAATATTATATATATATATATATAATTTTATTGAACTTTTTACCGTCTTTTACCCACCTTCGAGTAGAATTTGAAAATATGTATAACATATTATTTTATTGCTTCTATGAATTGAATTTCAAAAATCCAGAGACATAGTTGTTATCATTAAGTAAAAATTGGTTCAATAAGATGATAATAATATTTGGTGAATAGTAACTTTTGACTTTTATTTACATGGTTCAAAGTAAATAGGGTAATTAAAGGTACAAGAATGATATTATAATTACACTAAAACATGTTCCAATTATATTGGATAAGTTTATTTCGATCAAAACCATCCTTAGAAATAAATTATGATCATTTTTGTCCACAAGGATTAGATTATGACATTTATGAATATTTTATTTGAAGACGAGTTAACAGTATTAAATTAAAAATTTAATAACTAAACGATTTTTAATATTGGGTTATACATAAGATACATTCAACTATAAAAATTAATTATAAAGATAAAAATATTTCCTACATAATTGTATTTTCTTTATAATTTTAGGACATTAAATAATTAAATTTATTTACGACACAATGATGATGTAGTAATTACCTTATTAATGAAGGATTAAAGTAACTGGTATTATTAATATAAAAATAAATGTAAATTGATATTTTTGATGCATAAAAAGAATTTAATAAATTAATATGACATTTTAGGGTTGATTCAATGAATTTTTTTTCAAAATAATCATGTTGTTATGACTTTAAAAAAACAAAAAACAAAATATTGTCAAAATTGACATAAAGGAGTTTTTAAAACAAAAACTATTTTATTAATTGATATAATTTTTTAAAAAATCTATAGTTCATCCAAAGGACTTAAATAAGGATATATATATAAATAATGAACCACTCGGGGTTCTCTTGTCTTATTATAGTATTTTTATTAACCATTTATTATAAAAAAACAAGAATAGATGGTAAAAGTTAAAATATTTAACGAAGAGTTAAATCTAAAAGATAAGGTTAATATGGTGGACTAAACCTATATAAAAACAATTGGATGAATGTTTCGCGACCCGTACCCACCTTATCCACGAAATAAATCATTTTCAAGTCATTAGAAACTGAATATGATTGTATAATAATATAATATTTCATTCTTTTCCTAAAACGACCCTCGCCACTCTTATAAAAAGGTACATCCTCTTCTCTCAAAATCACACCTCCAAATCCATTATACTCACCCAAAAGCAAATCAAATATCCTCTTGAATACACTAATATATACTTATAGGCCTTAAATTGATCATAAATATAACCTAAAGAGCCTGTTTGATATCCTCAAAAGGAAACGCACGAAGAAGAGGTAATAATTTCACAACCTCTTTCAAAGTTCTTTTCATCCTCACATCCTCTTTCTTTGTTGTTTCCATTAAAAAATAATAACTCCAATACGTTATACATACTTATATGTTATTATAAAAATGGAACAACCAAATTAATTATTCTATCCATCCTATGAATGACAAGTCACCATACGTGCGTAGGTAAGGATTACCGTCTCCACATTGTGGTGTAGTTTGTTACTCAAACACATCATTTTTTTGGATGGGTATAATAATGACAGTAAATTATGTAAATAATAAATATAACATGTGAAGGATTCGGTATATATGATATACCATCCAATTAGATACAATTTCACCAACAACAGAATGGTATTGTCGCTCATGCATACGTGCGGATTACCGTCTCCACAAACGCAATGAGTTTCATTCCCCATTATAACCATTTAGGAATAAATTTAATTTTATGATTAAAAAAATAATGTTTAATAACATAATATTATTCTGGATATGAATCAAATACATGTTATCCATTAAAAATATTGCTTACATAACTATGAATATAATGGAAAACAGATCAGTTAACACCCGAAACAATGATACAACTAAAATATTATTAACAATAAAATATTATAAGATCATATACGATATCATATTAAGGTATGTGGTTATTGTGTAATTTAATAACAATTATTTAACAATTATAAATAAGGTTAATTTACCCTCAACCAAAGAAAATTATAATTGAAGGGTTAATTCTACAATCTCTTCATTCTTTGAGGTTGTTTATATGTGTGTATCTATTGGGACCTCTTTATCATCAACATATGTGTTTCATAAAAAATTATTTCAAAACATTTTTACTATTTTCAAGATAATGGATTAAATTCATTTATACCCTTTTCAGTTTTTATTATATGTTTATAAAGGAATCATTCTGTCATTTTCCAAAAAATATTCTTTATAACCTTTTCGACAAAAATTAAGGAAATAATGTTTTTTTAACTTATACGGTGGGTGCACCTATTTTCTACAGTTATACCACCTCCAAAGCTTTCCTTAAAATCTTGTAAGAATATTTAAAAAATAAATGTTTTCTTTTATAATTATATGATTTTTAAATGGTTTCCAAATAAAAATAGGTATTTCTTTCAAATAGTTTTGATTTCATCTATGTCAACATCTTTTGTTGGATTTTACCATTCATAGAAGTTGATTTATTATGATACAATATTCTATATTATATTGAAGTTTTTTTATATGTTTGACTATAGATGTGATATTTTTATACCAATAATTGTTTATAGTTAAATTATTGACTTTTCTTATGCTATTTTTTATATGAATACGTATGTTATGTTTCAACATTTCCATATGTGGAATGAATTGGACTTAGTAAGTAACTGAAGGAGCCTGTTATAGCTCCTTGATGCATCGGTAAGTATCATGAGACAAACTAGTGTCTTGGAATAAGGCCTTGACAAAATATTATTTGTAGTATTGGCACAAGGACTTGAATATGTGGTTATGAAGTCTGATATTATTCATTCCAACCTTATGAAATTGGCAATTGATATTTTATGTGATTATTCGACAAGTAGAATATCCATGTGAATAAGTAAATGAATTTATTTGATTTATATTTTACATATTATGAAAAAGATTAAATTTATTTGGCATGTGTTTTAGAAATATATATTGACATAAATGTTTATGCTTATTTATTAATGTTCCTGTTATATTTTTATCCTTACGGAGCATCTGAGCTCACCCCTTTCTATGATTTTTTTTTATCTTGGATGCGAAGAAATATATTATTATTGACCTGGAGGGATAGTATAAGGGATATTAATGTGGTAAATGGAGAAAATATTGTTATTTTTTTCATTTTATAAAGTAATGTAAAACTTATATATGTATCTAGAACATCCAAGGCTACTAAACTGATTGGTCTTTCGAGATTTGATCCCTTATGATCATGAAAATGTGATGTAACAATTCACCAACTCTAGGTAAATGGGGTCAGGAATTACATGAACATATATAAATTCCATAATTTGGAAAATATAATACCACTTTATTGTCAATGGGTGCATGAAAAATTACCGCACCTCCAAGAACTCCAGTGGATAACTGATAAATCCCATAGACTTGCAAGGGTTTATTTAGATATAAACAACTCTATGGATCCCTCCGCTAGCTAGATGGTGGAATCCTACTACCACCAACTACCAAAAAAACTCAATACCTAAAAAAACTAGAAAATATTTATAATAATAAAAAAATTGATATTTATACTGAGTTTAACATAATTGGGTGTCACATGGGTTGTGATAGATTAAGGTATAATACTAGATGTACAAGCTGTGGGGGCTCTTGGAAACTACCTATTTACTCTCTGTAGATGGGATATTAATGATGAGAGTTTTTGATACATGATATTCATGGAATGTAATGATGAGATGATTTGATACATGTGGTTCATGTATTTTTAATTTTTTTCTAGTATCTTGGGGTAGGCTTACTTTTGGGGGGAGATGTCTTGGGATATGGGTCTTTGGGTGGAGCAGCAAACCAGTTGGGAAGTGGTTTTGAATTACCATATTTTGATATTATTTTGGATAGTATGCCATTATTTGTATGTAATACTTAGTAAGAGATGCATGGTGAGGTTATGAACTTTTCCTACATGATTTAGAGACAAGTTAGCTTCACTAATTGTCTATTGAGATTAATATGATTTATTTAACATTTTCAAGAGAGGATTTAGAGTGGATACAATTATGTGTAGATTTTATGATCATCCAATTTATATATAATATATTTTTATGCCTGTAAGATATGTTTAGTGATTGGTATGAGCATTACTAGCTCGTGGAGTAGTTTAATAGATTTATTTGGATTGAAATTAACTATTAATATTTTATTTTGGTTCATTTAGATTCATATGGGTTTTTTCTAATATATGACATTAATTTCATTTATGGAAACACTATAATTTTTTTAGGTGGATTTATTTGGTTGTTTTACCTTATCTGTAATTAGTCATGTTATTATTAGACGTTAGTACCTCCCATTTATGTGGTTGATATACCTTTAGTTGTTATCACTAACCCATGTCTTATTTGAGGTCTGATCCTGGTGTCATTATCTCCCTTATATCCTCAATGGCCTAATAGTTGTTCCTTTGGTGGGAGGTGTAATGAAATTGACCAAAACATAAGTGATGGTTTTATTGGGACACTTCCAGACATAAAAATTTAACATAAAAGATCGATTAAAATCAATATTAGGAATAATAACCCTAGTAATATGTTTGTATCTATCTCCCACTATGAAAGTAAACAAAACATACATACCAAATGCTTTTCACACATTAATAAAAATTGAAAACATGCATTTTTTTATTTATTCCATGGTTTTAATAATCCCAGTGAGAATTATTAAAAGTGAAAAAATTAATATTGTTTAACGATTTGACAGTAATAGGTATAAAATATCCAAACTATCATGTATTTATGAAAGAGTTAATACTAGTTGCACTATGTGGTATATTAATGATGAATGTTATAAATTATATCATTTGGTTGTGTTTCATTTTTATTTTAATTTGGGCCAAAGACTAAGATCCGAATTTATTAGATTGGTCGGAGTATATACGATTATTCACACTTCTTCAACTATATATTCTTTTCCACCATATTTTTTGATACAATAGTTTAATTGGATATTCATATTGTGTGAGAGATAACAATATGTGGGATTTTTTATTTACATTAGTTGTATCATTTTTTATTATACATAAAAATTTGGAAGAGATCTGTTAAAAATATGAATCAACTAGAGGAATATATTTCTCAAAAATATATATTATAATAGGTGATTTAATTCTTTACAAAAAAATTTCATTATTTGGAGCACATTGGATTCCCTACATCTAGGAATTTGATTGTTGATAGTGAAAGAAAAGGGATTCATAGCATCAAGGTAATGTTAATTACATTTGATTACATTATGTAGGAAAATATATACATTTTAAACAACAAAAGTTAGGTTCAACCAAATATATCACCACATATTACTAGTTATAATGTGGAATATAAAAGAAAATAAAAATTCGTTGATGATTGTATATGAAAATACATTTGTTTTATGTTTTAAATAGAAAGTCTACACTGATTTAACTACATCAATAACCGTGCAATGGATAGCAATTATATAACATGTAAATGTTATTACATGGTATTTTAATTGAATTAATGTTTATATATATTATATAACAAATATAATGATAAGTGTACCATTCAAACATAGTAGAATGATGTTCATCATTGAACTAATGTGTTTTTAAGGAAAAAAGATAAAACCCCAAATTTTCATCAGCATCATATTTTGATGTGTATAAGGTTATAAGAGAGACTAATTATACTAAATTTAAAGTACTAGTGTTTATGTAAAATTTATTTTACAACAATATTTTTTGAAACATGAATAGTTTGCATATACAATTGGAGATTGGAAAATATTTAGTTGAAAAGAGTAATAATTTATCATCGAAACACATGTAAATAGATATATTATGTTGTTAACAAATAAAATAATTAGTGATCCATAATTTATAAATAGAAAAATAATTTGGGTGACAATAATGATGATGATATAGATGAATTATAATGGATTTATTTATCTATCACATGATTACCTTTGAATAATTACGACTATGATGTTGATGTAGTCCAAGAATTATAATACGATCATGTATAGGGGATAATGGAAAACACATCATTACTCTTCAAATTAATCAGGTAAATATCTAATTTTTATTTTTTATAAAACTTATACATGTAAAAACTTTTTCTTAGATATTCAAGTCTATATATGTTAATAATTTTTATCATTTTTATTGTTAAATTTAATATTCATAAGTTTTAGTAAAGAAATTTTTGGAATAAAAAACCATAAATCATTATTTTATTATGAAACATACACATTGAGAAACACTTTTTGTTATCTAGATTTATAAACATATATATTTTGATCATTTTATCCACTTTTTAATTATTTTTAATCTTAATCGGTTTTACATACACATGTTTTTGTCGAAGAAGACTGATGTAATTATTTTTTATGAAACCTAGACATGTAATGACATTATTTGTTTAACTTGGATGTTGAAATTTATAAATATTTAACATTTATATGACCTAAATAGTAATTTTTATATTTATAAAATTTAATTAATCATTTTATGGCTCAGTAAGCCCGATGTCATTTTTTATAGTATAATATACATTTCTATATATCCCTTTCATATATTAATTTTTCATCACCTATATTAAAAAACATAATTGATATAATTGAATTTATTTTTATTAAAAATATATTTTTTTACTTCAATATGTCATTTAACTCTAACAAAATATAGGTACACGTTATTTTGTTTTATTTATCTATTTAAATGATATTCATTAAGGCATTAGAACATTTACCGAGGTATATGTATATTTTTTAATCATTATATACAATAGTAAATGAATTATATTATCAAATTAAATTTTTTTTGCCAAAATTATTTTCAGTATTATTGGGGATTCTTCTATGGAAAATTCATTTTCTTCTCCAAATAAGATGATGTCCAAAGTTAGAATATGTGGGATTATATTCTTACCAAAACATTCACTTGTTCATGGAGTGTAAAGGTTGACAATTGAATTTTATGATAATAGTAAGCTAGTATACCCAAATAAAAAAAATTAGGAGTTCCATGGATATGTAGATACATTGTATGATTATTATATTATATCATTATAAAAACCTATATATTTAATAGCATAACATAAATAAAATATTTAATTACAATACATTCCCAAGATATTTTTTAATTATATTTTTAGAGAATTTTAAAAGAATATTAAATATCAAAACTCATGTATTGTTCCAACAATGAAGAATTAACCCACAATATATAAAAAATACATAATCCATAATAAGTCTTCAAAATCACTAATACAATTATCTATATAAGATACAATTCTTGACACATCATATGTATTACATTCCATGATAATCTGGGGAATTGGAATCAAAATAATGTAGTGAGGGAAGTCACACAGTAAGGGAAGATTAAACTTATCAACATGTTACCCTGGTTGAGATCATAATATTATGATAAAAAATAAGTAGGATAGAAATATATGATAAAAATAACACTGAAAAATAGAAATAGTTCATAAAGGATGATAAAAAAAGCAATCCCATATGACAAAACATATATCATGTCTTAATGACTGTAAATATATAAAACATGAATTATGTTTCACGGTGCATGGAATGGTAAAATAGAAAATGAATGTGGAACCAACATAGACATAGAAACACATTACTATGGATCAAGAATAACTACATTTTTACCATATTGGATTAGGTATTGTGACCTTTATCCCATAAAAGATCAGGCATCACAATGTGTTTCCCAATTTACTTCAGGCCTCAATACTAATTTATCTATTATCTCATGAGATATAAAGTATTTACTCATGAATTTGAGTGATATATAAGGCCCACACATCATTTAAAAATTAATCATGCACATGTATTCCACTAGAAAACAACTCATCATTACATCATCAAAACTCTGGAATGTTAATGTGTTTCACATTACATTTCAAATTGTATCACATAAATAACCACGTAAAAAAGTTCAATTCATACCAAATTAAATCACCCAAAATATTAAAATCCTAAAATAATTTATATGATGATTTATAAAAATATTATTTCATTGAAAATGATTCCCTTTAAATAAAGAGGAAAAATGGATTCCACTATGTAAAAAATATTCCTTTTCAAAAATTATTTTTAACTTTTTTATAAAACATTGATTAAAAGCCCCATTAAAAAGTAATTTTTTTAAAAGGTGAATTGTATTATATTTAAAAGTTTTATTTAATAAAATAAATAATTTATCCTTAATAAAAAAAGTTTATCCAAGGAAATTCGATGTTGAAGATAAAACATTTTATATTGAAAGGAAAAGCATTTTTGATAATTTGAAATGCCATTTTTGAAAACTCAATTTAAAAAGAGAGTAATAAAACAAGCCTTTTAATAGTGATAATTAAAATTACTAATTTTTTTGTAAATCATACAAAATTGGATTTTAAAATATAATTGGATAACATTTTATGTAATTGAAAACACAAACATGAAAGAAAGATCCATTTATGAGATTCAGTATTATTTATAATAACATTATAAATTTGTGAGAGTGAAATTAATCAAGGAATAAGAGTTGCCATATCAATTTAATATCCCCCATAAAATAAATAAAAACCACATCATTCCATAAATGGGTATAATTTACACAATTTATATGAATTAAGTTCAATAGAATGATTATAACTTAATAAATGAAAATTGTGCAACCAAAAAGTCTTACAATTGGGGAAAATAATGGGTCAAATTCCATTTAGAGAAATGGATTTTAATTGATTATTATTTATCATAGATACATAAAACAATATGATAGATATGCAATAATGGTTACTAAATAAACCATAAAAATAAGAAATGGTGTTTAAAATAAATTTGTGTCAATGAATGAAAATTTGAGACAGAAAATGCTAATGGATTATAGAAAATTTTAATCAAAACCACCTAAAAGGAAGAGATTATAGTTAAGAAAAAAATACCATTATTAAAAGATAATTCATGATATAATATATAAAATTTTAATATATAATCCTTAAAAAATAAATTAGGTTCATGATTCAAAACATTTCTCAAATAAAGGTATTTGAGATAATAAAGCCTTATCTTATTCACAATCCATTCAGAACATTCAACAAACAAAATAAATAATTAAAATAGTTTTATTAAATGTATACTAAAATTATTAATAACTATATTAATATAAAATTATTATTTAAAATTATTATATACCAGTATATAATTAATTACTTTTTTACCATTTTTAATATCTGATACATGTTTTCTTGATCTCTTTTTATATGAACGATGTTGGTATTCATTATTATTGAAAATTTCATTATTATCATATTATTAATTTTACTGTTTGAGGTTAATAATAATGGATTATGAATTGTTTTTGGGAATATGTTGATAAAAAAATATCAATAACTTAATTTTTATTTTGATTGCCTTAGGCAGCAGAATTTTTGTTAATAAAAAAGTTACTTTAACTGGTTTTCAAGATAATGGTTATTGATCTAATAAATTTAATTCTTGAATAATGTTAGTATTTATTATAGTGTATGATTTTTTTATTTAATAAATTATATATGTTTTGGAAATGTATATTAGATGTCTGGAAACATTGTTTATACCATATGATTTTAAGCTGAACAAATGATTTCAGAACCCTAATCTAATAAAAAACCACACTTTAATACCCTACATTTGGAGTGAATATATGAATAAAGAACCCTAATTTTTTAATCATCTATACATTTTAGGTACAAACATATGGTTCATCACCCATACCTTTTATGTCAATTTTGTGTTGTCAATCGTACACTCAATGATTATCCTACATTTGACTTAGTCATTTATGGAGTATAATTGATGACATTTTCTTGGATTTCTGCAATAGAAATTCTAGATTTAATATTTCATTTAATTTTATTTAATTAAAGGATCATGTTGAAGAGATTAAATAATTCATATTTCTATGGGAATATTTGATTTTTTCTAAGCATTAAAATTCAAATTCAAATCCTGATGCATGGTTTTATTTTCGTGATATTTGATGTGATATTTATGGAGTGGTTTGAACTAAATAAATTTGAGTTTCTTATTAAATACCTCATGTTTATTCTTATAAAATTTAAGAAATATGCAGGTTTGAAAACAATATTGTGTTTTCTTCTACAGTTCTCTGAATAGCTACAATTTGTAGACATGTATTTTTTTATTCTTATATGTATGATGGATGTATTACTAAAAATATATCTCTTTGATAATATATTTTTTGCATCATGAAAAAGAAACTATCATAGATAGAAAATATGTAAATAAATGTGAGATCACATTCCTATTGTGTTTAATACAACTGTTAATGGAAAACAATTATACTCATTGTTGAAGATTATTTTGTAGATATTTTACATTCTTTAAGATCATATACATATATCAATTGATGGTGAATCTTCAAGATTATCATGTTATTATAAAATCACAATTTCAACTATTTTATAATTAATTCTTGAATTAGATAACATAAAAAGGGTGTAATTTCATCTTATCATACTTAGTTGTTGATATATTATTTCCCAATAAAAGAACATAAATGTTATATAAAAATCATTTTAAGTTGTCAACTGCCTACACTCAGTTGTAAAGGACCATATGAAATGGAAATTCTATTGAAAATTACCATGATTTCAGAGAGATAATTTTTGGACTAAACTAGGGAAATTTTGTGCCCTGAACCACTATACATTAGTGTTTGTTTCTCTTTCCTTATTTATTTTCTATCCTCACTCACCATTAAAATATAAGGAAGGAATTCCATTAAAAAAAGTGACATTTTTAGTTTATATGAATATTTAAATAGAACACAATTCACCCACCCCTTCTTGGTATTTATATTTTCTATTCCAACACAGTAATTCTAGCATCCTTCCGTGAGTATTTTGTTCCTTATCCTTGATGAGGAAATAAACAAGAGGAATATTTTGGTGATTATTTACCATTAAAGGGTGTTTTCTTTATTTATGAGTTAAATATTGGTATAATCTTTCAAAAAATTAAATATTTATCTATTTTAATATTTTTTTTCAAAATATACTAGTAATTATGTTATCATAGTCATCCATAACACAAATTCATAACACTGTTCATGTAGGTGATTAAATCGACTCAAACCAGAACATAGTTGGAGTAATTGGTGATTATGAGATATTACACTTGAAATATAATTATTAAGGATGAAAACTGATACATTTTACTATTTATTAGATTGATATATAAATATTATAAATATATAGGAATCTATGTAATAAAGTCAAAATAATTATATATTATGAATAAAATTTTTTCTTCTTAGTTCGCTTGTTTATGGTGATTAATTTTATAATGATAGATTATCATTTTTGTCATCAACAGTTTATTAAATTTTTATTAGAAAAACTTTTTTAATAACATAAATAAAATAATTATACTTTAAAACAATTTTTTGGAACCATATATTAATGCTGTTAATGAAAAACAAAACACACTGTTCCATTAAGGTAGTATTATGCGTCGATAATTCCTTCATTTTCCATAAAACATGAGTTAAGAGTAATATTATTATAATTTAAAAAAATTAATATACTATAGATATCATAATATTAAAACAAATTCAATTCATTAAACTATTCATGATATTCATTGAAGAGAAACAGACATGTTACTTCATGGAGGCCATAGTCCACACATAGACGTGATTCACATTTTCAATTTTCATAAGGGAAACGGGGGTGGTTGATAATTATATTACCATCATCATAATAACTTATCAAAATAATATGGGAACTGAAATTATAAATTTAATATGATCCAATTGAATTTTTGGAATAATAAGTCCAAATAACAACATAGAAAAGAGAAATGAGTGATTATAAATTTATACCTAATTACTAGAGTTATGCCTTTTTTAAAGGTGATTAATGATTTCAGGGATGGTATTTTGAGAATAACAGAACCTATTGAAGGGTTATTAAGTTTTTTAAGGGTTTTTAGAATATATTGGTATTGATTAAGGTGTTTTTGGTTTTTGGGGATGTGATGAGATGAGAGCCCCTTCTATAAGTTAAAATGGATGAAATTTTCTAAAATAACCCATATTATTCAATAATGGGAAGTCACTAAAAAGGAAAGTGGCTCCAAAATTATTAAATAATGGATAAGAGACTTTTTAAGGTCAATGGAGGCCTCAGAAACACATTCCCATGCATTTTAAAAAACACTATGTTACTTACTCTTAGATATTTTCTTTTACCATTTTAGTTTTTTCCAGGGTAACTAGTATTTAACTACGTAAATTATCCTTTCTTATTAAAAAATAAAATGGTACTTGTTATAATATTTTTAACTGATTATTATAAATTTTATATCAATTAAATTTTATTGAATTTATAAAATTGATAAAAAAAATATTTTAATATAATATTAACATAATGTATTATTAACAATTTCTTGATAAAATAATCACATTAGATTTCGAAGACTAAATATTTTTTTTAAACTAGAATAAATATATTAAAAAAATTTATATAAATTATAAAAATCATAATTTTTCAAGAAAAGTGTTTTAAATTTTTTTAAATGACTCTTATAAAGTAATAATTTCATGAAAGGTACAATATTAGTAAAAACAATATATTTTACTATTCACCTTAAAATAAATATTTCATGAAAAATTCTAAAATCATAACCTAATATAATATTCTTATCATGAATAAAAAATTGTTTTTATTTTTATCTCATTTTAATAATAATTTTTTTATAATTTTTAATCAAATTATAAAATATAATGAAAAACAATTTTTATAAGGAAACAAACTTTTATAATACTGAAAATACTTATTATTTATTAAAATTTACTAATTGAATTACTTTTAAAAAATTATTCATTTTTATCCCCAATTAATAATAAATTTCTAGAAAAATTAATGATTATAACATAAAAGGAAATTTTTTAGAAAAAACAGATTTTAAGCATATAAATATTTTATTAGTTTTTTTAGATTTATTTTTAGAATTTCATTAGTATTAAAATTGAATTTTATATATATATATATTTATTTATTTAGTAATATTATTACTCTTATTCAAATATTCCAATTCAGTATCTGAGTTTTAATGCTCTAAACATATCATGGTTTTGTTTTAGTTTAGTGTTACAAATAGAGATTGTTGTCAAACACATTGTTCATTTAAGGAAAAAATATAGTGAAATCACATGTTGTTATAGTACTCATTGGAGGATCAACAATAATAGCACAAAAGAGCAGATATAGGATTATGTGATTGTATAAAATCGCATCAATGTTATTTTTTATAATTCATACAATATTATATATTTCGTGATTAATATTTAATTTATTCAATTACAAGTGGCATCTGATTTTCATAATATGAATGAAATTTAAAAAATATGACTACATTTGGAATCAATGAGATGGAGGAATTTAAAAACAAAATTAAAATCACACTATATTTTTTGGGGGAAATAAAAAAAATGAAAATTTATGAATATAACATGGGTTTATAGAAGCATATGCCTTTGTGATGTTTATCACTAACTAGTAGGGGAAATCCTTTCTGGTATGATAATTACTGATTAAAAAATAAAATTAGAAAATTAGTTTTCAATAATCTAAAAATTTAATCATTTATTCTCATAGAATGGCTCTGTAGGATATCTCTCCAAGATAACCAGTCATGGAATATATAACAACATACATTATCACATGTTGGGTATCAATTACCAGAGGTGAAAATAATTTTTGAAAATATTGATGAATTAAAATTTATTCTCAATAGTGGCTTTCAAGTGTTTCTGTTCAGACCTATTTATCTCCCAACTCTCCATGAAAAAATTTAAATGCAGCGAATATAATAAAAAATGTTAATTTTATTGTGAATCCATCAAGATAAATATATGATAAGACTATAAGAATATAATCATTATATTTCCTAAATATATGTGTTCTATAAAATCATCACATCAACATAAATTTTTTTATATTCTTTTATAATACCCTTTAGAATCTAGTGAGGTATGTGGAATTTATTCTTGAGGTACCGATGTAAATCCTAGCTACAAGTTTAGAAAATTAATAACACTTGGGTTATGTAAGAGGATATCCAGTGAGCGTTAATATTAGAAAAGTTTTTTTCTACCCTATTATAGCATCGAAAGATAGGAAATATTATAGAAGAAATAATTTCCCAAAGGTTGGGAATTGAGAGATGATTCAATAGATAGAAGATAGTATTAAATAATATTTGTATATATGTTTTCTGAAATAGAGGAACTAGCACAACCTACGAAGCCTTACTATATAGAATATCTAGACCCTCCTCCTCCACATTCAAACATTACAGTGTACTTTGAGTAGTATGTTAGGGATTATAATGGCCCGGACCTCTCCAGACTATTACTTAGTAAAAATTTGATGTGGTCAAACACAACACATGTTATAATAATAATTTTTTATAATAATAATTTATATTGATGGTATGAAAATTTTTCGTGTTAATTAGATTAAATAGTTTTAATTTAATCATTGTGAAATAATAGAAATAAAATTTATTGTATTTAATTCAATGAGGAGAGGTGCATGGTTTATTTTCTATTTATTTAAATTTTAATAAATAATAAATTATGTGTGTAATGGGAGGCTGCTCGGTGTTGACCTAATGGTGGTCGTACATGGTCAAGGTGGCTAACCATCTCTGACATTGCTACCCTAAAATTATGACGGTCATTTTAAGACCAATGATGAATACCTTTTTATGAGTCATGGCTCGGGTCAATAAAAAACCTATTTTTAATTGATGTTGTTAGTATCATTAAACGCATGGAAACCGCGTGACATATCGTGTTTTGACCAGTCAAATAGCGTAACAATTGTACGGTCACATCATGTATTCATTAATACACGTTGTGTCCCATTTTACCTTTTTGTTTCCTATATAAGAGAGAATCACGTGTTATTTTTGGAGCCCTCTTCTTCTCCGCACAACGATACTCCTGGATGACCCAGAAGCCTTCCTTCTATATACTTTATCTAGACTCCGATCATTGATCTACCGGTGGCTGCGGGATCGTGTCGACGAGCCGAACATCGTGCACCTCATTCCTTTCCCTCTTCTCCGACTTCCTCTTCACAGTTTCCTTTCGGGGAGATTGCTAATATTTGATGGGAATGACGCTCTTCGATGAACATCATCATAATGGTACAATCTACCCTGTTCTTATTCATTCCTTGATCTCCTATTTCTATTCCTCCTTGCCATGCTATGACAATTGACACCTTAAACGTTAATGGAGTCTTTCTCGGTTGTTAGTGCGGTTGTGCCGCAACATCCACAGGAGGACGTAGTCATCGGGGGGAGTGATCTAAATCCTCGTGGTGATTGTTCTCACAGTAGGACATCAATACCTATTCAGGTAGGGATCTTACCTTCATCTCTCTCTCTTTTGCGCATCATACGGGGTGGGTATCCTCTTGTTTTCGTGAGATATGGTTGAACCAGTAAATAAAGATAATAACCGGTTAAAGAACAGGTTTGGGGAAATTTTTTTGATATTATTGTTTTATTTCCATCATTTCTTATCCTATGATTATGTTGTGAATTAAATAAACTTATTCCTACTAAAAATCACGGTCATTGGGGGCCTTTTCTTGTGCAATTAAATGTTTCCAAGTTTTTCTAGATTTTTTTGTTGATGGAATTTCATAGAATGTATAGATTGGTGAATCATATAATGTTGGTTGATTAAATGAATACCTGGAACCCCTGTATGATCACCCTGGATAAACTAAATGAAAGAATGAATATGTGGGTGTTGGTTGCGGTTTAATTATGTGATGGGGTGTTTCGTGGGTTGTTGTGGAATGGGTAAGTAGCGGGGCTGCAGTTGGCTTGGTTGTGGGTTGGCGTGTATGATATGGCTGTGATGGGCAGTGGAGCTATGATTAATGTTATCAAAGGAATGATGATGTGTTACGATTATTGTTTCCAATGTGTTTGTAGTTATGATGGTTGGCAGTAGGGCTGTAGGGATGGGTTGTGCATATGAATAAAAGTGGAAGAGTTAAATAATTAATTGTGGGGCATGATAGTTGATTAAATATAGAAAATCAATGGAATTTATTGGTTGATAAATGAAAATGGTTTTTCCCTAACTTTTTTGTGGTTGGCATGGATTTGTTTTTCGAGTGATTGATTTAGTCTGGTTGTTGTTAGTTGCTCAGTAGTTAAGGAACTGATAAACTAAAACTATTGAAACATGAAAAGCTTAATGGAGTTTGGGGATATTTATTGTGTTCATACCTTCAAGGTAGCAGTGTCGAGGCATGTGCTCAGATATTTTGTGTAGAATCCTTAGGATGGGCTAAGTGGTTGATATAATTATATAAATATGTACATTTTATGTTTCTTTACAAACCAACCCGTGTTGAGCACTACGTGCCGAACACCCATGGGATGTGGTGTGATATTCTCAAACATCTAAAGGATAACTGGTTACTTATCTTCCCTGTGCTCCCTCTTCTAGGTTCTATAGCCCAAGATCCTTCGGGCAGGTTACGAAAAATGTTTCCCAAGAGTCTTTTGGATGAGGATGTGATATGTTTCGAGGTGTCTTCAGGATGATATGTGATGTGGTTCCCAGGTGTCTTTGGGATGAAATGTGGTTACGGCTGAGCATTGAGTTCCGGCGGGATACTATGATGGTCAAGGATTGAGTGCCGGCGGGATATTATGAGCTTCGTATGGCCAGGTTACGGCACTAGCTCGAGCTTTGTATGGCCAGTTTGTTACACTAGATCAGGAAGATGGAGAAGCATCATAGCGTTAGGTGTGAGGTCTTGACCAGTATTCAGTGGGAAGGTGGTGCGGGGTACCCATACTTTGATAATATTACTATACTACTCTATTGACTTGTGATATTCGGTGAGTGTGGCTTATAAGGTTGGGTGGATAGATTCCTTCCTAGGCTTTGGTTCCTTCTGTTTTATCATGGGGAATTATGATTTCTACCCACCTATGCACAAGATCATTAGGTTTCCCTACTAAGTATACTTTTATGCTCACCCTACATTTACATTTAGGTTTTCAGAAGGACTTCAGGGATCGTGCGAGACCTTGCTTGTTGGGCGTTGGAGTATTGCTGGTTTTAGTTTTTGCTTTCTTATTTTTGTATCGTGCTTTGGATCTTTTCTTGTACATGTACTTTTGTTTCCATATTGTATAAAACATGCATATGGGTTTGGTTTTGGGTTTAATTTCATTTACTTGTTCCTTTTTATTTTGGATTTTGACTCATCCTATTTACTGATCTTAAATAATAAAAAGGGTAATGCCCCCATATTTGTGAAAACTCAAACCCTTGGTGCTAGTCGCCACTCTGAGGCCTACTGGGGGCAGAACTCAGGGGTCATTATCTCCCTTTTACCATTGCTAGCTCAAGAGGGTCATCTTTTTGATTTATTTAAATTTTAAAAAATAATAATTTATGTGTGTAATGGGAGGCTGCTCGGTGTTGACCTAATGGTGATCAGACATGGTCAACACGGTGAACCGTCTATGACGTTACAACCCTGAAATTATGATGGTCATTTTAAGACCAAAGATTAATACCTATTTATGACTCATGCATCAGTTCAATAAAAAACCTATTATTAATTGAAGTTATTATTATCATTAAACGCATGGAAACCGTGTGACGTGTCATGCGTTGACCAGTCAAACATCGTAACAATTGTACGATCACGTAGTGTATTCAATGATACACGTTGTGTACCATTTTACCTATTCGTTTCCAATATAAGAGAGAGTGAAATGTAATTTACGTACCCCTCTTCTTCTTCGCACGACGATGCTCCCAGATGACCCAGAAGCCTTCCTCCTATCTTCTTCATCCGGAATCCGATCGTCGATCTGTCAGTGGATACAAGATTGTGTCGATGAGGTGAACATCATGCACCTCGTTTTTTTAACTCTTATTCGACTTCCTCTTCACAGTTTCCTACTGGGGATATTGATGATATTTTATGAGAACGCTTCTCTTCGACGAACGTCATCTCAATGGTACATTTTACCTCGTTCTTATTCTTTCCTTGATCTCTTATTTATGTTCCTCCTTGCCATGCTATGACAAGTGACACCTTAAAACATAATGGAGTCTCTATTGGTTGTTAGTGCGATTGTGCCGCAATGTCCACGGGAGGATGTAGTCGTCAGGAGGATTGATCGAAATACTCTTGGTGGATGTTCTCACAGAAGTACATCAAAACCTATTTAGGTAGGGATCTTACCTTTGTCTCTCTCTCTTTTGTGCATCATGCGAGATGGGTATCCTCTGGTTTTTGTGAGATACGGTTGAACCAGTAAATAAATATAATAACTGGTTGAAGAATAGTTTTGGGGAAATTTTGTTGATATTGTTGTTTTATTTCCATCAAGGAATATCCTTTGATTATGTTGTGAATTGAATATGCTTATGCCTACTAAAAATAAATGTTGTTGGGGGACTTTTCTTGTGCAATTAAATATTGCCATGTTTTTCTGGATTGTTTTGTGGATTGAATTTCATAGAATGTGGAAATTGGTTAATCATGTAAATTTGGATGATTTAATGAATACCTGGAACCCTTGTATGATCACCCTAGTTAACCTAAATGAAAGAATGAATTTGTGGGTGCTGGTTGGGGTTTAATTATGTGAAGAGGTGTTTTGTGGGTTGTTGTGGAATGGGTGAGCAGTAGGGCTGCGGTTGGCTTGGTTGTGGGTTGGCATGTATGATATGGTTGTGATGGGAAGCGGAGCTACGATAAATGGTATTGAATGAATGATGATGTGGTACGAGTTTTGTATCCAATGTGTTTGTGGTTATGGTGGTTGGCAGCAGAGCTGCAGGGATGGGTTGTGCAGATGAATAAAAGTGGAAGAGTTAATTAATGAATTTTGGGGCATGATAGTTGATTAAATATAGATAATCAATGGAATTTATTGGATGATAAAATAAAATGGATTTGTGTTTCTTGCGTTTTCCCTAACATTATTTGTGGTTGTCAGGGATATGTTTTACGAACGATTGATCTGGTTTGGTTGTTGATAGTTGCTCGGTAGTTAAGGAACTAATAAACTAAAACTATTGAAACATGAAAATATTAATGTGGTTTGGGGATGTTTATTGTGTGCATACCTTCGAGGTAGTAGTGCCGAGACATGTGCGCAGATCTTTTTTATAGAAGCATTAGGATGGATGAGTTGTTGATATAATTATATAAATCTGTACGTTTTATGTTTCTTTACGCACCCCACCCATATTGACCACTACGTGCTGAACACCCGTGGGACGGGGGTGAGATTCTAAAACATCTAAAGGATGGCTGGTTACTGTTCTTCCATGTGCTCCCTCTTCGAGGTTCAATAGCCCAAGATCCTTCAGGAAGGTTAAGAAAGATGTTTCCCAAGAGACTTTGGGATGATGATGTGATATGTTCCCAGGTGTATTTGGGATGAGATGTGATGTGGTTCCCAGGTGCCTTTGGGATGAGATGTGGTTATGGACGAGGATTGAGTGCTGGAAGGATACTATGATGGCTGAGGATTGAGTGCCGACGAGATACTATGAGCTTCATATGGCCAGGTTGCGACACTAGCTCGAGATTCCTATGGACTGGTTATGGCACTAGCTCAGGAAGTGGGGGAAGCATCAAAGCATTAGGCGTGAGGGCTTGAGCAGTATTCAGTGGGAAGGTGGTGTGGGGTTCCCATACATTAATAATAATATTATACTACTCTATTGACTTGCGATATTTGGTGATTGTCACTTGTAAGGTTTGGTGGATAGATTCCTTTCTAGGCATTGGTTCCTTCTGTTTTCTCACAGGGCATTAGGATGTCTCCCCACCTGTTTACGAGAGCTTTAGGTTTCCATACTCAGTATACTTGTATGCTCACCCTACGTTTACTTTCAGGTTTTCAGGAGGAAATCAGGGATCGTGCGAGACCTTGCTAGTTGGGCGTTGGAGTTTTGTTGGTTGTAGTTTTTGCTTTCTTTTTATTATATCGTTCTTTGGAGATTTTCTTGTACTTGTACTTTTGTTTCAGTATTGTATAAAACATGCATATGGGTTTGGTTTTGGGTTTATTTTCATTTACTTGTTCCTTTTTCGTTTGGTGTTTGACTCATCCTATTTCCCAATCTTAAATAATAAAAAGGGTAATCCCCCCCCCCCCCATATTTGTGAAAGCTCATACCCTTGGTGCTAGTCACCACTCTGGGGCCTACTGGGGGCAGGACTTGGGGGTCATTATCTCCCTTTCACCATTGCCATCTCATTAGGGGAATCTTTGGTGGGAGGGGGTCATGACAGGGATCCCTATTTACATATTATAGCATATATAATCATACATAACTTGAGTGATTATGTGCATAAAGGTCTTGTGTGTTTAGATAAAGTATGAGTAGAGGTACAAGTTATTATTGATCAAATTACTATAGTGTCATTGGCTACCAACGACATGGCCACAGTTGGACTGACTATGTTTTTTTTACTCTGGCTAGTAATTCTTTGTCTTGAGTTGACTTATGATATATAATATGTTTCCTATATTTTTATTTAACTTTTATTAAAATTTAATTTAATTTTTTTATTATATTTACCATATATAATATTATCTAAAATCTATAAATTCATTTCAAAACAAACAAAAAAATGCAAGAGCTAGAACTATAAAATTCTTCTCATATTTCCCAATGTTTAACAAATTTAAAAACATATTATATTATGTAAAATAATTATTATGTGTTTTTTATTACATTATAAATATATAATAAAGAATTTACATTAAAAATATTTTAAAAATACATCATGGATGTTACTTTTGGTAATGGTCTCTATTCACCCATGGTGCATTTATTTTCACAACAAATAATTCTCAATTTCAATATTTATTTATTAAAATAAACATATTTTCAAGTGATTTATTTAATAATTATCTAGTTATATTTGGCAAAAATCTTTTCCTAAAATATTAGAACACATCCATTCGTGGATTTAAAGATTCAAAAAAAATTCAACAGTTGTTCAATGCATGAGGGAGAATGTTAGAGTGAATTATTTTACTCAAAAATTGTAAAACATAGTGATTAAGTGTTTGGATCAATCCATTCCCAAAAGGTAAGAATCCTTATATAATTTTGAACTATTATTCATTATAATATCATTCATGATAAGATTTTTATGTTTATATGGACTTGATATTTTATGGATATTATTCCCACGTGAATGCATTGTATATTGATTATGACTTTTATTGGATGAAGATTAGGAGAGTTTTAGAGTGTTTTTTAATTTATTATTTCTATACTATTTTATTAGTAAAATAATTTAAAAATTTTCATGTTATATATGTTTTTGTAAATAAAATATGACAACACAATAGGTTATCGAATGTTTAAAAAAAACACATATCAATAATGAACAAAAATGAAATTAATTATATCCATGTGAATGTGGATAAATTTATTTTATAGTTAATAAGCTTTTATCTTATTTCTGTTTTCTATTTTGATTTTAATGTGTAATTCTATAAAATTATTATCATTATCAATAATTACAAGTTGAATGTGGATATTTTGTTTTATTATTCATTTATGAAGCTATAAATACTATAATGGAAAAAAAATTACGAAGTTAAGTTCCGTCATAACTTTATTATTTATAATAATATGTTCTATTATAAATATTATAAATCTTTTATGTGTTTGATGATGTTACATTTTATTCTAATGAATAATTAAAAATACATCAATATTAATGTTAAAATTATTTTATATTATTCATTAATTTATAGATATATATTTAAAAGTTTCACTTATGAGTATTATCATCAAAAAATATTATATAATATTTTTCATTGTTTTATTTCTATTATACAAATGTTGCTAAATTATTTTGTATTATTTTTAACTGTGTTGATGGTTTATGTCCACAACAATAGGGTATTGAATTTATATAATATTTTAATAATTATAACAAGAATATTTTGATGTAATTTATAATGAATATTAATGCATAAATCATTATTCAACATTAGTTATTTCCTCGAACTGATTTGGAAAAGCTATTTTGATGTCACTTTTATGTCCTTCGACATCAGGATTAGTCAAAACAGAAATGGAAAGTCACTTTTAACATAATTTGTCACTAAAAAACAAGGAATGTTCCCTGAAATGTTGATGGAAAAAATGTGACATTAGTAATTAATAAAACTAACACTGAAATAATGTTTCAATGTTAGGTTTTTATAAATGATACTAAGACATTATTTTTAACATTGTCTGTAATAATTATTATTTTAAACCAATGTAAATGATTAAAAATAATTGATGTGAAAAGGTCATTTTATATTAGTTCTACAATTTTCTCTTTTAATATGAAACAAATCATTGTTTCATGATAAATAAATATTAAGGTGAAACTTTTCAACCTTATTTTCTTGTTTTATAAAATATAATCTTTAATATATATGAAATAGAATATTATTGTGAATCATTTAATAATTTTGTAGACATACACATGAATTTCCCTAACTAATTCCTAGAAATACATTAAAATATAGTACCCTATCTTTCTCATATAATTACTAAGGATTATAACATAATATACTTAGTCTTTTAATAATTCTTATAAATGTATCATAATTTAAAAAACATATCATCCAACCATGAAACCATTAATTACGTTTGAAAATAAAATATTTATCAATATAAATAATATATATTAGAATGTAATTTAATTATGATACATGAATGTCATTGGAAATAATGTATACAGACACATTAAACACAAACACAATACTAACTAATTTAAATGAAATTAATATGCCTTACAGAGTGTTTTTGGAACTGAAGAGATCTTAATTCTCTTCCTTCATCTAGACTATAGTTATACTCAAATTCACTCATGGGTATGTTGATAATAAATAAAATAATTAATTAACTTCTAGATTAAAAATGAATCCAATAAAGAAATTATACATGGGTCATTCTCAATATTTATGTTATCTAAGAAAAACATCACTTGATAATTTAATTATTATGAGCGTACTCCAACTCCCAATGTAAATATCAAAACTATATTGAAAAAGTATCAATTTAAAGACTCACGACTCCCCATTTTCAATCAATTTATGAGGGATATTTTGTAGAAAATAAAAAATTTAAAAATTTCAAGATATTAATCATTTTAATCTGCATAAAAAAATAATTTTGATGTATATCATACCTTTTAGTGTTAACATCTATTTCACATTAATAGAAAATAAACATTACCTGTTTTTGTATCTCCATATTTTCCCAATCTTGCCATTTATTTAACACCATAATAAATTACCATATTTAAAATAAATTGTAATGTATAATTTGCAATAACATGTAAAACTATTAGTAAATGTAGATAAAAAGTAGATAGTTTGTATGGAATTCTTCCTAATTAAAAATATGGGTATTGAACTCCAAATTATAATCAATGCCTCTAATAAATTATTTGATAATGTATTAGTAAAAATATTATTCACTAGATATTGAAGTACAAGAATCCAACCATAAAAATAGATTTATAAAATTTTTAATTAATAAAATAGTACTAAATTTTAATTTCATTTTTCGTATATTATTTTATAGTGTTTATCATGATATTTATAAAACAATTATTATCACATTAAATTTTAATTTATATATATACATTTTATCTAATATTATCCAAATAACAATTCATTAAAATCACATGGGTAAAAGATCATATATAATGGATATAATAATTTTTACTCATATAAATGAAGTATTATATGTTTTCTTACTAACACGCACAACACATTAATCTCTAATGAAAATTTTATTACTTTTATATTTTAATATATCTAAAAAAAGTCTATTAATATATAAAAAATCCTTAAATTATTTTTTTTCTCAATTCTAATCATATTCATTCGTTTGAAACAAATAATTATTATATCTTTTTATGTGATATGTTGCTCATGATAATTATTTTGAAATGGATATATAAGCATTTTTCAAGAAAAATATCATGATATATATTTATTAAGAATATGAAATATATAATAACTGTTCTATAAAGAGTTTCAAATATTGATATTTTTCATTAGTTAATTTTGAATTTTATTCCAATCTCAATTCTTGAAAAAATTATATTACCTTATTATATTTAAATAATTTTTATAGATTCATTAATATTTTTCATGAAAAATAAATGTATTCTCACCATATTGATATATTTTTACCCTAATTAAGTATGTGTGTTATAAAAATAATAATAATAAAAAATAATAATTTAACAAATTTATCAAAATGATAACACGATGTATGTTTACTTCACATAAATATTTTATCTTTAATATATATATATATAGGGATCACAAAGGGTATGTAATAATTATTGTACACATAGATATTATAAGAAAATTACCCTCTTAGGAATTTTATATTCTTAAATAATGAAACCATGATTTCATTCATGATATTAGGGGATATTTTTACCAATGGAGAGGTATATCCTTGTGAAATACCTAACGTTTATCTTAATCAATATAAAAAATATATATTTTCTTAATAAATACCTATTTTATGGGTATACCATTATAAAATTTATATTCACATCCTATAACATCTAAACTTTTATTTTGAGTTATATATACTTTAAATTTATTTGTAAAACTTTTGTTTCAGACTAATGGATGTTCCTAATTGATTGAGAAATGGTTTAAGAGTTCCCAAGAATTATAAGGAGACCAGATCATTGGGTTTTGTAGGAACAACAGGAGGCTCACAATTAGAGCATGGTTAATAGTAACAAATCAACCCATCCTTTCACACTATATATTGAGGAACACAATTTTATGAACTATTTTAGAGAGGTCACACGAACATGTAGAAAACTATATAGGAACTATATAGGGACCACATGGGTTATGTAGAGTTTTCCCAAATGGTGTGCCAATCCTATCTACATAGTGACACTTAACTAGGGGTGTCATGTGGTTTTGGAACATGTCTTGGAATACCATATAGACAAACCATACACCTAATAAAATTGTGCGATGTTTCCATTTTGACCCCACATTATTCAATACATCTCCCTCTATTTCCATTTTATTTTACATTATACACCCTTGTGGCTTGAGCCCCTCCTTCCCCTTTACCTAGGAGAAGAGGTAGGCCCTTCTTTTGGACCCTAAATATTCCACCATTGGTTTTAATGGATATCTACTGGTAAGACCTTCATTATTCTTTATTTTTTATTTTTTTTATCTCATCGTATGGAATTACAAATATGTGTGAGCTAATATAGCATATTTTAGCTCATTTTCCATATGGTATATTTCACGCATTCTATCTAGAATTAGCAAATGAAAATGGATGGGTAGTGTACTATGAAGCCAAGATAGGTGGTCTAGTACATTTTTCTTAAATATGAGTTTTTTTATCATGTATATTTTTTCTACACACCATAGTTTTCGTATGTTTCCTCAAAAAATTAATTTAACTTAAAATGATTTATCAACTATGTTATAAATTCTTTCATATACCCTTATCCTTGATATATTATTCCGCTTAAACTACTTCAATATATTGAGGTGTGCTTATCGAAATATCCCTTGACTTATTAAATATATATACAACCAGATCACCTTTTATGTATTTTTTCCATGAATCATAAATAAACTGATTAATTGAATAAAGTAGAAGTGATTGGTAGGACCACATCATATGAAAAATATGTAAATAGTGTATTATTACATTAACTAAATGAAATTTAAAATTTCTGGAATCCATCAATTTGATTTTATTTAATCATTGTTAGTCTGTTATAATTAATTTTCATACTCAAGAATGGTGGCATTGGTCCTATATATTTGTCACACTCAGGCATGATATACCGTATATATTTTATACATGGGGATGGAATCTCTTATACATGTGAAAATTGGGAATTTAATCTCATATACTTGTAAAAATTGACAATTTAATCCCATATACGTATGATATTCGAGCATGGAGTCCCATGTACTTTTGATAATTAGGAAAGGAAACCCATAAGATTCATGATACACAAACATGGACTCCCCTATCACTCAAGGATACTCATAAAACTATCCATGGATATATGAAATACAACATAGGTCCTATATTGTTTGAGAATATATATATATATATATATATATATTATGGTCACTTGTTCATAGGTATCCTGACATAGGGTGAATCTTGTCGTGTTAGCCTAGTTCCCTTTAGGAACTGAGCCAACTCGTTTATAGTTTATATTTCTCCTTCACATTGATTATTATCTTCAAACTTCTTATTTTATATACAAATACTAGATAGTTTTATACAACATTTTTTATGGAAAAATCATTATATCACACACCCTGTTTAGGCCTCCTTTTGGAACAAAAAAATATCATATGTATATGGGTAAGGAAAAAGGGAATAATTTTGCATTAGATGATTGATTATTCTATAATAGGAAGGAGTAAAGGAGTAGAGTAATGAGCTTTTTTCATGATGCAAGTGAATATGGTTTTGGGTCTTTTTTATTTCATTTAGGAAGTGGTATATTCTTGTTCTTCTATATTCTGTGTACATTACCATTTTATATATAATCAAATCATGATAATAATTTTGTTAGGTGATATTTATTATTCTTCACTAATGCTTTATATATGGATGACTTATGGTTCTACAGATTATGTATTATATTTTTCTATTTTTTTGTATACTATTATTTTTTAATCTGATCATGAGTGTATAGTCTCCTCACTTTAACATCATAGGCCCACACTAATATTCTACAACCTCTTGTGTATGGGAAGTCATGCTTGAGGTCATGTGGCAGATTGGGTTCAATTAATTATTATTGAACCTATAACATCCCAAAATTTTTCACTCTCTCGTGAGTCTAGCAATATTTTGTTATGAGACCTCAAGTGCACCACCCTTTACACTAGAGGATAACATCTAGAATCATGGTTTTGGATATTATAGTGGGGAGACTATACCCCTGTTCCATGAAGTGTGATTTAGGGAAAAAATCATATTAAAACAAAATTAATTAGTGTAAAAAATAAAGATGGAAATAATAAAAAACCTAAACAGTTCCATGAACCATAAAAAATAATGTAATGATATTCTAGAATGTAAATAAATATCATGAAAGAATAATGCAAGAAAAAAAGACAAGAAGAGTCTAATAAGAGCCTTAATTCCCAGGTCATGAACCTTTTGTCATTCCTATCTCAAAACTCAATCCCAACATCTTTCAAGAAATCGACTTCGTGGTCTAATTACATTATCCAAACCTATATCCATGAAATCAGCTTGATTACAAAATGGTGTCATGAATAGGGTGTGATTAAAACTCAGTTGGTTGACACCGGCATGTCTAAAATACCAATCTGAAAAGAAGTGTATGAAATAAAGAGATAAACATATGTATTAGTTAATTTAACAATTAAATAAATACAACAACCTAATTTGGCCCCATTCCAGAATGCCTTTGAGCATATCTCACAACCTTGACAACCGCAACCATATAACCAATGTAATTAAATTGCTTGGTCACTAATATGAAATATCTCTATGGATTTATTACAAACATTCCAACCACAATGATAAACAAGGAAATTTCAAAACAATAAATCTAGTTCAAAGACCTATAATCATTAAAACATAGAACGAGGAATAACCCACTCTCCATATGCATTATAGCTTGTGCTTGGCCGATACCAGTCACTATTAACATTACAACATATATGCGTGCAAGTGTCCAAGCCAAGCCCATCATATAATCATCTCTATACTAGACACAATTCCTTCAATATAACATGAATATCACAAAATCACATCATATATCTCTATTGATAATTATAGGAATTACCATGATTCTTGGATATTCCACCTTTAATTTAAATTCACAATGGATTAATATTTATATCATTAAGTAATATGTCCCAATTTAGAGATTATATAATAATAAATCCCCAAGGCCGCACATAATTTTAAATACATCTAAATCCTTTAGTAAATTACCAATCAATTTGAAATCAAGGTAATTTAAAAGAAAATCACTTCCAATCATTTAATTAATTTGGGTGCACACGTCATTGGTGTGATCATGGAATTGCATATAATTTTCAATAATCAAACCATAGTGTTGACATTTAGAAACCCAACATTAATCAAAAGTTTCAACAACACTCCCAGTGGTCAAAGTCCATAAAAGAGAAGGTATAAGTTATTTCAATGTGGTTTCTAGAAGAAGATCAGAAAAACAATTGGGTAAAGGATTTACAATAATGGCTTGGATAAGAATGAAGGGAAGGAAGAAACATAATCAAAGAAACATACTAGAGATTTATTGTGTGATCAATACATCAGAAAATGGGTTTTCACTCTAAAATAACCTGGAGGATTCCTTAGGGTCAAGAGGGAAGGGTCAGTAGCTGATTGGAAATAAAATATGTTGCATAGAAATTTTAAAACTCATTGTTGTGAATTTACACGATGTTAAATTCCTTTACGTAGCATGTAACTATTTTCCATGGTATCCATGAAAACCCCATTTTTTCTAGATTTATTTTATTAAAAAACATCATAGATTTCATAATGTGTAATTCCATTATATGGTGTGTAAATGATCAGTACTTTATTTATTCAACACATATTCCCTTTAATGCTACTCAATTTAACAAGAACCCATTTATCAGTTATACCCATTAATACCTAGACTCCATTTATTTTGATAATCTTTCATACCTGAGCTTTAGATTATTTTATCCTACACCAGTTTTCCATCTCTGAACAATACATGTCCACTAAGTCCCAAAAAAACTCATATTGAAAACTACTTGGTAAAATTAAGGATCTCAAAACCACACCACCTTATAAACTCTCACCCCTGAGCTTCCCCAAGAGTCATTTTGTGTCTTCAGTGAACAAGTATGACCATTGTCTTTGAAAATCTAACTCCATTTTCCACGTCTCCTTCTGAACATTCTCATGTTTCCACTACACACAAACCAAAAGTATGGTTAGACCCCGATGATATTTTTCATTATGATTCACAACACATATTATATGATCCTCAAGGGATGAATTAACATAAGTCTTTATGTCTATTGTGTCTAACAGATGGGAAGGGTGTGAATTATATCTTCATAGTTGTGACACATGGAACACATTGTGCAAGGCACTATTTCAATATGGAAGGTTTGGACAATATGCCACTGTTCTAACCCTTTATAGTATTTTAATTAGTCTAAAAACCTAGGTAATAGATTTCCCTAGTTCTTGATACCGAGTTTCCCCAATCTAGGAGACACACAATGGAAAACATGACGAATAGACTACAATTATAAAGGTCATATCCTATGATCATCATATGATTTCTACCATCTCTTTATGGTCTCTAATCACTGTCAGAATGATCGAACCTATTCAGATGTATCATTCATGAGACTAGTCCCAACAATTAATGACTCACTTACCTCCATACAACAAAGCAGAAAGCAACATAGACTCCAATACAAGGATTCAAAAAGTTCCACTTTGATTAATTACTAGAAGCTATTTCTATATGAAAACTCCACAAGTTCTATATTTTTCTCTAACGAACCACCAAAATTTGAAACACATGCTTGAAGCATATCTTTCAAAATATGAATAGTCTACTCGGATTCACCTACAATCTATAGATTATAGGTTGTTATAAAAACAACTCATAGGACCATTTATTTATGAATACTCAACTAGAAATAAAATTTAATACGAGGATCCCTATCTAAAACAATACTCCTCAGAACACCATGCTACTACACTACTTCATTTCAATAAATAATTTCTCGATGTTTAACAATAATGGTTTCCCTAATAGGAATAAAGTGGGCTACCTTAGTCATTAAATCAATAAAAACCAATACAAAATCATTCTTATGGGTCATCCTTGGTAATCTCATCAAAATATACATTGTGAAAACATCCAATTTCTTCTTAAGGATGGATAAAGGCTGTAAAGAACCAACTATATTTTGATGCCAATCTTTCACTTGTTAATAGGTGAAGAATATATCCATGAATCTCTACACCTTCTTATTTATTTCTGATCACAAGTACTATCTATATAGATCATGGTACATGTTAGTTAAACCAGGATATACCACCCATCTAGAATCATAAAACCCCTCATTTGATCGTTTCACAAGCTTGTAGGACCCATACCCAGACATAGAAAATAAGAGAAGTTCCACTTCCAAGATACCATTATAATGTCATATCCCTGCCATATAATTTTTCTATCATAAATGTGCCTTCATGATCAGATAACTTCTTTGTCTAAATCTCGTATAAAAAAAACGGTATACCTAATTTCAAAGTTAGAGCTACTCTCCCCAAAGGTTTTTGAACATCCAAATACATGTCTGTAAATATAGCCATTATCTAACACTGATCAAAAGACTCCATTAATAATTCTATATGTTTCTTTCATTATAAATAATCAAAAATAATATTGACCTTTTCTTGTGTATTAACCAATTAAATGTCAAAAGACATTATATTCTCAACCCACCTCCTCTTCTGAAGTTTAAGGTCTCACTCAGAAAAGTTTCCATGAGGCCATTGTGATTTCTGTATACCACAAACCTCTCACCCATGATATAGTTTCTCCAATATCTCAGTGAATTTACTACTAATTCTAACTCTAGATCATGTTTTTAGTAACTCCTCTCCTCCGTTCTCAACTTTCTAGAGCCATAATGAATCGCACAGTCCTCTTTCATTATAACTACTTAGATTACAACTTCATATGCTTTATAGTACATGATATATGATTTTCCAGACATAGTTAATGTGGGGGTAGGTGCTAAGGTTATCCTTCCATTCAGTAATTGAAAATATCTTTCTCAAGCACTAGACCAAGATAAATTTACTCCATTATTTCTCATCCCAGACATATGTGTTTCCAACTGGGTGAAATTTTGGATAAAACACCAGTAATAAGCTTCTAATCCCAAAATACCTCCTATTTTTAAGAAATTATTGGGTTTTCTCTAATATATCATGGTTATGACTTTCTATGGTTCTATTAAAACTCCTACCTCTGATATGAAATGTCCTATGAAGTGTACATTATTTATCAAGAAATGAAAATTAGTTAGTTTGGTGTAATAATAATGCTATCTCAACGTACTTAGGATTATGTCAAGATACTTTTGAATGATCGGATATTGGATGGAAGTAGACTAAGATATCATTGACAAAAACCACCAAAAACCAATGTAATAAAGAATGAAAGATCATATTCATTAAGTCCATGAATACTATATGTACATTAGTTAACCCAAACAACATCACTATAAATTCATAAAAATCATAGGTGCTCCTAAAAGAAGTCAAAGGCAGGTTTGATAGACTCGCTCTTAACTAATGATATCCTAGTCTCAATTAAACATTGGAGAATATCGTAGAAACTCCCAGTTTGTTGAAAAGATCATCAATCTATGGAATAAGATTTTGGTTCTTGATTTTCATCTAGTTTAACCTATGATAGTTCACACATTAGTGCAAAGATCCATTATCCGTTTATTAAAGAGAACTGGAGAACCGCATGGAGATGTAAAAAGATGTATGAAGCCTTTTAACTATATATCTTTCATTAGAACCTTTAACTCATGGAGAACTGTTGGTTCCATTATGTAAAATGGGATAGAAACCGGTTCTGCTTATAACAACCCTGCTATTTTTTACACACGTAAACATGATTTATTACATTAACTTCCACTTAACACAACTCTGAGGACTAAGAGGTCTAGTGTATTGGAAATTTATGAATATTACATGGAAATATAAGACATAAAATACAACATATTTATTGAAAACTTCTTTTACATGACCACAACATTCCGTTATACTTAGCATTGTATACGAAAACCTGAAGACATACATAAGAAAATGGTGAGCTATAAAGACAAGTAAGGGATTAAAACAAGGCATAAAATGAAGAACACAATACATGTTAGGTAATAGGAATAAAAATGGATCATAATATAAACATGAACATATAGTCATGATATATATTTATTCTCATAACAATGAGATGTGGCAATAGAATTTAACATGATATTAGAATGAGCCAAGGCACATTGCACATGGAGCATGAGTAAACCCTCATTTCGCGTAAATTAGCTTGAGTAAACCCTCATTGAACATGAATTAGCATGAGTAAACCCTCGTTTTTCATGGTGTATCATTATATTTTCTATACCAAATGCATTACAGAGCTTCCCAGACGCATCCTTCTTAATCATTTATTTTCATGCATAATTGTTCCATATGGATTATATAACATGGAATCATTCATAACAATAAAATATTCCACAATTAAAGAATGTGAAATACATAAATTTATGTAATATTCAATAATTATATGTCCATAAAGTTGAATACCCTTGAAAAAGAAATGGGTATGGTATTCACTACACAATGATTTTGGCTTGGAAAGTTGTGCTACAATTTCAGCAGCATAACAATGCGACAAAAAAATTCATAAAAACGGTTGATGAGAGATAAATGAGTATATAATCATATTTACATGAAATTAAAAGTAAGGGGGTACTGTAGATATATGTCCAAACACAAGTAATTTGTAAATAAAAAAAGTAACATAATAAAGAAACATGAATAAAGAGGAGAAGTTGAATAACTATTACTAAATTTCAGTACGGTAATAGGTGTACATGGGGAAATTAATGATGGATAAAGAGGAATATAATAAATAAAACATAAGGAGGTAACTATGGGGGAGGTAATAAATCATACCCCAACATTTATATTTGAAAATAAAAGGGAATAAAAACATAAAGAAACATGGAGAAAATGAGAAAAGAAGATATCCCTTACATGGAAGAGTGATTCCATAGGCATGGGAGAGGATTGAGAGAGGCTTCTTGGGAGCTTTGGGAACCTTGGGATGATTTTAGAGAGAGGAAGGGATAGTAGGTATGTGATTCAAGGGTTTTTAGTGACTAGAAGTGGTATCTTGTGTGGATTTATATAGGAAAAGAGGGGGAAATTCTATAATAATTTCCATATATAGGTTTTGAAATCTATATAATTAAATATTTAAAACCACAAATCAACCTATTGTTTTTACCTATGGTTTGTGACAAAGGGGAGTGGAAAAATTATTTTATAATTCCAATGATGGAAATTATAAAAATATTAGGCTTTATTATGTGGGGGTGAGTCACACACTCAAGGAAATCATTTTAAAATGTTAAAATATATTATATTTCTTTGATGTCCTATTAAGGAATCATAAAATTTATCAAAAAAATCTAAAAATAACATTATTTTAAAGGTAAAACGTATATTTTCTGATAAACCTTTTTATATTATTTTATTATATCACCATTGGGTCATTATTATGTCATAAAACACATTATATATTTCAATGGTATTTAATTTTTACCCAAAAATTCGACTATTTCGGAAAATTATGAAAAATTAACCATTGACTAATTTACACATCTTGATTCCAATAATAAAATTAATTTTATGTAAATAATTTTCGAAATATGTGAATTTTAAATTTTATAAAAAAATCCTATATTTATTGAAAATTTATGGGTTTTGACAAAAATAGTTTTCAAACCATAATAAAAATTTCAATTGTATTCATAAAAATTTTATAAAATTTTTTAATTAATAAAAAGTAATTTAGATATAATATTTTTATAAAAATATTATTTAATTAAAAAATCCATTAACTCATCAAAATGATTTTCTTAATTGAATTTAAATATTAATTAAAAATTATATATGTGCATTTAAACCTATTAACAAATTAATAATAATAAAATGAATGTATATTATTTATAAAAAAATAATGCATAGAATCATATTGTTAGAGTCCTATTACATAACCCCTTATAACACTCGTATCTGTCCTAAGGGTATGGTGTGAGATGGTGACCGACTGTTGGGGTGTCATGGATAACATTTCTTGGGTGGTTATCTCTATTAACTTCCACGTTTCTCGTCGGTGGTTCTGTTCAAGATTAATGTGATGAATCTATGCTTGGGCTTGGTTAAGAGTGAAGCACAATGATGCTCCCTTGATTCTGAGCTCTGAAAAATGGGTTTCGTATGGAGCAATTCTACTGGATGAGCCCATCACTTACTTGGTCTAAGTAAATTGGATTTTAAAGGCCCTATATTTATACTAATCATGCCATCACTGTTCAAAAACTATATTAGCAATATTAAAAATTCATAACGGTATTTTAAAATCCAAAAACACAAAACCAAGGATGTTCATATGTTTTATAAAACCATTTTATATAATAAGACATTTTGTTAGAATAATAAAAGTATGGGTCATTACATTTATACCACCATAAGGAATTTCACACTAAAATAAATGAGGGTATCTCTGCTTCATCCCTTCATCCAATTCCCTTGTTTCTTCTTCAAACTTGTGATTTCTGCACTACAGTTTGACTAGGGGCATTGTCTTATTTTGTAGAAATTTTTCTCCATGATCTATGATCTTCACCGGCTTCTTTTATATAAATTTCATTCTCTAATGGTAAAACCTTTTGATTGAGTACGTGTGATGGGTCAGGTATGTACATAATAAAGAGTAATACATAGAATAAATCATGTACCTGATATAGTTTCGGTGGGAGTTCTAGTTGACAGTCCACTACTTCAATGCAATCAAGTATCTAAAAATGGACGATTTACATTGGGCTAATTTTTACCTTCTTCAAAAATATCATAACTCTCTTCCACGATGATATCCAAAGGAATACCATGTCTTCGAATTTAAACTCAAGGTCTCGTCAATGATTATTATCATATCTCTTTTTTCGATTCTGAGTAGCTTTAATGTGCTGTTATATGGTCTCAACATTATCCACCATTTCATCAACCAGTTATGGACCTAGAAGTTTTCACTCCCCAACTTCATTGTAACATGTCAACGTTCTGAACTTATTTACATAAATGGATTCATAAGGATCCATTTCGATGCTTGAGTGGAAACTGTTATTGTAAGATAACTTCAATAGAGGAAGATTTTGATCACATCCTCCTTTGAAATCCATTTAAAATTCATTCCTCATTTACTCAAGTTTTTGGATAGTCTGATCACAATGGCCATCAGTTTGAGGATGATAAGCCGTACTAAATTTCAGCTGATTTTTCAGAGCATGTCAGAGACTCTTCCAGAACCTAGATTTGAATCTTGGATCATGATCAGATACAATTGATTGTGGTAGTACATGAAGCCTTCCCACTTCTCTAATGTATGTCTATGGTAGTTGATCAGATGAAAAATTATCTCGAATTTTAATGAAGTGTGCAATCATTGTAAGATGATCAACAACAACCCAGATATCATTGTTTCCTTTTGATGTCTTTGGAAGACTGGTGAAAAAGTACATGGTTATGTTTTCCCATTTCCATGTTTGCATGGGTAATGGTTGCATCGTACCCTTAGACATCTACCTCTCAACCTTCACTTGCAGACGTACCAGACACTTTGATGTATACTCAACAATATCCTTCTTCATGTTATCCCACCAATAATGTTATCAGAGATATCGATACATTTTTTATTTATTGGGTTAATGTAGAAATTCCAACTATGTGCATCATCCAAAAGTGCATTCATTTACTCTGGATTTGAGGGAACACATAGTCTTGAACCAAATCTCACAATTCCTTCTTTATTAACATTGAACTATGAAGATTTACCTTTTTTGATAGTTTCCAATTTTTTCTAAATTTCCACATCATCCTTTTGAGAATCCTTTATCCTTCCAAAAGAGGTGGTTGAGAAATATTCTGTGAAAATGTTGATGGTTTTCCCTTTTTATGATTCCCATGCACATCTTCATTAAATATACAAAGGTTGGATCCTTTTTAATTAACATTAATGAAAGAGTTTCTGGATCCTTTATTCTTAAAACATCTTCCACCATGTTCTCTTTAACTACATGGTAGTGAATTGAGAATTCATAGTATTTGATCAGCTCTGACCATATTTGTTGTAATATATTCACCACTTTCTGTGTGAATATAAACATGAGGCCTTTTGGATTCATATATATTTCAAACATTTTCCAAAGAGGTAATTTCACCAAATTTTTAAAGGAAAGATTTCTGTATCCAACTCTCGATAATGTGTTGGATAGTTTTTCTCATGAACTTTCAATTTCCAGGAATAATTGATAATGAATTTTTCATTTCTAATCAACACACAACCCATGACCTTCTTCGAAGCGTCACTGAATACCACTAAAATTTTTACACGTGTGGGTAGTGTGAGAAATGATAGAGTGATAATACTACTTTTCAACTCCTTGAATCAATACTCACATTCATCACTCCAAGAAAACATGAATTACATATGAGTTATCTTCGTAAGAGGGTTGGACAATCATGATAAATTTCTCACAAATCGGAGATAATATCTAGCTCACCCCAGGAAGCTACAGATATCTGTCACTAATATTGGCCTCAGACATCCCTTGATTGAAACTATCATGGAGGGATCCATAGATATCCAATTTATTATGAAGATATAACCCATGAATGAGACTTCCTTCAACCAAAACTCACACTTTCTATACTTTTCATTGAGCTTATCCTTTTGAAAGGTCTCTAGTACAATGTTTAGATGCTCCTCATTTGTTTTGGAGTATATTAGAATATTATCTATAATGACAACCACAAAATTTTCAAGTTAATCTCTAATGACTCTTTTCATCATGTATGTTAAGATTTTTTGAGCATTGTTGAGTCCAAAAGGCATTACTATGAATTCATTGTGACCACACCTTGTACAAAAAGCAACCTTGGGGATATCATCTTTCTTCACCATTACATGGTAATATCCTATCCACAGATCCACCTTGGATAAGTATTGTGTTCCACAAAGTTGATCAAACAATTCATTGATTCATGGAATATGATACTTGTTCTTTATCGTGATTTTTTTGAGCTCGTGATAATCAATGAAATGGCGCATTGACCCAAACATATTATTGATGAGGAGGACTGGTGCACCCCATGCTGAATCACTTCTTTATATAAACCCTTTATCCAGATTCCCCTATCGTTCTTTCTTTAGCTCCTCAATCTCCACAACACCCATTCTATATAGAATATTGGATATTACAAATGAACAAGGTATAATATCAATCGAGAATTAAAAATCTCTTCTAGGAGGAAGATAATGAAGTTGCTCGAGAAACACTTCAGCAAATTCCCTCACAATATTCATGTCTTCAATGATGGTTGGTTCTTTAGACTCAATCATATGAGAAACATATGTGTTCTCATAGATCAGTAATATACATGCTTGAGATGATGGTGCTAAAAAATATTCATCCCCCTCCTTGCACTTGTTCAAAATTAGTGGTCAATTCTTCCTATAGAGAACGATTTCCCTCTCGTAGAAATTTATGATGACTCTATAGAAGAAAATCCAATACATGAAATTAATTTCATCAAATTCCACCAGAGGAAGTATTCAAAAATTTCCTAAGAATTAAATGCACAAATTCTGATAGAGGAGGTGTATTATTAATGACATTCAATTATTTTCCCTTTTCCCATTATCACTGACATCTCTTTTTCCAAATTTTTTGTTGTTGTTAGGATTGTTCTACTAAACTTTTGAGATATAAAATAACGCGTAGAACTAGAATAAAAATTTACATTCGCTATTTTAGAATGAATAACTATTTTACAAATCACCACATCGTTGTAGGGGGTCTCTTTGGATGTAGTGATCAATAAATCACACCCTTGTTACCTAGAATGTTGTTGGATGCCTCTGAAAACCCTTATCATAGGGCACTGGTTTGAAAAGTGCAATTGGTCTTTATATATGAAGTAATAAACACTGCGTTGAGGGTCGAATAGAGTGTTCCTCTCCTCAGTCATAGCTTTGGGTATTTCTTATCATCAGTTAATGGATATGTGCTATTCTCTTCCACACCTAAAATATTTTTTGTCCCCATCATGAAATTTCTAGGTTGTTTCTTTCTAAACCGTTGGAATGTGGGGTGTTGGAATTTAGTAGCACGATTGGAATTTTTGATCAGACCACCAGTATTAAAGTCCACCTTTCGATTCTTATCCCCATGATACCCTTGAGATTCCCCATTCTCCATTTAAACATTGAGGCCACATCAGACAATTTCCTCATCGTTTTCTAAGTCATGAATCTCTAGGGCTTTCCGTAGGATTGGTTTTATCCCACCGAACAAGCAGTCAACTTTACATTCATGGGTAACGATAAAGCCGAAGGTGTATCGTGCAAGCCTTGTGAGGTTTTCCTTGTACGCTCTAATAGATTCATTATCTTTTTTAATGAGGGAATGGAAGTCCCTTTTCTATTAAAAGTTGGAGGGTGTGAGGAAAATATTCATCGAAACACATTTCCCAAAAATCCTTCAATTACAACACCTCGATCTCTTCCTCAGGATTCTTATTTTTTATTAATGTCCAACATTGATCATTTTCTCCCTCCATAAAATAAGAATCTAGAGTAACCATCTTTTGTTCGTAACATTTAAGGATAAAGAATATATTCTCAATGGATTTGATCCATTGCTCGATGATTGGGAGATTAGATGATCCATTGAAAGTATGAGGCCTTTATCTTATAAAGCCAATGATTGTGGCATGTTCTTTATTGTGGGGGGGGGGGGAGGTTCTACATTCCTCTTGACCCATGTTTCTATTCAATACATGAGTTAATTGAGAGAGTATCATGACAAACTTTTCAATTCTGGCTCCCATCGGATTGGGAATCCCATTAAAATAGTCATCACGTTGATCTTTGCATCAATTGTTAGCATGATTACTCCTCTTACAAACCATTGGATGGAATAAAAGGAATGATAGGTGTAACACATAAAGGGGAATCCAAAGAAAAAAGATATAACTTATAGATTACATTTATTTATAGAACTTATGAATTTATAGGGTTCAATCTATGTTATACATGATCTACATCCAAAAAAATATTTTTGGTGGAATTTTCTTATTCCCTTAATAATGGTTCATAATATTCCTTTGAATTTACTAAAGATTATCCTCTATGAGTGTTGAACCAGAAGTATAACAAGGCCTATTTTCGTTCACCAATTCCTATTTGAGTCTAGCTCAAAGCGGTGTTTTTAGGTTTTACCCCTAGATATATCTGTGCTAGATCCACCTATGCCTGTTTGTATCCAAACAAGGATGTATTTCCTTAATAAACAACTTAATATATACTCACCATAATTTATGGATTTTTTGTTATACATAGACTTATCCCTAAGGCTTTCACTATGTTTTTATAATCCTAATCCCAAAAATAACTAAACTTATCTGTTGATACCAACTATAATAACCCTGCTCTATATTAAACAATTAAACATGATTTTTGACATAAATATTCACTTAATACAGCTCTAAGGACTGAGAGGTCCTATTTCAGGAGAAATTAAATACATTACATGACATATTAAGACATCAAATAAAACATCTTTATTGAAAAATTCTTTTACACGACCACAACATTCCTTCATACTTAGCTTTTCATGGGATAACCTAAGGACATACATAAGAAAATGGTAAGCTATAAAGCCCATTAAGAGAGTAAACAAGGCATAACATGAAGAATACAATACATGATAGAAAATAGTAATATCAATGGATCATAAAAGAAACATTAACATAAATGCATGATATAGCATGATTATCATAACATAGAAATATGCCAACAACATTTAACGTGATATTAGAATGATCCAAGGCTCATTGCACATAGATCATGAGTAAACCATCATTGAACATGAACTAGCATAAGTAAACCCTCATTAAACATGAATTATCCTTAGAAACCCCTAATTTTACATAGAGTTTCATGATACTATTCTTTACCCATTTCATTGGAGATTTATTAGGGAATACCCTTCATAATCATTTCATTTCATGCATAAGTGTGCCACATAGATCATATAACAAGGAATCATTCATAATCACAAGGTATTTAATAATTAAAGAGTGTGGAATAAATACATGTATGTTACATTATATATTTATATGTGAATAATGGTTAATACCCTTGATTGAGAAATGGTTATGGGATTCATTGTACTATGATTTTGGCTTTGAAAGACGTGGTGCAATTATGGCAGCATAACCACATGACATAAAAATTCATAAAAATGTTTGATGAGAGATAAAGGGGTATAGCATAATATTTACATGAAATGGGATGTAAGATGTTAATATAGATACATTTACTAGAAAATGGAATTTAAAAATAAAATGGGTAACATTACAATTAAACATGAAGAAAGAGGATAAATGGAATAACTCTTACGAATTTTCCACATGGTAATGGGTGTACATGGAAAGAATAATTGAGAGATAAAAAGTTATATTATCATTAAAAAATAATAATTTATGTTTGGGGGAGGTGAAAAATCATACCCCAACATTTTTAATTGAAAATAAAATGGTATAACAACATCAATAAATACGGATAAAAATGAGAAGAGAAGAAATCCCTTACTCAAAAGTGTGTTCCCAAAGGCTTGGGAGAGGCTTGAGAGAGGATTGATGGGAGATTGAGGAACCTTTGGATGATTGTAGAGAGTTTAATTTGGAATAGGGACATGATCCAATGGTTTTGAGTGAAGAGAAGTGGGAGTTTGGGTGGGTTTATATAGTAAAAGAGAGGGGAATCCTTTAATATTTCACAAACATAGAATTTGGAATCTATATAATTACATATTTAAAACCACAAATAAACCCATGGTTTTTTCCAAAGGGGAGTCAATTTTTTTTTAAAATTCAAATTTCCTATCTTATTAAAATATTTGGCCTTATTATGTGGAGGTGAGTCACACTCTCAAGGAAATCATTTTAAAATTTTAAAATATATTATAAGTCTTGGAGGGTCCATTAATGAATCATAAAATTAATCTAAAATATCTAAAATCACATTATTTTATAGATAAAATGTATATTGTCTGAAAATAAGTTTTTTATTATTTTATTACATGACTATTGGGTCATTATGATGTCATAAAACACATTATATTTTTAAACGATATTTCATTTTTACCCGAACATTGGATTGTTCCAAAAAATTATGAAAAATTCATCATTGGATAATTTTGACATCCATATTCCAAAAATAAAGTTAATTTATTCTAAATAAATTTATAAATATTTCAATATTCAATTTTAAAATAAAAACATATATTTATTGAAAATTCATGGTTTTTGACAAAAACAGTTTTCAACCCTTAATAAAAATTTCAATTGTATTTAAAAAAATTGTATAATAATTTAGTCCTAATAAAAATCAATTTAGATACAATATTTTTTTAAAATAATAATTAATTCAAAAATCCATTATTTTATCAAAATAGATTTCTTAATTGAGTGTAAATGTTAAATAAAAATACATTTTATTCTTTAAAACCTATTTACAAAGTAACAATAATAAAATGAATATATATTCATTATAAAAAACAATGCACATAATCACAGTTCTAGTGTTTGTAACAAAACCCCTCATAACACCAGTATATGACCTAAGGGTAAGGTGTGCAATGGTGATAGACTCTTGGGGTGGCTCAGAAAACATCGCTCGAGTGGTAATCTCTATTAACTTCCACTACTCATGTAGGAAGTTCAGTTAAAGATTAACATGTAGAAGTTCAGCTTGGGCTTGGTCAAGAGTGAAGCCTAGTGATGCTACTTCCTTTATGAGCTTCAATAAATGGGATTCATATAGAGAAATTCTACTGGATGAGGCCATTAATTCTTTTGTCTGAGTAAATTGGATTTGTTAAGGCCCTATATTTACACTAATCATGTGATCCATATTCAACAACTATATTAGAAAAGGTGGAAATTATTAATGGTATTTAAAAATAAAACAACATGAAACAAAGTAAGTTCAAATTTTTATATAACCATTTTACATAATAAGACTTATAATTAGATTAATAAAAGTGTGGGTCGTTATACTTCTCCGACATCAACCTGATCATGAAATTAATCTCTCGATCGAGCAGTAAGCTATATAAATCATCAGTGAAACATCGTGAATTTGTTTTACCACTAGTGGAAATTAATTCTATTTAATTATACCATAATCTAAAACAAAACCTGTGATTTGACCTATGAGATAGTTTAATCTGCACTAAATTGTCCCTGCACAACTAACTTGATGATCCCACTCACCCTAATGAGAGTAATTGCTTCCTTATGGAGAAAGGAAATTAACTCTCTTCCGATAACAGTCAATATGAACCTTGTATATTAATAACCAATCAAAACCAATAATCAAGTCAAATCCTATCATTTCATGCATGTATGGTTTCCAAAAGAAATGGTAACCACGAATATTTAGAGGACATGCCTTGAAATGTTTGATATTTTCTAACTACACTCCAAATGGTGTGTCAATGTTTTAAACAAAATCAATGCATTCCACATTCTAGACCCAAAAAATTTCATAAAGAGTCTATATAAAGTAATGTGATGATATTGTATTAAAAAAAACAAGTTAGGGTATATGATATAATAATCATACCTTTGATGGTAGAGAATCATGTATCCACATTAGTTGGATTAGTCTGAAAACTCAAAACTAACTTCTCCCTCTATCATGGGATCCAATCAGACTAGTTTGAGCTATATCCCATTCTTGGTATTTTTTTCTATACAATTGGGTACCATGTTCCCTACGTTAACATGAAAGTCTTATGGAACTCCAACTACAAGCCTACTGAGGTGTAGCTTAGCCTCATCTAGATTCTGGGGATTTTTCCAATTCTCTACCACATGTCAGCTACATAATGTTTAAATTGAACCTCAAAAATATAATCTAGTCCCATAGTTTCAAAACTCAAATATGGGGTATGGAAACCATGTGAACATGTAAAAAAATTTCCACATTGATAGAAATCGAATAGAACACTGTATTGAGATGGTTTTCTAGTGTCGAAACTTCTCTTCCCACTACTACAATGGCATAAACTGACATAGTAGCATTTCATACCTATCATAGAAGAAATCAAAGGTGTTAGACCTAAAAAGGAATGGATTCTTCTCAGAGATAATTTTTTATTCCCTTGATTTATGAGGGCCAAAATAATAAAATCCTCAAAAATTCGTAAATGGAAAACCTTAACCTATGACCTTCCCCCATAACAAAGACCATCTGGAAAAAATCTCATCCTACATATCTCATTAGCTACTAAAGAGGGCGCAAAGCACTATAGGTTGGTAGAATGATTAGAATAATATTTCAATGACATCCCTCCTATGTTATATTCATGAAATTATGATATTTTTCATTCATTAAGGTCTCAGGATAAAAATTTCCAAATAAATTATTTTTAGTGTCCTTTCATGATATCTCATCCTACTCCCACCATCTTCCAGAATATCCACCAAATGATTGGCCATACCACGAAGCATATACACATCAAGAAATATGTAAAGACCTAGATGTTTCATGTAATTTTTTGAATTAAATTGGAATTTATCAAGACCGCGAAAATTTAGGGTGCATAATTTTGAGGCCCGGAGTGCCCGAAATGAATTTCTTAACATTATTTCGAGTACATTGGGTAAAAGTGTGAGCATTATTTTCAAAATTTTGAATCAGTGCTCATAATTGAAATATATGGGCACCGTTGAACTCGCAGCGCCAGTATTCGCTTATGAAGACCTTCATCTTGACCACAGTAGGTTGAGGGTGGAAGTTAGCTGATCACACATTCATGAAAAAATAAAATAAAAATAAAACTGTGTATCTTTTTTTTATTCCATGTGGAAGTTTCATATGTGGATAACACCTGAATTAACCTCCCATGAGAGGTTATGGTGGTGGGGACAACCTGAGGCTTAAAACACTTGAACTCCCCTCTTAATGTGAGAGAAAACTCTCAACTCCCTCTTTAATGTGGAGGAGCCTCTTGAGCTTTCCTCTAGATTAATTGTGCCAACTCCATAAATTAATTTTTCCAACATGTGTGTGTGTGTGTGTGAATATAATTTTTCTTAAGATAAATTACATTGGCACCACATTATTTTGGTGGAATTGGAGAAAAGGCATGGAAAAAGAGATAGAGCATTGGAGAAATTGGGAGAAAGCCCTCCAATGAAGAATGACAATGAAGAATTCCAACCTCGACTTTGAATTTCTTACTCAAGACATCCTCCAATGTGGGATGTCATTAATCAACGATCGCCTTCCCCTCCCCAAAAACATTGTCATCTCCCTCACAATCTTCTTCGACAAATCAAACAAGGTAGGGGGTTATTATTAATTATTGAATTTCTCTTATTTAATTTCCTTGTACATGGTATGCATGGGGAATGTGGATCAACAAAAAATAGTTGATCCATGATTCGTATTAAATTGAAGAATGTTTTTCGTTCTTGATTCATGCTTTCGTTGAGCCACTTCCTACCACTCTAATGCAGAGGGTGTGGACCAATCAAACACGGCCCGAACCCTCCGGAATTCTTCCTTATTTTGTTCTTTGCGACATAAGAATGTGGATTACACCACGATGAAGAACGAAGAGAGAGGCCGAATATACTGGCAGTCAGCAAAGGCACGACACCCTGCTTTCCACGGCCGAGCCGCCGCCACCATCCAGGCCAAGCCGCTGCTAAGATGCCGTTGCCGAGCCTCCACCGCCACTGTCTGAGCAGCCACTACCATCCAAGACACCATCCGAGCCACCACCGCTGGGCTGAGCTACCGCCCCCATCTAGGCCGAGTTGCCAACCCTGTCTAGGCCGCGCCTCCGCCACCGCCCTTTCGGCTGAACCGCCTCGGCTGGGCCACTGCCGCAGTCCAAGCCGCCCCCGCTGGGCTCTGCCGCTGCTGCCATCCAGGGCAAGTTTCTGCCATCATCTGAGTCGAGCTGTCACCGCCTCTCAAACCTCTGTCTCCCTTCTAGCATAACCGACCCGACCGATCCACCCAGTGTCCTCTCACCCTCGTGGCACCCTCCATAACCTCATGGCCACCCGAGGCCCTCCGCGGCCCCTTCGCGGAATGCCGGGAAGGACGCAGCAGACCGGTCCGCCCAGATGGCTGAGCTGAACCCAACAGGCCAAGTCACCTAGCGGACCAGTTCGAACCCATTGGGTCCAGCCTCAGCATTGTCGGGCTTGGTCGGTTTGCCCGGGTCAGACTGGACCCCGGCCCATTATGACCCATTTACATTATTTTGACCATAACATTGGCACCATATGTCCATTTGAAAAACCATCAGTAGCATTGGTAACCTCGAAGCGAGACAGTCCGTTTGAGTATACCCCACTAGAGTTTGGGGTTTTTATGGGGTAGATTCAGGTTGGATCGAGCACAAATCCAACCGGGACCCTTGACTAAAAGACTAATAACTCACTGACTGGGCATCCTATTGATGTACCGTCTATTGCATTGAGTCCCGTATAACATGGTGAAACTATGAGATAATTCTTCAATGGAAATCGTGGTAGTTGGATAATCGACCAGTGGTTTGGGGAGAAGACTCACCCAGAGATTAGAAAGCCTATTACGGAAACCCAGTAGCAAGCTGTGATGAGAAGAGTGCTCTCCTAGTGATCATATATGGGTTAGCTCTTACTGATCTTGTTCGGGTCAGATCATAGTGATCTTGTGTGGGTCAACTCCTAGAGATCCTATGTGGGTGAGCTTTTAGAGATCCTTTGTTGCTCATCTCCCAACAATCTTGTGTGGGTCACCTCGAGCGATCCGGTGTGGGTCCTCTCCTGGCGATCCTATGTGGGTCGACTCTTATCCATCCTTTGTGGGTTATCTCCAGCGATCCTCTGGGGGTCATCTCCAAGCGATCATTTGTGGGTCAGTAACTAGTGATCTTGTGTGGGTCAGCTCCAGCGATCCTATGGAGGTTAGCTCCTAGCGATCCGGTATGGGTTATCTTTTAGTGATTCAGTGCAGGTTAGTAGCAGATCCTCTTAACGGAATAAGATGATTTAGTATTTATAACTAATAATCTCTTCTAATGTACTAAAAGATATACTTGGTGTGAGCTGAGTCAGTACCTATGTGTCATCCTCATGATTGAGATCGATTACTTGAAATCTCAGATATATGTATGGGCATATACCTGAGAAGGGTAATATGTTGATTTCATGTTGTGTGGTTCATTATTGGTGAATTTTGTGAGAAATTGAGGTTATCAGTGTCCCTACAGAGTATCTTTATACTCACCCCTGCATGGGATATTCCCGCACCTTGTTTTGTTGGATGTAGATGACGGACAACACTAACTGAGGCTGAGAGTACCAGGACTGGATGATACCCGGAGGTGGACCATACAGCGTGTCGGTACACAGAGGAGACAGGTGGAAGTGGAGTGATGAGGAGGCAATTTGTACCTACCCTTCAGGTAGGAACCACAGAGGATGATCCTGTACCTGTATTTACTCTTTATTCAGTTGTATTGTATTTTAGTTGTACTTGTATCTTTACAGTTGAGCTTATATTCTGGCCCCTTTTTCTTTCAGCACTCTTTTTGTTATATAGTTTGATTGTGTTCTTATCTTGTTGTGTGATTGGTTATGTGAGTTTACAGGTTATAATGGAAATTTCTTCCTAGTTATATATAACATGCCTTTTAATGTAGTCATTACTCCTAGGCCTATGGAAGGCGGGCTTGAGGTAGTCCTGACACGGGCCCCGAGGGACGGGTCGTGACAAATTTGTATCAGAGGAGTCTGTTATACTGTAGAACATAGGACCATGATCATTATTTTAATAGAAATAGTGATAAGTGTAGTGAGTTTGGTTATCAGTTCAGGGAATCCAGTGTTGGTGCAACGACCGACGTATCCATACACTAGGACCTTGACTTCTGATTTCTGACTCAGTGCATGAAAACACTAATTGTGTGTGTGTTTCCAAGAGTTTTCTTTGTGATATCTTGAGTCAACTCACTAGGTATACCTTATTGATTATGGCACACCTGTTTTTTTTTTTTGGATGCCTCCACGAAGACAGCCAACTAGGGTTCCAAGAGTGGTAGGCACTGACATCCCACCGAGCGACGAGGCCTCGGTGTGGGGCCCCTTTCCAGTAGAGGCACCAGCGGAGGCACAAGCAGTTCCTTTAACTATTGGGACACTGATGCCACCAGCCCCAGTAGCAGACGGTGAGCACCTCTCGAGTGCATTGCATAAGTCCTAGTGCAAGAGTCCACCCAACTTCATGGGAGTGATGGACCTAGAGGCAGATGAGGATTGGTTAGAGGTCGTAGTGGAAGTCTTCTGACTGGTCGGGACACTAGTAGATCTCATGGTGATCCTTACTGCTAGACATATACAGGAAGAAACAAGTAGGTGGTGGAGCATGATTCTCCAGGTTCACGAAGAGGTGATGCTTCCCTGGGCAGACTTCGAGATCCTATTTTAGGCAGAGGTTGTTCTAGTGACTCTTCACGCATTGTGCATTCAGGAGCTAGTTTTCCTCCAGTAGGGCAGCATGACTGTGGCTCAATACTCAGCGAGGTTCACTGACCTCTCATGCTACTCCAAAGATATGGTGCAGGTGCCATTCTTTAGGGCCAGAACCTTCAAGCAGGGGCTCATGAAAGAGATCATAGCTTTGATGATCTCACTCAGCATCCCGACATAGGTAGGGGTGTTAGAGAGAGATCACTTAGTGGAGATTGTTCTTGCTTAGTAGTCACCAGTAGTGAGACCCACCACTCGTCTTCATGTAGTGGAGTCTTCTATATATGGCTGCAGAGAGATGACACAGAGGTCCATGAGGACCAGACCTACAGGTGGATGACCACAAGATTCTAGGTAGGTTGTGTGAGACACACGAGGCAGAGCCAGTCATGCCAGGAGTGGGCAGACATACGCATGCCACTGGCAGGGTCACATGGATCGTGACTAGCCGACAGTCGTATGGATGATCAGTAGATGTTCCAAGGACCACCTAGGTAGAGATATAGATTCGATAGAGAATGTCCTTAGGGAGAATCCAGATGTGGCATAGGATCTAGTCATGCAATTGGTGGCAGGTGACGATTCGAGATGTTATCGCCACTACCACCAGGAGGTCCACCCCAATTGCAGGGAGGATGTGGACATGGGCGATCTACGCTCCAGGAAATTGAGGCCTATGATCATGGAACTCTCAAAATGATACAATGTACGATCTGTGTCTAATCCAACTTGTCTTTAGTTATTATAGACACAAGTTCCATTCATTCTATTTTTTCCACTGCCCTCATTTGGAGATCGAAGATTCTGACAGAGCCATTGACATTATCCTTATGGATATAGACTCTAACTGGATTAGATTTTACGATTAAGAAATGGTGTCGGTAGTGTGAGAGTATTCTAGGAGGTGATAGCTTTGGTTGGTATCTCCTAGTAGTGGCATCGAGGCCTTATGAAGTCATCATGGGTATGGATTGGTTATCAATAGTCCATTCCCATATAGACAGTATTAGGAAAAAATGTAGTGTTTCCGCACGGATGGGAATAGGTTTACCTTCACCAGTGACAAGGGAGCCTTTTCATTGCATGATGTACTTACCCGGAGGAGGGTGCATCTGATTACACATCAGATGGAATGGATTACACTCAGAGTGGTTTATGTGGAGAGTTTGAGTTATCTTGTAGTGGTGGAATAGTTCACGGATGTCTTCCCTGATGATGTCTCGAGTCTACCTACTTACAGAGAGTTAGAATTTTATATTGACTTGTACCCTGGGATGACACCAATATCTACACCAGTGTATCAGATGGCTCCTGTGGAGCTTCGTGAGATGCAGGTACAACTAGAGGACTTACAGGGGAAGGGGTTCATCCGGAATTGTGTTTCACCTTGGGAAGCCCTGATTCTATTTTCCGAGAAGGAGGATGGGAGATTGAGGATTTTTTGGACTATCGGCACCTGAACCAGTTGATCGTGAAGAACAAGTACCCACTCTCGAGGATTGACAACCACTTTGACCTGCTAAAAGGAGAATGATGGTTCTCAAAGATAGACCTTAGATCATGATATCACCAACTCAGAGTATGAGACGAGGATGTGCCGAAGATGAACTTTAGATGTCGGTATGTCCAATATGAGTTCTTGGTTATGCCATTTGGCATGACCAATTCTCGAGCAGGGTTCATGGGACTCATGAAAAAGAACTTTCAACCATACCTTGATCACTTTGTAGTATTATTCTTCGACGAGATTCTGATCTACTCGGCTACTGAGGAGGAGCATGACTATCATTTACAAGTGGTACTGGACACACTCTGAGAGCACCAGCTTCATGGTAAGATCTTGAAGTGTTAGTTATGGATTAGAGAGGTCAACTTACTAGGACATGTCATCTTAGAGGCTTGAGTTGTAGTGGATAGAGAAATGATTGAGAAGATACTCCCTTGGGATCCACCCTAGAGTGTGGCAGAGGTACATAGTTTCATATGTTTGGATGGATACTACCAGAGGTTTGTGCCAGATTTCTCCAGATTTACAGCACCACTATCAACATTGATGAAGATGGTGAAATCCATTGTGTGGTAGGAGAGATGACAGCAGAGTTTTCAAGAGATGAGACAGAGGATGACTGGTGCCCCCATCTTGAGGCTTCTAGAGGAGGGTATAGGGTACGTAGTCTACTACAACACATTAAGGACCAGGCTATGATGTGTCCTGATGCAGGAGCGATCGGTGATCACTTATGGTTCACGACAAATGAGACAGCATGAGTATAACTATGCTACCCATGACCTGGAGTTAGAAACAATGGTCTTTGCCTTGAAGATGTGGAGACACTACATGATGGGTGAGTGCTTAACAGTGTACTATGATCACAAGAGTCTCTGATATATCTTCTCTCAGAAGGAACTAAACCTGAGGTAGTGTTGTTGGCTTTAGTTCCTCTAGGACTATGAATTCGAGATAGTATATACTCCTGGGAATGGGAACGTTGTAGAAGATGTACTCAGAAGGAGGTCTGGTATACATCTACTAGGCAAGGTGACGGAGCAGCTGGCCACTTTGTAGAAACACTTTGTGGATAGAGAAGGAGAATCTTTTATTCAATCTCTTACAGTCACTCCCCCACTTCTTTAGTGAGTCAGGGAGGTGCAATGTGGGGACGCTGAATGCGATACACGACATGCTCTGAGATCCACAGAACATGCACCTAATGGATTTTCTGAAGGTGTGGCACACATCATCCTCTTTAGAGGATATACCCTGGTACTAGTGTAACTTCATGAGGATGTTTTGAGGAAGTTCCACACATCCCATCTAGCGGTACATCTAGGAGTGGAGAAGATGTACCAGGATCTTCAACGACAGCACTTGTGGTCGGGAATGAAGAAATTAGTACCAGAGTTTGTCTCTCGATGCCTCACTAGTCATCAGGTGAAGGCATAGTAATATGTACCAGTAGGCTTTTTTAAGACATTGGAGGTCCTAGAGTGAATGTGGGATGGTATATCTATGGACTTCATGATTAGACTTCCACCTACATCCAGAGTTCATGACTCGATATGGGTGATCATTGACTGACTCACCAAGTCATCCCCCTTCCTACCGATCAGAGAGCATGCTTTCGAAGAGAGCCTGTGACGCCTCTATGTGCAAGAGATTGTACGGCTACATGGAGTACCCTCGACGATTGTTTATAATTGTGATGCACATTTTACTTCCCATATATGGAAGGGGATGCATGAGAATTTCAGGACACATCATCATTTGAGCACTGCCTTCCATCCTCAAATAGATGGTCAGACTGAGTGGACCATTAAAACCCTCGAGGACATGCTATGTACTTGTGTCCTTGACTTCAGTTGCAGCTGAGAGGATCACTTTCCTTTGGTGGAGTTTGTGTACAACAACAGCTATCACTCCACAATTGTGATGGAACCTTTAGAGGCCTTGTACGGGTGACCGTGCAGATCCCCTTTGTGTCGGACTGACCCGGGGGAGTCAGCACTAGTGGTACTAGAGATGGTACATGCTACCACAGAAAAAGTTTCGATCATCCAGGATCAGATGAAGATTGAAAAGAGCAGTCAGAAGTCATATTCCGATAGGAGATGGATTCCACTGGAGTTCAAGGATAGTGACCACGTATTTCTACGGGTCTCACCTCGATGAGGTTTGCAGAGATTTGGATGAGGTGGAAAGTTATCTCCGAGTTTCATTGGACCTTTTTAGGTCCTCAGTAGAGTTGGCGAGGTGTCTTACTGCTTAGCTCTTCCACCTCAGTTGCACTGGGTGCATGACATCTTCCTTGTATCCCAGCTGAGGAGATACGTGCATGACCCTTCTCAAATCATCAACCATGGCAAGATGAGCCGTCACTAAGCTGTCGCTGCTGCCATCTGTGCCACCGCCGCCGAGCCGAGCCTCAACCACTGTCCGAGCCTCCGCCTCCGAGCCGAGCTTCCATCGCTATCTAGGCCAAGCCTCGGCTGCTATCTGGGCTGAGCCGCCACATCCACCATAGCTTCCGCCTCCCTTCCGGCAGAACCGCCCCTAACCAAGCTGTTGCCACATTCCAAGCAACCGCCCCTTCCGAGTTGTCATCCAGGCCATGCCACCGCCGCCAACTGAGCCGTTATTGCCCTTCTGGCAGAACTGCCCTAGCCGAGCCACCTCATGGCCTTCCGCAGACCCTCACGGCCTGTTGGGCTGGACCTAGAGGGCCGGGCCACCAGCAGACCAGGCTAAACCTAGCGGGTCAGGCTGAGTCAACACGAAGTAGTTTGAGTTTGGTTGATTTGACCATGTTGGACCGGACCTGAGCCCACTACGACCCATTTACATTATTTTGACCATAACTTTGGCATGAGATGTCTTTTTAACGAACTGTCAGTGGTTCTAGTAACCTCGGAGAGAGACAGTCCCTTTGAGTATACCCCACTGGAGTTTTGGATTATGATTGGTTACAGTTAGGTTGGATCGAGCATGAATCCAACCGGGCCATCAGGACTAAAAGACTAATAACTCACAGACCAGACGTCTGATTGACACACCGTTTGTTGCGTTTAGACCCCTATGATGTGGTGACCCTTTGAGATACTTCTCCAGGGGAAATCTTGATAGTTGGGGAATCAACCATTGGTGTGGGGAGTGGACTCTCCAAAAGATGAGCAAGCCAAGTGCGAATTACCATTAGTTGGTTGTGATGAGAAGAGTGCTCTCATAAAGATACTATGTGGGTAATCTCTTAGAGATCATGTGCAGGTCAGCACCTAGCGATTCTTTGCAGGTCAGCTCCAAGAAATCCTGTGTGGGTCAACTCTTAGCATTCATGTGTGGGTCAGATCCTAGCGATCCTCTGTGGGTCAACTCGTAGAGATCCTATGTGGGTCAGCTCCATCGATCCTATGTGGGTCATCTCCTAGAGATCCTATGTGGGTTAGCTCTTAAAGATCATGTGTGGGTCAGATCTAGCAATCCCATGTGGGTTCGCTCCTAGAATCATATGTGGGTCAGCTCCTAGCGATCATGTGTGGGTCAGATCCTAGCGATTCTCTGAAGGTCAGAAACAGAGCCTCTTAACGAAATATGATGATTTAGTATTTTTAACTAATCATCTATACTACCGTACCTAAAGATATACCTGGTGTGAGTTGGGATAGTACCCATGTGTTTTCTCCATGATTGAGATGGATTACTTGAAAACTCAGGTATACGTATGGCCATATACCTGAGTTGGGTTATCTATTGATTTCATACTTTTTGGTTCATCTGTGGTGAATTTTGTGATACCATGAGTGTCTCGAGATCCCTAATAAGTGTCATTATACTCACCCCTGCACATGATATGCCCGCATCATGCTGTGTTGGATGCAGACGATGGACAACGCTGACTGAGGTTGAGAGTACCAGGGCTGGACACTACCTAGAGGTGGACCATACGGTGTGTCGGTACGTAGAGGAGACGGGTGAATGTGGAGTGCTGATGAGGCAATCTGTAGCTACCCATTAGGTAGGAACCTCAGAGGATAATCCATTATGTGTCTTTAGTCTTTCATCATTTGTATTGTATTTCAGTTTTACTTGTATCCTTACAGTTGGTCTTGTATTCCATCCCCTTTTTCTTTCAGCACTATTTTTTTATGTAGTTTGCTTCTGTTCATATTTTTTTATGTCTTGGTTATGTGATTTTATGGTTTATAAAGTTAATTACTTCCCATTTCTAGGAAATATGCCTTTTGGTGCTAGTTGTGAGCCCCTGGCCTATGGAAGGCGGGCTTGGGGTAGTCACAGCAAGGGCCCCGGGGGACAGGTCGTGACAGTTTACCCTTCTATTCATGGCTCTTCCAAGATTATTGATGATTTTCTAGACTAACTCAATACAGAACTCAATTACCTCAGTACCCCTACCCCAGTAAACATAGGCATATGTTGAAGATGAAACTCTTTATTCAGTAAATACATAAAAGGAATGATATGAACAGTCTCTCATTAAATTGATCACATAAAACATAGGATGCTTTTGTGATGCTGAACATCCATATACTCCTCAATAACAACATGAGGTTCTAGTTCAGATACGTTAGAAGCTTGCTGATTTCTAGTCTTATAGCACTAATGCTGATGATCACGAGGAAAAATTTGTTCTATAGAAAAAGAACAGACCTTAGAGAAGTTTCTAGCGATAATGTCTTCCTAATATGCTATATTAAAATAGAACCCCTAACTATTGGTATCTCTAGACATGGATAGATAGTACATTATCATAACATGACAACACATTTTATTTATTCATTAATTTTAATGTATATCTCATATTACAGTTCCACAAGAAAGAAGATGTTACATGAAATCATAGATATTCCCCTATTATGAAAAATTCTTGTCAATATATCTCTGTGTGCCTATTATGAGGCATTTATTCACACCTCATGCCATACCAGTCCATGTGTAAAAGTCTCAATAAATAATAACATCATAAAACAATAACCCTCACATGACATGTGATTCACTCCAGGTGAAGTAACATCAAATGTAACTTGGGCATAATACAGACATAAATATCATCCTTGGGCACCCATAAGTTATTTTATATGTGAGTCAGATACTCCAGTTTAAAATCTCATTACCATATTCCAACACCTTCAAGTCTCCTTTCTACATTTCAAAATAGGGAAGAAAAAAATAAAACTTGATCCCTCTGATACCACTTTGAAATGTCCCCAAATCTTGAACTCTCTCATGTGTTCATAAAATGTTAGTTATGGGGCCTCATGAATGCCTCTCCATATTCAAGATGTTGCTGACTAATAATAGGTGTGTGGATAGTATAGTGTGAAGAATATACCCCCTTGGTAGGAAGTGTCATTTCAGAGAAAAATTTTATATTAAAACCGAAATACTCAAAGTAAAAAAATGAAGAACAAAACAATATAAACAAAATATATTTTTTTATAAACCCAATGAAATGATTTAATGACATGCTAGAATGTAACTAAAAAACATGAAAGAACAATACCATAAAAATACCAACATTGTAAAATGAAATACTCAAGTCTCAGGTCTTGAACCCCTTTCTGATCCCATATCCAAACTCTAGACAAACAATAAAGAGGTAATGAATAGAAAGTTCCAATGCCCATTTCCAAACCTTCATCCACAATGTCTACCTAGGTGATAAACATTGTCCTAAATAGTGTGTGGGAAAAACTGAGTAGGTTGAAACCACCATATCTAAAAAAACCATCCTAATAAGAATTTTTTGAAATAAAGTGATAACTGATGTATCTATTAATTTAAAATAAAATAATTAAAACAACATGCTTTGGCACTATTCCTGAATTTCTCTGAGCATGTATCAAAACTATGCCAACCACAACCATATTTCCAAGGTAAATAACCTTCTTTAGCACTATGTCAGAATATCCTTGAGCATGGTTGACAACCATGTGAACCACAACCATAACAAATGTAAAGTCAAAATAAGAAAGTTTGGACAAATCTCTATGAGTATTACAAAATGGAAATGGTCATAGATCTCTCTCTATAATAATTACAACATGGACTACAGTGATCCCACTCACTATTAGTATTACATTATATATGTGTGCAAGTGCCTGGGCCTAGCCTGTTATATAAGCATCTCATCATAGAACAAAATTCCTAGCATACAACATGGATATCAGAATGTCACATCATATATATTAATAGTTAATATTTTTAATTAGAATGATTCATATATATTCCACCGTGAAGTTTAATTCACAATTTATTTAAAATTATATTGAAAAGAAGTATGTCAAAATTTACGGTTTCTATTACAAGAAATTACTCTAGGTCACATTTCATTCTAAATACATGTTAATCCATTTTCTAAATAAAAATTAATTTGAAACCAAGGGAATATAAAGGATAATATAATTCAATTATTTAATTAATTTGGACACACACTTCACTGTCACGATCAACATATTGCATAAGCATGACAATAATAAAATGATAGGTTTGAGTTTTATACCCCTACCTTAAACTGAATATCCAATAATAGTTCTGATGACCAACACCTAAGTGGAAGATGGTTTGGATGATTTCAAATAGGTTCCTAGACCAAGATAAAAATCAACAACACAATTGGGTAAATGATATACCACAATGGGTGGGATAAGTATGAAGAGATGGAAGAAACATGGTCAAAGGAAGTAACCAAGGATTGATTATTTGAATGGGAAATAAAAAAAAGTGGGTTTGATAATTCAAAATATATTAAAGGATGTACTAGGTACAATTGAGAAATAGCTACAACCGATTTGAAATAAAATAAGACACATAGAAATTTTAAAACTTTTGGTGTTGAATTTACAGGACATAAAATTCAATTACATGTTGGGTAATTATTTTTCCCAGTATATATCGAAAAACCTATCCACACAGATTTATTTTATTTAAACTCATGAAAAAGTACTTGATTTGTAATACATTTACACAATGTGTAAATCTTCTGCAATTGAGTTTCTCAGCTCATCTTCCATATAATACTTTGCAACTTACCAAGAAAAAATTTAATAATTAAACCCATTTATACCAGGACATAATTTATTCAAACAAACAAACATACCTGAATATTAAATCATTTTCTCTAACAAAGGATGTCCATCTCCGAACATGACCTGAACTCTATGGCATAAATACAAAACTTAGATGGTTATGTAACTGAAAAAATATAGGATCTCGTAGAACCACATTCGAGATGTTATAATGCAGAATCAGATCACTTTTATTTTTTTATACTATATTTTTTATGTGAAAGGAGACTTGAAATGTTTTTTAATTTATTAATGAGCCTACTCTTACATGTAGATAACCCTAATAGAGATAAAATCCAAATAACCAAGGATGGGGTATTTTTATTCCTGTTTTTTCATGTTATATTTGTATTTGTTTCAATGTTTCAGGACATATATGATTTTCAGAATTACTACTACTACCACTATTATTATTATTATGGATATTATTTTTCATTTTTCAAATATAGAAAGGAGGTATCATTTTAATCATCATTATAGGCACTTGAGAATTCACATTTTATGCATATTACATGCATTATTTATAATACAACATGCATTTCCTGCAACATTTTTTTATTTTCCTTGATTTATATATCTTTTTATGGACTAATTTTTCATGAAGGGATAGAATAATATAAATAATTAATGTTTAAGCATTAACCTAAATAGTTTTCCCATATATCTTGATAGTGAAATCTTAATTAACCAATTATTTCAGGTTTAAACCATGGACTACTGGAAAAAATGGATGACATTTTAGTTGATATGATTACATGAATTCCAATTATAATTTAACAATTATATAATTATATAAAATGGTATTGGTTATTCATCCAATAATTTTTTTTATATGATCTATTGTATCCTCACAAAAGATATAATGGTTAGGCCACTGTTACGTGACATGATGTACAAATTGAAATTTATAGAGCATATGATTTTATAACATGGGAATGGTGAAACATTTAACTAGACAATGATATTTACATGTACGCATATAAGTATAAAACTAGAATAAATTTAAATTCCTAAATAAAATAGTTAGCAATAAATGGGGACTCCAGCTACAATGTAAAGGTTGTTTTCCTGGATAAATTTTAATTGAAACTCCATATGTCGGGACCACACTATGTGATGTGAGACCTTGAACATAACATGACCTTAGTAGCGGGTATTTGGAAGTATCTCTTGTGATCTTTTATGATCCACTATATCACCTAGAATAAGATTTAAGAGTAGTTAGATGGGTAGGATATTATATAGAAAGGATATTCACCTGTCTTATTTTTTTCTTCTATCCTATATGAATTCGAACCTTATGTATGTAATGGATTTATAAAATGTATAGCTATTACACCATGAAATCCTCGAGTCTTGCACTGGTAGGGTTGTGGTGACCATGATCTTGATGTGGTGGGCTCTAAGATAGTTGTATTACCTCCTATAGTGCATCTAACAGCACCTCAAACTATTCCTAGTATGGGTTCCAATGCTTAGTTATGAGATATCTTCCTATTATTTATGAATCCTATGAAGTGATCTTTGGGATCTTCCACTACTATGAAAGAGTTGACAAAAGTATTCCATCAGTGGCTACATCAACCTATATTCTTCAGGGATGGTGGCCCCTAGGCTACTGAGTCACATCTAGACCCATATTATCCATCTTCGAGCATTTTGATGCACATTTGGATAGGTTTTTCAAGATCAAAACTTATTTGTTTCAAGATTATTCAAAAATACGAGAAGATGTTATTTCCCAGGTTAAAAACTACCAGGGTATGACCTAGGAAGACATTCAGATAGCCTTATATTAAAACCTTTTCCTTCATATGCTATGAGTGGACCACACTAGAGATTTCATACACCTTAAGTTGCGTAGTATGTTTGTGATGGAGTATTTATCCTATTTGACTAGGATTTAGTCCGTCCTACCATAACATTTTGGGGATGAGATAATGACAATGATACATTTTGAGGATTCACTCATATATGAATTTAGATCATAGGTGAATATCATCCAATTGACCACAATTTTAGGATAGTAAAGTGGGACCTAATCACTAATATGAACCTAATAAAATATGATGGTGTAGGCCAAGGAAATTAAATTCCATGATAGGGATGTTCTTTGTTAATCATTAGGAAACACTGCTTTGAGACTAACCATGGTGGCAGTAATAGTTAGATAACACCTACTGATAGTAATTTATTGAGTCACCCATGTAGAAATCCAAGGTATAAAAATCCATGCTATTCTAAAAACATTGATTAATCTCGAGTTTATGGAAGGATGGGGAATATTTTGTTTTTTCCAGGACTATTATATCTTTTCCTAGTGGGTGATGATCTGCACCAACTCTATCATCGGGATCAACATCAGTAGTTATTCTCTAGGAAGCTTTCCAGTCTACTACTGGAAAATTAGGCTAAGGAGGTGGATATGGCCATATGAGATAGTTTTATAAGTTGTAGATACCCTAAAACGTGCTTACTAAGGATGTCCAAGTTATGAATCAGGTCTATGGTAATGGTTAAGTCCATCTAGTAAATCATATACCAGAGGATTAAAGAACTCAACTGTTTATAGTTATATGTAGTATTATTATAGCCTCTATATTAGTTTTCACCTTTTTTGACATAGGTAGTTTTCCATATTTTACCACGATGGATGTTATGAAAATTTTGGTCCTATATATAGGGTAGTTTTTGGCATAATGAATCTCTACACACTATTGGGGGTTCAATCGGAAAGTGTACAACAGTGTAAGGAGTTCCCCCTTGACATAGGTGGATATTTTTTCTTATGTATAATCTTACTCCTTAAGAGGATGAGATTTCAAATCATACATGGGATGGACTCTTTAGTACCCTATCTCACTAAAGTTGATTTAAATCACCAAAGGGTGTCCTTCACATCACCCAAGGGTGGAACATATATTTACAAGGGTGAATGGGAAGTCAAGGTGATTCGAGATATATTGGATCATCATAGAATATGTGTAGCGGTAACCTACATTTCTATCATCTTTATGAGAAATTATAGAACATGGATAATTTATTTTCTCTCCTATAGTGAAATTTTTCATGGAAATATTACCTGAATAATTTTCTTGAACACCTCCATAGAGAAATGTAGATTTTACTATTGATCTATTTCAAAGAAAATCACCAGTATCCATTACACCTTATAGGATGGATCTTATTGATCTTCAACATATTAAGAAACATCTAGAGTATTTGGAAGATCGCTGTTTCATATGACCCAGTACTTTCCCAGTGGGTTCACATATCCTTTTCACCAAGAAGTAACCTCAATATTTTTTTGGATTACATTCATTTGATCCATCTTATAGTTAAGAAATAGTAACCAAAAATGTTTATAGAAAACCTATTAAACTAGATATGAGGAGCTCAAGTTTTATCTAAGACTAATTTGGTTCGGGCTATCACCAGGTGCACGGGGAATCATCATACATACCATATACCACCTGTAAAGTAAATAACTAACCTTATGACTATTTACATTGTTTTATGTTAAGAAAATAAAAAACCCAAATAATTAGGAAAATTATAATTCTCAAAGAAATATTTTCTTAAGGAAAATTTTCTTTATTTATTAAAATTTTTACCCATTCCCTTGGTCTTAAAAGTCTTATTTAATGTAATCTCAAACCAAGTCTAACCATTTTTTTCTTAAGTAATAAAATGGTTCCTTACTTATCTTTGAACCTGATGGGTTCTTTGACTCCAATTTCCCTAGAAATTTATACATAGAATTCTATGATATTCAAAATATTTATTCTATGAAATTAAAATTCGGAATTTTATTTAATTAAGACTATGAATTATCTAAAATTTAGACTCTGAATTCATTGGAATTCAGACATGGAATTCATTAGAATTCAAACTCTAAATATTCATTTGTCTAGAATCTGATTGTTCGTATTTCAATACTCCTATTTCTAATTTTCCAATATTCTAATTATTCAGATTTTATAAATTTATATTACATTATAGCGATATTTTTTTAATGTTTATCGGATCCTAGTTTTATGAACATGATATTTTTTTCCTTTCATAATATTGTTTCTAAAAAAGGATAATGTTTCCCATGTTTTTCTTACAAGAAAATATGGTGTACAATCTGTTCTTAACTAACTGGTTGCAAAGTTACACGGGTATATATCACTCTGAAATTCAATGAAAAATATGACTATTAGAGGAGGGATCCAACTGTTGAACCATTTTCTTATAAATACCCCATCCATTTGAAGAGTGAAGATAATAAAAAAAATCGATGTTGTTAAGTGATTTATAGAGAGAGAAAAATCTCATGATTTGTGCGAATTGTGAAAATCTTGGTCGGCTATGAGAAACTTGTTCATCTGGCTTAGTGAGACTCCGATTTTTACTATGTACAATCAAGGGCTTCCCGGGATAAGAAGGCTGAAGATCTGACTACCTTAATGTTCTTGGGATTGTGGGGATATCAATACAGACTCCAATATTCTAATCAAGGGCTTACACTAGTGCGGGTAAGATAGAATTTTATGAATTTATAATTCAAGGGACCTTTATCCAAGGTTATTAGATACCCTCCTCTTAGGGTTAAAATATTTCATACTTGTTTACTTGTTTTTATTACATGTTTTATTTCTGCTTCAAATTTTTGAAGAAATAATATTTTACTTGGATATAATTTATTATAAATTCATATACTTGTATAATATGATAAATAAGATTTTATAATCTTTAAGGTAGAATACTTTCCTTAAGTAATCTTTTGTAAAGTTTTTTTCCGGGTACATATTTTTGGATCCTAAGCATGTAGTGTCATAGTTAGGAACTAAAGAGGGTTTGTAAATCCAATTTAATTTTGTTTAAACATATATTTCATTTTAAGCTTAAAAGGAAAACATTTTTAAAATTAAAATCCACCCCTATTGTAATTGATCCTCTACATGTACATTTTGATCCTACACTTGGTATTAGAGGAGGTCTCTGAAAAACATATAATAACATATAACCTTTCTTGCTCAAATTTAAATGATTATATTTTTCATAATATTTTTCCATTGTTTATAGAAACTTATTACTAATTATTTTCTTGGAAAAGATATTTTCTTATAGAAATTGTATGTATGAATGTTGGATCAATAGAAAAATATAATCCTACTAGACCACCAATGTTTGTCGGTAACGATTATGAGTATCTAAGAGATATGATGGGAACTTGTTTTATTAACACTTGAGTGGATAATTTTTTCATGCTCACTAGAGAATATAAAATTCCTAACAATGAAATTAGAACATTTACAAATCAGTAAAAACAGGAATTTGAAATAAACTACAAGGTAAGAAATAATATTTTATATTCCATGACTTGGAATATCTATAATAAATTATAATCTTCTAAATCATTCAATAGTATTTGGATGAAACGTGACGTTACACATTTTAAACATCAAAAGCTATAGAAACTAGAATATCTATGCTCAGAGCTCAATATCATGGATTTCTATTTCCTTATGGAGAATCTTTTTGAAAACTACAACAAATATTTATGACAATTGTCAATAGTATTCAATATATGGGATAAGAAATACTTGATGAAGTTATTATGGACATGATAATTGATATTATTCCCAATTAGTGAGAATCTAAAAGAAAAGATATTCATAAAAATAGGAAAGTATCTAACATCACACTGGATGAGTTATTTGGAAGTCACCTGTATCATGAAACGAGAATGATGAGAGATACTGATTTCAATAAGAAAAATAATAGTAAAGGAAGATTCACTTTTACTACTAAATATAAATCCAAGTATCGAGAAAGCGTACCTAGATCAAAAGCTAAGAATTTTATTTTATATATGAATTAAGTGAAAATGATCATTCTAATAATGAATTAGAAAATATTTCTCAAAGGATGAATAAGATTGTGGGAAATAAAGATTTTCAGTACATATATATGAAGAAAGGAAGAAATGATGAGCATTCTAAAAGGAACAGAAAGATGTACTACAAATCTAAGGCTAAGAAAGTCTTGAAGGATAATGAAATCGGAAGTTCCAGTGGTTGTGACTATTTAGATGAATCGTCAGAATATGAATCTTCTAGTCAGAATAATATTGGTCTTATAGCCAGAATACTAATTGGAAATAATTTTCTTATATCTAAGTTATACAATTATGAATCCTTAACCAATATTTATTTAAATAAAAATTTCACTAATGAAGAATATTATGAATCTTTGGATAAATAATCTTCTTCATTAGAAAATAAGGCATTACCATTGTTTGATGAAGTTTCTATATTTAATAGGTTATTTGGGAAAAATAACTATAAGATAAAAAAAATTTGAGAAGGAAAATATCCAAATTTCAGTTTTAACAGAAGAAGTATTATATATTTCTAAAGATCTTGATATGAAAACCCTTTATTTTGAAAATTTTCAAAATAATCTTAAGGAAGATAATTCTAATAAGGATAATATTTTTAAGGATCTTGAAAATGTTATTTTAATGATAAATGTTTTATCAAATAACACAGATTATAAAACAAATTACTATGAGGATAATAATTTATTCATCAGAAAAAATATGAATTTTTTTCCTTATTGAAACTTATATAGAATTTTATATAGAGAAGGAATTAATTGGATAAAATGTATTCACAACTTCTTCTTCTTATAAATAAGTCTATATTTGGTTATAATCACCAAAAAACAATTTCTAGTCATAATTATTTTGTTCCCCCGAGTGATCCTTTTATCACAAAGTGTCAATGTGGGGGAGATTTAGAGAAATTTTTTTTAAATAAAACCCAATACATAGGTTTTCCTAAAAAACATTCTATAAAAATGTGGATACCTAAGAATATAATTTCTAACATTTCTCGATCCAAGAATGTTTGTATTCCAAAATTCTAACTTTTTTATTTTCATGAAAATAAATGAAGTTCCAAGAAAAATACATGGTACAAGGATATTGGATGTCCTCGGAACATGACTCGTAAATAAATCTTCTTTGAAATGAATATAAAAGAAAAAAGGAGGAAAATTAACATTCAGAGATAATTCTATGGGAGACATTGTTAGTATATGTAATATTGTTATTCCCAGAAAAGATTTAATTTCCAACTTTTTATTTTTTAAAGATCATAAGCACAATCTTACAATCATAAGCCGATTATTTGATGAAGGTTACCTTGTGAATTTAAGGAATGATAAATGCCTAGTACACAATTCAAATGAATAATTCATTCTCTCTGCCAAAATTCATGAGAATATTTATACACTTAATATAGAATACCTTAGAATCCAAGATCTACCTTGACATAGTGAAATGAAAGATCAATCGTGGTTATGGAATAGAAGACTAGGACACTGTAACCTTAGGAACCTATGAAAAATCTCAAAAAAAGACTTGTAAAGGATCTACTATATCATATATTGTATTCTTAAAAGGTTTGTAATCCATGTCAATATGGCTAGAAACATTAGTCAAACATTAAATAAATCAATGAGGTATCAACCTCTGATGCATTACAGCTAGTGCATATAGATCTTTTCAGTCCCACACTAACTAGAAACCTTGGAGTAAAATACTGTGTATTTGTTTTAGTTCACGATTACACAAGATTTATTTGGGTATATTTTCTAGAAAATAAATCTAAAGCCTTTTCTTATTTTAAATCTTTTATAGCCAAAGTTAAAAATGGGGAAAACCTTCCATTGATAAGTATTCATAGTAATCATGGGGAAGAATTTAAAATTTTGGATTTTGAAACTTTTTGTAGTAAGAAATGCATTACTCATAACTTATCAGCTCCAAAAAAACTCTTAAACCAAATGGTGTTGTTGAAAGAAGAAATAAATTTCGTCAGGAGATAACTAGAACCATGTTGAGGGAATTTTCAGTTGCTAAAAACTTTTGGGATGAAGTTGATAGTATTGATTGGTATACTATTAATCTATTTTTAATAAGACCTTTTCCTGACAAAACACCTTATGAATTATGGACTGGTCATACACCTAATGTTTATTACTTTTAAGAATTTGGATGAAAATTAATCATTTTGTTAACTAAATATAACTTACAAAAATTTGATCCCAAATCGGATGAATTAATTTTTTAGGCTATTCCTCTAATTCTAAGGCTTATAGAGTTTTTGAAAAAAAATTCTTTTATGGTTGAAGAAATAGTAAATGTGAAAATTGATGAAGTCAATCCTTTTGTTTTTAAACAACCCTATCCAACAAATTCGAATTTATTTTAAAATACGGATTATCAACCTTTTATAGAAGATTCTCTTAATAAATAAAATACCCCAGAAAATTTTTCTGAAATATTTACCCTAGATGATTTTTACCTTATGTTAATGATCACGTTTTACAAATCCCAAATCACTTGTTTTGTAAGAATCATCCTAGTGATAGTATCATTGGTGATGTAAATCAACATCCAAGGACAAGAATTTTGTTAAGAAATGAAGTAGAACATCTAGAATTTCTTCCCCAATTAGAACCTAAAATACCTGATGATGCTTTAGGTAATCATGACTGTATTAGTGTAATGCAAGATGAAATAAATCATTTCTAAATGAATAATGTCTGGACATTGGATAAAATACCCAAGGAAAATTTTGTAATTAGAGTAAAATGTGGCTTTAAAAATAAATGTAATAAAAATGGTATCATTGTATGAAATGAAGCTAAATTAGTTACTAAAGGCTATAATCCACAAGAAAAAATAGACTATGAATAAACCTACGATCCATTATATAGACATGAATATAATCATATTCTACTAGCATTTGCAGCATTCTTAAATTTCAAACTTTTTCAAATGGACATGAAGTGTGATTTCCTTAACAAATATATTCAAGAAGATATTTATGTTGAACGACCTCTTTTGTTTGAAGACACATAACATCCTGAACATGTTTTTAAACATAACAATGTTGTATACGGACTTAAAAAAGTTCCTAGATGCTGGTATGATAGAATTATTGGATTTTGGTTACAAAATGATTATGTTACGGAAACTACTAACAGAAATATTTTAATATATAAAGATAATAAAAATTTTTATTGTTAAATTTATGTTTATGAAATTATTCGGATCAAATCAACAATATTTAAATGAATCATTTGTGAATATTATGAAATATGAGTTTTAAATGAGTATGATGGGTGAGCTAACATTTTTTCTTGGTTTTCAAATTTCTCAAAAACCAAAAAACCCCAATATATATCTACATAATTATATTAAATATATTCTTAATAATTATGTATATGAAATCACTAAAAGTATATATACGCCAATCAATACCTCAAACTCACTTGACCTTGACTATGTTACGAAAGCAGTATATAAAACATCTTTTAGAGGTATGATAAAAAGTTTATTATATTTAATAGCTAGTCATCCAGACTTAATACTTTCAATATGATTATGTGAAAGATATAAATTCAATCCAATGGAATATAATTTAAATGTAGTGAAAATAATTTTTCATTGTTTAAAGGGAACAAATGATTTAAGACATTTCTATTCTTTTGGAAATGATTTTGTTTTAAAAAGATTTTGGATGCTGAATTTGGTGGATTTAGAATGTATAAGAAATGCACATACATATTTTTCATTTCTTTAGATATTAATTGGTTTCTTGGGGATGAATGAAGCAAAAACTAGTATCACATTACACTACTAAAGCTAACTATTTAGCTGGTGGAAGTTGTTGTGCTCAAGTAATGTGGATACAATATACATTCACATACTATGGCATGAATTTTACCAAAAATAGATATTTTGTGATAATATATGTTCTATTTAACTATGAAAAAACCCTACACATAACTATCATTTAATGAACATCCATCTTATACTTAGAGATCAAACACTTAATGAAGATAAAATTCTTCAATTTATCATAAGGCAAGAACAACTTACTGACATTTTTAAAAAATCTTTACCCTCCTATAGATTTTAATAAAGTAAACATTGGTCAGGAATAATAAAAATTAAGTAATCAAATATATTAAATTTTTATTAAAACCTATTTCATTATATTAAGAAACCCCTTTTTACATGGGGTAAATAGTTTATTCATTAAAAAAATTGATTATTTTTCTGAATTATGTTTATTTCCGTAATAATTTTTTCTTCAAAACCCAAAAATTTTATTTTCCTTTATAAAATTATACAGAACCTAAATTCTCTCTTTCCATAATAACAATTTTCAGAATATATGTTCTTTAAGGTGAACCTTTCGAATATTGAAAATTATATCTAAGTAATTATAAATGTATGTTTCCTTACTTAAATATTCGTAATTATATTTTTTTCTTATTGGTATTTCTATCTTATTTTAAGAAAAATTCTATCAGATTCACTTACCTTAAAAATAATTTTTTCCATAAAACCTCAAAATATAAAAACCTTTAAATCCCTCTTCATTATTGATATTAACCATCAGATAAGATCAAGCTTATATCAACTATTGGATTGATTTGATTATTTGAAGCATCGTAGCAAAGCCTGTATAAAGGCCCCCCATATTCACATCACATATTAATTTTTTCACTATTTCTGCATGAAAGCTCTACCACCATTAAAATAAACCGTTCATATTTCTCAGTTTCTATACATTCTTAATGTCTCTTGATGTTTCCTCGCAAAATTATATGGCCTAAAACAAGGAACTTGAATATTGGATAATTTACAGAGAAAGGTTGGTCAAACCAAATATCATTCTAATGTATGATTCCATAATTTATAAATATATAAATAAGAATAGTTGGGTATATATTTGTGTGGCCAATAAAATGATTTATGATCTATTTAATCCAAATATTATTATTTAATTCTATGATATAATCAGTTTTTTTAAACAACGAGGAAGAGAATTATTATCGTTCCAGAGCTATAGGAAGCCTTACTCTTTATATTTTAACAAAGAAGCTTGTATATTGGATATACCTTTTGAGGGAGAGGATATATTTTTCTATCAGTAGTTTCCAAACATGGAATTACATTTTGAGAAGGTTAATGTAATTGAGTGCTTAGGATATAAAAGAGTTAAGTAACCCAAAGTCAATAAATTTACAACCAACTACCATTTGTCAGCATTTTCGATGCATGGTTTTCTCATTCCGAGAAAGGGAGATAAGGATTCACTTAAGAATTGTGATATGTTTATGATGGTTATACTGGGGAATCTATAAAAGGTTACCCTTATCATGTATATTCTCCTAATTATCCACAATATAAGGAATAACACCCTTAAATCTCAGATTATCAGATATCCAGTGATCTTGTCGAAGATCATTGTTCTTTATTTATAATCATTCCAAATTCCTTACAGTTCAAAACAAATAATGCTTAATATTATGTTTTTGAGTGATGATACCATAATAAGAAAGAATATTAGTTTTATCATTAATTCAGGAGAGTTATATGATCTTCTAGAAATTGAGATTTATGATATTAGTAAGAAAGGGGAGGTATGTGACACATCCAAGAAAACTCTAAAGAAGAGAAAAGAGAAACAACCAGAATTAAAAAAAAAATCCATTATAGAAAAACAGTTAACTCCACTAAATCCAAAAAATAAAAACACCATTTCTAATGATGTGGTAGGTATATGGGGAGAGCATATGAGGGAGAATGGGGAGGAGGGAGATGCAAGTATTGGTTTAGACCTTACAAAGTCTAAGGACATGAAGATTCAGGCAGCAGAAGAGATTGAGAAGCAAGTTAAAGAAAATAATTTGAAGAAGAAGGTGTCAGAAGCTAAAATTGGACAATCTTAGTTTTATGATACAAAGAATTATTATGAATGAATCATGGTACCTAAAACCTTCTTTCAATAATATGTTCAAATGAAAACTGTGGGAATGAAATTTCAATTCCAGAACTCATGGGTCAAGAATAAGTACAACAAAAAGATTAAGAAGAAAAATAAGAGGAATGTGAAGATATAATTAAAATGGTAGAAGTATACCATGAGAGTGAAAGTACTTATGGCAAGTTTTTGATCAGAATATCCCAAGATGAATTGACCAAAATAATCTTAGTTGGGAAATATGTTGATGCAAATTATGTGGTTAATAAACCTACTAATGATGAAATATTCAATCATGATTTTTTTCATCCTAAAGATGTTACAGAAGGTGATGATAATGATAATGTTTATGATTATAAGATAATTTGAGTATTTGATAGAGAGCATGATACTGCTAAAGATAAGAAGGAAATCTATAGAGTAGACAAAGGAAAATATGTGGTTGTTGATTCTCCAAGAAAATATGTGTTTGTGAAATCATAGAAAGATATTGTTGAAACATCCATGAGGAAAGATGAAGTGAAAGATAATTTTTCCTCACCGTTAAAAGAATATGGTTCTGAATATTCATCTTCCATTAGACAAGATTTTTTTTGTTCAATATTTGAGAAATATTGTGAACACCATTACCTTATTTCCATGTATTGATTCGAGATGTCGGTTGATTCAACATGCTATCAATCAAAAGTCAGATTCAATAAAAATCTCACATAATAGTATATCATCCTTGAAGTGGAATTCAAATATTTTCACATTAGTTATGATGATCATAGGAGATCAGGCAAGGAAAAACCAAATGGTGAAAGTGAGTTATTAGTGATCATAAAATCATTGATGATTTCCATGATACAATAAAGGTTTCCATTGAACAGTCAGATGACACCATGAATAACCATACATTAAATTTTTCAAAAACGTTTAACCAAGAGAAAGATTCCTGAATACAAGTAGATTGAGAACTAAATGGAAAGATGAATTTAGTTGATCTAAATTTGAAAAGGGAAAGGGAACTTAGGGAAAAGATGGAAGAAACATTTAAACATCAAGAAGAGGTGGTATTGTCTGAAGCTGAAATTCTTAATTCCCAAGAAGAAAGAATTAATGTTCTAGAGAAGAAGAGTTATGATATGGATTAGATAATCATGAAATTTCAGGATGATCATAAGGATTTGAAGGAGCTTAAATCCACATTGAGAAAGATGGTACCAAAGGAGAATAAGGGTGAATGATTCCATAAAATTCGATTTTTTTCATACTCTCATTTTAATAATTTTTCTAATAATAATGGAATTTTTTTATAATCCCACTCTTTTCTATTATATATTTCTAATCTTTTTGGTACTCTTTTTTTCTTCCCTCTATTCCTTTGAAAAAATAAAAAAGGGGGAAAAATATTGATCAAAATAATATTAAAATAAAAAGGAGATAATGCCATTTATAATGGGGATATTAAGTAAGGGGTGGATTTCTTAAAGAATATTTTCTTAAGAAAGAATAATAATATTTTCTATGAAAATCATGAATACGATCCTTAGAAATTTAAAAAATTAAGGGGGTTATTTGTATTCATCATGGGTCATAATTACAAGGAGATAAGTATTTCATTTAATGTTCAAAAATAAATAAACATTATTCCATATATTATTTTTCAAAAGGTTGTTTTAGCTTTCCAAAAAGGGGGATATTGTTAATTAAATAAGTATCCTTATGACTTTTTCCATTCCTTTATGTTTTAAAAATCAAAAACACATTTATAAAAGAAAATTATCCTTCTCTAAGAATTTTTTTATAAAAGAAAATTTTCATTATATAAGAAAAGTATTATCCTTACCCTTGGGTTTCAATGTCTTATTTAATGTCTTATCAATCCTTGTCAAACCATTTTTTCATAAGTAAAAAAAATTAGATCCTTACTTATCTATGAACCTACCAAGTCCTTTGACTTCAATTTGTAATGAATCTCAGACTCTGAATTCTATGAAATTCAAAATCCAAATTCTTTAAAATTTAGACTCCATATTCTATGAAACGTTGACTCGGAATTATTTGAAATATAGTCTCTGAAACCTCTGACATTCAGACAACAAATTATCTAGAATTCAAACTCTAAATTCATCAAAATTCAGAATCCAAATTCTTCAGAATTCAAAATCCAAATTCATCATAATCCAAACTTTGATTTCATCAGAATATAGACTCTTAACATCCATTTTTCTATAATCAGATTGTTCATATTTTTAAACATTGATTTCTAATTTTCCAAGATTTAGATTATTCATATTTTTCAAAGTTACATTACATTATTAACATATAGTTTCAAATTTGTTGGATTCTAGTTTTTTAGACATGATATTGTTTTCCTTACATATTATTGTTTATTAAGAAAGAAATTATTTTCCAAGTTGTTCTCACATGAAATGATGTTGTACTATCTGTTTTTAACTAACCATTGGTTGAGTGACACATGTACAGGTCCCTCCAAAATTCAAGAGAAAATTTGTCCATTAGAGGAGGGAGTGGACCGTTGAAATTTTTTCATATATATACCCCAGCCATTTAAAGTGTGAATACATTAACGAACACAAATGATGTGAAGCAATTTATAGAGAGATAGAAACTCTCATGCTTGGTGCGATCTATGAACATATTATTCAGCTGTGAATAACATGTTCAACATTCTTAGTGAGACTCCAATTTTTTATGTGTATAATCAAGGGCTTCCAGGGATAGAAAGACTGAAGTGCTGACTACCTTAATGTTTGAGGGCTTTTAGGGATAGCAAGACAGACATTATTATACTTATAAAGGGATTACCTTGGAGTGGGTAAGAAATACATTCTTGAAATTATTAATCTTGGGGCCTATATTCAAGGTTGTTGGATACCCTTCTATTTGGGTTAAAATATTTCCTACTTTTTTATATTTTTTTCATTATATGTTTTATTCCCACATCAATTTTGTTAATGAAAGAATGTATAACTTTTTTATAGTTTCTTATACGTGAATATTCTAATAAGTAAGATTCTATATGCTTTATGGTAGAATATTTCCCTAAGTAATATTTTCTTAATTTTATTTTAAGAATCTATATTTTTGGATCCTAATAATGTTTTTTCTTAGTTAATAACTGAAGTCTTTTGGTGAATCATTTCTTCACCTTTGTAAAACATATATTTCCTATTAGTCTTAAAAGAAAGTGCTTTTAAAATTACAATTCACCCCCTCTGGTAATTAAGCATCTAAATCTATATTTCTATCATACCCAACATTACTTTTTAGAATTGGATTGTATTGGTATTTTTATGCATTTTATTCTCACAACTAATCCCATCGTTTTCATTGATCTAATGAATCGAGTATTCCACCTATATCTCAATTCATTTGTGGTAGTCTTTGTAGATGACATCTTGGTGCATTCTCGTACTCAACATGATCATTATATTCCTATTGCTATTGTAAAAAATACACTGATAGAGAATTGAGTATATAAAAATATCATAAAATTACACATCTTTATTGTCAAGATACACTTCCAAACTCATATCATCTCAGAGGTCAGAGTGTCTATTGATCCAGAGAAGGTGGGAGTTATAGTTTCTTTAGAGAAACTAGATAATTTTTTTTATGGAGTTTCATGAGGCTATATAGATATCAAATTCATTTTATTTAGAAATTATTATGCCTAGTAATGCCTCTTTAAAGTTTTACTAAGAAATGTGTCAAATTTACAAGGTTTTAAGCATTAAAAACATCCTATTAGAGGTCAATATGAATACTGAATTCAACACCAGTGCTGATTTTACCATAGCCTAAAAAAAGTTACAAAGTTTATTATGATGCATTGTTCATCATGATATGATCCATTATAATATAGGGAGATCAAGTTAGGGATTACAAGTATAATCATATGAGTCATCTTCAGAGGAATTACTAACCAGGTGACCTCTATTTGGATGTTTTGGTTCACACATTGTGTTATTAAAATAACTATATACTAAGAGAGAGGGTTGGGGTGTATTTAGACCAAAAAATCTTGAAATAAACAGCATGGATTAAATCTCAGATACTAGAGGTTTATTAAATACCTATAATAATTTAATTTTGAGATAGCCTATAATATTGGTAAGTGCAAGGCCATTGTTGATGCTCTGAGATGTAAAACTCATAAACGGGTAGTTCAGGTGGCCCATGGTGAGTGGATGTTGATGGCCTTGTTTTCTAAGATGCATCTGGTGTTACAAGACTATCAAGGACAACCTAAACATATATCATTTATGGTGACCTCTTCACTTACGGATAAAGTGAAGATGTGGAAACTTTCAGATCCTGGGGGATTGGACATATGGGAGAGTGCTTCAAGCGATGACCCACGACACTCTTGGGTCATTGGTAGGGATGATATAATTCTCATTCATAGAAATTTATGGGTTCCAATAATCAATTATAGGTGTTTCAGTGAGAGTCGCATGCCTTCTCCTGGGAAATTCATCTCAGTATTAATATTATGTACCATGAATTATGCCTCTACTATTGTTGTTCAAGGATGAAAGATAGATATTTGGTTTTGTTATTTGGTGTTCCATATATTAGTGTGTAAAGGGGAAATGTCAGAAACCAGTAGAGATTCTACAGTCATTTATCATTAATTAGTTGGAATGGTATGATGTCACTATATAATTTTTTAGGACCTACTATGATCTTATTGAGGTAGTGATATGGTATGGCTGATCATCAATGAGTGAAAAAATTACACACTTTTTTCCTATCAAGGATACCTTTTTAGTGGATGATCTTGTAAGGTTATATTTTCAAGAGATCAATTATCTCCATAGACCTCTACACTTCAACTTATTAGATATATATTAATATTTTAAATTTCATTTATGGAAGGGGATGTAGAGGGCCCTTGGTATGAATGTTCTTTTGAGTATAACCTTTCATCCAAACATTAAAAACAAATCTATGTGTACAATTAAAATACGGTAAGAAATTCTATATGAATGTTACCTGGATTTTGTAGGTTCTTGGAATAAAAAACTACATCTGTCTTAATGTTATTATAATAATATATTCCATTAATCTATATAGATAGATAATTATAAATCATTATATGGTAGGTCATGTCATTCTCCATTGTGGCGGTTAGAGGTAGATGAGGTAGCAGTATTAGATCCTTATCTCATTCAATAGATATCAGAGTTGGTAAATAGTATCTAGAAATATATGGCTAGAGATTAGTCTATATAGAATAATTATACCTATCATCATCTTCAGATATAGATTTTTAGTTAGGAAATTGGTAATTATTGATTGTTTCACCAAGGTTTAGTCACAAACAGATTCATAGATTAAGAAAATTGTCACCTCATTATTTCAAAACATTCCGAATCTTGGAGAGATTCCAGCCAGAAGGTTATCATTTGGCCTTACCTCATAATTATCAGTCCATGCATGAATTATTCCATGTACAATATCACCACTATAATTATTCCAAATATTCAGATTCTTTTGGACCTATGGATATTGAGTTTGAGTAAGATGCTTCTTTTGAGAAGAATCATATTCATACTATCGATCAGAGCTTGAAGGCTCTATGAAGAAATTCAGTTCCTCTATTTTGAGTGATATGGAATAATGGTTATGTATTGGATTATACTATGGACATTGGCTGATGTATGAGCCCAGTGGCTAGAACATTTCCCAAATGATGTTTTATCACCCTTATAAGACTAACTCGGGGAGATGTTGTTTTAATGAGAGGAGGCTGTAACATATCTGATTTTATTATGAGGTATGGAGAGTATATATTTTGGTGAAAAATTTTATTTTTAGGATAATGGGAGTTCCTATGTAGTTGATAATGTGTTTGGGAGTGCTCGGGGCATGTTCAGAAGTGTGAGATACATTTTTTGAGGAATATAATGAGGCACATAGTTGGAGAATAAATATGTGTAATTGTAAAACTGAACCTTGAAATCCATATACATAAGAGAAAAGTTTGAAACACTATGTGAGGGATATTTCATGGCCATGTGAAAACATATTGAGGAATATTATAGGGCCTTATTGGTGATGCATGATTATTCCAAACCATACGCCTAGCCGAGACACATAGTTCTACATAACTAGTGGTGTCACATGGTTTTACTGCATAGATGGTGAAACCACATAACAAATCCATTAACATATTAAAAGTGTTCGAAATTTTTATATTTTTCATTCTATCATTAAAACCATTTCTTCCATTTTTGCACCTCTTACAAATGCAGCACACCCAATGGATCGAGCTCCTCTTTCCCTTCCTCCTATGGTTTGAGCTAGACCCTTCATCCAGTCTCTGATTCTGTCACCATCAATTTCTTGTCATATAAATTGGTAACACCTTCATTCCTTCATATATGTCTATATATGGAATTCTAAATCCAAGAAAGTTAATATAAATTATTTTATTAATTTCTTTCATTTTTTATATTTCTCTTTCTTAACAGAATTAATGTATTTCAACGAATGAGGAGACTACTACCCCGATAAGGTATGTGTAGTCTTTTTGAAAGAAAAGTATTTTTATATCTTACACTATCATGACACACACCGGACACTTTTTTTGTAGCCTCAAAAAAATTATTTTCTTAAAATTAAATTGTTCACTACATTATGAATTCATTCATACACCCTTATCCTTGATAGAGGATGCCCCTTTAACAAGATCCACCACTTGAGGTGTGCATAAGAAATTATACCATGAATTATTATATTTTTTTATTACCAAACCACCTTATTTGTGGTTTTAAATTGAATCATAAATTATAAGTAATACATTGAATGAAATGGAAATGATTTGTAGAAAAACATCACATGAATTTTATGTAATTAGTGGATTAAGAATTTAACTAAAAGAAATATGTAATGTATAGAACCCATTCCATGGATTTAATTTATGCATTTCTTCTATGATATAATTTATTATGATAAATGTGCATGAAATCCCACAAACATGTGATAAATAGGCATAGAGTACCATATATTCCTGAAACTCAGGAATGGATTCCTATATACATGTGATACTTTGGAATAGTGTCCATTATAATTGAGATATTTGGGCATAGGATACCATATACATATGATATTAGGGAATTTCATCACACTTACTTTTTATAATTTGTAAGTGTGACACATATGATTCATAATACTCATGATTGGTTTCTCTGATCACTCTTTGAGACTCTTATGACTATCCAGGTTTTCTCATGTTATGCCTCAGGTCCTAACTAGTTTGAATATATATATATATATATATTTGTGTGTGTGTGTGGATACATTTGTCCATATGTATATAGTTCATAAACAAATATATATATATATATATATATTGTTGCATGTTTAGAGGTATCCCATCTTAGGATGAAGTAGGTAGTGTCATCTTGGTATCTTTTAGGAAGAAGAGTCGACTCATTTACAATTTAAATTTCTGATTTACATTGATTATTACATACACAATAATCATATTATATGCACATACTTGATAGTTATAGACACTGTTGGTGGTGGCCTACTAACTATATCTCACACCTTATTTCAGTCCCTGATTCATACCCAAACAGATCTTATGGACGAAAATAGGACAAAGGGAAGCATCCTTCCTGGAATAACTAATTATTATGTACTATGATGGTTTATGGGAGAAGTGGAATGATCTTATTCTTTTTATTCTAGTGGATAGAGTTTTCAAATTTTTCATTTTGATTAGGATGTTTTATTTTCTTATTCCTTTGTATTCTATACACTTTCCCTTTTATAGCATCACGATATGATCAAAAAAATTTATATTAAATTTATTCTCATTCAACAAATTATTATATTTGAATGAATTAGGCTTCTATAGTTCAATTTTTATTCAATTATCACTATTTTTAATTATTTTATACCATTTTCTACACACTAATCACAAGGGTATAGTCTCCCCACCATACATTCATGGACCCTGGATGTTAGTAAACAAACTTTTGTGTATGTATAGGTCTGCTTAATGTCATGTATCCAACTATGTTCGGTTAATTCTGAGTTAAATGAGGCTGATATGTTAAATATCCAATTGATTTTTCTTATCTTTTAAGAAAAAATAAAGTTTTATATTTATTTAATCCCACTATTAATATATTTCAATTGCCTCAACTCCTTAATTTTTAGTATAATGTTTACCCATAGTTAAATTATTATGCATTTCCAAATTACAAATATCATAAACATTTTTTTTCTAAATAACCAATTATTATTGATTAGATTTTTCCTTTTATTTGGCTGTCAAGATCACATTTTTTATTTTTAATCTAAAAAATTTCATAAATTAAGTGTATGGCCAATGTGTTATCTTTGTTTTCTAATTATATATTTTTTTCTACTTTAGTAAAAATATTTCTTAGTAATATTCATATATATAGATTTTAAGTGTATAGATATATTACCAAATATATTCACCTCATTATAATCTACCAATTTTTCCATATTCTAGTATGGTTAGATGATTGGTTGTTATTATTATTCAACACCTTCTCCTGATTTATCATTGGGTTCATCATAATTTAAATAGATATAAAGTTCAAAAAAATTATTCCTCATGATATCTATCTAAAAAATCATGCTACAAACTTATTTATTTTAAATTATATTTGATAAATTTATCATCAGGGGTTTTATTGCTTATATTAAGCATTTTATTGAAATAATTATAATTATTAATCTTAAATTAGTTTTTTAATATTTTTCCTTTATCACTCATATCATGATAATTATATGTATTTCCATCATTTTTTCAAAAAAAATTACTTATTTGAATTCTATTTAAATTTTATTTATATATTTTCTACACTAGATATCATATATAGAAATGTAAAAGTAAAATAGAAAAAATTCCAATTTTGAATATAAATAGCTACATGTACAACCACCAACCAATGTTATATTTAAGATCTAATTTAAATTAAATAACATCATTAAATGTTTTTAATTATTTAATTTATTTGATCCATTATATTAGTTTTTTGATTTATTTCATTTGAGGCTTTATGTTTAATAACATGTTTCAATAAGTTACTTTTAAATTATATGGAACATTTTTTGTGCCATTATGGAATAGAATAACTTGATTTGTCTTAATTTTATTTTCAGAATGGTTTTAAATTTTTTTGATATAAGTCATGTAGAGGCTTGAAAAATTAATTTCGGCTACTTTGGGTCTTTTTAAATGTTAGAGGATGATCAATGGAATTTGGAGGTGTGTTACAAAGGTTATGAGGAAAAATTTGAGTTCTCAGAGAAACCAGATAATATTTAACTTATCAAAATACCTTGGATTTTCTATGTGTGTCACAATTTATTGATATAATCATTGGAAGATCATTAATTATACATAAAAGAGGATTCGTTGGTCACTACTAAGAGTGAAATAATGTTTCGATTTTTTACCATCAAATATTTTATGTAAAATATTTATAACAAATTTGGTTTTTAAAAATTATATTTTTTATAAATAATACTAAATAGGACGAAAATGGGTCATGGTGTAGGGTCATGGATGAACCAATTATTTCTTTTTAGGAACTATCCTCAAAGTTTCTTCTTGTAGGTTTCACAGAATTGATTAAACAATGATTTTTTTTCAATTATGTGGTGGTGTTGGTAAATATGTAATATTTTTAAGGAAAAGTTAAGTCATATTTAAGGTAAGATCACGATTTAAGAAGTATTGTTTTATAATTTGATCTTATTGACCCATACCATGATGTTTTTTTGGTAAGTACATTATGGTTTGGATTAAATTTATTTATTTCTACGTATAAACCATCGTCACATTAGACATACCAGTATTGTTCCGCCTTGATGTCTATTGGTAATATAGAGAGCCTTCTAGGGGTTTTTTATAATTCCTGGGTAAAATATTGAGTTTCCTCTCTCTCGATTTCATATCCATATGAGTTATGGTATCTCTCTTCTGAATCCTTTCCCCATTCATCTATTCTTACATCCTAAGGATCCAAAGTTAGATTATGGTCTGTTTTTGGATCAAGGATTAATATTTATTGATGGAATTTTTATTTCTCATGAATAATTGGCTAATTGATCAGTGGTCATTATTTTATTAGTAATTTAAGGATTTCAGTAATGGGATGAGGTAGACGATTCAAGAAAAATGTTCTTGATAATATTATCAATGTTGGATTTTCATGCTTTAGTTTTATTTGAATTGATTTATGATATTTATTAATTATACATAATAAAATAGTTATAGGAGTTTTTGATGTTTTTTGGGTATATGTTATATTTTTATAAATTATTAATGAAAATTATAACACATGTAATTTTAGTAGATTCAAAGTGATGATGAACATGTGGTGGGTAGGGTGGAATTATTGAGGTTGTTTTACATCAAGGTTGATGTCATTAGATTATAATGTTTTGTTATACCCTATATATGTACATGAATTTGGAATGAATGAATAAATGATTTGGGAAGGATAAAAGGTATGGGATATGTGTTTATAAATGAGGTATATAAATTAAGTGATGAATGATGTTATTTAATGCTGTAATGAGATGATGGAGGAGCAAGAGAGGAAACTTCCATCGCCGCATCTTGCAATTTTGTCTGACCTAACTCACCCACATAATATCAATCTCTATTGTTTTGAGGCATTTCGACTCGCAAAAAAGATTAGTTTGGCTTCAGAGGAGAAGAAGAAGGACCATGATGCTCCGAATAACCTAGCCTCCTTCATGAGTTTCTATGGGGGATCCTTCACACCTCTTTCAAATCGCACGCCGCACTGAATAATTCGAAAAGGGTCAACTACGCATGTATCGGACTTTGAGGATGCAATAAAAACGTAGATTAATCTATGTAAGCATTCATTTATCGCTTGCATCTCCGTAATGAAAGGTATGAAACCCTAGCTAACATCTTATTATATCTCTCAATTGGTTGATATTTGGGGATTCAATAAATTCAAATGCGTGTCCCTCGGTCGAGGACTTTTTCATATCCTATTTCCTTCTTTGGAGGTCAAAGGGAGAGCTTGGAGTATTGGTTCCATCAATCTCAGGACTGGTATGCTTAGACTTCATGAATGGAAACTGAACTTCAATTTTCTTGATTTTAAGGATACCTGTGCACAAATATGGATAAAAATACATGGTCTTAACTGGGTTTTATGGCATGCTGAGATTTTATTCGATATTGCATCTATCATTGGGATTATGATTAGAATGGATCAGGTTATAGAATCACTAAGTTATGGCCAATTTTCTCAGGTCCTTGTAGAGGTTGATCTTAGTAAAAATTCAATAGATAAGGTGATTTTATCTACTCAATACGATGATATTTTTCATCAAATTGAATATGAAAATACTCATGCCTTTTGAATTCAATGTCAATTAATTGGGCATAAAGAATCTACTTGTAAAAGAAACATTGTTTATGACAACTGCCAACATAAAGGGCATGACCTACAGCACTGTAGGAAGCCACCTAAACAAGGTACAACACAAATGGTAGAGTAGAATACGAGAGCTGCTATCATTGGTATTGACCTTCTAAAGTAGTCTAATGAAATGAAGGTTGAGTGTGCTGAAAAATATCAATGGTATCTCAATGAAGTACCAAATTCCAAAAAAGGGATGCTCTGAGGAACCTATCAAGAATAGTTCTTCTACACAAAAAAAATACGAGACTTCTTTTATCCTAGGTAGATCTGGGGGATGATATTCACCTATCCGTTAATGATAGTTTAGTTGTGGAAGATAATGGATCCTCATTCAAAGATATTTTTACAAGGGCCTCAAAGATGAGGATGATAATGAATCAATTGAAAGCCTTGATGCTCTGGAAACTGCTGCTCAAGAAGATGTAGACTCCTGCCTATGCAAGAACAGATTTTGGTCAATGCCAAATGTATAAGAGGCAAGGAAAAGATGGATCTTCCTGTATCAAGGAAATATAAAGATAGGAAGGAGGTGAATTATGGTAACTATAATTCGGAAAAGGAAAATACAAAGGTACAACCCCAAGCCTCAAATTTCAATAACACTGGCCTGTTTATAGAATATAGAGAAACATCTGTTTCTATAGCTCCCAACAACACTAACGTGGAGGTCTCCCATCTGGAAGGTTATCATAGAGCCCATGTTAAACCCAATTCACTTCATGGTCTTCCAACTAAGGTTATTGTTGGAAATACTTCACTGTTGCGTGATAAGGACTATAGGAATATAGTAATTTATTTTCCACTTAAAGATGCTAATGCACAAGATGCTATGATTACCCATAGATTGTACCATAAACCCACTCTATCTGGGCAGCATGAACAGACCAGTCTATTGAAGGAATCTATCCAAGCCTCCTCTCCTGAAATGCATGCGGACTCTCCCAGATTGTAGGGAATAACAAATGACAAAGTGGGAGGATCTCCCAATCCTCCACCAAGTTGTGGCACCCCTCAATATAAAATAAATAAAGTTATGAGAAGGTGAGTACCTATAATTCATTTGAATTAATTGCATCTGCTAGTAGTGATGAAGACATGAAAACAATGGAAGATCAGGATGGAGTTAAGCATGTGAACATTGATGTACCTTCTGAGTTTCCGGATGATGGTGGAGGTCCATGGATATAGGAAAAGACTGGGCGGAGAGGGAGACATCCACGTGGCGGGGGTGCTCAGACATCTCATCACAGTATGAACACTCACTTGTGAGTGCGCTGATATCATTTTTATGCACTTGTTGTGTTTTCTCCTATGTCTTTACTTGTATGACTTTATTTTAAATAATAGGGGCCTTTGCGCCTCAAACATTTCTAAAAAAATTAATGTTGTAATGAATATATGATTTAGTTGGTAACTAATTATAAATTGGAATGAATGGCATATAGAATGGTTAAATTCTATATATAGTATGTGTTGAATTTTATTCTGTGGTTAATGGATATCATAGTTGTGTTATAGTGATTATGTAGAAAATGGGATAGTTATAGAGTTGTATTGAAAGAATTTTTACCATAGGATAATGTTTCTCTCTTATTTTATCATTTAATATTCTACTATTCTATGTACAGTTATAATTTATTTTGATAACCTAACTAACGCCCTTATGAAGTTTGTGGTATGGAGTGAAGCACCATCATATGGGTTGTTATGGAAAAAAAAGGATGACTATTACACATCTACACCACTTACTTTTAATTTTGGTTAAGATATGGGGCTAGGATATTTTGTTGTGATGTGTAGCTATGGTTTGATTCTAAGATATCCATAAGTTGTATGACACTATGGTCTATGGATATATAAAGGAATAAGATTAAAAAAAGATTGTTGATGGAAAATGGGGGATCACAATATCAATTATGAAGCATTTATGGGGTGAATTATTTACAATACTATCATGATTTAATATATTTACAATATTTATGGATTATGGGAGTGGGAATGTGGGGAGATGGGTTATAGATGAAATGGGATGAGGTCTTATATTAGTTTCATTGTTTATTCACTATGGATTTATTATTTTTAGACGATATAGATGTCAGAGTTTCTATTTATGAACATATAGAGTATACTAGTTTCCTAACACTACTACAAAAATGGGCTTTATCAGCACTCAAAATAGGCATTAACAGTGGTATAAAAGCATTGTAAAGATCAGTGATGAGAGGGGGGGTCCTTTTTATCAGTGCTAAAAAAGCGCTGATGAGGATATCCTTTATCAGCAATAAAAATGAGATGATAAATGGCATGCCAACTGTAACATGAAATTATGCAGCAGCACACCCAAACAAGACCTATAAAGAATAGTCATATCAACAAGTATACCCATACTAAATTAGCACATAATTCATAAGGTAATTACATCAATTACACACATACAACAAGTATACCCATACAACAAGTATACCCATAAACCAAGTATACCCATCCCCCATTAACGCATAATTCATTAGTTAGTTAAATACATAAAGAATTCAATTCAAATTTTAGGGGGTTGGGGTTGTTCAGGGGTTCGGGTGGCTGTATAAGGGGGTAGGGGTTGTCCTATGGGGTGGGGTGTCTGGGGGGATGTAGGTGTCTAGGGGGGTGGGGTGGGGGGAGGGGTTGTACAGGGTGGGGGTGGGGGGTGATGTCCATGGTGGTCCCAGTGGGGGTGGGGTGGTGTCTACGGGGTTGGGGGGTTTCCAAGGGTGGGTGGTGTCTAGGGGGTGGGGGTGGAGGTGTCCAGGGGGTGGGTGGTGTTCAGGGGGGTGGGGTGTCGAGGTGGTGGGGTGGTGTCCCGATGGGTGGGCTGGTGTTCAGGGGGTAGGGTGGTCGTCCATGAGGGTGGGGGTGCCCAGGGGGTGGGGGTGTCCAAGCGGTTGGGTGGTGTCTAGGAGGGGTGGGGGCCATATAGGGGGTGGGGGACATCCAGGGGGCTGTCCAGGGTGGTGGTGGGGGGGCTGTCCTGGGGGTGGGGTGGTGTCCAGGGAGGGTGGGGTGGTGTCCATGGGGTGAGGGGGCTTTAATGGTTTTAATAGAATGAATTTCATGGATTTTAAGACCATTGGTATTTTTAAAATGGTTTGGAATAGTGTTTATTTTAATAGTATGTGTTTCATTAAGAAAAAATGAATGATTTTGCGGTGTATGGTAGGAAGGGGGATTTTTGTACATTAGTTGATGTTTTCACTTAAAATTCGGCCCATTTTAAAAAAAAAGAGAGGCACTTTGAGTGATACCAGCCACACTATGCCTCAAATTGATGTAGGGGTAACTCATACACATAAAAAATAACCCATTTATCTTTCTCCTAAAGTATGAACACAATAAAAATTTGTTTCGTCTGATTTTTGTACATCAATTGTTGTTTTAACTTAAAATTTTGTCCATTTTAAACAATAGAGATACACTTTTAGTGATACCGGACACACCATGCTTTAGGTTAAAGAAGTGTTGACTTTTACACATCACAAATGACCCATGTATCATTATCCTAATGTATCCACACAATAAGAATCTGTTTGGTCAGTTTTTCGTATGTTAGTTGTGGTTTTCACTTAAAATTTTGTCCACTTTAAACAAACGAGAGACACTTTGAGTGATACAAGCCACATTGTGCCTCGTATTAAAGCGAGGATGACTTTTACACATCACATATGAACCATTTATCATTCTGTTAATGTATTAAGAGAATACAAAGGTGTTTGATCTGTTTTCCATGTGTTAGTTGTTGTTTTCTCTTAAAATTTGATCCAATTTAAACAAAAGAGAGACACTTTGAGTGGTACCGGCCACACCATGCCTTAGATTGTGGCAGGGTTGACTTTTACACATCAAAAATGACCCATGTATCCTTCTCCTAAAGTATCAACACAATACTATTGTGTTTGGTCAGTTTTTCATACATTAGTGGTTTTTTTACTTAAAATTATATCAATTTTATACAAAAGTGAGACACTTTGAGTGATAACGGCCACACCATCCCTCGTATTGAGGTGGGGCTGACTCTTACATGTCAAAAAAGACCCATGGATCGTTCTACTAAAGTATCAACCCAATATGAATGTGTTTGGTAAGATTTTCATATATTAGTTGTTGTTTTCACTTAAAATTATGTCCATTTTAAACAAAAATGAGACACTTTGAGTGATACCAGACACACTATACCTCATATTGAGGCGATGTTGACTCATAAAAATCACAAATGACCCATGGATCATTCTCTTAAAGTATAAACACAATCCGAATGTGTTTAGTCTGATTTTCATATGTCAGTTTTGTTTTCACTTAAAATTCTGTCCATTTTAAACAAAAGAGAGACACTTTTTTGTGATACTGGTCACACCATCCCATGGATTGAGGCAGGGTTGACTCATACATGTCAACAATTTCCCATGAATCGTTCTTCTAAAGTATCATGAAAATATGAATGCATTTGGTCGGTTTTCTGTATGTTTGTTGTTGTTTTCACTTAAAATTTAGTCCATTTAAAACAAAAGAGAGACACTTTGAGTGATACCAAACACATCGTGCCACGTATTGAGGCGGGGTTGACTTGTACATGTCACACATGACCAATGTATATTTCTCCTAATGTATCAACACAATCCGAATATGTTTGGTTGGATTTTCGTATGTCAGTTCTTGTTTTCACTCAAAATTCTATCTATTTTAAACAAAAGAGAGACACTTTGAGTGATACCTACAACATCGTGCCTCATATTGCGGCAGGGTTGACTCGTATAAGTCACACATGACCCATGGATCGTTATCCAAATGTATAAACACAATCTAAATTCATTTGGTCGGTTTTCTGTATTTCAATTGTTGTATTCACATAAAATGTTTTCTGTTTTAAACAAAAGAGAGACACTTTATTTGATATTGGTTACATCGTGCCTCAGATTGAGGTGAGTTTTACTGGTACATGTCACACATGGCCCATGGATAATCCTACTAATGTATCAACATAATTTGAATGTGTTTGTTTGGTTTTCCATACGTTAATTTTTGTTTTCACTTAAAATCCAGTCAATTTTAAACAAAAAAAGACACTTTGAGTAATACCGGCCACACCAAGCCTCATATTGAGGATGGGCTAACTCATTCATGTCACACATGACCCATGGATCTTTCTCCTAATGCAGAAACATAATCCAAATACATTTTCTTGGATATGAATGTATTTTTCATATTTTACTAGTATTTCTTATCCAAATCCCAATGAAAAGCGGTTCATCGTTCTTGCATGTTACTGGTGCATTTGATCTATTAAAATATAAAAATGACTCATTATAGAAGGGATGTTTTATTTAATAAAAATTACAATTTTACTATGAACATTTACATACAACAATGTTTCAGATTTTGATGTCCTTAACCTCTATCAAAAATGGCTGCCAATTGTACACGTCCCCAAGTCCGGTCTTTAGGCTATTTGTGTACAATCATCCATTAGGTATGTGGCCCACTCATTTCTAAAAAAGTTGATATCGTCTTTTTAATATAATATAAGTGCTAATTTTTAATGGACCTCAACATTAGGAGCAACAATAGGATCAAAAACTTGTCGTCCCTCTACACAATGAGCAACAACAACAGTAACAACATGAAAGACTTGTATAGCCTCGAGGTTAGGGAACTAGAATGTGCAGAAGTCATTATCTGCAAAAGTGGTTGAACTATTAATTTAGCTTACATAAATTTAGTAATGATAAGATAATAAAATGAGATAACAAGATCTATATAACAAACAAAATATAACCTATTTATTGAACTCTCTTTTTTTGAATGGTTGAAGGGACTTGGAACCTCTATCTAATATCCAAATCCCTTCATTGTGGTCTCCTATGACATAAAAACATCATCGAAATTGAGGCTACTGAGAAATGATTGTGATGTAACACTGAAATGATCGTCCTCAACTAAATTTTCATTAGACCCTTCATTAGTTTTGGAGGATAATAGAATAATAGACCACTTTTGGTTTGCATGGTCTAGAACATAGAATTCTTGTACCACTTTTGATGCTATTATAAACTGTTTGTCTTTGTACCCTTCTTTACTATAATCAAGTTTCACAAATCCCAATTCACCTATTTAAACACCAATGTTGTTAACAACCCATTTGCAATGAAAAATGGTGCAATTGGAATGTCGTATAATCCAACTTCCATATTTGTTTGAAAATTCCAAAGTATGATATATTCACATAAATTGGATTTTTGTCCTTACTACCAGAAACATGCATCGCTTTAGCCACAAGTGTAACTCTACCATTTTTCATGGTACTATCTTCATCATGTTCATCTGTATAGAATGTATAACCATTAATTACATAACCATTATAAGATAAAACATAAACACTTGGTTCAGCGGCTCACCATCAAAGTCGTTCTGAAATTGAATTCGGATTTTTAGCTAACTCCTTAAAAATATGGTCCGGAAACAATCCTATAAATGGTGATTATGTGTATTTGATATCCATTTTTAGCCTTTATGGATTCAAATGACTAAGAATTTCTTTACAGATTTCAATATATAGAGAAACCTCCCAACTGTTATGAAAAATATAAAGGTGAGCCTGCTCCCAATCTGTAATATTGATTGTCAAAACATTTCTTCCAAAAATTCCTTTACCCTCAATGTGTCCAGTGTGATGAGATTTCAGGAGACTTATGGTTTCCAAATTAGATAACTATTCAGTATAGAATTCAATGGATTCCTCAGAAATATATCTCTCCATAATACAAACCTTTGGCCGACATCAATTTTTGACATACCCTTTCAAAATATTTCTATACCGTTCAATGGGGTACATCCATCTATAGTGTATAGGACCACAAATGCGAATATCCCTCACCAAGTGAACCATCAAATGAACCATCATATCAATGAATGATGGCAGGAAGAATAATTATAATTTTTGTAATATGATGAAAATTTCACTTTCTTTAGAAGGAAATTTGGTCGGGTCTAAAACTTTTCTTCATATAGATTTCAAAAAGAAACAATGTTTTGCTAACGTATGAAAAAAAATTCATGGGAAATATTCTACGTATAGCTATAGGAATTAAATATTGCATCAAAACATAGCAGTCATGTGATTTCAAACCCTTTAACTTTAAATCAGTCATTGACACAATGTTCCTGATATTTGATGAATACCCCTCTAGAACCTTTACATCATTGAAGAAGATGAAAAATTGATATATCTCCTCCTTGGAAAGAGTGTAAGCAGTTGGAGGAAGAAACATTCGATTTTCACCCTTCATGAGATACAACTCTTCTCGTATTCCCATGTCAACCATGTCCCACCATGCCTTAATTCCATTCTTTTTTTTCCGGTGGAATTTAGCTACATTCTGATAACACTTTCACATACATTTTTTTCCACATGGATCACACTAAGAAAATGTCTGATGTACAGACAATTCCAGTATGGAAATTAAAAAAACCGATCTCTTTTTCCAACTGATTTTCGTATGTTTTTTTGAAAATGGTATACCAAAAATAGTGTTCACGTCTTTTTATTTCTCAAGTAGCTAATCACCTTTTAGTAGATACAGTGTTCTGCATTGTTTTGAACATCTTTCGAATGATATCATACAAGATCAGTACTTTTGCAGATGTGGTAGAAATCTATGTTGTCTTAGAAACACAGATTTCGATGAATTTTACAACATAATTGACTCTATATTTTTTTTACACATGAGACTCCCTTGAGTTACTTTAATGTTATAGCCTGACAAATTTCCATAAGAAGGGAAATCATTTATCATCCCATAAAAAATAGCTCTCAACGTGAAGTATTCCCTTTTGTATGCATCATACAACATAACACCTGAATCACTCATTAACTTCAAATACTCGATGAACGGAGAAAAATAAACATCAATATCGTTACCATGTAGTTTTGGTCTTGAAATAAGCATTAATAACATGATGAATTTAGGTTTCATGCATAACCATGGTGGCATGTTATAATTTACCAACCTAATATGCCATATACTTTGAGTGATTGTTTGAAAACCAAAAGGATATACTGCATCTATAGATAATGCAAGACGAAGGTTTCTCGGCTCATTTCCAAATTCAGGATACTCATGATCAATTCTCTTCCATTGAGGAGACTCAGTCGGGTGATGTAATTTCCCATCTTTATTTCTTTTCTCTACATGCCATGGAAATTTTCTTATAGTTTATTAACATCCATATAGACGCCTAAACCTTAGAATGATTGGAATGTTCCATACAGCTTTCGTAGAACTGGATTCATCATTCTTGTATCAGGAAGCACCACACTTTGGGCCTTCTGTAAGCAATTTGTTCTCCTTCCATAACAATATACCATCATTTAGGTAGGCATGTATTCTTTTAGAAATCGTACTCATCGATTGTAGCATTCTTTTAGCTTCATATGTCCGGATTGGGAGCTCATTATCTTCTGAGAGCATGTCATTCAAGAGAGAATGTAGTACCATAAAACTAACATCACTCCATCTGTTTCCTACTTTAAATTTATACAACATCATTATATCTAAAAATGTTGTATATTTAGTGAAACTAGCATACAATGACGTATTTTCCAAACTCTTTACCTTATCAAACAATTTGGGCAATCATGGAGTTCATCTTCAACTATCCTTGTCATTTCCTCAATATGATCTTCATCATCATTTACATTTGTAATCAAATCCTCCATACTATCTTCTTCATTATCCATATTTGTAATCATTGATAATCCATAAAATGCAATTTTATCCTAGCTATTAGCTACATTCTATTTTTTCACCGTGTTTATTCGAACATTTATAACTCTGATCTATTCCGTGACATATCAAATGTTCTTCCAACTCCTAGGGAGAAATTAGTCTAGAATAACAACAACATAAACACATACAAACGATTTGAGAAGGATCCTTTGTGTGATCCTTTACAAACTTGATGAACTTTTTCACTCCATTATGATACTCTTTTGTAAAAAGGTTAGTATCCATACAATATTTATTCATATCCATCCTATTTGAATCTGAAATATTATTATATATAATTCAAATACACCAAAAAAGACTTCCAAATATAGTAAAGAGAACAAACTATGAAAATAGATATTAATAGAGCCTAACCATTTCCAATAAAGATTTGGATATCATCAGAACCAGGATAGACCAACCCCCCATCAAAATAAACACACATTCTATCCACCTTAGATATTTTTCTAGCACCCACCACTCTTGCAGCGAAACATTAAACATACTTTATCACCCCCTATCAGACACCTCATTCATAATTAAATAATCACATTAAATAGCACAAAACTAGTGACCAAACTCAAACAAAATAAAAATAAGGTTACAGTTTTGAGGAGAAAACAAATATAGTAGATACATTTCCAAACAAAAAGGAGTTAGTAGGGGAGAGAAATAACCTAGGTTTATCCAAAATTACAATAGAATATCATAGGTTTGGTTACCCAAATTAAAATAAGAAATTGAAAATTGAGGTTACTGAACATAAATTCTATCATGAATATTTAAAGGATATGCAATAAATCTACCTAACCTTGAAAAAAACATGTAACTAACATCCATATACACCTCTTACATCCATTCTATAAAAAATGACATTCCCAAACAAAGGGATAAACAACAATACCTTACTGTTAAAAAACAAACCCATGAGGGAGAATGACCACATCAACCATCCCTATCCAAAACTCCAACCTCCTCTCAAACCTCCTCTCACTAACTTTTAATACCTTCCATAATATTAATACCTACCATAAATAAATTATTTTTTTAAAAGAATGACCTTTATATTAGAGTAATTCCCATCCATTAAGGTAAAATAGAAATATGCTTCCTTTTTTTGTATGAATCAATAAATTTGGACAAACACACTAACCAACTCAATGAAATTCATCTTTTCCCCAAAATTTGAAGGTAAATAGTGATAAATAATTCCATTTAAAATAATTTAAATGAATCTTTTATTATTAATTGAAAGAGGTTACTGGTTAATAAAGGGATGATGTCAATAACTTAGGAAATAATCAAGCCTAAACTCCCAAATCAATCTCACCACATCCCAAAATTTTATCAACTAAAACATGAACATCCAACTAAATAAAACTATACCATAATTAATATTATCATAAGAAAAAAGGGAAACAGATGAGGATGAGTGGAGAAATCACTAATGATCAAAGAGGTGAAGCTGAGAATCTAACCTCATCGAAAGGAATCTCAAACACTAGAAGTAGGTTTCGTAGGGAGTAGGGTCTACCAGGGAGGAGGAGAAGTAGGGTTCGTGGGGAGGAGGATATGTGGAAGAGGTTTGAGGGGAAGGATAAAGAGTAGGTCTAGTAGTGGTAAAGTAGGGAAGTGGCAACAGAGTAGGGAAGTGGCGGCAGAAAAGGGATAGAGGAGGAAAAGTAGGGCAGTGATGGTGGAGTGGCAGTGGCGGCGGAGTGGCAGCGGTGGCGGAGTAGCAGCCGACAAAGAGAAGATTGGGGGAGGGGTGTTTTCATAGGGGTACCCTCCTGTGAGAGCATAAGGGTGCGATAAACAGAGGGAATGTGCCCCCTATTTTATAAAATGGGACTATTGTTTTATCAACTCTTGAGAAGACCTAATAAAGGATCCCTTTATCAGCTCTAAAATTCTAGCGCTGATAAATGGTGCCTTTATCATCTCTTTTGTAGCCTTGATAAAGTGTTACGTTATCAGTGCTAAAATCTTAGCACTAATTTAGGGTCACATTATCAATGCTTGAAAAGTGCTGATAAAGGTTAATCATTATCAGTTCGAGAAAAGCACTCATAAAGTTACCCATTATTAGTACTTTTAATTTGCGATGATAAAGATTTACCTTTATCAGTGCTTTTTTTCATAGTGTTAATAAAAGTTTGTGCATCCCTTTATCATTTTTATGGTAGTGTAACCCATACATATATATACATATTTTTATAAATTTACATGAGAGTGTTAAAAATAGGGTTTTATTTCTAAGCATATTATTTTGATGGATTTAATATGCTTAGTGATTTATTATTTTTTTATTGGGTTTTAGAGTTATTATTATCATATGGAATTCATATATATTTTTATAATATTTTGGTTATATTTCATTTTATTTACATTATTTTATATAATTATAGTGATAAATTCCTTCCATTAAACATTCATATACCCTCAATTATACTCACCAATATATTACCTATTAGAGGAATGAATTATGTTTTTCACTCAATGTCACTACCAACCTAGGAGGATTTATAATGGTTTCTAGTTATGTAAGTGTTGTATTAATGAATATTATTTCTTCTTGGAAAGAGTTTGTATTATGAACTTGTAAATATATTTTTTTCTTTAATAGTGAAGTAATACTATTTTATTTTAATATGTAATGTTGTATAGTGAACTAGTTAATACATATAAGGGCCCATAAAAACCAATGTAAATACCCTAATAGTCTATTTAACAAGATTAAGAGATGATTTATTGAATGTGTTGTAGAAACATTTGTATAGTACATGCATCATCATTGAATATGGGTATTTTTCAATATCAGAGTTTTGGAAAATTAAACAAAATTAGTTAAACGAATTTAAATTATTTCCATACTCAAGTCTCATTAGTTTTGTTTTTGATATATATAGAAATTTCTAGTAATTGTAAACCTTGAATAGTTTTAATTGGTGAGGTATAATACAATACATTGTTTATTCAAAGAAAAATTATTTTGGGGTTATTCCTATAGGATAAATCTAAATTGTTTATGTAGTTATTGTATCCTATATATGAGGAATCAATTTTATATGAGAAGAAATATAATTTTTATTGGGGTGCAGATCCACTATAGGATGATTGCATCACATTAAGTGAAGTTTATTCTACATGTTGTGATTACTTTCCCAAAGGTACTTTAAAATCTACATAATTGAATGCGACTCATTAGAGGTCATCTTTAATATTTTTAGGACTCAATTTTATATTGAGTTTTTATACTCCAAACTAAAGGTAAAGTGTAGAAAAACAATTTATCATCATCCAAAAGTTGAGATTATGTATGAAAGAGTTTGAAGTGAAGTTTATAATATTTATATACTATTTTTTTAAACCATTTGCATACATGTATTCATAAGTGAGATATTTCTAGTGAACCTATGATATTATGATCCAATATTAAGTATAACCTTTCACCTTGCTGACATATATAAAGGTGTTTATGAGTAACATGAAAATTATAAATACCTTATCAAAGGTTAATTTTCATGAAGATATAATTCATCAAATTTTTTTAATACTAGGTCTATGTAGAGATTTTATTTATTTATTAGGGAAGTCTAGTTATTGACCTAAGAGGATTCACCTTTATTTCTCACCTATTTACTATGGGGCATGTAGTTCTTATAATTGTATCCATATTAGATGAAGAAATTTATAATACATAGACTTGTAATTACTTAGTGGCCAACATAGATTTGATAGTGTGATACAAGATTGAACTCAACAGTTTCGAGTTACAAACCATAAGTTATTTTTTAATCAATTATTAGTAGTATACATGTTATCATGGTTTTAGACCACAAATGTTAGACAATAAATAGTGAGGACAACCAAGTGAGAGTTGATTCCCATACGGTAATCACATTGAGCATAAATGATGTGACTGAAAAAATTTGGGTGATGAGGTTTAGTTTTAGAATATGGAAAACTTCATAGGATGGAGTTACCAAAAATAGAAGGGCCAAATTTTATTTGAGAAACCATTTATTTATATTCTACCATGGTTAATAAAAATATGAACATGAGAGAATCAATCGTTTTTTTAAAACATTACACATTAGTGTGTTATGAATTAGGGTTGGCATGTTACATATGTCTTGGATTTTATTTATACTAGAATGGGGTCTGGATAGATTAATAGAGATCTGTTAGGGGTGTGATTTGATTATATGGTGATATTGAATGGTTAGATAGTTCATCTTATTATACAAAGAAATATACATTTTCATACATTTCATTGGATAGTTATACCCAATATAGTTCATTATTGAAATCTATTAAAGATGAGTGATTTTATTTAATTTGTAAGGTGGCTGTGTGAAGTTAATAGGTATGATTTATTTTCAAATGAAACATAAATAATTAGTTCCTCTAGCATTATATTTTGTAGGATTGTTGTTATATTGAGTGGATATGTGGGATGATGATTTTTAGAGGGTTCTGGAGGATATACATGGTTCTTTTGGAAAGGTTCTAATTGTATCCAGATTACATGATATCATGTTTTAGATAATGTTACAAAATAATATTTATTTTATTTATTTATCCTATCATAGGTGAGAACTATAGAAATTACATGAATTATGGATTTATATTAATGATATATTATAGAAATTATTCATATATATCAATGTATCCTCTTGGGGAGTCCCTGTGTTTTTTATGATAATGTATGATTTTTCACCTCATCTTTTCATGGATATATATGGTTGAACCAGGTGATTCTAATAAGCCTATATCCATACCAAAGGATTTGTGACTTATTAAATGAGATAATGGAAACCTACCAGCTATCAAATTTGTATCAATGATAAATATATTACATAATATGATTAAAAGAATAGGATATTCCAAAAATCACTTTTAGTAGACAATTTATATATATTGGATTTCATTGTAATAACCATTAGAGTTATGAACACGCTAAAATAGTTCATTGTGCGTATAATTTACAACATTTCCTAGATATCCTTTAATAATATAATTTTTTAAAAAGGTATCCAAGTATATGTTCTAGAAATTTTCACTATATTTCCTTAGAAATTTCATGTCTAAAATGGGAGTAGTAATTAATTAGCCAATAATTTGTTCATTTTTGTTATGGGATTTTTTATGAACATTGATAGGTGTATATTTTTCATGGTTTTTTAGGAAACTAATGGTTGTTAATTTAGGATTTCTCTCATATTATAAATCCTTTGACTAATTTAAATAATAATAATCTAGAACTTGGGTTGATAAATAAGGGTTCAGCAGAATTCTTATAGATAATAGAGAAGCTACTCCAAGAGCATATCCTTCATTTTCATGAGGAATGTGTTATGTTTGAGGTTTATTAGGATGTTTCTCATCTTTATTCTTGTTAAATACTAATAGATGAGTAAAATATAATCTCTTAATTTTCCAAGTAGATGTATTTTGAAGAACATAGCTATATCACCCATATCTTCAATCTTTCGATGTTGTTGTTTTCTCTATTTTTTTTGGGACAACATAAAATATAATATCACATTATGGTCATCCTAGATCATAAGATCCTATATTATTTATTTTCCTATAATGACTATAATTTTAATCAAATTTGATGGGTAGATTTCATATAGGATAATGGATTCAATATTCATTTAACTCTAGGGATAGGTAGAATGGTAGCTAATTATTTGCGTTCGATGATGCACAAAATAACTTTCTCATGATTCAAGTAATTAATGGGGGATGATGGAAGAACATAAATCCTTAAAACTAGATATAGAGGAGATTGTAAGAGTTGTTTCATTGTATAAGTTGTAATTTCCCTATACTTTGATTCGAGAATTCGGGAAAATATGTGCTCATAAATTCTAAAGTGGAGTTGTGGATAGATAATTTTATTGATTGAGATTCTATTGATGAACACATAGAATATAGTGAATATTTAGTATTATTTTAATGTGTTACTATTATTAAGACAGTTTTATAACCAAATGAACACGTTGGGGTGACATAATTTAATTTTAAAGCCCCAACCAATAATCATGGTGCTGATGCATTATTTTAATACACATTCATGATTATAAGGAATAAAATCCCGAAGGGATGATTAGTTTACCAGTCATGGAAAATATATTAAATTAGAGAACCTTAAATTAAAAGTCAAAACATAAAATACTACATATATAATCCTTTTATAATTCCATTATTTTATTTTCTTAACCTCACATGTCAAAAATAAAAAATTTCTTGGCATACTGGGAAAATAAAACATAAGAATGGGGTGAGATCATAAGCTCAGTAAGTGTAAAAAATATAGTAGAAGCTATAATAAATAATAATAAACTCTTAAGGAAATATATATAACCTAATAAAAATCCTTTTAAACATAATCTTCAGTATATTGTGGAATGAATATATCATATAATTCCATTTAGACTTATAGATGTATATTTTACTCATTAAAAAATCACATGTATTATCAATTACTAATATCATAAAGATGGAATTCATAATGTTGGACATCATAACCACATAATCAAGTACTCATGCCGACACCATATATACATGGGTAAAATAAAAACTAGTTTGTCTCGTGAGACCTACTAATGCACCAAGGAGCTGTGGCGGGCTCCACCTATCATATACTATGTCCAATTCATTCCTATTATGAATGGTGTAAAACAAAACCAATATAAACATACATATTAAAATGACCATACAAAAATGATAATACATTAACCCTAAATATTGAATGGTATCAAAATATAACATCCACAACTAAACATATAATAAAACTATTAAATATAATGTGACATATTGTATCATGAGATAAAAAACCTCAATTACACAAACAATCCAACAAGGGATGTTGACATAGATTAAAATAATTAATTAAAATCATTAAAAATATCTTGAAAAAAATATACATTTTTCATTGAAATCATTGTTTAAAAATATTTGCACTTATAAAAGACATTTAAAAATATATTTTTTAATCAATATGTCTCATTCAACTTTATGTATTTTTAATGGAATTAACATTTTAAAATATTCAGGGTCATATAAATAAATCCTTAAAACCATATTGAAAACATGTACATTAATGAGAAAGATTTAGAAGAATAAATATTTAATGATTTTAAAATATGTTTTATTTAAATATTTCCTTACATAAAACCATAAAAAATTACTTTAGAAAATATTTTTAAGAAACAAGGAAATGGATTATAAATATGTCCCAAAAAAACTTATGTATATACAATCTCAAGTAATAATGAGATTGCAAAATTAGCGCTCACTATTGGTATGATCCCCTCTATACATGTTTGAAACTCTTGAATAGTGTTTTTTAATATATTATTAACTTTTAATAGAATAATATTAATATTTATGACCTCATATATGATTATTTTATGACTTTAAGTTACCCATTTATTAATAATTTCCAAGTTAAAGAAACATTTCAGTAATAATCGCTTTGTTTATCATGCTTGTTTTGACTTATTATTCATTATTATATTAATTATATCATTATTTACTTACTTAAATAATTTAAACTATGACTTATGTATCATATATATTCAAAATATACATATATATAATACCTAGATATGTTTAATGGAATACACTGTTCATGGGGAGGGTAGGCTGTACGGACGCATGTACGTTGTTTCCATTTTCTTATCATATTGAATGGAAGCATGTGAAAGAAATTTATTTACAAATAAATATTATTCCATTAGAATTATTATGTCATATATTTCCGAATTATTCATTATATATATATATATATTATAATAATTCTTGAAAGGTTAATGTGGAGAGTGAATCTCATCGTGTTTTGGAGATGGTAGATCACATGTACGCATAAGCGATGATATCATTTCGTAATGGTATAGGGTAAGGAATTTAATGGAATATGAATTATAAATAAACAATATAATTTAATATTTATTATTTATATACTTTATATTCCTAATTATACCAATATATATAATTTATAGATGAAAAACATTTTACAACACAATGTGAAGATGGTAAGCCATACATACAGATGCATGGTGATATTGTTTTTCATAGGATGAGTAACATGTGGAATATAGTTCCACCATAACAATAACAACATATTAGTACATATTAGATATGATATTAATTAATTTATTCCTGAAAAATCATTTGAAAATGAAGTAGAATAAAAAATTGAATTGAATTGAATTTGTAACACAATTACCTCTTCTTCATGTATGTCATTTGATTTGAACAGAATGACTCCTTAGGATTGCTTTATACCCAATGTAAGGAAACTAGTATTAAGTGAGGGATTTTCTAGGGGAAATGGGTAGGTTTTTATGTGTTAAATGCATTTATATCTGGTAATAAAAGAGAAGAGGAGTTTCCCCTCTTTAAGAGAAGGGAGAGACGCTTTTGGAAAGTCCAAAACTATTAATTTATTCTAAATTATTTTTTGATTTTAAATAGATCTAAATTGAGTAATTTAAATACAAAGATAAGTATATATTTGAATCCTCTTGAGTAATAAAATTTATAAATGTTTTTATTTTATTTTAAACCTTATCATTTTGATTTATCCTTAATTAATCCATTTAATTTTAATTATGATAATAATATACTAAATATTAAATTCTAATAAATATTTACTTATATGTTGTAAATTTTCCATAAATGGACATTTTTTAAAAATTTATACTTTATAATTATCAATATTTTATTTTTTATAAATTTTTATTTTTGCAGAATAATTTAATAAATTATTATTTCTATAAAATATAAATAGTATATATTTTTACATTATTCATTTCATTGGATTTAAATAAAATACAAAGAGAAAATAAATTCAAACCAAAATATTTAATAGACTCATTAAACTTCATATTCACCTTGAAAATCAGTTAATAACCTCAATTAAGTGAAATTATATTTCATTTATTTTTTTAAATCATTTATTTGATCTTTCTATTAAGAAAATAATTACTTATTCACTGTTGTGGAAATATATATATGGAAATTATTTAATCTATAAAAATGATAGATAAATTCCTATGATGTATAAAATTATATTATATTTACAAATAAAACTTAATTTTTTTTAGCTTGTGGTTATTCCCTTATTAAAATCATTATACTTATAAGAAATAAGAGTGTGAGATTTTGTAATATTCGTTAATTTTTATAATATCTATGTGTTTTTTGTTTATAAGTGTCCATTAAATGATTAAAAATAGATCCTAATGTGATATGGTTCAAATATTATCCCTAGAATAATTTTTTTGGACATGTTATTTTTTTAATGTTTAGATTTTTTTACCAGGTATTTAAACAATTCTACTCTTATCATGACAACTTGTCCTTTTTCATTATAAGATTAATATAGTTACTATAAAAATTAAAATAAAACCCAATTAGTTAATTTTTGATATTTTTAACATTATACATGTAATTTGGATGAAATATATATTTTTAAGAATTTTATGCCATTTAATAAAATATTATTTATTTTAAAATCTCATTTATGTTGATTTTGACACTATTTATTATTATACATTTTGTAAAATCGTAAAAACATTATTTATTTTAAAAAACTTCTTTAGATCATCCCTAAAATTTCAATATCTTTCAAAAAATTATTCTATAGCATCAAATATTTCAAATGATATTTGTTTTAACATTTTCTATAGCATTTATTTCATTTATCCTTTAATAAATAAATAACTGAATCATCATTGTGTCACCATTTAATTTAATTATATATTTTATATAATTATAAATAAATTTCCATAATGTAGGTAAGAATTTTATATATCTAATAACTTTTTAAATTTTACCATATAACTTATATAACCTCATATTAAAAATATTTTACTTGTTAAAAAAAATAAAGCAAAATTGGGTTTTCATTAAATATAATATTTTAAATATATTAAATTCATAAAAGTTGATCCATGTGGTCCAAAAATTGAAACAATTATGATTTGGTTCGAAAAATACTTATCAAACGAAATTAGGAAAAGTGTTAGGGTAATTTTTAAATGTTATAATATTATTTTCAGCTTTAATTACACGATTTACCATGACCATGGTAAATAAATAAAAATTTACTAAAGTTACTAATCACCAAAAAATTATTTTGTTCCTATTATAAAAAAAATTGATTCTAATTAAAACAATTTATGTATGTTTTTTGAAATTCTATTAATAGTAGTGGTAAACGTACTATTAATGCCAATCTTGAAAATGTGGCCATAAGGTTGGTAAACCAGACGTTTAATGTTTTTTATATCTAATTCTATAATAAAAATGAATCAAAAAAAAATAAATTAGATTAATATATGTATTATTTCTCAATTTTGGATTTAAAAAAAATTTAATATATAATTAATATTTAAACCAAAATTAATTTTTTAACAACAATGAATTATTATTCACTATTCATCAAGAAATGAAACATTTCAGAACAAATACCCAAAACACACCCTAAATTTTTTTTTTATATTTTTAAATAAAAAATAATTTTAATTTGAAAAATATAAATTACATAATGTGGTTAATACTATTCCTAATATCTTTTTAATTGTATAATTTGATATATCGTAGTGCGCTCGAACCGAGTGTTGCATACATCAAAAGCTATTGAATTTATTTAACAAACATATTGTGATATCATGGGGTGTTACATTATCCCATACATAGATAAAATTCATCCTCTCAATTTTTGACATTGAGTTTGGTAACCGATGTATGACTATTCAAATTTTCATTATTGAAATGCCACATCAGAACAGGGGTTGATAAATGTTCTAATTAAAAATAAAGAAAGGGAAGTAAGAAGGTTACCATAGATAATACATACAATGGTTCCATGATGGAAATCATGGACATGAATAAAATATATAACCATCAATTTCTAATGGAGAGTGATATAGAACATGGTTATGAGAAAGGTAACAATCAATAGCTATAAATCTATGAGGATCTAAGGAACCATTTGATTCATCGTTAAAAATACAAGGATAACATATATGGTTTCATGATCCTTTATGATCAGATGAATAATTATTTTACTAGTCATAAAAGTACTTAATTTATTTCATTAAATGTCATAATCATAATATCATGCTTTTGATATTATTCAATCTATTTTCACTTCACCCTTTACACCTAGAAATGAATGTTCAAAATGATTTTTTCACACCTTAAGCACTTTTAAGAATTCATAAGTCCCAAAAGAATTTCATTAATCCTCTAAATGTTTACTGAAATAAATAAGATTAGTCTAAATTATCCAATAAATAATACTTTATCCTTAAAAAAATATCTTTCACCTTACTCCATCCTAACCTTAAGAGTCATCAATAATCAATTATATCCAAATTAACAGTCCAAAAATAACTCTATTTTTCTAATATCAATCCTAATATTTGGTTTTCTTAAAAAATAATGTTTCTCTTATTATCACATACCATATATACGAATAATTTTATCACATTCCAAACATAATGAAAACATTCATGCTTGATAATCCTTAATTAATAACTACTGCAGTTCAATCCTTATATATGTCATGATTCTCATAATGATAATATCAGAAAAAAATTCTTGAGTCCAAAAACACAAGAAAACATAATCATTCCACTTCACTCTTAAAACATTAACTACGATTCGACATCGTATTCCTTAATACCTCATTTTTTTCATTTTTATTTTTCAACACCTAAATTTTTAGTAGTATAACCATTGTATGTATAACCTTATTGACCCTAAAAATTGAAAAAAACTCTATTCATAATGTGAGAAACATTAATCATAGGGGTATAGTCATGAAGAATCATGTATAGGATCTCTAAATTGAGGAATCGTCTTCTCAATCCATTTTTCCATAGAATTAACCTAGTTAATCCATTACCATATCTAAAGGATGATATCTTTTACTTAGAAATATCCTCAATGTCATTCACAGGGTTATGATATCTAATCTATGATTTCTAAATCAAGTTTAATTGATTTCTTCTAAACATCCTTTGATATCAACTTTAACGCCCCGACCCTAGAAGCCATAATCTGGTGAATTATTTTAATACATTGTCTTGATTACACAAAATTAAATCTTGAAGTACTGACAACATTAATAGTGTTGGAAAATCAATTACATAATGAACCATACAGTAAAAATTCCAAATACAAAATACTACATAGATAATCATTTGATAATTCCACTTTTCTCAAAGATTAACCCAACTTATAAAACATAAAACACTTCTTCGAATCATATGAAAATAAGACATAAGAAAGGGGTGAGATCATATGCTCAGTAAGGGTAAACAATATTGTGAAAGGTATCATAAATAATCATAAGCATTGCATTCAAGGTATAAAACATAAACACAAGCTTTTTAAACATAATATTCAGCATAAAATGGAAATAATAATTAAAATAATTCAATTTAAACTATTACATGGATATTAAACTACTTAAATAATCACATGTAATATCAATAACTAATCTCATAATTAAGGAATGAATAATGTCGGACATCATAACCACACTATCCGGGACTCTATCCAATACTATAAATAAATGAGTAAACCCCAAACTAGTTTGTCTCATGAGACCGACTGATGGATAGAAGGGATATTGAAGGCCCTGCCCCTCACTTATTATGTCCAATGCATTCCTCTTATGAAAGGGGTATAACATTACTAAGACAAACATTCTTATTAAAACTAGCATATGAAATTTTAATACATTAACTATAAATAATGAATAGAATCAAAATAGAAAATCCACAGTAAAACATATCCTAAACCATTAAATATAATGCAGTAGATTGAATCATTAGAAAATAACTGCAATTAATCATACAAACCTACAAAGGATTCTTACATAGATAATTTTTTTTAATAAAATCCTTCAAAATAACATGAGACAAATAACCCTTTTTTATTTAAAATAATTTATTTAGAAACTACACAGTTATTAAAGAAATTTAAAAAGATTTTTTTGAACCAAAGTATCACGTACAAATTTAAATCTTTTTAATGGAATTAACATTTTAAAATATTCTTGTCCATATAACCAAATCCATAAAACCCTTTTGAAATTATCTATATGAATGGGAACGACTTACATAAATAAATAATTAAAACATTTAAAACTATTTTTTAGCTAAATAGTCCCTAACATAACACATTAAAAAAATTATTTGTGAATTTTTTTGAAATACAGAAATAAATTATCAAAAGTTCTAAGTAAATACTTATGTATAAATGATATTGGACAATAATTAGATTGTTAAATTTTTCCTTATGTTTGGACGGATTCCCTCTGTACTTGTCCAAAACACTATTACAGTGGTTTTAAACGTATTATTAACTTATACCAGAATAATAATAATATTTATGATATCATATATGATTCATTTATGAATTTACAATGACCATTTATTAATAATTTCTATGTTAAAGAATCATATATGTTAACAATCGCTTTGTTTATCACATCGGTTTTGAATTATTATTCTTGATTGTATTTATTAGATCGTGATTTAAATACATACAAAATTTAAAACATGATTTATATTTATTATATATTGAGCATATATATATATATAAAAGATAGATAAATGGAATGGTATACACCATTCATGGAGATGGTAGGTCTTATGTACGCATGAATGTTGTTTCAGTTTTATTATCGTATTGAATGGAAGAAAGTAATTGAAATATGTGTGTATATGTATTGATATTATTAAAATAGCATTATTATGTCATATAATTCATAATTATTCATTATATATCTTTTTCAGGATCATTCTTGAATGGTTAATGTGGGGAATGAATCTCATTGTGTCGTGGAGATGGAAGATCATGTGTACGCACGAGTGAAGATATCATTTTGTAATGGTAAAGTGTAAGGAATTGGATTGAATATGAATTATTAAAAAAAATCATCTAATATGTTATATTTACATCCTTTATATTCATATTTATACAAATCTAAATAATGTATAGATGAAAAACATTTTATACCATGGTGTGAAGATGACATGTCATACGAACGGACACTTGATGATATATATTTTTCAAATGATGAGTAAAATTAGGAATATGGTTGTACCAAGGTCATAAAAAATATTATTACATATTATATTAGGGATTAATTACATTAGTATGAAAAAAATATAGGAAAAATAATTAATATAATAAACAAAATTGAATTGAATTTGTAAAACAATTACCACTTCTAGGAGTATCTCATTTTGTTTTCAAAAAAGGACTCCTTAGGTTGGAATTCAACCCAATATACGAAAACTAGGATGAATTTATGTAATTTGTGAATAAATATGGATGGTCTTAGTCTAACATAACTGGATTTATATGTGTGACTAAAAGAGAAGGTGAGGTGCTCTTTTATAAGAGAGGGGAGTGACAATTTTAGAAACTCAAAAACTAATAATTTATTGTAAAATCATATTGGATTTAAAATAGCTCCAAAGAGAGTTATTTAAATGATAATATGATTATGTGTTGAAATTATATAAAAAATAATATTTAGACATTTTTGGATTTTATTTTAAAATTTATCATTTTTATTTATCCTTAACTAATCAATTTATTTTTAATGGTGGTTATAATATTCTAAATGCTTAATGGTTATAATTATTCACTTAAAATTTTTAAATTCACCTTAAAAATAGACATTATGAAATTTTAAACCTTATAATTATTAATTTTCCATATTTATTATCTCTTATATTAATTTAATTTATTAAATTATTATCATTATAAAATATCAATAGTGTCAATTTTTACACTATTGATTTTATTGACATTAAATAAAATATATAAAGAATGATAAAGTTGAATAAAAATATTTAATAAACACCTAATATTTCATTTTCACATTAAAAATTTATTTATAAACACAATTAAGTCATATTATATTTTTTTATGTCTTTAAAATCATTTATTTGATATTTCTATTAATAAAATTACTACTTCCTAACTATTGGGTCAATATTTATTGTAATTATTTAAACTCTAAAAATAATAAATAAATTACTATTATGTATAAATTTTTATTAGGTTTTAAAATAATATTTATTATATAATTTATCTACGGATTATCCCCATATTAAAATTATTATACTTATAAAAAATGAGAGTGTGACATTTTTTCACATTCTTTGATTTTTAGAATATATATGTAATTTTAATCGACAAGTATCGATTAAATTATTAAAAATAGATCATAATGTGATAAAAGTAAAAAATATTCATCCCAAAAAAAATTATACAAGTTTTTATTATTTTTAATTCTTATCTTTTTGTTTTAACCCTTATTTAAACAATTTTACTCATACCCTAACAATTTGTCTTTTTTCACTATAATGATAATATCGTTACTATAAAATACTAGAAGAATTCCAATTGGGTAATTTATGATATTTATAACATTATAATAGTTATTTGGATGAAATATATATTTTGATTAAATTTATAACATTTAATGAGGTATTATTTATTTTAAAATCTCATTTATATCAATTTTGATAGCATTTTTAATTTTACGTTTTATAAAATCCTAAAAATAGATTCCTCAAAAAAATCATTAACTCATCCATAAAATATCAATTTCATTCAAAAAATCGTGTATGGAATCAAATATTTCAAATGACAAGTACATTAATATTGTAAATATCATTTATTTCATTCATCCCTTAATAAATCATTTACTACACCAATATTGTCTCACTATTTAATTTATTTATTTGTTTCATAAAATTATAAACAAATTAAATTATTATAGATACACATTTTATGTTTTTAATAAATTTTTATAGTAGACCATATCACTTATATTATATCATATTGAAAATATTTTAATTGTTATAACAAAAGAATAACAAACTTGGATTTTATTTAAATATAATTTTATAAATATATTAATGTCAACCATGTGGCTGCATGTGGTCCCAAAATCAACCCAATGACACTTCTGGTCGAAACACACTTATCCAATGCAATTAAGAAAAATTTTAGCATAATTTTTAAATATACAAATATTATTTTTAACCTTAATTACATGATTTATCTTTAACCATGGTAAATAAATAAAAATTTACTAAAGTTACTATTCAAAAAAAATAATTTTTTTTCTATTTGAAAATAGCATTCATTTTAATTGAAATCATGAATTTCAGTTTTTTGAAATTCCATTCATAGAAGAAGAAAAATTATATTTAATTCTAATCTTGTAAATGTGGCTAGTAGGTGGGTAAAATAGATATTAAATTTATTTATATCTAATTTTGTTATAAAAATGATTCCAATGACAAAAATGGATTAATATATTTATTATTTATCTATTGTGACTTTAAAAATTAATTTAATAGGTAATAATTATTTAAAAGAAAAAGTAAAATTTTAAATACCATGCAGTATTTTGGACTATTCATCAAAAAATAAAACCTTTACGAAAAAAATTACCCAAAGCTAGTATTGATGTTATAAAATAAAAATTGAATTCTATTTTGAAAAATATTAATTTTTTATTGTTTTAAATAATATTCATAATCACCGTTAAATAGCTAATTTGATAGAATACAGTGTGTTCAAACACATTATTGCGTATAACACAAGCTATTGAATTTATTTTAAAAAACATACTATGAAATAATGGGGTGTTATATTAATGACCATTTGATGTTCTTTTTTTTCTAAATATATAACCCTCACCCATTGTTAGACCTTTTTACATTGTTGTATGTTATATATATTATTATATTTGTCCCTTCACTTCTCTTTCACCAAATATGAAACAGATGTGAGAAAAATCAAAGAAGAGTGCATGGATATTCCTTGGTTCACTTTAATTGTGGTAAATCAAAAGCTCATACACAGTATAATGCTTTTATGCTTCAAAATACACTATTAACTCAATATTTTTTTTGGAATAAATTTTTTATATTTTGGTCACTCTACACCAAGGATCACTTCATTTAAAATGAATTCTGTGATGGTGCACTACAAACTATTTTTCACTTCCTATTATTCATCAACTAAAAAATACATCAATGAAATATTCCTTGATGTATATATATAAAGGACTCTATAATATTTTATATGAATATTATATATTGTAAATCTCAAAATTCAAGATTTAATGCATCAATAAAAACTAACATTGATTACATATTTCATTTAATATTGATATGATCAACTTATCAATATAAGAGTTAAACCATTCCACTCCACAAAAACCCGTCGATAAGAAAATCATATATACCAAATTAGTATAAGTCTAGAATGTATTTTCCTATTATTCCACCTTATCATATTCTCTAAAAAACCATGTATAATCATTACAACTCCATAAATAACGTTAATTTTATCATATTGACAATATGAATCGATAATTTTCCATTAATATATTTTCCTCGGTATTTAATCTAAAAAATCACAATTTATTAATAAAATGTATCTTACAAACATCCATTAAAGAATTTATAATTTCCTTCATTGTATAATCTATTTGGTTAATGGTTTATTTGAATTCATTTTTTCTTCATTCTCTAAAGACAATATATATTTACCACATTAATTATTATGGCCAAATATATCCATATATTTTGATAAAAACTCAAAAAATATATCCCAAAAAAATCCATATTTAAATTAAAACCAGATATTCATTTTTAAAAAATCATTATCTACCACAATATAAACATCAGGACACCAAACTGTGTTGATGTATATATAACAGCTTGAATTTTGTGACCATATATCTCAAATCGTCAAATCTTGATAAATTTTTTAATTTACATAAATCATATATCCATATGTTGATGTATAATCATATGTTTCTCTCTAGTCCAAAACATAGTCCCTATGTTATCATCTCTAGATAAAACACATTTATCAATGACATATATTGTGACACATTTTTTATTTTATATCCATTTCAAAAAAATAAAAATCGACTATAAATTCCATTAACAAATTTTGAAACATCATCTCTTTATTTTTTTCTTCTGGCATCAAACACAACGACTTCTATTATTATTATAATATATTATATTATTTTAAATATCAGTATTATAGTCGTTTTTTATGAAAAATATATGTATCAATTTATGCTGAGATTAATCTAACAATTTTTAAAACCTAATATAAGATCTGTAGTGATATTATATTTTAACCATGGTTAGAATACCATTCTAAAAACACTTCATAACTTCTAAAACCACAACAATTATAATGGCATGGTTACTCTTATATATCAAAATTCCTATTCCATAAATGAACCAAAAATATAATTCTAAAAAACCCTAGGTACATAACCATTTTCTATCAATCATGATCATGACCATGTTTATTTTTTGTATCCCCATAGTATAGAGAGATTTACAAAATCCCAACATCGACACACACTCAATAAAATTCCAAAAACCATGATTACCTTCTCATTTTTCAGGTAACAAGAAATAGTGTATTCAACTCGAAAACTTGATTAGCTCTACCTTTGTTAAATATATTATAACTATCTCCAAAATATTTCATGATAGCTCAAAATTATTTTAATGATATATTAATATGAAATATATAATATTTCCTTATCATATACTCCATCATATAAATATTTTTTATCCTTCAGGAAGTATTTATATTCATAATCCATAATTAACCTAGAATTCATCCATCTCTAAGTATAGTTTCCATTTATAATTGAAATATTAAAATTAATTGATGAATTTACATGAATTCATGTCTCCTAACATGTTTATATCTATATCGGTCACAAAATTCACCGCTTTCTATGACATTTTGATAATAAATCTTTTGAATTTTAACTTTATACTCTGTTAGACATAGTTTTTTGATATGAAAAAAGTAAAAAACCCATACATTAATTACATTCCAACAAAATTCAACTTATTTTTGTCAATATATCTACCATTTATAGATAATATTTCAAACTTTTCCATTATTTATTATTAATAGAATCCAACATCAATATACATAATTAACTATCTCCATATAAAATAAAGTTTAAAAAATCCAATATTCAACCACTTGGTTGAAACACAATTGATGTAGTTTTATATGAACATATCCCAAGGATTTTCAATTTTAATTCCATATCTAACATATAATAGTGCATCCTTGGGTTTAAAATTTTTATGTTTATCCGAATTAAAAACTTTTGTGACCACTTATTATAAAAATAATGGCGGTTGTCATTCCTCAATACCATTATTTTGAATGAGTAAAAATCGAGCATCGAGTTCTAGATTTTTTATATGCCTTTTATATTCCCTGGAATGAATGGGAAGATATATCTATGGATTTTATTATGTTTTATCTCAATTATATGGATAAATTTATTCTATTTTTGTTTATAGGTAGTGATTGATATAGTTGGACCATTTTCTATTGATTAAGGATTTTTTTGTAATAGAAATGTTTGCAATGATTTATATCACAGTTGTGGTGAGAAATATTGATGTTTGGGGAAAACATATTCTATATCATGGTCATAACATTACTTTATCAGTATAAAATGAATTTTTTTGTTGTTTTGGGTCCAAGTTATGCTCTATAACACCATTTCATCCCCATGTAGACTAAAAAATAAACTGAAAAATCTAGGAATTAGATAAATTATTTACTCCATTAATCTATAATTTTAAAGGATCACGTAATAATAGTTTATTATTAATTGATTTTACCTTTAAGATTTGTTATCACTTATCTATTATAATTAGATATATTGATGACTTTTATGACTATCCATGGAGATCTTTTTTGTATTTTACTATTTTTATGGAGTCAGTGTTAGTGAGGATAAATTTAATATAGATTATAACATATGTATAGGATATTCAATCATAACTACAATAAACTCAATAACATTAACATTACTCGTAAATAATTATAGGATTTATTTAGTTTTCATGTTAGTGACCTTGAATTTTTTAATATATCCCATCATTAGAGAAAATAAATATTTAGTAGAGGTATATGTTTCATCCATGGTTTAATAAACCTTTTAAGGTGTTAGAGAATATTTGTGAAGTTGTGTAAATGTCATCAATTTCTCTTTTAATGGATTATATTCATGATATATTTTATATCTTATATGTGTGAATGTATATTTATAATGACTCACATATATTGACTCATAGATTTCTTGGTGGGTATTTGTTGAAAGAAATTATATATTCTACCTGGATGGTAGTTTTTTTTTGAAAACTGGGATTAAAATTAGAGTATTGAGAATCTAAAATACAAAAAGGTATGTTATTTGAAAAAAATGGGGACTTTATATGTGTATTATGGGTTTATGAAGGCATCAAAGGGGAGATACAGTGATCATATTGTAGGGAGAATTAGCTATATTATATTTACACCTTAATTTGGTGCTTTGTAATGAGAATTTTTACGAAAAAGGGGAAGGGTCCCCTAAATTGTAGTTTTTTGGTGAGAACCATTGGTTCACACCATGTGTGGTGGCCAATATATATATATATATATATATATATATATATATGTATATTTATATATATTTAAAAATAGGTTATTAATACCCTTTTTCCTTGGGATAGGAGTGCACTTTGGGAAATTCCTTACAAATAGTACCTCCCCCTCTCTTCCATACTTCTCTTGGGGGTGATTTCATAGATATATAAGGTGAGTACAACCTTTAATTCTCTCTATAATTCCCTTAATTGGATCTCGCTAATTATGGATAGATTTTGTTTATGGTTTAGTTACTGAATCCATTAGAGCACGGTGGAAACATCTGGTTTTGAAGGGGCTTTCCTCAACTTGCTTAATGGATATCTCGAGGTACTGTTTCCATGATGTCACATTCCATTTCAGAAAAGTTACATCACCATGTGATTTTACAATGGTTATTTTATAAATTATATGAAATTTACTATTCACATGGGTTTATTAAGGATGTAATTTTCATGCCTTAGTTACGAGTGCATGTTTCTAGTGGACCACACCTCGTTGCTCTAGGAATCTAAGAGTAGATGGAACGAAGTGAGTTTTTAGTAATTTTTCCTATTTAATTATTTTTTAATAATAAATTATAACTATTTATAATTAAATATTATTATTTTAGTGTGAGGAACATGCTCAATATCATGGAAGGGGCATGGTTGGTCGGGACAAACCTCGATGGATTTTGTTAAGGGGTTAACATTGTGTTCTAGTGAGGTGGTCCCTATGATAAAAAACCATATGCATGCCCATTTATGTGTGTGAATTCATGAATAATTTAATGGGTTCAGGAACAAGGTATAACAGATAGTAATGTCTTTGGGTAAGATTACATGGTGTCTTGAGCCTCTAAAAATGATTCTAAATTCTGTTCAGCACCATAGGAAATACGGGATCTCCTACTGACTATGTCTCCCATGGAAGAGGTTTTCAGTTAAACCAATGGGAGACCTCTATGAGGACATGTTATTTGAGGTGAGGTGAGAGATGGATAATGACTAGTTAATAGAGCTAGTAGGATAGAAAGAGTGGTTTGGGGTTGTGTAATGATGGGTGAGATGGTCATAAATATTTTGAACATCTTGGAACTTCCTCTTGATCTCAGATTTGAGACTTGGTGTGTGGTAAGTGAGGAGTATGTCCTAAGGGACTTGGGGTAACTGACAGTGAAGAATTTCCTTTGGGTTATGAGTTAAGTGATTTCCCATAGGTGATGCGAGACAACCCCATGTGTTGGTCATTTGAATTGTTCGGGACTTATAGTTAGGATTCCAAGGGACATTTGATGTGGAATTTGAAATGACTATTTAGGAAAAGATTCAGTATGCTTGATATCTCATGATTGTCCATGGGTAGTAGAAACACGAGTAATGCGGGAATTTGTAAGGGTTAGAGTAAACCTTATTGTTTGACTTAGATGAGTCTACATGCAATGATGCCTCATAAAGATGATTATCTTGGGATGGTATCAACGATCATAGATCATGAAGGGTTTGGAGGACCTATTATATTCCCTGATATGCGGGTTGAAATATATTGTGATGAGGGGATAAGTTTAGAATGACTACATCCCTATAATAATCCAATGAACTATTTGATTGGATTTGTGCCATGTTTGTTGTGAATTTGATTATGGTGACCTTCCTATAGTCTTTGGGGGTTGGTTGGTGTGCTGTTTTAAACTTTTATGGAGGAGTATTGGTTTGATATCCTTAGTGTGTGAGGGTTGGTTCATGTTCTAGGTGAACTTTCCATAGGGTCTTAGATCAGTGTGCTTGATGTGACCTCCTAAAAATTTATATGGATCAATTGGTGTGAAATGTGACCTCCCTAAAGTCTATTTGGATGGGTCCTTATGTATGGATTGGACCTTTCCATCAGTATTATTTGGTATAGAACCTCCATTGGGGATGGTTCGTAGTAGAACGTGATACATTTTGAGGGACCCTTCTTCGAGTGATTAGGAATTGTGTCAAGATATGGATATATGATTTTACCCATCCTTTATGGGTAATAATTAGAGGTTTGAAAACCACATACATTGATACAAAATTTATTGGTTGGGAATCATTTGCAGTAGTATAAGTCTATAACTGGATCATGGAAGGGCATTATAGATGGTTTCATCAGGGATAGGGTGTAACAGTTTACACCCAATGGCCTAGATCAAGTGTGTATATTATTGAGTGTTGTCATGTCTTATTTTACTAATGATGACTCGGAGATCAGGTTTATTTATTATATTTTTTCTCTTGTGAACACATACACATATAATAGAGTATATTATAGGTACATAATGAGACCCTGCTGAGTTATATGATCAAACCCAAGATGGAAATCACATCGAATGAGTTTATTGTAGGTCTATATTTCATGTCAGTTCATAGGATGTGAAATAGACTGGGATGGAAAAATCTTGACATGTACCAAAGCATGTAATGTGAATTGGGAAGGTTAGTTTTTCTAGTGTGTGAATGTGTAGTATTCAGGTGTATTTGTATTTGGTATTACAATAGTGGGTGCTCTGTGTATGTTTTTTATGAAGTCATAGTTTTCATATAGATATGCCATTTCATTACTTATAATGTGTGATCTGATGTATATGGATGTGTATGATGATTGTTTTTTAGTACAATGATTCAAGAGAATAATCTCTTGGTTGTATATATTATTCTCTACCCACTAGTTAGAATCATTTAGTGCATATGGAGGTGAACTTAAGGCCATGTGGATACCCTAATCCCATTTACGGATGGGCGGGAATAGGGTTGCATGTTACAAAGTAGAATCACATCATGTATTTAATTGTTGATTATATAATGAAATGGAATGAAACCATTTTTTGTTTTAGGATTTGGGGACATGGTAGAATGGTGATCTAGGAATTTGTTGTAGCTTGTGATGAATATCAGACTAGTGAATTAAGAACAATTTTTTATGGTAGTTCCAGGTTATCAAGGGAATGGTCTTATTTTCCTTCATTTTTTTTGTTTTATATTTTTTATTTCTCATTGGTTGACACACATGAGTTATATAGATATTGATTATTTTACTTTTTTTTCTATTGGTAGAATTGAAATAGGTTAAATTAATACACCATGGTAGAAACGTTTGATTGGCATTTAATATGTGTTCTTAACTATGGTTTTTTACTACTGGATGTTTCAATTTTCAATGTTTCAACAATAACATATATGAAGGTTTCTCATATAACATTCTAGTGTTATTTTACTCAGTTAAACAATGATAATTTTCATTTTCATGGATACTCATCTCTATTTTATTGAGGGAGTTTCTTTAGTGATTATTTTAAATTACCATTATCATAGTATGTATAGAGACCCATCATGGGATGATGGAGGAATTTAATGCCTTATAATAGAACTCTTATGGGCTTGGTACATGTAGTAAATACTTGAGGGTTGATATGATGATGTGAATGAGTTTCCTAGGGGATGCACATTATGTTACTTAATTTTTTAACAATATTATATATTGTGTTTTCCCATATATCATCTTGGGGGGAACTCTACTTAACTATACTAGATGGTTTCATTGAAACCGCGAGGGGTTGAAGATAAATGAATCAGAAATTCCTTGGTATTTTAAGATGTGAATTGTTTAGATGATTTTTAGTATCAAGACTGTATTATAAGTTATGTCTACATGGGTTCCTAACCAAATATTTCTCAAAATGATCTTTGAGGTGGCATGGTTGGAGCATGGTTGGATTCTCATGTTTTATAAATGATTGTTTTCTAGTTGGTAGATGTGTGGTTAGACTTATAACTAGAGTGATTCCCTAGAGTATTGGATGTTAATGAAATGTGTGTGTGATATAGTCATAGGGTTATGAATATTATACATGGCTATATGGGACACGACTTATGAGAGAATGATTTGGGAGAAACAATCCGGTTTTATTTCATCATAAAAACTATTGGTTTGGATAATACTGAGTTGAATCCTTGGAAAAAACCTATGATAAGGTTCTATGTGGATCTCTCTTCCTTTGAATAAAGAGAGGGAGCATTGGAGAATCAATTTGGAAAGTATCATTGTGCAAGGGTGGGTGTATGCCTGATTTTTGTAGTGCTGAGTGATTTTTTGAATGTATGAATGAGCCTTGCTCATGTCCATTGGAAACTATTAGAGTTTTGTATTGATTTGATGGTTAGTACATTAGTGAGAAGCCCATGGGTGTGAGGGCCTAGGGTTTAGTGAGATTGTAGATGTCCTTCAGTGGGGATAGGTGATGTTGGATGTGGATTAGGGTACCATGCTAAGGTCGACCTGATTGGATGCCTTGAGATTATTTTCCCATGATGCATGTTGTTGGATGATAAATATAGGTGAGTTTGGATTTGTAGTAGTGACATTTGTTCCAAGGTAGAATCCTTTTGGGTTGGTTCTTTAAGATTGTTTTAACAAAAACCATGTCGTGGGGTTCACACCATTGGCAGTTAGAGATTACCATTCCATGTATATGAAGAATGGGTGGTTGTTTCATTGAGTTGGAGCTTTAGTATGAGTGATTTGGCCATGTTTTCTAATTGTGTGCATTAGGGGATGAAATTTGGGATATAATGATCAAGTTTATTAGTAAAATAGGTGATGTTAACAATACTCTGGTAATGGGTTATATCATATTGGTCATGGATGAATGACCCTGATGTTGAAAGGTTTATTTTTGTAGTGAGACTGATTGAAGAAATGGATGAAAAGAAACCAAAAATTTGGTATGTGAAAAAGATTTTATGTGATCTAGTTCAAAAATAAATACAAAAATTTAAATTTATAAATAGTTTTAGTTAGGTTTGCTGCATTGGCAATGTTTTTAAGGTGGTTTTAGTGCGATCTAAGGCTATTGCAGCTTGATGGTGAACTAGAGATCGATGTTGGGAGCCGATGTGATTATAAGGTTATTTTTTGGGTAAACTAAGATTCAACACATGGATAATGAGGTGAATCATGGTTCAAATCACAATTAAATAGGTTCATGGTGGGTTTTCACATGATTCAATGGTTAAACTATAATTCATGACATGATTCTGGTGGTGAATCATGTGTTGGATCATGGAGATGGTGTCAGTAGGGATTAAAATTATTTTAAAAGAACAGAATTTGGTGACATGGTTTACAGAGTGAGAAATACCCTACGGGTTAGGTTTTTTAATGAAATATTTGGGTTGGTGGTAGCTGACTTTACAATGATAAATTAGTGGGTGTGACTGAGAAGCCTTGGAAAATTTGTTTATATGATGTCCAAATGGTACTTTTGGAATCATTTTACATGTAGTGATAAGGGGGAAAACATAAGTGATATCATTTTGGTTGTGGATAAGGTTTTATAGGGTTTGGACTAAGAGTTTTAGAGAGAATTCAATATATCTAGGCTTGGTGGTTGGAGTTTCATAGCTAAAGGGAATTTCGTGTTCAAGAGAAAAATGTGGATTGTTCATGGGGATGTTATGATCAAGATATTTTGGTAGGAATGGTTCAAGGACTACCACATATTTATGGTTATATAAAGTGTTATTATGTGGAATTTATAATGACACAAATATTTCTAAGTAGTTATTATTCAATATAAATTGAATTTTCTATCTAGTATGAAATTAGTATTGGAATTTTGGGATCAAACATGAGTTTAAATCATTTTATATACAATAAAGGATGTTTTGAAACATTTTTGGGATATTTTAGGTGTCATAAGGGGTTTTAATGAAATATGAGGGGATCCAAAGCATTCGGTCTACTAGAAGGATCAACAATGTGCAATTTGTGCCATGGAGAAATGATTTGTGGGGTTAGTTTTTATGATAGAGGTGAGGGGTCCATTCTAGGAAATTTTATAGTGAAAACCTCCAATTAATTTTTTTAAAGTTGGATAGTAACTATTTATGAAATAAAAAATGGATTATCCATCCTTTTTTTCTTGACTAAGGAGCACATGTGGGGTTGTCATTACATTCGATTCCACCCCTCTTTTCCTCCCTTATATTTGGGGGGGATTATGGGTGTGATTTCACATTGATACAAGGATTTCTCATCCTTTTATTCTTTCTACCCTTCCCTATATAGGATACATATAATTTTGGATGGATATTTTAAGGGTTTCAATTTAAATTCCATTTAAGGATGGTGGAATCAACAGAACTTGGATGATATTTTACTTTTCCAACATAGAGGATATATTGAGGTGTTTTTATTATGCAGTCTCATGCTATTTTCATGAAGGTACGTTACCATGTGATTTTTATTTGTTGGTTTCCTCAAATTTAAAAACATTTTATATTATATTTTTTTATTAAATATGGCTTATGTGGCTTAGTTCTGGATGCATATCAAGAGTGGAATGAGCGATTATACTTGAGGTTTTGACAAAAAGATATCACATGGTGATTTTTTAGGCATTTATTCTTATTTGATAATTTTTATATTAATAATATTTTGATATAATTTGTTGTTTATTGGTGTGATATAGATGAACAATACTGTGTATGGAACTTGGTTGGCTTTGATGAAGCTCTACGGATCATGGTGAGTTTTTAACTCCATGTTCTTGGTATGTGGCCCCTATGGTACAAAACCATATACATGAATATTTATGTTTGAACATTTATTCATAATAACATGAGTTTAATAATGTGGTACAAAGACTAATAGTTTCCTTATGTGAGACAATTGGGTGTCTTAATCTGACTAAGATAAGACTTTTCACTTTACTACCTTGGGAAATTTGGTATTTCATAGTGACTATGTATCTATGGGGAGAGGGTTTGGGTTAAACCAATGAGATACTTCAAGGAGTTTTTGTGAAGTGAAATGACATTTGGGATCACCTAGGTTATTATGTGAGGCTAGTGGTCAGGTATAAGAGGATTGATGATGAGTAATGGTGGGTGAGATGGGCATAAATATTGTTAGTGAATTGGAACTCCATCTAGTGGTAAGAGTCGAGTATTGGTGTGTGTGATCTGTTGGAAAAGTCATTTGGGACATGGAATATGTGAAATAGAGGGGTTTCTTATAAGGTATGAGTTAAGAAATATCCCTTAGGAGATGAAAAAATAGTAACCAGGTGAGGGTCAGGAGAATAGATAAAGGATTGAAATTGGGATTCTAATTGGGTTTTGGTTATGAATTGGACCTACCTATTAAGGATATGGTTGGGTTGACATGATTGTTTCAGATGGTCCCTGGGTAGTGGGATTATAAATTATGAGGTAATTTTTTAAGGGTGGACTGGACCTTGAGGTCTCAGTTGGAGGTGCCTTAAGGAAATGTTATCCCCATAGGGTGATGAGGATGAGTTGGTATCGATGATTAGATATTATTATGGGTCCAGATGACCCAATATATGGTTTTAAAAGCATACTGATACATGTCTTGAAAAGGAATTAGGTCTAGAGTGACTTGCTCCTAGGGATCATCTGATGAGATGTGTGATGGACTATGGGCCCAATGCAATGGCATGTGCTTTAAGCAACTTCCCTATATTCCTTGAGGATTGATCAACTTGATTTTTAAACCTTTTCTTAAGGTATATTGGTCCATGCACATACTAAGAGTGGATTGGGTTGTGTGTTGGGTGACCATTACTTAGGTTCTAGGGTCAATTTTCTTGATGTGACCACCTTGGTGTCTGTTAGGAAGAGTCAATATAAGATGAAACCTCTTGAGATTCTATGAGGATGGGTATGTGTGCTTGAATTATACATTTCCTTATTTAATATTAGGTTTAGGACAACCATTGTGGTTGGGTTTTGTTATTATGTGAGGCGTACCGATGGACCCTTCATAGAGAGATCTGGTAGTGGGAAAATATATGGATTTATGAAAGTGTCGAGTCTCTACATGTATTGCATTGAGATTTGGATGACTCCCTACACTATGTTATGGAGTATGGGTTTGCAATAATTTATGGTTGAATGAGTGGATGAGTGGATTTAATAGTGCAATTGATGAATTTATAGCCAGGTTAGGGTGTCTAGGTTAGCACCAAATTGCCTGACAGGCATGTGCATCTCATCTAGTATAGTGGCAGTCGAGATGGAGAATAAACACTAAGAAATCATGTTTATTTATTTAAATTTCTTCCATGTGTATACACATTAATATGGAGTCATATTTTAGAATTATATGGTTAGTCTTTATAGAGTCATATTCTCACACCCTACATTAAAATATCTATGTGTGTGAAGGCCATATGTCTTCATTTCAGGTTAGCGTATAGGATACATAATGGATCAGGATAGAGCATCCCATTGGGTATTGGGATTTTATATATGGAATGGGGTGGATGAAGTGCTAGTTTCTATGGGTTCTATTTGGATTTATGGCTTTTTTGAATCAATCTAGTGGGTGATCAGTGTATGTATGGTATGAAAATATCATTTTTATATAAAACTATTTTTTTTGTTTAGTATGTGTACTATGAATATTATGAATGTTTATGATGATGGATTATTATTAATTTGTGTCTCTCTAATTCAAATTCACAGTCTCTCCATTTTATATATAAGGACCTCACCGATAGTATGTAGCCAGTGGTGTATATGGAGATATGATTGGTGCCTCATAGAGACCCGTGCCCTGATAAAAAATGGGTGGAAATAGGTCAGGGGTGTTACACACATATCATTCATTGTAGTGAATTTGATATCAAATAGGACATGATATTCCTGGAGTGAATGGTATATATTCAATAATGCTAAGAGATAGTATTTTAATGGTGTGTTATCCCATCAGTATGTTTTTTCGTGTTATAGTGTAATATGAAAAGATACATTCTATTAAGATTTAAAAATGTAGGTTCAATACCCAATTTTTAAAAATATTTTCCTCTGATAAATACATTTGAATTTAAGTATAAATAATTCATGTCATTGTAGATGCATAGGATGGTTAAAAACTAAGAGGGCATGATTCCATGGCCTATTTTATGAATTCCCTTTTTTTATTCAACCTATTGAAGCTTATGAGGTTCTTAATCCAGTGAATATTATCACTCAATATCACTTCATGTACATGAGTAATATAATAGGGATAAACAAATAGCATTGACACATATCAGAATAAAATCCTACTTATTTCTATTTTGTTTAAACAACCCAACTTTTATTCTCAACTACTATCTTCTTTAGGTTTACAAAATTTTATAGGGTAATTTGTTATACACCCCAATACTTCATCCTCTAGTCGAATCAGATTCTTTATTACATCCACTACAACACCCTGAGTTTTTTAGGAATTTTTTTTCGTGAATAAATTAATTTTCTATGATTTCTTAAAATTTAATATGTCAATCATTCCTTTCACATGTAACCAAATTGGTTTGGTCTACCTACAACACTAACATAGTGTGCATTACACGCAACACTGAGTTTCTAAGCAACATCAATTTATAGTTATATTTTTTAAAAAAGAGATAATTATAACCTTTCTGTTAAACATAGTAATATTAATTTTAATAAATACTTTTAACATATTTTTTATAATTTTTTATATAAATAAAACATAATAATAATGAAAATATAAATTTTCTCTGTCTTTTAAAAATACTATTTTCTAAAATGAACTAATTTTCATTCCATTTTATAAAAAAGAGTAAAATAAATTTTAGGCACATTTAGAAATTTAATTTGATAAAATAAACTTCATTTTTTAATTTTTAATGTTGAAAATGTTTTATGGTGAATTTTTTGTGTTTTTCTAAGAAACTTCTTTTTTGGTTGAATAGTGAAAAGTATTAATTTTTAATTAAAAATTAATTTTTCATATAATTTATTTATTCAATTATATTATATTTTTAAATTGGTTTAAAAATTAATTAAATTATATTTTTATCAATTAATCCAATATAGTTCATTAAAACCAATTTCACATCGAAATTGCATTTAAAAACTTAGCAATATTTTGATAATTGTTTCCTTAAAAACTCATAGTGTTGTTCCGTCAGTGGGATAAAATTTAAATTAATTTATGCCACTTTTGTGATTAGAATTTGAAAACATGGATTCAATATTTGGTATCATAATTTTTTATAATTTATAAAAATTTAATATTAGTTTTTGATAAAAAATATTAGTGAAAGTGATTAAAATTAATAACCATGATTGAAAGAAAAATTAGCTTCACAAAGTACTAAACCATAATCTTAAGGGCACAAATGACCAATCCACTTATCCAAAACCACTTTTATGGACATGATTCATCCATTAACCTTAAAGTTTTTATTTTTTTTGGTTTTATATTACTTTTTATGTAAAAATTTGGGTATTCCGACTTGTTTTGAAAAATACTTAGAGAGTCATTTTCATCCCATAAAAGGAGACCACCTATCCCCATTAATCAATCCTATAAAAACACTTAGGATAGGCCAATATATTCCCAATACAATTCCAAAAATCCCTTGCATACTTCATTAAGACTCCCTTTAGGAAAAAATACATCCAAGGAATACCTTAAGTGAAAACCAAAATAAGTTATCCAAAGAAGAGGTAACATCCCCCCTCACAATCCTTTATATTATTTTTATTCTCCAGCCACTAATATCTCATTATTCCATTATTATATGAAAAAATAATTATCATAAATATAATGATATTTATTAATGATAAGGATTAATCCTACACTTACACACACTTTCATCTAATGGGTGATGATCATGTTGTGTATCTGTTTATCGAACTACCCCCCTTACGAAATAATGATTATTCCTTTTTCTTTTACCACCTCTCATGGGGGATTTATAATGGAAATAAATAATATATATGGTATATAAAATTTATATAATCTTCTTTGATTCTTTTATAACACATATATTTATACTTTCCATTTTGTGTAAATACGATAATTTAGTTTAAAGAAGTGTGGACTACCCCCCCTAAAAGTGATGTGATTCATTCACATGCTACATTGAATGTATTTAAAATGGTTTTAGTGGAAATTAATATCATATATATATATATATGAAATAATAATAATAATTTATTTATATTTTATATAAATATATGTAATTTTCATTTTTTGACTTTCAATATTTCAAATAAAAATTAAAACAATGTTTATACGTACATACAACCTACCAACTCCATGAATGATGTATTCCATTTCATACATATATATTTTATAGATTGTTATAATAAAAATATAATGAATTTAAATGATATTTACATCACATTTTACAGTATTTAAATCATTATATATTTATAAGGACTGAATATATAATAAATTAAGACACATGCGAAGAAAAAATAGATATTAACTGAAGTGAAACCTTGACAAAGAATTGTTATTAAGAGTGTAATAAAATTTCATAATGAAACCATATATGGAATAAGATATAAGAATATTTTTAAGTAAATTTTTTGTAACAAAATTAAATTTATTATACTTCATTCTTGTATAAGAATGAAGATAGGCAAGACATAAGTTATGGGAATTTCATATCACTTTTTATATCTGAATATGCATGCCACATTCACCACTCTTTTATTTATCATGGTGTATATACTTCCCAATAATGTATTATATGATTTTTATTCTTAAATTTATGGGTATTTAAATATACATTATATGAAATTTCATTCATGTGGTTTATGTTTTAAAAGGAACCAAATTGGTAGGATAGATTTGTCTCAATTTTCCTTCTTTGAGAAGCCAGTTTTATGATGCACCTATGTTCTTTTTCGAGGTGTATTTTACCAGTTATATCATTAATATCATTTTTTTAATGATATTTAATTCTTAATGTAATGGATTTTTTTACATATTTATTATGATCCCAATTTATGAAGTCTTAAATTTTTATTGAAATAATCTCATCACTTTTTGAGATAATTAATGATTATGCTTCCTTTATTGAAATATTAGGATATGTCTCTTAAGAATAGTTATGAATTTTATTTAAAGATAATAATTAAAGATATACCCATGTATTATTAATATTTTTACACTCTTTATTACTTAAGATAATTAATAAAATGTTTTTAATATAAATCGGGTTTCATTTCTCAATTCAATCAAAAAATAAATTTTATTTCAAAAACATTGTTTTCAAAAATATTTTTAAAAATGTTTTAAAAAATGATTTCAAATGAAATATGAATATAATTTTCAATGAAAAATTATTACATTAATATTTTATGGTTTTGATATATTCCTTTATAAATTTTCAAAACTATATTCCAGGAAAATAAATTTCAAAAATGCCTCATGTTTTAAAAATCTCTTTTCAATGAAACAATATATTTTCTTTAGAATTGTTTTTAAAAGATCATTCAAAAAGTATTTCCCATATAATATTATGTCTATTGGTGTCACTCGTGTATTTTTTATGAAATGATTCCATGTTTACATTCTGATTCTTTCTTTAAATGGTTTATGGTTTTATGGAAAGTAATTTATGAAACCCATTTCTCTTTCACAAGTTATATTCTTTCAAAACCCACTTCTTTTAATGGGTTATGATTTTGGTGAAATGATTATGAAATCTGAATTTTCTTCATAGGTTATGATGATATTATATGTTTTTGATACCCATTTAATTTCATGGGCTATGATATGATTGTTTTTTATTTTGTGGCATGTGTTTGTATGATTTCATTATGAGATGGGTGGGACCGATATCCCCCTAAAATGAATTTGGTTCATATTTATATCTCATGAGATAGAGTAAGATATTATTGTGAGCAATCTTTGACTACTAGGATGTTCCTGGAGGTGATTCATGACTACCGTGATGGTATTATGAGTGAACTCACGGTACTAAGATTACCATGGTAGTGAACTGTGACTACCAAATGGTATGGGGATTGAACCATTTCTACTAATATGCGACTAAAAAATGTATTGAATACTATGGAATTAATTTTATATTCTTATGTGTCTACCAAAATTACATGTCCTATTAATATGTTATGATTTAATGGGATAAATTTATTATTTTATTATTATTCATATCTTATGAACTACTAATATGTATTCCATGATTTGTGTATATGATCTTTGATATGCAAGGAATGATCTTCTATTTTAATGATCATGTTCTCATACCCTTATTCTCATGATTATGCTTACATATCTCCATTTTTTATCTGTAATGAGTATCTAATCTCATCCCATATTATGTTTCCTTCCCCCATGTTATAAAGGTATGTATTATGTTTGATATGACTAATAAGGGTTCTTGTTAAGGCAAACCTAGTGGGAGATAATATAGCTCTCTAATGTACAAATTTTTATGTTTCCATGTTTCCTACGTCACTATATCATTATGGTGTTTGGGTGTCTTTTTGTATAATGTTTTATGTATTCTGAAAATGTTATGTAATGTAAATGCATTGAAAGAAAGGGTCATTATAGTTTCTATCAGATAAATGTATTAGTTAACCTTTGGAATATATGTTGAGAAATCCTTAGAGAGAACCCTAAGGACATGTCATGGATAAGTCTTTGATAAGGAAAAGTATAGTAAAATGTCCTAGAATTTTGGTAAAGGATATAGTGAGAGGTTACCGACAAATAAATCCATATCTGGATACTACAAGTGGATGTGGCTCTAGAATTGATGTATGTGTGAGTAAAAGATCATACAAGGTGTGTTGGTAGTGACTCGATGTAACCTGGTACATGACAATGAGTCTTACTACACACCAAGTTCCACACTCCTAAGGGATATGCTTTGGGAAATCAAAGTCTCTTCACGAACCATCAGAAGTAATTTAAATACAAGTTAGATATGAATAACCTAGAGTAAACCTAAGGTGTCATAGATTAAGGAAGGGGTAAAAAATTATACATCATATATGTGACTTTTCAGGACTATGTTCTTCCCTACTGTGATAATTATTTCTTACTCAATAATTTTGGAATTAGTCAATGGATAAAAACCAAAGTAAATTTGTTAATAGTGATTATGATGGACAAATCATTGTTTTTTCTCCTGAGTAACCGAATATATTGGGTTATAGAATGCAAATTCATGTTTTTATGCTCACACAGCTTTCACAAGCTATGAATCATGGTGGACTTTTAAATAAGAAAGGGATAGAACAAAATTTTGTTTATTATTTCATGAGTCAATGAACACTTTCCTTTATAGGGTCTTCCGATCCACTCATTGATGATGAATAGATCAGTTATATTGAAAATAAATTCTTCATTCACTATAGTTTAGAGATTGATAAATTCCTTCTAGATTTTTATCTGTTAGAAGGAGATGCAGACAAGTAGTGGCCTCTAATAAATAATATAAGGTGGAAAGATGAGATTGAATCCATGGACTGGTATGAGTTCTCAAAATTATTTTTTAATAAGTACGTTCCTTGGATTCCTTGTACCATTATATAGAAAGTGTTACTTGATATCAAGAAATGGGATAATGAATATGATGGTACTTATGAGGCTAATTTCCTAAGAATTAAGAGGTACAATATCGAAATTATCATCTTATCTGCATGTAAAGTTGATAGGTTCTATAGTGGCTTAAAGAGAAGTCCAAGAAGGTTGTTTCCCATAAGAGACACTAGTAGATATAAAGAGATTGTGCATTGTGAAATCAATGTTGAAATGGAAGTTTGAGTTATGTATTAATATTATGGTTTTGAAATGAAAATAAATATGGATTTTAATGTAATGTATAAACTCCATTATGTGAAGAATATATGATTTCCATTATGCTCTATGTTTGGGAAGAAGCATGGAGTAAATTGACTTAAGGGGTCCAATAAATGTTTTAAGTGTGGAGGGGAAAGACATTGGAAATTTGATTGCCTATGTGATGGGAAGAATTTATCTAATGGTGTGAATGGATAAAAAGATGAACAAAATGTACTTCCCATGCTTGAGTGCTACAAGTGTAAGGAGAATAAAAATTATGCTAAACACTTTCCAAACCCAATGGTTAGTGATTATGATTGATGTCTGAACCCTCTTATGTTGGGTATAAGGGTAAATATCAAGATATCTCTATCTGTAACAAGGGGTGAGATACTAACATTTTAAATGGTACAATTACCATCTACTCTAGAGATGGAATTCATAGGTGTATTTAACCCTGTTTTTCTACACTATTATAAATTAGGTTTGTATTATCTAAATGAAAATGAGATAGAGTGTCTATAAATCATGAACCACTTGAGAATGTGTAGTAATGTCCTTAGTTTTATCCTCTTTCATTTTTATTGTGAAACCGACACATCATCCTCCACATGTCCATTCAAGAATCTCCAAGAATTCATTTATCTCAAATATCAAAAATAATATTTTTCACCCTAAGATATTAACAAATGGAATCTCATAAAGGTTCTCTTAGGAGTCTACCCATATCCTACGATATACCCTTCCTAGTGATACCCAAGTTTATCTATACATAAACATTATCCAAAATCACATACATAAAAAAATGTGTCAATAAGTTCAATTCTACCAAATTAATTCATAAAATGATATTTCACAATAACAGTAAATAAATCTATATTAATTAATATAGAATATATGTCTCTCAAAAATAAACTGAGAAAATAAAGAAATTAAATTATATAGTAGCTATTCATCACACAATAAGTATATATATGGTCTGTGATCCTATGTTCCTAATCACGAAACATGAATGTGTCCAACTCCCATAAAATTGTTACAATAGCCCTATTGACATTGACATAGAAGTCCATTACACATGATCTGGTGAGGCACATGCAGGGAAATTCCCAAACACATGTACCAGACAACCTCTCTTCTTTCTACCATGTTCCATGTCATCCAAAAAGAAATAAAGAAAACTAATTTGATACGATTTTGTAATGCACCGACTGACACAATGGGTTTGATTCAGAGAAACACCTGAGTTCATGTGTGCCTCCTCCTTTTCTTGAGTTATTTTACTAGTATGGAGGTTTTGAACACCATCATTGGGGATTCTATACCCTCAGAAATCATAAACACACACCATAAATATAAATAAAATATTATAATCAAAATATCAAGAGAAATGGAATGTATCTAAATGTAATAAAACTTGCATTCATGTCAAACAAATAAGTTACAAGAATCCCAATGTGTTGTGTCAAACTAGTGTATTTAAGGTGCAAGTCGATAAATAATAAAACACTATGGAATCCTCTAAATTCTATCTCATTATGACTACTAGCTTCATGCCACACTAGTTAGCTATCTATCATGGGATCTTTCCCCTTACATGGATCCCTATACATGAATTTTGAACCCTCATCGAGTGGCTCGTGTAAGGCGTCGGTAATAAAACCTAGTAAGAAACCACCAATGAATCCTTAACATGTGTTCATAGGTATAATTGATGTATTCCATGATAAAAAAATGTGAAATAAATTGTAGAAAATAATATGTTGTGCGTTCATGTTCTAACCAAGATACCAAAATTTCAATCCATATTGAATTCAGCTCCATGCTAGAAGGACAAAAACAGGATTTTAAAATTGAATATGAACTAGCGGTAAGATTGATGAAAATGTTACTCAGTATCCATAAGACATAAAATTATGAGTTGTGATACAGGGCTGATTATTAACTTGTTACTCGGAATTCCAAAGTAACTAAGTGGAAATGTCACTTTCATGGGTCATGACCCAAAGTCGTCATGCCCCTACCCAATGTATGGGTCCATCATCTTCCTCACCAAATTTTGTGTACATTCCCTCTCTATGGGATACCCTTTACATAATTTCCCACCTATTTTGAGTACCAATGAAAATACCTCCAATGAAAATTTAAATATTTAAAAACAAGAAGAGCATATAAAGGAAAAATATAGCCTAACATCCTGAGAATCGGTAGAAATATACAGGTTTATGTGATAAAATCAAATACGGGTAGCAAGCATTTAGGAATACTCATATAATCGAACATCATATTTTGGTATCACGGGCTACAAACACTCATTTAATCACGATAAAACATGGTCAAGCAATATATTCCATCAAAAGAATAATATTAAGGAAATAAGAGTATAAAATTTCCTAAAGGTTTTGTAAAATCCAAAATCAAGATTACTGATTCTGTAATCCAATATTCACTATAGTATCAAAGAAATAATCGAGTTTTACACCCATGTAAAACAAGTTCACATGTCAATAATGCTATAAAAGGTTCTGGTTTGACAAAGTATGGGTTTAGGAAAGATACTTGAGCAGTTTCCAAGAAAATATTGGTTTTTATAGAATCACATACCTCATTAAGTATTTCAACAAAAAAAATTAAGAAATTTCAAGGATGAGGATATAAATTCACCCAATCCATTTTCAGTTAAATAATGTAGTGTGATTTCCTCATTAAACTGAGAGGAGAACCTTAAGTCTAGTCAATTAACATCAATACACCATGAATATGTCATCATAGTAGAGATCCAATATGATATTCAAGAGTAATAAAATATCAACATGATTTATCTATGAAATATTACTTTAAAACATCCACCGTTAATGAGAAATATAGCTCTGGGTAATGAGATATTTTTGAAATGTTGAATTAACCATTGATCTACCAAAGGATCATTAATATTACAATATAATTTTCCAATAAATTATAGTCTTATCATCAATATTACATCAAGAAGAGTCCTAGAATGATTATTTATAATCACATACCTATAATATTCCAGTAGTCAACTAGATCCAATCAAGAGACATAATCAAATCTCTAGATTCATTGCCAGTCTATAGAAGAGGGTAGAAATCATCATGGACCCACATAAAATTCTTAGATCCATCATAGAACCCTGCACATATCTCAAATAAGAAGATAAATTTGTTGTAAATATAGAGAAATCATATCCATCTAGAATCATTGAATTGATCCAAAATTGAAAATCCAAGGGGAGATTAATGAGAGTTCTCAAGAGTTAAGAGAGGATGTTCCTGATTCTAAATAGGGGTTAAATATATATTTGTGTATTAATTTAAGTGGAAAATGATTGGAATTAAAATTTATACGATTAATTTCATTCACACCTTGGTAGGAACCATCAGAAGGCCGATTTGTAAGGTAGAACTACGTAGGTCCTTCAACCACCACTATCTACCTGGTTGTGTCTACATAAATCTATAGGCCCACTATAATCACATTGGATGGCCACTGGGTTCTACCATCAATTTAGTAGTATTATTACAGGCACCAAACAACCTAGACTCAATTCAAATATCAAACCTTGTATTCTCAAACCCAGGTTACTAAAAACCTACCTAAAAACTCCCATAATAGATATGAACCAAAATTGAGACATATAACTAATAAAAATAAAACATATTTTACCTTGAAATAATGAAGGATGTTACACCTTGACTTTTCTCACTACTATTAATAGACTAATAAATTGATATTCCATTATTACCAGAAATAGAGCTTATACAAGGACTATTTATATATGTGTTATGCATAGGATTGATAAAAACCACTTTATCGATCAATTTTTTTTGAAAAAGGACTACCTTTTAAAACACTTTTTTTAATAATGATGAAGGATTCTCTTAATGGTTTTAAAAAAAGTATTTTAAACAATTAATATATCATTTTCCGTGATTTTAAATCCTATATCTACATTAGAAATAGTTGTACGACTTAAAATATTTTAGATTGAAGAAATCATATTTTCATAATATAGCAATCCATCATATACATGGTGTGAGGGAAACAAGGAATAAAACATTATAGATGCCAATGTTAATGAGCACTTACCCCTCAATATTATGTCTTCATATGACTCATTTCCCTATGATTTTATTATTATTGTGTCTAGGGGTATTCCTAGATTCCCTTGATTTAGACCACCATGAATTCTTCTACGTTTTCCCCACTTTTTCTTTTAATAAAAATATATTATTTAGTTTGTGTGAGAATTGATAAACAAAGTTTTATTAATTATTTCCATTTGAAATTAATTGATTATATTCCATTCAAAAAAATTAAAACATGGAGGATTAATTTTTTTATTGTATGTAGGTTTTAGATAATAATTATGAATTTACCTATTTTTCTATTTTTAATATATTAATAATTTTCATCTTGAATTCACTTCTAACACTTTATTTGGTGTCTTCAGTACATAGATTTTTCTTTTTCTTTTTGAATAGAACATATAATTGAGAATCCATGTAAAATTTAACATTGCATTAATGTAATTATAATATAACAAAGAAGAAATTTTTGGTTCCTACCTTGGATTGTTTTGATATTGGAATTTTACATAGTATATGACTAATATTCTAGGTTGGGCCTATTATAATTTTATTCATTAAATAAATAAATAAATAAAAATTGGTTATTGATTGAACCCATTATTTTTTTATTGGATTTATGATGTTGAAAATATGTGGAATCCCTCATTGGATATTGAGGTATAAATCTCAAAGCATGTTCCTTATAAAATGGGTTGTGGGGAATTAGTTTTTCATAAAAAAAAATATCCAAATATTATTTTTATCTGATTTAAAAATATTTATTTCTATTAAAATGTTTATATATATTTATTTATGAAAATAAAAAAAATATAATTTGTTATAAAAAACTAATTAATAATGAGATTAGTCTTAATGATGATATTTCAAATTTTTGAAATCTGATTTAGTGAGTCTTCCAAGAGTTGTATCATTTAGATTAAATCACGGTGTCTTTTGATTGAAATGGTTAGATAAAATAGGTGTCATTCATACTGATTTTGATCAATAAATATGTATATGAAAGTATATCTTATAATCAATCCCTTAAATAAAAAATTATAGAGATAAATTCTCTTAACATTGATGTTGTGGGGTTTTTAGAATTTCGAATTTGAAATTCCCAAAATTCTTTTCATATCATTGAGAGGGATTTAGACTAAGAACCCTACCCCAAAAAGTTGGTGTGGATCAAACACTTTTAGAAAGTTAATTAATTTTTTTTCATCATGATTTTAAATTCATGTTTCTAATTTTTCTGCCTTTCATTCTTCCAAAAATATTAACGGTTTCATAAAATAAGAAACAAGAAGATGGAATATAAATCTATTAAAGTGATGTACTAACAAAAATACAACCATGAATATTTGGATGAAAAAAATCCCCATGTAAATACTAGATAAAGGTTCTTCATAAAGTGTTAAATATTTTTAGATTTTGAAACCAAACCTCCCCCCAATTATCAATTATACTACTCCAAAAACTGACAAAATTCCAATTAATGAGACTCATGTTGAAAAAATGTTTGAAATGTAAAAGAAAATTGACGATGATGAGTTTTTTGTGGAAATATTCAAAAAACAATATGTGAATCTCTTAATTATTTTTATACAAATATAGTCATACTAAGATATATGTGATGTACTCAAATTAAATTACAAATTCAAGGAATAATGTTCCCAAAAATTCTTATTTCAAAGTATATTAACTTCAATATGGTTGATAACCCACATGTTTTGGATAAAATTCATGATCTCCGTGTTATAGAAAAAAAAAATCTTTCCCTTAAGACTAATATACCAAAAAATTCAATGCTGGTTCATTTTTGATAAATTTCTACCTATGTGGAATGAATTCTATAAATCACTCATTTAAAAGGGTGTGTATATTTCCTTATAATAACTTAAAAACCTTAATCACATAGAAGAAGAATCCAAGTTGACAGATGTGGGTATAGCTACAAAACTTGATACAAATAATAATATTATTGAAGGAATGGAATGAACAAAATCTTCATTACATTTCAAGAAGAAAAGTCAACAATTCATGAAGAAAAAAATCCTTCTAAGAATAATGATGAATTATTTTTCTGTTAAAAACCAGAACACCTTTCAAGTGAATGTCATTATATAAATAAAGATATAAATAATATAAAATATACAAAATGATGAACATATAGTTACTATTATATCTAAAATAAATGTGTATTAAAATAATATGGGATAATGTCATGTTTTTGTAGGAATGGTGCATGTGTTAAAGGATCAGTCGATGTTCAAAACATTTGATGATAGTACTATAATGAAGGAAGTACACCTTTGAAATAATTCATGCATCAATGTAACCAGAGAAGGAATCCTGGAAATTGACTTTATATTTGTGAAGAAGTTGACACTACTATATTTTATGTATGTACTTGATATTTGAATGAATTTTCCATCTTTTCATATTCCGTGTAATGATATTGTTGAATTATCATTTGAATGTTGAAATTTTATCTTTTCAACTGGAGGTATGTTTATAGGGGTGGTTTATTCAAAAGATAGAATATATTAACAATTTATTAACAATATTATTATATCTACAACTTAATTGATTAAGTCCTCTAATTTATAGCTTGATCGTTTGGAGCATGTTAGTTATTATTCATTAACACTAATGAATAAGTTAAACATATTTAACATTTGAAATGAATTTAATAATTTTAAGCATGTATCGATTATAAAATGGTTAAAAACCATTTCATTGTGATGAGATAAATTAAGATATATTAGAATTGGTACATTTAGATATTTTTGCATTAAATAGTTTTTGAACATGATGAGGAAAAATTCATCTTATTACCTTTATAGGTGACTGTAGTAGATATATAAATATATTCTTAGAATAAATGATAAATCCTCTAATATGTTTAAGAAATATAAATATGTAGTTGGAAACAAATTAAATAAAATGATTAAATTTCTATAATTGTATAGATGTTTTGAATACTTTATGAAAGAATTTAATGAGTTATGTGAATAAAATGTTATAATTAATCAAAATAATACTCCTTACACAAGTTATAAAAATAGTTTAACTAAAATAAATAATCATATGGTAGTATAAATGGTAAATTTATTATTTAATAAATTTAAGTACCATTACATTTATGGGGTGATTCCTTATTGGATTCATGTCATATTCATTATAGTATTTCTTATAGAAAAACTAATATATCCCCTTATGAAATATATAAATTAAGAAGACCTATTATTTAATATTTTAATCTAAGGGGGTTTTTATCTTACTATAGTGTTTGTTTCCAAAAATAAAAAAAATTCACAATAGTGAATGAAGGCGTGTTTATTGGATATGCCAAAAATAGAAATTAATATATATTTATAAATTTGGACAGTAATGTAATTGATGACTTAAGGGATATAGAGTATTTTGAAAACAAATTTTATAAATATTATTTGGGGGAGGTTATTACTTATACCCCTCTATCTTGTAATCTATCTAGTTCAAATAAAATTATAGATAATAATGATAATACATTATTTTAACCTAAAAATTTTTAAGACTTGGAGAGGTGAAACATCAACATCCAATTTTTTTCTCATGATACTATAGTGTTTCATGATGAGAGAGATAAAAATAATAATCTTATGAATAGGTATCATACGGTATTGACTATAAAAGATGAACCAATGATATATAAATAAGTTATGACTTCTAGACATGTTGGTTTATAGAAAAAAGAAATGAAAGATGAAATGGATTCCATTATGGGGAATAATACTTGGGTCATTTTGGATTTACCATGAAATTAAATCCTATTAGTTGTGAATTGGTTTCCAGGAATAATTATGATTCCATTGGATAAATTCATTATTTTAAATATAGTTTGGACTACAATGGTTTCATATAAAAATAAGGGATTGATTATTTTGATATATATTCTCCTGTATCTCAGATTACATCAATAAATATTTTATTTTATGTAGATTCAATTATTCATTTTTATGTCCATAAAATGTATTTTAAAACTTATTTTTAAATGTATACAATGATGAAGGGGTTTATATGGAACAATCATATGGGTATTTTACCAGGTAATGAATTGAAAGCATCTAAACAACTTAAACCTCTTTATATACTTGAATAGAATCCAATGAAATGAAATAAAAAATTATTCTATTATTTTATCTAATGGAATTACTCATAAAAATGTGGATGAATGGGTTTATTTAAACATTATAGAAGAATATGGGGTTATTTTTTGTTTATATGGGGATGATATGTTAAATTTTAGAACCAATTTGATTGGTTTAAATGAGAAAATGAATTGTTTATCGCATTTTTTTTAAAATGGATGTCCTTGAAATATTTGATAGTATTTTAGGTATTAATTTTAAAAAACATATTGGGTGTATTCTTTAAGTCAATGGTTTTTATATATAAAAAATTTCAAATAAATTTGATCATCTTTGTTTCGATAATGCTAATACTCAATTTTATTATGTTGTTAAATAAATTATGGATATGGTTAGAGTCATAGAACAACGCGAGTATTATGGGGTAATTAGTTCTTTAATGAATAAAATTCATTATACTAGACCTGATATTGGTATTTTGGATTGTTAAATTAGTATATATAATATTAATCCTACTTTGTATCATTGGAGATATACAACAAAAATATTTGGATACTGTTGAAAGGCAAGTGATATATCTTAATACACAAATTATTATAAAACTGTATCAAAATGAATAGAAGATGCAAGTTGGATAACATGTTTTGGGGATAAAAATCCACATATATATGGTTGTTTACACTTGGATGTTTTAATTATTCTAGGGATGGAAAGAAACAAAAAATATTTCACATTCAACCATAGAGTCTATGTTTGTCCCTAAAGTAGTATGTGGAAAGGAATATGAATGGGTTTGGAATATATTATTTGATATTAAATTGTTACCTAGATTAATGCCTCTTATATCTATCAATTACGATAGGGACATAACGTTATCTAAAGAATATAATTTTATGTGAAGTAACCCAAGGCATTGGTAAACCATGGAAAATGATAAATTTGAAATTTTAGGATTGGATACACATTTACTTCATTGAATATACAAAAATTATTTCTAGTATTTCTTAAAGGATGATTTATAATTCAATTTAAGCATGAAAAATAAAATCTAATAAAAGTGAAAATAGTTCCTCATTCATTTGAAGGTGTTGGCCTGATTACCTCTCCTCTAACATGACATGTATAAAAGGCACCAATATAGGTATCTTCTGGATCTTACAGATGTGCACCACAACTCTTGGATCATTGATATATATTTATCAGGCACTAGTGTGGGAAATCAAACAAATTTAGGGAATCCCTTCGATTTCATAGTGAAGTAGGATTCAATTAATAATAAAAGATTGATCCAACCTTATTATTTATATAGAATCTCTCAATAAGAACATGAGAGGAGATGAGAGGATTTATTCTATCACTAAATTCATCCAAATGGTAGATCATAGTTTTCAAGAGTATAAAATTTTCTTTTATACATAGGTTATACATTCCAAAATTTCACTTTGATACTTGGAAAGTAAGAACATTTATTTAAAACCATTTCAAACATGTATGAATTAATAAAATTTTAATAAATGTCCCAAATATTGTATAACTCACTTTTAACTCTATAAAATGATACATGATATAAAAATAACGAATAATCATACTGAAACTCCCAAAATAATTCAACCTTGAAAATCCTATGTTTTTTTCGAAAAATTATATTTTATTGTATTCAGTTTTCATGATAAAACAACTTGTGAATGCGTTGAGAAATAAATTCAATCATCAATATTCTAAACTTGAATAATATAATTGAATTATTTTACTTCGGATCAATCATACTCAGATGATCTCCGAACCACATATGTGGGGAGAACTTCGGGCTAAACTCCTAATCATTACAATAAGAAGAACATATAGATACATGTAGTGTGTGACCCTCTAGGTCCTTATCTTTTTAAAATGAGTCCAACCCATAGGACACAAGTATAGTCTAGAAACCCAACAGGTCTCCTAAGTTGATAGTGAATATCATAGCTATGAATACATCCTATGAACAAGATTTGTGTAATATAATATATTTGTCTCATGATATATCAAAAATAATGATGCACACATATTTCATAATCATTTTGTTGCTTTATATTTTTTTGACCTTACGGGGTGGATTAACATTTTTGTACGATACCCACGAATTTAACGAAGGAACTACCCTCCTAGTCAACAATTCACCATGAGATATCTCTTCTTCAACTTAGAAATTAAAAATTCTATCTTAATCATTTAACCAATTCTATACCACCAATTATGAACCCAACACCACCTACCTCACCGCAACTTGAAATGTTACATTTTTTCCTCAAATCAATTTACAGATCAAATGATACATGTCGAAAATAATATCAAGTACAGAGAACAATACACATATTCATTATATGAGCAACCAATGAAACCTGAAACAAGTGGTGTTACAATTGGATGGTATTTCCACATTATCTCATCTACTCGAGATCACTATATGAGAAATTCATGATAAGAAGTATCAATTATTATAAGCCCAAAGAACTTGATATTAAAACATTATCTATGTGTTATAACAGTTATGTATCCATGATATATGATATATGATTAATATTACTATCATAGTATCTCAATGTTCTCGTTACAGTTGGGAACTACTATTGCCTTCTGATATGAAAAGTAATCTTAAGACATTAACTTGTAAACATTTGATGTAGAATTATCAATAATATTATTCTAAGATCAAAAAAATTTATTATATTAGACTATATATTTATAGTGTTATTCAAATTACAAAAAGGAGGTGGGTTAAGAGAACCCCCTCACAACACTTTAACATTCACTAGAGCCAACTACTAACAATGCTCAAACTACTTTCTTTCACATGAGTTTCATTCTTCTTCTACGATTTGGATTTAGTAAAGGGTTTAACACCTTATTCTTTTTGGATACTATAATATCAATGACATTAACTCTCTAGGTAAAATCCATTTATAGATGAAAAATTTAATATAAATTTTATTTTCATTGGTGTGACATGGGCTCCTTAGAAAGAAACATTGTCGTTGCACTATCACAATATATTATAATAGGGTCTAAAGTTCTAGGTTAAATTCAAAGCATTGAAACAATGATTCATATCCAAACTTCTCCCTTAGCTATATTTTAAGATGCTATATTTGACACTTCTTCAAAATTGTCAAATGTGGACTTCTTTGGGATCCTCAATCTCATTACACCACTATTCAGGAAACAAATGTAACCTATCTGTGATTTTAGTTCCTCATGATCTGTCTAGAAGCTAAAATTAGTGTATCCAAAAATAGATATCCCTACATCTCCATCATTCACTAGGAAGAGATCCGTTTTACATTTCAAGTACTTTAGGATATATTTTACAGCATCCCAATACAACTGTCCTAGATTGTCTTGATATATTTTCACCATGCCAAATGAAATGGAAACATAAAATATAGTACATAGCATAGCTACCATAATAGATCCCAATTCTAAATCATAAGGTATTATTTTAATTATTTCAATCTCCTCCAATTTTTGTGGGCACATCTTCTTGGGGAGGTTAATTCCATGTGACCTTGGCAACAATCATTTCTGGGATTATTCCATATTGTAAATTTTCACTATCATTCCAATATATATTCTTTGAGTTATCCCAAGAAGCCTCTAATGTCTATATCAATATATACTAATATATAGAATATTTACCTCTTCACCAAATTATTTTAGGGAGATTTATTAATCTACATAAATCATTACTAACTATAAGACTTTAACATTGTTTCCCTTTATTAATATGTCATCAAAATATAATACTATGAAAAAGATGGATCTTCTACTAATATTATTATAGATATATGAATCTATTGACCATCCATGTTCGTCTTTTCTTAATACCCATTAAAACCCTATAGGATATATTTCTTCTAGTGGGCCCACCAAAATCTAAACAATATTTCGGTACATGGTATCTGTTTCAAAATGCATAGATTCGATCCATTTTGGATCACCATTACCATTTACCACTTTCTTAGAGGTCATAGCTTCATCATTATCTAGACGTAATGGGTCACCTAAATCAATAATGATAAGTCATATATCATTTGTTCTCTATAATAACTTGTAGACATTTATAGTACTTGTGTGTTAGGAATATCTTTCTCTTCCACAATCCCTTATAGAGATTTTTCCAATAATAACGTTTTTTGTATATCGAGAATCAACTTAATAAAAGTAAATCCTTTTCCCACTATGTCCATTTAAAATGTGTTCCATTTATGGAAATTTTGAATTTTTTTATTACCACTTTTCAATATAAAGGGTTATATTGGTAATATATTTTATCCCCTTAGGGTAATTTATAAACATTCACTTCATGTTATGATATTTTAATTTCCTTTATACATTATCATAAAATAATACTTGCATCCACATAAGTGTATGTGTGATAGAATGAATTTATTTCCATACCATAACTCATACAGAATACCATGTTATAGATTTTTTTTGTACTTAGATTACTATATATTCTGTATTCTATATTGAATTCCCCAAAAAAGATAATGGTAGATTTGATGACTCATCATTGACCTGACCGTGACAAGAAGATTCTGATTCCTCCTTTCACTAAAAAATCCAATAAGGTTAATGAGGAGGATTGTGTTTGAAAAATATCCCAAAATCCATTAAATGATTGATAAGAGCTTCATTTTGAAATTGTCTACCATGGCCTGAGTGTTGTTTCTTAATCTTCATAGCAGTATAATTCTCTACTTCATTTTAATATTCCATAAACATGCTAATGAATCTATATTATACCCCCATTTAGTAAATATATCCATATGTACTATTATCATTAGTAAAAATAATGATGTAAAAAACCATCCCTCACTTCTACTAGATGTATTCCACATACATTAATATGATCCAATTCCAGTGGTTCCATGGTTATTTCTCATTTACCAATGAATAGATATTTACTCATTTTTGTAAGAGATTGGTTTTTCATAAAGGGTAATAATAAATTATTTATATGTTTTAATGAGAAAATCTTGCCTTAGGTGACTTCCGAAAATGATCATGGGTGTTGTGAAGTTGTTAATGGATTGTTAATAGCTCAAAACCACATTTTGGGATGAAAATGGCATGGCACACCATTAGTACAAATTGTGTGTCGTAGGCCACACGGTTTAACTAAACACTGCAAGGCTTGAAATAGGTGGAATACTTGCCACATAGTTTCATGAAACTATTTGTGAAGAGGAATAATTCTATTAGAGTAGGTTTATAGTTTTTTCAAAACTTTATTGAGGTTTTTCGAACATTTTACGTAGGGTTTGTAAATTGTGATATTAAACTGTGTGGGTTCCCCTTGGCCTACAGGAAACAAAGTGGGTAAACCATTTAGACGCATTATTTTATTTTATTTTTTAACAATTTTAAATTAAATTATTGTACTTTAAAAACATGAAGCTCCCCTTTGTTGAAACACCCCTCCACTAAAGCTATCAAGGATGAAAATTCTGGGATTTGAGATAAACTCTTTGTCTGACCTTTGATTCGATAACTTTTTTTCAAATAGAATATGCATTAGTAAGATATAGTTACCCTATTATAATTTCTAAAATATTTTAGCTATCAATTGTGCTATTTGATTTTAGTCTCATATGCCCTAATCTCTTGTTCTTTATCTGTTCTTTGGATTTATCCTAAACTGAGTTGAATCAGGATTCGATAATGGGAGGGCACTCCACTACCAAGCCAAAGTAGGCGGTCTATACTTTTCTTTTATATTTTGGTGCATTTTTTAGCTACTATCCATTACACCACCGATAATACATTTTAGAGCGACCCTAATTTTGAATGGGTTACTAGAAATAGATGTAATCAAATCTATTAGGGATTCTCGTATGATTCATTGTGATGTGTTGGTACCTGTTGACCTAACCAAGGTCACCCATGGGGTGAACCTTATGAAATTCTATGATTAATCCATGTTATACAAACCAAGGTGTGTGTTTTTGGATTTCCTTATTATAGGAAGCCAATGATAAATGAAATTAGATGAATGGGATGATTATGAGATGGGTTTACTCCTTCATGTTGATATATTATGTTAAAATTGAAGTGATTAATTTTTGAATTGATCAATTTAGGTTTGTTAGAAGTATTTTTATAAATGTATTGAGAGTAATGGGTAAACGAGTGGGTATACTTTTTGAGTGGTATTAAATAACATAAATTGTTTGGCTAAAAATAGAGATAAATTGCTGCATATACCCATGTATAATTATTCATTGGTAAATTGTGATTAATGGGTGGGTGTACCCATTTTAAATGTGTAATTTTGAATATTGTGGAATGGGTGGGTATACCAATGTTATATGATGGAATGTGGATGGATTAAATGAGTGGGTAGAATGATGTGTAATTAATGAAAATGGAATGAATTGTATTGTAGATGCCATGGACAACTCTACAATGATCTGGAACGTGGTAGAGGACACATTGTACAGAGTATGATACTATGTTCCTGATTTTGTGGGATGCTTCAGGCCTTGAAATCCCATGGATCTAGAATTCTTGGACTCACTAACTTCATTGATCATATTCATAGTATGTCCTCAAATAGAAGATTTAATTTTATGAGAACTCATCTATTATGATATGTTGATCCCACACACCTTGAAATTCAATTGATCATGTTCGCATCATGTCCTTGAGTGTCTTAATAGTCCTTTTAGATTAGACATATGTTTTTGGGTGATGGTGTGTACTGAAATTTAATTCTATATTCGTATCATGCTGAATATTTCTATGGAATTTTGATGTGAAGCATGGATCGTGACCATAAATGATAGAACATGGCACTGCATTCCACCTTACCACTTTCATTATGTATATCTTAGAAAGTTATTCTAGAGATAAATCTTCCAAAATAAAGACAAAAGGGGAAGTCCTAGTAAGACGGTCCACTATAACCCATATCTTATTATTTCCTTTGGATGTTTTTGGGAGACTAGTGAAAAATTCAAAAGTTATATTATCTCAAATGTATGCTAGTATGAATTGTGGCTACAATACCCATTTAGGAAGTTTTCAATCTTCCTTCACTTGTTGACACACCTAGAACCCTGTACTATAGTTGTAAATCTCCCTTTTCATGTTGACCCCCAAATAAGGATCATGAAGGCCCCTATACATTTTATACCTCTAGAACATATAGAGATTTTATAGGTATGAGCCTTCATCCATCATATTTTAATTAATTTCTATAATAGAAGAAACACATAGCATTTTACTGAATTTTATTACACCTTCTTGATCAATATTGATCTCATGAATCATCCCATTATTCTCTTCTGAAAACTTATTCTATAATAAAGAATCTTATCATTTATTTTTCTTGATCTGATCTAGTAATAATGGATAGAAATATTTTGGGATGGGGTTAATGATGTCCCTTTCATTATGATTATCATGTACGGTTTTAGTAGGTCTTTGATGAAAGGATATCCTCAAATCCTCATCGTTTCCATAACACTAGGATCATTCCTACGTAATGAATTGGTTACTTTTTTTCTCTTATAGGGTGACAATTAATTGAACAATAATAGTTGATAAGATACTCCAGTCATCCCATTCATTTCATGTTCAGTTCATTTTACATGAAAATATACATAAGAAATTAATGGTCTATGTATATATCAAATTTATCAATATAAATATAGTGCCTTCATATATTTAGAACAAAAACAACTGTATCTTGGTTCATATCATTCGTATGATAATTCTTCTCATGAGGCTTTAACTATCAAGATGCTTCATAAATAAATTTTTCATTTTTCAAGAGGATTCACATAATTTATTTTATAGATGAATCACTAAAAATAATTAATCCATCTTCGATAGAGGGTAGAGTTAAATCGGGTGAAGTAACTAATCTTTTCATTAGCTCTTGGAAACCTTCTTCACAATCATTTTTCTTCATGAACTTGTCCCATTTTTTAGTTAACATGGTTAGTGGATTAAAATGTTATGAAACATTTCTCAGTAACCTCCTCTAATATCCTACTAAACTAAGGAAAATATGTAACATAGTTATTGTTATAGGATGAGGCCTATCTTCCACAAACAATTTTAGGTAGTATAAAATGAGATTCCTTCATTGGTTATAATATTCCACAATAAAGAAACTTTTTCTAACCAAAATTTACACTTGATAAACATTCCAGGTAGCCACTCCATTCTTAGAGTTTTCCATATAACCCTTAGATGTTCCTCATGATCCTCCTGAATATTGAAATATATCATAATATCATCAATAAAAAATGCCATATAGTTATCAAGTTAGTGATTAATGAATCTATTCATCAAATCCATAAACATTGTAGGAGAATTGGTCACTCTTAAGGTCATAACAACAAAATCACAATGAATATATCTTTATTGGATGGTGGTATTTGGAATATATTCTTTATTCACATTCAATTTATATTACCAGATTGAAGAATAATCTTTGCGAATAATTGAGCCAAATTAATTTGGTCAAATAAATCATCAGTTCTTGGAAGAGGGTACTTGTTTTTCTTAGTTAACCCATTATATTCTCTATTATAAATTTATATCTGCATTGATTTGTCCTTCTTCTTCACAATGTGAATTGGTTCTACCTAAGGAGACATAGTTTATCAGATAAATGCCTTTTTCAAAATATCCAACAGCTATTTTCTTAACTCCTCTAACTCCACAATTTCTATTCTATATGGGTTCTTTAATATTATCTTATATCCAGGAAAGAAATAAATGGTTAACTTTGCGTATCTTTATGGGGGAGGTCCGGGTAACACCTCAAGAAATACATCAATTTATTTCTGAATGATGGGGTTATTCGTTATTCATATAATTTCTTTTGCCAATTCATATTCACTAATCATTTTTATAAATATGTCTATAGGATGTGATTATAAAAATAGTTCCGATAGATATATCTCTCCTTTGAAAACAACATAGGTTTTTCATTCATGAATATTGACATTTCCTTTCTTCTTCAGTTCACCATAGCACTATAATTTGAGATAAAATCCATCCCTTGTAAAATATCAACTTCCAGAATGGGAAGGATTACTATATTTTGGATGATATTGTGCTCCCCAAAGCGAATACTAGAGTTTATAAACAATTTTGATAATTGTATAATCCCTCTAGGTGTCTTGAAAGATAACATTAATTCTTGATGTTCAGAGAATCACTAATTACTCTTTGAAAACATGGATCAAAAAAAGGAATGCATTGAATCAGAATTAAACAATGTATTAGCTAGATTTGAGAGAACAACGAGAGTACCTGATAACGAATCATTTGGATCTTCACCTTCATATATCCTAATAGAAAAATCTCTACCTTGATCCTTTGACAAATGCTGAGGATGATGGTGATTCCCCTCCATTAACATTGAATTTTAATAGTGATTTGAAAAGATTCCATGATGTCCACAGTTGAATCGTTGGCCTTTATTATGGTCCTACACAATATTACATTTTTTCTTAGTTTTGAGAAGTTGATGATCCACCTCACTATGATAGTTCTGATAAATATGGTCATCTCTTTCAAACAATTAATATTTCTCACTCCTGAGAAATCTGTTTCCTGGATGCTTCTTACCACATTTGTTGCATGTGGAAATTTTCACTTTCTTTCTTCCTCATCCATGATGAAATATATTCTCTGAGTTGGCTCCATTGATCTCTTCATTTCATTTGATCTATGGGACTAATGCATCTCTTCGAACCCCAATTCAACTGTTACAGCACTTCACACTATCTTTTTATAGCGTTCTCAGTCTTTATTGGAAATATTCTTCCAAATATGTGGTCTTAGTCATCTAAATAATCTTCCATCCATTCCATTAGGATCAATAAATGTGAAATTGGTGTAATGGGAATCTCTCATAAAGTTTATCTCATAGCATCCCACATATTTATTTTTATTCTGGTTTTTCATTAAGAATTATTTCTCTATTTTCATTCTCATTTAATGGGGAAAATATTTTTTGAAAAAGTATCTCCCTAAATGCTTCGAAATCCATAAATTCAATATCACTTCCTGGAATCATGTTTTTAATCAATTTCCACAACTGATAAGCTTCTCCCTCTTATTGGTACATAGCTAGGGTGAAATTCTCTTGTTCCGAACAACAGGGTAAAGAAAACATCCTTTCTTGGTATATTATCCATTGTTTAGAAATTAATGGGTTAGTATATCTACATAAAGAAGGTGGCCATTGATGCACTAATGACCTAATGGAATATTGTTCCCTTTTAGTTGAATCTCATCTCTCAAGATTATTCAAGGTATTTTTCATAAATAAAGTTAGTTTATTCATCATTCTCATGAATTTTCCATTCCAACTTCCATTAAAGGGCCGTCAAAGCATGGTTTTTGTCACTCATAATTTACACGGTTCCTCCTCCTTCTCTCAACTTTCTAAAAGAAGAAAAACATTGTCAGGAACTTTTTTTCTTTATGAATCTTATAACACTAATGGAATTAAAAATCTAAATAAGTAATTATTAAATATTTTATTCTTTAAAAACAAATACATTTTCTATAAATGCTTTATAATAGTTTATAAAAATATTATGATTATCAAAACTTATCCCCCAGGAATTTCAATCAAGGTACATAGTAATTCAGGTTGTCCTGTACCAGGTTATACTAAGACCAGCCAAACATTCCTTGTTAGAGTTTTTTAATCAGGTTTCATTTATTATAGAACCACATCAACTTGTTTTTATCCATTCAGGGATTTATTTTCTCTAAAACCCCTTACATAAGACTTCAACAAAATACCTGGATGTTTTCCTATATTAAAAATTGTCCATAGTGTTGCTTATATAGTTTTAAAATAATAATTTCAACAACCAAATAAACCATATGTTGATACTAACTATGTAATCCCTCATTTTTATTACATACCTTTTCATTACAATATACAAATAGAGGATCCTTTAATTTTTAATTTATCAGAAAAAATATAAATATTACCTAAAAGAATAAAACATTATTCTAGTCCACTTTAATTATACTCATCATAGGTTAATCCAATGTAAATTTATTGAGTCTCATAACCTGGGGATATACATCAAAGGAAAGGGTGAGCATAAGTCCCAGTAAGGGAAAGCAATAGATATGGTTTTCATGTGATATTGTGGAAAATAAATATAAATGTGTGAAATATCACAAATTCATGAGAAATAGGTATAACATAATAATAATAACATGCATTACAATTTTTAAATGTTTCTATAAAACATAATTTTGACATTCATTAGAATATCCTCAAGGTTTTTCATCGAGGATTATTAAAAAGTACCAAGGTTATTCACTAAGGTATCATAAAACATGTCATCTATAGAGATTAAATTATTTTCCAAATGAATTTGAAAACTATCAAGTTCCACCATTCATATCTATTAATATTAATGTGATCCATATATATAATAAAAAAAATTCATAAATAAACTCTAGAGAATAATTGAAATTGGTTTCATATAAAAATAATGACGTTTTAAAATTTTCTTAAAGATAAGATCTTTATGCCATTTATAACCTAAAAAATGGGAATGAATAATTTTTTATGTCATCAATATAATTAAATAAATCATTTTTATATCTTTATGAATAACACTAGAAAATTAAGAGGTTTGGGTTTTCACATAATTAAAATAAAAGGGAATAACTTGAGGAGAAGAGAGAAATTTTGAGAAGTAAAATCAGAAGCATTACCAACATAGAACAATTTTTTATTAAAGGGTAAAATATAGGGACATGGTTATCATATTAAAAAAGAACTTTTAATATAGTAAAGGTAATTAACAAAAATACACAAGAAAATTGTTTTGAAATTTGAAAGACATTCCAAAAAAAGAATTATGAGAGAAAAAGGGAAGTTGATATTTTCCATAACTAAAGTTTATTTCTTAAAACATGATTATTTGAAAATTGGGGCCATGATGACACAATTTTAGGACTCCATGGGAGGTAAAACTATTATAGATTTTTGGATGATGAATTTAGAGTGAATGGAAATGAAGAAATGTGTAACATCCTAGGTATTTATAGAATAATACATTTTCATATCTATTAATATTTTTGTGTAAGATATTAATTTTATGTTAAATTTGACACTATCATTGATAGAGTACTCGATATGCAACAAATGGTCTCTTTAAAATCTTACGTTTCATGCATCGTTGAGTTATACTAAAAAATAAAACAATAATGTTATTATTATTTTAAATAGTACTTAACGCCTTGCCATTGTATTGGTGGGAATGAAAAAACTAAATAATATATGAATACAGAAGTTTTTTAAATGTTCTTACATTTATCCAATAAATTTTAGGGGCCTAAAATGATAATGAATTCATTTTTAGGCATAAAATACTCTAATTTTTTAAAAGGTTATTTTACAACCTTTTGATGGGGAATCAATTTTAAAGCTAATTTTTGACCCATTTATATACTCTATTTGAAAAAATATATATACTGTTTATTTATAATAGGGACATAAAAATTTACTTGTGTTGAAATTTTGGAATTTTTCTGATAAAATCCATATTTTAATGAACAGTGAAAAATACTGCATTTTAATTCAAAACAGCATTTTCATATAATTTAGTTATATAGATTGGTTTTCATTTAATTTATTTTAAATAGTAATTAGATTTTTTTTTCCTTTAATCCAATTTTTGTCATTTTATATAATTTCACATTTAAATTGGACATAAACACATTAAATCATTTGATAGTTTTTACCTCTTAAAAACCTGCTTTCTGGTTTTGACAATGGGAATTAATTTCAAATAAATATCTTCCAGATCATTGTTTTGAATTTGGTAAAATGAAGTCAATATTTTAAATCACAAGGTAAAATTTATTTAAATAGGTCCTCTTTAGTTTTGGACATTATAAATAGTAACTTCAGTAATTATTTTTATTTACCATCATAAAAGGGTAAATAGGGTAAATAAGGGTAAAAAATAATATTATAACAATATAAAACTACCCTAAACATGTTTTAATTCTATTGTATGAGATATTTCTGACTGAAATAATCCTTTCCTCTATTTTATGACCCCATAGAGATACTTGGATGTGGTAATGACCTTTTATAACATTTATTTTAATGAAATTAGAAATATAACATAAACATGTATCTTCTAACTAAAATAATATTAATTTTTTTATATAAATGATCTATGAGACTATAAATAGTAATTTGAATTATAAAAATATTTCCTACATCATGTTATTTTATTTTTAATTTTTATAATTTAAATTAATAAATATATTTAAGACATAATGATGATGCAATGGTTACCTTATTAATGAATGATTCAGATGAATGATATTATAAAAATAAAAATAAAAATAAATTTAATTTGAATATTTTTATTTCATACAAAAGTTTTAGGGATTTACATGCCAAATTATATTGGAGTTAATTCTTTTTGTTTGAATGAAACAAGTTTTTATGACATTAATAAAAAGAAATTACTAAATAGTGTCAAAATTAACATAAATGATTTTTGTAAATACTATTTTATTAAATAATATAATAGTCTTGAAAAACTAATATTCATCAAAATTACTTATATAATGTTAAAAATTTCATTAATTATAATCTTTTGGTTATCATGGCATTTTATTGTAACTATAGTAACCATATATTATGAAAATACATAGAGACCTGGTAAGAGTTAATGTTTTTAACTAAGAGTTTATGCTAAAAGATAAGGTTTATTTTGTGACCTAAACATGTCTAATAAATATATTATGAGAGGATTTAGACACATCCTAATATTATACTCGAATTATATCACCTTTGAACAATTATAATTCTAAAATAATTTTATATTAATATAATATTTCAAGGATTTCCTAGAGTGCCCATCCTCCCTCTTATAAAAGGTCAGCACCTCTACCCACATATTCATACATATCAAGACACTTGTATATTCCAAATTATGATAACATAATCTACAATAATCCATAAATGACTACTATAAGTCTTACCTTGGATAGAAGGCAACTCAGAGAAGCCTTTTGGATCAAATCAAATAGAGTAACCCAATTTTAAGGTAACATATTCTACCAAAAGCCTTTAATTTATTTTCCTTCTCCACCCCCTACACTATTTTTTCCATTATTTTATAAAAATTAAATTATCCCAAATATTATTGGATTTTTTCTCTATGGGTTCCACCTACACATACACACACCTCCATGTAATGGATATAGAACATATTGTTTCTAGGTACGGTGAGCTACTACCTAACGAAATGATGATTGTTAAAAAATTTCCTACCACCTCTCATGGTGGCCATTATGATGGAACAATATTTTTCTATATGATATATAATATATTTTTATTTTCTCTATTCTTCAGTAATTTTTATTTAGAACATACCTTTATGATTTCCATGTTGTGTAAATACGATAATTTGGTTTGAGGAAGTCTAGACAACCATCCCCTCAAAGAGAAGTGAAATGTTCCGATTATACATTGAACATATAAATTATAGTTTTGTTAAACATTTGAGAATTAAATGAAACAAATATAATAATTTTAAAATAAAATACCTTTATATATTTGGTGTATTGTTCTTTAACATGTCAATGAAATGAAAGTAGCGTTCATGTGAATGTAGGGCCTACCGTCTATAAGAAGCGTGAATTTCATTTATTATCTTCAAATATTATGGATATTATAAATAGATATAATATATATATATATATATGATATTTAAATAATTAATAATATTCTATAGATGATGTAATTTTGACTGCATGGAAAATTTTTATAAAAACAAGTTCATTTTTGACTCATGTACCGAATATCAAAAAAACATCTGATATGAACATTAATAATTGTGTAATTTTTTTTAACATTGTAATAAGTGATATAAAATGAATAATAAAACTGAAAAAGTTTCTCAATAAATTATAAATTAACCTATGTTTATTATTCAGGATCATAATGATTGTACGTGACAATTTAGACTCAAGTTAAGACAACTTCTTAACCCCATTTCCACTCATTGGGTTTTACACATACATTGATGATTATATTATTAAAAGATTATGTGTGGAATAACTATTTATTTATTTTTTTAATTTCCATTTACATATATGTGGATACTATTTTTATACACATAATCACCCAGTTGATAAATTCTTACGTCATTGATACGAATTTTGTAAGGGAAATCAAAACTCATTCCTATTTCATTAAGTCAAATATCTATGTCATTGGTTTTGTTTTTCCTAGAATATATGTGAATGACCTCTGATTATTTTACACTAAATATACAATTATGTTGGGTTTATTTATATTGTTCCCACATATTTATATCATTTATGTATCCTTAATATAATGATATGATCTTTGTAAGGGACTTCATCTCCATCTCCTTTCATTGAGACATATCTTGATATTATGCACCTTTATTATCATTTAAGGTATATATATGACTCTTTTCGACATTTTATATCAAGAATTACTAAATTATCATGATATTTAATGTTTTTTAAATATTAATCCTTAATTATTTTTATTCAAGTGTTTTGTTAATTGTAGGATACCCTTTAACTAAAACATTATTTTAAATACTTTATAGAATTGTTTTTCTAAAACAATCTATTTAATTTCAATGTTTTCCAAATTATTTTTAAGAATTTATTTATATTTAAATTAATGTTTTAAAATTTTAATTTCTTTTAAATGTTTCTAATTGTTATGGGACACTTTGATTCAAAATTCACTTTATTAAATGTTTTAAAATGTTAATTTATTTCGAACGTTACAAAGTAGTATGGGACAATTTTATTTAAAAGTATCTTTGCTAAATGTATTAAATGGTTTTAGAAATGGATTGAAGAGATTTCTTGTGGTTGAAAATGAAATTTAATGAGTGGATTGATGATAATTACAGATATTTATGTGCTAGGATTTTATAATGGTACTTGGACATTAGACGTGTGGTTACGTGATAAACCAAAGATGGGTGGTTACCTGATAAACCAATAATGGGTGGTTATTTGATAAACCAAAGAGGGGTGGTTACATGATTAACCATGGAAGGGTGGTTATATTGTAACCTCCAATGAATTTGGTATGGAAGTCTTCCATATGGCTATTCCATTTAGTGATATGTATGAAGGTCGACCGTAAATGTTTTCCATTTAAGTAGGATTAAGTCCCAAGTTACCAATATATGTTGTATATTGATTTATATAGGATTTATGGTATTATTATTGTTTCAAAAAGGGTGGGAAATGATCTATTTTTTACTGATTTGTTTTTGTTACTTCTTATTGATGAAAAGTATTACTTTATGATAACGTATTCATGGATTATATGTTTTCACCTGACAAATAGTTTACATTCTATATGTATCCCTTACCGATCATTTTATTATCAAGACATATTTTGAAATGTATTTCACATTACTTAATGAAGAATAGATTCACTGATGGGATCATGAAAATGTCTTTCCATTTATATATTGAACGAACCACGTTTCTTTATAAAAAAATTGTTTAAAAAAAACTATACCATGAGTAGATGTGTCTACATTTCAATAATCAAGTTGATATGTATGAGTTATGGATTATTTATCTAAATATCTAATCCTAAAAATATCATTAATGGTAATTAAATCAAATAATTAACTTATCTCAATATTATGTAAAATTTAATGATGGGGCCTTATAGTTAGCCATGGTGTCGGAGGATGGTTTAGAAAAATTCGATGATTAAGATGTTTTCTTAAGAGTTAGGGATATCATCATAGGATTATAATTTCAAGGTTGATCATAATTTCAATGTTATAGAAACCCATTTTTTAGTATTTATAATATGAAATTATATGGTGATTACTGGTATTTTCAGAGACATTCTCCTTTGAGGAAATTATGGGTTATTAGTTTTTGGGATGCAAAATGTGAGGTACGAAATAACCTTTAAGGTGAAAACATGTTATGGTTATTTTTGAGTATTTATTATTATTTTTTGTAATGTTATAAAATTAAATAGTTATTTAAAATGATAACATGAAGACCGTGTGACAACCCGTCTTGTCAGAAAAAGCTACGAGAATCGAACCCACCATAGATGTGAAACACAGATTCATTGCCTACCACAGACCTATGTGGAGTCCCTAATTAGTATGACTTATTGTTTTTAGTAAAAAAATTTATAGATTAAAAATAAGATCATTTTGGGAACTTACATTTTATCAAATGGTTATCCATATTATCGGAAAATGATTTTGTGATTAAGTGATAAATGTTATTTTGGATGATTCCCACTATTTTTGGAACCCTATATGCCCATGGAAAATACAATACTATGATATTTTTTTAGGAGTAGTGGTGGAATTTTATATTTCAACAATCTATGTTTTTATTGTTTATTTATTGTGATTCATGTTATGTATGGAAGTCATTAACCTATCTTAGAGAATATGTGATTTTGGAAATTATTTTTGGTTATGATCCATTAAGAGTGGTTGATGTTATTTGCAGATAAATGGTAAAATTTATCTTAAAAGAATATGTTATCAAACCCTTCTCAATTTTGGTTTTTAAACTCAGATTGTATTTTCTTGAGGAATTATATGGACAATTGATTTTTTAATGGTCTATATTGGACTTTGGTTATTGTTATTAAATTTTGGATATTAAAAGTAGTTTTTTTATAATGTATTATTATTTTTTGGGGTTTATATGATCTTGTACAAACCATTTTGGTTTTGTTTAGTGTTTCAAGATAGGATGAATAGATAGATAATCTTTTTTGATTTTGTGATTCTATATAAGTTTATTCTATTTCATTAGGTTTGACCAAGTCATCTTGAATACTCATTGTTTTTTATAAAGGACGAGTTTCTCATATAAATTTATTAAAGGATAATACTCTACTTGACAAGAAAGTCAGTTTCCTTATGTTCATAGACATGCTCCTAAATAAATTACTCAACATTATGAAAAACAACTTAAAAGAAAAAATTATCTATTTAATTTTCCTATTGGAAAATCAATGACCATTTTACCCAATACAAGCTTGTGGTTTTATAATTGTTAACTTTATCCTGATCATGTTTTCTATTACTCTCGTTCAAAACAATATGGTTAGTTTTTCTTCCATATCCTTGTTTTATAAAATGGAATACTAGAATGTATTATCTTAACTGACATTTTTTCTTCTCTATTATTCTTTTAAAGTGTTATTTTTATTGAGTCTTTTTTTAATGGGGGTTTTAATGAAGTTATAGAGCCCAATTTTAAAATTGTGAGGACACAATTTCAAAAATGGGGGATGTATGTAACATCCCAAGTATTTATAGAATAATAAATTTTCATATCTATTAATATTTATGAATAAGAAATTAATTTTAGGTTTAAGAAGATGATATCTCTGATAGCATACTCGAAATTAAATAATGGGTTTCTTCGAAACCTTATGTTGCACACAATGTTTAGTTATACCAAAAATAATGCAATAATATTATTATTATTTTAAATAGTATTTAAAACCAAGACATTGTATCAGAGGTAATAAACAAATTACTAAAATATGTCTACACATGTTTGTTAATTTTTTTCACTTTTATCCAATAAATTTTAGAGGCCTAAATTGAGAATGATTATACTTTTAAGAAAAAAAATACACTAATATTTTTTAAAGGATGTGTTACTGCCTTTTGATTGAGAATCATTTTAAAATATTGTTTTTTTACTTTTATATGTTTTATTTTAAAAAGTAAAATTTTTCTTTAGAAGCGTGGTATAAAAATTTAATTTGGTTGAAAATTATAATTTTTCTAATGAAATCCATATTTTAATGAATAATGTAAAATATTGCATTTTAATTCAAAACTACCTTTTCATAAAATTTAGTTATATAGATATATTTCCATTATAAATTTTTTAAAAGTTTAATTTGATTATTTATTGTCATTTAATACAATTTGAGTCATTGATGGTAATTTCACACTGAAATTGGACATAAACACATGTCAATATTTTGATTGTTTTTACTTATTAAAAACCCGATTTCTGGTTTTAACAACGAGAATTAATTTTAAATCAATTTATGCAAATTCTATGTTTTTATTTTGGAAAAATTGATTCAATACATGAAATTATAAGGTGTAAATTAGGTAAATAAGTCAACATTAGGTTAAACATTATGAATAGTAACTTCAGTAGTTATTTTTATTTACCATGTTTAAAAGGTAAACCAGGTAAATAAGGGTAAATAATAATATTATAATAATATAAAATTATACCAAAAATGTCCTAATCCAATTGGATGAGAAATGTCTAACCATTAGAATCATGGGGTGGATTTTATAACCCAATGTAACCACATGGGTGTGATAATGATCTTTTATAATGTTTATATTAAATAAAAGTGAATTATAAAATAGACATGTATATCCTAAATAAAACAATTTTAATTGGGTTTATGTAAATGATCACTTGAACATTAAATATTCATTATAAATATAAAAATATTTATTCAATCATGGTATTTTATTTTTAATTTTTCTACATTAAATAAATAAATATATTTCTGACACAATGGTGATGCACTAATTACATTATTAATGAAAAATCAAATGAATAATATAATAAATATAAAAATAAATGTTATTTGAACATCTTGATGCTATAAATAAATTTTATGGATGACTATGAAATTTTACCTTTGATTCAATGATTTTTGTTCGAAGGAATCATTTTGTTTTGAATTTAACAAAAATCAATTACTAAGTAGTGTCAATCATTACACAAATGAGTTTTTAAAAAGAGATATTATTTTATTAAATGATATAATAGTCTTGAAAAGCCATGATTTGGCTAAATGACTTATATAATGTTAAAAATGTCCTCATTTACCAACATGTGGTTCTGTTGGAATTTTATAGTAACTATAGTAACCAGGTATTATTAAAATACAAGAAGGCATGTTAATAGTTATTGTTTTTAACAAAGGGTTAAATCTGAAAGATAACGTTAAATTTGTGACCTAAAAATCTATAAAACCTATTGTTTTAGAGGATTTCGAGTCATAATCATCTTATCCTTGAAGTATATCAATTTTTAAATATTATAATTCAATAATAAAATTATAATAAAATAATTTTTCAAGACATTCCTAATGTGCCGCTCCTCCCTCTTATAAAAGTTCACCACCTCTACCCACTTACTCACAACTCTCAAGACCTTTGGATCATACAAAGTTTTCTATAATAATATCCCAACATACCTAGAATACTCCTAGAATCTTTACCTTGGGAATAAGGTGTAATCATACAGAAATTATGTATATATATTTTTAATTATATAGAATTATTACGAGACTTGAAATTTCGATGACAGGTGATTCTGAGGACCAGAGAGATCAGAATGGATTTTTTTAGCTTTATTAAGCTATGTTCAGTAAATATGCTAGTGGGATTTTGTTACTTTTTATGTGGTGCTCGGATTGAAAATGTGAGGGTAACATTGAATTCACAGCACCAGGATTCTCTTAGGTGAACCTTAATGTGACCAGCAAAGGTCGGACGAATGAGTTAATTTTTATGAATTTTTGGAAAAAATAATAATAAAACAACTAAATAAGTTATTTTATTCTTTCTTAAACCATTGAGTGAAAATTGGAAGAAATTTAGTGTAATGAAGGTAATTAAATGAAAGTCATTAAATGATAGTCATTTAATGATAAGTTACTTTGGTTGTGTAACTGTAATGATCGTGGGTTTAATAGATAATTAATTAAAATTCATAAATGAACCACATTAGTGATCATCGTAAAAGCCCTTTTTATTTTTTTTAAATGAATCAGTTGGAAAACGGATTCACAGCCGATGGAAACCTATGAAGAAGCACTGACGACATCACCCCCCAACAATGAATAGTGATCGATCAACGACTATTGGTGGATTTGATCCAGAGATTGACGAACGGAGACGAACGTCTTTCAATGCATATTATTTCCTTCATCGTAGAAGATTCCACCAAATCTAGGTAGGGGAAACTAATTTATTTCAATGTTTATAATGTTTCCCCATTCTTGTTCTAGAATAATATGAAGAACACAGATCAACCGACTAATGAGTTGATCCACGATTCATTCTATATTGCAAGAGGTTTTTGTTGGGTTATTCTTAAAAATTGAGATGACTGTTTCCATCCTATGTTAAAATGCTATGGCGGAGGGTGTGGGCTGATTCGAAAAAGACCTGTACCCTCCACCAATATTGGTTTTTGTGCATTTATCGTGGAAGACTAAGAAACGATGCGACAAGGTGAATCCAAGGGGCTCAAAGTGAATACAGCAACCCGATAGGCTTGTAAGAGTAGACGGGAATGTAAACAAATCAACGGAGCATCTTTGGTGGCCCAAGGAAGGATTATTCAGTGCAGAGGTGGTAGTGAACATTGGTCGTGTATAGATGGAGGCACCCACATGCATCGTGGTGGCATGGTTTCACGGTCACACGACCGCAACAGGTGGAGGAAGTGGTGTCGACGCGCCGCGTGGAGATAGATCGACCCGCTTGGGCCGCTCGGTTGGCGCACAAATGGATGGCTCATGCTAGCCTTTTGAGGAGACTGGGTAGTGCCCCACTAGCACTATTAGCTGGGAAAACCAGAAGCCCTACATCATGTCTACTGCAACCGGTCCACACTGGCTAGGTCGGGTTCTCCAGGCAAGTCGGACCTGTTGGCCCGGCTGGACCCACCAGTTGAGTCGGGCCGAACCCGCTGGGGCCAAACCCACTCTCGTTGGGCAAGACCTTCAGCCCCAACAATTCACCTTTGATAGACCTTTACCAAACCATCAGGATGGTCTGGCTAGGCCAATCCCTTACCAGACCCTCAGGTCTGTCCGACCGGGTCGGATTGGACCCAGACCCGATCGACCTCGTTTCACTAAAGCTCCTATAACATACATACCATTTGTCTGATTAATGTGATTTCTATAGCATAAGGACCATTTTTATGTGGTAGTCTTTTTGAGATAATCCACTTTATTTTTGGAAGAATTTGGATTATGGTCGGGTTGGATCAGACTCGAATCCAATGAGGCCCGATTTACCTATTTTCTTATATCTTACATATCATGCAGCCGATTGACATTTTGTCTGTCGCATTGGAAAACTTATGAAAAGACATTTTGTTGGGTTAATTCTAATTGGGACTTCATTGATGTTGACATTGAACTAGTGTAATGTGGAGAGGATCCTCCAGAAATCAATTATGCTAAGTGAGGGAATCCAGTGGCTGGGTGTGACGTGACGAAGGAATAGTGATCCCCTGGGGGTCAGTACATAGAGATCATCTTTGGGTAAGCACATAGAGATCCTTTATGGGTTATTATGTAGATATCTTATGTGGGTCTGCATGTAGCGATCCTCTATGGGTTAACACCGAGCGATCTTTGGTAGGTTAGCACGTAGCGATCCTCTATTGGTCACCACTGAGTGATCATCTATAATTAAGCACCTATTGACCATGTGCGGTCTATTAGTAAAATTCTCTTGATAGAATAAGATGGTCTATCTTTATGACTAATCATATTTAATTCAATTATTTAAGTTGTATTCTTGGTGTCATCTGCCTTTTACATTATGTCTTGTGGTTGAGATCATGCTTTCTGTTTTTTCCATGTGGAATTATAAGAGAACTTTTGGGGTCTTTGGTTCCCTAATGAGTATTTTTATACTCACCCCTACATGGGATTCACCCGAACCTTGTTGTGTCTTGTGCAGATGACATACAACATGACTGGGACTTTAGAGATTCAAGGATAGATGATACACGGAAGTGACCGATTGACATAGTGAGTAGCAGTGAAGAATTGTACCTAGCCTTCAGGTAGGATCCTTGGAAAATGATATTTGGAGCATGTTTTTATTTTTTTTACTAATCTTTAAGTTGGGATTGTATAATGGCCCCTTTCTACATTAAGTACTTACTTTTACTCTCAGTGGTGGTTATTAGTGTTGGTTGTACTATTACTGTTCCATTGTGTTTTACTTGTATATGGTGTGCCCAATATTTGTGTGTATAGGTTAAAAATAAAATGCATTCACTTTTTTTGTTCCAACTTTCTTGTGCTAGTCACCGGCCTCTATCCTAAGGAAGGCGGGTTTGGGGTTGTCGTGGCATAGGCCCCGAGGGACGGGTCTTGACAAAGTGGTATGAGAGGGCGGTATGTTCTACCAGAAGAAATAAGTGTCGTTAATTTCAATGTGGAAATAGTGTTATGATTTTTGGGTTCATATTTTAGTTCTGGGAGTCTAGTGTTGGTGCGACTACCGACGTATCCATACACTGGGACCATGAATTCTGATTTCGGACTTAGTACACAAAAAATACTATTTTCATGTGTTTTTTAAAATGTATTTATATTTATTTCTTTTGAGTCATATCACCAAGAAAACATTATTGACTGTGGTGCATCTATCTCTCTATATGATTCATCCACACAGATAGCCAGCCAAGATTCTAGTGAGAGATCATGATGATGAACCACAGAGCGATGAGGAAATGGTGGAGGGACCTCTTACAGTGGTAGCTCCTTCAAGTGGTGTACGAGCAACACCACCACCTAGGGATTAGTAGTTTTTACCATACCCCCCATCGAATATTCCATGGTGACTGAACTCAGTGTCCGGGTTCTAGAGATAGCATCCTCTGAGGTTTCATGGCGATACACATCTATGGGCATCAATGTACAGGCTGGAGGTTGTGGCATGAGTTTCCCTCTTGGTGGAGACTCTAGAAAACTAGAAGGTGATCCTATATGCTAGTGTATTTTAGAGAATAACAGGAAGATGGTGGAGCCTGATTCTCTAGACACACAAGATGATGACTCTTTCCTTGTTAGACATTGATAGCCTCTTCAATGCAGAGTTCATTCAAGCCAGACTATGCTCTATGCAAATTCATGAGCTAATGCACTACTATTAGGGTAGCATAATAGTGGCCCAATACTCTGTGAGATTTACTAACCTCTCCCGCTACTCCACTGACATGGTACAAGACCCTTTCATCAAGTCTCGAACCATTGAGCAGGGTCTCTGATGAGAGATCAGAGCGTCAATGATTTTATCAACATTCTGACAGAGGCTAGAGTGCTAGAGTGAGTAGTACCGGTGGAATGTTTCCTTGCTAAGAAGAAATCAGTAGCGAGAGTTACCACCCGATGACATGCACTTGAATCATCTATAGAAGGAAGTAGGCGTATGATGTAGAGTCCCAAACGTTCCAGACCATCTGGGGGATGACCCCAAGATGCAAGGTCATAGGTGCACAGCTCGCGAGGAAGAGGATGTCATTTGAGGACTAGAGATTGTTACTCTTATGGCGGATAGAGTCGCATGGCTTTCGACTATTTGAATCCCTACGTGGATGACTAGTAGGTGGTCAAGGTACTTCCGAGACAGCGACAGAGGTTCAAGTGAGGAGGTCTGTCGGGCGGCAGATGTGGAAGAGGATCAGTTCATGTAGTAGGTGGTGGGAAACAGTTTGAGGTACTACAGACACCACCTCCATGAGGTCCAATCTAACCTCATGGAGCAGGTGGATAGGAAAGATCTCAGGTTGATGCAGTAGTGGCCTACAAACAAGGTGACCCAGATATGATTTTAGGTATAATTTTTATCTACTCCACCCTATCTGTAGTTATTATAGACACAGGTTCGAGTCACTCTTTCATTTCCACAACTATCATTCAGATCTCAATGGTTACTATTGATCCGTTTGCTCGAGCCTTATGAGTAGAGACTCCTACAAAAGATGATTCAATGATTAGACATTTGTTCCATTAATTTGAGAGCACTCATGGAGGAGAGATCTTCAATATAGATATCCTAGTACCAGTTTCGAGGCCATACAAATTCATCTTGGGTATGGAAAAGTTATCCACAATGCATGCTCAGATCTATAGTTTTAAGCTCAAAGAATGGTGTGTCAGTGAGGATGGTACTAGGTTTTCCTTCACCAGTAAGAAGCAAACCTTTGCAAAATAGAATGGACACTTTCGAAGGATGGTGCAGCTGATCACTCATCAGTTGGCTAGCCTCACCCTTAGTGTAGTGTATGAGAGGAGTCTAAGTTATCCTATAGTGGTGGACTAGTATGAAAATGTCTTTATCGAAGGTGTTCATGGACTACCTCAATTCATAGAGGTAAACATCTACATCATCTTGTACCTAGGGATGACAATGATATCTACACCAGCATATTGGATGGATCTTGTGGAGCTTTGTCAGTTTAGGGAACAATTGTAGGAATTACATATGAGGGGGTTCGTAAGACCCAGTGTTTGTCCATGATCAATCCAAGTGTTGTTTTCCAAGAAGGTAGATAAAAGCTTGAGGAATTGTGTGGACTATCAACGCCAAAATCAGGTGACCATGAAGAACAATTATCCTTTTCCAAGGATTGATGAAATCTTCGATCAACTAAAGGGAGATCAGTGGTTTTCAAAGATAGAAGTCAGATCAGCTTATCATCAACAATTGGTGCGGGATGAGGATGTACCAAAGACAAACTTCAGATTCATGTATGGACATTTCATGTTTTTGGCGATGAATTTAGGCTTGAATAACTCTCCATATGGGTTCATGGGACTTATAAACGAGATCTTCAATCCTTACCTTGGTCGCTCCATGTTGGTTTTAATTGATGAAGTCTTGGTGTACTCAGGGTCGGAGGAGGGTCATGTGAGACATCTGCAAATAGTTTGGTTTCCACTCTAAGGGCACCAGCTTTATGGTAAGCTCTTGAAGTTCCAGTTCTAGATATGGGAGGTCCACTTTCTGGGGCACAATATTTCAGAGGATAGAGTTATAGAGAATCCAGGAAAGATAGAGGTCGTGCTTTCATGAAATCCACCTCGGAGCATGACTAAGGTGCAATGATTCTTGGGGTTGGCTGGGTACTATCAGATATTTGTACCCAACATTTCCATATTATCATCACCCTTGTCATCTTTGATGAAGGGATATCCCTTCACATGGATGGAAAGATTCCAGCTGAGTTTTCACAAGCTAAGGCCTATACTGATGAGTACCCCCATATTGAGGAAACCTGAAGAGGGTGTTTCGTATGTAGTCTAATGTGATTCATTAGGGACTAGAATAGGATTTTTCTTGATGGAGGAATGAGCGGTGATTAGCTATGGCTCATGATAGCTAAGACAGAATGAGAAGATCTATGTGACCAATGACTTGTAGTTTACAGCAGTGGACTTTGTTTTTAAGTTGTTGCAGCACTACATTATGGGTGAACGGTTTACTGTCTTCTCTTATCACATGAGTCTCAGGTATATCATCACATAGAAGGACATGAACCTAAGACAACGGTGATGGCTGAAGTTCTTCTAGGACTATGACTTTAATATAGTCTAAACTCTTGGGAAGAGAAACGTAGTAGTTGATGCACTCTGTAGGAGGTCGGGTCTACAACTGTTGAGTGAGGTGACGGAGCATCTAGTAGCATTGCTAGAATCCTTCATGGATAGTGATTGGGTATTATACATATAGTTTATGGCTATCACTCCCCCACTCAATCAGTGAGTTCATGAGTCACAACATGAGGACATTGACTATAAGGCCCAACCTATTCAGATATCCTCAGTACATGCTCCTGATGGATTTTTGAAAGGTGGGGAGAAAATCATCCTTTTTAGAGGATGAATCATGGTACCAGTGATGTTTCAGGAGGAGGTGTTGAGGGACTTCCATACATACCCTTTATCAGTACATCTTGGAGTGGCAATGATGTACCAGGACCTCCCACATTAGTAATCGTGTCTAGGGATGAATAAATCAGTGGAAGAGTTCATATCACGATGCTTTACTTGTCAGCAGGCGAAGGATGAGCATCAGTATCTAGTAGGATGAAATAATCCACTAGAGGTACCATAATGGAAGTGGGATGGTATCCCAATGGTCTTTGTGACTAGGTTACAACACATGTCCCAGGACCATGACTATATCTTGGTGGTCGTTTACCGACTCACCAAGTCAGCCCATTTTCTACCGATCTCACAGTATAGATCAATAGAATGATTGGGATGCCTATACATCCAAGAGATAGTACAGCTTTTTGGGGTACCATTGATGATAATTTTAGATCATGACATGCGTATTACATCTCAGTTGTGTAATGGGTTACCGGTGGCATTCGTAACTCAGCTATGCTTGAGCACTGCCATTCACCCTTAGACAGCTAGTCATATAGAGCACACCATACAGAAACATGACGACATGCTTCGTACTTTAGTTCTTGATTTTGGCCATAGTTTGGAGTCCCACCTAACATTTCAAGTGTTCTCATACAATAAAAAGCATCACACCACTATCAGTATGGTACTGTTTGATGCCTGGTACGGGTGACCATGAGAATCACCCCTATACTGGACAGACCTAAATGAGTCAACACATATGGGTCTAGAGTTGGTAAGAGCTACCACTAAGAAGGTGAAGATCATCCAGGGGTGGATGTAGACTATGCAGAGTAGGGAGAAAACTTATGCCTACGAGATATGGAGACCCTTAGAGTTTGAGGAGGAAGACAATGTCCTCATATGGGACTCAACCTGACGAGGATTACAGAGATTTGGCCAGATCGGCAAGCTATCTTTGAGATTCATCAGATCATTCCAGATTCTTAGTAGATTTGGATAGGTGGAGTACAACCTATCTCATCCCCCACAGATGAACCAAGTGCACAACATTTTCCACATGTCGCAGCTGAGGAGATATGTGCATGACCCATCACACACCAATGACTCGGGTGAGCTTGACATTGACGATGGGGAGACTTTTTCAGAGTTCCTGGTGGAGATAGAGGATCAACAGGATTAGGTCCTTTGTGGATTTTATATTCCTCTAGTGAAAGTTCAGTGGCAGCACATGAACCTCTACGAGAGCACATGAGAGCAAGAGGCTCGTATTCGTGCTCAGTACTCCCATTTGTTTTCTTGGTTTTTGTTGTTGCTTTCGGGGACATAAATCCCTAAGGTGGGAAGAATGTAAAGACCCAGACACTCTTTAATTTTTTAATTATATTGAATTATTATGAGACTGGTAATTTCGACAACATATAATTCCATGGCACGGGGATCTCGGAATGGATTTTTGAACTTTTTTAAGGTGCATTTAGAAAACGGGTGATCGAGATTTTCTATCTTTTGAACCAAATATAATATAGAAAATGCGAGGGAACTTTTGAATTTGTAGTGTTGGGATTCACTTAGGAAAAACATATCGTTGATCAAAAAACATTGTATATAAGAGTTAATTTTTGGACTTTTCAGAAAAAATAATAAAATAACTAAATGAGTTATTTTATTCTTCCTTCAACCATTGAGCGATTGTTGGTGGAACCATAATGTAACAAATGTCATTAAATGAGATTCATTTAATGACAAGTTACTTTTGTTTTGTAACCACAATGCTCGTTTGTTTAATGGGTCATTAATTAATGTTTATAAATGAACCACATTAATGATCAACTTCAAAACCCTTTTTAACATTGTTTAAATCAATATGTTGGAAAACGGATTGGAAACCATAGGAAACCTCTGAAGAAGCATTGTCGACATCACCCTCCAATGAATAATAGTGATCAATTGATCATCGTTAGAGGATTCAAGCTAGAGATCATATAACAGAAATGAATTTCTTCGAACACTAATTCTTTCCTTTGTCCATAACATGTTCTACTAAATCCAGTAGGAGGAATTAATTTATTTCCATGTGGATAATGTTTCCTCCTTCTCATTATTGAATAATATAAATACGTTGATGAACTGGATAATAGGTTGATTCAAGGTTCATTCTACACTATTGATGGTTTTTGTGGGGTTACACTATGGAGTTATTCTTAACATTTGAGTTGATTATTTCCATCCCAATGTTAAAATGATAACACAGAGAGTGCAGGTTGATTCAACCATGACTCATAACCTTCACCGAATTTGGTTTTTTTGAATAACTCATGGGAGACCGAGAAATGAGGCAGAAAGGTGATTGCAAGGGGCTTAGTGTGAAGGCAGTGACCCAACAGGCCCATAGGCATAGACATGAAGGAGAACAGACCACCGAGGAATCTCTGGTGGCATGCAGAAGGAGCCGCCGGTGTGGAACCACCGGCGTCTCAGCACCGATGACCAGCGGCGGCAATGATCTCTTTTCGGCAACATGAAGAATGAGGAGCATGCAGGTGTTGTGGTGGAAAGGTTCCATGGTCAGACGAATGCGATAGGTGGATGACGCGGTGCTGACATGCTGTGTGGAGATGGAGTGGCCCACTTGAACCACTTAGCTGGTGCACAAATGGCAAGCTCATGCCATCCCTTTTTTGAGATCGGGTGGTGCCACCAGCTAGGAGAATTGGACACCCTGTGTCTGGTCCAACGCAACTAGCCCGCACCGCACAGGATGGCTTCTCCAGGCAGGCCGAACCTGCTTGCCGTGCTGGTCCTGCAGGCCAGGTCGGACCCACCAGTTGGGCCAGACTCGCACCAGCCATGCCAGACCCTTTCTTGTCCCTCAGGTAAGATCTTGTCGGTCCAACCGGGTCAGACTGAACCCAAACCCAACCGACCTTATTCAACTAAAACGCCTATAATATACAAGATGGGAATCTAATTGACATGCCATATATGGCATGCTGACCCTTGAGATGTGGTGTTCCTTTTCAAATACTCCACATGTGTTTTGGAAGATGTTGGAGTATGGCCTGGTTGGATCGGACTCGAATCGAATCGGGTCTTATTTACCTTTTTTTAGATCTTATAAATTCAGGGACTGATTGACATGTTGTCTATCACATTGGAATCTGTACGACATGACAGTACTTTATATTACATCTAAGTTGGACATAATGGTGGTCGGGATATGACTGGTGGCTTGAGGATTGGATCCTATGGAAATCAAACAAGATAAGTGGGAGAATCTAGTGGCTGGCTGGGACGTTTTGAACAAATAGTGATCGTCTATGGGTGAGAACTTACAAATATTTTGTGAGATTGCATGTAGTGACCCTATGTAGGTCAACATAGAGAGATCCTTTACTGGTGAGCACATAGATATCCTCCGTTGGTTAGCACCAAGTGATCATTTATGGGTCAGCACCTAGAGATCCTATGTGGGTCAGCACCTAGTGATCCTTTGTGGGTCAGCACCTAGCCACCCTGTGCATTCCAACAACAAATATCTCTCTATAGAATAATATGATCTAGCTTTATGACTAATCATCTTTATTCACGTTCTTTATGTTTTATACCTTTTTTGAGATGTATTTTATTTTGCGCCATGAGATTGAGATCATGCTTTATGGTTTTTACTTATAGAATTCTGAGAGACCTTCAGGGGTCTTAGGGTCCTTACCAAATACTATTATACTCACCCCTTCATGGGCTTCAACTTCACCTTGTTGTGTATTATGTAGACAATGGAATTCTTGACTGATACATTGGAGAGCCAAGGCTAGATAGTACATGAAAGTGACTGATTGATGTGGTGAGCTAGAGTGACGAGTTGTACCTACCCATTAGGAAGGATCCTTGGCGGGTGATCTATGAATCTTTTTTTCATTTTTTCTGTACTATACATTCTATTGGGCTCGCATATTGGCCCCTTTTTACTTTCATTACATACTTTTACTCTTAGTGGTGGTACTTAGTGGTGGATGTACTACTCATTTCTATCATGTTTTACTTGTATGCAGTGTTCCATCTCTATGTGTGTATATGTTTAAAGGAAATTTATTCCCTTTTTTGGATTCTCCATTCTAGTTCTTGTCACCAGCCCCGGGCCTATGGAAGTTGGGCTTGCAGTAGTCACAAAACTTGCCCTGGGTTACTGGTCGTGACATAAGGCAGCTAAAATAAGCCTTTTGGCTCAAATAGAAAGGAGTAACCCAATTTTTAGTTAACATCCACTCCCATGATCCTTTCCTTTATTTTCCTTCTCCCATCAATAATATTTTTTTATTCCATTATTCTATAAAAACACCATTATCCTTAATATACTAGGATTTTGTTATTCTATGGATTCAACCTAAAATTATAGACACCTCTATCAAAGGGATATAAAATATATTGTTTCTGTGTATAGTGAATTATTGCCTCACAAAATGATGATTTGTTTAATTTTCCCCTACTTCCTTTCATAGTGGCCATTATTATGGCACTATATTTATATATGATATATATTATATTTATATTGTCTATAGTCTTCTATAATTATTATTTAGAACAGACCTTTATTCATTCTAAGTTGCGTAAATATGATAATTTCGTTTGCGGAAGTGTGGACTACCGCCCCCTAAAAGCGATGTGACATGTTCCCATTATACATTGAACATATAAAGAATGGTTTTATTAAACCTACAATAATTACATGACATGAATATAATACTAGTATTATAATATAAATTTCTATCATTTGATTATTATTCTTTTAATATGACAAATAAATGAATGTAACGTTCCTTTGTACGTACGGCCTACCGTCCCCATGAACATTGAATTTCAATCATTATCTCCAAATACTATGGATACTATAAATACATATATACTAGATATATATGATTTTTAAATCATGAATAATACTCTGGTGATTATGGATTTTTGACTACATGGACAATTTACTTCAAAACAAGTTCATTTTCAACTCATGTACCAAATATCGACAAGACATCTGATATGAACTTGAATAATTATGTAATTTTTATAACATTGTAATCAGTGATATAAAAGAAATAATAAACATAAAAAATATTCTCAAGAAAACATAAATTAATAAATGTTTATTATTCAAGATCATAACGATTGTGTGTGATGATTCAAACTCAAGGTAAGAGAAATTCTTCACCCAATTTCCTCTCATTGGATTTTATGCATACATTATTGATTATATTATGCCAAGATCTTGTGTGGAATAACTATTTATTTATTGATGTTGTAATTTTATCTTCCTTAATGTAGATATACTTTTTCATTACAAAATTACCATATGGATAAATTCTTATGTCATTTATGCGAATTTTGTAATGGAAATCATAACTCAATCTCATTTCATTGAGTTAAATATCCATTTAATTTGTTTTGATTTTAAAACAATTTGGGTGAATGAACTATGATTGTTTTAAACTGAATATCCAATTTTATTGGGTGTATTAATAATTTTCACACATATTTATGTCATTGATTTATCCTTAGTATAATGATACAATCTTTATAAGGGGATTCATCTCTATCTCCATTCCTTGAGTCATATCATGATATTGTGCACCATTATTATCCTTTAAGGTGTATATAAATTCAATTTTGACATGTTATATAATTAATTACTAAATTCTCATGATATTTAATGTTTTCTTTGATATTATTCTTTAATTATTTTATATTCAAGTGTTTCATTAGTTGTAAGGTACTCCATAACTAAAACATAATTTTAAATGATTTAATGATTTATTCTTCTAAAACATACTATATCATGTCCATGTATACAGAATGATTTTATTGAATTTATTTATAGAGACATAATGATTTAAAATGAAAAAAATTTAAATGTTTCAGAGTGGTATGAGACACTTTGATTCAAAATACTCTTTACGAATTGTTTTAAAATTTTAATTTATTTCGAATTTTTTAAATAAGGATGGGAAACTTTGATTTAAAAGTTTTAAATGGTTTTGGAAATGGAATGAATAGATTTATATGATTGAAAATGAAATTTTATTAGTGGATTTTTGATAATTTCAATATTTTTTGTCTTATGATTATATATTGGCACTTGAAAATTTAATAGGTCGTTACTTGATAAACCAATGACGAGTGGTTACATAATAAACCAATGATGGGTGGTTATGTGATAAAACAAATACATGGGGTTCTGTGATAATCCTTAGATCAGTGGTTATGTTATAACCCCAAAGGCATTGGGTATGGAAGTCGGTCGTATGGCTACTACATTTAGTGATACGTGTGGAAGTAGACCATATGGTTATTCCATTATATATGTTTATATCTCAAGATACCTTTATATGTTACATGTTTATTTATATAGAATTTATGGTAATCTTTTGGTTAAATAAATGGTAAAAAATCAGCTTATTTTTATTGAATTGTTTTTGCTACATCATAAATATTAAAAGTATTACTTTATGATAAAACATTCATGGTTTACATGTTTTTTCTATACTATTAGTTGTCATTATTTATGTACTCCTTGTTGATCTTTTTATGCACATCCCATGTTTTAAATTTTTTCGCAGGACATCAAGAAGAATAGGGACATGGATGGGATCAAGGAAAATTTAGTTCATTTAAACATGGAACAAATAATGTTTCTCTTTACAAAAATGTTTTAAAAAAATATAGGATAGTGAGTGTTCACATGGTATTTTCTCATGGTGTTGGACTCATAGATCATATTTTATGTCATTTTATCACACAGGAGTCAACCAAAATTTTATATTAATTAATTTTGAAATGAAAAGTACAGTTTCAATAACAAATAAATTTCAAATTAATGTCTCCATTCTAAAATTTGGAAAGTAAATTATATATTTGTTTTTTTTTTGAAGTAGGACATTAAATAGGGGGTGAACTGAGTTCTTATCAAAACATTTGATAAAAAAATTATTTAAAAAGTTCCCCTATTTAAAAAAAACCCAATAAACCAAAGTAGAAGATTTATAAGAGTTTTGAATGTTAAATTAATTTATCAAAATTTTGATTAATTCTCAATATTATAAATTTCAAAGACTGGTATTAATTTTGAAGGTAATTTAATATATAAAAAATATTTATAAAAATAACTTAGATTAACTATGAATGTAATATTTAGTTTTCTAAAATATGTGTGAAAACATTGAAAACTAAATTTGAAAAACACAATAGGGAAAACAATAGGTTTATTCTCAAGAAGAGACCTAGTCCTCTCCACTTGGTGATCACTTTCTACTATGCATTTTATATTAGTAAACTTGATCCACACCCAGAATTAGGGTTCTCAATAGCACACAAGTCATTCCAGGTGAACTAGACATCTAGAACAATTATTAATGTGAAGAAAAATACAATCAGGCCACACAAGGACCTATTCCATAGTTATATGTGGTAGAAAATTTTGTAAACAAGTGAGATAGTGAAAATATATTGTATCTTTCAGCTTATCTCAAGAGACAATATGTGTTTGTGATACAGACACACACACACTACTCAAAATGTCAAAAGAATGTGGAAAATATAGAAAAAATAATGAGAAAATGATTAGAATTTTTGATGTGATGTGCTTGATTCCTATAGACTTATTAGGTGTATAATATTTGATGTTGGATTACACTTCTAGAAATAGACACCAAAATATAGTGTCGTGCATGCTTTGTGTTTTGGATTCAGGTGAGGTGAGATGCTCTTGGAATGTGCTCTTCAATAGGGATTATTGTTTCAAGGATATTGGAATTTTTGGTTCACAGAAAATCTTTCTTTTTCAAAGCTAGCAAGAATGAGTGTTCTTATCATATATTCTTATATCCACTTTATAAGTTTTCTCTATATAGTTGTTGTGCTTTTTGATTAGGTGATTTCATTATATAATGTAGCGGTTGACAATAGGCATGTTCGGAATATGTGTTGTACCTCTTACCTCTAAAATTGATGTTAATGATATCTTCAAAAATTCATAGAAGTAATTTGTAGCATTAAATAAACCAATATAACTATTGGTTAAAGATTTTAATTTATGAATAAAGAAAATTTTCTAAGTGTTGTTGGGTAAGTCATTCTATTGTTAAGTCATTCTATGTGTTCTGTCAGTATGTCCTTTAGTGGGAAGGTTCTTCTCTCTATAAGTTATTCAATCGGTAGGTCATTCTTTCAATAGGTCCTTCTATCAGTATTTCCTTCTATCGAAAGGTCCTTCAATAGGTATTTCCTTGTATCTGTAGGTCCTTCTTTCAGTATGTCCTTCTTTCGGTAACTTTATGTGTCAGTGAATCATTGTTTTTGGTGAGTTTCTTTATATGTAAGTAAGACTATTGATGGCTAAAACATGTATCAGTGACTCGACATGTTTATAGGTTGAAGTGTTAGTGACTCATTGCTATTAGTTACTAATCGGTCTATAGATCATACTTTTTTTGGTGAGTCATGATATCAGTGACTCATATTTTTCCATTTTTGTATTTTTTCCCTATACTATGTTATAATCATAAATAGAATATGTTAAAAATATAGTTGAACATAGGTAATAATAATGAAGAAAATTTTAACTTTATACTTAAGTCTTGATTAAACGTAATTTTACATGATTTGTGAGCATTAAATCTAGGGAGGTCTAAAAATATACCCTTTTGATGATCACAAATCATTTAATTATAAAACATAATCAGTTCCTTCATAGTGATCAAATTACTCATTCTTCTTAATATCTCCCCATTATGGTTTTTCTTAAAATTTAAATGAATGGGCATTCTCCCCCTTTCATGTAAGAAAACTATCCAAAATTAAAATAATGCATAACTCCTTCCCCCATTTTGTAATTATCAAAAAGATTAAATTTTATCAAATAAATAAATAATAAAGAAGAATATAAATAATCAGAGAACAAATAAAGGAATTAAGATGTACAAGATTTCACAATCAAGTGAAATTACATTGGAGTAGAACATAAAAAAAGTAGTACAATGAAACCCTATCAAACAAGTGATCCAAACTAATTCTTCTTCAAAGAGGATTCCATCACTTCCGTTACCTTATCATAAGCATTAGGGGTAGGAGAATTAGATGTAGAAGTAGTGGTTGGATATTCATATTGAATTCTGATAGGAGGAAGAGGAACTCCAGAAAACACTGAAGGGGCCAAGAAGGGGTTAGAGGGGGAAGCAGGGCCATAAAGATCCCTAAAAATGATTGGACATATCTTATTGAAATATTGATAATGATACAGTTTCTAATAAGGAAAGGGGAAAAAGGATAGGTAGTAGATTGGAGAGCTGGTTTGAGAGGTGAGGGAGCTGGTATGACAATATCCATACTCTAGACTTGCAGATATGCTTGAGAAGCTTGATGAAATACATGATAATCTACCAACAACATTACATATCCTTGGTGAAATCATCCTAGTTTTCTATAACTTCTCAAGGGTAGGAGTAAACTCCTTAATTAGCATCACCTGATCTTTAAAATCCTATGTCACTAAAGGAAGTCTCATATTATCAACTAAATACTTGATGTGGATGGTGAGATGATGCTTGGTGTATATTCTCCTGAAATAAAAATCCACTTTCTTGGTTATTTCTTCCTGAGAATTTGTAGCACCTCTGGAATATAATCTCACCATGTCATGGATGTGACCATTATTTTCCTAATATTGTAGAGACTCTCCTAGTCAGTTCGACCCATCATTTTTAATCTATTTTCTTATCACATTCCTTACTATATCAATATCTGGAGGGTTTTCAACTTGATATTTTGAGCTAGATGGGCCTTTAACTATGTCTCTGAGTTCCTGTCTCAACTAATTCATATCAATATTAGTATACTGAGGTTGAGAAATAGTATTTCTACAAAAATTTTCCTCAAAAGTCTTTATCACTTTATTAATGGATACCTTATAATCAATAGTCAATTGATTTATGGCTGGAACCATTTTATCCAATTCATGCCTCGTGCTCTAGTTATTCTACATTACAATTTCAACAACTAAGATCATCCAAGATTCCACATGAGAAACCAATATTTCTATTAGAACATAAATATCTCTTTATCTTAATGTATGAATATGATCATTTTTTGGTTGAGATAAAGTTTGAATAAGAGAGATCAGATTTTCCTTAAACCTATAAAAATTAGATTTGGTTACACAATCACCTATTAGTGAAGTCTCGGGAGGTGTAGGAGCAGAATTAGATACAACATCAAGAGGTTTCTTAGAATGAATAGGTTCCTCAACTACTGGTCTCCATAGAAAAACTACACCATCATCAACATATGAATCAAAATAATCCAAAATGAGAGAAATATATTAAAGATACCATTCCAATTCAAATACCATACTATCATCAAAAGGAGTGAGTGTATTATATCTCAATTCCTTATCTTTGTAATCCCACTAAATATTTTTCTTTCCTTCTAGTATAAAATAATCTTGTTGCAGGGGATACCTATGCTTCTACATCACCATGAACTTCAACTACTTCTCCTTCTACAACACAAACTTTTGAAGGTTCTACAATTAGTTCCAGAGATATAGTACCAACATGTTTTTTATTACCACTTTGATCATCATGAGGATGATTCAAACTACTATCAATTCCACAACCTTTCTACTAAGAATATTCTCCTCCATAATCTCCACTTTTATCACTAGGTACTTCATCCTCTTCCTCACCACCACTACCTTCAGATCCACTAACACTTTCCACTTCCACACTATTTACATTTTCTTCTTTGTTTTACTTATATGAACCATTATATTTTATTTTATACTCCACACTACCTAATTCCATAGCCTCTTTGTCATAACCTTGGGATGGAATAGTTTCTTCGAAACGTATATATAAATGTGGACTAGCATGCCAAAAAGTTACCCTCTTAGGACTTTCACCAATACCAGGGTCCCTTCTATCATCTATAGGAGACTCACATTCTCTACCAATTTCAACTGATTACTCTTCATCAGAATAGACAACATCAGCATTGGGTGGCAGTCTTAGATCAATTGAATCTATTTCCCAAGATAGAAGGTCTACAGGTTTGAAATTCTCATATAATTTCTTATCATATCTAACCCACTTCCTCTTCTATGGATTCCAATTTAACCACATTTTCTTTCAAATATCCTTAATTAGGTAGATAACACTAAAAATAGATATATTTTATTCATCGTCACATACACATCCTTTTCCTTTAATCATAGAAAATATAATTCTTGGGAAAAAAGAGAATTTTTCTAATAATATGGCTTTTTCATTTGAAATATGTAGCATATAAAAAACCTACCTAGATGTTCATTATATCCTTTCTTCACCAATTATATCATATGTACATTTTGATACTTGAGTGAGGTAATGTCCCATTTCTAGGGACACAACTGGTGTTCGATGAATTGGAATAAAAACCTGATTTTACCATCTAACTCTATAGAAATTGGTCTTATATGCTCTGCATAACCATTTAGTTAACCCAATTTTTATTATAGAAAAAGAAATATCTTATTGGAGGAACAATCCCCAGAAAGTCATCCTAAATACCTTTATGAGGTACCTTCCGAAATTTTGCCCAATGCCTTAAAGAAACCCATAATTTTCTTCTATTAAATATTGATTTAATCTAATATGTCTCACTTCCTTCTAGAATAAACTCATTATGAATATATAATTCATGTAACAATCTATGGTAATAACTTCATTCACTATTTTATAACCATTCCTACCATACTTGAATATACCACACATTTAACAAGAGATACTTACTTATTAAGAACCATTCTGAGTGCACTTCTCTCTCAAGTGTTACCACATGGTTTTCATGTCTTGGATGAATAGGATTAGACATACTCGATTCTCTATTATCTCTATTCATGGGTTGGGAATAATCTCTCGATTCTTCTAAGAATCATTTTACTCTATTCATCTCAATGGTTCTGTTGAAGGTAAGAAGGTGAACGAGTCAATAATAAAGAGAGATTAAGGGTAAGAGTGACTGAGTGGAAGACCAAGAGTAAGCAGTAAGTGGGATCAAATAGGTTTTATAAATTAGCGTTTCATAATTCATATATCATGTAATTCGGGTCAGATAAAAAGAAAAAAGTATAACAACATCATTTTGAAAAAAAATAGTCAGGGAGTTATGTCAGTGAGTGTCCATCAGTGAGACATCAATGGTGTTGGTAAGATACTGTCAACATGACACTGTCGGCATGAAACTGTAATTAAGACACTATTGACATGAAATCATTATCATGATGCTATCATCATGACACTGTCATCGTGATACTGTCGGTATGACACTGTCAGTATGAAATTTTCAATGTCAGTGAGACATCACTAGGGTCATATCGGTAAGTCATCGACACTATGTTCTAACATTGATTTATTAACAATAGGTCCGTAAAAATTAAACATCATTAATTCATGTCTCATGTAACTCATTCTTTTAGAGTTTAATGGCTTAGTAAATATATCAGCAAGCTAATGGTCTATGCTAATAAATTCAAGAGTTATATCATCTTGTTGTTAATGATCTCTGAAAAAGTGATGATTTCACCAATATATTTTGTTCATGATGGAGAAACATAATACATTGATATGTTTATAGCACTTCAAATGTGATATTTTATAGGTACATGTCTAAATTGATATCCATAATCTATAAAAGTGTGTTTCTTCCAATAAAATATATACACAGCAAATACCAAAAGCTATGTATTCAACCGCATTAGTAGATAATGCAATAGAATTTTTTTTTACTACACCATGATAATAGATATTTACCCAAAAAGTGACATGTTATAGAGGTTCCTTTCCCCTCTAAATTGCCACCACTAAAATCATAATCTAAATAACTTACTAAATTAAATGATTTTCCTCTATGGTAGAACAATACTATGCAGGTAGTATACTTGAGGTATTGAAAATTTATTTTAACAACATTTAAATGTGACTATTTAGGGTTTTCTTTAAAATAGGCACACATACACACACTAAACAAAATATCACGCCAGATAGTAGTCAAGTAAAGTAGACTTCAAATCATCCCTCTTTAATTGGTTTGATCGACATATTTACCATTTTCATTAAGGTCCAACTTATAGGTGGTACTCATTGGAGTATTACTACGTTTTTAACTATTACAGAAAAACCATTTTTTAAAATATATTTTATATATTAAAAGGGATTTAATATAATACATTCTTTATTTTTAATGATTTTAAATCCAAGAAATAACTTTTTTTCTCCTGTTAAACTCAATTCAAATTAACTTTACATAATTTTTGACAAATCAATATAGAAATAATTCTTTGAAGATCCAAAAATAATTTCATCAACATATATTGTAACTACTAAAAGAGCTTTATAAATTCCTTTTATATAAAGAGTATGATAAGAAATACATTTTATAGAACCTTTAAAAATAAAAAATACATATCTTATAATATCAAGCTCTTAGAGCCTATTTTAAACCATATAAAGCCTTTGTTAACAAAAAAACATGATTTTAAAAGTGATGGATTGTAAAATATGGGTTTGTTCATCAAAAACATCCTCAACTATATACCCATTTAATGAAGAACTTTTAACATCCATTTGATATAGTTTAAATTTCAGATGAGCTGCATATGCTAGTAGGATTATAATGGATTCAAGTATAGAAAATAGTGAAATGGTTTTTTCATAGTTAATGAATTTCACTTTACTTTAACCTTGTGATACCAATCATGCCTTATTCCTCACTATGGTTCCTTCATTATATTCTTAGTTTCTAAATACCCGAATAGTTCCTATGATCAAGATGTATTTATGTCGATCCACTAGTTTTCAAATATTATTTATTTCAAAGTAATTCAACTTTTTGTGCATATCCATCACAACAAAATCATCATTTATTGCATCATTAATGTTTTTAGGTTCACGGTGTGGTAATAAGGATTGATGTTCAACTTGGTTTCTAAGAAAAACACTATTTTGTGTCCCTCTATCTACGTATCTAACTACTGTACCTAAGAGATGTCTCTTAAGTGTCCTATTAGATCTAGAAAAGGAATAAATAGTTCTTTCAGGTTCATATTTTGGTTTATGTTCACTAGGATTAGATTTTGGAGAATTTTTAAAACTAGATGATTTATCACCTTACTTAATAGAATAATTAGTGGGTCTAACATTAATATCCAGTTTCGACAGATCATCTTCTATATTTTCAAATGGGGTTTTAGGTTCATGTGGATCTGTTTCATCAAATTTAACATGTATAAATTCTTCTACACATTTGGTTCGTTTATTAAAATCTCTATAGGCTTTCCAATAGGTTCAGTAACCATGGAAAATTCCATTATCACATTTGGATGAAATTTTTTCAATATTTTCCTTTGTACTGAGAATTTAAACCTTGAAACCAAAAACCATAAAGTATCCACCTTTGGGTTTCCTATTGTTCCATAGCTTATAATAAGTTTTCTTAAGAAATGATCAGATTAATACACTATTAATTATATAAAAATATGTATTGACAGCTTCATCCCAAATATAAATAGGTAATTCATATTCATTATGTATTTTCCACAATATTTATTGTAAGGTTCTATTATTTCTTTCTAGAGCTCGATTCTTCTGGGGTGTACATGGAGTATAGAAGTTATTACTATATCCATTTAGTGAAAAAAATATTCAATCTTTTTTCTGAAACTGATATACATGGTCACTCCTTATGGTTTTTATCCAAATAACACTTAGTTTATCCATAGATATAGCATACTTGGGGAAGTAAGAACAAGATTCAATCTTGTGAGATAAAAAGAAGGTCCATGATTACCTAGAGAATTCATATACCGGAACATAGAAAGAGTGCTTCCCATTATGATGTGAAACTCTAGATGGTCTAAACAAATCCATGTGAACAAACTCAATTGGTTGAGAAGATGAAACTTCTATCATTGGTTTGATAGATATTTTGTTATGTTTTCCCTTAGGAAAGTGATTATAGGATTTATTATCTCAAATTGTAGTTTGGGTAGATTCTTAACTAACCCTTTACTTTCCAACATTATAAGTGAGTGAATTTTATAGTGTCCTAATCTCATTTTCCAAATCCATGATTATTTATGAAAGAACCCTTATGTAAAAACATTTTGAGAAACTAATGAATCCAAGTTTAAAGCATAACACATTCTCATTTCTAAAATTAGTAAATACTAAATCATTTTTAGAATTAAACACATTACATAAATCATTTTAAAATTTATGATTGAAACCATCATCACATAATAGAGATATATTTATCAGATTTTCATTAATCCATCAACAAAATGTACTTTGGAAATTAAAATTGAATTAGTGTTTCTTATTTTTTTTCAAGGAAATTACATTTACATTAGCATTGTTACCCAAAGTGACATTCCCACAATCAAAATATTTATAATATTCTTGAAGCTTGAGTAGTAACCTATCATGTGTCTTGAACATCCGCTATCCATGTACCATATGCTTTTACAAGAACTCTTCAAGTGTGATTTCTATAAAGACAATTCAAACAAGAATTCTTTTGGGTTCCTATAATATATTGGGCCGAGTAATATTAGTAATTAATGATTTTGGAACCCATATAAGCTTTATGGGATTCCTATAAACAGTTTTTAAATTATTTTAAAAATAAACACTATTTGTTCTAGAAAAACTAGATGTAGTAAAACATTTTCCACTACTAAAACTTGGAGAAAATCATTCAAATATATATACAAAGCCTAAATTTCTTGATTTTGATACAAAATTATTTTTAACAAAGTTTTATTTTTCTTGGTTGATAACCTATACCATTATCTTATTTTTCTACAACCTGTGTACCAAGCATTTGATTTAGAGTGCTAATTCCATTTGTATACTTTTATAAGTCCTTCTTCTACTGCACATTTTCTTAATTAAGCTCATTATTTTCTTCAATCAATTGTTCATTTGTAACTTTCTTGGTAATAAACCCATATTTAATGATAAAGGTTTGAGTATATTGTTTCTTCAAAACATTTTATTTATCATTTAATTCATTGAATGTGTCTTCAAGAATTTTTTAGTACTCAAACATTTCTTCATTGGTCGTGTTTTCTAAATGAGATACCTCTCCTGAATATGACTCTATTACATGTGATTCAAGGGTTAACTTAGAATTATTTTTCATGAAGAACATGTTATCTTTGTCACCTTTCTCATCATGTAAACACTCAAACTCAATGGATATATCCTTAGAAACACTCTCAGTGCCTTTCATCTCCTTCGTATTACTTTTATCATTGCCCTAATATTTATTCTTGTACTTTAATATAGGATAGTTATCCTTTACATGTACTCTACTCATACATTCATAACAGTCAATCTCATTTGAGGTATCACCACTCTTCCAGTCCATTTTCTAGTTTCACTTATATTCATACTTTCTTTTGTAGCTGGTATTTCTAATGAACTTCTTCTTTATATAAAAAGTTTTAATCCTTTTATCTAATTGAACAACTTCCTCATCACGATTACATGTTGATTCTTCATTACTTTAACTATGAAAATGTGTTTGATCCCTCTCTTTTTCATTTTTTTAGAATTATTAGTCTTGAAATCCACTGAATTTCTATTTCATTAATCATTATCTTCTTTGTGAGCCTTCAATTTTTCCTTATACATCATCATCTTACTTGTCGGCTCAATTACATAAAAATTATTCATATCACAAGATTCCCTTTTTGACACAGAATTTCCTCTCCATATTTCTAGCGGACATATGAGAATTCACATGATTTGTTCCTTAGCTGTAACATCCCTTCCCAGAGAGATCATAGTATTAAAAATTTAACTAAAACTAGGATACATGTCAGAGATATGTTCATCAGGATTCATTTTGAAATTATCAAATTTTATAGTATTTTTATTATGTCTGATTTCCTTAACACTAGTTGCTCCATCATTTTAATTTTATTGAGTATCCCATATTTCATGGGCTATTTTACATGAATAAATATTAAATAATTATTCATCTATTAAGGAACAATATAATCCATTCATTTGTTTGCAGTAATTATTATAATATTTCTTAGTTGGGTCATTCCATGTATTTTCAGAAGTAGTAGGAATCTAATATTGATCTATAATTGAACAAACAATTTCAAAACCCAGAAATTCTAAATGCATTTTCATCTAAAATTTCGACTGAGAATAATTAGTTCCATTAAAAATGGAGGAATTTTGTTAGGAAAAACTTCCAATATATTATCCCTAACAAAGGCTAAAGAATAGGTTTTTAATGATCTTAAAATTTAGAACTAATAGAAATTTAGAGATTGTTAAAATGAAACTAAAATATTAGTTGAAAATATTTAATTTTTTTTTGAAAACTTCGAAAATAGAAGATTAAAAATTACCCTATGATACAAAATGTTGGTTAGAGTAGGACACTCAAGAGGGGTTGAATTGAGTTCCTATCAAAAAAAATTTAATAAAACTTATTTAAATATTTCCCCAATTTAAAATAAAAATAGACCAGTTACCCAAATTATAATATTTATAAGAGTTTGGAGTTTCCAATTAATTTATTTAATGATTGATTAATTCTCAGTGACAATAATTTAAAATATTTATATAGCTGTTGAAAGTAATTTACTAAATCAAATATATTTATAAACACTAACTTATATTAATGATCAATATAATATTTAGTTTTCTGAAATATGCATGAAAACATAGAAAACTAAATTTGAATGAAATAGTAAAGAAACAAGATGTTCATTCTGAATTAGTGACCTATTCTTATCCACATGGTAATCATCTACCACTAAACAGTTTATACTAATAAACTTGATGAATAACCAATATCAGGGTTCAAAATAGAACACATGTCTATCTAGGTCAATTATACCTCTACCACCATTATTCGTGGGAAAAAATACAACAAGGCCACAGAGGGACCTCTTACATGGTATTATGTGGGATAAAATTGTGTAAACTAGTAATAGAGTGAAGATATTTTGTATCTTCTAGATTAGCTCAGGAGACAGTATGTTTTTGTGATATAAAAACACACACTACTTGAAAAGTAATATGAATGTGCATAATAGAAAATAAATATTGAAAATGGTTTATAATTCTATGTGTGACGTGCTTATATCTTTTGTACTTATTAGGTGTAGAAGATGTGATGCTTGATTCCACATCACGAGAAAAACACCAAAATAGAGTTTTGTGGAAGCTTTTTGTTCTAGTTTCTAGTGAGGTGAGATGCTTCTCAAAGGTGATCTTCACCAGATTTTTTTTGCTGCCGGGATGTTAGGATTTTTGTTACAAAACTAACCCTTCTTTATTCATAGCTATAAATAATGAATTTTCTCCTCCAATATGCTTTTATCCACCTCAAATGTTCTCTCTATATGGTTGATTCTCTTTTTTCTCATGTGATTTCTTTATATACTGTAGAGGAAAACAATAGGCATGTTTAGAATATGTGATGTACTTCATAAATCATACATTGAAGTTAATTATGTCTGAAAAAATTCATAGAAGTAACTAGTAGCATTAAATAACACAATTTTACCCTTGGTTAAATGTTTGAATTTATGAGTAAAGAAAAGTTTCCAATTATTGATAGGTAGGACATTCTATCGGTATGTCCATATATTGGTAGGTCATTATTTTGGTGTTTCCTTCTATTGGTATGTAATTTTGTATGTAGGTTATCATATTAGTATAGTCTTATGTTAGTTGGTCCTTTTGTCAGTAGGTCCTTCTATCAGTAGGTCCTTATATCAATAAGTCCTTTAGTCAATAGGTCTTTTTATCAATATGTCCTTTTCTTGGTAGGTCCTTCTATCGGTATGCCCTTCTGTTTGTAGGTTGATGTTTCGGTGAGTCAAATATATCCATGAGTTGCTTTTTCAGTAAGTTATAATTTCAGTGACTCAAAAATATATCGATTACTCATCATGTTGTTATGTTGATGTGTCGGTGAGTCATATTTTTCGGTTACTCACCTATCGGTAGCTCGTACATATATCGGTGAGTAATGATATCAATGACTCATACGTGGTCATTGTTTTTTCTATTTTCTTATATTACATAATAAACCCTAACCTTATATGTTAAACTTAAATTTGATCATAGATAATCATAATTAATAATATTTCAATTTAAAATAATAGACATGATTAAACATGATTTGACTTGATTTGTGAGAATTAAAACTGGAGAGGGACAACAATTAGAAATTGATTAAAATCTATTAAAATAATTGATATAAAAAAATAACATTATTTGATTCTTGGATTATGATTAATTAGTTTTTACTGTATTATGACACAATTATGATTTCATTAATCATACTGAAAAACTCAAAATGTGTTTTTTTCTATTCATGAAAAATAATGTATTTCAGAAATTTCTCATATATTCACCCTAACCTAATTTGGATGATATAATTTAAAAAATGATATTTATTTTATCATAAATATTCTATAAATATTATAATTTTTCATTATATATATATAAATCGTTAATTATTATAAATAAATCATATTGGAAATGCATCGTAAAATTTATATCTCTTGAATAAAATAAATTTATTTTATCATTTATTCTCAAATAAAAGTGTTTTAATCATACCATTTCATTAAAAAAATTATTATTTATAATACATTTGTTTATTATAATAACTGCATATTTTCTAAAAAGTAAAATTTCTATATGAGAAATCGATTTATCAAATTTTTCAATTTTTTATATTAAGAACAATTATTCTTAAAATGGAAGTCAAGGAATAATAATTTCATATATACAATGTAATTGTGAGTATCTAATAACTTGAAACATAACCCCTTATAACACAACCATAAAACATAATGGTGAGGTGTGCGATGGTGATAGACTCGTGGGGCGACTCAACTAACATCACCCATGTGGTAATTTCGACTAACATGAACTTCTCCTGTAAGTGATTTAATTCAATCCTCAATTATTGAATATCATCTTGGGATTTTTCAAGATAGAATCCAAATTATTCTACATCCCTCTCAAGTTTTAAAAAATGGGCTTCGTACAGTGTGACTCTACTTATTGAGGCCATCGTTTCTCATTTTGGCATTAATTATCCTTTTTCATTTTAATTTATAAAAAATATTTATAATGTTTAAATGATTATCAAGAATACAGTTTCTCATGGTCATATTGACCAATGATCATATAATGGTCAAAAACTAATGGTCACATTTCAATCTACACTCACTTCATTATTATTAAAGTGATATATTTTTGCTCTATATAGTATTATATAACACACATTTTCATGAAATAATTTGCAATAAAATGTTTTAGTCATTATAAAGAATCCATATTTTATAAAAATAAAAAAATTCCTTCATCACAATGTTGTGAAACATTTAATATGTTTTTTATCCCAGCAACATACATAGATTTTTTTTATTTCAACATGTTTATCCCAATTATGGTTGATTTGACTCCTTCGATTCTCAATGATTCGTCATTGTTGAATGTCACTGTTTATTATTTCATGTCTTCTCCATTCTTCAACAACATCAAATGTCATATCCTATAAGAATAACACCCACTAACATTAATCCAATGTTGTTATCCTTTTATAGAATTTGGAGTGGTTTCAACAACATGATCCCTTTTTCCCATTTTTCCTTCTTCTTCGGCTTCCAATAATTGTTAACAACATTTTGTTGTGACAATAACAAAACAATACATCCTATAGAAATATTTATAGGTTTTTAATATCTGTGACAAATAATTTACAATGGTTGGAACCTATTTTCAACATTTAAACTAAATTTCTCAGGATTATTTGAAATATATTTATCATAATTTTTCATTTAATGTGATTGAATCCACCTAAAATTTTTATTTCTGAAATTTATGGAAAATACGTAATGTTTTTTATTAAACAAGAACTGGTTTTTCATGTGTCCAAATCCACCCCAATACTATTAGTATCCATAGAAACAATATTTTCCACTAAAACTTCCATACATGTGTTTTGAACATATTTCTCTTAACAGTATTATATTTCTTTTCAGAACATTGTTGACAAACAACAATTGTGTTATCAACTAGGACATTCTATTTAAGATAATTTTCTTTTTATCCATACCATAACTAGAAGTAATATAAATACATTCAAAATCATAATTTATAGAAACATCAAACATCATATTTTTTTGGTTTTGGATACATTCATTACTCTTTCCACATTCATTTTGACCTTTGAAAGAAACTTTTGTTGATCCTTCTTAGGTTCCTCCTTTTGAGAACATTAAAATTAATTAGAGATATATATTTTTTTTGAAACATATACCTATTTATGCATCATTATAATGTTTTTGATTGAAAAGTTCCAACTGTTCTACTATTTTTTTTAAATTCACATCCAAATGTTAATGAAAATTATATTCTTTCTCAAGATAATTATTCAAATTATCAATCTCCCTCATCTACTTCAATTTCCCATAAAGAAAACCTTATTGGTTTTTTGTTGAAGTATTTTCAATTTTCTTCATTTTTATTTATTTTCCATGTCTTATAATTTTCCTCATATATACTTTCAATTCTTCAAGAAGATAAAATTATAATTTGGTGTCTTATTCTTTAGAACCTCTACTTATGAAATATTTCTTATTATTTATTTCAATAAAAGTATTCTCATCAGCTTTCTTAGTGAAATTTTCAGATTTATCTTCACTATCTTATTCATTATAATATTAAGATAATAATCCTCTTCTTTTGGATTGGGAAAAGTTTCTATCTTTCCCTCTAGAGAATGATTTATCTTTATTACCCTACTTCTTCCACGACATCATTGGTTTTCTTTATTATTCATCACTATCCTATTCTTTCATTCATTCAGGAAAATTTGTCAAAATGTTCCAAATGAATCTACATTCAAAACACTTAAAGGGAAGTATTACTTTGTATTTACCTGAAAATAATCTGACATTTTTATAAACCAATGAGGGATTTTTATTGTGATTTTTACTTAACTCGTTTTCAGTGTTAGAGTCAACAACATCATCTTCTTCAATAACATTATTAGACTTTTCTTCATTGTCTTCCTTTAATGATATTTATCTATCAATATTTTTTTCTTCATGAAATTCTCCTATATAATTTCATAATTAATGAGGGTGCTAGTAAGTTCATCCAGATATATTGTTTTAGGATCACTATCTTCCCATTATAAGACTTTATCATCAAAATTGTTAGTAAGACATATTAAAATTTTTGCAACAACTATATAATCCACAAAATTTTCACTAAGAAATATTATAGGGTTGATAATGTCATTAAAACAAGCAGTAAAATCCTCAATAGATTCATACCCACCCATTTTCATAACATCATACTTTAGCCACCATATTTTCATTTTTTTTTCTTATGCACTTTTGTATTTCCATAACAAGTATAGTTAAACTTATCAAAAATACATTTGGTAGTGGGAATACCCTTAAGAATTAAAATTAAATTTTTTAAAGTGACGAGATTATGTAATTTTTTTACCTTCCATCATTATAAATATTCTTCTTTTCAAAAAATATAAATGTTACTTTGTGATTAATAGGAAGAAATACATCAATATAAGTTTCAATAACATCATATCCAAGGGAACTAAGATAATGAAACATTCTATCTTTATAGATATGATATTTTATCACATCAAAAAATAAAATACATTTAATGTTGACACAATTATTATTCTCCAAAAACAAATCATCAAAACATTAGAAAATAATAAATGAGGGGAACCTTTAGCTCTAATACCACGTTTAATTTCCCAGAAAAGAAAGTTGTATCACTGAAAGAAGGTGGGGGTGAATCAGTTATATCTTTTTATTAGATGTTTCCTTACTACCAAAACAAACATACCCTCAAATTAAATATTTCATTCCCTAATGAAAAAAACAAACACACATCCATTGGAAAACAGGAGTTTACAAGGTACACTACTCAAAAAGAGTAGCTACATCCTTTATATGGTTTGAAAAATATCCAATACCACAAAATCCATTATAAAACAATCATTTTATATGGAATTAAATGAGTATTATATTCCCTTACACTCATGAGGCACTATGATCAGTAAAATTTTAATATTTTTCATGTTGTAAAAAATTGTATAAGTTATTTTTTAACAAACATGTTGTGGTGATGCTTGATGAACTTTAAAAAATATATATTCTTCAAAAACTATTATTCAAATTCTTACCCAGTAATAGGAAATGATACATATGGAATTATTAATGATACTCATTCGTATTTCCTAGTTTTATTACCATGTCCAATTTCTCAATATGATGATATTTTTCAATTAAAATGCCATTGAAATAATCTTGATCTTCTTCCTCAGTCTGGAAATCTCAATACAATTTTTCCAATTCAATGATCTAGACCAATATGATAACCATGTGAATAAAATATTATCTCTCATCAATTTTCACTCTCTTCAGCTAAAATTCTCAGGTAAGCACAATTTTGAAAAATCTTCTCCCATGAAATTTAGAGCTTCTCTCTCTTCATATACATAGTATATCTGTTTCATAAATTACAAAGTACTCTCTGGTTTTTTAGGTGATGAAAAAGTGGTTTGGGCGGGATTTATAAAATGTTTCCATATTAACCAAATTTCCCAATAATCATTATTTACCTTAATTTATAGATTTATTTATTACTTTTTAAATGATTATGAACTCTTCATGAATATTATTTAATCATTTTAAAACAAAATATTTCTTCAATATTCTTAAGAATATTTAGTATGATTATTATTCAAATTTTTCATTATTATTTCTTCATTACAATGAAGGTATTTGGTCACTCCGATTTTCTTAACCCAATTATAAATAAATCAAAACTGGATACATCTCATTATGTTTCTCTTCCCAAAATGAAATCATACACAAAAAATTTATACTCTTAGAGAAAGTTTCTTTCTACCCATTGAAAATTATTTTGGAAATTCTCCTAACAAGATTCTTCATTTAATTTTATCTAGTCAGATGATCCAATGTACTATATAATATTGGTGATAGCTAGTTTTTGTTGGATTAGTCTCTAATTACCCCCAAAAATTAGTTCCATCTATTATTTAATATCTCTTGAGACAATTGTTTAAGGAAATTATTCTTTCACTCATGACCCTTTTGAAAACAAAAAATCATAGAATTTCTTTTCTCATGACCCACATTCTAATAAATAAAATGTTCCCATATAAAATCAAAAATTTATATTGATTAAAAGGGTTGACTATATTTTTGATGTTATATGACTTTCTTATCTTATCAACCCCCATAAACATTATTTATTTTGATTTTCGTTGTTCCTAACAAATCCCAACAAAAAAATCATCCTTTGATGATTATCATTACATACCAATTGTAGCGGAATGGTATTGGTGGCTCTAAAATCATAAATTTATTATCTTACCCAGTTAAAATACTCATCAAATTTCTATACTAAAATTCTTTCGAAGAGGATATAAATATTTTTTCTTTTGGACTAACTGAAAACTAGAATCATTACATTGTTATATTCTAATTAAAACATTAGAATCTACATAAAATTATATGACAAATGATCTAAAACCAATGGACTGATATGGGAATGTTTCGGATTCATCAACTTCCTTCTCCCACAAAATTTTTATTATAATAATTATTTTCATCATATATTTTATGATGTTGAAGATCATATTTAAAATATTCAACTTGTAATAGAAAATATTGTAACTTCACATTCTTCCAATTTTTGTTTACAACAACCTGAATATGATTTTCTTGAATACGAATGGAAGAACCTTTTGTACCCCTTTAATTATTCATTCCTAAATTACAGGGTTTATAGAATACTTAATCTTTTAGTGAATTATAAAACATAAAATTAGCATCATAATATTATCATATCGAAGTGGACTCTTAAGTATCACCTCATTATGATCCCCCTTCCATTTAAGACCTTAAGTGATTCCAATAGACCTTTTCCTATTTAAAAAATCATCTCAATAAGAAGTAATTTTATATAAATTGTAACTGTAATTTCTAGAATATGATGTTTAGTCTGATTTTCAACTTTTTACAAAGGGAATAGATTTATCTTCTTTGATAACAAAACACTACACACTTGTAAGACAACCTTCTTCTTACATCCAAAACCCATCTCAAGATAACATGGTCCCAACAATATTTAATCCTGTTAATATCCCACCATCTATCATTTTCTCATTTTCAAAAATTTTACATTTGAATAAAATTATTATATTTTAATATTTTATGATATATTAAATGTGTCCTCTTTCCTATGTATAAAGTGATACCTCATTTTTCTATTCATTACAGTACTTTGGTTCATTTATCTCACCCAAACCTTACACAATTATCCTCTAACATTCCTAACCATTAATTATAGGGGTATATATTCTTAAAATATCATTCTAAGGGCCCTTAATAATGGATATAAAGGGGGACTATCGAAAAACCTGTAATTATTCTACCCAACCCTTTTAAATTTATTAATTATTCAACCTATAATAATTATATGGTAGACATTATAAAATAATAATTTCTGAATTTTCAATATATGAAAATGTTATTATGATTTTCAAACCATTATTATTCTCCATATTTCCTAAAATGGGATCTGAAAGTATCATTCATGTGTACATGTGGACTACCACGTCCACATAGTGATGAAATTCATTTTCCATCACCATATTTCATTGATGGTTATTATTATTGGTATAATATATATATATATATATATCATATTTATGATAGTATTATTCTTCCTTAATTATAATATCATACATATTTTTATTCCATCCCATATGTCGTAAAATGATAATGTTGTTCAGGCTTTTATGTGGACTACCCCCTACATAAAGTGATGTGACTCGTTTTCATTTTTTATTTACATGGGTGGTAAGGATATATTTAATGAATATATATGATATATATGATGTAATTATGATTTTTTATAGGTGAATTATTATTTAATTTTCTTTTGGTCTATCCTTTATAAAGTGAAAACAACATTCATGTGTATGTATGAAAAAATGTCTAAATCAGTGTTTTAATTAATATTTAAAGGTCTATATTATATAGGTGATTCTATCTATATAAAGAATATATTTGAAATTTTTATCATGATTACCATTTTGGTGATTATGTACCCATGATCAAAGCACAAGGACCAAAACTCTCAAACCAAAATTATCCTAAAAACGAAATAGTGAACACCCAAAAATTATAATTTTGATAACGTATTATTTATAAATGGGTGTTTAAATGTTATGAAATGATCATATATGATATTGTAAATATATAAATGATTCTATTATATAATTTCCATAAATTTTAGTTTTTTTATGCTGTAGGTCGGAGTACTTTCGAAGCATGATGAACTTGAGGTAAGATATTTTCATCTCACTTTTAATTCGGTGATACGAATTCCATATTTACCACTTGTTTATTTTATATCATGTATATACATCGCATGAATATATTTTATGATTGATTTCATAAAAATTATGAGGATATAAATATCCATCAAAGGTTCATTCTTTTATGAATTTCTGATTCCAAGTCATCTAAATTTGTAAGATAATTAAGTTCCAGTCTCCTTGTTTATCAGGATAGTTTATGATTAATATTAAGATGATGAAATTTCATGATATACTTGTAAAGAACCCATAAAATTTATTAACATATATTTATTTTAATATATTACATCTTTTCAATAAATTTAACCAATTTATGAAATCAAGATATTTAAATAATTTTTTGAAGTAAAACTATCTGATTCCTCTCTTCATTTGAAAATAATTTTTCTTTCATGTCAATGTTTTATGAATATATATTAAATTATGTTTTTAATATAATATTATGATTTTTTAAGTTCCTTTTTACCCATTATTGTATTTTTTTAAAACTAAATGTAACAATTTTTAATTTTTTTAATCAGGAACTAGTGTTTTTTATCTAAAAATATGAAATGACACTTTGTTTTTACTTGCACGATATATGTAGATTTTCCCACCGCCATGAGCACCCAATGATTTATGGATAAATATAAAATTTTCTATGGTTTCTTTTAAATAATATGTCTTCCTTAATACTTTGGATATTTTATATATTTTAAATAAGTTATTTAAAAGTGAAAATAGTATTTTTCTCAAGAAATGTTACAGTGATCTTTTAAAGACATTTTTAATATATGATAACTTCATTTGATGTTACTTATGATTTACTCAGAATATTATATAATGGATCAATCCACATTCTTTATTTGGATAGATTATTATGATGAATATTTAAATATGATTCTATGAAACCTAATTAATTCCCATGGGTTAATTAAGTTATGATAAAACCTTTATGAAAAAACATTTCTTGTCCATAAGCTATTATTTGATTAAATGATGAAATATTTATGAAACCCTTTTATTTTACATGAGTTATGATAAAATAAATGTTTTATGACATTTTGGAACACATATATATGATTAATATTATTTTAAAGATGGGCATTGAATTATATATCTCTCCAATGCATTGTGTAAAGATAGATATCTCATGAGATAATAAGGACTCAAATAGGAAGTGAGTCCAATTAAGTAAGGGAACATGTCCACAATGATTGTCTTGGGAGTGAAACATGGATAAGGATATGATGGATTGAGGAGTGAAACCAATCCTCTATAATTGTATTGGAAGTGATCCTTGACTAATAATGAGATAATTTTATATGCTTATGTTTATTCCAAAAACATTTTTCATATGCCAATGTTATGATCTTATGGATCATGTTCATTGATTTATTTATGTTTCATGTATTATGAAATAAAAATTTTCATGCCATGACTCAATATAATGATATATGGAAAACATGATAAGATCTTCCAATTTTAATTACATATCTCGTATCCTTATTCTCATGTTATTCTTAATTGATTATTTATAACTCCATTGTTTTCCCTTAAAAATGGTCTTAGATAACGCATTATAATGTTTTCATTCCCCTAGTAATAAAGAATGGTTTTAATTACGGTATGTCTAAGAGGACTACTTTGTGGTAAATATTTATGGGAGATGTTCAAGATATTTAATGGAATAATAATCTTGTGTATATAGTGCCAAAGAGACTTTACCCAAGTGTTAAAGGCTTCTTCCTAGAATCCAAAATACCCAATATTGATTCTAGGTAGGGAGAAAATTCTCGTGGTGTTGTCGCAGCACTGTTGCAGAACTGTATTTATGGAAGAACTGTTGTAGGGGTGATACTATAGCGGTATAGGTACAATAGTAGCAACTATAGAAGTATAAGTAATGTAGTAGGTACTATAGATGCATGGGTACTATAGCAGTAATATTCAAAGGAGGACCCCTTGGGTCAAAAAATTGGATTTTCATGCACCTAGCCCATCAAGAAATATAACTGGTCTCCCTCTACCTTGAAAAAAGGGGATTTTCTTTCCTCTAATAATAAAATGCTTCTTCGGCCCCAACCATTATAAAATCGTTTCTATCAAGTATCCAATGAAAATAAACATTTATAGCCTTCACGTGTGTATTTGTAAAAAAATATTCACTAATAATCTATTAAGGTGAAATATCAATGAATGAAAAGTATGGATCACTATAATTAGGTAGATTTATTCTTTAATTTTAAATGGTATGAGATATTGAGTGTTTCTTTTACTAGTATCTAAAATATATAGGACTTTAAAATAATAGTAATAATTAAAAGATATTATATTTTTTATTAAATTGATGAAGTAAATAGTTCATAAATCATAAATTTGAATAAAATGATTTTTTTCAATCTTGTATGAATCTAAGTAAATGATTTATATCTTCATCTCACTTCTCTTACATTATAGTAACATTCAAAAAACAGTTAAAAAAAATAGATGATAAATTTTGTAAACTAGGTTTATGAATAATTGAATTATATAACAATTTTTTATAAGAAGATATAGATTAAAGTGGTTTATCCCAGATAACATGTTTGTCCGTTTTTTTGTTTAATGGAGATGGAATTTAATTACCACACAATATTGGGTTATTTTAATAAATAAAATCATCTTTTTCAAGAAGATACTCTGAACACATAGAATACTATATGATATATGAAAGCAGTATATTATTTGTAAAGTATTAAATCTAAATGGAAAGAAGTGTTATTCACTAACATAAATATGTTTTTGTTGAATTTTAGAAAGATATTAGGAGAATGGTAAAATGACTAATAGTATAATGGGGGTATGTCGAACATAGATATGTTGAAATTTAAAAAAATAAATACAAATTGATTCTTCATTTTATATCATAAGTTTGTTTAGGATTTGTGGTGATAATAGTGAAAAAGGTAACACTGAATAACCACATGAAATTGAATATCATTATTTTTTAAAATATTATACCAGTCTGAGATTATAGATATTCTTCACTTAATATCTTAAAGAATATTAGGATACGTGATGATAAATAAAAATATAAAGAGTTATATTTAGTTTCCATAAAAAGATAAGATCATTATCCATTAATGGTTGATACTTTCCAATAGACAAAGTGTTCAAATATTTTTCCTAAAATAGATTAGGCTATAATGGTGATGTAAAATTTTAATAGTTACATTAGTTACCATAACTAATTGGATATCACTTTACCTTAAAATTATTTAGTATATTCATGTAAGTTACATTATTTAGAAATGATTTCATTGACCATATTGACAGAATTAATTATTGGGATGACGATGATATGCTTAAATAGAGTTCTAAGTAATCAATAGATGATAACATAATAATATACGATGTTGTGAATTAAAGTAGATTGAATATATTTTCATTTAGTTGGATATTATAAATTTGATTCCTAAGACTCTTTATTCCTTCAAATTTATTTATTTATGAATAAGACTCACTAAGAGGTTAGTGGGATTATTTTATTATATTGTCACATAGGGAAGTGATAGTAATTACATATGGATGCAATGATCAAAAAAAATACTGCAACAACATCATGAGATTCATGTAGAATCTATAGATGTTAAAAAATTAAAATATTGATTGTATTGGTTACAAAAATATCAAGTAATTGTTATAAAAGAAACATTCTTTAATCATTCCTTAATGTGCACTACAAATTTAATTTACATGAATGGTTGTATGATAAATATCCCTTGAAATTAGAAACTATTTCATGTCCCTAATTGATGTTCATCACTGAGTATTATTGATTGTTATGATTTTTTATGATTTTATTTAATATACTCATTACAGAGGGTCGCATATGAGATACAAAGAATAGATTCATGAGGAAATAAGTACAGAACTATTACTTGGACTAAAACACAAATGTATAAATCATGAAATTCAGTACAATCATATATATACTTATATATGGATCCAACCTTAAAAATTAAATAATTTTTGAGTTTTAATTCATGAATTCATTCTATTTAGTTGGGGATCATTTTATGTTTATAGTTTTATATAACTTCTTTTATACACATACATAAAATACCTTATAATATTATCTATATACATTGATTCAACATCCATTTTTCTCACCATATAAAACATTTAAAAAAATTAATTCATAAAAACTATTCTCAAATAACGTATTAAGCTCTTTATTTACCTTATTTATATTTAAATTCATGGTATAAGAAAAAAAATATCTGTAAGTGATATAAAAAAAGAAAATCATTATTCAAAAAAAACATAAACATCCATGAAAAAACTTTTCTTAAAAACATTACTTCTTAATAAAAATGGAATTTTTATTCCTATCAAAAAAGAATTTATATTAACATTTGAAAAAAAATATTTCAAAGAATAATTGTTAGAAATAATAGTAAAGTAATTAAGATACGTAGGTAAATCATCTCATATAACCCTTACGTAACCCTTACAAAATAACTATGCGGTCAACATCCAATATAATTCAACAGATGATGGAATCATTATAAAACGAATTGAAGCACTATCTAGGCACACCCATCATTTATGATATAATGGTATCACCGGGTTCTGTCTCAGAACACCCATCATATATAATTTCTAAGAACCACAAACTGAATAAAACATTTCATTCATTCACTTTTTCCTTGGAATTTTTTTATAAACTCTGTTAACCTTATATGAAAATGATTTCAAATATCAAAATACCATTTTAATTTAAATATCCATTTTCAATAGCAAATACCCAAAAAATTCAAAGTGATTTTTCATTCAATAAAACATGAATAATTAAAAGAAAGATAAGAAATCAGACTATGGTCACTATAGTGGAAAATTTTATTGTTGTTGTGTACATTGAAAATATAACATTCCTTTTGGAGTTTTTAAAAATGATTCATATAAAAGTAATAAAAATATTAATTTTGAAAAACATTGAAAATAATGAAAAAAAGAGACATATAAATTACATTATATTTATTTTATATCTATATAAATACATTCATAAAATCATTTTGAAAACATGATCATGAAAAATATGATTTCGAAGGAAAACATTAAAATATGATTGTTTAGAAAAATGTCCCTTATCACCTTGGAAATAATTGAATAATAAGACTCATGAAAAAAATTTAAAAAAATTCAAATTCCATGTGAATAGATAAATTCATGATATCACATATCAAAGGGCATTTGTATACACCTCATAAAAGAATATTGGTTTATAACATGAAAATATACCTCAACAAAAGAAAATTGACATGAATTCCCTTACCTTGAGTCAGACATGTCATATGGGTTAATTATTATACTAAATACAAAAATTAATTTTTTATTGACTTTCTAAAAAAACGTTTTAAATATTAATATTCATTTGTTTCACTTATTACCATGTTATATAATATCTCTTAACCAATTAAGTTTACACAAGATGTTTTGATTATATTGGGATTATGTGTCAAAAATGACATTGTTAATTTGACTATTGTAAAAGAGGTCATTATTTAAACATTTTAAGAATAAAATTCATGAAATAAGGATTATATTTATATATAAGTTATACTTTTATTACCAATATTGAATGATGATTTTGAGAAATAAAGTTTGATACAATCATAGTGACGGTGGGACATATATTTGAATCAGTAACATTTTCATTTTTCGACGATCATTATAGAAAATATATAATTAATATTTAAAAATTAAAGAATTTTAATAATATCATATATAGTATATTATTTATTTAAATATAAATATATATATTATCCATGTTCTGGGCTGATAAAAAGGGATTTGCATCGCTTTGTGAAGGCGATAGTCAACACATTTAAAAATGAAATTATCATTTTGTAGTTTGTGAAATGGTATTGAAAAATGATATATTATATTTTATAATTAAAACATATAACATAAATAAAATAATTATGTAATTTATATACCATATATTCGTTATATATACCCTCATTACATTCCATGTAAATATTAATTAAAAATGAATCGCATCGCTTCGTGAGATGGTAGTCTGCCATACACTTGAGGGAAGTTAACATATCCCATATAGAACGGAATGTAATATAGGTATATATGATATAATTACTCCATTGTTATAATTATTTTATATATGTCATATATTGAATTTATATCTATCAACATACCCAACTGTGAGTGTTGGTAATGCGAAAATGAATGTCATCAGTTTGTGAGGCGGTAGTCCTTCGTACACACAAATAGATATTTCATAACACAATTGATGCAATAAGAGAAGGATTTAGGTTATTTAATTTACATAAAAACAACTTAGTGTATTTAATGTATTTAGGTTATTATATAATATTGGTTTAAAAAGAATTTAATGGGGTAGTGAATGAAAGAAAATAAAAACTCTCATTGAATAACATAACCTTTTTGTCTGGTAACTTCTTTTGGTTTCACAAAAATGCTTATTAAGTTAGAGTACTAACAAAAATAAGGCATCATGGATGATAGGATGAAATTAGGGAATTTATTTTTGAAGGATATATCTGTACCAAAGGAATTTTAATGTGTGAATATGAGAGGAGTGGGTGTGGCCTTTTATAAGTGAGGTGAGTGGCACACTAATAATTTTTGAAAAAAAAATTCTAACAAAATATTTCACATTATAAAATGGATAATTATATATTTTTATACATTATAATGTTTAAATACTTCCATAATATATTTTAGAATAGTTTTTTGGAGATTTTACCCCTTATCGTTTTAGTTCACCCACCTATAAATCCATGTTTACCTTAACTATAATAATTAATTTTTATTGTTTAAACAATTAATTTTGGTCAAAATTATGTTACTACTATTATAAAATAGAAAATACTTTAATTAAAAATATATATTCTATTTTTCTTAATTCAATTCACATAATTGGAAAAATTAAATTTAAGACAAAACCCACAGATGAGAAGAAAGAGTAGATTTTCAAGAAGTACATTTTCAATGACAAAGTTAAATTTATAATAACTCTAATATTGTAACCTCTTTTTTTTAATGATCATAAATAATTTTTGTTATATTTATAATAATATTAATTATTTATGATTATACACAATTTTTATGAATCTTGGATATGTACATGTCTACAGTTAGTTATAAAGATCTACCATCGGTTAAAAAAGATCAGTTTTCAGGTGTGATGATCTACCATTAGTTCAATCATATAAACCGGTGGATTAAATATACCTCTAAATTATAAAAATGTTGCAAATGACATTAATGACATATACCATTAGTGCGGTAGATCTACCATTTTTCAAAAAATGATCTATCATTTAATGCCATCTACCATTCAACAAGATCTACCAATGATGGATCTACCGCCAACACAACAACTATCATATATGGGATACCACTAAACAAGATCTCATATCAGGATAGATATATCAATTATAAGATCTAACATTTTTCAAATGAACCATTAGTCTAATTTACTATTTGTCTACGCTACCATCATATAATCTTTACTGCCTGTTTTCTATCATTGTTATTCAAGATCTCTTTGAAATTTATTTTCTCCAATGGGTATTTTAATGAATTAAGTGAAAACAGAATCATGTTGATTTATTAATAATTATTCCTAAAAAAATACACATATTAATTTAAGAATATTTTTATAGAGTTCTTATTTTAATGCTCAGTATAAGGATCATGGATTTTTTTTATTAATATTCGTGAACAGATTGTTGGAATTGGAGAACTATATATTTATAAGAACTCCCTTGTGTGCGTATGAATAAAAATAGATGGACCAAAGTAGTGGTTGTAATACATAGTTGATTACAAACATTCTCATGATGAATAAAAATACTTGTGTGTAAAGGATTAATGAACATAAATAGTCTGAAAATAGAAGTATTCATTTAGAATCAACGATACTCTAATTTAATACACATTTTAAAAAACTTGTTCGAGATCCTGTCCAATACATATTCAAGAACCCAATAACAAATGAATCATAAAATATAATGTAACATCATATTTTATTATTTTTGCACATTTTCCTCTCTATTTATCCTTTACATTAGACTGGGTTATTGTATTGTTTTGTTTATATGTACACAAATAATCTCGTACCATATCAGAGTGTTCTAGACACTCTCTCTATAATCTCCCCATTTTTATACCCACATAAACTATGTAATATATCAACAACCACTTTATTATTATTTTTTACAATGTCTAACTTTGGAGGATGCTTTGATCTTGGATACATTGTTTGGTGTTGATTTTAAAACATGGTCTAGGTTTTGGATTTGGTTATTATCATCATAATCATCTCAGTAGAAACCAACATCCATGTTGATAGGGTTAAGTATACACCTGAGAATGAACCCCTTGTTTTATTCTTCTATGTGATCTATTTGTTTTTTTACTTCAAAGATAAAACTATATTTTCTATTTAAATATGTAAATAAAACTCTACTTTGAATGTTATTATTAATTTTTATTTATATAAAGAGTTATATTAAGTAATTTAACTTCAAAAGATAAATAGATTTCAAATACTATTTTAAAATATCCATAATACTTCTTTTAGAAATTATTTGAAAGATAATACATATAAAATTATACAATTTTTATTAACTAGGAGTTTTTAATTAATTTAGTTGATTTAGTTTTAAATTCTAATGTTTTAAAAAAATTCGGTACTCAATTCAACCCCTATTGATTTACTCACTCCAACCAGTATTTGGTATCAAAGGCATTTTGAAAGTATGCTATCAACTACGATTTAGATTTATTTTAAAGATAAAATATTTTTGTTATTTATCAAATTTTATTCTTTATGGAAAATATTGTACAAGATGGATCTACTAAAAATAGGCCTCCTTATTTTAATGGAACAAACTATGATCAATGGGAGATTAAAATGGATATTCATATTATAATCACGGTTTTTGAAATCTGGACTATCATTTAAAAAAATTATTAAATACCCAAAAATTTTAGATATCGATTGAGTGATCCTACTAAATCTGATTTTAATATTAATTATAAATACAAGGATGGTTTATATTGTTATTTAGGAGATGAAGAATTTAATGTATCACTACCTATTCCACTACATTTTATATTTGGGACACATTATATTTTTTCCATGAAGAAACAAGTAATATCAATGAAATATGATTGAATACATATAAAATTAAATATGGTACTTTTATGATGAAAATTTATAAACCTATTTATGATATGTTTCTCAGGTTTAACGAGTACATCAACGTGTTTCATTTATTGAAAAAATCTATTCATGAAAAATATTTGTTGATGCGCTTGTTGAGATGATTACTAAACATTTGGAGAGGAACATAAATTTCAATCATAGAGTCATGTGAGATTAGTAAGATTCTTAATAAAGAGATTATAATAATTCTTATTATTTATGAAAAATTACTCAATGTAAATAGGTAATAAGAGGATGACCCAAAAGATAAGTTTGTAGCCTTTAAAACTAAAAGTTCATAACAAAAGTAGAATATCAACGAATACAGCTAAGTGATAAAGAGTCACCCACTATCGGTGATGAATAATTAGAGAACCTAGATTGAATATTTGATAAGATGCAAAAAAATAAGTTCTTCATAAAACCCTATTATAAGGTAATTTATAACAATATAGTTAATAGGATGAATTTCCAGAATAAGGATGATACTAAAAATGAGATAATATTTTTTGAATAAAAGAGAAAAGGACATCTCAAATATGATTGTCTATGCAAGGATTTAATAAGGAATGTGATTATAATGATAATAGATATAAGATATATTTAAAATAACTTTGAGTGACTTATAGTATATCTATTTTGGGTTTGATTAAAGAATAGAAGACAACCATGATAGAGCCACCATTTTTTCTGTTAAAAACACATATGAGGTTTCTAATGTTTTTTCTGCATCTCCTATTCATAATTTTAACATATCTAGAGTTAAAATAGTAAAGAAAACATGTATAATAAAAAATGTTTGATAACTATAATATTTTATAAGATACATTAAATGAACATAAAGATGAATATATTAATTTAACTAAGAATCGGGCTCTCACTGCTATCTTTAAGACTAATATGATTGTAGAGAACGAAAAAGTTATAAACTCCTAAAATAGAATAATGAGTTTCAATTATATAAGAATAAATTAAAATTGGATTTCGAAATATTTATAAATGTAAAAAATACCTTGACCCAGATACATGGAAAAACTTCTCCTAAATATACTACTTGAATAGGCTATAAACTTGGACAGAGAAGGAAAATTAGAAATAATTTTATTCCAATCTCTAGTTATGAAAAATATAATACTGGTTTTTATTCTTCTACACCCAAAAAAGTTTTTATTTATAAATTTTGTTAATATCCTTTTATGAAACTATTTATGAAATTATGTATTCCTAAATCATTGATTACTAAAATTTATGGACCCATTATGATTTTGGTACAAAATTAATTTTTTTTGGTTTGAAATTTGTTTTATAATAAGATTTATTGAAACTTTGTATTATGAATATATATAATCATGAAAATAGATACCCTAGACACATTACTAGGGACTATTCAAGTTTTAATATCCATATCATTGTTGATAATTGACACGTCACTTTTGGTGGAAATGCAAGCTGAAATTTTTTCGGACTTGTTTAAATTGGTAACTCTAACCATATTTTAAGTACTAAAGTTTTATTTATAGATGGATAAAACTATAATTTTCTTAGAAAATCATAGTTATGTGATTCTTTTTTCATGTTAAATTTAAAAATAACTCTTGTAATGTTTTTTATTCAAAAAAGTATTTATTTTTTAATAATATAATAAATAATAATCTATATTTTATGAATTTAAATTCACTATTTTCTCAAGAAATATATTTTGGTGTGCCTTTCACCAATAATATTATCTTTGGAATAAAATACTAATCCATTTAAATATTCCATCAATTAGAAACATAACTAGGAAATAGTTAGTTATGTATTTACCTAAACAATAATTCCCAAAAGATAAAGTTTGTAACCATTATCAAATAAGGAAAGAACAAAAAATCCATTTCAAGCCAAATAAATAAATTTTACCTTATTAACCCCTAGAGTTGGATCACATGAACTTGATTGGACCTTATAAAGTTTATATATTAAACGGGAATCACTATGTTTATGTTCTAGTATATTAATTATTTTGGATATACTTGATTATTCATTCTAGCTCATAAAAGTGAATCTTCTTCCAATTTTACAAAGTATGCTAAATCTATAGAAAATCATAGTGGTCTTATATTTATGACTTTAAGAAGTGACCATGTTTGTGAGTTTGAAAATAATTATTTTGAATCTTTTTTTATCAAAATATGACTATAATCATAAATAATGTTCTCTTAGGACCCCAAAATAGAATGGTATACTGTAAATAATAAATATATACCTTCATGAAATATCCCAGGACATTTTCAAGGAATATGGTCTACTTTTTTGTTTTTGGGAAGAAGTTGTGAATAAATATTGTTTCATAATTAATTGATATTAAATTATACCTCAATTAAAGAAAAATCCATATGATTTATATAATGGAATAAAACCAAACCATAATTATTTTTCATTTTTTTTATAATTTCTTTATTATTACTACTAAGGATAATCTTGAAAATTTTTATTCTAAGAGTGTTAATGGAATTTTACTTGGATATTCAACATCTATTAAATCGTATAGGGTGTTTAATAAAGTAAAAATGATTATGGAAGAATATGTACACACAAAATTTGATGATATATATCCACTTGTGACTAAAACCCCTTTAAAATCATTTAATATGATATGTAAAATATGTATATAAATTTTAAAACTTCAAGGAGTTATATGAAGCAAGAAGAAAAGTAAACCAGTTTTAAGGAACAATCAAAACCTATAAAGGACAATGATATTTTTATCCCTTATTTTCTTACAACTATTAAGACTCATATATACCAGGATTTAGATGATTTATTTCTATACCTAGATATAGGTACACATCTAGACCTTCTCTTAAATGTTAGGTTAGACATCAAACCTTCTTGTCATAACTGAAACCTAAAAACATAAATTATGAAAATAATAATGAATTTTGTGGGATGGAAATGTAATAAGAACATAATAACTATTAAATTATTACTTTCTAGGAACTACTAGATAGTCTGGAAGAAAATCTTACCATTTTTAATAATTAGGTTTCTATAAAAAAGTAGATTAGTCAGTCAATATATTCAAACATAAATCTAGATTGGTTTCATAATGCTATAGTTTAAATTAGGGTGTTGACTATGATTAATCCTTCACACCAATGGATTAACTCTAATACATTTGAATACTAATTTATTATGAAGAACATTTGGAATTCAAACTATATCAAATAGATGTTGAGAGTTAATTTCAAATTAGTTATATTGTTCAGGTTTTTTGTGTTGAACAACACCCTAGATTTCAAAAACATCATTTTCAACATAATTTTTTTAAATAAAAAAAATATTTATATGGTTTAAAATATGTTCCTAAAACATGGTATGATATAATTGGATATTTTATGATTTTTAATGGGTTTAATAAATTCATAGATGATCATAATTTATTTATAAAATGAATTTCAATGGATTTTTTAGTTTTTAAAATTTATTATAATGATATTATTTTTTATATTTTAGAAAATTAATTACACACTAATTTTTCAAAATTAATGACAATTGAATTTGGAATGAGTTTAATGGGAGAACATAAATTCTTCCTTAATTTTAAATACTTTCAAAATAAAGATTTAATTATTTTAAATCAAAGTAAGTAGACCAAATACCTACTAAATTGATTTATTTTTCATATCCCAAAAAATTAGAAATACTCTAATGATTATGAATTTTAAGAAGAATATTAATGGAACTTGAAAGTCAGTATATCAGACCAATTATAGAATTATATTGAAGGTTTTCAATACATAACAGCAATCCGACTAGATATTATGTTCATTATTTGTATGTGTGCCCATTTTTATGTAAATCATAAATAATCTCATTTAATTAATGATAAAATAATTTTCAAATACCTCAAGTACAAAACCAATTTAGGATGGTTCTATCCCAAGGGTTAAGCATTAGATTTATAATGTTATTCGGATACAGATTTTTTTTACTTTTATAATTAAATAGATCCTCTGGAACATATCATATTTTAGGAAGTTAAATAGTATCATGGTATAGTAAAACAAAAAATATCATTTCACTACCTACTTCTGAGGCTGGATATATAGTTTTATAGTGTTTTTTTATATAGAGTTTGTGGATGAAACATACTTTTCTAGATTATAGATATCAAATTATACATGTACCTATAAATTGGGACAAATAAGTGTGATAAATATTTTTAATAATCATATATCTCATTGTACAACTAAACATAATGATATAAGATTTCACATTTTGAGAGGTCATTTCCAAAAAAGTTGATATAACTATTGAATTCATAAATTCATATCAGAAACATGGTGATATATTTAAAAGTAATTTAAATTATGAGAGATCAAACTAAATCAAACATGAACAAGGAATGATAAACCTAGGTTAAATGTTTATATAAAAAATTTAACCATTGCTATATCCAATATTTGGTGATCCACTGTTGGAGATCCATCATTGGGTGATCCACCATTGGTGATCAACCATTGGGTGATCCACCATTAAAAGATTATCCATTGGTGATTCCCCATTGGTATATCCACCTTTGGTTATCCACCATTATGTTATCTACTATTGGGATTTCTACCATTGGGTGATCCACCATTGGAGATCTATCGTTGAGTGATCCACATTGGGAGATCCATCGTTGGGTGATCCAAAATTTATGATCCACTGTTGGGTGATCCACCATTGGGATATCAACTATTGTGTGATCCACTATTGGAAGATACCCTATTGGGTGATCCACCTTTGGTGATCTACAAGTCATGTCTCTGTTTTATTTTTTATCAATCATATTTTCTATTTATAATTTTTTTGATTTATTTTTTGATACTTTATTATTTTTAAAAAATATAAAACCCATAAATTATAAAATCAAAATTCTAATTCTAATTTGGAACACTCTCACTTACACCTACCTTTCAAATGTTTTGATTTCCCTTGTCTCTCGACCATCAACCTTCTTCATGCTTTTCCATCACCTTTCAATTCGACACAGTGGTGCGAGTGAAGCATCATTCTATGTCATCTCCTAAAGGATTGTGGTATATAAAGAGATCTCATGGAGAATTGAGTATTTCTATAGTAAAAATTGAGAACCGTAGCTTTCGAATCAAGTAGTTATTGAAGAGAAAGATATTGTATTTGAATGGTTTATTTCAAGTAAGTATTTAGTTATATAGGATAGTAAAAAGAAGGGATGGATAGACTGGTTTTCAATGAATGACATGTCTGTCATTAAAAGGATGGTTATCCAAAATTACTAGTATATAGACTATATATTTGGTGAGAAAATAGATTTCATTTGAAGTATGATTTATGGTAAAAAGGTTATATTTTATTTTGTGAAATATTCCAAATTCTTAAATGTACCTGACATAGGTATTTTATATGACTATCAAAGTTCTATTCTTTGTTACAGTGAGATATTAAGTTCTGATAATTTTCTTTTTGAGTTAACCAGAAATGGTATTGTGTGAATAACATTCGCTACAAAGCTCTATGGTGAGTGTAGAATCATTTCCATTTCATCCAGAACATTCTATGTCTTAAGAATGGTAATTTTAGCATAATGATGTACCAGGATGTTTTTCTTTTATTCATTATGAAAAGGGGATAAAATATATTTTTGTATATATCCAATGGTATATATGATTGATATGACAAAATATTATTCTAGATAAAATTAGTTGATCTTGGTAATGTCCTTAACAAATGCCCACTTAATTGGGGGCCTTGGCTGGTGGGTCACATGGCCTCATGCGTGCATACCCATATGATAGAGGCTTTTGAATATCAGTGAGGGTGTATTCATGGTACAGTGGGGACACTATACCCTCATATTAGAGATGAATATTGGATTACAAAAAATAACAAGATAATAGTGGAATCATGATATAAACAAACAGTAAATTACCGGACCAGTATCCCTCAATAGTGAAAAGAAAAATATAACAGATATAATAAGAAACTATGGAAGCATAAATAAATAAATAACTGAATAATAAAAAAATCCACTAGGTTGTTTCATTTACATGGATTCATTGTATTATTATATACAAAGATAGAACATGGTTCAAGCATATATAACATTCTATATAAAAAGACAAAAAGAAGAAAAGGGTTCTCCACTATCATCTCAAGGGAATTCTACGTTCTTTCCTCTTATCAACCATCTGCAGTAAATGAATATCAAATATCTATATAAGGGAGCTTTACCTTATCCATACTTATAGAAATTAAATTTAATTATGTACCAAAGGCACCTCGAGTTGGTTATGAGATAAAATTTCCGTAGGTCACTAATAACATTGTCTAGAAATAATCCTAGTAGTATCATATAAAAATAGTGTGACAGATTAAATAAATAATCAACAATACTGAATAAATAAGTAAAATCATTCTCAGGATCCTAATGGACACATGGAGGATCTACCTGCTCAGTACCCTATCTGAAATGAGTGTCTGATCTATAATTATACATATAGTATAGTTATATATTGAATCCAACTATTTAGACCAAGTGCAAGTGGACATAAGTGACCATATACCTAGAATAATATGTTCTCGATGGACCTAGTAGTAGCTTATACATCTATATCAAGTTTTAACATTCCTATAATATCAATCCAAAGGTTATATTCCCTTCAACCCATGATAAATGAGATATGTCATGCCTGTAAATCAAGATATTGGTTGGGTCATTATATTAACACCCAAAGACAATGAACATGGAGCATCATGCCAACAGTCCAAATAGTTTTAATGGTGTAACACCCTGAAATATTATGAAATATATTCATTTTAAAATATTTTATGTATTGTGTTGTATGTTACACCAATATTAGATTACGCTATACACTACACAGTATTAGCTTGTAGTATACACAACACTAATATTCGCATGTGTTATACAAAACTTCATGTTATTTTGATAGAATTAATTTCACTCAATACTGAGTATAATGTATAAATTAATATTATAACCTATTCATTATTATGGTAGGTATGAATAATTTTAACTTCCATCTAAAAAACTATTTTAATGAAAATTAGTGAGTATATGAAAATAATAAAATCACGCTTTATGGATATTATTAGTGAAATATATGTGTAATATATTAAATTTAATGTTTTAAATTAATATTATACGTTTTCTAGATTTTACATAAGATCAAATTCAATTTTTCGGACAAAAGATGTATTTTTCAAGAAAATACAGTTTTACTGCCTTTTGATGGCGAACCCTTTTTAAATCTAGTTTTTGAAAATTATATAAGTTCTTATTTGACAAAATAAACTTTTTATATGGAAGAAATACATCAAAGTTTACCATGGTTGAAATTTTCTTATTTTTTTTGATGAAATTTGTATTTTAATGAATACTGAAAAAATACTACATTTTAATTCAAAACAATGTTTTCGTCTAATTTATTTATGTAGATAGATTATATTTTTATGTGGTTATAAAATTTGAATGGAATATGATTTTATAATTTATTCCAATTTTGTTCATTTTATGTAATTTCATATTTAAATTGGATAGAAACACATGTCAATCTTTTGATTGTTTTTACTCCTTAAAACTCTGCCTTTTCGTGTTTACAACGAGAATAAATTTTAAATTAATTTCTTCTGAATAATTGTTTTAAATTTAGAAAAATTTATTCCATATTTAGAGTCATAAGATTAATTTTTTTTAAATAGGTACCTCTCATTTTTTTAAATTATGAATCGTAAGTGCAGTAATTGTTTTTATTTGCCATGGTTGAAGGGTAAATCTGGTAGATAAGGTTAAAAAATAATATTATAATATAAAACTACTCTAAAACATGTCATAATCCCATTGGATGAGATATTTTCAACCGTGAGAATCCTTGGGTAGATTTTAAGACCCCATAGATCCACTTGGGAGTCATAATGACATATTATAATAAGTAACTTAATGTAAAGAGAAAAATAACATAAATATGTATCTCCAAACTAAAACAATTTTTATATGGGATTATATAAGTAATATTTTAAACTATAAATAGTTTTATAAAGAAAAAAATATTTAATACATCATGATATTTTATTTATAAATTTTAGACAATAATTTAATTAATTTAATTACGACGCAATGTTGATGTAGTGATTACTTCATTAATAACAGATTCAAATAAATAATCTTATAAATATTAAAATAAATATTATTTGATATAATTTTTTTCATAAAAAAATTTTAGATTTGAATCTGACATGTTATTATTGATTCAATGTTTTTTAGTTGAAGGAATCAGGTTTTTATGAATTTATAAAAAAGTCAAGTATGAATAGTGGCCAAAATTGATATTATTCATATATAAAAATATAAAATAGTTTAATAAATGATATCAAATTCCGGAAAATTTAATATTTTTTCAAATGGTTATGATAAGACCAAATATGTCATAAATAGAATTTTTTGTGTCTTTTTAAATGATTTGGTAATTACATTAACCCACAATGTTTAAATAACATGATATCACTATAAGATTAAAGAATGGTAAAATAAGGGTTAAACAAAAAAGATAAGGGAAAAAAGATAATAAAAAACCCATCTAAAAAATATTGTATAATGTTTATTAGAACCAAAATCAACTTATCTGAGAATAAAATGAGTTTTGGCCCATTTTTAATTGAAATTTAATTTATAATAAATTAATATTTCAAGACATTCTTAAAGTTCCTCTCACATCTTCTATAAAAGGGAACTTCTTCTCTTTATCTCACACTTCCAAAGAAATTAGTTCTAAAACTCCATATCCAATTCTCTTACATGAATCCCTCATTTCCTTTTATAATCCTTACATTGGGAATAAATCAATCCTAGGGAGGTCTTTTGAGCAAATCAAAAATATATACTTGAAAAAGAGGTAATTGTTTTATTAACTACTTCAAAATTCTTTTCTTCTTATACATTCTCTTATTATGTTTTCGCATAATAAATTAATAAATCAAGTATATTATACATGATGAGATATTGTAATAATTTTGGAACCACCTTATACTTCTTTTTATCTATCCAACTAATAATAATATCACTATGCGTGTGTACGTATAGTTTACCATCTCCACGCCATGCTGTAATTTGTTATTCAAAAAATACATAAATTTAATGGGTATAATGATGAATATAATGGATCTAATTAATTATTTTAACATGATAATTATTCTTTATAATTAATATACCATCCATTTTCATACCATTTAACCATTAAATGAATGATATCGTCGCTTGTGCGTACGTACGGCTTACAGACTCCACGATGCGATGAGATTCATTCCCCAAGTTAACCATTCCAGAATGATTATAAAGTGTATATAATAAATAATAATAGAATATATGACATCATAATTATACTTTATTTTTGTATATATGTGTATTTCATTTACTTTCTTCCATTTAATTGAATAAGGAAACCCAAACAGCGTCCATGAGTACGTACAACCTACTGTCTCCATGAATGGTGTATTCCATTTCATTTATAAATCTATTATATATTTTTCAATACATAATATTTAGGACATATAAATAATATTTTACATTCTAGAAGTATTTCAATCACAATATAAGTAATAATATCAACAATAAAAAGTCAAAACATATACAATAAATAAAATGATTATTACCCAAAAATGTTACATTAACTTGGAATTGATAAATGAACGGGTAATATAAAGTCATAAGTGAATCATATATTATATCATAAATATTATTATTGCCCTATTATAAATTTGTAATATTTTTAAACCCACTATACAAGAGTTTCGGATACATACAAAGCATATTAGACATAAGGTAAGAAATAATTTTTCAATCTCACTATTAATCGATATTGTTTATTAGTAAGTATTTCTTGGGTATATTTCTCATTCATGTCCCTATTTCAAAAATATATAATATTATATCAATTATTAAACAAATTTTAAAATTTAACTTTACCCATTGGTAAATTTTTATTAAATGGTGTTGAAGGAATCTTTCTTTCATTTTCTATATGAGGTACTTTTTTACTTTTCCTATAGGGGTAAAACAGGAATGTTTTTAACTTATATAGCATGAACTAATTTTTATGTCTTCATAACACCTTATTTACCTGAATATTTCTCAACAATATTTCATGTTTCTCTTCAACTAAATTATTTTCATTTATAATTTCATGACATTTTGAGAAAAGAAAATGTTTTTGAGGAAGAAAGGATATTTTCTTCAAAAATTAAGTTCTTGTTTTTAATAAATATTAATTTCCATTTATGATGATGATATTTAAATAGGATTATGTTTCTATCCCTATTATTATAATGATTTGATTATGTTAATGATGTAATGATTTTTAAGAAACCCATTTTATTTCATAGGCTATGCTATGGTGAATGATTTATGTTTTTGTGGAACATGTAAGAATGATTTCATTATGAGATGTGTATGACCTATATCTACCTAAAATGAATTGGCTAATTATTTATATATAATTATATAGAAATGACCATAATGGCATTTAAATCTAGTTCAATAATACAAGGATGGAATTCCAAGCAAATATGGTTCCGTAATACCTGACTGGAACGACAAGTAAACCCAGTTCAAAAATGGTCTTTTTCCACTATGATGGTATTTTAAGAAATGCCTTGGCTAATATGTAAATCATTTTATTTGATTATTTCTTTAACAAAATTACTTGTTTTATGCCAATGCTATTTTATCATGGTTAATGTTCCTTTATGATCTATGACGTACGTACTACCAAGATTTATTTCATGACTCAATATGTTGATATCTAAACATTTTGTTCATGTTTTTACATTCTTATGTTTATATTTTACCCTTACTAAGAATTTTAGTTCAACCACTTTATTTTTTATTTTCCCTAGGATATAAAAAAAGGTTTTAGGTTGGGAAACAAAATAGGAATATCTTTATGCGATGTGCTGATCATCTTTTACCATGTTAAAATATTTTGTTCTAATTTTCCAAAGGAAGAAAACTAATATTCTATTTGGGAATCTGTTTGTGTAATGTATTAAATATTCCCCAAAAGAAAAGTAACATCTACGTATGTCAATCTTGGGTTGCTAAAAATAGTGTGATACATCATTCTCAACACCCAATGTAAGGGATCGTGGAATTTCATTCCAAACATAACATTTAATCGTCATTCCATAACCTTTATCAATGTTTTAATAAAATTTATAATAATATCCATGAGGAATTACCTCTAATGTATTAAATTATTCAACAAAAAATAAAAGTAAGGCACAAAAATTTATATAATCAAGGTCATTGATAGTAAATATGACGTGTGACCTTGTCACCCTATTCCATTTAGTTCCTTTAATGAAGGATTCACATCATGAAGAAATAAATTTGATTTAATACAATCCATTTCATTAATATAAAAATTTAAACCCAAATTCAAGGTTCATCTAATCTCTTAAAAGGTTCTAAGGTCATTCAATAGATTACTTATAAGAGGAAATTCCATTTATAAATCAAGATAAGCAGTTAGGAGGTTCTTAAGTTTAATAATACTTTATAGAAAAGTGTATAATATCAATTGAAACTAAGTAATAACAATTTGGAGGTATTCCATGTATTTAAACAGTTAATTAAGAAGGGTAAATTCAATATAGTACGCCCACAAGTTGACTTTTATCGAGCATATCATCCACTATTTACAAAAAAATAGTCCTCATAATTATATCAATGTTTGAATAACAATTTTGAATAAATAAATCTATTTTATATCAATTCATGGTAGAGAATGGCATGAATAACAATGAGATGACTATGAAAGCACAATAAATTTTGGCTAAATCCATGAAACCCCCAACCTTGGGGATTTTGATTACTTCGCATCAGATGGTGGCCTTAGATTCAAAGAATATTGGGAGAAGTTGATTAAATTTTCCAACACCCTGAAAATATGGGGAAACTATATTGCACCTAAATAGAAAAACATGTCCATATATAAACATATGATGGAATGAATTGGACTAGAAATAATACCTATATTTATCTGACTCAATTGAAGGATCTTGATTCAAAGTCCAAATGCGGGAGAAATAAAAATGATTATGTTGAAGAATAAGAATAAGAAGAAGATATACTAGAATAGAATGAGGAAGCCATCCTCTGGAAATGAAGATGGGAAAATGTAAAATTAGGATTATATTTTCATTAAGACAGAAATAGTAATTTCTCCCAAAAATATAGAGGTTCATAGTTTGGTTTCACTATTTATCCAAACCGTGGGAATACTATTCTAGCCTCACTACATAAATAATGGCCCCAAATGGTTAAAGCAAATGGTTTCCCTAATCATGTAAAAACTGTGAAAAAATCCCTAAAAAAATTATTGATGGCCCACATTGGTGTGGGCATTGGGTTGCATGATTTCAAAAAAAATGTGCATCCCTTAACTCTCCATCATCACACACCACACAGTTAGTATAGAAAATGTGGGTTGGGCAGCAGGGTTTCTACTAAACATGTGGCATAGTCTATATTCTAAATTCCAAGAATTTGGAGCTCTAAATAATCCCCTAATATCCTCGTATCCTCCATGACACTATTGGGTATCGTCATATGGGTTGTTTAAATAAATTTAATCTAAAGAAAATCATACATTCCATTATGAAAATATGTATCATCAAAATTTATCCTAACATGATATCATATATGATAAAAAAAAGGGAATAGTTGATGATAATGAAGAAAAGAGTTATAATTTGGTGATTTTTTCGTGATCTAGTTCACCTAAAAAATATTTAAGGTCAACTGGGATCTATATATGAATAAATGGGTGGTGTAAAATGAAAAATTAAATAGGTATTTTATTCTTATGGAACACCAAATGAGTCCCAAAGATGTAGTTAACCGTATATTTGAGCTGGATGAGGTTTTCTCTTGTTCTTATTATGAGGAAGAGTAAGAAGAAAAAGTTTATGTTGAAGAATAATTCTTTTTTTTATGAGAAATTAAGTGACTCAGATATTATTAATATCCCCGATGTATCCTTTGAAGCTCTAGAGCATCTATTTCTATGCAGGATAGAGAGTTCTTGTTAATTGAATGAGAATATGAGGAGTATAATGTCTCAAGAGAAGAACATGTTAAGATTTATTCTAAGAGCCCATGGTATGTTGTTGAGTTTTTATTTGTTTTTAATGGAACTAATTATGAGAGTAAATATGATGGTAATTTTGTTCATGGAGATGAGGATTATAATGTTGTGGTCTAGGATGAGAATGCGGATTTTGAAAGATAAATTAGTAAACCTAGTCTGATTCATTAAGAATATATTCATGGTGATGTTCAACCCTATTTGAAAATTCAAGACTCTGTATGTTTAACAGTTGGTTTTGAATCTCTTATTGATGATAAACCTAGTAAAGGTGAGGAAACAATACTTATTGAGGGGGAGAAGTCCATAGGATGTATACAATTTATAATTAACTAATCAGAGCCAGATGAAGTTTAATAAAGTGATGATGATCATATCAGTCCACCTGAGCATTATTGACTTTCTATATCCATTATTGGAACAGATCCTAATGGATCTCATATTGTGAGGATTGATGAAGTAGTGTAGTTTCAGTCCATAACAATTTTTTTTCCTTCAACTGAAACTGATCATGGAGAGTCTTCTAATTATATCTCAATTAAGATTCCTTATAGATTTCCTAATCCTTATATTACTTTAGTTTATTGTTCAAAAAAATAATATTTCCATGTGATGATTATTTCTAATTTAAATGGATATATTAGATCTGAATCTCCATGAGTGACACAACTTAGTGAAGCAGGTACAAGTAATGTTGTTGAGTTAGTTATCTTCCATAGTCAACCAAAAATAATTTTAAGGATTCAAAAGGATAAGATTATGAATTGAATACAATCTAATGATATGGGATAAATAAATTATTTCATGGAGGATATAAGATCCACCTTTTCAATAAACTAGGAATATCTTTTGGAGAGGATTGAAACCTTTCCTACAACTGTTGCATCTACTTCCAGTACTCCACCTCCTACAACTATTTGTTATGATAATATTATTAGAGATATTGTAAGTGAATAATTACATTCCATCTTGGGATATATCACTGTATCTCATCAAGAGGACCTTCTATATATTAGGAAAAATGGCGAAACAATATATAAATTGGTTGGATATTGATTTAATGATTCTCAAAGTGATATAGATATTATCATTATGGAACTAAAATACTAACTTTCTTATTTTTATTCCAATATTATCCTAAATTATCATTTTAAATGTCATTCTAAGATTTTAAGGATGCATCTTGTGAATTGGGACATAAAATAACAAGTTAACTAGATTAAAGTATTATCCCTCTCCTAAATATTTTTATTGAAGAGAAGGAGGTCTTCTTCACTATGATGGATAGAACTAAAAACATATTATAGGTTTTCTGAATTTGATAAATTCATTTTTAAATGTCTCTAAGACTATAGTGGTAGCACTAGATGATATTATTATGATGGTCTTCACATCTTTACCTTATTCTACACCCTTGAATCCTCAATATTATCCCTTTAGCATGACATCAACTGAAGCTGTTCTATATCTCAGACTAATTTTGATCCATGTGATTGAAACATCTACCTTTGTACCCTCAGCTTCAACCTCCATGCCTCATGTTTATAGAAAAACCAAATACCATATTAATTCTTAATCATATTGAGATGATAGTGATTATAACTCGGATTAATGTTTGATAGGGGTTTTATTTTCCCTTTTATTTATTTTTGTGATGAAATTATAAACATTTGAATGTACTTGTACTCTCTTTTATTCATCTTCATAGCCTTTATTTTTTTAAACTAGTTTTTATTACCTTTCATAATACCAATATGGGGAGAAATATTTTATATTGAATTTATGTTTGTAATTCTATTTCAAAATTTATTCATTATATATAGAATTAGAAATTTGAAATGATAATGAGACCATTACTTTTTAGATTGATTAACGTATGCATCTAGTTGTTTTTATATACATGGTTATAAAATTCCATGATTTTTATCATTAAAAATGAGATTTTTTAGATTCTCATTATTTTACTAATCACAAATTGTGATTTTTATATTTCTAATAAGAATAATGTTTTATGATATTACAAAATTGTGTGAAAAAACATGATTGTGTACATATCTATCATTAGTTTTGAAGATTTTTCATTAGTATGAAGAGATATACTATTGGATATGATGATGTACTATTATTTCAATTAGAACTACCAGTGGATTATATATACTAACAGACTTTATCATTGATTAATCTACCATTTCAGATATCTATAGTTAGTTAAATATATCCACTATTAGTTTAGAAAAGATATACCAGGGAGATTTATCTACTACTGAACAAGATCTATGAGTGATGGATCTACTGTCAGCACATTTACCACTTTAGATGGGATACTACAAGTCCATATCAACCTACAGACAGGATCTACGATCAGAATAGATATACCACTAACTATATCAATCATTATTATAATTTACAATTATTCTAATCTATCATTGGTCTATACTACTATTTGATATAATTTACCTCCAACATGTTACCATTTGTATTTTTTAAATCTTTTGAATCAATTCCATCGAACATATAGTTTATGTAATTAATTATAGAAATCCCCAAATAGATTTATTAATAGTTATTCCTAAACCAATACATAGATTCCTTAAAGAAAAATTCATAGATTTCTTAAATTAAATCTCAGTATGAGGTTACATGATTACGTTGTTGTTATTAATCAATAAATAATTGGACCTGGATAGATATATATTATGAAAAAACTCTCTTGTGTTAGTTTTCTTAAAAAAAGAGTGACCAAAAGTGTGTATAATACATATATGAACCCAAATTTTCATAAAATGAATCAAAATACCTATATGTAATCATCAATAGACAAGAAATTGAAGGATTATAGCATTCTCTATGATACTTTACTTTCCCACACATTCTGAAGAACTTGTTGGGATCATTTCCAGACATATCAAAGGACCATAAATAAATGAATCATCACTAATTAAGAAACACAATATTTTATTATTTTAACACATTTTGAATCTTTTTTATGCATTATATTTGTGCATAATTTTGTATTACTCTATTTATTTTTCTACACTTACTTCAGTACCAAACAAGAGTGTGCATGAAATACACTCTCTACTTTCTTTATTTATATACCCATAGAAATTGTGAAAGATTTCATCTATTACCTATTTATTTTTCTTTTGAAATATAATTGTGGAAGAGGCTTTTATTATTGGAAGTCAATGCCTTTTTATTGTAAAACATGATCCATATTATAGATTTGATTATTTTTATAATAATCTTCTTTGCAGCAGGTGATTTCCAAGTAGATGGGATTTTGCCTTATCATGATACTAAACCCCTTATTTTTTCCATTGTGTGATCAATTCGTTTTTTAATTCAAATATAAAGATTTATTTTTTATTTAAATATGTGAAAAAAACTCTACATTGATAGTTATCCATATTTATAGTTTATATAAATTGTTTGATCATGTAATATAGTTGAAAAACAAAAAAATATTTAAAATATTTTTTTAATTGAGCCCTAATACCACATTGAGAAATTATTTCAAATATAAAACTTAAATAATTATAAAATTTTATTATTTTAGAATTAATAATTAATTTGGGGGATTTAGTTTTATTTTTTTAACCAAACTGTTTATTGGGAACTCAAGCCCCCCTATTCAGTTACTCAATTTGACAAAAATCTATAAGTAATAAAAATCATCATAAAAATCTCAATGTATATTTACTGATATATATTATATACATTTATCTTAAAATATTTCTCATTAGAGATTATATTAATTAAAAAAATTGGAAACATTATTTATTTTAAAATATTGTTTATGGAAATATTATTTTTACTCCCCAAAACCAAATTATAATAAAAACCAATATAAAGTTGATTCAAAAGTAATTAATTAGAATAAATATAATTAAAAAATAATTATGTAACATTTAATAATATTAAATATTTATTGGTACTTTTAAGATACTTAAATTATTGAAAATAAATTACTTTTTTATAGAAATCAGTATTTTTCATTATTCACTGCAAAATAAATATTGTATGAAATATGGAAAAATTTCACCATATGTATATTTTGATATTTTGATTTCAAAAATTGTATTCATATTTAAAAATTCAAACTTTAAAATTTAAAAATTAACATTTTAAATAAAAAATTATAATAAAATACTTTGGTTAAAACTATTTAATTTTTATTTACAAATTACTTAAAATTTTTATAATGAACATAACTATCCAATTCAAATTAATAAATATAAAAGATGAATCATTCTCTCATTACATTGACTTTTACATTATTCCCCCCTTATAGAAATTACATTATCATAATATTATTCACTTATTAAATAAGTAGGGATATCTTTTCATCATATCATTTTAAAATTCCCTTATTACAACTTCAACCATATAGTTTTCCATAAAACCTTAACCTCATGAATAACCTTATTCTACAAAATATGTTCTCTATGGTCAAGAATATGAACTTATTATTACTCATAAGAAGGATTCTCTCCCAGCTAAACTACTTTACGACTCAAAACATGAGATGAATATGGAGAATATTTTTTTAACATAGAAACATGAAATGTGTTTTATACCTAAGATAGACATGGTGGAATATCCTCTCAGTTGGAAATTAGATCAAACATTCTATATGATTTTATAATATCCAATAAACTATGAACTTGGATATACCTTTTTACCCAAATTCATAATTCTTTTCTCTGGATATACTTTGGGAAATACATGATCACTTACTTCAAAAAAAAGATCATTCATATAGTTACCAACATACCTTTGCATCTTTATCTGGGATGTCCTGATATATTTCTTAATCCACTGCACCCTCTAATTGATTTCCTCTACCAACTATTGTCACATCAACGTCCTTTATCCTACATCTTCCAAAATTGTTCTATATGTATAGAGGAATGAAAAATGTTGTAATAAGAAAACTAAAATAAAGAGAGATGTTGATCTCAACATCCCATGTAACCCATTGAATAATAGAAAATTATGCCTTCCATTGTCTAATTTTTTTTCTCAAGTTGTCCATCAAATTCAGTGTAAATATTTATACTCAATTTTAATTTAGTATCCAACAACTTATGAAGTCCTTTAAAAAAATATGATGCCAATATGGGATCACATTTTGATACAAAGTGTAGAGGCACTCAATGTAACCAAAATATATCCTTTATATACAGTTGAGAAAGATGATTTAAATAAATTGTATATTTAATATGAAAGAAATGTGAATATTTTCTTAATCGATCAAAAATAAACCTAAAGAAATTATTATGTTGAGAATTCATTAAAAATTATACAATTAAATACACTGATATATTTTCCTATTTCAACTCTAGAACAACAAAATGTTGATGCATTACCTTTGGTAACTATTTTTATACTTTAACCTGCTAATAATTCAAGAAATTCATAGAGAATTAAACAATATATTTCTTTATTCAATCCAACCATTGATACTATAAAAGGTCTCATTATATCTTAGTACTTCTAATTTGAAGGAGACAATGAATTGTCAGCTTCACTCAACAACTATTTCTTCAACTCGAAATCACAAGGCACACATATTCATTTTTCAAATCATAAAGAACCTTATTGATTATATTAAAATTTGGAATCATTCCATTTTTATTATGTTCTACATTTTCCTAAAAATATTTATCATTCTTTTGAGCTTAATTAATTATTTCTAACAATGTCGACAATGTCAAAACCTAAAAAAAAGTGGATTTCCCTACATCTATAAATTTTGGGCCAAATTTTATCAAATATTCAAAAAACATTATCACACTCCAAATTTAACTTGGTTAATGTGGAGGTATATTTCCAAATCAAAGCATCAACCATTTTTTTGTTTCTAGGATGGTAATGAATCATGAAATCATAATACTTGATGAATTCTATCCATATTGTTTATCTCTTGTTTTATTATTTTTATTGAATATATACTTCAAAATATAATGGTCAATATATATATCAAGCATTAATCCATATAGATGATGCCTCCAAATTTTTAAAGTAAAAACACAGACGAAAATTCCATATCATGTGTAGGGTAATTTAACTTTTGAAGTTTCAACTGACATTAAGCATTAGCAAATAACAATCATTTTTCATTAGGATCAGAACAATCCATTTTTAAGAAGCATCAATGTAGATGAAAAAATCTACATTTATAGAGGGTATGTCCAAAACTAGAGCTATAACTGATCGTCTTTTTATTTTTTAAAAAAAGAATCATATTATTTTATATAGATTAATTTAACTCATTTTTTAGATAAATTAGTCAGTGTCCAGGTCAACTGAGTAATGTTTTCCGCATGTTTTCAATATTAACCTGTTAATCAAAGAAATTATTGTATCATTATAATATTTATGGGTTTGCACTATTATTCATCAAATTTTTTATCAGGGTCAACAGTTATTCCAAATTTTGAAATAATATGTACAAGGAAATAAATTATAGGCAAAAAAATTCACACTTACTTAATTTAATGTACATGTTATTTTCTTTTAAGGTTTAAAAAAATCCTTACGTGTCTTTAATGTTCCTCATGAAATTTAAAATATATCAAAATTTAATCAATAAGAATAACCACAAACCTATCCAAGAACTCATGATAATACCTATTCATAAGGTATATAAATAAATCAGGTGCATTGGAAATCCAAAAATAAATAAATATAAACTCATAGATCCCATATCTAGTTTGATGTATAGTCTTCAGAATGTCATCCTTCTTCACCTTTAGCTAATGGTTCCTAGAACACATTCCAACATTTGAAAAATACTCTACTCCGTAGATTTGATCAAACAAACTATTGATATCTGGCAAGGGACTGTTTTTCTTAATAGTGACATTATTCAATAATCTATAGTCAACTCAAAGTTTCATTGAACCATATTTAGTTTTATAAAACAAAACTAGAGCACCCCAAGGTGATTTACTAGGATGAATGAAACCATTTTCTAACAACCCAAACAATTTGTTCTTCAGTTCTAAAAGTTTCACTTGATCCATTTGATATGGGGGTTTGGAAATAGGCTTAACATCATCCACTACGTTAATAGTAAACACAACCTCTCGATCAAGAATAACTCCAAGCAACTCATTCCAAAAAATATATCCATGTATTCATTCACTTCTGGCACATCAGTAATTTGAATAGTTTTAATTTTACAACATTATGGGCTAGGTAACCATACTTCCATATCTAACCAATTTATCAGCTTCTTAGTATGTTATCAAAGGTATGAAATAATTGAATAGATTGTTATTATCTCTTCAACCTGTCTTATATTTATAAAATAAAAGCCAAAATATACCCAAAATGATATCATACTCCTTTAGAGATAGTTTGACATGATTTTTAGGAAATACCATCTCACTGCAAACAATAGGAATATTCTTGTAAATCGGGGTTTCCTTAATAATTCCACCTAATGTTTTCACTAAAAAGGATTATCTTACTTTTATGAGGTGGGATTCTAAATTTTCTTTCAAATTTTTTAGAAATGAAAAAAATTGATAATACATATTCGAAAAAGGTACTAGAATAATTTTAATACATAAGTAACATACCATTAACTAATTTATTCTATGGACCAACTTCAACTGTAGTATTAGAATAATATTATTTCACACACTTTTCCTCAAATATTGATGATTTATAGTTTAAGTTACTAGAATAAAGAAAATTTTAGCACAACAAAACAACTCATTTCATCTAAGAAACATCATGCTTGGATGGTTATTAGTTACCGCAATCATTGATTCTTTAGGATTATGTTCCATACAATCATGGGCCTCATGGAACAACATTCCACATTAGTAAAACTTCCACGATTTCATATTTCAATATCTAGGGTAATTTTTACAACACATAAAATAATACAAGAAATTCATTTTCATAACTTCATATTTATTTATTGAATGTTTCCCCATATCCTATCATGATAACTGCCTCTTATATTCTTCTTCTTGAGGTACCTAATTATTACAAAACTCCATCTTTAATTTTACAAAAAAACAAATTTCATATACATTTTATATTCACATGTAGCCAAATATCTACATATAATTGGTTTCAATCCAGACTAAAATCAACAAATTTTAAAATCAAAGTCTTAAAAAAATGTTCCTAAATGGTCTTATACAATTTTTTCATAAATGGACACATAATATTCATATTATTCCCTCTATTCCATGAATGTTTTCATCTAAATTCAGACAAACTTAGGGAAATATTTATCAGGGAAGTAATAACTAAATGATTCCCACACCATGGAATCATGATCATCTTTCTCTCTGGTATTCTTAACCAAATACCATCATCGGTCAGCTTCATCATCAAAATTATAAATGTAAATAGTTACTTATTAACATTTTAAATATTAATAAGTTCAAATATATTCTCCAGAACATTGATCCATCCTTCAGATACTATAAGGTTAGATGATCCACTACATTATGGGAGATGTGCCTCATCAATTTCTCCACAATTGAAATGTTCCTTCAGGATAGACCAGGTTACACACTAGTGCAGATACCAGCACCATTTATAGATTGTGTCAATTGATCCATTTATTTAACAAAATATTTTTTCCCAATTACAACAAACTCAAGATGTTGATTTGGAATTATATTTTCCTCTTGGTTCCTTCCCACAATAACTTCATTACTTCCTATGTGGAAAACCACAATGAACATATAAATTTTAGATAAATAAACATTGTAATCATAAAATTATATATTATTTAAACTTAATGGTATGGTAAAATATTTCAATGGTGCACTATAAACATTATCCTAAGCTATAATTTTATCTAACCCATCCTTTGACACCAATTATATGGACCCAGCCTTAAACATTAAATAATATTGAGTTTCATGTAAATAAATAATTCTACTCCATTTTTGGATATTTTATTATTCACATTTTTATATAATTACATCATAAATCATACATTACAAAACCATATAATACAGAGTGGACAATTCCATTCATTATCTCGTTTTCCCACCATATAATTTTTTTAAAAAAATTATTTCTTCTCATGAAAACTCTTTAATAATTTCTATATGAACTATTTTTTCCTAAACCCATCCTTAAATCCTATGAAAAAATTTATAAAAATGTGGTATGTGCACAAAAATAAAAGTAAGGGACATAAAAATAAGAAAATTTTTAGTATAGTGAAAACATGAAAACCCATGAAAAACCATTCTGTAAACACAAAACATTTTACCTAGAAAGTGAATTATCATTCCATTTAAAATATATTATACAATAAATTTGAAAAACTAATGATTACCATGAAAAATTCCTAGAAATAATAGAAATTTCATAAAGGTACCTTATGATGTCATCATAAGGAACCCTTACAAAACTCTTAGAAATTATAATAACCATACAACCAACTTATAATATAATTATCTTAAGAACATAATCATTACCCAATACACTGAAGCACTATCTAGGCTCACCCTTCTTATAAGCTATAATAGGATCACTCAAAGATATCTAGTATCTCCAATCATATATAATGTTAAAAACCCACAACATGAATAAATCATTTATTCTTTTACTTTTTCAATAGGAAACATTATAAAAAACACTTTTATACTCCTATGTGAATCACTTTCAGATATAAAAATACAATTTTAATTTAAAAAATCATTTTAAATCTTAAAAATAACAAAAAAATAGAGATTATCTTTAATTAAAGAAAATAATAAATCATTAAAAGGAATATAGATATCAAATAACGGTACTGGCAGTAAAAAAAGTTGTTGTTTCCATGTATGTTAAACATAAGACATTTCTTTTGTCATTTTTCAAAATGTTCTTTATAATACACGTAAAAAGAATCCTATTGGAAACCATTGAAAATAAAGTAAAAATATTCATAAAATATAAAATATAAATATTTTATTTCCATATAAAAACATTCAAATAATCATTTTATAAACATGAACATTTAAATGGAAGAGTTGTAAATAAATCATTATAGATGATTTTTAGGAAAAGTCCCTTATCACCATAGAAATATTTGAATCATAAGCCCAGTGAAGGAATAAAACAAAAAAACATTAAATACCAACAAAATATTTATATTCATGATATAAAATGTTAATAGGGATATATATGCACCTCGTAAATGAATTTAGGTGCATAAAATCAAAACATTCCTCAATAAAAGGTAATTGATACAAAGTCCCTTACCTTGAGTCCAACTCATCATGTAGGTTATTTTTCGTCTAGAATAATAAAAATATGATAATCATTTACATTCATAAAAACCTTTTTAAATTAAATTATTCATTTTATTATACTTATTACAATGTTATATATGATACTTAATCAATTATGGTTATGTAATATGATTTGGTAATATTTTTCTTGTGTGAGAAAAATGACTTTGGTAGGCTGAATATGGTCAAATAGGTCATTAATCAAACATCTTCATAAGAATGATCCTAAAATAATAAAAATTTTGTACATAAACTATAATTTTAAATCCAATCATGAAATATTTTTTTGATAAATTAATTGTGTAATGATCATGGAGATTATAGGTCGTACGTGGACATGGGTGACATTATCATTTATCAACAATCCTTATGGTAAGGGTATAAGTAATATATAATATTTATATAATGTTAATAATATTAATAATTATACCATATTATTTTTAAAATATACTTATATATATCATCCATGTGGTGTGGTGATGAAAAAATAGTCACATCGTTTTGTGAACGTGGAAGTCAACAAGTTCACGAAGGATGTTATCATTTTTATGTGAGCGAGAAGGTAATAAAATATGTTATATTATATCCCTATAATGATAAATATTCCATGAATTTAAAAAATAAATTCATTTATCTCTTATATACTCTTTATTTTTACCCTTATTATCTTCCTTGTAAAGTATTATTGAAAAACGAGTTGCATCACCTTGCGAGGTTATAGTCCACCATACACACAAGCAATATTATTGTATCCCAAAAATAAGGGAAAGAAAATAATTTATATATAATATAATAATTTTAAAGGTAAAATTATGTTATATATAATATATATTATTTATATCCATAATCGTACCCAATTGTGAGAGGTGGTAATCAAAAAATAAATTATGTTGGTTCATGATGAGGTAGTCCATTGTACACACGATTGTTGATTTCATAACCAATTTGATGGAAGAGGAGAAATATGTTAGTAATGAAATTTACATAATAGAATATAATTATTTGTATGATACTGATTTAATTATATAATCACATTTTAATAAAAAATTAAGTGGGTTTTTTAAGAAATAAAATAAAACCCCTCATTGAAGAACATTACATCTTCTTCAAGTAACTTATTTTGGATTATTACAAGAGTATTATTGGGTTAAATTTATTAGAAAAATAAGGATTATATGATTATTTTATGGAATTAGGGAAGATATTTGACTAGGTATTTTATAAAAATGGCTTTGATGGTGTAAAGATGATAGGAGAGTTTGCGACCTTTTATAAGTGAGGACAAAAACACTCTTGTAATTTTGGAAAAGAAAAAGGTGAAACCTTGTTCATCACCTAGAAGAAAGATCAAAAATAAATTATTAGATATTATTAGACATGTTAAGGTATAAATATTTTGAAAAAATAAAATTTATACTAATATTCAGTTCTTTTTAATTGTTGTCATTTTAGTTTAACACCATGTAAATCCATTTTTACTTAAACTACGTTAAATAATTTTTACAATTTTCTCTATTATTTTTTCTCAAAAATAATATTGATAATATAATTTAATATAAATAATTATTATTCCAAATATGGAATCCATTTTATCAAATTAAATTAATATTATTGTAACACTTAAATTTAAAACAAAACCCACATATGAGACCAAAAGCGGGTTTTGAAGAACTGTATTTTTAAAGAAAAACAGAATTTTATATTAACTCTATGACTAATAATAATCATTGTATTAATATCAATAAATATTTATTTATATAAAATATAAAAAACTAATTTAAAAAATTTATCATTAGGGATTATATTAATTAACTAAAATATAAAAATATTATTGATTTTAAAATAGTTTTTAGAAAAATCCAGTTTAAAACCCAAAAACAAACATATTTTAAAAACAATATATAGTCAATTAAAAGTTACTTAATTGAATAAAATATAAATAAATAATAAATATGTTACTTGAAATCATATTAATTTTTTTTAGACTTTCAAAAAACATAAATTATTGAAAAGAAATAATTTTTTACTCAAATTGGTATTTTTCACTATTCACTGAAAAATAAATATTTTTTGAAGAATCCACAAATTTCACTATTAGTTAATATTTATATAGTTGTATTTAGAAAATGATATTAATATTATAAAATTAAATTTCAAAATTTATAAATTTAACTTTATAAGAAAAGTGTTTAGTTAAAATAATTTCCTTTTAGATTTAAAAATTACGTAATATTTTTATAATGAATATAACTATCTAATTCATATGAATAAATGTGAAAAATATTTTTTATATCATTTATAATTTTATTAAAACATAAATTTGTTTTCAATACTTCTTACCATCCTTTATAGAGATACCTGGCATGAGAACATTAATACATTGATACCATACTTACACAAGTCGACATATGAACTTAGATAAAACGGGGGTTGTCAGGTATGTTTTTAATCATTTTATATGTTAGAGTGAACCCAATATACTATTTTTTCACAATTATTAAAAGAAAATACATTTTTCCCATAAAATGTTAGACTGAATAAATGTACGACCAAGCATTGTTGAAAAACAAGAGGTGTGTTTGACTACTTGGATGATGGGAATGTGATATCCTTATCTATTAAATGAATGGAATGTGATGTATTCATAGACTTACTCATTTAACTTATAAGATTAAATAATATTATATTTGGATATAAGAGATTAATAGGTTCCATATTTAGTTGTCACTCAGTGTCATGGAAAAACATATAAAATATATATACATACAATGTATATAATATATCTAGTGGTGGTCATATTCATATAGGGATATGATTATGTTTGATAGAGATCACACCAATTCCATTATTATCTAGTTTTAAATTACTATTTTACTAAATACATAAATTTTATTACATCTATGCAATATAGATTTTATATTTTTTTCAACGCTACTATGGTATGGAGGGCCACACAGTTTGGTTTATGGATCCAAGTTAAGATTTGAATAGGGTGTTTTTTCCAAAATAAAAATATTGTGTAGTAAATATATAGAAAAAGATAAATCTATGGATTCAAAAAGAGTTGTGAAGTTTTTCATATAGTATGTATGTATTTTTAGTTCAAGTGGTAGATTGTTGAATATGAACTAAAATAATTGAATTGAATATATAATTTAGGTGCATTTATCTTCCACAGGCTTTCATTGATAATAATCAGTTTTGGATTAAATAACATGAATTTTAATTGAATAATGTTCAATGAGTAAAATATATTGATAATGAATATATATGGAGACATTAAATATGGATGACATGTTTCATTAAAGGATATGCATTATAAATGGATATATAAAGATAGATAATCCCTCCTATTGAAACAACTAATTATATGAAAGCTTATCATATTTGTCTCTATTTAAATAGCTTTTTCATCACCTTAGATGAAGACACTAGAATCTCTTCATGTGTATGAGTACCCTCTGATTGAAATCATGATTTACATAGAATAGTAAACTCTCATAGGCATGAAGTATTTCTTTGTTTCTCTAGAGATCTTCCTTTCAAAAACTTAGTGGATATTTCTGCATTAGGTATCCATATATTAATGTTTATTTAATTTATTTATTATATGTTTATTCCATGAAAGATATATCATATATGTTTGGGGGTTTCTAATGTTTCCTCGTCTATATGATGATAATGAAAACCCAACAGTTGACTCTCTCTCTCTCTATCTCTATCTCTATATATAATGGTCATATCTTCTTGATAATGGATATTTAATTTGAATTCATATCAAAGGGATGTAAACCTTTAATAATCTAATTTCTATTTTTATTTATTTCATTTTATTAACATTATCATAACACATTAAATGGTGTAACTGATTGATTTAGATGATTATTTCCCTTTCTCTTGCTAGATTTTATTAAATTCTATTCATATTTTCTAATTTTATTCCATAATACAGTCTAGTATATAATGAAACTAGACTGTATTATTGTTTAATATGATTATACAATTTTATAAAATCTTGAAATAGTTTCACCATTTTATAAAACTAGACTGTATTTTAAACTTTATTGTTATTGAATATGGTGATACAATGAAACTAGACTATATTTTATTCCATTTATATTTTTTCTTTATATACTATTGTTCATATTTTCTATATGAAATCATAAAATAGTTTTACTATACATTGGGATCAAGTATTAGGATTTATTCAAATAGATCATGATAGGTGAGTAGTTAATAAAAGATAATTACTCACTAAATGTGGAAGAACATATCTCAAGAAGGGTGATTTGGGTCCCTAGAATCCCAAGGAGGCCGACACAACCTAATTATATTAGTTGAAACCCTCTTAGGTCCTTACAGATTAAATTCATCATAGTTAGTGCATCCCTGGGTATGCTTAGACTTATTGGGTTTGGAAGTATATTCAGAACTACTAGAGCCTTTATTCAGGGTGCCTTAAATAACATTCTTTAAAACCACATTGCCTTAAAAGATGAGATTTGGGGTATTATCTATGTCATCTAGTATGAGAATTAGTTTAGATGGAATATAATTTGTTTTGAATGAAACTGTCTATCAGCTATTAATATTGTGAATAGAAAATCAAAATTCGATTCATGAATCATTTAAAACGACTTATTGGAGTGAATTAACTACCAAGACAACTTCCAATATGTGTTAATTTCTTCTATAAGAAGGAAAATATGGCTAAATTTTGTCCATCAATTGAATTTTTGGAAGAGCAAGTCATTCTCTAGTCATGGAATATTTTTTTATCATTTTTAAGAAATAATTATCATTTCAATCACTTCCTTTTTTGAATATAATTTTATGGGTTTTGTATTTCTTATCCATTACCCCTAAATTTTATATAAATTAATCATCCCTCTCCATTTTTACAATTTTTTTAATTTTATACTATATACAAATAATCTTGTTATCACTATATAATTGATAATAAATAATGTAAAAATAGAAAAAACAATATTGATAGTGTGTATCATTGTGTTTGTCATAGGGTATACCAATATAGTGTATTCTTCATAAATAAATGTTGATTAAGATACATGAATAATCATACTATGACAAAAAAACAAAAAGAAGTTGTAACTAGAATTTCCTATTAAAGTAAAATATGATTTTTGTGACTTTTAATCCCATTAATATCTTACCTTATAAATTCACACAATATTAAATATTAAAACAACCATTAGAAAAATTGATAATATTCAAAATACAATAAAATTACCCTTTCTGACTTTTACTCATCATTTATTATATAACAGTCTTGTATGTCTTATTCCCTTCTCCCAAATATACGTGATATGGTTTCTCGATCCCATTTCTTACACATCACATAATCTAGTGAATTGTCTTTTATTTTTCTATTATCACCAAAAATACCCCACAATATATTATTTCACATGATGTTCTTGATGTGCGTCATATTTATATTTTTCCTTAAGATGTTATCTTTTTAATAAGTATTGATAAAAAAAAGTGGTTTTTATATTGTGTTTTTGGGTTTTTAATGTTGGTTTTTTATGCTATTGTAAATGATGTCGTAAATATTTTTTAAAATTCAATTTTTAAAGTGGATGTTAAAAATATTTTTATAGAAAAAAATTATTATTATTAATTTTGGTAGTAAAAAACTAATTTTAAAAGTGTCGAATTTATTTTTAAAATATTTTGATGTTTATTACACACTTAAGAGAAAATACCAAAATGATATAGTTGAAAATTAATGAATGAAAATGAAACAGGGAAAAAATTAAATCATTGATATAATTTTCATTTTTTAATGTGTTTTAACTTAATTTTCATTTGAGGAAATAACTAAATAGGCATATTAAGCTATGGGTTGCAAGGTATTTTAAACTCTGGTATGTAAATCTCCTATTGAAGATTCAATTTGATAAGTTTATCAAAAGAATTATTCTTCATAAAAAAATCATTAAAAAGTATATTGATTAATAAAAATAATAATTAATAAATTAAATAACAGAATGATAATTATAAATACCATGGTGAATTTTCTGAATGAAGAACCATTGTAACTATTAAGACACCCCTGAGACCCATAAACCTGGATCTAGTGTTAAAAATATATGCTTTAAAATTTAAGATTTGATACCAACAAATTCTACTGAAATGAAAAAATCCTTAATTAAAAAATTAGTATCCAACATTGGTCCAGTTACATACCTAATACATTTAAGGTTTAGAGTTTTTTTGAACTAGGAAAAACCCCTCTTGAAAAAAATTTCATATATTTCCATCCAAATGAAAATATTTCCTTTTATAGAAATATTTTTGTGTTCTAAACCAACAATTCAACATCTCTGAAAACATTCTCCCCACAATATTCCATTCCCAATGTATCATACATAACATAATTCTTCATAACCTCAAGAAATGGAACAAAATAAATGGGGAGCCTAGATGCATAGTAAGGGTAAAATATGATATTTCAATCAATGATCATGTGTAGGGATAAGATAATCATAATGATATGATAGCATAATCAAAGTGTATGAGAGAACAAAGTGAATTTATATCCATCAAAACCGGGATTGTAAAACATGATTCATGGATTAAATCGTTAACATATGACAAGAGTTATATGATTAAAAAATCATGAACCATGTTAAATCAATATTGATAAAAGGAGACATCAAAACTCCTAGAATTTATAGGTAATCAAATTTTTTATATTAGTTAATCATACATTAATCATGGAAACACCTTATTTGATAATTACAAAATTCTCTTATGAGAAACTTCCATCTTGTTAACTTTTATATTATTTAGGAGTTACTAATGTTTAATAATCCTTATCATATATTAGGAGTAACTTCATTCCATTTAACTCAATCACATTACCCATTGCATTGGAGTTTTTTATGGGGTCACCCATTATAATGATATATATCATCCACACCTGTTATCATGAGCTACATTAGGCTCACACATCATCATCATCAGTAATGTAAAAAAAAATTATGAATAATTTACATATATGTTTATTTTCATAATTAAATTCTAGAAAACAACCATCATTCTCATCATAATTTGATTAAGCTATGGAAAATAATTATGATTCATAAGGATTTCATCATAACTAAATTAACTCAAGGTGAAGTAACAGGTATTATATAATCATCCCTAAAATATCATCATAATATTTCACAATAAAGAACACGGATGTAATAATAAGATAATATCTGAAATGAACCATAAAATTCTTTAAATAATGATTAAATATTAGAAAAATAATTTTTAAAATAGTATTTTACATTTTTAAAAATAAGAAAAATATCATATTTTAAATATTTAAAAAATAAAAATCCAATATTATTGATAGAAAAATTTCATTGAAAATACCTATGGAAAATTATAATGTTATATTCAATGAAAATAATTGCTTTGATAGTGGTAAAATCAATTTTTATAGAAAATATTAAACAAATAATACCTTCATTGTTTTGGTAAAAAGTCATAGATAACCTATTAAAAAAATTACAAAATATCCTTTTTTGACCTTGTAAAATAAAGAAATATATGGTTTAAAATGACTTTAAATAATCATTTTAACTTGGAAATGAACATTCTTAAAAATATTTTATTGAACATGGACATGGGAGAAATTTTCATCAACTAAATAGGAAATATGGTTATATTTTTTCAAAAACATTTTCTCAATCATCTTAAGTGCCAAGGAGATTAAAATGGTGCTTATACATGATAATTTTAAAAAATAACCAGATTAAAATAATATATATGGTATTTAAAGGATAATGATAGTATAATTTCCTTTCATTAAAATTTAACATAGACAATCTCAAAATGAAAATAAATTGCAACATAAACCTTTACGACCTTCGTATATTTTGAATCAACCCCATGAATGAATTAAATTCAAAATAATATTCAAAAACCATTAATATAAATAAATTCATTATATAAAATATCAAATTTTTATTATGTAGACCATATATATAGTATTAGGTGCATAACGTGAAACACACCTCAATGTAACAATATTGAGAAGAAGAACATTTACAGTTTTTGTAATCATGGAATCAAAAAATAATAAAAGAGAGAACCATATATATATTTTTAAATACCTATAGTTTTCAAGAGTTTATTCATTAAATAAATTCATGGTAATTATATACAATACATAATAAACAAGTGTTCAATATAACATATGTCTCACATAAATAAAAGTGAGATGGGAAACTGTTACCTCAAGTCCCCACATGCTTCATATATTCCCTTAACCTCAGGTATAACAAATTTTTACTTATTATAAATTTATAAAAAACCATACTCACACATATCATTACATATATGATTAAATTATGACATATTATCACCAATTTATTAATAGTTCATCATTAAAATCCTTGTTACATTTTTTAACAGTTCCATTTTTAATGATTGTTTTAGTACGATGGTTATAGACCTTAAAACATGGTTAATGCTTCATAATATATAAAATATTAATCATGTAATAAGTAACATATTTATTCACTATATTCAATTTTTACAAGAATATACATAAGGTGGGGATGAGAAATGAATTACATAACTTCATGGAGATGGTAGTTTACGACTAATATTTTAACTTTTTCATAGATCCAACAAATGAAAGTAAATAATAATAAAAATTTATATAATCATAATTATTTCATATATATTCATAAAATATATCCTTATTACAGTATATATAAATCATAAATGGAAAACAAACCAAATCTATTCATGAAGGTTGTAGTCCACACAAACACACAAGCGACGTTATCATCATACATAGATGATAGGGTTAAAAGTTATATAATATTTAATCTTTAATAAATCATAATAATACTATAAAAATTATATATTATAATAAAATCCATCTATAAAACCAGACACAATAAAGGGTGATGAGAAATAATATATATTGGTCATTGAAACGGTAATCCATACATATACATGATAGGATTTTAATTTTCCATTGGGAAGGATGATAAATATATAATGATAATTCTGTTAAAAATAACATTTTAGTAATATAATTTTACTTTTTTAACTATATTAATGTTGTTAAAAAATTTTGTAGAATATATACAAATAAATAAAAATAAAAGGACTCAGTGAAGAAGATTTCCCCTTAATTCAAAAACCTCTTATGGATCACCTCTTAAGGACCCTTGGGATGGCCTTTTAAGGGAAAAAAATCAAATATAATGTGTATAGGGAAGTTAATAATATTTTTTTACTGAGTTTTTCATCAATAATTGGCTCATTAAAGATTGTATAAGAAAGGATATGATGATCTTTTTATAACTGAAGTGGCTAAAAATCTTATAAACACTTGAAATATGAATATATAATATATGTCTTACTCATTTAAAATTCCTACAATGTAACATATATTAAAATATAATATCTATAATTTATAAATAAATTCAAAAAAAATTATTTGCACATGTTTATGTGGAATTTATAACCATATCTCATATTTTAACCCCCTCGTGAACTCTTTTAACCTTAACTGTAGTGAAAAAATACATAGTCTTTTAGGGCCAATAATGTCATTTTAAAAGGTAAATTGGGTCATAAGTGTAAAATTTTTGATATGATTGACTATTTTCCATTTCATTTACTAAATATATTTTTTAATATTTTTTAAAACAATTAAAAAATATTATTTGACATTAAATACCCTTAAATATATTTTGTTACTATTCACATAATTTGACTTTAAAAACATCAATATTATTATAAAGATATAATTTGAATAATTAAAACAAATACCTTTCATTTTGACCCATAAAAATAATTCACATTATTATCATATCCAAAAAAACTCACTTTTAATGTTTTTAAATCTATTAATTAGATTTTTCACCCGATTGCACAAGCACCGCATCAACAATAAGTAAGAGTTTATAAAATTATACAATTATAAAAAATGGAAAATAAATTAAAATCCTAAAAATTATATATTAATATTCCAAATAATTATTTATGGCAATAAATAATATTTATTATCTCTATAAAAATTTATTATAGATATTAAAACAAAGACAGTGTCATTTTTCTGTTATTCTTTACTTAAAAAAATATAAAGCTCATAATCCTAAAAAAGATACAAAAAATTGATATATTTTTAAATTTATGGTTATTATGGGTGATATACATCCATTCAATGACATTAATGCATGTTTTTGATTGATTTTGAGGCATTATTCGATAATTTTAATCATCTTTCGCCCAGTTTTCACTTTTGTGTGGTGTTAAACTATTACTATTATTACTATTCAATATGACCAAAAATTAGGTTAGACTTATTCAATAATTAATTATTATTCTAGTTAAAAATTTTTATTTCATTTTAAGATATTAAATTCTAATAAGTGACATAAATTAATTCTAATATCCACACACAAAATACGTAGAAACTGCTTTTAGTGAAAATGTATTTCAAGCATAAAAAGTTATACTTTTCATTCTTTACCAAGTGAAAATAATTAGATGGATGTTAATAAATTGTTTTGAATACATGATCTAGAATTTTCATTAAAAACATTCATAAATAGTGATTATTTTAATTTACTATGATAAAAACATATTTCATGCATTAAAGAAATTTTTCCTAAAAATTCTTTTTTAACCTTAAAATTACATTATTTTTATTTCAAAATAATTAATAACTAATGAATTCATTTTCTAAATATTTTAAATATAATTTTTCATATGTTTTATGCTTTTAAAAAATCAATAAAACATATATAAAAAATGATCCTCATAAACATAATATTTCAAAACACTTATTTAGGGTCAATAATATTTCTGAAGTGAATTTAAAATAATTTTTGGCAATTTAAATATCCCTAAAATACCATATAATGTGTTTAATTTTATAATTTATAAAAAGTATTCACAACATTGTATGGTTGGGTGCATTAAAACCTATCAAATATATCCAATTTCTTAAAGATAAAATATATTCTAAAATATCATGGAGTTATAACAATGACACCGCAGACCCACACTCCCAGATTAGGTGTTAAAATAACATACATTACACACTGCAATCAATACACAACATTTATTACATGATATTTCAAACATAATTTAAAATTTAAATTTTAGTAATCTTTTTTGATTTTATATTTTAGATAATTAGGAAAAATATTTAACTAGTATAACCCATGTAATTTTTTCTAAATTAATATGTTTTCCACAATATAAGAAAATAATAAATCTGTAACAAGTCTTGAAAATTTCCCAAACTTCCTCCACATAATATAATCTTCTGTAAATATATTATGTATAACTCTTCTTTATAACTCGTGGAAATTGAAATAAAATAAAAGGTGATCTCAAACACTCAATAATGCTAAACATAAGAGTTAAAAATTAAATATAGTAGTTCGACATTAGATGATAATAATAGTATAAAAATATACCTAATAAACTCATACCCAACAAAGAAAACAATATATATAATAGAATAAGGATTGGAATAACATAATACATTAATCCAAATTTTGGAGAAACTTGATTCAATAAACCTGATCCATGATACCATAATAGAGTCTTTATAATATGAATAAACTGTGAAATATTTAAAGTGTGGAAAAAAATATTACCATAAGGGAAAATTACATTCATAAGCCACACCATCAGTGCCCATGCCTGTGAGAAACTAAAATAATTTCAAGAATAATTTTTAATGATATAAAAATCCTTAAACAATGCATTTGATGGTGATATAAGACCCCAATCGTCATTATTATATACTTATGAGTGCGGCATGAAAAATAATTTACATATCACATAATACTGAACCCATGGAAAAAATTGGTTTCATAACACTTTCAATTCAAAATTGTTCAATTTTTGTAGTATAAAGAACACATGGAAATAAAATTGGTTACACTCAACAAATCATAAAGAAACAATGCGAAGAAAATAATTTTCATATCCCTTTTAAATGTATTTAAAAAATTAAATCATTCGCAATTTCACCAATAATAAAAACATGATTACCCGTGGAAAAAATTGGTATACAAGGATATTCATCAATTGTATATGTAAATACCCGTAAATCAATATAATAATGTATATGGTATTTACACTATAAAAAATAAATGGTTTTTTAGTTTATAATTTCCTCTATCAATCAATGTATGACATCTAGGTGAACACAAATTAATCAATGTAATAAAAAATAAGTTATTCATAGAGGATAGACATTGGGAAAAAAATTATGGCCATACACTGAGGATGATTAGAAAAAAAAATGCAGTGATGGGTTATTCCCCCAAAAGATAAGTAAATGACATAAATCATCTAGATATGGAAGTTTGATAGTTACATTGGATGAATATCATTAATCGGGTATAAGATAATTAAAATTAAAATAACCAAGATAAAAAATAACATTTGGGAGTTCTAAAAAAATCATATTAGAAATAAGAAAATATCCATGATCTTTTAAAATAATTATTAAAGAAATATTCTATATAACAAAGGGGAAAATAATTTATTTTATAAACAATAAAAATTTATAGTTAAAGTTCCATATAAAAATATAAGGGTGGTGAAAAGAAGTGTTTACCATGAAAGCATCAGAAGATATATTTTTCGCACTTTGACAAAAATAACCCATAAATAAAATGATAAAGATTTTTTTAACATTAAAAATAACATCAAGTAATATAAAATTAATTTAGTAAATTTTTCACGCATATATATCGATATTTTTATAAGAATATAATGAATATAAATGGGGAAAATGGGAGGTTCTTGAACAATAAAAAGAGACATAGTCAGTTTTATTTACAAGAAACACATCGAGTAAAATATGAGTCCAGGGGAAAATGAAATTTTGATGGGGCATGTAAAACACCATGAGTATACAATTAAAATGATGATAGGAATTATAAATAATAAAAATTACCTATATGTATTATATTTTAAAAACAATCTTGATTCCAAAATATAATTGATAAAAAAACCCATATGGTTTGAGTTACATTTTATTCAAAACCCTATATCAAATTTTGTATCATTTGAATCAAAATAAATTTAAAATAGAACATTATATAGAACTTAAAAACACAATGAATATGTTAAAATGAAATCATTATGTATTATATACACCATTACAAATAAATCATGGTGTATAATAGGAAGTATATCTCAAATGGTGAATATTTGAGACAAGAAACCATTACCATGTTTTGCACTTAGTCAAATGCACTCTAAACACTGGTATTAAAAACATAAATATATTAATATCATATCTAAAAACATTATTCACATCTAAAAAAAATTAAACCTTATTTATAATTATTCACTACATGTATATTAGTTAGTTATTCACTATTTTTATAATTGGGTGTGAGTAATATTGATCAGTTTGAAAAGGTTTTGGAATGATGGAGGTGTTCATCATTATTTTTTCAAATAATATCACTATTAGATATTACAGGTTACTAGAATTTCTACATTATAATAATTTCTGATTTTATAATTTTTTATGGGAGATTTTTTTGTTATCCTTGTAGATGAAATTTACGATGATCATGTTTCAATGATTTTAATGAATAGATGTTGGTATAATAATTGATATGATTCATATTAACATTACCATTCAATAACTGAAATAAAATATTTATTTGTTTATTTATATCATATTTTTTCAGATATTTCATTACCATATTTATCCATGATGTAAATTATTATCACTTTTCAAGTTTGTGGTTAAACCAACCAAAACAATAACTATCCATATTTAATGGTTGTTATGAATTTGTTTAGTTGTAATATAATAATACCATAATCGTAATGATCTTATTTTTTGGTTATTAGTGTGATATATCATAATTATAAATAACTGTAAGAAGAATATAACATATATGGTGTTATAATATAATAAAAATAGATCATTTTTTCTATTTGAATGCTCTTTTTGGATGGTTGAATTCAAAATAGTTGTTTATTTCCCTTATTGTTTATTGGTTGTACTATTTGACAAAGAAGAAATGAAAATTTTTGTAAAGACCATATTTATCCCATTTTTGAAATCATAGAACCATCCATGAATGTCTGTAATGAAAGACTATATTAAACTCTATTTTTCCTTACAATACTTTAAAATATATTTAGATATATTTTGGAAGCCATGCACTTAGATGTTGTGAGATTTCAAGGCCCGATGATCCTAGAATATATATTAATAAACTATTAGATGTATTAATATCATTTTTGTGTATTTTTTCATAAATAATGGGATATCACATGACTAGAGTTTCATATTATAAATCTAAGACCACGTTTGAGTTCAGAGCATGGGGTTTACCCTAGGTGCAACTGAAGGTTGGTTGGTGCCAGACATCCAGTAGAGGCTGTTGTTGATGGAGAATTTAATTAAAAAACTATTAAATTTATGTATTTTATATTAAAATACATAATCAAAATAATCTATAAACACCAACTTATAATGATTCTCTAATGTTTAACTGTATAACCCTTGTAATATTTGAGAAGAGGTGTAGAGAGTTCCACATTGGAGAATCGAAATCAGACGATGAATAAATATCAGATCAAGGGGGATCACGAGATAGTGGACACAACAGTTATTGACCTGACGGTACTAGGGCATGAAACTAAAGTTGATGGGCTTATAATTTATACATTTTTATCACCATAGTGAAAAAATTATTGTCTCAGGAAATCCAAGCACTAATACGGTATAAGAATCTCATGTGGATAATTAAAACCACAAAATTAAAAATGACCAATTACCTCATTCGAATCGAAGAATTATCATCTATCGCATGTCGTTAGTGACCATTTCTCAAAATATCTAAATATAAATTCCTTTTTATTTTCCAGACATTGTTTATAAATCTTAACATACATCATTCATAAAATTTTAGGTCCTAGCATGGATCTCTAATGATCTCTTTGATGTCGTGTCGATCACCTTGATATCATTACTTCAAACTATGAGAGTGTTCTTCGATCATTTGCATGTTCAGATATTTTATCTCTCTATAATTTAGAAGAAGAGAGAAGATATTAGTTTTCACTTATGAATAGTTCATGGAATGATCTTGTCCTTATATTATATAGTAGACGTATAAAAATATCGGGTTAGGGTTCCCGAGCCCATATATATTTGACATCCACTGAATAAGTAATAAATAAATATGATGAACTAAATTTTTCATTAATATTTTTTATATATTATCAAATAAATTTAATATCTATTATATATATTACATGATAAAGGTTACTCATTAACTCAACTCATAATTCCAAATAATATTAAACTAACCTTGAATATTAAAATAATATTCATTAGAATAATATTGTTCTTTTTCATTACATAAACAGTTTTAAATACTTATAATAAATAAAATCAACCAAATTATTATATTAGTGAATAATATTGAATTTATTTATTTATTGGTGATTAAAAATGCTTAGAAAACTCTTGGACCCCATGGTGGGGGCCACCCTGTACTATAAACATATTCACCAAGATAACGTAGATTATTGAATTCGCTAGTTTTTGCAACCCCCTAGCCCATATGATCGATAATATTGAATAGTTTTTGTAGACCAAGAGTGGATTCTAGAAACCCATCAAGTCCCTAAAAGAGATATGTAATATCTATATAAATGACCATTATCTTATGAACACAAACAATTTAAGATAATATATTTGTCTTTAAATATATCATAAAATTGTACATTTACTTATGTCATCATCCTTTCATTATTTATTATTTATTGATCTAACTAGGCAGTCATACCTTTGAAAACCAAGGCCATGGATTTTTGAAGGTACTACCATCTGGATCAACCAGACCCAATATATTACATCATTAACTCAGAATCAAAAAAAATCACTTGACCATTCATCCAAATCCATTACACTAATGATGCACCCAACACAAGCTAAATCACTAAGAATTAATTGTCATGGATTTTTACATGAATAAATGTATGTTTTCAAATGGAAAATATTGATAATGATCTCATTTAAAGAGGCTAATTTACTTATGTCATCATGCTTTCATTATTTATTATTTATTGATCTAACTAGGCAGGCATACCTTTGAAAACCAATGCCATGGATTTTTTAAGGTACTACCATCCTGATCAACCAAACCAAATATATTACTTCCTCAACTCGGAATCAAAAAAAAATTAACTTGACCATTCATCCAAATCCACTACACTAATGATGCACCCAACACAAGTTAAATCACTAAGAATTAATTGTCATGGATTTTTACATGAATAAATGTATGTTGTCAAATGGAAAATACTGATAATGATCTCATTTCAAGAGGTCAATATACATTTTCAAACATAGAAACTACCAAAGAAACATGAATTGTGTGGTCTTCCCATTGGTGGGTATATCCTCCTGATCTCACCTACTAGAGATCACCAAGTAAAAATTTCATGAAAATAAATATCAATTTTTATGGTCCCCCAACACCTAATAGTTAGACATCTTCTGTGTGAGTTATTATAATGTATCTATACCATATGAAATTAGTTAAATATTAATTCCATTACATCTCAAAGTTCCCATTACAACCTGAGAACCACTATAACCATTTGACATGACAAATAATCTTTGGACATTACCATTTAAATAGTGGATGCTGAAAAATATATACTATAATAGTAAGTGTTTATCACGCACAACTCACTGTATATATGTTATGGTAATAAAATGTACTCATAAAGTTGTGTATATGGAACCCACTTTTACAAAACTCCCACTAGCACCAGAAAAAAATTCTAGTTATCTTTTATAGCTCTAATGTGATTAAGATCATGTTTCTGCTTATTCATGGATATAGTTGTTGGGGATTCCACATTTCCACGGCATGGATATTCTTCTTTGTGTGACCTCAAATCCTTGAGTAATAATCCTAAAGAGATGATATCCATTTGATTATTACATTTTTTAAACTATATAAACTTTAAATCAAGGATATTAAGAGTAATATAATTATCATAATTTACGTTGTGATAATAAATTACTTTGAAGGTGTGATTCCAAGGACTATAAAAAAATTGTTATTTATTTTACACCAATTCTTTAGCTGACATTGAAGTTGAATTGAACATGGTATTTATATATATGGATACCACCATCATGTAATAGCCAATATCAATCATTATCTTATCATGACTATGATATTAGATCACAATGATATAAGGATGACTAGTTTGGGTCCCCTTATATCTAGTATCCCTTCCTCTTCATATACTAGATATATATATCCTTTTTACTTTATCAAGTACAATCAGATAGTTTTGACTGCCTCCCTTGTAGTTCACCTAGATATAACTTATATTTTCATACTATAATGTATATGTCAGAAATATCATATCTTATACATATCAATAATCACGTGATTGATCCATCGCAAAAGTGTATAGAATTAAAATCACCAAATTAATCACCTCATATTACCATGAATATCATATTAGAGGGATTTATGCTATGTGTGTCTGGATAAAATCCACTCGAAAATTTTTATAACATGTATTTTCAATACCTTTTCAATGTATGTACTAATGACATGGTCTAATAAACCATTAATTATACCTCAATATATCTCATTAAAATGAACTTTGGTTTCTAATTTATGTTACTCTCTTGAAAGTTACTTTCAACCTGGTCTTAACTGCAAGACCAATAGTTGTTTTCCATATGTTACCAAACATATTATACTTGTAAAACCATAGTTCTCCTTATAAACTCTTGTATATTAATGGTAAATATTCATTCCAAATGAATATTCTATTATTGTGTTTCTTATATTAATCATAAAACGGATTTCTATAACGTACACCCCATATTAAAATTCTGTAGAGACCCAAAGCTTGACGTACATAGAGATTACATTAATTTTATGTAATACTTAATACATAATAAAAAAACACACAAGGACCATAATAGTTTAGTGTCTTCGGAAACTCAGAAAAATAATCTTCTAATCTTGGTAAAAGAACTTCAACATCTCCCATAAAGATATTCCCTTTTTTCTTTCATAAAACCTTTCATTATATCCTAGGGAAAAGAAAACATATAAAGGGTGAGCTCAAATGCTCATTAATGGTAATCATGGGAAAAATAAAACAAACCATATATATTTGAACTTCAAAACATGAACATAAAGTTCACACATCAACATTTTGAGTTGTGAAATAAATCTTGGAAATACGTAAGGCATAGGTCATAAAGGAACATTAGTCATGATAAATTAGCATGGGAATAAAACATTTAATTGTGGAAAACCATTAATCACATGATATGATTTCCATATTAGCCAAGGCATTACTCCCAAGACTATCTTAGTGGAAAAATTCCCTCTCTGAATCGAGTTCACTCCTTGTTTCAGTCCTGTAACACTGAACTGGATTTAGTTACCATTCAAGACATGTCTATCTCATGAGATATAAATCATTACCCAATGAATTGGAGAGAGATATAGGTCCCACCCATCTCATAATGAAATCATTCTTACTTGTGCCACAAAATAAACTTAAAACATTCCTCATAACCCAAATAATAAAATGGGTTTCATAAACATCATCCCATCATCACATAATCCATATAAAACAAATATATATTTCATCTTAAGAAAAGTGAAACCATGTAAATCATAGAGACATTATACTTTAAACATACATATATGAAATAATGTCATCTTAGATGGAAAATGGTTTTGATAAAACACTTGAAATGAATTCTTCAGGAAAATATCCTTTCTTCTTCAAAATCATTTTCTTTTCACAAAATTCCATGCAATTTTAAAAGAAAAGAATTTTGTTGAAAATAATCATAAAATATTGTAGAGTATGATTCATGAAAATGCGGTGTTATTAAATCGTAAAAATCCATTCACACCGTATAAGTTAAACATAACATTATTCTCGTACTTTTGTCCGAAAAGTAAAAAAGTTCCCCGTGTGGTAAACAAAAGTATGATTCCTTTCATAACATGTGGTAAATTTCAAAAATCGATAAAAATGTCTTTAAAATACATGATTTGTTTTAGAAAACATGGGCATAGATGATAACAATAACCCCAGTAAATACTTACAAATAAAAATCTCGGATAAGAACGAGACTGGAATAGTTATCCTTTAACTTATGTCCAATTTCTTCAGTATGTGTCTGAGACTCCGGTATAGTGGGTTTAAAAATATTATTAACTTGTAACAGAACCATAATAATATGTATGATATCATATATTATTAACTTACGACTTTAGATTATCCGTTCATTTGTCAATTCCATGTTAAAGTAGCGTTTTGGGTAAAATCATTGCATTTATCATCCGTGTTTTTACTTATAATTATTAATATGATTACTTAGATCATTATTATTTAATTTAAGAATATAAAACATGATTTATATATAATATATTTTCAGAATGTACATACATATAACAGATCAATAAATGGAATGAAATACACCATTCATGGAGACGGTAGGTCATACGTACGCAAGAACACTGTTTTTCGTTTCCTTATTGAATTGAATGGAATTAAATAGATGACATACATATATATATACATATATCTAGTAGAATTATTATGTCATATATTTCATGATTACTTGTTATATATACTTTATAATCATTCTTGAATTGTTAACACGGAAAATTAATCTCATCGCGTCGTGGAGACGGTAATCCGTACGTGCGCACAAGCGATGATATCATTCCCATATTTATTGAATGGAATTGGAGTGGATGATATAATATCTTAGAATCAGTATGATGTTATAATAATCATATATAGATACTCTTTAAACCATTATACCCATCCAGGTAAGGTGGTGGGGAAAACATATTACACCAAGGTGTGGATACAGTATTCCGTACGTACGCACGCGCGGTGATTTCTTTTTCCGTAGGATGGATAGAAGATGAAATAGGGTTTTTTCATATTTATAATAACATATAAATATATAAGTAATAATGATTTTATTACTTTATAATGAAATAACTAAAGAAGAGAAAGTAGAAGAAGAAAGAAACTTGATAGAGTCGGTAGAACAGATTACCTCTTCCTCGACGGACCTCCTTTAAACTTCTTCTTAGGAAACTAGAGTTGGTCTTTTGAGGAGACGATAACATCTATGATATTAATAGAGAGTTGGAAGAGAGTAATTTTAAGGGTTTGGATGATATTAAAGGCTCAAAAGGGTGTGAAGAGAAGAGGGAATGGGTGACTTTTTTATAAGGGAGGAGAGGGGCACCTTTGGAAAAAAATAAAATATTATTTTATAATAAAGTCATATTCAGTTTATAATAGCTTCAAATTGATTTATTTCAAATATAAAGTGGTTATGGATCAAAATAATCTCAACCAATATAATTTAGACAAGTTTAGGTTACTATTTTCACCTTATCATTTAGATTTAACATTAAGTTAAATAATTTTACATTTACAGTGTCTTCTTGTTTTCTTACAATATATGGTTAATAAACTTACTATAACAAGCCAAAATAACCCCACGTTGTTCATTATTAATATATATAACCTTATCTAAGTCATTTGTCTGATCCTTAGATTTTTATGAATAGAATAACAATTAATAATATAATATTTGTTTTAAAAAATATTTTGTGTCAATTTTGACACTATTTGGTAATTTATTTTTTTTTAAATCATAACAGATTTATTAGTTTTAAAAAATTTAATTAAATAAAAATAACATGTCATATTAACCAATAAAATTAGTGTAACTCATAAAAAGTATCAAATTACATTTATTTGTGTATTTAAAATAACAATTTTCTTAATATTTCATTAATAAGGTAATTATTGCATCATCATTGTGTCATAAATAAATTAAATTAGTTAATTTCTAGAAATTATAAATAAAATATCATTATGTAGTAAATATTTTTATCTTTCTAATTAATATTTATAGTTGAATTTATCTTATGTATAACCCTATATTAAAAATGTTTTAGTTATTAAACTTGATTTTAACTATTTTAACTCTTCTTTAAATAAAATAATAATAAATGTCCTAATCTAATACAATTGGACCTAAATGGTCATATTTTATACATAAGGTTGATTTTAGTCGAATTAAACTTATCCAATAGAATTAATACATCTGGTAGGGTAATAATAATATCATTTTTACCCTTAATTACCCTATTTACTTTTAACCGTGGTAAAAAAAAGTTAAAAGTTACTATTCACAAAAAAATATTTTTATCTTATTGAATCACATTTTACTCCTTGATATTAACCATGTCTCTCAGACATTCAAAATTCCACTCACAGAAGTGGTAAAATTAAGTTTTATGTAAATTTTCAAATTCTCCTACGAGGTGGGTAAAAGACGATGAAAAGATCAAAAAAAAATTATATATCTCAAATTATTATAAAATGACTCTAATGAATTTCATTGAACATATATAGGTATTATGTATCAATTTTTGCCTAAAATAAATTTAAATAAAATAAAAAATTATTTAAATAAAAAGTCGGTTTTTAAATAGAAACCCTGTGTTTTTACTATTTATCAAAAATTGAAAGTTTTCAGAAAAATACCAAAAATTCACCCTAGGCTAATTTCAGTATTCTGAATCTAAAAATGAGGTCCATTTAGAAAAATAAAATTTCAAAAAGTGGGTATTACTATTCATAACATCCAGTTCATAATAATATTATAATAATATCTCGTTTAGTGAAACATGGTATTGCGTACTACACACGCTATCGAAGAAGATCTTGATTGTATGTAATTCAAGCCAAGTCAGGGATGTGTGTAGTGAAATCTCCATTTGGTGTTGCGTATAACATAATCAAAACTTATTTCATTTATACATTTAACAAAATCTATACTTAATGATGCGTAGAATCATTTCCACAAAACAAACATGAATTTGTGTGTAACACGAGCCAAGAATAGTGTTGCATATACTGCAACCTAATATGGTGTTGCATATAGTACAATACAATCTTGAAGTAGTGTATAATATAAGACATCAAATAAATTAAAAATAATATATCTCATAAAATCTTGGGGTTTTACATTCTACCCCCCTTAAAATGAATTTCGCCCTCGAAATTCGTTGGGGTTATAAATGGTTTACTACTTGAATGTTTCTTTCATAGAAACCCTCATCATAAAAAGGAATATTAAAACTTCATTTTAAAAAGGGAATTTAGAATCATAACAGTCACCCAAAGTAACTCAACACTTGGTTTCCACATAATACAACATTGGTAAAAATATAGATATGGAAGAGAAATATAACCATGTACTTCTGATGAAGATTGGTAGAGGAAATGGCTATGAGAAAGCCAAAAATCACAAACCAATAAATTTTTTATGATCTATGGTACCATCTAATTCATCAGATATAAGGGCACTATGACAACATTTTTGGTTTTTAAGATCATTTCCCTAAAGTTGATGAAATTGGAATTAGAAGAAATACTTTTCTTGATTTTGGTACAATCTCAACGTTGGTCATTCCTTAGACAATTTCCACTTCATCTCTTAATGAAATGAATTTGAATTTGCCTTTCATGAATTGTTAGCAGATCATGTGATAGAATGAGGGGTCATTCCATCTGTCTCAAATAAAAGGTTAGAAAAAGTTATCAAAAATACATAAGTCTATCTATAGTGAGATTAATCATATATGGTTCCTAAAATGGACTTATACTTCATATATCATACTTCTTAATATAATAAAACTAGCTTCTCCTAACGAGGGACTTCTTGTAGGCCAGTGGTAGGTGATAAAGGCATGTCGCACTTCAGTTGTGGGTTCGATTCCCACATCCTTGTCCGACGTGACTGGTTGTCACTCATCCTGCAGGTTGTCCTTTTTCAAAAACTACATTATTATAACATTCCATAAATAATATTGAAAATAGTTCTAGACTTAAACAATACTGACTTATGTCCAACATAATTCATTCCTATCTTTAGGCTTATCCAAAATACTTCTGTCCAAGCTCATAGTATAAAAAAACAATTACTAGAAATTTCATCTATCGAGCATGTGAATACCATCATTTATCACCCATATATCATACTATATATCATTTTGGTCAAATTACAAACATTTGAATACCTTATTCATGTATTCTCTTGAAAAATGAATACCCATTGACTCTTAGTGAAAACATTAATGTTGTAAAAATTTAACACTTTCCACATACCAGAATCCCAAAATTTTATATACTCAAACCATGACATAACTTTGTCCTTATATTAGTCATGAGATCATTTCATTTTTTCTTTATCGCTTCATTATGCACATCTCATCTTCTTTCCAAAATATTTCAATCACTTTTCATGGTTACCGGTACCATATAATTATTGAAAACCATTACATAGATATTCCAAAACTCCACAATTCCATAAATGAGATTCCATGATACAATTTTGAAATCCCATTACATAAACACTTAATCATTACACAACATCATTGTCATACTCAAAATCATAAATAGTTATCACATGTGACATCCCTTTATCCTTTGACTTAATAGGTTTCTCATGTTGATCAGCATTAACCCTTGGATTAGGGCATTGATTAGCATAATGCCCCAATTCCTTTCACTTGAAGCATTGAAGTGTTGGTGGAGAATTCTCTATAGTCTTTTCTTTATTCACATCATTAGAAAAACTTTTTCCATTACTTTGACACTCAGTTGCTCGATGGCCTTCTTTTCCACACATAAAACATTTCTCGTCCCTTTAAGACAATCTCCACCATGCTTCTTTCCATAGTTTGAGAATAAAGAAACATCCATCTTCTTTTCACCCTTATTATGAGATTTATCATTGAACTACATCTTTCATTTCTTGTCAAAACCATGAGATGGATATGTAACACCAACATCTATTTCTACCTTTATAGCACAATGCACAATTTCTTCATAGCTACTGAAGTCATTTATTGTTAATGCCCTTCGAAGACTTGGTTTTAAGCCACTGAAGAATCAATCAACTTTACTTTTAGGTTGGATGATAAATCCAAATGCATACATTTCAAGCCTTGTGAAATTTGATTCGTATATACCCATACATTCATCATCATTTTGCATAAGCTCAAGGAAATCCTTTTCCATTTTTGTTCGATGAATATGAGGGAAGTACTTACTGAAAAATAAGTTCTTGAACTCATCCCATTCCATGGATTAAATTTCATCTCGGGGCCTCGTATTCTTTATTAGAGTCCACCATTGATCTTCTCCACCTTATAAATGGTAAATATCCAGAATGAATTTTTCATGTTCCGAACAGTGAATTATGGAAGATATATTTTCAATGGTATTGATCCATTTTTCAGCAACAAGTGGATCAGAAGACCCACTGAGAGAAGGTGGGCATTGCCTCATGAAACACTCAATAGAATATTGTTCCCTTCTCTGATCATCTGGAAGTCTAGAATGATTCATAGCTTGTGTTAGTATAGAAATAATATTTTTCACTCCATCTCCCATAACATTGGTTTGTTCAAGAGGACAATCATTGCATTGTCGAATACATTGATCAACACGGTCCTTCGGGTTTCAGCCATCGTCTAAAACCCAAAAAGAATAGTGTGAGAGGAAAAAATCATGCTAGGGAAAACAACATAATAAAGGGGTAGTACCTTCAATATATAAAATCATAGGATTAATTCTAAGATTGTTACCGTAATTCTAAGACTATAACCTATAATTATACATAACCTTAGGGACATCCCTAGACATACCTTAGAAATATCTCTAGGGATATCACTAAAGTTTTCGCATCCTAGTTTCCAAAGGTTAACTAAACCTTTGCCTCTGATACCAAATGTAGAGACCCAAATATTGATGTACATATATAATACATTACTTTTGCGGAATACTTAATACATAATAAAAACAAATACACAAGGACCGTAATAGTTTAGTGTCTTTGGAAACTCGGAAAAATAATCTTCTAATCGTGGTGAAAGATCTTAAACTTCTCTCATAAAGATATTACCTTTTTTTCTTACCTAAAACCTTTCTTTATATCCTAGGGAAAACAAAACATATAAATGGTGAGATCAAATTCTCATTAAGGGTAATCATGGAGAAAATAAAACAAACCATATACATTTGAACATCAAAACATGAACATAAAGTTTACACTTCAACATCTTGAGTTGTGAAATATATCTTAGTAGTACGTAAGGCATAGGTCATAAAGGAACTTTAATCAGGATAAAATAGCATGGGAATAAAACATTTAATTTGGGAAAACCATTAACAACATGATATGATTTCCATAGTAGCCAAGACATTACTGCCAAGACCAAATTAGTGGAAAAAGTCCCTTTCTGAATCAAGTTCACTCCTCGTTTCAGTCCTGTAACACTGAACCGGATTAACTTACCATTCCTGCCATGTCTATCTCATGAGATATAAATATTTACCCAATTCATTGGAGGGAGATATAGGTCTCACCCATCTCATAATGAAATCATTCTTACTTGTGACATAAAATAAACGTACAGCATTCATCATAACCCAAAGAATAAAATGGGTTTCATAAACATCCTCCCATCATTACATAATCCATATAAAAAAATGGATATTTCATCATAAGAAAAGTGAAACCATTTAAATCATAGAGAAATTATTCTTGAAACATACACATATGAAATAATGTCATCTCAGATGGAAAATGGTTTTGATAAAACACTTGAAATGAATTCTTGAGGAAAATATCCTTTCTTATTCAAAATCATTTTCTTTTTAAAAAATTCCATAAAATTTTAAAAGAAAAGTATTTTGTTGAAAATAGTCATAAAATCTTGTAGAGTAGGCTTCATGAAAATGAGGATTTATGAAACCGTAAAAATCTGTTCACGTTGTATAAGTTAAAAATTACATTCTTCTCATACTTTTGTCGGAAAAGTCAAAAAGTTCACCATGTGGTAAACAAAAGTAAGATTCCATTCAAAACATGTAGTAAATTTAAAAAATGGGTAAAAATGACTTTAAAAATACACGAAAACATTTTTAGAAAACATGGGCATGGATGATAACAATAACCCCAGTAAATACTTATGAATAACAATCTTGGATAAGAATGAGATTGGAATAGTTATCTGTTACCTTATGTCCAATTTCTTCCGTATGTATCTGAGACTCTTTTATAGTGGGTTTAAACATATTGTTAACTTGTAACAGAACCATTACAATATTTATTATATCATATATGATTCACTTATGACTTCAGATTATCCATTCATATGACAATTCCATGTTAAAGCAGTGTTTTGTTTAAAATCGTTTCATTTATCGTCTGTGTTTTGACTTGTAATTATTCATATGATTACTTAGATCATGATTAATTAATACCGGAATATAAAACATGATTTATATATAATATATATTCAGAATATACATATATATAATAGATCAATAAATGGAACGAAAAACACTGTTCATGGAGACGGTATGCCGTACGTACGCATGATCACTGTTTTTTGTTTCCTTATTGAATTGAATGGAATTAAGTAGATGAAATACATAAATATATACATAAATCTAGTAGCATTATTATGCCATATATTTCATGATTACTTATTATATATACTTTATAATAATTCTTGAATTGTTAACATGGAAAATGAATCTAATCGCGTTGTGGAGACGGTAATCCGTACGTACGCACGAGCAATGATATCATTCCCATATTTATTGAATAGAATTGAAGTGGATGATATAATATCTCAGAATAAGTATGATTTTATAATAAAAATATATAGTTATTATTTACACCATTATACCCATCCATGTAAGGTGGTGGTGGAAAAACTGATTACACCACGACGTGGAGATGGTATTCTGTACGTACGCACACGTGGTGATTTCATTTTCCATAGGATGGATATAAGGTGAAATATGGTTGTTTCATATTAATAATATCAAATTATTATATAATTAATACTGATGTTATTACTTTATAATGAAACAACTAATGAAGAGGAAGTAGAAGAACAAAGAAACTTGAAAGAGTCGGTAGAAGAGATTACCTCTTCCTCGACGCACCTCCTTTAAAAATCTTGTTAGGGCACTAGAGTTGGTCTTTTGAGAAGACCAGAGCTCTATGATATAACTAGAGAGGATGAGAAGAGTAATTGACAGGGGTTGTCCGATCCTCAAGGATCAAAAGGTTGTGAAGAAAAGAGGGAAGGGGTGCCCTTTTTATAAGGGAGGAGAGGGGAACCTTTGGAAAAACATAAAATATTAATAAGGGAGGAGAGGGGCACCTTTGGAAAAACTTAAAATGTTATTTTATAATAAAGTCATTTTCGGTTTATAATAGCTCCAAATTAATTTATTTAGAAGATAAAGTGTCTATGGGTCTAAATCAACTCATACAATATAATTTAGACAAGTTTAGGTGACTATTTTAACCTTATCATTTTGATTTAACTTTATGTTAAATAGTTTTAATTTTACCATGTCTTCTTGTTTTCTTACACTATATGGTTAATAAACATACTATAATAATCCAAAAGAACCCCAAGTTGTCCATTAATAATATATATAACCTTATCTAAGTCATTTGGAAAAACCTTATATTTTTATGAATAAAATAACAATTAATAATATAATATTTTTTAAAAAAACTATTTTATGTCAATTTTGACACTATTTGGTAATTGATTATTGTGAAAATCACAACAGCATTATTAGGTCAATTTTTTTAATTAAATCTATAACAACATGTCATATTAACCTATAAATTAGTTTAATTCATGAAAAGACTCAAATAACATTTATTTGGGTATTTATAATATCAATTATGTTAATATTTCATTAATAAGGTAATTACTACATCATCATTGTGTCATAAATAAATTAAATTATATTTTTTCTAAAAATTATAAATAAAATACCATTATTTAGGAAGGCTTTTTATATTTATAATGAATATTTATAGTCGAATTTATATTATGTATAACCCTATATTAAAAATGTTTTAGTTATTAAACTTTGATTTTAACTATTTTAACTCTTCTTTAAATAAAATAATAATAAATGTCCTAATCTAATCCAAGTGGACCTAAATGGCCATATTTTATTCCTAAGGTTGTTTTTAGTCGAATTAAACTTATCCAATAGAATTAGGACATGTTTTAGGGTAATAATATTATCATTTTACCCTTAATTAACCTATTTACTTTTAACCGTGGTAAAAAAAGTTAAAAGTTACTATTCACCAAAAAATATTTTTATCTTATTGAACCACATTTTACTCCTTGATATTAACTGTGTCTCTCGGATTTTTGAAATTCCACTCACAGAAGCGGTAAATTTTAGTTTTATGTAAATTCTCAAATTCTCCTAGGATGTGGGTAAAAGACAGTGAAAAGTTCAATAAAATTTTTATATATCTAAAATTATTAAAAAAATGACTCCAATGAATTACATTGAACTTATATAGGTATTATGTATCTATTTCGACCTAAAACAAATTTAAATAAAATAAATAATTATTTAAATAAAAAGTCGGTTTTTAAATAGTAACCTAGTGTTTTCACTATTCATCAAAAATTGAAAGTTTTCAGAAAAATGCCAAAAATTCACCCTATGCTAATTTAGATATTCCGAATCGAAAAATGAAGTCCATTTTGAATAATAAAATTTCAAAAGTGGGTATTACTATTCATAACGGGTAGTTCATAACAATATTATAATAATATCTCGTTTGGTAAAACTTGGTATTGTGTACTACACATGCTATCAAAGAATGTCTTGATTGCGTGTAATGCAAGCCAAGTCAGGGATGTGTGTAGTGAGAGCTCCATTTGGTGTTTCTTATAACATAATCAAAACTTATTTCATTTATACATTAAAAAAAATCTATACTTATTGTTGCATAGAATAATTTCCACAAAACGAACTTGAATTTGTGTGTAACACGAGCCAAGAATAGTGTTGTGTATACTGCAAGCTAATATGGTGTTTCATATAGTACAAGCCAATCTTGGTGTAGTGTATAATAGAATACATCAAAGAAATTAAAAATAATATATCTCATAAAATCTTGAGGTGTTACAAATTCTATGGTGTTTCCATCCCTATATGGTTGGGTCATATAGATATATTCCATGATTGGTGGTCTTAACATCCAATCCTAAAATTAATTATCATAGAAAATATCTATGATAAGTAAAACTAAAATTGATTTATGGATAATAAAATGGTTGTTCAAACCATGAATTATTGGTACCACTCATGTACCATCCATGTATAGTCTCGCATGAATACCCACAATAGTATTCAAAATAATAATCCCCCAATACATTGATACATGGAATCCATTATTGAATTTTAATTGATCTTGTCAATATTAAACAAATTTCATATACTTCATACTTTTAGGAATTATTATTCTCAATGAACAATGTATCACTATCCTTAGTGAATATAAAATCATCTCTATGATTTCATATTTCCTATGTTGTATGTGTTTTGAAAATTCCTCTACCATGAGGTCATGTGGAACATGTTCATATGTCAACTATTTGGGAATATCTATCATTGACTAAACTATTGGCATAAAAATTCATGTCACAGGATTAGTTTAAGAAGAACCATGTAGTTTGGAAAAAAAATTAAAGAAAATATGGCCTTTAAGACTCCCTTGAAGTCTTCTTTGTGAAGCCTAATAGCTTCACGATACTCGTAGAGATCCCGGTCGAGTATTACCACTTCAAAAGTGTAAAGAGTTGACGGTAACCTCCATGACTGTGACACCACTTCACGACCATGCCAAGAATTGTTTGTGGCCTCTCTTAGTCTGATAGAGCTGAGCCCCTATTTCCAATCCTATATTTATATTGTGAACAACTTATGTGAATCATGAGACCCATGTACCTAAAAATACCCACCTCATTCTAACAATTGGGAAATGGTTTCCATGACCTTTCAGCTTCTAAATTTCTCTAAATTCTTGAATCACCTATGAATCCTGAACCCATTTGGAAAATCATCATCCAAGGTACCTATGCTTCATGAAACCACATCCATATGTTCTTGAATACATCCAGCTAATGTGGGATTTCATTTTTTGAATGATTACTTTCTTCACAGAGGAGGAATGCCCCTAAGGATACAAGATGCTTTGTGAAGCATTAAGACTTCACAAAGAACTACTTTAATAAGTCATGAATTAATTTCTAGGTAGGATAACCATGATTTGAAAATAAAACTCCTTTTTGAAGCCCCTAAACTCTAAAAAGAACATTGTCTTTAAGAAGCACCTCTCTATGGGACCATATGCTTCAGGAAGCCCCTCTCTAGGGCCTCCCGATGTTACCATAATTCTGCTGACACCTATTCATAAAGTTTGAGTTCCCAAAGCCTCTTTATCCATCCAAGATTAGGTCAGGTTCACTTCAAGTACCTATGTGACTCGTCCCATGATTTTCTATTGCCCACTCCACTTTAATTGTTGCCCGAGATTTTCATCATAGGCTTGATAATGTGGACCCCATGATTGACCCCTCCTACACACCATTACAGATTGGAAGTGTCGAAGACATTACCCACCAAGGGATGAATGTGCAATGGTTATGTAGGATCGAGGGGTAGGGAGTGATTCCCTATGTCCGAGTTTCATGATGTAAAAGTGCCCAATACCATCATCCTAAAAACAAGATATTAAATTTTGGAATTAAATAGTGAAACAGGTGCAAATGATCCATGTTTGAGTGTCATGGGATGGTGTTCATATCTCTTATCCTCACACAAAATTTGATCCTCCTCACATATAATGAGATCCTCCTCACTTGAAATGATATCCTCCTAGGGTAGATTCTATGTTTAATCCTGAAAACATCTCTCATTGGTTCATCTTTCTCAACATGTGCATCAGGTCTACTACATCCTCTTGCTTCTCACACTCAGCATAACTCAAATGGGATTAGAGGTTAGTAATGGATATTCTTCCCATCCTCCTCCACCAATGGGAACACTGCTTAGTGAAAGACCTGACAACCAATAGAATCACCCCAAATGGAAAGCTTCCACGTGTAATCCCCAAAAAGGCATTGATCCTTCTCAAGTATAAGCCCTAATGATCTTTTCCAAGCAATGTGGGTCTTGATTCCTTAATTAACATGGATATGGAGGAAGTATACCTAGGGTATAAACCCATTGTTTTATCCATTCCATTCAAAACCATCAATCCATCCACATCCACCATGATTTTTTCAGGGCACCACATCTTAGAAAGATCATGTCATCCACATTATAGCTGCTCGTAGCGGCACCTTGGTAGATTCCATGCATATTACCCACACAACCCAACCAAGTGAAATACTCTTATCAATGGAACCATCAATGTCTTATCCCCATACAATACCTAATTATTTTTCCTTTCAGGATGCCATAATCCTATTGGCATGATGTTAAAATGAATGAACTGGTCTTGTCATGTGACCTTAAACTACCACATCAAACTAAGTGGGTTTTATCCTTGTCTTCTAAATATAGTATATTGGAATCCTATTTGAGGTTCAATACATAACCAATGGTAAATATTGGTTCCCACCATTTAGGGGTGCACCTATTTCATCTACCTTTAAGGGTTTTACAATCAACATTTATAGTGTGACATATTCCCATTATGTTATACACCTCATTGGTTCTCCTCCACGAGTGTTCAGATCCATCCATCTGTAAAGCTTTTAGGTTATTTCCCCTAGAGACACACCTCATAGATTAGCCTCTACAGGGTGTTGTGATCATCCTCATTTAGTCATTTCAATATGTTAAACTCCCAACTGGTATCATACCACTACCTATTGATATACATGGGATGTCAGAGGTAAAATCCTTCGAACATACAAATGTATTATGCTAGATACCCAATTCTAAGCATGGTATTCCTAAGTTGAAATCCCAATAAGATATTACTTTGGAATAAAAGACCCCTCGATCGAAAAAAAGATGCATTAGGTTTCCTACCTAAGATGTCTCCATGAAATTCCCTCATAAGAGGAAGGATACTGGTGAATAATGTTCCTAGCATCTGAACATGCCAGTGATTCCCAATGTGACCACTCCCCTAACCAAAGGTTTCTACCCTATAAAGACCCCTTTTCAGGTATAGAAAGAAGCATTATAATTAACTAGTGTACAAAAATAAATGACAATGATAATGAGTTCCAAAAACATGACATAACTCAATGAGGGAGGTGAGGACTAGGAATCGAGTTCCAAGGATGAATCCATAGAAGGAGTAATCAACATCACATCATCCCTTTTCAATCAAGGATAGTACATCATCAATTAAAGTGATGAATTTTTTCCTCATTTGGAAAATAGGAATGTCGGGAAACAAAAATTGAAGCCACCACACGTTGACATATGGTAGGCTCACCTTGGAAAAGGTGTCAAAAACATAAATGTTAAACCCAACATGAATATATATTACTCAATATCAAGACTAATATAATTCAATACATCATCATATTATCATGTAAATATATTCAGCTATCGTATTCTAGGACCTACCAAACAAATAGTGGGACCAACATGAAACTCATATAAAATTGGGGTAGTTAAACATTGGGCATTCTCGTATGCGACATAGTCAATCCATATCTATTTCTCAAATGCTGGAAGATTAAATGACACATGGTAATTGGTAATTTAATTTCTAGTATCTATACTAACAAATGAATCCTCTAACATTGTAGGATTCAAGATACAGGAAACTAAATACTCTATGCTCGCAGACACGGGGTCAAGAGAAATGTCCACATCGAAATCCTGCATGAATACACCTATGATAAGACTTCATCCATGACTACGGATACCGGGAGCCCAAGACCCATATCACCCTCATATATCATTTATATGAGGGTGATAGATGACCTATTAATTTGGTATGATAGGGAGGGGATGACTCCTATAAGTGATGTGGCTCTCCTAAACCAAGAAGCTTTTGTGCCTCACTGACAATGCTGATCCCAATGGTCGCATTGGGATACACTACACCCCACTCCAACAGTGAACTGTTATGAGATCCTCTCTCTGTATTTATCTTATGAATCCCTCTACTATGCTGATAAGGTGGATGATTCTTTGGTAAAATCATATATGACTACATCCTTGGATCCATCAAGAAGGGCTCCCACAATTCCCCATCAGCGCCAATACTAAAAGGTCCTTCTGGTCAAGGAATAGGTTGACTATACCCCAACTTTTTTAGCCCCAGTCTAAATGAGCCTACTCCAAAATCTCTTTAAAGATCAATAATATTACCATTATGTTGAATCATCAAAAAATTCTCATGTGGTGCATACCCACACTATCTCATTCCTCTAAATCCTTATAACTGATGGGTAGAGTTCCATATTTTCCCAATTGAGATCAAGACCCCAGCCACCATATAAGAATGCTGGGTTGACTTTTTCATCCTCTAGAACCCCCAGAAATTGTAATGAGCTGGCTTGTGGTGATGATATCTAGTATAAAGGACGTCCTCATGCTATTTCCACTATCTAACCTGATGGACTTCCCCGTGTTGCATCAATCAGTGAAAAGGTCCTAATCATGCCACCACCAGTACCAACAAGGGACCTCCCAATTTTATTAACTTCTAGTATAGAGGTCCTCCACATGATATCCCCATCAACCTAACATAGTGGTCATCCCCATGTTCCTCTCATCTCAGAAAGTTTTCCCCATCAATTCAGCACTCAACAAAGCGAAGGTCCTCGTCATGTATCCAGTAACCCGTACAAATTTCCTCCTAATACATATTCTTATAAACACTGAGGTCCTCCATATGTTGTGTTAGATCAATGTAATGTACCTCCCAAAACCTCAACCCACCAAATTGGAGGGGCTCCCCACTCTCATAATCAAAATGGATGTCCTCCCCATTTTCCAACCAACCAAATAAGAGGCTAGCTTGGCTATATAAACAGCCATAGTGGAGGTCCTCCCCATTCCTAAAACCATTAATGTGGAGTTCATCCCCACTCTGACAACAACTAATACAGACGCCCTCCCTGTATCCCAATAGGAAATGTGGAGGGCCTACCCTATTGTATCCCATCAGCATGATGTTTATCCTCAGGCCAAAGAACCCCATTACCTAAATAAACATCCCTTAGAAGAAGAGTGAACCACCGCCGCCAAAGAAAAAATTCTGGAAATCACCAAGTCATTTTCTATCACTATCTCTTTGTATATTCTAGTGTAGAATTTGATTCAATGATTGAATCCTCACTATGATAATCTTTATAATATTCTTAGGAATAAGACTGACATGAGAGGTTTTTCATCATAGAAGGTAATATTCACAAGATTATTTAATCCATTCATAGTTACATGCAAGTGGAGGATGATTTATATCCCTTCTAAGGACTCTAAGTGCAGTAACCCCTTTCATTTCCATTTTCATTATCTTCCTCTACAAGATATCATAGGGAGTTATTAAAGAGGTTGGTAGATGAAGAAAATTTGGGAAACCCACAGATGAGCACCACTACCCTCACACATGAGGCAATGGTGACTACATAATCAAGAGATGAACTAGTTTCTAGAGAGAAATAGACTCACATGATAGCTCTTCTAATAGCCATCCCACCACCGTATAGATCCCCATCAGTTCCAGTACTGGTCTCCCTTCACGCGCCGATAAAAGCATGGGAAACCCAATAGAAAGGCCCTAATTTTGAACATGAAATCTTGTGAGATACCCTTGTTTCTAATCAGTTTTCCATGGTATTATAGCTTAATGAAACTCCCATCATTGAAATCATAAAATCCATCACCAAGGATTAGGTTGTGTGTTTCATGTGTACTATTAATATGATGTTTTATTCCTAGGTAACATCCAGTTGGTCTACCTAGTTAGTCAGCAACACTCTAAGAAAATTTTACAATAGTGTGGCATGGTTGAGTTGGCCGCCCTCCCAGTGGATCAATACCCTACATCAATTGTCTACCACTAAACCCTCTAAATTAAATACATCGAGAGCTTCAAAGTGCTCTGTAATATCATAGTGGTTGATTCTCTACACATATAGATCTGTGGTTGGGCATAGTAAATTTCTCTCCATTTCAGACCTATCATGTGAAAACCGGACCAACACATTTATAATGAGGATTTTAATTGGGGTATTATTACAATTAATATGGATAACTTTAATGAGGGAAGGGATTGAAATTTAGGATTCATCAAGGAAAATCAAGATTAACTACCCCTAGGGTAGCACAGTACTTGGTGTAGCCTCATACAAGTATTCTCACTCATCTTTAAAGGTAGTAAATTGGCCTCAGGAATCCTATGCATTGATTCCTACCTGTCAGCACAATAGAAATTACAAGGTACATCTTAAGACCACTGATCTTTCTATTGTTTCATTGAAGAAAAAGGATGATTCTATAATCGTTTCCTTTATCTAGAAATTTATTGATCAAAAGAGGATTAATGATGATATCATTATTGAGAGGTTCCCAAATTATATTGTTCCTTGAATGGATCCTATTCCGCATACACTGGGCAGCAAGGGAAAAAAATTACATCTTGGCCAGATGCTCCTAATGGAGAATGGTGATACTACGCCACCATATAGATTAGATGTGGGATTTTATGGTAAATGACCAAGATGTTTGTTGTCCAATATGCATGAGAAGCCCAATAATCTTTCTCTAGACCCAGATTAAGCAAATCTACAATCCACTATGTGATCCATCAAGCTTTTATATTGAGTTTTTGAGCCTATTAATGAATTAGTAGTCTGGAATCCATTTCATGATGGGAACCCCCACCAAGACTATTTTCTCGGTGCTCTCACTTCTCAACTTGATTCCCTAGAGACATAACATATAAATATATCTCCGAATGTAAATATATATCCAGTATGGTTTGAAGATATGTGAGCACCCCTAGATTTTGAGAATCCCACTTTCTCCCCTTCCAATGGGATGGGAGACCCTCTGCAACACCTTTCCCACATCAACATAAGGTGCATGCCCTTTTTGGGAACCCCATATCAATATAAGTTGAAAAATATCTAATTTTTTATTCAGTAAACATAAGTTAATGCATTCATCTGCTACAAATAGTTACCCATAGGGTCCATCACGGAATGGGAGGACCTATGTGTGTAGTTTCCCTACTAGTTATGCTTCAATACACACAAGAAAATAATTGATATCCTCTTAAAGTGAAAAATATTTCCTGATAAAAATGTATCCTACCTCATTTCCCTATAGAAGGGCCTCATGTATTCACTTTACATGATATTGAATTAGGAGATATTGTTGAAAACATGTTAGAGGAATGTCAATAATAAACTAGTTCATACCCTCCTCAATCAAAACCTCTTCAATATATTTGGATATTTCTCTAATGAATTCTAGTGCCTAGATGAATCCTTGCAGTAGGGAAAACAGGTACTTCAATTTCCTCTTACATATCCCAAAAGAAGAACTATCAATGTAGAGAATGTTTCCATTGTATAGGTAGAGGAACTACAACTGCTTGAGTTGTTGACACCTTCACTAAAACAACCTCATTGGGTTATGTAACCTCATCATGCTCAGCCTCACCTATTAAATAATTAGCATCCACATCCTCATAAAGAACTACCTCCAAGGTGATATAATGTCGTACCATCCCATTGTTAGGATCCATCCCCACATCGGGTACAGGCTCTTATAGTTCCCTTCCTAGATAGAAAAATCTAGACCTATTCCTTAAAATGGGTACATATTCCTAGTTATTTATACTATTCCCTAGAATAGGGGATTCTGATACTTCCAGAGTGAAAGAATCCCATTGATGTCAAGTTTACTGACTTCCTTAACCACTACCCATACCATAGAATCATTAGACATACCATAAAACAATGAAATTTGTTCAGTGATAGGATTAAAGACCAGGTGAAAAATGGTGTGGTCATGATGAACGATGTCCCAGCATAGGTGGAATAGATATATAATGATGTCAGTAGAATAAATGGGGGTTTTGGAGAATAAAATCATTTTCACTATCATGGGCCTAAAAAATATGATGACTAGTTGACCCACAGAAGAGTTTCTCATGACCATGGCATCATTCAATTCCCTTTAGGCTAGAACGAACCTCCTAAAGTCAGAATTCCATCCCTAGATGTCTCCCCTGCATCCACATCGCAGCATCCTACATCTAAAAAGATTAGGTTTCTATGTTTCAATGGAATTAAAATCCCCCCTCTAATGTTAACCTCTTTAGACACTATTGGTGATTTCATTCTTCCAAATATTCAATAAACACCTATTGTACCCTTAGAATTGGGAGACTCCTCTAATGAAGACTAGGAGTACACCTCTTGGTATATTGTCGAGTCAGTTGATATCATCAGTTTAACGGACTATGAGGAATGTTAGGAATGATCTTTGAGTGCCTTCGACTAATTCCATCATAGGATTAGTTGAATGTATGAAAAATAATTGGGTGATTCATGCCATGAAATGCATGCTGCCTAAACTAGACAAGTGGTTCTACACAGATCTCATCATGCACAATCCTCTCTTCTCACTATGTTAGAGACATCACCGTAGTATACCGTTCTAATTGAACATGAAAAATAGCTGAAAGAACACCATGATCATCTACATCCAGCTAAATCTAAGCCTCATGTATATGTTAATCATCTTTTAGTGGTTCTAATAATAAAAATTGATGAACATTAGCACATTTCTATCACCAGTTATAATTCATTAGTATATCAATCCACACCAATTATGCCTTCTACAAAAGGGAAACCCCCTATAGGACAAAATGTGTATTTTTCATGGAAAGAAAATGTGTTTCATATCCTCCCAAGTCATACTATAATGATATCAATCCTTGTGTATGTCCTCCTATTAGAAGAGATGCAGGAAATTCTTATAGAATCATTAGGGATCCCCCTTCAGGTAAAAACTAAGGTAGTGGATATATAGAACTTCTATGTAGATGATGTCGAGAAAGAGGTATGTAATGCCATAATTTATTTTTTTGAAGAAGATGATGGATCCCAAATGTAGGGGAACATCCTCCCATTATACATCATTGGATAGACTAATGGGATGGAGGTTCATCACTCTCTAGTCAACATAGGTTCTGAGATCAATCTAATACCAACCTAGACTCATCATAAGTTAGAGATAACTTCAGTAGATACGAGTCCCTTGAACATGATGATTAATGGTTATGATAAGACCGATTAGAGATCGTGTGGAGGAATTATTTTCAAGACCCAGTTTAGGGGCTTTTTAGAAAACAATAAATTGATGTTCATTTCATAGGATAGCACCTAAAATTCCATTATGGGTAGGTATTGGCTCTATATTCATAAAAAAATCCTCTTATTATATCAGAAATTCCTCAAGAATTCTATAAAGGGTCGAGCAGACGTGCTTTAAGGTGATGTATCTCCCTTTGACTCTTTTGAAGCCTGCTATGTAGATGTTGATTATTACAAGAGAAAGTAAAAGATTGTTCATACCAATGAGGTTGAACACAAAACCATTGTAATCATCATAGTGATTCAATTGGATGATGTATTCATCCTCCTAATTCACCCATTGGAAGCAATAGCTCAAGACTTGCAAAATTTATTTCTCATTTCTTGGAGGAAAGGAAACAGTGTTCAAAATTACATAGAACTTTGAATTATTTCATCGTAATACAAAATAGGATATGTTTGGGGAATCCCATAACCCCATACCCCTATATGATATCATGATATTCTCCCAACGGTTACAACTGTATGGTAGGCCTACTTGTTCCACCAAGACGGGTTAATCCTTTATAAGACGACATGTCACCATTTCTTTGACATCAATCATTGCCCCATTAGTTGAAGGCCTAATGTAATAGGCTCAAAATCCTATATAACAAATATCGTACAAAAAAATGACACCCCCCAAAAAGTATTTTATATCCCCCCAAGATTGAAATCATGTTCCCCCATTATCAGTTGTCCCAGATGAACCATCTCCTCCCACTGATTCCCTTGCCTAATATGATAAATAGAATTTGAAAGAATATCCTCCTTTATTCAAAGAGTCTCTCTCCACCACCATTAATGTGTTGATTTAGGTGAATTATGGTACTAATATATATTCAAGGCCAACAATGATAAGTGAAGTTATGTCTATGAAGGAGCTGCAGTAATACATGGTTTTCTTGAAGCAACATCATGATGTAATTGTATGGAGTTATGATGAGATGCCATGAATACACCCTAAGGTCTTCGTCCACCCTCTTTTCCTCAAGGTGATTCATCATGGGTTCATGAAACCTCCTAAAAATGAACCCTTATCATTGTTCCATGGTTGAGGCCGATGTTTATAAGCCTATCAAAGACAACATCATCATGGATGTTCAGTACCCCCAGGTGGTCAGCTAACATCATCACGGTTAGAAAGAATAACTGGTGGATCAGAGTCTATATCAACATTTGGGATCTTAACATCCACTATATGAATGAATATTTTCCCCTACCAATGATAGAGTTGTTGATCGATGCCACGTCTAGGTTCTAGGATCTCTTTTTCATGGATGGATATTCTAGGAACAATCAAATCAAGATAACCCCTGAGAATGAAGAGTATACTACCTTCTAATTTCTACAAGGAACCTTATGGTATTAGTTAATTACCATTGGTATAAAGACTGTAGGATCCACTTATCAGTGATTCATCCACCACATCATAAAATTGATCCTCATGACGTTAGTGGAGTGCTATGTGGAGTACTTGGTAGTCAAATACTGCTAGCATCAGGACCATATCTATGATCCAGATAAAGTGTTCAGCTTCCCCCACTCTTAGAATATAATGATAAACCCCTTGATGTATTTATTCACAGTGATTTCTGGGATGTCTATAGTATTTATCATTAGATATAGAGGCATCGATATTGACTTGGAGAATATAAAGGCCATCAGTCAGGTTCCTCTTTTGAGCAACCACTAGGTTCTCTGAGCCCTATAAGGCCACTTAGCCATCATATGTTTATTCATTGTTAATCTATTAATAAATTTTTATTAATTTTATTGGATCATAAATAAGGTATAAATTACTAGTGGGGTGAGGAGTTTTAGGTTTCTTTTGAGGATATCAAGTATTATATGCTATGACCTCCATTTCTGATGTCACCCATCTTCAAGAAGCCTCTATTCCTCTACATGGCATCCCTAAATTCATCCCTCAGTTCTTGTTTCTCCCAAATAAACAGATGGGGGTGTAGGGAAAAGTTTATATTATCTCATATTCATGCTACTCAATATGAATTTTATATAAACTCTTATCAATAAAAGATTCCTCACATTGGTTTTCATAGTATGGAATTTGAGACACTATTTACAACGTCATGAGATATGGTTAGTGTCTCATGTGGATATTATATGGTATATCTTAACTCACCCGATGTTGATATGATGGTTTGAATGCTATGAACTAATCCTTTAGATGTTCGACATCAGTTTTGTACCACATAAGGTCATCGAGGGTCAAGTGCTCGCAAATTTTCTAGCTTCCCATCAAGGTCACGAAGAATCACCTATGGATGTCAATTTCCTAAAAGAATCTACCTTCTAAGTGAATCAAGTTTTGTGATACTAAAATATTCATATTGAATGTGCCTCCTGGTTTCCAACTTGTGTACAGCTCAAGAATCCCATGCTCAAGTGATTAAACCTAGGGATCATCTTCATTACCCCAACACATGTTGTTCTTCCATACTCATTCTTGATATCATAAGGCTACTCCAACAATGCGGAAAAGTATTAGGCCCTCATTAATAGTCTCAATTTGGCCCTTGATATTTATGTTCCCCGCTTACATATGAAGGGAGACTCCTAATTTATCACCAAAAAAATCAATGGTGACTACATCATCTAAAATATAGAGCTTATGCCACTACTAGAGAGCACACACTAGATGATGACCTAGATCCCTTTTTGAATAGAGATGATTCATGTTCCCTGTTGAAAATTTTTTTATTTGATTCCATGGACAGCTTAACCACATATCTTTTATAGCCTATCCAAAGAAAATCTATTAATTCACATGCCACATCATAGGGTCATCAATCCCATCATTTTAGATGATAATGAAGGCCAATAGGTAAAATACCTAACTATCTTTTCTTCCACATCCTGACCTCCTGATCCCCCTACAGTAGATGAAACCTCCAATTAGAAAAAATCCATTTGTAAAGTACTTCAATCATGATGTTCTTCTATCATACAGAGCCATGCGTGAATGAATTTCTCATCATGCAAAACATTTCACCCACCAGAGTGGGCCCAACCTTGATCAAACTCTCTACATGTGAGGGTTTGAGGGAATTGTCCTCTTTTTCATTTGAGGAGGTATGACTCCATAGGTCATGTAGGATTTTCATTCTATTTTATGTGGTTCCCATCAAGAGGGGTTGATGCTCTCCCACAAAATTCAATGGATGGACTACTTCAATCCCACCATGGTAAATGGCTACATCATGTAATCCAAGAGGTTTCATGTGTGTTATATTCATACTATGTTTTTTCATTGACCACCATAGCTATTCCATACAACCAATTATTTTTTCCCTTTTCATTATGGGGAATCAATGTCATGGGACCATATTCCTCAATGAAAACTCTCCAATACATGTTCATTATGAGCACAACATATTTCATTTCCAAATTGGTAGAAGGGGTCCCCCTTAAAGAAGTTAATTCCAAATCAGTGGTTGTATTTGTGAGCTCCAATATCATATGTTGATTCATAGTTCCTCCCACTGGTTTCACAAAAAGAAAAACCAAATATTGGGAAAATGAGTTAAATAATTTGTATCCCAAGTATGGAATCTAGTCCAACCATACATATCAATTCCATGTGCATGAAAATGGATATATTGTGGCATTCAACAAAACCCCCTCCAACATTTTTCAAAAGGTTGTGGGGAAGAATAAGAGAATTTTGTCACACAAGCTCCCCAACGCACTCTAGGACCATCATATTATGAATCTCAATTCCACCTAGGTGATTCCATATTCATCACTATGTATAATAGAGGTTTTAATACCGATCTAGATCTAGTTTCCATCTCACCAAATAGTTATCTATGACTAGAAGATGCTAGATCAAATGGTAAGAGTCCATATTGGTGAGATAGAATTTGTAGAAGAGGATAAGCTCTAGGTATTGAACAATTTATATATGCACTAGAATACGATAGGAAGATAGTTAAACATGAAAGATCACCACTGCTCTATCCTAAATGGTGATATAGTGCTGGCTCTAAGGATGCCGATGATACCTGACATAAATTATAAAAAGTTAGTTCCAAAGTGGGAGGGACTATATATCATTCAAAAGGTTAATCCCAATGGTGTGTACTCTTTGGTCACAAAGGATGGATATCACATCACTCCCCTAACCAATTCCATGTTTCTCAAGTAGTACATTGGATAAATAGTTCGTTTCCCAGGAACACGATTTCAAACTACTTTCATGGTCCAAGATTCAAGAATTTAAACTAACAAGAATCCAATGGCCCAAAAACTATGGAATTAAACTAAGAACATAAGTATGAACATAACGACGTTAAACAATGTGTGGGTTTTCACTGGGAATTTTTAGCATGGCTTGGGCAACCATATCCCCTCATTCAAGTCGGTTTATTATTATCGCTCCACGCATATCATTTTCATGGAATACCATACCCTATAGTTCATGTTTTATGACTTGTAACTACATTCAACTAGTCTAGATATCATGAATTTAAACAGTTGGAGGATTTTCATCTAGATGTGCTTTATGGATGTAGGCCTCTTAGGCCCTCGTTCACATCAAGTTTTGTTACTCTTCCACCGTGTGCACATTATGCAGAAGCAAGTCCCCTCTTGGGTCTGAACTCTCTGACCTTAAAATAAGATCCCCTCTGTACAAGAATCAAGAATCTAAATTGTGTGTATACCTTCTTGAAAATGATTGGGGTGGAATTGACCCTCATTTTCTTTCATTCACATTGTGTATTTCACTCCTCCATGAAACCTTACCCAGTTCAAGAATCCCTTCCTCATTTTCCAAACTCTATAATAATAAAATAAGATCCCATGTTGTAGAAAACATGATAATAAATTTTTTGATATAGGTCCAAGTATTATGAACTTATAATATTTTGGCCCTTGTAGTCTGATATGTATGACATTAAACTACCTAGAATCGACGTCTTAGATATGTGATGTCAAACTTAATATCATTGAAAATCCTTTTATCATGACCATAAAAGAACTTACAATTATACTAGGAACATAAAGATTAACTGGGAACATGGTTTGAGCTCTAGAACCTTAAATTAAAGTTCAAGTCCAAGAATCATGACTTTGAACAGTGTGAAAGTCTTCCTTGGGAGTGTATTGTGTGTAATGTTCTCCTTTTCCCCCATTCACATCTGTTTATGATTGTCCTTTCATTCAATCACATTGAAATACTCCCTCTCCATTATTTCTAAAATATGATGTTAAATGGTTCCACTGATGTCTGGGTCATACAATGATAAACATCAAAACACCAACATGTTCTCACATGAGGGGACTTCAAAATTGAATTAGTCATCTACCATGCCATAAATCAGAAATACATGTGTCTTGATTTCTATCTCTACAAGATGCATAGTGTTGCCTATATTTTTTATCCATGTCTATCCGCCCCTAAAAGGAAAAAATTCTATCTCACTATTTGTATGTTAGACCTATGTATGGAGATATCCCTTAAAAAAAAATTGTGGATTGATTCTTACTCTAGAAGGATACATAGTGACACTCATACATCTAATCTCTGGGCTTAGCTAAAATCCATCAACCCTCCTTCATCCTTAGGCTCCATTTATGGAAAACTGGTCCCCTTAGACCTTGTTCATGTTGGTTATTTCACATATCTGAGCCATTTAGGTGTTTATAGAGACATTTCTAAAAATCTCCTCAGAAATACATCATGTGTCCTGGGTCTCTATGACCCTCATTAATTTTGATATTTTTAATCATTCATACTACATATATTTGTTTTTGGAGCCCATGGTACAAACTCTACGACCTTAAACTATGATTTGGTGGTCCAGGAAACATGACCCAAAATTATTAACACCTAGTCCAACCATCCAGACTTGGAACTATTTATAGGTTCCCTTTGGGGTGTGTCATGTGGTGTCAAGATTCTTAGTTCCTCATTCACATCATGTTTTTTCATGATTTCTGCAATACATACCCACATGAGACACACTGGTATCGTGGTCCAAACATTATGACCCTAAACTAAGAGTTAATGTCCTAAATGAAAAACGTTAAACTATGGTACTCCCCTGAACATGAATGGTATGACTCATGATATTTTAGGGATGTCTTGGTATCCTCACCAGAGCTTATTTCACTCCACCTATTTTGGTATTTCACCTGATAGTATTCAAGAACAATGTATTGTTTGATTCCCATCCTAATGGGATATATTACAGTGCCCAAACTTTTTTTCCTTAGGACCAGCCATAGTTATATCAAAAAATTATCCCATTGAACTAAACTAAAATCAAAACATCATGAAATTATATTTTATGTGAGTCTCCTAAGGAATGTATTGTTTATAAAGTTCCCCTTGGTCCCCATTCACATTAGGTTTGTCATGACACTGTATTACACATATTTTCTTTAGGAACTCATCACTTGTCTGAAATCTATGACCATAAATGAAGAGCCTATAGACCATGAAACATGACACCACAATTTCTTCCATGGTATATGAAATATGACCATAAACACTTCAAAACATTTGGGATTTAATCCCACTCTTTGACATGCTCCCATACACATTTTGAGTCTTTCCCGATTTGGGTTTCAATCATCTTTAAAATCCAAAAAAAACCCTAGTGGTGATGGTCTTATGCCATTTTGGCTAACCTATTTTCCTAGTCCAACTATCTAATGTATCTTTGGCTAAAAAAAGTGCATCATATATTTCAAACCTGGCCGATAGATGGTCCAACTTTTTCCCACCCCGTTTTTGATTAGTATGGTTGTGGTCTTGGTTTTTCGAACATGGTCAAACGTTTTCCCTACTCATCAGCCACCCATTTATCCAAATCATAAATTCATCAACTTACATCATTCCAACTTTCTTGTATCATGGTCGAATTCCAAACCCTTGGTGTCACCACGAATGCACACTTCACTATTTCAGGAGAACCCCATATATTGTTCCTTGTTTGCCACACCAAGAATGAATCTCATGGGCTTAAGAGTTATAGTATAGTGTGTAATGATGTTCTTGATCCACATAAGGGGGACTTTGATCTGAATTGTATGACCATAAACTAAGAACTATATATTCCAATCTCTGTGAAACTAAACTAATATCCACAACCCAAGAATCGTGATTTTAAACTATGTGTAAGACTTCTTGGAAAAGTGTGGTGTGATAGCATGACTCCAATGGACCTCATTCACATCGATTTTTTTACCACATATTTACTACATTTGTCTGTTTTTGGAAGCCTCGTTCCATCGGTCCAAAATCTATAACCTTAAAATAAGATTTTATAGTCTATGAAACATGACTTAAAACTGCTGGCCAAAGTCCATGTAGTATGACCTTAAACTATGTGCAACATCCCAGGAAATAAATCTTAAACTATGAGGTGAATTCCAATCACATGATATTAAATTGAATAATTCTTCACCATTACTGTATGAAATTATATTTCATGTAAAAAATCATCACAGTGTGACCTAAAACTGTGCAACTATCATCCCTTTTTTGTGGCATAAAACTGAGCGGTATCCCAAGACCTTTCTTGAGAAGTCCCATTACTCTATGTTGGTCATCTACCACATTGTTTACATTTGAATCTATCGCTCGAAATCCAAGATATCTATCCCTTAGAATAGGGTTTTAATCTTCATTAAAACCAATATGCTTACATGAATGTGTTTTATGCCTTGTTGGTGTAATTTTGAGAGTATTGGAATCTATTCAAACATTACATCACTCTATTTCCACTCTTCTCTTTAGATCCTCATATTTATCCATGTCTGAAGGGACCCCCCAAATGGTTTGGTATAATGCCAATGTAGCTCACCTATCATCTGGGGACAACATTCTAGAAGATATCAGATGACATTTTGAGGAAGTTTTTGTGTTACAAACATGGATAGAAGTCAAACCTCATTTGTTTGTTCCCCTCCAAGATAGCGGTATGGTTGCTAGGTTTTGAACATGGTCATAAGTTATCCTTTATCATTATCTCACTCTACCTGTGTTCCAAAATTTTGTAATTTTTATTCACAATTCCCCATTCTAATTTATTTGGGTTAGGTTCAACAAACATAGAGTTTTCTCATTCATGTATTAGAGTAAGCTAGAGAGGAATATAGGTTGTTCTAAAGAGCCATGTTCTCCAGCCACATGATCTCTCAACCCATTGACATTCAATTGTCAGTCATCATTAGAATACACTGAGTGTTCAGTGAATGTATTGTGCTCTCATATGAAGAATAATCACATGGACACCCCTTCTTTCTCACAATGGACATGACCCATGTGATATTAGGGATTGGTTGTTAGATTGTCTCTAAATATTTTCAAGGTAGAAAAATCGAGCGAGGATATTTTTTTAAACATAAAAATAAAACAACAATATTTTATAGGGTCATCCACATATCATAGAATTTCTCTTGATGAATTTACATCTACAAATCCTCCTTAGTAATCATGCACTAAAGCTCATCCAACATCCACTGAATGATCTTGAAGCCTTATAATCGCATTACCAAATATTCCTTCTCTTTGTTGGATTTGGATAGAATATTGTTGCCCCTGATCAGCTATCAGTCCTTATCCACTCAGTATTCAACTTCTTCCTTCTTCATATCATCTTCCTTGGCCTCACACACTTCTATTTGATCCCTCTTAATTCTTTTAATATCAACCTAAGTAACAACATCCACTACGAGCTCATGTGTCATCCCCTACCAGAATAAGATACATTACTCATCCTTCTAAAGCACCTAGGTCTCCTCATTATAACAACCCAGTCATAAAATAAATAAAAATTACATCACATTTGTGCAATACATAAAATATTAAAAATAAATATTCCCAAAGACTGTATCAGTTTTGTACCATTTGAAAAGTGGGAATCATAAACACATCTACATAATTGAGCTACATTAAACTACCACTAGGTTATTCATGACTGCCAACCTTCTTAGAAAAATAAAACTTAATACAAATATTGGTAACTTGTGGAAGGAAACAGAGAAAGGAGTGAGCCAATATGCATAGTAAGGGTAAACAAGGGAGACATGTAGTCATAAACAATAGCATAGCAATATGAGAACTTGATCATTGCATTTTAAGACCTCACCCTACATAAAAAAGATCATAAACATGATTCATGACATAAATATTGGTAGTTTATAATACATTAATCATAATAAAATAAATTACACAACCAAAAAATTATAACGTAGTAATAGAAACATGGAATTTTCGAAAACACATAATCATATAATATTATTTCCATAGTATCCAAGACATCGCCTCCAATGCCATATTAGTAGTATGGGTTCACTACCCATACCATCTTGGTAGTCATGATTCATAGCCCTTGCCATATTAGTATTATCATTTCACTTCTCATACCATCTTGTTAGTCATGGTTCACTCCCATTTTCATATTAGTAGTAAAAGTTCACTCCCAAGACCATCTTACTATATCTCATGAGATATAAATCTTTACCCAATGCATTAGTGGGAGATATAGATCCCACTAATATCATAATAAAATATTACATACATGTTCTAGAAAATCATAAACAATCATATCATGACCCATGAAATGAAATGGGTATCACAAAAATGTTATAATATAATAACCTGTGAAAAACATACAAATTTCATAATCATTCCATTCAATGTGTAATAGATCAATGTAAAACAAATTTCATAAACATATAACCTTTTAAAGGGAAATAGGTTTCATAAATACCATGACATAAAGCATAAAACGTTTAGAGAAATAATATGACTGGAACCTTTATATCATTTTCTCAAAAGGCATGAGTAACATCTACAGATGTTATCATGGAAGGGAAATAATGATTAAAAATATTTTGATAACATTTCTTAAGGAAAATATCCTTATTCTTTCAAAATTTATTTCTGAAACAAATTTTTTTTGAAAAATATTCTAATTGAATATAAACTTCAAAATTTATAATGGAATCCTGATAAAATTTTGAAAACCTTTTTCCATGAATCTTATAATGAGTCTTGAAAACCATTTCAAACCCATTTTCCCTGAAAACTCACAAAAGGCTCAACAAAACTTTTGAAAAACAAACCCAATTAAAGAAAAAACATAGAATATATATGTAAATACCCATAAAATTTAATTATAATCTTCATAGAATACATTCATGAGAATTATATAAACCACACGCAATAAAATAGTGGTGAACATGGCATGTATGTCACGAATATAAAAATAGAGATGAAATTCCCTTACCTTGTGTCTTGACTCTCTTCGTACTCATACAATATTACTATATAATAAATTTTACATTATTATAAACATTTCACTAACAAATATTATTATATCTAATAAAATATATGGATTTATTATTACCTTATATTACTCTCTTATTAAAAATTATAGGTTAAAGATTCACTTCGGTAATATATACTTTTTTTTGCATGTATCTCAATTTGTTATATCTTTAATCCTTATACTTGTATAATGATTTATAGAAATTAAAAAAAAAATATAAATATAATTTATAATCATTATATATATAATTAAAAAATGTAATACTCCATTCATAGAGACAGTAGGTTGTACGTACACATGAACTGTGATTCCATTTTATTATCATGTTAGGAAAAGATAGTAACTGAGATATCAGTGTATATATATATATATATATGTATATAACATTATTATAGTAGAATTATTATATAATATATATCATATAAGTTCACTAAACACATCCTTAATACATTATATGATGTGTGTGAATGAATCACATTTCTATGAGGGGTTAGTAGTCCACACATCCTCAAATGAAAGTACCATATTTATAGAGGAATGAAAATATAAAGAAATTTATTGAAAAAAAATTATAGAAGATTAAATAAATTATAAATATCATTAAAATAACATAAAAATAGAGTTTCTATCATAATTTCTGCTATGATAGGTGGTTAAATAAGAATGAATAATCATTGTTTTATGAAGTGATATTTCACTATGCACATAAATAGTATATTCATTACTCATTAGATGGTAGTGTGTTTATGTGTAGGTAAAACTCTTATCATAAAAAAATATAATTATATTGAGGATAATGTGTTTTTTATAATTTTTCATAAGGATATCATAGGTTATGGATAATTAAAATAATATTAAGGATCTTGAGGGAGGATGTTACCTCTTCTTTTTTGTAACTTCTTTTTGTTCTCATCAAATGAATTATTTGGGTATCTTTCATATAAAAGGGAGGATTCAAGAAGTATGGTAGGATTTTTGGGATATATTTTTGTAGATATTGGAAAAACCTAAGTGGATTTAGATGTGTCAGGAAGTGGAAGTAGATGAGTCCTTTTATTGTAAAGGAGGAGTGGCACTCTTGTAATATTTTGTTAAAAGGGAAACCTCACCCACGTTTTATTATTTAAAGTGGATAAAATTATGGTAAAAAGTTGATAGAAGGTAAAATAGGGTCTAAATATGGTCATATAATGGATTTTGGACAAGTTTATAGGTCTTTTGGGCCTTGAGGTTATGGTTTAGTCTCTTATTTATTTTAATTTAACCTTAATTGTTGTAATTAATTTTATTTACTTTCACTGTTTTTTTTTCAAAAAAAAACTAAATTGACCTTATTATAAATTATAAATTATGATTATTAAAAATATGGAATACATTTTTCCAATTTCAAAACACAGAAGTGGTAGAAATTAATTTAAATATAATCTAGAATATGGGACAATAATGCGGATTTTTGAAGTAAAAACGTTCAAAAGTTTCCAATGTTTTATATTAATTTTCCAAGTGAAAATGTTTAAAATGACCTAAATTGGATTGATATATATATTTAAAATAATTAATCTTTAAAACAATTTAAAAAAAATTATATATAAATAAATTATATGAAAAAAATAGTTTTGATCCTACTGAGGAGCATAACAAGACTGTCATCAAGGGGGCAGGAAAGCAGGATTCAACGAATGTAGAATTTCACACCATTAAGCAGCCCCATACTGTTCTTCAGGTAGAGGAAGTGGGCACACATAACTCTAAAGATGCTGGCCCTGATTCACCAGTAGATAACTCATGAAAAGGATGTGAGGCCCTTCATGCAGCTTCCAATGGTGATATAAACTATTCTAATAATATAGGCTATAACTTGACTACCATGGCTCAGATCTAGGTGGGTGGTATTTATGAGGTTTTCAAGATGAACCCAAATCACCTCCCTGAGGTCACATAAAAATAACTAGGCATACATGCATCTGTGGATACTTCATAGAGGGTTACTACTACACTAGTTACTATTAAATGGATTGATACAATTCTTCATGCAGTACCCAAGGGTCCTATATTGGACTCTACCTAATCCGAGGTGGGTGGGAACTCTAGGGAGGCTCCGTAAGCCAAATATATTGTCTCTTATGACATTCCAGTGGTGGTGGACTCTATCAATTATGGTCCTATTACTAATTCTTCCAGAAAACCTATCAAAAATGCTAAAATTTATTCTAAGCCTTCAGGGGATGTCTCAACAACCACTCCCTTGAATTCCAAAACATCTATTAAAAAAATAAAGGAGCTAATATTACAAGTCATTCTAACATATATTCAGTTTTCTCTATGAGAAAACAGGTAAATAAATCCATCCCAACCTCCTCACAAGTTATCATAAAATCGGAGAGGTACAAGGGCTCAGGTGGTTCAAAAAAATGGAGTTCCAACTCGAAATGTAGGTTTCAATTATTTACTTCTTTTTGAACTGTCAGGGTATTGCTAACCCTGACACATATATTGTGCTTAAAAGACTTCTTTTTACTCACAAACCAAAAATATTTGATATTGTTGAGCCCAAAATTAATTTTTCATCGAAATGGTATCATCTTTGATCTTTTGGTTATAATTTTCTTGGTTCTTTCAAGCATGGTATTGCTACTAAATCCTTATGGTTTTTTTATCACTCAACTTTGAAGTCTGTCCACACTTTCAATGTTTCAATGAATATTTTTACCTATAAATATTATTTTGATGGAATAAATTCTCATTGCACTGTTATCTTTGCTAAGAATAGATACCATGATCATAGAACCCTTTGGAATGATCTTAATGATAAATCTAATGGTATCCCGGATCCCAAGATTGTGATCAGGGATTTTAATGTGATTCATTCATCTAGTGAAAACATTGGTCCCTCCCACTCTTCCATTTCCACAAGAGAATTTAAATCGTCTTTTGAGGATTGTAATATTATTTAAATTAATCTCACTGGTGCTAATTTCACTCAGACCATCATCCCATTCATGTCAGTCTCCTCACCAAAAGATTTAAACCCACTCTTCCATTCAAATTTTAAAAAGCTTGGGCTGAAAATTCGGAATGTAATAGCATTATTAAAAATTTATGTGAAGGCATGTGGCATCACAATGATGGTTTTTCCTACACCACTAAATTAAAACATCTAAAGCTATTTCTTAAGGGTTGGTGCCATTCCAAATCAAAACAAATTGACAAAGACATATCTTCCCATGAAAATGGCCTTATTCAAATTCAATACTCCAATACTTCTTTTGATTTCTTTTTTGATCCCCCAATAGAAGTTAGTACCTCTCTGGAACTCAAATCCCTACTAAAACATTAATATAACATGTGAAACCAAATTTTAAAAACTAAATGGCTTTTGGAAGGTGATAGGAATACAAAGTTCTACAATTATCTCCAAAGGATTAGAAAAGAATGTAGACCTCTTGCCTTTCATAGAGTTAATAACGGCCTCCTTAACACTAAGCAGGCTATTTCTAATCATGTTGTCTCTTATTTTCCTAGTTTTTTCAATGGTTTATATGTTAACAAATATCTCTTTCCTAACATCATTCTGGCTATTGTGACTCTTGACGACAATGACTATCTTTCAAGCATCCCCCTTGATCATGAAATCAAGGACACAATTTTCAGCCTTAATCCTGATAGTTCCCTGGGTCCTAATAGTTTCAATAACAGTTTTTTCTGAAATTATTGGGAGATTATTCATATGTATGTTTCCAAACTTTTAAAAACTTTATTTTCCAATGGCATTCTCCTACATGTTTTAAATTCCCAATTTCTTACTCTTATTCTTAAGGTGTAAAATGCTTCTGAGATTCACCTTTTCTGTCCTATTGAGCTTATAAACACTATATAAAATATTATTTCAAAACCTATTGCTAATAGACTCAATTTTATTTCTAATAGAATTGTTTTCTCAAATAAATTTGGTTTTATCAATGGTAGGTCTATTCATTCTTTCATCTATATTTCTTTATAATGCACTAACATCTTAAACAAATTTACTAGAGGATGTATTGTTTCCAATAAACTTGACATTAGGAAATCTTTTGATACCATGGATTGGAGTTTCATTTTTAAGGTACTAATAACTTTGGGTTTAATGACTCTTTCAAAGGTATGATAAGAATTCTATTCAATTTGGCATCCAACTTTGTTCTTCTAAATGGTACCCTAAGGGCTTCTTTAAATGCACCAAGGGAGTTAGACAAGGAGATCCTCTTTCTTCCATTCTGGTTTCCATTGTTGAGGATTACTGATAAACCTATAATTTTCAAAAATTATAGTGCATTTCAATGTTCTAAATCCCACCAAAGTGTTATTTTATGGGAAATTGTCACATATTTATGTTTTAGTTGTATCTTGAGCTCAAATAAAAAAATGGCTTTATTTTGGTGTTTAACTATTTTATTTGTCTTCTGTATTTCGTCTATATTATTTTCCCCACCTAATTTTTTTTTTGAAATTACCTTTTTCTAGGTTTCCTTAAATCATGGGATGAATTTCATACTTCTAGAGGCCGAGCTCAATCAATCATTTGGAGGCCCAAAATTAGCTCTCAATTCGGACCTCGTAAACTGTGCGTAGATTTGGAATTTTTTAAATCTAAGATTTTATCTCAATTTATACCAGTTATATGGAGCTAAAATTAAACAAGGATCTGGAAGAAGAATAAATGAACATCTTTCATTAATTAGTCCACATCTGAATCCACTATTTTCATGGTCATTATGGCACGGGAAGTCGGAATTGTAGAAGATGATGAGTCACCGGGACAGATTAAATGTTCTACAAAAAAACAGCCATACCTCCTTCATACATTGACCAATCATCATGAAATATTTTGGAGGCACGAGGAAGGAATAATGGAACAAATTTTAATAAGGGAACAGTTACCAATTTGGGAATTTAATGGTCCTAAAAGTCAGAAACATCCTGAGGATAGAATTGAGAGATACTTCTTCACCCATTTTCTCTATAAATTTGTACCTATTCTCCCTATTACATGGATAGCCATTTCAAGGGGGAAATGATTGAGTTTTTTCTTTAATTGTTCTTTATAGTTATAATATATATTAGTGTATATTTATTCTTCTTCTGTTCATTTCTTATTTTCTTTTATTCTTTAATTTTATGTGTTTCTCCCATTGTGATTCTTTCTAACTCCAAGCTTGTGGAGAGATAATCCTCACTGTTGTTCGAGGGGGGAAGTGGTGGTATTTGAGTTTATTATTCGTTATTTTTTTATCATGTTTTTTTATAAGAATACAATGGTGGTTAAATGATTGTGGTGATCAGTCGCCCAACTTTCACTATTATTGTCTTCTTCCTCCTCGTTTATTATTTTTCTTTCCCATCAATATCTAATTCATTCAAATGGTGGAGTTTTGATTGGGTAATGATGTGGAAGAGTTTACTACTACATGGAGAGGTCTCCGTGTAGGGTAATATATTTCAAATGAGGGTGTGGAGTGATAGGATTTGACCTCTATGTTGAATAACTAATTGATAGATATTTCGAATAACAATGATAATTCCACCATGAAACCCCAAAAATAATGGTTTTATTCTACTAACTTCATTGGGTATTTTCTTCCTTTTATTTATGTTTAATATTTTCGCATATATATATAAATATATTTATATTATATTTATATATTATGTATTTCAATTCTCCACCCCGTTTATATTAGTAACATATTTTATGTTAATTAGTTTATAATAGTGACAATAGAAAAATAGTGTATGTTAGCGGCCTCCTTGTGATCGACCCTAGGGTGTTCCACTATGGTACATTGTTAGGTTAATAAGAATTTAATTGAATTTTTGTTTGCGACAAGACACTCTCATTAATTTTTCACCTTTTCCAAGGAGGTCAAGTGCTTTCACACTTTATTTTTCATAAAAACAAAAAAAAATTAAAATTTTCAAAAACTAAAAAAGTGCTTCACTGAATATCATTCTTTTTTTTGTCTAGATGGATTATTTTAATGGTTTTTAATATTCTTGGCCTAGTTATTAATTGTCTATCATGGATGAGGCTATTATTCTACAGATGGAAAATTATGTCGCAATCAATCAAAATAATTTCAAAATCCTTGAACAAGCAAGAAAGATCGTAGCATCACTGGCGGCTGAAGTTGAAGAAGTTAAATTTCTATGGCTAGAATGATAACAACAATAGAACCAAGATAATTAATAAGATGTAAATTTTGTTCCACTAACATTTTATGTTGAATAACCCATCTATGACTTGAAGACTCTGGTTGAATTTTCCATCACCACTCCATGGCCATTCCTTGAAGAGGTTCCTAAAGATGACAAGCCAGTTGATACAACTATGGGAGATTAACATTCTTGGGATGAAAATTGGTTCTATTTTGTTAAATAATAGAAGGTAAGTGATCCTAAAATATTTTTAAAATAATAATCAGTACCTCTATACCCCTCTCTTGATTTGGAATAAGATGAAGAAGTTCCTGCAGAAAAATAATTCCCATTGGCCTTTCCTGAAGATATTGTGTTTCTAGCTAACTTCCATGAAAGGGAAGATTTTTATATTGATTCTTCATATTTTAATCATATACAAGTGGAATTATTTTCTTAATTCCCTTATAAATTTTTTTAAATAGCATCCCATGAGAAAGCCCTGGATGTTGAAGTCGAAGTGGCCAAAGAAGTCGTGGCTGAAGTTGAGGACTCATACTTTATCCTCCACCATATTCTAACAGGCACCACATGGAAAAGGGGGAGGAGCTGATGTAATATTTATGTGGGTTCCTATAAGACCTATATATGTTGAGGATCCTTGGAAGAAAGATGTTATGGTGGTTTCTATGTAAAAAACATCATCCACTATCGGATTATGGTTAAACTGCTGCACCTGCCTGCCTAGGGGCAGTAAAAACATAGCACCCGCCTGGGGGTCAAACCAAGCATTATCCTATTTCTCTTCCATTACTCTTTCTTTTTATTTATATTTATAATGATTTTAATTATTTCATGTTTTCTAGGATTAGTGGGATAATCTAGGATCTTAACTTAAGGCTTCCACTGAAAAATAAATCAGGTTGTGTCTTTACTTTTCTTTATTTTGTTTGCTACCCAATTTAAATTCTCTGTGAACATCTTTCTTGATCTGATTTGAGATAAAAGAGGGTAGTAAATGGAATAAGTGTGGGGGATGGATTTCAACTTCTTTTTAGGAATTTTTTGTGCTCTTTTCTTCATTTTGTTTTTTTAAATTTTATTGTTTTCCTTTTTCATTTGTTTGGTGTGTTTTTAGGAATCTTAAGCTAAATCGAATACTTAAGAAAATTAAAACCATATTGTTATTTTTGGAACATTGTTTAATTTGAGTATTTTAGGTTTTAAATTATTTCTTAATTTATTTTGTTTCTAATTTCTGATCATTTCATATGATGAATTTTTATTGACTCTGAAACTCATGTGCACTAGTGTTGTCCAAATTGAAAATCATGCCCAACCCGAGAGGTTTCTAAAACTTCTTGAAATATTCTTACATTTCCCTTTTTCTTGAGAGTATTGAGACATGTTTTTTATCAATAAATTGATATTTTTATCTTTTTCAATGCTATTAGAGTTCATAGAATCTGTCAAATATGATTGAGGCATCACTTTGAAATCCCTTTTGCATCAAACTCTTATATTGGCCTACCTTTTCATCAAACCTTCTTTAAGCCCCTAGTAGCCAAGAAATACCTTTTTAGGAAGCCACATTACAATCTATATATCCATTTCCAACATTCTCTAGAAGCTAAATGCTTGATTATTGTTGAACTCAAGTGTGGGGGAGGGAGAAGATGGGTTTTATTTTGCTTTCCATAAGAATCTATTTGAGATGAATTTAAAGTGTTTCCATATTTATTTCATCTTGGGTGGAATAAATTTCATGATGTAATGATGGATGGGAGGCCCAAGATATCATTAAATATATGGGCCGGTTGTTCACTAATATTTGGTGATCAAAATATGCCTCTCTTTTCCATCAAAACATGATTCTGAAGAGAAATCCAGATCTGAATTCAAGATGAAACAATGCTACAAATGGGGAAAAGAGGGATGCAAATCATTGATGCTGAAATTCTCAGTGTGAACTTCCAAAAATAAGAGGTTATTTGAGGTGATTAATTTTTGAGATGATTGAGGAGCACACCATTATTGAGAAAAACTGTTTTCATGCATTTACTCCACTTTAGAGCATAACCCTCCACTTTCTGCCTCAGAAGTTTTTACATTTTAAACCTTCCAAAACTCAGCCTCAGAATAACCCATGAAAAAGGCCTCTTGATTGAAATTTTTTTACTCTATGAAGTGAAGATATTAGGAGGATAGAATGCCTATAGAGATTACAAATGTTTTGAGAATGAGAAAAACTCCATATTAAATATCCTTGAGTGAAGAGAGAAATATTTTCCTGGGGAGGTATGCATGACATGCAAGTGAGGATTAACTTGATATTGAATTAATTCTTATGATTTTTGAGGAGTTCTGAAATTTTGATCCATGTATGAGTAATGATGTTTTCTCTAATATGATAATTGAGTTGTGTGGTCATTTATGCTTTGAGAAGTTTGTTTTTACCTTGGTGTAAGATGGTTTCCCAGGAGTGTAATGATTAAGTATGGGGTTGATAAAGATTTAATTTTCACATATTATATACTTTATTTCAATGTTCTAAATCCCACTAAAGTTTTATTTTATGGTAAATTGTCATATTTTAATGTTTTAGTTGTATTTTGAGCTTAAATGCAAAAATGGGTTTATTTTGGTGTTTAAGTGTTTTATTTGTCTTCTCTATTTCAGATATATTATTTTCCCCACCTAACTTTTTTTTGAAATTACCTTTTTCTAGGTTTCCATAAATAGTGGGATGAATTTCATCCTTCTTGATGCCCATCTCAATCAATCATTTGAAGGCCCAATATCAGCTCACAATCCGGACCTCGTAAACCGTGCACAAATTTGGAATGTTTTAAAGCTGAGCTTGTATCTAGAAGTATCCCTTTTATATAAAGATTAAATTAAACAAGGGTATGGAATAGGAATTAATTAACATCTTTAATTAATTAGGACACGTCATAATCCACTGTTTTCATTGTCATTATGGCTTGGGAAGTCGGAATTGTGGAAGACGATGAGTCACCTGGACAAATTAAATGTGCCGCACTAAAACAGCCATAACTCCATCATACGTGGACCAATAAACTTGATATTTTTTGGAGGCACGAGGAATGAATAATAGTACAACTTTAAATAAGGTAACAGTTACCAATGCAGGAATTTAATGGTCCTAAAAGTCAGTAACATCCGGAGAAAAGAATTGAGTGATATTTCTTCAACCATCTTCTCTATAAATTTGTACCTCTTCACCCTTTTACAAGGATAGCCATTTCAAGGGGAAAAGGTATATTTTTATTTCTGTAATTTTTCTTTATAGTTATAATATATATTAGTTTATATGTATTCTTCTTCTGTTTATTTCTTATTTTCATTCATTCTTTTATTTTATGTGTTTCTCCCACCGTGATTCTTTCTAACTCCAAGCTTGTGGAGAGCTAACCCTCACTATTGTTCGAGGGGGGACGTGGTGGCATTTGAGTTTATTATTCTTTATTTTTTTATCATGTTTTTTTCTAATAATACAATGGTGGTTAAATGATTGTGGTGATCGGTCTCCCAACTTTCAGTACTATTGTCTTCTTCCTCCTCATTTATTATTTTTCCTTCCTATCAATATCTAATTCATTCAAATGGTGGAGTTTGGATTAGGTAATGATGTGGAAGATTTTACTCCTACATGAAGAGGTCTCGGTGTAGGGTAATACATTTCAAAAGATAGGGTGTGGATTGATAGGTTCTGACCTCTACATTGAATAACTCATTGATAGATATTTCGAATAATAGTAATAATTCCACTGTGAAACCCCAAGAACAATGGTTTTCTTCTACTAACTTCTTTGTGTCTTTTCTTCCATTTATTTGTGTCTTATATTTTCACACACACATATATATATATATTATTTATATATTATGTATTTCAATTCTCCTCCCCATTTATGTTAGTATCATATTTTATATTAGTTAGATTATAATAGTGACAATAGAAAATAGTGTGTGTTAGCGGCCTCCTTGTGATTGACCCTAGGGTGTTCCACTATGGTACATTATTAGGTTAATAATAATTTAATTGAGTTTTGGTTTGCGAGAAACCACTCTCATTAATTTTTCACCATTTCCGGGGAGGTCAAGTGCTTCCACACTCAATTTTTCATTAAAACCAAGAAAAATAAAAATTTCAAAAACTAACAAAAAGTGCTTCATTGAATGTCATTATTTTTTTGGTCGAGATGGATTATTTTAGTGATTTTGTATATTCTTGGCATAGTTATTAATTGTATAGAAGGGAAGAGGATATTATGAAATAGATGGAAAAAGATTCCGCAATCATTCAAAATAATTTCAAAATCCTTGAACAAGCAAGTAAGATGATAGCATCACTAGTGGCTGAAGTTGAGAAAGTTAAAGTTCTATGGCTAGAATGAAAAAAACAACAGATACAAGCTAATGAAGAAGATTTAAATGTTTTTCCACCATCATTGGATGTTGGAGAACCCATGGATGACTTGAATACTCTGTTTGAAGGTCCAATCATCACTCAATGGTCATTCTTTGAAGAGGTTCCTAAATATGACAAGCGAGCTGATTCAATTGTGGGAGATCAACATTCTTTAGATGAACTTTGGTTAGATTTTGTTAAAGAACAAAAGGTAAGTGATCCTACAATATTTTTAAAATAATAATCAGTACCTCTATACCCCTCTCTTTCTTTGTAATGAGCTAAATAAATTCCTTTAAAAAAAGAATTCCCAGTGGACCTGCTTAATGATATTGTGTTTCTAGATGACTTCCATGAAAGGGAATATTTTTATATTGATTGTTAATGTTTTAATCATATAAAAGTGGAATTGTTTTCTGACATCCCTTATGAATGTTTTGAAACAACATCCCATGAGCAATCCCTGGATGTTGAAGTCGAAGTGGCCAAATAATTCGTGGATGAAGTTGAGGACTCATAATTAATCCTCCTCCCATATTTTAACAGGTACCACATGGAAAATGGGTAGGATACAGTGTACTCTTTATGTGGGTTCCTCCAAGACCTATATAAGTTTAGGATCCTTGGAATAAAGAAGTTATGGTGGTTTATGGGAAAAAAACATCATTCACCATCGGATTGGGGTTAAACAGCTGCAACTGCCTGCCAGGGGGCAGTAAGAACATAGCACCCGCTTGGGGGTCAAACCAAGAATTATGATATTTATTTTCCATTACTCTTTATTTTTATTTATTATTATAATTATTTTCTTTATTTCATGTTTTCTAGGCTTAGTATGAGTATCTAGGAGCTTAACTCAAGGTTGCCACTGAAAAATAAATCAGGTTGTGTCTTTCATTTTCTTTATTTTGTTTGCTACACAATTTAAATTATGTGTGAACATATTTCTTGATCTAATTTGAGATAAAAGAGGGTATTAAATGGAATATTTTTGGGGGAGATATTTCAACTTGTTTTTAGGAATTTTGTGTGTTATTTGTTTCATGTTGTTTTTTTAAAAAAAAAATTGTTTTCCTTTTTAATTTTTTTGGTGTGTTTTTAAGAATCTTGACCTGAATCCAATACTTAGGAAAATTAAAACCATATTGGTATTTTTGGCTCATTGTTTTACTTGAGATTTTGATGTTTTAAATGATTTATGAATGGATTTTTTTTCTAATTTCTGATCTTTTCATTTGATGAAGTTTGATTGACTGTGAAACTCATGTGCACTAGTGTTGTCCAAATTGAAAATCTTACCCAAACCGGGAGGTTTATAAACATTTTTGAAATTTTCTTACATTTATCATATTCTTGAGAGTCTTGAGACATGTTTTTTTATTCATAAATTTCTATTTTTCTCTTTTTCAAAGCTATTACAGTTCATGGAATGTGTCAAATATGATTGAGGAATCACTATGAAAGCCCTTTTGCATCAAACTCTTATTTTGGCCTACCTTTTCAGTAGACCTTCTTTAAGCCCCTAGTAGCCATGAAATACCTTGTTAGGCAGCCACATTACAATCCATTTATCCCTTTACAACCTTCTCTAGGAGTTAAATGCATGATTATTATTGAACTCAAGTGCGGGGGAGGGAGAAGATGGGTTGTATTTTTCTTTCTCAAAGAATCTATTTGAGCTTAATTGAAAGTGTTGCCATATTTATTGCTACTTGGGTGGAATAAATTTCATGATATAAAGATGGATGGGTGGCCCAAAATATAATTACATATATGGGTCGGCTATTCATAAATATTTGAAGATCAAAATCTTCCTCTCTTTTCTTTCAAAATATGATTCTAAAGAGAAATTCAGATCTAAATTCAAGCTGAAACAATGCTACAAATAGGGAAAATAGGGATGAAAATCATTGATGATGAAATTATCAGTTTGAACTTCCCAAAACAATATGTGTTTGTAGGTGATTAATTTTTGAGATGATTGTGGAGAACACCATTCTTTAGAAAAAACTATTTTCATGCATTAACTTCACATTAGAGCATAAACCTCTACATTCTGGATTAGATGTTTTTACATTTTAAACCTGTCATCCCTCAGGATCAGAACAACCAATGAAAAAGGATTCATGATTAAATCCTTTTTTACTCTATGAAGTGGAGATATTAGGAGGATAGGAAGCCTATGGGGATCACACATGTTTTGAGAATGAGAAAAACACCACATTAAATATCCTTGAATGAAGAGAGAAATATTTTTCTGGGGAGGTTGGAATGACATGAATTTGAGGATTAACTTGATATTGAATGAATTCATATTACTTGTTATGAGTTCTGAAATTTTTATCCATGTTTGAGGTATGAGGTTTTCTCTAATATGATAATTGAGTTCTCTGGTCATTTATGCTTTGACAAGATTGTTTTGACCTTGGTATAAGATGGTTTCCCAGGAGTGCAATGATTAAGTATGGGGGTGATAAAGATATAATTTTTACATATTATATACTTTATTTCAATGTTATAAATCCTTAAAAAGTGTTATTTTATGGGAAATTGTCACATTTTTATGTTTTAGTTCTATTTTGATCTCAAATGCAAAAATGGCTTTATTTTGGTGGTTAACTGTTTTATTTTTATTCAGTATTTCGGATATATTATTTTACCCACATAAAAAAAATGTGAAATTACATTTTTCTAGGTTTCCTTAAATCATGGGACGAATTTCATCCTTCTGGAGGCCCAGCTCAATCAATCATTTGGAGGCCCAAAATCAGCTCACAATCCGCACCTCATAAACTGTGTGTAGATTTGGAATGTTTTAACGCTGAGCTTGTATCTCGAAGTATACCAGATCTATGGAGCTTAAATTAAACAAGGATATGTAATAAGAATTAATCAACATCTTTCATTAATTATTACATGTCTGAATCAGCCGTTTTCATGGTCATTATGGCATGGGAAGTCGGAATTGTGGAAGACAATGAGTCACCTGGACAGATTAAATGTGCCGCCCCAAAACAGCCATACAGACTTAATACTTGGACCAATAGACTTGATATTTTTTAGAGGAATGAGGAATTAATAAATTAACAACTTTCAAGAAGGGACCAGTTACCAATTCGGTCATTTAATGGTCCTAATAGTCGGTAACATCCGTAGGATAGAATTGAGATATATTTCTTCATCCATTCTCTCTAAAAATTTGTACCTCTTCTCCCTTTTACAGGGATAGCCATTTAAAGGGAGAAAGGTTGATTTTTGTTTCTGTAATTGTTCATTATTGTTATAATATATATTAGTGTATCTTACTTCTTCTTCTGTTCATTTCTTCTTTTATTTCATTCATTTATTTTATGGTTTTCTCCCACCATGCTTCTTTATAACTCCATGCTTGTAGAGAGAAAACCCTCACTGTTGTTCGAGGGGGGAAGTGGTGGTATTTGAGTTTATTATGATTTATTGTTTTATCATATTTTGTTCTAATATTTTAGTGGTGGTTAAATGATTTTGGTTAGCAGTCTCCCCACTTTCTCTACTATTGTATTTTTGCACCTTGTTTATTATTTTTCCTTCCCATAAATATATAATTCATTCCAACGGTGGAGTTTGGATTGGGTAATGATGTGGAATAGTTTACTCCTACATGAAGAGGTCTCGGTGTAGGGTAATACATTTCAAACGAGAGTCTGTGGAGTAATAGGTTTTGACCTCTGCATTGAATAACTCATTGATAGATATTTCGAATAACAATGTCAATTCCATCATGAAACCCCAAGAACAATGGTTTTATTCTACTAGATTCTTTATTTATTTTGATCCTTTTCTTTGTGTTTTATATTTTCATATATATATATATATATATTATTTATATATTATGTATTTCAATTCTCCTCACCATTTATATTAGTATCATATTTTGTATTAGTTAGTTTATAATAGTGACAATTAGATAATAGTGCGTGTTAGCGGCCTCCTTGTGATTGACCCTAGGGTGTGCCACTATGGTACATTATTAGGTTAATATGAATTTAATTGAATTGTGGTTTGTGAGAAACCACTCTCATCAATTACATAAGTATATTACTCACTCTTATTGTGGATTAAAACAAGATTAAACCTATCCAGGCTTCTTGAAACTTAACTGTTCCCACCCATATTTAATATGTTGACGACATCATTCTATTCTTACAAGATGATAAAAGGAATATTCAATATCATAAAAATGCCTTGTCTCATTATAAGAATATTTCTGGTCAATCTATAAGCTGTAGAAAATACATTGTGTTCTTTGGAAGAAAATTTTCTACTAACAGAAAAGTTAATATCATCAATTACTTAGGGATCAAAGAAGGTTATTTCCCCTTTACATATCTTGGTGTTTCTATCTTTTGGGGAAGACCTAAATCCAATTACATTAACAACATTGTTGATCAAATCACCAAAACACTTTTTTCTTGGAAGGGTAAATCTCTCTCTATGGTTGGTAAAAAATTTCTTGTGAAATCTATAATTGTCTCCAAAATGGTCTATTCGATGATGGTTTATAATTGGCCTTCCGGTCTTCTTAATAAAATTAACTTTTACATTAAAAACTTTTTCTGGACCAGAATCATGATTGAAATAAAACTTGTGACCATACCTTGGGCCACTTATTATAAACCTTTAGACAAGGGTTGTCTTGGAATCAAAAATCATAAACTTGTTAATGATACTCTTCATGCTAGGATGTCTTGGAGGTTTCTTCATAATAACTCAGATTTCACTACTTTTCTCAAGATCAGATTCCTTAATAAGATTATGAATGGAAACTTGAAGTATATCACTTCTTCCATTTGGTCACCTATTAGACAATCCTTCACTAACATTATGAAAAATTCTAGATGGATGGTTAGAACTAACTCATCCATTACATTTTGGCTCGACAACTGGACTGGTGTTCCTTTAATCTACGTGTTTCCTCCCAACTCACTTCCTGATAATACTAACTCTACCATTAGAGATATTGTTAATACTCATGACATCAATCTTCTGAATAATATTAGTCATGTTGTTGATAATTACCCCTTTTCCAACTCTGAGGATTTCCTCATTTGAGAACATTCTTATGATATTATTCTTGTTTCAAAAAGATTTTAGATTTACAATTTTATAAATTTGGATTCTAGCTTTTTTTGGTTGAAATAATTTAGCAAACCTTGGATTAGGCCCTCAAGATTTACTCTTGTTTGGTGTATTTCTCATAAAAGAGTCCATATTGAAATTTTTCTTCAATCATTTGGGTTTCAAGTTTTCTCTAGATGTTACCTGTGCAACCAACATAGATCGGATGTGAATCATTTATTTCTCTCTTGTGCTACATCTAAAACTCTCTAGAACAATATTCTTGTTATTTTTGGTCGCAGATTGTTGCTTATTTATTCTATCAGCTCTCAATTGCAGCGTTGTGTAGATTTTGAATATTCTCAACAAATCAAGAATCTCTTTTTGACTGCTATTATTGAGATACTCCATGTGATCTGTTATGATAGGAATAATATTCTTTATAATAATTGCTCATTAAAGCTCAATGTAGGTAAGGCACAGATTCTCATTTCCATCTAGGGTGTTTCCTTGATTAAGAAAGAATATTAGGAAAACAATGTTGGTGATTTTGAGATCCTACACCATCATAGGATTGTTGGTTCATACATACAGCCTCGATGCACCTTTGATTTATTCTGGAAAGTTCTACTTCTAGGATGGATCAAAGTGAATGTCTATGGTGTATCTAAAGGCAACCCAGGGCGGACAGGATATGACACTATCTTTAGAGACTATATTGGCAGATGTCACAGTTTTTTCTTTAGTGGTTGTGGTACAACTTCATATCTTAAAGAAGAAATGATGGGGGTTATCCATGTCGTTGACTTTTCCAAAAAAAAGGGTTGGAATAATATCTTGAAATTGATTCAACAACTATTGTCCAAGATATTTGGATGGGGGTGGTGCGTCTTTCCTAATAGCTTATTTAATATTGGATGAATTTCCTTGATTCACTCATAGAGATTAATTTCATTTCCACTCATGCCATTCTTGAAGTGAACATGGTTGCAGATGGCCAGGCCAACAACGGATTCAACCAAGACATTACATGACAGGATGATTTTCCTAGTTATTTTATTTCTTATCATGATATAGATTGTAATAATATTCCATAAATTGGACTCATGTAATCTGCTTTTTTCTTTTTCAATAAAATTTTAATTGGTCTTTTATTGATGCACCACCATTTAAAAAAAATTATTTATTTAATTTATCAAGATAAAATTGCTTTTTATGAAAAAAATAGTTATCTATGAAAACATTACCCTTATATTAAATCAGTTCATTGTAACTAATGAATTAATTTTATACTAGTATAAATCCTAGGTTTTTATGAGTTATATTATGCTATTCATAAATACTAACTTATTGGATAGGTTAAGTCTTAATATATATTATTTTAGTAATATATTGTTGATTGGTAAAACATGGTGTTGTGTGTAATGTATTCCATGTCGGATCCTTGTGAAAGTAATGTTTGACATAGTGCCTTTTAAATCATCAATGAATGTTAATTAATTCAAAAAAAGACCCATAAGAACTTGGTTGTTACACTTAGCATTATATCTCCTCTAGTCCATATCGAGTTCCTCCAATTTTACATGCATGTGCTCATTTAGAAAGTCTCTTGGCAATGTTGAAAGCCACTAGAATCTATCCCACCAATCCCAAGACTAACAAACCAATGTAAAATTGATGCCACATATTGTGAAAGTTCATCTATCCAGACATGATTGATGAAATTATGCACATTTATCCATGCATTTATACAGATAAACTGGTTGTCCTCAGCGATTTTTGGGCCAAAGTCCGAAAAATCATCTGGTGGTTTTTAGTTCATGAGGAGTAATGATTACCAGAATATTTTCATACGGGTCCTCCAATTGTAGATCCTCAAGTGTGAGAATATTGATGAAAATCCCGATGAATAACTCCTCGTTAGTCTCTCCACCTTTGATGCAACCTTCCACTGCATTATGAAGCACCATAGAGGTGGATGTTGTCATCCTGTAACCCTTGGTCATTCCCTTTAGTGGACTAACCATATATCTTTTCCTTAATTTTCCATTTGTAGAAATTCCAACGTCGGTGTTCCTGATATAGCCTCCCTAGTTTTTTCATCCATGGATGTTGTAAATGCTTCCCCATCACAGTTATGACTCTTGCAGCCATTTCTGGTAATGACTCCCCCAAAGGTTACATCGTAATAAATTTTTCAACCAACCCAAACACGTGCCCTATTTCAACTCCATCTACAGAAACTCTAACCCTAGTGGATACTTATGATGGAATATTTTTTCATGGATCATCATCCACTATTTCCTACTTCAATCTTATTGTATGACACAAACTAACCCCCTCCATTCAGGGATAGGTCTCATAAATTCTATCTGGTAGAACCTCTTTAGTTGGCCCAACATCTAAATCCTACTTGGCCAGCCCTATCAATAGTATTGCCTCCACTATCATCACCTCAGCCTCTATAGCCTCTACTCTAGTATTAAAAACTGATGATTGATCATTTGTGATAATAATTTTTGGAATGATCAACAAAATCTCCCCTTCATGGGTTCAGGTTCCCCCACCATCCACCTAAGGTCTTTCATGGACTTCAACTTCTTCCATGCTTGTCGATTCCTACATAACCAAGAAAGGATCAGGAAATGAGATTGAATATTAATCTATGTTCAAAGGAAGTGTGAAAAGATCATTGATTTTACCTATTCAATGGTGAGAATTCATTCTGCATATGAGATCCTATAGGTGCCCTCTCCCAAAGAATCTTTTGATCATTCACCTTCTAATAAATGGATCACAAGGGTGTCCAAAGGGGAGGAAATACCCAACAACTTCTTCACTCAATTGGTCAGGGGACACATGGTACCTCATGATCATACTACAACTTCTAGCTCCTCCATATACCACCATGTGCCCTTTAAATTATGGTACATGATGTTAGTAAGAACGTTTGGGTGGTGCACTTTCTTCCCTAAAAATTCATATTCATGAGGCCCATGAAATGGTACACTCTTTGTGGTTCTCATTTCCAATGGATCGTATTCCCCACCATGACACTCTTTAACCATTGATCTGCCCTGTAACCATGGTAGAGGGGCTACCCCTTCATTACCATGAATGTCCGACTACCTCAGCATGACCTTAGGGTAGGATTTTTTCATATCTTCACATAATCATGAGTAATATTGTGTTTATTAGTGAGTGGAAGTAGCTCATTCTATATATTTTCATCTTCATGTGTGAACATAATCTAAAGACTCATCATCATCAAAGGATGGGACTCATAACTCATTTTTGAATACACCATTAATGTCATTCTATATATGAATCTAAGTTACCTTATGAATCAATTTGGTTTGTACTGATCACAAATTGGCTCACAAGAGACTCTTTCTATGAGTAATCCACATCGACAGGCCAGAATATATGATTGTTTCTATTCATTCTCTACAATGCCATTATTCATTGCCCTCATTGGTAGGGAGAATAGTTGAAAGGTGGCATAATCTTCTTGCCATACCATGTTCATATCTTCTTATAGACCAAACTGGAGTGGGAAACTTCCTTCGATGATTAGATACCATGCCTGAAATACTGTAATGGGAGGATAAATTGGGTTTAGGTACCAATACCCTCACCCCCACCCCATATGCACGACCACTAAAATATACATAAATTGGAAAGTCCCACACACATGTAGCTGTGTATTCCCTTTACTTATGTGGTTACGTACCTTGTACAACTTCTTTATTAATGGGATTTCTAGGTTGACATGATACCTCTTTGCCATCATGACAACAATTTGGTAGGTTCATGGTCACACCCCCCATATGTGCATCTATAACTGGGAGTATCCAACCATATATGAGCTCTATGATGAACCCTGCAAACTTACCTATGGGTTGATTCTATTTCATGACATTTTATCCCCACAATTGTTATTGGATCACTTCTATAATATTCCAATTGAAGTCATCCTTACCTCAATGGTATCCCCAGGGACATGCTTCTGTCCTCTTCAGAAAGCTCAGTTTTGGATCCTACCCACCCCTAGGGGGCCTCTTCAGTAGTTCATTTAGAAAATATCTGAACCATATCTTGAATAGAACGTTCTCCATCCCTGATATCCCATCCTTGGTTCCCTACACTAAATATACCAGCACTATAGCGATATCTAGAAGCTACTCATGTTCTTCACATACCTTCTTTGTGGGGAGAATTAATTGTACATATCTCACAATATTTTTATTATAGTGAACTAATGAATTCCCCAGAGGCTGATGTCGACCTCCCCATGATGTATATAGAATGAGTTAGTCCCCAATGACCTTATTCTTATTATCTTAGGCATGATCTCCTATGACTGGTAAAAATAGAAATGAGAAGCCCATGTTTCCTGATAGGGGCCTACCTGGTTCAAAATTTCCTTGAATTTAGTGTATGACATACACACCCAGTAAGCCCAAGCCCATTCATCTATTGACTGGCCACCCTAGCACCAATATCATCCATCCTTCCATCCCTTATGTGGATTCCCTATGCCAAAATTAAGGATTGTGTGATACTACATATGGGATAATTCATCTTCAAAATTATCCCTATAAAATTTATTAATATGATGGTAGAGGATGTCTTCAATGAAGTATGAATGATCCTTCCAAATATGGCATGCAACTGCCTTGTTCCAAAATTAATGCCACGGTGCCCCTCTGAACTAGCATCCTGGTTCATGTATACTCGTCTCTGAGATGATCACATCTTCCCTCAGTCAAAATCCATGTAGTGGAATCCCCTTTCATAATTGATACTCCATCTTAGCATGTAAATGTTGCCAAGAAAATTATTCATGGCCTGAGGTTATTTATATAAACTCCCTCAACATGATGTTGTTCTCCATCTCTTCCCAATGAGAATAATCCGCAATTACTTCCTGAGAAACCATCAGTTCTGACACATAATTGTTTTCTGATTCTGGTTGGTTGAGCCTGTTTGTGGAGATCATTCACGTTTCCAATTCTTAGAGCATAGGATCGCAGATCATTGTGCACAGATCCTCTATTTTTAGAGCCTAGTTTATAAATTATAAATCATAAATAAATTCAAGGAGTTTGGTTCTCTAAAAAGTTTTCAAAGAGCGTGTGAACTAAGATGGAGAGCTTCTCAAAAGGGGAGAAATATATTTTCTCACTATATGAAAATATCCCTATACCCATGGTTTTGGGAAAAACCGTGGCTATAGGGGTTCCCTATACCCACGGTTTAGAAAAATTGTGGGTATATGTATAGTGTGGGAACTTATACCCATAGGTTTCCAAAACTGTGGGTATAGGTTACCTATACCCACGGTTTTCCACAAAACAATGGGTGTAGATGTTTATTTCAAGGCATATCCCCACGGTTTTGCCAAAACTGAGGGTATAGAGGTTTTTTGAAGGACTATACCAATGGTTTTGTAAACCTGTATGTATATGTGTTTATTTCAAGGCTTATCCCCTTGGTTTTGGAAAAACTGTGGGGATAATGTTTTCTTTGAAAGCCTATACCCACAGTTTTTGAAACTATGGGTATATCTCTACCACATTATGGAGGAAAAAAATATGTGGGAAAAAAACAATTTGGCAGGAAAACCTATACCCACAATTTGAATTAATATATTTATGATCATAGAAATACATAAACATATTCGTCTTGTGGCTTGGTTGGTTTGGCTCTCATGTTATTTCCAGTGGTTGAGGTATCGAATCCCGCTGGTGTAACACCCCGAGATTTTATGAGAAATATTCTTATTAATTTAGTTGATGTATTTTGATGTACGCTTCACCAATATTATCTTTCTCTATAATCAACAGCGTATTATCTTGTAGTATATGCATCACTATTCTTGGCTTGTGTTGCACACAATTTCAATTTTTTCCAAATAAATTTCATTTTACACAACACCAATTATAGATTTTGATCAATGTATAAATGAAAATTGTTTTGAATATATTATACGCAACACCAAAGGAATATTTGACTACACACAACCCAAACTTGGCTTGCATTACACGCAAGAGCAATCTTCCTCAATAGTGTGTGTTGTACGCAATACTGAGTTTCACTAAACAACGATACATTGTTATAATATTATTACGAACTACCTGTTATGAATATTATTAACCAAATTTTGAATTTTATAACATTATAATTAATCTTACACATTATCTATAACATGGTATGAGAACAAAATAAAAATTTTAGGTAAAATATGTATTTTTCAAAAAAATGCAGTTTTGCCGTCTTTTCACGGCACAACCACTATAAATATAGTTTTTGACATGTTTATAAGTTCAATATGACAAATAAATATTCTTACTTGTAATCAGTATATACAAATTTACTTTGGATAAATTTTTTACATTATTCTGATAACCTTCATATTTTGATGAATAGTAAAAATACGCTAAATTTTAATTAAAAACAACATTTTTAATTGAGATAGTTTATATGGTTAAATTATAATAATGAATGGTTTTAAAGTATAAATCAAATATATTTTTACCATTTAATATAATGTAAGTCATTATTATTACTTTTACACTGAATTCACTGGTAAAAACATTTCAATCTTTTGCAATGTTTTAACTTTTAATACATGTTTTCTCAACAACGGGACTAATTTTAAATTAAATACTGCAAATTCTGTGATTTTAATTTGGAAAAATGGATTCCATATTTGGAATAATTAGTTCCAAATTTTTATAATAGGCTACTTTTTATTTTTAAACATTTTGAATAGTAACTACAGTAAATTTTATTTACTACATTTAAAGTTAAATCAGGTAATTAAGGGTAAAAATAAGATTATAAAATTACCATAACATCTGCCAAAACTCTATTGGATGAATAAAAGTCAACTAATATCATCTAAGAGTCATAATAGATTCATTTAATGGACTATTGATCATGAAAAGGATGTAATTATTATTAAAACCAAAGAAAGTGACAACATGTCACTCTCTTATATCTTATAAGTGTATTAATTTTAATTTAGTGATAAATTGCATAAAACTTATAACATTAATAATAACCAGAAATATAATAAAATTATATACATCATATGAATTTATTTTGAATTTTTAAGGATTAAATAATTATCATTAATGGTGACACAATAGTAATGTAGAAATTATTTTATTGATTGAAATATCAAATAAATAGTTTTAAAAATATTAAAATAAATATTATATGAACTATTGAATGAGCTCCAAGAATTTTTTAGATAAATATGACATGTTAAGAATCTATTAAATATTATTTTTTGAATATATCCTTAGTGTGGATTATATTTAAATTCAAATAAATGAATAGTGTCAAAATTGACACTATTGTTATTTTATAAAAATAACATATTATTATGTTGTTTAAAAATCACAAAAATATTTAAAAATTGTAAATTTAAATTTATTTGGTCGAAAATGTCATAAATTATCCAATTATAGGAAATTAAAAACACATAAGTGATTATTTATAAAAATTTAAAATTCAAGAATATTATTACCACAAATAAAATTAAATAGATTAAATAAGGATAAATCAAAGGTTTAAAATAAATTACCAATGTGTCTAAATTTTATTGTGTAATGATATTAGAACCCTATATCATCTCATCTTATAATTTTTGTCATTTTGGAAGTTTTATGTGGGGTTTGGGTTTATTATAAATTAATATTTTAGAGGTTTCCAAAAGTTCCCCTCTCATCTCTTATAAAAAAGAACCTCCTCCCTCTCCTCTTCACAACATTTTGATCCTTCAATATCAAAAAAACCATATCCAATTATCTTCTCCAATTTCCTAGAAACATACTATAGGTCCTATTATTCTTCAAAAACCACTTTTAGTGCCCTAAGAGGAGGTTTAGAAGAGGCGTGTCGAAGAAGAGGTAATATCCTTTACCGATTCTTTCAAATTTATTTCTTATTCTACTTTCCCTTATTTAGTTGTTTTATTATAAAGTAATAAAATAAGTATAAATAATATACTGATATGTTATTATAATTTTTAAACAGACCTATTTAACCATTTATCCATCCTGCAAAAAATGATATCACCGCGCGTGCGTACATACGGCTTACCGTCTCCACACCATGGTGTAATATGTTTTTATACCACAACCTTACATGGATGGGTATAATGGTGGAAATAATAACTATATATGATTATTATATCATGATACTAATTATGAGAAATTATATAATGCACTCCAATACCATTCAACAATTATGGAAATAATATAGTCGCTCGTGTGTACGTACGGATTACCGTCTCCACGACGCGATGAGATTCATTCTCCATGTTAACTATTCAAGAATGATTATAAAGTATAAATTATAAATAATCATGAAAGATATTACATAATAATGATACTGGATTTATGTACATATATGTTTCATTTACTTAATTCCATTCAATTCAATAAGGAAACGAAAACAGCATTCATGCATCGTATGACCTACCATCTCCAGGAATGGTGTATTACATTAAATTTATAGATCTATAATATATATTTATATGCAGAATATATATTATATATAAATAATGTTTTACATTATGGAATTATGTAAATCAGGATATAAGTAATAATATCATGAACAACAAGTCCAAACATGTACGAAAAATGAAACGATTTTACCCAAAGCGTTGCTTTAACCTGGAATTGGAAAAAGAACGGGTAATATAAAGACAAAAGTGAATCATATATGATATCATAAATATTATTTTGGTTATGTTACAAGTTAATAATATGTTTAAACCCACTATAAAAGAGTTTTGGACATGTATAGAATAAATTGGACATAAGTTAAGGGATGATTTTGCAATCACATTTTTATCAGAGATTGCTTATATGTAAGTATTTACTAGGGTTATATTTATCATCCATGTTTGTGTTTCATAAGAATGTTTTAATAAAGTCTTTAATATTCTTCCATTATTTTTAAAGTCATTTTTACCCCTTTTTTACTTTTACTATGTATTATGGAAGTAATCTTTCTTTTGTTTACCATATGAGGTACTTTTTGACTTTTTCGGCAAAAGTACGAGAAGATTGTTTTTTTAAATTACACGGAATGAGTGGAATTTACGGTTTCATAATGCCTTATTTCCATGAAGCTTAATCTACAATATTTCATTATTATTTTAAACAAAATCATTTTCTTTTAAAATTTCATGGCATTTTGAGAAAAGAAAATGATTTTGAAGAAGAAATGATATTTTCCTCAAGAATTTATTTCAAGTGTTTTATCAAAACTATTTTTCATCTAAGATGAAATTGTTTAATATGTTTATGTTTCAAGTATAATGTCCCTATTATTTATATGGTTTCATTTTTCTTATGATTAAATTATATCCATTTTTTATATGGATTATTTTATGAAGGGATGATGTTTATGAAACCCATTTTATTTGTTGGGTTATGATGAATGATTTATGATTGATTTGTGGGACAAGTAAGAATGATTTCAATATGAGATGGGCAGGACCTATATCTCCCTCTAATTAGTTGGGTAATGATTTATATCTCATGAAATAGACTTGGCTGGAATGAAAAGTAAATCTGGTTCAGCAATACAAGGCTTGAATGGATGGTAAACTCATTTCAGTAATGGACTTTTTCCACTATGATGGTCTTAGAAGCAATGCCTTGGCTACTATGGAAATCATATAATGTTATTAATGGTTTTCCACAATTACATGTTTTATTCACATGCTATTTTTTTATGATTGATGTTCCTTTATGATCTATGCCTTACGTGCTGCCAAGATTTATTTCACAACTCAAGATTTTTAGGTTGAAACTTTATGTTCATGTTTTTTAAGTTAAAATGTATATGGTTATTTTTTTCCCATGCTTACCCTTAATAAGCATTTGATCTCACCCTTTATATGTTTTCTTTTCCCCAGGATATAAAGAATGGTTTTAGGTAAGAAAATAAAAGCGGAATATCTTTATGAGAGATGTTGAAGATCTTTCGCCATGATTAGAAGATTATGTTCCGAGTTTCCAAAGACACTAAACTATTACGGTCCTTTGGTGTCTGTTTTTGTTATGTATTAAGTATTTCGAAAAAGTAATGTAATGTCCATGTACATAAAGCTTGGGTCTCTATAACTGGCCTATTTTTTGAATACCGAGAAAAGGATAAATATATTATAATAAATGCATATTCATATAAATGTAGTTGATGAAACTTGGTTGGTTAGGCACTAGAACCTTAATGAGTCAAATGCGGGTTCAAAACCCACTGTGGTTTTTTTCATAATACGGTCGTAGATTAATATAAATTAAAAAATGTAGATATATATTAATATAAATGGTGTAGATGAAGTGGTGTGTCACATTGGATTACAATTTCAGGTCTTTGGAAGTCGCGAGGTCGATACCTGCTGGCTCTATTTTTTAACTATTTTTACCCAAGGTTTTAAAACCACGGGTATAAGAGTTTGACAGTGTGGATGAAGCTTTGACACGGTGGAAAAAAAGATACAACCACAGTAAAAAATAACATGGTTATAGGTTAGGAACCTATCCTAATGCCTCTAGCTCCCACGGTTCCCAAAACCGTGGGTATAGCCTATACCCACGGTTTTGAGGGCTATACCCACACTCTTGAACTGTGGTTATAGGTTATTTTTTCAGTAGTGTCTTCTCATGGAAGTTATGTTCTTTTTGAAGGACCCTTAGTAATATTTATAGGTGTGAGACCACTATTATCATTATGATGATATTTTTTCACACATCCATCTCAAATTACTATCATGAACGATCATCGTGAATGACCATCATGATAAGGAGAAAATTTTCATTTTTTAGTTATTCCCTCTTAGAATATGACCTTCCTTTTTCCCATCATCTCCCATTCTGAGGGGGGGTATATCTGTCACCAAAATGTGTGACATGGGGATAGTTGAAGAAGAAGAAGTCAGTTCTGATCAAATCAAAGAAAACAAGGCTCCTAAAACCCCCTTGAAGTATGCTTCTCAAAGACTAACTACTTCTTGAAGTTTTTAGAGGACTCGATAGAGAAAAGCCTTCGTGACTCGATGAAACATTGATGGTAGCATCCTCGATTTCGATGCCACTTCATGACCATGTGAAGCATTAATGGAAACCTCCATGAGTCTGATAGAACTTTTCTCCTTATCCATGACCACATTTTCATGGTGAACCACTTAAAAACATTGTTAGACCCCAATGACTATAAATACCACCTCATTCCAACCATTTTAAGATGGTTACCCCTTCTTTTCAGCCAACAAATTTCCCCTAATTCATGAAGCACCTGAGAAATGTGAACCAAACGTAAAATAGATCATCCAAGTTAATTAAAATGTTCAAAAACCCCATCTATATGTTCTTAAATACGTTCAACTAAAATGGGGATGCCTCTTACGAAGTCTTAAACCCTTTATGGAGGAATAATTCCCCTAGGGATACTTGATCATTTTTGAAGCAATAAGCCTTCACGAAGAACTAATTTCATGATTCTTGACTCGTTATGAGGTAGTGTAACCATGTATCGTGAATCTTGTTCCTTCTTGAAGTCCCTGACCCCAGAAAATCACCTAATATTCATGGAGAATTTCATTAGGCCACCCTATTCTCTGTGAAACCCGTATCCTAGGCCCCTCTATGCAACCTGCCTTTTACTGACACCTCCTTACAAAGGTTGAGTGCCCAAGGACTCTGAATCTATCCAATATCAGGTCAACTATAACTCAAGTCCCTTTGTGACCCATGCCACCCAGTCTTATAGACCAATCCACTTCAATTACATCCCTTTATTCCTATTTCCCTTTTTATTCTCAGCGTAGGTACTCTAAAATTTTTTTTTCTCAGAATAGGCATACAACATGGGCCTCGTGATTGAAACCTCCTCTACATTGCTACAACTTTTCATTATCGAATCCATTCCACACACAGGGATTCATGTGTGATTGTTATGTATAGCTTAGGGGTAAATTGTGAGTCCACTATTTCCATGTTTCATGACATAAAATTTCTGATTACTGTCTTCATGGACACACGAAAATAAACTATGACCTTACTATGTACAATAGATGTGTGATGCTTCACATGTGAGTGGAATTGGATGGTCTTCACAAGGCCAATCCCTACATGGAATGAGGTCCTTCTAGCATAAAATGATATCCTTTTCACATGGAATGAGACCCTCTCAGGGAAGATTTTATGCATAATCCCCACACCATTTATTTTTTGTGTATATTTCCCAATACAAGAATTGGGTCTATTACTTCCTCTTGTTTCTCACACGGAGAATGGATTACATGGGATTAGATGTTAGTAACATCCATGAAGCCCATCCACCTCCACCTATTGGCATCCTTCTAAGTCTAAGCTATGGAAACCAATCATATCCCCCCAAATGGGCATCTTCAATGTGTAATCCCTAACTAGACAGGTATCCTAAACTTTTGTAATCCATAATACCCCTTTTGAACTATGTGCTATTTGATTCCAAAATTAACTGAAATATATAGGAAGCCTCCCCAAGGTCCAAATATAATATTTCATCCATTACATCCATTCTATCGACACCAAACACTCCATCCACATCCACCCAGTTTTTCCTCAGGCCACCACATCCCAAAAAATTAATGTCATCCACATCATAGATTCTCCTATAAGCACTCAGAAATATTTCAGGCATAAGCACCAGAAAATCCAGCCAAGAGAAATCCTCTTGAGAAAGAAAGCTTATATGAGTGAGCCACATACCATCCCTTGTTGATGTTAATTTTTCAATGAGAGCATCCTGGATGCTAAATTTTAAACTGCATGGACTTGTCTTATCACACAACCATAAACTACATCTTTAAAATATGTGGGTTCTGATCCATGTCTTCTAAATATGATATATAGGATTCCCCTTTAAGGTTTAATCCCAACCAACAATAAACCTTGGTACCCCCTATTAAGAGTGAACCTCCTTAATCCACCTTCAAGGGTGTTTTGATCAACCATTGTAGTATTATATATTCCCTTTATGGGATACACCTCCTGGGTCCGCATCCACAAGAATTCTGATCCATCCATCAATAAACTATTTAGGTGATCACTCATAGGGACACACCTCTTTAGTATGCCTCCATTGTGAGTTATGATAAGCCTCATTCCATATTTCTAAAATGTTAAAACTTGTGAACTATCTCATACTACTTTCTCATTCTATACATGGTATTTCAGAGTTGAAAGACTTAGAAGATACTTGACTTTATAATCAGCTACATCATGTAAATAATGGGATGCCTGAGGTGAAATCCTTAGAAGATATTACTTTGGCATAATATACCCTATGATCTACATGGTTTTCCGTGGGTTTTTTCCCTAAGATACATCCATGAGATAACAAATTATTAGGAATAATATATGTGATCAATGTTCATAGTTTCCATACATGCCATTGATTCCCAACGTGACTATTTTAATGACAAAAAGATTCTTCCATGGCATGAACGCTTGGAATGTCTAGACAAAATATGCATAATTAATTAGAATCCAAGAATAAATGGAATCATGAATGAGTTACATGAACATGACATAACTCTATGATGGAGACCTGGAATAAGTGAAAAGTTCCAAGGAAGAATCCATTAATATATGAACTAACATCCAATCAAACCTCTTTGATAAAGGTACAAACATCGACAATTAAAGTGATGAATGTCACCAACCATTGTAATAATGGAATGTGTGGGAATAGAATTTGATTCTAGCACACATTACTAGAGGGTGGGTGTGCCCCTTTGAATGTGTCGAGGACATAAACACATTTCAATAATTCTTCCACTGTCTAAAATAGATATTTTCACCCATTTAAAGAAATTTAATCCATCACTTCCCTACATTTTTTATATTATAATTATTTCTATATATCATAACAAGATTTTAGAATAATTACATTATATGATAATTGTGTTTTTATTTATGCAAGATTGTTTATATCCTTGACAAACACATTGCATTGAAACATGTGTTCTTATGAAATAATGGATTTCCATCATACCACAACTCATATAATATCATGGTTTTCAGGATATTTGGAATATGTTTTTGGTTTAACATTGTGATTTTCAATTCATGTCTCAAAAAATGGAAGTATATACAATGAATGAGTATTAGCAATGATGCTCCTTTACTTACATCATGACTCTGATGTTTATAAGGATATTTATGTTTAGGAATTAATCCAAGATATATTTCATTGATCAATATTAACATTTAAGAATCATAATTGATCCTAGTTGTTAGAATCAAAGACTTGATGTAGATAAGGAAATGTGAATTTAGGAATTACTCCACATTACATTATATTTATCGATTAATTCTTGTTCAATATATTGTTTGGATGTCCAGCACAAATAAACTCATATTGTTTGACCATGAATATATCATGCTTCACTTACAAATTCCATAATAACACATAAACGAATCATATGAATCACATTTACCACTATCATACCCTTGGAATAATCTAATCCTCCTCCTCCAATGGCCCGAAGGCCTTTATTTTTAATTTTTTTTTGATAATCCACCTTTCAAGGGGTGAGGTGGAACCCTTACAAGGCAAGTAGGCTTAAGTATTACATGGCCTGTAGGCCTTAGAGGAATTCATTTTCCCGTAGGCTTCAAAAATTACATATAACCCAGACTAACTACTTGGAACTGCTCCTCCCTAATATCTTCATCATGAAATCAGCTCTCCACCTTCACATGGTTGTTCGGCTAGGAATTCCTGTGCATGCACATGCTTTCCCTGATGGAAGGTTCCATACCCTCTCATTCTTCCAATACTTTTAGATTCTACTGTGGTGAAGTCTCCTTTCTCATCCTCTTGTAGAGATTGTTCCTTGTAGGTTGTCTAGTTTTCAACAGCACTTAAGTTGGCCCGATTAAATCCATGGATCTTGCGTGAATGGTTTTAAGCATGAAAATAAACAATAAAAATACCTAGTTTAATTCTGACGCCATGAATGATGTCTTCTCATTGTTGGAGATCGATACTCAAAGAATCCAAATTAGAATTCCTCTATATCTTCCACACATGCTTCAAGGAATCTGTAGTAGTGTCGTTCATCGTAATCCTAGTGTTAGAGCGGAATTGCGACGATGCCTTCGATGCTCCAACGATCAATGCACCACCTCTATCACGATGCCTGAGAGAGTGCTTGATCCATGATCCTTGGATCCATTGCATATCCCTCTAGATTATGGGACATAAAATAGGAGAGAGAATCTCTCTGAATAGTATTTAGAAAAATCCCCTCCACTTGTATCTATAGTGCTTAATTAAAATATCTGGCATTGCCTTATCGACCCTTGGATACTTAACGCACTATCTACAACATTTTATGATTACTAATTTGAGACATAAATATTATTATCTTTCACTTTTAATATATTAAAATATATTACGTGATAATAATTGAGTCATTAACTTAACTTGTTGATCCCAAATATATTAATTGAACCTTGAATAATTTAATATTCATCAATTAATATTTTTCATGTATTTACTTAAAATTCATAAATGAATTTAATAAATAAATTCAATACTCATTTTTCTAAACTCAAATAATATGAATTTATTTATTGCATTTGGTGATCATTTAACATTAGACAAATATCAAACCCCTATGGTGGGTCACACCATATCCAAAAAACATAATCAACTGAATAAGTTAGAGTCATGAATATTCTATTTTGTGTGAACCTCTATGCCTTTATCTCAATAGTAGTGAATAGTATTCACAGACCAAGAGTGGGATCTAGCAACCCATCATGGCCCCTAAAGAGACAAGTATTTTCACAGCAACGAAAAACAACCTACGAATACGCACTGTGTAATATAATCCCTTTGTGTGTAATATCTCATAAAGAAAGATGCACACTCATGTCATCACCCTTTTCTTGCTTTATTTTTTCTTCATTTAACTGTATGGACTTACCCTTGACTACCATGGCCATGGTCTTATGAAGGTAATTCCATCCATATCAAAATTTCCTGAGATATATTACTTCCATAACCCAGAAGTGACAAATCATTTCTTAACCATTCAACCAATGTTATTCCACCAATGACACACCCCACAAAACTACCTGACCATGACTTCATTTCCATGGTTTTCATCTTACATCAAAGTACACAATCAAATGACATACATTGGTAATGATATCAAGTCAGGAGAACATTACACATGATCTTATATATGAACATCCAATGACACCCAAAACATGTGGTGTTCCTATTGGCGGGTTGGTCTTCATGATCTCACAACTAGAGATCACCAAGTGCAAACTTCATGAGAATAAGTCTCAATGCTTATGAGCCCCCAGCACCTGATTGTCAAACTTCTATAATGTCTAATATGTAAGATGTATCTAGACCAAAGAACATATATTTTCTATTAATTTCATAGTATCTAGAGGTTCTCATTATTGTTTGGGAACTGAAATAACCTTTCAATATGACAATTAGTCTTTGGAAATTACCATTTAAATAGTGGATGCATAAAATTCTACACTATAATGGTAATATAACATCATGTATAGCTAACTCTATACACGATATGATAATCAAAATAACTGAATATTTGGGTCCAGGGAACCCACTATTTCAATACTCCAACTTTGACTAGAGCTAACTTGATAACCAAACTTGTTAGATACTCACATGATGAATATCATGTTTCTGGTAAGTAATGGATTTAGCTACTATCCCTACCACAATTATGATGTGTTTAAATTCTATTATTGCAACCTTATATCATTGAGTATAAATTCTCAAGGGATTATATCCCGAGTATATCTCACTTTTCTAATATCAAAACATGACATCTTTGCTAGAAAGAATATCATAATTTACATTATGATAAAACCTTTCTTACTAGGTTCAACTCCATGAACTGGAAAAAATTATTTCATTTAACTGATTTTTAGATTCCATAGAAGCTGCAACATACTATGTATTTGTAGGTATGGCTACCACTTGCTGATATGAGCTTGACTCACTCATCGTCATTAGCCTATCTGTGATAGTATATCTTATTGATCTATGGAAGAATAGTTTGTAACCCATAAAACTAGTATCCTTTCTTTTCCACTTACCAGGTATATATCTTTTGTACATGATGAAGTACAATTAGATAGTTCCGACTGCATCCCTTACAGTGCTACTAGATATTACTAATATTTACCTATTATAGATCATATCTTGGTAATATCAATTCTTATACATATAATGTAATATGTGATTGATCCATCGATTTGACGTATGGATTGTTACTCACCATGTTTACGTCTTCCCATGTCACATACATGTCAACATGGAAATATTATGCCCTGTGACATAGGCAATAATTCATCTCTTAAATTTTTCAAACTTTTATTTTTTAATACAAAGCCACTATTTGTACGATTGACTCAGACCAAGAAACTTATAGATCCACCTTAATACTTCCTATTCCCTAGAACTGAGGTTTATACTTTATTTCAATCACTAAATAATAAATTTCATTTTGATCTTAACTAACTGTAAGACCAATGTCTATTTTCCATATGTTGAAAACATATTTGTTCTTAGAAAACATTGGTTCTCCAACTTACCTCTTGTAGACACATGAAAATAATTTGTTATAAATGAATATTTTATGATGATGTTGATTACTTTAATCATAAACTGGATTTCAGTAACTAACAACCTTTATTAGCATTCACGGATGTGACCATACATTTCTGGTTGTGTCATATAGACACCATCTAGGATTGGTGGTCATGAAATATAATGATAAATAATTTGATCATAGATATTAGCTATGATAAGTAAAAATTCTAACATATTTTGGACTAATCACATTGTCAAACAAATTGATCCTTATTGGTACTATACTTGTACAATCCATGTATCCACTAACTTGAATACCCACCACAGTATTCAAAATAATAATCCACTTTGCACTTTGATACATGAAATCCATTAATTTAATTTTAGTTGGTATTGTAAATTTTAGCTAATTTCCATACACTACTTGTAAGAAATATTATTCACATTGAATAATAGATCACTGAATAAATTGCATATAAAAACCATCACCATGGTTTTATCCTTCCTATGCAGTATGTGTATTTGGAACATACATTTTTCCACATGTTCTTTTGGAACTAGTTTATATGCCAACTATTGTGCATCTTTATCATTGACTAAATAAAAGATAATATAGCTCTAAATATCTCAAATAGAGATGTGAATCCTTTTATAGATATGCAGTCCATCACTTGAACACAACTTTTCTATCCTTGGGATATATGTAATATACTAAAAAATCATTAGGATAAGTACCTTAGATACATTATGTGTTTATCTTGATGCAAGTTTGTTTGTATCCGAACAAACTATTTGCATCCTAACATATGTCCTTATGAAATATTGGATTTATAATCATACTATGACTCATATGATATCCATTGTTCCTTATAGTTGGCATATGTTTTTGGGATATAACCTTTATTTGAAAAGCATTTCATGAAATATAATGGATGTTTCTGCATGTTGCAAAATTGATACTACTAACATCAAAATATTGATGTATGATATATGCATTTAGGAATTGATCCACGCTACATATTTATAGATCAATGTTGATATGTAAGACTTCATCATCAATCCTCCTCATTAACATCAATGTTGTGATGTCGATAAGGTAATGTGAATTTAGTAATTACTCCACGCTACATTATCATGATTGATGAATGTTTGGTTGAGATATTCTTCAGTATCCCAACTCGAAGCCACTCATATCTATAGTACATGTATATAATTCAATATATTATTCCATAATTACTTAAAGGATTCCTATGAATTATATATACCTCAAGAATATACTTTTGATAGTTCAATCTTACTCGTTGAACTATTTCCAAAATCATTGTGACATACCTTTATTTCTAAAGGCTCATTTTTCCAAACTAAAGATGTCGATAATACCAAAAGTATTTATCTTTGACCAGCCTTAATAAATTACATGGTTTATTCATGACATCCATTTTAGTATTACATGAAAATGAATTATCTTGTCACAACTAGGTATAATTATTACATTTATATTCATCACTAATTGCCTACAATTCATGTATTATTGAACTAGTGATTGAGTTTACCAAAAACATCCTTCATTCCTTAATCTAAAAGAATGTCTCCTTTTTTCCAAGGACACATGATATTAGTGTTTGTGGTTATACTCAATAATAGTTAAACAATAATCTTTCACTCAGCAATTAAAGAAGTCATGTACTTCTCAGAACTGGCCTAGGAATCACCCTTTCACAGTGACATGGAGAATACACCTAACTTCTAGTATGATTTTGATACTTACTTGGTAACTATATTTAAATACACATATATAAAAATAATAAAGAATTAAATACCCAAGTAGTAAAAGAAACATTACATTGATGAATATGTATGATTTAGAAGTGAAAACTAAATTCATTAAATTAGTTTATTGATTTTAAACATCTATAGTATTAATTTATAATATGAAATGCAAATAACCTTTGTTAATACCTCATTTATTAATGGACTTCGTGAATGTGCCATCGGCATTAAATTCCTTTGATCTTTCCACATTGTCTTACAAATTATTCACTATAAGAATTAAAACATAACTTTCCTTTATTCTTATTATCTGGGAGAACCTTACATAGATGGTTAATGAAGCATTTACTCAATACTTGTTCATTTTGTAACATAAAACAAGACTTGAGTGAAGTGGTGAAAATGATATGAGAAAGGGATCCATTTAAAGATCATGATCAATCTTTCAATTTACACATGTCGGTGTACATTGCCTTATTTATATCATTGCTTCACTTTCTCCTTGAAATCAACCTAGAGATGAGACTTCATGTTATATCATCCATGTCTTGGTGTAGCAACAAAAACTAACACCAAACAATGATAGAAGCGTAATGACATGACTATGAAATGCTTTGTACATTAGTCTCATGCATGAAATTTTCACCCTTGCTTCTTAAGGTAGTTTAACAGTGTTGGGGACACAGACACCTTGAGTTTCTTATATCATAGTACTATGAGCACATTCTTGTACTATTCATGAATACTAATGTAAGTTTGGAATTTTATTCTTTCCAATATTATATCGCAGTAATTTAACTTATGATATATCATTCCAATTTTTCTAAAAAATTGAATGTTAGCATATTAGTGCATTTTATCTGGATTACCGGTTAATACATTTTGATTTATTATTTAAATCATTTAATGTCTCCCACTGTTTTATTTAATTCTAGGAACCCTCTATGCTAGAATTAGAATACTCTATCGTTAGATTATTCTAGTGGCATGGACCCCAGAACCACCCCTCATATTCTACAAGCTATGGATACACCACTACTTGAAGGTTTCTATGAGGGATTTTTCTTGGCCGACCTCTTTAACATGTGATTCATTGATATATTGAGTGAATTCCTAGATTCTTCAAATCAGAACTTGATTTACTCAATGCTTGCCTCTAAAATTACAACAATCTAGCTATGTCCATTTCTCTGCAACAATTTTAGTTATTTCAACCCATCTTTCTATAAAGACTCCCTGGTAGTAAGAGGTACCCTCAGTTATGGCATGACCGGCACCTCCAATAGCTGGTTTTTTCTAAAATTGAATAACGGAAGGTTATTGTGATTTAAAATATTTTTGAGGGTTTTATTAATTTTTGTGTGAAAAAAGAAAACATTTTCTATTTTATAAGAACATGCTATGTGATCTCACTCACAACTATCCATGCAAGAAATGGAAATTTCATCACATCACATGTTCATTTTATCTTACATTCTAGTTTATTATTATACTACATGATTGTGAAATAAATTAGACATTCACAAAATAATAAACCATGAAGAAATAAAATGAAAAACTTGATCATGATCCGGTACTATTGGTTGATCCGTTGAGTGAATAACGGACCAACCAAAACCCTAGGGGTAAGTACCTTTAGTCACGTGGAATGAAACTTGAACAAAAACATCTGCTCATCCAATTTAACTCTTGTATGTTGCATCACCGTAACATAGTGTGAAGTGTGTCATGCCTCGTCTCGTCATTATTCAACTGTACTCACATGCAGGTGAGGGGGTCCATGGTATAAAATGTACAACTCTGAGAATGGGTGCACATGCCCTTATACATATAAGGACTTTAAGATGATACACAGATCACCTTTAAATTAATTAAAATAATTATTATAATATTATGAAATAAATTAATAAATTAATTAACTATACATTCAAACACCTTACAAGCATTGGTAGGTTGATTTCTCATGACTAATATATACGCATTAAAATTGAATACATTAAATGAATGCAGAATAAAATTAATGTACCATAAAAATAATCTTGAGGGAATTTTATTGAATTAAAAACATAACTCTTTTTTTTAATTCAATTTAACATAATTCGGTCCTAGTTAATAAATTTAATTTTAGAACTGAAAATTAATTTAATTAATTAATTTAATTAATATCCCAATTAAATTAATTACAGAACATTAAAATTTTTATAACCAACATTACAGTTTAATAAATTTAATTCTCAACATAAAATAAATAAATTAATTTAATTAATTTTAATTAAATTAATTCTCTCGAGAGATTAAAACATTGGGTAGGGCCTGTGCGGGTCGGGGAAAACCTACGCAGGCCCAGTCTAGGTTGTACCGACCTCGTGCATTGGCGTTCTAGGTCGGAAAGGTCTGCTCAAGCACTTTTTGAGATGAGAAAACCTGTATGGACATGTTTTGTGTTGGATTTGGTCAAACCCCATGCAAATGGGTTACCTCACGGTGATGAGCACTACATTGTGGGCCTCAGTAGGGGGGGTATCCCCAGATGGTTGAGAGTGGCTGGTGGGGAGGTCTGCCGATCCAGGTAGAGGAGGCGAAGGTATAGGCAAGCGCTATGGTGGTGCGCTGCTACGTAGGTCCCTGTGGGATAGTGTAGAGGAGGCCAGATGGACTGGTGCGAGCCGTGCGGGAGGAGACATCTTGGTGCGGAGAATTATTGTGGGAGGAGGTGTCTAGGTGTTTCCTCATCATGCTAGACAGGGAGGTGCCTCCACAGTTGGGGACACCGACGGGTCGCTGCAGCCTGCTAGTAGGGCCGACAACCCTAGTTGGCCGGGCTGGTGTAGTGTTTCTCCACACGAGGGAGCAGTAGGGCACCAAGAGGGATGTGGCAGCATGGTTCGCCTGCCATGGTTTGGTGTGCTGCTGTAGGTGCGGAGCCGGGTGCGGAAAGGTGCACTTTTGATGGAGGGAATCACCCCAATTCAGCAGGGAACAATTGATGTCGGTGCCTGGTCCTGGTGAGTCGCATCACAGCGCGCAGTATGGGGAAGCAATTCAACGCTCCGTGGGGAAGGATGTTGGAAGTGTCGCCATCATTTTTGAAGCCTTCAGGGAGAAGGTGGACCCTATAGGGGATGCCGCTTACTACATCTGGAGGAGGTTTATGCACTTGTGTGTGCCGCTGGGCACATAGAGGAGCTGAAGGGAAAGAGACTAGGTGTGGTGCAGCCAGCAGTGCACACTGCGGGAGGCAACTGCTGCTGGAGCAGAGGCATCGAGATTCCGTGGACAAGAAGGAGAAGACCCCAGGGGCCACCACCTATGGGAGATGGGGGGGGGGGGTGCTCGGCTTCCCAAAAAAAACATTTTTTTCTCACGACCTGCTCATGCAGGTCGTCACCCCCTTTTGCATTTTTTTTTGTTTAAACCATGACCTTCTTTGTAGGTCACTTTTGCACCCCATTTTTTTCTTGACTTGCAAAAGCAGGTCTTCTACCCTTGTCTTTTTTTATAAACTCCACCCACATGGTTCACAGACACCACCTTCTTTTATATAAATCCTATCAACTATGCTATAGAATAAAATATTATTATATTATTATAATAATATTATCATTATGATAAAGTAAATAATATTATTATAATAAGATATTATAATAATTATTATTATAATAAAACTATTTTATTATAATAAAATTATTATAAAGATAATAATAATTCAGATTCTTATGAATAATCCAGTCCCATAAAACACTATTCTGGAAATCAGAATTCCACCGAGGAGAAGGAGCTCCTCCGATTTAAAACATCGAATGGCCACAGATTGGCCATCTGATAGCAAATTTAGATGCAGTCTATGGCATTGGAACTGGAATGACCCCCACTTCAATTATTAAAGAAAATTTAATTTATTTGGCTTAAAATCAACAACAGTCCCTTTGATACCACAGGTTGGAACTGGGCGTGCAGTGAAATCCCCAAACAGATGGGTTTTAAAAAATTTCCACCAACGATAGACGTAAAATTGTTGACATCGGTGAAGTGCATCCAGATTTAATCTCGGGGATCTCGCGTGAAGGGTTTCAACCACAAAAATAAACCATAAAAATACTAGGTTTAATTATGAAGTCACGCATGATTTCTACTCGTTGTTGGTGATCGTTGCTCAATGAATCCGAAGTTGAATTCCTCTACATCATCCACACATGTTTCAAGTAAATCGCAGGAGCTCCATTCGTCATAATCTTGGTGCTATCCCCGAATTTCCATGACACCTTCGATGCTCTAACGACCACCACACTACTTCGCCAGCGATTCCTAAGAGAGTGCTTGATCCAAGCTCCTTGGATCTACACAATCTCTCTCTAGATTATGGGAGAGAGGGGAGGAGAGAGAAGCTCCATGAATAGTATTTGGAACAATCCCCTCCTCTTATATTTATAGTGCTTATTTAAAATACTCGGTATTGCCTCGTCGGCCCCCGGATACTTAACGCACTATCAAATACATTTTATGATTACTAATCTGAGTCATAAAAATTATTATCATTCAATTGTAATATATTAAAATATATTATGCGATAATAATTGGTTCATTAACTCGACTTTTCATACCCCTAAATATTAATTGAACCATGAGTAATTTAATATTTTTCAATTAATACTTTCCATGTATTAACTTAAAACTTGTAAATACATTTAATAAAATAATTCAATACACATTATTCTAAACTCGAATAATATGAATTTATTTATTGAATTGGTGGTCATTTAATCTGTTAAAAATCCCGGACCTGTGTGGTGGGACCCACCATGTCCAAAAATCCTATTCAACCAAATAGGACAGATTCTTAAATACGCTATTGTGTGTGACCCTGTAGGCCGTTATCTTGACCGCATTGAATAGTATTCACAGACCAAGAGTGGGATCTAACAACCCATCATAGACCCTGAAGAGAAAAATATAATCACAGTAGTGACAACCAACCTATGAACACACATTGTGTAATATAATCTCTTTGTCTGTAATATCTCATAAAGTAGGATGCACTCTCGTTTCATCACCCTTTTCATTCTTTATTGTTTGTGGATTTAACTAGATAGATTTACCCTTGACTGCTATGGCCATGGTCTTATGGAGGTACTTCCATCCATATCAACATGGCCTCATATATATTACTACTATAACTCAGAAGTGGAAAATATTTTCATCACCGTTCAACAAATATCTTGCCACCAACGATGCACCCAACACAAACTACCTCACCACGACTTCATTACCATGTTTTTCACCTTGCATCAAAGTACACAGTCAAATGACATACATTGGTAATGATCTCAAGTCAAGATACCATTACACATGAGTGTAGATATTAACATCCAATGACACCTGAAACATGTGGTGTTCTTATTAGCGGGTCAGTCCTAATGATCTCACTAATAGAGATCACCACGTGTGAACTTCATGAGAAGATGTCCCAATGATTATGAGCCCCCAACACCTAATAGTTAAACATCTACTATGTCCAGTCAGTAAGATGTATTTAGACCATAAAATAGATATTTAAGATTATTTTCATAGAATCTAGAGGTTCTCAAATTGATCATTATTTAACACTAAAATTAATGTTGGGTACACCCACCAATGCACTTCCACTACGTAAAGAATATAAAAGTGGTATCAGAGGGGTCATATCGTTGATTATAATTATTTACTTTTTCATTGGTGATTTAAGCATTTAATTAGTTTTTTCAATTCATGTTAATCGTTCTTTAAAATTTAAATCCTGCGATTTATTCCTCCCCTCTATTTTCTCGTTCACCTTACAGAAATGAATTTTTTATTTAATTATGATTAAAATAAAATTGAGGAACTCATCTATAGGTGCCAAATGTTCCGGGCCATAAAACAATAGAATACACGACGTGTATTCAGAAGTACACGCCATGTAGTCTAGGTTTAATGCATCAGACTGGTCCACCAAATCTAGCCATGTATTGGAGTATACCATTGTCATAAATGACACTGTGTGTTGACCAAGAATAGGTGGCACACAGTTTCTGGATTACACACAGTTTTGTCCGCTGAACATGGCTTGTGGTCCCTTAGGGTTTGGTTTGGACCGTGTACCACGTACACAGCTTGCCTGACTAGAAACCATATAGCGACCCAGCCTTTTCTTACATTACTATTACATCATTTCAGATATAAACAACATAATAGTATTACACATGGAGGATACATAGGTTTAGTGTCTTGGGCAAACTAGGACTACACATAACAAGTACAACATCAAGCATAAAAATTCATTTAATCTCTTCTTGTATAGCTTCTTAGTAGCACTTGTCCTCTCCTTAGTACATGTAGCCACCTGAGGATATACATCAAAAGGGGTGAGCTAAAAGCCCAGTAAAGGGATAGATAAGAACAATATATCATGGGGTGAGCATAATCATGACATAGGAAGAAGATCTTGAACATGAGAGGAGCATAAACAATAAACTTGAAATGTGGCAAAGCATAAAAATGAAACATCATGTCTTAGTGGTTAACTACCACACATAATTGTGAACAAAGCTAGCATCATGTTCACGCATAATTTCACATTTACTCATGAGATTCATCACTTTACCCAATGCATTGGAGCGCTATATAATTCCGGGCGCACCCGTCACATTTAAACATTCATATTGCACTATATAATTCCGGGCACACCCGTCACATCATAACATTATCATTATCATGCTTGCCACTTAGAACACATATCAAACATGTACATAAATAACCCATGGAAAGGAATGGGTTTCATCTCATAATAACACATTCATAAGCTTTGGGTTCCCAAAAGAAAGAGGGAACAACATACTTGATATAAGAACCATCAACCTTGAATGAGAGGCAAAATGTGAGATCTTGATAGAAAAGTTCTTTTGGAAAACATTTTGATGGACATAAAAACCAGTGACAAACATTTATATCCCATAAAAGTAAAGGAAATGATGAACAAAAGTCCTTTGAGGAGTAACCATATCAAAAATGGAGTGAAAGAGGGAGAACCCGAATGAAGAAAATTGGGTTTGAGATTTCCCCTTACCTTGTACTCGAATGCCTCTTTCTCTTTAATGTCCTGTATAATGACATTAAATTAATTAATTAGAAATTACAGAACCTTTTATACATTAATAGGGTTCATTATGGTTTCATTATTTCATATTATGTTCCTTTGGATGACTTATAGAGTCTAAAAACATTGTTCGGGGATGTTCGTTTTCATGGTTTTCTTGAGCGGTCCACTTGTATTCTTAATTTGATGTTTGGGTTGATCATGGGTAAACATACAGAACTGATATTACATATAATTAATGATATTAAAGAAGCTTTAATTATTTTATAATGAGTTATATTAGATCAATGTGGACGAATCATTAGATAAAAAATTTAATGATGGTTATTTGGGTTAACTTGAGCGGTTTTTGGATCACAACGATCTTGTTTTAACATTTAACTTTGTAATAAGGCCATAGGTTATTTACAGAACTTAAAATAGAACATAATAGATATAAAACATTCTGGTTCAACCATAAAAATGGTTTCATGAACAGATTTAAGGTATAAATGAAAGAAGAGAGCATGTTGTTTCTGAAGGTGATAAATTATCACCACATGAACAACGTTCTCTTTAATAAAAGGAAGGGGGAAAGGGTGTGGGGTGATATAATATACCATTAGAATCATAAGATTAAATTATATATATAATACTGGATTTACAGAACAATTTGGATGAAGATATATAGAGAGAGATCAAGAAAGGAACTTGAACTTGAAAGGAAATTAAAGGAGAAGAGGGAGAGAAATTACCTTTAGAATCCTCCTCTTGAGTTCCTCTTTAAAGAAGCTAGGCTTGGTATTTTGATGAGACCAGTGGATTTTGGACGTGGGGGATGAGATAGGGAAGGTGTTTGGGCAGAATTTAGAGAAGGCTTGTAGCTGGAGAGGTGTGAGGAAAAGAGGGAGTGAAGGGTGGCTTTTATAGTGGAGGGGAGAGGGGTTTCCTTAATATTAAATTGATTAGTTTATTAATTCCACCAAAGACAAGGAATAGTGAGTCTTGGATGACCAATAATAGTAATTTTATAATGTAATCCCGAACCAAGTGGGCTTACATCAGCAGAACATCATCAATGACTCAATTAATGCATTATTTAGCTTTTATTGTGAATTATCGGATTCCACTATTCATAAAAAATTCAAGTATCTTAGAAAAATCCCAAAATTTTACCCCAACCATTTTTCGATGTGTAGAATCCAAAAATGAAGTCCATTTTTCAAAAATAATTTTCTAAGTATTATTAATTTAATATTTAAATAAAATCATAATTTACTTAAAATAAACAGTTTTTAAGATTAAAACGGATTTTACAGTTCTTTCAAAAATTACGTAGGGTCTTATAAAATTATCTAAAAACTATTAGACTTTGATTCAATAATATATGAATATATTTCAGGAAAATAAATATTCTTTTAAATTAATTAATTAATTATAATTATTTATGATTTATAAAATACCAAAAATGTTTACTACGGTCAAATTATCACTTTCTATGATGACTAAATTTTATTTTATTATTCATAGGTAATGTTACTCTTATTTAATATTCATAAGGTTCATATTACTATTCATAAGGGTAGGTTACTATTCATAAGGGTAGGTTACTATTCACAAAAAATTATTTTTGTTTCATTAGACTCCAAAAACTATCTTGAGCACAACTGTGTATGCCAGATTTTTTTAAAATTCCAAACATAGGGGTGACAAAATTATGTTTAAAGGTCACTTATCACTTAGTAGTTAATTATTTTGTGTTTTTATGACATAGATATAAGAAGGGAATTTTCCATTGAAAAACTTTGGGTCATTACATTCTTCCCCCCTTAAGAAATTTCGCCCCCTAAATTTCACTTTACACAAATAGGTGAGGGTACTTCTCCTTCATTGCCCCTTCCGGTTCCCAAGTTGCTTCCTCAAACTTTTGGTTCCTCCACAACACTTTGACAAGGGGGGTTGTCTTGTTGCGTAGAACCTTATCACTTCGGTCCAGAATTTTTACCAGCTGCTCCTCATATGAGAGATCATCTTCCAACTGTACCACCTCTGAGTTTAGTACATGTGAGGGGTCTGGAATGTACTTCCTCAGTAGTGATACGTGAAACACGTCATGAACTTGAGCCATATTCGGTGGAAGTGCCAGACGATAGGCCACGGCTCCTATACGATCAAGGATCTCAAAGGGGCCAATGTACCTTGGGCTTAGCTTCCCTTTCTTCCCGAATCGCATGACTCTCTTCCATGGAGATATTTGAAGGAAGACTTTATCTCCAACGTCAAACTCCAAGTCCCTTTGACGATTGTCTGCATAGATCTTTTGCTGACTTTGAGCAGCTTTGATATGTTTCTGGATGACTTGAACCATTTCTGTCATCTCTTGAACAAGATCGGGACCAAGTAGTTTTCGTTCTCCAACTTCATCCCAACAGGTTGGAGTTCTACATCTCTTCCCATAAAGAGCTTCATACGGAGCCATTTTAATACTCGAGTGGAAGCTATTGTTGTATGAGAACTAAACCAATGGAAGGTGCTGATCCCATCCACCTTTGAATTCAAGAGAGCATGATCTTAGCATATCTTCAAGTTTCTGAATAGTGCTTTCAGACTGGCCATCAGTTTGGGGGTGATAGGCTGTGCTGAAGTTTAATTCAGTACTCAAAGCATGTTGAAGGCTCCTCCAAAATTTAGAAGTGAACCTTGGATCACGGTCAGAGAAAATTGAGAGTGGAACACCGTGCAACCTCACTAATTCCTTCACATATATCCTTGCAAGTTGTTCAAGTGAGAGGTCTTCCCGAATAGTGATAAAATGGGCAGTCTTGGTGAGTCGTTCAACCACAACCCATATCGCATTATTTCCTCTTGATGTTTTCGGGAGGCCCATGACAAAGTCCATAGTGACATTTTCCCATTTCCACATGGGTATAGGCAATGGCTGCATCATACCTTTGTACTTTTGCCGCTCAGCTTTAACTTGCTGACACACCAAGCACCTTGATATATATTCTGCAATCTCCTTCTTCATGTTATCCCACCAGAAGTGTTCTCGGAGATCACGATACATCTTGGTACTTCCAGGATGAATAGAGAAAGTTGAGCTATGTGCATTATCCAATAGCTCCTTCTTTATTCCGGGTGATGAAGGCACACAAAGCCGCGTTCCAAACCGAATCACACCATCATCGTCGATATGGAACTCTTGCAGCTTTCTTTCCTTTACTGCATTCACCCTCTTTTGTATCTCCACATCATCCCTTTGTGCTTCCTTGATATTCTGTTGGATGGATGGCTGCGCAATCATTTGGGCAAGGTAGGATGTATCCCCTGCCCTTACGATTCCCAAATCCATCCTTTTCATATCCAAGAAGATAGGGTCTTTCTCAATCCTCAACATGGATAGAGTAGCATGTTCTTTCCTGTTTAGAGCATCAGCTACCTTGTTCGCCTTTCCAGGATGATAGTGAATAGAGCAATCGTAATCCTTGATTATCTCTAACCATCTCCTTTGACGCATGTTGAGCTCCTTTTGTGTGAATATATACTTTAGGCTCTTGTGGTCGGTGTATATGTCACACTTCTCACCATAAAGGTAGTGCCTCCAGATTTTCAAGGAAAAAATCACGGCTGCCAGCTCTAGATCATGCGTCGGGTAGTTTTGCTCATGGATCTTCAACTGTCGTGAGGCGTAGGCTATCACATTATCATTTTGCATGAGTACACAACCCAAACCTTTCTTTGAAGCATCACTGTATATCACAAAACTTTCTCCACTTTTCGGTAGTGTGAGTACAGGTGCAGTGATCAGCCTTCTCTTTAGCTCCTTGAAGCTTCCCTCACATTCTTCCGTCCATACATACTTTACCCCTTTCCTTGTTAACTTAGTTAGCGGGCTTGACAATCGTGAGAAGTTTCTCACAAAACGTCGGTAGTACCCAGCTAATCCAAGAAAACTACGGATTTCTGTGGCACTAGAGGGCCTGGGCCATTCTTCAATCGCCTTTGTCTTTGAAGGGTCCATAGAAATTCCCTCGCTTGTGATCACATGTCCCAAGAACGTGACTTGATTCATCCAAAAGTCACACTTGCTGAACTTGGTGTACAACTTCTCCTTTCTCAATGTCGCCAACACAAGTCTTAGATGTTCTTCATGTTCCTCCTTACTCTTGGAGTAAATGAGAATATCATCAGTATACACTACCACAAATTTGTCGAGGTAATGTCTAAAGACTCTATTCATCAAATCCATGAAGATTGCAGGGGGATTAGTAAGTCCGAATGGCATCACCAAAAACTCATAATGCCCATACCTTGTACGGAAGGCAGTCTTCTGAATATCTTCCTTCTTCACCTTTACTTGATGATATCCAGAATGAAGATCCACCTTTGAGAAGTATTGAGCTCCTCTTAACTGATCGAACAAGTCATCAATCCTTGGGAGAGGATACTTATTCTTTATAGTGATCTTGTTGAGTTCCCGATAATCCATACACAACCGCATGGTTCCATCCTTCTTCTTCACAAAGAGCACTGGCGCACCCCAAGGTGATGCACTAGGGCGTATGAATCCTTCGTCCAGATGCTCTTGCAGCTGCTTCTTTAACTCCTCCAGTTCGATAGGAGCCATCCTATAGGGGCACTTCGAGATAGGATTATCTCCGGGTATGAGTTCAATTGAGAACTCTACCTCACGATCCGGGGGAATTCCAGGTAACTCTTCGGGAAATACATCACCGTATTCCCTTACAATGGGCATTTCATCAAAGTTGGAACTTTCCTTTGACATAATCATTTGGGCGAGGTATGCTTCTTCATAGGGAATCATCACCCCACACCATTGAAGGATTTCTCAAAGGAGATTCATGATCTTCCTTGCACTTGTAGAGGAGCATGGGATGGTTCGGAATATGAAAATATATTTCCTTTTCCCGACAGTTGATATGTGCTCTATATAACGAGAGCCAATCCATTCCCATTATAGCATCGAATTCCACCAAGGGAAGTATTACGAGATTTTCCGGAAGAATCTTCCCACATACGTCAACAGGAGAAGAATCAAACACTTGGGTTACAAGGATTGCACCACTTGGTGTTTTTACAGATATCTATACTTCAAGGTTTCGGGGCTTCGATTCTATAGTTCTAGAAAACTTGCAAGATATAAAGGAATGCGTAGAACCAGAATCAAATAAGACTTTTGCCATTCTTGAGTGAATAGGAAGTTTACCTTTTACGACTTCATTATCATGTTCCACCTCCGCAGTAGTGATGGCATAAGCCTTCCCTTGTTCCTTTGGCTTTGGTGGTTGTTGGCGCTGATTACCCTCGAAAGCTCGAGGTTTAGTGCACTGGTTTGAATAGTTCCCTAGCTCCTTACAGTTGTAGCATTGAACCACGAGTGGTTCTCTCCTTTCATCGGCTACATTATCCTTCCTTTTCATGTCTCTTCGACACTCGTGAGCTAGGTGTCCTTCTTTCCCACACTTGAAGCATTTCCCCGTCCCTTTGAGGCAGTTTCCATTGTGAAACTTCCCACATTTTTGGCAAGTGGGTCGTTGTGTTTTCTTCCCATCTTTATCACTAGATCCACCAGCTTGAAACTCCATATTTCTTTTCCTATCACCATAGCCATGGGACCATTCTCCAATCTCCATATCCACTTTGAGATAACACCGAACAACTTCTTCATAACTCCCAAAGTCTCGAATTGCAAGAGCTTTTTGAAGATGTGGTTTTAATCCACTAAAAAATCTATCAATTTTGCTATCATTGTTGATAACAAAACCCGAAGCATACCTTGCGAGCCTTGTGAAATTTGATTCATAGGTTGTGACAGATTCTCCTTCTTTTTGCTTGATCTCTATGAATTCTCTCTCCATCTTCGTGCAAAGAGTTCGTGGGAAGTACTTATTAAGAAACATTATCTTAAAGTCTTCCCATTCCATCTCTTCAATTTCATCCCTTGGCTTGGTGTTCTTAATCAAAGCCCACCATTGATCAGCTTCTCCATCTAGACGATAAAAGACTAGAGTCACCTTCTCTGTCTCGGAACAGTGAAGAACAGAAAATATATTCTCTATGGAGTTGACCCACTATTCCACAACTAGTGGATCGGAAGATCCACAAAACGTCGGTGGTCGTTGCCGCATAAAACGTTCGATAGCTAGATGCTCCCTCTTTGGTGAAGGAGGATGTTCCCCGTTATTATGGTTATTATTCATAAGCCGGGATAATTGGGTAAGAATAGTCATGAAGTTTTGAACTCCACCTCCAAAATCATTGGGGATGTCGTTCGGGCAATCGTTGCATTGGCCTTCGCAAGAGTTGTTGGCCTGATTTCTCCTGGTTCCCACCATTTTCTAAAATAGAAAAGGTTAGAACAAAACATAAGTAAACAAGTGATGAATAACTTATCCTTTTAAACAATTATACCAAAATAATAACATATGGGATCCCTAGGTAAATATCCTTGTGTGCATATTTTTACTTAGTCTCATGCTAGAGGTTTTCTTTAGGGTTCACTAATCCTAATTCCCAAATTATCTAAACCTCCCTTTGATACCAACTATAGAGACCCGACCTTTTCTTACATTACTATTACATCATTTCAGAGATAAAAAAACATAATAGTATTACACATGGAGGATACATAGGTTTAGTGTCTTGGTAAAACTAGGACTACACATAACAAGTACAACATCAAGCATAAAAATTCATTTAATCTCTTCTTGTATAGCTTCTTAGTAGCACTTGTCCTATCCTTGGTACATGTAGCCACCTGAGGATATACATCAAAAGGGGTGAGCTAAAAGCCCAGTAATAGGATAGATAATAACAATATAGCATGGGGTGAGCATAATCATGACATAGGAAGAAGATCTTGAACATGAGAGGAGCATAAACAATAAACATGAAATGTGGAAAAGCATAAAAATGAAACATCATTTCTTAGTGGATAAATACCACACATAATTTTGAACAAAGCTAGCATCATGTTCACGCATAATTTCACATTTACTCATGAGATTCATCACTTTACCCAATGCATTGGAGCGCTATATAATTTCGGGCACACTCGTCACATTTAAACATTCATATTGCGCAATATAATTCCGGGCGCACCCGTCACATCATAACATTATCATTATCATGCTTGCCACATAGAACACATATCAAACATGTAAATAAATAACCCATGGAAAGGAATGGGTTTCATCTCATAATAACACATTCATAATCTTTGGGTTCCCAAAAGAAAGAGGGAACAACATACTTGATATAAGAACCATCAACCTTGAATGAGAGGCAAAATGTGAGATCTTGAAAGAAGAGTTCTTTTGGAAAACATTTTGATGGACATAAAAACCAGTGACAAACATGTATATCCCAGAAAAGTAAAGGAAATGATGAAAAAAAGACCTTTGAGGAGTAACCATATCAAAAATGGAGTGAAAGAGGGAGAACCCGAAGGAAGAAAATTGGGTTCGAGATTTCCCCTTACCTTGTACTCGAATGCCTCCTTCTCTTTAATGTCCTATATAATGACATTATATTCATTAATTAGAAATTCCAGAACCTTTTATACATTAATAGGGTTCATTATGGTTTCATTATTTCATATTATGTTCCTTTGGATGACTTATAGAGTTTAAAAACATTGTTCGGGGATGTTCGTTTTCATGGTTTTCTTGAGCGGTCCACTTGTATTCTTAATTTGATGTTTGGGTTGATCATGGGTAAACATAAAGAACTGATATTACATGTAATTAATGATATTACAGAATCTTGAATGATTTTATAATTATTTATATTATATCCATGTGGATGAATCATTAGATAAAAAATTTAATGATGGTTATTTGGGTTAATTTGAGCGGTTTTTGGATCACAACGATCTTGTTTTAACATTTAACTTAGTAATAAGGACATAGGTTATTTATAGAACTTAAAATAGAACATAATAGATTTAAAATATTATGGTTCAACCATAAAAATGGTTTCATGACCAGATTTAAGGTATAAATGAAAGAAGAGAGCATGTTGTTTTTGAAGGTGATAAATTATCACCACAAGAACAACGTTCACTTTAATAAAAGGAAGGGGGAAAGGGTGTGGGGTGATGTAATATACCATTAAAATCATAATATTACAGTATATATATATTAATGGATTTACAGAACAATTTGGATGAAGATATATAGATAGAGATCAAGAAAAGAACTTGAACTTGAAAGGAAATTAAAGGAGAAGAGGGAGAGAAATTACCTTTAGAATCCTCCTCTTGAGTTCCTCTTTAAGGAAGATAGGCTTGGTATTTTGATGAGACCAGAAGATTTTGGACGTGGGGATGAGTTAGGGAAGGTGTTTGGGCAGAATTAAGAGAAGTCTTGGAGCTTGAGAGGTGTGAGGAAAAGAGGGAGTGAAGGGTGGCTTTTATAGTGGAGGGGAGAGGGGTTTCCTTAATATTAAATTGATTAGTTTATTAATTCCACCAAAGACAAGGAATAGTGAGTCTTGGATGGCCAATAATAGTAATTTTATAATGTAATCCCGAACCAAGTGGGCTTACATCAGCAGAACATCAGCAATGACTCAATTAATGCATTATTTAGCTTTTATTGTGAATTATCGGATTCCACTATTCATCAAAAATTCAAGTATCTTAGAAAAATCCCAAAATTTTACCCCAACCATTTTTCAACGTGTAGAATCCAAAAATGAAGTCCATTTTTCAAAAATAATTTTCTAAGTATTATTAATTTAATATTTAAATAAAATCATAATTTACTTAAAATAAACAGTTTTTAAGATTAAAACTGATTTTATAGTTCTTTCAAAAATTACGTAGGGTCTTATAAAATTATCTAAAAACTATTAGACATTGATTCAATAATATATGAATATATTTCAGGAAAATAAATATTCTTTTAAATTAATTAATTAATTATAATTATTTATGATTTATAAAATACCAAAAATGTTTACTAAGGTCAAATTATCACTTTCTATGATGACTAAATTTTATTTTATTATTCATAGGTAATGTTACTCTTATTTACTATTCATAATGTTCATATTACTATTCATAAGGGTAGGTTACTATTCATAAGGGTAGGTTACTATTCACCAAAAATTATTTTTGTTTCATTAGACTCCAAAAACTATCTTGAGCACAACTGTGTATGCCAGATTTTTTTAAAATTCCCAACATAGGGGTGACAAAATTATGTTTAAAGGTCACTTATCACTTAGTAGTTCATTATTTTGTGTTTTTATGACATAGATATAAGAAGGGAATTTTTCATTGAAAAACTTTGGGTCGTTACAAACCATGTAACATGGATACTACACGGAGTGTGTCCAATTGAACATGCCATGTACACCAAAAACTTCCGAAGTACATCTACACGCCATGTCCTCGGGCGTGTACTTTGGATGGAAGGTGAACAAAATTACACATTGTGTAGTCAGAACTACATGTTGTGTACTCATCCAAATTATGCAGATTTATTAAAATTTATTATTATATTATACAAACCCTTGAGACGTATACCACAGTGCAGGTGTAAAGCTTAGGCACAACACATGATAGGTGTTTTATATATATTTGTTTAATTTAACATCTTCATAATGAATGGGAATTAACCGGGTTACCTATAAGGTACAAGTTACGTACAAAGATAATTTTAAATGAATTTATTTGTTTAAAATTATGATGGATATGAATCTCAAGGAAATTCATAAAAAGGGTTTAAGATAAAAGGATTGATTAATTCAAAACAAATAATTGATTCAAGCCTAATTTATCCTAAAAAAGGATTATTAAAGAATTGAATTATAGTTTTATTTATGCGTAAATATCGTTTCATGTATTGATGATCATGAGCTAGACAAAGACCTTTGTATATGAATAGGTTTTTTTAATTTATTTATTTAAATTAAATTTATTATCCTGCGAGCCTTCTCCTCATTAATATATAGGGCCTGCATGCCCAAGGATTATTTTATGTAAAACCCTGCTTTTACCCCTCACCTGTGTGTGAGATAAATGCATATGTAATGGATGGAGGTCCCAAGCTAGTAGAGGTGGCTCAACCAGGATCCAAGGAGAAACCAATCCAAGGGGATACAAAGGTGGACAGGTGGAAAGCTGTAAACACGAACCCGATAGGTTCAAGGTGTTTCTCCCCTAGGTCATGGGTTAGTTTATCAACTTCTAGATAAACTAACCAGAAGGACAAGCTTATGATCATACCATTTATTTTATTTCTTTCAGTTGCATGGTTTATTTATTGTGGGTGTGTTGTCACGATCACACAATTGATGAATTAAAAAAACATGCAAGATGGAACTAAAATAAGACCATCTTATGCATAAATATTATCTTAGATATGGTTAATCACTCAAGTATATCCCAATTAATATTTACAATCATTTAATCAAAGATAATAAATTGGAAATTTACGTATAAGGATAAAATCCCTCAAAGAAATATTATGTCGGTATAGCCTTCCATAATCTTGGATAGAATCGAACTATAGTTCAAAGTGTTTGACCAACCCTAGTTTTGGTTCTTTCAATTATCAGGGGATTCTAATTCAAGGTTTTGGGTTGACTTTACTTGGTTCGCATCAAGGGTTAACTACCACAGCTGGACTTGGTGTGACCAAGAGGCAAAGGTTGAAGAAATCCAAAATAAAAGTGTTTCAAGATTGGGGAGTCCACTCAACCGATCAAGGAGCTACGAGTTAATGCAGTTGGCATTTGGAATGCCTACCTAAAACCCTTCAAGTTGCTTGACCAAGCCTAGTTAGGGTAATGATAATGTCATTATGAATCCTTGTCCCAAGAATATTAAGGCAATAGAATATTCTAAAGTCAATGGCGAGGGTTATTGGATTTCGATAAAATAGTGGGAGACTAATAAGTATTAATTTATTTATTTGTCTCAGTTTTATAATAAAGCACTAAAACTTTGATCATCTTAATTTTTAGAAATGGAAAGAAAATTGACTTCAAACATATCATTGTGAACCATAATTGAGAAGGAAAACCTTCTCACCAGCACCAATTTCCAAGAGTGGAAAAGGTGATTACGTGTCATCCTTCACCAAAAAAGGAGACTATATGTGCTGGAAGAGCCTATTCCAGTTGTGCCTAGAAAACAGTCCACTGATGAGTAAATATCTCTCTATGTGAAACATATACATGATTCCACATATGTACAATTTTTCATGCTATCGGCCATGTATAATAAGCTCTTAAAGAAACATGAAAACATGGACGTGTATAGCATGATGTCTCACCTTAAGGATCTCAACCTAGAGAAGGAGAGACAAGAGAGATATGAGATCTCAAATTCTTTGTTTACAACTAATCTTGGAGAGTTTATGTGAGTTGGGCCTCATTTAGTCAAGATTATTGGCTATATTGAACACCTAGGCATCTTAGGGATTATGTTCACGGAAGAGTTGTGTACAGATCTCATCCTATCATCACTACCCAAGACCATCTCTAGCTTCATTATCAATTATAACATGACCAAAAATGAAAAGAGTCTATCGGAACTTCTAACCTTAATTCGCTAGGTAGATAAGGACATGAATCATGACAAACCCACAATCCTTATGGTGAATAAGGGAAGGAAGGACAAGGAAAAGGGGCCAAAAACTTATAAACAGTTTGAAGCCTTTGAGTGTCATCTGTAGAAGAAGGGGAAGATCTAGTGGAAGGGAAAGGAATGGGAGGAATTTTTTTTATGTGGAAAGAAATGCCACTGGAAGTGGAAATGCACCCAAAAGCATGGGGACACTAAAGGTGCATTTTTTATCAAGTGTAATTTTACCATTTCTACACATTTGGTATTTGATAGAACTTTTAGGGCTCACATATATATTCAAATACATGAAACAAGTAGATTTAGATTGATTTCCAGAGGATAGGTGGATCTCTGAGCTGCCAATGGCACAAGGCTGGTAGTGTTGGTTATTGGCGATTACCACCTCTAATTGCCAACTAGGATGATTTTGCTTTTGCATAACTTTTATTATGTTCCTAGTGTTACCAAGAACATAATTTATGTATCTTTATTGGATATGGATGGATTTATTTTCATTTTTGGAAATAAGGGTTGTCACTTTTATTAGAACAATGTATTATATGGTATGAAACATTTAAATAATGGTTTGTATGTATTAAATTACGAAAACCAAGAGTCGGAAATTGATAACAAAACAAACTCATATGACTCATACATCACCCAGGTATGGCATTTTAAAACCCTGAGCTTCCATGATACGCCTCTCTTTCAATAATGCAATAGCTTGCATTGTACGCAAGTTCGAGTTCTAACACACTGAAACTAATCAAAGTAGCCGTTATGAATAGTAATACCCACTTTTTAAAATTATATAAATTTTATATTTCAAAATGGACTTCATTTTTGTATTTTTAATATCGAAATTAGCCTATGTTGAATTTTTGGTATTTTTCTGAGAACTTCCAATTTTCTATGAATAGTGAAAAATACATAAAAACAACTTTTATAATAAAAATAATTTATAGTGATAAATTATAATGTTGAGTTGTTTTAAAGTTTAATTTGAATATATTTTTACCATTTTATCCAATGGTGGTCATTATAATTAATTTCACTTTGAAATTGGACATAAACAATTGTCAATCTTTTGATATATATTGTTTCTTAAAAACACGCTATTTGTTGTGACAGCGGGAATTAATTATAAAATTAATTAATGCAATTTATATGTTTGGAATTTTTTAAAATATACATCATTTTTGAATTTGGAATATCAATTATATCTTATGGTGAAATTTTGGCATTGTACTGAAAAACTTCAATTTTTGATGAATAGTGAAACCACTAAGTGGTAGTTAAATAACTGATTTTTTTCATTTAAATGAAATATTACCACTTATGTGATTTGATTTTCAAAAATCCGACTTACATGGTTGTCATTAGGAAGTAAAATGTGGTTCAACGGGATTAAAATAATTTTTGGTGAATAGTAACTTTTATGTTTAATTAATCGTGATTAAAGGTAATTAGTGAAATTTAAGGTAAAAATGATATTATAAAAATATGAAATGACCTTTACACTTGTCCTACCCCTATTGGATGTGTCATGGATGACCAAGACAATCCATGAGTCAACTTGGGGACCCCATGGAGCCACTTTGGTAGGAAAATGAAATAAATAACTTTTATTTAAAGTTAAAATAAAAATGTCACAAACATAAGTTGTTTTACTAAAAAAAAATTAAATGGGGTTATACAAGTCATATTTTTTACTATAAATATTTAGTAGAAGTCTAAAAAGATTTCCTAAAACATGATATTTTTTTATATAATTTTTAGACATTAAATAAATTAAATTATTTATGACACCATGGTGATGCAGCGATTACCTCATTAATTAACGATTTAAATAAAATGAAAAGATAATGTAAAATCCAAAACTTACACTTGTCAAAAACCTATTGGATGACTATATTTCGAACCTTTATCACCTTAGCATCGAATTATATAAGTGTGGGACCTTTAAAATCTGAAACTCATTATATAATAAAGTGACATTTCATTACTTTCCAAAAGTGCCCCTCCTCTCCACTTATAAAAGGCCCCCACCACTACCACCTTACTCACACTTTCAAAGCCTTTGGGCTCAGCCAACCTCTGCCCAAATAATCTCCCAACTTCCCTCCCTTACTCATAGAAGCCTCACTTTGGGCAGAATTCTTCTCAAGGAAGCGTTTGGCTCATATCAAAAGAGGTATCCGATTTTAAGGTAATGTCTTCTCTTATGTTATTTTGTTTTATTTTGCTTATCCAACCCCCTAAACTATTTTTATCCATTTCTTTTGTGACAAAACCAGTATCCTCAATATACTAGGATGTTTTTATAAGAAGTATTCGAGCTACACTTACACACACCTACATCTAATGGTTAAAGAACATACTGTTTCTGTGGATGGTGAATTTCTGCCTCACGAAACGATGATTGTTCAACATTCATATAACACCTTCAAAGGTGGCCATTAAGATGTCACTATATTTATATATGCTATATAATATGTTTATGTTTTACTTAAGCTTCTGTATTTTTCATTTATGGCATACCTTTATGGGTTCCATTATGGGTAAACACGATATTTAATTTTAGGAAGTGCGGACTACCGCCCCCTCAAAGTGATTTGAATCGTTAATACCATATGTGGGATGTATAAAAGATGGAGTAAATGGTATTATACATTATATTATACTAGAATTATATCACAACTTTATATAATTATGTTTCATTCCATTAAAATATGAAATAAAAATGAAAGTAGCGTTCATGCGTACGTACGGCTTATCGTCTCCATGAACGGTGCATTTTATTTCTTACCTCTAAATGTTATGTAATATTATAAATGCATGTATACACTGGATATATATGTTATATATTATATCTACATCATTAATATAATTCTGGATATAATGTATATTTCACCACATGAACAACTTGTAATTATAAGAAGTGTACTTTTGACTCAAGTACCAAAGATCGACAAAATGACTGTTATTAACATAAATAAATACATAATGTTCATGACATGGTAATAAGTTATATAAAAGGAATAATGAACTTGAAAAAGGATCTTATGAATTTGTAGATTAACTCTAGTTTATTATTCAGGAGATCAAAGAACGGTCGAGTGAATTCGGACACGAGGTAAGGGAACTTCCTAACCCAATTTCCATTCTTTGGGTTAATCTCATACTTTCAAATTATGTCATGATATTATTATGTCCTATATCGTATTTATACTTTCTTTATGTGTAAATATAGTGAATACACATAGTAGATCTATTTTATTTAAAAAATGATCTTTGTAAGGGAACTTCTTAACCCGATTTCAATTCTTTGGGTTAATCTCCTACTTTCAAATTATGTCAGGATACTATTATGTCCTATCTTGTATTTATACTTTCTTTATGTGTACATATAGTGAATACACATAATATATATATTTTATTTAAAAATTAACTTTTTAAGGTATTTCGTCTCAATCTCCATTCATTGAGGCATATTTTGTTTTATACAGAAATTTCTTTTATACGGTGTATAAACCCCCTTTGACTTTTAAGTTTATTCAAAAGGAATCTTTTTATACAAAGCGCTTTACTAAACGACAAAAAGGAATGTTTTTCTTGCCGTACGTATGCGGAGACAACGACTTCTCCGCCGCCGTGACCATTATTTGAGTTTTGGATTCCTCTACAAGCCATAACTTTTTTTTAAATGAAAAATAAATACAAAGTTTTAATTTTCCTTTATTTTGGTATTGAAAATGGTTTTGATAAAGTTTTTATTATATCAATGTGTTGTATTGATATCTTGTGATTGAATTGTGGAAATGTTATGTTTCATTTATGCATGTTTTGTGTGATACAATTATGTTATGGTTTATGATATGTTTAAACCTGTTCATATGACGAATGCATTGGACTTAATAAGTGACGGGTGGAGCCCTCTATAGCTCCTCAATGCATCGGTAGGTCTCATGAGAAAAACTAGTGTCTTGGAACGAGGCCTTGATAAAATCTTATTTGTGTTCTTGGCACGAGGCCTTGACTACGTGGTTATGATAGTCTGGCATTATACATTCCATTATTATGAAAGTGGTTATTGATATTGCATGGGATTATTCGACTAGTAGAATATCCATGTGAGTAAGTAAATGGCATTATTTAATTTTATTTTTTCCATATCATGATGAAGTTCAAGTTTAAAAAGGATTTTGTTTTAGTTATACATTGCCTTAAATGTTAATGTTTATTTATGAAAGCTTCTGCAATATTGTTATCCTTACTGAGCATCTGAGCTCACCCCTTTCAATGTTTTAATAATTTCCAGGATGTGAAGAAGTATTTTATGAATGACCTGTTGGGATAGTCAGAAGAGGATATGAGTGTGGACTACGGAGACATTGTTATTGTAGTATTTCACTTTATGTTGTAATGTAACATTTATGAATGTATCTAGTGTTTCAAAGGATACTAAACTAATCGGTCTTTCGAGACTTGATCTTTTGTGATCATGCCAATGTTATGAAGTAATGCACCGACTCTAGGTAGCTGGGGTCGGGGCGTTACAGTTGGTATCAGAAGAAGTTTAGTACTAACCTTGGAAGCTAGATTTAGATAAACTCTGATTAGAGCACATAGCCCAAAGATAGACTTTGAGGATTAGTATAGAGGAACATCCTAGAATTTTCGTATTATAGAGATTTTTTGAGTTTTCTAAGCAATACATCCCTGTCTGGATAAGAGTAGGTAGAGGTAGCTCTGGAATAGATGTACCTAGGGGTAAAACCCAAAAACACTGCTTTGAGCTAGACTCGAACAGGAACTAGTGCACGACAATGGGCCTTGCTGCACTCTTGGTTACGAAACTCCTAGGGGATATGCTTAGGATAATTCTCATTTTCCTTACAAACCATTATGAAGGGTTTATGAGTATATACTTCTTCAATGAAAACATTTTTTTTATGATTATGGATTATATCCATAAACCATTCAATTTACAATAAGTATTTTACAAGTTTGGAATTATTCATTGCAATTCATAAACTAACCTAGTTTATGCCATTTTATAGAAATGGTGCCTAGTGGAAGGAATGTGAACTCCAACAATACCTATGATCTAAAGCATAAGAAGGATCATATCTTTCACAGTATTAAGCCAACATTTAGAAGGGAAATAATCTCCCATGTGTTCTCAACATATGAAGAAATATTATCATGTGTTAATAAGATAAGTAAAGAATTATCTGATTCTTATGGCTTTGAAGGGAAGAAAGTGAAGAAAAGGATGGAAGAGAGAATGATGGAAAAAGGGACGTGGGAAAAGAATAATTTTCCAATATGTGATAACTGTGGGAAGAAACACCTTGGAACATTCCTGAAGGGAATAGGAGTTTGTTATAAGTGTGGAGAAAAAGGACACCAAGTGCGTGACTACAAGGGTAAGAAAAAGGTCTCAAATGTACAATGCTTCATCTACAAGGAATGGGGACACTACGCAAACCAATGTCCAAATCATCAGAGTATGCCCCAAATGATGTTATTGGATAATAATAAAGTTATGATACTACCACAGATGAGGAGGAATGATTAGAGTTCTTATGTTGTTACTAAAGAATTTTGTAATTTGAGTGTTGTATCAATGATGTACTGGTTATAATAATTAGGGAGTATATAAGGATTGTACTATATTACTATTCCATCAAGGACTTGAGAGTGTGTGGAACCAAGAAAAGTGACTCCACAACAGGTTTGATTTTTGGAAAATATATGGTTGGGGGAAAGATAAACAATAATATGGTTCTGATATCGAGATAGTGATTTTGGAATAATACATGATTGATTTGGATAAATTATATTGGATATTCTTAACTTCCATAAAACTGATTAATGATTTGTATACATTTTTGGATAGAAGTAGTATATCTAGTATTCTGTAAGGAATAAGGGATCATGGTAATTCAGGATGTTTTAGTGTTTTAAAATAATACATTATGAAGGTGTTCACATGTTGTTACACAGAAAAAAGTGGATCTTCATTATGTTTACCTTCCTCATAAAATTAGGACTGTGAGTTGGACAGAAGTATTTTGGATAACTATAAAGGTTGGAATGGATTAAGTTGAACCTTGGATAGTATTGTTTAAGGTTAAAACATTTCTGAAGATTATTTTTGGAATATTATAATACTATAGTTTTAGAAAAAGGACAACCTGCAGGGTGGGGAATAACTCGTCGCGTCGGACAAAGCTGCAGGAATCGAACCCACAGCCATAGTGCGACATGCCTTTATTACCTACCACTAGCCTACAGGAAGTCCCTGGTTATTACAAAATAATTTTACTAATCTAAATGGTATGTGTTAATATTTGGAACCTTATACAATTAGGATAAATAGAATATTTTTGAGTTCTATTACCTTTTAGAGTGAAAGATGGGTTTGTGGTAAAAATGTATTAATGAATGAAAGTCTACATGACAAGTATGTATATTCCCTTATGTTCTTAGTAAATATCCTAAATAATTTCCTAAAGTTTATAAAAGGTAACTTAAAACAAAAACGTTGTCGATTAACTTTTCCAACTGGGGATTCAATGACTATTTAACCAATCAAAAGTTTGTGATTTTCTTATGGTTAACATTTTCTAATCCAGTTTTCTACAACTCTCCATCATACCTTGATGGTTTGTTTTTCTTCCATATCCATATTTTTATAGAATCCTAGTATGGGCTGTCTCGGGTGACCTTTGTACTTATCTTTATATCTTTTAAAGTTATATTTTTATTAACCTTATTTCTGATGTGGGTTTTCTACAAAGGTATATTCTATTTTCAACCGTTTATTTTTGAAGAACATTTTCAAATTGCGAGGACGCAATTTATTGAAGTAGGGGAGAATGTAACACCCCGAGCTTTCACGATACACCTCTCTTTCAATAATGCAATAGCTTGTATTGTACGCAAGTTCGAGTTCTAACACACCGCAACTAATCAAAGTAGCCGTTATGAATAGTAATACCCACTTTTTAAAATTATAGAAATTTTATATTTCAAAATGGACTTCATTTTTGTATTCCTAATATCAAAATTAGCCTATGTTGAATTTTTGGTATTTTTCTGAGACCTTCCAATTTTCTATGAATAGTGAACAATACACAAAAAAAACTTTTTTAATCAAAATAATTTATAGTGATAAATTATACTATTTAGTTGTTTGAAAGTATAATTAGAATATATTTTTACCATTTTATCCAATGGTGGTCGTTAGAATTAATTTCACTTTGAAATTGGACATAAACAATTGTAAATCTTTTGATATATATTGTTTCTTAAAAACACGCTATTTGTTGTGACAGCGGGAATTAATTGTAAAATTAATTAATGAAACTTATTTGTTTGGAATTTTGTAAAATAGACATAATTTTTGAATTTGGAATGTCAATTATAGCTTAGGGTGAAATTTTGGCATTGTTCTGGAAAACGTCAATTTTTTATGAATAGTGAAACCACTAAGTGGTAGTTAAATAATTGATTTTTTTCATTTAAATGAAATATTACCACTTCTGTGATTCGATTTTCAAAAATCCTACATACATGGTTGTCATTAGGAAGTAAAATTTGGTTCAACAGGATTAAAATAATTTTTGGGGAATAGTAACTTTTAAGTTTAATTACTTGCGATTAAAGGTAATTAGTGAAATTTAAGGTAAAAATGATATTATAAAAATATGAAATGACCATTAAACATGTCCTACCCCTATTGGATGTGTCATGGCCGACCAAGAAAATCCATGGGTCAACTTGGGGACCCCATGGAGCCACTTTGGTAGGAAAATGACATAAATAACTTTTATTTAAAGTTAAAATAAAAATGTCACAAACATAAGTTGTTTTACTAAAACAATTTTTAAATGGGGTTATACAAGTCATATTTTTGACTATAAATATTCATTAGAAAGATAAAAATATTTCCTAAATCATGATATATTTTTTATATAATTTTTAGACATTAAATAAATTAAATTATTTACGACACCATGATGATGCAACGATTACCTCATTAATTAACGATTTAAATAAAATGAAATGATAATGAAGAATACAAGGATTACACTTGTCAAAAACCTATTGAATGAGTTTATTTAAAACCCTTATCACCTTATCCTCGAATTATATAAGTTTGGGTCCTTTAAAATCCGAAACTCATTATATAATAAAGTGACATTTCATTACTTTCCAAAAGTGCCCCTCCTCTCCACTTATAAAAGGCCCCCACCACTACCACCTTACTCACACATTCAAAGCCTTTTGGATCGGCCAACCTCTGCCCTAATACTCTCCCAACATCCATCCCTTACTCCTATAATCCTCAATTTGGGCAGAATTCTTCCCAAGGAAGCCTTTGGATCAAATCAAAAGAGTTACCCGATTTTAAGGTAATGTCTTCTCTTATGTTATTTTGTTTTATTTTTCTTATCCTACCCCCTAACCTCTTTTTATCCATTTATTTTCTGAAAAAACAAGTATCCTAAATATACTAGGATGTTTTTATAAGAAGTATTCGAGCTACACTTACACAAACTTACTTCTTATGGTTAAAGAACATACTATTTCTGTGGATGGTGAATTTCTGCCTCACGAAACGATGATTGTTCAACATTCATATAACACCTTCAAAGGTGGCCGTTAAGATGTCACTATATTTATATATGCTATATAATATGTTTATTTTTTACTTAAGCTTCTGTATTTTTCATTTATGTCATACCTTTATGGGTTCCATTATGGGGAAACACGATATTTTCATTTTAGGAAGTGCGGACTACCGCCCCCTCAAAGTGATTTGAATCGTTAATACCATATATGGGATGTATAAAGGATGGAGTAAATGGTATTATAAATTATATTATACTTGAATTATATTATACCTTTATATAATTATTTTTCATTCCATTAAAATATGAAATATAAATGAAAGCAGCGTTCATGCGTACGTACGGCTTACCGTCTCCATGAACGGTGTATTTTATTTCTTAACTCTAAATGTTATGTAATATTATAAATGAATGTATACAATTTATATATATGTTATATATGATATCTAAATCATTAATATAATTCTAGATATAATTTATATTTCACCACATGAACAACTTGTAATTATAAGAAGTTTACTTTTGACTCAAGTACCAAAGATCGACAAAATGACCGTTATTAACTTAAATAAATACATAATGTTCATGACATGGTAATAAGTGATATAAAAGGAATAATGAACTTGAAAAAGGTTCTTAAGAAGGTATATATTAACTCTAGTTTATTATTCAGGAGATCAAATAACGGTCGAGTGAATTAGGACACGAGGTAAGGGAACTTCCTAACCCAATTTCCATTATTTGGGTTAATCTCATACTTTAAAATTTTTCCATGATATTATTATGTCCTATGTCGTATTTATACTTTATTTATGTGTAAATATAGTGAATACACATAATAGATCTATTTTATTTAAAAAAAGATCTTTGTAAGGGAACTTCTTAACCCGATTTCCAATCTTTGGGTTAATCTCCTACTTTCAAATTATGTCATGATACTATTATGTCCTATCTTGTATTTATGATTTATTTGTGTTTACATATACTGAATACACATAATAGATATATTTTATTTAAAAATTATCTATTTAAGGTATTTCATCTCAATCTCCATTCATTGAGGCATATTTTGTTTTATACACAAATTTCTTTTATACGGTGTATAAACCCCTTTGACTTTTACATTTATTCAAAAGGAATATTTCTATATGAAGCACTTTACTAAATGAAAAAAAGGAATGTTTTTCTTGTCGTACGTATGCGGCGACAACGACTTCTCCGCCGCCGTGACCATTATTTGATTTCCGGCTTCCTCTACAAGCCATAACTTTTTTAAAATGAAAAATAAATAAAAAGTTTTAATTTTCCTTTATTTTGGTATTGAAAATGGTTTTGATAAAGTTTTTATTATATCAATGTGTTGTATTGATATCTTGTGATTGAAGTGTGGAAATTTTATGTTTCCTTTATGCATGTTTTATGTGATACAATTATGTTATGGTTTATGATATTTTTAAACCTGTTCATATGAGGAATGCATTGGACTTAATAAGTGATGGGTGGAGCCCGCTATAGCTCCTCGATGCATCGGTAGGTCTCAGGAGACAAACTAGTGTCTTGGAATGAGGCCTTGACAAAATCTTATTTGTGTTCTTAGCACGAGGCCTTGATTATGTTGTTATTATAGTCTAGCATTATGCATTCCATCATTATGAAAGTGGTTATTGATATTGCATGGGATTATTCTACTAGTAGAATATCCATGTGAGTAAGTAAATTGCATTATTTAATTTTATTTTTTCCATATCATGCTGAAGTTCAAGTTTAAAAAGGCTTTTGTTTTAGTTATACATTGCCTTAAATGTTAATGTTTTTTTATGAAAGATTCCGCAATATTGTTATCCTTACTGAGCATCTGAGCTCACCCCGTTCAATGTTTTAATATTTTCCAGGATGTGAAGAATTATTTTATGAATGACCTGCAAAGATAGTCTGAAGAGGATATGAGTGTGGAATATGGAGACTTTGTTATTGTAGTATTTCACTTTATGATGTAATGTAACTTTTATGAATGTATCTAGTGTTTCCAAGGCTAATAAACTAATCGGTATTTCGAGACTTGATCTTTTGTGATCATGCCAATATTACGAAGTAATGCACCGACTCTGGGTAGCTACGGTCTGGGCGTTACAGGCATAACCATCTCGGTCATGTAAACGAGAAGCACTTTACAAATCTCTGCCAAGATGGTTATTTAGACACCACTGAGCTAATACCACTTGATATATGTCATGCTTGTTTACAAGGAAAAATTACCAAGCCACCCTTTGATGGAAAAGGTTAAAGGTACACAGATCTTCTAGGATTAGTACTCAGGGATGTGTGTGGAGAATTTCCAGTAGAACCTAGAGGTTGATATTCTTACTTCATTAGTTTTACAGATGATTTGAGTATATATGGCTATGTATAATTAATGAGTTATAATATAAAATCATTTGAGAAATTTAAGGAATTTGAGAATTAAGTATAGAATCAGTTTGGTAATAAGATAATGAAAATTTGATCAGATCAAGTTAGAGAATATCTGAACCAAGAGTTCATCGATCTTCTACAGGAGTCTGGGATTCTATCTCAGCTCACTCCTCCTTATACACCACAGTGGAATGGTGTTAGTGAAAGGATGAATTACACCTTGTTGGACATGGTGAGGCCAATGATGAGTCATGCATATCTTCCATTATCCTTTTGGGGATATGAATTACAAACTACAACATATACATTAAATTGAGTACCAAATAAGGCAAAAAATGGAATTCCCTCTGAGTTATGGAATGTAAATAAACCCATTTTTGTCTCACAAATGTGTATGGGGATGTGAGGTGTTTGTTAAGGCTTTCTCAAGAAACAAACTAGAACCTCGGGGCATGAGGTTTATCATTATAGGATATAACAAGGAAATGAAATGATATTACCTATATAACCCTTCAGACAATAAAGCGATTGTCGCCAGGTAAGACGTCTTTCTTGATAGGGAGAACATCCTCAAAAAGTATAGTGGGAGAAAGATTGACTTTGAGGAAGTTGATGCTGAAGATAAAAAGGCGTTGGTATAAAAACAAGTTCCACAAGTCCCTATAGAAGAGGTTCTAGAAACACAAGCATTGCATAGGATCACAAGAGAGGTATGGGAAACAGAGAGATTTGGTTTCCAAGTAACTGAGAATGGTGAATCATTATTGTTGGAAAATAAATAACCTGTCACTTATGAAAAAGTAGTAGAAAGTTCAGAAGCTACAAGATGGCTAGAAGCTATGAATTCGGAGATAGATTCCATGTATCCAAACCAAGTATGGGTTCTAGTTGATGAGCCAGTTGATGTAAATCATGTTGGATGAAAATGGGTGTTCAAAAGAAAACTAGACATGGAAGGTCAAGTTACCACCTATAAAGCAAGTCTAGTTGCTAAAGGATTCAGACAATGTCAAATAATTTACTATGAAGAAATCTTCTCTCCAGTTCCTATGATTAAATCTAAATAATCATACATTCCATAACAACTTACCATGACTATAATATTTGGCAGATGGATGTCAAAATGGCATTACTTAACGGGAACCTTCTATAAGATGTCTATATGACACAACCAGAAGGGTTTGTGACACCAGGAGAATCCAAACGAGTTTTCAAGATGTAGAAATCTATTTATGGATTAAATAAAGCATCCAGGTCATGAAACATTAGTTTTGATGAAGCCATACAAAATTTTGTTTCATTAAAAATGAATGTGAGCCGTGTGTTTATAAGCGTTTTAAGAGAAATGTGATCATTATCCTAGTAGTATATGTTGATGACATATTGCTTACTGGAAATGATGTACTAGTATTACAGTTAATTAAGGACTGGTTGAACTTGTGTTTCTCCATGAAGGACATGGCTGAATCATCCTAAATTCTAGAGATCAAGATCAATCTTGATAGATCCAAGAGGCTTCTTGGACTAAGTCTGGGTACATACATTGACTAGATAAAAAAGAGATTTAGTATGGAACAATCCAAGAGGGGATTGGTTCCAATGACACATGGCCTACATCTTTCTAAGAAAATGTTTCCTTAGACACAATAGGGGAAAAATAGAATGATTAAGATCACAACGCTTCCACTATAGGATCCATCCTGTATGCCAAGTTATGTACTAGGCTTGATGTTGCCTATGCACTGAACATGGTAGGAAGATATGAAGAAGATCCAAGAGAACGACATTAGACTACTGTTAAGACTATCCTTAAGTATCTGAGATGAACTAAGGATATTTTCCTGGTTTATGGATGGGATGAGGAGATTTTTATAAGAGGGTAAGATGATGCTAGTTTTCAGATAGATCAGAACGATATGATGTCACCATCTGGATATGTTTTCTATCTCAATAGAGAAGTTGTGACCTAGAAGAGTTCAAAGCAGCCAGTGGTCACCGATTCTATAGTGGAGTCTTAATATATAGAGGCTTGTGATGCATCCAAGGAAGTTTTCTGGATTCTGAACATTGTCCAGGATCTTTATGTGGTGGCTAGCAGTAAAGACCCTATCACATTGTATTGTGATAATACTACAATGGTGGATCTTTCAAAAGAACCGAGGTTGCATCAAAAAACAAAGCACAGACTCCAAATGTATCACTTCTTGAGGGATTTATATCAAATGGGTGATGTTTGAGTGAGAAGAGTGTCCATATAAGAGAACATGGTGGACCCCATGACTAAAGGCCTACCTCGGGAGAAGCATGAATATCATGTGAGAGATAGGGATTAAAGGTTGTTAGCTATTGGCTCTAGTCCAAGGAGGAGTCTGTTGGAGTTAGTGTCCTAGAACCAACTACTTTGTACATTATTCATTAATAAATAACTTATCACATATTGATTTCTCTTCTGTGTGATAATGCATGTGATAATGTCATAAGGATGGTTGTTGCATTAAAGGGTCATTGCAGATCTCTACTATGATGAGAACCCGGAAGTTCCATAACATTGTTCTTGAATATATGTTCTATGGCCGGATGATGTTATTTTAGGGACACCAATAATACAGGCCATTAGGGGTGAGGACTCATGAAACTTTGAGGCACCTTCTCATGGTGTGCACCCTTGGTAATATATAAGTGGATATTATGAGAACGCGACCCGCCAGTAAGAAATCCACATTTCATAGTGTCATTGGATGTTCCTATCTGCGAACGTGTGTATTGGTACTTAGAATTTAATATTATTATTAATTTGTATTACAACTTGCACACTTAGATGTATTGATGAAAACTGTGATGACACACTATTTGCAGTGAGGTAGGATATATTGGGTGCATCACAAGTAATACTGCATTAATAGATAATGCGAGAAAGGATTTGTCCCTTCTGTTCCATAATGGAAGTAAATATCTTAGGCCCTTTGATGGAATTGATATAGCCTAAATAAATCCATTTCCATGCTGAGGAATGGGAAAGTTCAATTCTGAGAAGTCAAAGAAATAATAATCTAGCATATGGGTTGATGGCACCAGTATGCAACCCACGGTAAGCGTTCGTATGATATGACACATCAATACAGAATCAACTTATTTATCTTGGGTTTCGTGACCCATTTCTAGATATTAATCATGGACTTTAGGCAAGCCCGCCTAATACCAATGAGAAAGAGGCCTAGAGGGTCACATAATATGTGTATCTAAGTATCTCATGTAGAATAATGATTAATCCCATATGTGTTCTAGTAATTATTCAAGGAATCCTAAATCATTTTAATGTTGAAGTAAGAATAAAATTAAAAACAAGATATACACACCGTGTAAATTGAATGTGCATGTCGTGTAGTCTTCATTTTGGAATGGAAATCAAAAACAAGTACACGTCGTGTATTAATGATTACACGCCATGTAGTTTTTTTAGTCAGGATTGTGAGGAAATTATTTTGTTTTATTAGATGATATTTATTATATTTAGTGTGGGATAATGTTAAGAAATTAATTTTTTTACATGGGTTTTTTCAATAAGGGTTAAAGAAATAAATAAAACGTGTAGGTTCTTCCTCGCTAGCACCCATAGATCCCTTCAGCAATATCCAGAGATATGTAGAGCATGTGTAGATCATCACTAGATAAATACCACACTTGGATTCTATGACGCAATGACAGATCACTTCAGATTATGACCAGATACATCAACGAAGTATGAATTCCATCAAGGTATTTCTTTTAAATTAGTTAAATTAATTATAACCAACATATGATGATCCTCTCAATGGATTTGGGACCTTTCTCTTTATTTTCATTCATTATTCTATTCTGAAGATCTGAAATTTTTTTATGGTGACGGATCTCGGATTGAACGTTGTTTAAAGCTAAATTTAAAGTTTGGTACACCCACCAACGTGCTTCCACTACACATGGAAACTACACTTCTCACTTCTGATTTTGGTATCACCATTCCTCTGATTCTTAGAGAACACACATTGTATTGTAGTAATGTTTCATAGAATCCACGGTTATTATATTTAGAAATAAGTATGCAATGGTATATTTTTTCTAATACCCAAGTATTATAAATTAACGATTAATTTTAATGATAAGTATACAAAAATTTTAATATCATTATTTTTTTCCTTCAATTCATTATAGTTACTATTTCAATGAGCTATCTTCACATGTGACAAAAATTGTCTCATGTTCAATGATCTCCCTCTTTATATTTGGTTTCTATGAAAGATGTTCTAAATGTGCCTTCGATATTATACCTATAGCCATCATTTTCACCATCTCTTTCTATTGGTTCACCTCAATAATTAAGGATTTTATATTTATTAAATTATTTTCTTCTTTGTGAACCTATTCCAAAAGTTATTGAAGTGGGTTTTCCAAACTATTCTTTTCATAATTAAAAACAAATATGAAAAAACTGGGTGACAAGGATGAGAGAACAAGATGGATGGAAGGTTATTAATTTTACTAGAAACCCAGTTCTTGTAGTCGTTCAATTCACTTTATCATTCTGATTACATGAGGACCACTTTGAGTTCTATCTTTCAAACAATACGTATTCTGTTTGAACATTATCTCATTGATTTACTGCTTCACGTTCTCCTCACAAACATATCGTTGATGAGGAAACATGGTATATACATCCATATACTTATCTTTCTTATACAACAAATTTTACATTTATTTTATCATTATGATATAAGCATAAAATGGGTTATCCATGAGTCTCCTATAAGAAACATTCTAATCCTCACTAGCTCCATATGGAGGCTAGTCAGTTTGTGGGGACCCCAACACTTATAATATCTATTCCCATTTTAGTACTATGTGTAAGCACCTGTACCACTCTTAGACATTTGTTCTGGTGAGGATATATTCTTTTTCCGTTATAGATCACATATTGTATGTGGTGTTACTTTACATTTTTAAAAAATAATGTCTAGAAGATTACTACTTTTATCTTGATTAATGATTTTATGTTACTGGTTATTTAAATCCAAAAATATCTCTAACTATTTTATCAAACTCTAATAACCCTCTAATATATAATTATAATACTTTTTTATTGTACTATTCTAGTTTCAAGGATCCATTAACCACCCCTTATAGTCTAAAGGTTATATCTAAACCACTACACAAAGAGTTCATAGTATGAGTTTTACTATAAAAAGACATTAACTCGCAATATTTTGATCTATTAAGTGATGTACAAACTTCTAAAATCATAGATATGATTTAAAAAATGTTTTCCTATAAATTTACCATATGCTAGCTATGACTACAATTTTGCTGGAAAATTTAGTTAATTCAACCAATCATTCTTGTAAGACCCCCCCCAATAGTAGGAGGCACACTCAAATATGGCTATCGAGCACCTCGAACACCTGTTTGTGTTCAAATTTAAATTACAGAAGGTTTTTTTACGTAATATTTTTTTAATGGTTTTATATTATTTAAAAAATGTAGTTTATTTATATTAATATGTATATTTTATATTTTAATGCTAACAACTAGTCATTTATTAAAGAAAAATCATTACATATTTTGACTTTTACCATTTAATATTGTATGTGTTTCCCGCTATCCTATAAATGATTAAAATAATAAATTATATAGCAATGAAATTAATTAACTTACTGGCCCTGATAATCTAATATTGACTAATCCATTTAAATTCAATGGATAAACTGTGAACTAGGGGTATCACACATGACTCATAGCCTGACTCAAGATACAGATCATCCCCATATAGTATTATCACTTATCTTATGGATTTCACCTAATCGTGGCATGGTCCACAACATATAACTAAATATCCTTAGTATAAAAATACTCACACAAAAGTGGGGGTCACCAGATTACAAACTAAAGATAGATAAATTGATTGTGAAAGGCCTTATACATATTGACTAAAAAGAAGATGATGTCTATACAGTTATACAATTTAACAACACATTAAAAACATTTCATGCAGGTAATAAGTTATTAAATCAAATAAATCCTACATATACAGTGTTGGTTTGTGATAAAGACTAGTCAACAAGATAAAATTAAATTGTAATAAATTTAAACTATGGATATTTTAAATTAATTAAATGAATTATTTAAATTCCAATAATTTTTTCAGTCTTGATATTAATTTTATTTTAATTATAAATATGAAATTAATTATTTGATTTAATTTAATACCTAATATAAATTAATTTTATTAAAGTAAACCAATTTTTTTATTTTTTAACCAAAAAAATATAATATAATTAATTTAATTTAATAATATAGTTAAATTAATTAAATTAATTAATTTTTAATATATAAAAATAACATGTGTCATAAAAACCATGCCAAATCCCATTATCGGTTCGGAAACAACCCCACAGATAGATTTTGGGCCAGGAAAACCTTGTCTGTTGTTTTTTTAAACCAGGTAATCCCACCTGGACCTGTTCGAGTTTGGGTCGACCCACCCTAACCCATTTTAGGGAGAATATGGTCCAATGGGATGGATGTAGGTCATGAAAAAAGTTACATCATGGATAATTCATAACACAGGGGCTCCGCACATCTAATTTTATGTGAAAGGGAGGTAGTCTGGTCAGCTGTCGGTCGATATGGGTGCAAGGCGAATGGATGGTGATCGAGCACCCAATGATGGGAGGTGGTTAATCAAAATGGTGGTGGTTCACAATAAGAGGAGTCTTTTATGGTTAGGCCTTAATTGAGGTTGTCAAAAGTGTGCTACGACCATAGTAGGTGAGGGAGGTTTCGGCTCCCAGAAGCTCAACCATCACATTAACGGTGGGCGAAGGCCACTGCAAGTGACGATGGTGTCAGATGGTTTGATAATTCAAGTAGGGGAAGAAAACCAAGTTTTGTGAACTAGGATGTGGTGTCGTCCTGATCTGATGATAGCGTGGAAGGAGGCATCCATAGGGAGGGGGACCTATGAGTTGGTCAGTGGTCAGTATCTGGGTGATGTTCGGAGTTGACCATCTAGTCCAAGCGAAGGGGATATGATCTAGGGAGGCCAAAGAACATGGATACTGGAATGGTTTGTTGAAGCAATTTTTCCAAGAAATAGAGTGTCCAACCAATTAGATTCATCAATAATCCATACATTTTTTCCTAAAAACCAAATTATTGGAAATTTGAAAAAAAATTAGCGCCACCTTTTTAAAAAAAATTGTTAACCTACAAGACCAATCCCTTTACACTTTATTATTATTATTATTATTTGTTTTTGATTCATATGTTCATGCCCACAAGAAATAATAAAAATATATTATTTGTTTTTGTTGCTATAATTTTGAAATACAATGTATATTTTCAGGTCACTGTACGGATAGAATTCAAGCACGAGATTGTAGCCCAACATATCTAGAATTTATTCTCCTTTCCTGAAATTTTTATCATTTTTTGAAATACATCACTTCCCCATTTTAAAAATATATATATAAAACATATTTTCATGTTTTCATACACATCATTTTAATATCTAAAAACATCATTCTCAATCCTTAAATTTTTTTGAGAAGGTCATAACTTCACCACTAAAAATCAGACCTACACACATCCTATTTCGTTGGAACCAAAATAATACCCTCTAATTAAATTTAAAGTAAAATAATTTTTCATTTATAAAAAACTCAAGTTATTCTTAGAATAAAATTGATATCATCGAGGAATGTAGCATATGTTGGTGGGTTGGGGATTTAATATTTTTCTTCACTAGAGTGATGAAACATCATCATCTTAGGTGATCTGAGCCACAATATGGTCTAAGGATCTGATAGAGATTATTCAGTGAAAAAAAATTAAAATCAAAATTACATCATTCAAATCAAAGTGAGGTCATCTATCACATTTCTCCGCTAACCATTTCTTGAAGGATTATATGTCTAACCCCTCTATATCATCCACACAAGCTTCAAGAATTTGTATACATGTAATTTGTCAAATGTTTGTGATAGCATGGATTTATGACGATCTCTTCGATGTCGCATTGATCACCACGATATTATGCCTTCTATCAGTGATAGATTTCAGGCATTATTCTCTTGGTTAGATAATTTCTCTCTCTGTGATGTGGTAGGAGAGAAAATTTTACAATTCATACTGGTTAATAGTTAATGGAATGAGCATATCGGTGTATTATATAATAGATGTATGAAAATACCCAGTTAGGGTTTCCTAATACCTATATATTTAAAATCCAATCAATAAGCAATAAATAAATAATTATGACAAACTAACTGCATCATAAATATAATTTTTATTTTATCACATACATTAAATATAAATTAATTATATAATTTAATAATACAAAGTCATCAACTCAACTCATAATTCCTACAAATAATAAACAATCCTTAAATATTAAAATAATATTCATTCTAATAATATTATTCCATGTATTTACTTAAAAACTTGTAAATAAATTTTATAAAAAGATCAACTCATTTATTCTATTCTCAAATAATAATGAATTTATTTATTTATTAGTGATCTATAATTATTAGAAAAGCCTCAAAACTTTTGGCGCTGCCCACCATATCATATATACCTATTCACCATAATAAGGTAGATTCTAAAATATGATATTGTGTTTGAACCTTTATTCCCTTTTCTTGATACAAATTAATTGTATTCATTGACCTAGATCATGGTCTAGTAGACCATCAAGGCCCATATAGAGATATGGAATAGCCATATAAATTAAAACTCTACAACAAAAAACACACTCTATAATATAATTTCATTATCATTATATATCTCATAAGGAAGGAAACACACTTATTTCATCATCCTTTCTTGATTTATTGTTTGTTTATATAATTTAATGCACTTATCATCAACTACCATGTCCATGGATTTATGAAGTTATAGCCATTCTAGTCAACTAGATCCAATATATTACTTCCTTAACTCAGAATCTAAAAATTATTTCTTGAACATTCAACCAATTCCATAACACTAATGATTCACCCAATACAATCTTCCTCAGCATGACTTCATTTTCATGGTTTCTTCCTTTCATCAAAGTGCATGATCAAATGAAACACATTTATAATGATCTCATGTAAACATATCAATACACATGTTCATAGATAAGAACTACCAATGACACCTGAAACATGTGGTGTTCTTCTAGGTGTGTCGATTCTCATGATATCACCTATAAGAGATCACCACGTGAAATATTCATGAGAATAAGTCTCAATTCTTATGAGCCCCCAAGCATTAAATTGTAATATATCTTCTTTTTTAGTCATTATGATGTATCAAGACCATATGAAATTAGTTTAATATTAACTTCATAGTATCTCAAGGTTCTCATCATATCATGTGAACTATTATGACCATTTGTTATGGAAAATAATCTATGTGCATTACCATTTAAATAGTGGATAAAAAAATATCTACACTATAATGGGAGGTGTAAATTATGAAACATTCATTGTATGCATGGTATGGTAATCAAATGTACTAATAATGTTGGGTCCAGGGAATCCACTACTACAAAATCCCATTTTCTAGTGAATGCATTCATCAATAATAATTAATCTATAATTTTGGTAGGGATCATCAATTACCGTTTCCTCCCTTGACTAAATGGGCATGTATTTTGATTTACTTTTGATAGGCATTTTTCTACCTATCACATGATCCCATTGATGAAATATCTTATTTTATTCAATTATTTTATGCCATGATCACACACTAGTTTCCCAACTATTCAATCATAGGACAATTAAGACTATCATCCATTTTGTTGATATTTTACCCAATAGTTCTTCATATTCATCAATATTGGACTATGGGGTCTTGGTTTGACATTACTGGGGTGGGTCCGATCACAATTGAACCCTCAGATTCATGATGATTATGAAAACGATGATTAGATTGATGATTAGTAGACAATTCCTGTTACGTTTTGGGATATAGGTGATGATTTAATTGTATCCAAATTATACGATCTAGGATTAAAATGGGTAATGGGATGAATATAGGAATCATAATAGACTTCTACAGTTGATTGGGATCTGATTTCCAGCTAGTAGAGAACCAAAATTGTTGGTTGGAGGAAAACCCCACCCGTTTTGGTTGTTCAAACGATGGGATTCATATTAGCCAGTAAAACTATAGAAACCACATGGATGAACATGAATTTTTATGTTAAATTTGACTACATGGAAATTACTCTAATGAACAAAGACCATGTTAAAACCCTTGGTTGTGAAACTATGTTTTCTGGGGAGATAAGGGTTACACATCATGTTGTTGGGTCCACACACCTTGTGACCCTCCTTGGGTGGATGAGTCTTGTGACAAATTCACAAGATCAAGACCCTATACTAGAGGACATGTTTTGTACATTGGGATTACATGGGCATGGGACCGTACCAGGGAATCACCAAGTACATAGATAAGTTCATGGGAATGGACAAACAAACATGGTCATGGCCTGAATCACACTAACAGTACTGAGTGGCCAAAACACAGCATGTGGGACCACTTACACATTGTTTATGGTGAATTAGACTCGGAGATATCTCAAAATAAGAACATGTCTAGGAATTTGTGTCGGACCGCACACCATGTGGACCCCATACATCCATGTAACCCCTTTTTTAGAAACATCCACCTCATGTATCTCCTCCATATAGACTCAATTTTAGCCCAAAATTAGCCTATCATTGGTAGTTTTCATTATAGAAAAGTTATAGTTTCCTTTGTAATGACTATCAAGAAATGATGTGGAATATGCTCAGAATGGTGCTTCATTAGGATATTATTGATAATGGAAGTTATCTGGAAGTATCATCGGAAAGATTGCATGTAGAGACAGTACTCCCCTATTCAGGGTGTGAGTACTCTATCAAGGGGGATGATAATCCCCTATCAGACCAAGGCATGGGACACCCATTATCTTTATTCCAGTTAGAGATGATACTCACATATTCATTTCATGGGTCTTATATCATTAGTATGGTACTCCCATCTTACACCAGGGTTTGGGTCTCCAATACTCTTTATTCGAGGTAGAGAACGTAGTCCCCTATTAATGGTTTGGATCCTCTCTCTATGTGTCGGTACTCCTCTTTCACACTAGGTCATGGGTCCCCCATACTGTTTATTATATGTAGAGATGGTAATCCCTTATTCAGAGCATGGGTACTCTATCTATGTAGATGGTACTCTCCTATTCAGAGCATGAGTCCTCTATCAATGTGGATGGTACCCCCTGTCGCACTAGGGTTTGGGTCCCCAATACTCATTATTATTGATAGATATGATACTCCATTATTCAGGTCATGAGTACTATATCTAGGGGAAATGTACTCCCCATTCTCACCAGGGCATGGTTCACCCATACTCTATTCATGTAGAGAGAGTACTTCCATATTCAAGGCATAGGTCCTCTATTTACAGTGGGTTACTCCACCGTCCTCGATCTCCGACATGGTGTGAGTCCTCCATGAAGTGTTTGTCCCTCAACTATGTATCATAATGGTGTGGATTTGACACTTCCACATATATTCTAGTGAGGATACATTTGATGTTGGGCATCGGTGATATACTACAGGAGTTGAAAGATTGCTCATTGACTTTGTCTAGGCTAGGATATTGAGATCCCATTTCTCTCTCATTTGGGTTTCTTTTTTATAGTATATATGCATTGGGTTTCATTTCCGTCCTACCTTAGGTTGAGATGAATATTTCTTATCTCTTTTTAGCTCCCTTTCATTTTTCAAGGAATCCAACTAAGTATGTATATACTCACCCTACATGGGATTTTACCACACATGTCATGTCTTATATAGAACAAATACTAGTTATTGGTGATTACGATGGAGCATAGTGATACATTCTAGCATTTATTGGATATGGTGGTTAGACTTAGAGATCAGAATTCTGTCTCCCTCATATTCATCCTTTGAATTTATTTTAATTTAGGAACATATTTTCTAGTTGGGATATTATTTTACCCCTTTACATTTTAGATGACACTTTTGTTTAATTTGGCATTCCTTAAAGGTTATTAGACGCATTGTTTTTACTCTTTATTTTACGATATTTTATTATTTTTACTCTAAAAATCTACATAGAGATGGTTGAGTGAACAAATGAATGTACATTAGGAAACATCCTCCAAATTCTGTAATTAATTCTTGGAACTTATTGCTAACCCCTATCCAATTAGAGGTGGATTTGGGGTTGTGGAGGAAAAGCCTTCTACTAATAAGATGGGCCCTGGTGGGTCAAGTCATTGCATATTTGTATCAAATAATTTAATTCCTTGGGATTTTGTTTGGGTTTTTCCCATTAAGATTTTTTTTTGGATGTAGGTGAATGGTGTCAAAGTGTCTCGAGTGCTAATTTCTGGCTAGGGAACTCAATGTTGATGTGGTAGCTGATGTATCCATTCACCAAGACTCTTAATACCTAGTTATCAAGTTGAAATATACAGACATTGGTTGGAGGAAATAATTTAACATGAATCATATATTATTGAGTCTTTTTACTAACCTTCTTGATTTAGCTCACCATATATATATTACATCAGACAATGGTATGTATTCATTACTTTAAGGATACCTCTATGAACACAGCCTACCAGGTTACCAATTTTGGATCATGATGATGATATAAAGGGTGATGAGGCCACAATTCAGGGCCCATCTCATGAGTTCATCCATAAATGAGGGTAGGTGGCCTCACCCCCACCTATTGAGAAGCAGATAGTACTAGTAGGGTAGGATGAGGATGTGTGCAGACTGTGTGTGCTCTATGAGTTCTAGTGTTAGAGGATATTGATGTTACACAGTGATCCATATACTCAGACAAATTAATATTTGCTTGATTCAGTGATCTGAGTCTATTGGCTCAGGAAATCCATATCTTGTCAAATGGTTGTACTAGTTGCAAGTCATTTCCACATAATAGTAGGGAACTGGTGGTGTATAGTCATATAGATGCATGATGAGTCGGCACATTGATGGTCTGACATCCAGAAGATGTTTTGTGAGGAGTACTAAACCTCATGTTTATGCTCGATATTTATTTAAGATATATTAATCCATAGAATAATACTATTTCAACAACTGAGTATATCGTGAGGTTCACTGACCTTACATGGTACTCCCTCGTCACGATACGAGATTGATTTCTCTAGGAGAAGATGTTTGAGAAGGTTCTCTGTATAGAAATCTAGGACAATGTATTCCCATTATCTATCCCTACATATGGGGGTTTTCTGAAGAGAGATCTAGTTACACATTTCTTTCTAGATGAGGGATATTAGGAAACTATTGGAAATAGTTGACATCCCGAGGATGAGTCATCTATAGTGGATGGAAAGAAAAATTATTCAATGTCTCAGTTTAAGAGGTGTAAACCTGATCAGAATCACGAATGTGGCAATGGAGTGTAGGGACATCATAGAGTAATCAGGAATACTAGATATGGGTTATGTTATGCATGTGATCAGTATGGTCACATGGCACATTAAATACTGACCCAACAAGTAGAGGAGGGTCGGTAGGTAGCAGATAGACCACCATAGCATAGAAAGTGTCATGATCGGGATTCTCCCAAGCATGGTCTAGGAAGCCCCTAGGGAGGTAGAGCTAGTCGAAGATTAAGTGGTAATCTCGGAGTAGGATCTTATAGTGTAGGTTTATGTCATTAACTACTTCCGCCAGCACCACCAGACAGACCATTCTAGGCTTATAAAGATGGAATATTGGACCATAGGCAACAATATCCTTTGGAGTCTTATGACCCTATTTCTTACAAAATGATACGAGGTAAAATATATGTTTATTATAAATGTTATCTAGTAACTGTATACATATGTTTGAGTCGATCTTTCCATTTTTCATCCCTTTTCAAAGAGATACAGCTCCCAGTTGATGCCTGAGCACAATATATTTTTCTGCAGGTTCTGACTTAGTGTGAATCTATGATATTTATTATCTTTTGGCACTGAAATATAATTATTGGTGAGGAAAGTATCATGTGGGACCTCTTGTTCATCATGATGAATCCTTATGACATAATCATGTGTATGAACTATTTTTCGGCTATTTAATCCCATATCCACAATCATCACATGAGATCCAGATACCTTTAAACATAGGGGATGAGATTATCATTATTTCATGAAAGAGATATCATGGATTAAGAATCAGGACTTACAAGGAAGAAGATAAATCTCATCACCCATTATTTGGTGATTTATCCCTTGGAAAAAAATGATCTTTAAGAATAAGGATTTTTTCAGTAATGGATGATTTTAAGGGTGTATTCACTAAGAATATTTTATGACTGCCTCTAAGGAGAGGGTTGAAATTTTAAATACAATTTCACCCCAATAACATGATGATATATTCTATGACATATCAGATGGCCCCTACCAAGATCGGGGAGGTGAGGGTGTTGTTGGAGGACCTTCTAGTAAAGGATTTTATCAGACCTAATGTGTCTTATTGGATGGCTACAGTTTTTCTCATAAAAAATGCATGTGAGGGAATGAATATTTATATTAATTATATTATCATAAACCATGTAATGATAAATAACTAATACCCCTTTTGGATGATTTAATACCTATACGATCTGTTATCAGGTGATTGTTTATTATTAAAGATTGATCTTTGGCTTGGCTACCACCAGTAAAGTGTTTTTGAGGATGATATCCCAATAATAGAATTTTGATGTTTCTACAATCACTATGATTTCCTTTTGATGGATTTTCATGTGATAAATTTCCTCACTAGATTTATGGATTTGATGAACCAGATCTTCAATACATACATGAACCATTTTTTTTTTGTTTTATACATTGATAAGATAGTCATATACTCTTTATCATGGGAGCAGTATAAAAAACACTTGAGGATGTTCCTATAAAGACTATAGGAGAACCCGCATTATGGTAAGCTCTCAAAGTTCTAGTTATGGATTTGTGAGGTTCAATTCCTAGGGAATTTCATTTTCCAGCATGGATTATCTATGGACCTGGTGAAGATCCATGATGTTTTTGATTGGGATCCACCCAATAGCATGTCATAGGTGCACATTTTTTATGGATTGGTGGGGCACTACAGATGGTTCGTGGTGTAATCCTCTAGGATTATAGTACCATTGACCATTATAATGTGTAAAGGGTAGCCATTTACCTAAAATTAGCAATGTGAGGGAGCGCTCGAGTAGTTGAGGCTGAGGTTTATAAGTGATCATGTATTGAGACTACTAGAGGATGGCATGAAGTATATAGTGTATTGTAATGCCTCTTGAGATAGGATAATCTATGTATTTATTCATAGGTCATAAGTGATCACATATGGGTTAAGATAATTGATATTCCATGAGTATGACTACGTGAATCACAACATGGAGCTTGGAGCGGTTGTATTTTCTCTGAGGATGTGGAGATACCATCTTCTTGGAGAGCACATTGTTGTTTACTCAGACAAAAAATGCCTTAGGTATATCTTCACACACATACATATAAACCCAAGATGAAGGTGTTGGTTTAAGTTCTTATAGAAATATGACTTTGAGATAGTCTATAGTTTTAGGAAGGGAAACATGGTGAAAAATTTCCTTAGTGGTAAATACAATTCTTGTTTTTCAGAGGAAGAATCTGAGTAGTTTACTTCTCTGTAGGAGACCCTAGTGGAGGAGAGGGGTTAATTTTATCTCTAGGTTATGGTGTTTCATCCTACACTATTATAGTGTGTGATGGAGGCTCAGTTGGGAGACATCATCTATGAGGTTCTCCATGATTGTATATCTTCAAGAGATTCAGTAGATAGATTTTATAAATTAAGGAAACTCGTTAGCATTTTCCATGAATGGAATGTTGTTCGAATTGTGATGTTAGAGGGGGTGATGAGGGGGTTTTCCACATCATTTTTGTTTTAACCTATGGTGTATGTAACATGTATATGGACCTTCAGTGGTAGTTTTGGTGGGCTGGCATAAGGTGGAGTGTGTCTGAGTTCGTCTCTCAGTGTCATGTATTTTAGTAGGTCAAGGTTTTGTACTATGTTCTGGGAGGTTTGATGCAAACCCTTGAGATTCCATATTAGATATTGGATGGTATATCCATGGAATTATTGACAAAGATACCACAGACGCTGAAATTACATTTTGTTATCTCGGTAATCATAGAATAAATTAGGAATTTATCACACTTCCTTCCCATCAAGGAGTAGAATTTGATGGAGATTCTATTCCAATTTTATGTGAATGGTATTTTTTGACTCCATGGGGTACCCTTGTATATTGTCTGCAAGAATTATCTATAGTTTATGTCATGATTTTGGAGAGGTTGGCTGGTGAAATTTTGGACCCAGTTTCTGAGGAGTACAATTTTTAACCCGAAAAAAGATGGTAAGACTGCGTGTATCATCTTTTTATTGGAGGATTTTCTATGATCTTGTGTTTTTTAAATTTTATGAAGTAAGGAAAACCACTTTCCATTTGCAGATTTTTATTATAATAACAACTACCACTCTATGATCAACATAGAACCTTTTGAGGTCTTTTTTGGGATACCTTGCTGGTCACCCCTATACTAGACTGTGATTAGTGAGGCATATATTTTTAGGATAGAGATGGTACATAAAATGATAGAGAAGGTCTATGTGATCTATGAGTGGATGAGGACATCCCAAAGCTAAAATAAATATTATATAGATCGACATTGTCAGTCCTTGGAGTTTGTGCAGGGAGACCATGTTTTCCCTATAGTCTCCCCATGATGATGATTGAAGAGGTTTGGATGGGGGTAAATCTATCCCTAATGTTCATTTTCTCATTCAATATACTATAGAGGGTTGGTGAGGTTACTTACTACCAAGTCTTACCCCTACAATTAGAGCAGGTGCATGACGTCTTCCATGTTTCATAGCTGAGGAGATAGATGCATGATCCTACACATGTCATTGACTAGGGAGAGCTATAAATTAAGGATGGATCCATCTTCATGGATTAATTGTCCAAGATCAAGGATCGGTAGGAGAGGACCCTTTGAGTGTAGAAAATTCCATTAGTTCATGTGTCGTGGAATCATGAGAGCAATTAGGTGTTCTTTTAGGAATGGGATATACAAATTAAGGCTTAGTATCTCCACATTGTTTTCTAGCTTGTTATTTTTGGTGATGGAAGTACTTGAAGGGGTAATACTGTATTGACCTATTTTTTCATTGTAAGACTTTAATATATATTAAATAATATTTCTAGAGTTAGATGCTGAGACAATGAAATATTATAAGTCCAGGTGATAACGTAATATATATTATAAAATATTAAATATATTAATATCACATGGATGAAATTGTTCATAAATAATGAGTTATCTATTGAGAAGTGCCTCACGTCAAAAATATAAGACGATGACTGATTCCAGAACATGGGGTTTACCCTAGGTGTGACTTCAGGTTGGTTTGTGTTGGATGTTCGGTAGAGGCATTCATTGGCTGTGTATTTAATTAAAATAAATAATAAAATTTATTTATTCTATTTTAGATTAATTATTATAAATTCTCAATAAATACCATCTTAAGAAAATTTTACATGTTCTATAGATATAAACATTGTGATATCTAAGAGGAGGTTCAGAGTGTTCCTCATCGTTGAATCATAATCGGATGACAAATGATGATCATATTGTAGTGGATCGAGAGGAAATGGATATAGTGGGTATTCTCTTGCATTGTAGAATTCATTCATCACTAATGATTGATCCCCAATTGAGGTAGGGTTGTTAAATTTCAATTTTTTTCCTTCAATTAAAATATTTAGAATCAATATACATATATATTTTTTATATGCCTTCGATCTGTGTTTTTCTACCCATCTCATGATACAGTTACTGAAATAAATTTTTTTATTCAATTTATTCGTTTTATTCCATGACCTCACCCTGATTCCCCCTCTTTGAAAATATATACCTTAAATAATTTTCCAATAATTTTTATAACCCTTTTTTGTGTCATTCCCCCATCCATGTTCACATTCATCATTGTTGGCCTATGGGGTCATGGTTCGACATTATCATAGTATGTTTGAGAAATATATAACCCTTATATTCATAATGGTTTTATGAATGGTGATTGATATAGATATTTGTAGAAGGATCAAGGCTTTTTGTGGAATAAAGATGATGATTCCAATGTATATGTGATCTGAGATGATGATGGGTGATGAGAAGTACATGGGACACATTATGGACCGCTGGAGGTGATTTGGAGCCAATTTTTAACCACTAGAGGGCTATAATTGATTACATGAAGATATCCCCACCAATTTCAGAAGGTTAAATTGTGGGATTTTCAGTGGTGGGTGGAGATCTAGAAACTTCAATGAAAAACATGACTTTATAAAAAAAATAACTATAAAACATGTAGTTAGGTGAACACACGTCGTGTAATACACCCCCTAGTTACAACTCTAGGGTTTCATGGGTGATAAGGATCACATGCCATGTAGGTAGGCCAACATGTTGTGTGTCCCTCATTGGGTGGATGATCCATGTGCCAGTAGCACAGATCCCGGAACCCATAAAGGAGGAGACACCAAATAATCTAGGATTAAATCGGTACAGACTAGTACCGTGGCATATCTAGGTACACATGAATAGCTGGATGAACATGGGAATGATCATGAGGACACAGACCATCCCCAGGTGGGTGATGTATTCCATGTGGGACTTCATACACGTTATTTTTAGGGAAAAGGCCTATGATCCATGTCTATATAAGAACACTTCCAAATACTGGAGTGGTAAAAACACAATGTGGACCCCATATAAATTGTGTAACCCCTTTTTGAGAAACTTACACCTTGTGTATCTCCTTTATCTGGACATGGATTTTGGCCATGTGTAGTGTTTCCTGAATAATATTCCATATAGAATGTGATGGTATTCTTTGTTTTGACTTTCTATATAAGATGTTAAATTTTACAAGATATATTATTCTTTATGTGATGTTTTATGATGAGAGTTATCAAGAAAGATCCTTAAGGACATTTTAGGTAGATATGATACTTCCATATTCAAGTAGCAGGTCCTCTATATATTGGCAAGGTACTCCAATGTCACACTAGGGAATGGGTTCCCCATACTATTAATTTATAGGTAGAGAAATTACTCCCCTATTCAAGGTGTGGGTCCTCTATCTATGGGGAAGGTACTCCCATGTTGCACTAGGGTTCTGGTCCCCCATACGCAACCTTCTAGGAAGAGACGGTACTCCCCTATTCATGTAACACATCCTCTATCATTGGGGACAATACTACCTTGTCGTACCATGTTGTGATTCCCTCATACACTTTATTCTAGGTAGATATTATTCTCCTCTATTTAGAGAATTATTATTCTAACTATGGGGATATTACTCTCCTGTCCCACTAGGGAACAAATCCCCCATAATTTTTAGTTAGGTTGAGATAGTACTTCCTTATTCAAGGTTCTAGTTATTTATTTATGTAGAGGTACCCTCCCATATTTGATCTTTAGCAGGGTGTGAGTCCTCAATATAGTGTGTCTCCCCCAACTATAAAGAAAATTTTCAATGATCATACCCCTCCACACTTATTCTTGTGAGGATTATTTTTAATGTTGCTCATTAGTAATAGACTACTGGATATTTAGGATTACTCATTAACTTTGGAAGGGATTTTAGATAGATATAGCCTTTATATCTCATATAGGTTTCATTTTGAGAATATATATGTATTGGTTTTCGTTTTCCTCTTGATTTAGGTTGATTTTAATATTTTTTATCTCTCTATTTCTCCCTTTCATTTTTCAGGGCACCCTACTAGGTATTAATATACTCACCCCTATAGGGGATTTTCTCGTACATGTTTTATGTTATGTGGATGATGGATATGACAGTAGTACTTGTATTGGATAATGTTTATTATTGGGTGAATTTACTATATATGTCAGTCAGTCTTGGAGATTTGAAGATGTGCCCTCTCTACTTCATTCATTCCAGTTATTCTTAGGTTGTCGCATCGATTTTGGTTGGGATTTTATTTTTCCTCTTTACATTTTGGATTACAAAATTGTTCTCTTCTATATTCCTAAACGGTTATTACATGAATTTTTTACACTATATGATATTTTATTTTATTATTATTCCTCTACACTTCATCATGGAGATGATTGGGTGCATGCGTACTGGTACATTAGGTAAAGGCCTCCCATTTTAGTTATGATTTGTTGAAACTTTCCATCATCTACTAGCCTATATATGGTGTTATTTTTTTTATGGAATCCCAGTCCTCCTATGGATACGTGGGTCTCAGTGGTTCAATTTGTAACTAAGACAAACTATATCATTCTATGGAGGCAGTAGTCTGCATGTACACATGAATGATGATTTCATTTTCCATAGAATGAGATAAATGTATAATATGGTTTATTATTTCATAAATGAAAAAATGTTATAAATATCAAAATTATTTATTAAGTTTCTCATTAAGATAAACCAAGTGATGAAGTGAAAGAAAATAAAACATGTTATATCATGGAGGTAATAGTCCAAATATGCGAACTATTGTGGTTTTTTCTTTTTTTACTAGAAGAGGGAAATGATTGATAATTTATATCCCATAAACATAAATATATTTATTTATATAGTTAATATTGAAGTTTTCATCTCAATATAGGTAGTATAATTAAATAGAAAATGAGATAAATATAAAAAATATTACAGGGTGAGAAGTATATACTTAGAGGTCTTGAACTTTATCTTGAAGAAATTCATTAAAATATAGAACATTGGACAACATTTTATGACTAGATGTTAAGGAGATGAAATTGGATTCTAGGGGAACGAACTAGGGAATATTTTTTTACAGTAAACTGATTATTATACTAGTATTGATGGGATGGTGAGTGACGCCTTTTATAAGTGGCGAGAAAGAAATATTCATAATTATAACCTCTTATTATAAGGGATCACATTTTAAACATGTATATTTTCTGTAAAAAATGGATAATAATGGAGGGGATATTGATATATAGAATATGATATCTCATACAATTAATTAGAAACATATTTTTAACATGTTTCATTCCATTTACCCTAGATTTATTAATTTTATCATTTTTGTTTTTACACATTAACTAGTTTTTTCCTAAATAACTTATCCTAAGTGCCTAAAAAATTGGTCCTTATAACATAATATATTCCTTATAATTCCAAATTTTAAATAAATTTTATTAGATTAACTTTATAATAGTGATAAAAAATTATTTCAAAATAATAAATATATAGTATGTTAAAAACAATTTTAGCTAAAATGTAACTTAAATTCTAAAAAAATATAATATTTGTTTCAAAAAAATATAATTTCTAATATAACGTAAAAAACATTTGTTTTATATAAAATGGCTTCATAAGTATTCATGTCATAATTATTTACTAATAATGTCATAAGAGTTATGGAATTCATAAAAATAGAATTTTTCACAATTTTCCAAAAAATCAAATGTTTCAGAAGAATCCCAAATTTTCAACCTAAGATAATTTTTAAATAAAAAACTCAAAAATGTTTTTTATTTTATCAAAATAAAATTATAAAAATTCTATATTTACCATTATATTGAAAATAAATAATATAAGGTAATTGTTTTGGAAAAATAGTTTTTTTGATCATTATGTGTCTTTAATAATATTTCACAGCATTTTTTACTCAAATAATGATAATATAATTATTTTTTAAAAATAGTCAATTTAATTTATTTTGATAAAATATATAATACTTAATAAAATTTTATTTTTTTAAAAAAATTATCTTTTTACTAAATATACTTTAAAAAATTCATTTAAAATTAATTATTTATATTCTAAAATTTAGTTTTACTATTCCTTTTATATTGAAATATTTATTTTAATTTTATATATAAATAATATAAAATTTTAAAAATTATTATTTTAACACTTATACATAATTCATATATATAGATATTTACAATATTTTAATATCATATTTTTATTTGATTGAATTTTATAATATGTTAAATTTTCTACTTAACTATAAAAAGATTCAATTTACCTATTGGATGTATATATGATACACATATTCTCACTAACTATATTTCCAATGACCATATTTATAAAGTGAATATTTCATTATTATACAAAAAGGCTTACTAAATCATCTGTTTATCCACTCCCACATCAAAGATAATAGTTCTTAATTCATATTTAATATTTTTAATAATTATTTCTCCTTTCATGGTGATCTTCATCATTATAGGTTTTCCTTTTGAAATAGTGATCCTCGTGACTGAAAATGACCAAGGGGATTTCCTAGTCATTAAAAATTTTATTTGTTTCTATATATTGTCCTCTATTTATTTATTCACTTTTTAAATATGTATTCATCTCTAGGGAGTGATAAGTCATGGTGTGAAGAACTTAATTTTATGTTCTTTTTATAAGATTTTTATTATGAATGAATAGAGTTTTTGTTTCATTCATATCTTGTATGACTTATTACCTAATATCTTTCAATTCATTTGAACCAATAGAAACAAATTGTTTAGAAATATAGATTTATAGTTTGTTGAAAGAATATGCTACCAAAAAACCTAATGCATTACACTCTCCCCATTAAAGAAATTACATCCCCAAAATTTTAGTTATTCATATATAATGAAATTATGTGAAAGTATTTGTAACATATTCATCATTCAAGATATAATTTCTAATATTCCATCGAGATTACTCTCTAAGGATATATCATGTTACTTATATTTCCTTAAACAACATTAATCATTTATTTAATCAAATACTCCTATATTTATATACTATAATCATATATTATCTATAAAATACCTTTCCTAAAACTATTTGAATCCCCAAGACAAAAAACTAAAGTATGATTTTATATTCATTCAAAAAAATTCTCTATCTTTAACCATTAAATGTATTAATCATTTGTTCAAAATTTCAAAAAATCATCAATATGTATCATAATCCCATAAATTTGACAGAATTCACCAAAAATATCATGGATCACTATTCATTAAATTAATAATAAATTAAAAACTATTAATATTTTCCAACCCACTTATCTCAAAATCAATCAGCCATTAATTACCTCAGCATCAATTATATATTAAACCTAAAATTTATACATACCTCAATCACGTGTTCATTTATTTTTTCCCCCATAAATATAACATTATCAAGAAATAATTCTCTAGTTTAGTGATACTATTTAATATATGTTTTGATACAATTAAAGTAGATTTTATGAAGAAAAATCCTCTGATGTTTCACATAATACTTTTAACTTTTTTAGAATATAACATAATACCATCGATAAACATCTCTCAGTAATGAAAATATCCAAGAGTATCAAAAATTAATTTCCCTTATGATATCAACCTCATTATCTTATGTAAGACTAAGTATCTCACATTTTTATCATAATAAGAATATCAAATTATTCTCAACCATTTATGTGTTCTCTATTTTTTGTTATATGATATTTTTTCAAGATACGTACCTTTGTCAACATAAACTTCATGATCCCATTTAAAAAAATACTAAAACCTAAATGGTTATTATAATATCCAAAATATCAACCTGAAATCTTCAATCTAAAGTTTTATTCTCCAAATTTAACTTCTCTTTTAACATAAGGTACTTTCTATTAAACTTATGAATCTCTTTTTTAAATCCTTCATTATCCATGAACATTTGTATGCTTTATTATTTAACCTCATTAGTTAACATTAAACTCAAATCCTTCTTGATATTTTTTAAATAGAATGTGATAAAAAAAATCATTCCCCTTTAGGATTATCTAGTAAGGTATTCATTCTTAGGCCCACTCATCGTACAACAACTTGTATATCAAATAAAAAAAAAACTAGTATTTTCAGTGTTATTAACACCAGGATCATTTATTACATATCCACATCAATATTCTATTGTCCATATAGTGATGTAATTGTTTAGATAACCACACAATCTCCACATTACCAAAACATAATGATGTTATTTTATACTTAGACTTATCCCTTATACTTTTCCCTATGATTTTTTTATAAAGTTGTCTTATCCTAATCCCCAATAAACATAAGGTATTTAATAAAATATATATTGATATTTATTTATAACTTTATAATTATGAATAATATTAACTTATCAATATTTAAATTATCCTCAATTAACATCATAACATTTAATATTATCTAAACCCTCATGTGATAATAACTATGGCACCCCATAACCGTACTTCCAAATAAGATGTTAAAAAACATAAATTAAATGTTGTACCTGATACACATACATTATAACAAGATATTTCACACATAATGTAAAATTTATATTCCAATTTAAATTTTAGGAATAGAGTATTAGAAAATTAGGAAAAATATTTAAATAATAGAATCGAAGTTCTTTGTATTGAGGAGACATTTCTTCCATTGCAGAAGCAGCGACTAAATCCATTAAAAGTAATTAAAATCTACCATAAATACTTCATACAAGATACTCTTATAGTCATATAAAATTTATTACTTTTCATTATAACCTGTGGAAATGGAAATATTATAAAAGCTGACATCAAATTCTTAGCAAGGTTAAATATAAGTGATAAAAATAAAAGATCATAAATGATCATAAGATGAGAATATGTGTATAATAAAGATACATAATAAACATATAACCAACGTACAATAGATCATAAATCATGGAATAAGACTTATCATAACATATGACTTGTATCAATAGTGTAGAAACATAATTAAATAAAACTGATATACGAGATCATAACATAATCATTTATATAAGTATAAACTATAACATATTTAAAATCTAGAACAAACTTTATCACGATGATAAATTAAATTCTTGAGACATACCATCAGTGATCATGGTTATGAGACACAAAACTATACTCATGAATAATTTTTTCATCTGGTATAAATTATTTAATAATTAATTGTTAGGAAATACAAAATCTCACCCATTATTCATCAATACTTATTATTATCACTTGAAAAAGAATTCTCTTATCACATAATATATAACCTATACAAATAAAAATGTTGAAAACGTTAAATTTCAAATATATGACTCTTTATATCCGATATAACCCATGATATAAAAATGATTTTGATTCAAAAAAATATAAAGAATTAGTGGAAGAATGTTGGTTTAATATCCTTTTAAAATGGATTCACATATGTAAATCATTTATAATTCCATCAAAAATCAAAGCAAGATGCCCTGTGAAAAAAATGGGAATTGAATGATATTCATCAACTATCTAGGTAATTACCCTTTATTCAAGGAAATAAAGAATATGTTATTTACACCACATAGATAAATGGTATATGTTTATTTCAATAATTTCCTAAATAAATCAATGTATGACATCTAGGTGAACACCCTTTAATCAAAAGGAATCAAAATTAGTGTTTTTATAGTGGAAACACATTGTATGAATAATTACGGCCACACAAATATGAAAATTGGGAAATATAATGTTTGTGATGGATAATTCCAATAAATGATAATGAAATTACATAATCTACCCGAAGAAAAAATTTGTATCATCACATTTCAAGAATATCCTTTAACAAGCATATGATTTGTCAAAGGAAAATAGCATAAATAAAAAATATTCTCTATTAGTTTTAGAAAAAAATCACTTTGGAAATAATAAAATATCCATGATATTTTGAAATAATTTTAAAATAAATATTTTATAAAATCCAAAGAAAATTAATTTATTTTAGAAAACATGTAAACATAGAGGTATATTTTCATATAAAAGGACAAGGTTGGAGGAAATGTGTATTCACATAGAAAGTGTTAAAAATAGATTCCTTTCACACTTTTCTGAAAATTACCCATATGGAAAATGATAAAAATATATTTAGGACTTTTTAAAAAATGAAAAATAGAAGAATATGAAGGTATAAATTATTTAGTTATATATAAGGAAATTTTAAAAAACATTAAATTCCTACATACATGAAAAAATGGAGGCTTCCGACTGAGAAGATGAGACATGGTTGATTTCATTTACATGTAACACTTTAGGTAAAATATGAGTCAATGGGAAAATGAAATTTTTAGAGGACATTTATATCAAAATAAATTGATGATATTATTTATAAAGAATAAAAATCCCAAATATTTTATATCATTAAAAAACAATATTTGAAAATAACATTGGTAATGAAACCATTATAGTTTTTGTAGCATTTTATTCAAAACCCATTTAATAATTGGTACATTTTGAAATGAATTCCATTTAAAAGATAACATAAAATGGATCTTAAAACCCCAATGAATATGGTAAAATAAATAAATTATGGATTAGATACAACATTACAATCAAAACATAATGTGAAATAAGAAATATGACTCAAGAGGTGGACATTTGAGATTAGAAACTCTTATATTGTCTCCCACTGAGTAAAATTCACTATAATATAATGAATAAAAATCCTAAATATCTTAATAACCTATTCTATAATTATATCCATACATATAAACTTTTATGAACATCATTTATAATTTTTATTTAATTTGATATTAGCTAGTTATTATATATTTTCAGTATCAGATCTGAGTATTGATGATCATCTTGAATGAGTTTTTTAGAGGTAGTGTTGTTACTCATTCTTCTCAAAAATTTAATCACTTCATAATTATAAAACGTACTTTTATTAATGATTTATAATGATTTATAATTTTATTATTTCATTATATTGTGTTTTGTGCTATGATTATTACAAATGAAATCAATGATGAGAATGCTTCAATGATTTTTAATTAATAAATATTGGTATATTAATTGATTATTTTATTATTAATGTTACCATTGTATATCCAAAATAAAATATTTATTTTCTTATTTATGTCAAATATTAAAATAAATTACATTCTTTTATCCATCCATGATATAATTTTTTATCATTTTTATAGTTGGTAGTTAAATCAACCCAAAATGAATATACCATAATTAATGGATAATGACGATGAAGTGGTTCAGCTGTAATGTTATCATACTAGAAGAATAATGTTCTTATTTTGATATTATTAATGTGATATATCATATTTTTAAAAGGAATATAATCATAATATAAGCTATGAAATGTTATTACATAACATAAATAAATCATTTTACTCTCTTAGTGTGCTCTTTTGGGATAGTTGGATTTACAACAGTTGTTTATTTCCTATATTATTTTTAGGTATCCCAATTTGAATTATGAAAACCTTTATAATTTCATAAAAATAACACTTATCCCTTAAACAGAATATTATAACTATTCATGATAGGTGGTAATGAAATATGAAATACAATGTTCTATGGAGGTGTTAGCCCAAACATTTTCATGGATGATTATTTCATCTTCCATAGAGAAAGATAAATGTATAATATAGTTTATTATTTAAAAACCTAAAGCATATTATAAATATAATACATATATAATAAATCCTTCATTACTACCATCCTTTAATGGATGTGAAGGAAAAATAAACTTGTTTCGTCATGTGGGAGGTAGTTCACACATACACACGATTGTTGTTTTCACATTTCTTAATGGTAGAGGGAAAGTATAGAAAATGTGTATACCATATGCTTAAAATTTTCATTTTATAGTTAATACTGATTTTATCATATCATAATGGGTTATATAATTCTAACAGAAAAACATAGATATGGGAAAAGATTAGAGAGTGGTATGTACTTTGAGATTTTGACCATTCTCTTACTGTACTTCTTTGAAATGGAGGTCTTTGGTTTGTCTCTTGTAAACATATGTTCAAGGTATCTAAATACAATTAAATGGGACGTAAATTTGGAATATTTTCAATATAAAAATTAATTTTTTTATTTTTCTTGAATTAGTTTTGGGAGGCCACTTTTATAAGTGGTGAGAATGACATTTTTACAATTATAGATACTTAGTATTATGAGAGAACATATTAAACAAGTCATGTAGATCCAATGTAAAAAATGGGTTATAGGATGACAAAAGTACTATAATATCACAACTACTCAATTGTGTACATGTTTTTAACATGTTTCAACTCCTTTCCCCTATACTTATTACTTTTACCATCTTATATATAATCTAAACAATGAGTTTTTACCTTATTAATTTATCCTTTGTTCCTAAAAATAATGTGTGCCTTATTAAATAATATACACCTTAAAATTAAAAATTATAAATAAATTTTATTATATTCACTTTATAAAAGTTATAAAAATTAATTTTAATTTAATAAATGTATATTGTATTAAAAATAATTTCATTGAAAAAAATAACATAAATTCACAAACATAAAGTATTAGTTCATAAATAATAATAAAAATTAAATCCCATTATGAAATATATATTTTCAATATAAAATGGTTTTATATATCTCTATGTCATAATTATATAATTATAATGTAATAAAATTTATGGTATTCGTAAAAATTCTATTTTACACTACTCACCTACAAAAAAAATGCGTCCGAAAAATCCAAAAATTTATACTTTGGATAATTTAGAACTTATAAATTAAAAAATTATGATCATTTAATCTAATAAAAATTATTAATTTTATATATTTATCTTTATAATGAAAATAAAAAATCTATGGGTGAGGTACTTTTATTGAATAATGTCATTTTTAAACATTATGTGTTATTAATATATTTTCATATGAATATGTAAATTAAATAATTTTAATATAATAATATTAAAAAACTGATTAATTTAAAATATTACGATAAAATATAAAATAGTTAATAAAATAGTTTATTGAATAAAATATATTACTTTTATAGAAATTTTTCTTTGATAAATACCATAAAAATTATTTACCTATATTCTAAAATTTGATATTACAATTCCATTGATATTGAAATATTTATTTTGAATTTTATATATAAATCTTATAATTTCTAAAAGTATTAATATTAATACTTATAGGTGATACACACCGACACATTAACATATATATATATATATATAATATTTTATTGTAATACTTTTATTTCTACGAGAGATATTATTTTAAATTCACTATTAAAGAATACATGACTTCACATTACCTAATAGATATATATATCCAATAGGTATATTCTCAATGTCCATATATCCAATGATTATATTTATAATGATCAAATTTCCTTCCATTATATATAAATGTAATAAATGATTCGATCATTCAACTCTCACTTCACATGGCATATTTTTTATTTCATATTGTATATTTTTCATAATATTTTCTCCTTTCATGTTTCTCCTTCTCATTAATGGTTTTTTAGATATTGTTGGTCCTCAAGGATAAAAATTATCTAGGGGACTTCCTAGCCATAAATATTTTATTCTTTTAAATCTATTTTACCTAATTTTTTACGCACTTTTTATAGATGTATTCATCCATTGTGAGTACATGATGTGAAATAATTAGTATAATGTGATTTAGTTGTAATTTTTTATTGTGAATGAATATAATTTTTTTAGTTTCATTCGTATCTTTTAGGACTTACTAACCTATATCTTTTAATTCTTTTGTAAATATAGAAAAAAATGTTTTAGAATTATAAAAATATAGTGTATGAAAATAATATACTTCTAAAAAACTTATGTCTTTACCTGAACAATGATGGGTACTAAAATAGTATATCTAAAATTAATAAATCTGGATGGTGAAAATTTATATGATATTTGTGGAAAAGTGTAATACAGTGTTATAAATTTTATATGAAAATTTAAAAACTGAAATTCATGTTGTCGAAAAATTGAAATATATCTTTTTAACAATTTGAAATTTTCTTTTTAATATTAGTTATTACTATAAGTGATGTTAAAAACTCAAGAATAAAAATATTCAAAATCAATTTTTAAAAACCAATGTTAAAACTCACATTTAAAAAAATTTATATGATGTTAAAAACCCCAAAAAAATTTCTAATGTCTGTTGTGAGAGGTAATTGTATGTTATGAAGCAATATTTCATGGAATGTGTAATAGGTCCAATGGTTATGAGAGGTTTTGTGTTTATTGAATCATATATGGTTTTTTTCTTTATTCTATATTGGGGATTATAATTCACTTTTCATGGTTTATATAGTTACTTGTTTTAATCCTTATTCAAAGATTATTACCAATGTGATAGAGATATTGATTACATATGGGGTGAAGAGGGAGCCTGTCCTTTGATGATCTTCTTGTATTATCTCTATGTATGAATTGAATCTATCGTGGTATTTTATATTCCTTGATATATATCTCTTATATATTATCTTTGGTATGGATAGGATGAAAGCCTATAATGGTTTCATTTATTTTTATAAATTGAAGGTTTTTTCACACCCCTCGTATGAGAGAATGTATATTCCATGTGGAGTGGGATACCCATTTAATCTGGGTAGGAAAAACTCTTCCAAAATCTGTTAAGATTTCATGTGAAATATAGTATCTTCTATTCCAAGCTGATTAAGATGTCATGGGGAGTGTTGTAACACCCTGACCCTAGTTACCCATAGTCAGTGCATTATTACATAACATTTACATGGTCACAAAATATCAAGTCTCGAAATACCTATTAGTTTAATAGTCTTGGAAACACTAGATATATTCATAAATATTTTATTACATTATAACGTAAAAAAACTACAAAAACATCTTGTCATCAAATCCCCTCATACTATTCCTGCAGGTCATTCGTAAATTACTTCTTCACATCCTGGGAAAAATAAATCATTGAAAGGGGTGAGCTCAGATGCTCAATAAGGATAATAATATAGCGGAAACTTTCATAAATAAGGATAAACATTTAAGGAAATGTATAACTAAAAAAAGCCTTTTAAACTTGAATGTAAACATAATATGGCAAAGATAAAATGAAATAACTCCATTTACTTATTCACATGGAAATTATACTAGTCAAATAACCACATGCAATATCAATAACCACTTTCATAATGACAGAATGAATAATGACATACTATCATAACCACGTAGCCAAGGCCTCGTGCCAAGACTACAAATAAGATATTTTCAAGGCCTCGTGCCAAGACACTAGTTTGTCTCACGAGACCTACTGATGCATCAAGTAGATATAGCGGGCTCCACCCATCACTTACTAAGTCCAATGAATTCCTCATATGAAAAGTTTGAAACATAACATAAACATTCAAATTAAAACTGGCATACAAAATGTCAATACCTTAACCACAAACCATGAATGGTATAAAAATAACACATCCACAGTCAAACATAACTCATTCGATACAATATGGAAGATTGTATTGTATCAAATTAACCTAAATCGATAATAACGACAGATAATGACGTAGATTAAAATAATCATCAAACTATTGAGAGAAATATCCCCCTTTTCTTGAAAACATTTAAAAGTCACACTATTTTTCAAGAAGCCATTTAAAATAGATTTTTGAATAAAAGTATCCCATACAACTTTGAAAATTTAAAAAGGTATTTTGATTTGAAAATTTTAATTTCCAAATAAATAAATCCTTAAAACCATTTTTAAAATATGGACATTACTGAGAAAGATTTAGAATAATAAATCTTTAAAACATTTTATAATGATATTTTAATTACAGTTCCTAACCAAAAGAGAGACACTTGAATAAAAATAATTGAGTTAATAAAAAAGTTGTAAAATCATGAGAATAAAGGGATTCATGATATATTATGTCAAATTACATTATATACCCCATATAAAATTGATTTGGTTTATAACAACAAAGGAGTCTCAATGGAATGTAAATTGAGATGAAATCTCTCATTAAGGTCATATCCTTAGGCTAAAGGTAAATCAATGACATAATTATGTGTGAAAAATATAAATACACTCAATATAATTTGATATTCAGTGTAAAACAATAATAGGACATTCACACATATTCTTGTAAAAATGACTCTAATGAATTGGATGTTTAACTCAACAAATGGAGATTGAGTAAAAATTGCTCTTATCAAGTTCATACCGATGACATGAGAATTTATCAATGGAGTGATTATGTGTATCAAAATTATATCCAAATAAATGGGAGTGGAAATTATGACATAATCATATTAATAGTGATTCCACACATAATCTTGGAGTAAAATAATCTATGAAGTATGCGTAAAGCCTAATGAGTGGAAATTGAAATTTCAAATTCCCTTATTGATTTGGCAACATACAAAACATACACCCATGAAAGAATAATCATACAATGATGATGTAAATATAAATGAATTGATTTATATTACACAATGAATACAAACATGGGTAGTACACACACCACATGTAATAAATAAGTGGTGAACAACAGAAATCTCACAGAATTAAAAGTGAGATAAGAAGCCCCTTAACTTGTACTTTTCCATGATAGAGTGTAGGTCAAACTCCTGTATAATAGTTAAATAATTTTTATTAAATTGTAAAATAATAATATACGTTAATATGATATCATATATGATCTTTTAACATTGCTTTGTTAATAATATCTTAGTATTATCGTCGTTTCGGGTGTTAACTTATTTGTTTTATTTCATTTGTTTCGTTACATAAGTCATGTTTGTTAATGATAGGTTGTATCTTATTCATATAAATAAATATATAAAGTCCATAAACATTATTTTTTATCATAAAATGATAATTATACTTGAATGGATACGATGGGGAGTGAATCTCATTGTGTTCATGGAGACGGTAGTCTGTACATACGCACGAACGCTACTTCCATTTCATTTTTAATTTAAAAAGGAATCAAAACCAAAAAAATACATCGGTATATTATTATTAAAGTATAATATAATATCTCTTATTTTTTACTTATGTTCATTAATACCATCTTTTATATGTTCCATGTATGGTATGAATGAGTTATATCACTTTGAGGGGGCGGTAGTCTGCACATTCTCAAATGAAATTATCGTGTATATATATAACATAAAACAAATAATTGTATTCTATAAAAAGGAATTAAAGAAGATTATAGATAAAATAAATATCATAAATATCATATTTAATTATAGATCCATCATAATGGCCTACATGATAGGCGGAAAGAGATAATTGAACAATCATCCTTTCGTGAGGCATTTCGTTGCGATCCACAGAAACATTATGTTCTTCACCCATTAGATGGAGGTTTGAGTAAGTGTAGTTCGAATAATTCTCATAAAAATATCATATTATATTTAGTATACACTTTTTGTTACAAAAGAAAACAATAAAAAGAGTTTAGGGGTTGGAGAAGTAAAATAAAAGAAAAGAAGCTAAGGGAAATTGTAACCTTTAATTTGGCTAACTCCCTTTGGTTTGAACCAAAAAGGTATATTGAAGTGACTTATGCCTAATTTAAGGCTTCTAGGATGAGTATATCGATTTAGGGATTTTAATTGGGTAGAGGTTGGACGAGCCAAAAGGCTTGAGTGGTGTGAGAAATTTGTTTGAAGTGGTGTCCTTTTATAAGGGGGAGGAGGGGCTCTTTAGGAAAAACTTAAAGTATTAATTTATAATAAATTCATATTCGGTTTCTAATGGATCCAAAGTGGATTATTCAAAGAATAAGATGGTTATGGGTCTAAAACCACTCAACCAATATATTTTAGGCAGGTTTGGGTCACTATAGTAACCTTATCTTTTAAATTTAACTCCTAGTTAAATAGGTAGACATTTACCAAGTCTCTTTGTATTTTTATATTATAGAGTTAATAAACTTACTATATACATACAAGAGACCCCAAAGTGGTCCATTAATGATAAAACTATCATTATATAAGTCCTTTGGCTGAACCTTATATTTTTAGGAATATAATTTCAATTAATAATATAATATTTATTTTAAAAACTCTTTTATGTCAATGTTCACACTATTGGGTATTTTGTTTTTGATAAATTTATAACTACATTATTACTTCGAATAAAATTCATATAACAAATAATAATATGTCATATTAACCTATAAAATTATTTTAATTCATAAAAAGTATCAAATTACATTTATTTGTATATTTATAATATCATTTTTTTCTAATATTTCATTAATTAGGTAATTACTACATCACCATTGTGTCATAAATAAATTAAATTATTTAAAGTCTAAAAATTATAAATAAAATACCATTATGTAGGAAATATTTTTATATTTCTAATGAATATTTATAATATAATTTATCTTATTTATAACCCTATATTAAAAATGTTTTAGTCATTAAAATCCGATTTTAACTCTTTTAACTCTAATTTGAATTAAATAATAATAAATGACCTAATCTAATCCACGTGGACCAAATAGGTTCATATTTCATTCCTAAGGGGTTTTTGGTCGAATTATACTTATCCAATAGAATTAGGACATGTTTTAGGGTAATAATAATTTCATTTTTACCCTCAATTACCGTATTTACTTTTTACCGTGGTAAATAAAAGTAAAAAGTTACTATTCACCAAAAAATATTTTTATCTTATTGAACCACATTTTACTCCTTGATATTAACTGTGTCTCTCAGATTTTCAAAATTCCACTCATAGAAGCAGTAAAATTATGTTTTAGGTGAATTTGCAAATTCTCCTAGGAGATGGGTAAAAGACGGTGAAAGTTCAATAAACATTTTATATGTCAAAAATTATTATAAACTGACTCCAATGAATTAAACTGAACTTATATAGGTATTATGTAACTATTTTTATGTAAAATTAATTTAAATAAAATAAATAATTATTTAAATAAATAGTCGGCTTTAACCAATAACTTAGTGTTTTTCACTATTCGTCAAAAATTGAAAGTTTTCTGAAAAAGACCAAAACATTACCCTAGGATAATTTCGATATTACGAATCCAAAAATGAAGTCCATTTTGAAAGATAAAATTTATAAAATTCACAAAAGTGTTTATTACTATTCATAACGGCTAGTTTGATTGGGTGTGGTGTGTGTTAGAACTCAAAGTTGCGTACCACACACGCTACTGTATTATTCAAAGAGAAGCGTACCGTGGAAGCTTGGGGTGTTACAAGTGTGATATCTTATATGGTAAATATTTTCTCAATGTATTTCCTAATGAATTATTAGGGTTACCCTCAGAGAGGGAAGTTGAGTTTTTTATTGGAATGATTTTGGGGATTTATCTAATTTTCTTACCTTCATGTCACATGGAGCATTATTATCTTAAAAAATTAATACATAGCTTGATGATTTGTAGGCTAAGGTATTTATTCACCTCAATTTTCCCTCATGGATTTCCCTAATATTGTTCTAAAAATTCTGGAAAAAACTCCAACTATGTATTGATTTTTCAAATGTTGAATGGGGTAACTGCTAAAAATAATTATTCATTTCATCATATTGATGGATTGTTTGATTTGTTAAAGTGGATATTTGGTTCCCAAAAATTATTTTCTGGTCAAGTTACAACCATCTCTTGGTAAGGGAATATGATTTTTCTAAGATAAATTTTCAAAGTGTATGTGGTCACTATGAGTATCTCATGATGCATTTTTACCTAACTAATGCTCTCATGGTTTTTATGGTGTTCATGAAATAGATATTTCATTGGCACATGGATTCTTGTTAGGGTGTTTGTAGATAAAATCTTGGTCTATTCCAAGAACTTGGAGGATCATGCGTGGAATTTTGAAATCATACTTGGGACACTTTTTGATCATTGTATCTATGAATGTTATTCAAAATTTAGTAATGTCATTTAATTCTTCAAGAAATATTTTTTCATCAAAAGCGGTTATTATTGAATTTTGTGCATGGAAATATTAATTAATTTAAAAACTAATTATTAAATTTATTTTAATATTTAAATATCATTTTTAAATTAACATTTCAATGTTTTCATAGGGTTATTTTTTGTATTTTTCTGAAAATATTTTTTTAAGTCAATAGTAAAAATAATGATTTTTAAGTACCATTTCTTTTTATAAAATAAAGTAATTTAAAAGTATCATTTTGTATTTAATTTATATTAAAGTAAAAAAATTTATCATTTATTTTTAAAATAATTCAGTTAATTATATATGAATCATCATTATACATGATTTAGATAATAGTTCATTTTAGGGATTAAGAATACATTTTTCTAAAAATTTATTTTCAATATTTTTTATTCATTTATATTAAAATTGATTTATGAAACTTATAGAAATTAGATATTGAAAATTTTATTACTTATTTGGAATCATGATGTTTAAAATTGGTAAGTAAGTCCCATTTATTTTTAGTTGTTTTAATTAGTAACCTTGATAAAAATGGTGTCACCATGGTAAGGGTTAAATGAGTAACACATAGTTAAAACTATAGGATAAAGAATTAAAAAAACTATAACACATGTATTTAATATAATTTATGAATGAGGTTCTACCACCCTCATCCTATATTATAATTTATGATAATTGTCTTTATTTTTTATTATTACTTATATATTATTTTTAGAAAAGAAAAATACAAAATATCACACTCTTTTCTTTAAAAAATTATATTTTTCCATGTAGATAACAATAGTTTATGGTCAATTATAAATTTTTATTTTTAATATTAATAAATTATTTTTATGATAGTAAATTATTTTCAATATTTAGTGATGGTATAATTACATTAAATTGTAATGTAAACACAACATATTCCATGTCAAAATAGTAAAAAAAATATTAAATACTTTTAAAAATATTAATATAAATATGTTATTGATGAATTGTGATGCTTCAATATTTTTTTGGGAAATAATAATTTATAAGGAATTATTAGAGGCTCTATATTTGAGATACATTTTTTACTTCATTACTTAAAGAAAAATTAAATAAATAGTCCCCATAATGACATTGATGATAATTTATGTTATATAATATTTTATTCAATAAATTAAAATTCATAATATTAATAAAATAGGAAAAGTTGTATTTTATATGGTATACAATTTCTTACATGGACCATTTTTTTCAATTGATACCTTATAAAAAAATTTATGACCCTTTATTATTGAAAACGTCGTTACCACAATTATGGTTAATATTTTTTACTAATGGGGTTAAACCAAAAGAAAAGATTTAAAATTACACATAAACCTTTAGTAATTTTATTTTTTAAGTTATTTAAAACATAACCTATATTATCATAAACAATTGCTTTATTTTCACTTTCACATGAAATAGAATTTATTATATTTAAATTATTTATATAATTTCAAGTGTCTTTTTCTTGAGTATAAAAGGACACCACCTTTACTCTATTATTCACACCACCTTGAGCCATTTATATAGAAGTAAGCCTACATAAAATCTTCAAAAATCATTATATAATTTATTTATGTGTTGTTCTCATCAAAATACCATTCCTAGGGTCCTTGAGAAGATATCCAAAGGAGGTCTCTCAAATTTGAGTAAACATAATGACGGATCTCTTTCCTTTTTATTCTTCGTATACCTCCTTCAATTTTTTATAAACTATTATAATATAATAAAATTATTATATTATATATAATAGTATTTTATTATTTTTATGTATTAATTTTTATCTATCTCATTTCCATTAAGTGGGAAATGAAAGTTTCTCTTGTGCGTAAGTGTGGACTTCCACCTCCAAAGCTCAATATGATTCATTTTACCCATCATAGTTTCTGGTTAGTTATTTTGATGGATTTAATGTTACTATAATACGTATTTGAAAAAATTATTATTATTTAATTATAATATCTTATCTACCTTTTTACCTTCTAATATTTTGGGAAAAAATAATTTCTCTCATGTGTGCGTGTTGACTACCACCTCCAAGAAGTGATGTGATTTTTTTTCATTTCCTATTTAAATGGATGATAATAAAGATATATTTAATGAAAATATATTATTTTTATTTTATAATAATTATTCTATAAATTTATATTGTAATTTACATTTCTTTTTCTATCCATCAATGAGTGAAAACATCATTTGTGCGTACGAACATACAACCATCTCCATGAAGTAATGTGATTCATTTTTCAACAATGCATTATATAATGGTTATGAATGTGTATATAATGATTATATATTATGATTATTAAATGATTGAAATTAAATAGATTATGGACCTATAATTAATGTAGAAGGACCAAGACTGTCAACTTTATACATGCATTAAAATGAAACTATTCTCACTCGAAAAAATGATTTTAATAAAGAAATTTTAATAAAAGGGTGGTAAGATGTTACAACTAAGTAATATATGGTATTATATTCATAAATATGGTTTTATAATTTCTTTATAATAAATTCATATTTATTATATAGTAGTTCTAAATTCATACGTAGCAGGACAAAACTTGAGGTTAGTGTTCTTCATCTCAATATTGTCGCTTAACGAAATAGTTGATGTAATGAACCTATTTATACTTATCAACTATATAAACTGATAAGTTGATATTATATATCATGAATATTTATTAATAAATGAAATTGAAATTTAAAATTCAATTTAATTCATCTAGGGTTTTTTGTTTAAATATTACCAAATTAGTAGGAGTTTCTCGTCTAACTTTTTTTTGTGAGACATATTTCAAATTCACCACTTGGTCCCTTAATGTGTATCGTATAATTATTATTTGATATATTATTTATTGAATCAATTTATATTCATGGTATTTAATTTTTCATTTTTAGTTATTTCATCCATGGGGGTTACGAATCAAAAGACATTAAATAGATAAGGGTTTTATGTTACAATATCATTTTTATTAGAATTATTTATGATTTATTTTATAATAATGAAATTATATAATATTTTCCTTTAAAATGGTATTTGTTTTATTGTAATATAATTATTTTTTATATAACATTTTTTCTATTTATTTTCCTCACTTTAATTACTCAAGAGACAAAACTGAATTTGTTTTACTATTCGATTGAGAATATTTTTCATCTATCTCCATATTTTCTTAAAAAATCCCAAATTTTTTTAATATTATTATATGATTGTTTATATACATTTATAGACCTGATTTAAATTTTATAAAAAAATATTAAATGGTAATATTCTTGTTATTTTTTGAATGATATACCTTTTTTAACAAAAATGTGAAATAAATATTTATTTTAACATACTTAGTATGAACTAGCACTCCCACCATCATGATCACTCAATAATTTGAAGCTTAATTTTTAATATTCCATATATATTTTGAATGAAAAATTTTTCAAAATATTTTTTGAAACATTTAGATTTTAAATAAGTGACTTTAAAATAAAAATTGTATTTTCCTCAAGAAATATTTTGGTGATATTTTGAAGGAATTGTTTATCAATGATTTCACACTTTGATGTTACATATGTTTTACTAGGTATATTATCCAATAGTAACTTATTTAATTTTTCTCTGGATGGTTTATTATTATGATCATGTGATGTTTATGAAACTAGTTGCTTTTCCATGAGTTATGAAATAATGAAATGGAGAATGTTTTATGATCTAGTGGCATACATGTTTATAGATTTTATTATATTGTGAGTTGTCCCAGAATTATCTAGACCTAAAATTCATTGTATAATGATGGATATCTAATGATATAAAAATAACTGAAATGGGGATTAAACAAAGTTTAGTAATGGACTATGTCCACTATGATAGTTATGTGATTAAACCTTGACTAATGAGATGATGGAATGAGGACTGAAACCAATCCACTATTATATCTTTTAATGTGATTTTTGACTGAGGAAATTATTTTCAATGATTATCAATATTCCAAAAAATTATGTTTTATGATTTTGATATGATCTCGTGGATTGTGATTTTTTTATGATTCTTCACTCTTATTTTTTGAGTCTGATATAAAAAATACTTATACAATGGTTCACGACTTAAGATATTTGACTACTTAGATATGAATTTGATAAAGTTTAACAATTTTCCTATAACCTTATTATTATTATCACTTAATTTCATTGGCTGAAATATCTTATGGTTTCCCAAACTGAGAATTTGATTTTATCCTTTATTATGTTTCCATTCCCTAGGTTATGAAGAAATGTTTGAAGTTAAATATGTTTAATAAGTGTTATATGTGTGATGTCAATTGTTACAGATATTTATGTTCTTTAAATAAATAATATGATTATATTTCTATTCTCCAAACACACTATACCTTTATAGTCCTTGGACATATTTTGTAATTAAATGTATTTAATATTCATAGAAAATGATTTAATATTAATATATGTTGTGCTCATCTCATTATAGTTGTTATAATAGTTGGATTTAGTTACTTTCCACGAAATATATTAGGAAAAATTATTGATAATTGTTAGGATAAAACTATATAAAGGAGAATAGACTATGTTATAGAAAATAAAGAATTATGGTTTTCATAAAAAACACATTCCTACCTGTATATTTTAATGTGGATGTGGTTGTGACACAGATGCACTTAGTGGTAACAAATATAAAATGAAAAAAAAATATTGTCTCAATCATCACGAGGGAACAATGATTGGTCCTAACACATAACCCCTTGTTACAAACTTCTAGGGGATATTCTTGAGTTAGATTACATTTTCTTTATGAACAATTAGAATAAATAATTGGATAAAACCTATGGAAACCTATGATATTCCATATTGATATGTGATAAACCTAATGTGTAATGGTTTTATAGGGTTAATATGATATTTTATGTTGAGGTAATAATAGTTAATTGTGAAATAAGAGTTATTAATTTTTTTGAAATATATTATTATGATATAGATAACAGAAACATTGAAAAGTTACTGAGTGACTAAGTTTTTAATTTTATTTTTGAGGATGTACACTATATTGGGAATGTTATATGATTAAGGTAAAAATAATTTGATGAATGAATATTGTGTTAATTTATGGAATAATATATGATTTTATTTTGGTTTTATGGTGATTTTATTTTTTTTGAAAGGATTAGAATAATTTTATACTATATATGATCATATAATTCGTATGTTTTATTTTTGATATTATGAGTTACTTTATTTTTTTAGAAAAATTAAAAAATTTATATTGCAAAAAAATTTACTAAAACTTTCATATTTTTGAATTTTAAATTTGGTTAGATATAATTTGCAGTAGTGTTAAGGTTAAATATTTTTTCCATGGTTTAAGTTGAACATTGAGTATTAATTTTGTCTTTTTATAGATCAAATGATTATATCATCATATGTTAATTTATCCGTATTGGATAACATGATTTGATAATTTGTTTGGTAAATATCTAGATATAGAAGGAATGATTTGTTATTATTTTGTGGATATTATGATCCATTAAAAGTTAATTTTAATTCATTAGACATGAAAAATTATTCTTTTATATTTATTTATTGGAATAATAAATGTGATATAAGTTGAAATGGATCAAAGAAAAATCTATGTGGGAAAATATTCTTATAAAATGGAATGAAATCGTGTATGTTGTTTCATATTCACTTTCTCACTGGTAAATGATTTTCTCAACTCACGTAAGTGGATGATAAATCCTTAAAAACATAAGTGGAAAGCATCTATTGGCTATGAAGGTTTGTTTTTGGATACTCATAAATTATATAAGTATTCATACTGGGTTTTCGAAACACTTTATTTAGAAATACCGTGTTTCTAAGTAGTGACATAGAAATTGGTGATCATGATAGAATCTATATCAGATTTTATTACAATGTCATGATACACTAAATCATGTAATATAAAATCCCCATAATTTTTTAATTTTGATATTAAAGTAACATAATTCTCCATTAAATTTATATAATATAATTATTTATATTTGAATCAAAATTATTGGTTATTATGATATAAGTTTATTTTTTTCCTTTAAAACGCATTTTTCAAAAAAATGATTTTTCTATTTGTTTTACAAATTTATATTAAAATTGATTTTGAAACTTCTAGAAATTTATTATTTAAAAATTAATTTAATATTTTCAATCAGTAGGTTAGAAATTTGTAAATATAACCCTTTTTAGTCATTATGAATAATAAAATTGGTAAAAATCAACATGGAATGGAAACAAAGTAAAATATGGTTAAACTATGAGAACAAATTTAAAAATATCCCTAACAATTTTATTTAATCTATTGGATTAGTTCGGTTCAATCATACATATCCAATATTAAAATTTATATTAAATCTTTACATTTTTATTTGATTATAACTTATAGATTATTTTATGTAATGACAAATACAAAATGTAACACTATATTATTTTAAAACACTAATATATTTTAATAGGAATAAAAAATATTATTCTAAATTATAAATGGTTATTTTTAATATTAATAAATTATTCTTAATATAGTAATAAATTTTAATTTTTAGTGATTCTATAATTACTTTAGCTGCTTATGTAATAATGAAGCAGTGCTTGTGAAAGTAGTAGAAAATGTTATTAAATAATTTTAAAACATTAAAATAAATATGTTTTTGGTGTATTATGGCATGTCACATTTTTTTTGGTAATTAAAATTCATATGTTCTGGTTAAATGTTATATATTAAAAATAAATATCTATATTCCAAACATTAAATTAAAATGTAATTAATTATCCCAAAAACAACATTAATAATATTTTATGTTATATGATATTTTATTAAATGAAACAATATTCATAAACCCATTTAAATAGGATAAGGGGGTGATATATTTTCAAATATTTTTTCCCTTTACCATTTTTTTACAATATTTCACTTATAACAAAATTTATAACCCTTTAGTATTGAAAATGTTGTTACTAGAGTAACGATTGAAATTTGTAAATAAAGGGGTTAAACCAAATGATTAGGTTTAAAATGACTCATAAACCAATATATATTTTATTTGTTAAAGGAATTTAAACATTTACCTATCAAAAATTATAAATTTTGGTAAATTTATTTAACTTTAAAATGAAAAACAATTATTATATTTAAATCTTTTATGTAATTCCAAGTGTGTCCTTTCTTTCACTGTAAAAGGGAACTGCCACTCCTCAATTATTCACACCACCGTGATCCATTTATATCAGTAAAACACAAAATATTTTTTCTAAAAACCCCATACAAGTTTTAGAGGTTCTAGTTTCCTCAAAATACTATCCCTACGTTTCTTGAGAATATATCTAATGTAGGTCTCTCAAATAAGAGGTAATCATTTTAACCAATCTCATTCATTTTAAGTATTGTTATCCCTTCTTTAGTTATTTCCTAGACTTTACAATATAACATAATTTGTATATCCCAAATACTAGTTTGATATTATTTTTATGAAATAAACTCTTTCTATCTCCTTTTAATCAAGTTGTAAATGAACGTATCATTTGTGCGTACATGTTGACTACCACCTTCAATTAGTGATATGATTCATTTTCCGCCACCATTATTCATGGTTGGTTATTATGATATATATAATTTTCAAATTAGGTATTTATGAAATTATTATTATTATTTATTTATAAAATATTATCTACCTTCTTACCTTACCATCCTTTAGAATAATATAATGTTGGTCATACGTACGAGTGGGATACCACCTCAATGAAGTGTAGTGATTCGTTTCTCATTTCTCATTTACATGGACAATAATAAGGAAATATTTGATAAATATATGTTATATTTAAGGTATAATAAAAAGATAATTAGATATTTATAATTTACCTTCCTTTTATTTTGTGCATTGAGAAGTTAAAAGCTTATAAGTGCATGTTGGTGGATTAATATCTCCAAAAAGTGATGTAATTCGTTTTCCATCACTAATTTATATAAATGTATATAAAATTTTATAAAATATTTAAATATGATACTTATTATATGATTAAATTTATGGATATTATGTATCTATGATCAAATTACAAGGACCATAAATTCCAAATTGATACATTCATTAAAAGTGAAATAGTTATCACTCAAAACAATGATTTTCATAAGGAATTATTAATAAATAGGTGATATGATATAAAAAGTAAATAATATATTTCATAATATGTATGAATAATATTATTTAATATATATATATATAATAAATATATATTTATTATACATGATTTTCGAATGCATGCTAATCAGTATGATACTGGAGGTAAGGGTTCAACTCAATATTGTTTTATTGATACATGTTTCATGTTATGCACCTATTTATGTTAATGAGATGTATATATTTTTTAATTGATATTTTAAATCCTTAATACTTATTAATTAATTATATTTAAATTAATAATTAAAATTAATTCATCCAAGATATTTTTGATTAAAATTGACTAATGTTGTAAGTGTTTCTTTTCACACTTTGGTTTTTGTGGGAATTGTTCCATTTTCACAACTTACTTCATTCATGTGGTGTATATAATTACAATTTTATATTTAACCTAATGAGTTTATTTATATTTATGGTATTTAACATTTTATTTTATTTTATATATTTCATGGGGGTTATGATTCCGAAGTTACAAAAGTGGTTAGGGTTTTATGTTAAAGTCTCGTTTTTACCATAATTATTTATTCGTAAATTTATGATGATTAAGTTTTACAATATTTCTCTAAAAATAGTATGAATATTATTCTAATATTTTTATTTTTAAATTTTCAATGATTTCCTTTCATTTTACTCTCTTTAATTTCTAAATATACAAAAATATTTTTTTTAAAGGAAAACAACTTTATTTTACTGTTCGGTTGAAAATAATTTACTTTTATGTCCTCATTTTCCTTAAAAAAATTAAAAAAGATGTTACTATTATCCTATGATTGTTTAAATCCATTTTTATCGATATTTTACTTTTTATTAAATTTAATAAATGCAATATTGTTTTCTCTTTCCAAATGAGTAACTTTTGACTTCTTATCAAAAATGTGAAAGAGATCGTTGTTTTAACATACATGAAATAAATATAATTTACCGTTGTCATTACCGCTCGATTATTTAAAGATTAATTTTTAATATTTCATGGATATTTTAAATGAAAACTTTTCCCATACTATTTTGGAAAGTATTTTATTTTTTCCACAAATCCCCCCATCACACACCCCAATGAGTACACATCCTTGGCCAACAATGAGAGAAAAGAGATAGTGAGGGCAAGACTCCCACCTCCAGTAGGCATCAGGTTGTCAACTAGAAAACGAGGTATAATAAACATATATTGAGAGGCATTTTATTCTAAGTGAAAAATCCTAAGAGACATATAATATAGATACGCAAATAAAACATCCTCATATATATGAAATAAATACCACATGAATACCTAAAATTTCTTACAGTACTGAAACAATTAAAGGGGAACAACAAGTACTAAAAAGTATAACTTGGAAGCAACCACAAATTCAAAATAACTCCTGAAAACTATGAGCTAATAATATCTAAATTGCTCTCCAAACTACTCTCGATGACATGAAAATATTTTATACATACATGGGGTGAGAATTATAGAATTCTCAGTAGTATTATCCCTAAACAATGTTGGGACAAATATAAACAAATCATGACAAGACCATGTGATCAATAAGTAAAACTAACTCATTACCTAAATAGATAAACAATGTTCCCAGCTTCACCATGCCAATATCTCACCAAGTATGAAATATAAGAGATCATATATTTTAGTAATAAATAAAAAATTGTACATTGTTACAACTTCCCTACTAGTTTTCTGATCTTCCCTAACATTCTACATCCTTTTCCATCTCTCTGCAAAAGTAATCCAATCCAAAAAATACCTTGGATAGCAGTCACAACATGGACCTCATGCATCAAATCGTTACATTATCTTGATCAAATATTCATATAGTAACCATTTAGTTTATGAGAGACAATATAGCTCATATGATGTATAGTATACATTGGGTATTGTACCTCAATCCATCACTACCCATACCCAGAGTAAGGTGGATCAGCCCATCACAACCAATACACATCATACGTATAGTAATCCTTTAGATACTATATCCGAGAAAAAAATTTTGTGAAATAAAAAAAAATCCATTACATCCCTTTATATATATATATATATGGTAAATCTATTCACTATGCATACCATCACCAAATTCTACCAAGAGAAGAGAGGGGGGTCGTCAATCATCCATCCTCCCAATGGTATGTCAGACAAAGCTCCCTCCCAGAATGCACTAGGTGTCAATTTTCCTAAAAAACATGGATCAGGTAGAATTTGAAGTCCTAGATAATAAAAGATATAAAATATCTCAAAACCAAAATATGGACATAACATGGTCCCATAGTCAACTACAACTATCCTCAATTGAAAACCCAGCAGCCACTATTAGGGAATGAATATACTATAAGCCCAGACTCATTTAAGAAGATAAAATAAGGTCATTATTTTATTTTAAAAATTAATTTAATGTTAATTAATTCATGAATAATTATGTAAAATTATTTTGATTATTTTTTATTATCCATCCATGTAATGTGCATGCCCTCCCGACAAAAGTCAACAGTGTCCATAATTTACAAGATCATCTCATTAGAATTGTAGAAAAACCAACCCCATGGGTTAAGTCACTCATTAAACATTATTAAACAATCCAGATTTATTGATAATATGTAGAAACATCCTAATCTACCACCAGGATAGATCTAACTAAGCACATCTAGCTACCTCAAGCTGTGGGAAAGGAATGGAGATAAATAAGCAGCCAAGCATCCATCAATTAATAAAAATATTCACAAAAATACCCAATATTAATCACATAAATGATAAATATTAGATTAAACCTATCCCATAATCCTTGTGGTATCAATAAATCCATCATTTATATCCTCATACATCACATCATCATAGGCACGAACTACTGTCATACCAACTAGGACTCCCAGATTATAACTCAGCAGTTATCACAAGATTATATATTTGAGGCTCAAATCACATCACAAGGCTTATATAGAGATTAAAAATAAGGTAGAAGACAAAAAACATAGTTAACAGAGAAATTTAGGCCCCAAAAATAAGGTATTTAGCCTTCACTTGAAAATGGGCACTCAAAACTACAAACATAAAGAATCTAGGATTTATAAACAAAAGTGAAATCTAGGTCCCAATGATTTATCATTAATAAAAATATTTTTTTATTACAAATTTAATTAAATTATTCATTATTCATAGGTTTCAACTGAGGTCAACCTATGACATCATCTATAATAAGAAAAAAAAATTTATACATGCTAACTTTCTCAAAACTAGTTTCATCAAACTGTGAAAAGAAAAATTATCAATTTACATTCATCTATATACTTTTGATCATTTAAAATAATTTCATATTAATGATCTTTATCAATTTCATTGTCACATAGAATATAATATTCATTTGAACATTCATAATCACATCAATTTGATTATCATCAAATTATAGGAAATAGTGAATTATTAAACTTGAATCTTCTTTATTTATTTATCCAAACAATAGATTTCAATAGTAATATTTTACCAATTTTACATACTAAAAAAATAATAAAAAATTTCAAAAAAAAATATTATCGTAGATATCTTACTATCTATTTAATTAAGAGGCAAAACATTATCAAGGTTAAAAAAATTTGACAAGAAAGCACCATCCAATTTATTTATAAATCTAATTCAATATTTATTAAGTTACTATAACTACCATAAAATGGATAAATCATGTTCAATTTGTTATTTGATGTAAATAATGTAGAATAAAATTAAGCAATCTCCAATACATCAATGTTCATCAAATAAGAATAGATCAACATCAGGAATCTTTAGACACCTTTCCTACAAGAAATTGCATCCCTCTAAGGACTCTGCACCACGACCACAACAAAAAAATTTGGAAAATTTCATTAAAAGGAATGATAGAATCCTATATAATAATTATAGTTAAAATGAGAGGAAACAAGATCAATTTAATAGGAAACCATGGGGAAAGGGAAATATAACATACCGTGAATTATTACAGATCTCACATAGAATATCAGGATCGATTCCACTTGAAGAGGGATTCAAATCTACTCAAAAACTACTTCATGAACCTATGGTTCAAGTATAATTCTGGGATGAGAATTGTGTTATAATAGATTAGGGGGTATTTATAGTAGACATTGTTTTAAGAGATCATGACGCTATCCATTGGACCATTTCACAACCTTTTGAAAAATAGGAAGACTATGTCACAGTTGAAGGAGACTATGCCCCAACCTCCTGGTCAAAGACTTATGAAAAGACCATGATAAGATCTTATAATAGAGTATCTAGGAGCTATAATGAATCCTTAAGCACCATACTACATCCACCCTTAAACCAATAATATCCCTCAAATCCTATTATGTCAAAATAGACCGTTTCATGCCTTGACCTAATGAACATTGGGAAGAGCATATGATTCAACCTACTTATATAGTATATCTATTAATAAAATGAATGTATCCTTAAAATACTCCATAAGATACCAAATTTCATAGCTGAGAATCACCACATCGCAAATAACAACACTACGGTGCAACATATCCCTTCACACCACAACCATGCCATTTTTTCAGTGTTTCTCCCATTTTCCTTCAAAACCCATCTAAACATATTGTAACCTCCAATGGATACATCCAAAACCCAAAATCAAAAGGGGAAGGGGTAGTAGGATACAGAAAAATTCATCAGACACCTCTAAAACTATTCCTTTTCTCAATATTCCAAAACCAAACATGGAGGGAATGTATGAGACGGGTTTTCTAAACAACCACCCTATGAGATACCTCTCTAGGATCTCACTATAATAGGAGATCAACCACCTCACCAGAGGAACAACAAAAAACCATGAAATAGCAACATACATCTCTTAACACTCTTCTATGGGTGATACCTCTAAAAATATAGTAACACTACAATAAGGAAACACGGGAAAACTATCTCATAAACTAGAAATGTTCAACATCTAGAAAAGAGAATTGTTACAAGGGAAGAACCAAAAATGAAACTTCTCAATGTACAGGGAATGTATCTAAAACTCACATTACCATGTTCTCCTCTCCACACCACTATGCTACCACAAAACATGAACCAAGGGAATTTTACACCCACACAACACCTTCTCCTGGTGGTCCTGGATCTCCAAAGGCCATTCTTTTAAGGTTGAATCCTCATAAAAATTGATCATTCCCTGATAAATGACATTAGTTCCATCCTAAATGTGATGGAGGAGTTGTAACATGTAAAAACTATATAAATGTAGGCTTCACATATATTGATATTATAGAATTTTAGATGAATATTCATCACATTACAAAAATAAATTCCTAAGGACCATAATTGTTTAAAATCTTTCTAATCATGGAACACATTCTTATTATTTGGTAAAAGATCATAAACATATCCATTAATGATCATCCCCATTATTACTCCTACTTAAAACCTTTCTTTATAACCTAGGGAAAGGAAACATTATAAAGGGGTGATCTCGAATTATCAAAAAGTTAGATAAATGAAATATTTTGTCTTAACATTAACATATGGGTATAAGAAAAATATCATGACATTTGAAGATCAAAATAGGCCTACAAGGTCATAATCATGAGACATGTCATAAAAACTGGAAATTAATAAGATATAAGTTTTTTTATATTCAAGATCATGAACCCTGTGAGCATATCAAGGCATAAGAAATAGAATTTTTGAATGACATATAAACATGTAACATCATTCCCTATAAGTCAAGGATTATTGCCAAGAACCTGTCAGGGCACTTCATGCGGACTAAAACTATAGGTTGGGACAAAATACTATTCCCAGTCACAGTCCATTCCTTATAATAGATTGGGTTTCCCCAACTTCCCACAGTATATCAGGTCCACCATATTTATACAGTGTAACAGGTTTCCCTATCTTTCTATAGTGTATTATGAAACACATGTTTCCCATTTTGGATCAAGATGCACCTATTTTCCATTTTAGATCAGGCTAGTTGACTTGTTTCAAATAATTATCTCATGAGATATAAATTTTACCCACTTCATTGGATGGAGATATATCCCCCACCCATCACATAATAAGATCATACATACATATACCACAATAAAATAAAATTTTCCTCATATTAGGACCCATAAAAGATATGGGTATTATAAACATGATATCATAAACTGTAAAATTAAATGGGTATCATAAACATTTCATCATATCATTACATATTGAAAAGTGATAAGTCTCATTATTATTTCATCAAATCATAAACCATGAAAAGAAGGAAATTTCAAGAGCATATAACACATGGAATAAAAATAGGTTTTCTAATCACCATTCTATAAAAACATAAACCAATCAAGAAAGAAAAGTAATCATATTATTGTATAATATCCCCAGTAAATAATATCTACTAAAAAGTATGTCATCTTAGATATAGAATGGTTTGAAAGATCAGTTCAAAAGTTTCTTAAGGAAAACTTAATTTACATGAAAATAGTTTTTATAAAAACATTTCAAAATTCATTACTTATGAAGAAATTTTTATAATTTCATTTCAAAAATTTCTTGATGAAAATATAAAATACACTATGAATTTTTTTTTAAAACATAAATCATTTTGAAAATATTCTTCTTTTAAAATATCTTTGAAAACATATAAAAGAATCTTGAAAATATTTTTAACACCTATTTCATTGAAAATACTCTAAAAACCTAAAATAAGTCTTGAAATTAATTTTAAAACCCCTTTCTAGAATTTTTTTTTTTGAAAAATTATAAATAAATATTGAAATCATTCAATTTTCAATTCATTGAAAATAACCTTTGGAAAGCATATACAGAATGTTTTGAAAATCATTTAAAAAGAAGTTTTTAAAATAAAACTTATTTAAAAACCATTTTTTTAAACAACATTAAATTCAATAATTTTCCAGAATATTGGTAAAAAGTTCATTAAAAATAACCATGTAAACATGTAAAGGAATATTCCAAGAAATAATGCTCATGATGGAAGGTAAGTATGTACATGTCGAAAATTCTATTTTCACATTAGAAGTATCGAAAATTTCATTGATCAGAAAAGAACAAGAATATTCCACTTATACACATTTTTTATATCGGTAATACATAGGTAAAAAATCCTATAAGCATCACTGGAAAATAATAAAACATTTTTTAAAACATTTTTAGAAATCAAAATTTTCAAAGAACACAGATTTAATACTGAAATGATAAATAAAGTCATATCATCATAAAATAAATTACTTAAATTTCATGAGTACAAAATAATGGGAAAATGTCACTAATATATGAATATATAATGTATAAATAGTGTAGAATAAAATTCCTTTGTATTAATGATATATGGATCGTAATATTTCATCAATATAAGCATAATCATAAACAATCTAGATAAATTATGAGATTATAGAAATAAATTATTACCAATTTGGTATCATTGAATCATAAAGCACAAGAAATAATAAATTTAAATGAAGCAATAAATATAATTAAAATAATTATATTAATGATTTAACATGTTAATGGATACTATATACACCTCATAGAAAAATATAAGATCATAATATGTTATTTATCTAACAAAAAGGTAAATTTAGCCCAAATTACATTACTAAATTGTAACTTTTGAACCATAAACCAAAGAAAAAAATGTCATAAAATAGATATGTAAATAACCATAAATATATTTATAATAATAATAGAATGAATTCATGGGTTTTATACACACCATATAAAATAAATGATTAGTGAATAAGACATTAGTGTCATAAAAAGAAAATTAAGATGAGAAAAGCCTTACTAGTTAAGTAACTTTAGAATCATGATCCCTATGAAATAATTAAAAAATTTAAAGCTTATATTATCATTAAATAAATTAAATTAATTATGTAACATTTCATTGGGAATTACATACACCAAAAAAATTAATAGAGTGGTGAATATGTCATGTATCTCACAGAAATAAAAAGTAAGATGAAATTCACTTACCTTAAGTCTTGACATTATTTGTACACATTCAAAAATCCTATATAAAAATATAAAATTATTATAAATCTTCCATAGAACCATATTATTAAATATAATACCATATATTATTTGTTTATAACTTCTTATTACCCATTTATTAACAACTTCATCTTATTGGTACATTTCAGGAAATCTCTGCATTGTTCTTTGTATATATTTTGGATTGTTTTTCAAGATCCTCTTACTTATATCATGGTTTAATTTTTTCAATAATTTAAAAAATAAAACATTTTAAGTATATATTTATTTATATTAATCTATTAAAATATATAAATATCAAATAGAATACATCGTTCATGAATACGGTAGGTCGTACGTGCACATGAACGTTGTTTCTGTTTTATTGTCATATTGAAATATGAAATGTAAATGACATATATGAATATATTAGTACAAAATTTTATTACATTATAATTATTATTTCATATATATTATTTTTTTACTAAATCCCTCCATAATACATTCCATGTAGAGTTTGAAACAATCACATTGCTTTGGGGAGGCGGTAGTCCACGGGTCCACAAACGAAGTTATTTTATCTTCAAAAAATAATTTTCATGAATTTATATTTTAAATTATAATTAAAAAATCATAATACATAATAAATATCATATATATAATAAAAATATATATTTTCCATCATAATTCTCAACCATGAGAGGTGGTATGGAAATAATGAATAATAATCATTTTGTGAGTTGGTAGTCTGTTGTACACAATAATGAACCAAATTAAATAAAATGGATTATAGGGTAGAAATAATTCAATAAAATGGATTTTTTACAATTTTATAGGGCATATTGTACCATAAATTTAAGGTTTAGTCCTTTATTAAGCAATTTTTTTGTTAATCTCTGTAATTACTTTTAATCATTTTAACAAATATTTTCAGTCAAAAACAAAGTTTACCTTATTAGAATTTATAAATAATGATGATTCAAAATATTAAATAAATTTTTAAAAATTCTAATCACATAAGTGGAAGAAATTAATTTAAATTTAATCCCACATACAGGAAGAAAAATCTAGTTTTAAAAGTAAAAATGTTCAATTGTTTGAAATGTTTTTATATCCAATTGAAATGTGATAATGATTCTGATTAACTAAATTGGTTTATTTTATATAAAATTGATATAATTAATATTTAAACCCAAACTAAAATATAATTTAACTATATAAATAAATTATATGATAAAATATATTTGAATCAAAATTTAGGGTTTTTAGTATTCATCAAAAAATAATCTTTCTTAGAAAAATATCAAAAATTCAACTAAGGTAAATTTTAAAATTACACTTCCAAAAATGATTTTTATTTTATCAAAAAAATTAAAATAAAAAATATCATATATAAAATGGTTTCTCCATTAAAAGGTGGTAAATTATCCATTTAGAAAAATACCAATTTTTATTCACAAAGTTGGATTTATTCTGATCTTAAACCTATCAAATTTATTTGATGAGTATTAAGAATATAGATTCTATATATAATGTATAAATATTATTGGAAATAATAATAAAATTTGGTTTTTTAATTTATTGAGATAAAATTGTGTATATACATAGAAAAGTATTTTTTTTAGAACACTAATTTCATTATTTTCAAGCAGTTCAAACATTAACTTTTACTAATTGATAACCAAATGATTCCTTCTATAGGTATCTTTAAATGATATTTTCATAATTTAGTTGTTATTATTTATAACCTACATTCAAATGGATATGTGGAAGCTTTAATAATATTATCAATATTATCTTGTAGTTCGGTGAAACATGACCTTGCATATAACAAAAACTATCGAAGGGAATCAGTATTGTGTGTAATACAAGATAGAAATGGTGTTGATTATACTGCAAGCTAATATATGTTTTTATTCTATTTCAAGTTTGAAGTTTTGTTTCATATAATTCAATGGAATATTTTTTCTTTCATATAAAAAATATAAATTTAGGGTTGTGAAAAATTCAAAGTAGAAAATGATAAAACTAATTTGAAAACAAAATTCACAAAATATTACGGTGTTATATTCTACCCACCTTAAAATTAATTTTGACCTCAAAATTCATCTAGGTTAGTAAAATTTTGATACTTTAATGTTCCATTCATAAAAACCTACATAATAAAAATAAATACAAAAACAAACTTTAAAAACAAAATGTTGGAAACATGACTGTTACCCAAAGTAACTCATAACATGTTATCAACATAGGATAACACCGGTGTGAAGGAAATATTTGACATGGAAGAAATTCATAAATATTATAGAGATTGATGAAAATAACTAATCTCTAGTAAGTTAATGGTTAATAGAATGTAAAGGGCTTGATAACTATAAATCTGTAATAATTTACATGACCATTGATTCAATTGAAATGAAGGTTTTAGGATAAATCTTATCTAAAATCCTTGTCCTAGTGTTCCTAATTTATTTTACTATATATAAATAAAATTAAATATACTTACATGATTTTATTCTTTTTCATCTGAAGAATCTCCCCATTTGGTTGTCCCTTACTAGATTTCCACATCATCTCTTACTCTAAAAAATAATGGTGGATTTTACTATTATTGGAGTAATAATATATCATGAGGGTGAGTTATAGTTAATTCCATCTATAATTACTTAAAATAAAATAAAAATGGTTTACAGAGGTTATTAAATATATATAAATCCTCTTATAGTGAGATAATACATTAATTTCACAAACTTCATCAAAAGTATAACTTAAACATTCCATAAATTGATAACATTATAACATTCCGAAAAGATGAAAATCCAAAACATTAAAAAGAGTGTCTGTAAATCACTTAACATTGATCCCCCATATATCATAAATTATATCTTTTTTGTCACATTCCTAAAATGTGAATACCCTCATCGTATATTCTCTTGAAACATGGTAATACATAAAATACGATAAATCTTTTTTTAAAGAATGCATGATTACTTATTTATAAGATTATTGGATATATTCTGTAAATACATGAAATTGTAAACTTCATCCATGATTACATAGGCAACACTCTAAACAAATTATTTATCAATTTTTAGGTCATAAATACTATCCAATTTAAATTATCCAAATCAATCATATCATTATCCAAGATAAACATAATTTTCACAACATCTTGAACACATTATGGGCTACCTTACCTTAATTAAAAATATCACATTTTAATTAAGTCACTTTTCTAAGACTTCATCACCATTCAAAATATCCTTTTCAATCCTTAATAAAGAACTTATACTAAATATAATTATATATTTAATTGTTCATATAATATAATCTTCGAATTCTAAATCATAAACACTTAAATCATCCAACTTTATTCTTAAACCATTACTTGGGATTCATAATCTTATTCCATAATACCCCTTGTCCTAGAATATGAAATATGATTCATGTCTTAAGGTTACTCAACCTAAATCTAATAATTATTATTATGTTTAATGTATGAAATTTTTTAGAGAATATCATACCTTTCACATGTTGTTTGTGGTCTCCTTATCTTTATAATTATAACCAATACTCATACCACCATTGCAACTCCTTGAATTTTTGTTGACCTTTTTTTCTTGAATAAATAAAATTTTCATTTATGTATTGTAATGCATTAAGTAAAACATTCATTTTACATGAAACCGAATCAACATACGTTACACAGAACATCATCTTAGAATATGTTACATGGAACATTGACTCAGTATATGTTACACACAACATCTACATGGTGTATGTTACATGAAACACTAACTTGGCGTACATTACACGCAACACCAATGTTTCTAAAAAATCATTTTACTATTATAATTATTAAAATAACATAAGTATACCCTATCCATTAAAATTAGATATATTAATAGTAATAACTACTTTTCAAATATTTTTTATAATTTTTTCCATAAATAAAACATATTCATAATGAAATTTCTAATTTTGGTTAATGTCCTTATATGTTTAAAAATAACATTTTCTGAAAGAAAGATTTATAATTTCCTTATTCGAAAAATATTAAATTAATTTTAGACACATTTTTAAATTTAATTTGAAAAAATAAACTTCGTTTTTTGAATTAATAATGTTAAAATTATCTTTGGTGAATTTTTGGGGTTTTTCTGAGAAACATCATTTCTGGATGAATGGTGAAATATATCAAATTTTAATTCAAAAAAATCATATAATTTATTAATAAGGTTAAAATATATTTTAATTACGTTTAAAATTTTAATTAATTTAAATTTTTATCAATTAATCCAACTTAGGTAATCTAATTAAAAAACATAGCAAACTTTTGAACATTTTTACTTTAAATACATGCATTATCGACCCGACTTCTGGAATAAATTTAAATTAATTTCTACCAAGTATGTGAATGGAATTTGGAAAATTTGATTTCACATCTATAATCAGTATGATTTATAATTTCAAATATGTTAAACATATTTTTTTACCAAAAATATTAGTGAAATTAATTTAAATTAATTAGAATGATTAAGGTAAAATTAAGCTTTATAAGGGAATAAACCTTAAACATAAGGGCCCAAATGACTTAAAATCCGTTACAACACACATATTATAGAAATTATTCATACATGAACGTTAAATTCATTATTTTTTAGGTTCTTTATGACATTATTTAGGTAAAAATGTGGGTACACCAAACATGTTTTCAAAAATACAAAGTGAGTCATTTCCCTCGCCTATAAAAGACCACCAACTCACCCCATTTCTAAAACATCTCAAAACATATAGAATAAGACAATATATACCCAATAAAATTCTCAAAATTTTCGCTTTCCTCTTTGAACACTCCCTTTGGGAGGAAATCAATCCAATGAATCCTTTTGGCCAAAACCAAAAGGAGTTACCCGATTAGAAGGTAACATCTTCTCTAAATATCCTTTATTTTATTTTCTTCCCCCACCACCTTAAATATTCTTATTACATGATTGTATAAAAACACCAGTATGTTAAATATACTATAATTTTTTTATGATGTGGGTTCTATGTACAATTATACACACTTCCATATAATGGGTAACAAACTTACTGTTTACGTGTACGGTGAATTACAATCTCACGAATCTATGATCATTCATTTTTCTTTTATCACCTATCATTGTGAAAATTATGATAGAAAATATATTTATATATGTTATATATTATATTTATTATTTATTTAATCTTATTTAATCCTTTTTCAACACATATCATTATACATTCTATTTTTTGTAAATATGATAATTTTGTTTGAGGAAGTGTGGACTACCGCCTCCTCAAAGTGATGTGAGTCATTCACACACTACATGGAATGAATTAAGGATGAATTTTGTGAGCATATATGATATATATAATATAGTAATTATACATTAATAATAATATATAAACATATATATACACTTATTTCATTTACCTTCTTTCTTTCAATACGAAAATTAAAACGGAAACAACGTTCATACGTACATAAGACTTACCGTCTACATTAATGGTGTATTCCATTTCATAATTATATATTTTATAATTTATTATAATAAAAATATAATAAATATAAATTATATTTATATCATGTTTTACATTATGTAAATCATGATATAAGTATATCTACCAAATACATAACAAATTAATACACATTTGTAGAACAGAGTGGATATTATCCAAAGTGAAACATTAACATATGAATAGTAAAAATAGGGTAATATAAGGTCATAATAAAACCACATATGGTAATATATATATAATAATATGGTTATTTAATAGATTTATAGTAAATGTAATATTTATTATACATGTGTTTTGAATGAGTACATCCAGATTCAAAACCCAGGGTAAGGGAATTTCATCTCACTTTTATTTCGGTGTGATACATGAATTAATCACCACTCACTTAATTTTCATGGTTTATATACTACCAATGAATATATTATATTTATATTATAATAAAATTTATTTGTATTCACATATCCATTTTATGATCTTTCTTTCAAGGATTTTAAGTTTCAAAAGTTACCAAATCAGTAAAATAGTTTTGTCACGATTCTCTTTCTTTGAGACTCATGTTTTTTATGCACCTAACTTATTTTTTGATGTTTGTTATATCATTAATATATTTATATTCATTATATTTTATGCTTTATCTAATTCCCTTTTTCATACATTGATATTACAGTCAAAATTTACCAAGTGATAGGAGTTTATTCAAATAATCTAATCACTTTTCAAGAATGATTCTGATTGTGATTAAATTAACTAAATATCATTATCCATATCTCAATAACACTCATAAATTGTCTTATCCTATTTTTATTCAAGATATACAGTTATTATAGTACCATTTCAAACTCTTTGGTACCTATGATAGTATTTTTAATTAAAATTTGGCCGTCACTCTCTTGGGTCAGAAATCTATTGTATTCAAAAACCATGTTTTCAATAACATTTTAAAAAATGATTTCAGAAGATATTTCAATACAATTTTTATAGATAAATGATTTTAAAAAATGATGTATGGTTTTTAATAATTCCTTTATCTGTTTTCAAAGTTGTTTCAATGAAAAAAGGTTTTCAAAATGTTTTATGTTTTAAAAAACGTTTTTCAATGTTGAAACATATATTTTCCTCAAGAAAAGTTCTTAAAAGATCTTTCAAAATTATTTCCCATTTAAGATATTATCCATTGGTGTTACTCATGAATTTATGGGAAAATTTTTCAATATTTTCAATCTTATTCATTATCTGGATGGATTACGTTTTGAGGGCATGATTTTAGGAAACACACTTCCCTTTTAGAGGTTATATGCTTCTAAAACCCGCTTCTTTTCATAGGTTATGTTTGTGATGAAATTATTATGAAACCTATATTTTTCCACAGGTTATGATATGATTACATATTTATAAGACCCATTTAATTTCATGGGTTATGATATGATTATTTATGACCTTTTGGAACTGGTATGTATGATTTCACTATGAAATGTGTGGGACCTATATCTCCCTCCAATGCATTTCATAAAGATTTATATCTCATGTGATAGACTAAGATGGTCTTGGGAATGAACCATGACTACTTATATGGACATGGGAGTAAACCATGACTACAAATATGGTATGTTGAGTGAAGTTATAATTCCACGATGGTCTTAGAAGCAAGGCATTGGATAATAAGGAAATCATATTATATAATTACGTGTCTACCAAAATTACATGTTATATTCCTATTTTATTCTTTACTGGATTATGATATTTATTTTCTTTTGATTCATGTATTATGGAATGCTGATATTTTTTCCACTTTCTTGCATACAATCTTTGATATAGAGTGTGTGATCTTCTATTTTCATGATCAGGGTATCACATCCGTATTCCCATGATTATGCTTATATATCTCCCTTGATTACCCTTACTGAGAATATAATCTCACCCATTTTTATGTTTCCTTCCCCAGGATATGAATATATGTATTATATTTGATCTTTCTAAGAATGTTTCTAGTCAAGAAGAACCTATTAGTGAGATAATGTAGCTCACTTATGTATCAGTGTTTATTTTTATGTTTGTCCATATTTTTAAAGGCACTAAACTAGTATGGTCTTTGAGATTCGATTTTTATAATGTTTTAAGTATTACAAAAATGATATGTAATGTTAATTTATGAAAATAGTTTGTCATTATAGTTGGTATAAACTTATAGTTTTAGTTATCCTTTTGAAACTATAATTATATAACCTTAGTGGAAAACCGAAGGGCATTTCTCGGGATAAGTCTAAGGATAAGGAAAAGTCTAAAAAATATCATCGAATTTTGTTAAAGGATAGAGTGAGTAGATTCCTTGAAATAAAAACCTATCTGGATTATACAAGTGGAAGTAGATCTAGAAAAGATTTACCTATGGTTAATAACTTAGACAAGATCTTTCAGGCCTAACATGGGGTAATCTGGTTCATGACAAAAGACCTTGTTGCACACCTAGATTAAATCTCCTAGGGGATATTATTTGGGAATTAAAAAATATTTATAAACAATAATGAAGGATTTAAATATAATTTTTCTAAGAATAAAATATGATAAATCTAATGTGACCTAGATTAAGGAAGGTATTATAATTTAGATATACTATAAGTAAATTTTCTGGATTACTTGGTTCCTCAATATGGTAATTGTTTCTCACTCAATGTTCTTTGGTTTTAGTCAATGTATGGAAACAAAATGAACCATATTAAAGGTGATTGTTATGAAAAATGAAATTATTTTCCTCCTAAGAAACCAAATTCTATTTGAGTTAGAATAAAAAAATCATTTCTAGGATTAGAAAACATTCCCATGTTATGAATAATGGTGGACATACAAATGAGAAAAGGAAGGAACAACATTATATTGATTAATTCATGAGTCAATATCAACCTTCTTTCAAAGGATATTATGATCCACTTGCTTCTAAAGAATGGATTAGTACCATAGAAAATATATTCTTCATCCTTCATTGTTCAGAACATGAGAAATTCATTTTGGTTGTGTATTAGTTAGAAGGGGAACAGAACTGATGGTGGACTCTAATAAAGAATATTAGGAATCAAGATGAAATTGGATCCATGGAATGGTATGAGTTCAAGAACATCATTTTTAATAAGTACATTTTGTGGATTCTTAGTATCAATATGGAGAAAGAGTTCATTGATTTTATGAAAATTTATGATTAATATATGGGTACCTATGAGGATAATTTCTTGACACTTGTGAGGTATAAATTAGGAATTATAATCCAACCCGAATGTAAATTTTATTGGATATTTAGTGGATTAAATCCAATTCTAATAAGGGTAATATAAATAAGATACCTTATTAGGTATAAAGGGATTTTGCGTTGTGCAATCAAGGTTAAAAGGGTGGTTAGAGTCACATATCAACCGCATAGTTCTGACAAGAACAGGATAATGGATTTTAATGGAATATCTAAAAAACCTGAAGATAAGAAGATGATAATTTCTTTATGATATATGTGTGGGAAGGGAGAATGGAATAAATTACATTAAGTGTTCTAATAAATGTTTTATTTGTGGATGGACATTCTATCAGACATTTGATTTTTGAAGTGATGGGAAGATGCTAGCTAACGTTTCATATGTGTAAATGTATTATAGAATAAACTCTGCATGATTTAGTTATAAAAGTGTATGGTGAATGGTCATTATGATGACTAGTTACCAAACCCAAGGGCTGGTGATTATGACCCACTTTAGAAACCTATTAAGCTGGGGGATAAGGGAAAATCTCATGCAATTTCAATTTCTGATAAGGAATGTGATAATGATGCAATGAAAGGTACACATACCGTTCATAATAGAACTAAAAATGTCATAATTGTTGTTGAATCTACCCACTCATTCATAACTAAAGAAATATCTAAGGGTGTTAGGATCCCACCAAAATAATAATATGTGGGATTACTAGTGTGAACCCCTAATGGTATGATGAATGCTTCCCAAGTATATGATTCATCTATAGTTGATGTTTGTGGGAATTATCATCCTATAAATCTTATCATTCTTCCATTGGTTTAATTTTATTTCATCTTAGGCATGTATTATCTATTTATACATAAATACCACATCAATGTTCAAGGAATGGAAGCTACGTTTTATATTTCAAACACTCCTATGACCATCCATCAGCATAACGATAAGTATGAACATACTATGGAGATTATATCCAGTGTTTGAGACATAACACCCATTCAAAACGGTTTTTTATCTAAAATGGTTGGGGATAAAATCAATATTAAATATATTCATATTTTTTAGGATTTTTTGGATTTCTTTCGAGAAGAGTTTCCTAGCCTTCCACCAAAACACAAAGTTGATTTCTCAATAGAACTAATAACTAGTTCCACACAAATTTCAAAGAATCCATATAGAATGGACTAATTAAGTTGTAATAATTAAAGAATAATCTACAATAATACCTTGATAAGGGATTCATTCATCCATGTGTTTCACCTTGGGGTTCCCCCATTGTTTTTTTAAAAATAAATATGAATCAATGAGACTCTCGATTGATTATTGGGAGATCAAAAAAATCATAGTCATGAATAAGTATCCTCTTCCCCGTATTGATGGATTGTTTGATCAACTATGTGGAGATCAATAATTTTCCATGATTGAACTACATTATTCATATCATCAATTGAGGGTTAAGAAGGAGGATATACCCAATAATTCATTCTATATAAGGTATGGTCATTTTGAATATATAGTGTTGCCTTTTGGTCTTAATAATTCCCTTTCTATCTTTATGGATTTAATGAATTGAGTCTTTAAAGATTACCTCCATCTGTTTTTGGTAGTCTTTATAGATTCTTTTATTATCTATTCAAAGAGAAAGGACGCACATGAAGATCACATCATAATTGTGTTGAATAACCAAAGGAAGGAGGATCTATTTTAAAAATTTACAAAGTGTTGTTTTTGGCTACAAAAGGTTTCATTTTTGTCACACAATATCAAGATCTAGTATAGAAGTAGATACATAAAATATGGATTCTATTTAATGTTAGCCTATACCGACCATAGTGACTGAGATCCATAGCATTATTGTTTTAGCATGATATTATCAGTTATTTGGGAAGCATTTCTCATCACTATCTAATCATCTAACTGAGTTAACTCGAAAGGGTGTCATGTTCTTCTAGATAGATGAATGTGATGATAATTTAAATGAAATGAAGAGAAGTTTAGTTATTCCACATGTTCTTACATTACCTTATAGTGGATAAGGGTTTATAATTTACACTGATGTATCCAAGAAGGGATTGGGAAGTGCTCTTATGAAGAATAACATGTTTATTGCTTATTCCTTGCTGCAGTTGATGATTCATGATAAAAAATTCCCAAATCATTATTTGGAGTTATCCGTGGTAATTTTTTCATTAAATATATCAAGGAATTGTCTTTGTGGTGAAAAGTGTGACCTATATACCTACCAGAAAATTCTGAAAAATATATTTACATAGAAGGGGTTAAACATGTTTCAGTGAATATATTTGGATCAGTTAAATGATTATGACTCCTCAATACATTACCACCCTATGAAAAGAGAATAAGGTGGATGATACTTTGATTCAGAAGGATCATGGTAGTTTATCCATGATGGGGATCACCAAAGATCCAATATTTCTGGATTTGAAAAGGATGGATCGAGAAATCCTGAAGGAAGGGGGGAAATATTATCTTTTTAAAATGAAATTTCAACCCTCTGTCATAGTGAAGATTAAGGAGGAATGGAAGGAAGATGTAGAGATAAAAAATAAAGTTATAAATGTTTTTTAATTTGAACTTGATTAGGAGGGTATGATAAGGTTAAAGAGTCATGTATGTGTTCCTTCCACACCATATTTGAAGAACAATATGTTAAAGGAATATCATAGTTCTTCATTTTCTATTCATCCAAGATGTACGAAGATGTATAAGGATTTTAAAGAATACTTATGGTGGGATGGTATGAAGAGAGATATCATAGTGTTTTTATCATGGTTATTGTTATGCCAACAATTTTAGGATGAAATACTAAAGACAAATGGGATGTTGCATCCATTACCCATGCCATAATAGAAATGGGATAACATCATTACGGTATTTTTCCTTCGAATACCCAAAACCTATAAAGGGATTAATGGTATTTGGTTGTTAGTTTATTTCCATATTAAGTTGTCACACTTCATCACTATTATAAAAGACATCTATATGGATCATATTTCCATGATATAAAATAAGGAAGTTGTAAGGTTGAATAATGTTCCACTTTCTATTGTATCAAATCTGGATTTGAGGTTCACCTCAAAGTTCTAGCGAAGTCTTAAGCAATTAGTTGATAAATAATTGAGTTTCAATAGTTCTTATTACCCTTAGAAAGATGGTTAGCTTGAAAGAACAATTCAAACCCTAGAGGTTGTTTTGAGATCTTGTTCTTTGGTTTTCAATGGTGGATGGGATGAACACCTTCCTCTAGTGGATTTTTCTTAAAATAATGTATTTCACTAAATAATTATGATTGTACCATATGAAGACATCTATGGGGATAAATGAAGAGATCCATCGTACTTGGATGAGGATGTATAAATAGAGATAGTGTAACCTACTATCCCTGAAGAAATGGTCGATGAGGTTAGAACACTTCATCAGCATATCAAGGAATATCAATGTCAGCAAAAATGATATTCTTATAACTATTTGTGTGATCTCGAATATGATGTTGGTAAAAAGATTTTTCTAAGAAAATATCCTTGTAAAAATGTTATGAGATTCGTGATGAAAGGGACGATAATCTGTAGGTATATCAGTCCCTTTGAAATTCTTGATTGCATTAGGATGGAATTATATCTCTTAGAACTTACTCCAAATCTCTTATAAGCCCGTGATATTTTCCATGTATTCCCATCAAGGGATTAAATACATGAACCATTACATGTACTAAACTCAGAGGTCATACCACTAGAGAATGATCTTTCTTAAGAGAAACAAATAATTAAAATTTAGGATCATACAGAGAAAGTAGTATGAAACAAGACCACTCACCTAGACAATTTTTGCTGGATAAATCACCAATTAGAGGAATCTATGTGGGAACTTGATGATATAATTAAGAAAAAACACCATCAGTTTTTTACCTGAGTTATGAATTTTTAGGGGGAAATTCATTTTAATGTGGGTAGAATGTAACACCTAATGTTATTTTGGACGTTTTTTCTCAAATAATTTAATTTTTCATTTATGTCTTACAATGCACTAAGTAAGACATTCCTTTCACATGGCACAAACTAGGCATATGTTACATGGAACATAAACTCATTGCATATTAAATAGAGAATATACTCGTCTTATGTTACACACACCATCTAATTGGTGTATGTTACACTTAACACTAACTTAGCATATGTTACACACAACACTGATGTTTCTACAAAACACAATTTTACTTTTATAATTATTTAAATGAGATAATTATAACCTAGATGTTATTATTAGTTATGTGAATAGTTATAACTACTTCTAAAATATTTTTGGTATTTTGTTCATGTAAATAAAATATATCGATAATGAAATACAATTTTTTTGGTAATATCCTTAAATGTTTTAAAATACAATTTTCTCAAATAAACTATTCTTAATGTCCTTCAGTAGAAAATAATAAAATGAATTTTAGATATATTTAGGAATTTAATTTTATAAAATTAACTTTATATTTTAATTTATAATGATGATATTAACTAATGGTTATTTTTTTATTTTTCTAAGAAACATCATTTTTTGGAGGAATAGTGAAACATACAAGATTTTAATTCAAAAGTTATTTTTCATCTAATTTATTAACAATGTAAAATTATATTTTAATTTCCTTTAAATTTTTAACAAGATTAAATTTTTTTCATTTAAAACAATGTTGATAATTAAATCCTATTTCATATAGAAATTAGATATAAAAACTTTCGAAAATTTTGATCATTTTTACTTTAAACCCCCGCATTGTTGACCCGATTGTGGCATTAAACTTAAATTAATTTTTTCCACTTATGGGATCTTAATTTTGAAAAATGGATTAAATATTGGGAATCATCATAATTTATAATTTTTAATAAGGTCAGCATAGTTTTTTTACCAAAATTATTGGTGAAATTTAATAAAATTAATTACAATAATTTTTTTAACATTAACATTAACAAGGGAATAAACCTTAAACATTAGAAAACAAATGACCTTCACACTTTTACAAAACCAATTATATGGAAATTTTAAAGTGATTAACCTTCCACTTTTGTGTTTCTTAGGTTTTGCATAATTTGTTTAGGTAAAAACATTAGTACACCTAATTTGTTTCTAAAAATATAAAATGAGTCATTTCCCTCCTATATAAAAACACCACCACATATCCCCATTCCTTAAACCTCAAAAAATTGGTTTTGCAATGATTTTCTCTATATAGTTACTAAAATCCCTCTATTAATCATTAAAGGCTCCTATTGGTCATAAATAAATCCATGTAATCCTTTTGGAACATACCAAAAGTCGTTACCCGATTAAGATGTAACGCCTTCTCTCAAGCTACTTTATTTAATTTCTCTCTTCACCCCATCCACACTCCTTATTATATGATTATATAACAAAAACAGTACATTAAATATAATATTATATTTTCATTATAGGGGTTTTAGATACACATAACCAAAATTCCATCCAATGGGTAAGGAACATATTGTTTACATGTATGGTGAACAACCGTCTCATTAAATAATGATTGTTCATCATTTCTTTACCCCCCTTGTGGTGGAAATATTAATAGAAACTATTTTCATATATTTTATATGTTATATTTTTATGTCTTTATTCTTTTCTAAAACTTGTATAACACAAGTCCTTATACTTTTTATTTGATGTAAATATGATAATTTCATTTGAGGAGGTGTGGACAACTACCCCCTCAAAGCGATATGATTCATTCACACACTACGAGGAATGTATTGAGGTTGGGTTTAGTGAACTTATATATTATATTTATGATATAATAGTTATAATAGAATAATTATATATATATATACATATATAAACACATGTGTCATTTACCTTTTTCTTTCAATGCGACAATAAAAACAGAAACAACGCTGATGCCTATGTACGACTTACCCTCTCCATGAACGGTTTATTGAATTTCATAGATCTATATTATACAGATAATTATAATAAAAAAATAATAAATATAAATGATATTTATATAATTTTTTAAATTCTTGAAATCATTATATAACTATAAGGACCAAAGATATAACCAATTAAGAAACATACGAAGAACAAAGATGATATTACATGAACTGAAACCATAACATAGGATTGTAAACAAGATCATAATATAAGGTCATAATAAAACCATATAGTGTTTTATATATAACAATAACGTTATTTTAAATATTTATAATAAACAAATATTTATTATTAAGGTGTTTAGAATGAGTAAAATGAGAGTTAAGACACAAGATAAGATAATTCCATCTCACTTTTATTTCTATGAGATACTTGACTTAATCAACACTCACTCGTTTTTTGTGGTGCACGTAGTACACATGAATGTATTTTATCTATATTATTCTTAAATTAAGGGTTATTCACATTCCATTTAATGATCTTTCTTTCATGGGGTTGAAGTTTCAAAAGTTACCAAATCAGTAAAATTGTTTTGTCTCAATTTTCTTTCTTTGAGACTCATGTTATGTTATACACCAAAATTATTTTTCAAGGTGCATTATATCATGAATATCCTTATTTTAATGATAATTTAATCTTTATTTAATTTTAATTTTTCTTAAATGGGTTGCATGATCCCATGTAACCATGTGATAATATTTTATTTAAAGAATCTTATCGCTTTACAAGAATGTTTATGATTGTGCTTCAATTAATTAAATATCATGATATATCTCTCAAGAACACTCATAAGTTTTCTTCTCGTATGTTTATTCAAGTTATACTCATGTATTAGTATAATTTTTCAACTCTTTGGTACTTAATATATTTTTTAAAATAAAATCTGATTTTCGACACCTTTGTTCAGAAATCTATTGTATTAAAGAGCCATGTTTTTTAAAATGTTTTCAAACATGTTTTTAAATATATTTAAAGCCCATTTTCAAGAAAAAATGATTTCAAAAACGTTTTATGGTTTTTAGTGGTCTCATTTTTTATTTTCAAATCAATTTTCAAAGAAAAATTATTTTCAAAAATTTTTATGTTTTAAAAATATTTTTTCAATTCAGAAAGGATATTTTCTGAAAGAAATGATTTGAAAATATCTTTAAAATTTATTTCATGTATAGGAAAACATTTATTGGTGTTACTAATTCCTTTTTAAATAACTTTTTAAATTTTTTCATTCATATTATATCTCTAAATGGATTAAGTTTTTTGGAATTATGTTTATGAAACTTGTTTCTATTTAACGGGTTATATTCTTTTGGAACCCACATATTTTCACGAGTCATGTTTGTGATGAAATTATTATGAAACCCATATTTTTCCATAGGTTATGATATAATTCTATGTTTATAATACCCAATTTCTTTCATGGGTTATGATATGATTATTTATGATTTTTTGGAATATATGTGTATGATTTCACTATGAGATGGGTGGGACTTATTTCTCCCTCCAATACATTGGGTAAATATTTATATCTCATGTGATAGACTAAGATGGTTTTCAAAATAAACCTTGAATACTAAGATAGACATGGGATTGAACCATGTATACTAAGATGGTATGATGAGTGAACTCATGATAATAATTTCCCCATGGTAGGGAACCATGACTACCAATAATGTATGGGGTATGAACCCATACTACCATGATGTACAAGGATGGGAGTCCCTAAAAACTATAGAAATCATAATATTTTCTTACGTTTCAGCAAAAAGTCCATGTTTTATTCCTATGTTATTCTTTAATGAATTATGTTCTTTGTTTCCTTATGATTCATGTCTTATTAACTAATAAGATTTATGCCATGTTATATTTATATGATCTTTGATATATAGGTTATGATATTTTATTTTCATGATCATGTAATCATACCCTTATGACCCTGATCATGCTTACATATCTCCCTTGTTTACACTTACTGATCATCTGAGATCACCCCATTTATGTTTCCTCCCCAAGTTATGATGATATGTATTATGTTTTATCTGTCTAAGAATGGTTATAGTCAAGAAAAACCTAGTGGGAAGATAATGTAGCTCACTTATTTATCAATGTTTACATTTCTAAGTTTCCAAAGGGACTAGAATAATATGATCTTTGGGTGTTTGTTTGTATAATGTTTTAAGTATTCCATAAAAGTTATGTAATGTTAATGTATAAAAATTGATGGTTTTTATAACCTTTTTTATTCTATTCATGTGATATCCACTACTAAAATATATTTTTATAATTCTCATACAATAGATATATTAAACATTCCATGTTAACCTATTTCATTCTAGTTCCAGCTATTTCTTAACACTATAAAGCATAGGTTTAGAAACATTTATCATAGAAAAAACCACATAATGATGAAAAATTACTTATAGGATGTTTAAATAATGAAAAATACTTATTTAATATATGAAACCTTAGGATTATCCTAGGTTATTCATAGTCATATTATTTTTTAATCTTTCATGATTTCTCATAATGAGTTAATTAATTCCCAAATCATATCCCCCTGGAGTGTCAAACCTGGTGTACAAAAAGGCCCATTGTTGTGCACCATTTCTCAATCAATTCTAGATCAATACGATGCTTTCAGGGTTGTTACCCCTATGTACATCAGTGTCAGATCCACATCCATTTTTATTAAGAAAATTATGATTTATTTCTAGGAAACAACTCAATATATCATTTACCAAAATTCTAGTACATTTCCCTATAAATTAACTTATCATTAGACTTATCCATATTGAAATCCCTAGACATATCCTTAGAAATATCCCTAGCAATCCACTAATGTTATCTCATCCTATTTTCCAATGGTTTAATAAACCTTTACTTTGATACCAAATATAGATACCTCATCATAGAATACAAGGATATTACATAATTTTAAATTATAATTCAGATCATTACAAAAATATATGCCCGAGGACCATAATAGTTTATTGTATTTTGAAACATAGTACACATTCTTCTTTTTGGTGAATGATTTTTTGAACATCTCCCTTTAAAATATTCTCCTTTATTATTTATAAAAAAATAATTCTTAATAACTTGGGGAAAGTAAACATAAGAAAGGGGAGTGATTGAATTCTCATTAATAATAAATAAAGGAAATAAATAAGCATAAATGACCATAAGGGTATGAGAACATGAGTATAAAATTTTTAGATCATACCCTCTATAAAAAGATCATAATCATGAGCCATGGCATAAATATTGGCAGATACAAATCCTAAGATAATCATGAACATGAACCATTAAATAATATTAATTTATAAGACATTGAATTTGTGGAAGACACGTAAAAATGTAACACCATTCCCTATAAGTTAAGGCTTGTTGCCAAAAACATATCAGGGAACTTCATAGGGAATAAAAATACTAAGTCAGACACGCCACCACCCCCAGTCACATTACATTAATTATAAGGGATTAGGTTTCCCCATCTTCTCATAATGTATTGTACTTCCTCATATACCTATAGTAGATTAGGTTTCCTTATCTTCCCATAGGGGATCAAGTTTCCCCATCTTACCATAGTGGATCAAGACACACCTGTTTCTAATTTTGGATTTGGACTCCCCTATTTCCAATGTTTTATGAATAGCATTGACTTGTTTCCCATAATTATCTCATTAGGTATGAATATTTACCCAATTAATTGGATAGAGATATAGGTCCCGCACATTACCTAATAAGATCATGCATATATTTTCCACAAGATAATAAAACATTCATCATATCATGACCCATAAAAATAGATGGGTTCTATAAACATCATTTGAAAACATATGAAATTAAATGGGAATCATAAACATTTCACAAAATCATTACCTATTGAAAATAAATAGGTATAATAGTCATTTCGGTCATTTCATCAACACATAACCCATGAAAAAAAGTTGGTTTCAAGAGTATATATCATGTGGAAGAGAAATGGGTGTCATAAACATCATTCAATAAAAACACAAACCATTCAAGAAAGAATATGAATGGTGTTCTTAGATAATATTCCATATAAATAATATCTATAATAAAGAATTTCTTCTTATATGGAGAAGTGTTTTGAAATATCACATGAATCATTTATTAATAAAAATATTCTTTCTTTGAAAATACCTTTTAAAAAACCATTTCAAAATCCTTTTATTATAAATAATTCTTTAACATCTCATTTAAAACATTTCATAGGGAAAATTTTCTTTTCATTGTGAAAAAATATACAATATAAATAATTTTTAAATCCTTTTTATTTTAAAATATATTTTAAAAGTTATAAAGGAATCTTGAAAATATTTTGAAAACCTTTTTATTTTAAAATAATTTCAAAACATAAAAATAAGGCTTGAAATAATTTTGAAAATTCTTTTCTAGAAAATGGATTTTAAAATTTATTAAGAAATACTGAAATGAATGAAATACATTTCATTTAAAATAAAATTCTGAAAACAAATGAAGAAAGTCCAAAAAATCATTTTAAACACATTTTAAAATTAAAAAATTTTTGAAATCCTTTCTATTTTAAAACCATGTCAAATTAAACAAATTTTCAGAATATTATAAAAAAATTATTTAAAGACAACATTTTCAACATAAAAAATGAAACATAAATGAAATTAATTTCATTATGGAAAGTATGTTTTCCATTATAAACAATCATTTTTCGCATTAAAAGTTTATAAAAGTACCTTGATTGAAAACGGTGAAACAGGGGTAAAAACAAAGGTAAAAACATGGGTAAAAACATGTGTAAAAATTTAGTTTAAATATCATTGTATAATTGTAAAACATGGGTAATAATTTCCTTTATATATAAAAGGATAATTGGAAAAAAATTATAAAACACATTTTTTAAAGAACACATATTTCCGATTGAAAGGAGAAATAAAGTCGTATTTTTAAAAAAAATCTGCATTATATTAAGTACCAAAGAGTGGGAAAATGGTATTAATAAATGAATATATAATTTATTACCAATGTATAAGAAATTTAATGCGTTTTCTTCAGAGATGGACCATAATATTTTATCAATGGAAGCAAAATCATAAACAATCTTGATAAACGATGAGATTATATTAATAAATTATTACTACTCTGGTAACATTGAATTACAATCCAAAAAAATAATAAAGTTAAATGAAGATTATAATATAATAAAATTAATTTTATTAATGAAATAAGATTTTTATCATCATTATACACCTCCCACTGATAAATATAGGTGTATAACATGGCATGTAGCTCAAAGAAAACAAAATGAGGAAAAATTACCTTTCTGATTTGGTAGCATTTAAACCATAAAACCCATGAAATAAATTTAATAAAATGGATATGTAAATACCCATAAATTTAATTATATTAATTATATAATACATTCATTAGAAATATACATAACACACAAAACAATTGAGTGGTGAATAAGGAATAAATTTCAGGGAAATTAATGTGCGATGAGAAAACTGTTACTACTTGAGTAACATTACAATCACAGTCCCTATGAAATAATATCATCACATAAAGATTTTAATATAATTAAATAAATAAAATTAATGATATAACATGTCCCATGGATTTATATTCATTATATAGAAGAATGGATTGGTGAATATGGCATATATCTCACAAAAATAAATAGTGATATTAAATTTCCTTACACTAAGTCTTGAATTTCATTGTACACATTAAAATATTATGTTCAACAAATATAAGTGTATTATAAATATAAAAAATATATTATTATTTATAATACCATCTATTATTTTGTTATTACTTTATATTACCCGTTTATTAACAACTCCATGTTAATGTTACGATTCGGGTAATATTTTCTTTGTTTTTGTATATGTTTTGGAATGTTATTCTCAATCTACATACATAGATAATGATTTAAATATAACTAGAATATAAATAATCATATATATTCAGTATATATATATTTATAATAATATATTAAATTTATAAATAATAAATAAAATACACTATTCATGGAGACGGTAGGTTGTACGTACGCATGGATGCCATTTCCATTTTATTATCATATTGCAAGAATGAAAGTAAATGAAATATAAAATATATATATATATAATATAATTATAGTAGAATTATTATGTTATGTATATAATATAAGTTCACTAAAACCATCCTTGATACATTCCATGTAGTGTGTGAACGAATCACATCACTTCGAGGAGGTGGTAGTCCATACGACCACAAAAAAAGTTGTCATATTTAAAAAAATAAAAAACCTGAAGGAATGTTTTATATAATATTTATATAAGAGTCAATAAATAACAAATATTAAATATATCATATAAAAACTGAGTTTCCATCATAATTCCCAGCCATGAGAGGTGTTGAAGGAAAAATTAACAATCATCATTTCGTGAGGTGGTAGTTTGTCGTACATAAGAATGGTAAGTATGTCACCCATTAGAAGGAAGTGTATGTAAGTGTAGGTTTAAAAACTATAATAAAAACATATCAGTATATTTAGGGTATTGATGTTATTATATAATCATGTAATAATAAGACTTTAGTGGTAGATAATGAAAATAAAACAAAGTAGTTTGAGAAAGGATTATACCTCTTCTTTGGGTAACTCTTCTTGGTTTGCACCAAAAGGATTAATTGGATGGATTTATTCCAAAAGGGAGGATTATTGGATGAATTTATGGATATTAGTAGATTATTCTCAAAGATTTTAGGCTAGGTGAATGTGTATGGGGTGGCTTCAGTTCCACTAGGTCCTTTGGGATGTGGTGGTATCTTATGAGCTCATCATAGCTTTATTAAAGAATATTCTTATAATAATATTGGATATAGATTCTTAATTGAAGATTAATTATGAGAAATTATTAAATAAATTATGTATGTTGTCTATTATGAATGGAGACACATATTGGTGTAACCAAAATCTACTACAACAGTGAAAGTTTGGAAGCGTCAATCCAGGAGTGTTCCATAGAGAATTCTTTTAGAATTTATTGAATACCTTAAAATTTTTCAGAAAATTAATTTCAATTTAATTCATTTATTTATGGAGTCCAACTAGGTTACATATGAAATTTATAAAATATTAAATGGGGAGGAAAATTCGAGTTGGCCTTTTGTTTCTCCTCATTTTTTCCCCAGCTTATTAACTCTGATGAGCTTGGTGTTTTGTATTCTCGCCTCTATAATCCACCTTGATCTACCACTTTATCTATTTTATAATATATTTTTTAGTAACAGTGTTTCTTAGATCCTGAACCAGTTTGATATGTGGTATAGGTGAGTGCCTTTTTATTGTGGAGGAGGAATTTCATTCTCGTAAATTTATTAAATTATAATATCACCCATGTTTTCCCATGTTGGGTGGATAAAATAATGGTCCAAATTAGATCCATGGTAGGATCAGGTCACTATATGGCTAAGCAATTGTTTTACAAAAGGGTCTAGGTCATTTTTTCCCTTATGTTTAAGGACTAATAATTTGTTAAGATAACTTTTCTCTTAATAACTGTAATTAATTTAAATCACTTTGACTAATTGTTTTGGTCAAAATCAAAGTGGACCTTATTAGACATTAAAAAATATTATAATTTAAAATATAGAATCAATCATTCCAAATTCTAAAAAAACTAATTGGTAGAAATTAATTTAAATTTAATCTTGTAGATGGGATGACAAAACTTGTTTTTAAGTAAAAATATTCAAATGTTTGAAATGTTTTTATATCAAATTTCAATGTGAAATTGATTATAATTACCTACATTGGATTAATTTATTCAAAATTGATATAAATAGACTTTTAAAACAAACTAAAATATAATTTAACTACATAACTAAATTATATGAAAACTAGTTTTGAATTAAAATTTAGTGTTTTTCATTATTAATTAAAAAATGAAACTTCTCATAAAAATAACGAAAATTCACCCAAATTAAATATTTATATTGCAAATCAAAAAATAAATTTTAATTTTTCAAATAAAACATATAATAGTGTAAAAATTAAAATTTAAAATTGGTTCTCCATTATAAGGTGGTAAAATTACCTTTCTGAAAAATACATCTTTTTATTAATAAAACTGGATTTCTTCTTATCCTATACATAACAACAATATTTATTGAATATATAATATATAATTTTTATTTTAAACATTATTCAAAAGTGTTTTGTTTATTTTATTTAGATAAAATTGTGTTTTTACATAGAAAATTAGTTTTTCAAGGAATCTAATTTCTTAATTTTCAAATAGTTCTTACAATCACTGATAATAATTCATAACCAAAGGATTAATTTTATATAAATATATAAATAATATTTTTAAAATGTATTTATTCTTATTCATAACATCTATTTCAATGGCTAGGTGGTAGCTTTAATAATAATGTTAATAGTTTCTTTTAGTTCAACAAAACTCGACCATCCATATAACACAAGCTATCGAATGGAATCAGTATTGTATGAAATAGAAGAAAAACATAGTGTCGTGTGTACCACATGTAAATCAAATTGTTTCTTGTAGAACAATATTGACTTGGTGTTGTGTATAATGTAATCCACACTTAGTTATTTCATATTACAAAATATATGTTCATTGTTGCATGAAATGAAAAATATCAAAAGATTAAATTATCTTGAAAAAGGAAATAATTCAAAAAAATTATGGGTGTTACAAAAAACATCGTGTATATAGATCATCAGTGGGGGAATTTATATCTAATATTCCAAATCTCAAACATGATCCCACACCTCAAAAGGTCCAACAAACCGGGGATAAATCTTACTCCCACATCAAAATCGTCACTACCCAAAGTGGGGAGTCACCTTCGAAGATACATGATCATTGATATTAAACTTGATAGGTCTCATGCTATGATTGATATATAATATTTTATTATGTTTTTATTCTTTCATCCTCTAATGAATCACCTGAATTATCCCTATCATATTCAACACAAGTTACAGCTTGAGAATTTTTTACTCTCTGATCCTAGTCTAGCAAAATAGAGACTATAAAGGTTATCCATACAAATATTCAATTATTTCCATACCAATGGAATATTTGAAACAATTTTTTAAATAAAAATCGACCAATTTTAGCTTCCTCACCCACAAACCTTCAATATTAAGGACACAATAATGAAACATGGCTTCAAGGTTTTGGATAGTCCTCTCTATCTAACCATTTTTATGCAGATGAAATTTAGTGTTAAGAAAAAAATGGGAGACAAATTATACTAGAGACCTCCATACACTATAAAGGTAAATGAGGATCATGATCATATATGATATACTTTAGACTCCATGGATTCTCACAACCTTTTCTAGATACTACCTTGATAAAACATTCATGGATCTCGACTTTCTAATCACTATAAAGTGGGATTATTTCTTTAAATAATCCAATGTCACCCATATAGAATGATATTATACCAAATATCAAGTTAAACTTATAATGATGTCCATCTATATGTCCTGAAACATCCAATAGGGAATATTTAATGACTACAGAAATCCACTGGGAACATAGTGTTTTCCCTTCACCTTTTAGCACATAAAACATCAAGACACAAACTCTGTAGTGGAATGATTCATCCTACATAAATAAAATGACCTCTCGGAGCATGGTGCATCTTTTTCGTGCTAAGATATACCACCATAGAAAAGATATGGAACTCTTGAAGAAACATATCATGAATTTTAGAAGGAACTTATAGCCTCCCATAGAATAACACATGATGTTATTTATCTTAAGATTAACCATCAGTGTCATTGCTAAAAGAAACTTGGTCTCTCTACATATCCACCTCTGGATCCCATAGAACAGAATCCTTCACCTAATACACCAAATATGATTGCACTGTCATCTGAAAAATGCAACCACTTTCTCTAACCTCCCCCATATCTAGATGAATTACAGAGAGTTCTTCTATTACTCTCCATGAATCACCGGATTCATGCAAGTAATCATTATGTGAATTCCTTCTCAACATACCAGATATAACATTTACCTTTCCTAATATATATGAAATCTTAGAGATACAATACCATAATAATTACATCAACCAATGTTTTCAATATTTAAAGTCATTCTGAGATAATACATACCTCGTGCTCTTATGATTAGTAAAAACCACAAAATGCACACTAATGAGGTAATATCTCTACAAAAAATCTATGGTAAAACAACTACTTCCAACTAGGGATAATTTTTGGTATATTTATTCCCACGGGGATATAACTATCAGGACCCATAAGAATGAACTCATCTATACTATATCATGTCACATCCTAAACCAAGAAATGATGCATACTAGAATACCTTAAATTGAACTCCATTTGGTGGAAAACAAAGGGCTGGAACACTGACTAACTTTTTCTTTATATACTCCAAATCTTCATTCCTCTAGTTATTTCATAATAATGAATCATCCTTTCTTTTCATATCTATCATAGGAGTCAAAATTGAGAGAAATTTTCTAATAACCTCATGTATTCACCTACAAGACCACATAAACTTCAGACCTATAATACTATCTTGTGGGCTTACAAATAAATACCTACATCTATCTTAGAATGATCGACATATAATCCTTATTGGGACACCACATTCTCCATGAAACGAACATCATGAGGATATAAATCATACATTCACAACATCCCAAATAGCTGTTCAGGGAAAAGAACTCCAAAAATAGCACACATATTCTCTATATGTTCCTCTTGAGATAAGGCGTGCATAAGGATGTTTTTGATGAAAATAACCAAAACTGATCTAGAAACTCCAACAACACATCATTTATTAAACCCATGAACAATGATGGAGTTTTCATCAAACATAATTACATCACAATAAACTCGTAATTCACATGATCACATTGGAAAATACGTTTTCAAAATGACTTCATCCTTCACATACATTTGATGATATCTTGACTATAGATCTATTTTAGAGTACCAAAGTTATCTTTTTAGATAATAAAATAAATAATCAATTTGTGGAAGAGTATAGTAGTTCTTTAGTGTAACCTAGTTCAAGTGCTGGTAACCAATACAAAGGCACAAGCTATTATCAAAATTCATCATAAAAAATATTTGTGTACCCTAAGGTGGAACACTCATCCAAACAAAACCCATCTTTAATGGATCATCAGGTTTTACTCAAATATCTAATAGTACGGAAGAATTTATTCTATACAGAGACATAATGATAGGATACATTCCTAGCTATAGATCTATCAAATTATTGATCTATCATTGAGGGAACAATGCTACAACCACCTAAAGAGAAACAATAAGGTACTCTTCAATGAACCTCGAAAACATCATCAACTTAACCATCTATGAAAATAGAATCATCTTGATTATCATGGATGAAAAGGATGTAACATGCCTTTGACCCATCTGAGGTTCTTTCTCACCAATGAAAACTATTAGATCTATATCAACATTATAGAACACAACCTTCCAACTAAAATAATCCACAATATCATTCACTAAATATTAATAGTATCTAATGACTAAGATTTCATAAGTTTGTATCCATAAATATATGAAGCCTCCCAAGAGGAGTGCTTTCCAAACACTAACTCAGGGTTTGTACATACCTTGTATAGATAAGATAAACCTCCCACTAGAATACTCAATGTTATTTAAACTAAAATTATATCCATATTAAGTTCCAAATAATGGATGAGGGAAGGTTATAGGAAAGATTGTGTATCTCCTAAAAAATCATGCATCCTTGTAAAAACAAGAAAAGGGTACCTTGAATGACATTTGGATCATCCAGTGGTTGCAACACTAAATTATAAAGTTGATCATGACCTGGTCCATAAACTTTTTCCCTACTGATTTCCACCTCCACAAGAATGATCCTCTCTCATAGGATGAAGAGTATCTCGGGGAAATCATCCCCCGACCTCATTTCCACTTGGCTGATCCAAAACTAGAACACACTGCAAATGTTTCCTCGACTAAAAATGCCTCAATGGAGGAACCTGAAGTGGGAAATTTATAACATGTTAGTTCATTATAAAGGTTTGAAAATATCACCACTAGTGACCATTAAATTCAAAAGAAAGGAATTTTTCAAATCCCTTGTGAAATTTTTAAAAGTCGCATCCCCAAAAGACACATGATGATGTGGGCAGGGACTTAACCTTGATAGTTAGAAAGATATTCTATTTAGGAAACTAGAAACCCCATTCCACTGATATTCTTCATTAGTAATCCTAAAAATTCCCCTCTTATTATGGTTTTTTTCTTTCCAGTGTTCTCTCGACAACCTATGATCTCTCTAGCACCTCGAGATTAGTCAAAAAATAAATGGGGTGACTTGGAACTATATATATATGTAAAGACTCCATAAAATTCCTCACCTTGGCATCATTATTTGGAAACAAGTCTTATGTATATTGTAGAAGGGACTGAAAATGGATTCTGAGATCCTCTATACAAAAACTCCCATATCTAATGGTCAGAAACTCTAAAAGACTAGTTTCCCTCATGGTTGAAGAAACAAACTCTACTCGAAAGTGGTCTCAGAACTTCTCCCATTGGACCATTGACTCCTAATGTTATGTGAGAGAAAAATATCCACTATTACCTTAGTTCCTCACATAGAATCTTCACAGCCAAAGAAACCTAGTTCTTCTTTCAATCATTAATCAAACTAAAAATGATATCTGCCTCATTTAATCAAACTTCTATGACTGAGTCTAAAATGGATCCCTCGTACATCAGAAGACTCTTGTTATAAAACTATGAGAGTTCCCTCCTCCAAGTATAATCATCATTGACCTATATTATACGACTATATTCATGAAAATCTTACTAGATGTCTTTGGTGAGAACCTGGTGAGGATATCAATCTGTATCTATAAATATAAAAAGAAAAAATGGTTAGATTATCAAACATAAAATATGGATTAATTAATTATTACACTGAGTTTATTATCTTGTTTACTAATTTAAATTATCCTAAGGTTTACCAGTTTCAAACATAGGAAAAAATAATAATAAAGCATGATCCTTTCCTAGGTCTCTATCCCTTAGCCAGTATCACTTCTTTTATTAGACTTAGTAAAATTAAATGTTCTTTCATCAAACCAATAGGGGACCTAAATACCCTTATCTTAGTTGGTATATCGTTTTTACATCACTTACAAACCATAGATAACACAATTTACCTACCAACCCATATAGTCTCATATATTCTTAAATCTAAACATCCTTATATCCCTTAACCAAAACCTTTGATACAACTCTATCATGACTCCACCCCCTGAAAGAGTACCCCTCCTAGGCCGTAAATGAGGGAAGATAAATAGTGAGCAACCAAGTTCTAACTTTAGTAGGCTCTAGGTTTGGTAATATAACTGGGGGAATAAAAATCATATAATGGGAGACATTTTCCTTAAATAGACCATGTAGAAGAAAGATATAATATAGAATCTTAGGTACGTACATTAAATTTCATACACTACTAAAACAACTAAAACAAAAATTACAAGTACCAAAAAGGTAACTCTACAGCAACCACAAAGTCCAAATAGATCCTATAAAACAACAAGCTAATAATATCCAACCTGATATCTAGCCTTATCTGGACAACTTGAAAATGTTTATAAAAACATTGAGTGATTATAAAAGTTTACTCTGTTAGATCCTCACGAAATCCTCTCATGAAAATGATAGAGAAATCATGATAAATACCAATTAAAAACAAGTCAATCTAACTCATTTACTAAATTTTTAAACTAATTTCTCATCCTCACCATGGTTATCCATCAACAAGTATCACATAAAATAGATCATATATTATAGTAAAAATCATTAAGGGTATTATTCCACCACATAACCACTATTTTTCCACTCTTCCACAACATCGTACATCATGATTCATCTCTCTCCAAAATAAATCCAACCTAAAAACACAAAATATAAGAATAAAAACATGAAACTCATTCATAACATCATCACATAATCCCATATCACATCTCCATATAGTGACCAAGCAGTTTTTAGGATCCACCGCAACCTATATGATGTGTATCAAACATTGAGTATTATACATCAGGCCATTATATCCTATACAATGAGTAAGGTACCTCAATCTATCACAACTTATATACATAACACATATAATTATCCTTTGGAATCTATATTCAAAGATACATGTGTGTGAAAAACTACACAAAATTATAACCCCTTATATACATATATATGGGAAATCTAACCACCATGCATACTAGAACCTAATACTACAAAGCTAAGAGATCTGGGATAAAGGGGGTAATATGACATTCATCCTCCCCCTAGGGTTTTATAAAAAACACCCTTCCAGATTTCACTGGGTTTCAGTCATCCTAACCAACATGGGTGGTGTAATGTATGAAATCAAAAAGGCATACCAAATATAATATAGCTCACAACCATAATAAGGGCATAAAATAGTTCTAGGCTCAACTAAAACTATAATCACTCAAAAACATAGGTACCACTACTAGGGAGTAAATATCATATAGGAACACAAAAATTTCATGAGCTACAATAAATTTATTATTTAATTTTAAAATTTTACTTCATGTTAAATATTTCATTTACAATTAATTAACGTTATTTTGATTATTTTTCATTAAATATCCATGTGAAGTCCATGCCCTCCTGACATAAGAAACCTAAGTCCATTATTCTCAAGATAATTTCATTTTCATTCAATAAACAATAATCCCATCAGTTATGTCATTTATTAATCATTATTAAACATTACATAATTCCATGTTCCCTAGGAAAACATCCTAAGCTACCACCATGTGAGATGAGACTAAGCACATACAGCTTCCTCAAGTAGTGGGAAAAGAAATACATATAAATAAATAACTTGACCATCCCAATATTGAATAGATTAATTCACAGCAAACATCTCAGCTTTATCAAATCAAAAGTAAATCTTGATTATATATTTTTTTCATGCATATATTTTAGGGTTCTTTAATACATTGTTTTATGTAATTTTATTTATATTCTTCACAATAGTTGTAAATTCTGACTATTTTTGTTTTATTAAGGGTTAAAATAGATGTTTAATGGAAAATAAGGAAAAATAGAATAATTTATGAGAAAATGATACTTCTTGTCACGTTATTAAGTGGTAAGGAGTGGCATCTTAATATTTAAGCTGGAAACCAAATTCACATGAAGGAACCACTTGCTACGAACCATGGAGGTATATGTTTCCACATCATCTAAATAGTACCTGTCGTGAGTTCAATGGGGGAGAAGCTGACACCGCTCATTACAAGTCATGATGGGAATTCACATTGTAAAAATTTGTTACAAGATGTGTACACTATTCACATCAATTAGGTTTTGAGAAAAAATTATATATTTAGAAGGTTTCACCATAGAGTTTTACATGTACTGTAATATATACACATCGTGAACATTTCATAAAAGATCATAATTTTATTCATTGGAAGAGGGTTTTGACAGGGAGTCATCAAATTACTTTCCTTCAACTGATTCATTAAACAATTTTGGGGGAGATTAATGGAAGGACTACTTCCAGAGACATAGATTCCACCATAGAGACCTGGGTTGCTACATTTATATTCCACCATTCTTCTTCGGGTATCCATGTTACTTATTTTCAACATTCCTAGTATGAACAAGTAGTTTTATTTGTTTTTAGTGATGTGATTATAGTGGGAAGTAATATTATGGATTATTTCTTTTTTCTACTCATTTTTTGTATTGTTTCACATTATCTATGAATTCCAATTCTCTTTTTATTGAATTTAAGGACCATTTAATTAAAAATTGAAGAGTTTTATTTTATTGTTTCATCTAATTTCCTTATTTTTCATACGGATATTACAAAAATCTAGGTCGGTAAATTTTAATTAGAGTATTGGTTCACCTATTTTTGTGAATGAACCTGGTATATGACCATTAAAATAATGAAATCATAGTATTAGTGTATAATACCCAAACCAAGGATCTTTGCTGACCAAATTGTAGCTTCAACACATTAATGAACCTATAATCAGTTAAATCCTAAATGCACGAAACAAAAAATTACTCAACCTATCATGCCACCTCTATTGATTTTAAAACCATGTCATTGATATATTTTTATTTTTGTCTCCAAAAAATAAAATAGTGGGAATTTAAATTCCTTTAATTAATTTAGTGCATAAAAATTATCCCTATAGGTTTAACATCAGGATTTTCAAGTAAAAATTTTTTAGTAGGTTTTTTGACTTTTATTTTTATTCTGTTTTTGTAGCCCCATAGGAATTTAGTGATGAGATATTAAATTTCACCTAGATTCAACTTGTTCCATTATAGTGGACCCATCCCTGACACCATCACACATATCCCCATATACCCCACTGTCATAGGCACTAACTACTCCCATAACTTCTAGGTCACCCTTCCCATATCTCATTAATAGTCCCAGGATCACATCACATCATAAGGATAATTATTTGAGCACATAGATGGTAGAAAACAAAAATAATATTCAAAAATTAAATATATCCCCTAAAAACATGACATTCATCCTTCACATGAAGAAAGGCACTCATTGACCCCAATTCAAGGAATAATACCATTATAAACAAATAAAAACTATCACCCTAAGGATTTATATTTATCAAAAAAATAATTTTTATTCCATCTTTAATTAACGGATTTATTGTTTAAAGGTTCCAACAACAAGTGACATATTGCATGATCGATAATAAGATATCAAAATTTTAAACATTCACTCTTTCACAAAACATATTTCATCAAACTATGAGAAGAGGTATTATCAATCGAAAACCATTTTTATTATTTTCATCATTTAAAATAATTTCATCTTCAATTTCATGATTAATTCAATTAGCTGATGGAATAACATATTCAATAAAGCATACATAATCGCATCAATTTGATTGTCATAAAATTACAGGTAGAACCATATTACTAAATGTGACTCTTCTTTAATTTTTTAATCAATAAAGATAAAAATTTTGTTATTATCCAAATTAAATATTCCAAAAAACATAATAACATAAAAAATCATATCATAGATAGAGGTTATCAATAAAATCAATGAGAAAACCATTATCATGATATAAATCTTCCACATGTGATAATTATCTAATTTCTTTATTAATATGGTAAATCTTTATTTGGATAATTATGATTCCATCCAAGAGGATAAACCATGATAAATTTATAAATTCAAATAAGTAAAATAAAATAAATTAATCCCCTTCTTCAACGACATCTATGTTCTTTGCATGATAGTGGATCAAAACCAGGCTTCTCTAATCACATCTCTTGTAAGAAAATGCATCCCTACAAGGACACCACACCCCAAACACACCAAAAAAACCCAATAAAACTCAATTATAAGGATATAGGGAATATATAATAGCATTTAAAAATTAAATGGTAGAAAAAAATATTAATCCGAGAAGAAACGATGAGAAAATAGAGGTACAACATAACTTGGATTACTCTTCATAAAACGTAGGAATATTAGATCAATTCGTGCTGAAAAGGGATTCAAAGATCCTAAAAAATACTTTAGGTAACCAAGGGGTTGGTTGGAGGACTTCGGAGGAAATATTGTTCAAATGGGATTGGGTATAATAATGTTTGAGATCAACTTCTCATTAATGGAAAATAAGGGAAATAAAATAAAATCACACAACCATAGGGGTATCATAACATGACAATAACATTTGAAAACCATACCGAGCATATCCATGATCATAATCAAAAGGCATTGAATAATGATAGATGTTCATAAGACATGAATAACATTAATAAAGGGGGATATCATTATGGGTGCCTTTGAATAACATTAATGAGTTAGGATGATTACGTTTCGTGATTCCATAATCTCCAGACCATTTCTATTAACTATCTTGTATTTATGTAATGTGTTGAATATTAATCAAAAAATATTTATCATTAATTTATGATAATCCTAAAATTCTATATGAATTGTCCGATCATTCAGGTCATTAGTCATGGTTGAAAATCCATGATCACATGAATGTATGAATCAATGGATTCCATCAATTCCTTCCACAACTAAGATGTGATTAAATCATCATGGATAAAAATGTTTTTCAAGTGATCACTATGAATATTGACTATTTCCTACAATTTTAGGCATCCCTTTCACTTTACGATATTATTTTTTACAGTTTATAAAATGGGGGAATTCTTTTTTGTCTATCTATAAACACCTAGATTAATCAATTTCATCTATACATCGATAAAATACCCATCATTTACTCTAAATATGTACCATCCATTTTCCACTATAGAACCTCATGGAGTTTATCAAATACCAGTGGAACCTATGCTCAGAATTCACTTAATGTCTTCATGGTGCAAGTCCTTGGACCACACTGCAACCTGTTGAAAAAACAAATTAGACTACAACACAGGAGAATGAGACCACATTGAAGTACCTCATCAAATAAATTTTTTAAGATCAAGGATAGATCTCACAAAACTACATGGGGGATATTATGTAGCCATAATCACTACACCACAGTCATCCCTAAAAAAGTATTGCCCTAAACCTGTTATGTTTCAGTAGCCCATTCCACACCATAGCCTCATGAACACTTAGAAGGGCTAAGTTGTAGATGACCACTTAAGTGTAGTAGTTCTTAATAAAATAATCCATTAAATCCCCCAATATCATCCTTATTACACAGTCAAGATCCACCACACCATACCAACCAACACTTTGGTGAAGTGCTTCTTTCCATGCCATAGCCTTGCAATTTTTTGTTATTGGAACTCCTCTTCTCCTCTAAACACCCTCCAAACATCTTGGAACCTCCTCTAGATTACTACAATAGAAAAACTAATAAAATTAAGGGATATTGGGATCTGAGCCCTTACAAATTTATAAAAGTAATTTCAAAATAAAAATATTGTTTTTCTTCATAAATATTCATCTAATCTTTTGAATAAATTTTCTTCTATAATTGTATCCTTTAATGTTACTTATGATTTATTAGAGATATAAACCAATGATACAATTATTATTATTTCTGTAGATGGTTTATAATTATAATGATGATATTTTTATGAAACTCGTTTTCTTTCTATTGGTTATGAAATGATGATATAATGAATTCCTTATGATTTCTTGGAACACAAATGTAGGGTTTTCGTCATTTGATGGGTGAGCCTAAAATTATATATCCCTCCAATTAATAATGTAATGATTGCTTTATAAATAGATAATAAGGAATGTAATGGGAAGTGTACTTGGTGCATTATGTGAATCCTTCCACTATGATAGTCATGGGAGTGAACATTGAATAAGGAAATGATGAAATGGTGAGTGAAACCAAAACACTATGATAGCCTTAGCGATGAGACTTGGTTAAGGAAATGATTTTAAATATTTATATGAACATCAAAAAACACTTTGATACATTTGATATGTTCTAATGGATCATGAATGATAAATAATGATTTTGTTCTCTTATAACTTTTTTCTTTGGTATTGATAACACCATATTCTATAATTAATGATTTAAGATATTTTATTGACTAGGTATGACTTTTTTTAGTTATGATCTTATTATCATATCCATAATCTTATTTTCACATAATATCATTGATTTATATCTCCTATTTTTACCTTTACTATGATTTTGAGCTCACCATTTCTTATGATTATTTTCCCTAGGTTTTGAAGAGAGGATTTAACTAGGGTATGTATAAGAAGTGTACAATGTAAGAAGAACATTGTGGGAGATATTTAATATATTTAAATAAATAATAAGATCATATATCCAGTCTCCAATGACACTAAACCATTATGGTCCTCTGAAGTGTATTATTGTGAAATGTTTTGAATATTAATAAAAATTTATGAAATATTAATGTATGTTATGTTTGATTCATTATAAATCATGTGTGGTATTGGGATCTGTCTTGATGCATGAAAATAATGTGGTTGAATATGGATCATGGTAGTTGAAATATAATGAGAGAAATTATCCCACTCAATAATTGGAGCTAGTGGTTGTAATGTACAAAATTAAGTAATGAAGAAGATATTATTTTAAGAGAAATTCATAGTTTACACCATCCATAAAAGCTTGGGATATTTTTTCTCATAGAAATATCTAATAATGAGAGAGAGGATGTGGGTGGATTACCTAAAAATTATTTACTTTGATCTCTCTTACATCTATTACAAATAAAATGTTATCACCGACACCCGAATTATGATGTTTTTGTCGTGTGATCTGAAAAAGACTAGTAAGTAACAGAACATTATAGGTATCATGGATGGATTGAACCTAGATGTCAAGGAGGAGCTAATGATCATGTTTATTTATAATGTGTGGTTAATTCCTTAAATTAATGTGCTCATATATCAAGATAATGTGAAGGATGGGGAACACTATAATGTCAGGACAAATATATATAGTGTGGAGACTATCTCAGAGCGATATCTCTCTTCAAAAGGTCATGTTTTATTCATGAATAGGTGTATAGTTTCTTCATCTATAAGAAAATAAATTATGTAAGACATTCATCAATATCAATGGAATGTCATTCCAGGTGACAAAAAAAATATACTATGCTATGAAGTGACGATAATGGTGTCCAGACGGGGGTGGGATGTAGTTGATTTTGTATCTGGATGCTTACCTTCTAATATGTGACAGCTTGGAATCAGAGGACCTTGGGATTTCTTTATAATATTATCATATTATGACACCCTATGTGTCATGATTTTATTGAATATTTTTTATTTCATGGGATTGAGGTTGGACTTGAGTTTATATGGAGTTTTTTCTCAGAACTTGTAAATTTCAAGAGGTTTTATTCAATGAACAGTTAATGTGCTTGGTTATTGGGAAAATAAGAGGACTCCATTCATGAGGATCCTTTTTCATTAATTTTAAACTATAAATGGTTTTTTTATAGTATATACATATTTTTGTCTTAAAAATGAGACCCATAGGATAAATTAGGTGAATTACTTGGTGTGTTTAAGATATGGTGCATGACTTGCATGTTGTTTGGTAAACTATATGGAAAGGATAAGGTTTGGATCTAGTATTTAATCATTTAAAATGGCATGGTTTTTCATAACTATCTAGTTGAAAGGGTAAAATATGTGAGGGGTGTTTTTCCATTGTAGTGTCTAGTGCACAATTGATGCATGTTTGAAAAATTGTCCAACCAAAATATGTGGCTTATCTAGGTGTTTAATTTTTCAGAACTTAATATTTTTATGTATTTTAATTTAATGGGGATTCAACCCTATTTTACCCCACTCTCATTTTCTAACCATTAGGTAAAAATGATGAGCTCCAACTTTTTCCTCCTCTTGATTTTAATCTTTTTTGGTGATTTTCAAGATATTTTGAGGTATTTCTTCATTTATTTACCTATTCTTCCCTTACTTCTCTATTTAATCTTTTTTTTAACATACCCCATGAACTTTATACTTATATTAGATGATTTTAGGTTTTTGGGTGGATCTAATATTGGTGAATTAATTGTCCAGGGTATGTAGACACCATCTCTATCCCCGTGGGTGTTCTCATGGTTGAAGGCGACACATTTTGTCATGTCTCCTGCTTCATCCAAGTAGGTATTTTTATGAAATTATTCCATTTTAGAATTAAAAGTGTACATATACATTATAAATTTATTTTTATTTAAATTATGAATATATTTGATGGATTTGATGAGATTTGATAGCATTTCACTGTGTTTTGAGCTTTAAAAAATGGTTTTTTATGTGAATTCCATATTTTATATGTTTGAATTGGATTTCATGGTGTGAAATGAATTGTGAATCCAAAATTAGTTTTCAATGATTACAAACTATTTTTTAAGGTGTTTTTTGTTTTAAATGAGTTTTTTACATCAAAATTATTATAAAGGGGGTTCTTTAAAGGACTTAAAATGGTTATAGGAAATGTGTGTGTGGTTTACCAATTGTAAAAATTCCTCTCTTTTTAAATGTGATTGATATAAATGAAGTACATGGACCATTTTTGTTTTTTAAAGAATAATTCTCTAGTTTAAAGGGTGTATTTAAACCATTTTTTGAATTTGTGGGTAATTTATAATGTTTTACAAATGATTTTTGGAATGGGTCTCTTTTGAAATTCAAATGGGATTGACATCTCGAGCCATGTTTTTGTGTCAAAGTCATAGTTGGAACATTGGTATTAAAATGATGGTTGTGAGTGAAACCCCCTGAATTCCCCTTGATTTTTTTACCCCTTGGGTTGGTTTTTTTATCTCTAGGAGTTTCTTGTTTCTCCCCTTTTGTTGGAATTTTCCAATTAAGTCATGGGTGAACTCTATATTTATAGATATTCATTACGGGGTGTAATGAGTGAGGGTAGCTTTGGTTATTCCTTCTGTGTAAGACATAATTTTTTTGTTCATGTATATCACTTCCTTTTTAATCATGGGAAACCGAGTATTAAGTGGGGTATGTAATTTTATTTCTAGTTGTTTCACACACCGCCATTGGCCCTCCAGTTTTTCTGGACACAATGGGATAGGAGGGGGTTGTCCTCAAAATAATGCTTGTGTGGGATAGTTGGATAACATTTAGTTTGAAATTCCACAGATTACAAAACCTAGTTTACAGGTAGGTATGCTAATTTATGGTTAGATGCTTCATATGTTAGGAATCCCATGGTAAAACCCATGACACATTCAATTTCTTGGTTGGTTATTTATTGAGGGGAGATTTATCTATTCCTTTTTTGTATCATTTTCTTTACTTTCATTGCTATATTATATCTTATTGTTTATATTTGATAAATGCTTTGTGATATATATTTTTCTCTTTGTTAAGACTGACCCATGTGTGTTGGGAGGTTTCCATTGGAAAATGAGCTCTCAACGATGTTGAAAAATAATTTTTGGATTTAAATAATATTATATGGGTTCATTAAAGTGGAGTTTAAATTTGGTAATTTTTAAAAAAATGTAATTTATCAACAAAATATTTTAAATAGACAATTTTCATATAAATAAAACAAATGAGTTTTTTTAAAAAGGTAAATAGGTGTGTTTGGTGCTGAAATGGTGTTGATTGATGGGAATTTTTTCAAGATTCGTTTTTTGTTTAAGGAAAATAATAAGACATTTTTTTAAAGTTGTTTATGGAATTGTTCCAATCTCCATATGATATATATGAAATTATTACATTATAGAATTATTCTAAAACTATAATTATTGAATTTTCTTAATAAACATATTACATAGGTTTGGAGGGTTATGGTGACCTACTAATATTTTTAGCTCATTCCTATAGATTAAATGTTTTTTATTCCTAGTTAGATTCAGGTTTGTTCATCATGGATGGAAAGGGGTGATATGGATGGTAGTGATAAATTAAAGGTTTTATGTAGATGGTTCAGGATCATCTTGAGTTGGTTCATTATTGTTTTATATTTAGAGATATAGTATTTTTTATGCCTGATTCTATATTATTTCATAGATTTTATTTACATTTAAGTAGTCTGGGATAGTTTGTTACATGTCCCTACTTGTAAATGGGATGAGGTAACCATTTATTTCAGTATTATACTACCTCTTACACCTCAAGGGAATAATTATAATTGGTTATTTATTGATCGGATTATGAAATATATTCACTTTATCCTAACACCACCAATGTGGTGGATCTCAAGAAGATTTATTTTCAGAAGATTGTGATGTTACATGGAATTCCTTCCACCAATGTATCTAATGAGGATACGTGTTTTTCTTCTAGGTTTTTTATAGGCCTCAAGAAACCAATGAGATCATGAGTGAAATTGAACATGACCTAGCATCCCTAATTGGATAGTCAGATTGGGAAAGTGAATCTAATTATGGAATACATAGTCTAGTATTATGTTTTAGAATTTATTGGATTGTGGATTTCACATATATCAATGGTTTAATTAACCAATAATAATATCTACCATTCTTAGATTGAAATTTCCCACATTCATGCTTTGTATGGCCTGTCATTCCATTCTCTTTAGTGTTGGGATAGAGTAGGAATGACCTCCCTTATGGGACAGAGACTCATCTAATATAGCATTAAGAAGGTCTGGGTTATCCATCAATGTATTGAAACATCAGAGTTTCATTATAAATCATATTATAAAAATCATCATCATCACTTGGAGTTTTTAGTGGGAAACTAGGTGTTCCTAATGGTGTCACTCGTTCTAGTCCACTTATAGTTGGGATAGAAAGGGAAGATCTCCTTATGATTTATAGGCCACCCGAGATTATATAAAGTGTTGATAAGGTTTTGTATTTATTATTATATCCATATCTATTATAGATTAATGATATATTTAATATTTCCCAATTTAAGAAGTACCATCTTGGACCTTATCATGTGGTGAATTGGGAAGATCTTGTATTGGAGCTCGACTATTTCTGACCAAGCGTCCATCCTATATAGTTGACACCAGTGATAAAATGATCCATGTAAGTAGGTCCCATTAATAAAAATCTTATGGTTGAATGTGAGTGACTCTTATGAAATGTGGGAGCTTGAAAATTTTATAATGAGATAATGTACTCACCTATTTTACAATTAACAAGCTGATTGAGTTTCTTAGGGTATAAAGTAATATAATGGAGGGAAATGTAGAAACCACCATATTATTTTATTGTATAGATAATAATATTTTTATTTTATATTTCTACAATATTTCCTTGAATTTTACCATAAAAAAGTTAACATTTTGTAAAAATATAAATGTCACATGGTTGATGCAGAGTTTAGGGAAACTCTATGGCAATAGTGCATATGGTCTAAAGATCTTAATAGATATATTTTACATGATTGGAAAACATTTTTTCTAACCATGAATACCAACTTTTTGAGGGTCTAGGTGATCCAGTATAGACCCACACAGTTGGTTCTTGGATTTGAAAATAGTGCTTCCAAGCTTTTTGGTTTGCTCAAATATTTAAAAATATTTAAATGACTGAACTATCCTTAACTGAAATTAATACCCTAACACTCATATTCTCACTTTATTTGACCCAACCTCATTCTCATACATAAAACACCATCAACCAATGCTCTATGATTATTTTTTTGGTTCTTTTTTAAATTTTCTTCATGGTAAACACTATGTAAACTTCTCCCCTCTTCTCCTTTAAGAATCGTCTCCCTTATATCATTGTTTCCCTTCTTCCTCAAAATCATGGAGACATATGGTTCCTATTTATTTATTTTATAGGTTTTTTTTCTTATTTTTAGTTGTTTTTAATTACTCTTAAAGGCCTTTCCTCTTCTTGACAACCGTATTCAACCATGTTAATTGTGGTCTCTTTAGTAAAGGTAGTTTGTTCTGTATCCTTTAACTTTTCAAAATATAATTGTGGCTGTAAATTTCAATTTATTTATAAAGTGTTATTAAATATACTATATGTTAATTTTTAAAATATTTTATAGATACCTTTGTGATTAAAATTTCCCATTATGATTTGAAAATGTAAAGTTCTTGGTTTATGTCAAAATTGGAACTATTTATGAATTTATTAATGGTAAAGACAATTTTAATGAATAATGTGATATAGAATAACCCTCAAAGGGAACCTTTGGTACCTAGGTAAGAGAATTGATATAGCATGAGGTCCTTTTGACTAGTTAACCTTTATCCCCAAATAATGATATTGTTTCATGTAAAAATTTCACTAACCGTGTGAAGTATATATATTTATATTTCACTAATTGAGGGAATATTTAATTAGTTAAGCACAATTTCATGGAGACCCTATTATATGTGACCTTAGAGAGTTCCTTATATGTTGCATGTCTATTTAAAATTATTTAATGGGGGTTTATCTTTCACTAACTAATTTATTAATATTTTCCATAATAACGATTGTTTATTATTAAATATTAAAAGACAAAAATTTTATATTTATTTCAAAACTGTGAGGTTTTTTTTGTAAAAATGGATTTATATGGAGCACTTGGTGGAATCTTGGAAGGATTGTTTCTCACACCCTCCATACACGCATGGATGTATGTATACTTTGTTTACATTGAACTAGGTAAAGAAAATTCCCCACTTTGAAGAAGTGTGTGTTATTGATAGCTCTATATGGGTTGAATTATGTGACTTTTTGGGATGAGACCACATGGAACATGGCGATTGGTTATAAAATATCTTTTTTAAATGTAGCATGTATATTTTATAATGATTAATCACCATATCAGCTCCCTGTATCATCCATTTATTTATTTTGAGATCTTCAATTGTTCGTACATATATATTCTAGTTATATACTACTATGGTGTAATGTTTTAACTGAAATTACATTTATATTATATCATATTGTTATGTTTATTATTTTTATGATTGTCTATATAGATATGTGACTTGCCAACACATAGATAGGTTTCATCGGGTTATTAGATAAGTCTCATTTGTCATTTTATTAGGTGAATCCTTTCCCAATGATAATTTTTAAGGTTTATGAACTAGTTTTAATCCCATGGGAGTCAAGAATGGCCTTTGATCCTTATCATGGTTCAGATCTAGTGTATGGTTCAGAGGTGGATCAAGATGGTTCATGAAAAATATCATCCCATTTTATAATTATTAGATGTAGGTATAGTCACATGTGATTTAGTGGGAACACTCCATTATGTGAATTTTATATATTTATTATGGTTTAATTTACTAAAATATAATATTGAGCATGAATGAGTATTTACTGGACATGTTTTTGGGAACCATTATAAGTGGATTACTAAATTTTACTCACACCCTGAGAAGATTCCATGGTACTTGTGGTGACCGAATCAAAACATACCTAGATATTACATTATTTTATATGAATATTCATTATATAACATTATTATCAACACCAGAACCAGAAACCTTTATGGTATTTTGATACTATATGGATAGACATATTATTTTAGGAAAGATATTAAACATATTCCACAAGTATCTTCTCACATTGTATACTTCTTAGACATACCCTACCGAAAACCATTTTTCATAACTTGTGGAAAGGGAATATAAAAAAGGGTGAGATCTAATACTCGGTAAAGGCAAACATTAAATATATCAATCTATGATCATAAGTGGGAATAATATATGATTAAGGATAATGATAACATGGTCATGATTTAAAAAAATCATACCCAATCACTCAATAATCATCAATCACAAATCAAGGAATACTACTTTTTCATAAAATATATATGTGTGTGTGTGTGTGTGTCCTTTGTGTGAGAAGCATCCATAATCAATCATGATCCATGAAAAAATATTATAATCATAATATAAATGTTTGTGACTATAAATAAGAATATAAAATCAATTAATTAATCAAGGATCCCATCCAATATTGTCATAGTGGATAAGATACACTCCGCATTCCATCATATCCTTTGTCAACGTTCACTCCCAGGACTACTGTAGTAGTCAATGTACCTTATTATTGGGTTCACTCGGCATTCTAGTTATTATTATCTCATATGATATCCATATTTACCAAATAAATTTTAGGGATATATAAATTTATAAACACCAATCACTTAATTAAATCCATACATATGTGTTCCATAAGATCATAAAAAATTATCATATCATCATATCATAACTTTTAGAAAGGAAATGACTTTTATAAAAAATCCTCATTTCATTATAACATAACCAATGGAAAATAAATGGGTTTTATAAAAATTTCACCATCACAATCAAAAAACATATAGATAAATAATAAGGATGATATAATTGGATCATATGTACAATAAAACATAATTAATATCCATAGATGTTAACATAGATGCAAACATTTATTTAAAATATCACTTGAATACATTTTGAGGAAAATACACTTTTCATGTTCAAATCACTTATTTAGAATAAAAATATTTCCAAAATATTAAGGAACCCATTTTCAATGAAAATTACCTTGGAAAAATATAAATTATCATTTTAATCATTAAGCGTTCATGATTGAATTTTTTTTCTCATGTCGTAATTTTTAAAACAAAGTTTTTTTCAAAAATTTGGTAAAAAGTATCTTATTCAAAAAAAGTATCATTTTAAATCCTTTTTGAATAATTTAAACTTGGTTAAAATTGAATTTCAAAACAATTTAATAATAGTACAAAGCATTCTATAACTTTTTTTAGAAAACATGGATATTAAAAAAAAATTTCTAACCAAGAAAGGAAAAGTATGGATGTATTTTCTTAAAAACATTTCCTGAACCATTTTGAGTACTAAATAGAGAAAATGGTACTGAAACATAAAACTTATTGAAATAAATAGAGGTGGAGAAAAATTGATTTTTTCAAATAAGGATTATATAATTATTTTAATCAAGATTTAAGAAAAACAATACAAATTAAAGTGGGAAGGAAACATAAATCCATTACCTAAAGTTTTTTCTTACTTTATACATGCCCAATTAACCTATATAATAAATATATATTTATTATAAATATGTTAACAAAGAAAAATGAAAAAACAATTACAATATATTCTTTATTAATAACATATAGTCACCCATTTATTAATAATTTTTTCTTAAAATCATTATTCCAGGTGAAAATTACTTCATTTTTCATATATATTTTAGTTAGATGGTTCTGGTAAATACAACTTTGTGATGGTTTCATCATTTATATAATATTTATTATTAAAAAAATATAAAAAAATTTAACCATTTACACTTTTATAATTATTCATATATCTAGGTGATGAAAATGAATTACATCACTTCTTAGAGATGGTAGTTCATACATATGCAAGAGTGATGTTTACACTTTTCAGTGGCTGGAATGAAATGATGGTAAATAATAATTAAACATTCCATAATAATTATTATATCATATATATTCATTTAATGTATCCATTTTACTATCCATGTAAATTGAAAGATATAAACTATTCACACTACTTCATGGAGGATGTAGTCAACATGTACATATGAGATTCATTATAATTTTTTAAAATATCGAAAGGTAAGAAGGTCGATAATATTTAATAATTTTAAAAGTATAATTATGTCATAAATATATTATTTAATCATAAATCTGACATAATAAACAACCATGAATTATGGCATTGGATAATGAATTATATCGCTACGTGGAGGTTGTAGTCCACATGTACACACGAGTGATACTATTCATTTTCCATTTAATGATAAGGATGAGAAAATGGTTAATCCGTCATCATAATAATAATTTAGTATATTTAATATACTTTATTTATTATTTTATAATGGATATTATATATTTATAAGGTGTAGAAGAAGAAATAAATTTAAAAAGGTCGACTGAGATGACTACCTCTTCTTTGGTAGACCTCCTATAGATCCCTTCTTAAGGACCCATTGGGAAATTGTTTTAATAAAACCAGAACCTCTAATTCATGGGTAGGTAAGTTGAGAAGATAATATATATTTCTTTCTTCATCTAGGTGGATTAAATTGGTGTAAAGAAGATAGGGGAGTGGTGTCCTTTTATAAGGTGGGGGAGGGGGAACACCGTGATATTTTTTAAGGAATAAAATACTATTAATTCATATACATGGAAAGTGTCCCATAAAAATTAAATTTAGAGAATATGGGGATAAGGGTTGAAATCCAATAATCCAAAATTGACATAGATGAAAAATTGTTACATTATATATTATTTTAACCTTAACTTTCTTGTTTTACCCATTTATTGAAGAGATAATATTTTTACCATTGTGAATATTCATAATGACCAAAAATAAAATTGGCCTCATTACAAAAAATATACATTCCATTTACAAATATTTAATTATTTTTTTAAGATTCAATCTCTAGAAATGGATGAATTTAATTTAATATAATACTGAAAAACATAAAGGAAAATGGATTTTTTTTAAATGCCTTTTTACGTATGAATGTATTTCTATTTCAACATCATGTATAATGTTGATTTAAAAGATGTAAATTGAATTAATTTTATCAAAAACCCCCAATAAAATTTTAAAACTTACCTAAATTAAAATTTATCTTTGAAAATACTATATAATAAAATACAATTTTCTATAAATAAATTGGTTTTAACTATTTATACAAAAGTAAAATTTTCCTGTAAATTCACTCTAAGATAATTTTTACAAGATGATTTAAGAAATGAAGTTCATTTTATAAAATAATATTTCTCAAAATGGTAGGAATTAATTATAATTACAATGCAAAAAAAATCAATAAAACCTATTTTTTGAAGAAACCATTTTTTGATGGAAACATATTTTTTAAGAGTAAAATATTTTTACTAGAAATTGACTAATTATTTATTAACATATTTAAATTATATAAAACAATTGTAAAATTGTTTTATACCACTAATTTAATGTTTAGGTTATAATAATGTACTATATTATGGTTCTTTTAAACTCATTGTTGCGTATATCACAAGTTATCGAATAAATTAAATTTATTTGAAAATAAATATATCATATAATATTGGGGTGATACATTATACACCCCTTGTAATAATTTAACTATTTAAATTTCATATCATTAATGAAAAAACTGAGGATAATTATACCTTGTTGTATATTCTAGTTCCCACATATTTTCAATAAATTTATGGCTTCCTAGAAAACATTAACAAGGTGGGTGATCTTATTTAACAACACTCTCTCTTTGATTATGAATCTCCAAAGGTTATTCCTCATAAGAGAAAACATGATCCAGTGGTATGAAATCTAAGTTTAGTACAAATAAAGGATACGGTATGTACTTCCTTAGTAGAGATTAATTGACACAAATTGTTAACTTAAGATATATTCGGTGGTAGTGCAAAAAAATTAGAAACCATCCTGATATGATCAATAATTTCAAAGAGACCGATATATCTAGGTATCAAATTTTCTATATTTTCAAATATCATAACTTTTTTCCAATGAGATATTTATATGAATACCTTATCAAAATAATAAACTCTAGATCTTTCCAATAATTTTTATCATTACATTTCTTTTGACACTAAGATGTCCTGATGTGGTACTGAATAGATCCAACCATATTTCTCATTTACTCATCTAGATCAGGTTTCAATAGCTTTCTTTCTCCAACTTCATCCTAGCACATCATAATTTTTCACATTATTATATAGAGGGATAAATAAGTATCCATATATATTCTTGATTGAAATCTATTGTTGTGGGAAAACTCTACAAAAGGTTTTGATCCTAAAAAAATTTGAAATCCATAGAGCATTCTCTTAACATTTATTCTAGATTTTGTATGGTCCTATTCGATTGACTATCTTTCTGGGGATGATATGTAGTAGTAAAGATAAATTATTTATCCAAATATTACAAAATACTTTTAAAATACATAATGTTATTTCTTATATCTCAATTAGATACAATAAAATGTGCTACTATATGCAACATTACAACTTCATTAATGTTAATCCTTGAATGTTGATCAATAAAGAAATCTTCCTTGATGGTCATAAGGTTTTATTAAATTGTATATTTATTGAATATAACCCAAATAGAAATATTTACTTTATATATTTTGGGGAGTTTGATGATGAAATATGTGGTAATATTTTCCCATTTCCATTTTTTTATGTGTATTGGTTTAACATCCCCTTAGATATCTATCTGTCATAATGAACTTTCTAAAATACTAATCCTTGAGATAAATACTCTAAAACATATCTTTTAAGGTTATCCCATAAAAATACTCTTTCATATCTCAATATAAATTCTTACGTCTTTGATATATATAGAATGATTAACTATGAGATTCAAACAAAAATTCATTTTTAATGTTTAGTTTATCGAGATACATGCTTGGTTCTTGAACATTATCATTTAATCACAATCATTGTTGAACATATGAACATTTATCACTTTATTATGTAGTTTAGCATCCTCCTGAGTACACCTATTTAATACTTACATGAATTTATACTAGAAAATTCATATGATAAATACCTCATATGTCTGCTACGCTCATGATTTCAGTATCCATATTCTATAAATACATATATATTGGATCTCTTTAAATCATCATTATTAAAAAACTAGCATGGTATTTTTGTCTTTGAGCATCAGTCACATTTTCTTCTTCTCTCGGTAGTAGTGTATTGTGAAATCATAATATTTAATAAATCCAACCATCTTATCTAAAAAATATTCAACTCTTTTGAGATCAATATATAATTCAAAATTTCATGATCAATATATATGTCACTCCTTTCTCTATAAAGAAAATTCATCCATACCAATAATGGATACAATACCATAGCTAACTCCATATCATGAGTTAGGTAATTTTTTTCATGAAACATTATTTAGAATATGTTATAATATTTCAAAATGTTGTTCTAAATGATGATTAATCCTATTACCTTATTTAATTCATCTCTATAGTTAAAAAAACCTTTCTCCACTGCAGGGTAGTGTGAACATAGGGGCACTGACCAAACATCTTTTTGTCTCCTTGAAATTATCTTCAGATTCATATTTCAAAAGAAGCATGACTCCCTTATGGGTTAACTTGGTGAGTGGATAATATCGTCATCAGATATTCTAGATATAGTTTCAATAATATACATCGAAACCAAGAAAACTACCCATCTTAGTCACAGAGATTAGTCTTAGCCAATTTTCAATAACTTTTATCTTTGACGCATCTACAAATTTAACCTCTTTTAATATTATGTGAACCAATAATGAATCATTATGTATCTAGAATAAAAAAATTGTCAATTTTTAACACTTAATATCTTTCCTTAGGGTCACTATTATAATACTCAAGTGATCTTCATGCTCTTCCTTCCACTTAGATCATATATGATTATCAACTATAAAGTATTCCACAAACTGATCAAGGTAATCTCTAAATACAATATTCCTTATATAAATTAAAATAATTGTGGTATTAGTAAGACCAAATGGAATCACCTTAAATTCATATTTTTCATATCTCATAAAGAAGGAAGTCTTGGTTGTGTATTTAATTTTGACCCTCAATTGATAGTATCCTAATCGAAGATAAATCTTGGAAATATATTTAGATCCATGTAATTGATGGAATAAATCATCAATACAAGGAAGTGGATACTTGTAATTAGTTGTGATATTGTTCATTTATAGATAATATATGAAAATTCACATTGATCCATATTTCTTCTTAACAAAAAGAATAGGTGTACCCCACAGTGACAGACTTGGATGAATAAATACTATATCAAAATTCCTCTTGATATTATTTATTAATTCCTACAACTCAGTTGAGTCCATTCTATATGGATTCATTTAAATAGGTGTAGCATGTTGAGTCAATAAGGTTTTCCTTATGACTTTTCCATTCATTCTTGTTTTGAAAATCACAAACACCTTATCTTTAAGGAAAATATTTTTTACAACTACTTTGATTTTATAAGGAAAATTTATTTTCTAAGGAAAATTATCCATATCATATTTTCATTATCTATATCCATATATTTCTTAAGTATAAGAATCGGATTCATTTCAATATTCTAGGAATCATTTAAAACATTGATATGAAGCATTTTGTTTTAGGCTCTGAATTCTGGATGAGAACTGTAATGAAGTTCCACTCCAAATTCTGGATGTGAACTGTAATGAAGTTCCACTCCGAATTCTTGATGAGAATAGTAATAAAGTTACACTCCAAATTCTGGATGAGAACTCTAATAATGTTCCACTCGGAATTCTGGATACGAACTCTCATGAAGTTCAACACCGAATTCCGATGACGAATTCTGATTACAAATTCTCATTCCGGATTCTCCTATTAAACAAAATCTGATTATCTTTTTTTTATACACTCTGAAGTTATTTAGACTCCAAATATTATTTTTGGTTAGACTCTGAACTTTCATTTTTCTTACACTTTTATAAATTGTCTACTCATTAATATTTTTTTCTTACACTCCGAACCTTCACTCCGAACTTTTTATCTAATCTTAAAACGATGTTGTACATTCTATTACACTTGTTTTATTATAAAATGATGTCATCTATTCCGTTATAAACTAACCGTTGGCCAAGTGACACGTGTACAGGTCCCTCCGATTATTAATAAAGATATGACCGTTGGAGGAGGGAGCCGACCTTTCCTATAAATAAGAGCTTATTTGAAAGAGCTCAAAAAAACTTCTTCGACATTGTTAACACATACTGTTGAAGTGATTTCTAGAGAGAGAGGCTCTTATTAACTCTCAGCATAGTGCATGAAGTTTGAACTACTTGTTCAAAATTCACCTTGTGCAGATTTTCTTCGTGCGACTCCGATTGTTGGTGATCACTATTGAGGGATTCCGAGGATAGAATGACAGAGGTTTACAATAGCTTGAAGTTGAGGGATTCTTGCTGAGGAAGACAGAGGTTTCCAAGTACCTTGAAGTTGAGGGCTTGCGGGGATAGCAAGACAGAGACTCCGATATTCGTATCAAGGGCTTACCTAGGTGTGGGTAAGACAGAATTTCATGAAAGTATAAATCAATGGACCTTTATCCAAGGTTGTTGGATACCCTTCTCTTTGGGTTAAAAGATTTATATCTCGTTACTGTTTTTGTTACATGTTTATTTACGCTGTGTTTTGTATATTAAAGAAAGTATAACCATATTGTACTTATTTAGTTTTGTACTCTTTTAATGTTATATTCTATAAGATTTAAGGTAGAATCTCTTTTTTTAATCTTTTGATAAGATTAAAGGTGTTGTGAATTTGCTTATGTTTAACATTGTTAAACTTAGCTCTTTCCTTTGTTTAAGGAAATCCTTGTTATTTGTAATCAACTTTACAGGTTCCAAAGGAATTTTTTAAAGTATACAATTCACCCCCCCTTGTATTGTAATCATATTCGATCCTAAATTTGATATAGTTGAGTATATCATACTCACATATCATCTCACAATTGGTATCAGAGGATTGGTTCAATCTGAATTAATCTCACGATTAGATTCAGAAGGAAATTTTCTGGAGTCAGTTTCTCGGAATCTGTTTTTCGAAGTCTTAGTTTCTCGGATTCACTTTTTCTTACATCATCTTAACTATTATATTTTTATATTTTTCAGAGTCACATTTTTTGGAATCATATTTTTTCGTTACGAACTTTTGTTACTAACAAGATTGTACATTGACGATATCTTAGGGATGACAGGTATGAATATAGGGTCAATTTATAACCTAAATCCTTCTAGGCCTCCTATCTTTGATGGGAATGATTATGAGTACTGGAGAGATCAAATGAAGACGTTTGTGATCAATACTGGTGTAGAAAATTTTATAATTCTTACTGGTGGTTACAAAATACCTAATAAAGAAGTCAATACTTTTACAAATCAAGAGAAGCAAGAATATCAACTGAATTACAAGGTACACAATACTTTATTATGTTCTATGTCCAGGAATATATACAGCCAGATATCTTCTTGTGAAGCAGCTAACTGTATTTGGAAGAAATTAGAAGTCACACATTTTGGAACATCTAAGGTTATAGAAACAAGAAGTGCAATGCTTCGTGTTGAGTATCATGGTTTTGTTTTTCCTTTTGGAGATCCTGTATGTAAAGGGAAAAAAAGATTTACGACAAATGTCAATAGTCTACAATCTATGGGAGAGAAAGGTCTTGACGATGATGAGCTAGTAGATAAGATCATTGATATAATGCCAAATGAATGGGAATCAAAGAGGACAGTTATTGATGAAAACATAAAAGTTTCCCAGATTTCTCTTGATGAGATTTTAGGAACCCTTTTACAGCATGATACAAGAATGAAAAGAGATGTTGACAGCATCAAAAAGAAGAATGGTAATGGTAGTGTATCATTTTCATCTAAATCTAAAACTCTTGAGAGAGTTACGAGATCCAAATCTAAGAAGGTTATTATCCAATCAGAATCTAGTGAGAGTGAAGTCTCAGAAAATGAGTTTGATAATCTTGCTCATAGGATGAACAAGATAGCTGGATAGAGAAGTTTCCAATCCAAGTATAAGAAGAAGGAAAATAATGCTTCAGAAGTTACATGCTATGAATGCAAGAGAGCTGGACACATCAGACCGGATTGTCCTTTACTCAAAAAGAAAGAAATAAAAGAGAGGCATTCTAAAAGGAACAGAAAGAAGTATTACAATTCCAAATCTAAGAATGTTCTGAAAGCCAATGACACCTGGCGTGCCAGTGGTGGTGACTCTTCGGATGAATCTTCTGATTATGAATCTTCTGGATAGAAGCATCTTGGTCTTATATCCAGATTACCTATTGACAATCATTGCTTTATGGCTAAGGTATAAAACGCTGAATCATTGACCAATGTTTATCTAAATGCTAATGATAGTAAATATTATAACTCTTCAGATGAATAATCCTCTTCTAATGAAGAAAATACTTTACCAACTTATGAATAAGTTTCTAGGTTTTCTTAACTTCTTGGGATTGAGAATTCAAAACTCAACAAAAATATTGATAAGGAAAATTCTAGGAATACTATTCTTACTAAAGAGATATCAGATCTTTCTAAAGATCTTGATAAGAAAAATGATGATTTTATAAGTATTTCAAAAAGTCTTGAGGAAGTAAATTTTGAGAAGGATAACCTTTCTAAATATCTAGAAAAAGTAATTTCTAAAAAAATGTTTTTTTGAGCCTAGCTCTAGTTTCAAATCAAATTATTTTGAAGATAAAAACTTGGTTATAAAACTCAAGTCCGAAATATTTTTCTTAAAGAAGTTTTTGTCGAACTTTACCCTAGGTAAAGAAAATTTTGATAAGATGTATTCGCAAATACGACCTTTAAGAAACAAATCTGTATTTGGTTATACCCATGCAAAACCTATTTTTAATAACAATTATTTTGTTCATAAAAGTGCCCCATTTTGTACTAGGTGTCAATGTGGTGGTCAATGGGAAAAGAATTGTTATTTAAACAAAACCCAATCTCTTGGATTTCATAAGGCCAATTTTTCTAAGAAAATGTGGGTAACAAAAGTTTTGTTGTCTAACAGTCTCGGATCCCAGCATGTTTGGATTCCGAAAGTCTAATTGTTTTCTTGTTTTCAGGAAAATAGAAAAAGTTCCAACATCAATTTATAGTACATGGATAATGGATGTTCCCAGAACATGACTGGTAACAAAACCAATTTTATAAAGATTATCAAAACAAAAGGTGGGAAAGTAACTTTTGGAGATAATGCTCAAGGAGAGATTTTTGGTATATGTAATATCGTTCTTCTTGGAAAAACTCTTATTTCAAATGTTCTTTTTATTAAGGGTCTTAAGAACAACCTTATTAGTATAATTCAATTATGTGATGAAGGTTACCTTGTGAATATTAGGAATGATAAATGCTTATTTCACAATTCCAAGGATGAAATTATTCTCTCAGACCATAGGTAAGAGAATGTTTACACTTTGAACTTAGAAGACCTAAGGAGCCAAGACTTACCTTGCCTTAGTGCATTGGAAGATCATTCTTGGTTATGGCATAGAATACTAGGACACTGCAATCTTAGAAACTTGTGTAAACTATCTAAGAAAAAACTTGTTAAGGATCTACCGGAGCTTTGATTTGATTATTATAAGGTTTGAGATCCTTGTCAATATGGAAAGCAACATAAATCTAGTTTTAAATCTATTGGGGAAGTCTCAACGACTGATGCATTACAGTTATTTCACATGGATCTTTTTGGTCCAACACAAACTGGAATCATTTGAGGCAAATACTATGTATTTGTTCTGGTTGATGATTACACTAGATTTACATGGGTTAATTTTCTAGCAAAGAAGTCTGAAGCTTTCTCATATTTCAAAATTTTTAGATCCCAAGTCAAAAATGAGAAAAAAAATTCCTTGAAAACTATTTGTAGTGATCATGCAGGAGAATTTAAAAACTCTGATTTTGAAACTTTTTTGTAGTAGTAAAGGTATTGCTCATAACTTTTCAGCACCTATAACTCCTCAACAGAATGGTGTAGTTGAAAAAAGAAATAGAATTCTTCAAGAGATAACTAGAACCATGTTGAGTGAATATTCTATAGATGGACATTTCTGGGCTTAAGTTGTAAGTAATGCTTGATACACTATAAATCGTGTTTTAATAAGTACTTTTCTTAATAAAAATCCTTATGAGTTATGGTTTGGTAGAAAACCTAGACTTTCCTACTTTATGGTTTTTGGTTTCAAGGTATTAATTCTGAATACAAAAGATAATCTTCATAAATTTTCACCAAAATCTGATGAAGGAATTTTCTTAGGCTACTCCACAACTTCTAAGGCATATAGAGTCTTTAATAAAAACTCTTGTACCGTTGAGGAAACTGTACATGTGAAATTTGATGAGTTTGATCTTTTTGTTTTCAAACCATCCCAACCTACATCATTGGATGTGTTTTCAAAAACTGATTATCAACCTTTGATAGAAGATTCTTCTGATAAGGAAAATTTCCAAGAAAATATTTCTGAAACATTTACCCTAGAAGACTTTCTACCTTATGTTGATGACCAGGTTTTAAAAAACCCAATTCAGACATTTCTGAAGATTCATTCTAGTGATAATATCATTGGTGATGTAAATCAACCTGTAAGGACTAGATGTTCCTTATGAAATGAAATAGAACATCTAGTATTTCTTTCCCAATTAGAACCAAAAATCACTGATGAAGCTTTATGTGATGATAATTGGATAAAACCTATGCAAGATAAACTAAATTAATTCGAAAGGAATAATGTCTGAACCTTGGTTGAAAGGCCTAAAGAAACTTATGTTATTGGAGTAAAGTGGGTCTTCAGAAATATGTTTGATGAAAATGGAATCATAGTTAGAAATAAATCTTGATTAGTTCCTAAAGGCTATAATCAGTAAGAGGGAATATACTATGATGAAACCTATGCTCCAGTAGCTAGACTTGAATCTATTCATATCTTATTTGCTTTTGCAGCATTATTCAATTTCAAACTTTTTCAAATGGATGTGAAATGTTCTTTTCTTAATGGTTATGTTCAAGAGGAAGTTTTTTGTTGAACAACCTCCTTGCTTTGAAGACACAAAACATCATGATCATGTGTTTAGACTTACCAAAGATTTGTATGGCCTTAAACATGCCCCATGAGCTTGGTATGATAGACCAACATGATTTTTGCTTCAAAATAACTATGTTAAGGGAAATACAGATCCAAACCTTTTTATTAAGAAAGATAAGAAAAATGTTTTGATTGTTCAAATATATGTTGATGAAATCATATTTGGTTCAACTCCGCAATCATTAACCGATTCTTTTTCAGATCTAATGAAATATGAGTTTGAAATGAGTATGATGGGTGAGTTAACATTTTTTCTTGGTTTTCAAATTTCTCCAAAACCAGAAGGAACCTATATATCTCAACATAAGTATATTAAAGATCTTATTAAAAAGTATGGATATAACAACACTAAGAGTATTAGCACTCCCATCAGTACCTCAAACACACTTGATATTAATGAAGCTGGGAAACTAGTGGATCAAACATATTTTAGAGGTATGATAGAAAGTCTACTATACTAGAAAGCTAGTCATCTAGACTTGATTTTTCAGTATTCTTATTTTCTAGATATCAATCCAATCCTAAGGAATCTCATCTTAAGGCGGTGAAAAGAATTTTTCTCTACTTAAAGGGAACCATGGATTTTGGACTATTTTATGCTTCTGGAAATGATTTTGTTCTAAAAAGTTTTTCTAATGTTGACTTTGGTGGATGTAAGATGGATAGAAAGAGTACATTCAGAACTTGTCATTTCTTTGGAGATTCATTAGTTTCTTGGTCATGCAAGAAGCAACACTCAGTAGCACTTTCCACTACTAAAGCCGAATATGTAGTATCTGGAAGTTGTTGTACTCAAGTGCTGTGGATGAAACACACACTCACACACTATGGTATGAGTTTTACCTAAACACAAATTTTGTGTGATAATACAAGTTCCATTTCCCTTAGTAAGACCCTGCAAATCACTCCCGTGCAAAGCACATAGATATTAGGCATCAAATTCTTTGGGATCATACACAAAAAGGAGATATTATTCTTCAGTTTATCGGAATGCAAGATCAACTTGCTGATATTTTCACAAAATCGTTGCCTTCTAATAGATTTGAATACATTAAACAGAATTTAGGAATGATAACCATAAGGTAATATTTCTTAATTAACATTCTGTTGAAAAAGTCTTCTTATAGTAATAAACTCCTTTTCATAGGGGGGTACATATGTCTGTTATTTTCGTTAATTTTTTAGTTTTTACAAAAAAAATTGTACTGAATGTTTTGGAATGATATTTTCATACTGAGACTTTCGTAATGATATTTTCGTATTGAAAGTTTCATAATGACATTATCATACTAAAAATCTTGTAATGAAATTTTCATACTGAAATTCTTGTAATGAATTTTCATTTTTTTACTGAGTTTTTCATAGTGAGTTTTGTGAACTATGTCTTTTCGTAGCAAAGATTTTTCATAGTTAATTTTTCTTCAAGAAGAATATTACCCATTACGAATAATCCTCCAAAGCCAATCCGAAAGGTATGATTTACTTACTCAAGTTTTCATAATCATACTTTACTATCTGGTGTTTTCTTATATTTTGTTTTCGGATTCTAGTTTCCTTAAATATTTGTTTTAATAAAAACCTCAAAATATCAGATTCAAGTTTTCTTGAGAATTGGTTTTCAACCATCAGATCTGATCTCATTATTTTACAACCATTCGATCAACCGAGTAAGATGAACCATCATATCGCTTCCTATTTAAAGGGGACCCCAAATGGTCGCCCCACATTGGTTTTTCAAGCATCAGTGTCCCGAAGCTCTACCTCTCCGTTTTAAGGCCATTCTAATTGTCAAAAATCTCCATTCTGAACTTCTCAAAAGTCTTCAGATCCGAATGTCTGTGGAAGTAGCTTCTCAAGACATGTAAACCTCTATGCCGATTTCCAAGTGGTTAGTATATTGATAAAGGTTGGTTCACCCCGATTTCTTCAACAATTATGATTCCCTTATCTCTAAGAACATAAAGATCAACGGATGGGAAGATGTTGCTGTGTCTAAGCCCGAGAATCAAGATGAAGTATATTCGGAGTTTCTTTTTAATTTCTATGAGATGGTTTTCTTCTTTAAGGAAGGTGATAGGGAGAAATTTTTGTTTAAGTCTTATGGCAAGACTTATAAGCTTTCTTATGCCAAGGCAGCCAGCTTTGTGGGGTTGACCTATGAAGGAGAATCCAAGTTCATCACTCATGTTTTGCCGGATTCAAAGGGAAGCTTCAACAAGGAAAAGACATTAGAGACTCTCGGACTGTCAGATGGCAAGGCTCCTAAGAATGCTAGTATGTCTACAAATTTTCAGATTCTAGAATTATGGGTACAAGGCTTTATCATACCGAGAAAGGGTGACAAATATATTTTGAATAAGGGAGAGATATTTATCCTAGATTTTCTGATAAATCTAAGTAATTTTAACCTAATGAGGAACATTCTTATTACCATTGAGAATGTTAAGAAATGGAATCTCAGATCTCAGATCGTAATATATCCAGCAATCATCTCGAAGTTAATAGTTCGGTGCCTTGAGTCTTTTAAGGAGGCTTGCAAGTCTAAGCCAAGAGAATGAAAAATTATGTTGGTGAGTGATTATATCCTTAAAAGGATGAACGTTGCTTTCGACAAGAAGACTAGTGAGTTCATTGATATTCCAGTTCAAGAAGAAGGGGTTCTGAAAGTTGCTGAACCTGAATCTTCTAAGCTAGTGAAGAAGAGAAAGTTGAAGGAAGTTGATGTTTAAGCCAAGAATCTTAAATCTAAGGAAGTTCATTCCGCACCTCCAAAACCAAAGAAGAAGAAAGCTTACCCTGATGAGGTTGTTGCTAAGTGGAGGGAAGTCAAAGAGAAGAGAGTTCAAGGGGAGCCTTATTTTGGCTTTGATCCTGTGGAGGCTAAGGCCTTGAAGGAAAAAACAGCAGATGAACTAGAAAAACAACTAAAATAAAAGAAGCTTAAGAAGAAGATGTCTGAATCTGAGGTAGCTCAGAGTTTGTTGATGTTTAATGAGATGGCCTCCGGAAACATTCCAGTCCCTAGATCTTTCTCGGTGGAATCTCTACCTGAGACTCGAGGAAGAAACTATGTCATTCCGGAGAAGGTAAAAGCTAAGAATGTTGAGGAAGTTGAGCTGTTTGAGCAAGTGGAATAGGAAGAAGCGGTTTCTGAAGGTAGTGGTGAGACCGGAGATCTAATGGAGCAAGTAGAAGATTATAAGGAAACACCTTCGGAACATTTGTCGCTCCAAACTTCAGAAGCTGAGTCCTCTAAGTTAGTCACTCCAGGGAAGGATGAGGATAAAGGAGAACAAGAAGTAGCTTATCATGCAGAGGAAGAACATCTTCTACATCATATTTCTCAAATGGAGAACGTAGAGGATGGTTCTCAAAAAGATGTTGTTGATGAAGACAATGTTTTTCATGTGTCTGATAGTGAACAGAAAACTCCAGAATAGGAATCCAATTGGAAAGTGGACAAGGTAAAGCAAGTAGTTGTCGATACCCAGATCTCAGTGGCTATAAAGAGAAGATAAGTTGGTGGTTCTTCAAAGAGAAAGGTTGGGAAAATTGAAGAAGAAAATTCTCCAAGAAAATTCTTGGATTCGAAGTCATCTTTGTTGGGGCACGACTTTGTTGTTCAGTCATTGAAAAAGTTGGCGGGTTCTATTCAGACCTTCTCAAGTATTGATTCAAGATGCCAGATGCTCCAACATACATTGAATCAGAAAATAGACTCCATATCCATGGTTATGGATAAATGTGTAGAGATGGAGGCTCAGTTCAAAACTTTTATTATCGGCTATTAAGCCCACAAAAGGTCTTGTAAAAAATGATTAGTTGGTTAAAGAAAACCGTATATGAGATGAGGCTCTTGAATGAATTCCATGAAAATGTTAAAGATGCATTTGAGACAGAAGATATGAATCTAAATGATCTTACTTCTTCCTTTGATGAAAAGTTGACAGCTGAGAAGAATTCCTAGATTCAAGAAGACAGAGATCTGAATGGGGAAACTGAATTCTATTGCTCAAAACTGGAGGAATGAAAGGGATCATCGGATTGAGGTTGAAGAGATGTTGTTAAAACAAGAACAAATTTTGAAATCTCAGGAAGAAAATCTTGAATCTTGGGAAGAAAAGCTTGAAACTCAATGTGCAAGAATAGTTGTGTTAGAGAAGCAAGCCGAAGAAGTCCATAAATACATGAAGAAGATAAAGACTATTCTCAAGGGTCTCATGTCAAAGGAAAAAGATCCAAAATAGACAAATCCGATCTTTTTTTGTATCTTAGACTCCTTGTTTTTGAACATTCAAACTTAATGAAAATCTTGCTAGCTCGTCTCTTTTGTTGTTGTTACTAATTTTTCAGATACTTTGTTATATTTTCCATTCCCTCAAATTCTTTTTCAAAATCACAAAGGGAGAGAAGGAAAAAGAAACTTAACAAAGGGTGATATAGAAAAATAACTATAATAGATTTTATCTAAGGGGGAGTGTTCATTAAATAAGACATTCTTATTCTTAATGAAATACCATTTCAGAAATCTAGAATACGATCCTTCGAGTTTCAAAGCTTAAGGAGGAGTTAGTCATATTCATCAGCATCCATAAGCAAAAGGAGATAAGCCTTAATGTTTTTTTCTTATTCTTTCTTTTTCGTATGGATGTTTGTGCTTTCCAAAAAGGGGGAGATTGTTGAGTCAATAAGGTTTTCCTTATGACTTTTTCATTCCTTCTTGTTTTGAAAATCACAAACACCATATATTTAAGGAAAATATTTTTTACCCCTACTTTTCTTTTATAAGGAAAATTTATTTTCAAAGAAAAAATATCCTTATCATATTTTCATTATCTATATCCATATATTTCTTAAGTATAAGAATCAGATTCATTTCTATATTCTCAGAATTGTTTAAAACTTTGATATGAAGCATTTTGTTTTAGGCTCTGAATTTTGGATGAGAACTGTAATAAAGTTCCACTCCAAATTCTGGATGTGAACTGTAATGAAGTTCCACTCCAAATTCTGGATGAGAACTGTAATGAAGTTCCACTCCGAATTCTGGATGAGAACTCTAATAAATCTCCACTCTGAATTCTAGATACGATCTCTCATGATGTTCGGCACTGAATTCTGATGACGAATTCTGATTATGAATTCTCATTCTGAATTCTCCTATTAAACAGAATCTTATAATCTTTGCTTTATACACATTGAATTTATTTAGACTCTGAATATTATTTTTGGTTAGACTCCAAACTTTCATTTTTCTTACACTTTTATAATTTGTCTACTCTTTAATATTTTTTCTTACACTCCGAACTTTTTAGCTAATCTTAAAATGATGTCATACATTCCATTACACTTGTTTTGTTATAAAACGATGTCATCTATTCCGTTATAAACTAACTATTTTCCAAGAAAAACGTGTACATGTCCCTTCGATTTTTAAGGAATATATGACCTTTGGAGGAGGGATTCGACCTTGCCTATAATTAAGAGCTCATTTGAAAGAGCTCAAAAAAACTTCTTCGACATTGTTCACACATGCTGTTGAAGTGATTTCTAGATAGAGAGGCTCTTATTAACTCTCAGATTTGAGCAGGAAGTTTGAACTGCTTGTTCAAACTTCGCCTTGTGAAGATTTGCTTCGTGCGACTCCGATTGTTGGTGATCACAATCGAGGGCTTCTGGGGATAGGATGATAGAGGTTTCCAACACCTTGAAGTTGAGGTCTTCCTTGCTGAGGAAGACAGAGGTTACCAACTACCTTGAAGTTGAGGGATTGTGGGGATAGCAAGACAGAGACTCTGATCATCGTATCGAGGGCTTACCTAGGCGTGGGTAATATAGACATTCTTGATAGTATAAATCAAGGGTCCTTTATCAAAGGTTGTTGGATACCCTTCTCTTTGGGTTAAAAGATTTATATCTCATTACTGTTTTTGTTACAAGTTTATTTCCGCTGTGTTTTGTATATTAAGGAAAGTATAACCATATTGTACTTCCTTACTTTTGTACTCTGTAAAAGTTAGATTCTATACACTTTAAGTTATAATCTCTTTTTTTAATCTTTTGATAAGATTAGAGGTGTTGTGAATTTGCTTAAGTTTAACTTTGTTAAACTTAGCTCTTTCCTTTGTTTAAGGAAATCCTTGTTATTTGTAATCAACTTTAAAGGTTCCAAAAGAATTTTTTAAAGTATACAATTCACCCCCCTGTTGTATTATATGCATATTCAATCCTACATTTGATATAGTTGAGTATATCATACTCACATATCATCTCACATAGCACAGGGTATGAGTTATTTTGAATACTCAACTTCATGATTCATAGTATGTCTAGGAAACTATTTCAGAAAGAAATCAATAAACTCTTATATAATAAGAATATAATCGATAATGATTTTTCCCCAAATATCTAAGATAAAAACCATTTTTTAATATGAATCATAAACTATACAATGGGTTAAATTTTCATTAGAATTTAATATTCATAATCACATAGATAGATGGATATATGATGGTTTTGAATATCAAATATAACTTCCATTCATCAAAATTTTATATGGGATTAATATAAATAAATCCAATCTATTCCCAAAATAACATTAAATTATAATAGAGGGAGAGTAGTGATATTTATAGGAATTACATTCCCAAAAACTTCAATCAAATAAGAATCATAGACATCAGATGTGATCATCATTCCATTAAGATTTTCTTACAGCTAATTCAACATATAATAGTTGATGATAATAATTAAAATTCCTTGAGGCATTTCCTGATATATAGTAATTTAGATACTTATAATCAAACAGGGTACTTAAACATTTGATAATACTTGTAACTACCTAAAATTTACCATTTTATCTTAAAACTCCTAATAATAATAAAATGGTTTTATGAACATAAATCATCATTAATCATAGTCTTCATCATGAAAAATCATTTATATGATGTCTAAATCATGACACCTTCCTAATCTACGACACCTAATGTTTAACCTATGTAACAACCCAAAATTTTATCAGTCAAATTACCCTTATTATAATTATTTTATATTATATAAAACACATAAATCACCTATAGAAACTCATAAATACATTATTATCCTAAATTAATAATTAAATATGTGGTATTAATAAAAATTAAGGAACCTATACTGATGGAATGGTAACCTGGCCATAGGAATAGTAATATGACCATCAGGAATAGTAACCTATCTAATAGAATGGTAACCAATCTTATGAAATAATAAATAAAATTTAGGTATTTAATAAATGAAAATATGATATATTTATATCATGGTGTAACTAATTAAATTTTTTTAAAATGATAAATTGAGTGCTCTTATTTTTTAAAAACATAAATTATTTTTTATAGTTTTACAGTTAATTGAAAATAAAATTTAGATTCATAAAAAAAATTATAAATTAATATTTTATTCTATGATGATTATAATATAATTTTATGAGACCTTAGTTAGTTTTTCAAATTTTCAGAAAATAAATTATAATATTAAAATCTAAATTTTTAGAATAAATGATGATTTTAATTAATAATTAAGTTCCTCATATTTAAACAATTATTTTCATAAAACTGAGCTCATTTTTTAAATATACACATAAAAATGGTATGGGTAATGTTTTATATTTTCCTAAAATAGTTGAATTTTTTGTGAATAGTGAAATATTATAATTTACAGTATATGAAATTATAAGTAAATAAATGAAACATTGAGTCAGAGTTAAGTCATGGATGATATAAGTGGCCATTATCATGAAATCACAAGCTCTATTTACTGTATATAGTCACATTAATTAACACTATTTATATTCTTGAGAAAAAATAATAAATAAATGAATCAAAAAATAAAAAAAACCCTCTCCTCCCCTATAAATACCACCCCTTACCACCTCTTCTCCTTACACATTCAAAGCCATTAAGATTTATTTTATTTTTATAATTCCTCTCCCAAAACTATTCCCCATGATTTGATCTTTCTAGTATCACTAAAATTATATTTTCAAGTTTCTTAAGGAGGTTCTCCTGGAGATGACACTCAAGAGGTAAAACCCCCCATCTTTCTCTTTTAATTTATTTTCTTTTATTAACCTTTCCTTACCTACCCTATAAAAAGTAACTTAATACTCTCGTATCATATATATAATATATTTTTATTATTTTAATAAAGTATCCCCCATTAAATCTTTTCTCTACTCCTTTTAAGAAAAAATTAAAACAGTGTACATGAGGTGTTGATTCACTTCTTTTATAGACTACGAGTTTTAATTTTTTATCACCACCTTCAAAGCCCATAGTAATACAATTTTTATGGTTAAAAATTTTTATAATATATATTAAAAATTATTTAATGTTCTAAAACTAGTACATAAACATGTTTTTAAATAAAATGATACTAATTTTTCATGGTCGTAAAAACCACCAACATAAACTAATCATTTTTTTATCAACATTATATCTAATAGATCATCCTCATGTAAAAAGATATAAATATTCATGGGATGATTTTAATTTATTGAAATAAATTAATACCATATCATTAAAATTATGGTTTCTTTCTTCTATTTAAGAAGAACATTCATAATTATACATTACCAATATGACCATGAAACCATGAAACAAACACTCCCAAAATGACGAAATCAAACACTATAAGTAAAAAAGGCCATAAATAAACCTAATAATATTATAATAAATAAAATCAATATAAAATATTTCTAAATTAGTTAATTTATAAATTTTATTAGATTTACTAGGACATTAGGTACATGTTTAGGACACTTTTCGATATATATTATGAGGTTCTCTCCAAACCACCATTTTTCTTTTGGGTTATAATTTCTCTCTCTTTACCCCAATGTAATTATTAATTTTTCTAATTTACTCCTACTAAATTTTGTGATTGTTTTTTTAACATATTTACCTTGTTCAGTTATTCTTTCTTTGATGGGGAAATTCATGTTCCATAATGTTTCATTCCAAATCCTTCTAATAAGCATGTCTGATTAAAGGTAACAACCCATGTTATTACCCATTTTAAAGTATATTCTATAATACATTTTAATCCACCACTATTTTTCTAAAATACCTCATTTTATTGTAAAAATATATATTAGTTTAATTATGGTTTTATACCAACAATTATTCATTTTCTCTTTTAAAGAATCTTTTATGTTTTCCCTTAAATTGCACAAAAGTGGATCAATTCAAAAGTTTCTTAAAAACTCTTTATATATTTTAACTTTAGTTTGACATAATTTTTAATGAAAAATAAATTTTTCCCTTATGAATGTTTATATATTATTTAAATCCATTCTTTAATTGACACCATTATGATATGCCCATTGGTTATGACTTATGACATGATTATGAAACCCATTTATTTTCATGGGTAACCCTTATGTATGATTCTTCATGTGGATGCATATGAATGAACATTTTATGATTGGTGTACCCAGATAGTGCTCCAATTTACTTATTAATGTTTAGTCTCATGATAAATCATGTTGTGATAGGGATTAAACCTGATTCCATTATGGGACTTCGTCCACCATATGACATAGTATTGTCGATTAGCATTGACTCAGGTTTATGTCATGTTATATGTTTCTTCCACATTCCACTGTTTCCATGATTATATGATCCCATGTTTTATATGTTATTCTTGTATATTTTTATTCATGTTTCATTTCTTTTTATGTCATAATTTTTTTCTCTCTAACCCATATTCTTTTCATTATTTCTATTTTTATTGCTTTTCTAGTATTTTTAGCTCATACCTTTTTTCTATGTGTTCCCTACATTATCATATGAAAATGTAAGAGATAAAAGGATGAAAAAATATCATTATGGATTATTAATATAAATTTGTTTTATTCTATTTCCATGTTTTTATTTTTATGTACCTAATCATCTAATGACAATAAAATTTATGATCCTTAGTTTTTATTAGATGGTTAATTATGCATGAAATCATGAAATTATATGTGTAAAAGGATAGGGATATTATAGTTGTTATTATAGAACAATCTAGTTATTTTTAAGGATTGTGAATAGAAATATTTATTAAGAACACTGGGGATAATTCAATCACTATGGATAACCTTGATTGAAATTTAGAAGATAACATGTTAGGATATACTTTTAAATTATTTGTTTATCCTTATATGTTAAAAGTTTTATTTTTATATACTAGTTAACTAATTATTAAAGACTCATTAATTATACTTAATTTTATTAGTTAATGGATGGAAATAGGAGAACGTGTGCCAATAATCAAGGTGATAGGAAATTTCATTATTTCCCTAATGAAATTCCAAATCTGAAGTGAACAGGAGCTCAAAACATCATGGTAGTTCTAGTAAAATGAGCTCAGGTTATGAATAATAACTTGAATCATGAGGAAAACCCTCCTCATTCAAAGAAATAAGTATTTTTTGATCTAATCCATTATGCAAAAAATTCCTCCTATCATTAGTTGATCTTATGAATCCCTTTTCATGAAACAATGTATTAACAACATTGAGAGTATATTAATGACCCTCATGTGGTCAAAAGATTATAAATACATTTAGGTGATATATCATTTTGATTGGAATGCGGAATGGTGGTGGAAACCCATCAAAAAAAGTACAAGTACGAAATTTATTCTATGGATTGGGATGTATTCCAGAAAATATTTTTCAACAAATATTATCCTAGAAAACTTCATGTTATGATAGAAATGGATTTTCTTAGACTGAGTATAAATGAAGAAAATTTTATCGGGGTATATGAGGAAAACATAACATGGAATTTACAATATATGTTTGGATTTATCATGAAGTCTGAAATAATAGTGGATCGCTTCTTTAGTGTTCTAAAGCCAAGTCTTTGAAAATAATTAGTGATTAAATACTTTGAAACCTATGAGGAGATTCTATGATTTTCCATTATGGTTGAAATGGTGATAGGAGACTCCCAATGGTCTCTTGGGCCTAGAGATAAAAATTAGGAAATTGAGTTTAATATGGGATGATCAAAATATAAATCCCAAGATGGAAAGAAAACCAAAAATCCCACGTGTCAAAGGTGTGGGAAGAAGAATCATAGGAACATCCTAAGGGGAACTAGAAGATGACTCAAATGTGTAAAATAAGGAAACTTAGATAAAACTTGTTGAATTTATATGAATAATGACACTAAATTGGAAGAAGAAATGAATGTTCATATCAACAATCCTCTTGTAGTGTAGTGTTTCAATTTTAAGGAACGTATCCATTATGTGAGAAAATTCCGTAACCCAATGATTGTTAGATGAAATCAATAAAATCCTTCAAGGTAGAAATGAAGTGAATATTGTATCACTAATTCTGAGGTGGATCCCAAAAATTATCTGTTCATTGGTACACTGGTTATTTAAGAAATTATAGAATACATAATATTTGATTCTGGTTCAATTCATTCTTTATATCATTCAAGTTTAGTAGAACTATTCAAGAACCACCTAAAAATATGGAGGTTAGGTTATCATTGACAATAAAAAATAGGAAAATTATTTCATCCAAATTATATAACTCCTCCCTAGTTAATTTTTATGGAATGAACATCCTAGTAAATATTTCCATACTTCCCCTAGTAGAGTTTATGCTATATTTGGCATGGATTGGATATCCATATATAAATTCAACCTCAAATTTCGAGAAAGGAATATCACTCTTCACATCCTATGGAATCCACCAATAGTGTGAAAGTGTGATGAGAAGCATGATTCTCATTTAGAATCATCATCTCAATTGTGGATATTATTTCCTAATAATTAAGTATATTTTTCTCAAATAATTGAGACAAATGAGAGAATCATGATTGAATACATTCCCATTGTGACAGACTAAACTAATGTTATCCCTAAATATTTTACTGGTCTTCCTTTAGACTGAGAGGTCAAGTTCTCATCTGAACTTATTCCTGGATCTCTAACTATATCAATGACACCTTATAAGATGTCCACCATTGACTTGTAGGTAATGAAGAAGAAATTACAAGAGAATATGAACAAGGGTTTCATTTTCCAGATTACTTTACCATGGTTTTCTCTAGTCCTATTCATCATGAAAAAGTATGGATCAATACACCTATTCATTGATTATCGTTAGCTAGAAAAACCTTGATAAAGAATAAGTACCCCTTCCATGGATAGATGAAATGTTCTATCAAATAAATTCGGCCATGTATTTCACTAAGGTAGGCCTTTAGTTGAGATATAAGCAAATAAAGGTTTTGAGGGGAAATATTCCCAAGACTACCTTTCAAATTAGTTATAGAGACTATGGGTTCCATGTGATTCCCTTCAGACTCACTAATTCTCCATAAAGTTTTGTTTAATTAATGAATAGAGTCTTTAGATATTATCTCAACAAATATTTAGTAGTCTTTGTTGATGATATTTTGATATACACCAAGAGCACTGAGAAACACAAGGATCATTTGAATATTTTTCTAAAGGCCTTGAAAAATGGGTAGACTCTATGAAATGTACACTATATTTTTGTTCTAGAATGAGGAAGTTTCATTATTAAGGCATGTTATCACCAGCAAAGAAATATGTGTGGACCCTTCTAAGAAAATCAATATTGGAGAGTGCACCAGGACAAAATCTATAATAGAGATCCATAGTTTTCTTGGCCTATCTAGGTATTACAAATGATTTTTTTAAGAAGATATAAATATTTTCAAACCCACTAACCAAGATAACTCAAAAGGGAGAAAAGTTGATCTCAAATAGTGAATGTGAAGACTACTTCTAAGAGTTGAAAAAGAGGCTCATCATTATACTAGTACTCACACTATATATAATTGGGGTAGAATTTGCGGTAAATAGGAATTCCTAAAATATGGGATTATGTTATTTACTGATGAAAAATTCTAATGTGATAGTCAGCTCCTCATGGAAATTGAAAATTCATGAGAAAAAAACTATCACATGCAGGATTTGGAGTTGGTGGCTGTGACATTCACATTGAAAATATTTAGGTGTTATCTATATGGGGATAAGTGTGAGATATATACTAATAATAAGATCCTGAAATATATATACACACAGAAGAAGATTTATATGAACCAGTGAAGATGGTTGTAACACATCAATTATTATAACTGCCCAATCCACTACTATCCAAGAAAGGAAAATAAAGTGTAAGATTATCTAAGTATAAAAGGATCATTAAACATTATCAATAATGAGGATAGATAAGGATCTAATAATCTTATACTTATAATGGATGGAAATTGGAATCATTAAAGAACAGAATCAACCCTTTTGAAAATGATTTCTTAACCATCCCTTATGGAGGAAATAAAGGATGCTCAAAGAAATGATAAAGAAATTTTAAAAAAGGATGATGCTATTAGAAACAAGAAATCCTCATATTTAAAAATTGACAATAAATGAGTCAAAATATTTGTTTCATGACTACGTGTACCATCACATACAGAGATAAAGAATGAGCTTTTGAATGAAGCACATAGCTGAAATTTATTTGTTCACCCAAGAAGTACAAAGATATATCGAGATCTATGAGATAACTCTTTTATTGACAATATGAATAAAGAAATAATAGAATTTACATCAATGTTCATGGTATGTTGTCAATTGAACGCTGAAAAACAAAATTCTAAGGTAATGATGCAACCATTACCCATACCAACATAGAAATGGGAAAACATCACCATGGACTTTGTCACTATACTTCTAAATGCTTCAAGATTAAATAATACTATAAAGATCATTTTGGATCATCTTACAAACACATATCACTTTATGAAAATTTAAGAGTACTTCTCACTCAATCAACTTGAATGGATATAAATCATAGAAGTGGTGAGACTGCATGGAGTAGTTCTATAAATTATAACTAATCGAGATTGGATATTTACCTCCATGCTTTGGAAAGGTATCCAACATGTACTAAACACTGAGTTGAAATTCAGTATATCTTATCATCCTTAAACAGTAGGCCAGTCTAAGTGGACTATCCAGACACTATCAGACATGTTGAGAGCATGTTTTGTGGATGTCAATGGAGAATGCGACCAAAATCTACTTATGGTCAAGTTCTCTTACAATAATAGTTCCACTCGAGCATCCAAATGGATCCATATGAAGGTCATTATGGGAAAATATTTATAAAACCATAATTCTAGGATGAATTTAGTGGATGGAAACTGGTGAGAACTGAATTGGTCAAATAAATGGTAGAAAGGGTGAAAACCATTCAACAGTATATATGTTCTACACAAATTCAACAAAAGATCTATATAGAAAACCATCTATGAGACTTATACTTTAAAGTTTGAGCTATGGTATTTTTACGCATATCTCCATGGTATATGATCATAATATTTGGGGGGGAAAGAAAGCTAAGTCCCAGTTACATCATCCCCTTCAATATTCTTGGTCATATTAGAGTTGTGGCCTATTGACTATCACTTCCAAGTACCATGTATAAAGTACATGATGTATTACATGTATCCTTATTGAGTAAGTACATACCATACCCATCACATGTAAAAAATCTATTGGTTTTACCACTGGAGAACAACCTCTCAGATGAAGAGAAACCGATTAAGATCTATGAATGTTGATATAATGTTCTATGCAACAAGACTACTCACCTAGTCCAAGTACAATGGTGGAACCATAAGTATGAAGAAGTGACATGGGAACTATAGGAAGCAATGAAGGTGAAGTACCTCCACCTATTTTCAAAAAAGAATGTAAAAACAATTGAGGGAGAAATTTCATAAGGGAGAAATAATGTAAGGACATAGAGTTCTATCAATTGAATTTCCCTTCTTATAATTATGTTATATAGTAGTAAATACATACATCAAATAAAGAACCTAATAAAAACGTTATTCTCATAAAGTTATATTTAAATAAGTTTTATTCATAGAAATTAAGAAAACTATACTGATGGATTAGTAACCTGAACATTGGAATAGTAATATGATCATTAGGAATAGTAATCTAACCTGGTAAATATTAACCTCAACTATGAAAAAAATAGGTATCTTATAATAAAAATATGATATATTTATATCATTTTATAAGTAAATAAATGATTTAAAAATAATAAATTAGGTGTGGGTATTTTGTAAAACATAAATGATTAATTACACTTTTATAATTTATTAAAGAAAATTTATTTTCATAAAATAGATTCATAAAATAATATATTTTTCATTATTATAATATACTTTTATGAGTACCTAGTTCATTTTTTAATGTGTCATAAAATCGGTTATAATATTAAAATTGATATTTTTTAAATAAAATATGATTGAAATTAAAAATTAAATTTCTCATATATATATAATTATTTTCAAAAAATGAAATTCATTATTAAAATAAACACAATGAATAATGATTAGGTTTAATTTTTGGATATTTTATAAAATAATTGATTTTTTGTGAATCGTGAAATACGATAGTTTGTGGTATTTGTATATTATAAGTAATTGAATGAATTTTTGAGTCATTATTGAGTCATGGATGGTGTAAGTGGCCATTATCTCAATCTCACATTCTCTAGTTACAACAATTAGTCTCAATAATATATACTGTTGAAAGTATTGATCCAAAATAATAAAGAAATGATTAATGTAATAAAAAACACCCCTCTCCTCCCACTATAAATACCACCTCTCACCACCTCTTCTCCTCATACTTTATAATAATTTCATCTTGCATATATTATACAAAATTATTTTCTCAAACCTATTAACCACTTTTTTTTCATTCTAGTATCATAAAAAGACCATTTCCAAGTGCCTTAAATAGGTTCTCAATGAGATGACACTTAGGAGGTAAAACCCTCCCTCTTTCTCTTTTAATTTATTTTCATTTATTAACCGTCCGACACATCCCATATAAAATTAACATGTTAAATATAGTATCATATATATATATACTATAGTTTTATTTTTTAATGGAATACCCACTATCAAATATCTTCTCCCCTTCTTTTGTTTTAAAAATGAAAACATTGTCAGTGAGGTGTCGATTCAACGCCTTCATGGACGAAAAGTTTTCAATTTTCATCACCACCTTCAAGGATATTCATAAAAACAATATAGTTAAAATATAATAAATTATGTTTATTAAAACATATTAAATTTTCTTTAACTAGTACATAATCATATTAATAAATAAAATGATATGAATTCCTGATGGTTGTAAAAACTGCCAAAATAAACTAATCAATTTTTCATCAATGTTTTATCTAATAAATCCTCCTCATGTAAAAATATAAAATTATACATGGGACCATTTAAATTTATGGAAATAAATTAATACCATATAATTCTTGTTCTATACTTTTTCTTCCATTTTCAAAGAACATTCATAACTTTACATAAGTGAATAGACAATGATACCATGAAATAAACACACACAAAATGATGAAATTAAACACTATAAGTCAATAAAATGGACATAAATGAAACTAATAAAATTATAATAAATCAAATAAATTTTTAATAGGATCTAAATTAATTAATTAATGGATTTAATTTGTTTATCAGGGAAATTAAGTAGATGTTCAGAACACTTTTGGACATAAAGTAAGGGATTCTCTCAGAACCACCATTTTTCTTTTACGTTGCTCTTTCTATCTATTTACCCAACATAATTATTAATTATTATTATTAATTCCTCATAAATTCTATGTTAATTTATAAAAAATATGTACTTTTCTGAATTATTCTTTCTTTAATGGAAGAATACATGTTTTATAAGGTTTCTTTTTAAATTTTTTTCATAAGAAATCCTGATTAAAGAGAAATTACAAAGTTCTAACCCTTTTTCAAGTAAACTCCATAATATGTTTTAAGACACAACTATTCTTAAAAAATACCACATTTTATCGTGAAAAAATATATTAGTTTGTTTCTAGTTCTATACAAACAATTAGGCCTTTTCCCTTTTAAATACTCTTATATTTTCCTTTAAACTGTAAAAACGTGGATCATTTCTAAAGTTTCTTAAACAATATTTTTACATGTCTTAACTTCAGTTGGACTTAAGTTTTCATGATATAATCTATTTTTCCATTATTTATGTTCATGTACAATTTAAATCCATTTGTTCATTGACACTATTAGGCCACGCCCATTGGTATTCCTTATGACATGATTATGATACCCATTTCATTCCATGGGTAACCTTTATGTTTATTCCTTATGTATGATTACTCATGTAGAATATATATTCATGAAAATTTTATGATGGGTGTCCCTATATGTCACTCCAATTCATTGGGTTATATTAAGTCTCATTATATTTCATGTCAGGATAGGGAGTAAACATGATTCATTTATGGGAATTTATCTACCATGTGATATAGTCTTTGAATTTATCCTTGACCCACGTTTTTTCATGTTATATATTGCTTCTATATTACTATGTTTTTAGGATTAAATTTTCCCATTTTCTATATTCTAAGGGTCCATATTTTTATGTATCTTCTATTCATTTTTATGTAATCGTGTTATTCCTTCTAACCCATGTACATTTGTTTATTTCTATGTTTATTCCCTTACTATGATTTTTAGCTCATCCATTTTTTCTAGGTATTCCATTGGTTGTCCTATGTAGACGGGAGATTTCAAATTAAGTTAGAAGATAATTATGGATGATTGATATAAATATGATTTACTCTATTTTCATGTTTTCTATTTTATATATCTAATATTCCAAGGACACTATACTTTTTGATCCTTGGTTTGTATTTGATGGTTAATTATTCTTAAAATAATATAATAATATATGTAAAAGGATTGAGATGTTAAAAACCAAGTCTATACAAGGTTAATGTTGACCTCACCTATTTTGATAATCTCAATTATGTTTCAATATGCTTTGACAATCCCAAATAATGTTTATCTTTATATCAATTATTCTTTAAATCTATGATATCATATTATTAAGTTGATAAAATAATCAAAATTATCTTTGGAATTTGTTAATAAATGGTTATCTATGTCTATACTTGTTTATAAATGTTACTAACTCAATCTAAATATAATTTTCATAGAACAGATAAGTATTAACTGTTGAGTCACTGATACAGACCTACCAGTACATAGTGTACCAATAATTAAAGGTCATAGATAGACCAAGATTCATGTGACACATGGTCACTAGTACATAGTTACCAATACAAGCTATCGATACAAACAGACCGAAAGACAGCTACCGATACAAGTCTGCTAATACAGACAGACGGCTACCGCTACTATGTCTAACAATACAAGAATGTCACCAGCATGGGTCACTGATAAAGGAGTCACCAATCGAAGGAGCTATCGATTGAAGGAGTTACCGACAAAAGGATCTACCTATAGAAGAAGCTACTGATAGAAGTAGCTACTAATTCAAGCGGTCTATTGTTATAAAGAGTAACAGCTACCAACACAAGACACACTGACTCAAGTCCACCGATATGAGCTCATTGATACTAAGAGATACTGATGGAAACCAGTCACTGTTTCTATAAACACATTTTCTTTTGTTTATTTAGCAATGGTCAAATTTGATGTTTTTAATGCAACTTCTATTAATTAGTGAATGAATGTTGAATGTCAGGAAACTATACCTCGTACCTGTAGAAGTAATCATACTTTTTGTCGGACGACATGAGCTATAAAAGGGAACCTCGAACTAATAAAGAAAAAGATAAGAAGGAATTGATCAGTCCTTCCATGCACATAAGAGATAACCTTCTAGAGATACACAAGGATACATGCATAGAAGAAAAAGGAAGAATACATTTTGAGTCTTTATAACCTGATCATTCAAGGATTAAAGATCTTCAATGATTTCACTCACATTCAAGCTGATCTGACTGATCCACTTGGACCTGGAAGTCAAATACAAAAACAAAACTGTATTTTTGTTGAAAAAAACTAGAGAAGGACTCAAATATTCATCTGCATTAATCCAAGGAGTTCATAGCTTCACTCAAAACACATAGATCATTCTAAACTAATCTCTATCTGTTTATCTCTATTGTGGTTCATTTATTTACATTTTTAGCAGTGTGTTCTCTATATTTTTAGGTAGGCACTGTATCATGTGCTGAACAAGAGGATTTATAAATCCTCACTCAGTCTTTCCCTTACTCTCTTGTATCCCCCTGTGAATTGTGGTAGAGGTCAAGTGTGACTTTGATAGCATTTGTGCTATTGTTTTTGTTTTCCCACGTAGAACTTTGGTATAGGTCTTAGTACCAGTATAGTCTTTATACTATTTTTTACCTTGATCTAGGGTGTGGATGTAAGTTAATATAAATTGTTTGAGAGGACTAAGTCTTGGATTGAGACTTAACCGCTTTGTTATATCTACTGTGCATGTTATTTTTAGTTTAAGTTATTTTCTATTCTACTTCTAAGTACTTTAAATATAAATTTGTTTAAAAGTAACCCTGGTTGTTAAACTAGCAAGTGTTTATAAATTTTGTTAGCCAGTAGTTAGTTTCAAATGTTAATTAATACTTAGATTGAGTTAACTGAGAAATAATCAATCTCTTGAGAAACTAATTGAAAACATACAATCTTTATAAATTCACTATATTTTAATTTTTATTTAATTTGGGGGATTTTAATCATAATGTTTTAAACAGAAATTTTAATTGGAACTCAATTCACCCCCCCCCCTCTTGAGTGTCCACTCTGACCAACATTTGGTATTAGAGGGAAGTTCATTATTACAAAATTTCCAAATACTCTGTTTTTAAAATGTGATTTTAGTTGTATATTAAATATCATAAATTTCTGTTAGTTTTAAATTTTATCTCTTTAAATATATTTTCTGAAATCTAATTATGGACAATAGACTAAAAGGTGCTGCTACCAACATGCCACCTTTCATTAATGGTATTAATTATGCCCAATGGAAACAGAAAATGAAAATTCATTTAGAAAGAATGGGATTTGATATCTGGACTGCTATAAAGATTCAGTATAATATTCCAGAAATTGAAAGAACTACATTGTATGAACCTACGAAAACTAATTACAATAATAATTGTGAAGCAATGAATGCTTTGTACTGTGATTTATAAGATGAAAAATTTAATTGAATATCTGCTTGTAAGACTGCTTATGAAATCTAGGATACTTTGGATATTTCCCATAAGGAAACAACCAATGTTAATGAAATGATATTGAATACGGACACTATTAATTATGATAATTTTAAAATTAAGCTTGATGAACCTATTTATGACATTTATCACAGGTTCAACGAAATTGTAAATACATTGAGCTCACTTGGAAAAGTTATTCCTGCAAAATAACAAATCATGAGAATACTATGATGTCTTCTAGAGAGATGGAGAGGCACATCAATTTCAATAAGAGAGTCACGTGATATATGTTCACAACGTATTAAGGAGTTAATTTGTAAGTTAATGATCTATGGAGAAGAGATAAAGGTAAACAAAAAGGAATATGGTGAACCAAAGTGGAAGTCAGTGGCATTTAAGACTACTACCTCAAAGATCAAGGACAAGGAGAAAGTTCACATACCTACTGAAAGCTCAAAAAGTGGATGTTCAGATTCTGATAGTGTTGAAGAGATGGCTCAAATAGCCAAGATATTCAAGAAATTATACAAGAAGAAGAAATTTCTCAGAAAACCAAATTATTAAGGTAAGTATGACTAACTAGGTGATTGAAATAAATATTGGAAGAAAGCTGATAAGGATGCTGAGATAGTGTGTTATAAATGCAAAAAAAAGGACACATTAAGGATGATTGTCCAAAATTTAAGTTCAAGAAGAAATATGATTATAAGGACAAAAAATATAAGAATGTTATAAAGGCAACATGGAGTGCTTCAGAAGAAAGCACATCTGAGTCTGAGGTTTTTGATTTTGAAAAAGAATCATACCAACATGTGTTTCATGACTAATACTTATGAGGTACATGTTTCCCCTATTCTTGATAATTATTATTCTTGGAATGGAAGTGATTTAAATAGTGATGATAATATATATAAAGCTGAATTATTTGAATACTATAATATGTTAGAAGATACTTTCCATGAGCTGAAGGATAAGTACAAATCATTAAAGAATCAATATGCCTTGTCCAGTAATGTTATATCTAATCTTAGTATAGAAAAGGAAAATAATTATCAACTATTAAAAGAGAACACTCAACTTAAATTGTCCAATGAGTAACTTAGAATAGATTTGGAGAATTTCACTAATGGAAAGAACACTATTACACAAATTCTAGGAAAAAAAGTAGTGACAAAATATATTATTGGTTAAGGCTATCAGTCTAGATGGAGACAGATTACAAAGAATAGATTTATTCCCAAATCTGAACAATATGCTTCTAGTTATAGTTTTGGAAACTCTTACGTCTCAACTAGCTATTCTCATAGTTATAGATCAAACAAAGTTTATCGTTAAAAATATTTTGAATTTATTGATTATATGAAACCCATTAGACAAATCTGGGTACAAAAATCATTTTCTATTTAAACCTATTTTGTAGTAGACTTGAATAAAAAGTTCCTATAGGAAGACACGGTACTTGGACAATGGATGTTCAAGACACATGACAAGAAATGTTTCATGCTTCAAGAGCTTAATCAAGATTGATGGAGGGCATGTCACCTTTGGTGATAATTCAAAAGTAAAAATCATCGCCTTAGGCCATATTGGTAACACTGATTCAATTTTAATTTCTAAAGTATTATTTGTTGAAGGATTAAAATACAATTTGCTAAGAATTTCTTAGTTGTGTGATGATGGTTTCAATGTTAAATTTGAAAATGATGTTTGTAATATATTTGATTCTAAATATGTTTTGGTATTTACTACCTTGAAAATTGAAAATGTATATGCTGTAGATTTAAATTCTTTAGCCAAACAAAAGGTTACCTTTTTAAATTCTTTTCATAGAGAGTCTTGGTTATGGCACGGAATATTAGGACACTGCAATGTTCATTCACTTAAGAAACAGACTAAGAAAAATTTAGTTAGAGTGCTACCTCAACTAAAATTCCCATTAGACAAAGTTTTTACTCCATGTCAAAAGGGAAAGGAACATAAAGTTTCATTCAAATTAAAGAAAGATGTTTCAACTTCTCAACCTCTCGAGTTGGTTCACATGGACTTTTTTGGACCTTCTAGAGTTACTATTTTAAATGGGAAGCACTATGTTTATGTTCTAGTAGATGGTCTTTCTAGATATACTTGGGTATACCTTTTAGCTCAAAAAAGTGAATCTTGATCTTATTTTATACAATATTCCATTTCTGTAAAGAACCTTAGTGGACTTAAGATTAAGACCCTGAGAATTGATCATGGCCGTGAGTTTGAAAATCATGATTTTGAAACCTATTTCTCACAAAATGGCTATAATCATAATTTCTATGCCCCTAGGACACCTCAAAAGAATGGTGTAGTAGAAAAAAGGAATAGAACCCTTCCAGAAATTGCAATAAATATTCTTAATGAGTATGACCTACCTATTTACTTCTGGGCAGAAGCTATAAATACAGCTTGTTATATTATAAATAGAGTCTTGATTAGACCTGTTCTCAAAAAGACCACTTACAAACATTGGAATAATAGGAAACCTAACGTGAGTTACTTCAGAGTTTTTGGTTTCAAAGTCTTTATTATTAATACTAAGGATAATCTTGACAAATTCTCTTTTAAAAGTGTTGATGGAATCATTCTAGATTACTCTATAACCAGTAATCCATATAGAGTTTTCAATAAAAGAACCAAATGTGTGGAGGAATCAGTACATATCAAATTTGATCAAACTGATCTGCATAAACCTAAGTCTTCTCTTGAAAATCTGGAAGAAGATGTATCTATTCTTGACCTTAATGGTAAAAAAATTCAACCTATTGTAAAGACAAGAAATTTTGGAAATATTCAAGAATTTTCTTCTGGTGAACCCGAGCATAGATAAGAACCTGAAATATATAGTCCTACCTTTACTAGATCAACTAGGATTCTAAAGAATCATCCTGTAGATGCTGTTGTGGGTAATCGTGATAGAGGGACATATACTAGAGCTTCTCTAAGAAATCAGGTTGAATATCAAGCCTTTCATTCACAGTTAGAACCTAAAAATATCAATGATGCTATCAATGATTAATTTTGGGTAATGGCTATGCAAGAAGAATTAAATCAATTTGAATGAAACAAAGTCTGGGAATTAGTTGACAGACCTAAGGAAACTTTTACCATAGGCATTAAATGGGTTTTTAGAAACAAAGTTGATGAATCAGGAAATATCATTAGAAACAAAACAAGGCTAGTTGCACAAGGGTATAGTCAGGAGGAAGGAATAGACTATGAGGAAACTTTTTCACCTGTTGCTAGATTAGAAGCTATTAGGATTCTACATGCCTATGCTGCTCATCTGAATTTCAAGTTATATAAAATGGATGTTAAAAGTACTTCTCTAAATGGTTTTATAGTTAAAGTTGTGTTAGTTGAACAAACACCTATATTTACTAATCCTCATTTTCCAAATCTAGTTTTTAAGATCTCTAAAGCCTTATATTGTTCAAAAAAAGCCCCAAAATCTTGGTATGATAGACTTAGTAGTTTTCTTATTTCAAAAGGTTTTTCTAAAGGAATTGCTGATCCAAATCTCCTTATTAAAAAAATTTCCAAAGATGTTTTGATAGAACAATTCTATATTGATGATATTATTTTTGGATCTTCTAAAAATGCTTTGTGTATTGATATTTCAAAGAGTATGCAAAATAAATTTGAAGTGATTTTAATGGGAGAACATGAATATTTTCTTAGATTTCAAGTTTTTCAAAATAAAAATCGTATTATCTTAAATCAAAGTAAATATACAAAGGGTCTTTTAAAACTTTTTGGTTTAGATAGTATTAAGGAAAGTGATACACCTATGAGTACTATTTGTAAGTTGGATATTGATGAAACTGGAAAACCATTGGATCAAACCAACTACATATGTATGATTGGGAGCCTACTCTACCTTACTGCTAGTCGACCTGATATTATGTTTAGTGTGTGTATGTATGCAAGATATTAAGCTAATCCAAAAGAGCCACATTTTCTTGATTTTAAAATAATTTCAAATATCTTAAACATACTTCTAACTTAGGATTATTTTATCCAAAAGTACAATCATTTGATTTGATAAGTTATTCAGATGCGGACTTTGCTGGTTTCAAGTTAGATAGAAAGACCACTTCTGGAACATGTCATATTCTAGGTAAGTTCTTAGTATCATGGTGTAGTAAAAAGCAGAACTCTGTTGAATTGTCTACTACTGAAGCAGAATACATTGCTGCTGGTAGTTGTTGTGCAAAAATTCTGTGGATGAAACATACTTTACTAGACTATGGATATCAATTTATACATGTATCTATAAACTGTGATAACACTTGTTCAATTAATATCTCAAAGAACCATGTATCTCACTCTAGGACCAAACATATTGATGTAAGGCACCACGTTTTGAGAGAACATTACCAAAAAGTTGATATTACTCTTGAATTTATAGGTAATAAACATTAATTGGGAGTCATTTTCAAAAAAACATTAAGTTCAGATAGGTTAGAGTACATTAGACATGAGTTAGGAATGATAGAATTTGTAGGTTAGAAACCTCACTGTTAGAAACCTCACCGTTAGAAAACTCACCCTTAGAAACCTCACCTTTAGAAACCTCACCGTTAGAAACCTCCCCATTAGAAACATCACCGTTAGAGAGACCTCACCGATAGGTAAATCTCACCAATAGAATGCTCACTGGTAGTTATCACTGATATGTATTGTGCTATCTAATTTTTCGTTTTATTTAGCTGAATCTCTTAATTTTTTTCAGTATATTTTTTTATTAAATTTTGATTCCTAAATGATAAAAACTAAGCTTACTCATATTTCAATCCACCGCAAACTCTCCACTATCTCAAACCCAACTCCTCGAATCCCCACTTTTCATGAAAACCCTAAGTTCTTCGATTAGAGATGGAAAGAACAAATCTCCCGATAGTCAGGGAAGATAGTTATGAGTTGAGTGCGAAGAAATAGAAAACAAGACCTTAAGGTAGTGGTAGTGGCAATAGAACAAGGTCAGGAAGGAATGTAGTGAACCCACATTTGGAGAATAGAGAAGTTGTAATAGAGAAGGAACTTTGTGCAGACTCGCTTATGCCCAGTAAGTCGTAGACCCAGAGGATATTGAAGGATCGAGGTTGGCTTGAATGCTTCACAAACAAAAATGGACCCTATTATCCCAAGCTGGTAAAAGAGTTCTATGAATTTTTGCGCTTTAAGAAATATGAAGATGAAAATAGAATGGTTTCAGTTGTGAATGGAAAGGAAATATCATTTTCCCCTGTTGAATGGGAAGTATGTTTGAAAGTCCCACATGAAGAAATTTTTGGGTATTTCTCGAAGACAATTCCTTCTACCAGTGACATTTTTTATTATGATATTGCCTTGGAAGAGCTCACAGGTAATGGAAAACAAAGGAAAGTAGTGGTTTTAGAGAAGGATGGAGAAAATAGATTGATCTTAAAGTTCATCCAAGATGTGTTGAGTCCAAGAAGAGGGGACTTTGAAAATTTGAAGTATCAAGATATATATTTGTTGCATCTGTTAAGACATGGTGTTAAGGTGAATCTATGTAGACTATTAATGATTCAGATTGAGGATATGACTAGGACCAAATCAAAGTCCAATGTTTATTATTTTCCAAGTTAATTTCAGTTATGATCAAAGTGAAGGGAGTAGCATGGTCTCAGGATGAGACAGTGGTAGTAAGGAAAAATTTTTACATCACAAGTAGAGTTTGTAAATATATGAAAATTGGGTGGAACCCATGGAAAAGGAAGTGGATAATTGATGATGAGAGGGTGTATGAAAATTTTAACCCTGTTGACAATACAAATAGGCCAAAAGATAAAAGAGATCCAGGTCTAGGACCTGATGAAGAGGAACCACAGTATAGTGATGATACTGATGAGGAGGATACCTCTTTAACAGATGAAGGGGATCCTGATTTTCCCCCTAGTCCAGCTGGCGAAGTGGTATTTGTAACAACCCAAAGTTTCCTTAATGTAAATCCTTCTTGATCTAATTAACTATCTCTTTATGTAAAATGATTATATAAAAGGTCAACTTCTTTGGTTTTATGTTATGAATTGTGACTATTTCTTTTATAGTCGCTGAATAGTGATCACATGATTAGTATAAATATAGGGATTTAACAAATCTAATTTACTCAGACAAAAGAAGTGATGGCCTCATATAGTAGAATTTCACCATATAAAGCCCATTTGTTGGAGCTCGGAAAAGAGGTGGCATCCTTGGGTTTTGCTCTTGACCAAGCCCAAGTTGGGCTTCATCTTGTCAAGCTCAAATGGGACTTTCTACGAGTAAAGTGGAAGTTGATAGAGATTACCACTCGAGCGATGTTATTCGAGCCACCCCAAAAGTCTATCACCCTCACACACCTTACCCTTAGGTCTTATGCAGCTGTTTTAAGGGGTTATGTAACAAATCTCTAGTACTATGTTCATGTACATTATTTTGGTATATAATAATGAATATTCTTTCTTGTCATTATTGATACATTGTATAGAGTTTTTAAAGTACAAATAGTGTTTTTGTTATTATTTAATTAAGAATTATATTTCATTAAATTAAGGGATTTTTTAATTAAATATTATTTTAATAAAATATTATTGTTATTATTAAATTATTTTTTATGAAATATAAATGATCTTATAATTTTATGAATGCAATTGTAATTTTTATTAAGGTTTGAAAGCCATTTTTTGTCAAAACCCGTGAATTTTTGATAAATGTAGGTTTTTTATTTTAAAAGTGAAAATTAAAATATTTAAGGAATTATTTAGATAAAATAAATTTTATTTCTATAATCAAGAAATTGAAATTATCCAATGGTGAATTTTTCATAATTTTCTGAGACAGTCAAATTTTTGGGTAAAAATTAAATACCGTTTAAATATATAACGTGTTTAATGACATCATAATGACCCAATAGTGATATCATAAAATAATATAAGATTTATGTTCGGCCAATATATATTTTAACATTAAAATATTGTTATTTTGGGTTTGTTTGACTTATATTTCAAAGCATTAATGGATCCCTCAAGACTTATTAAACATCTTGTCTTTTTAAATTATTTTCCATGGGAGTGTGACTCACCTCCACAAAAGCAACCCCATTATTTTAAGATGTTCGTACTTTGGCATTATAAAATATTTTTTTCTTCTTCCATTTTACAAAAACCATGGGCAAAAACCATTATCAAATTTTTGGTTTGTATTAGTTTAATGTAAGGGGTCCCAAACCTAAATAATAAAGAATTCACTCACCTTTCCTATATAAACCCGCCCAAAATCCCACTTCATCCTCACTCAAAGCCTTTGTAGTTCATCCAACCTATGTGCTACTCTCTCTAGAATCATCCCAAGGTTCCCCAAGCTCCCAAGAGGCCTCTCTCAATCTTCTCTCAAGCCTTGGAAGCACACTTCCATGTAAGGGTTTTTTCTTCCTTTCACTTTTTTTGTCCAATTTTCTTAATATTGTTATGCACTATTAATTTCAATTATAAATGTTGGGGTATGGTTTTGCACCTCCCCCATACTTCCCTATTATTTTTGGAATGATGGGAGACCCATTTATCTCTAATTAAATTCCTCTCATGTACACCTGTTACTATGCCGAAATTCCGAAAGGAACTTCTCTCTCTTCATTTACATTCAAGCAATACTTTTATATCATGATTCTAAATTCAATTACAATTGTTTTGACATGTATCTATATGACCCCCCTACTTTCCATTTCATGTAAATATTATGAGACACTCCTTTCTCTCTCATCAACCATTTTTATTAATTTTTATGTCACGCCGTTACGCTGCTGAAATTGCACCGATTTTATAAGTCAATGCCTTTGTGTAGTGAATACCATGCCCATTTCTCCATCAAGGGTATTCACCTTTATGCACATTTATATATTGATTATAAAGTTTCATGTATTAATTCCACATTACTTTATCGTGAAATAAATGATTATGTTTAATGAATCCATGTTTTATGATCCATGTGGCACACTTATGCATGAAATGAAATGTTTAAGAAGGGTGCACCCTTATAGCACTCCAATGCATTGGGCAAAGTATAGTATCACGATACATCATGTTCAATGAGTGTTGAATCATGGTAATTCAAGTGCAATGTGTTTTTACTCATGCTTCATGTGCAATGAGAATTTACTCATTCTCTAGGTGCAATGAGCCTTGACTCATGCTAATTCCATGTTAAGTGTTGTTGCCACATTTCCATGTTATGATTATCATGCTTTATCATGCCTTTATGTTCATGTTTTTCTTTTTTTCTATTGATATGCCTATTGTATATCATGTATTGTAGTCCTCATGTATTCCATGTTTATTCCCTTTACTGGGCTTTATAGATCACCCCTTTTCTTATGCATGTCCTCAGGTTATCCCATACAATGCAAAGTATGAGGTAATGTAGTGGTCATGTAAAGGAGGTTTTCAAAAAAGATGTTGTTTTTCATGTCTTAAGTTGTTATGTAATGATCCTAAGCCCCAAAGAAACTATACCTATCAATCTTCCATGTTGTATCAAGTGAATAGTTTATGAAATAAATCATGTTTAAGTTTGTAATAAAGGAAGGGTTGTCATAGTTGGTATCCGAGGATAGGTTTAGTTATTTTTGGGATTAGGATTAGAAAACCCCAGTAAAGCCTTAGAGACAAGAATAATTACAATAAAAATGTCACTAAGTTTTGGTAAGTATTGAGTGAGTGGTTTATCAAGAAAATACATCCCTTTCTGGATACGAGTAGGTATAGGCGGCTCTGGCACAAATGTATCCTAGGGGTAAAACCCAAAAACAGCGCATTGAGCTAGACTCGAACGGGAACTAGTGCACGACAATGGGCCTTGCTGCACTCTTGGATATGACACTCCCAGGGGATATGATTTGATGAATTCACAAGCTTAGTATGAACCGTTATTAAGGGAATTAAAAAAATGCCCCTAAGAATATATTTTAGAAAGTAGATTATGAAAATCTTAGATTAAAGCCTATAGACCTATCATTTAAGGAAATAAAAGTTTATTTATAAGTCATAAACTTTTGTCTTTGGATTACCCTTTTTGTGTTACCCCTAACTTTCCTTTTATTCCAATCAATGGACGGTAATAGGAGGACTCGGTCTAACAACCGATGTGAAGATCAGTGTGATGACTGTATTAATGAGATGCCCAATCCAATGGAAGTAGGAATTGTGAAATTTGTCACACTTCCCTCTTAGCTAACTCAAGCTTTGAATAGAAACACGGGTCAAGAGGAACGTTCAACCCCCCCTAAGAAAGAACATGTAACTATCAAGAGCTTCATGAGACAAAAGGCCTCTTACTTTTAGTGGATCATCTGATCCCACGATCGCTGAACAATGGATCAACTCAATTGAAAAGACCTTCTCCATGCTTCAATGTTCTGAACAAGAGAAGGTTCTCCTGGCAGCTTATCGTATAGAGGGTGAAGTTGATTAATGGTGGATGTTGATCAAAAATATTAAGCCTAAGGAGGAGATCGATTTATTGGTATGGAAGTATTTTCAGAAGATGTTTTTTGATAAATATTTTCCACACACCCTCCTTCTTATGATGGAAAGGGACTTCCTTTCCCTCAAGAAAAAAGACAAAAAATCTGTTAGAGCGTACGAGGAAAACTTCACAAGGATTGTACGATACGCTTCCAGCTTTTTCATTACCCCTGAATGCAAGGTTGACCGCTTTTTTAGTGTGATGAAGCCTAGCCTATAGAAAGCATTAGTGATCCGAGACTTCGACAGCTATGAGGAAATTGTCCGATGTGACCTCAAGGTCGAAATGGAGATCGGGGAATCACAGGGGTATCATGGGGAAAAGAAGCGTATGGTGGAATTCAATGCTAGTTGTCCAATAGATAAATCCAACAGTGCTAAGAAGATCTAGTACCCCACTTGACAAAAGTGCGGAATGAATCACCCTAGAAATTGCCTTAAGGGGATGAGGAAATGCTTTAGGTGTGAAAGAGAAGGGCACCTAGCTATTAACTGTCGGCAAGAAAGACCTGTGGTTGCAACAGAGGAGAGGAAGACTCCATTCGAACCTCAACGTGTTGTTCATTTCTACAACTAGAAAGAACTGGGGCATTTTTCAAATCAGTTCCCTAATCCAAGGGTTTTTTGAGGCAACTAACAACCTCTAAGGAAACAAGGCTGATCTTTTTCCATCACTTCTATCGAAGTGAACCCTGAAAACAAAGTGGTGACAGGTATGCTAGTTATTCATTAAAGAATAGTGAATGTACTTTTTGATTCAGGTTCTAAACAATCTTTTATATCTCAAAATTTTAGTAGAATAATCCCATCACCACCACAAATCATGGAAGTGAAGATGTCGGTGACTACGGAAAATGGGGAAATCATTGCATCCCTTGAATATAACTCCTCCCCTATCATAATCTGTGGATTTAATATCCCGGTGAACCTCATCATACTCCCTTTGGTGGAATTTGATGCAATTCTTGGCATGGATTGGCTTTCCTTATATATAACCAACATAAATTGTCAGGAAAGGGAAATCGCACTCCATATAGAGAATTGACCCCCAATTCTTTACAAGTGTAAGGAGGAAGATGAATCTCTTTTATCTCCATCATCTCAAGAATGGATATTACTACCATATGAGCATGCATATCTGGCTCAGATTATTGAGTCCAAGGAAGAAACAATCCTTAAAAAAATTCCTATTGTGAGGTAATTCGTTGAATTGTTTCCCAAGGAACTGTCTGGTTTTCCTCTTAGAAGAGATGTTGAATTCTCAATTGAACTTATACTAGAGGCTATACCAATATCCAAGAATCCATATAGAATGGCTGTCATGGAGCTTGAAGATATGAAGAGACAACTATAGGAGAATCTGGATAAAGGGTTTATACATCCAAGTGCTTCACCAGGGGGTGCACCAGTCCTCTTCGTCAAGAAGAAGGATGGTTCAATGTGCATTTGCATAAATTATCATGAGCTTAACAAAATCACGATAAAGAACAGGTATCCTCTGCCACAGATCAATGACTTGTTCAATCAGCTGCGTGGAGCACAATACTTCTCCAAGATAGATTTTTGGTTGGGATATTATCAAGTAAGGGGAAAGAAGGAAGATATCCCCAAGACTGATTTTCGTACAAGATACGGGAACTATGAATTCATAGTAATTCCTTTCGGACTCACTAATGCTCCAGAAATATTCATGGACATAATAAATAGAGTCTTTAGATATTACCTTGACAAATTTGTTGTATTATTTATATATGATATTATAATATACTCCAAAACTAAGGAGGATCATGAGGATAATTTATGAACTATACTAGAGACTTTGTGCAAGGAGAAGATCTATGAAAAGTACAGCAAGTGTGAGTTCTGTTTGAAGGAGGTCTCATTATTGGGCCATATTATCACAAGCAATGGGATATCTGTGGATCCTTCCAAAACATATGCAATTGAGGGATGGACGAGGCCAACATCAGTAACCGATATCCGTAGCTTCATGGGGTTAGCTGGATATTATCGACGATTTTTGAGAAATTTCTCACAATTGTCCAACCCTCTTACCAAGCTAACTCGAAAGGGAGTAAAGATTTCGTGGAGTTATGAATGCGAAAAAAGCATCATGGAGTCGAAAAGGAGGCTTATCACTGCTCCCATGCTCAATTTACCCAAAAGTGGGGAACCTTTTGTGATATTCAATGATGCTTCGAAGAAGGGCTTGGGCTGTGTGCTAATGCAGAATGATAAAGTGATATCCTATGCCTCAAGACAGTTGAAAATACATGAGAAAAACTATCCAACGCATTATTTGGAGTTGGAAGCGGTGATCTTTTCCTTGAAAATTTGGTGGCATTGTCTCTATGGGGAGAAATGTGAGATATATAATGACCAAAAGAGTCATAAATATATATTCACACAAAAAGAGATTAATATGTTCTATAGAAGATGGATAGAGCTCATAAAGGATTATGACTGTTCAATACATTACCACCCTGGGAAAGCAAACAGGGTGGAAGATGCCCTAAATAGAAAGGACCCATCAATTCTATCAATGATGAGAATTGAGAAGGATACAATCATCTTATACTTGATGAATATTGATATGGGAATCAGAAAGAATGGAACATCATCAATCCTTTCACAAATTATTGCTCAACTTTCTCTTTTGTAAAGGTTAAAGGATGATGAAAAGGATGATGTGGGAATTCAAGAAAAAGTGGAAGCTATAAAAAAAGGGAAATCCTCGGAGTTTAATTTTAATGAAGAAGGAATTGTGCGATTTTGGAAAAGACTATATGTTCTGTCAAGTCTAGAGCTGAAGAAGGAACTTTTGGATAATGCAAATAGTTCAAATTTAACTATTCATCTAGGGAGAACAAAGATGTATTAAGATCTCTGAGAAAATTTTTGGTGGGATAATATGAAGAAGGATATCGTTGAATATACATCAAACGCATGGTGTGCCAGAAAGTGAAGGCAGAGAGGCAGAAGTATAAGGGGATGATGCAACCATTGCCCTTACCAGAATGGAAATGAGAGAACATAACCATGGACTTTGTCACTGTACTTCTGATGACATCCAAAGGAAACAATGCCATTTGGGTTATGGTGGATTATCTTACAAATACTAGACACTTAATTTCTATTTAGGAAGATTTCTCATTGGATCAACTGGCATAGATTTATATCAAGGAAGTGGTAAGGTTGCATGGAGTACCACTATCTATTGTGTCTGACCAAGATCCAAGATTCACCTTTATGTTTTGGAAGAGTCTTCAACATGCTCTGGATACTGAACTGATCTTCAGTACGGCCTATCATCCTTAAACTTATGGCCAATATGAGAAGACTATCCAAACACTAGAGGACATGTAGAGAGTGTGATCAATGGACTTTAAAGGAGGATGGGATCAACATCTTCCTCAAGTTGAGTTCTCTTATAATAATAGTTTCCACTCGAGCATCCAAATGTCACCATATGAATCCCTTTATGGGAAAAGGTGCAGAACACTGATGTGTTGGGATGAGGTCGGTGAACGTAAGCTATTTGGACTAGAAATGGTCGAGGAAATGGTGGAGAAGGTGAAAACCATTCAACAGCATATCAAGGCATCCCAGAGTTGATAGAAGAGTTATGCAGATAATCGTTGATGAGACCATGATTTTAAATTTGGAGACATGGTTTTTCTACACATATCTCCATGGAAGAAGGTCATGAGGTTTGGAAAGAAAGGTAAGTTAAGTCCAAGGTACATCGTCCCCTTCGATATTATTGATCGTGTCAGGGATGTGGCCTATCGACTAGGACTTCCACCTACCATGGCCAAAGTACATGATGTATTTCATGTATCCCTCTTAAGGAAGTATATACCGGACCCTTCACATATACTCTCTTATGAGGTGGTACAGTTGGAGGATGATCTTTCTTATGATGAGAAACCAGTGAGGATCATAGATCGTAGAGAAAAAGTTCTACAAAATAAGACAATGACCCTTGTCAAGGTGTTGTGGAGAAACCACATGTTTGAAGAACCGACTTGGGAATTGGAGGAAATGATGAAACTGAGTTACCCACATCTATTTTAGTGTGGGAAAAGGAAATTTTGAGGGTAAAATTTCTTAAGGGGGGAATAATATAAAGACCCAAACTTTCATTAATGGAAATCCCTCTTGATCTAATTAAATGTTTCTTTATGTAAAATATTTATATAAAATGTCAAATTCTTTGGTTTTATGTTATGAATTATAACCGTTGCTTTTATATCCATTGAACAGTGATCACATGATTAGTATCAATATAGGGCTTTAAGAAATCCAATTTACTCAGACAAAATAAGCGATGGCCTCATCCAGTAGAATTACTCCATACGAAGCCCATTTGTCAGATCTCGGAAAAGAGGTGGCATCCTTGGGTTTCGCTATTGACCAAGCCCAAGCTAAGCTTCATTATGTCAAGCTCGAATGGGACCGTCTATGAGAAAAGTGGAAGTTGATTGAGATTACCACTCAAGCGATGTTATCCGAGCCACCCCAGGAGTCTGTCACCATCGCACACCTTACCCTTAGGTCTTATGTGGCTGTTTTAAGGGGTTATGTATCAAATCTCAAGTACTATTTTCATGTACATTATTTTTGTATATAATAATGATTATGCTTTCTTTTCATTATTGATACATTGTAAATAGTTTTTAAAATACAAATAGTGTTTTTAGTTATTATTTAATTAAGAATTATATTTTATTAAATTAAGGGATTTTTTAATTAAATATTATTTTATTAAAATATTATTATTAGTATAAAATTAATTTTTATTAAATATAAATGATCTTATAATTTAATGAATGAAATTGTAATTTTTATTATGGTTTGAAAGCCTTTTTTGTCAAAACCCGTGAATTTTCGATAAATGTCGGTTTTTATTTTAAAAGTGAAAATTAACATATTTAGAAAATTATTTAGATAAAATAAATGTTATTTCTGGAATCAGGACGTCAAAATTATCCAACGGTGAATTTTTCATAATTTTATGAGACAGTCAAATATTTCGGTAAAAATTAAGTACCGTTTAAATATATAATGTGTTTTATGATATCATAATGACCCAATAGTGAAGTAATAAAATACTATAATCTATATTTTCGGCCAACATATGTTTTACCATTAAAATAATGTGATTTTTGGTTTTTTTGTCTTACTATTCAAATCATTAATGGACCCCTCAAGACTTATTAAACATCCTATCTTTTTAAATTATTTTCCATGAGAGTGTGACTCACCTCCACATAATAAACCCCATTATTTTAAGAAGTTCTGACTTTGGCCCTATAAAATATTGTTTTCCTCTCCCATTTTCCAAAAACCATGGGCAAAAACCATGAGCTGATTTGTGGTTTGGATTAGTTTAATGTAAGGGGTCCCAACCTAAATAATAATGACTTCACTCACATTTCCTATATAAACCCACCCAATCCCCCACTTCCTCCTCACTCAAAGCCTTTGGAGTTTGTCCAAACTCATACCTAATCTCTCTAGAATCCTCCCACGGTGCCCCAACATCCCATGAAGCCTCTCTCAAGCCTCTCTCAAGCCTTGGAATGACACTTCCAAGTAAGGGTTTTTTCTTCCTTTCACTTTTTTTGTCCAATTTTCTTAATATTGTTATGCCCTTTTAATTTCAATTATAAATAATGGGGTATGGTTTTTCACCTCCCCCATAATGGCCTCTTATTTTTCTAATGATGGGAGACCACTTTCTCTCTCCTTAAATGCCTCTCATTTACACCCGTTACTATGCCGAAATTCTGAAAGGAACTTCTCTCTCTTCATTTACATTCAAGCAATACTTTTGTATCATGAATATAAATTTCATTACAATTGTTTTCAAAAGTATCTATATGGCCCCCTTACTTTCCATTTCATGTAAATATGATGAGACACCCCTTTCTCTCTCATCAACCATTTTTATGAATTTTTATGTCACGTCGTTACGCTATAAAAATTGCACCGATTTTCTAAGCCAATGCCTTTGTGTAGTGAATACCATGCCCATTTCTCCATCAAGGTTATTCGCCTTTATCCACATTTACTTATTGATTATGAATTTTCCTGTATGAATTCCACATTCCTTTATCGTTGAATAAATGATTATGTTTAATGAATCCATGTTTTATGATCCATGTGTCTCACTTATGCATGAAATGAAATGTTTAAGAAGGGTGTGCCCTTATAGCGCTCCAATGCATTGGTTAAAGTATAGTATCATGATACGTCATGTGCAATGAGTGTCGACTCATGATAATTCTAGTGCAATTAGGTTTTACTCATGCTTCATGTGCAATGAGAATTTACTCATTGTCCCTATGTAATGAGCCTTGGCTCATGCTAATTCCATGTTAAGTGTTATTGCCACATTTCCATGTTATTATTATCATTACTTATCATGCCTTTATGTTCATGTTTCTCTTGTGGTCTATTGATATGCCTATTTTCTAACATGTATTGTAATCCTCATGTATTTCATGTTTATTCCCTTACTGGGCTTTATAGCTCACCCCTTTTCTTATGCATGCCCTCAGGTTATCCCATGCAATGCTAAGTACGAGAGAATGTAGTGGTCATGTAAAGGAAGTTTTCAAAAAATATGTTGTATTTCATTTTTTAAGTTGTTATGTAATGATCCTAATCCACAGATACACTAGACCTCTCGGACTTCCATGTTGTAACAAGTGAACAGTTTATGAAATAAATCATATTTATGTTTGTAATAAAAATAGGGTTTTCATAGTATCACGTGAAAAGGAAAATAATTCCTTGAACCTACCTAGAAAAGCAACAGTTATGGGTGTATGTAATGAAGAATCACCTATTGATGAGGAATACCAAGTTAGTGCAGATTATGAGGAGAATGCTCTAAATAATGAAGAGGAATGATAATCTGAAAATGAAGCATCTGTTTCTGCTTGATTGAGTCTCAGTCCGCTGATTGGGAACTCCTCAATGCCAACTGAGGAAATTGATGAAGTAGATAGTCCTATACCTATTCCTAAGAAGGCTCTTATTGTTGAATTGGAGATGGTTGTGGGAGATTCTTCTGAGGAAGACCTACTTGCTGAGTCTTCTATTAATGTACATATACAGAAGACTGCACAGATTGAGGTGGAGCATCCTACAAGACATGGTACTGTTTCAGTTGCTAGTGAGATTGAATATCGGGCTGAAGACCCAGGTTTTGTAGTGTTTGGGTTAAACTATCCGGATTCTTAAGATGAGGCACCCATCAATAGACCTCATGTTAACTATAATATCCTTTATGAGTTTTTACCTAAGGATGTGGTATGAAAAGGTAATCTAGACCAATTGATGTCAGATCTTAGGACCTTATTTGTTGAAGAGAGAAGAAGAATGGAAACCTTGTTAATATCATCCATTAAATCTGTTATGCATGAATCTATAGCTAGTATTATGTTAGAAAGAGTACCTGTACTTGTGCCTAATAATATGATAACCAGGGATGACCTTGGGTCTTTAAAGGCTGAGATGAAAGAGTCTTTAAATGCATCTATTGCAGATTTAAAGAATTGCTTTGTTGAAGAGATGAACAATATGGAGAAATCTTTATAACTGTATCTTGGGTGTATGGTGTCAGGCCCTATGACAGAGATGATGAATTAAATAAGAGTATGTCATACTCAGATTGAGAGTTGGACAGGAGATGTTGTTTCCATGAATAAGTCTATTGCTTATTTAACTACCTTGAGTAGTTATCAAGTTCAAATGAATGTTGATATCAATTACATTAAAGGTGTATAAAGGCAATTTGTGGATGTCTTTAAAGATTTTAAGAAGTATGTCAAAGAACATGTGAGCACCCAAGATTTGGTTGTCCATAAGCTTATAAGAAACTTGACCCAATCATTCAAGGAGACTATAGCATTCACTTCTAAACTTCTTGCTTCATCTAGTGCTTCAGTAGATATTGATCAGTTTAGAATTGTGTTGAAAAAGGAGCTTGGTCAAGCTAGTACCAGTAGCTCATATGACTCTCAAGTTTTTTCTACCACAAGAGATATAATAAAGATTGTTCAGGAGCATATGAGAGATAATATTTCTACTCAGAAAGAAATCAAGGATAAGATTGATCCGTATTTTCTGAATGTTTATACCAAGCATCAATTCGACAACAATTTCAAGCTTTTGTTAGAAAATAAGAAGATACCTACAGACAATCAATATTTCATATAACAAGTCAGAAAGCTCAAGGAGTTGACACCTTCTCTAGATAAATTTATGGAGAACAAGGATGAATTCATTTATGCTATGGAAAAATGAGGGATCATTATGGACATTAGGAATCTGTTGCTGCCATTTTTTCATGTAGATAGTATGCCTATCATTTTACCTCTAGCTCTGCCTGCCTCTGCTCAGTCTTCCTCCATTCCTTAGATGACTCCAGCCCAAGAAATCCAGAGTCTCAATCCTAGGATCACCCAGAGAGCTACACAATATATTCCAAGCACTATGTCAGTAGCTCATCCTCCATTGATCATCTCTGGTGTTCCCAAGCCTCCACTTTCTTCTACCCATCATGAATCCAGTTCTGATTCCAAGGGAAAATCCAAATCACATGCTGAGGAGGTGGATTGAATAGTTTCTTGGACAATTTGATAGGAATCACCTGTATTCCTTTTTACTCAATTCTATATCTCTGTATTTTTGCCTCAAGAAATATACATGATGTCAATATCTTTTTATATCTTTCTATTTCTTACCATTTTTTTTGCTAATCACAAAGTGGTTGAAACTATGATATGAAGCTTAATATATTCTATTGATATAAAGCCTAGTATATTTTTCCTCTAGTACATTTTTTGTATTACTTTGCCTATGATACATTTAAAATATCACATTTGAAAATTTCATTCCTCACACTGAGAAATAAAAACCATTGTATTTTATACTAATACATTACTTATTATGTTGGAATTATAATATCATAATTTGTGGTTATCAAAAAGGGGGATATTTTTGACCTCACCTGTTTAGATAATCTCAATTATGATTTAATATGATTTGATAATCCCAAATAATGTTAATCTTTATATCAATTATTCTTAAAATCTATGATATCATATTATTAGGTTGATTAAATAATCAAAATGATCTTTGGAATTTGTTAATCAATGGTTATCTATGTCTATACTTGTTTAGAAATGATACTGACTCAATCTAAATATGATTTTCATAGAACAGATAAGTATTAAGTGTTGAGTCACTGATACAGACCTACCGGTACATAGTCTCCTAATAAGTAAAGGTCACTGATAGACCAAGTTTCCTATGACATACGGTCACTGGAACATAGTTACCGATACAAGCTACCGATACAAACAGATCCACAGACAACTATCGATACTAGTCTGCTGATACAGACAGACGGCTACTGTTAAAAAGTCTACAGATACAAGAATGTCACCATTATGGGTCACTGATATAGGAGTCACCGATAGAAGGAGGTACCAATAGATGGAGCTACCGACAGAAGGAGCTACCGATAGAAGGAGCTACCGATCGAAGGAGCTACCGATTCAAGAGGTCTACTGTTATAAGGAGTAACAAATACCGGCACAAGACACACTGACTCAAGTCCACCAATACAAGCTCACTGATACTAATAGCTACTGATGGAAACCATTCATTATTTATCTAAACTCTTTTTCTGTTGTTTATTTAGAAATGGTCATATTTTATGTTTTTAATGTAACTGCTATTAATTAATTAATGTATGTCGAATTTCAGGAAACTGTACCTCTTACCTGCAGAAGAAATAATACTTTTTTCAAACCACATGAGCTATAAAAGGGAACCTCAAACTACTAAATAAAAAGACGAGAAGGAACTGATCAGTATTTCTATGCACATACGAGACAACCTTCTGGAGATGCACAAGGATACATGAATAGAATAAAAAGGAAGAATACATTCTAAGTCTATAGAACATGATCATTCACGGAGTGAATATCATCAATGATTTCACTCACATTCAAGATGATCAGACTGATCCAATTGGACCTGGAAGTCAAATACAAAAATGACACTCTGTTTTTGTTGAAAAAAACTAGATAAGGGCTCAAAGCGTAATCTTCATAAATTCAAGGAGTCTAGAGCTTCACTCAAAATACATAGATCATTCTAAACACATCTCTATATGTTTAGCTCAATTGTGTTTCATTTATTTACATTTTGAGAAGTGTGGGTGCTCTGTATTTTTAGGCAGACACTGTCTCTTGTGCTGAACTGGAGGATTTGTAAATCCTCACTCAATCTTTCTCTTACTCTCTTGTATCCCACTGTGAATTTTCGTATAGGTCAAGTGTGACCTGGATAGCCTGTGTGATATTGTTTTTGTTTTCCCACATAGAATTGTGGTAGATGTCTTAGTACCTGGACAGTATTTGTACTGTTGTTTACCTCGATCAAGGGTGTGGATCAAAGTTTATATAACTATTTCAGAGGAATAAGTCTCATCTTGAGACTAACCCTCTTGGTTATATCTGTTGTGCATCTTATTTTTAGTTTAAGTTATTTTTTATTCCATTCATAAGTACTTTAAATATAAATATGTTTTAAAGTAACATTGATAGTCAAACTAGAATATTTTTATAACTTTTGTTAGCTAGTAAGTTAGTTTCAAAAGTTAATTAATCCTCAAGTTGAGGTAACTAAGAAATAATCAATCTCTTGAAAAAATAATTGAAAATTTTCAATATTTATAAATTCACTATAGTTTAATTTTAATTTAATTTATGGTATTTTAATCATAAATTTATAATCAAAAATTTTAATTTGAACTCAATTCACCCACCCACCCCACCCCCCTCTTGAGTTTCTACTCTGAACAATAGTTAATATCTAATAAAATCCTTCATATTTTATTATAAAAAAAGAGCAATTAACATAACAATATCCCCCCATGAATTTCAAACCATGTGAGTTTTAAGGGCCCATTAACTGTATGCCAAAATGATGACCATTATATATTCACCCAACTATTATTGGGGTTATTACCCATATATTCATCTATACAAAAACCAATTCCACTTTTAGTATCTTTGGACGGAATTATTACTAGAAAAGTCACAAAATATATACCTTAAAAAATATTTATGGTGTTATCTAATACTTTGGATTATCCCCATAGTTTTCACAAAAGTTATCTAATCCTAATATCTAAAAAACTGAATTCTTCTCTAATACCAACTACTGTAACCCAAACCTAAAATAAATATATATTGTATTAATTTAGATGAATATTAATTACAGTACATTATGATCCATTCCATAATCATAAACTTTTAATGTCTTTGAAGACTAGATACATAAATATTTTATTTAATGAAAGACTATAAAAATCTCTCAAAAAGATCTTATCACATAATACACTTATTATATATACCCTACCAAAAACCTTTATTCATAACCCAAGGAAATTATCCATAATAAAGGGTTTGATCAGATTCTCCATAAGGGTAAACATAGTAGTAGTCAATCAATGATCATAAGTGAGCATAAGATAATCAATATAGTATTATAACATGATCATAACATACAATAGTATTACCTAATCAATCAAATATCATTAATAATAAATCATATACTATGTATTTTTTTATAACTATTAATATAAGACATAGTTGTGTATGATCATTAATAACCAATTATGTGCCACGATACCTGTTATAAGAATGAGACATATGTGAGTCGCATACCTATAAGAATAAAATACCATTTCCTAATACAATGATCACTAATAATACTATCATAATGGATTGGGTTGTCTCCTATTTCCATTATATCCTTATTCATGTTTCACTTTCAAAACTATCACTGTGGACAATTTCCCTTATAGAATTGGGTTTACACCCCTTTCCATTATTAATATATCATTAAGTATCCATATTTACCCAATGTATTGTAGAGTTATATAATTCCATTCCCATCCATAATATAATGAAAACCATGCATATGTGTTCCAAAATATCATAAAACATTAATCATATCATCATATCATAACCCATGTAAAAGAAATTGGTTTCATAAACATTTCATCATTTCATCAAAGCATAACCCATGGAAGATAAATGGGTTTCGAAAAAATATCATCATCATAATCACAATCCATATAGAGAAATAATAATTATGGTTTCATTGGATCATATCCCAAGTTAAAAATAATTAACATCAAATGATTTTATCATAGATGGACATTTTAATTAAAAATCATTGGAATATTCCTTGATGAAAATCCCTTTTTATTTTCATGAAACTTATTTAAATTCAAAATATGAGAAAAATATTAAGGAAATATCTTTCTTTCAAAATAATCATGAATGGTTTTAAATTAAACTCCAAAGAATTTAGTAGTCATGATGGTGGAAATTTTTGTTAGGTTGTAATCCTTAAAACAATGATTTTGTTTACACCTTTGAAAAAAGTGCCTTGTTCAGAAAATGACAAGAATATTCTTTCTAAATATTTTAATAAAAATTAAAAAATGATTAAAATTGAATTTATAAAATAAATTAAGAATAATCCAAAAAATTATTTAAATCATATTAAAAACATGGATATGGAAGAAAATGGTTTTTCAACTAAAAGAGGTGAATAAGATTGGATTTTCATAAAACAAATTCTAAACCATTTTGATTTCCAATGACAAAAAAATGGTACTGAAACTTTAAAACTCAAAAAATAACTAGATATGAATAGTAATTAAATGGGATTATCAAATAAGGACTATTTAATCTCTATAATTTAATTTAAGTGTAAATAAATCCGAATAAAATGGGATTTAAAAATAAGTCCATTACCTCAAGTATTTCATTTATTTGTACGTGTAAAAATGACCTATATAATTAATATATATTTACTATACATATATTAAAAAACCAAATTCATACATATATAACCATATATGATTTAATTAAGACATATTATCACATGTTTATTAACAATTCATTATTAATATCACTATTTCATGTGACAAATGCTTTGTATTTCATGTAGGTTTTGGTTAAATTATTCCCTTACTTGTACCTTTTACATGGTTTCAATATCTCCAAAATAATAATCTATAAATAATTTCCCTATTTATTATTCATATAAACTTTTATAATTATTCATATATAGTGGGGATAAAAAATTAATTACATCACTTCTTGGAGACAGTAGTCCGTAAGTACGCATGAGTGATGTTTACACTTTTTTATGGTAGGAAAAAAATTAAAGATAAATAGTAATTCACCATTATGGAATAATTATTATATCAGAAATATCATTTATTGATCAAATCAACATTTATTACTATCCTTGTATATTGAAAATGATAAATTAATCACATCAATTTGTGGAGGTTTTAGTTCAAACATACAAACAAGAGATGTTATTATTTTTCAAAAGATGAAAAGGTAATAAGGTAGAAAATATATTTTAATTATATATGTATTATTATGTCATAAATATCATATATATAATTTAATTACATCATAATAACCAACCATGAATTATGGTGTTGGAGAATGAATCATATCGTTGCGTGGAGGTGGTAGTCAGCATGTATGCATGGGCGATACTTTTTATTTCCCATTTGATGGAAAGGATATAGAAAATGGTTCACCCATAATAATAATATAAATTTATGTATATTAAAAATACTAAATTAATTATTTAATTATGGATACAATATATTTATATTAGTATGGAGAAGAAATAAATTTAAGGATATTGGTTAAGATGATTACATATTCATCAGTAGGCCTTCTTTAGTTCCCTTCTTAAGGACCACATGGAATGGTATTTTAAAAATATCATCACCTATAATTAGTGGATTGGAAAGTTGAGAAAAAAATTGGGTATGGTTTGGTTTAATTATATAGATCAAAATATTATAAATAAGGTATATGCAGGTTGTCCTTTTTTGAGTTAGTGGAAGGGACACACCAAGAATATTTTAAAGGATAAAAATATTATAAATTAATATTCATGGAAAAGTTTCCAATAAAAATTAAATTTAGATCCTAAGGTGATAAGATCCAAAATACATACATTCAATAATATTGAATCAATATATCATAATAAAAATGATTAGGATCTTTAGAGTATACATAGATAGCTAACTTACAATAAGGGGAATTACAGTTTGAAAACATATTTTAAATGAATTAAACTAATAAATACACTAAGACTATTAAATTGTTTAATCATACTTATCCATCAATAAAATTATTGTTATCATATAATATTAATCAGATATAATGTGAATAAATTAATGTAATAGAATTGGTGTCACATTATATCTGATTGAATAGAGTATGAATCATAATCATAGTTATTATGATAAAATAATCATAATATAGTAAGTTGAATATGATGTTCAACTTTACAATTACTATGTATAGTGGAAAATAAACTGCTAAGAAAAAATAAATTTCTATAAAAAATTTTGAATGAATTACATCTATTAAAATAATAATCTATTTTAACAATAAAAGTAATGTATTCACTCACCCGGACTAAAGGTACACTTTTTTATACTTACAAGAATTTTTGTGTCTCCTTAGAAAGGAATTCCCTTGATTAGATGAATGATATAGATATGTATTCCTATCATTAGAATAACTCAATACCAAGATCAAATTATTTCTATCTACCTTGCCTTGGTAGCCCTCGATCATGTGGATCAGATTCTCTGTCCCACTATCCACGTGATCCCTCAGTAATGATAATCGAATTGTCCATCTTCTTATCCTAATAAACCCTTGATCGTAATCATAACAATATAATATAATACAAATTAAAAATATTTTCACAAGGAGACAACCTGGTAAGGTTTCCTTAGAATGAATCGATCTAAATAATTAAAAGATACCAAGAAGAAGATGTTCAAGCTATGTAAGCTTTAGAAAAAATTGAGATAAAATGTAATCATCCAGCTTCAGTAGCCTTAAAATATTCAAATGACAAGGTATTTATAGGTGAACTCCCATTGGTCATCTTTAACTCCCAATGTTCACATTTTCACTAAATTTAACGCAAGGACTTAGACACCTGGAATATGATAGGTCATAATAATCTGTCATAATTGAATGTTTGAGGTCATATTGGTTTTACACTATTACTATGTATTAAGTATTCTTTAAATTAAAATTTTTTTCTTCCATATTCTTAATATATACTATATTAGTATTATTCACTTCTTTATGATTATAATTATGATAATCTTGATGAGTATGAATCTGATGCTTATCAGTAATAGTATCAATCCAATGTTAAAAAAATTTGTATTGTAGATTTTAAAGAAATTCTAACACCTGGTCTAATAAGGGTGAGTCTTAGTTTTACAACACTCATATTCATTAATATAATCGTAATGATGAATATATAATTTATATCTAAAATAATTACAAACTAATTATAAGTATAGTAAAATAACATGTTTTCTACAAAAAAATATAAAACACATTGGAAATGACAAATTAATAATAATGTATTTAATAGATTTTGGGATTTTAAAAATAAAATTAATTGTTTTTCTGACTGAACAATCTCTACGTTTTTGGAAAGAACAAACCACAAGAATTAAATATAAAATAACATTGAAAGAATTATAGTCTATGTTCTTTTGAGTAATTAATATTTGGAGTTAAAAATTTAAAAACTTAACTTCTCATGAGTTTATTACTCTTCAAAATACAATGTAGAGTATGATGTTGAATATAATTAATTCCTCCTTAGGATAAAAACATCCCCTAAGGATCATATTCTCCCACATAAAGTAATAACGATCCCTTATCAAAACATCTACGTATAAATATCTTTCACCATCATTCTTTAAAGATATTTTTTGGGGATAACTACCGCTTTTTAAATACTTTCTATCTAAATAATCATAATTATACCTTAATATAATATTTCTCCCCAAAAATAATATTTCTCCTCCTTTATTATTTTTAAAAATATTGGGGAAACTCTTTAAATTCCTGAAATTCTATTGATGGAAACAAAGTAAGAGAGAATATGATGAACTGACTATTCATCCATAAAAAATATGAAACAACATTCAACCAATTGTAATTAAAAAATATTCAAAATATATCTTATTTGGATGAAAATAATAAATCCTTCATAAAAATGATATAAAAGTTTTTCCAAAAATAGAGTATAACAAGAGTTTAAAAGGAAATATTTAGTCTTTATTCATTAAATAATTCACAATGGTATTCATTTTATTCAAATATTTTTATTCTTTCTCCTGGTTGTATATTTTTTCATCTTGAGTCTGAACCATTTATTCTTGAATAAGATGTTTCTCAGAAAAATATCAGATCTCATTTTTCATAAATTTTATTTCTTATTCTTGATATTCTAATCCGGTTATCACCAACTACATATATCACATTTTTTCCCTTCAAATATTTTATTTCATGAGTTTGATCAACATTAGAACCATTAAAATTTTCCACTGACTATACTCTCTCTTCTGTATCCTCTATAAATTAATTGTAGGATTCAGTGGACTCATTCAATTAATTCTTCACATCTTCTGAATTCTCATCATATAAATTTATATAACAATATATATGATGAGACCACATTAAAACATTATTTCATGACTCCTTTTTTCTTAAGAAGATTCTTGTAAAACATTCAAAGATACCTCTTTCTTAATAACTCTTTCTTTGAATGTCATTATTTATTCTAACTTCTGATCAAGACTTTAATGAATCATTTCTCCTCTAGATTCAAGACTTGTAAAATATAGAATTATACCTTAGAGTCTCTTCATAGTTTTAATAATATAATAAACTCATTGAGAAATTATTATATTAACTAAATCTAATTAATTTTTCTCAATTTTAGTGATTTTAGCAAGACTAGTTCTGGTTTCATATTATTTTTATTTCCATTTATTAACTTTATTAGAAACGTTTTCACCAACATCCTTGATTTGTAATAAAACTATTATCTCTCGGTCATTAGTGACATATTTTTCCTTATTTTCCTTTGAATTATAGTTTTCGTTAACTTTTTTGAACGATGACTGGGCTTCTTTGTCTGATGATTCATTCATTTTAAAACTTTGAGGGTTTTCATTTTGATCGATTTTAGAAAGAAATTTTGATGATGATTCTTACAATGATTTTAATGAAAACATATCGGATTGAGTATCCTTCTCATAAAACTAAAAATATTTTTATTCATTCTCTTTCTCCTCATTTTCTTTATCCTCTTCAAAATTTTCTTCATTTTCATAATCAGTCACTTATTATTCAACAAACTCATCTTCATATTCACTTAATTATCTATAATATTTACATCCTTCATCTATTCCTGAATCATATTCATAAATTAATTAATCAAAATCCTCTTGCAGTTGTGCCTCTTTATTAAATTTTATTTTCAAACTGGTATAGATTCTATTCGATTTTATGGAAATACAGGTACCAATTCTTTATCAAAATCTTTTTCCTTTTCATTATCAACTACTCATGGAAAAGCAGCATGAAAAACTATTATTTCTTGAAAAACTAATTCGGAATTTAGCTTTAGTTTATTGGGTTGTGTGGTGTGTTGAACTAGAACAAAATTACATGAGTCCTTTTCCACTGATTTTAAAAAAATTTCACACAACTAAACTTTGGTCAAATTATTATTATACTTATTTTTCATTGATTCTTCTTGAAACTAATCAGCAACATGAATTCGTAAAGTAATGGCCTCTTATGGGTCAATTCCAATAATCAAATCTTTAACATTCCTCTCGAACTTCTTTTACATACAATCCTCTTAGATTTAATCTAAGACTTTCTTTTATTCATTTTATTTCTTAATTGGGGAATTTTCATCTTTTCTTTTCTTCATCTAGACACCTTGTTTAGTTTTCATAGAAGGTTCTACTTCTAAAGAATAACCACCACAATTATCAACAAAAAAATTTGATTCATCGTCAAAATTAAACCTCATTATACTAATTGTATCATTAGTAATGTCTAAAATATTTATTCTGTTTAGATTTAATTTTATAAATATTTTGAAAAAAATAATACATTCAAGTGTCAAATTACTAATCAAATTTAGAAACATGATGATCTTTGACATGAGGGATCTGGTATTCATGTTGTTTATAGAAAGAAAGAGGAAGGTGATAAGATTTATCTTCCTCATGTTTACTAAATAAATCAAAATGAAAACATCTAAAACATCAAACATATCTAGATATCTCTTCTATAGAATAATAAAAACATGAATCTAAAGGAAAACTACATGATTATTCGATGTGAAATGGATAAATTTTAGATGTTTTTTCTATTTATCAAAAAAATAATCTTCTACTTCATTATTTTAAGGGTACTGAGATCATTCAAAATATTATAAGAATGATAAAAAGCATCTCCTTCAGATGGTATTCCAATAAAACATTCAACATTTCTATAATATAACTTTTAACTCTTATCATTCATAGAGAAATATAATTTTTTCTTCCTTGAAAAATGTAAAAGAACCATAAAATATTCTAATAAGATTACGATATAAGATATCTAAACTTTTTTCCAATTTCTAGAAAAAAATAGATTCCCTCCCTTGAAACATTATAATTCCTTTCAAAGAAGAATCATATTTATCAAAAAAATAACGTTCTACAATCCTATCTCTGAAAATAAACCAATTGTTTTTATATTATTTAGAAGCCATCGTATTGATATTAATACAGAATCTAGTGAATCAAAAGAGGGATTTTTTAGATTGGGAGACTTGAGTGATGCATAAAGTCAAGGAAAAAAATATATGGCCAACCAATGTGGGAAATGGGGTGTCCACTTTTATATAGGTACTCTAGTGATGTTTGAATCTTCCAAAAACATATCCAACTATTGAGATTCAAACACTTCTGATCTGTTGGTTGAAATTCATCTGAATAAATATTTTAATTATTTTTTAACTCTAAAGGTTTTTTTAAAAAAATATTTATCTCATTAGGATTCATAGTAATTAAGAAATTTTTAACAAAAATTCTTTAATAAATATTTTATAGAACTAAGAGTAGTAAAAACAATAAAAGAGATAACATAATGAAATAGTGTCAAAATTAGAAATAAAAAGAAGTACCTTTTTTAAATGACTATTTCTTCTTATTTTTTATTAAATATGATATTTTTATTGTATAATAATTAATACAAATATTTTTTAAAAAAGTCTAAATATAGTAATTTTTAGAGAAAAATTAACTATGCTGTTTTTTAACTAATTGTAATAGTTTTAGTAGAAAAAATTATTATGATGTTTTTAAAATATAAAAACTTAATAACAAAACCTATTTTTGAAAATAAATGACATTTTCTGATTCTAGAAATATTTAACTCCAAAAAAATTTTAAAGAAGAAATATTTAGAAAAAACCATTATACTAAATATTTTAAGATAATTAAAATTTTTAGAAAACTAAAATATTTTGATAGCATAAAATTTTATTTGAAAAAAATATATGTACTCACCCAATTAAAATAAGTAACATAATTTAATGAGATGATTAAACAAGAAGTAGATATGAAATATCATTTCTAACTTCTGTTTAGTGTATTCAAATCTATCATAAGGTAAATGTTTCGTAAAAATATCTATAATTTGATCTTTAATTCTAATGAATTATAAAATGATTTCTCTTTTAAGTGTGACATCCCTAAGTAAATGATGTCTTATATCTATTTTTTTATCACATGAGTGATGTTATTGGTTTTTTCTTAAGGAAATAGAACTATTATTATCACATATTATTTTATTTTTTGTAAAAATCAATCAATAGTTAGTGAGTGTGTGTTTTATCCACAACAGTTGAGCACAAAAACATCCAGCTACCACATATTCGGCTTTATTAGTGGAAATTACTTCTAAATTTTGTTTCTTACAAGACCAAGAAACTAATGAATCTACTAATAACTTAAAATATTCAGATGTATTTTTTTATCTATTCTATGACCACTAATGTCCGACCCCAAAAAACATTTTATTTCAAAAATATTTCTCGAAGAATAGACTCGTCCCAAATCCATAGTTTCCTTTAGATAATAATTTTTTTATTGATTTTAGATGGGATTATAATGGATTTTCTTGATAAATTGCACATAATATCCCTTAAAATATTAAATATAAAAGACTAATAGTTAAGTATATTATACTTTCTATCATACCACAAAAAGAATTTTGATCATCTAGTTTCCCAACCTCATCAAGATCTAGAGTATTTAATATACCTATAGAAGTGCTAATAATTTTTGTATTGTCATATACAAAAATTTTAATTAGATATTTAATATACTTATGTTGAGATATATATGTCTCTTCTGGTATTTTTGATATTTGAAAACCAAGGGAAAAAATTTACTCACCCATCATCATCATCTCAAGCTCGTGTTTCAAGAGATCCATAAAATAATATGTTAATGATTTTTCTGTTGATGTAAATATAATTTCATTAACATATATTTTAACAATCCTAATATTTTTTTTAACTTATTTTATAAAAATTATTAGATCCACAACTCCCCAAACAATTTTTTTTGTAAACAAATCCTTGTAATCTGTCATACTATGTTATAGGGATTTCTTAATCCCATATAAAGAATTAGTATGTTTATAAATTTATTCTAGATGATTTTTATTTTTAAAACTAGGAATTTTATAATATAAAATTTCTCTTGAACATATCCATTAAGAAAACTACACTTCACATCCATTTGAAAAAGGTTTCAAATGAAAGAATGGTGAAAAGGCTAGTAGAATTCAAATAGAATCAAGTCTAACTACTTGTGCATTTATTTTCTCCTAGTCTATGCCTTCATGTGGATTATAAACCTTACCAACAAGTATTTGTTTATTAATAATAATTATTCCATTTTAATAAAAAAATATAAAAACTCGATTTACTCCAATTATATAAGTTTCATTAGGTAATTCAATTAAAGTCTAAAAATTATTCCTTTCAAATTAAATGAGTTCATCTTCCATTTACATAATCCAATCATGTTCACCTAAAGCCATATCAGGATTCATATGTTCAAATTGGGATAAGAAAGCTAAATGTTCAATTTCATTCTGTAAGGAACTTGTAATCCCAACTGGTTGATCAATATCACCAATGATACTATCACTAGGATGATTCTTAAGAAACAACTGACTTCATGGGTTTTGAAAAGTTTGTTCTTCAATATAAGGTATAAAATAATCCTATGGGGTAACATCAGAAACAAATAAATTTGATATTTTCTTATTAGAATAACAATATAACAATGGTTGAAAATTAGTTTTAGGAAACGCACCTGAGGAGGATGTTGTTTGAGGTATCTTAAAAACAAAAGCATCAGTTTTATCAGACATAACATATAGAGATTCCACAATAGTACATGATTTTTTACTAAAAAATATATATGCCTTAGAAGTAGTGGAATAACATAAAAATATTACTTCATTATATTTGGTTGAAAATTTATAGAAGTTATATTTTTTATTCAAGATGAATAATTTACATACAAATACTTTGATGTAAGAAACTTTTGGTTTTCATCTATTTCACAACTCATAATGAGTTTTATTAATAAAATGTATAATTAAAACTCGATTTATTGTATAAAATAAATCACATACCACTTCATCCCAAAAATTATTATTAATTGAATATTAACTCAACATGGATCATTTTTTTCATTAATAATTATATTTCTTATTTCAACAACAACATTTTTCTAAGGAGTTCAAGGACTTGAGAAGTTATTTTATATAACATTATTAATACAAAATGTTTCAAAATCATAATTTTAAAATTATCTACCATGATCACTACAAATAGTTATTAAGGGAAGAGTTTTCTCATTTTTAACTTTGGATACGTAAGTTTTAAAAATATTATTTATATTTATTTTTCATAAAATAAGACCATTTATATCTAGTGTAATAATTAACCAATCATGTATATATATAGTATTTTTCCACATATCTTTTAGTTTCTACAGGACCGAATATGTTCATTTACACTAACTATAAATCAAAATAATTTTTGACTTCACTAATAGATTTAAAACTTGGCTTATGTTTATTAATATATTGAAAATGGTCACATAATTTTGAAGTATCAAACCAAATTTATGGTAGATCATTAACAATTTTTTTCATAGTCAACTTTGATAAGTTTCTAATGTTTGAGTGTGCTAAAATTATTTTCATAACCAAGATTTATATTATATTTCACTTAGTAAAGGTAATTCTTGACACATAAGGTATTCTAAGTTAAGTGTGTAAACATTCTAATGATGATGGTCATAAAGAATTAATTCATCCTTGGAACTATGTACTAAACACTTATAATTACTAAAGTCCACAAGGTATCATTTGTCACCTAATTTAATTATACATAATTTCTTTTCTTAATACATTTAACAAAAAACAATTTGAAATTAAATATTTAATAAGAAGAAAAATATTACATACATCAATAATCTCTCATTGATCAAAGTGACTTTACCACTATCATAATAATATTTTTTTAAAAGTATTTGTTGTCAGTCATATTCCAGGAACATCCACTTTCCATAGACCATGTATTCTTTCTATTGGTACTGCCATTATTTACCCTAAAACAAAAACATTAAGATTTCTCCCCCAAAACCATCTTGGGTCTGAAAATGTCAAAATATGAAAACATTAGAAATCCACATTTTTTTAAAAAAATAAGATTTTTGAAAACCAATGGATTGAAATTTATTTAAAGAACAATTATTTTTCCAATGTAATTTAATTTTTCACTTAGTGTAAAATGGTACATTATTTAGAATAAATAATGTGTTAATAGAAACAGGTTTCTTATGAATATAAGCCCTTCCAGAACTAGTACCATGAGGAAGATTTTTTTTGTACATATTATCAATGTTTTCTTTACCAGTGGTAAACATTGAAAAAAAATTATTTAAAGAATATATTTCATTATTTAGTTTCACAACTAAATTATTTTCCCTTTTTGTAATTGATTTAAAATTGAGTTTTTCAAAACTAGTGTGTACACTATCCTTTTCAGAAACTACTTTTTCTAAATATTTAGAAATAGTATCCCTTTCATAATTAGCCTTATTAAGATCTTTTAAATGATATGATCTTTATTTTGTTAAATTATCTTTAATTGAAAATTATTTATCTATTTTAGCCTTATCATTATCATGTTTTATTCCAAACTTTACAATTTTCATTTTATAACAATTTAGAAAAACATGGAACTTCATCATATGAAGGTAAATTTTTATAATCACTAGATAAAAAAGATTCTTCGAAAGAGGATGTAGGATCCTTCTCATTGAGATATTTTTCACTTAAAGACATATTTTTTATATTCTCAGTAGTATGTCCCTTGGACATAAAGAAATAATTTAATTGAGGTACCTAAATAAAAATACCTAGGTTCTTCTATCTGTGACCTTAATTCTTAAAATAATCACCTCCTATAGCACTCAAAGTGTAAGAATCCATTATGAATGTATTTAATTTGGATTTATAAAACTTTTATCATTAAATTTATAATTATTATCCTTTGATTCTTTCCTCTTAATACTTGGACAATCTAGAATGATATGTAAAACTTTCTTACATTTATAACAAGTAACTTCATATTTCTTGTCAATTTTTTATTTATGACCTCTCTCATATCTATGTTGGAAATATTTCATTCCCACTTTCATATTCATACTTCTAGTGATATTTTCTAGTTCATTTTTATAATTTTTAGATTCTCTAAAATCAAATTGAAAAAAAAACATTCTCCTTTCTTGACAACTTAAAAACATTCTCAGTAGATTGAACTTTGTTAGGTAATGTTGATATTGTAGAAACAGAAACACCACTATTACTCTTTTTTTATTATTTATTTTTAATATTCCCTATTACTACATTAAGGGTTCTAATATGATCATCATGAGTAATGTTTCTTAACTTCTTTGTCCCAAACACAACAAATCTCTTAATTTCTCATTTATTTGGTATGATATCTATTTTCTTATCAACAAGGATTTCATCTTACAAACCTTTCTCACTAATTACTTGTAAACTACTAATAATATTCATGAATCTCTGGTTTATCTTGGTGAAATATTCTCTAGGAATAAAATTAAATATTTGATACTTAGTATGTAACATATCTCTTCTCGTTTCAACAACTTTTGTTGTTCCAAAATGTGTAACCTCTAAATTCTCTGAAATACTGTTAGCTGCTTCAAAAGATGAAATATGAATATAAATACTTATTTTTATAGAGAATAAAAAAGAATATATAACTCTTTAGTTCAACAGATATTCTTGTTTCTCATCATTCATAAATTTAATAACTTTGTCATCATGAATCTTATTTTTTCTCATTAAAAAAACAGACCTTTTAACATATGTGTTGATTAATGAAGTATTCATCCTATCACATAAATATTCATAGTTATCTCCATAAAAATTTGGGGCTCTTTTGGGATTCATAATATATATAGATCTGATATCTATTCCTTATATAGCTAAAGATAAAATATATATATTCTTTTCCATAAAAATGTTTGTGTAACAAAAACATTACAAATAAAAACTTTATAACAAAACATAAAAAAATAAATATTAATGAAAATTAATTACCTCATAAAGTTTTTGAGTAGTGGAATCCTACTATAATACCAATTTTTGAATCATTATATCATAATTATACTGATTCATAAAATAAGAATATACTTAGACAGATAACTTACAAGATGGGGGTGAATTATGGTTTAAAAACATTGTTTAAAATAATTAAACTAAATAATAAACTAAGACTTTTAAAGTATGTAATAAAAAATGGACCTTAGTACATTGATTGTTATCACATAATCGTAATCAAATACAATATGATTAAATTAGAGTAACAAAATTGGTTTCACATTAGATCCAATTAAATAGAATATGAATCATAATCATAGATATTCAGATAAAATAATCAGAATGTATAAGTTGGATATGATGGTCAACTTTATGATTAATATTCACAGTATAAAATAAACTTTTAAGGAACATGAAATAGCTATAACAAAGTAATAATTACTTAAAGCTATTAAATGTATAATTTCATTTAACATTAAGAGTAAGTTAGTCACTAAACCTAACTAAAGGTATCCATTTTCTATACTTATAATAACTCTTTTCTTTCTTTAGTAAGAAAAAACCATGATAAGATGATTTCTATGGATCTATATTCCTTTTGTTGGAATCCCTTGATAAAAAGATCATATTTTCTCTATCTATCAAGCCTGGGTAGCCCTTAATCTTATGGATCAGATTCTCTATCTCACTATCCTCGTGATCCCTCGATTGAGATAAACAGATTCTATATCTTCCTATCCTCATAATCCCTCAATCATAATTCCAGTAATTAGATGAAATCACAATTACAAATATGTTCTTAAAGAGACAACCTATCAAGGTTTCCTTGTAATGACTCTCTCTAAATAATTATAATATGCTAAGAACAATTTTTTACGCTACATAAGGTTTAGAATAATTTGAGAGAAAATGTAATCATCCATCTTCAGAAGCTTCAAAATCTTTAAATAATGGGGAATTTATAGGTGAAATCCTAATTGTCATATAGAACTCCCAATGATCATATTTTCTTCGATTTTTTCCCAAGGACACATACACCTATCACTTGATAGCACATAATGATCTATCACAATAAAATGGTTAACGTCATTTTGGTTTTACATCATTACAGTGTAAGAAATTATTCCTTACATTATAATTATGCTTTTAGTATTATGAATATAAACAAATTCAGTATAATGTACTTCCTTGTGGTTTTTATTATGATAATCCTGATGAGTATAAATATGATGTTTATCAGAGCTGAAATCATTATGATGTTTAAGACTTTATCAACATTATAGACAATACAAAAAAGTATAACATTAGATCTTATAAGGGTGAGTTTTATGTTTATCATAATCACACACATAATAATAATTGTAATGATGAATATAGATTTTATATATGAAATAATTAAGAACTTATTCTAAGTATAGTAAAAGGATATGTTTTCAACAAAAACATTCAAAATCACTTTGGACATAAAAAGTTAGTAATAATATATTTAAGAATGATTTTTTATTTCCAAAAAAAAGGAATGGAAAATTAATAAATGGAATCTTATACTCAATAAATATGAATTAAGATGAAATCATGTGGCCTTATCTCTTATCTTAACCTTAATTTACCGGTTTTATTTTTTTAACTAAGTTGTTAATATTTTTTCCATTGTTAATATTCACTATAAATAAAAATAAAATTTCCCCTATTAAAAAATATAGATATTATGAGTATAAATATGGAATCATTTTTATAATTATTAAATCTCATCAAATAGAATAAATTAATTTAATATAAAACCACAAAACACAATTAAAAATTGTTTTCTAAAAAATTCTTTTTTAAGTCAAAAAGTATTTTATATACCAAGATGAAGTATAATGTTGATTCAAATTAAAAAAATGAATTATTTATAACAAAAAATAATGACATTTTTAAACATATCCAAATCCCAATGGATCTTGAAAATACTAAAGAAGAAATTATAATTTTTTTTATAAAATCAATACTTTCACTATTCGCCCAAAAATCAACTTTTTCATAATATTCCAAAAAATTCACCCTAAGATAATTTTCACATAATGATTTTAAAACCAAATATCAATTTTTTTAAATAAATTTTATAAAATTATAGAAATTAATTATAATGTTTCTACAAAAAATGAAATAAAACACATTTTTTAAGAAAACATATTTTTGATGGAAAAAATGACTTCACTTAAAATTGAGAACTTATTTATCAATATATTTTAAATATATAAAACCATTTTAAAAAATTTTCAATATGTTTTTATTCCTATTAATATAACCAATTTAATGACTAGGTTATAACTGTATACTATATTACGGTTCATTTAGACTCAGGGTTCTGTTTATTGAAAACTATCAAAGAAATTAAATTTGTTTGAAGAGAGTTATATCATAAAATATTGAGGTGTTACAATAATAAATTATTAATAATTTTTCATCTCCCATGTATTGTTAAGTACCCAGAGTCATTGGATAGTGGAGCTAGTGGAGTTTACTGGGAGTCGGGAGATAGATCTGGGCTGAGACTCAAGACTAGAGGAGGATTAATTCATTAGGTTATATTATTTTAGACAAATTTCAATATAATATACCCATGGTGGATATTACGTATGATATATAACTAAAATCATATTTTTTTTCTTATTTTAATCTAATATAATATTAATATTTACCGTTGTATAGATTTTAACTATAGTTTCTTTATTATGATATTGTTATGTGGTGATAGTTTTATATTATTTATATAGTTTTTATAGGTATATTTACCAAAAGTTATATTATCTTATCCTATTATATTCTGACCTTATTCATTTTTTATAATCCTCTAAAATATAGAGTGATTCTCTTGAGATTTGTTGAACTTGTATTATCCTTAAAGATGATATATCAATGCACTTGTATATAGATTACTAGAAGCTAAAACATGTGATGGATACAAATTAGTATCATCATCTTTGTATTGAAAACCTATTTTATTTTATGAGAGGTTCCATGTGGTTCTTTGAGATTAATCTTAGATCAAGATAACATCAGTTTAGAGTGAGTCCTTCTAATATATTGTATATTACTTTCAAGAGATGACATATACTATTTAAGTGTCTTGTGATGTCATTTATATTGATGAATTAACAGAATATTTTAATGGACAAGATAAATAGTTTCATCCTTATTTATTTGGACTAAGTCATGGTAATTTTCATTGGTTACATTTTATTTTACTCTCAGTTATAGAAGGATCATACACACCAATTGGAGATTTTTCTGATTACCCTGAGGGAGCATCAACTTTATTCCAATATTTAAAAGTGTTAGTTCTAGATCAGTGAGGTTCATTTTTTAGAGAATTTTATCTCTATGTCTGTAATATCATTAATCCCAAAGAAGGTGGAGGTAGTGGTTTCTTGGTAGAGTCCCAATTATGACTTTAAGATTCATAATTTATTGGGCTTGGTGAGTCACTACAAGAGGTTTATTTAAGATACATCCTATCTAAAAATGTCAATGATGACCAAACCAAGAAGGTGTTGTAATTCATGTGGATTGATTAATATGAAAAATCCAGTAAAGAGATAAAATGGAGCTTTAAATATACACAAATTTTGACCTTATCCATTCATTATAAGAAGTATACTCTATATTGTGATATATCAAGGGTCGGGCTTGGAGCAGTTTTGACACAGGGTGAGAATATAGTCATCTATATACATGATTAGAATTATCTAACACATGGAATACATTTAGAAATAGTATTTAATATAATAAGGTTTTGGCATCTTGATCTTTTGGGATAGATTTTTTTTGTATATATTGATCATAAGATCCATACGTATATATTTTTATAGTGACATATGAGACATCCCTAGAGTAGTGGGTTGAGTACCTTAAATATTTTGATTTTGAGATGGTGTATTCCCCCAGGAAATGTAATTTGGTGGTTGGAACCCAAATAGGAAAATCAAGGCATGGGTGGTTTAGCAATCCAACAAAAAGTGAAATATAATAAGACTCTTTACTAAGATGTGTCTTAATGTTTGGGAAAATAATGTTTTAGAATCCCTTATAATATTGGAGATCACCTAACCACTTCTTAGAAGGGTGAAAGAGAGTTGGATTCTAAATTCAAATTTTTTTTCTAATGAGGGAAACTATATATAGTGGGGAGTTTCACATGATTGGTCACAAGATTCCAATGATATCATTCATGTTAGAGTTTGTGTAGTATTCACGATAAGCATGCATGGTGAGTTGATATGTAAATCACATGCCTCTAGATGGGTTGTTCAACCATGAATTCCCATAATTTACCATTATATTAGCCAATAGTATTGGTGTCTTGAGATGAATAAATAAATTGTGGGATTCATTTTAAAACCCATTACTTGTCATTGGGTAAAAGCTGAGTATCAATAACCTATAGGTATTATCGAGTCACTACCCATTCTATAGTGGTAGTGGGACTATGTGACGATGGATTTTATGAAAAGGTTACTAAGAACACCTTAAGGTAGTTTTGCAGAATTGGTTATCATCCACCAGTTGATCAAGGTATCATATGTCATACCTATTTAGGGTACTTTCTCTATCATTGAGTTGGACCATCTATATGTATGTGATATTTTTTAACATCACGATGTAAATAATAGTATTTATTAATTCCATTATTCTAACTTTACAACACACTTTTGGATGGTTTTAAAAAAGTTACTAAGTCTATAGGTTCATTTGAACACTTCCTACCATCCTCAAACTGATTGGCATGCTAAGTATACTATCAAAATTATTGAGGATATGTTATGAGTGTGTGTCCATGATTTAGGAAATTCATGATAGATTTATCTTTCCATAACTTTGTTTTCTTATAATAATAGTTATTAGAAATCAATTCATATGGAACCAATTAATGAATTATATAGAAGACTTTGTTGATTCCATTTATCATTCCTAAAGGTCAATAGGTCATGGTTTATCGGTATGAGTCTTATACAAGAGACATAAAAGGATATTCATCTATGTGGGAAGTGGTAATAGATTTTTTAGAGCTAGAAGATGAAATATATTGACCATAGATACAATAATCTGTAGTTTTGGTTGGGCATTCAAGTATTTCTTTGAGTATCTCCTTGGTTAGGATACAAGAGGATTTATAGGTAGTAGAAACTAGTGCTAAGGTTCATGGGGATATTTGAGATCATAGAGTCTATCGATACAGTGGAATATTTGTTGGATTTTCCTTAATGGTATAATTATATGAGTAATGTGACCTATATATCTTAGCTTAAGAGATTCCATCTCAAACCTTCTCTTGTGATTAGCATAAATTATATACTTATGGATTTGGATATCCCTTTCATGGAGTGACCTGTTCAGATAGTGGATGGGAGTGAGAAGACTATGTGTGGGAAGATAGTCCCTCTTGTTTAGGTGTAGTGGAAGCATGGTTGTATCCATGAAGAGATTTGTGAGAAGGTACCTGATGTGTGAGTAAAGGGGTTACATTTTTTCATTGATAAAGATCAGTGTTCTTGAAATGCCATATTAGGGATGAGTTGTTATATGGTGGTAATTTTATAACACAATGCATCTATAAAAGGTAATAATTTTAATTAACACTTCCAAATTTCAAATATTTAAGTGTGTTTGGGATTTTGTAGTTGTTTTAATGGGACCAAGGGTCAGTTTTAAGGATTTGTTTCCATGATCGAGCTGAAATCCTACTATAGAGCAGGGGTCATTCCATAGTATAGGGCCTTATATTCTAATTATGGATTCAAAAAAATAGTTCTTCGGTTAAATAAGGTTAATTTATTATTGTTTGGTATCATACTTTAGTTTATGAGGGAAGATCCATGGTGAGGGTTGTGTAATAGTGAATCTCAAGTATTGAGAGATTAAATTACTCTACAGGGATACAGTCACATTGGGATCCCATGTGTTGGGTTGTAAAGGTTTTCTCTAGGGGGAGGTGAGGCTCTATGATGAATAAGGTTTATAATAGGACTATCTACTAATGATAGAGTATTTTTTCTCAAATTGGGTTATTATACCATGAATTATTTCCAAAAATTATTTTTTCACCATGATGGGGGAGGCTATGATGTGGAGACCCATGCTCAGGTTTTTGGTACACCCTAGTAGTAGTATTATGTGTTGTATCTAGTGGGGACACATGTTATAAGTAACCCTATAAGAGGATTCATGTTGTGAATATTTTGATCATTCCATACTTCATACCATGTTTTGTTTTTTAGAATCTAAATTAAATAAAATTTTATGTCTTAATGGTTATCCTTAATGAATATTTTACCTTATTTATCTTAATCAGAGGCCAGTGATCTCATATCTCCCTTAAACATTTATCATCCTCCTTAAATCACGTGTCTTCATCATTTGATCTTAAAATCATGGGTTTTCAATCATAGGGGGACCCCTCAGGTAAATCTAGTTCTTCTATTTGATCCTTCTTTCTTTTCTCTTTCTATTTCAACATGAATATTTAAAAAACCTAATATGGGTATTTATTAATTTCATTAATTTTGGTCGATCAGGAATAGATCATCTAGTGGTTTCCAATATACTGAATGTTGATAGCCTTAGGCAGGTAGTATATTTCATTCCTAAAAAGTATTACATGTTTTTCATGCATCGTATGAAATGAGGAAAATTTAACCTTGTTTTGTATGGTCTAAAATTAAAGTGAATTGGTTTTCTTAAATTTGTTGTGTATAATTATAATCTAATAGGTTGTTCCTGGACCATACGAGTTATGTATCACACCATTGGTCACTAGTGATAGAATTTTATATGTAATTTTTATTTAAACTATGACTTTTGACCTAGGAAGGGTGTCCATGAATGATAATCGACCCTAAAACGATAGTGTAGTTCCCTACTGTGTGATTTGAGGGGTTTTGGATTGACTGTGAGCTAGGATATAGTGGTGACATGGCCTAAGCATGGGCCTTTGAGATGGGTAGGTGTCATAAAAACACAACTTATGACATGTTTGGTAATTATAAATTCTTTTTAATGATTTTAAATGAAATATTGTTCATATTATTGGTTCTTTAGTATGTGGTGGTGTCTGGTACACCTAAATCAAGTTCATCATTGTAAACAATCCTTCCTTAGTGCATTAGTGTTATATAGTCCACTATTAGTTTGTTAATGGAAACTCATCCAACCTAAATAGGTTTGGTGATCCATAATTCATAGAGATTCCTATGTAATAGTAGAACCCCATATAATTTGAGATGTTATGCAAGTGGTATGTCATTCACTCAAGTTTCATCTTGGTGGAGTATCATCCACTAATGTTATCTATTCTAGTTTTTTATTTTCTAATTAAGAACTTGATCCAATGGAATTAAATTTACCTTTGTTTTGATGTTAGTTGTGTAATGATCACTTTAGATGGGTTATCGGCATCACATCAGCCACCTATAGGTTGGTAACATTGGTGAAACATCCACCTACGGGGATTGTTCTAGTGGTGTATCGACCACTAATGATATGATATTGGTGCTATATTTTCCACTTATAGTATAGTATTTTTGGTATGCAATCCACCAAACAGATGGTAATACAATAATGCATGTAGGTTTTTTCAAGTATGTTTTTTATAATTTTTCATGTCATTTTATAGGTGATGTAGTAAATAAAGTTTCTCATGTCAGTTACTTAAAACTGATGTTATAAATAATTTCTACATGGTTTTTCGCATTGGTTATCAAATAACCGACATGAAAAAAAAATTATGAACAATTTATCATGTTGGTTATTTTAAATAACCAACGTGATAAATAGTTTTTCAAATCGGTTATTGAATAACCGATATGAAAAACCATGTGTAATTTGTTTTTCCTGTTGGTTATCCCATAACCTATGTGAAAAATTATGAACCATTTATCACATCGTTTATTTCAAATAAATGACATGAAAAAAGTGTGCATGTATTTTTGTCATCGGTTATCAAATAACTGGCATGAAAATAGTATTTTTTTTAAAAAATTATAATGAATCATCTCATCAACCAGAAGTATCCAAAAAATAGAAGATAAAAAAGAGAACAATTGGAAGCATAAAGTAGCAGCAGATAATAATAAAAAATCCATAAAAATATAGGAATGTACATTAATCATCTCCTCCACCAAAATCACTAAGAAAAATTCAAAAGATTCAATAGAAAAGGCAGACCAAAATCGAGCACAATACACAATACATTGAACATTCAAATAAACTAAAAACTAATAAAATATATAAAATTATTTTCCCATTAAATTTTTAAATACCCAAACATATCAACACTATATGACCATTCATCATAAAATATATAAAAAATAATATAGAAATATCTGGAAATGAATTTTTAATAAAAACATATTTAATATTACGAAAAAAATTATATGAAAATCTAACCTTATGAAACATTATAACTATCCCATTTGTAATTATTTCATACATGAATCTCAAAAAAAATAAACACATTTTGTTCCACCTTGTTTTTGATGACACTATTTCAAATATATTTTATTTAAAAATAACATTTTAAATTAATATATCCAAAATTTAGTAATTGTAAATGATAATTCAGCTTAGCTTTTACAAATTTGATATTAGAACTCCTATTGCACTTATTTCTTGTCATATCTCTAAATAAATCCCATGAACTATTCGAAAATAATATGAATATAATAAATTTTTTAATTATAATATTAAAAATTATTTAAATAATAAAACAAACATGTTCAATACATTCTTGAAATTTTCATTCACTTCACCGTTGATAGAGAATAACCAATAAAAAGTCTTTTCTCTTGGAAAAAAACACCTAACATCAATTTACCACTGATATAAAAGAAAATTTAATATCAGTTATTTATATGTTAAGTGATATATAACACTTTTAGGGGAAAAATATATCATACCTTTAAAGATATAGAAACATCCAACACTGAATGATGACATTCTTATGAAATCTTTCATCTATATAGATTGTTCTTTCATCATTGGTCATTGTTAAAGTTATAGGATAAATAAATTGGGGGTCCATAAATCAATATACATCTTTCTAGTCATTATTTGTAAAAATTTTATATAGATACCAAATAAAAAGAAGACATAATTATAAAATTTCAATAAATTAAAGGAATGAAAAAAATTGTTAATCGACTTACATGGATAAAACATGCATCGTGTGGATGCCCAATTGATCTCTAGCTACAAGATCCATGGTATCATTTTTCAAAAGGATCATTTTCATTTCACTCCCACAAATAAAAACATCCAATGAAATTTCATATAATCCAAATCAAAAATTTGAGTATGTTGAAAATCAATCAAGAGCAGTATAATTTGTTTTCGAAGTCATGGAACATTGAATTTTTAATTTTCTATACATTATTTCTTTACCTTTAAATTAATAATGAAAATATTAGAGAAGTATATAAAATTTTAAATGGGAAAAAGATTACTAAAAAATGAAATTAAATATAACATATATACATACCTCTATCAAAATATTTCAAAGTATTCTAGATGGACAAACAAAAAAACTGATACATTGTCCAAATGTACTCAATCAAAATGTAAGACATTGTATTTTTTCTAATCTATCAATAATATCATTTATAGTGACAATATGATCCTCTATCTCAATCTGGTTATGATGAATTGTATCACTGATACAATATATCATCTCATACGCAATAATATGATGAGGATCATCAACAAAAAAATCACAGTAACATTGAAGTTGTGGATGAGGGGATGTTGGGGTACAATAAGAAGGAGTGGGGTCTAGAAACACATCTGTGAGAGTAGGATAAAAAAGAGTGGGATCTACCAGCGGAGGTGGAGGTGTCAGATCAGAAGGTTGAAACTATCCTTGTATGTCTGCAAACAACTCATGTACCGAAGCTATGATCCTGTCATCCATCGTCGCTTGAATATCCTGAACTTTAGATTCCAAAGATTCATTTTTTATAAAAAATTATCCTTTAATGACGATTATGAATGTGGAAACACATTTCTTATCGATACACCTATCAGTTATCCACATACACTACCTAAATTTTTAGGCTTTCTCAATGCCGTAGCTAAAATATCATATTTACCCTCAGCAATAAAGACCCCCTGTGTGCTCTACTCCTCAATATAATCTTATATCCTATCTACCCTAAGCAATAAAGACCCCCTAGGAGCTCTTCTCCTCATGGGAATACTATATTGAATATTTGAAAAATTATGTAATGAATCACAATATATAAAGAGTTTATTTACCTTAAATAAATAAATAAAAATCTTATAATATTATCAAATACAACTCTTGACTCTTTGAAAGATATTTTATTTTTTACCCATTAGACACCTCTTCCATTTTTCGTGTCTAGCGGGGGGAAGAAGGGGAAACCTCTCCAGATCCTCATGACTCAACTCTCAACTTTTAATGTTTTCCTTCTATCATGTGTTATTCTAATAATGTATACCCTCTCTGAGATAACGTATGAGGTTATACATTTATATCTTGAATCTATTGATGTGATCTCCTTGATTGCTATAAAAAAATAATTATAACTAAAGATATCATTAACATGGTCATTAATATAAAAAATATCTAAAAATGTAACATTTCACATACTAATAAATCTACTCATCGTCTACTTTTAACAAATTCTTCCCATTATATTCATCTACAAGTGGATATATATCACTTGGATTTTCATGCTTTATATTCCAAAAAAAATGAACTATGATGTGAGGGATGATTTAATATCCCTTTCATCTCCTAGCCTCCAATCCTAAATATTTCCTCTTGACTTCTCTAGTGTTAGATATATCATATGTCATCTAACAAGAAGGGTAAAAACATGAATTACTATAAAAATTTCATGATAAGTAAAATAATAATAAACATGATTACCTAATTTGTCTCTCATAATAGTGATCATGTCAATTTCTCAACATTTCACCAATTTTCAAACAAAATACTAACTTTTCTTTTAGCCAGTACAAATATAAAAGTCTTGAACTTTTTTGATTTTGGACCTATTGGAATGACATTATCATCAAATTCTATTGGTAACTTCTATTTATAGCTATGGGAAACTGATAATTTTGGTAAATGAGTGGTGACATTTTTACCAACCCTTAATCTATTTTTCCCCCGTGGAAGTAGATATATCATGTAAAGAAGGATGAGGAGGCTCATCAATAAGAGCATGTGTAATAACCTTCCCATAAGTATAAGTATGACCATCTCTATAAATATGTGGTGGATCAGAGTATTGGCCATTCATTATCCTACAAAAAAATAAACATCAATTAGTAAAAAAATATACAAATCCAACAATTATATAAAAATATAAATAATAAATTTCCAATTATCAAAAAAAAATGAAAATTAAACGAACCATAACACATTATTATGCATACTTTATATAATTAACTAGAATGATAACAATATTAATGACATATGAGATGATAAAAATGAATAAAAACTATAGAATATTCAAAAGAGACGAAAAGACATAGTAAAAATTCACCAACCTGCTAAATAGTTTTTATAATAAAAAGAAAACTTTTATAATATACTTATATGTAATCTATTTTTTCTTTTCAATTTTAAATTTAGAATAATTTTTTTTCAAAAAAATCAATTAATAGGTAAGTTAATTAATGGTAAATATATAAAACTATACAAAACTAAACTAATATAAAACAAGTGATTCAACTTATAATATATGTTTTAATAAATAAAATAAAATTAAAATATCTAACTTGCGGAATTTAAAAAAGTTAACCATAATTAAACAGATGTAACCTATAATATTAGGAATATAATAAAGACTATTTTCCCAAATTCCTTATTCATGATCATTCTATATGTCACAAATAATTTTTTTGATGTGTTCATGAATATTATTTGTTAATCATTCCACAGATGAGGGGATCTCACATAAATCAGCATCTTCATCATGTTTATCATCACCAATATAATATTTTTTATCTTGTAAAACAGTATCCCATTACATATCGGATTGAATGAGAGCATATAAAAATTTTTTCCCATGTGTTTCCCTGATAAAAATATGATATGTTTAATGCAATATATTTAAATTAACTAGTGTCATTCCAAATTCATATTATTGGGCATTGATGATATTGATAAACCATTTAAAATTAAACGCTGGAACATGAAATTTAAGGTAATCAACCTTTCATTTTTCCTCAATGACTCCATAAAATGTGATCAATGTAGAGACTGGGTTTTATTCTTTGGCATTGGTAAAATGCATTGCTTCTATTAACATTGACACACTACTATTTTGAATCACACTTATGTTGACCTAATATTTCTTATGAAATGTATATCCATTAATGTCATACTCGGACCATGTTATAAAATTTAATCTTGGAATGCCCACAAACCATCTCAATGTTTCAGATGCATTTGGTTTCACTTTCTCTTTAAACCATGGAATGAAGTATTCTTATACTCGTTCAAAATTCACATATCTTTCTTCTTTGGATAACTTTATTTCAAATCATTAATATAAAAAGTTATATATAGTTGAGTATCATATATGTTATTGAAGACTTATAAATATGAATTTTTTATCTTTTAATCTATCAAAGATTGGACTTTAAAGCCACAAATCCCCTTTACCCCAAAATATACACATTCATGGAGATATGTAGGAAAACTTTTGTTCTCTTGGTCAAACAAATAGCTTATACAAAACTCTGCAACCTCCTTGGAAATATACTTCTCAATAATGGATGCTTCAAGTCCATATGTATTCTTAATATACCCATTCAATATCTTCATATACCTTTCAAAAGGATTCATCCAACGTAGATATACAAGTTTGAAACGATTTATTTCTTCACCAAATCAACCATTAAATGCACTATGATATCAAAAAAGGATGGAGGAAAATACAGTTTCAATTGAAAAATTATAGAAACCAATTTGTTCCACAAAATGTTCAAGGCATTAAAATAAATCAAATTATTAAAAATTGAATTAAAAAATAGAACACCTTCATAATAGTCATTATGACATGGTTGTGAAATATTCCATGCAATGCAACTGGTAGGTTTTGTTGCATCATGACAAAATATTCATGATATTTCATACTTTTCAACTTCAAAACATTTAAATAAAAAAAATTACATTTGAATAATAAAAATGTGGCACTTTTATATAATGAATAAATTGAAAAAATATAGTTTTCTACCTCTTGGATTAGGTATGACAAGTCGGGTGTAGGAATGTTTACATTCTATGAGGAGTGGGATCCAACTCCAAACGTATTCCCATTTAGTGTAAATCTATTCTTGCATTCAACCCATCTTTAGTCTTTCCTTTAATATCTAAAAATGTTCCAATAAACAATCCATGGATATTATTCTCTACATTCATGACATCAATGTTATGTTTCACCTCATGATATATTCAATATGGTAGCTCAAAAAAAATATTATTTCTTCCAAATATTTCTATCATTACCAGATTTATGTTTCTTTCTGAATGTCACATCAATGTTTTTGACACTCTTAAAATACTAATTAGTGGATAAAGGTTTCAGATAAATGTCCAATTTTAGTGAGCCATTGAAATCCTTTTTCAATGTTCTATAAGAGCGATCCATATGAAAAAACATTCGATGACCAATTTATAAATGTTTTCTCCCATGATGAAGTTGACAATATGAAGTATCTTTTTCATAACTTGGAATGATTTATTCCCCATAAATATGTATACAGAAAAATTTTCATATGTTGGAACATCATTTATAGTGAATAAAATCATTACACATAGTTGAAAATCTTCCATTTTATAATAATCATACACCCTTATACCTTCCTCACATAACAGTTTCAAATAATCAATTAATGGTGAAATGAAAATGTCAATATCAATTGTGTGTTGTTTGGATCCATTGATCATTAAACTCGCCATGACATTTTTTCACTTTATACAAAATTCCAGAGATAAGTAATAAATTACTGATAAAACAGGACTTGAACTATGTGTGACACTAAGGTTCTGATAAGGATTCATTCAATCTTTGCACAACCTATGTATTAGATTTTGAACTTCATTTTAGAATATAGGAAACCAGTGATCAATTTTTTTCCACTGTGGAAAATCAGGGGGATAAAATATTTTCCCATCACATGTCTACTCATAAGCATGTCATCTTAACTGTTTATCATTATTTGAATTATAAAATAAATTTCTCAAATAAAGAATTATGGGAATATTCCAATATTATTTGGAAGTGGTCTCTGAAACTTCGAAATCCGTTGGTGATTTTTATTTCAACTTATATTGTGAGGTCCCACATTTAGGACACTCTGATAGAAATTTATATTCATTCTTATATAGAACACAGTCATTCGGACAGGCGTGTATTTTCTTGCACCCCAAATCCATCATGAATAATATTTTCCAAGCCTTATAATATGAATATAAAATATTTTTATATTTATGAAGAATGTATTTAATAAAATTTAGGAGATCTGTGAAATTCGTGTCACTCCATCCATTTATCACCTTCTGTTTGGTCAATCATAACACCATCGATAAAACCGTATATTCTATAAAACCCAGATACAATGAACTTTCTGCATCACCATATAAACTCTAAAAATTCAATTTTTTTTAATTACTTATAATTCAATATCACAAATCATTTTATCAAGATTATCATATTTATAATATTCCAAATCACTATTATCAATAGATCTGAAATTTTGCATGGTTTCAACATTTGAAATCCAAGGGCTGTAGCTCGAATTAAAACCATGAAAAATTAAATGGTCTTTGATCTCTATGATTTTTACCTTCTTTGAATTTAAACATTTTTAGCATTGACAGAAAAATATTTCATTCATTGGAACATTGTGTTTATAAAATTCCAAAAAAGCTCATTGACACCTTCCTCATATTCAGCACATATTCGAGTAGCAATAATCCATCTTCGATTCATTATCTATAAGAAATATCAAAAATAAATATCACAAACAAAGTTAATAATTTATAAAATATTTAGATTAGAAATGACATTAAGAAATATTGAAAACCAAGAATGGAGGTATTAGAAGGAAAATAGAGAATTTTGATGAGAAAATTTATTCATGCGAAAATAATTACAAAATATATTCCATTAAAAATGTCTCAATTTAAAATAAATGAATTTTACCTTATGAAAATATTAAAAAATATTTACAATGACATCCATTAAAAAATATCTATAAAAATATATAATGAGAACAACTAATTCAAGGTTGATTATTTAGAGAAATAAAAAAATTATTCTATATTTTAATTAACAATATAATCTAATCATAAATTTACTCTTAGTTTAAAAACATTCACATTAAATAAAATCAAGAACTAATTAACACATTATAAAATTACAAGTAGAATATACAGTCTGAATCATGTGATGCATTCATTCAAAATTCGACTTTAACTTATTCCAACAAGATACACACTTAAAAAATATCTACCAAGTTTAATTTTCTTATTATGTTACTTTATTATAATGTTACTTTCTTATAATTGAATAAATAAAAGGGAAAAACATAATTATAAATTAAAAAATAATTTATATTACACTGTCATTAATTTATCAGATAAACTATTATACCAAAACAACGAATCCATCAGAAATCAAAATCTTCTGATCTGAAACAAGGATCAAAATTTTCCACCAAGATTTAATTATAATGCATTATCATGTTTGATTAAAAAAATTAAAGAGTACAAATATCTAAAAACTTTTTAATCAATTCAACATATAGTAAAATCAACCAAATTTATTTTTTAAATCAATAATCATCCATTATTTGGAAATTCTAACTATATATCCTTATAAAATCAGATACACTCACAAATTTGAGATCATTATTTAAAAAATCATACGGTCTACTTTTAAATCCAATAACAATTTATAAAATCCACTTTTAGTAAAAAAAAACATTTTTGATAATGACCATGCAAACAACTACATACCCAAATATAAAAAAAAGATAATATCATCAACTCATCATGAAACCAATCTTTAATTCACCACAATGAATTATAAATATCATTAGGATCAACTTGAATGTAAAAGGAGGATAACGAACAAAAAAATAGGGATGAATAATTGTGCATGTATCGGCCACATAGTCATATGGATCATGTTGAATCATATTTTAGCCTATGAAATATTTTTAGAATTTGTTTTCTGGTCTCTGTATGGTTTATATGAACTTGTATGCTAAAAAATTCACCCCTAATTCATCCTCTATTTTCATCCCAAAAATCATGAAAACTCATATGGTTATTATATAACATAATATGAATCAAACACCATAAATCAAAATAAAAACACCTAAATAAACTACAAAAATTAATATCAAATAAAAATTTCAAACCTTCAGGTGATCTATTTGGAGATGAGAAGATCTATAATCAAACACACAATGATGAAGATGAAGAGAAAATCAGATGTATGATGATGGTAAAGCGAGAATGAAGAAAAAATAATTGAACAATAGTCAGTTAGAGATTCAAAGAAAAAGAATGATCGAAAAGATAGAGACTAAAATGTTTGAGGCATACTTTTGATGTGTAACCCAAGACCAAAAAAATCCTATGGTTTTATTTAGATCGTAAGGAGATATTTCAGCCAAAAAATTTAAGAAATCAGAATTTTAGGGCTTTAGTGAGATAGAAACAATAGATTCATCATGAAACAAGCAGATCGTGTAATAAAACCCTCTATCGATACATATATTATTAAATGGTTTTTTACATCGGCTATATTACAACTGATTTGAAAAATTCATATCAAGGATTTTTACATCAGTTATAAATAACCGATGTAAAAACTACACCATAAAAAATTATTTTTTATGCTAGTGATTGTGGTTCATCATCCACCTATGTATTTGATATTAGTGGTGCATTATCCACTAGTGGAGGTTGTGCTGGTGATGCGTTGCCCATATAGGGACTTGATATAGTGGTGTATCATCCACCTGTACATGGATAGATTTGGTTTACCATCTACTTGAGATTATTTATTCCTAATTCATCGGGGATGAATAATTTTCAATTTATGTTAAAATAGAGATTGATTATTCACATTGATGGATTTAAATGGAGATACAATATTCAATTATATTTCTTGAGAGTGATAGATCATTAACCTTATGATATATGACAGTGATATCTCATTCACCTTGTCTTCTATATGAGGAGTGATATATCATTCATCCTTCATGTGTGTGATCATACCATGGGTATATTGTCCCATTTTAACACTGGAAGAAGTAGGTATGTTCACATGTTTTTTAGTAGTTCCACTCCTTAGAGCGATAGTTTATTTATTTATTGTGGTTTAATTTATTTTAATTTCATATGAAAACTATACAAATATTATTGAATATTTTTTGGGAAACTATCTAATGTAGCCTAAAAAGTTGGAATAACACATACTCAGGTTTCATGGTACTGGATAAGACTTCATATTTCATGAACCACATAATGGAAAGGTCTCTTCATGGAAGGGAAAGGGTTTCCGGACCTAGGATATTCAGGTGATCCTTCCACCTGGTGCAACAATAGGAGGGGCAGAAGCCGGTGTTGGAGTAGGCTTGACTGATGCATTTCCAACATTCACACCATATCCAAGTATCCAAATGCGAAGTTAAATCACCTAACTCGAAGCATATCGGACCATACGTCGCTCCTATTGTCCCTTTGCAGGACAGACGTTGTGAAGGACAATTTCAAGTTCTCCATCCAGTGGTCGAATGATCCGGACTATCACTATGTGGTTAGGTGGATTTGGAATGATCCCCCTCGGGGCCATGCACGGGTGACTCTCCACTCAAAGTTGAGGTGGTTAAATCAGGAACATTGGGTGTGGGCTAGGTCCTGCCCTCCCCTAGACCAGGAACTGGCGATTATGCAATAGGACATCCAAAGAATGGAGGCCAGGATTGAGGATAGTTGGGATGATGGGATTTTTGCAGAACTTGCAAAGTTGAAGAGCTCTATGGAAGAGTTGGTGCTCACACAGGAGAGACAGGTGAGGGACCATTCCATGGTCAAATGGCTGAAGTAAGGGGAGAAGAACACTACTTACTTTCACGCATGTATCAGGGATAAGAGGCGTGTTGTGAAACCCAATCTTGCGTTGGAGGATGGATCGTTGTCGGATTATGTGGAGGTGGTCGGGCGCAGGGCATGCAAGTTCTTTAAAGACCTCCTTGCAGGAGAAAATACGAGCATGTCTAGAGGATACCTGTCTGGGGAAGCCACCCTTTGGGAGGGTATCTCGAATATTGTCTCTGCATAGGAGAATGACGTGTTGGAAAGCAGTCCAGAAGAAGGGGAGGTGCATGCGGCTATGTGGAACCTGAACCCCAATAGTGTAGCAGGGGCCGATGGGTTTTCAGGCTCCTTCTACAGGGTCTCCTGGATAGAGGTGAAAGGTGATCTTATTGCTACCATACAGGACTTCTTCCGAGGGGGCAGTCTTCCTCGTATTGCTTTTGTGACAACTATGGTTCTACTACCGAAGACAAAAGATACTTCCTCCCTCTCGCATTACCATCCCGTGAGCATTTGTAGCTTCCCCTATAAGGTCATAGTGAGCATAATCAATAGAAGGATGTCTGGATTCCTTCCTCGGTAAATAGCTCTAGATCAACATGGCTTTGTCAAAGACTGATCGATACAGGGAGTCGTGTCAATGTCACAAGAGATATTGAGATACTTGAACACCCCATCTCATGGTTCTAATTTAGAAATTAAGCTGTACATGAATAAAGAATACGATAGGATGGAATGGGGTTTCATGAACAGAGTCATGGCGAAGATGGTAGTTTCTCGTTGGGCCTGCAATATTATATTCAGGTGTGTGTGTTCACCGTGGATGTCAATGAATTTTATGGGGAGAACTTATGGCTTCTTAAAAACTGTCTGTGGCCTTTTCCAAGGCGATCATCTTTCTTTGAGTTTATTCGTCATCATGCAATACACACTAAGTAGGATAATCAACAAGGGTGTCCGCGAAGGGAACATTACGCCTTACTGGCAGATGCTCTGCCCCACCCCAGTATCACACTTGATGTGTGCTTACGAATCGATTGTTTTCAGGAATGGTGGGTAGAATACCCTTCAAGATCTGAACAGGATCCTCACGGAGTACTTCTTCTAGAGCGGAAAAATAATCAATAGGGAGAAGAGTAGATTCTACGCTCCTACATCATGCAACCTGAGCAGGGCGGCTAGGATGGGCAACGTGCTGGGTATGGGGAGAGGCTCCTTCCCCATGGAGTACCTCGGTACCCCTATCTCAGTAGGACAGTTGAGAATCAGGGACTTCGATAGGGTGGTGAAAAGCATCTCGGAACACATATTTAATTGGAAAAACAACTTTCTCTTCTTCATAGGTCGGATCACTTTGGTGAATAGCGTGCTATCCACATTCCCGGTGCATGATCTGGCCTCTTCGTGTGTGCCGAAGGGTGTTATCAGGTTCATTGATAGGATGCTTGCGCGATTCATCTGGGATGCGTCAGGAGAGGGGAATAGGCAGTGGGTGTCATGGGACAAGATGGCCCGACCCATTAGTGAAGGGGGGATTAATGTCAGAAGTATGGCAGGCATGATCCACTTCATGCATGCGAAGCTTTCATGGGAGGCCATCGTGGAATGATCCTTGTGGGGGACACATATGTCTCAAAGATATAAGGCCGATATAGTTTTTGGCACTGCAAGGGGGTCGGCGTTATGGTCCTTGGTGTTTAACATTATACCGACTCTTATACCATCCTCCCAATGGATTATCAGGGAAGGGAGTATCCTCTTCTGGCAGCACAATTGGGCGGGCGTAGTGCTAAGCAACCCAGGATGTCTGGCCCCAAATATCTCTTTTAGGGAGGTGAGTCTTTATCCCATGTTCTTTATATCGGTTCTTGACGCTCCTCGGCAAGAAGTTTTTGACTCTGTGGTTCTGAATACAGATCACCATAGATGTGTGTATACTCCTTCCACCTCAGGGAGGTTCAACTCCAAATACTTCCGCAACAAGAACACCTTACAGGGGAAACCTGATAGGTGGTATAGTATTTCCTGGTGTAAAAATATTCTGGCTAAGCTCAACTTTCTCTCTTGGAGGATCCGCAGGAAAGCCAACCCCTCCGATGATCAAATTAAGCGGATGGGTATAAGTCTCGCGTCCTGTTGCCAGTACTGCATGAAGAAAAGTGAAGAGATCATGAACCATATCATCTTTGAGGGAGAATGGGCACGACACATATGGAGGGTCCTCGGCTCTCATATAGGATCCCTCCCTCAAGAGGGAAATGCTGAGATGATTATGGTGCTATGGGATCAGGAGGCCAGTGGGCCAAAGGAGGAGTCGAAGGTGTGAGCCGTCTTTTTCAATGCGGCCTGCTGGTGCCTTTGGCAAGCCAGAAACTGGGCCAAATATGATGGGAACTGCTTCTCTAGATGATCTGTGGTGGTGAATACCCGTTGCATGTTTCTGTATTTTCTTGGCTCCACTGGCTTTTGGAGGGGGCGCTGTCTCGTGGGGTACTCAGGATACCCCCAGTAGGGTCATACGGAATAGAGAGGAGCAAGGTAGGTGGATTCAGTGGACTCCTCCGCAAGTTGTCCATAAACTCAATTCTGATGGTTCCTGTGTTTTTGGTGACATGCGAGGAGGAGGTGTCATTTGGGACTCCAAAGGGAGCCTGGTCTTGGCCTTCACAGCGCATTATGGCAGCGGATCCTCGCTTCAGGCGGAAGTAATGGCGGTCCTGACTGGCCTTTCCTTGTGCAACTGTAGGGGTATTTCCATTGATCACATTGAAATAGTCTCAATGACTATCCATGATGCTCTACATGATAAAGGCGTCATCCCCTGGTCCATCATATACATGATTATACAGTGCAAGGCTCTCATCAAGGATAACGTGGGAATATCGCATACGTGGAGAGAGGGGAACAAAGTGGCAGATTATATGGCCTCTATAGTGGTACCTGGATCTCAGATGTCGTGTTTTACTAATGTGACCCAACTCAAACCAGAGGAGTTGAATCTTATCCTGGGTGATGCCCTTGGGCTGTAGTACTTCAGACCCCCATAATATGGGTTGTCTCTTCTATGTCTGGCCCTCTAGGGTTTTTTCTTTTCTATGAATAAAAATAATAACGTTGGATGTATGTATGTATGTATGTATGTATGTATGCATTTATGTATATTATTTTATATATACATAGATTTATTTGAAATATACTTAATCATATTTAGGTATTATATACATATATGATTTTATTTTTTATATATTCACTATAAATCATTACATATAAATATATTTTAATTTATATATATTAATATTTATATATAATTAAATAAATAAATAATAATATATTAGTTTTAATATATATATATATATACCAATAGATAAAAATCCATGTAAATCATAGATGAGCATGCTGGGTTGAAAAGAATTATTTTCCATTCCTCAAATTGAGAAAATATTTTAAAAACCCAGTGTTTCCTAGGGAATATTTTTTCTTAAACTAATAATTTATTATTTCTCATTTTATTGTTGATAAATCCTTACTTTTTATCAATTCTTATTTTAGTGTTGATAAAATTTGCCTTTATTAGCACTAAAATATTTAGTGATGATATAGACTTTGAATTATTATTAAATGAACCTTGATCCTCATGCCACTAGTCCTTGTTCCTCAATATATCATGGAATCCAACCCCTAATAATTTTTATGCAATCCCTTATAGGTATTCTATGTAATTATTTGAATTAATTGATTTCAAAACCAATGGATTTTAATTTGAAACACAGTTTTAAGAATTTGTTTATCATTCATATTTTTTTGTTTTTTGATTATTAATAATCAATAATGGGTTTTATATATGTGTGTGTGTGTGTTTTTGAATTTGGAGGCTTTCCTGAGTGGTAAGGTCCTTGTGATTCTATATCAAAGAGTTGGATTCAAATCTTAGTGATGAAGGATTTTCATGATAATGTAGTAGTATTCCTGAATTGTACAATGTGGGTATTGTAGAAGGAATATAATTAGAGTGTTGTAGAATTAGTAATATTCATTTAAATTAGGCTTTTGGTCATATATCATGGCCTTCTAGTCAGTAGTCCCTTCAAGCAATCCATTCAAGGTTTTTAGGCCATCCATGAGATTTTAATGGAGCATCTCGGGTATAGTGTGTGTAGTAGGTGCTCTAGAAAGTATAAATATGGGGATGCCATTTAAGGTGTGACAATAGTGTGACTAGTCACTATGACTAGTGAATAGATTCATTGATCACCCACCAATTTGAAGCATGCAGTGGTGGGGCTATGAATGTAATGAGATGGCATTGATAGAGGGTATGCTTAATGGAAGGGCTATTGTATTTTGAGTCTTAGTCCTGTGTGGTACTTAGAGATACATAATCTAAAGGTAAGTGTGCCTCTAGAATATCAGTCTATGTATCTTGGAATTACAACAATAAATGTATACCCTCTAAAGCTAGTTAATAGGAGATTGTCCTGAAATACTAAAAAATTCAAGGGCTTCGATCCAAGTGAAGTGTGATTGTATCTATCTATATATATCAAAAATTAGAATACTAAATGTATATATATTGTTGAAATATGTTTTTATATATATGTGTGTGTGTTTTTGTTAATGTATATATATTCTTTATATATATATACTTATAAACATATTTTAGATATACTTAGTAATATTTAAATAGTATAAATATGTATACTTTTTAAATATATTTATTGTCATCATTTACATATAAATATATATTAATATAACTATTTATTTTTAAGTAAATAAGGAAATAATAAAATATTTTTTGTAATTTCTATTAGCAGATAAAAATCCAAATAAATAATTGATGATCTCACAAGGTCGAATTTCCCTTCATATACCAAGATTTAATAATGGGTAATGAACCCCACTACTCTCCCAAAACCTTTTATTTTTTATATTAGGTATTTATCAGCATTTTAATGCATTACATTTTTTAGTTCCAAAAATTATTAATGATAAAATGTTTCATTATCGGGGTTAAAGTTTTAGTACAAATAGAGTTCCCTTTTTTCATTATTTTCAAGAAAGCATTAATAAAGGTCTTGATTTATTTTATAATGAACTTTAGTTATCACATCACTCATCCATAATCTTTAGGATTTCATAAAATTTGGACTTGTAAATTTATTTATTCAATCCACTATAGGTTTATTATGTAATCCTCTAGATGAATTTACTTCAGAACCCCAATTTGTATAATTATAAATGTATTTTTTTAAGGGTTTTTTAACATTCATTTTTTTCATTTTTCAATTGTTCAATGTTGATCATATCTATAAGTGTATATTCTTATATAATCAATATATATATATATATATATATATATATTATAACACTCATATATTTCAGTTTATATTCCATTAAATGAATATTATGTTTGATTGTGTGTACCACACACAACATCAAGCTTAAATGAACCTAGATATATTATAAAAATATTATTATTTAAGTATGGTCATTATAACCTTGAAGTAGAATTAATAAGTATGAATAGGTGTAACCAAATTAAGAAATATATGTAAAAAAATTCAAAATAAAAGTAATATCGAATCATACATTTATTATTAATTGGTTAGAAATTAATATAAAATCTTTTGGAGGAAAAGAGATATTTTTTGTAAAAAAAATTTATGTTTACAAAAAAAATTACATTAATATATTAAATTAATAACTAGTTGATAAATTAATGTAATTAAATGATTATATTGTCAATCAAAAAAATAATTAATATTAAATTAAATTTATTATTAGGAACAAATGGGAGTAATGTCATTTTATGCTTCAAAAATACATTTTTTTCAATTATGTTTTTTATTTAATTTCATTAATAGATATAAAAACTAATTTATAAAACTTTAATAAATTTAATTTTATAAAATGGAAATAATTTTTGGGAGAATAATTTAAAAATAATCTAAATATATTTTTTTCAATTTTTCTAAAAAAATATAATTTTTGGGTGAATAAAGAAATATATAGATTTTTTCAAAAATGTATTTTTTAAATAAATTATGTGATTTAAAATTAACATTATATTTTTTATTTGGTATTAAATTAACATAATATAAATTTAATTTAACATAATCTAATTAATTCTATATAAATCATCATTATATTGGATTTTGGTAAAAGAACATTTTTATAATTTAAAACACATTTTTTGATGAAAAAAAGTGTTTTCATTATATTATATGTTCTTATATTAAAAGTAATTTAAACCAAATATATTTATTTCATCATGAATAATTGGTTTAAAATATGGAATTAGGATATTCAAATTTAGTTATGAGGTCAATTTAATTTTTTCATTATGAATTGTAACCTTGGTAAAAATATTGTCATAATAGTGAAAGTGTAAAAAAATATAATTAACAATAAAAATAAGTGATAAGGTCACAAAATCAAAACTTAATCCATATTTTATGAGATAATTGCAAACCACATATCATTATATTCTAAAATATGTCAATTTTTGCCACTTTTCTATGATAATGACCATTAAATTTTTTTAGTAAAGAATAAGTATAAAATCTCACTCTTATTTTAATATATATAATATGTTTTTATAAAAATAAAAATATATTATGAACTTTTATAAATTTTTATTTTTTAATATAAATAAATTTTTTAATGATATTAACTTATTCTTAATTTATAGTGATAATATATTTATCTTGAACGCTTACGCAACACCGACATAGCTCTTGGGCATACAGTATAAAATGTTTGTAAATTATTTTAAAAACATCAAAAGTAATATATTTTGGTTTAATTTTTATCTCAAATTGATTTATTATATAATTATGATGTATAAGTGATGGTAAAGAATTTATATTTAAATTTAATTGATATATTAATGTCTTTGAAGTAAATTTTTCAGAATAGTCCTAAATATGAATTTAATTGGTATTTATTGTTAAAAAAATATTTTTAAAGAATTAGAAAGTATAAAAATCCAATTATAACACATATTTATGTTAATTTTAGATCCTATAATTAATGGTTAATTAATTTTCACTTTTAATTTTTAAAATTACTTTTACGACCTTTGAATATTGAAAAATTATTTGCAACACTCATTGTTAAACAGGGTTAATGAGGGGGTAAAACCAACATATAAGGTTTAAAATAAAATTTAAACATCTATATATTTTAATATATGAATTTTTTTGAACTATCCTCCTTATATTATAATCTATGGCACTTTGGATCTTTTTTTCATGAATTAGACACATATTATGTATTAATATTTCATGTATTTACAAGATTGCGACCCGCCATACTTAAAAAATAAACTTTCTATTTTATCGTCCTTGAAAAAATTAATCCTTTTAGATAGAAAATTTTCAAAATAAATACCTATCTAAACTTCCTCTTTATTTCTTATGGGTTATGGTCTCACAAAAAGACCATCCTAAAAGGGTTTATGTGTAATCCAAATGAGGTTTTCCAAATAAGTGGTAAAACTCTTAACCGAGTGTTTTCAGTTTTATTTCATCTTAAAACCCATTCAAATGTAATATAAACATGATAATATTATAACATCAGTTTATTAAATATAATTGAGTGCCATTATTCTTATGTAATAATATTTTTTCATATTTTTTTATCTTCTAGAAATAAAAACATTGCTTCTGTGTATGTGTGGACTCCCACCTCCACAAAGTGATCTGTTTTGTTTTTTATCCCCACCACACAATGATGGTTATTATGGTGTATTTATAGAATATATATGATATTAATAAAGTAATTATTAATTTTTAAATATAATATATTTTGTACCTTCTTATTCTTCTAACCATTGTAAAATGATAACGTCGCTCGTGTGTACGTGTGTACTACAACCTCTACAAATTAATGTGATTTTCTTTTCATATCCATGATTCCTGAATGTCTATAAAATTATATTTAATTTACAAAAATTATAATTATTTTTTTATTAATATTATGAATATTATGTAATAATGATCCCTTTGATTTTGGTCAACCAACTAATGTTGTTTTGGGATTATGAATCAAAAATCCTAAAAACATCTGATATGAACATAACTCATTTATAAACTATTTAATACATTTTAATGAATCAAATAAAAGGAATAATAATATTGGAAGAAACCTAAAAAGTAATATTAATCATGTATAAAATTATTATAATTTTATTATACTGGATTTAAAGTACAAACATGCTGAATTGGACATGAACTCAGTGATTTCTCATCTCAATTGTCTTTCTTTGAGACTTATTCCATTTTCAATATATATATATATTTTTTGTTAATAAAGTAAAATATGTATGTATTTTTCATTTTTTTTCTCAGATTAACACTTTTTTACAATTCCATTTCAATTTCTCTTCTTAAGAATCCTTTTGATTCAATAGTTATGAAAGTCATAAGTAAATTTATTTTAAAAATATTGTTTAAAATTATAACTTAAAACTCTCATTCTACAATTTAAAGGTTATTTTAAATGTTTTAAATAAATTTATTATTTATTATTTAAAGGTTTTCTAAATGAATTTCTTGACTATTTTTAAAGTTCATTACAAAGGATTAAGAAGGAATATTTTCAATGTCTTTTTATGAGTGTTTTTACTTTCATTAGAATATTAAGGAAAGAATATTTATTGTAAATATTATAGAATGAATTTATTTTACCACTATCATAATCATTAGTTTCTTTTAAAATTGTATTAAAATATTCTAGGGTCAATTTTAACAAAAACATTTTTCTCAATATTCTAAAATTTTATGTTTAAAAATAATCTAATAAAATATAAATTTTTTATCACATTTATGAGATAACTGGAAGTGATATTTTTTATTAAATTGAAGTTCAATTCAAATGAATATTATAGTTAAATTTTAATCTATGTTTTTTTGTTCCTTATTTGGATCATATAAATTTTATATGAATGAAAGGTGGGCCTGATATAGCTATGAAGTTGAGTGAGCGCGGTATAGATCTCCAATGAATTGACTAAGGTGATAGAGTTTATTGGTGATCGGTTACTCCTAAGAGATGTGTGAATTATTTGGTTATTGTAACATCCTCATTTTCATAAAAATATATTTTTATTCATTCAATTGTTTTTTTGAGAAAATTTTAAATTTTTATGCTTTGTTATTAACTTTTTGTGTGGCTTAGGTCCTATAAAAAGGTATGTTCACCCTGTCATTATGCATGGAGATTTTTAAGATTTACATAAGGGTAAACTTGGGAGTTATGTAAGGGTTGGATGGATTTTAGGGTCATGTGTAAGGGTAACTTACACATTTTATACGAGTATCTAGAAATATTATATTCCTAATAAGAGTTATCATGCCTACATAAAGGTAAATATGGCCCTATATTAGGGTAGCCTTGAATTGTATTAGGGTAAATGAGTACTATGTAAGGGTTCTGACACACTTCATTCGGGTAGCTAGCTCATGTAAGGGAGAAGCATTAGGGTACCTACTCGCATAAGGGTGTTGCATAAGGGTACCAGCATGCTGCATAAGGGTAAGATGGGCCACATAAGGGTAACATGAATCTACATAAGAGTACCAGATCTATTTTTGGGATAAAATAAATTAAAAACTAATTTTTGTGATTATTCTTACCTAACTTGAGCCTTTTTGTAGTTTTAATGTTTCAGGATTCCTAAAATCATTGAAATTATATAAGTTTGACTCATTATCCCTTAGATAAAATGTTTTATAGACATTTCAATGATTTTCACTCATGATTTGTGTAAATGATGAATTAAATGGTTGATTTAATTTTTGGTTGTCATTACTGTGAACCAGTTTTTCCCATAAAGATATTTGTACCCTTTCTACTTTCCTTTACAAAGATAATCTCAATTATTAGTATTCCATAATTCCTTTTTTCTGTGTTTTTGAAGGCTTATTTGATGATAATGGTTTCTTCATTTTGTTTCCAGACATAGAAAATACCCTCTCCCTCCTCTATTTTGGGAATGATGTTTTCAATATATGAAATCTAGGTAAGACTTCCTAAAAAAATTATAGTTATTTTTTTAATCCTTTGGAATAATTATAGAGAAAAATGGTAGAAAATATTTGAATAAATAATTATATGAAACCATGGAATAAAATAATGGTAATTATTCTTGTTTATCTCAAACTATTATTAAGAGTAGTTTTATCGTCATATGAGGAATTATAATTATTCTTTAAATGGGTTTTGTGTTCCTTGTCCTAATTTAATAGTTTATAAATTATCAAGGATAAATAATGTTGTTATCTCATGTGTTATTTATTTTATTTTTGGGAAAGTAAATATTTGGAATTGGTCCTTGAAGTCCTTGGAGAGTGTTATGAACTAGTTGATAGAAAAGAATGCTTCAAGAGATGATTCCTTGATGCACCATGACATTTAAAATGACAAATGTGAGGTAGGTTATCCCATATAATATATCCTTTAGTATTTATGCATGTTATTATCATGTGGTATGAGGTTCTCCTCCTTGGGTAGATTACCCAAATTTTTATAATGAGTTATGAATAATAAAATTGAATAAGTAATTAATTAGTCTTGAGTTTTAATCAATTAATGGAAGTATTCCTAATGTAATTGGAAAAAATCATAACGGTCATGGAAAACCCTTGTGCACTGGACTAATACTGGGCACCAATGGTTGTGAAATAAACACATATGAGTTCTTTAGACTACATGTACATTATTTTTAATGATGTTTTATATCATAACTATATTCTATGAGACTATATTTGATTCCAAGATCATATGTTTGTGGTGTGTGTAGCCATGAGATACCATGTATATTGAAAAATCCTTGAGTATGCTTTGATATCCTGATAGACCATGTTTCATTTTGATCGCATGTTTAGTTTCTATAACTCGTGATGAATTTTAAATGCGTTGTTTATATATACACTCGTGTTTCATTGTTTTTATACTTTTATTCTCTTATCTTGTTGACCATACTGGATTGTGATTGCATGTGGATGTGTATATAGGTTGTGATATCCTCTATGAGTTTTAATTCCATGAGTATTTCTAGAGTATCTTGTTTCCATATATTATTGTGATCATTTATTGTTATGTTTTTATAATATATTATCATGATGATATGCTATGATTTCCTTTTTCCCTCTACCATTTAATTTGTGTTACCATGCCTTGGAGGTTTTTATTGGTATTTGAGATTGGTGGACCTTCATGTGTTGTTTATCCCTTAGAGAGGGAGTGTTCATGGCTTCTAACGATGACAACAATGGACCTAAGTACAAGGTAAGGTCATGATAGCCTAGGGTCCAAGCCTTAGATAGTGCTTTAGGGGCATGATGGCCTCAAGATTTGACCAGAGGAAACCCATTAGGATCAGGACAGCTTGAGATCCTGACTTAGGGTACTGATGGGGTACGAAGGTTGTGAGGCCTAACCAATGATGGAGTTTATAAATGTTGGTATTGGTGATTGATGGGACATTATACCTTGAGATTACAAGTAAATGTGTTACAAGCATAATTATTTTTTCTAATGAAGAGATACGATGGACAGGGGGTCGTATTCTTTTTGATTGCTTGAGACCATTGGGAGATGTGTTATGAGACTAGGGGGTTTTCTTCAATCACTTTTGAATTCCTATGATTATTTCACTAGCATGGAGCTAAATTGAGTATGACTAGGGTTTTTGGAGACTTGGTAAGTGGATGTTCACTCAACACATGGTTGAAAATTCTTGTGTGGGCTTTGAGGTAATATGTTATGTTGTGCAGTTATACTTTTCCTATTTAATTTATTCTAATATTATCACATGTACATAAACCACATATTAATAGTCATATACTAGACTACATTGGTGGTATCCTACAGAGTTGGACTCACACCCCAGTTCGGAGACCATGACACTTATGCACCTGAGTATCCCTCAATTTTTGTAGGTATAGTTTTGGATTATGATCGGGTTGATCATCTAGTAAGATGGATCACTATGAGTTTCGAGACCAAGTTAAGATGTATCCTAGAGTAATATTAGAGCTTCTTACACTTTTTTATCTTCTTATTATTTATAAACAAATTTCTATAGTTAAAATTTTATTGGTTTATACTTACTCTAATTGAATATTTTTTACATGTTGGGTTATTTTTTGACATTGGGAGATCTGATTGAGGATATAGTCTCCCCATGGTTCAACTAGAGATCCTCACAACTTCTTGGAATCCTCTAGCATATGGAGAATCCATCCTATGGTCATTTTTCTTTCTTAATCAGACCCGATGAATCAGTTCGGGATGTTTCAAACTAGTATCATAGTATAGGCTATCCCTTTTCCTTATTTTGGGATGTTGGTAAAGAAGAGGCAAAGTAATGTGTCATATCTTGTGATAAAACTTAGATCGGTGTGTCTTGAACTCATTATACATGTAAATTATAGGTTATGAGGGAATCAGATTGAGGTTTTCAGTTTTTTTCTATTATCATATTCTTTAAATTCATGTGATTCCCATGGATTTGAGGTTTGTGATTTCATAAGGTTTTTAGAAAGTAATTTAAGAGTAATAAGGGTTTTGAAAGGGTAACTTGAGGTTGTTTAAGGGTACTGACACACCCTTTTTGGGAGAAAATCAATTAAACACCCCTTTTTGTGACTCTTTTTCTTCATCTTGATCATGTATCTTGTTTTAACAATTTTAAAATCCTGAAATCATGTAAATTAAATAATTTTTACTCCTTCTACCTTAAATTTATTTTTTGTGGATATTTCAATGCCCCACAATCAATATTAGAGTAATAAACGAATTAAAGGGTTGATTTAATTATTTTTTGTCATTATAGTGAACCAAAAAGTGGTTCTTCCTCATAAAGATATCCAAAACCTTTATGAATTCATTTTTGGAGATCCTCTCGAATCCATTCCGACCACAATTCCTTTGTTCAAGATTCATAAAGGCTTCTTCGATTAGAAAAGGTTCCTCATCTTATTTCTATGTGTAGAAAATCCCTTATCTTTCTACTCTATTCTAGTTATTGTGTTTTTAAAAGATTAAAATATGGTAAGGTTTCGTTAAATATTTTCACAGTCAGTTAATGTTAATACTTTTCAATAATTTTAGTGAAAAATAAAAGAAAATACTTCAAACAATAACAATCCAGAACAATATAAAAGAATAATTACAATTATTCCTATTTATCTTGGGAGGTGTTTTAGAGGTGTTTTATCATCATATGAGGAATTATAATTATTCTTTAAATGTTTATCATGTAACATGGATTAATTTCATAATTGATAAATTACCCAGGAGATATAAAATTATTACTGTATGTTTTATTTCTTTTTAGAAATAAAATATTTTGAATCAGTACTTGGAATCCTTGGTGAGTGTTTTGAACTAGTTGATATAAACGTGTGTTTTAGGTGATTATTCCTTAATAGATTGTAAATTTTTCACTAACATCCTGGAGTTAGGTGGTCTTGAGTACTCTACCCTTTGTTATTTATGCACATTATTGTCATGTGGTATGAGGTTCTCCACCTTCGGGAAACCATCCTAGTTTTCATAATGAGTTATGAAAAATAAAAATTCATAATTAATTAATAATGGTTGAATCTTATGTAATTAAAGAACCATGAATAATTTGATTGGACAATGGTCCAATGGCCCTAGGGTACCCTTGTGCGCTATCTTGATAACTGGTGCCAATGGTCGAGGTTTGATTGTAAATGAGTGTCTTAGACTACATCAACAATATGACTCGTTTTGATATACTACATGAGACATAGATCCCATGATACCATTATTACATCCAAAATAATATGTATGTATTGTGTATAACCTTGTGATACCTTTTATGTTTTCTAATTCATGAGAATTATTTGATAGCCGGAAAAACTATGTTTGATTTGGATCACATGTTTAGTTGCTAAACTCATGATGATCTCCCCTGTATTATTTATATATGAACTATTATTTCTTTAATTTGATACTTTTATTGGAATAAAATTTTGATAATTATTTATTATTATAACATTTGGGTATGTTTAAAGACATTCAAACCCTTTATGAAGTTTGTATTCCATGAGTATTACTTGAGTAGCTTATTTCCATGTTTGATTATGATGACATGATTTTTTGGGTTTCTATAATATTCTCATGATGATATATTATTATTTCTATGTTTTCTCTATCTAGTTACATGTGTTACTATACCTTAGAAGTTGAAATTAGTACTTGAGATTTTTGGACCACAGTGTGATGTTTATCTCTTAGTGAGGGTGTGTGTAATGATTCTGATGACGATGATTATGGATCTGAGTATAAGGTAGGATCATAATGGAATGCAGCCTAGCCTGAGGTATTTTGTTAGGGGAAAAAAGTCCCAGGGGCCAAACATGAGACATATATGAGGTATGATATTTTTGAGACCTGAATCATGATAGAGTTTGGATATAATGGTCTGGGGGGATAATCTAACTCTATGCCTTCATACCTCTAGGATATGTGTTACAAGTTTAGTATCTTATTATAGACTTGAGATATAATAGTCTGGGGTATTAAATCTGACATGATTCCTTGATACAATTTGTAGATATGTTCTAATCCTATTGTATTTTCCTTACTAACTTTTTCCATCCCATGATTTTTCTACCAGCACAGAGATGAAGAAGGTACAGTCAGGGTTCATGGTGACGTAGTAAGCATACAACCACTCAACCCATGTTTTATACTTCTTGTGTGTTCATAGAGATATCATTTTTTTATTTTAATTTTTTTTCTCGTTTATTTTTGTTGATATTATCACATTCACATACAATGCATATTACCAGTAGGGTACTAGACCGCATTGGTGGTGTCCAACTCAGTTATACTCACTACCTATAAGAGAGAACATGGCACTTGGGATCCCAAGAAACACTGACTAGTTGTAGGTAAATGTTGGGTTGAGTCCTAAGATAATAATCTATTGGGATATCTCACTATGAGTCTAGAGAGTATGATGATATGTGGCTTGGGATAGGAGTATTTTCCCTTTAACATTTTTATTTTCTTATTGTTTCAACATAAATTCATGTAGTTAGAATGCAATTACTTTTTTCTTTATATGATTGTATAATTTTTACTTGTTGGGTTAATTATTTTTATTAGGAACTTTGATTACACTAAATAACTTTATTGTTATTTTGTACCCTCTTGCATAAAGGAAGTCGCGTTAGAGGTCATGTTTTTTTTTGAATCACACCCAGTGATTCTTGTTGGGATGTGACAGTCTTGTGATTCCATTGTAAAGGTTCTTGAAAGGTAAAATATAAGGATAATTTCCCAGGTTACCTACGTGATATGATTTAAATGTTTTATAAAGAAAATATTTTTATTTCCAAAGGTAATAAAAAATTATTATTTTTTAATGGAAATTTTATTCCTTTTAAAAATATTTGAAATGATTTTTTTAAGAAAATGTATTTATTAGGTTTTATGACATCAAAAAAAACCTTATGTTTATTTTTTTCTTATACTATTGAATATGAAATTGTATATTAAATATTTTTATAAATTAATTTATTTTCATGTAAAAATAAATTGATATTTGAGACCAAATTTATTATGAAAAATATTATCATTTTGATGGAATTTTTAGGTTTACAAATAGGCTAATGTGTTTCTTTTGTTTTATTCCCCTTATTAGAATATTTTCCTCATTTTAGAATTCAAAAAAAATTATAGGGTTTATGTATTATGGCGATTATTAATAAATTCAATGTTCCAATTATGAGAATTACCTTAAATTAAGTAAGAGTGTCTTTATAAAGTACGTGTTTTATGGGGAAATGGGAACTATGTAGAAATATTCACTTTTTAGTGTAACAAGTTTCCTAATTTTATAAAACTATAAACCTTAATGGGTTTTTGGGATATAGGACATGAAATAGACACCATAAATCATATAATTAATGGGTAAATTATGAATGGGTTGTTATAGTTGGAATCGGAGTAAGGGATTCTATAACATTAATGGTTGGGATGATTTAGATGAGTATATTTTAAGAGTTTTAGATACCATCATGGGTTACTAATTTTAAGTATGATAACAAGTTTAGGAGAAAAAGTACCCCTTTGTGGTTTTATTTTTATTTATTTTAATATAATTAAAGTTATTTGGTGTGACCTTTATGGGAATAAAACCCTTAGGTTTAGTATTTTATTTGGTAAAAAATGTTTTTTGTGGACTCATTATTTTATATTATATAGATATAATTTGAAAGTAATTGATAAACTTTATATTTATCATTACCTTTTATGTTTAAATAATTATAGTTAATTTTGATAGAGGTTTATTACATTTTTTTGAACATATGTTTTATCATATAAATAACCATGGGATGAAAATTTGATTTGTTGACTAAGTGATTAATTTTATTTTTGTATAAGTTCTCTATTTTATTAAAATTAAATTATTAAGGTGAAAATAATTTGATGAATAAATATTGGGATAATTTATGAAAACATATATTATTTTAATGTGGAAATATTATAACATTTTGGATATTATATTACTAAATCATATACATATTTAGTATGTTACTTTACTAGTTATTAATTTTGTTTGGTGATAAATTTTAAGTTTATATCCGAATAATATGTAATAAAACATTTTACATTTTTGTGTTTAAAACATGGTCATACATATTTTGAATAGAATTAAATTTCGTTATTTAAGGAATGTTTTAATATTAAACTTTGGGTGTCATTTTTAGATATTATTGATTAATGTATTTTTTATTCAAATGAATTTTTATTCATATTAGATATTATCTTATCTTATAATAACTATTTAAGTTTTGGTTAATTTATATAAAGAAGATAGATAAATTCTCATATTTCTTGGTTCTTTTGGTTTATTAAGGGTTAATTTTAGTGTTTTATACATCCAAAAATCATTATTTATCATTTAGAATATGGGATGAAGTAGTGGTGGAAAACTTTTTGAAACCCAACCAAATGATAAAATTTCATTTATTGATTTAAAAAAATTAATTAATTATCTATTCTTGTGTTCTATATATTAATGTTTAAAGAATAAAAAAATATCAATAAAAAGGATCTAGTAATTAATTTTTTCCTTTTTAAAATCAATTATGATGAATTTATGATAACTTTTCTCTTTAGGGAAAATTAAATTTAAATTCAAAGATTATTCCTTAATGAACAGATTTTCTTAAAATTATAACTTTGTGGAGAATAATTTTCATCCTCTTTAGCATCATTTTATCTTCAATATCCATATTTCTTCTTCCCATAAATGGTATCTTTATTTAATAATCCAATTATGTGTTATTATAGGAAACTATCACATTTCCATTTTCCTATTTTAAAAATGATCTTTTTCCCTTTTTATGATGTTTTATTTTTGAAAAATGTATTTTTAAATAATAAAAAGGTGTTTCTTTTCATAATTATATGTTTTATCATCCACTCTTAGGAATTTATCCTAAACAAATTAAACACTTTTTATCGAACATGAAATAAAATTATGAGGACATAATTTCTTTAAGGGTTAGAATGAAACAACATTGGATTTTATTTTATATCTCACTAAAGGAAAACTATATTTAATGTTTATACTAAATCAAATATCAAGCCTAAATGAACCTCGATATACTATATAAATATTTATATTTAAATACAATCATCATAGCCTATTTTCTATATTAACAGGTTTCAATAAAAGTAAACAAATTATGAAATATATATATAATGTTTTTTCTCCATAAAATTCATAATAAATCATAAATTGATTACAAATTTTTGATAAATTAACATAAAATCTTTTGAAGGAAATAATATATTTTTCGTAAAACTATTTTTATGTGAAAATGTTTTATTATCATAATTGAATAAATTAATTACTAATTTAAAATTTAATTGAAGGAAATTAATAGATTATATATTCAATAAAATTAATTAATATTCATTTCAATTATTTTTTTAGGAAAGTAATGAGAATAAATTCATTTTATGATTTAGAACTATATTTTCTTCAAAAATGGTTTTTATTGAATTTTTTGAATAAATATTAAAATTAATTTCTACCAAATCTATAAATAAAATTTGAAAAAATTTATATCATTTTTTAAATCATAATTTTAAAATAATAGTCATATAAAATTTTGATATTTTTTTAAAAATGATGGTTTATTATAAACAATGAAAAATACAGATTTTCGTAAAACTATCATTTTTTCATTAAATCAAGTAATTTAAAAAGAATAATTCTTTTTTTGACTTGGAATTAAATTATCATAATATAAATTTTATTTAAAATAATATAAATAATTCTATGTGAATCAACATTATATTTTACACTGTTACATGTTTATTTTATGCATAAAACTCATTTTTTAAAAAGGTGTTTTTTCATCGTGTTTCATGTTATTATGTAAAAATTAATTTCCTCCACTTATACACATTAAATATTGAAAATGTTACTTCACAGTTGGAATCATGAGGTCAAAATTTTGTAATTATTTCAATTTTTTCATTCTAAATAATAACCTTGGTAAAAATCGTGTCACCATAGTAAAAGGGTAAAACAAGTTAATTAAGGTTAAAACTAAGTGATATGATCACAAAATATTATATTTATCCTTATTAGATGATATTATTTCAAAAATAATCATCTAATATTAAAAAATATGGAAATTCAATGTCATTTTTCTTTGATATTGACCTCTATATTATTTTTAGTCGGGAATAAGTACAAATTGTCACTCTCTTTATTTTGATATCTCTAATATTTTTTCATAATTAAATTATAAATGGTTATAAATGGTTTTATTAAATATGTATAAATTATTTTTTATAACAGTTTATTTTTAATTTTTATTAATTGTTTAATTAACATGAAGACGTATATAACACCGACACAACACTTGTACAAGTAGTAAAAAAACCATGTAAATTATTTTAAAAACAATAAAAGTAATATTTTATGGGTGAATTTTATAATTAAATTAATTAATTGAATAATTATAATATATAATTTATGGTAAAGGATTCTATATTTTAATTATATTTATATCTTATTGTTTTTAATGTCGAATGTTCTGAAGAGTCCCAAAAATGACTTTAAATGGTATTTATGTTTTAAAAATGGTTTATAAATAATTATAAATACTTAAAAATAATATTTTGACTCTAATGGATAAGAAATTTTGTATAATATTATTAATTGTTCATGTGTATGACACATTTAATTTTTAAAATTTCTTTTATGACCCTTAAATATTGAAAAATGTGTTATGGAAGTTAATAGTAAACAAGGTTAGTAAGGGGATTAAACTAAGAAATATTGTTTAAAATGAAACATAAACCTATATGATTTTTATTGGTTGAATTTATTTCTACCTCATCCACTTTATATTTTAATATATGTCACTTTAATTCAATTTTACATTATTTAGATACATATTATATATTAATATTTCATATATATACAAGATTTTCACCCATCTCACCTATAAAAGGAAACATTTATTCCTCTCTTAATCATACCTATTTATCCTTATATACCCACCAAGATCTATCAAAATTCCTTCTAATCCTTAATCACCATGTTTTATAGGTTTTGGTCTCACAAAAATACCATCCTAGAAGGCTAAATGTTTAATCCAAAGAAGGTTTTCCAAAGATGAGGTATAACTCTTAACCAAGTGTTTTCATGTTTATTTATTCTTCCAACTCCTTTAAATATTCTCTAAACATAGTAATATCATAACATAAATATCATAAACATACTTAAAGTTTATTATTTATATTTAAAAACACATTTCCATCATTTTTTTCATCCCACAAGAAATGAAAACATTGCTCGTGCGTATTTGTGGACTACCACCTCAACAAAGGTATGTGTTTCCTTTTCTATAACCACCTCATGAGGCTAGTAATTATGATAAATTTAAGAAATATATATGATTTAAGTTAAATAATTTTTATTCTATAAATATATTATATTACTTACCTTCATACCCTACCATCCATTGGAAATGATACATCCGCTTTTGCATATATGTGGACTACCACCTCTCTGAAGTGATGTGATTTGTTTTTCATTACAACCATTCAATAATGGTTATAAATTAATACTTAATATATATATATGATAATTATTTCATGAATAATATTTTTGAGATGATTTAAAAATGGCCTTTTTCACCTTGGTTAACCTGCCAAAGTTGTTTTGGGATTATGAACAGAACTTCCTCAAAACATCTTAGATAAACTTAATCGATTTAGTAAATTTATAAGACATGGAAAAAATTTTAATAAAATTAATAATAATTAGGTAATAAAACTTAAAAATTATTAATATGGTATAAAATTCATATAATTTTATTTTATATGAGTAAAAGTATGTACATGTCGAATTATACTTAAGGTATGGTATTTATCATCTCAATTCCATTTCTCTGAGACTTATGCCATTTTCACGATAAGTTTTCTTTTATTTGGTTTATAAAAATCGATATGAAAATATTTTAACATTAATTTACAAAAATTCATGTTTTTTATCAATCTATTTCATATTATAATCTAAAATGTCCTTTTTGACCAAAGTTATGAAAGTTGTAAGAGACATCCATTTAAAAGCATTGTTTTAATTTTTTTCATCCAACTCTTTTTCTTCCATGTAAATATTATTTAAAATGTTGATAAGTATATTATTATCTAATATTATAAGGTATTAAAAGGAAATTTTTCACTATTTTTTAATTTATTTTCAATGGATTAAAAATGACTCTTTTCAACATTTTATGTATGAGTCAATTTTTATATTATTTAGTAAAGTGTAATAATAAAAATTATTTTGATAATTATTAGATGAACATATTTTTTCACCATCATGATAGTTATTTGATTTGACGTTTCATTTACTATTTCCCATGGATATTTTGAAATAGAATATTTTTCTTAATATTATATAATATATTATTTTTAAAAAACTCTCTACGGAATCCAAATATTCTTTTAATTTTTATTAGATATCTGAATGTGTTATATCTTAGGTCATGAATGCCAACTCAAATAACTTTTATAATTGATATTAAAGATATATGTGTTTTATTTATAATATGGTTCTTTGAAAAAAAATTATAATGGTTCAAATGTATATATCTCTTATGATGGGTGATACGTGTATAAATCTCCAATGAATTGGGTAAAGTGATAGAGTTCTTTAGTGATAGTTCCCTCCTAAGAGATATAGGAATTATTGGGTTATGTTATCGCATTATAAAGGTTATTCATAGGGGTTAATTTTAGGATAATATCCTAATAGACCTATTTTGTATGCCTAAAATGGTTTATAAAAGAAAAAATTTTGAATTCAATAGGTAAAAAATGATCCTTTGTATTAAAAAATTTTATGCCCTTTTAAAAAAGGTGAAATTATTGTTTTTCAAGGAATGATATAAATGAGTTTTCAATTTTTTCAATAGAAACAAATTTTTAGGATTCTTCCTTTATGATTTAATAAAAAAAATTATTAAATAAACAAAACAATTATTTTTTTCATGGAAAAGTAATCAGATTTTTTAAGTCTAAATGTTTATTACAAAAAGGACAATTTTCTTATGGATTTTTCATGTCTACAAATGGTATAACAGGTTTCCTTTATTTTGTGACCCTTATTGGTATTTTTTTCTTATTATACCACATTTTCAGATGTTTTTTACATGGTTTGATGATGAATTGAAACATTAATAAAGTCTGTGTTCTAGTTAAAGGAGTTACCTAGAAAGAAGAAACTATGTATTTATAAAGAACATGTTTTCTGGGAAAATAGAAAATGTGTGGAAATATACACTTTATAATGCAATTGTTGTCCTAATTCTCTAAAAAATTAAACTAAAAAAGTTATTTTGGATATATGTGATGAAATATACACCATAAATCATTTAATATTTTGGTTATATACGAGTTGGTATATGTATGGTCAAAACATATATAATCATATGTGTGTGAGAGTGTGTGTGTGTGTCTGTTAATACACACACACAAATTTCTACATTTGTTTATATATATGTGTGTGTATGTGTATAATTTTTTGTTTTTAATCTATTTATTTGTGTGTTTTTATATGTATATCAATATACATAGATATACTTAATTATATATTTATGAAAAAATATTTAATTTCTTGATATATTTATGTATATATATATATATATTATATAAAATTACATATATAATAAATTTATTATATGTATAAATTTAGAAATGTATTATAAAATTTGAACTATTTATTTATTATTTTCCATAAATTATCTATATATTTATTGTAATTTAAAATTATATTTATTAAAATTTATATTTTATATAATTTTCATACATAAAAAATGATACATTATACGAATACCTTATGTTTATCTCTTTTTAGTGAAATATGAATATTATTGTATCAAATATGATGAATATGAACAAAAAATGGATAGTTTGATTCATATGAAAATAAATTTGAAAGATGGGGTTAAATATTTAATAAAATTTACAACAGAGCATTTAGATGAACCTATTAATTTTTTTGTGTTTTTTTTAGTTATTCGATCATAATTTATCCAAATGGGTTAAAAACACTTGATATATATAATAATTGGTCAAAGTTATAAATTATTGAATAAAAACAATGAAAAATTAAATGTACCAACTGATAGGGATAACACTATAGTTTATAAATTTTATAATATAAATATAATTGTATATAATGTAGATCATATTGGGGAAATGATAATGATAGTTAAATATGACCATTACGATTACGTGAAATTGTTTTAAAAGTTTAAATAATTATAGAATCAAGCCATTGTATATGAGTTGTACTAAATATCCAAAATTATATATCTTTCTGAAAATATATAATTTAAAGATGGAAATGAATGAACTATCAATAGATTCACATAACCACTTTTATCTTAATTGAGAGGTTTCTAGAAAATAATGATATTTCTTTTTTAACATATGAAATAAAAATTAATGTTATATTTAATGGGTATGACCAGGGAAATAATACATGATATCCAAATAAATTTTTATTTTTTCATAAAGACTGTGAATGAGTTACTAAATTTCTAGAATGTGGTATAGATTGTTATAAAAAAATGAATCATGTCCATTAATGTTTTAGGGTACATTCTAATAACTATAAGGTTTAGATAAATATACATAAATAGGGAGGATTCTAGTCAATTAATGTGACACACGTATAAATTAATTCAAGATATTAAAAGTTTTCACCTAATATATTATCCTGAGTGAAATAAATTTAATCATGAGTATCCTAAATTGGTAACCAGTTGAGACACCTATATATTAAATTATCTATGGATAATATGAATCATTTTGGTGCAAAAATCAACACTAATTGTGTATGTCCAACTGTGATGATAAATTATAACTTTACATTATTATTGTGCATTAAGTGAAAACACACTATGTTGTATCTATTTATTTTAGGACCAAAATATCCTAGTAATGAAATTAAATTCCATTTAGCTACATTGATTAAAGATCAAAAAATTATATTGGATATGGGTTATTAGTTATTGTTTTTAAAAAACCTTATGAAAAAAATTTAGAAAAAGAAATGAATTTTCTTTAATTTTTTATAGTGGTATTTTTTTATGTCCATTATTTTCTTGATGTAATGCATATAGAAAAATATTAATGTGATAATTTCATTAACATGTTAATAAATACACTAGGGAAAACAAATTTTGGCATAAAATCTAGGTTATATACATTGTTTTGTGGATAGTGGAATATTTGGTTTTTGTAAACGATAGAAGATGTATTTTTCTTCTTCAAGTGGCTCAAACTATTTACAAGAAAGATATATTTTAGTTTTAAAACATTTTAAATAGTATAACAGATCTATATGGTTATTCATAAAATCTCAAGAATAATACATCATTGATTGAATTAAAATTTAATTTATTAAAATCACAAGATTGTTATTTATTTATGTAAAATTTAATGCATGTGGATATAAAAATAATTCTACCTAAAAAATTCAGATACATAACAAAACAATTCTTCTTTTCAAAGCTATATCTAGCAAATTTATAGACCCTATAAAGTTTCCAACTGTGGAAAAGGAAATTGATTTCATACTTTATGAATTGAAGATATTATTACCACTTTTATTCTTTAATATAATAGGTCATATGATGGTTCACTTATTAATAGATATAAAACTATGTGGTCTAGAATATTATATATATATGTATACTATTTAATAGTATTTGAATATTTTGAACGTGTACATGAAAAAATATTGAAGGTTTTATTATATACCAGCAAATTTTTTACGGAAGCCATTGATTTTTGTACCAAATATTTTTCCAATTACGATAACATTAAACTCTCAAAATCTTATTATAGTTGGTGCCTTAAGGGTGAATAAATTTTAGGAATTGATATTGTCATAATTACCATGAAAATTTTGTAGAATTATCACCTTCATGTTTTACATAATAGTGTAGAGGTTGTGTTCTATGTTAAAACCCCAAAATAAATTATTAAACATTTTACTTCATCTAGGGTTGAAATTTGACCATAAAATAAAAAAAATAGTTTATAAATTATTTTCAAGACTGTATAAAAATAATTGTATGAAAATATGGTTTAAATTTTTGGAAAACATTAATGGATAGGTTAAGAATCAATTTTTCATTTATCTTATTATAGTGTCTATGAAATTAATAGTTATAAATTCTATAAAAAAGAACATGATGGACATATATTGATGAAAAATAGTGTATTTACTCTTATTGAGAAAGATATGCATGTATCTCCTTCCAAGAAAATACAATTTATGTGAATAATTTTTACTTTAACATCATTGAAAAATATGGGTGTTTGATTATAAAAAATGACATGTGCTAATTTCCAATTACAAATGGGTTGGTAATAAGAGTGCAATTAAAAAAATTAATTTGGAATAATAAATTTAATTTTAATAAGAAATGGTATATTTATTAACCATTTATAATGTCATCATAGGAAGTACAAGTATCTTATACACTAGAACCTGCAAAAAACACTGGTAAGTTGTCCTATTGTAGAAAATAACAATTACAAAATTGAATGAAAATTATATTAAGATTGATCATTTCATTGGTAAATTACAAAAATGTGTGGTGGACTCAATATATATTGTTTCTTGTATTTCATAGGGGACCGCATTGAGGGGATTTGGATACTTAATATAGGGGTTAAAACCTTTTTAAATTTAAAGAAAATAAAGTGAGTGTAAAAAACAAGTTTTATATCACTAATTGGTTCTTAAATATAATTTTGTTTCAATATAATATATTTTCTATACAAAATTTACAAATTTTAAATCATTTATCTTAATATATATACATATAATGGAATCTATGATAGGTTTTCAAGGGGATTGAAAAAAATAATTTAAACAAAAATAATAGAAACTAATCTCAAGACCACCCATGGAAAGAAATATAAAATAATACAATCAAGAAATGAAAATTTATTATTAAAAATACCTTCCTCTATAGAAAACACTAAAAACCCTTTTAATACCTTTTTAATGTGTTTAATGATGATTACAGAAGTAGAGGGAAAATCCTCCCACCTCCAAAGGTATCCAGAGTCTTACTAAATCCTACAACATATGTGTGGGATCATCCTCCACCACATAATTCTAGTGACTCTTTTCAGAATGGTAGTTAGGGAAGACAGAATAGGGTTTGGGAGTCTCAGAAAAGTGTATACTATACACATATATCCACTTCTATTACATAGCAGTGGTTCTAATAGGGCTTGAAGGATTCTCCTTGATATATCAAATTTATTGATCCATTATAATGCATTAGTGAATCTACTTCATCCAATCCATGGATCTCATGCTTGTATGAGTCCTACCTGCCATTACATCTCATGTAAGAGATATTAATTATAGCATTTTCGATGAGTTATACTACCTAGATCATCAAATAGATAACAATACATCATATGTCAATCCATATAATGATATATACCCATACAATACAATTGTAAAAGATATAAAAATGAATAGAAACCCATTCAATGTTTTATAGCTCCATTAATATCATAATTTGATCTGGATAGGATATTGATATAAATGTAATGAAAACTATTTCATTCATTCCATATCATTTGTTTCCAATAATTGGCAACATTATCCCATGTTCTTATATATACATACAAGTGTATATATATCATATATATATATATTAATACTTTTGATAATATCGCCCTCAATATTTCCCTTTCACTAACTCCGTGTAGACTTATGTTATATTTAACCTTATACCATATAATATATGACCATTATTGAAGCCATGTCCAAAACTCATTTGGATATATTATAAAAAATTATAGAAAGTTATCATTATATTTACCTCATATGAAATCATATTTAATGCCTTGTGAACATGCATTCAAAATATTTTTAGATAAACTCTAAATCACTTTCAGACGATCAATCTAAGTCAAAATCAATCCACATTTATTCAACCAAAAATTCTGACCCTAGGGGACTTTATAGCATTGAAATCATATATAAATCAATGGATCCATAAATGTAAGAAAACTGTATTCACTAGAAAAGTGTCAATGTTACTCAATATTTAAAGGGATCTAGTTTGATCTCCATTATACATTTTTATATATATACTTGTATCCACCAGTTGCATCTCATGATATCATAAATTATTATACATTCCATTTATCTAAGACATTGAGTGGCCATGCGAAATAATTTATTTCATTCATATATATATAACTCATACATTCTCAAATCTCCGAGTATAAACTAGAATGGTCAATGAATACATCACATGTCCTTCACCTTTATAGAAGAACACATCAAATTCCCCTCATAAAAAATTGATAAGAAAATTATATATACTATATGATTATGGCTCCACACTTCCTAATTTATCTCAATTAGGGACTCATATGTCATACTCATCACATGACATAACAAATACCATCTCGGTTTAGATCTAACTAATTACATGGTCAGAAACAAACCCAACCACCCCATAATAAGCTAAGAAACAACTATTTCAGTAAGAAATTAATAAAATTAATCAGTTTTTCATATTATCTATCTTTCTATCCTTAGGTAATGGGTACTCACAAATGATCCATGAACCCTTGGTATACCAAATACATAGTGTATGGCACTCTATGTTGTATACCTAGTGGGTCATCCAACTCAAAAAAAACATTTATACCTCATGATCATATTCTGCGTCTCATATAAGAATCCTACTCACTCTAACACTGACATTTAATCAAAACCTATAAAAAACATAATGAACATCGGTTAGGGATAACTCGAATTTTTACTTTGAGAGTTCAATTATGATTACACTTCACAAAATGTATATCAATATTTTTTTACAACCAATGTGAGATAGTAATAAAGTGGAGATTTCATTTTATATTATGATTTTTTAATTCTTAAAACATTATTAAAAAAATTAACAAAACCGAATATAAGAACCTATATATCATATCACATATGACATAATTCTACATAAAAATTATTTTTTCTACACATACTAGGTTTTTTAACTTATAAAATCTATATGAAACATCCACAACATATCTATATGACCATACAATTAAATTGTCCCACTAAAATAATTATTGATTAACACATATAAAGAAATAAAATTTGAATAATTATGAGATTTAAGAATCATATTCATAGTGGTCAACTTCTTAAACATATTAAGACTTCTAAAATTTAGAATTCCAAGAAATATGATGTTAGATTATTACTTTTTATTCACACTTCATTGAAAGTTTAGAATTATAATTCTTGAAACATTGTACCATTAAACTCGTTCCTTGAAATAATTTACCTATTTAGATTATTTTTTTCTATCACATCCTAAAATAATTTAGAATAAAGTGACATTAAATTTAAATTTTAACTACCATAAAACTTTGGGAAATGAGTGATATTCACTTTTCAAAATAACTAAATGTAACCTTTATTTTTTTACCACTAAAAATCCTAAATTCATTACAATATAAAGTGATAATAACTTACTTAAGACTAGTATAATATTTTAATTTTTAATTTTTAACTTCTGTATGTTCAAACATACTCCCACTAGACTCTTAGAAACTATATTCCATTCATAATATCATATTAATATAAACAAACTCCTTTGTGTTAAGAAATGAAACATATTTTTTTATTCGTAATACTTAACAAATAAACCTTTTTCATCATATCTTATTTGGTATTCTGTATGATTGGATAATTTTACACCAAAACTAAGATCATTCATAAAAATATTTAATTGATGTGTTATAGGAACATCATTATTTTTATTTTAACAAATAACTTGATAAACACATTATCTTGCTTAAAACATTTTTATCCTTGTCTCGTTTTAAAAATATGATATAGAATTTGGTGAATTATAAACCATCTCTATAAAATTAATCAAACCACTTTTTGTTCAAAGAAACTATTTAATAATGACCAATTTAACTTAATATATAAGATAAATGATATGATTATACATATCCATTTCATAGATTAATTTAAACCTCCTTTTCATTCATAATGTTTTTCTGTAAACAAGAATGGAAACTACAAGATATATTGATTATTATTTTGACATTGACCTTATTATATATTTTGAAAACTTTTAAAGTACACAATTGATATCACATACCTTTAAAACCTGAAGAATCAATTTTCATAAAATTTAAATCAAAAATATAAATTCAATATAGTTTACAAAACTCATTTAGGTATCTTTAAAATTCAATTATATAGAATGATCACTCCCTATAGATAGTACCTTCAAGTTTCACGTCCTCAAACGGATACATAAAGAAACAATATTTAACTCTTCAACAATTTTTTTATCTTTTGGTTTAAAATTTTACCCACTAGTATTATATAAATAGAATGAAAAATTAGATAGCATATTCCTTTTTTATTTATTATCAAGACTTTATAGTATCACGTAAAAGTTTTCTAAACTCATTTATTTTATTGGTAAATTTCCATATATAGCAATAGAATTATTTCATTAACTAAAATTGGCCTAAAGGAAAGTTATATTCTCACCAATCATAACCAATCGTATTTATTATCCCTCCCAAATTTAATAATATTTAATATATGATAGGAGAATAAAATTACTTAGTTCATTTTGTATCTAATTCCTTTGAAAAATTAAGTGAATCATATTGTGCTTTATAAGAAACTATATTCACCTATTGGAAAACTTATTCACTTGATTAGTCAGGATGGAATTACTCTAACACATAACACTTCTCATTAATTTAGAATATGTTGTTAGTTACCAATCATAGGAGTTACATGAAATAAGTTTATATTTACTAAGGATTAATCTCAAAATTAATTTTGATGATTATGATTCGACCATTTACACGAACATATTATTATTAGATGAGTATCATGATTTATTACCATTAATAAGAACTATTATTAAATTGGATCTCACTAAAATTATGACACATTTTGAATACATTATATCCATAATAAACTAATATAAACATTTCATCATTAATTACATTATTTTTTTACATAAATAATCTACATCTATAAATGGTAAATAACACTTGTCAATAATATTATCTATGAATCTTAGATGATCAAGTGGAAAATACCTTTTCCAATCCATCATATGGATAAAACCAACTTCATTCCCCTAGTATTCTAACATTTGGGGTTTCCCAGCTAATTATATCCCAAATAAAATGCCATGAATAATGAGGTTAAGCATAAGGGTAACCTTAATACTCCCTTGTCTTACATAAGATGATACAAGGGAATCCATCATTGGCATGAACTGAGATGTTGGATCATCTGGGTCATGAAAAGTGCTACTTTCGATGGAATTTTCCACTTAAGAATTTAAGGGGACTTAATCTTACCATTGTATCTTATTTTATCCACTTTTAGGTATTCATGCTTCTAATAATTCAATTTTGGAATCCTATTCCCTCCACCATATCATTATATTGAAACCATATTGTTGTGTAACTATTTACACCACCTACAGTTTCTGTTGGTTTCCCCAAAAATAGAATCCAAAAACATATATACAAATATCCAAATAAATTTCCAAAAAAAGGTATATTAAGCCTTCATGTAAAGGTTTATAATTATATAATATTGAAAATATCATCTTGAATAGGATCATATCCACATATAGTTAACCCCAACCATACTAGAACAAGGAAAAAGCCTTCAAGATTATGTGAAGTCTAACCAAAAGTCCTTCAACTTAGGGATACTTTACCCATGATATAATCTAATTCATCATAAATCTAACACCTAATATGTAAAAACTATGTCCAACAAGTAAATTTAATCTAATAACTTCAATAGAAATCTAACGTCAAGGTAAATGATAAATAAATATTATATTAATGTACTAAACAAGTAATATTGGGCCTGGAAATTTATAAGTAGTAGTTTAAACAATCTAAAATAAATCATTAAAATATACATAACCTACAAAGAATTTATAATTGTCAATAAATTAAGAAATAACTTTAAAAATAAATGAACATTTAAATTATTTAAACATGAAAAAATACCTATGAACAATACATAAATCAAAAACTAAACTATCAATACTTTATATTGTTAACTTTATTTATTACTGACATTCCATAATTATGACAATAACAACTATATATGAAATCCATAATATGAAATTTTCATATTATTTATTATATATAATCCTAATTTAATTATATGATACATTTAATGAATTATAACCATTTTATAATCCAATATTGGTTATGTAAATTACTAACATTATATATATATATCATACTTAAAAAATATTTTAACCATGATCATATCAAAACTCTTTTGATAAGGTTTAGATAATTTCAAAATAAGGATCTTTTAATTTTAAAATTTCAAATTAATCATTAATAACAATTCGTAAGTAAATTTAAATTTTTTTTATAACATACCTTATTTTTTAATTTATAAAATGTTTACAAATTACCCTTTTGTATTAATTAAAAATCAATTAATTTTTATTCAATAAGACAGGTTATAAAAATATTATAAATTTTTTTATAACATAAACATTTAATAATTAATGGATTTTTATTAATAAGTATTTCATAAAAATTTATTAATTAATAATAAACTCTTTATAGTTAATCAATTTACAAACACTAAAAATTAATAAATATCTCCAAGATAAATTTATCACTATTTATAGATATTTTATAAATAAATAATTGAATTTATTATTGAATATAAAATTTAAAAAAATATATCCAATTATTTTTTGCGATTGGATATAGCTTATTTATTATGAATGATAGTGGTGATAGGTAGGTGTTATCAGTCATGTTATATGAATGAAAGCTAAACTGTGAAGTATGGTAGACCAGTGGAATGAATATCAGAGTTTATGACCTGTGGTGATATCATTATGGTGATTTGAAACTATGTTTTGTGAAAACTCTGGACGTAGAACATATTGTTCGGAACATTTATTTATATGTGTTGTATTAGTTGTCAAAGTTTGTAAATGTTTATAAATATCAAGAAGGAGATCCAAATTTATTGGAGATGGTCTTGGTGTTCTATGTAAGAATGAAGATGTTCTTTGGAGTCCATGTTTCAATACGAATAAAATAAAAGTAAAGAGAATTTATGCATGGGAGTTGAGTTACCAGGTGGTCATGCATTACATATGCATAGGATAAGTTCATGAATAAATAATTTTATATGGTCTACTAATAATGGGGATAGCTTACTAAGCTAGCCGACCAGCCTCAACCATAGGCACATGTCGGTCACAGAATCAAACTCACCTATAGGAGGCCAGTTAGGCGAGCCCATAAGTGTCAGGGCCAAGTATAATCCCACAGAAGTGCATTGGGAAAGGTCATGCTTTGTTTCGGCATAAGCCCGCGATGAGAGTGGGTGAAGAGTGCACCCATATAAAACCAGTATAGGATGGTATTGATGAGGGGTAGAGGGAATTATGAGCATATAGTGGAGTGTCTTGATATTTAAACATGGATTCCCCATGTGTTCGTTTCGATGTGGGACAAATTTTTTTATTAAAGAAGATATCTCAACCATTAACGGATCTCGTGAAAAATATCATTCATTCATCTAATCCTACATCTACTCATTTTATTGAGGTCATCTATCACATCCATGCCTTTCCAAATTGAATTAGGGATTCCCAATTCTCTCTTGGCTTCTGAACAAGTTGTGTCTTTATCTTCCTCCCACCACTGGTCAAAATTTCCACTACCTTGATAGAGATGAAGAACGAACCTCCATGATCGAGCTTCGGACTACCATTGATGATCTAATCCACTGCATTATAGTTTTATGAAATTCATCATATAATTAATGAAATTTAATTTTCATACATGCAATTAAATAATTATTATCGAACATGGCTGAAGAAAACGAAGTTGTGAGGCCATGTCCTAGAGCTCGATCGGTCATGAAAATGAAATTTCATGTGATCTTTATCACATTCACGTGATGGTTTCACGGGATAGGAGAAGACATGAAAAGGGAATACACTGAGATATGTGGAATACCTTTTATTTGAGTATAAATATTTCAAAATCCAAGTCTTTTATATGTTTAAAGGGGTGATCTTCACAATATATCTTAGGGGATTTGAACGCGAGGAGGGCTATGACTTTCACCAATAAAAAGATAAGCCTCAAGCCGAGAGATGTGGTTCCTCCCTTGTTCTCAAGAGCTCTTATTTCATAAATAGAGACTCTCCTAACATATGGTTCACAAAGATAAAGTAGGGTCCCGTGAGCCTTCAAGGATTCACGAAGAGAGGAAGTCTTGTAGGCCTTTGACAAGTGAAATGAACTCTCAAATGTTTTGTACGAAGAACCGTGTTCCACAAAGCCAAGGGATAGCACAACATTCCTCGATACATTTTGCGATGAACTGAGATCCACAAAACCCTAATGGTTTAGGAGTTATCCATGGTGTACTGTGATCTAGTTCTAGATTCTTTCACTCCCATTGTGCATCACGAAGAACCACACATCTTGTGAAGAGAATATTTGTGCACCTCTTTCATGAGGAAGAACCATGAACCCTTTGATTTCACAAAGAGAAGGATACCATACTTAGTTTTTTCATAATAAATCTATACTGTTTGCAGGGTTTTCTTAAGAAGAGGGATTTTTTGCTAAGATAGGCAGTATGTACATGCATGCACTCATGTTCATTATTTAAAGAAACCTAAGGTCATCTGTGTTTTCGAACAACTATGGAGAACACAAGTATGATGCACATGCACTTATGTGAATAAGTTGAGTAAACTGAGCATGCAGGAACAAGGTATACAACACCCATTATGTTTTTCTTGAATAAAATCTTATACGAATTATTTATTGAGATTGTTTTCACCAAAAGTGAATACGAGTGAGTGTAAAAGGCAATGTTAAGTGCACACATACATGAAATCATGTGTGAGAAGAACATAAGGTAGTGTGTGCAAAGGAATTTACTCATTTAGGTTTGTGTGCTTGCAAAGAATAAGAGGAGAAGAGGCAGGTTGTGTGTGAAAAAAACACAAAGAACAAAGTTCATGCATATGTGAAAAAATGATTCATTTGTGATATCTAATAACTCCCTTGAATATTTAATATTAGTAAAAAAATTAGGTATTTCTATGCAAGAAGATTCTCATGCAGATAGAGACAAATATATCCATGACAATCTATTAAAGAGACCTTAATGTTGATAAAATGAATAAGACTTATCCCAAGGTAGTAATCTAGGTGGAGTCAACAAAAGTGATCTGAGGGACGCAGTGAGCTATCCCTGATCTTTTTTAAATGAAGTGTGTCTGGCATAGAGTGAATGTGCTAAACCATTATAATCCACATCTGATGAAGATTTCTAGACTTTGGTATGACTAACAACCTATTAGTGTATACTGCTTGGATGTAGCCCTTAGTGGTGAACTAAGTAATAGTATTATGGTGTCCTTCTGTGCATGAATTTTTTAATTAATACACATATCCATCTTACATGTTTATCAAGTTCATACAAATGTTGGAGGAATATCCATCATTATTTTAGAAATATTGGACACCCCGATTCACCCCTACCCCCACCCTCTTAGGGTGTTCCAAGGTCCTAAAATTTGTATCAGAGGTAAGGTTAGTTTATGTTAGATACTCTACAATAAAGCTATTCTCTGTTGAATATTTGAGTTTCTTTCCTAAGACAACCATGAAGTGCGTTTTTGTTAAAGATTTAGTGATATCTGAGCAGAATTCCATATCTAGCAAGACCATGAAAAATAGAAAAAAGAAAGAGAATATACAATTGAATAATTCCATCTTGTATAAAGAAGAATTATTATATTGTTCCCCATGCCCTTATGATAATTAAGATATATCATTTTTGGAATGTAAATAGAAGTTGGATTATGTTTCCACCAAATATAAGGAAAACACTTATACATTATTAAAGTGAAGATATTAAATTGATCAGGAGGTTTGTATTATCACTTTTGAAAGTTGTCCCCGGAATGAGGATTCCAACACAAAAGGTGATGATGATCAATCTATAACCTCACAAGAACTCTCAATTGATATCTTAATAAATATTCTATATGAATTTTTTGATGAAAGTTTCCCTATTGTTTGTGGAGTATTTCAATGTGTATAGGTAGAAATTTCCCTTATGAGAAAAGAAGCAGATTCTATGTAAAAGTTTATAGAAGGATAATTTATTGAATTTTTAATATTCTCTAGATAGGATAAATTTATTAAATAAACAAGGAGGGAACATGAAATAATTTCCATGAAATACATCAAGGAAGTTATAGAGAAAAAGGGAATCAAAAAGGCTCTTGTAGAGAATATCCATGAGCTTGAAGACGAATTGAATAATTTCATTGAAGAAAAGGGTCTACAATTTGATGTAATATCTAAGAAGATAAAGAAACTCGATTCTTTGATTTATAGTAAACAAATTTTTCATGAATAATGAGTTATTATAATGAATAAGTCTTGTGATGAAAATATTATTATGATTGAAGATCAGAAAATCATCCTCAAAATAAAAATGCCTAGATTTGGAAGCTCAGTTGTCCAATATTGAGAAGACAATTTTTAAGACTTCACCCAAGAAGGAATTAGTTGATGTTGATACTCAATTATCACTAGAGGATCCTAATGATGAAGGGATATAACATGTGATAAAGAGATCATGAAATCTTTATATGATCTATTTTAAATAGATTCTAAGAATGAGGTACCATACATACCATATTTTACTCATGTTTCTAAATCTATTTCCACAAACAGTGATTGTTGGATGAAAACTTCTAAACCAATATTGATAAAAAAGATGATAAGATACCTATAACCATTTCTAGTGTGTATGTGAAGAAGAATTTAGAAGGCGCTTCCCCAGAAAGAGAGAAAAATATCTTAAAGAAGACCCAACAAACCTATATATAAGATATCAAGAAATCATGATTTGTGGGACAGTGTTGGTGTTGCTAGATATTTGGGAATTATGCATTAAATTATTGGTACAATCCAAAAAATATAAAAGATCAAAGGAATCCTAACTAAAGGGGGATAAATCTAAATAGGAAGAATAAAAATCCATAGATCTAAAAGAATATGTATACTACAAACAAATTTGGAATGCTTGGTAACATATTTGATGTATGCACTGGAAGTGGTCACAAGGTTAGTGAATTCCCATATGAACAAACATATAAAGCTGATAAGAAGAGAAGACCACAAAATCTGACCAATAATAAAGAAGTTTCCTTGGGAATTTTTTATAAGAATTTGTAAAAACAAATTCTTCCATGAAGATTCCAAGAAGGAAAGGTGAGAATTCCTTGTTTTATAAATCAAATAATTTGAACAGCGGTGTATCCAAAGATCTACCAAGAATTATTACACTCCGAATAATCCATGTGGAAAATATAAACATGATTCCATAGTCCCAAATGACATATTTTTTATCTGGCGAGAAGATTTGGAAAGGATGAGGAAAATTGAAAATGAAAAATATAAGGTAAGTTAAAAAGTAAATGAAAATATTTCATATAAAGATAGAGGGGATATATTTTTGTGGTGCAACATGTCTGGTCACACTATTATTATTTTCATTACATTTATTCCAACTCATGAATAATTCCTTAAGATGATAAAATTTTCATCAGGTGATACTGGTGCTTTAAAACCTCTTGAAGAAATAAGGTTCACACACAAAGAAGTGGAAGAAGTAATAGGATCCATACAACCACAATCAAAATTGAAGATCAAATGTGAATGTTTGATTTTGGGGGGAAAAGGACAAAAGTGGTTGAATAAACCACCTCAGCCTTTCTGTTCATATTAATAAAGCAAGGAGGATCCACCTTATTCCCTTAAAAATATTTGTTTATTTTATGTGTGCTTATAATTCAGGGAATTGAAGGTAAATAAAGTCATCAGGGGGAGAACCTAATATTTAGTAGGTGTTTTCAACATATGATAGAGAATCTAAAGATGTTTACATCCTTTTTACATTATATAATTGATACTCAAATATTAATATGATGAAGGATCACCTTTTATGAAGATTATGATGAGTTCTTCCCTTAAGGGGGAGATATATGAAGAATATTCAATGTTTATTATTTCATTTGATATCAAATTCAATTATTCTAGAAATTTCATGAAGATCATGTCATTGGAAAAATTTTGTCATTTCTTAATATCTCATCCTTGGTTTCTCAAATTAAAGACCATTTTAACAAAGGGGGGGTAACTAAATTAATCAGTGGCATAAGAAGAATGGAAATTCCCCAATGTCACTTATCCTACCAATTTTACTTGAATTGTTTTTATCCATTTTTTGAAGTGATTGAAGAAGTTTCAGGTTAATTTTTATTAAAATGATTTCATATTCAAATTAATATCTCTAGCTTTTAATGAAAGTGTAAAATCCTTGAAGATAAGTACAAGAGTTCTTGTCTATTAAGGTATCATGATAAGTTTATAATGTACAAATTTTTTGTATAAATTAAATCCACTTATTTTCTACATCTAGTATAGCTCACGTAGACTTAAGTGAAATTTTGGATGAAACATTACTTAAAGTGTGGATTGACGCCCTTTTCCCATGAACATTGTATTTATTGTAAATAAGGGGGATATAAATTGAAATTAAAGTTTGAAATGTGAAAGGGAGTGAGAAAGAAAACTAAAATATGAGTGATTCACATATTGACAATTGATACATTTATTTGAGATAAAACTTTGAGTATTTTCAACAAATACAAAGGGGGAAATTGTTAGGACCACTCATGTGTATGTTTTGTATTTATTGTCAAAGGTTGTCAATGTTGATCAATATGAAGAAGGGGATCCAATTTTAATGGAGATGGGATTGGAGTTCTAAGTAATGATGAAGATGTTTTGTGGAATCCATGTTCCAAAAAGATTAAAATAAGAGGAGAGAGAAGGTGTTTATGGAATTTGAGTTACTATGTCACCATGCATTACAAATTCACAAGCTTAGTTTTTAAAAAAGTAATTTAATAAGGTCTACTTAAAAAAGGGGCCATATCACTAAGCCAGTCGACCACCTCAACCCTAGTAACATGTGGGACACAAGGTCAATCATGCCTAAAGGAGGCCATCCAGGCCATCCCGCAAATGGTAGGGCCATGTATAAACATGTTGGGGAACATGGGGCAAGGCCATGCATAAATTCAAATGAAGACCGTGAATATATTTGATGAAGAGTGTGCCCACAGAGAACAAGTATGGGGTTGTACAGGGGTGGTGGTTACGGATTTATGATCATATGGTGGATCATCTTCATATTTAAACCATGGATTCCCTGCATGTTTGTTTTGTTGTGGGATTAATTTTTTAATGAGCGAGGTGATCTCAACTGTTCATCGGATCTCAGGTGAAATATCACCCACTCATATAATATTTAATCTTCTCATTTTATCGAGGTCACCTATCACATATGTGCCTTTCAAAATTAAATTAGGTTCGTGTTATGCTCCCGCAGATTCTGAAGCATACGTGTCATTGTCTTCCTCCCCTCACTGCTCAATGTTTCCATTTCCCTGCCAAGGATGATCATTGAACCTCCATGATCGATATTATGGCCACCATTAATGATCCACTCCACTAATTTATGACCATATTAAAGTCATGAGATCATGCATGAAATTTCATTTGCATACATCTAACGAAATAATGAAGATCAAGAATGGCCGAAGAAAACAAAGTTATGAGGCCACATCATTGATCTTGACTATTCGTGAAAACAAGATTTCATATGATCTCTATAACATGCACGGGATGATTTCACATGATAGAAAAAGACCCAAAAAATAAAATTCATTGAGATATACAAAATATATTTTATTTTAGTTTAAATATTTCAAAGGCTTGGTCCTTCCTACTTTTAAAGGGATTATATTCACGGGATATCTCAGGGTATTTGAAAGAAGTGGAGGATATGATTTTCTCTTATAAAAGTGATTATTCAAGATGAGAGATAGGGATACTCCCTTTTTTCCAGTAGAAATTGTTTCAAAAATAGATACTCTCATAACTTCTAGATCATAAAGAGAATGCATAGTCCTGTGAACCTTCAAGGATTCGCGAAGAGAGAATGTCCCATAGGACTTAGAAAAGTGAAACTCACTCTAGAACGTGCTCTATAAAGAACCATGTTCCACAAATCCAGGGGACAGTACAATGTAACTTCATACCTTTAGAAATGAACTGAGATCCAAGAACCCCTCATGGTTCATGAGTTATCCTTGGTGTAATGTGAGCCAGTGCTAGATTCCTTCACCCCTACTCTGATTCCCAAAGAACCGCACATCCTATCTGTAGAAGACCCATTCACCTCTTGCACGATAAAGAAATGTGTACCCTTCAATTTCACGAATATAAGGAGACTGTCCTATAGTTTTAATGATAAATATATACTGGATTTAGGGGTTTGTTTTTTAAGAATAATATGTTTTCTCTAAGATAGTAATTATGTACATGCATGCACTCATGTGAATTATCTAATGAAACCCAAGGTCTTGTGTGGTTACAAAGAACAGTGGATAATGCATGCATGATGCATGTGAACTTATGTACATATGTTGAGAAACCTGAGTGTGCGTGAAAAAGTTATACAACACCTATTCGGGTTTTCTTGAGTAGATGCTCATACATAAGATTTATTGTGCATGTTTCCACCAAAAGTGAAGAGTGTGTGTACAAAGAAAATGGCATTTCATGCATACATGCACTCATATGTGAGAAAGAAATAAGTTAGTGTGTGTAAATTAATTCACCCATTTGGGTCATGTGCATGAAAATAATAAGAGGAGAATAGACATGTTTTTTGTGTAAAGAAACACAAAGATGAAAGTTCCTGCATATTTGAAAAATTAAATCATTTGTGATATCTGATAACTCTCTTGAAGATTTAATACAAGTGCACCAATTTGGGACTTCTATGCAATTAGAGCCTCATGATTATAGATACAAATAATTCAATAATAATTTTTTGAATATACCTTCTTATTAATAAACTCTGTATAACTTATCCCAAGGTAGTGAGCTAGGGGGTGTTGATGGAAATCATCTGAGGGATGCAGTGATCTATCCCCAAACTTTTTTAAAGGAAGTGTTCCTGGAACAGAGTGATTGTGCTAAACCATTATAATCCACAACTTGTTAAGATTAGTGGAATTTGGTATGACTGAAAACATGTTGGTGTATACTTCTTTTACATAGACCAGAGTGGTAAACCAAGTAATGTATTGTGTTTTCCATCTGTGAATGAATGTTTTAAATACTGCAAATATCCATCCTATAGATTTAATGAGTTCTTACCAAGGTGGGAACAAGATCCATTGTTTAGTGAGAAAAGGTTTAAACCATGATCCACCCCCCCTAGGGTGTTCTGGGGTCCTACACATATCATATGATATTTGGAAATTATAGGATAAAAACATAAAAAATAAAAGGAATTTATCTATAATTCTAATTGTTATATCACAAAATTGTAATCAATTATTTGATCCGCAAAAATAAAAAAACATATCATATTATGTGACTATGAATAAGACATATATAATGATTTTCAATTATTCATTTCTGAAATATGGTTTCATAAATATAATATCATGTTAATCACTAATACCATTGATAAGTTTCATGTGGAATTAAATAATACTTTTTTTAATAGTTGAAGAAAATTAAAACCAATCGCAAGATCACCCATGGAATGAAATATAAAAACATTTAATCAGGAAATTTAGAATATCGATGAAAAAAATATTTTCAATGTAGAAGATTATAAAACACCTTAAAACACTTTTGAATATTCTAGATGATGGTACTTTAAGTACTAGATGAAAATCTCCCACCTTTACTGGTATCATTGTGCTTACCAAATCACACAACGTATGTATAGGATCTTCCTCCACCATGACATGATAGTGCCTCTTCACATAAAGGTTGTAGGAGAAGAGACTATAGGGTTATTGAGTCCAAACTAAGTGTTTAGTACACACATGAACCAACTTCCATCATATGGTAATGGCTATTATTGGGAATTGAGGACACTTCTAGATATTTCAAATTTACTCATGCATTATAATTCATGATTAAATGATACTTTAGTTGATCCACATATCTCATAAATGTATGACTATTTCTTGTGGCTACATCTCATGTAGCGGGTCTTAATGATATCATCATTGAAGAAATTTGTGGCCTAGATCATCAAAGTAATAGCAAGGCATCATATTCTATAATTTATGATGAAATATATATTCATAAAATTTGACTTCATGGGATATACTGATGAATGGAATCCATTTATGTACATTATGACTATATAAAATCATACAATATAGCTTCATGGGATTGGAAGATGTATGGAATACCATTCTATGAATTATGAATCAAATAATGTAATATGATATGGATAGGTTATATAAGGTAGTGGAATAAAAACACTTTCATTCCTGCTATATGATTGGTTATTAATCATAGGCTATTGTAACTAATGTTGTAATATATATGTGTGTGTATATATATCATATATATACATATATAAATATAAATATATTAATACATTAGTGAATATCTTATTCATTGTTCACCAACTGACACTACCAATCTCAAATAAAAATATAATAATGATCTGAAAAATGAGAAACTTTCAAATGGTGAGAAAAAAACTAAACATATAAAACAACATGAAATTAATAAACATCATATATTTGATCAAAAATCTAAATTGAGAAATCATAAAAATGTTATTAGTTTGAAAAAATACAAGAGTTCCACCATATGACGGTTTTATCAAAGGTTATTAAGGAGATAATTAAAAGTTAAAAATTCAAGGTTGGATAGAATGAAAATAGTAAATATGTTGACCAAAACAATTATGTTTTCATTAGTTACATTATTCTTAGTACTCAAATTTTCATTACAGCTGATATATATTCATGGAATAATATTTTACCTACATTAAAGGTAATATTTTGGGAATAAATTTCAGTAGAATAACACACTTTTTATATTATAATAAAAAAATATTGAAATATTGACTTGATTTTCATTTTTTATTATAGAGTACATTTATATTAGAATAAATATCGATAAAATTTTATTAATGATTTATGGAAATATTCATAGAGAATTTTAGATTCTTTATACCAAAATATATCTTAGGGATATTGAGGGTAATCTCAAACCCCACCCACCATCTTTATATACAAACATCATTAACCAAGAAACATATAATGATTTCACTTCCTATTTGGATGAAGAATAATTTAAGGTATATTTTATTTTATTTTATTTTATTTTATTTACCTTACATGTATAAAGTACTTTTTTTCAAAAAAAATTTTTCTACAAGTCACTTTATGGTCAGTGGTAACCACACAATTCAAAATTCAAAACAGCAAAATTCCAAAGTTCAAAAACATGCATACAATAAACACCGTGACTAGATTCAGAAATCTAAAGGCCACCCGAGTCTTCTGAAAAACATTAGCATTCCCATCTTCTCTACATAGTCATCATCACCACGATAGCTTCATCCACCGCCAAAAGACAATTTTCAAAAATCAAAAATCAAGAAAACATCATCATACCTCCTGAAGCACCACTGTCCAATCGCCATCAAAATGTATTAGGAAACGAATAACACAAGCTTCAAGATGCCTCGAACCACGCCCCCTTATGGAACCCACTGGCTGTCGTCCCTCCGCAGCATTGGAACACAATCACAGAACCTGAACCATCTCACCATCGACATAACCTTTGAAGCGGACGGCAACCTTAATTAGAAGTATCCATCGGAACCAAACGAGACAAACACCTTGAACAGATCTTCACCGCAGTAAGCATTATCGCACGAGCAACTCAACCATTTTCCATCTCCACTTCTCCACAAAAACCAGAAGCTCCACACCTGAACCATCGGGAACCCTCCAAAACAACACACCATACACCCAAAAACCCCTATGGATCATCATACTCGACCGACCTGGAAGGGGGTAGTGGTCCTGGAGGCCAGAGAGGGGTGAGCAGAAGGACACCCACAACAAGCCACAGAGCAATCACCATCACGTCAAACCCTAAAGGAGGCTTGGACTGAAAGTAGCTGAGGGGATGAAACCCTAGAGAGAACAAAGATAAAGAATAAACAGGGGTCGAATCCCTAAAAAGGAGAGATGCATCTCTGAGAAATCCACAACCACCTATCTGCTTGACCCAAAACCTCAGAGACTCCATCATTCCTAATCCGACCTGGAAAGGATTAGTGGATCTCAAGGTCAGAGTACGGAGGAGACGGCCTGGAAGAGAGCTGAAGAACCATGGAACAGAGGGAGGCGAGGGGGAGGAATCTTTGAACGGAACAAGTAAGAAGAAGTGAGAGCCCTATAAAGTGGGGGAGAGGGGAGAACAAGAAGGAGACAAAGCAGAGGCTCCATCGCCGACAAAGGGAGAGCGAAACATTGAAGGATTGGGTAAAATTATCTTGAAAAACATAGGTTGTGTATTTTAAATAAATATTATAACATTAATGTGATATAAAACACCAAAATTATTATTTTAATATGTCTATATATGGATTGATCAACTAGAATCTCAAGCCAAGTACATCCCATGCCATGTGTTATGGAATAAAGTTCAGGTAAATAAAAAAAGGGAGAAATAGTGAATTAAAACACATAAAAAGTACTATAATAATATGTAAGTATGATATAATATAACTTTATGTAAATATAGTATATTATAAACTAAAAAATACTTCTTGGTTTTGAATATTTCTATTCTGACTATACACAAAATGAGTCATCTATTATAGCTAAAGAACAACAAATTTTTATAGCTTTAACGAATCCAAAAATATATATCCATGTTTGAGGTGTAGGTTTTAAAGATCCTCAATGATAATACATTAATAATGAATAAAAACGTGTTTTTAATAACAATAAAATGAAATACATGGAGCAAAAAAAATTGAAACTTTAACTAAAAGAGTGAATATGAAAAATAAAAAAAAATATAGTATCAACATTAAAGGGATTGATAAGAAAAATAATTTAATCAAAAACCAAACTCCAAATAGTCATACACCACACGTTTTGAAGCTATTTATTCCCCTAAAAGTCTTAATATACATGATTTGATCATGTTTTTTCACAATAATTTGAAATAATTGTTAAATAATTAAACAATAATAAATTCATTGTATTGAAATATTATAGGGTGTAATTGATTATTATTTGTATCTGTAATACCAAAATAAATTCATAGTTATAATAGGCACGATGCAAAATATGTAAGGTAATATTCTCTATAATGAAAAATTACAACCATGTTTTATTTGAGTAGGTGTACATGTAGTTCACGAGCTGAGTGTTGAGCTATATTTTTCCCTTGATGATATTTATATTCGAATAATGGAACTTTCTATAGGAACTTTCATAAAATGGATAATTAATATTATAAATAAATAATATGATAAAGGGTCATGTCATTTAAAATTTATTTTATATGAAAAATATTTTACAAGTAATGGAAATGTTCTAAAATAATCTATGTAATGACATAAGTGGAAATTAAAATTTGAGTCAAGAAAATATGAAGTATTAGTAATTAGATCAAAAAGGTATTCCAAGGTAACCTTTACCACACAAATTGATTTACCAAATTTAATAATGTTAATTTTTTATAGAAATTATATTTTCGAAAAATGAAGATATCATTGACATTTAATTTGAAGAGATAATGTATATGATAGAAACTCATGTAATTATTAGTCTTGAAAGAAAAAATGAAAATTTAAAGTGTGATTAATTAGGATCATCAATTATGAATTTATTTTTGAGGTGAATTTATATAATTTAAATTAAAATAATTAATGTATAATTGTTATTATTATTTAATAATATTCATATTTTTTTATTAATGTAACAAATCAGCCCAAGCTGTCCTGAAATGGTGCCCAAAAAGATCCACCACCATGCCTAGAGGGCGTTCTCGGTCCCCATGAGATGGAAATTATTGTCTATATATTAATCCATTCCTATTGGGAATGGTTTCACCCTAAAATTATAAAAATAATGATTGTGGATACAATCAAAAAATATATCATGTAATATCAATATGTTGGACATCCAGACAAAATAATATAATTAGATACACATGGAAAAAGGAAAAAATAGTGGTAACCAACCAATATAATTCAACCCATTTCTATAAACATTCGTCACCATCCAAGAATAAATACATAAAGAGATATAAATTAATAGATATTTGATACAAATTAAATAAACTATAACTTGGATTATATGACAAAACATCCCAAAATAAAATAGACTCATGAACTAACCCACTTAAATACCTCTATGAAACCCAAGGTTTCTATTCACATCCCAAATCATGAATTTGTTCCCTGAAATATAAATAGTCAAATTGAAATGGAATCTGGAACCTATATAAAGCATGATAGTTCATGAATGATCATTAGTGTATATACATGGTGTAATCTAACAGTCCTGGTAGTTTCTGACCAAGGATTCTATGTAATAACTTTCATGAAACAATTCATAGATTCTAGTTTAAAATATAATAGAAAATATGGTTTTATATTTTAATAAGGAAATGGTGAAACCAAACCATATACTTATATTATTATAAATAAAACATTCCTTTTAAAAATCAAGTTTAATAGCCACTTGGTTATAAAATTCATAGAATCTAAAATGGGGGCCTTTGGTTTTTGTTATAAATGAATGATTTCATTTTCAATCATGTAAAATCCATTCAAAATTTCAAAAAATGAACAAAATATTTATTATTCCATTATTTTAATATATATTTACCTAACCTCCTTTGAAAACATTTTAGGGAATTATCCCATACAAAAAGTGATAAACATAATACAAACTATACCCACATAATAAAGAACACAAGTTGGGTAAATAGATTAAATGTTCCATAAGTATATAAGCATAATGGGGTGTAAAAAAATATAATGAAATAATCCCCTAAATAGAACAACTAATCAAGGATCATGTGTCATGATAAACTCGCAATGTCCTAAAGTGAGGTGATCCAAAAAATACCTAACAATACCAGACCATCATTCGTCCTACTTTGTGTCCCAAAAAAATTAACTAGCCGCTTGAATATCCCACACTAGTACCATTGGGGGAACTCACCATATAGCCCTATCTCATGCTAGAGAGAACACTAGACCATGTGTTCTACTAACCAGTGTAGCATAAATAAAGGTCTCCCACATAGTTACACAGGTTATCAAGACCAATGTAAAATTTAGGTGTGAAAAAATAAAGCAATGATCAATATATGCATAAAAAATAAAAATACCACACCTCTAAGTCCCAAGAACTAAACAAATTATTTTGTTTTATATTATATAATAGAAATAAACATCCCCTAGAAATAAAAAGTCTATCCAATCCATATATTAGTAGAAAAAATGAGGGTCTCAAAAGAATTAAGTTATTTGTTTTTTAAAGGGCCAAATGTTCCTTTTTAAAATTATGATTTTGAATGAAACATCAATTTTCCACAGATTTAAAATTTGATCCATTAAATATTCATTTAGATCCCATATAAGAAAAAAAATCCTCTTGAAATCTAAAACATTCTCTAAAAAAATTTACCTACTTTTAAAAGTTAAAACAAAGCCAATAAACTACATTTATCATCAAAAACATTTATAAATTTCTTATTTAATTGTCTACAGACACTTGGAATGAAAAAATAGTTAATTTCAAAGTGATAATTGAATTTCACAAAGAAACCCCTTAGTTATAAGATTAAAATTCATGATATTAATTTATAAATATATATTAAATTTAATACATGGATAAACATTCATAATAATTAAATTTATTAACCCCAATAACAGATTAATTTTTGACATAAATAAATAACATAAAAGAACCTTACTCAAACAAAAAGGAATTGAGTCACAATGTGTCACCTTCAAAGGAGAACTCCCAAACAAGGAGGAATATCACTCTATAAGCCTTAATAAAGAAAAAACATTGGATTAAACATACCTAAAACCCAAAATCATCACACACAGGGATTAAGGTTCTATTTATAAAGAAAAAACATAGATAAATGGATGAGTAGAGAAGAGGAAGAGGAATAAATGCCTTCAAAATCACTGTAAATGAAAAGAAATGAAGTCAAAACCAAAAAGGAGTCAAGTAGGATCCCTCCCTTGGAATTAATTGACGTAATTAGAATGAAATGGGAGAGTTAAGAGGGTAAAATCAAATTAAAATGAGTAGAGTAGAGGGGTAATTTTACTTTTTAAAAAAACAATACATAAAGCAGGGAATTTTTCTAAGGGATGCATCGGGGTGTACCCTCTAAACTTTCTTGTGTCTTAGTCCTTAGAGCTATGGAATGGGGGTAACCAGGAAGGAAGTTTTGAGGCTCTTAAACCTATAAACCACCATGTTTCAACCCTCTATATTATATCATGGAATCCACTTCCAAAAACCATATATAATATAGCCCTAGGATTGTGTTGTGGTGAAATCTAACTCAGAATTCCCAAGAAACCTGTAGTGTGACCACCATGGGTTGTGGAATGCCCTACTACAATATAGTATTGTAGCTCCTTGAGACCCCCTAAACACTAAAAACCTTCAAAAACTCCAATAAAATTTAAAATAATCCAAAATTACTTAATAAATAAATAAACTATTACACTAGGGTGTTATAATTCTCCCTAACATATCACATTTTCCAACAAAAAGTATTTAGATATAAATAGAAGGTGACAAAAAAATAACCTCCATGCTACAAATCTTAAAGTTAGTGGTTTGGTAAAAAATTGAGAGGTTTCAAAGGAAAAAGTAGAATCATACAACCAACAAAATAACCTCAAAATAACCTCAAACCTCAAACACCCTAAATAATCTAAAACAATAGAATTCATTAATACTAATGAACCAAGGTCCCTTGTAGAAAGGAGACCTAACACAGGTCTCCCTACTATTTATATTTAATATAAATGATGTAATCAAGGTAAAATACATAAAAAGGGGGATATTATGTGAGAGAAACTATTATACTGAATACTTGAGAAGTATAAACATTCCACTGACAATAAAAACCTATCTACAAGGAATTTATTAAACCCCAAGAACAAACATAACATAAAAGAAAAGGTAGAAACCGCAAAAAATAAATAATCAGTAATCTTACAAACACAACCATGCAAAGGAAAAAATTAAAATATACTTCTAACAAGCCACATTAGAAACTTTTATGGGCTTCATACTAGCCTCAAAAACTCTACAAGGGTAACTAGAACCTCAACCATAGAACTTCATCTCACAATAAACCCCAAACAAGACCAACACCCACACATTCTCAATAACATAATGAATATCCCATCCTAGTTACTTGAAAAAAAACAAGGGACACGCATGTTCAATCCATAAATATTATTACCTTAAACAACCAACATCAAAAACCACACAACCTCAAGAAAAAATATTCCACAAATCAATAATTAACATAACTAAAAAATGAATGAAGAGTGACTCAAAGGAAAAATATATAAGAAAGTATCTCAAAATATATAATAAAATCAAAATCCACCAACAAAAGAAACCACAAAATAGAAAATCATGACACATACAAGTATTCCAATCCAAAATACATCAAGGTATTCTTCTAAAATGCAAACTTACAAAACCTATTAAGATGACCCAAATAGCCTCAATGCTGGTACGTCCTTGTAGATTTTTGATAAGAGGAAATATAATACCCAGTATCCCCACACTAGAATCACAAGAGGAGTTTCTTCTTCTAATAAGGTAAAACAATTCCTTGAAAAGTAATATCCTCATCTACTTACACTTCCATATTTCACTCATTCAAATTAAACTCCACAGCTCATATTATACCTTTAGTCACACTAGGTAGAAATGATATTTCACCCTGTAATGACCCGAAGTTTCATTAATGGAAAATCCCTCTTGATCTTATTAAATGTCTCCTTATATAAAATGTTTTTATAAAATGTCAACTTCATTGGTTTTACGATAAGAATTGTGACCGTTACTTTTATAGCCATTGAACAGTGATCACATGATTAGTATAAATATAGGGCTTTAACACATCCAATTTTACTTAGATAAAGGAAGTGATGGCCTCATCTAGGAGAATTTCCCCATAGGAAGCCCATTTATCGGAGCTCGGAAAAGAGGTGGCGTCTTTGGTCTTCGCTCTTGACCAAGCCCAAGCCGAGCTTCACCATGTCAAGCTCGGATGGGATCGTCTACGGGATAAGTGGAAGTTGATAGAAATTACTACTTGAACAATGATATCCGAGCCACCCTAAGAGTCTTTCACTATCGGAAACCTTACCCTTAGGTCTTATGTGGCTGTTTTAAGTGGTTATGTAACTAATCGATAGCACTATGTTCATGTATGTTTTTTTGTATATAATAATGAATATAATTTCTTGTCATTATTGATACATTGTAAATAGTTTTTAAAGTACAAATGGTGGTTTTAGTTATTATTTAATTAAGAAATATATTTTATTAAATTAAGGGATTTTTTAATTAAATAATATTTTAATAAAATATTATTATTATTATTATTAGATTAATTTTATTATATATAAATGATCTTGTAATTGTATGAATGCAATTATAATTTTTATTAAGGTTTGAAAGCCATTTTTGTCAAAACCCATGAATTTTTTATAAATGTCGGTATTTATTTTAAAAGTGAAAATTAACATATTTAGAAAATTATTTAGATAAAATAAATTTTATTTTTGGAATCAGGAAGTCAAAATTATCCAACAGTGAATTTTGCCTAATTTTCTGAGACAGTCAAATTTTTTAGTAAAAATTAAATATCGTTTAAATATATAATGTGTTTTATGACATAATAATGACCCAATAATGATGTAATAAAATACTATAATATTTATGTTAGGCCAATATATGTTTTACCATTAAAATAATGTGATTTTGGGGTTTTTGTCTTACTTATCAAAGCTTTAATGGACCCCTTAAGACTTATTAAACACCTTGTCTTTTTAAATTAATTTCCATGGGAGTGTGACTCACCTCCACATAATCAACCCTAATATTTTAAGAAGTTTTTAATTTGGCCTTATAAAATATTTTTTTCCTCTTCCCTTTTCCAAAAACCATGGGAAAACCCATGGGATGGTTTGTGGTTTTGATTAATTTAATATAAGGGGTCCCAAACCAAAATAATAAAGAATTCTCTCACCTTTCCTATATAAATCCACCCAATCTCCCACTTCCTCCTCACTCAAGGCCTTTTTAGTTCGTCCAACATCTTCCATAATCTCTCTATAATCCTCCCAAGGTGCCCCAAGCTCCCAATAATCCTCTCACAAGCCTCTCTCTAGCCTTTGGAAACACACTTCCAAGTAAGGGTTTTTCTTCCTTTCTCATTCTTGTCCAATTTTCTTTAAGTTGTTTTTCCCTTTTAATTTCAATTATGAATGTTGGGTTATGGTTTCGTACCTCCCTCATACATCCCTCTTTATGTTTTAATGATGAGAGACCCCTTTATCACTCATTAAATACCTCCAATGTACACCTGTTACTATGCATAATTTCTGAAAGGATCTTCTCTCTCCTCTTTTACATTCAAGCAATACTTTTGTATCATGAATCTAAATTCCACTACAGTTGTTGGGACAAGTATCTATATGACCTCCATACAGTTCATTACATGTAAATATGATTAGAAATCCCTTTCTCTCTCATCAACCATTTTTATGAATTCTTATGTCACGTCGTTACGCTGCCGAAATCGCACCGATTTTCTAAGCCAATGTCTTTGTGTAGTGAATACCATGCCCATTTATCCATCAAGGGTATTCACCTTTATGAACATTTACATATTGATTTTAAAGTTTCATGTATAAATTCCACATTCCTTTATCATGGAATAAATGATTATGTTTTATTAATCCATGTTTTATGATCCATGTGGCACACTTATACATGAAATGAAATGTTTAAGAAGGGTTCACCCTTATAGTGCTCCAATGCATTGGGTAAAGTATAGTATCATGATATGTCATGTGAAATTATTGTTAACTCATGCTAATTAAAGTTCAATGAGGGTTTACTCATGCTTTATGTGCAATGAGGAATTACTCATGCTCCATGTGCAATGATCCTTGGCTCATGCAAATTCCATGTTAAGTGTTACTGCCACATTTCCATGTTAAGATTATCATGATTTATCATGCCTTTATGTTCAGGATTTTCTTATTCACTATTGATATGCCTATTTTCTAACATGTATTTTAATCCTTGGTTTATTCCATGTGTACTCCCTTACTTGGCATTATAGCTCACCCTTTTCTTATGCATGTCCACAGGTTATCCCATGCAATGATAAGTATGAAGGAATGTTGTGGTCATGTAAAAGAAGTTTTCAATAAATATGTTGTATTTCATGTTTTAAGTTTTTATGTAATTATCCTAAGCCCCAAAGACACTAAACCTCTCGATCTTATTTATTGTATCAATTGAAGTTTTATGTAATAAATTGTGTTTAAGTTGTAATAAAAAGCAGGGTTGTCATAGTTGTTATCAATGGATAGGTTTGGTTATTTTTGGGATTAGGATTAGAAAACCCTAGTAAAGCCTTAGATACAAGACTAAGTACAATAAAAACTTCCCTAAGTTTTGGTGAGTATTGAGTAAGTGGGTTACCAAGAAAATACATCCCTATCTGGATACGAGCAGGTAGAGGCGGCTCTGGCACAGATGTATCCTAGGGGTAAAACCCGAAAACACTGCTTTGAGCTAGACTCAAACGGGAACTGGTGCACGAAAATGGGTCTTGCTGCACTCTTGGTTATGACACTCCTGGGGGATATGATTTGGTAAATTCACAAGCTTAGTATGAACCCTTATTAAGGGAATTAAAAAAAATGCCCCGAAGAATATATGTTAGAAATTAGATCATAAAAAGCCTAGATTAAAGCCTATAGACTCATGAGTTAAGGAAATGAAATTTTATTTATAAGTAATCAACTTTTTTCTTTGGATTACCCTTTATGTGTTACCCCTAACATTCCTTTTATTCCGTCCAATGGCCAGTAATAGGAGGACTCGGGCTAACAACCGATGTGAAGATCAGTGTGATGAATATACTAATGAGATTCCCAATCCAATGGGAGCGGGAATCGAGAACATTATCATGCTTCTCTCTCAGCTAACTCAAGCATTGAATAGAAACACGGGTCAAGAGGAATGTCCAAACCCCCCTAAGAAAGAACAAGTCTCTATCGAGAGCTTCATGAGACAAAGGCCTCCTAATTTAGTGGATCATCCGATCCCACGATCACTGAACAATGGATCAAATCCATTAAAAAGATATTCTCCATGCTCCAATGTTCTGAACAAGAGAAGGTTCTCCTGGAAGCTTATCGTATGGAGGGTGAAGCTGATCAATGGTGGACGTTGATCAAATATACGTAGCCTGAGGAGGAGATCGAGGCGCTATAATGGAAGGATTTCCGGAAGATGTTTTTCGATAAATAATTTCCGCACACCCTCCAGCTTAAGATGGAAAGAGAATTCCTTTATATAAAGAAAAAAGACAAAGAATATGTTGGATCGTACGAGGAAAAATTCACAAGACTTGCACGATATGCTTCCAGCTTTGTCGTTACCCCCGAATGCAAGGTTGACTGCTTCTTTGGTGGGCTGAAGCTGAGCCCACGGAAAGCATTAGCAATCCATGACTTCGAAAGCTATGAGGAAATTTTCTGATGTTCCCTCAAGGTCAAAATGGAGATCGGATAATCATAGGGGTATCATGGGGATCATAAGCGTAAGTTGGACTTCAACGTCGGTGGGCCGATGGATAAATCCAATGGTGTTAAGAAGATCCAGCACCCCACTTTTAAAAGTTTGGAAAGAAGCACCCTAGAAATTGCCTTAAGGGGATGAGGAAATACTTCAAGTGTGGAAGAGAAGGGCACCTATCTTTTAACTATCGGCAAGAAAGACCCGCAGCTGCGATAGAGGAGAGGAACGCTCCGTTCGAAACTCAACGCGTTATTCAATGCTACAAATGCAAAGAACCGGGTCATTTTGCAAATCAGTTCCCTAATACAAGGGTTTTCGGAGACAACCAATGTAATGCCCCGACCCCAGTTACCCAAAGTCAGTGCATTATTACATAACATTGGCATGATCACAAGAAAGATCAAGTCTCGGAAGACTGATTAGTTTAGTAGAATTGAAATATCTAGATACATTCATAAAGTTTACATTACATCATAAAATGGAAACTATAACAATATAGTCTCCATAGTCCACACTCTTATCCCCTCATATTATCCCTGCAGGTCATTCATAAAATAATTCTTCACTTCCTGGGAAAAATAAAACATAGAAAGGGGTGAGCTCAAATGCCCAGTATGGATAACAATATAGTGAAAACTTTCATAAATAGGAATGAATATTTAAGGCAATGTATAACTAAAACAAATGCCTTTTAAACTTTAACTTCAACGTAATATGGAAGAAATAAAATAAAATAATGCCATTTACTTATTCACATGGATATTCTACTAATTGAATAATCACATTCAATATCAATAACCACATTCATAATGATGGAATGCATAATGCCAGACTATCATAACCACATAGCCAAGGCCTCGTGCCAAGACTAGAAATAATATTTTGTCAAGGCCTTGTGCCAAGACACTAGTTTGTCTCATGAGACCTACCGATGCATCGAGGAGCTATAGCGGGCTCCACCCATCACTTATTAATTCCATTCATTCCTCATATGAACAGGTTTAAACATAACATAAACATTCGTATTAAAACTATCATACGAAATGTCAATACTTTCTCTATAAACCATGAATGGTATAAAAATAACACATCCACAGTCAAACATATCACAAAACCTTAAATACAATATAGAAGTTTTATATCATAATAAACCAACTTCAAATAATCTTAAAATCCATCAAAGGATGTTGACATAGATGAAATCAAAACTATTTGAGAGAAATATCTCTTTTTTTTAAATCATTTAAAAGTCACACATTTATAAAGTAAGTGATTTAAAAGAGATTTTTGAATCAAAGTGTCCCATACCACTTTGAAACTTTTGAAAAGAAATATCATTTCAAAATATTAATTTCAATATAAATAAATCTTTAAAATAATTTTAAAAATATGGACATTAATTAAAAAGATTTAGAAAGATAAATCTTTAAAACATTTAAAATTCTGATCTTGATAAAGAGTACCTTTCATGAATTCTTAAAATATTCATTTTGAAATCATTTAAAGGTCACATAATTATAAAATAAAAAATTTACATTGAAAATATTCTTATAAGCTTGTAAGGGAAGCTTCGAAGATTTTATAATGGCAAAAAATAGCCGCACCCACCGTATAAGTTAAAAAAACATTCTTACCATAATTCTGTTGAAAAGGTTAAAAAGCACCTTGTTTGGAAAACGATGGAAAGATTCCTTTATAAAACTCTTATAAAAAGTGAACAAGGGTATAAATAAATTTATACCATAGGCTTTATAATAGCAAAAATGATTTGAAATACATTTTTAAGAAACATGTATGTGGATGATAAAGAGGTCCCAGTAAATTATTATGTATAAACAACCTCGGATAATGAAGAGATTGCGAAATAAACCCTTACCTTGTACTTTTCCTTGGTTGAGGGTAGGTTAATATCTTTTATAATGGTTAAATAATTTTTATTAAATTATACAATAATCATATACAATAATATGATATCATATATGATCTTTTAACATTGCTTTGTTAACAATGTCTTAGAATTATCGTTGTTTCGGGTGTTAATTTACTTGTTTTCTTTTATATGTTTTGTTACATAAGACATGTTTGTTATGTATAGGTTGTATCTTATTAATATCCATAATTATATATAGTCCTTAAACATTATTTTTAATCATCAAATGAGAATTATATTTGAATGGATACGATGGAGAATTAATCTCATCGCATTCGTGGAGATGGCAGTCTGTACGTACGCACGAGCGACAATATCATTCTTTTGATATTAAAATAATATATAATTGGATGGTATATAATATATGAAGAATCATTATCATGTTATATTTATTATTTACATGAATTAAAAATCATTATTATACCCATCCAAAAAATAATATATTGAATAACAATTACACCACGACGTGGAGACGGTAAGCCATACGTACGCATTTATAATGACATGTCATTCAAAGGATGGATAGAATACTTAATATGGTTGTACAATATTTATAATAATATTAAAGTATATAGAAGATACTGGATTAATTATTTTAGAATGGGAAAAACAAAGAAAGAAAAAGTTGAAGAAGAAATGAATTTGAAAAAGGGTGGTGAAAACATTACCTCTTCTTCGGGTTCTTCCTTTTGATTTGATCAAAAGGGATCCTTAGGTTGGATTTCTGATAAAACTAAGGCCTCTAGGTTTAATTGAGGGAATTTTATAGAGTATTTAGGCAGGGGTTGGCCGAACAAAAAGTCTTTGAAGGTATAAATTAATGATAAGGATGAGTTCCCTTTTATAAGTGGGGCGAGGGGCACCTATGGAAAAGTTAGAAATATTATTTTATAATAAATTCATATTCGGTTTATAATGGCTCCAATGTGGATTATTTAAAATTTATGGTGGGTATAGGTCGAAAACCACTCAACCAATAGGATTTATACTGGTTTGGGTCACTATATTAACCTTATTTTTAAATATTAACTCTTAGTTAATTAGTTTCACTTTTACAATGTCTCTTTGTATTTTTATAGTATATGGTTAATAAACATACTATATACATAAAAGAGACCCCCAAGTGCTCCATTCATGATACACCTATCATGATATAAGTCTCTTGACCGAAACTTAGATTTTTAGGAATTTTATATCAATTAATAATATAATATTTATTTTAAAAACTATTTTATGTCAATTTTGACACTATTCAATATTTGATTTTTTTTAAAATCACAACAGAATCATTACTTCAAAAAAAGTTAATTACATCAATCCTAACATGTCATATTAACCTATAAAATTATTTTAATTAATAAAAAGTCTCAAATTATATTTATTTGGGTATTTATAATATCAACTATTTTAATTTTTCACTATTATGATAATTACTACATCATCATTGTGTCATAAATAAATTTATTTATTTAATGTCTAAAAATTATAAATAAAATATCATTATGTAGGAAATATTTTTAGCTTTATATTTAATATTTACAATAGAATTTATCTTATGTATAACCCTATATTAAAAATGTTTTAGTAAATAAACTATGATTTTAACTCTTTTAACTCTTGTTTGAATTAAATAATAATAAATGTCCTAGTCTAAAACAAGTGGAACAAAATGATAATATTTTACTCCTAAGGTTGTTTTCGGTCGAGATACACTTTTCCAATAGAATTAGGACACGTGTTAGGGTAATATTAATATCATTTTTACCCTTAATTACCCTATTTACTTTTAACCGTGGTAAATAAAAGTAAAAGTTAATATTCACCAAAAATTATTTTCATCTCATTGAACCACATTTTACTCCTTGATATTAACTGTGTCTCTCAGATTTTCAAAATTCCACTCACAGAAGAGGTAAAATTAAGTTTTATGAAAAATTCAGTTTTTTAACTACCACTTAGTGGTTTCACTATTCATCAAAAAAAAATGAATGTTTCAGAAATAAACCAAAAAATAGGCCTAAGATATATTTGATATTTTGAATTCAAAAATGATGTTTATTTTACCAAATTCAAAACATATTGGTTGCAATAATTAATTTAAAAATTAATTCCCGTCGTCAAAACAAATAGCGTGTTTTTAAGAGATAATAATTATCAAAAAATTGACACTTGTTTATGTCTGGTTTAAATGTGAAATTACATCCAATGACCAAAATTGTATTAAATGGTAAAAATATATTCTAAATATACTTTAAAACCACTCAAATTAATAATTTATCACTATTAATTATTTTGATTAAAAAAATTGTTTTTAATTAAAATTAGTAATTTTCACTATTCATCAAAATATGAAAGTTATCCAAAAAGTACCAAAATTTCACCCTAAGCTAATTTCGATATTAAGAATCCAAAAATGATGTCTATTTCAAAAGATAAAATTTATAAAATTTCAAAATGTTGGTATTACTATTCATAACGGCTAGTTTGATTGGTTGTGGTGTGTTAGAATCTCGAAGTTGCGTACAATGCACGCCATTGCATTATTCAAAAGGACACATATCGTGGAAGCTTGGGGTGTTTCATTGTAAATTTTTGATGTCCCCATTCTAAATAATAAATTTATTTATTCAAATTGAATATATAAAAGTTTAAAATATTGGATTTAAAAAAAAGGGTTTCACTATTAAAAGTTGGTAAAAGTGCATTTTTTGAAAAATACTTCTTTTATCTGAAAAAAATGAATTTGTTCTTACATTATGTATAAGAAACTCATAATATGGATTCTAAAATTATAAGGATTATATTAAGTTTAAAATTTAGTTAGTACTATTCATAACCTCTTTTGAACGGCTTTTTCGGTAAGTCATGGTGCGCTTGAACTCGGTGTTGCGTGTAGTGAAAGTTATTGAACTATTTTGAAGAAATAACACATTATGAAATCATGGATTGTTACATTCTCCCCTCCTTCAATAAATTTCGTCCTCACAATTTGAAATTTTTCTTCGAAAATAAAAGGTTGAAAATAGAAAATATCTTTGTAGGAAAACCCACATCGGAAATATAGTTACCAAAATATAGTCTTAATATTAGGAAATGGGAAATGAAAGGGTCACCGCAAAATTATGATCTCGATTAGGAGAACATTGGTGGAAATTAGAGACATATAATTGGAGGAAAAATGTAAATATTTATATGTAGTGATTGAGGTCATTAATCACAAACAAGTGTGAAATTGAGGTCCATAAATTCATCAATCTATGATGATTTAAAATACCATCTGTTCAACAAAACATAAGGTATTAGAATAACACATTTTTTACATTTCAAAATATCTTAGTTGAAATCCCACTTCGAAAAATGAATTAATGAGGCCTCTATTTAAAATAAAGAGTGGTAAGTATGAAGATTACCGAAAATAAAACATAATAGGGTTCCGTGTAGGAAAATATGTATATGGAAGAGAAATCTAACCATCAATTATCCGATGCAGAGTGGTAGAGAACATGTCTATGAAAAGGCCCACAATCCCAAAGCCATAAATTAGTGATGATCTAAGGTAACATCTAGGACTACATTTTTGTTCTCAGTTCCTTTTCTTAATGTTGAGGAATTTATTTATGATATTGTCTAAGATCATAAGGAGATATACTTACTTTATAATTAGAGTTTTCTCCATTAATAAATTTCTACCACAAACTCATCTTTCACCCCAAAACATAATACAACTCAAAAATAATCTATTTATCCTAATCGCATAGGGTTCCAAATATAATGAATTTATAATTCATCTACCAGATCTTTTAAAAAAACAACATTATTTAATTCCAGACATTACATGGGCCAGTGGTAGGTGATACACCCTTGTTGCCCTTCGGTTTTGGGTTCCAGTCTCACAGCCTTGCCGGACGCGACAGGTTGCCACCCGACCTCCTGGTTGTCCTTTTATGGAAATCCAAAAATAATCCAAACTAGAACTATCCAAAATGCTATAGTCCAAAATTTATAAGGAAGGTAAACAAAATGAAGATCCTTTTTTCAGCATAATAACATGTGAACACCTTCATCATGTATTCTTTTAAAACACTGTAACATCCTGAATTACCATAAAACCTTATTGATTACATTCATGATCCCTTATTCCTTAAAGAATAATGGATATACTCCTTCAATACAAAAATGTTGTAAACCCCAACAATGATGGAATATACAAATCATTAATCAATTTCAAGGTAGTCAAGAATATCCAATATAATTTATCCAAATCAATCATGTATTATTCTAAAATCACTACCTCGGTATCAGAACTATATTATATTTTATCATTCTCTCAACCATATATTTTCCAAAAATTTAAACTACTATTGAGTCAATTTTCTTTGTTCCACACAATCTCAAGTCCTTAATGAAATAGTATTGCAGTACAATCTATATATAGTCCATAATTATTATAACAAGTACATTGTTGATACAACAATCAAATGACATTATCAACATAAGAACTCTAATCATTCCTCTTCATATGTGGTAGTATCATAACTTGATTATTATCTAATAGCATCATTTTTGGCATAGTCTGATGACTGGTACATAGGTTTGTGTAGTGTTCAAATTCCTTGCAAATGAAGCATTGTACATTTGAAACCATTTTCTTACCCTTGCAGTCACATACTTTGTTCCCTTTTCATCCACACTTATAACAAACTCCCATTCCTTTAAAGCAAGTTCCAGGGTGTTTCTTCCCACAGTTATCACATATGGGAAAATTCTTCTTTTCCCTCTTCCCTTTATCCATATTTCTCTCTTCCATCCTTTTCTTCTCTTACTTCCCTTCAAAGCCATAGGACCTAGTAAACTCATTACTTATCTTATCAACACATGATATTATTTCTTCATATGATGATAATACATGGGAGACTATTTATCTTATAAATTCTAGCTTAAGACCATGAAATATATGATCCTTCTTTCTCTTTGGATCATGTTCATTGCTGGAGTTCTCATTCCTTCTACTGGGCGCCATTTCTAAACAATGGTATACACTAGATTAGTTTATGAATAACAATACCTAATCTTAAACTTGTAAAACACATAACATAAATTAAATAGTTTATGGATATAATCCATAATCATAAAAATGTCTCTTTTGAGGAAATATATACTCATAAACCCTTCATAATGGTTTGTAAAGAAAATGAGAATTATCCTAAGCATATCCCCCGGGAGTGTCGTAACCAAGAGTGCAGCAAGGCCCGTTGTCGTGCACCAGTTCCCGTTCGAGTCTAGCACAAAGCGGTGTTTTCGGGTTTTACCCCTAGGTACATATGTGCCAAAGCCTCCTCTACCTACTCGTATCCAGACAGGGATGTATTGCTCAGAAAACTCACAAAATCTCTACAATACCAAAATTCTAGGATGTTTTTCTCTACTAATCCTCAAATTCTATCTTAAATCTATGTGCTCTATTCATAGTTTATCTAAATCTAGCTTCCAAGGTTTGTACTAAACTTCCTATGATACCAACTGTAACGCCCCGACCCTAGTTACCCAGAGATGGTGCATTATTACATAACATTGGCATGATCACAAGGAAGATCAAGTCTCGTAAGTCTGATTATTTTAGTAGCCTTGGAATAAATAGATACATTCATAAAGTTTACATTACATCATAAAATGAAAACTACAACAATATAGTCTCCACAGTCCACACTTTTATCCCCTCATACTATCCCTGCAGGTCATTCATAAAATACGTCTTCACAACCAGGGAAAAATAAAACATAAAAAGGGGTGAGCTCAAATGCCTAGTATGGATAACAATATAGCAGAAACTTTCATAAATAGGAATGAATATTTAAGGCAATGTATAACTAAAAAAAGCTTTTTAAACTAGAACTTCAACATAATATAGAAGAAATAAAATGAAATAATGCCATTTACTTATTCACATGGATATTCTACTAATCGAATAATCACCTGTAATATCAATAACCACTTTCATAATGATGGAATACATAATTCGAGACTATCATAACCACATATCCAACGCCTCATGCCAAGACTAGAAATAAATTTTTTCAAGGCCATGTGCCAAGACACTAGTTTGTCTCATGAGACCTACCGATGTATCGAGGAGCTATAGCGGGCTCCACCCGTCACTTATTAAGTCCAATGAATTCCTCATATGAACAGGTTTAATAATTATATAAACATTCATATTAAAACTAGCATATGAAATGTCAATACTTTCTCCATAATCCATGAATGGAATAAAAATAACACATCCACAATCAAACATATCACAAAACCTTCAATAAAATATGGAAGATTTGTATCATAAAAAATCAACTTCAAATAATCTTAAAATCCATCAAAGGATGTTGACATAGATGAAATCAAAACTATTTGAGAGAAATATCTCTTTTTTTAAATCATTTAAAAGTCACACATTTATAAAGGAAGTAATTTAAAAGAGATTATTGAATCAAAGTGTCCCATACCACTTTGAAACTTTTGAAAAGAAATATCATTTCAAAATATAAATGTCCATAAAAATAAATCCTTAAAATCATTTTGAAAACATGGACATTAATTAAAAATATTTAGAAAGATAAATCTTTAAAACATTTAGAATTCTGATCTTGAAAAAGAGTAACTTTCACAAATTCTTAACATATTCATTTTGAAATCATTTAAAGGGCACATAATTATAAAATAAAACATTTACTTTTAAAATATTCTTATAAGATTGTAATGGAAGCTTCGAATATTTTATAATGGTGAAAAATAGCTGCACCCGCCGTATAAGTTAAAAAAAATTCTTACCTTATTTTTGTCGAAAATGTTAAAAAGAACCTTGTTTGGAAAACGATGAAAAGATTCCTTTATAAACCTCTTATAAAAAGTCAACAAGGGTATAAATGAATTTATACCATAGTCTTTAAATTATTAAAAATTATTTGAAATACATTTTTAAGAAACATGGATGTGGATGATAAAGAGGTCCCAGTAGATTATTATGTATAAACAACCTCAGATAATGAAGAGATTGCGAAATAAACCCTTACATTGTACTTTTCCTTGGTTGAGGGTAGGTTAACCTCCTGTATAATGGTGAAATAATTTTTATTAAATTATACAAGAATCATATACATTAATATGATATCATATATGATCTTTTAACATTGCTTTGTTAACAATATATTAGAATTATCGTTGTTTCGGGTGTTAACTTACTCGTTTTCTTTTATATGTTTTGTTACATAAGCCGTGTTTGTTATGGATATTTTGTGTCTTATTAATATCTAGAATTATATCAAGTCCTTAAACATTATTTTTAATCATCAAATTAGAATTATATTTGAATGGATACGATGGAGAATGAATCTCATCGCCTTTGTGGAGATTATAGTCTGTACGTACGCACGAGCGACAATATCATTCTTTTGATATTAAAATAATATATAATTAAATGTTATATCATATATTCATAATAATTATCATTTTATATTTATTATTTACATGAATTACAAATTATTGTTATACCCATCCAAATAATATTATATTGAATAACAAATACACCACGACATGGAGACGGTAAGCCGTACGTACGCACGTATGGTGACATGTCATTCAAAGGATGGATAGAATACTGAATATGGTTGTACCATATTTATAATAATATTACAGTTTATATGAGATACTGGAGTCATTATTTTATAATGGGAAATATAAAGAATGAATAAGTTGAAGAAAAAATGAATTTGAAAAAAGGTGGTGAAAACATTACCTCTTCTTCGGGTTCTTCCTTTTGATTTGATCAACAGGGCTATTTAGGTTGGAATTATGATCAAACTAAGGCCTCTACATTGTAGTGAGTGAAGTTTAGAGAGTATTTGTTCAGGGTTTGGCCGAACCAAAAGGCTTTGAAGGTGTGAATTAATGAGAATGAGGAGTTCCCTTTTATAAGAGGGGTGAGGGGCACCTTTGGAAAAGTTAGAAATATTATTTTATAATAAATTCATATTCGGTTTATAATGGCTCTAAAGTGGATTATTTAAAGTTTAAGGTGTGGATAGGTCTAAAACCACTCGACCAATAGGATTTAGACAGGTTTGGGTTACTATATTAACCTTATCTTTAAATATTAACTCTTAGTTAATTAGTTTCACTTTTACAGTGTCTCTTTGTATTTTTATATTATATGGTTAATAAACATACTCTATACATCAAAGAGACCCCCTAGTGGTACATTAATGATACATCTATCATGATATAACTCTCTTGTAAGATCCTTAGATTTTTAGGAATTTAATATCAATTAATAATATATATTTTGTTTTAAAAACTATTTTATGTCATTTTTTACACTATTCAATAATTGTTTTTTGTAAAAATTAAAAAATAAGGATTAATTCGAAAAAAGATAATTAAATAAATACTAACATTTCATATTAACCTATAAAGTTATTTTAATTCATTAAAAGTCTCAAATTATATTTATTTGTGTATTTATAATATCAATTATTTTAATTTTTAACTATTATTGTAATTACTCTATCATCATTGTATCATAAATAAATTACATTATTTAAGGTCTAAAAATTATAAATAAAATATCATGATGTAGGAAATCATTTTATCTTGCTAATTAATATTTACAATCGAATTTATCTTATGTATAACCCTATATTAAAAATGTTTTAGTAAATAAACTATGATTTTAACTCTTTTAACTCTTCTTTGAATTAAATAATAATAAATGTCCTAATTAAATCCATGTGGACCTAAATGATAATATTTTACTCCTAAGGTTGTTTCTTGTCGAGATACACTTGTCCAATAGAATTAGGACATGTGTTAGGGTAATATTAATATCATTTTTACCCTTAATTACCCTATTTACTTTTAACTGTGGTAAATAAAAGTAAAAGTTACTATTCACCAAAAAATATTTTCATTTAATTGAACCACATTTTACTCCTTGATATTAGTCGTGTCTCTTGGATTTTTGAAATTTCACTCACAGAAGCGGTAAAATTACGTTTTATGAAAAATTTAGTTTTTTAACTACCACTTAGTGGTTTCACTATTCATTAAAAAAATGAAAGTTTCCAGAAAAATACCAAAAATTAGGCCTAAGATATATTTGATATTATGAATTCAAAAATGATGTTTATTTTACCAAATTCAAAATATATCAATTGAATTAATTAATTTAAAAATTAATTCTCGTCATCAAAACAAATACCGTGTTTTTAAGAGATAATAACTATCAAAAGATTGACACTTGTTTATGTCTAGTTTAAATGTGAAATTACATTCAATGACCAACATTGTATTAAATGGTAAAAATATATTCTAAATATACTTTAAAACCACTCAAACTAATAATTTATCACTATTAATTATTTCTATTAAAAAAGTTGTTTTTAATTAAAATTTAGAAATTTTCACTATTCATCAAAATATAGAAGTTATCCAAAAAGTACCAAAATTTCACCCTAAGCTAATTTCGATATTAAGAATCCAAAAATGAAGTCCATTTCAAAAGATAAAATTTATAAAATTTCAAAATGTAGGTATTATTATTCATAACGGCTAGTTTGATTGGTTGTGGTGTGTTAGAATCTCGAAGTTGCGTACAATGCACACCATTGCATTATTCAAAGGGAAACGTACCATGGAATCTTGGGGTGTTTAATTATAAATTTTTTATGTCCCCATTCTAATGAATAAATTTATTTAGTCAAATTGATTATATAAAAGTTTAAAATATTGGATTTAAAAAAAGGGTTTCATTATTAAAAGTTGGAAAAAGTGCATTTTTTGAAAAATACTTATTTTATCAGAAAAAAATGAATATGTTCTTACATTATGTCTAAGAAACTCATAATATGGATTCTAAAATTATAAGGATTATATTATGTTTAAAATTTATTTAATACTATTCTTAACCTCTTTTGAACGGCTTGTTTGGTAATTCATGGTGCGCTTGAACTGAGTGTTGCGTGTAGTTAATGTTTTTGAATTATTTTGAAGAAATGACACACTATGAAATCTTGGGGTGTTACAACCAACAACCTCCAAGGCAGAAAATAAGAGATTTTGCAATCAATTCTGCCGAAGTGAACCCCGACAATGAAGTGGTGACATGTACGCTAGTTATTCATTCAAGAATAGCGAACGTACTTTTTGATTCAGGTTCTACGCATTCTTTTATATCTTGAAAGTTTAGTAGAACAATCCCAACACCACCATAAATCATGGAAGTAAAGATGTCGGTGATTACGGAAAATGGGGAAATCATTGGATCCCACGAATATAAGTCCCCCCTGTTATAATCTGTGGATTTAATTTCCCGGCGAACCTCGTTATACTCCCTCTGGTGAAATTTGATGAAATTATTGGCATGGATTGGCTTTCATTATATAGAGCCAAAAAAATTGTCGGGAGAGGGAAATCACACTCCATATGGAGAATGACCCCCCAATTCTTTACAAGTGTAAAGAGGAAGATGAATCTCTTTTAGCTCCATCATCTCAAGGGTGGATATTACTGCCTTATGAGCATGCGTATCTGGCTTAGATGATTGAGTCCAGGGAAGAAACTATCCTTGAAGAAATGCATATTGTGAGGGAATTCACTGAAGTGTTTCCCGAGGAACTGCCTGGTCTTCCTCCTATAAGGGATGTTGAATTCTCAATTGAACTTATACCCAGGGATTTACCAATATCCAAGACTCCATATAGAATGATTGTTGTAGAGCTTGAAGAGTAGATGAAACAACTACAGGAGAATATGGTTAAAGGGTTTATACGCCCAAGTGCTTCACCATGGGGTGCACCAGTCCTCTTCGTCATGAAGAAGGATGGGTCAAAGCAGCTTTGCATCGATTATAGTGAACTTAACAAAATCACGATAAAGAACAAGTATCCTTTCCCAAGAATTGATGACTTGTTCGATCAGCTTCATGGAGCACAATTCTTCTCCAAGGTAGATTTATGGTCGGGTTATTATTCAGTAAGGGTGACTAAGGAAGATGTCACCAAGACTACTTTTTGTACAAGATACAGGCACTATGAATTCATAGTAATGCCTTTCGGACTCACCAATGCTCCAGCAATCTTCATGGAATTGATGAATAGATTCTTTAGAGATTACCTATAAAAATATGTGGTAGAATTTATAGATGATATTCTAATATACTCCAAAACTAAGGAGGATCACGAGGAGCATTTAAGAACTGTACTAGAGACTTTGCGCAAGGAGAATCTCTATGCAAAGTACAGCAAGTGTGAGTTCTGGTTGAAGGATGTCTCATTCTTGGGCCATATCATCACAACCAATGGGGTATCTGTGGATCCCTCCAAAACAGATGCAATTGGGGGATGTCCAAGGCCAACATCGGTAACAGATATCCATATCTTCTTGGGGTTATCTGGATATTATCGACGATTTGTGAGAAATTTCTCACGATTGTCCAACCCTCTTACCAAGCTAACTCAAAAGGGAGTAAAGTTTTCTTGGAGTGATGAATGCGAAGAAAGCTTCAAGGTGTTGAAAAGGAGGCTTATCACTACGCCTGTTCTCACTTTACCCACAAGTGGGGAGCTTTTGTGGTATTCAGTGATGCTTTAAAGAAGGTCTTAGGATGTGTGATGATTCAGAATGATAAAGTGATATCATATGCCTCAAGGAAGTTAAAAATCCATGACTGAAACTATCCAACGCATGATTTGGAGTAGGCGGTGGTGATCTATGCCTTGAAAATCTAGCGGCATTATCTCTATGGAGAGAAATGTGAGATATATACTGACCACAAGATTCTTAAATATATATTCACACAGAAAGAGCTTAATATGTGCCAAATAATATGGTAGATCTCATCAAGGATTATGACTCTTCAATCCATTACCACCCTAGGAAAGCGAACAAGGTTTCATATTCCCTAAGTAGAAAGGATCCAGCGATTCTATCAATGATGAGAATTGAGAAGGATCCAATCTTCTTAGACTTGATGAAGATGGACATGGGAATCATAGAGAAGGGAACCTCATCAATCCTTTCACAAATGATTTCTCAACCGTCTCTTTTGGAAGGGTTAATGGAGGCTCAAAAGGATGATGTGAGAATTCAAGAAAAAGTGGGAGCTATTGAAAAAGGGAAATACTAGGAGTTTAATGTTAATGAAGAAGGAATTGTGCAGTTTGGGAAAAGACTATGTCTTCCATCATGTCCGGAGCTAAAGAAGGAACTTTTGGATGATGCACACAGTTCAAATTTTCTATTCACCCAGGGAGCACAAATATATATATCGAGATCTCCGAAAAAACTTTTGGTGGGATAATATGAAGGAGATTGCTGAATATACATCAAAGTGCCTGGTGTGTCAGCAAGTGAAGGCAGAGAGGCAGAAGTCTAAGTGGGTGATGCAACCATTGCCCATACTAGAATGGAAATGGAAAAACATCACCATGGACTTTGTCACCGGACTTTTGAGGATATCCAAAGGCAACAATGCAATATGGGTTGTTGTGGATCGTCTTACAAAGAATGCACACTTAATTACTATTCGGGAGGATTTCTCATTGGATCAACTGGAACGGATATATATTCGGGAAGTGGTAAGGTTGCATGGAGTACCACTATATATTGTGTTTGACCGAGATCTAAGATTCACCTCTAAGTTTTGGAAGAGTCTTCAACATGCTCTGAATACTGAATTGAACTTTAGTACAACCAATCATACTCAAACTGATGTCCAATCCGAGCGGACTATCCAAACACATGAGGATATGTTGTGAGAATGCTCAATGGACTTTAAAGGAGGATGGGATCAACATCTTCCTCTGGTTTAGTTCTCTTATAATAATAGTTTCCACTCGAGCATCCAAATGGCTCCATATGAAGCCCTGTATGGGAAAATGTGCAGAACACCGGCATGTTGGGATGAGATCAGTGAACGTAAGCTTCTTGGACCAGAAATGGTCGAGGAAATGGTGGAGAAGGTGAAAACCATTCAGCAGCATATCAAGGCAGCCCAGAGTCGAAAGAAGAGTTATGCAGATAATCATCGATGATACCTTGAGTTTAAAGTTGGAGACATGGTTTTTCTTTGCATATCTCTATGGAAGAAGGTCATGAGATTTGGAATGAAAGGGAAGTTAAGTCCAAGGTACATCAGCCCCATCAAGATTCTTGATCGTGTCAGGGATGTGGCCAATCGAATAGCACTTCCACCTACTATGGCCGAAGTACATGATGTCTTTCATGTATCCCTCTTAAGGAAGTACGTATTGGACCCTTCACATGTACTCTCATATGAGGTGGTACAATTGGAAGATGATCTTTCTTATGAGGAGAAACCAGTGAAGATCTTAGATCGTAGAGAAAAAGTTCTACGAAATAAGATAATGCCCCTCATCAAGGTGTTGTAGAGAAACCACAAGTTTGAAGAAGCAACTTGGGAATTGGAGGAAGTGATGAAGCTGAGTTACCCACATCTGTTTTAGTGTGGGAAAAAGAAAAATTTCGAGGGAGAAATTTCTTAAGGGGGGGAATATTGTAACAACCCAAAGTTTCATTAAAGGAAAATCCCTCTTGATCTTATTAAATGTCTCTTTATATAAAATGTTTTAATAAAATGTCAACTTCATTGGTTTTATGATAAGAATTTTGACTGTTACTTTTATAGTCGTTGAATAGTAATCACATGATTAGTATAAATATAGGGCTTTAACACATCCAATTTTACTTAGAAAAATGAAGTGATGGACTCAACTAGTAGAATTTACCCATACGAAGCCCTTTTATCGGATCTCGGAAAAGAGGTGGCGTCCTTGGGCTTCGCTCTTGACCAAGCCCAATCTGAGCTTCACCATGTCAAGCTCAAACGGGACCGTCTACGGGAGAAGTGGAAGTTTATATAAATTACTACTCGAGCGATGTTATCCGAGCCACCCCAAGAGTCGGTCACTATCGCACACCTTACCCTTAGGTCTTATGCAGCTGTTTTAAGGGGTTGTGTAACTAATCGATAGCACTATGTTCATGTACATTTTTTTATATTATAATGAATATAGTTTCTTGTCATTATTGATACATTGTAAATAGTTTTTAAAGTACAAATGGTGTTTTTAGTTATTATTTAATTAAGAAATATATTTTTTTAAATTAAGGTATTTTTGAATTAAATAATATTTTAATAAAATATTATTATTATTATTAGATTAATTTTATTATATATAAATTATAATGTAATTGTATGAATGCTATTATAATTTTTATTAAGGTTTGAAAGCCATTTTTGTCAAAACCCATGAATTTTTTATAAATGTCGGTTTTTATTTTAAAATTGAAAATTAGCATGTTTAGAAAATTATTTAGATAAAATAAATTCTATTTTTGGAATCAGGATGTCGAAATTATCCAATGGTGAACTTTTCCTAATTTTCTGAGACAGTCAAATGTTTTAGTAAAAATTAAATATCGTTTAAATATATAATGTGTTTTATGAAATCATAATGACCCAATAGTGATGTAATAAAATAAAATAATCTTTATGTTCAGACAATATATGTTTTACCATTAAAATAATGTGATTTTGGGTTTGTTTGGCTTACTTTTCAAAGCTTTAATGGACCCCTCAAGACTTATTAAACACCTTGTCTTTTTAAATTAATTTCCATGGGAGTGTGACTCACCTCCACGTAAGCAACCCTAATATTTTAAGAAGTTCTGACTTTGGCCTTATAAAATATTGTCTTCCTCTTCCCTTTTCCAAAAACAATTCGCAAAAACCATGGGATGGTTTGTGGTTTGGATTAATTTAATATAAGTGGTCCCAAACCTAAATAATAAAGAATTCCCTCACATTTCCTATATAAACCCACCCAAGCTCCCACTTCCTCCTCACTCAAAGCCTTTGGAGTTCATCCAACCTCCTCCCTACTCTTTCTAGAATCCTCCCAAGGTTCCCCAAGCTCCCAATAATCCTCTCACAAGCCTCTCTCTAGCCTTTGGAAACATACTTCCAAGTAAGGGTTTTTCTTCCTTTCTCATTTTTGTCCAATTTTCTTTAAGTTGTTTTTCCCTTTTAATTTCAATTATGAATGATGAGGTATGGTTTAGAACCTCCCTCATACTTCCCTATTTATGTTTGAATGATGGGAGACCCCTTTATCTCTCATTAACTACCTCCCATGTACACCTGTAACTATGTCGAATTTCCAAAAGGAACTTCTCTCTCCTCTTTTACATTCAAGCAATACTTTTGTATCATGAATCTAAATTCCACTAAAATTGTTGGTAGATGTATCTATATGCCCTCCTTACTGTCCATTACATGTAAATATTATTAGTAACCCCTTTTTCTCTCATCAAATATTTTTATGAATTCTTATGTCACGCCGTTACGCTGCTGAAATCGCACCGATTTTCTAAGCCAATGTCATTGTGTAGTGAATACCATGCCCATTTCTCCATCAAGGGTATTCAAATTTATGAACATTTACTTATTGATTGTAAAGTTTCATGTATGAATTCCACATTCCTTTATCGTGTAATAAATGATTATGTTTTATGAATCCATGTTTTATGATCCATGTGGCACACTTATGCATAAAATAAAATATTTAAGAAGGGTGCGCCCTTATAGTGCTCCAATGAATTGGGTAAAGTATAGTATCATGATACGTCATGTGCAATGAGTGTTGACTCATGCTAATTCAAGTGCAACAATGTTTTACTCGTTCTTTATGTGCAATGAGTATTTACTCATACTCCATGCGCAATGAGCCTTGGCTCATGCTAATTCCATGTTAAGTGTTGTTGTCACATTTCCATGTTATGATTATCATGCTTTATCATGCCTTTATGGTCATGTTTTTCTTATGCACAATTGATATGCCTATTGTCTAACATGTATTTTACTCCTCATGTTATTCCATGTGTACTCCCTTACTGGGCTTTATAGCTCACCCTTTTCTTATGTTTGTCCTCAGGTTATCCCATGCAATGCTAAGTACAAAGGAATGTAGTGGTCATGTAAAGGAAGTTTTCAATAAAGATGTTTTATTTCATGTTTTAAGTTTTTATGTAATGATCCTAACCCCCAAAGAAACTAAACCTCTTGATCGTATTTGTTGTATCAGGTGAAGTTTTATGTAATAAATCATGTTTAAGTTGTAATAAAAAGAAGGGTTTTCATACACCCAATATCATTTTTCAAGACTAATCAGCTTATTCCAACATGGATCTCTCAACCACCTCCTTGAAAGATGTAATGAAAAAAACATGAATGGTTAATTTTATGTTTGAGTGAATACCTTTTTCTAAATAAATGTGATTTCATTGAATCATTAGTGACCATATCAATAGAAAATATCACCTGCTTCATAAAATGAGGTACATACTATTTCACCAACCACTCATCCTAATGAAGGAACATAAACTCAAGAACATTCCCTATCCTCATAATCTCAAGATGTAGCCCCTTAATGAACTATAAAAAATTCCAAAGATGAATTCTAATACAACTGAGAAAAAATCACAAACTCCAACTATTCTTATAGAGATACAAACTTCTCATACATAAATATTACATCTTTTTAGATAAATATTCTATACATCTCATAAACATGTTCCCAGCGACTATAATTGTTTAGTGTATTTAGAGACTCAAAAAAATATTCTTATTTATTGAATGATTTTAAACATCTAACACCAAGATATTCTCACATATTATGCATATTAAACATACCCTACACAAACCATTCTTAATAACATGGGGATGTAAATCGAATAAATGGTGAGAACAGATGGTTAGTAAGGGTAAGCATAATAGATATCTATCTTGGATCACAAGAATGTGTTAGGTAATAATAAGGGTATGTGATCATGAACAAAACTTATGAATTTTATACCAAACTTGTTAAATATCATTAACAAGGGTCATGGAATAAAACTTTATCATTTCAAAAAACATGGGTTATTAGAGTGAGAAATTATCATAAAAATCAGGAACCATAAAATCATGTCATAAAAGCATGGAATAGTCATAAATATAGAAAACAAATTGTATACCAATGTTAAATACCATGACCATAAATATATTGGATCTTGAATTATCCCATATTTCCCATTATTGATAAGGACACACCTATTTCCTATAGTGAATTATGTCACACCAATTTTCTATAGTGTATCAATCTTATTGAAATATTTTCCATTATTATCTCATGAGATATAAATCTTTTAAAAATTCATTGAATAGAGATATATGACCCACCCATTTCATTATGAAAACCATACTTATGTGTGCCACAACTTAATAAATCATTAATCATATCATCAAACCATATCCTATATAAATAAAACAAGTCTCATAAACATTTCATCAATTCACCATAGTATAACCCATGAAAAATAAATGGGTTTCAAAAACATTTCATCGACATAAACATTAACCATCAAAAGAAATAATATGGATTATAACATTCAATATTATCCCTATTAAAGAATAAGTCACATAAATGTATGTAATATTAGATAGAAAAATGATTTTTAAATATCATCTGCAATATTTCTTAAAGAATATATCTTTTCAATTATGAAAAACACTTTTTAAAACATAAAACATTTTTTAAATACTTTTTATTAAAAATAACCTTGGAAACTTTTAAGGAAGCTATGAAAATAATTTAAAATATTTCATAAGGAAAATATACATTCCATTTTGAAAATCACTTTTTTTTAAAACCAAAAAACAAATTGAACCAGTGTGGGTTATGGTATCCCCTAGCGAACCTTAGGAGCGATACCATATCCGAGGAGTTTGGTTTTTATGTTGTTTCAGTGAGGTTTCCTTAGTGATGGTATCTGACGAGTGAGATCTCTCAGGTGAGCGGCTGAGATGTTTGTGTGGGACCTGATGGAGTGTATCTCTTGGATGAGTGTCATTTGGGATGATAGTGATTATGGAGTGTGTTCTCCTAGTTGTGAACCATTTCTGGTGATGAGGTTGGTACCTCATATGTCTTGGTGCACGAGTTGAGTATATCTGGTTTGTTCATAGTGTATGTATAGGCATACACCTGAGTTGAGCTAACTAGTTGTGTTTAGCTGAGGATGGTCATGAGATGGAGTTTCTCTCTCATCTGGGTTCCCTCTGGTTGGGATGAGCGGACTATTGCCTTTTAGTTTCTCTCTTTTGTTTTGGGTTTTTGGGGTGCCTACTGGGTATTATTATACTCACCCCTGCATGGGCTTTGCCTGCACATGATTTTGTCCTGTGCAGACCACACGCCTTTCGACGGTGTCCTAGGAGGACCCGGAGTAGGTGGGGATGAGTTAGTGGGACTGACTGAGGAGAATTACTAGAGTTGTGTAAAGGAGCTTTCTAGTGGTGTTTTGGTAGCGTACCCCTTCTTCTGAGCAGGTTGGACACTTTGACATTTTTCTTTTGGTGGGCCCTATTTTTCCTTTTTTTACTTTTTTTTACTCCATTTTGGGATAGATGTATGCATGATTTTACTTTTCAGTTTTATATATCTCTGCACTGTTTCATGGAGGTGTATGTGGGTGCATGTGTACAGGTACCTTAGGCTAATTATTCTCATGTGTGTGATAGCCTACTAGGCGTTAGACGCCAGCCCCTGTCCTATTGGAGGTGGTTGTGGGGAGTCACGGCTCGAGCCCCATTGGGTCGGGTCGTGAAAGAGTGGTATCAAAGAAGGTTATACCTTTGGGATCTCAGATCGTAGCTAGTATAGCTGTGTGTTTGGTTTGGGTTACATCGTGGTAGTGTTATGATGTTTCGAGCTCAGCTTTCAGGCCAGATACTCCAGTGTTGGTGTGGTGGCCGACGTATCTACACACCATGACTCTGATAACCTATCTTTTGACTCGGGACATTCATACACTAGTCATAGGGGAAAAATGGTACATGCATCATATAGGACTGGGTTTTGGGTTTTTCCTTGATCTTTTTGAGTCATCTCTCTATATATACTCTTTGACTATGGAGCGTCTTGATTGCATTTCAGGATGCCTCCATGACGACTGCCAGCAGGGGTTCTGCAGCGTGGTTGTGGTGATGATCTGCCCCGTGTATAGGCTATTGACTAGGGTGCAGGTTCTGAGGCTGCACCTCCAGGTGGTCTTCTAGTTGATCCACCACCTGTCAAGCAGTTGGTTGTTCCAAGAGTGCAGGATGAGGTTGCGCGCAGGCTGAGTGCGATGAATGTGTTCCAGAGGCTGCGACCTCTAAGGTTTTTGGGTGATCCAGACCCTCAGGCAGCTAATAACTGGCTCAAAGCAATCCCTTGTGTTTTCTGCCTCGTGAGAAAACCTCTATATCAGATGGTGGTCCTAGCGGTGAGCCTTCTGCATGGTTCGGTCGGGCGATGGTGGAGTTTGGTGACGCAGAACCATGAGGAGGAGATGCTCATGTGGGCAGAGTTTGAGTGGCTCTTCAGGGAAGAGTTATATCCGGTGACGCTGAGGTCAGTACGGATTCAGGAGCTTCTACAGCTTTGGTAGGATGGAATGACCGTGTCGGAGTACTCAATGAGGTTTACTGACCTGTCGTGCAACTCCATATATATGGTTTGAGACCCATTATTTAGGGATCATACCTTTGAGTAGGGCCTACATAGGGACATTCGGGTAGGTGTGGTTTCTTTGTATCTTCCCACCTATGCTGGAGTGCTGGAGCGAGCCTTGGTGGTGGAGAGATTTCTGTCCAAGTAGATCCCGCATGTTAGTTCTAGGCATGTGAGAGATGAGACTTCGTCAGTTGGATCGGTATTTGGTAGCAGACGACAGACTCAGGGGTCTGAACGTGACCGAAGTTTCAGGAGGCGACCACAAGATGGAGGATCTGAGGCTCAGGGCTCATAGGGCTCGCAGGAAAATTTTGTTCAGCCACAAGAGAGGTGGTGTTACGCTTGCGATGGTCAGGGACATCTTGCTAGAGATTATCCTACTCGTCATGTTGCTGAGAGGGAGCCAGTCGATGGACCACATTGGCAGAGGCAGCATCTCAAGCAAGGAGGTCCACAGGGCGGCGGACATGGCGGCGGAGCTGGTACAGTAGCAGGAGGTGGTAGGCGGTATCAATACCCACCACCCCCACCACCAGGTGGTCCACGCCAAGCTCAGGGAGCTGGTGGCCGAGGGTGAGGACAGCTGCATGCCCTAGGGGTTGTTGACCTAGAGGCTCTGTAGATGGATAGAGGTACGGCTTGTGTCCTTTCTACTTTCTGTAGTAGTTTGATAGACAATTTTTAGCGGTACTCTTCCATTTCTGTTTCTTGTTCGAGTTTTGATCAGGGCGTTGGTAAGAATATGTGTGAGTTTTGTTCGGCGTGCTTCGAATGCGTGAGGAAGAGGGATCCTTACCCCAATGAGACACGTTTTTGTGACACGATTAAAACCGTGCGGGCGAGTAAGTTTTTCCCAAAGCAGATTATGTTGAGATGTGGTGGATGAGTCTCTCTGACTTATGTGTTCGGTCATGGGTGTTTGTTGGCGAACTCGCTAGCGTGGGAGACCCAGTTCAGAGTCTAGTCGCGTTCCTTGTGCTTATGGCTTTTCAGGGACGAAAAGTTCCAAGGGGGGAGGATGTAGTGACTCGGTTTTTGTCCCTATCATACTTTGGAATATTTCTATGAATAATTCCAGAGCTAGGCGTGAAGATGGTGTGCGATTCTGAGGCCCGAAGTTCCTGGAATTAATTTTATAAATATATTAACTATTTTTATACTATGCCCATGGAGGGTGTGTGATATCTCCTAAAAGGTAGCTCAGAATAGGAATCTAAGTGAATGGTTACATCCAGAACGTGCCGTTTACCCTAGGCAAGGTGTAAACTTTGCTGGCGCGGGCCTGCTGTGGAAAACGCCACTAGGGGAATTTTCATAAATAAATGGAAAGGTTTAATTACGAGCTTCTGCTCGAATAACTTATTAATGGAGTCTTGGATCGAAAATCTGAGTCCTCCATTGCATTCAGAATAGCGTGTTTACCCTAGGGGAGACCTAACTTCCTCTGTGTTGGGAGGTCTAGTCAGGGGTGTTTTTGTTAAATGGTGTTTTTAAATTAAAAAAATGAAATTCCTCATCTTCTCCACCCCACCTCTTATGCACGGCAGAAAAAAACCACCCTCTCCTGTCCGTTTCTTCGCCGATTCAAGCCGAAATCGTCTATTTTTAGCACCAATCATCAGTGGATCGAGCTTCAGGGCATCGACGGTGTCGTTCTGCATCCAAAGCTTTGGCATTTTGCCCGTGAGGTAGGTGGTTTGAGTTTTAATCCACTGATCTCGTATTTTCTGAAAATTACTTCTTTTTGTTGTTGGAGAAGGTAAAATCGTGTCCCAAGGGACATTCCGGTACCTTCGGATCATAAAAAAGACTGTCGGAGTTCCCCCGGCAACCCGTGGTGGCGGCTTGGAGTGTCGCGCGGCGGAGGGCTGTCGGCTAGGGTGGGCTGACCCAGGCCAGCCGGACCGGCCGGTTCAGGCCTGTCTGGCCCCTTCTTATTACACAGGGGGTTTTGAAACCACCGTTTCTTGTAATCCAGTGGTCGGATTCACCTACTGTATGTGGAAACATGACCCTGGTGATGAGGCGAACCCTTCGGTGTGGGTTCGGGATGTTTAAGTTTTGGGATCGTTCCCTGGGATCTTGAAACGTCAAATAAAATAATAATATTTTCTTATTATTTGACTTCGGGTCGTTGTATCTTCTACCTCGAGTATCTGATTGATGTGTTGTCAGTGGCGTTGTGACCCTAATGGTACGACAGAATTTTATTGATGGTTTCCGGGTGTTGGGACCGAGTTTGGGGTACAGGCCCCACAAGGCTGGGTTTGGGCGTTTACGAAGAAACACAACTTTCTCATCAGGAGTCCGATTTTGGCGAATGAATAGTCGATCATGTGGGTTTTTTCGAGAGGATTTAAATGGTGCAATCCATTCAATGTGTTTTGGGATCAAGGCATGGGCCCCACCCAAGCTGGCTTCGGTGAATAATACCTTTTTCACCAGGTGACCATTTGGGGCGAACGAGTTGAGTATCCTGTGCATTTTTTTGAGGGGATCGTAGTGGTATGATCTACTTGTTGTGTTTCGGTATCATTTTGTGGGCCCCACATGGGCTAGCTGTAGTGAATATTGCCTTTTTCACCGGTTTTCCAGTTCGGGTGAGTAAACAGCCTATCCTGGGTGTTTTTCAGCGTGGATCACGATGGTGGCTTCGTTATCGGCCTTGGAGGTGCACGGGGTTGCATTGTGGTGGGTCTCTTGGGTTAGCGATGTTTGGGCCAGCAGTGGTTGAGGGTACTCCCTTGGTTTGTTCCTACGAGGGTTTTTATGGCATCTCAACCTTAGTATAGGTTTGTGATCCTCTCGATGGGATGTTTAATCTTTTCGAGTTGTGGCATCCCTCCGATGGGCCTGGAGCAGGATCCTCTAGAATCGCTTCCCTAGATCGAGTTCTTGGTATCGTTGTAACCACTTATCCACAGGTAGTGATCCCCTATCTAGTCGGTTAACCCCGTAGGGTTTTTTGAATCATTGGGATTATGATCCCCTATGCAGCGGGCCATGCTATGTAGGGTTGTGGCATCATCAGGTATATGATCCCCTACTTAGAATGAAGATTATAGTAAGGTTGCAGTATTTTTGGATATACGATACCCTACTCAGCATGTGGTTTTAGTAGGGTTGGTGTACCTTCAGTTCGATCCCCTATATCGCAATTTATACCAGATAGGGTTCTGGTATCGTCGTGACCACCTTTATGCGGGTGACTATCCACTATCTGAGTGACGTGTTCCTATCGAGCGCCATATTGGGTTGTGGTATCCCCCAATGGATCCTGGGAGTGATCCTTGTCTATTATATCTAAAAATGCCAGATTGGGTTGCAGTATCCCCCAGTGGACCCTGGGAGTGATCCCCTATCTGTGAGATCTTCTTCTACCAGTGTGGGTTCTGGTATCCCCTAGCAGACCCTAGGAGTGATCCTATATCTGAGGAGTTTGGTGTTTATGTTGTTTCGGCGAGGTTTCCTTAGTGACGGTATCTGACGAGTGAGATCTCTCAGGTGAGCGGCTGAGATGTTTGTGTGGGACCTGATGGAGTGTATCTCTCGGATGAGTGTCATCTGGGATGATAGTGATCGTGGAGTGTTTTCTCCTGGTTATCAACCATTTCTGGTGATGAGGTGGGAACCTCATGTGGCTTGGTGCATGAGATGATTTTATCTGGTTGGTTCCTAGTGTATACGGGTATATACCTGATTTGAGCTGACTAGTTGTGTTTAGCCGAGGATGGTCATGAGACGGATTTTCTCTCTCGTCTGGGTTCCCTCTAGCTGGGATGAGTAGATTGTTGCCTTTGAGTTACTCTCTTTTGTTTTGGGTTTTTGTGGTGCCTACTGAATATTGTTATACTCACACTCTGCATGGGCTTTTCCTGCACATTCTTGTGCCTTGTGCAGAACACAGGCCTTTTGACGGTGTCCCAGGAGGACTCAGAGTAGGTGGAGCTGAGTGGGCAGGACTGACCAACGAGTCTTACCAGAGCTGTGTCAGGGAGCTTTCTGGTGGTGCTTTTGGTAGCGTACCCCTTCTTCTGAGAAGGTTGCATGCTTTTTCAGATTTCTTTTGGTGGGATTTATTTATCCCTTTTGTAATTTTTTGGTACTCTAGTTTGGGATAGATGTATGCATGCTTTTACTTTTCAGTTTTATATATCTTTGCACTGTTTTATGGAGGTGTGTGCGGGTGCGTGTGTACAGGTACCTTAGGCTAATGCCTCCCATGTGTGTAATAGCCTACTCGGTGCTAGATTCTAGCCCCTTTCCTATTTGAGGTGGTCTTGGGGAGTCATGTCTCAAGCCCCGTTGGGTCAGGTCATGATAATTTCATCATTTGAATCATAATCATGAGAAATCCTGATAAATGATGAGATTGTAACATAAACTATTTACCACATTGATAACATTAAATTGTAAGACCCGTGAATGAATAAAATTAAATGAAACTTATAATATAATATCAATAAATAAATTCAAGATATTAAATTTAAAATGGGATGTGTATACACCTCATAAATGATGATAGGTGCATAACACAACATATGTCTTAAATAGGGAAAATTGGGGGGTAATACCATATTGCTTTGGTATCCTATGAACCATAAACCTCCAGAAAGATATATCATAAAATGTATATTTAAATAAAAAAAATTTGTAATAATAATCATAAAATAAATTCAAGGTAATTATATATAACATGTTAAACAAAGAGGTGGTGAATGGCATGTGTCTCATAGAAGTAAAAAACTAAGAAGAAAATCCTATACCACTTTAGTAATATTTTAGATATTAAGCACTGATAAATAATAAAATAATATTAAATTTATATATCATTAAAATAATTATATTAATGATATAAAATTTCAATGGGTAATTATATAAACTGCACAAAATAAACAATTAGTGAATAAGGCATAGGTCACCCAAAAATAGAATATAGACTATAAATCCCTTACCTTATGCCTCAAATTCCTATGTACACGATTTAACATCCTATATATTAAATATAATTTTATTATAAATCTATTATATATCCATAATTATATATATAATACCATATATGATTTACTTATTACCATGTATTACCCATTTAATAACAATTCCATTTTAATGTCATGTTTGGGTAATAATTGGTTTTTTGTATATGTTTTTAATTGTTATTTTTTCAGTAATATTACATTGATCACGGTTAAATAATATATATAATTTTCAGAATTATATAAATATCATATATATTCAGTATACATATATTTATAGTAAACCATAAAATATATAATTAAAAAATGAAATACACGGTTTATGAAGACTATAGGCCGTATATACGCATTAACATTATTTTCATTTTCATGAAATATTGAATAAAAAAAAGATAACGAATATATTAACATTAAGGAATTGTTTTCATTTTATATATATTATATATTTTCAGTAAATAAATTCTTATTACCTTCCATTTTAATAGTTAATGAATAATATCCCTTCTAATGCGGTAATTTATCGTACGCATTGTCGACATTATCGTATTACCACATAATGGAATATAAGAAGGTTTATGTGAGATAATAATTTAATAAGTATAATAATATCATAAATATAATATATAATCATTTAATACATCATTATATCCATCTATTATTGGTAATAATGGAAACATTAATGACATCAATTCAAGAGGCGATAGTCCCATGTACACACGAATGATGATTTCATAACTCATTTGATAGAAGAGGAAAGGATTAAAATTATTATATTAACAAAATAAAATATAATTATATTTAATATAATATTGTTATGATATCATTGTGTTTTAATAATAATTTAAGGAGGTTTAGGAACAAATAAAATAAAACACTTTGTTAGGAAAATTACCTCTTCTTTGGACAACTTCTTTTGGATTTCACCAAAATGATTCTTAGGTTGGATTTTTAAAAAGATTAAGGATTATATGATCATTTTATGGAATTAAGAATTTTATTTTTCTTAGTTATTTTCCAAAAAAATGGTTTTTTATATGTGAGAATGATAAGAGAGGTGATGGCCTTTTATAGGTGTGGTGAGTAGCATAATTGTAATTTCTGAAAATAAAAAGGTGTACCCACATTTTTCACTTCATCCAAAGATAAAAAATGGAAAATTATATATTATATAATATATAATATTTAAATATTTTCATAAAATTTATTTTGGATAAGTTTTTGGTCATTTTAATCCTTTCTCTTTTCAGTTCAACTAATCGGTAAACCCGTTTTTATATTAACCGTGATAAATAATTTTTATTATTTTTACTATTAATTATAGTCTAAAATTAAGTTTAGATTATTAGAAAATATAAATTATTATTTTTTCTATAATTTAATTCATTTTTCAAAATTCTATTCATATAAGTGGAAAATTTTAATTTACAATTAATACCACAATCACGACGAGAAAGTGGTCTTCTAAAGAGAAAATGTTCAAAAGTTTAAAAAGTTTTTATATATAAATTCAATATGAAATTGGTTAAAATTCCTTAAATTGATTTAAAATATTTATATAATAAAATTAATTTTTCCATTAAAACCATTTTAAATAGTTTTTATGTTTCTACATGCTTTAAAAATAACAATTCTTAACAAAAATAGGTATTTTCAATATTCATCAAAAAAATTATCTTCATAGAAAATTATAAAATATTTATCCTAAGATAATTTTGAAATGATGATTTAAAAAATAAATTTATATTTTAAAAACAAATTTTCTAAAATTTGAAAAAAAATATTTAAAATAAAGGTGAAGAAAAATCAAAACTGCTTTTCTGAAGAAAACAAATTAAGCGTAGAATTGGATTTATTTAATATCTTATCTAAAAAACATACAAGATAACTAATGAACATTTCATTGAATATATAATATATAAATATTATTAATTTAATCAACTAAAATTGATTTATTTATGTTATTGAGATAAATATGTTTGTTCTAATTAAAATAGTGTTTTATAAAAAGATTAACTTTATTTTAAAATAATTTTTATTTTCATCTATAATTAATTGGTCACAACATAATTAATTATATATATATGTGTGTGTGTAAACCATATATTTTCATAATTTAGTTAATTATATTCTTACCCATCATTCTAATATCTAAGTGATAACTATAATATCAAATAATAATATTTTAACAATATGTCTTTCTTCACTTAAACTTGATGTTGCATGTAACGCAGTCTATATTTAGTGTTGCATGTAATGAAATACAAACTCTTTATTGCATGTAATTTAAGATAAAATATTTTTTTCATTTAACAAAAAATATAAAAATTATTAAATTTATTCAAAAATATAAATTTCTAAAAATCTATGGGTGTCACATTTTACCCCCCTTGAAATTAATCGCTTTGGAACAAAAAATGAGGATACTTCTACCACATTACATCCTCGTGTCCCCACATATCATCCTCAACATGGTGGGTTTTTTATAAAATTATGATTGGGTGAGTGATCTTGTTTCGTAGAACATTCCTTGTATGATCTAAAATCTCTACCGATTGATCCATATAAGAAAGATTTTGCTCTAGTGTTATGACCTCTGAGTTCAGTACATGTTAGGGATTATGTATTTACTTCCTAAAGATAGGTACATGGAACACGTTATGAACCTAATAGAGTTTTGGTGGAAGAGACAAATGATAAGCTATTTTCTTGATACAATCAACTATTCTAAAGGGAACTGTATACCTAGGGATTAGTTGTCCCTTATTTCATCCATGGAAAATTTCTTAGAAAGGCCTTATCACCAACATAAAATTATATGTATCATTTAAAATTATCACCATAACATTTCTATCAAATAATTTTTGTAATTATATGTTGATAAATTTATCCAACCTTATATTCCATCTCATAAACTTTATCAGGTCTCTATAGCTTTCTTTTTGCAACTTCATTACAATATATTGGAGTTATACACTTCTTTCCATAACAGGATTCATAAGGATACATTTGAATGATCGACTAAAGGCTATTATGGAAAAATAGTCAAATTTAGGAATGTCTTGATCCCAACCACATTTCAAATACAAAGAAAAATATCTGATCATATCTTCTAGGGTTTCCATTATTCTGTCAAACTAACCATCTTTTGGAGGATGATACGTAGTGTTGAAACTCAACTCTATATCAAGAGCTTGATAATGACTTAAAAACATTGAGGTGAACGTTAGATCCTGGTTAGATACAATTGAATGTGGTAATCCTGGAAACAATAATTATTCTATAATGTATATTCTAGAAAGAGGGTCTAGATAAAAATCATCTTTGATAGAAACAAATTATACTAAATTAGTAAGGTGATCAAATATACCCCATAGTTACTGCAACATCAAAGATAAGATAAACCCTAAAGGTTACCAATACCTTTAATCATATTTATATGAAGTTTAAATTCATTCCTCTATAAATAAATTTGACACTAAATCATATGAAAATTCAAAGGGTTATATTAAAATAAATATCTCTTAAAACATCTTTAATCTTGATAAAATCTTATCACATAAACCCTCAAAAGGGGTTTCAATTAATTTGAATTTATGATAAACCTGAAACTCATAAATTGATGATGGTATTAGTAACTTTTAAGTAAATATTACATGAAGACATATATGCTTAAAAAATTAACACAATCCTTATACATTTTTTTATTTTTATAACTAAAATACCATTACAAAAACACTTCCACTACATAATTCATGAATCCAAATACATACACTATTAAAACAATTCACTTAATGAGTTATAATATCATATAAATTTCCATGTTTTGTAGGTAAAAACTTATTTTGGATCATTTATTGATATTATACCCAAGTTCCCCACATATAAAACATTTAACTCATCAAAATATTTTCACTCTATAATACTCTTTTCCACAAAGATATCATTTTATTCTATATTTGAGATAATCTTCTAGGATCCTTAGTCCCTCAATATTGACATGTGGGAAGATGAATCTTCTTTCCTTTTTGTTCATTACCACACAAAAACTAATAAAATTCAATCTTCATCTTATTTGATTCTTTAGTAATCTCACCCAAGTTCACATTGTTAGTTATATATCGTGATAGATGGTAATTCATAGTCACAGTATCCTTCACTCAAGTTTTCGTCCCATTTAGTTTCTTACTAATACATTTTATATAACATTAAATGTTTATCAAGTTCTCTATATTTCTCACCATTGACTAAAACTAAAAACCATAGTGTGAGAAGTAATAGTCTTATTGGGGAACCAGATAATCAATAACAAACACTTATAGGGTATCTAAATTATTACACATTATTTTTATACTATGATATCTTAGGTTTATTCTAGGTTATTCATGGTAATTATAAAAATCCTTTATAATGTTTTATGAAGAGTTTTTTAATTTCCAAATCATATTCCTTAGTAGTGTCAAACCAGGTGTGTAGCAAGGCCTTTTGTAGTGCACCAGGTGTTGATCACGTCCATAAAAATGTTCCCTTTTTAGAGTTATTACCCCTAGGTACCTATATTATTGATACATATCCCATTTTAATATCCAAACATGGATGTAATTTCTTATAAACTACTCACTTTATGCATTACCAAAATTCCAAGACATATTCTTATACTTTGACTCATCCTTAGACTTATCCATAAACACAACCCTAGAAATATCCTTAGAAATTTCCCTAGGGATCTCTATAAAGTTTTCCCATCCTAGTTTCCAATGGTTAACTAAACCTTCTCTATAATACCAACTATATCCACCCAAATACTCATATATAGATATTAGATATTTTTAAATGAATATTCAATACATTTTATAAACACATTCTTAAGGACCATAATAGTTTAGTGTATTTGGAGACTAGAAAGACAGTCATCTTATTTCATGAAATATCATTTAATTCTCCCATAGAGATCATATCACATAGTACTCCTCTAAGTCATAACCTACCTAATCCTTTATTTATAACCTAGTGAAGGAAACATAATAAAGGGTGAGCTCAGATGATCATTATAGGTAATCATTGGATATAACAATCTGTAGTTGCATTAAAGCATATGATAATAATAAGGGTATGTGATCATGAACCAACTTACAAAGTTCATACCCAACCTGACATATATCATAGACATGATTCATGGCATAAAGATTTATCATTTCATAAAACATCATTCATAATAGTGATAAATCATTATAAATCAATATTGAAAAATAATATCATGTCATAAAAGTGTAGCATCATCATAAATACAGAAAAACATTTCATATGTAAAAATTAACTACTAATATCATCAATATAGTGGATGAAGACTTATCACATGTATCCCATTGTGGATCAGGATTCACCTGTTTCCCATAGTGTATTAGTATGCACCTATTTCCTATAGTGGATCGATCTCATCAACTTGTTTCCCATTATTATAGCAAGAGTCATAAAGATTGACCCAATACATTAGAGGGAGATATATGTCCCACCCATGTTATAATGAAAACCAAACTTATGTGTGTCACAACATCATAATGCATTCATCATATCATCACATTATATATCATGTAAAGAAAATAGTTTTCATAAACATTTTATCAATTCACCATATCATAACCCATGAAAAATAAATGGGTTTCATAAACATTTCATCATCATAAACATTAACTATTTAGAGAAAGAATAAGGATAGTATCATTAAATATTATACCCATAAAATCATAAGTTACATAAAAGTATGTCATCTTATGTGGAAAAATTATTTTGAAATATCAATCAAGAATTTTTTTTAAGGAATATATCCATTCTACTTTTAAAATACTTTTTAAAACATAAAATAATTCAAAATAATTTTCTTTAAACATAACCATGGAATCTTATTAAGTATGCTTTAAAAATATTTTAAAATTTTTCTTTAGGAAAATATCCTTCCAATTTTGAAAATCACTTTTTAAAAATAAAAATTCATTAAAAAAGTTTTAAATCATTTTCTTTTAAAGTAAACAATGAAACATATAAATGAAGCTTTACAAATCATTTATTACATTTCTTAAGGAAAAAAATTGTTTCACTTTGAAAAAAACATTTAAATTTTTTTTTTGAAAATAACCTAGAAATCATATAAATAGTTGTTAAATGAAAATAATAGTAATGATGGTAGTAAATTTTGTTCATTCCATACATGTTAAAACAAATATTTCAATCACATTATTGGAAAAAGACAAACGTGGTTTTTTTGGAAAATGGCATGATTATTCCTTTCAAAAAAATTATAAAAATTAAAAAATTGGTAAAAATGTATTTAATAAATAATTTTAACAATGATAAAATAATTTTTGAAAATATTTCTAGAAAAAATTCTTTTGGAAAAAGGGGCTTTTGTTTGAAGAGATAAATAAAGATGATTTTTTTAAAAAAAACGTTATTTTGAAATCTTGATTACATAAAGAGATGAAAATTAATAGAAAAAATGTATTATAAATAAATAACCATAGAATATTATAATACATAATTTTATTGATAGATAGATCACATTATTTCATCATTTTAAGCATAATCATGAGCAATCTCGATAAACAATGATTTTGCAGTATAAAACCCTTACCACTTTAGTAACTTTGAATCGTAAGACCCATGAAAGAATAAAATTAAATAAAATTAAATAAAATTTATTATATCATAATAATAAATCAATTCATGATATTAAATGTCAATGTTTTCGTATATACAACTCATAAAATAATATAGCTGCATAACAAAGTATATGTCTCAAATATGGAAAATTGATACAAATATACCGTACCGATTTTTTATCTTTTGAATTGTAAACCCTATGAAAGAGACATAAAACAATGTATATATAAATCCCAAAAAAATCATAATAATAATCATAAAATACATACATGGTCATTATTTACACCCCATAAAATAAATAGGTGGTGGATATGGCTTGGGTCTCACATAAAATAAAAGTGAGATGAAAACATATTAATGATTTAGTAATCTTTTGGATCATATGCCCTAATAAATAAAACCAAAAAATTAAATATTAAATAAAATTATAATAAAGATATTCAAGATATAAAATTTAAAATGGAAAGTATATACACTATACAAGATAAATAAGTGGTGAATATGGAATTGGTCTCTTAAAAAGAAAAGAGAGACTATAAATCCCTTTCCTTATTTCTCAATCTCCATCATACAAATTAGAACCTACTGTATAATAAATATATGTTTATTATACATATATTTTATATTATTACTTATTTATAACATACCATATATTATTTACATATGAACATGTATTACCTGTTGTTAAAAAATCCATGATAAAGTCGTGTAGGGAAATAATTTATTTATTTTTTATATATGTTTTGATTTGTTATTTTTTTGGTATTATTACATTTATCATGAACACTTAATATCCATAATTTTAAAAATTATAAAAATATAATATATATTCATAATATATGTATTTATATTAATACATAAAGTTAAAGATAGAAAATTAAATACACTGTTTAAGGGGACGGTAGGTTATATGGACGCATGAACATTGTTTCACTTTTCATAAGAGATTAAAAGAAATAAAGTTATATAATATATCAACATTGAAGAATAATTTTTATTTCATATTGGTAATATATTTTCATTAAACCCAACCTTAGTAATTTCTATGTAATTTTTTAATGAATCACATCGCTTTGTGAGGCAGTAATCCTCTATGCACATGAGCAACATGAACATATTCCCACATAATAGAAAGTAAGATGTTATAAGTGATATAATAATTACATAATTATAATACTATCATAAATATAATATATAAAAATTTACTATTTCATTATATCCAGTGTTGAGAGGTGGTAATAGAAAAATGAATGACATCAGTTCATGAGGTGGTAGTCTACCATACACACAAATGATGATTTTTTTAAACCATTTCATGGAATAGGAAAATGATTTAGGTTATTACATTAAAAAAATAACATTTAAGTATATTTAATATTCTTAGTTTATTAATGCCAATTCAAGGAGGTGGTAGAATAAATAATATAAAATGCTCAGTTAGGGATGTTATCTTTTATTCAGACAACTTTTTGTTTTGCACCAAATAGATTCTTAGTTAGGATTTCAGACTAAAATAAAGATTCGAGGAGGAGATGAGGGGATTAAGAAATTTATTTTTGTAGTTTTTTTATAAACGAAATGTTTTTGTATGTGTGGAGAGTATAGGATAGGGGTCGCCTTTTATAAGTGAGGTGAGTGGAACACTTGTAATTTTTTAAGAGAAAAAGGTGAACCCACATTTTTCATATGAAAAAGGATCCAAAAATGGTCCATTGTAGATCATATAAGATATAAGTTTTAAATATTTCCATAAAATGGGTGTTTTATACTTTTTGGGTTATTTTTAACCCTTATCATTTTAGTTTAACCCCCACCCCCTTATAAACACATTTTGACATTAACCGAGGTAAATAATTTTTACTATTTTTACTATTCATTATGGTAAAAAATTTAGTTGAAATGAAAATATAATTTAAATTATTTTTATTCAAAATATTTTATCCATTTTAAAATTTCCATTCATATAAGTGTAAAATTTTAATTTTCAAATAATCTTGTATTCGCAATGGTAAAGTGGTTTTCCAAAGAGAAAATGTTCAAAAGTTAAAAACGTTTTTCTATCAAAAATCATTACAAAATTGCATCCAATGACCTAAATTTTATTAATATATATACATATAATGGAACTAATTTTACCATTAAACCCATATTAAAATACTTTTTAAGTTTTAAAATTCTTTAAAACAGATGAAATTTTTTAATAAACCCATTATTTTCTACTATTCATCGAAATATTTTTCTTCATAGAAAAATGTCAAAAAATCCTAAATTTAATTTTTCAGATAAAGTTTCCAAAACTATAAAAAATAAATTTTAAAATAAGTGAAAAAATATTTAAAAGATTGTTTTTTAGAAATATACCAAATTTAAGTGTAAAATTAGATTTATTATTATATAATGTCTAGAAAACACATAAGATAAATTTTTAAATTGGATTCAATATATAATATATATTATTAAATTCATTCAAAAAAATTATTTATTTATTTTATTGAGATAAAATATTTTTTTTCTCATAAAAGATATTTTTTAGAAATAGTTTCCCTTTATTTTAAATGGATTTTATATTCATTTCTAATTAATTGGTTGACAAGAAATTCATTATATATACATGTGTAAACAATATATTCTCATAAATTATTTAATCCTATTCATACACATCATTCTAATTGTTAGGTGATAACTATTATATTAAATAATAATATTTCGATAACATTTCGATAATATTTCACATTTTGTTTGACTCGATGTTGTGTGTAATATATAAAAAATTAAGTGTTTCACATAATTAAAGATAAAATTGGCTTTCAATTTAATGAAAGATAAAATTAGTTTTACTTTTAACGCAAGGAATAAAAAATCTTAAATTTGTTCAAAAAATATATTTCACAAAATCTCAGGGTGTTACAATACTCACTAGTCCAATAATAAAACTCGTTATATATCTCATCATTGACCCTCAGGATTATTAAGCGAATTTAGTACCCCATCAATACTTTTTATCCACTAAATCACTTAAGATTAACATTTATCTTTTCTATAATAATGTGGATATTGATTCAAAATGTTTGAGACAGTTTCTATGAGAGAAGAATGTTCCAATCCACCAACTCTATTCAGAGTCTAGGTAGAGTCTGAAGTTGAATATATTTTCTCTAATAAATGATGGGATAATCCTCATATTTGGGCCATCTACACCCTTTTTCACATTATGGGAATCATAATCTAAATAACACAAGACACGAACATAATCAATTCATGACTCATAACTTAATCTGAACAGTCTAATTACTAGCTAAGGGACTAATCTAAAAATTCAAACCATGTAAATAGGAAACATCATAGAAACTTAATTATTATTTAAAATATCTATATTTAAAAAAATTGTTCATAATTCATTTTACCAAGTTATACATTTTAAAAAACACCCTTTTTCCTTTAGATTCAATAAACTTTGGTAAAATTTTCTTATTCCACATTTAAAATTATTTGAAATCATTGAAAAATTTTATAAAGATTTTATCAACATTTAAAATCATTACCAAATGAATGGAATCATTTCAAAGTGTTTTTATAATTCCCACTTCCTTCTCAAAATTTTTTCTAAATACCATAATAAAATCAACCGCATTATAAAACGCCACATGAAAATGAAAGACTTTTTTTTAAACAACCCACCAAAAATTGTTTCAAAGTCAATAGATTTTTTAAATTCTCTTCTTCCCCACCCAAAAAAACCATTGAATTATTAAGAATAAACAAAAAATAATATCATTGATCAAAAAAATTATCTCAACAACATCAAAACACTATCAAAAAAACTTTAATTCATCTCTAACAAGTTGTAACCACTTTAAGATATATCTGAGAAAAAATATAAATAACAAAATTTGGGTGCTATTCAAAGTATGGAAAGATTTTCCACTTAGTTTGGTGGACTGGGTGTAAATTATGTGATAAACTCTATGAAGTCCTTATAATAGAATGCAAAGGATCTTCGTGGTTTAATACACCATGAAAATTCACCATGTAGCTCCATTGCTTCTTCAATTTACACTACCAAAATGAAAAGAACCCCCCAAATCACTTACATAACTCATAGGGGATTAAAATATCACTCTCCCACATCAAAGTGTAAGAAACATATTCCATATATAAATAAAAGTGCAAGACTCAAGTTCTAACTACCCATCGAAACTCGATGTTCTAAATGATAAATAGCTCGCTAGAATCTTCTTGCACTACCTCTCAAGTCCTAACATCCTTTCCTGCATAATAATATACATAAAAAATAAAAATATATCTTTTCAAGAACCTAGGACTTCCAAAAAACTATGTTATGATACCATTTTTTATAAACCATCAAGGCCTACCCAGAACTAGTAGACAAACTTATCTGCCACTAGGCCTGAAGGGTGTTATCAGTCCCTAGTAGCTAGAAACTAGTTCCTTGGTATTAAGGAATTAATTTTTGGAATGGTTTCCCCTCAAATTATAGTGATAATTATGGTGGATCCAAACTAAACATTTGTAATTTAGAATCCATACATTGGACATCCACACAAAAAAAGATAAAAAGATATAAGTAGATAATGGGAAAAAAATCATAACCAACAAATATGATTCAAATAATTTATATAAACATGTATCATCATCAAAAAATTAATTCATAAATAGATAAAAATAAATATATACTAGATAAAAAAATAATCTTTGACTTGAATGATACAACAAGACATCCCAAAATAAAATTATCACCAGACCCAAACTTCTTGAACACTACTATAAAACCCCTGATTTCTCTCCACATCCATTGAGGGCCAAAAAGATCAACAGTGTAACTGAAATAGATCCTAAAACCTATTGAAAAAAATATAGATACACACACACACATGAGTGTGTGTGAATCATGTGAGATAATAGGCCTAATAAGATATCACCAGTGAGTCTATGTAATTTTTTCATAAAATTGTTCATAGATACTAGTTTTAAATACAATATAAAATAAGGTTTTTCATTTAATAAGGAAATAGTAAAACCAAACCACATATGTCAACTATACAATATAAAAATTCCTTTTTTAAACAAAACATGTATAATACCTTCTTAGTTATAAAAAAATTAAAACATAAAAGATGGACTTTAATTTTCATTAATTTTTTTTAATTTTCAATCATTTTAAAACATTTTATAACTTCATAAAATGAAACCCCATTTTTTCTACTTTTTTTAATCATAATCCCAAAACTACCTTTTAAAAATCATTTAGGTCATAAAACCAATTTAAAAGGGAGAAAGACAATAAAAATGTCACCCACATAACAAGGAACACAACTAGAGTTAATAAATGAAATGTTCTATAAGTATGATAATCATAAGGCTATAAAAACAAAAAAAAAGATATATTTTCCTATATGGAATGAACAATAAAGGAACATGTGTCCTTGGAAACTTCCTGGGTCCTAATGTGAGATGAACATAACTATCTATAAAAATTAATTAATAATTTATGCCTATGTTATTTCTTAAAAAATACACAATCTCTCTGACTATCCCACATGAGCATCACTAGGGGAAATTCCCAACTAGATTTATCTCATAGTAGAGGGAACATTCACCCATGTGTGTTATAAACTTATATATCATAAATCAACATCTCTCACTTAGTTACATAGGTTCCCATGACCAATATATAGTATATGTGGTGAAACAATCAATTAATAATCAACATATATGTCAAAAATAATAAATCTCCCTCGCCTTATTCCCATTTCATTAAACATACCCTTTTACGTAATATAATATCATATAAATCAACATACCAAAAAGGGAAAAATATTATCCAAGATATATATAAAGTTAAATTAATAGGGTCTCATGATATTCAATACACTAGTTTTAGAAGTGGAAAATGGGCCATATTAACATTTTGCCTCCAAATGCCAAGTCATTTTCCACACCTTTGAAATTTCAACCATTAAATTCTTCTTTAGAACCCATTTAGAAAAAAACAACTCTTTGAATCCAAAACATTATTTAAAAACATATTTCCCTTTATTTAAAAGTTAAATTGAGGTATATTCCTTAAATTAAATATCAAATCCATTTATAAGTTCCCTGTAGAAACTTCAAGAAACAAATGGCATTTGAAAAAAAATTATATCAATATTAAATTTCATAAAAAAATATCATTAAATTATAAAATACATTCAAGGATATAATTTCATAAAAATGGAATTTATAAACCCCAATAACTTCATAAATTTAAAAATAAAGGAATAACAAGGAAAAACATACTAATAACTGAATGGAATTGAGTCACAACATGTCACCTTATGCAACATACACCCAAATGTGGAACCACCCACTAAGGACCGCAAATAACCAAAAAAGGTTAAACTGGCCTAAAACCCAAAATCATCATGTATAATGATTGGGGTTTTAGTTGTAAAGAAAACCCTAGGATAAATGGTAATGGTAATAGGCTAGAAGAGAGATAAGAATAAATACCATGAAAATAACATGAAATCTAAAGAAATAAAGTGAAAATATATGAAAAAAATGGGTAGTTCCCACTAGGGATCCTTTGATATTGGATGAGTGAAACGGGATAGGGAAGGAGGAAATAAGTTTAAAACAAGTGGGGGAAAATATGTAACTTCACTTTTTTTTTAAAAAGGGCAGACATAAACTAAGATTTGGTACTACTTGTTATGGTGTGGTGTCCCCCTATAAGAACCCTTATGGTGTTGTACTCTGGGATATAGAAAGGAGGTTTGTGATATGTAAAGGTCAAGGATTTTAAACCCCCAGACCACCATGGTGAAACCCTCTATGCTGCAACATAGAGACATCTTCCAAACACCCTCCATGATATTTCCCCATGATTTCACAGAGGAGCACCCTAATAAAAAAAATCCAAGAACCCCAAGGATAGTCTCTATGATGTGGCCTCCCTAGGATAGAGCATGGATTGTAATGAAACTTGATTTCAATCCTCTAGGACCCCCAAAACACTCTAAAAACATCAAAAACACACTGAAAAATTAAGATATTCCAAAGTGACTTAATAAATAAATAAAAAGTGACATTATGGTGTTAATGTTAATTTATATCATGACTATATAAGTTTTAAAACCTTTTAATTTTTTTAGATTTTATTTATTAATCCTCATGTCACTTCTAAACAAAAAAAAATCAATAGAATGACATGAAATTAAATAAAGATCACACCAAGTGGTTGTAGTGTTCGATAATAAAATGGAAAATTATAGACTATTCTTAATACCATTTGTAAATAATTAAAATGTATGAACCTAGGTTTTAATACAAGTTATTGTTCCTTTTCTATTCAGTTTAGATTCCATGTTATGCACTTAAGTGAAATCTTAACTTGATCATGGGTGTTATGGAGGTGTATGGGGCTTGTTCAAAGGCCGGAACCCAGTTTTGGGTAGAAAATGACTTGGCGTATGGCTTGTGTAGGGCTTGCACATGGTTAGTCTAAACTGTGTGAGATGTCTAAAAATTTTCATATTCTTAATAGATGTTCTCGCACTGTTATCTCATAGTTAGTAAATTGTGTTGGGTAACCATGCAAAGGGACCCTTTCTAGACAGTGAGGTGTGCACAGTTTATGCATTGTTTGGGAAACTGTTCGGGTAAACCGTGCAACCCTGCTGTGTTGGTTTTTCTAAAATTTTAAATTAAAAATATAATTTTTTTTAAACCAATTTGGTTTTTTCTCCTCCACGCATAGCAGCTCTATATAGCTCCCCTATTTGGAACCTAGGGTAGGAATCAAGCCCTACTCTCCGTCCAACCACCCTTTTGATCAAGGATAGTCTCATTAGACCGCAACAATAAGTCCTTTATTACTTTTTAGTCATTATTGTTTCTTCAGAATAATGTTTGTGCTATTTGGATTTATTCTCATGTTCCCTAATATCCCATTCTTCATCCATTATTTAGATTTCCTCCAAACCAGGATGAATCAGGACTTAATACTGGATGAGTTATCTACTACTGAGGAAAGGTAAGTGTTATGTACTTTGTTTAAACATTTCTTGTTGTTTTTTGGGTGTTTGGTCATTATGGAATCTGTTGGACTTTCCGAAGAGTTCTCATTTTTTAGAAAACTGCTAGTCGTAACTATAGTTGGACCTAGTGAGGATGCCCGTAGGTTTCATTTAGGAGTTTTGGCACTCGTTTGTCATTTAAAGGTCACCCAAGGGTGTTCCTTGAGTAAATATGTTGTTTATAAATGTTTAAACCACCCATGGGGTGTGTTCTTATGCTTTCCTATTTAGAGAAATCCAGTTAATTCCTTCATATCTTGAATATCTTGTTTAGGAGATGTACCACCTCCTTGATTAATGAATATCATGTTATGCCTTAACTATTTTGATATTATAGCATGTCTAAATGAATTATATGGGTAGTTATACAAATATGAAATGTTAATGTCTTTTTAAATGGATCATATGGGAGGGTAATCTCATATTCTTGTTGGATAAATGGTTTTAATGTGTGGGTATACTCATAGTTTGTGCTTGTTTATGTGATTAGGTATACTTACGTGGTTTTGAATTCTTTAAATTATTTGAATTGAATGAATGGTTTTTGAATGAGGTAGTGGACTCCCTGAGATGAATCTTCCTCTTGGGTATTGATTCTGTGGGATTCCTTGGGCCTTTCTACCCTATGGAACTTGCTTTATTGGGATCGTGTAGCACTTTCTATTTCCATTCTCCTAGGACCCCAACCGGTTCCTAACTGAGTTTCTAGCAAGGATTTCAATGGGACTCTATGGGATTCCTTAGACAAGATACTTGAAGCTGGCCCTATGTGGTCTAGAATTATTACTTGGATGCCTTGGTACATGACACCTTGGATCTGGCCCTAGGATTCTATACTTTACTATATGGTTTTGTAGTGGGATACTTGAATTCTCTATATAGTGTGGCTATGGATTTCATGATATAGATGGATGTACGGTGTGGCAATGTGATATTATTTTTTACTTGTTATGGCTTCCCTATTAGATGTTGAATTTATTTTGTTGGTATCCTTGAGGGCTGGATGGTTTTACTTACAGCAGTAGACTTATGCCATTCGCATACACACTGACTTTACTGGTTTTTTACACTTTCTATAAATTTTTTATATTGTTGTTATATGTGTATAGACCTTGGTTGTTACCTAATGGGATGTTTATCTCACATGCTATTTTGGACTCCTTTGGGATGCAAATAGATTATATGGTTGTAGGTGATGATTGGGGAAAGCACCCTAGTACTGGTTGTTGATTATGGATTTTTAGTAGGGGAGCATAAAAGCAATCTAAGGATTGTGATGTTGGGATACCTTTTTGGTCTTTTGTTCTTTTTGGGATACTTTTATTGTATTGTACTACCATGTAATGTTCTGGATTCTTTCCAGATACTTGTACCATCTGCATCATTTTGGTATATGAGACACTTCTGGTTATTATTATGTATTCTTATCTTGCTTGTCTTACTTTCAGTTGACTACTGTTTATTTCACTTCTCTTATTTATTATATGTTTGACTTCCACTGTGATACTATGTTAATCAGGGAATATTCTCCCCACTCACTCAATTAGGTCCTCACTACTAGTTGGTAGCATATGGCTTTTGTGTAGATGTGCTTGAGGCCATGTGGCCAACCAGGCTCAGGGAACCATAAGGTGATATTCGGTCCAAGACATTTCAATGTGGTATCAAAAGAGTTTTTCTTCTAGTTTGACTTACAGTTTGGAGACATTGGACTATGATAAGAAGAAAAATGAGTTTGGAAATAAATTTTGGATGGGATTAGATACTCCATGAATAGGGAAAATCCAAATTGCCTCAAATTGAGTTTTGATTTTCTGGATTTTGACTATTACAGTTGATTTGATTTCACCGTTGGGTGATGCACTTGATTTTTTCTATTACTATTGATGTAATTGTGGGTTCTATTTCAGTTGAAACTCTATGAGATGAGGGTGTTCCATCTCATTCATCATATAGAAACTTGTTAGAATCACATACCATGAATTATTCCATGACGTCTATGATGCATTAGATATTTCATATTGTTGTGATAGTTTATGTGATAGTTGTGCCTGTTATATTGTTAGTTGGGTGCATTAGATAAAGATTTGACATTTCCTTTAAATATATAAGATGTATGGGCCCTTATGAATTGGGAAATGACGAACCAATGGAATATAAATGTTAAATGAACTTGTTACATGTGTGGTTTGAATAAGATTCATGTTTTGGGTATATGAGGTGTTATAGGCCCCCATGGATTTGGAAAATAGTAAACCCTTGGTGGAATTTCTTGAATAACTAAATGTGAACTTGAATGGAAACGCAAATTTTAATGGAGAATAGAGAATTGACCTGTACCTGACTTCTGAGTGGGAAAGAGGCATAGTTCTAGTGTTTTGTTTGACGTTCTTTATACAGTTTTGGATTTAGGAGCAGGCTGTGGGGTTGACTTGGTTTTTATGAGCATTTGGACCTTCCCTATGCTTTTAAACTTTTTGTATTGATGTTGTATTTCCTGAGTCATGCATTTAGAATTATAGAGACATGCCACCATGACAGTCTCTAGTGGTACACTGTGATGGAGATGATGACCATAATTTAGAGAAACTAGAACATAGGCTACCGCTTGATCCTCCTATAGTTCTAGTTGTGTAACTAGAGGCTATTCTAGAGACAGGTGTTGAGGAACAGTCCCTTGAGGGTTTATTTCGCTATATACAGTTGATACAAGGAGCACCACAACCAGCCTTGACAATAACTAAGATGGCATGGGTGTTCCAGTACCAGCATCCTCCTACATTTTCTTGGGACGGTGGACCACAGGCTATAGGGTTGTGGCTAGAGACCACGTTAGAAATTTTTGAGTATTTTGAAATTCCATCAAATCAGATGGAATATCTTATGCCTTACATGCTATGTGGAATAGAAAATCGATGGTTTGATGTTTTGAACCATGATGATGGGATGTGTAATATTGGTTGGGATGAATTCAAAACCCACTTTAATGACTACTTTTACCATGCGACTCTATGAGAAGATAGGTCTAGTGAGTTCATGCATCTAGATTGGGGAGCAATGATGTTTATGGAATACTCATTACACTTTACAGAGCTGTAATGTTTTGCGTTGATGTATCTTACTGATGAGCTGTCGAGGGTGAGGCAATTCGAGGAAGGTCTCATAAATGATATCAGATCTCAGGTAAATGAGTTTAGGTTGAATTCTATCACTAAGATTATGAATCAGGGACTGATTACAAATTTTAACCTGAGGGAAGCTGGGGGTACAAAATAGGGGTGTACATTTTTTCACCCTAGTGGATCTACATCTTCAGGAAGGAAGCTCTAGTTTGAGGCATCTGGGGATGTGAGTTCTTGATAGGTTGTGGTTATAGTACTCATGGTATATTTCCATCAGTGTGGTAGGAAATGTCACCTGAAAAATTAGTGTGACCGTGACCAATTCGAGTGTTGAGCTTCTGGCAGGATGGGGAACAAGCAGCGGTTTTGCGGGACCTTCCCTCAAACTACAAGTGGTAAAGGGTCAGCTCTAACATTGAGTTTAGTAGTTGGTTCTTCAGCTCCATGTCAGGCTGAGATATGGAGCATTGTAGTCTGGTCAAGCCAGAGTAATAGTGTTCATGGTTGTGGTATCCAGACATCAAGTTCACAGAGTTAGCAGGGGGGTCATCTTAGGGTAGCTAGGTAGGGTCATAGGACCATGGTGCAGGCCAAACTTATGTAGTGCAAAAGACCCAGCAGGAGTAGGCTCTAAGAACATCTACAGTGAGAGGTACGATCTTAGTAGCTTATACTATTGCATCTTCACTTTTTGATACAAGTGCCTCTCATAGTTTTATCTTTGCATGAGTGGTAAATATACTTGGGCTTGTTTTTTATTTATTAGCGAATTTTGATGTTATACGAACCATTTGGAGTTAGAATGGGTGATGCGAAATAGTTTATAGAGTGTCCCCTTGAGGTCAGAGGGTGTCTCTTCATCTGGGATCTTTATGTACTTGAGATGACAGTCTTTGAGGTCATTCTCCGAATGGACTAGCTCTTATATTATCAAGTGTACAATGACTACTATCACCGGAGGGTGAATTTCACATCACCATAGGGTGAAATGTTTATTTAAAAGGGTTAATGGGATGTATAGGTGAGAATAGCTGGACCAAAGTATCATGGGCTTAGGGGGATGGCAGCCTAGATTTATAGTTTGTTTGTGGATGATTAGGGATTGGGTCTGAAGAACTTTCCTCTAGTGGTGGATCACATCAAGGACATCTTTCACGATGAATTTTCCAGTCGACCTCCTAAGAGATAGGTGGAGTTATCCATCAAGCTAGTTCCAGGAGCTACTTTGGTGACCATTATTCCTTACAGGATGGCTATGACGGAGTTTCAGGAGCTCACAAGGGAGCTAGAGGATTTGGAGGTGAAGGGTTCCATCAGACCCAGTACTTTTTAGTGGATTTCTCTGATCCTTTTTATGAAATAGGTGGATTTAAATCTTAGTTTATTCATGGATTATTAGAATATGAACTAGCTGATAGTTAAAAACCGATATCCTCTTCCATTGATAGAATACATGTTCGACCAATTTTGAGGAGATTGAGTGTTCTCAAAGATTTACTTGAGGTCAGGATGTCCCCAGGTGCATGTTCTACCCGCATACATACCTCATACAACCTTTTTTATAAGGTATGGTTTATAATAGTATCTGAATATTCCATTCGGTCTCACGAACTCACCATTGGTTTTCATGGAATTGATGAACCGAGTGTTCCATCATTACTTGGATTCCTTTGTGGTGGTTTTTTGGACAATATCTTGGTTTATTCTCACAATCTACATGACCATGACAACCATATTGAGATTATTTTTAATACACTGAGAGAACATCAGTTATATGATACACTCACAAAGTTCCACTTTTGGATGGATCAGATTCACTTCCTAGGTCACATCATCTCAAAGAAAGGAGTGTTTGTGGACCCAGAGAAGGTGAGAACTGTAGTTTCCTAGGAACATCCCAAGAAGGTTTTTTACATACAAAGATTCTGGGGGATATATGGTTACTTCAAGTGTTTAATACTATAATTCTCACGCTTAGCAGCGCCATTGAGAGTCTTGACTAAGAAGGGGGTGAAGTTTTTGTTGTCAGAATATAGTGAGATATCCTTTCAGGAGATGAATGAGAGGTTGACATCAACACTAATCCTGATGCATCTAAAGTAGGCAAGAGTTATATGGTTTACTGTGATGCTTTAGATATTGGGCTAGGGTAAGCACTGATGTAGGGATATTGAGTCATGACATATGCATCTCGGCAGTTGAGGCCTCATGAGAATAACTACCTTATGCATGATCTTGAGTTAGCTTTATTTTTTCATGTGTTGTGCTTTTGGATGCACTATTTATTAGAAGATCATTTTTTCATGTTCACAGACCAAAAAAGCCTCAAGTATATCTTTACACATTGTGATCTAAATTTTAGGTAGTGAAGGTGGTTGGAGTACCTACAGTCCTTTGACATCGAGATTTCCTACATGCCTGGTAGGGGAAATGCAGTAGTCGATACATTGAGTAGGACGACTCAGATATAGGCAGTGCAGGAGGCCAATAGCGAGTGGAAGATTATGGAATTGTTCTCTGAGATGCATGTTGAGGTTCACAGTAGACAAGGCCAAACTTTTATATCATCCTTAGTTGTGACATACCCTATATTACAGAGATAAGATGAGGAAGCTACCATATTCTGAAGGCCTACTTCAATAGGAAGATGTGGTAGGTGAGGACCCTCCTCCTAGTTGGATGGTAGTCAATGAGGAAATATTTCATATCCATGGACGTGTCTATGTTCTAGTGGACATGCTTGAGGAGTTGATACGAGAGTTTCATGCTTCATCTTGGGCAGTGCATCCTAGGGCCACCAAGATGTACCATGAATTTCGAAAATAGAACTAGTGGCTGGAAATGAAGATAGAGGTAGTTTATTATGTTACTAGGTGTTCCAACTGTCACCTGGTGAAGGCATAACATCAGTGATTAGTTGGGCTTTACAGTATTTACCTATCCCGGAGAAGAAATGGGATGATATCACCATATATTTTGCGACTGGTTTTCCGAGATCACCTCATGGTAACGGCGCTATGTGGGTTGTTGTTGATAGGCTTACAAAGGTCTTAGATTTCTTTCTGATAAAAAGACCTTCAATGTTTAAGATCTTGGAAATTTGTACATCTGAGAGGTGGTACGACGACATGGGATCTTGTTCACCATCGTTTCAAATAGGGACGCCCACTTTACATCTCATTTCTAGTAGAGTTTTTAGAGGGTGCTGGGTACATAGGTTCTTCTGAGCATAGAATACCACCCTTAGATTGATGTTCAGTCAGAGCATACGATGCAGGTGCTAGAGGACATTCTTCTTTCATCCATCCTATATTTTGGGGGATCATGGGAGAGGCACATTCCCATGGTTGAGTTTGCCTACAATAATAGTTATCAGGCAACGATTTAGATGGAACCTTATGAGGATTTGTACGGTAGGTCATGTAATTCTCCCATATGCTATTTAGAGGCAGGAGAGGTAGTTTACTAGGACCGCGTCTCTTGCAGGAGACTTCTGAGTAGGTCCAGTTGATTCAAAAGCAGATGGTTGTTTCACAGTCTCATCAAAAACCATATTTTGATCGTTGTAGATGACCTCTAGAGTTAAAGGTCAGGGAACAGGTTTTCATGCATGTTTCAATGAGTTTGAGACATAGTTGGATCAGGAGATTGGGTAAACATTCACCTAGATATGTTGGGCCATTTGAGATTTTGGAGAGAGTCGGGTTGGTTTCCTATCAGTTGTAGTCACCTCAGAGGTACTGAGCCATGCACAAAGTCTTCCATGTATCTCATCTACACCGCTATCACCCATAACCATCTCGTTCTTTTAAGCCCTAAGGAGGTTGGTCTTTAGGTTGATTCATCCTTTGAGGTGCATCTAATTCATATCGTTGATAGAAGAACAATGGTTCTTAGAGGACAGCCAGTTCCTCAAGTATGGGTGCTATGGAAGCATATCCATTTATAGTACAATACGTGAGAGATGGCGGTCGACGTACATGAGCAGTGTTCGGATATGTTTTCTGGTGAATCCTAACCACCTTTCAGAGAAAAATTTGGGGACGAATTGTTATAAGGGTGGATGATTATAAGAACCAAGGGTTTCGTAAAAGGTATTGTTCCTTTTATTTTTGGTTTAAATGACTTTTTATGGCCTCATGTGAATGCTTAACTGGATCATGGGTGTTCTAGAGGTGTTTGGGGCTTGTTCAATGGTCGGAAACAAGTTTTAGGATAAAAATGACATGGTGCATGGTTTGCACATGGCTTGCACATGGTTAGCCTAAACCATACGAGATGTCTGAAAATTTGAGATTTTTAAGAAAAGTTCTCGCAAAATTATCACACAATTAGTAAATCGTGAAGGGTAACTATGTGAAGGGCCCCTTTCTAAATAGTGAGTTGTATATGGTTTAGACACATTTTCGGAAACTGTGCGACCCTGTTGTGTTAGTTTTTTTAAAAAATTTAAATTAAGAACTTAATTTTATTTTTAATCCCATTTGGGTTTTTCTCTTCCACCCAAAGAAGCTCCATAGAGATCCCCTTTTTGGCCTATAGGGTAGAAATCAAGCCCTACTCTTTGTCTGACCTCCATTTTGATCACTGATTGTCTCATCAGATCCAAAACAATATGTCCTTGGTACCTTTTTAGTAGTTCTTGATTCTTTAGATCAACAGTTGTGTTATTTATATTTAGGCTCATATTCCCGAATATCTTGTTCTTCGTCTGTTCTTCATATTTCTTCCAAACCAGGACAAATCAGGACTTGATATTAGACGAGCTGTCTACAACCAAGGCAAGGTAGGTGTTCTATACTTTCTTTCATCATTTCTTAGTTTTTTAGGTTGTTCGTCTATTACGTCATCAATTAGACTTTTTGAAGAGGTCTTGTTTTTTTGAGCGAGTTGCTTGCCATAACTGTAGTCGGACCTAGTGATGATGTTTGTAGGTTCTTTTTAGGTGTGGTGGCACACATTTCTCATTTAAAGGTCACCCAATGGGTGAAAATTAAGGAAATATGATTTTTATGCCTATTTAAACCACCCATGGGTTGTGTGCTTATGCTTTCCTAGTTATAGGAAGCTTGTTAATGCCTAGATATCATCAATAGCTTATTTAGGATATGTATTTCTTCCATGATTAATGAATATCATGTTATACCTTATCTTTTTTATAGTATTTCATGTTTAAATGAATGATATGGATGTGTATACCTATATTAAATGTTAATGGATTGTAAAATGGTTCATATGGGAGGGTAGGCCCATATGCTTGTTTGGTAAATGGTTTTCATGAGTGGTATACTCATATTTTTTTCTTGTTTATGTCAGTGGTTATACTCACGTGGTTTTGAATTGTTTAAATTGTATGAATTGAATGAATGGTTTTGGAATGCAGTAGTGGATTCCTTTGGTTGACTCTGGCCCTTGGGTCTCCATTTTGTGGGATGCCTCGGGCCTTGCTTCTCTAGGGACTAGGCTCACTTGGGAACACGTAGGACTTTTATTTCCATGTTCTTAGGACCTTAACCAATGCCTAACCAAGATTCCACTGGGGAAACCCATGGGAATCGATGGGATTACTTGGATAAGATCCTTTGATCCGGCCCTATGTGGTCTATAATTATTACTTGGATTCCTTGGTACATGACACATTGAATCTAACCCTTGCGGTATACACTTTACTATACAGCTTGGTCATGAACTGCTTGGATTCTATATATAGTGTGGCTATGGATTTCTTGATACATACGGATTTATGGCGTGGTCATTGGAGTTTCTTGTTTACTTGTTACAGTTTCCTTATTAAGAGATAACTCTATTTTACAGGTAGCCTTGAGGGATGGTTGGTTTTACTTACTAAAGTATAATTATGCCATGTGAATACACACATTACTGGTTTTTTACACTTGCTATCACATTTTTATGTTACTGTTATATGTGTATAGATCTGAGTGGTTTCCTTCTGGGATGTTTATCTCACGCCCTATTTGGCCCTCCTCGGGGATCCAACCAAATTATATGGTTGTAGGTGATGATAGGGGAAAGCACCCTAATACAGGTTGTTGACTGTGGGTTTGGAGTAGGGGACCATATGACCAAGATAAGGCTTGCGATGCTGGTATAACTTTTTGGTATTTTGTTCTTTTTGAGATACTTGTATTGTATTGTACTTCCATTTACTATTCTTGATTATTTCTTCATACTTGTTCTATCTACATCATTTTTTGTATATGAGACAATTTTGGTTGTTATTATGTATTCTTATCTTCATTGTCTTAGTTTTAGTTTTCTACTGTTTATTTCACTTCTTTTATTTATTATATATTTGACTTCCATTATGATACTCTAGTAATGAGGGCATAGTATCCCCACTGAATCACCTAGGCCTTTGTCACTAGTCGGTAACCTCTGGCATTTGGGGAGATTCACTTGAGGATATGTGGACAGTTGGGCTCATGGCACTATAAGTTGGCATCTAGGTCTGGGAAGTTGCAAAAACCCTATAATTTAACCATATAAAATATAATTTTATTTTTTTAATTAATTACTTATTAATTTTTAATTTTTCTAAGGCTAACAGGATACTAATTTTAATCAATTAGATATCCTAAAAATATATTTTATAGATCCAATTCATGGATATCCAATAAATAAATCATAAATGATGTTCTTTATAAATTTTTAATACAATATATTTAACATTTTATAAAAAATATTTCAATTATATATTTTCTAATATTTTTCAAAAGATTTATTTATGATAGTGCAACATTTATTTAACATAAAAAACATGGTATGGGGACATTAAACACATACAATAAACTGATGGGTTTCTATAACTGTATAAGTATTAGGTTATATAAAATAATGTTTCTCTATAAAATTATACAGAAAAATAAATTACATAAATTTTTAATGATTTTATAGCGTAAAAAAATTAATGACAATGATGGTGGTTATTATGTTTGTAAATTTATAAAAGTTTCATTGTAATTCCCCAACCTAGCTTGATCAAATTGAGACATTGGAGAGGATTTTACCACGCCTCAACTGTCCTGAGTCATATACCAAATCCTATAGACTAATGGTGAGTTCATGGTATAATCATGGGGTTCTTGAATCTAAAAATTTTGAAATTACCTCTATATATATAATGAACAATCAAAAAACCCATATAAATAATACATAGAGCCTAACATTCTCCCATAATATAGAATAAAAAAATTAAAACTCTATAATGTGTTAATTCATAATAGAATAGTAGATATACTAACAGACATCGTCATAATAAATAAATAGTTGCAACACTAACTGATAAATATGTAGTATAATAAAAGGAATATAAAATGTACAATCGTCATCGACCTAACTCCAAATATAACTAATACCAAATCATCAGTCTTCACACTCTGTAATACATGAACCATGTGTCTAGATCCCATATAATACTTGAAAATAAAATTAAATTTGATTACATCCCATGTACATCAAACCCTATATCTTATACGAGGGTAGTGTGTGAGTCCAACAACAAAGTAGGATCCCCCCTCTCTCCAAGACATGTTGAGCCTAAGTTATCAAGTGTATGTATATGAAAATATTAGGAGAATGCTATTCATTTCATTGTATAACTCACCCACTATTAAATAAAACACGATATGCACATGAAAACTATACTTGTTCCCATGTGGCTAGAAGACACTCCCACCTTGAAGACTCATATTCAGGATAAATAACCATATATATAAGAAATACTTACCTATGATTGATGATCAATATACCCTCGTGAACTAATAAGTTATGACACACAATATATTTTATCTAGACACAAATTATAACCTATAAGTGCCATTATTTACACAAAACTTTCTTATCAGATTCCCACTTGACCCATCATTCATCTCAATGATCATAATTAAAAACAAATATCAATTGAAATAATTGTGGCCTTATGAAATGAACCAATGAAATATTAAGAGTTCCAAAACATAAATATAAAATTTAGAACAAAAAAACAATCCAATGAGTAATTGAATAGGGCCTAAAGAATCAAATAAAAAATGGACCATAATATCATGATAAAAAATGGGAAACCAAAACAATGGGACCAATAACAACAAATAATTATCCTATCTCTATGAGATATCTTATCTTATCTCATTATTCCATTATGAAACTATCTACCAAATAGTCCATAGAGAAATATTTTCTTAATATCATATAATGTGAGTCATTATAAGTCTTATCTCCCATTGCATGATGATGTGGCTCTATAGATACACCCTAATCACTCAGATTATACATTGAAACCATCATTAACAAATAAAAGTTAGTACCATGTCCATGGACTTAAATTAGGTGGATCCATTGATAGACCTCAATTATCTCTATCTCATGCATATAAAAATGTCTTCCTCAAGCCAGCCACCATCTAACCCAGTACCTCTTTATACATTACACAGTTTCCAGAAACCCATGGGGAAAAGAATAATTATCCAAGATACATAGATTAAAAAGGGATTTGAATTTAAGGTTTTTACAGTATTATAAAAAATCCCACTTACATTGGTTATGGTTTAGAGGGACTAAGTATGATTTATTCCAAACTACATAAATCAAAATTACAAACAAAATAAAAATAAAGAATATAGAATAATTAAAACAGATAAACATTGAATTACAGTAAGTAAATGGAATAATGTCAATATAAAAAAGTAAAGATATCATAATTGAATAATTAAATAGTGTTATAGATGAAAATACATAATCTAATAAAAAATTATTATGAATGTATAAATAGGTTCATATCCCTAGTACCACATTTCTTTTAACCCAAATTAGATGGAGGATTAGTACTCATATTTTCAAGTAACTGGTTTCTATGTTAAACTTCATCAATCTCAAATATCAAAATTATTATTTACTTACCCTAATAATTATTAAATCACAATATTAGAATCATATGTTCTAGTCCTTAAAATTTATTTAATCACTAAAAATTGAAATAAAATAATTAAAATAGAAAACATGGTTGTTTTATAATAATCCTAACAAAAATAGAAAAACTAAGAAATATCTAAAATAACAAAAAAATGAATCACTATGAATTATAAAGTTCATAATTAGATCACTAATTTCTATCAATCATAATTTTTTCATTGATTCTCATTTCTCTAATTATAGAAATCAATTATAAAAAAATATCTAGAATATTTAGAATGCCATCTATCACTCTAACCTCTTTATATGTACCTTAAAAACATCATTTAATTATATAATGTTCTAATTTGACATTTTTTATTCTTGTAATGAATATGAATAAGAAGTAAGTGTATTCAAAATTAAATTACCCTCTACAATAATACATTATGTAAACATTATTAAAGAGTGCATTGCGATTTATCAAACCAAGGATCCAAAAGAATACATTTATTAATATTTATCAACAATATCCCCCTTCTTTATAACCACAATACATGATAAATTGTATTATTAAACAAAGAAATAAAATAGAAAAAAATAAAAAACTTCTTGGTCTTCTAAAGTTAACTCCCCCTAAATCTAATAAAATTTCCTTCTTAGAAAAAGGAACTTAACTTCTAAAAGTTTCCCCCCCCCTTTATGATTTTTCAAAAGAGATAGATAGTTAAACAAATAATGTAATAAATTTTTAATGTAGAATTTAATGAAATAACATTTAGAAGTAATTTTATAATAAAAATTTAAAAAATTGAATAAAATATAAATTTTGGGTTTATTTTTTCTTTATAGAATCATCAAAACATTTTAAAAGTTATACAATTTTCTTCTCTCTCTATCTTTCCTTCTTATTCAATCTTCTATTTTACTTTAACAAATTTTACTCCTATCTAGGAATTATTCCTTTATTATATTTTTTATAATGATTTTCAGAAATAATAATTTGATATCCTCTCTTTTGTATATAATTTTTTTAAAATTTAAGTAGAAAAGAATCATGTTATATATATTTTTTGAGATCTTTTGAATGTCACTTATTCTTAATATACTCTTCCTCAAGTAAACACTAAGTATTAAAAATTATTTTATATTTCATAAATTCTATGTGGTTTTATATTTTTATCATATAAAATTTAAATTCTATAATTTTTTATACTTCTACATATATTTCTCTTACTTTTATCAGTTGATACATTTGATTCCTTTCCATTTGATCCATTTTAAAAAATAGTTCATTTAAAAAAATCTTCAAGTTTTTTTATTTATCTCTTATATCCCACATTTTATTCCTATAATGTCTGGATATAATCATGTTAACATAATTAGATAGGTTTATAGCTTCATCTAATCTTTTTACATCCATATTTTTATCTTCTTTTTTTATATTTTTCTTAACAACATTAATTATATCCAAATTTGTTTTAACTTGAGTATTTTATTCTATTTTTATTTTGGGATTTGATCATTAAATGTAATATTCTTTAACATATAATTTATTTTGAGAAACCATCATATTATAATTCTTATTATGAAACTTTTCAATCTATTTATGATTATAAAAATCATTAATCTATTTCTTAACCTATTCAGTTATCTTTTTAGAATCTAAATCCATTTCATTTTAATTTGACTATGTTGAAGATTTCCATTCATTACCCCCTCCCTATAAAAAGTGTCCTACAAGACCAACCATGAGAGAAAGAGGATGTTGACCACTTGAGTCCCACCTCTAGTAGATGTAGGGTTGGAAACTAACATTGAGGGTATCTGATTTAGAAAAATGGGGGACATTAACCTCTAAGATAACTTGTGGAAGAGAGATATTAGATAGATACACCAATCAACTCCTTCTTAGAGATTTATATTAAAGAAAACCCAATTTCATATATAAAATATCCTACATAAATGAAAAAATACGAAGGAAAACTAAAATTACAAAAAAGGTAAACCCTTAAGTGACCATGAATCCCAAACAACTCTTACAAAACTACAATAAAGTAATATCTATCCCGATCTCCAACTTTATTATATTGACCTGAAAAATGTTATATATATATAGGGGTGAGAATAATAGTATAATAAATAGTATATTACCCTAATTCTCTCATCAAAAATATAATAAAAACATACTAAACCTAAATAAAAAACAAGTGAAACAAAATCGTCACCTAAATGGGTATACTAAGTTCCTAGCCTCATTGTGGTTATCTCTCACCAAGTATCAAATGTAAGAGATACTGTATTATAGTAACAAAACATCTAGGGTACCCCACTAAAAATTCCCCATTGGTTTTCCACTATTCTCCAACATCACATGTCCTTATCCATCTCTATCCAAATGTTATCCATCCCATAGACTCATGGGCTAAGAATGAAAACATGAACCTCATGCATTGCATCATCACATAATCCCAAGTCACATATCTATAAGGTATTCAGGTATTTTCTAGGATAGACTATAAACTATATGAAATGTATCATATATCAGTTATGATACCTTGATCCATTATAGACCATACACCAAGTAAGGTATCTAAATCCATCCCAACATATACATGACATACCTATAATAATCCTTTAGATACTATATTTGTAGATTAATGTGGGTGAAATAACCACAATATATTTCATCCATATAAAAAAATATATGTTGAACTAACCACCATTCATACCAATAAATAATACTACCAAGAGAAGAGAATGAGGCCAAAGGGAGAAGTCATCTATCTGTTATCACCAACCTTGATATTAGATAATGCCCCCTCCCATAGTCCACTAAGTTTTTGTCTCCCTAACCGACATGGCTGGAGTAGAATATCAAATATGAAAACATAAAGTATATAATATAGTTCATAACCACACTATGTGAATAATAAAAAAATACATTACCTCAAAATCATCAATATTACTCATACAGGAATGGATAAACATCATATATTCCAAATCAACTCTTATGTAAGAAACCACATCTCGCAAATCCATCATGCCATGAACACACCAAAAATGATAATAAAACTCTATTATTATAATGAAGATCAAATGAAAAATCTTGTAAAGATGAATATGTGTAAATGAGATCAATACAAGAAGAAACTATAAGAAAATGATATAGAACATACCTCTAATTTATGTGGATCATATACAAGAAACCAATACCGATCCTTGTAGAAAGGGGATCCAAATATCCTAAAAAACAACCTAAGGATTCCTAGGGTCTGAGATAAGGGAGTGGTAGAATGTATGTTTTGAATTTACTATGAGGTATTTATTGACAAGACGAATTTTTGAAGACCATGGCATATCCCCTATGAAGACATCATACCCCTCCCAGACACAGGGCATTCTATATAGCAACCCAAGGGACCATGCCACAACCCCATTGGTCAAACAACATGTCCATGGGACATGGTATAGTCCTATAAAAGTTTATTTGGGGATATGTTTCGTCCCTAAGCATCATGTTGCAGTCCCCCATCCCCAAAAGGGAGGCTACATCACAGCCCAACCCCCAAAGTGCAGCTACCCCTGAAAAAAAAAGTAGGCATGTTTTCCTCCTAGATCTCTCTTACATCATATTGTATTGACCACACCTTATTGATTTAAAAGTTTTAAGTGGTTCATCATGGAACTATGACACAACTACCAGCTACATGTTGTATCCTCTTATATTACGGTGTAGTATGGAGATCCATGTCATAGCCATGCCATTTTTGGCAGTGGTGCCTACCTTTTACTTCATACACCCTCCTAACACCATAGTACCTACTATGAGAAGCTCCAATATCCAAAAATAATAATGGGACACAAAAAAGGGATTTATTCCCTTACATCAAAGACCACTAAAACTACTCTATTATTTGATAATCTATAACCAAACCAAAGAGAAAGAAAAAGAATGGGTTTTTTGAAGAAAAAACCACCCCATGAGATTCTTATCATGAATCTCACTGTCATGATATCTCAACCACCTCACTCATAGGAAACAAGCTCTAAACCATGTAACAACATCACCAAATCTTAGATACTCTCATGTGGGATATACCTCTTAGGTGAGAGAAAAGTTACAAACAACAAGGTAATAATAGAAAACCATATCATAAAATAGAAAGGGTTTAAAATCTACAAATGCGAGTTGAAAAAAATAGAAAATATAAACAAAAAAACTTTTGGTACTAGATATGTATCAAAAAATCATATTCCCAGTTACTCTCATCCACATCACTATGCTTCCACAAGACACAAACCAAGAGAATATCATTGTCATGAAACACATTCTCTTGGTGTTCTTAGAACTCTATAAGTCTCTCCCCAAAGGCTGCATCATTTTAAACAATTATCTTTATGAAACCATTGATAAAATAGTATCCATGAAGATAACGGTGTATCTATACATATAAAATACATCATGAATTTATATCATCCATGGGTATAGTTATTTTTTATATTCCACAACTCTAACACAAGACAACACCTCAAAAGGACCAACAAACTGAGGAGAAAACTTACTCCCACAGACAAACCTTCACTCCCAAGGATGAGGAGTCTATTTTATAAACACAAGATCTATAACATAAAACCCCATAGGTCTCATACTATGATATTTATAGGATTTATGATTATCCCTCATAGCCTTCATCCTCTCACAAATAACCTATACAATTTATTCTAGGATTTTTACTAGCTTCAAAACAAAATTGTGGACTGTAATACCCTAGTCAAGCACAATGGTGAAAGAAAAGTTTGGTTGTACAAAGATTAAAATGGATCCATACCAATGGTGGATTTAAGTCCATTATTTTAAGAATACTCAACTAAATATATGTTCCTTATCCATGAACCTTCAAAATATAGGATAAAATAATGGAACATGTCATTAAGAGTCTAGATGGCCCACATTATTTAACCATCTATCTGTAGATAAAAATAAGTGGTAGGGCATAGATAAGAGGAAAAATAATTCTAGAGACCTCTCCACACTCAGGAGGTAAAATGAGGATCTTAACTATATATGTTCATCCTTTATACTCCATGGGGTCTCTCCGTCTCCTCCAAATACTAACTCAGAAAACCTCAACTGAGCTCGACTCCCTGATCCCTATAATGTTGAATAATTTCATCAAACAATACCCTATCACCTATATAGTTTTTCAAACTACATGAGCTCAAGGTATACTATTATTGATGTCTATAGAGTTTTCCTTCTACGTACAATGGGGAATATCTAGTTAATGGATCAACCTAATGAGATCATGGTGCTTTTACATAACCTTCTAGAAGACCAAACATTGAGACAGAAACTCTAAAACTACATTCTTTAACTCAATCCACCAAAACTGACCTCTCAAAGCTTTTTGAGTCTTCTTAAAACCAGGATATTCAACAAATAATGATCTATGAAACTCATAAAGAAACATCTAATGAATCACTAAAGAGATGAAAATATTCCCCTAGAACAAGACCCATTTTTTCTCATCCCCATACCAACCATAAGGGTAATCACAAAAGAAAACATGGTCTCTACAAAACTCCACCTTAAAATCCCCCAACTAAGACTCATCCACCTTCTACACCATGTTTGACTTCAATTTCATCTGATAAAAGATAACCCCTGCCTCCAAACTCTCTCATATCAGGATTCATTATTGAGAGATCTTTTTCCACTCTTAAAAAGTATTCAAATTCACACACATCATCACTAAGTGACAACCTGATCAGTGTATCATCCACAACATTTACCTTCCTTGGTGTATAAAGAATCACAAATTCATAATCATATAATGATTTCATCCACCGTCATTGTATTAAGTTGAGGTCACATTAGTAGAATCCATATCTTAGGCTCTTATGAATGGTAAAAATTAAAAAATTATCCTTCATGAGGTAATGTTGACACAATATCAAGAAAAACAAAAATAATACAAACTTTAGATCATGGGTGGAATAGTTAATCTCATTGAGATATAACTACAATGACCCATGATAAAATAATGATCATTTATACATTAGAACACAATCAATTTTAAGAGGTAATGTGTTATAAAAAACCTCAAATTGAACTCCCTATGCTGGAAAACAAAGGACCAGAGTGTTATCCAAATTTTCATTTATGTACTCAAAAGATTATTGACACTAATCAATATTTAAGTGAGATTAATACTTTTTGTAATGGTATTTCAAGGGAGTTTCAACCTAAGATAAATTAGTTATGAATATAACATATTATCCTAGACGATCAAGGAAACTTATCACCTTTGCAACAGTATTAGGGCTACCTAAGAATCAACCAACTCTATATTTTAAGCATCCATGGATTATCATTGTTTGGATATCAAATTCCCCAAGAAACAAACTTCATGATACTATAAATAACACTTCAATAACTTCTAAAATAATTAATAATGATGAAGAACTCCCAAAATAGCATGCAGATGCTCTACAGGCTCCTCCCCATATGCATAGTACATGGGGATCTCATCAATAAAAACCTCCATGAACTGATCCAAGAAATACCAAAACACTACATTCATCAAACCCAGGTACAAGACTGGAGCATTCATCATAATGAATGAAATCACAATGAAATCATAATTCCCATTAAAAAAATGGAAATCAGTTCTCAAAATATCTTCATCCTTCACCCACATCTGATGATATCATGACTGTAGGTTAATTTTAGAGAACCAACTTTCTCCTTTTAGCTGATTGAATAAACCACCAATCCATATAATAGGATAGAGTCTCTTTGTTATCACCTGTTTCAAGTGATGATAATTGGAATATAGATTCAAACTTCCATCGACCTACTTTTCCAAAAACACTAATGCACTCCTAGGTGACACACTCAGCCAAAAACAACTCACCACAACAGATCATCAATCTATACTCAATGATGTTACAACTCATATGGTGTCATCCTATATGGATACATTGATATAAAATAAACACTCAATTATAGATTGATCCCAAACTCGATCTCCCATTGAAGGGGGGGTAATAGTACAACATCCTCTATAAAGACAATATGGTACTCTTCTACAACATGGGAGAACACCATCATCTAATCCAATGATATGCCCTACATCATCTTAGACATCAAGGAAGTCAAATATAAAACACACCTATAAACCATATGATGGTCGTTCTATCGAAAAAACATTTTTGTCTCTCCATCAGTATTGTATAATAGAGCCTAAATCCTGAATCCATCTATGGTATTTTGTTCTGAATTCATCCAAAACATCTGAAGGATAATTTCTTATGACTATATCCTCAACATTTGGAAGTATCCCAAATATCATTGTTTACCCAACATTATATCATGGTTTCTATAAACTTTATACAAATAAAATTGACCTATAACTAGTTTATTCAATTCCAAGGGAACTAAAAACCGGTCCACCTAAAGTCCCAAGCATGGGTGAGAGAATGTGATATAAAGGAGTGTGTATCTCTTGAATATAAAAAATCATGCACCCATGTAGAAAACCAAAAAAAAGGAACCTCATACAATGTATGGATTTTCTATTTTAGGAAAATATCAAGTATAAATATGAATGAAACCTTATCCATATCCTCTCTGACCCTACTGGTGACTACCTCCATGGTCATGCTCTACTCTCTAAGGATAGGGATCATATTAGGGTTTTTCTTTTACCTCATAATCTCCTCTCTGTTGATCCCAAGATAGAAAACCATATTATTATGGTCTCATCTGAAACGGCCTCAATAGAGGAACCTAAATCAAAATACCTATTGTGTAATGAATACTCATAAATTCTGGGAACTCTCTCCACTAATGACCTAATATCCAATAAGAAAAAAACTGGTATGATCCCTCATCATTAGTCTAAGAACCTCCTCCCCTAGATAAATGAGATGATGAGGGCTAGGACCTACCCCTGGATGATCAAAGGCTCTTCTATCTAGTAAACTAGGAACCTAGGAATACATCTATACATCATGAGGAATTATGATGACTCTCGTCTCATGATGATCCAGTTTTTTCCAAACAACCTATCAATATCCTATGATCTTTTTATAACCTAGAGATAATATGAAAAAAATAGGGTGAACTAGTATAGGATATATAGATGAAAAGCCACTTCAAAATACCTCATATTAGCCTCCTAATTTGGATACTTGCCTGAATCATACCACATAAGGGTCAATAAAAGTATCTCAAAATCTCATACAACAGAACTCCCCCATCGAGGGGTAAGAATCTACCAGAAACTAGTTGCCTTCGCAGAAGAAGAAAGAAACTCTGCTCAAAACTGGTCTCTAACCTTCTCCCACAATACCGTTGACTCCTTATAATCCCCAAGAAAAAAGTATTTGTTGCAACCTTGCGACTCTAGGCTACATCCTCACGGCCAATGAAACCCATTGCTCCTTTTGAGAAAAGATTTAACTGAAGGATATATCCACATCCAATAGCCATTCTTCTATTATTGGATCTAAAATCGATCCATCATAGTTTTACACACTTTTTCATGGAAAATCTTCGAGTGTCCTCCTCCAACTATTATTTCCCTTGACCACTACTCTGAGGCGATCTACTGGAACATCCTATCGAATATATTATATGTGAACCTAAAGAGTATTTCTACCTATAGCCATACATATAAAATAAAAAATAATTAGAGCTTCTAAACATATAATATGGAATATTTAACATTAATTAATTAATTAATTTGTTATCTTCTTTAAGGTTTTATCCTATCCCATTGTCTACCCATTTCAAATATTGGCACAAAGAAGGATGGCGTATGATCCTTTCCTAGGTATGTACCCAAAAACTGGTAACACATTGTTTATAAGACTCAGTAAACCTAAATATCCCTAAATTATATCATAGGTATCCGTAAATACTTATTCCATAGTTTGTGTCCCATGTTTACATCACATATTAAACTTAGTTGATTCTATTTACCTACCAATACATATAGTATCACCTATTCTTGAAAAAAAACTCTATCTTATCCATCAACATAAACCTTTGATACCACTCTATCATTACCCTTCACCCCAGGAGTACAACTTCTAGGCTACCAATGAGAGAATAAGGACAGTGACCGCCTGATTCCCAACTCTAGTAGGCCCCTGGTTGGAGACTAGCACCGAGGGTATATCATAGAGACAAATGGGAAGCATTACCATATAAGATAACTTTTAGAAGAGATAAGTAATATAGATATACCAATAAAATAATGATTAGAGATATATATAAATGAAAACCAAATTATATACATGAAATTTGATACAAAATAGAAAAACTAGAAAGTAAAAAAAATACCAAAATGGTAAACCTATTAGTGACCATGAAGCCAAAGCAATGAGTAATAATATCTAGTCTGGTCATAAAAATCCTCTTTGTGACCTAAAAAATAGTTTATATATATTTTAGGTCATCATACTATTATACTTAGTAGGATCCTCCCTATATCATCTTGTTTAAAAGATAAATAAATCATAATAAATCCTAATGAACAACAAGTGAAGAAAACTCATCACCAAATCATTTATACTAAGTTTCTATCCTCACCATGTCTATATCTCACAATGTATCACATACAAGAGATCATGTATTACTATAATAAAACATAAATGGTTCCCTTCTACCTCTTCCCCATTGTTTTTCCACTCTTCTCTAATGTCGCTTGTCCTGATCCAACTCACTTCAAAAGTAAGTCATCCCATAGGGACCTGGTCTAGGTATCACAACATGCACCTCATGAATCACATCATCACTTCACCCCATATCACATTTCCATATGGTATTTGTCACACCCCAACTGGGTTTGGCGTGCGACTTATAAAATTGTGCGTTAACACGCAGTTTGGATTTCTAGGCGGTTGGTGCTGGGTGGCGCGGCTCGAGCGCAGCTCGCTCGACTGCGCACTTGACGGTACGCGAGCCGTGTGGTTGCCCGACATCTGAAATAAGTAAATAAATTAATTAAAGGTAAAGTGAAATGAAATGAAGTAAAATAATTTTTTTTAACAAAATTGAGTTTGATAGAATCATGTTTAAGCATAAAATAATAATGATATTATAGTTTTAATAATAATAATAATAATATTTTGGTTGTTTTATTATTATTATTATTATTATTATTATTATTATTAAGATTTATTATTATAATTATTAAGATTTTCTTATCATTGTTATTTTTATTATTGTAATCATATTATTATTAGAAGAAAAATATATATAATTTTTTATGGGGTGAAACCTAAATCTCGCCCCCCCCCCCTTTCTATTTCCCTTTCTTTGCGTCAGTAGCCGCTTGGTTTTTCCTCTGCACCGCGGCGCTTCCTGCACGCTGCCCCGCGCTTCGCCCCTGCCGCCATCACATTCTTCTACCTTGGCCCTCCGTGATCGCCCCCTTGCGCCTCACCTCTCGACCACCTCCTGCTCACGCCCATGCCCTCCGTCGTCGGCTCCCTCTTGGACCTCCCCTCCCTCACCAGCGCTTCGCCCTGCTTCTCCAGATCTGCACCAGCTCGTTACTTGGTATCCCCCTCCGTGCTCGCCTCCGGCTTCCGGCCAAGCCGCCTCCGGCCTTCATTCCGCACTCCCACAGGTCGCCGCGCCTAGGCCCACGCTCCGCGCTCTGACCTCCACGAACCCAAGCCCTCTCCAACACCCTCCGACTTGCCCGCGCACCACCTACTGTCCGGACGAGGCCTCACTGGCGCTGTCCGACTTTCCCGCACACCACCTCTAATCTGGTTGTGTCCCTCGCCAGCGGTTTCCAGCCGCTCTCTCCCTCTGGTGGTCTTCCGGCCACGCAACTCCCCCTACTAGCAGGACTCCCCTTCCGGTGATGTTTTCTCTTCTTTTTTTCCCCTTTGGTAATTGCTTCTTCATTTATGGTTTTAGTTTTCCCAAACCCTAGATGTTAAGATTTTAATATTTTTATGGTTTAATTTCAAAAAAATTGATGGTCCGATGTTGATGTCTATAGTTGATTTTGTCTCTCGCTAGTGCGGTTGAGGTGCGAACGGCGTTTCACACCATTTTCTGGGTGTTTTTCATCGGTTGAGGTGGGTTTCCCCTTTCTCAAATCCTTTTGATTTGAAAATCACTTGTTTCATGTATTTTTCCTTATTATTGATAATTATCTGGTGCCTTGCGATGTTATTTGAAATTGTTTTATAAACGTCTAGCTAGTCTATTAAATTTTGTGTGTGGTGTGAACTATGTTTTGGAAATGTTTTGAGGCACGCTATGTTTTGCATTTGGTTTATGTGAGTCTCGGATACCTTTTTGGCCATGCTTTGGTCCTTCCGCATCAATTATTTTTGGGTGTTGTTTAATTGTTGTAGGGTGTTTCTCCGACGTGGCCGTGAATCCCCTTGCTGGGTTCGCAAAGGGTGTCTCGGGTCACGTCGGATTGCGCTTCGTCCACCGCCGCCGAAGGTGAAGCGATTCAGATTGCTTCGGATTTGTTCGCCTTTATTTGCGGGGCACACCTTGTTTTACCGCATGTTTTGGGTTCGTTCTGTTTCATCTACATCGGTTTCAAGGTGGGTTTTACTCTGTTTATTCATTTGGATTATTATTATTTTTAGATAGTGTTTCTTTGTTTTTAGATACTTTGCATTGTTGCAGTGCATTGTCGAGGTTCTTCTATGATATTACGGTTGTCGGCAAGTAGCGTGTGCTTGTGCGCAAGTTGGGACGTACCGCATCGCCGTCATAACCAAGTTGCGAGTCGAGGTAGGTCCCCCATTGCACTTACCTTTAGATTTAGAATTTATTAATTGCTTGTTGTTTTATTAATTTTTAATGAATTAGAAATAATATTAGATAATAAAACGTTAAATTATTATTTAGTGCGAAAATAGCTGTTTATTTTATACCGAACACTTGTGACATTTTTTTGATGGGCGGACACCCAGTTTTGAAAGAATGCATGTTTGGCCTTTAAACATAATTCACGAAACTTCAAATGTGCTTCTAGTTTTAAAGATAAATAATTTCTTCTGAACAAGTGTTTTGAGCTTTTTGAGAAATGAGGTTTTACTTTAAAATTGGTGAAGGCTCGTTTGGCACTTTAATGAAATGGATTATCTTGGAAATCCCACTCGGGGTGATCTTTGGTGTGCGTTGTTTGCGTGAGCTGTATGTGATGTTTGTGCATCGTGACTGATTTATTTACATTGTAGACGCACCCCCTTTTTATTGCTTGTGTTGACATGGGAACCTGACATATTGAGTGAATTTTCTGAGAACGATTGCTGCACTAGTTTAGACCACGCACTGGCTAGTGGCCCTATAGCAGGGGAATACTGAGTTATTGCTGCTATGGGGATTGGGCCCCTCGGTTAGGCCATGCAGGGCTATGCCGGGTAGTATTATGGGCGTTATGACGTCATCGAGTTATGGAATGCCTTCAGGATGAGTCACATGTATAGTACGTTCTGGTTTGTTCACGATCTCCTAGGTTCGACCCATGTCTCTTTTAGTGTTTATTTGTATATGGCAGACGATTGAGAGGTCGAGTGTGGATGCCGACCCTTGTGTGCCACTTTTTCCCATTTCCCCTAGTGTGTGTTGTGTGTGATTTTACTTTTGACCAACAACTAAAATTTGGATTTCTAAATTGTTCTCAAAAGTGTTTTAAAAAGCAATGCATCTATTTCTTCCAAACACTAAATTTGTTCTTAAATTAAAAAGGGCAATGGACTGTTACTTGTTTTAGAAATGAAAGCGTGTGCGTGTGTGTGAAAACCAATATCTTGTATATTTAGTTCAAACCTGGAATTAATAAATTTATTTATTTAAAGGTGGTGCATTGGGAATAGATATCGGGCTAGACTACTGAGTTTTAATACTCACGCCTATAGTTCTTTTCTGTTTTAGTGTTTGTGCAGGCTACAGCTTGGGTGTGTTCTCCTTGGGTGACGTTTGGTCGTCAGTTGGAGAGTGACCTGCGAGGTCACACGGAGATAGTAATTATCACTTTCGGTTAGTTTTATTTTTCTTTTGTTCTTGTTTATTTGCTTTACTTTGTTTTTTTTTTGTCTGCGCTGCTCTGTTTTATTTATGCTGATTTATTTATTTATTGGGCGAAATCGTTCCCACCGCCTCGGTTGATGCCCTGGTGCTTGTCGCCATCCCGGGAGGATCGGGAATGCCTCTCGGGTCATGTTGCGGACCGGCTCGGGTGATCAGTTCAGGGTCGACCCAGGTTGGTTCGTTACAAAATGGTATCAGAGGGAGGTTGACTCTTAGCGGGCCTCACTTTTCAGAGCGCCCTTGTTATTTGGGATGTCCGGTAGATGGAGATTAGGACTGTCGGAGCTCAGGAGGTAGGTTGCGGGTCGGTGCCTGATCACCACCGCTCGCGACGAGACCTGAGTTACCAGGGGTAGTCCGGGTTTTGGGTGTTTTGTCTTTGTTTTGGATTGAGGGATTACAATAGAGGGGACTCGGTGTGACATTGTGACCCCACATGAAGTAGTGACCCATGTGGAGCCCAAGTGCCCGATTCAAGGTCCTCTGGTGTTATGTCTTACTTGGGGCGTGACTCACTACCATGTCGCCAGGTTGGGTATAAGCACTAGTTCCTCATTCCGGTTGTCCATTGTTAGTTGTGCTTTGTCTTGATTTTGGTTGGTTTTAGAGTGTTTTGGGAGATGAAGGTGGTTTTGAATTGAAAGGGTTCTTTCTCTAATGGTTTTTAAAAATGGTAAAAAAAAAGGGGGGGTTTTCTTTCAAGTTGTTTTGAAATTGGTGAAGTGTTTTTTTTAGAGTAAGTACTTTGATTTGGAAAATTCAGTCTTATGTTTGGATTTGGTAATGGAGTGGAATGTGCAACCCTTGGTATCCCTTAGGATCGTCCGCATATGTGTGGGTAGACACGTGAAGTGCACATCAACGCATATGTACGGATAATTTTAATAGAAAGGGATGAAGGCTTATGCGGCGGTTCACAGGATGCCATGGGTGGGGTTTTGGAATTTATGGCTTGGCTTGATTTTTTCTGAAATGGAATTGAACGAGAAAAAAAAGATTTCGGGACTTGGTTTTTCTTCAAAAGTGGGTTTGGGTATTTTGAAAAGTGGATTTTTGCCTTTGTTTGTGCAGGTTTGATTTAGGAGTCTGTTACCCTTGGCTTGTGGTGTTGCTTTTGCTTGTGTTTAAGCTTGTTCGGAATTCCGGGCCGGTTGTCTCAGCTCGGGGTTTTTCTTTTGATTTAGTTTTAGCTTAATTCCTGTTTCGATTTTGTCTTCCATGTTGTTCTGAATATGCCACCCAGAAATGTCCTCAAAATTTATTAATGAGTCGTGCCCAATTCTGGTTTTTATAGAGTTTTTCTTGTCTCTTGAGACATTCGGGTTCGTTAGGGGCAGTGAAGTGGTTTGATGGGAGTAGGGCATGTCTTCGGGTGGTGGGGAACTGCAGAGTTTTTTTTTTGAGTTCATATTTTCTTGGGTTTAGTGAATGGTCCAGCTTTGGACCAATGGGGGTGGATGTCTCATCATACTTGGGGTGGGATGATGTGGGAGGTGTTTATGTTCGTGTTTATCCAATGGATCATACATGAGGAGGTGAAGGTGAAAAGAGGCGAGAGCTTGTCCATAATTAACAAGGCCAGTGATTGGAGAAGGCCTATGTCAGCCGCTTTAAGGAGTCGACATTTGGAGTGCAAGTACCTGGAAAATCTGGTGCCTTTCGTCGTTCGTAAGGGTTTCCCATTTTGTGAGTGGGGTGTATGAGATAAACCTGCCCTGAAGAAATCCCTTTTTGCCGGTGTCGACTCCTGGTTTGTCAGACTACTTTCTAATGTTCCATCAGGGTTGCCGGTTCGAGCATCCGAATACATCTTGTCTCATTCCTCTGAAGTCCTGCTATTGTGTGACCACTCGGGTCACTGGGAATGGTTCTGAAAATAGTTTCGTTCGAAGAGGGAGTTCCGATCGGGGGATGCTCGTGTCTGATTGTGAGGCATAAGATGCTTCAGCCATCAGATCCCCAGCCTCAGGTCTCGGGGTGAAGCTCGCGCACAGTCAGGGCGTTAGAGGCACGTGAGAACTTTGTTTGGTTCTTTATTTTTCATCTTGGAAATCGGGACATTTAGGGTTTCCTTGTCCTTGTTTTCCTGCTATTATAAGTTCATCTTTTGCGGTAATAGTGTGATGAACTTATTCTTTCGTGATCATAGTAGTGGCGTTCTTCTGAGTGTGGCCTCTAGAATTGTTTGTTTTCATGAAAGGGTATTTGTCATTGTGTGGGTTAGTCCTGACTTCATTATTGATCGTTTGGAGATGTGAATGTTGGGGGGTTTTTTCTCTTATGTCGAGAGTTTCGGGTTTTAGTGGAGGCGTTGTCTCGCTCGTACTAAGGGAGTTGGATGTATTGGGAGTTTTAAATCGATTTGGGTAATTCTTAGTTCCAGCAGTGTTGATATAGGGAGTTCATTGTTTTGGTGCCCCGATATGTCGGACGACCTTGTAGTGGCGTTCTGTTTAGTCTCAGTGGTTCCGCTCAACTCCAGTGGAGAAGTCGGTATGTTCGGGTGGGAGTTCCCGCGTTATCCCCTCCTCGGGTTGTTGTGCATGGGTTTTAAAGTTTCTTTGTTAGTCGAGTTCTTGTGGTGGGGAGAACCCTCTCGTGTTCTCTCCTTGTTTTATTTCATGGTTTATTCTTGATCGTTTGGGTGACTTGTGGAGTGAATCATCAACCCGAAGTTCTTAATTTTTCCTTTTGGCTCTGTTCGGGCACAGACTCAAACTTTGGTTATCTTTTGACTTGGTGACTTTCTGGGGGCAGAAAGTTTCTGTGGTGGGGAGAATTGTCACACCCCAACTGGGTTTGGCGCGCGACTTATAAAATTGTGCGTTAACACGCAGTTTGGCTTTCTAGGCGGTTTGTGCTGGGTGGCGCGGCTCGAGCGCAGCTCGCTCGACTGCGCACTTGACGGCACGCAAGCCGTGTGGTTGCCCGACATCTGAAATAAGTAAACAAATTAATTAAAGGTAAAGTGAAATTAAATGAAGTAAAATAATTTTTTTTAACAAAATTGAGTTTGATAGAATAATGTTTAAGCATAAAATAATAATGATATTATAGTTTTAATAATAATAATAATAATATTTTGGTTGTTTTATTATTATTATTATTATTATTATTATTATTATTATTAAGATTTATTATTATAATTATTAAGATTTTATTATCATTGTTATTTTTATTATTGTAATCATATTATTATTAGAAGAAAAATATATATAATTTTTTATGGGGTGAAACCTAAATCCCGCCCCCCCCCCCTTTCTATTTCCCATTCTTTGCGTGAGTAGCCGCTTGGTTTTTCCTCTGCACTGCGGCGCTTCCTGCTCGCTGCCCCGCGCTTCTCCCCTGTCGCCATCGCATTCTTCTGCCTTGGCCCTCCGTGATCGCCCCCTTGCGCCTCACCTCTCGACCACCTCCTGCTCACGCCCATGCCCTTCGTCGTCGGCTCCCGCTTGGACCTCCCCTCCCTCACCAGCGCTTCGCCCTGCTTCTCCAGATCTGCACCAGCTCGTTACTTGGTGCCCCCTCCGCGCTCGCCTCCGGCTTCCGGCCAAGCCGCCTCTGGCCTTAGTTCCGCACTCCCACAGGTCGACGCGCCCAGGCCCACGCTCCGCGCTCCGACCTCCACGAACCCGAGCCCTCTCCAACACCCTCCGACTTGCCCGCGCACCACCTACTGTCCGGACGAGGCCTCACTGGAGCTGTCCGACTTGCCCGCGCACCACCTCTAATCTGGTTGTGTCCCTCGCCAGCGGTTTCCGGCCACTCTCTCCCTCTGGTGGTCTTCCGGCCCCGCAACTCCCCCTTCTAACAGGACTCCCCTTCCGGTGATGTTTTCTCTTCTTTTTTTCCCCTTTGGTAATTGCTTCTTCATTTATGGTTTTAGTTTTCCCAAACCCTAGATGTTAAGATTTTAATATTTTTATGGTTTAATTTCAAAAAAATTGATGGTCTGATGTTGATGTCTATAGTTGATTTTGTCTCTTGCTAGTGCGGTTGAGGTGCGAACGGCGTTTCACACCATTTTCAGGGTGTTTTTCATCGGTTGAGGTGGGTTTCCCCTTGCTCAAATCCTTTTGATTTGAAATTCACTTGTTTCATGTATTTTTCCTTATTATTGATAATTATCTGGTGCCTTGAGAGGTTATTTGAAATTGTTTTATAAACGTCTAGCTAGTCTATTAAATTTTGTGTGTGGTGTGAACTATGTTTTGGAAATGTTTTGAGGCACGCTATGTTTTGCATTTGGTTTATGTGGGTCTAGGATACCTTTTTGGCCATGCTTTGGTCCTTTCGCATCAATTATTTTTGGGTGTTGTTTAATTGTTGTAGGGTGTTTCTCCGACGTGGCCATGAATCCCCTTGCTGGGTTCGCAAAGGGTGTCTCGGGTCACGTCGGATTGCACTTCGTCCACCGCCGCCGAAGGTGAAGCGATTCAGATTGCTTCGGATTTGTTCGCCTTTATTTGCGGGGCACACCTTGTTTTACCGCATGTTTTGGGTTCGTTCTGTTTCATCTGCACCGGTTTCAAGGTGGGTTTTACTCTGTTTATTCATTTGGATTATTTTTTTTTAGATAGTGTTTCTGTGTTTTTAGATACTTTGCATTGTTGCAGTGCATTGGAGAGGTTCTTCTATGATATTACGGTTGTCGGCAAGTAGCGTGTGCTTGTGCGCAAGTTGGGACGTACCGCATCGTCGTCATAACCAAGTTGCGAGTCGAGGTAGGTCCCCCATTGCACTTACCTTTAGATTTAGAATTTATTAATTGCTTGTTGTTTTATTAATTTTTAATGAATTAGAAATAATATTAGATAATAAAACTTTAAATTATTATTTAGTGTGAAAATAGCTGTTTATTTTATACCGAACACTTGTGACATTTTTTTGACGGGCGGACACCTAGTTTTGAAAGAATGCCTGTTTGGCCTTTAAACATAATTCACGGAACTTCAAATGTGCTTCTAGTTTTAAAGATAAATAATTTCTTCTGAACAAGTGTTTTGAGCTTCTTGAGAAATGAGGTTTTACTTTAAAATTGGTGAAGGTCCGTTTGGCACTTTAATGAAATGGATTATCTTGGAAATCCCACTCGGGGTGATCTTTGGTGTGCGTTGTTTGCGTGAGCTGTATGTGATGTTTGTGCATCGTGACTGATTTATTTACATTGTAGACGCACCCCCTTTTTATTGCTTGTGTTGACATGGGAACCTGACATATTGAGTGAATTTTCTGAGAACGATTGCTGCACTAGTTTAGACCACGCACTGGCTAGTGGCCCCATAGCAGGGGAATACTGAGTTATTGCTGCTATGGGGATTGGGCCCCTCGGTTAGGCCATGCAGGGCTATGCCGGGTAGTATTATGGGCGTTATGACGTCATCGAGTTATGGCATGCCTTCAGGATGAGTCACATGTATAGTACATTCTGGTTTGTTCACGATCTCCTAGGTTCGACCCATGTCTCTTTTAGTGTTTATTTGTATATGGCAGACGATTGAGAGGTCGAGTGTGGATGCCGACCCTTGTGTGCCACTTTTTCCCATTGCCCTTAGTGTGTGTTGTGTGTGATTTTACTTTTGACCAACAACTAAAATTTGGATTTCTAAATTGTTCTCAAAAGTGTTTTAAAAAGCAATGCATCTGTTTCTTCCAAACACTAAACTTGTTCTTAAATTAAAAAGGGAAATGGACTGTTACTTGTTTTAGAAATGAAAGCGTGTGCGTGTGTGTGAAAATCAATATCTTGTATATTTAGTTCAAACCTGGAATTAATAAATTTATTTATTTAAAGGTAGTGCATTGGGAATAGATATCGGGCTAGCCTACTGAGTTTTAATACTCACGCCTATAGTTCTTTTCTGTTTTAGTGTTTGTGCAGGCTACAGCTTGGGTGCGTTCGCCTTGGGTGACGTTTGGTCGTGAGTTGGAGAGTGACCTGCGAGGTCACATGGAGATAGTAATTATCTCTTTCGGTAAGTTTTATTTTTCTTTTGTTCTTGTTTATTTGCTTTACTTTGTTTTTTTTTGTCTGCGCTGCTCTGTTTTATTTATGCTGATTTATTTATTTATTGGGCGAAATCGTTCCCACCGCCTCTGTTGATGCCCTGGTGCTTGTCGCCAGCCCGGGAGGATCGGGAATGCCTCTCGGGTCATGTTGTGGACCAGCTCGGGCGATCAGTTCAGGGTCGACCCAGGTTGGTTCGTGACAGTATTAAAGTAGTTTTCAGGATCCACCATATCCAATATGACTTGTATCATATATCAAGTACTATAATTCATTCCATCATGGCCCATAAAATGAGTAATATACCACAATCCATTATAGAAAATACACGCCATACTTATAATAATCCTTTAGATACTATATCTGGAGATACATGTGTGTGAAATAACCACAACACATTACATACCTCTATACACATATATGGTAAACTAAGAACCGTGAATACCAACACATAATACTACCAAAAGAAGAGAGTGGGGGAATAGGGGGTAGTTAGTCATCCATTATCGCCAACCTAGATATTTGAAAACACACCCTCTTAGAGTCCACTAGGTGTCAGTTTTCCTAACAAACATGGTTGGGGTAGCGTATGAAATAAAAAAACTAGAGGACATAATATAGTTCACAACCACACTATGGGAAAAAACAAGTTTTGTACTAAACTATAACTAAAATATCTCAGAGTCGCAATTACCATTACTGTAAACTTGGTATCCTATAAACATACATGCATTTAAAGAGATACATTTATTAATTTTTTCATGTTTATCATTTTCTTTCATTAATTAATTTTCTAGCCATTAACTAAAAATTTACATTATTATATATACATTCCAATGACCAATAAATACAAGTCCATTCCCTCTAGGAATAACCCAAACCGAGTCCACAGTTTCTCAAAATCAGATAATTTTATTCCAGTAATTCGAAATCCTTGGGTTAAGTCGTATATTAAACATTATAATTATTATTCCATATATCCAGGTACTCTAAGAAAACATCTTAAGCTACCAAAAGTGAGATTCATAACCAAGAACATCCAGCTACCTCAAGTTGTGTGGTAAATAAGGATGATAACAACCAACCTAGACATAAACCATTAAAAAGAATAATATAAATAAAGAATCTAGATTTATCACACCAATGGTTAATATCATATTTTACTCCTTCAATCATTTTAGTTTCAACCTCGACACCACATGCATTTCACCATGAACCTCATTGTTACAAGCATCAACTTTTACCACAACGTTGGGCCTCCCCACCCATATCTCACTAGCCATCAGAACCCCATTCATCCCATGCATATCCAAACAAGTCTCACATCACATCATATAGAAAGGCTCACGTTTATAGAAAACAAAAAATAGAATGGAAAAATATAATCATTAGGTAAATAAGTGCCCTAAAATAATGGATTCACCCTTCACATGAAAATGGGATCACTTGACCTCAAATACAGGGCATCCAACATTTACATACAAATAGGAACTCTCAAACCCAAATATGTACCTATACCAAAACAAAAAATTTCATTCCCTCATGAATTAACTGATTAATTATTCATTGGTTACAACTATGGTAATCCAATGGCAACATCTATAACTGTATATCAAATTGTTTAAACATTCTCTCAAGAATAAAACACGTTTCATAAAACATTGAGAAGTTCATTTCTCAATTAACATGGCTTTTTATTATTTTCATCATTTCCAATAATTCTAGTTCCACCTTACTTAGTTGTTAAATTAACATATGGACCTTTATACCTTAAACAAAAAATCATTTAGCATCAATTTTATTACCATAAAATTATAATATACTCCATATTATTAAACATGCATCTTATTTAATTATTTATCCAAACAAAAATTATTCTTGGATTTAAATTCATTACCAATTTCATCATTTTAACATGGTAAACCAATCCTAAAAATATTATACACAAGCATATTATTGAAAACACATTATCTAGAAAAGTAAGAGGATAATTGTTATCATGATGGAAATAAATAACATATGATCCTACAACAATAAACAAAATTTAAAACTTTAATCCAATTCAATATATATTTGGTTAATTTCATAACCATCAAATGGGATAAACCATGGTAAATTTAAAATTTTATGTAAATAAATGAGAATAAATTGATCACATACCTCAAAAGCATCAAGGTTCTTCACACACGAACAGATTAATACCAAGGATCTTTGATAACCTCTCACACAAGAAACTAAATATCCCAAATAATTCATGCCACAAACACACTAGAAAAAGAAAATGAAGGCTCCATTATAATTATGGAAAAAATTACAAAGTATGGAAAGGGGAATGGGAGGAAAATGATATTATTTTAAGAAAACCCATGAGAAAAGTGTGATATAATGTACCTTATATTATTCAGGCTTGAACATATGAAAATGGGATCAATCATTATTGAAAAGGGCTCCCAAGATCATAAAAACAACCTAGGGTGCCTAGGTTTTGAGAGAATGGGGTGGGAAAATGTGGGTTTCGAATGTCCTAGGGGGTATTTATAGATTGGGAGAATTGTAAGATGACCATGACATAGAACCTATGACCACATTGTAGCCCTCCCTAACATAAGTCATTATATGAAATAGCCCAAGGGACCATGCCATAGACCCCTTGGTCAAACCGAGTGTCCGAGGAAAATGATAATGTCCTATAAAAGTGGATCTCCAGGATACTGCACATCCCAAATCAATATTCCACAATCTCCCTTTGTCAATAGGGAGGGTACACTGCAGCCCAATCAATATGTAATGGATGCCCTAAAAAAGAAAGTGGCCATATTTTCCTCCATGAGCTCCACTATACATAGAACCATAGATACTACACCATAGATATGATAGATTTAGAAGTGGATCATCAAGGAGATATGATGTATCCACCATCTTCATGTCATTTCCACCTACACTACAACATATCCTAGAGCAACATAATGAAACCATGCCATTTTTTTAAGTGGTTCCCTCTTTTTCCTCCAAACACTCTAAAAATAACTTGTAACCTCCTCCGAGCACCTCAAATAACTAAAACATACAATGTCAAAGGGATACTAGGACATTATTTATTACATTTCTTGTAATATGACTTCTATGAAGTAGAATATGATGATTTTTTAGTTGTTGGATTCAAGGTAGCTTTATCACCTTCTGTGAGTTGAGAAAAGTTTCCACCATTTTCGTGTAATAATGGTGAAATTAATTTAGATTAATTTTCATTGAATTCATTTCATTTTTTTTCCTCTAACATAAGTATTTTAAAAATATTATATATTTGTCCGTAAATCCACTTGTTCTTATGCTCTTTCCCAAAAGAAGGCTTGTGGGAGAGAAAATAGATATTACTTATTTTTCCTCTTGATTGTAAAACTCCTAATGTAGTCAAAAATGTTCCTCCATATTCTTATTTTATTCTTCCATACTTCTTTTCAAATCCAAAATATTCATCATCTCGTATTAGGATTTTGATTTTTCTAGTTCGTCTTTCTTTATTTACAGAACATCCTTGTCTTTTGAAAATATTTTTCTTGTTCCCACTTGATTTATTTTATTTTGTATGTATATATTGAAATAACCTTTTAAAAATTATAAGAACTATATTATGAACATCCTTTAATCCATCAATGTATAAACTTCTTTATTCTAACTATGTCTATAATTAGTGTAATAGTTTCCTTTGATTTAGATAGTTCTTTCTTTTTTATTCCTTTATTACTTTTTAAAATTCCATATTATTTTTAAAAACTACTTCTTGATCATTATAAATTTATAATGATTCCATATTCTTCTCATTATTCTAGGATAATGAATAAACCACTATTTCTTTATCCTCAGATAAACCAAAACTTACATACCTTATCTTTATTGGTTCCCTTAAGAAAATTGAATCATTTTTCATCTTATAACTCCTTCAAATTAAAATGTAGAGTAATTTTATATTTTGGGTTATAAAATATTTTATATTTATAGTTTTATTCAAGTTTCATCTTGTTAACTATTTCCATTATAATAAAATTCTCCTTGATTTTTTTTGATCTCAAATTTATTCATATCTATCATTTTTAACATTTTGAAAACTATTATATTTATGAACCTTTGATAAGGTTGCATCTTGATATTTGTGATTCTAATTCACACTGCTTCAATATAAACCCACATGAATTTAACTATAGTTAAAGGACTCTTTTAGTATAGGAAATATAGATTATAAATACACTAAATATTAACTGTGTCTTTGCCTCCTTTTTCAAAATAGAAAGAATTATTGAATCTATTAGAATACAATCAATTATTCCACTATGAGATATATAATTTTATATTATTTTATTAGGGATAGAAATATATCATAAATTACTTTGTTTATTTTTAATGTTTCAGATACTTCTATAATCTTGAGTGACACTATGTGTGATTCTTCTTTATGTGATAGTCCAAACGCTTCCAAAAATTGAGATATATTTAAGAATAATTGATATCTTTCTACCATAAATTTCATTTTTTAAACCTAAAATGTTTTCATTGGAGTTATATTGGAACAAATAAGGAACATGAATAAAATAAAATAGTTTTACCTTCTTTCATAAAATATAAATCACGTCCTACTTTAGAATATAGATAATGATTTTAATTAAATTTTCATGTTTATTATACAATTTTAGATAAATTAATCTTTTTAAAATAACCTCTAAAGAAGTCATGTTTCTATATTTGTTGGATATTTTCATTCTAATTGAGATGATACTAGAAAAACTATACAATCACCTAAAATTTTCGAAATCTAAAATTAGGGATTCATCTCAAACATAAAATGGATTGAGTATCTATAATTTAGCTGAGTTCCACTTATAATGCACCATAGTAAAAGTGATATGTTTCAATGGCTACATGTATATATATAAGGAGGTCTTTGTGAAGGTATCATATTGATCTAAATGTGTTTGGATGGTCATTTATGTATAATACCAAACATTGATTCTATTGAAAACATAAATCCAAAATCTCTAGATAAGTTGGTTATCTTTGGGTATTTGAATTTGAAATAAATGTGAAATTTAAAAAAAACCATTATAGATGTTTTGAAATGTAATATTACAAATAATTATAGTTACTTCGAAATAAATCTTTTTGATATAATTTTATTATCATCTAAAGGGTTTTGATTTGAAGACAATTATTAAAAGGTTTCTTCAACTATTTTCTCCCATTATAGAAGATATATATGTTTTCCCTATAATGAAACTTAACAAAATTCTTAAAAAATCTATATTTCTCAAGGATTTATTTAATTAAAGAAGATATGTAAGGAAAATATAAGGTGACCATTTACATAAGATCAGTCCAATATTATATTTTATATTTTTAGAATTTTAGAATATAAGGGTTTTTTAAAGATATGAATTGGATGATTTTATAGTTCAATAAATTTGAGAATAATATCTATTTTATATGCATGATCCTAAAAAAGTGTTATCTTATATCTACGTGTTATTATCATGAATGATGTGCTAGATTATTTAATAAAGAAATGAAACTAGTATTTTTAAATAAAATAATATTTTGAATGAAACTAAATCCAATATTAGTTAATGTGTATTGAATAAAAAATACTTGACCATAATAGTTTCTAACTACTACATATTCAACTTTAATGATTGAGATTCTACCAAATATTTCCTCTTAATGGACCAAGAAACCAAATCCTTTTCAAGAAAATGATATGTTCTATAAGTACTTTTTATATCCACTGTACAACCTCTAAAATCTATATCAAAATAACTATTTAACATGAATTAAAATATGAAATTATAGAAAAGTAGAAGTTCTAAAGTTCTCTTAAGATTACATAGGATCTCTTTAAAATCATTTAAGTGGGATTATTTTTTTAGATTTTTTTAAAATATCTCAAATAGAAAAATAGAGAATATGATATTTGATTGAATAGTAATCTAGTAAAGTAAAATTATAATAATTCCACTATAAATTTTGGGATCTTCAAGTCTCCTGGATACATAAATGTCAAGTTTACATGAGGTCCCCACCAAAATACTGAAACATTAATCATTTTTAAAACCAACTAATTTATAAAAATCTAGGATATACTTATGATGAGACAAAATAATTCTTTCAAGTTTATGAGTCATTTTAAAACCAAGAAGGAAATTAATTTCACCCATTATAATTATTTAAAATTCACTTTTCATGAGTTTTGATAAACTATTTGAAAGAAATTTTTAGGTGGATCTGAAAATTAAATTGTCAATGTTGATTTATATGATTATTGTGTTCTTATAGACATTATTAATAAAAATATTAGCATATCACATTATTTTTAAAATAATTATGAATTAATATTTTGGATAATCTATCATACAAGTAATTTGGTGATTATCTCAATCAATAAAGTTTCTTGATAGGTTTATGAAAATTTTTTAAAATATATATATATATATATTAAAAACTATGAGGTTTTTCAACAAACACTTCCTCATTAACATATCTATTAAGGAATTAAATATTTGCATATATTTGGAATAAAGTAAAATCTATATGAATATAAAAGGCTAATATAACTTGGATAGTTTCAAATATAGATACCTATGCATTATTTTTCTCATATTTTATTCCCTCTTCCTATTTATAACTTTTAGAAATAATTTTACCCTTATTATAAACTGTGGTTTCATTTTCATCACTGTTATTTCAAAAGTTCCATTTAAATCCTATAATCCTAATATTATTATTACATTCAACAAAATTCCAAACCACATTCTATTTAAATTTATTGAGTTATTATTATATGACCATCATCCATATTTTATCACCCAATGAATTATCTACAATTTTAGGTTCAAATTGAGATAATAAATAAAGATTTTAACATTCATTTGGTAAATAACTTTGATTTTTGTAGGTCATTAAACGTTACTAATAACATAGTTAAGGGGACATTCCATTAATACACTTTGGTTAGAAGGAAAAATGTAGGTTTTATTATATTCACTTGATTTTCTCCTTCTTAAATGTTTACTTTTGGATTAATAAAAATCTATGATTTCAATTAAACTACCAAATATAAGGGTCAAAAAACATAATCTAAATCCCTTTCAAATTTTGGTTTTTTTAAATGAATTTTTTAATGGATTGGTTTCATCAAACTTCACATGTATTGTTTCTTTAAAAATATGAGACCATATGTTTAAAACATAACAATCCTTACTTATGGTGGAGTAACTAAGAAAAATAAAATTGTCATATTTTTTATCAAAATTCTAAGCATTATCTTTAGTATTAAAAATTTAAACCTTTCAATAAATAACTTTTATGTATCCAGATTTTGGTTTCCTTCTATTACATAATCTATAAACTATTTTCATTAAAACTGGACAATGAAAAATGCTATTTATAGTGTAATTATTAATACTTATGGTTTCAGCCCAAAATTATTTAGAAACATTATATTCACATAACATAAATCAAGAAATATCATAAAGAGATTCATTTCTCCTTTGTAGAAATTTTTGTGGTATAGTTCTTAGTGATTTAAAGTTATATTTATTGTTTTTATCACAATAAAAAAATTTAAAAAGAAATATTCAAAAAATCTTCACCTTAATCACTATATATTGTGGTGATGGGAAGTTTTTTCTCATTTTTAAATATATAGTAAATTATTTTAAATAACATTACATATTTTTATTCATGTATGAGAAATAAAATCCAACTAAATCTAGAGTAGTCATTAACAAAGATACGCAAAGTATTTTCCCCTGATTCAAATTGTTTTGTGGTTCTAAAAAGATCTATGTGTGCTAAATATTGTTGCATAAAAGTTTATATTTCAATAATAGTTTTAAAATTATAGTTATATTATTTTATATATTGTAAAGGTTCATAAACCTTAAAGGAATTAAACTTAATTTTCATAAGTTCCTTTATAATTTTATTTTGGATAATTTTAGTCAAATTTATAAAAATATTAAGATTTCTAACCTTATATGACAAATACATGAATTATCCTCACTTTAAATCTGGTGTGGGGAATTTTTTAAAGGTTAGTTCCTCTGGTTCAAGCTTTTTAACATTATCATTCCAATTAGTAGAATAATGTAAAGTCCTTTTGAACTTTTGATGGTATATTTTTCATTCCCAAAATTCATTGATTAACCTTCACCACATAATTAGATAATTCTAATTAGGTTTTACATAATTTATATTACCAAAACGTAGATTATAAATTTAAGTCTCTCCATGGATGGATATATCATATACACCCATGATCTAACTTATCACATTTTCTCCAAAAACAGAATGTACACTATTAACATTATATATATTCGAGATGTTAGACTTATTTTTAGTCATGTATATAGAGTAAAATCTATCTATATAATAATTATTTCAACCATTACTACCCAAAAATTTATTATTAAATCAAATAGCTAATAATTTCAATACCAAAACCTCTATAGATTCAAAAACATTAGAAATTGAAATCCTAGGCACCCTTATTTATCCAACTCTACATTGTTTTAAAATATCTAGTTCTATTGAAATATAACTTTTAATAGTTTTGAAATATTTTTTATTCTAAAGTTAATTAATTATTCAAGTTAACACTTATTTTACATTTAATATAGAATGGTTAACTTTCTGGAATCAAATTATTGGATATAAAATGTATCTTTTTAAAAGAATAAAAAATAATTCTACATGTATCCTTTAAGGGTTTCAATTAGTCTAAAATCATATACAAAATTTTCTTTTTAACATTAATGTTTGGTAATAACTTATTTAGACTTTCAATTTTAAACATTAGGTATATAAATTCATTCCAATCTTTAGTAGGTAATGAAATAAAAATATATTTTGAATTAAATTTTCATATATGTTTTGAAATAGTCTCATTTTCCATAATAATATATGCATTATCATGATTTTAGTTCTTAAAAAATATAGGTTTTTTGTAAGTCATCCACATAATCATCTATTTTTATAAATTATATAGAATTTTTTTCGTCATCATCTGAAGAATAACATGAATTTAAAGATTGAGAAGATAAGGATTCACTATCCATTCCCATGAATCATGTTTCATTTTTGATGAATCATAGCAATGGATCCAAATATTTTTCTATTTTTATTACTTGTAAAAAAATAGGATGTATATTTATTATCACTCTTTGTTTCAATATCCTTTAGTGGTTTATTTCCTTTATCTTTTGAATATATTATAAAATCCATTTCCTTTACTTTAAATATTGGAAAAAAAAGTTTAACATTACCTGATTTATTACATTCATATAAAATTACCTTGAATTAATATATCATGTCATCCATCTTGAAAAATTTCTCAAATATTTCTTTTCTATCTTTTTAGTGGTTTTGGATTAAAAATTTCCCTCAAAAAAACTCTTCCCATTTATTTCACTAACTAATATGACTAGTTATCACTAAACACAACATCACCTTCATTTGAATCTTCATATATTATGATGTAGGCTTTATATTAGGTTTGGAAGTAGTAGCTTCTATTGTACTATAAAAAATAAACCATTATTCTATTTTTCTTTCATTACATCGCTATTAAAATGATTCTCATATTGTATAAATTTTCTAATAAGTTCATATAGAATCAAAAAAAATTTCTTTTTCACATACCCCAATTAATTTCTCTTGGATTTATATTCTTTTATAAGGATATCAATAATTATCTCAACTATATGGTTATCAATAATATCAAATTCTATAAGAACATATAAGCTATTCAAAAGAGTTATAAATATTCAATTTATTTTTTATACTGATCTTCTAGATATAAAATCAAATTCATTATATTCATCATGTAACATAGATCTTATATTTACCAAAACTTTTTATGTTCTTAAATGTGTAACCTATATCTTCTTCAAAATTTTATTAATGGTTTAAATCAAAGAAATACGATAGTAGATGTTTATTTTTATTGAAGACATAAGTGTGTTTAAAAATCCTTATTTTAATTCATATTATACCTTATATTCTCATGATAAATTTAATATAGGTTTATCTAGAATATTTTATTCACTAACCATCATATGATAGTTTTCAAATCCTATGTTGAAAAAAAATATTCAATCTATCTCCTCAATACTCATAATAATCATTATCAATTATTGGTAGCTGATTCACAATTTGATTCTCTAAAAATTAAGTTGGTATATTATTTTTTATAAACAAAATATTTACACTACTATACATTAGTATAAGGGAAAATGATGTAAAGGATTTCTCTAATACTAGATTTTTTCATGGTTTTGAAAATTCAAGAGGAGGTAAGTTGATGATTTTATAATCTTATTAAAAATTAAATCTTAAATAGGTAATGGTATAGAAGGCCTAAGTATGATTCGTTTCAAACTACATACATTAGAATAATAAAAATAATTTAAATAAAGGATTCAAAATATATAATTCACATAAACCCTAAATTATAATAATAATATACAATAAATAGAGTATAAAATAATGAAGTTCCATATGACAATCTATAAACCACTAAAAATTATTATTAAAGAATATATAAAGGTTTTTATCCCTAAAAACCCTTTACTTTTAACCTAAAGTAGTAGAAGGATCAATACCTTGATTTTTGAGTAACTAGTTTCTAATTTATACAAATTTTATCTCAAGGATATAAACCAATACATCATCTTCTCCATGAATTTTCTAATTAAAGGATCTAAAACAAAATTTATTATCTCTAGAACATATTAGGTCATACATATCTCGAAGAAAACAATTACACTAGGATGTTTAGTGCTCTAGTAATAATCCTCATATAAATGAAATCACTAATACTATTATAAAATTACAAAAAAATAATATCACTATCGATAAAAAGGTCATGATCATCTTTGTAATGTCAATAAATCATATCTTTATCCTTCATTCTATGTCTTATATTTTTATAGGCATTAGTGGTAAAAAACACTCCAGGATTTTTGAAATGCCAGTTGTCACTCAAACTACATTGAATAACCTTAGTAATATTTTTTTTAACAAATATGGATATAATTTAGTTCTTTAATGATTAATAATAGTGATTAATTATACTCTTAATAATATTATCCTATAAAATAAAACACGAAGAAATCATTTAGTAAATTGTGTATTGTGATTTACCAAAATAAGGATTTGGAATATGTTATTTAAGAAAACTACTCAATAAGAATTAGAGTGAGTAATATCTCAACTGAGAAAATCAACAATGTATGTGACCTCACCAAAAAAAGTACACATACTCCTTGAGTTGAACATAAAAAATTATTTTTTCCCGATATTTCACCTATCATTGAAATTAAAACGTCACTAAGAGGTCTATCATAGAAGCCTAACAACATCACAGGCTCCATTTTTAATCATATTATCTACTATAGTATTATCCAACATCATCTATGAGGGAAACTCACTATCCTACTCTAAACAAAATAAAATAGAATTATAACCTCTTGTATCCCATCACATGGATAAAAAGTCATTAATATAGCCTAATCCATCAATCTAAGAATAAAGGGGATGAATCTTACCTCAACCACTGAGACCAAATCATAGGAATGTCTAATAAAGGACTAAGTAGGTTATAAAACTCATCAAGAATGTCAATATTTTATAATTGAAAATAGTGAACATCTCAACAATCACCCAATTAATCCCCATAACTAATTCATATCCCAAGGTTTTCCTAAGGTTCCTATGGACCTATGCCAAAAGGAAACCCTACCAATTTCTCAAACCAATATGACCCACCCATCAGCCAAGGGAAGGTTTATCCTAGGCTTCGTATACTATGATAAATCATAATTCAATAATATAAAACAAAATAGGAATCCAAAATAAATAAATAGATATATACAGATATAAGATTTGGAAATAAGGAGTCACTCGTATAATGAAAAATTTATCAAAAAAAAACATTATGAAAAGACTCTTTACAATTTTTTAAAAACCAAAGTCAAAACCCCTTTTATTTTTAAATAATATTTCCAAACCTGTCACTCTAAACCACCACTTTTAATTATAAATTCCATCCAAAAACCATTTCTAAAAGAAACACCATTTTCAAAATTTTACCACTTCGAAAAAATATTTAAAGATAAAACCATTTTACTTGAATTACAATTTAAAAGAACCCCAATTTAAAATATATTTTAAACAATAAAAATTAGTTCCTTTTAAAAATCCAAATCATGCCACCAAAGAGTCTGTTTAATGGGCCATTGTCCCTCATTCAACCATGAAACCATCAATTAACTATTTAGAAAGCTATATGGTCCATGTTGATTTCTACGTTGGAATGATCTTGTCCCAATTAATGGAGTAATATCCCACCTGTTAACAAAACATGTCATTCATGCTAATAATTATCAAATTATCATTACAAAATTCAATGATAAGGATACTTAGTAATGTAGAGGATACCTAACTCAATAATTATTCTTAAATTTAATATGAACTTGTACCTACTTATACTGAGCTGATAAAAATATATGTCATCAATAAACATCATTTAATTAATAACAAAATCACTTTAAACAAAATTATAAATTGGAGAAATCAACACCAAACTAATAAATCAATTCAACATTTCCAAAACTGATAATGAATGGTAGTGGTCCACTTTCAATACACACTCTTAAAGATAAGGTACAAAAAAACCCAAAATTATAAACTAAAATCCATAATAAAATTAACCAAATATTCCTTGAATACATATTTAAATTCACCGAGTAACATAAATTAATCTAAATAGTATGTTATTGTGATAATATATCATTCTGGATCCTTATATATGCATTGCACATGAAATCCCATTTTTATTGATTTGATACCCCCAATTTCTAGTGGAATCACTCGTAAATACCTAACTAGCAATAGAAAAATAAAATAAGATATATGAATATAAATAAAGTAAAATGCAGTTTTTTACCTAAGATTATAAGAACTATAACCCTCTTATATGTATCTAGTTTAAAGGGTAAAATAGAGACTCTAACACAGAGAATAAAGGGGGGAGGCCAACCAAAAATGGCCTCTCCCAATGTTAATTCTATATAAAAAATGAGGAGGGATTACTATAAAATGATTGTTCTACCATTTCTAAAAAATTACACAAGTTAATATTATTACATTAATATTTGTTTAATGGAATAATTCCTAGATGTAGAGTCATTTTTCAAAATGAAAATTTATGTCATGATGTATTTCCCCATTCTAAAGTAGAACTAAATATTTACAACAACGCCTTATAACATGATTGAGGTCTTCATGGTGAAAGAAACCATATTGAGACATGACCCATCCCCATGTTCAAAAACTTATTCTTACATAGTTATATCATTGTGTGATCCCTTATTATCATGGAGAAACCCTCTCCCTCATAGTATAATCTCCATATATTGTTGTGTGATTTCTACCTATAGTAAAAATTACATTGTATTTCACTCTAGGTATTTTCTACTTGAGTTAGAATATGTAAAAAATCATTTTAAACAATTAAAACACATCTTGAAGTTTTATTCTAAATTATATTTGAAAAATTCAAAATTTTATAGGTTTCAGTCTTATCAGTGATAGAGATATACCCTGAATCCTATATAAATCATAAGATGTGTTTTTAATATATCTTATTTTACAATATATATATATATAATAGGGGAAAAAATTCATATATCCAAGGTATATCATATTACTTAGTGTAGATCATATAATAAGGAATGATATATGATATTATTTTATTACTTAAACTTATCATAGTGTACAAAAATGGAATTCCATAATGTTGTTATTCATATTGTATGATTTCCATGAAATTCTATGATTAATATGGAATTCAAATATTGAGTATTAATGTTCAAATATTTTCTAATTTAGTTTTCATTATTATTAGTATTTCAAAAGATGAAATTCATAGAAGAATAAAAATGGGGGGAAATGTTACAATGAATTATGATCCTTTCCATTTATTCATAAATTTTGTAATAAGTGAATAATTTCTTGTTGAGATCAGGGAGTATCCCTCAGACCTATATAAGTATACAAAAACCATTGAGATTTGTCTAATTAATTTTGTGGTACTCTCTAAATCTCTTCTAAATTCTACTAAATCTCTCTTCCCATTACTTCTTTACCTTCTATGAGATACTAGAATATCATGGTTGTGAGAAGTATCCTGCCCAAGCATTTGGTGAATCAATCAATCCATTGATACACCATTAAGGAAGGAACCCAATAATTATTTACAATGGATTTTAATCAATAATATAATTTAATACAATAGAAAAATATTTCTTTAGTGAAATAAAAACAGTGTTCTTTATTTAGTTATACATTTTTTTAGTTTTACATTACATAGTAATCTTGGAATTGTAATTTCTAATGTATTTTGTTTCACTGAATAATTGTTCCTTAAAACCCTTTGAGTGGTATCAGAGTAAATTTTAAAGAGGTATAATATTCCTAAGAACTCTCAAAAATGAAAAATGATGGAGTATGGATCTCCACTCAGGAGCTCTGTTTTCAATGAAAATATTTTCATATACCAAATATTTTTTTCAATAGAGTGATTTGACAGGTCATATGGAAATCACATTGTACATTTTCATATGAGATATTTGGTATCATATTCACTAGTATCAGATTAACCCATATTTAAATTATTCTCACAATCATATTTTAAAAGAAGAAAAATAGATATCGTATTATATATCACCAAATATGATATAGATTTTAAATTTTGGAAAATATTATGATATGGGATATTTTAGTATGTGATATTAATTTTTTATTATGGTTGGAATTATTAAATTATATTCTATAATATATGATAACATCATTCCATATGATATTTTATTATGTAACAAAAAAATATTACAAACCCTTTTGTTTTGGCATGTTGTAATGTATCACATAAGGTATTCATATCATATGATGGTTCCATTATAATCTTTAAAAACCCATAAAAACAAATCATCGTATTTTAAATTAAATATGGATACTTGTAATAAAATAAAACATTAAAGTGTCATGGGAAATATAGTAGGCCACCTAGCACTTATCATTAATTTTTATAGGATCACAACTACTACACCCAGCATGTCATTTTTAAGCAATGAACTTATTATTTATTTATTTTTATTTTCACTATTATGTTCTAAGACTGTTTCCTTGTAAATTTTTTAAAATGGGTATGTTGGTTATGTCCCATTATTTGAGAATTTCTTGTGAAAACTTTGAAACCTTGGTGTATAAGGACCAATAACACCTTTCAGAGGTGTTTTCATGGTTGGTACATAGTTTATCAAACGGAGCATCTAAACCATGAAACTCCCCAAGGTGTATCAAGTTACATCCACATTGTTGGTGCGTGGTTTTCAAAACTTTTTGACATTCCCAAAAAATTAAAAATTCACATTTACCATGGTTCACTAACTCAATTTAACATTTTTTTCTTACACCTCCCCCCATTCAATCCTAACAGTCCATGGACATATGTTCTCACTTTACCCTTTATTATTGTGGATATTTAACCTGGAACCACTAGGATATCCTTATTTAAGTGTCTTATCTTCCCTTCATTAATATTATTTTATCTCTCTTTTATGAATATTCTTCTCCATTATTGCTATGGAAACCTAGGTTTTGTGTTACCAAAACTTTATGCAAGTTATTTTAATGTTTAGCTATTTCATTTTTTTTATTTAGTGTATTCTCACTAATAGATAGCATTTTCATCAATTAAGGTTGGTGTTTTCAAGATATACTTTAGTTTGAGTAACCATAACTAGTTACTTTAAAATGGGAATTTAAACTTCTTTTAAAGCATGTTATCCTACTTTTGAAGACTAATATAAGTTATATAATTTATTCTAAATACTTTTTTTGATATGGGTAGATGAAATGGATTTAATAGAATATTTACATGTGAAAGTTCTTATTTCCCACTATATGTTTAATGAAAATCATGTTTCATTGAAGTAAATATTTATAATGGATTTAAAAAATAAGTTATAATCCTTCCAAATGATATGAATCATGGTAACCCTATGTTATTATAAAGGGATCCTCAGTCAAGTATAATTTACAGATTGATGATCCTCTCCTTATACTTGGATGAAACTTATAGGTAATGATGTTTCTTTCTATAAGGGATTATGTTTCACCTTACCACAAGGAATTGGCATTTCTTTGCCTAGTTACTTGTATAAAAATTAGATAATATCGATTTTGAACATGAGAGTGTTGATGTATATTATAAATAAAAAACTGTAACTACCTTAGGGAATATCTCATGATACTTTTTAGGGAGTTTTTTTACACAATTTTTACTTTCATGTTTCAAATTGTTATAAATATTTTTATGTGTTTCTTTTATTCAAATTTCAAAATAATATTTTCATATATTTATGTACAATAAATAATAATTGGATTATCTAAAAAATGGTTCCCATGAAATACTTGGTGTGATCCTACAGGTCTAGTTCTGATAGCATCCTATATACTCCCACCGAGTTCTTCTAGTCGGTGATTTAGATAATACATGTAAAATAAAGGCACATCCTTGAATAAATGGGTATTCATTATAGCTAAGAATGGGTTAGTGGTGGTGGCATGGTTCATATTTATACCTAATTCCATGTTAATGGCTATTAATATATTTTTTATTTATTTCAGTACATGATTTTCCAACTTATGGTGAGGATATGTTGGTTCCTCAATTGGATCCCTATTTTTGATGGATTGTTTTATTAGGAATAATTTTCCCGGGGTAAGTTTCTTAATTCAGAGACACTAGTTTCTAATATACATGTATTAAAAATTACTTTTTGGATTTTTCACGGGGTACCAAATCATTTTAGACATAGTTGGTTCATAGAAAAATGATATTAAATCCCTGTATTTTATTTATGATATTTTTGAATGTCTTGGTTGATAGGAGATAGGATCATAGACACTTAAGTGGTAGGTTTTGAGTGAGTATTTGGATAAAAATAATCATAACAAGTCTTAAGTCACCATGGTATGTTGGGAAATGATTATTTTTGTTTTTTTTTTGTTTTTTTCAATTTTTATGAATTTATTTTTGAAAAATAATTAATGGTTGGAGAGAAATTCTATGGTGTATAGACTTCAGAATGTGAGAAAAACCAAGTGACCCGTGATATAATAGAAATATGGTGTGGCCTATAAATATTTCATGTGGTTTGTAATTTTTTTGGAAAAATCCATCCATCCAATTCAACCTTTACAATTGGTTCATGGTTTTGTAAATAGCTTTACTAATCCATGCATGTTGTAAATATTTATGGTTCATGTGGTTTCCCTCATTTTAAATTCTTTTCTTTGGTTATTATAGTTTTTTGGATATTTATGAGTTCAATTGAGGTTATTTACCTATTTTAATAGTCTTGTCCTTCTTTATTTGACTTCATCTAGTTACATGTCCCATCAAAGACATCCACTAAACCTTGTATAAGGATATGTGGACAATTTTCCATGATCTTGACTGATAGTAGTCCAAAATTTTATTGAGAAGGTAGTGATAACCATTCAAGAAATGGATCAATGGGAGGTCCTTTACCCATATCATTCTAAAGAGGTGGATCTAGGTCTATGTCAGGATAAGGATTGGTATCAAGAGATTCATCATCATCAACCTTTAACCTTTTAATGGAGAAAAAATGATCAAGGGATAAGTGATTGGTTGGAAAATATAGGAAGTATTTATAAATTCCTAAAGACTCCAGAAATGATTCAATTGAAATGTGCCACTTTTATTCTTGAAGGACCTAGACACATGTGGTTTCTTTTAGTTGTTAAATCCAAGTTACATGGTGACCTGTATTGGAAGGTCTTAAAGGTAATGTTTACTTAGTAGTTTTATCTAGATATAATGGCATTGGTGATGTACGAAGAGTTATTAAGCTTTTATTATGAAAACTGGATAGTCTGAGAGTATGAAAATAGTTTTATTGATCCATACATTTCACTCTTAAGGTGGTTTAAAATGATAAATTGAAATATTTTATGTTTTAAATGAGTCTTTATTTAGACATTCAATCATATATCTTTATATTAATTCTTAAAAATTATGAATAAGTGATGGAACAAGCCTATATTGTTAAGATATACCAATTTGTGGTGTCAGAGTTAATTGATGATTCTTCCATGACTAGTATAATTGAAAGTGGTTTTTCAAAAAAATAATGGGAAGAGTGGTGAATCTAGAAGGGGATGTGGAAGTAGATCTAGGCACCTATCATAGTCTATAACATCTTAATCCTTGGTTTTTAGACCTCTTATTCCATAATTATTGAAAATATAGACATAAAAGATATTTTTTAGGTGTCCCTTAAGTATTTTCATGCATATGGTTAAATGTTCCATCTCTATATGACTTGTAAATCCACTCATACCTTAAAAATAGTGTATACCCATCAACTCAAAGGGGATCTATAGATAATTCGGATACCTCTATGTTTGGGTGACCTCAATCTCATGATATTAGAGGCCAAAGTGGTTCCTCATATGGAAAGTGTTAGTTGATGGGAAAGCCTCAAGCTAATATAATTCCTTAGGCCCTTTCTGAAGCAATAAAGCTTATATAGTAGAGAATGTTCATATGGAATATAAGGTACGATCTATAACTACCCAAGGTACCATTCCTATTGCATCATTTATCATTGATAATTTATTTGATATAGGAACCTATAATTAATTTGTATCTAATTGTATCATGGGTTTATTGAAACATTTGTTTGATAATATACCTTATATGATGTAAATATCCACACTTATTGAAAAAAAAGGAGTACGGCCTCTAATATCCTTCTTGAATTGTCTTTATATATGAGGTAGAGTTAACATGCAACTTTCTGATCCTTGACATAGAACTCATTTCCATTATTCTTGGTATGGACTAAATAACCACTTTTAAATCCCTTAATGATTATTATCATCAGAGGGTGACATTTAGTTCCCCTAATGGAAGCTCTCATTTGTTTCAAGGATAATAGGTTATGTGTTCTAGTGGGGTGATACCTCCACTTCCCAAATTTTATAGGATGATATATCATATTTCATCTCTTATAGTATATGCTGATGAAGGGAAATTTTGGAGTGAGTTTCCATTCATAGTAAGGGACTTTCCCAAAGTGTTACTGAATAAATTCTCTGGGTTACATTCTAAGTGTGAAGTCTTGTTTTCTATTGATTTTCTTCCAAATATGTATCTAATTTCATTGACCTCATATCATATGGTTATTACTAAATTAAAATATATAAAAATTAAATTGTATTATTTGGAATCTAGGGGATTTAATCAACCTAGTGTATCTTCATGATCCCTTAACTTGTATTTATTTCCTCTTTTATTGGAAAAAAGTGGAAATATGGTTCTTAAACATTGATCTTGAATCAGGATATTATTATCTCATGGTGAGGGAGTTTGATATTATTAAGAATAATTATATAATATGGTATGGTAATTATTAAAACCTATTGATTCCATTCAATATAACCAATTCTTTGGAGGTGTTTATAGAACATGTAAACTGAATACTTCATCTATATCTCAACTCCTTCATCAGGTTATTCATGGATGGCATATTGGTTTTTTATAAAACCAAATAGGAATATGATAATCACATTAGGTTTGTTCTGGTAACTCTCAATGATCATAGCCTCTGAACAAGGTTATCAACGTATAGATTCTGGATCTGTGAAGTTAAGTTATTTGTAAAAGTTGTGTCAGAATAAGGAATTTCAATTAATCTGGATATGTTACGGAATCTTATCTCTTGGTAAGAACCAAATATTTTTTTATATATATGTAGATTATTAGGTATATCATGTTACTAAAAATGGTTTTTCAGTGATTTCTCTAGTATTGCATCACCTTTTACAAACATCACTTGAATGTGGGTTAGTTTATATGGATCCTTGAGTTCCACATATCTTTTGATGAGTTGAGGTGGAGTTTAAAATCATCCCCTATATTGATTCTACATTAGGACAAATTGGACTATGTTGTGTGTTATGATGCATCAGTTATGAGTCTGGGTTATATGCCTATATATTTTTATCATGTGGTGGTGTATGGTTCTCATCAACTTCATTCACATGAATATAATTACCTAAATATGTCCGAGATCAAGTAATTTATAAAAATTATTTTAAATGTTTTCAGCACTATATTTTTAATGATAATTTCACAACGTATAGAAATCAAAAAATACAATGTTATATTTTCTCTCAAATGGAATTGAATCTCAAAAAATAGTGATGGGTGATATACCTTTATACATTTGATTTTTACTTTGGTTATACACTAGAAAATTAAAATTTCGTTTTTGATGCTCTTAGTGGGAAATTTTCCTTGAAATTCATAAAATAACCCATGGATGAGTGGAATTTATGAGTCTTTTTTATCAAATGCATTTGAAGGTGAAGGAAGGGAAGGATAATAGGTTTCTATCTAGTATTTAGTTTAAACCTTATCTTATTGAGCTTATTTATCAAGAAAATCCAATGGAGGGTGAATGGAATCATGTTAAAGGATCATAAATAGTGGGGAGACCAATAGTGAGTGGTCTCTATTTTATAAGCGAATTATTTATATTAGGGATCACTATAGGGTTTACCAATCCATGAGGAAAGTGGTGATGAATAATTTCCATATTTCCCTCTAGTTATACTTTCCATGATCCACGAATATGTATTATGAAATGAGACACTAATATTTATATCTTGGGAAAAGATGTGATATAGCAGATTATTTATTGTGATACCATACAACATAGTAGATTAAAGCTAAGAATAAGAAGTGGTTTAGTTCAATTTATCCTCTTCCTATACCCACAAGAAATAGGGATGAGATATCTTGAGATTTAATAATTAATCTAACTCATACCCATCATGGAAAGAATTGTTTCTAGTTTTTTATTTATTAATGGAATATATTATCTCATTTCATTCCAACCAAGTATTATACCAAGGTGGAAGATTTCAATAAGTTATATGTGACGGAGATTATGAAATTACAAGTTACGCCTTCTTCTATCATTTCTGACAGAGATCCCCCATTCACCTCTCAATTATTGAAATGAATTGAATAGGTTATGGGATCCCAATTTGATATAATCATGTCATATCATCCATATACATAAGGGAAAAGAGAGTATTCAATCCATATTCTAGTGGATATATTATGCACTTGTATTTGGTATTTTGAAGGCTTTAGGGATACTCATCTAGATTTAATAATGTTTACTTATAATAATATTGATGAGTCCTCTATCATAATTTCTCTTTTAGAATCCTTAAACAACCATCCATTCCATTCTCCCCTCTACTGGACTAAGTTTGGAAAGACATCTCTGGTGGTACTAATAATTGTTTAGTGTAGTAAGATCTAGATTATTTTAAAATGACTAGTGACTACATAGAACTTACTTAAATCATATCCAAATATTTTGTGTTTTCCTTTTATGTTTTCAATTGATGAATGATTTTTATTAAAGGTATCGCCTTGATCAAGTTATTGAATGTTTGGTAAACAAATAAATCTCACACTAAGCCATGTGGGACCCTTTAAGATCACTAGAATAATTTCTTATTATATGGAATTGTCTCCATAGAAAAAATATATCCACAATTTTTCCTTGTTTCTTAGTTAAAGAGGTATTATCTGGGTCTTACACATGTATATATTGTCACGACCCGACCCAGTGGGGCCCGTTCCACAACTCCCCATGTCTGCCTTCAATAGGCTAGGGGCTGGTGACTAGAACCTAGTAGGCATTTCACTAACATGGGATTCATTTCCTATAATCTTGTACACACACACACACATCTCAAAGCCCACAAAGCTGAAAAGTAAAAAGTACTGAAAATGGAAATGCATGTATACACTAAAATACCAACCAAAAGAGTAAGAAAGGAAAGTAAAGTACAATAATGTAAAACCCCGGGCCAAAAGTACAAGCCCACCAAAAGAAAGTCTGCAACAAATTCCCACCTGTAAAGAAAGGTATTGGGACTACAATCTATAGCCGTAGGAACACACCTCGGCCTTCCTGATCTCACTGAGCACCGTCCGGTCCTGGTCCACCTAGAATCCTGTCAAAGGCTCGCTTGTCTGCACAAGACACGACACGTATAGGCAAAGACCGTGCAGGGGTGAGTATAACAATACCCAGTAGGACACCCCGAAAACCACAAATTAATACAAAAAAGGAAATACCACAAAGGAATGATACAGTCATCTCTACACAGTATATGTTTATAGAACATATAACAAGAATATCCAGATATACTCATACACGATCGACAATCGAGAAACCAACACTAAGATCCTGCTCAAAGATTCCACTAAGCACGTAACATGGAGAACACACTCCTAGGTATGATGAGAGAGATAAAAAGTACTAATTCTGGTGGAACTCACTCCAAAAGTACTTAATAATATGATGCTCAGATGAGGATCACAACCAATAACTATGGGGTGATTCCAAAAACTCAGTCTGAACTAATCCGCTAAACAGAGGATCGGCACTCGGGTAAGGTAGGTCACATAAATACCAAGAACTCTACCTAGGTTACCAGGAAAGAATAGAGAATTCGGATCTAAGTCTCACAGAGGGGATTCCAACAACTCTATTCAGGAAGTGCTGCTGAAGGTATCATACTCCTGTACGTAGGAAATGATACCATAAACCTTCAGGGAAAAGATCAAGGGTACGAACCCTAAGGAATCTAGCCCAAGTCATGGAAGAAAAATGGCTCAAGCCGTGTATAAATAGGTTACACGGCGTGTAGTAGGATCACACGTCGTGTTCCTTGACTCCGGGTACTGCCCATGTCTCTAGTCTAGGTGTGTAAAACTAGACTACACGGCGTGTAGAAGGATCACATGCCGTGTTCCTTGACTTCGGGTACTACCTGTGTAAATGTCCTCTGTCTCTAGGATTTTCATATAAAAAGTAACTACATGGTGGGTAGATGTATTACACGTCGATTACGATTATCTGGGGTTCACTCTGTGTACGCTGGCCATGTGCCCGTACACGGCCTCAGCCTGTGTCGCCCTACCCATGTACCAATACACGGGGTATATCGTGTATCCGGCTGGGTCTAGCCGGGGAAGGGCATACAAGATGTGTCCATGGCTGTGTACCTAACTTGTGTCTGTGTACTCCCATATAACATGCCAGGTAGTCTTCCGATGAACACACGCCGTGTAGCACATACTACATGTCGTGTAGTCGGGATTTCTTCAGAACCGTCGTCTTCCTCCTCACGGATTGGCCGAACTTCTGGGTCTTGTTTCGGTTTTCCGTTTTCCACGAAACTTAGGAAAACCAAGAATTGGAAAAGGAAATCAAAATCAAACATCCTACCTGGATCCAAGGCGTTTGCAGATGATGATCGGGTCGTCGTCGCCAATGAAACTCGTCAAGAACGTCGTCGCCGCGTTGGGGGTTTCCTCCAGAGCTTTCCAAAACCACCAGGAGAAATTCAAGGTTATGAGATCTGTAACCCTGAAACCCTACAAAATATTTATTTAATAAGATTAAAATATTTCGCTGCAGCAAGGATTTTATAAAATATTTTTTTATTAATTATTTTATTACAGTTACATCCAAAAACTAGATTTCACCACCAACCTGCGCCGACTGACGGTAGGCCTCGCCTAAGGTAAAATCGCTGATCTGAACACAATGGTGCCCTCGGATTTCTGATTTGAGCACTGGTTCAGGATTTATTCCACTTTTTCAGGAAAATCCCATGCATGTGTAATTTTATTATTTACTTAAATTCAAACATTTTTTCCTGGATCACCAGGCCTCGAAACTGCACATCGTCACAACAACTAGTCTTGAAAAAATTTCTATATAATATTAAGATAATACATGGAAAAATCTAGGACATTAAATCCTCTCCACCTTAGGGCATTACGTCCCTGAAAAGCCAAAACAATGGCTACTCAAAAAGATATGGGTACTGTGCACGGATCTGAGCCTCCCACTCCTACATGCTCTCCTAAAGATCCATGTGCTGCCACTAGACACGCATGAAGGGAATAGCTTGCCCACGTAGGATCTTCTCCTGCCAATCCTCGATCTCCACTGGGTACTCAGCAAAGGTCGCTCCATCATCGATGTCCAGCTCGCCCCAGTAGATAACATGTGATGGATCATGCACATACTTTCGTAGCTGCGACACATGGAAGATGTTGTGTACCCAGTCCATCTGAGGAGGTAGAGCCAAGTGGTACACCATCTCACCAACTATACTCAGAATCTGAAAAGGGTCGATGAACCTTGGAGATATCTTGCCGCCACGGCCAAATATTTTCAATCCTTGTTGAGGTGAGACCCGAAGGAACACATGGTCTCCCTCCTCGAACTCCAAGGGCCTCTGTATCCTGTCGGCATAAGACTTTTTCCAACTCTGTGTAGTCTCCATCCACTCCTGGATGACTTTCACCTTCTCTGTAGTAGCTCACACCATCTCTAGGCCCATGATTATTGACTATCATAGGTCAGTCCAACAAAGTGGTTACCTACAAGGTCGCCCGTAAAAAGCCTCGAATGGTGCCATACCAATAGTGGAATGATAACTATTGTTATAAGAAAATTCCACCAGTGGTAGGTGATCCTCCCAGCTACAACCGAAGTCAAGTATGCAAGCTCGTAGCATATCCTCCAAAACATGGATAATCCGCTCTGTCTGACCATCAGTCTAAGGATGAAACGTTGTGCTCAAGCGTAACTGAGTCCCAAAAGCTTCCTACAATCCGTTACACAAATGTGATGTGAAATGAGCATCACGATCTAAGACGATCATTGATGGCACTCCATGAAGTCGAACTATCTTCTGCATGTAAAGGAGTCCTAAGCTCTCTACTAAACTCCACTCCCGTATGGCTAGGAAGTGGACCGAAATGGTGATTCGGTCAATGATCACCCAAATGGAATTGTTTCACGTGGATGTACGTGGTAAAACCATCAAGAAGTCCATGGATAACCCATCCCACTTCCACTCAGGCACCTCAAGGGGCTGAGTCAAACCTGCTGGAAGCTGGTGCTCATCCTTTACTTGTTGACAAGTAAGGCACTGAGAAACAAACTCTGCCACACTCTTCTTCATCCCTGGCTACTAGAACTGATGTCGGAGGTCCTGGTACGTCTTTTCCATGCATAGATGCACTGCAAAAGGAGATGTATGGAACTCCTTCAAAACCACCTCCTACAAAGTCACTGGTACTACTGTGCGCCCTCTGAAAAGAACAATTTGTGCCCCAACTTTTGAATATCCATTGGCAGCATCACCAGTGGATATCTGAGCACATAGTGTCTCATAGCTAACATCCTTGAACTGTGATTCCCTGACTCGCTGTAAGAGTGTAGGGGTAACAACCATTGACCGAAGGTAAGATCTATCATCTCTATCAATGAAGGATAACTATAAAAAGGCCAACTGCCTCATCGCCTCATCCAGCAACTGCAAACTAGATTTTCTACTGAGAGAATATTCCACAAAGTTCCCCTTCCTAGGAGTATAAACGAAATCAAAGTTGTAATCCTGGAGGAACTAAAGCCACCACCTCTATCTAAAATTTATATCCTTTTGAGAAAAGATATATCTGAGACTCTTGTGATCAGAGTAGATGATGAACCGCTCACCCATTAGGTAGTGTTGTCACATATTAAATGTGAAGACTACCACCGCCAACTCGAGATCATGGGTCACGTAGTTCGAATCATGTGGCCTCAACTGACATGAGACATAGGCAATAACCTCTTGCCTCTGCATCAGGACACAACCAATCACGGTTCCTGATGCGTAGCATAACACTACGTACTTGACACCCTCTTCTGGTAGTCTCAATATTGGGGCACTCATCAGACTCTATCTCAACTGCTGAAAAGCCTGCTAGCATCTCTTGGTCGATACGAAAGGCTGCCCCTTTCAGGTAAAAGTTGTCATGGGTTCTGAAATCCTAGAGAAATCAGGAATGAATCTCCGATAATAGCCAGCCAGCCCAAGGAAACTCCTCACCTCCATCATGCTCTAGGGTGGCTCCCATGCTAACACTACATCTACCTTGGTTGGGTCTACTGCTACACCATCTGCTGAGAAAACGTGTCCCAGAAAGTGGACCTCCTACATCTAGAATTGACACTTCAAAAGTTTCCCGTATAAATAGTGCTCTGGGAATGTGTCCAGAACCATCCTTAGGTGCCTCGCGTTCTCCCCCTCGGACGCAGAGTACACAAGGATATCATCGATGAAGACCACAATGAACCGATCTAGATAGGGATGAAATATCTGATTCATGAGTCCCATAAACACTACCGGGGCATTCGTCACGCCGAAGGGCATCACCAAGTACGCATAGTGACTGTAGAGAAATCTGAAAGCTGCCTTCAATATATCCTCATCCTGTACTCTCAACTGGTGATATCCTGATCATAGATCAACGTTTGAGAACCATTGTTCCCCTCTTAAATTGTTTAAGAGGTAATCGATCCTCGGTAGTGGATATCGGTTCTTCACAATAACTAGATTCAAGCGCTGGTAATCCACACACAGCCTTAAGCTCACATGTGCCTTCTTGGCAAACAACGATGGGGCCGCCCAGGGAGAAACACTGGGTCTCATAAAGCCCTTCCTCTGCAAGTCTTCCAGCATCACTCTCATCTCACGAATCTCTACATGATCCATCTGATATCCTGATTCTGATATCGATGTCATCCCGGGTTGCAACTCAATGCAAAAATCTATCTCCCGATGGGGAGGTAGTCTGGGCACATCCTCTGGAAAGACGTCCTCATACTCAGCCACTACTGCTGGAAAATGGAAACTCATAACATCTACTACGCCGATGGCTAGGCTAGCCAACTGATGTGAAATCGGTTGTACCTTCTTATGCACGAGTCCATCCTGTACTGCCTGGGTCTCCTTTTCACCGATAAAGGAGAACCTCATTCCATCACCACGGACACACCGCACCCTTCACCTAAAACAGTCAATCTGGGCATGAACTGTGGATAGCCAATCCATACTAAGAATGACATTGTAAGGCCTTGACGCTACCACCAAGAGGTTCCAACCGAAACTCTCACCTCCAAGGGTCAGGTCACACTCTCTAAAAAGGTGTGTGATCCTTGAATTTTCTCCAGTCAGTGTTTCTAAGAATAAGGGTCGATTTAATGGCTCAACTGGAATCTCAAGGTCTCGAACAAGATAAGTATCCAGAGAAGAATGACTAGAACCTATGTCTATCAGTTCGGTAACCAAAGTAGAAAAGACATAGATTGTACCTCTAATCATTCCGGGAGTACCTGGGTCATAAGCCTCCACTTCCTACAGTTGTACCTACCTCTATCCACCAGCTCCCTGAACCTGGGGTGGACCTCCTAGGGGTGGTGGTGGTAAATGGTCAAAACGTCGACCACCTCCAGCTGCTCTCCCAGCTCCTCTACCACGTCCGCCGCCCAACGGATCTGTCTACTCCACACATTTCCTCTTCCTTGGTGGTCCATCCACTACTCCCATGTTGGTAACCGGTAAAAATTCCTCTCTGAATAGATTCTCAAACTATGACCATGCAATAGTCATCTCATCATGAGTCTGGATAACCAAACTCCACCATCGTCCTATCGAGCCCTGCCGAAGGCTCGCTGCCAGGATCACCATCTGGTTTGCTAGTGTCCTGACCAAATGGAAGACTCAGTCAACTACCTCAAGCTAGTCTTCTACTTATTGAGGGTTAGACACACATCGAAACCTGAGGGGTCTCTGTCTCTGAAACTCGTGGAGTACGCTTAGCCCACGCTCCTCCTCTACTAGTACTGCAGGCACTAAACATTGCTCCAAAGGTGGTTGAATAACTGGCACACCACCCGAAGGTAAAACTAGGGGATCTGGTCCCTGTATAGAAGATTCATCACTGAGGGAGTCATCATTGTGATTGAGCTGCTGGATCCTAGCGGGTGCGCATCACCGAGGCATCCTTTAAAGAAACAAGATGTATCACAGTCAGTGAGTATATCTAGAGAGCTGACTCAAGAAGGACATGGAAACCACAACCCATTCCTATATGATTCATGTACCATTATTTTCCCTTGAAACTAGTGTTCTCATGTTCCGAGTTGAAAATCAAGTTATCAGAGTCCTGGTGTATGGATACGTCGACCGCCCGTACCAACACTGGGGTCCCTGGCCTGAAAGCCAAACTCGAAACACTTAACATTGTTTCCCCAAACTGACTCACATAATCTCGGTCCTAAGTTTGAACCGACCACCATTGATACAACTCTGTCATGTCTCGAACCAGTGGGGCCCATGCCGCAACTCCCCAAGCCCACCTTCTATAGGCCAGGGGCTGGTGACTAGCACTGAGTAGACATGTCACTAACATGGGAGGCATTTCCTATAAGCATGTACACACACACACACACATCTCCAAGCCCATAAAGTTGAAAAGTAAAAACTACTGAAAATGGAAATGCATGCATACACTAAAATCCCAACCAATAGAGTACGATAGGAAAGTAAACTAGAATAATGTAAAACCCTGGTCCAAAAGTACAAGCCCACCAAAAGAAAGTATGAAATGAAGTCAACCTATAAAGAAAGGTACTGGGACTGAAATCCATAGTTGTAGGAACACACCTCAACCTCCCTGATCTCACTGATCACCGTCCGGTCCTGGTCCACCTAGAATCCGATCAAAGGCTAGCTCGTCTGCACAAGACATGACACATGCAGGCAAAGCCAGTGCAGGGGTGATTATAACAATACCCAGTAGGACACCTCGAAAACCACAAAGTAATATAATAAAAGAAAAATACCACAAAGTAATGATACAGTAATCTCTACACAGTATATGTTTACAAAATATATAACAAGAATATCCAGATATACTCATACATGATCGACTATCGTGAAACCACCACTAAGATCCAGCTCGAAGATTCCACTAAGCACGTAACAGGGAGAACAAACTCCTTGGTCTGACAAGAGAGATACGAAGTAATCATTCCGGGAGAACTCACCCCAAAAGTACATAAGAATATGATTCTCAGATAAGGATCACAACCAATAGCTATGGGGTGATTCCAAGAACTCAGTCGAAACTAATCTACTAAGCAGAGGATCGGCACCCGGGTAAGGTAGGTCATGTTGATACCAAGAACTCTACCTAGGGTCCCAGGAAGGAATAGAAGATCTGACTCTAAGTCTCCTAGAGGGGATTCCAACAACTTTATTTAAGAAGTCCTGTTGAAGGGATCATACTCCTGTATGTAGGAAATGATACCGGAAACCTTCAGGGAAAAGACCAGGGGTATGAACCCTAAGGAAGGTAGCCCAAGTCAAGGAAGAAAAATGGATCAAGCCACGTATAAATAGGTTACATGGCATTTAGTAGGATCACATGATGTGTTCCTTGACTCTGGGTACTGCCCATGTAAATGGCCTGTGTCTCTAGTCCAGGTGTGTAAAACTAGACTACATAGCATGTAGAAGGATTACATGTTGTGTTCCTTGACTCCAGGTACTGCCCGTGTAAACGGCCTGTGTCTCTAGACTTGTCGTATAAAAAGTAACAACTCGGAATGTAGAAGGATTAAACATCATGTCCGAGTGTTCGGGTTTCACTCTGTGTACGTTTTCCATGTGCCCGTACATGGCCTCAACCCGTGCCGCCCTACCCATGCACCAGTACATGGGGTATCCAGTGTATCTGGCTGGGTCTGGCCGGGGAAGGGTATACACACCTTGTCCTTGTTTGTATACCCAACCCATGTTTGTGTACTCCCGGAGTACACACCAGGTAGTCCGCAGACGAACACATGCCATGTAGCCTATACTACATGCCGTGTAGCCCATACTACACGCCATGTAGTAAGGATTTCTCCCGAACTGTCGCCTTCCTCCTCGCACCTCGGTCAATATTCTGGGTCTCGTTTCAGTTGTTCTTTTTCCACAAAACTCAAGATCCTTGTTCGCTTAATCATCCTAACACCGAATATGGGTGTTTCGGACCTTCAATCAGCTTAGAAAAAAAAGCATTGATTCATCCGATGGAAAACACCCGAGAGGCCATAACTTCTGATCCATCCCGAATCATCCACCTCCATCGTCGTCGTAGCTCCATAGCTTCATCTCGAGGTTGGATCTACAATCTCATATCATTATGCCAACAAAATAATGTGCAAAAATTGATTTCATACAAGAACGTCAATCGCGGGAAAGAACGAGAAGTCTCCACGAAGAACGGGGAATAAATATCAACCACAAACAAGAGGGACGAATCTCGATTGTTGTTCGTGAAGATCCGGGTTCATCGCCGTTAGATCAAACCAAAACAATTCAATAGATTAAGTCACAAGGATTAAGATCTTCCCCAAAAATCCCTGCAGAAAGCCCATCCTGCAAATACGATTGATCTGTGGTCTAATCTGTTCGTGGATTAGTCCGCGTTCATCGTAGAAATCAAGAACAGGAAAAAGGAAATCAAAATCAAATGTACTACCTAGTTCCAAGTCATTTACAGATGATGATCTGGTCGCAACGTCGTCATCGCCAGTGAAACTCGTCAAGAACGTCATCGCCGCTTTGGGGGTTTCCTCTAGAGCTTTCTAGAGCCTCTAGGGGAAATTTAGGGTTATGAGATCTGTTACCCTGATCCCCTTCAAAATCTATATTTAAGAAGATTAAAAGATTTTGTTGCAGCAAGTATTTTATAAATTATTTTTTTATTAAATATTTTATTACGGTTACGTCCAAAAACTATATTTCACCACTGACCTGCACCGACCGACGTTAGGCCTCGCCTAAGGTAAAATTGCTACTCTGAACGCAATGGTTCCCTTGGATTTCTAATCCGAGCACCCATTCAAGAGTTATTCCACTTTTTATGGAATACCCCACACGTGTGTAATTTGATTATTTAGTTAAATTCAAACATTTGTTCTGGGCTCGCCAGTCCTCAGAACTGCACGTCGTCACAACTCCTGGTCTTGTAAAAAATTTCCATATAATATTAAAATAATACATGGAAACATCTGGGACATTACATCTGTCTAGAATAAATAATGTTGGAACTATATATTTTGGTTATTAAGAAATTGATCCAAATTATTAACTCCCAGAGTAAGGTACTTCATTGTAAATACACTTCACTAGTTCATATATTATGGAAGTAAAAAAGTGATTCCCACAATACATGGGAGAAAAAATCCTTTATGAGGAATCAGTGGACTCACATATTAATTTATTATCAATATTCGAATTGAATTTATAGTTGAATAAAGTGATATGGTAGGGAAAATTATCAAACCCATAATTCTATTTTCTCACATGAGAATCATTAATAATGTATTTATATGTTTAGTCATCATTACAAGTATTTTTTGCTTATAAATTTTTGAAACTGTGGAATTGGTGTATGTCAAATGTCTTATGCGTGGTTAGATAAAATTATGTGACCTTATGTTTCATGTTCCAACAGTACATTTTAGATGTGTTTACATAGTTGGTACATGGTTTATCAAATTATGGGTATAAACTATGTCACTCCCCCAAAGTGTGTACAATTTCATATGTATGGTTGGAACATGATTTTTTAAACCTTACATCCAAACGATGTGTCCTACCAAAAAACATAGAAATATTAATTTACCTTGTTTTCTTTTCCATATTTCGCTTATTTTCCCCTTCTTTATCCCCCCATTTGAGCCCTATATCCCTTGTTTGTATGTTTTTAATTTTATATTCTTCTTAACCACTATTTTTTGAAGATGTTTCAAGAATAACTCCAAGATCCTCAATTAAGTGGATTATATTCCTTTCCTTGTTCTTATTATCTCCCTCCTTTATGGTTTTTCTTCTCCCATATGTATATAGAGGCCTGGGTTTTGTGATAAAAAAATCAATCATGTGGTTTTATTGTTTATGGATTTCATTATTCTTGTTATTTAGTGTATTCTCACTAAAAAGTAGTCATTTCATCGGTTAAGGTAGGTTGTTTCATGATATAATTTTTTTAAGGAGCTATAAATGTTCACATACTTTTAAAAGTTTGTTTTAACATATTTTAACTAATTTTATTCTATATATTTGGACTAATATATGTAATATAATTAACTCAAATTATTCTATTTATATATGGAAAAATAAATGATTTTATATGCATACTTGTTTTTTGATTTTTTTTGTTTCTCATTATACATTTGATGAATTTATTATTTCATTGAATCAAATATTTGGAAGGGATTTAAAACTAAAATTATAATCCTTTAAAATGGAATGACTCATGATAAACCTAGGTGTTTTAGTGGGGAACCTATTTTTTTTACAATCTAGGAAATTAAGATGCTCTCCCTGTCCTTGGATGGCATCACTGGGTATTGACATTTCTCTCCCTATCATATTATGAGTTACTTTACCACTAAGCATTAAAAATTCTCTCCCTAGTGTCTTGAGCATAAATTTGATAATATTTGTTCTAAACATGATATAATATAAAGATATTATAAATCCTTAACCATACATACCTTTTGGAATATCCAAAGAATATTATTTTACAGTGTTTGTTTATGTAGAATTTCCTTTCATGTTTAAAATTTTTATAAAGATTAATATGTTTTGATTTTATTTAAATGACAAAATTGTATTTTCATAAGTTTAATTTAAAACAATAATTATTGAATTATCTAATAAATCTTACTCATGGAGCACATAGTGGGATCTTAGTGGGATAGTTATGGTCACACCCTATATACACTCATTATGCCTGTGTAGAAATTTTCTTAACCGATACAAATAAAGGTAAGAAAATTCTTATAGGTGATAGATATTCATGCCTAATGAGCTTGGATTTTTGGTGGTGACATGGAGGATAATTTTACCACATGTCACAAATATATGGGTAAATATAATTTTGGTTTTTTTCTCTCTATAGTAAAATTTACTCTTATATCTCCTCACCGAATTCCTATCCCATTTTCCCCTCTTGTATACTTATACCTTACTTTTGGTTTTGTATAGATATTATATTTTTATATTGGTTGGTATGGTTTTATTTTGTGATTTCATTTATGTTTATGTTTTTTTTAATTATTAATAGTTCTTTATGTATTTTGGTGCATGATTTAGCAAATTATGGTGGGGTAAAGTCAGGTCCTAAGTTGGGTCCCTCTTTTCGATGGTTTGGTATATTGAGTAAAACCATTAAAAAGGTGTTTTTCTTGATACCTAAAAACTATTTTATAGTCTATGGGGATTATTAATTCCCTTTAGTCCTTATCAAGGGTCGGAACAGGTATGGGGTTAGGGTATCCTGGGTTGGTTTATGATAGTAGCTTATGATTGATAATACAATTGTTTAATATGATTGATTGTGATGGTGGGATTTATCTATTCCACGATTCACTAGTCATAAATTACAATATAGTTGATATAGTTAAATAAAATAAATTTAAAACATTATTTTTCTAATTTTTCAATTATAAATTGAATTATTTAACTTATACAATGATTATAAATTATGAAAAGGGTATTTGGGTATTTTATTTTATTTTTAAAGGCTTTTGTAAATTAATTAATTGTAAATTTTTTCAAATTAATTATTAAGTGTTTATGAAAAATTTAATAAATAAATATCTATAATATTAATTAATAATATTATATACCTTTTAAATTATATGGAATGACTTATAGTATATATATATATATCCTGTTTATATATAAATTATAACATTGGTTTTTAAAGTTTTTATAATTTAAAAAAAGAAAATATGAAGGATTTTATATATTCATTTATGAATTTTTCATAATTATTAATTTTAATTATTCAAACTAAAAGGTATTATTTGAGAAAATATTTAAAATATATCAAAAAAATTGATAATTGATTCGATCAAAGTTTAAATAAAATTAATTGTGTGATATTTTGAATGTTTTCATAATATATGAATAGTTCATATATATAATGTTTATAATAAGTAAAAAATGTCCTATAAATTTCAATATGAAGGAGTTGATTTTTGAAATAAATATAAGGTTTTTACATTTCATTAATTCCCATAATTCATGAATTTTCTATAAAGTATTTATAAATAAAAATAAGGAAAATATAAAAGTTTCATTATTTAATTGTGATTAGTTCGTTTATACATATATATATATAATGGTTATATTGAGTCTTTGTTTTTTGAAATGTATTTGAAATATTATAAAAGGTGTCTTGGGTGATATGATCAATTCTTTATATAAAATAAAATATTGGATATTTAAGTTATTTAATTTTTTAAATAAAATATGAAATATTTATTAGTTGATAATAAATGTGTCTGTAAAATATCTCATATTTTTGAATATGAAGGAATTCATAATATAGACATGAGAATGATAAAATGAGAGGTTCTTATTAGATAAAATTGAATTTTTCATGTTTATCTATTCCTAAATTATAAAGTTTTTATAATTTATTTATTAATTGTTCATAAATTTTTATCTCATGTTAAAATAATTAAATTGTCCACTTATTTAATTTATTCTATGATTTATTCATAAATATAAATTGTTCATATTTAGATGAATGATTTAGTTTGAATAGTTAATCTCATTTTATAAATCTTCATACATGCATATAAGAAGTTATATATTATGTATGATAATTGAATTAGTTTACTTCTAACATGGCAATGGCTTATTCTTGAATTTTGTAAAGAGTTAAACATCAATATGATTTGATCATAATGATTTGGTGAAAGGAATTATAAGGATTTTCATTCATGGGGCAAGGAAAACATGGCAGAAAACATCTTGGCTAGAAAAGGAGACGTTGGTGATTCAATCATCCTTTACAATAGTATTTGTTCTTTTCCTAATGATTGTAACATTATTGTTAAAGTAGATGCGCTAGGCCTCAATTATTTCAAGCCTCCATGGGAACCTAACTCTTTTATTAGATAATTATTATTGAATGAATGATACATGAGATAATATGGTGATATAATAAACCTCTTTTAAAAATGATAAATGTCATATTCCAACTAAAGAATACACATGTCAGGAACTCAATCATCCAATAGGGTAGGTTTATGACAATGTACGGAACCCATTGATTATCTTCTGTAAGGAATGGTGTAAATGGATAACCTTAACAGTAATGGAAAAAATTAAAATGTGATATATTTTATATCAATACCAATTTTAAAATATATTGAGACTTTGGTGGGATTTCTCTCAATACATAAATCATATTAAAAGTCACTTAAAATTTTATTTATTATGTGTGGTAAAATATTTTTGGTAGCCTAGATAAGTGTAAGACCTAGGCCCTTTGATGGGGTATCGAATCCTTTTAAATTTTCCAAAAACAAATCAATGTGGTGTTTTCATATGTGACCAAGAGGTTTAAAAGGGTTTTAGAGGCATTTGGGAAGTTGGGGTGGTGGTTGTGGCATGTAACCTTAAGGTGGTAGTGCCAATAGCTAGTCGGTGGGATACCTATAGGCTATAAAAGCTACTAGAATCCCACCAGTTAGCCGATGAGACCCACCAGCCAGTTGGTGAGACCCAATGTCCATAATTTCGGTCTAGTGAAGTGTTTTTAAATAGGTTCATAATTATAATTTCCCCTATTTTTAACCTTTAAACCTCACTCGAATTTATCCTCCTTAATTTTTTCATCAACCCCGCATTGAACCCTCATATCCTATAACCTCAATATTAAATTATCTCTCATGGTTTTCCTATGATTTGAGTTCCTTATGAGGAAATTTAAGATCCATGGTATGTCTATGAGTCTTCCTACCTACAGTTTCTTATTTCCATTATCCATTATGTTACCGATGTTTACAACTAATACACCCTATTTTTAGATATTTTGTATGGCTATTTTTTCTTCTGTTTCTACTTGAACCAAATGCTAATATTCAATGAGTGAATATCCTCTAGCCTAAGGTAGGTGGTCTTAAAGTTTTCCGTAAATTTTTTACCATTATAATAGTATATTCCATATGTGGTTGTACTGGTTCACTGCACATTTTAACTAGAAACAAAATTTAATTTTTTCCCCCTAAAATGATCTTATAACCCTTTAAAGACCATGAGTTGGAATTATTAAATTTAAATGTGTTCCTTGGAAACACCTTTAGGGTAGGATTTGTTATGTATTTTTTGTTTTATAACAAGGTGATATCTATGGGGTTTCTTAGAGTTGATAATTTCATATGGGTGTAATCTTTGTAAATTGAAAATAAGATGGCATGTTTGTAATGAAAAATAAGGGAAATTGTATTGATTTGTTCCATCAGAATAAATGTATTTACATGGATTATATGGTCATGATATGGCTTAACTAATTAAATGGGAATGTTAGGGTGATCTCCATGAATTCCATTGTACATATTTTGTTTCATGAGTGGTAATGTCAGGATGAGATCATTGGATTCCATTCAGTACATGAGTTAGTAATGAAAAGATTAGATTCATGAATTTCATATATAACCTAATGATTGTGAGTGATGGGATGAGTATTTTTATTTTATATGATGTATAATGTTTAGAATTCCAAGATGAGAACCAAGATTTTATGTGGTGTTCATGGTTTGAAAAATCTTCAAGACACGGTGAGATACATTAGACCTTGGCCGAAATACGTTGGTTCAACCTGTGTGTCATCACAGAGCCCAAGTATCAGTGTCATTTTATTTTTTTTATTTTAATTTATTTATCCTACTTAATTATGATATGCATATGCGAGCACTATTTTAGCTCAAACTATATATGATTTTGGACACCATTGGTGGTGAAATACTGATTCAAACTCATAGCGTTCTTGGGCCACTGTTTGGTACCCCATGAATACTTTATAGATACATAGTTAGATAAGGTAAATATCTCAATATCAGATTATTTATTTGGGTTGGGATGGATCTAGGAGGTGAGGACTGAGCTTTTATTGATACCTCTTGGTTTTATGTATGTATTTTTTTTCTTTTTTTCTATTGGTTGTTTTGGGACTTGTATATATCACTCTGATATGTTTGACCTGCCGATGAGAATACAATGAATTTTGATATAGAATGGGTTGTCTATTTATCTATTACCTATTTTATACCTTTAATTATTTAATTATGTTTGGTTGGATGATATCTTCATTATTTACTACCATATTGAATACTATTATTAGAATGTCATAGTCTTACCATGATAACTTCATGGGCCATTGATACTAGTTGGAAGCTTCTGGCATATGGAGAGGCACGCTTGAGGCCATGTGGCACACCACCCTGGAGCACCAATTGGTATCTCATGGAGTAGGGAGTTACAAAGTGGTATCCTTGATTTTTTTGTTTAATAGTTTATTTGGGTCTAGTACAAATGATAATAAGATATGTGTATTTAATGAGATCATTCTACGGAGTTGTTAAGCCATGTATGAGGCAAATCGAGGTCATTTGGGATGGGATTGATGTGATTTCTTTATGATTTTATAGTTTACTGATTTCCACCATACATGTTGCACTTAGGTGTATTATTATTGATTTACGGGGTTTTCACTCTTGAACCAGTATAAAAAGAGTCATGTCTTGATGCATCATTTAGCTACATAGGGATATATGATATTACTATTATTCCCTAACATTATTTATATTGAAGTGGTTCCATGGTCTATTAATTAATGTGTCTACATAAATTTATATAGGGTTTCATATAAATTAATAGTGGAATTATATTTATCTAATCTATTAAATGGGTAAAGTTTTATTTTTAGTGCTTAAATGACTCAAACAAATGTTAGTGATAGTTAAATTGGGTTCCAATAAAAATGTGTAAAGTGTTTTATTTTATAAATTTTGTTCAAAACATCATATAGTTATACCTCAGTTGGACAAATTTTAAAATACTTAATGTAAAATTTGAAATGGTAAAATACTTGGACAAATAACTAAAATAAACCGTACGTGTTATGACTTAACCTTAGTGTGGGTAGATGAGGCTAGGTAAAGAGAAGAGTTGAATTTTTTGTTTTGTAGTGTATAGAATCATAGGGTGTCAAGATATTTTTGTCTCTTTACTTAATATGTATTATCAAGAACTATTATGTAGTAGTGATATAAGATTATTGTTTATCATTATAGTATAATTACTCCATATTGGCCACCAGTTGAGTGCTATCAGGGTGTAGATAAGCACACCCCTAAGAGTGCTAGACTAAGTCCTCATGTGGTGTCGGATGCAGTTGTATATGATCAACTATATTCTTGTCTATTATGAGTAGTACATGCGATGGAGATGGATGTTCCCCACACTATTATTTCTATTTCAGAGTTTACTAGGTATTTTTAACTCTATAATTCACTAGTGTTTACTGTGGAGGGTGTCTCCTAAGAAGATAAGTTATAGATCAAGTTCATTTAGAATATATTCAAGAATTGTAAGAACCCTATGTATAGAAGGTTAAAGATGGCAGATTATATGATGTGGGTATCAGCAAGGTGATGATGGGACATCATTGTATGGGCTAAGCAACACATGGGAATGCCCTATAAAGACTGTATGACTTTCTTCATTGATGATTTCTTCCTAGAGACCCTAAAAATGACATGGAAGATAGTTCCTACGTATTAAGTAGGGAAGTATGTCAGTTATGGAGTACATTTAATACTTTATAGAGTTCCAGTGCTTCCCCCCTCTGATAACATATGATAAGGAATCCCAACATGCAGCGAGCAAGGTAAGATAACCCACTGTGATGCTTAGAACAATCTTCTCGTCCATCTCCATATTAATTTTTCATGAATGTTTCCTAAAGGGAATCTCCCTCCATGATCTCCCATGCCATACAAGACTACATTGCATGCATAATTTCCTCAACACTATGAATATCGATGCCTCCCTCGTCAATAGGTCTATAAAATTAGGACCAAGCTTCCCAGTGACATTTTCCAGCTTGATCTGCATCCTAGAAGAACTTATTCATTGGTTTATTTAGCCTGTAGACTATCCCTTTAGGAGGTTTAATGATAGATAGAACATACATAGGCACTGAATAAAGCACATTGTTGATCAGAGTAATACATCCACAAAATTAAAGAAATTTGTTTTTCTAATTTCCAATTATTCCAGTAATTCTGATGATGATGTTAACAAATATGGATCATTTAATTATTCCATTTGTTATGGGAGCATTGAGATATTTCATAGGGATTTGATGCCTCTACATGCCAAGACACTCATGTATTTTGTTGTTGTGACCCCTATAACATTTGTTCGATATGAACATGCTTCTTTTACCTTGATTAATACATTGCCAATAAACTTCCCAAACATAATAGTTTCTTCCATGAGACCAGTGATTGATCTATGTATTCCATTGATGAAAATTATAATATCATCAGCGAACATAAGATGATAAATCATTACACTACCAAACCTTTTTTTATGGAATCAAGGAACTGTTTTACAAACCCAACATGATATTCTGAGACAAAGCCTATTGATCCATGATGAAGATATTGGGTGAGAGGGGGTCTCCTTGTCTGACCCCATGCATAGTTTCAAAGAACCTAAAACATTTCCCCATCAATGATATTGAGAGCCACGGTGCAACATAACACTTGAATCATAGGTTGTAGAACCATTCATGGAACCCACATTTTCACATTACTTTAATAATAAAGTTTTATTCAATTCTATCGTAGGATTTTATGATGTCGAACATGATCATAATATTGGAACTCATCGCTCTTATATTCAAGTCATCGATCATATCTTTAGAAATGCATATTTCTAAATGGATGCATCTACCCTACACAATATCATGTTGATACTAGAAGATAAGCTTTGGTATGCCACCACTTAGTTTCATATTCATTAAATTGGTGGGAATTTTGAATGTGAAATTACATAGAAAGATGGGTCTAAAAAGAGACAAATAAATATGGTTTTTCAAATTCGATAACAGAACAACCCTAGAGGCACAAACTTCCTTGGGAAGTGGACCTCCTATGAAAAAGTCTTGAACCTCCACAAGCACATGTCCCTTTATAATAATCCAAGTTTCTAAGAAGAAAGACTGAGTTAAACCGTCAGGACCAAGGGAACTCTCTTATTTCAAAATAAAAAATGATTCCTTAATTTCTTATTCCCCTAGGACCCAAGTTAATAAATTGTTATCTTCCTCTCCCACCATACTTGGGATGCAACTCAAAAATGATTTTGTTTGAGAATGGTTTCCACGCTCATCATTGAAAACCTCCCTCGAACCCGCCAATAAATCCTAGAAATAATCCACAGCCATATTTCCTACCACTTCCACATTATACATGAAATAACCATCATCAAATTTAATTTTAATCATATTTGACACTTTACTTTATCTAATTAAATCTTGAAAAAATGAATTATTCAGGTCTCCCTCCTTAATCAATAATGCTTTAGATTTTTCCCTCCAATCCTCTCAATTTTAAGCAATGATTCTATTAAAAGATTTTGTTTCTCAGTTAGATTCATGAAAACAGTATCATATCATCTTTTCTATAAGTCATCATCTTTCTTCCTAATATCCCATTTGAGGTCCTCTAGATTAGAATCCCCCTTATTCTTGGAGATCCAGTCTAGGAGATCACTTTTGAGGCAGTGGAGGCATTGTGGATATAGAGATGTGATTTAGTATTGATGATATTACGGTTGGATTTTTATGTGGCATATTTTCTTGGAATGATGATCATTACATTCTTTTATTCTTTGTTAGTTTGAGATGGGTTTTCCTTATGAATTGATACTAATTTGAGTTGGAAAAACTTATAAACATATAGGTAATAGGGTTGGTAGATCATCCAATCCCCTTTTATTATTATATTATAAGGATATTTTAATCAATAATTAATGAGCATGATTTTTACACATAATAAGATGGTTTAAAGAAAATAATTTAATGGTTGAGGTTGTGATATTCTAAGATATTATAATTTATTCATTGGATGTGAATACTTTTATAAAACTTAATAATGATTCAATCATTAAATAGGTTTAGTTGATTTCACATGTTTCTATCATGGCCCATTTATTTCACATGGATATTGAGTTTTCTAGAAATATAATCCTCTCTAGTACCCCCAAGAGCTCACCCTCTATATTTTTCTTGAGTTTTTTTATAGTATAACATGAGTGAGATTGGGGTTGATTTTGTTTGAGTAGCTACAGTGGACTTCTAAGTAATTAGTTTTATGTTTTCCCAAATTTTGTTGTATATGTTGACATGTAGAGATAGTTTGGGTTTGTAAATTTTAATCTTTTAAATTTACTTAAGGATTTCATTAGTGGTTTCACTAAATTAAATTTGTAATTTTGAGGGTAATTTCTCTCATATGTGTGACAAATACTCTTGGTGCTAGTCTCTTACCCATTTTTTATTGGAGGTGGGTTTTGGGAGACACGCGAATCTTCAATATCAGCCTAGGATTGGTTTTATTGGGTGTGATTCATGAAATAGTGGTATGAAATCCTTTTCTTGATAGATAGGATGAATCTTGACATTATGCATTGGTGATGATTTCTTGGGTTTTTTAGGAAAATAGTTTATTTTAAAATTATCATGTGATGTAGAAAAAGGAGGATAACTAGAAAACTAGTATTTAGGGACACTTGGGATCCAATGCCAGGACCTTGATAGTCTACTAAGTGTGTTTAAGTAAAGGTGCATTGATTTTAGGGACAAAAATTTTGGAAGGGTACATGAATCATTATTAGAGGTTGCATTTAAGTCAAAATATTTAATTGGTGATAATTTTTAGGGTTTTTATTTCTATTAACACAAATTGATATTATGTATTCATATTAATTATGTTGCAATGTGTTTTTTAAAAACTAATTCATTTCATTTTAAATATTCTTTCTTATAAAATCATGACATGATATGATGTTTTATTTTTATAAATATTCCATGTTAAATTTTATAATTTAATGTTTTATACGTAATAAAAAAACAAACCTATAAGAGCATGTTAGAAATTAAAATTTTTGTTGGAATTTAATATAAGTAGTGTGCTAATATTTTTTCATTGATGGTGAATAATGTCTAAAATATTGTCCTTGTAATGAATAACTTTTACATTTCCTTCTTGATTAATCATTCCCTTAATGATTAATTATTAATTAAGTTAATAGATTTTGAAATAAATGTTTTATAATCATTTTAATATACTTCCATGATGTTGTTTATATATTAGAAAGATAGTTATTGTTATATAGATGAGAAAACGTTTCTAGAAACCTTTTATTTTATTCATATTTTTTATGATTTATTGTTAATTGTGTCTTAGAAATATGTTTTGATTTATCATTTTTCTCAAATAAAATATTACAAAACATGTTAAACCAACCTTGTACTTTATAAATCTTGTTGGATTAAATTTAAAAAGTAAATAATAGTTAAGTTGATTTAAGAGAAAGTTGGAATTATTAATTCTTGGTACATAGCATATGTGACATGTTAAAGTGCTATTATCTCATCTTAATATATGATATTAAAGGATTTAAGGATGAATTTTATTTTTTTTTAAGATTGAGAAATAAGTTGTGAATCATATATAAATGGGTTTTTAGAACAATATGTATAAATTTTGTAGGATTTATTCAAGCATGATAAGATATATGCCATGTTTTTTTTGAAATGTTATGGATGATGAATCCAATACATTGTTTATATTTTATTAAGTAATTTAATAATAAATCCATGTTTGATTTAAGTATAAATATTGAAAGTGAATCATGTTATAATCTTGTGGTGGTTTAAAGAAGCACGATATAATTCTATTAGAAAATTAATATAATGTAATTATTGTAATCATTTGAAGGTAATAGAAAGTGAAAATGATTATTTCATGAGTTCCCATATGAAATAAGGTAGGTAATGTTGGTTAAATATTCTGTATTGGATTGATAATCATTTTATTTATTAGTTATGTATTTATAATATAGTTTCCTTAATGATACATGTTTGGATATCCTATTATTTTATTTATTATTATTTTCTAAAGTCATGTAAAATGAATTATCTAGATATTTTTTTGATATTTATGATATGATTTTGATATGATTATTTGTGGTAAATGTGGTAGATGGGGATTATTGGACATTATTTAGGAATATGTTTAAGTTAAAGGAATGCGTATTGGTGATGTGGGGTCGATGATATGGTTTTTATGTGTGAAGGAAGTACCTAGATGATGGGTTGATGGTGATCATTATACATTCTTATAGGATTTGTTTTTCTATATTATATGATGTTCCCCATGGTGTTTTTATGATTTATATGATATTTCCTAATTTAGTTGTTTAATTTTAAATTATATTGTGTCACTAAAACATCATCAAAACATTATTATTTGGAAGAATAAAAAATAATCATGGGATAAAATATTGTTGAAGTTTCATCAATGATAAGTAATGAAGTTCCTCGAGGAATCATCAATCTGTGAGGTTGATGAATGGTTAAAATATATTGAAATTTACATTGGGTTAGGGAGTAATATATATTAATTTTGAGTCATTTTTCTAGTTTGGTTATTTCAAAATGTGGATCTAATATGGTCTAATATGAATCCTGACAACCTGGATCGGATTCCTTGGTTAGAGTTTCTTAAAATATTCAAGAAGTTTACTTCTCATGTGAAGATGGATATCCATATAAAAATGATTTTAAAGATATCTAGTAGATGAAATATAGTGTTCTTGGATATTGAAAATAATTTAATTGTCATGATTGGTTAGTTTTTATAATTCTTCTCTAGTAAAGAAGATCAAGCATAGCATTTTATGTCTTTATTAAAGTAGACGATTCAGTGATCTATTATGGTCTTTCAACATAATTTTTAGTAAGAGGTGTGGGATTGGGAAAAAGTGATTGAGATAGACCCTTATATGAGATAAATGTTTGGTAAATATCCCTCTAGAGGTTTTATAAAGGCTGATATGAACACTCTGAGTTATATGGCTGGAGTTCCATTATAGGGGAGGGTGATCCAATCTTCCAAAGTTATAATGTGAATTCATGACCTGGGATTGAGTAACATGAGGTTTCCTATTTCATAGGAGTTGATATATTTCCACTATAATGTTTTTGGAAAAGTTTAGTATGATTTTCCCATGGATCATCATGCTTATCAATCATTGGAGGGTAGTTAACTATGGAATGGTAAGTAAAGAATATTCTAGGATAACGATCTTACTCATTTCACTAAAACCTATATTTTATTTCGAACCCATATTAATGTGTTTGTCGATTCATTTATAAAAATGGAATCAAAGGTGTTTTTATTTTGAATCCTTCTATTGGTTTTCAGATGGTTTTATGATTTCAAAATGGGGTTGTTTCAAGGGTATTTAATTTTAAACGTAGTGGCAGGGAAAGGAGTTATTAATGTAGAGTTGGTTGGTTGGTGTTATATTCCTTCATAGTGTTTGGTTTTATTGATGTTTGTTCTCCTATTTTATAGGTATTTTATATTGTTTTGAGATTTTGGAAATTTTTAATGTTGCAAATGAGTTTCATTTGTAGATCATCTCTTTCCCAGAGAGTATTGGTAGTGTATCCATAATGTTTGAGAGATATCTCAACATGGATGTTATGATTTGAGATTTTCTTATTTTGGGTTAAATTTGGATTCATGAGGATGAGAATCATTTTATGGGTATTAAATGTCATGTTATGGGTTTACTTACCCATTACTTAGGATGGTTCCACATTTTTTTGTATTATTTCAATTTTCAAGGATGAGAATTATTTGAGAGTTTCCCAATATAAGGACCTCAAATTTCCTAGATCCTAAATTTATTGTGTATTCGGTTTTGGAGGTATAAAGATAAATTTTGGGGAAGGTATGTATTTATAAAGTAGATATTTCAACTTAAAAGTATCATGGTGCGTCCATAGGTGTTGTGCTGTAAAGATTTGGATAAAAGATAAAGTAGTTTTTTGTGTGTGTCTATCCCAATTTTGTAGATAAGTTTAGAAAAACCCTTATTTAAGTAAACCTTATATATCACCCTATTTCAAAGAGTAAACCTTGTGTATGAATCTTACATATCATTATCTAGAGAGAGTAACCCTTATGTATCAAAGTGGAACATACATAAAGATTAATTTCATAGAGTAACCCATTAATATTAGGATATGTAAGAGACTTCCCTTCACCATAGAATATAAAATCTTAATTTTTTTCATGAATAATTTTTTAAAATTGATATAGGTATTACCAATCATAATCTATTCATATTTAAGATATATCTCGTTTACACTACACAGTTCTATTTTGAAGTAAGTGGTGTTATTATAGTGTGTGGGTTTGATTGGTCTTTGTTTAACATCACACAAGTATCAATTACACTGTGATTATAATAAATACACTATTATTCACTAGTTATCTAAATTCCTTGGTCCAATATTCTTAATGATCATTGTTCCACAGAGCATAGGTTGTGTCATGTTTCATAGAAACACAGGCGTTATAGATTGGTTATACTCATCATGTTGTGAACTACCTCAATAGAATAAAATTTATTATTGTTAACCAAATTTTAATTGGAGGGTCGCCTAGGACAATCACACCATGATCCTCATAGGCACATATAAAATCGACTCATCATGTTATGACTCAGTCTATCATGACATGGTTTAATGCATCATAATTTTATTATAAATTTTGGTTACCACATCGCCCTGGTTTGTTCATCCTCATGTATCCCAAACTTTAGGCAATCTTTGTAACTATTTTGGTGTTTCATAGAGTCTATATAATATCTATAACATCCTAATTCATTTTATATATTTCTTCTAGATTAATGGTTCCTTTATAATTATTTTTTTATGTTTTCCCTTCTTATAAGAAGTTTGAAATAGTGATTATATTTGGTATTTATGGAATGTTTTGTGTGTATTAACATGAAATAGGTTAATGAAAGCTTCTCATGGAATCATTGGTTCTTATTTTTTGAACTCCCAAAATGGAATTTCTTGGATTCATTAAGGTTATGTATTTTTAATCATTTCTTATATATTCTGTAATAACATATTTTCATGACATGTTTTGTAATATTCTAAGTTTCCCTTCTTCATTTATAAGTCTTGGAATTATTATCCCCTTTGAATAAAAAATTTATCACCCATTTTATTATACCCATCCTACTTGTTTACCACCATAATATTTGATTCGAAATCTTTAATTTAATTATATAATTTTTAACCCTTTTGTTATACCACTGTAATATTTGATAAAAAAACCTTTTTCAAACATTATAGATTATTTTTGACATAGAAATTTTATACACTTCACTCGGCCTTAGTGAATATGGTTTAGTCCTAGGGAAGAGGTTTTTTTACTTTATGAAATTTTATTATCAAACTATTAACTCGTGATTAGTATTATTGTTTTAGTTCAGTGGAATGGGTTATTATATTCTTTTTCTTCTTTCACTTCTCCCTTCTTTTAGTCTGGTTGTTATTGGTTTTTGTGTAATGGAAGGGGATATTGTATATTTCTTCTTTATGCATTGTTTAAGATTAAATATGACTTATTTATTATAATTTATCTCTTATTTGTTTAATTTTTTCACTATTATATCATTAATGTGTTGTTATATTCAAACCATTATGAAATATATTTATCGGGAGATAAGAACATGATTATGAATTAGAAGTGGAAAGCTGATCATGAAGACTATATCCTTATTATTCCATGATGATATATTAATTTTGGTAAGTAATAATTATATAATATATTTCTTATCTATTAGTAAATTTGGGCTGGAATATGTGTGGAATATAGAAATATGGATGAACATATAAATCTATAATTTAAATTAATGAGATAGATAGTACCCTAAAATGGGTGTATGAATAGAAAGGTAATATATTATTAACATTGAATAATATTAATAATGACTAAGGAATTATAATTTGGGTGCTTATGGAATATTTTTATCTCCAAAGTTGATTAGGTTCATGTATCATTGTGATTTTTTATCATGAGGTTGATTGGGTTAGATTTATGATTAGAATTTTAGTTCATTGTTTCCTGTTTTGGTAGGTCAAATATGGTCATTCATAATCTTTAGGTGTATGAGGAGTGTTTTTGTTGGTCTCTTTGAGGGTGTTCATTGATATGTCTTTATTTCCCCTTCCTTGGAATGTTTTTTTGAGTTTTGGTTTAGTCTATATTTCCTTTATAGGAGGAAGTTCTATTGTTTCTTTATAGGGTGGGGCTATTATATTTTAAAATATTTGTTATATGAGATGCAAGACTAGAAGGAATAAGTTTAGAATATTTTTTAGGATAGTTTTTTAAGTTTAGGTGCGGGACATGGAATGTTTTAGAGGTATTGTTTTAGTGGCGTAGATTCTAAGTATTGAATATGTTGTGTGGGATTTATTGTTACAGAGTTTAATTTTTAGTTTATATGTTTCTTAGAGATAACATGTTAAATTAGGACATTTATATTTTAGTTTCTAGAAAGTGTGGTCCAATGATTAAAATTTACAAAATGAATATAGAAGTGGAATAATTGAATGAATTTAAAACTTAACATAACATTATATCTAAGTAAATAGATGAAATAGTAATCCAAGAATGGGTTAAATTATAAACATGATAAATGATGAAGCAATTGATGAAGGTTTTCGACTACTACCCATATAAATTCTAAGAGGCACTGAATGTGACTCTTAAATGATAGCAAGATGTATTATATTATATGAGCTATAATATAATGAAAAAATGAAGTAATCGATAAGGTGATAATTTTCATGGTGATGATTATTGTTGAATTAGTTATAATATATTGTATGAAATTGTGATGAATTATGTTTCTCTTTTACCACTATATTGTTTTATTGTTAAATATTATTTATATGTGGAACTGTGACAGAATATTTTGGGGAGGTGATGTTTTTTATGATATTTTTTGATCTTTTTACTTGGTGATATGCTTAAATGGGCCTTGTAGGATCAAGGTCTATGTCATGTATACTTGGGGGGGATAATTTCTCAAGTTATGTTCCATGAGTACATCGATGATGCGGAAATGGTGATATAGTCATGGATATGGAAATGTGATTTGTTATTGATTATATGATTATTGAATGGTGATGTGGGGTGTTTTCTTGGTATAATTATCATTTTATTTTTGACTTCCTGATTAGTTTGTAATGGTTTTTCCTGCCATCATGCTACTAGTTTGACTTAGAATTACCTATGAATTAATAATTAAGATAAATGATTGATTTTTTCAAGAAATATTTTATTATTATATTATAATGATATTTCCCTCAATGATTGATGATTTCGATTTGTTAACATATGGATATGTTTGCAAGAAAATTTGTTAATTATGGATTTTATGTTATCCTGATATGTTATACTTTTCCATTATTTATTATTATTTTTCTAAAACCTATTTTTTATTCCATATTTTCCTTTGTTTGGTTGATTTCAAAAAGGTTTATCCCAACACATTTATTTCACGTAGATGTTGAATTTTTAATAAATATAATCTTATTGAGTAATACCAAGTGATCACCCCACTCTAATTCTCTTGAGTTTTTTTAGGAATAGATCTAGGGGATTTAGGTTTCAACTATTTGGATAGCTGGAGTGGAGTTCTAAGAGTATATTCTATCATTATACCTTATTTTATTGTTTATATTGATATGTAGAGATAGTTAGGGTATAATAATTGTAATATTTTAGTTTAAATATGGGTTTAATTGAAATTTTTTCTTAAAAAACTATAGAATTTTGAGAGAAGTGCCTCACATATGTGTTATGGAAACCCTTAGTGTTAATCACCAACCCATGTCCCATTTGAGATAGCATATGGGGGTTATATTCATCTTTACTGTCAAACCAAGAAGGGTTTCACTTGGGGAGGGTCATAATAGTATGTTTCGTATTAGTATTTCCCCATAATTGCGGTCGGAAAGATACATATCAATGGAACATTTATACTTTGATACATTTTTTATGAAATCCTTGGGGATTATAAAATCTAGGGGTGGGTTGATATGTTACTGATCATTTCATCAACTGAGGCTTAACCAATATAGGATTTTTCTTCTCATATGATGAGTGAAACATTTGGACTATCAATTTAGATAGACTAAGGGATTATATATCCATACCAAGATAATACATATGATGTACTAATCTATTGTTAGATGGGGATTTAATGTGATAATTCATCATATGAATGACATGTAATGTATTTATCGACGCGATCATTTTGTACTCAAAGAATTGAGAGTGTATGAGTAGACTATATAGGATTGGCATACTCTATGTACCATATTTACCCAAAATATTGCATAAAGGGATCATATGAAAGTGAATTCTGGTATATGATACAACTGGTGGACTCATGTATATAGATACATGTGTTTAATTGGGATTAAACTAGATCCCTTTTTATTTTAAGCAACATTGATGTCTTTCAAGAGGTAGCTCTTCTATTACATTTATGAATTCAAGAATTCATATATTTTTTTCAATGATACAAAGGCCCATGGGATCTCATCTTCTGGTTTAATTAATAGTGATTTATTTTCTTTAAAAATTATATATATACTCTTAAGGTGTTTAAATTTTACCCAAAATTGGGGTTTTTTATGGATATTCATAAGGTTTTACACATGATTTAATACACGGTTAATTTGATTATATCTTTCAAAAATTGTTTTGGATGATATCTAAAAGTAATTTTGGATATGGTTTTATAAATTATTTTATATGATATGATATATGGTAAAATGGAACAAATGTTATGAGGCTTTAATGTAAGTGGGATATTGATAGAGATATTCCCTAAAGATTATGTAAATAAAAAATATGTTTTTATCTATATAATCTTATAGGGTATACGAATATCATAGGGTATGAATTTCAATGATCCAAGTCATATCGTATGCCTTGATATATGGTATATCATAAAACATGATATATGATATCTTGACACTTATTAATCATGTTATAATGTATGAAAAAGGAATTCTATAATGTTGTGGGTCATATTATATTATTACCTCGACATTCTATGTTTAATATGGAAATTTAAAATTGAGTATTTGTGTTTATATCTTCTCGGTATTTTTTATCATTATATTAACATTTAAAAGAGTGGTAATTATTTCCATTTACTCATATGTTTAAGAACGTGTGAGTAAATGATTGGTAGAATTGGGGAGCATCCCAAGGTCTGTATAAGGATAAGAACAACATTGATATGTGTGTAATTAATTTTTGTAATCCTTTCCTAAGATCTATTGAGTTTTTATAAAGATATTTTCCTTCTGTTTCCTTAACATTTATTAGATACTAGAATATTATGTTCATGAAGTGGATCCCAACCAAACATTGGGTGATCTAGTTGATCTATGGATACACCATAGAGAAAGTAATCCAATGGTTTTTTATAAGGGATATACATTACGCATATGAATAAATTCAATAGTAGAAGATATATTTAGGGAAAGGTGCACTATGTTCTTTATTTAGTTATTCGTGGTTTCTGTTTTTCATCGAATGGAGAATTTAGAATTTTGGTTTCTAACATATTCCAAAATATGTAATAGTTTTTATTCAATACTTATAAACCATTCAATTGAAACATTAATTTCCTTTGACTACACCAACGTGTAACAATGTGGGCCACTATAAACTCCCCACCATAAAATTTAGTATCCTTAAGAATCCATGATAGAACTTTAACCATAAATCTCAACCTACAACGATCATTAATCCATTGTTAAACCTACACATTATATCAATGAATAAAAATCACATGTCTAACTATAAACTCAAACACCCAAACATATTATTCAATGAAGTTATATTAACTGATCTTTAAGAATTCTCCCAATCAATCCACAACCATCATCCCCTTCTTAGTGTCATTTTTCTCCAAAAAGACTATAAAAACTACTGGTTCTCAAAATCAATCATTCAAGAACATTCCCCATATCCATCACCAAAAAACTAATACAATATACAATCATGACCTTTAATCCCAAAATACCAACAACTAACCAAGACCAGACCTTGTAGGACTCCCTACCATAATAACTAACTACTAAAATTTGATTCCATATATTTGTTCTCCAACTATAAGAATGGATAATTAAATTTCAAACCATGGGATAAATATATGAAAACCTAAATTCCAAGATTCAATTACTCCATAATTACTCCATATAATTATATAACAAACTTAAAAAACATGAATCTATATAAAAAATATGACATACAATCCCAATGCACAATTTAAAACACTGGATCATTTCCAATACCATTATTGAAAACCAAACCCAATTTACATAGGTACAGGTTGATTATTTAAAAAATGCCTACAATTACATTATTCACATAAAAACAACTCACATTTTCTTGAAATCTCTTTTAAATCTAAGGGTTTTGTTAACTTAAAAATCCAAAAATATTCACCCTCATCAGTATTTTCATTGAATACTGATCCCATTAAAAATAAATTTTGAATTCCATTTAAAAACCATATTCTTTTAAAATTTCAAACACCCAAAAAACATTCACCTATGGATACTAAAAAACATAATCAATAATCAGTGAAAAAATCATATTGGATCCATATTAATATAATCACCCCTTATGATGTTTTCAAGAATACATCGAATAGATTATAAGTTCCTTCAATAAATAATATAACATGATAAGAAAATATATTAAACAATGCCTCTAATAGGTTTATGTATCATGACCTAAGCATTCCACTTTCATAATGAATGAATAATGAATCTAGGCCCTATTAAAGCCCTATGACTCGTCCTAATTCTCATCCATCTTTCTTTATTATTCTCCATCCAACACTTTACTCATACGTAGTGTGCCTAATCCTAACACTAAACATCCCCTAGAAACATGGGTTTTAAATAAAGTCATGTTGGATAGGAATGATCATATTCTATATCCCGAGTCCCAAAAACTAATATCCATATACAATAGACTTTGTCCCCAACCAAATAATACATGTTTATACCATTTGAAATGCCCTCACTAGTCTCTCCTAAGTGATAACTACGGAAAGGATTCTATCACACCTCAAGTTCACTTGCTTGTTTACCAAAGACTTTTGACTAGTGGTGAGGGCCTGATATAGTTGTGGGGAGACTATTACCTCACATAAAACACTCAAGGTTTTTGCTCGAATATATTAAAAAAATTGGAAACACTCATCCATATAATAGACATCATAAAAACCTACAGATATGAGACTGTGAACCCAAAGGACCCCTAAAGTTAAGAATTTAAAAAAAAATCTACATGATGCATCAATACAGAATAATGCATCATATATAAATAATTGTCATAATGATAATAAATAAACTTATTACACAGTTTTTGATACAAATTCAATATAATAAACACCTAGAACACTGTCCAAATCGTGAGTATCTCTCACAATAAGATAAGTAGGCCATAAAACACATTAAGAACATTATTAATTTTTCAAAAACCAATTATAATCATCTAACTCATCACTTAGTCAATCCCTATGACTTATACCAATCCCAAGGTTCTTATATACCTACACTAAAAGGAAACCTAACCAAAGCCTAAAATTGATCTAAACAAAACATCACCTAAGAAAATGATTCTCCTATTGTTTCTATGTTATCATCCACAATCATTAAACAATAGATAACATATTACAAAACAATAATGAAGAAATATATATTTATGAATAAAAAATTCATAAAAAAATGAAATACCCTCACAAGTTCAAATAAATTGAAATAATTATCAAGAAAAATCCCTTTTATTTTATTTCAAAAATCAATTCAAAACCCCATTTTAGTTTGAAACCCAATTTTAATATCATCACATTAAATCACTAATTTACATTAGAAATTCCATTCTAAAACCATCTCAATTAGAAATCCTTCTTTCACAATCAAAACCATTTGGAAAAACAATTAAATTGAAAACCATTTAACTTGAATTTAACTTTAAAGAAAACTCCTTTAAAATCAATTTTTCTACAATAAAATATTTATTTTACAAAAAAACTAACTCAGACCACTAAACATCCCATAAAAAGGTTCATTGGAACTTGTTCAACTAAGGCACTACCAACTAACTATTTAACATTTTTTATGGTCTCTATTGATTAATGGGCCTATGATATTTTGTCCAAATTTATGAATAAATATCATAGCATGTCATAAAAAAAGACATTCATACTAACAATGATCACACAATCATAATAAAATCCCATGAATGGAAAACTTAGTAATTTAAAATCTCCTTACCTTAGTTTCATTTTCATTATTAAATATGAACTCGTACTCACCTCTACGGATCCAATTATCACCTGTCTCATTGAAAAATATAATTTAATTAATAAAAAAGTCATATTAAATAATATTCAAAATTAAAATAATCATTAACAAACTCCTATTTTAGTTCTACATTACTAAAACCATGAGTGAAGAGGTGCAATACACTTTTGAAAATTGCACCTGAGGTTAAACCACACAAATGAACCAAATTCTAAACTCAATAATATAATAAATTTAACTCAAAATCACTAAAATTTCTAATTATATTCAATGGGAAATATACCTAAAGTTTAACATTGTGATGTAGTGATAATCCATCATTCTCAATCCTCCTATATATACTACACATAAAATACCCTTCCAATCGAGTTGATTTCACTATGATCCAGAGGAATTTATTTCAAATCCAAAATAGATAGAAAGAAAATTAGAGAAGGTTGAATATAAATAAAGAATAATGTATAATTTTACCTAAGATTCAGAGAACCAAAATCCTCTCTAAAATATTTGGATCAAAGGGGAAAATGGACTCTGAATAAAAGAAGGGATGGGGAGAGGATGTACAAAATGGACTCTCTTAATGATGCTCTTTCTTGACAAAATGAGGAGATAAATCATAAAATGTTGGTTCTTACTCAGCTAAAATAATCTACGCAAGGTAATGTTATGGAATAACCATAGGTGTAAAGGTTAAATTACCAAATTCAGTGTCATGTTGGGGTGTAAACATTTACTTCATGGTGTAATTCCCTATTCCAAAGTACTACAAAATATTCATGGACACCCATTTTGTAATGATAAAAGAATTTCAGGAAAAACCCAAAATATTATAGTGTAACCCATCCCCAATATCTAAAAAAAATCTTATATTGAGAGATCATAGAGAGAACTTGTACCATTATGGAACAACCCTCTCTCATATAGGTAAATATCCCTCTAGCGTGACATGATTTCCAACAAACAAAAAAATATTCCCTTGTATTTTTCTCTAGGACTTTTACACCAAAGATTATATATCAAAAAAATTAAAATCACAAAAATAATTTTTATTTCTTATCAAAAATTAAAACATTGAAATGTTCTATGTTTCACACTCATCGAGACCCAACTTTCACCTAACTCAATCGACAATTATAATGACATTGTATAATCAAAACTGAAAAAAAAACTCATATTACAATGAAAATATTAAATAATGATAATTTTTTTATTTTTGAAATTTAGGTTTGAATTGAAAATTACTCTGATATGAGGTGTTCTCATAATTACTAAAAGTGTGGGTTTTCAATTTAAAACTGATATTTTAGTTTAAAAAATGTGTTACATGTTCAAAACCAATAAAAATCTCTCAATTTGTCATGAGACTCTAGGAAAATTATCATATATTATTTTTTCACATATAGGAATGAAATTAAAATTATTATAACACATGATGTTCTCAAACTAGCAGAAAGTGTATCTTTTCAATTTAAAAATGACATTTTAGGTCAAAATATGCATTGCATGCTCAGAAACTGATAAAAAATTATTGGATTGTTTTTAAACTATAGTAAAATTATATTTGAATCATATTTAACATATTGGAATTAATCACACATAATTATGACACATTATGTGTATAGAATGACTGAAAATAAATGTATTTAATTTAAAAGTGATATTTTAGCTCAAAACATGAATCACATGATTAGAACCCAGAAAATTCATTTGGATTATTATGAGACTCTAGGAAAAAAATCTTTGATTTATTTTTCAAATATAGTAATAAACTACATGAAATTATTACATATAGTTTTATTTAAATTAAAAAATTGAATTTTTTCAATTTTGAAGTGATATTTTAGTTCCAAACATTCATCACATACTAAAAACTAAGAAAATGAACTTGAATTTTCATGAAACTCCAAGAACGATTCCCAAATAAATATTTTATTCGGGGATTATATATTTGGAATTGAATGAATGGGCTAGGGGAATGATCCTAGAAAGTGGCATCATAGTTTGGTTAAAAAAATTTAAGGTTTATTATCTTTAGTGATTTTTTGTTTTAGGGAGAGTTTATTGATTACTAAGGAATGGAATTAATAGAAAGAAAGGTATGTATTGTAAATTTTGATGGTCCAAGATTCAGATTATAGATGATTCATATTTAATATTATATATACCAAAAATATCTTTAAATTTCATTAATGGGAATCAAATCATAAGTAATGGATAAAATATAATGGTAAAGACTCAATCAGAAAGTTCGTAGGGTAGTTCAGATTATGTTGACGGAGAAAAAAGCCTTAAATTTTTTATAGGTAAAGATAACTATAGGAAAATAAATATTATAACCATAATATATGAAAGTAATAGGTCTATAAAATAACTTTTCATGATTTAATGACTATTATACATGAATATGTCTGAAGGAAAGTATGTGGTAGATCTTGTTAATTACTTCAGCATGATTTCAATCCAACTTGAATCAATGGGGATGAATCTTTTTTAGAAAAATAAATATCATCACTACTACTTTATGGTGTTTAATGGTTGTAACTTCATTATAATTTTCTTATATGTGGATGAAATTATCTCTCAAAATGTTCGGATAAGAAATAGATTTACAAGATTAATGTTATATTATTTGGATGGTCTGAGATAAAATATCTTAGGGAATCAAAACATAATAATGGGGATGAGTATTTATAGGGAATAGAAGAAAAAAGTATTAATTTTTCATAGTTGGAGTACATCCGGAAGATATATGATATATTTTGAATACCTGGATCCAATCTTATCACTTTTTCATTAATAGGACATTTCAAACTATCCAAAGAGATGGTTCTACACATGGAAGATGATGATAAGTACATGGAAACAATTCCTTATTCATTGATGTATATAGTTTTGATGTATTTCATGAATTATACCAAGTTTTACTTTTATGAAGAAGTGGGAGTTGGTAGTTGGTTCCTTAAAAATCCATGAAAGGATCATTGAGAGGTAATAAAGAGGATACTCTAGTATCTCAACTTTTTGGACGGTCTCGCCTTATGTTTCAAAACATATGATCTATTGTATGGGTGTATTGATGTAGTATTTTGAGGGTACATATACACACAAATAAGTACCTTGGGATTTTTGTTTTCTTATAGAGGGACTTCTACAAGTTATATTTCAATACTATAGTTGGAATTTTCATTATCAATATGGAAGTAGGGTAATTTATATAAATAGAATAAGTGAATGAGATAATATGGTTGAAGAGTTTCTTGGAGGATATAATAAGGAAGAAAAAAATGAAGTGTTTCTCTATGATAGCCAGAGTACAGTCTATTTTAAAAATAATTTGGTTTTTAACTCAAGAACAAAACATGTTTAGCTGAAGTATCTCTTCATCCGGAATTATGTAGAAGATAGATGGTTGGACCTGTAGAATATAGGAAGAAGTTTGAATCTAGATGATAGACATACACACTTCCTAGTTTGGGAAATTATAAAGTAGGTTTGTCCCTCAATAGTATAAAGGTGAAAATGAAGAAACAAAGGGGACATTTTCTAACTATTACTGGGGAAGGGATAAGGATGGAATTTTCCTAAGATACCTAAAGAATATTTTGGTGAAGAAAATAAAAAAATAATGTGGGAGATTGTTATTTAATAGTTGTGATAACTATTTTTTAGAAAATTAAATATACATTTTGGATGGTTATTTTGATTAAATGTTATTTAGAACTAGACGATGGAAGTATAACAAAACTTGGGATGTCTAAAAGTGGGATTAGAAGTAGAAGCGGAAGATGGAGAGATGAAAATTGACCCCATATGATGGAAGTACAAAAGAATTAATGGATTTGTTTGGGAATAACTCTACTAAGTATATAATAATAACACTTTCTTATTCATGGGTTATATAATTTTCTTCAAAGAATCTATGTAAGAATAAAATAGGTGGATTTTACTATTCACCAGGGATAAAAAGTTGAGGAAGTATAGAAACTGGTAGATTTGATCAAACAAATGGCCTTTAGTAATGATTAGAATTAAATATATATATTCCAAAAATCTAGGATAGTGGTGGAAATAGATCTACCCTTCAAGACTTTTCTTTAAGTATACGAGTGGGATGACTTGTTTACTTATCATGTAAACTTTTAATCTTTTTCCAATATTAATAAAACAAAAAAAATTATCCTTTAGAGTTTTAATTAGTTCAAACCACATAAATACCTTTTTTTCTCTATATTGGTGTGAGTTTCTATTATCCTCCCACTTGCATGTGTGTTTAGGAAGTTCTATGGTGATCAAGGTGATTAAACATGAGTTGTTGGTAAATAATTCCCTTATTTAAATTTTTACATTAGGTTCTTCTAGTTTAAGAAATTCTAAGACCTATTCCTCAAGTGAGGTTCCAAAAGGGTGTTCTAGAACTTAGGGTCATCGAGATCATTCCTATAATGCAAGCCTTCCAGCCCCAACACATACACCCTTTAAGGGATCCATCTTAAAACCAGTTGGGGATAGTAGGATTAACTCATCCAATATTATATATTATATACCATATTCTTTTGAAACCAATATGGGAATTATTTTTTCATTCAACAATCCTCCCCATGAAATAAAGACCATGCATTTAATAATACCCTTCAATGATAATCCACTAGATTCAATCATCTGGCATTACTATTTTTCTAATCTCTATGACACACCACTGATCCACTTCTATCTGGAATACTTTTCATATAAAGAGAAATTGATCCATATATTTCAATTAATATTCCATTTTTGTTATCAATTCTTATTGGGGATATGTCACACATATCGCACCTCAGATACAACATATATTTGATACCACTTCTCAGTATCATTCTTCTATACTAGTCTTTACAGGTTGAATGATTAATCCCTTTATGGATTCCATCCTAAAATGAATAGGTGATAGGATTATTATCTCATACAGTATTATATTATAGTCATCATTTCATATTGAAATCGATGTGAGATTTAGGTTTTCACCAAACAATGACTGATAAATTATTTTTGATCTATAAAAATGAATTGTATATCATATCAACATGTTGGGTGTTTAGTGAGGAAAGTTTACTAAGATTTATCACATAATGTATTTAATTAAAACTAATTTTATTTTCATTTATTTATGTAGTATTACTAAAATAATAATGGTTTTTGTTATAGGCCCACACTTCTTTAGTACAAGGATATGTTGATCCTTAGATAATATATCCAATGACTTATATTCTATTTGTATTAGTTATAATTGTTTTTGTATGTAAGTGTTTTGAATATATATATATATATATATATATATATAATTATTTTAGAAATTTTATTATAATTATTCAATTTAAATATATTTATACTAAAATATTTCAATGTAAATATAATTTTTATTATATTAAAATATTTATTTTCCTCTATTTAAATTTTTTTATATCAGTTGTTGTTGTTTTTTATATTGTAGAAAAATATAATAGATAATATGAGTCTTTATCAATGTTAATTCAATACTAGGCATTCAAAATAGGTTGGTCCAGAATAAATGGTCCAATCCTAGTTTGTTTGTGCTCATTTTTATACAAGACATATTTTAGATGCCCAACCATTTTTACAAAGTTTAGGTATTTCTACAGGCATGCCCGTTTTATATATGTGTGTGTTTGTGTGAGTAATCCCAAAAAATTATTATATATATATTCGGGTATATATTTTGAAATAAATATAAATTTAATACTCTTGTTAATGTTTACATTTTTGTAGTGCCTATTTCATGGATCAAAACTCAACCTATGTTATATTTTCCTCGACATACATGTAAAATATATATCCCTACTTCTTGTAATAAAAAAATAAAAAAATGATAAAAAATGAGAAATGTGACATGTGGTCTTTGCTATGTAGTTTCATAATGAAATGATAACTAAATAAAAAAACAATATATTGATATAGGTTATGGGAAAAATACTTATACATAAAATTACAGGAATGATTAGATGTGTGAAATAAAAAATTAAAAATTAAAAAAAAATGATAGATGTGGGATTACATACCTATGGAGTCTGATTAGATTACCTGTTTAGACTAGTTTATAAAATGGACTAAAAACTAAGGCTAATCAAGTATCGTGTGTTGGATATACACTAATATATACATGAATAAGATGCTTGTACAGATGCATATGATGCATGAAATATGTGTGTGTGTTATATTATATTATATTATATTATATTATATTATATTATATTATATTATATTATATTATATTATATTATATTATATTATATTATATTATATTATCTTATATTATCTTATCTTATCTTATCTTATCTTATCTTATCTTATATTATATTATATTATATTATATTATATTATATTATATTATATTATATTATATTATATTATATTATATTATATTATATTATATTATATTATATTATATTATATTATATTATATTATATTATATTATATTATATTATATTATATTATATTATATTATATTATATTATATTATATTATATTATATATATGGTGTATATTTAATACATGCATATGATGCATGAATATAATATATATATATATTATTATTAATATGTATAAGATTCATATATAGAATGTTTCATGTGATGCAATGGTTGGGTCTCTCTTGAATAGAATTTCATCAGCTTTGAACCAATGAGTTGGTTTATTTATGCTTTTAATTTATTAATTGGATCATTCAATTAATACTACACCCAAATAGACAGCAACTCATGTGATGTATTGTATTTATCTTCAGATATATAAGATATATGATCTCTTCTATGGGTGTGGGTGTGTGTTGATCATATTCGTTTGATGTATTTGTGATCATTAGTTTTAAGAAAAATTCTTAAAGATCTCTTACTTATTAAAGATCATTCATCATTCCATGAAGTCACTAACACCACTTCAAGCATTTAGGTGGGCCATTTTCTCCCATAATTAGTGCCAAAAAAATTGGCCAACCCTAGCTAGCCTTTAACCTAAGTGGATCAAGCCACATTGCCAAACCATGAGGGTTAGTGGTCCATTCTCTCCCATAGTTAGTGCCTCTTGGTGTGGAAATGGAGCATAGGTCATGCATGAAATGCATAAGGGGGAAATCTATGCCATCATGTGGGAGTAGAGTCTATGTGATAGTGGGAGGAATATATCACTGATGTGGGGTCACTACCACAAAAACAGTTTTTCATAGCGCCCCGCCTTTATCAGCGCTAACGAAAAAGAGCTAAAAAACGCTGATAAAATCACCCCTTTATCAGCGCTTTTTTTAGCACTGATAAAGGGACCCCCTTTATCAGTACTTGTTTAGTAGTGTTGATAAAGGTTCGACTTCAAAAAAAATTAAAAAAATATATTAATATACACTACGGGAAAAATGGGTATTTGCGACGGGTTATTTGCGACGGGAATAAATCCCGTCACAAATAGTCCCGTTAAAAACTTATTTGCGACGGGGGTCTTTACCCGTCGCAAATAAGTAGTCTTTTGCGACGGGATAGGCTTCCCCGTCGCAAATAGTTTTCCCGGGCTTTGGCGCCAAATCCGGGGAAAACTATTTGCGACGGGGAAAGGCATCCCCGTCGCAAATAACCGGCGGCGGTAAAAGGTATTTGCGACGGGAAAGTATTCCCGTCGCAAATAGTATGTTATTTGCGACGGGTCCCGTCGCAAATAACTATTTACCGGTTGACCGTAATAAATGCGGGCGAAGGTATTTGCGACGGTGCCCGTCGCAAATAATACTATTTGCGACAGGAATCCCGTCGCAAATGGACCCGTCGCTAATAATCTAACCTATAAATACCCCCATCCGTTTTTCTCAAATCATTCTCATTCTCCACCTTCTTCTGCTATAAAATTTCTATTTCTAAATTTGAGTTTTTGTTCAGTTTAATTTTTTTCTTCGGAGCTGTTATTAAAGTTTTGAAGAACGATCAGAGCTCATCAATTTTCAAGGTATTTATGTTCATTTTAATTTAATATTTATTTTTAATTTTGTATTAATTTCAATTATTTTTGATTAGTTGTAATTTAATTATGTTTATATTGTTTTCTTACTTAATAAATTTAAATTATTAGTATTGTTCATAGTTAATGGTAATTAGGAATAATTTGTAATAATTTTTAATAATTAAGAATAAATATTAATAATTAGTAATAATTACCAATAATTAGTAATAATTAGTAATAATTAGTAATAATTAGTAATAATTACAAATAATTAGTAATAATTAGGAATAATTAGTAATAATTAGTAATAATTAACAATAAATAGTAATAATTAGTAATAATTAATAATAAATAGTAATAATTACCTATAATTTGGAATAATTACCAATAATTAACAATAATTAGTAATAATTAGTAATAATTGCCAATAATTGCCAATAATTACCAATAATTGCAAATAATTAGGAATAATTAGGAATAATTAGGAATAATTAGGAATAATTAGTAATAATTAGTAATAATTAGGAATAATTAGTAATAATTAGGAATAATTAGTAATAATTAGGAATAATTAGTAATAATTAGGAATAATTAGTAATAATTATCAATAATTAGTAATAATTACCAATAATTAGTAATAATTACCAATAATTAGCAATAATTAGCAATAATTAGTAATAATTAGCAATAATTAGGAATAATTAGCAATAATTAGGAATAATTACCAATAATTAGGAATAATTACCTATAATTTGGAATAATTACCAATAATTTGGAATAATTACCAATAATTTGGAATAATTACCAATAATTTGGAATAATTACCAATAATTAACAATAATTAGTAATAATTTGTAATAATTACCAATAATTTGTAATAATTAGGAATAATTAGTAATAATTAGTAATAATTAGTAATAATTAGGAATAATTACCAATAATTACCAATAATTTGTAATAATTAGTAATAATTAGTAATAATTACCAATAATTACCAATAATTGCCAATAATTAGTAATAATTATCAATAATTGCAAATAATTAGGAATAATTGCAAATAATTAGGAATAATTAGGAATAATTAGGAATAATTAGGAATAATTAGTAATAATTAGTAATAATTAGTAATAATTAGGATTAATTAGGAATAATTACCAATAATTACCAATAATTACCAATAATTGGTAATAATTACCAATAATTGCAAATAATTGCAAATAATTAGGAATAATTGGTAATAATTAGTAATAATTAGGAATAATTAGTAATAATTAGGAATAATTAGTAATAATTCGGAATAATTAGTAATAATTAGGAATAATTAGTAATAATTAGGAATAATTAGCAATAATTATCAATAATTAGTAATAATTAGGAATAATTAGTAATAATTATCAATAATTAGCAATAATTACCAATAATTAGTAATAATTACCAATAATTAGCAATAATTAGCAATAATTAGTAATAATTAGCAATAATTAGGAATAATTAGCAATAATTAGGAATAATTACCAATAATTAGGAATAATTACCTATAATTAGGAATAATTACCTATAATTTGGAATAATTACCAATAATTTGGAATAATTACCAATAATTAGCAATAATTTGTAATAATTTGTAATAATTACCAATAATTTGTAATAATTAGGAATAATTAGTAATAATTAGTAATAATTAGTAATAATTAGTAATAATTAGGAATAATTAGTAATAATTAGGAATAATTAGTAATAATTAGGAATAATTAGTAATAATTAGGAATAATTAGTAATAATTACCAATAATTAGTAATAATTACCAATAATTTGTAATAATTAGTAATAATGACCAATAATTGCCAATAATTACCAATAATTGCAAATAATTAGGAATAATTAGGAATAATTAAGAATAATTAGTAATAATTAGGAATACTCACGAATACTCACGAATACTCACGAATACTCATGAATACTCACGAATACTCACGAATAATCACGAATACTCAGAAATACTCAGGAATACTCAAGAATACTTAGCAAAAAAAAATTATATTATCAATATTTATGAAAAAAATATTAATATTATTAAAATAATAAAAATTTATAATGAATAATTAGTAAATGAAATCTGCTTGGATAATGAAGGGAAAATTTATAATCATCTCCACAACGATGATTACCAAATTTCCTTTCATTATTCAAGCAGTTTTCCTTTTGCTAAGTATTGCTAAGTATTGCTAAATTAGTAATAAATAGTAATAATTAGCAATAAATTGTAATAATTAGTAATAAATTGTAATAATTAGTAACAATTAGTAATAAATTGTAATAGATTGTAATAATTAGGAATAATTAGGAATAATTAGGAATAATTACCTTATTACATGTGGAGACAGAATGTGAAACCCACAGATGAAAGGAGAATTGTATATAATATAAAAAATTATATTATTTTAATATTAATAATAAAATATACTAATAATGTAATGATGTTATTATTATATAATTAATATTTATAAAAAAAATTATATTAGTATTATTAAAAAAAATAAAAAATCAATATAATATTAAAATTATCAATATTTGTAACAGGTTTTGCTTTATTCTCAATATATTCAATCCTTGCTTGAGTGTTTTTTCTAACAAATTATTCAAAACCAGTAATGCTTTTATATTTTATAGAAAAATATGGAACAACGAGGTCGTCAATAGTCATTATTAGATGACCGCATATGGATAAATCAACGTAGAAATCCAAATGGTTCTGGTTTTAATCCAGTATATATAGAGGGTGTGGAGATTTTTTTATCATTTGCGGCATCAAATTCAGAATTTGTTTCAGAAGGAAAGATAAAATGCCCTTGTAGAAAATGTGCATTGAGAACGTTTGACACGTTTGACAAAGTGGGGGAACATCTCTTGCGTTTTGGTTTTCAAGCTGATTATGTTTTTTGGTATCAACATGGTGAACGCAGTTCCAGAGCAGGTGATACCAACTTGATTCCAGATCCATCCCGGTTTCAAGATTTAGTACATGATGTTGCAGGTTCATCTGTTCAACATACAGAAACTCCGGCTGATATAGCTTCAAATCCTGAGTTGGGACCGTCTGAATTTTATGAGTTGCTGAAGTCTGCTGAGGATGCATTATATCCTGGCTGCAAGATGAGCAAATTAGAAGCAGTTGCAAAATTTATGGCTATCAAATCAGATAACGGAATGTCAAACACATGTTTTGACCAGATATTTTCATTGCTGAAAACACTATTACCCGAAGGAAATGTTTTACCTGCAAATTACTATGAAAGTAAGAGGTTGGTTCGAAATTTGGGACTTACTTGTCAGAAGATTCATGCATGTTCAAATGACTGAATTTTATATTCAGGGGAAAATGAGTCGTTGGATAGTTGTCCCACATGTGGGCAACTGAGATATAAAGAAGGACAACACGGGAAGTCTGGTTTGATTCCTGTAAAACAGTTGAGATATTTTCCGCTTACATCCAGACTTCAGCGTTTATTCATGTCTAAGAATACAGCGACAATGATGTCATGGCATAAAGAGAATATTTCAACCGATAAAAGCTTGAATCATCCATCCGATGGTGATTCATGGAAACATTTTGATAGAGTGCATCCATCATTTGCTTTAGAAGCTAGAAATGTTCGACTGGGCCTTTCCACTGATGGTTTCTGTCCGTTTGGATCTTATGGTAGTCAATATTCATGTTGGCCTGTTTTTTTAACTCCGTATAATTTACCTCCATGGATGTTGATGAAGGAGCCATATATCTTTTTGACTTTACTAATTCCAGGACATCCGAAGAAAAATATTGATGTTTATTTGAAGCCATTGATTGATGAATTAAATTTATTATGGAGTACTGGTGTCAGTACATATGATGTTGCAACGAAACAGAATTTCATACTGAGAGCAGCATTGATGTGGACAATAAGTGACTTCCCGGCTTATGGGATGTTATCTGGCTGGAGTACACATGGTCAGAAATCATGTCCTTACTGTATGGGAGAGAACAAAGCATTTATGCTCATTCATGGAAAGAAACCTTGTTATTTTGACTGTCATCGCAGATTTCTTCCAGCTGGTCATCCTTTTCGCAGAAACAGATCTCATTTCAGAAAAGGAACAGCTGAAAGGGATGGACCTCCAAAAATGCTATCAGGTTCGGAGTTAAAATCGATTGTATTTTCATTACCTCCCATCACTTTTGGTCCCACAATAAACCAACAGAAAATTTCGGGTTTTGGGAAAGAACACAATTGGATTAAACGTAGCATATTTTGGGATTTGCCATATTGGTCTGATTTGTTGGTCCGACACATGTTAGATGTCATTCATATTGAGAAGAACTGTTTTGATAATTTGTTTCATACAGTTTTGGATACGCCAGGAAGGAGCAAAGACAATGTAAATGCACGTTTAGATCTTGCCCAAATTTGCAGGCGTCCAGAATTGGAACTATTTGAGAATGTCAGAACAGAAAGGTTACTGAAACTAAAAGCAGCTTATACACTGTCTAAAGAAAACCGTTTATTATTTTGTCAGTGGATTGCAGATTTGAGACTTCCAGATGGCTGTGCTTCCAATTTGGGTAGATGTGTAAATAATGGTCATATTACTGGATTGAAAAGTCATGATTGTCATGTTATAATGGAGAGACTTCTACCCATTGGATTAAGAGGTCTGTTGAATTCTATGATTTGGGATTTCATAACAGACATGTCTCATTTTTTTCGGGAAATTTGTGCGGCTATGGCAGATTATGATGCTCTAGGAAAACTTGAAAAAGATGTTGTTGTAATTATATGTAAACTGGAAAAAATATTTCCGCCATCTTTCTTCGACTCAATGGAACATTTGATGTTACATTTGCCATATGAAGCCAAATGTGGCGGTCCGGTACAGTTTCGATGGATGTACCCATTTGAAAGATGCATGCAAAAATTGAAAAGAAAAGTACGCAACAAAGCATCTGTTGAAGGATCTATTGCAGAAGCTTATTTGCAAGAGGAAATATCTTTTTTCTGCTCCCATTATTTTGAATCTGAGTATCCTTCAAAACACAACCGAATGGGACGGAATGAGAGGAATATTGATGAAATCGACAATCAATTATCTATTTTCAACCAGTCAGAGCTTGGTTTTGGTGGAGTTTCTGAACGCTGGCTTTCAGATGATGAACATCATAGAGCTCATACGTATGTTCTGCTCAACTGTGAAGAGATGACATCAGTTGTACTGTAAGTGTTTATATCACTTATTCTATCATTTATGTTACAGTAAATAACTTTGGTTTTTATAGGTTGTATGATAATCATATCAAGAAACAAATTCCACAAATTACAGCAGCTGCTCTCGAAGAACGTCGACTGAAAAATTTCTCTCAGTGGTTTCAAAAACTGGTAACATAAATTCTTTATCATTTAGCAACTCATTCAATGTATAGTTTACTATATTGATAATTATTTCACAAATCTTCAGGTGTCTCGACATGCTGATAAAATTGACAAACGGCTGTGTGTATTGAGTAACCCACCTTCCAAACTTGTTAAAACTTATAATGCATATGTGGTGAATGGATTTCGATTCCACACACATGCATATGGGGAATCGAAAAAAACAATGAACAGTGGAGTTAGCTTGAGAGGATCTCATCATCGAGAAAATGAAGTTGACTTTTATGGCATACTTGATGAAATCATTGAACTCTGTTATCTTGGACAACATTACATAACCATGTTCAAATGTCGGTGGTTGGATACAAAGAGAGGCGTGCGTGTTCATCCGACTCATGGAATCATCGATATTAAATGTAAAAGTGTTCTCGCGGTAAATGAACCATTCTTATTGGCTCAACAGGCATATCAAGTTTATTATGAAAAGTACTGTGCAACATCAAGAGACTTGACTGATTGGTGGAGTGTAATAAAAATCAAAATTCGAGACAATCAGTTTAGTCAAAGTGAATGTGCTTTCACTGATGTGCAAAGAATTGATGTTTTTCAAGAGAGTACTCAAAATCAATCTTTTTTACAAAGAGATATGAGTATCGATGACGACACCCCACATTTAAGAGTCGGTGATGACGATGATGTTAATGATGTCACACATGAATTTGAAATGGTAAGAGATGAAGCAACTGCAACTCGAATGGATATCGATGATGTTGAGGAGGAATATGAAGATGACATTGACATATATGAAGATGATGATGAAGATGAACACTTATAGAATTCCATGGTATTTATATACAATCATAATATGTATATATGTATATATAATAGTAATTATCAATTATTTTCTAATATTAACATTTACTGTTTCAGATGGACGAGGCCACATTTCGTGAGTTGGCGGAGGCTGACCTGCCTTTCGATGCGGATGAGTTGCTGGCAGATGACCCTCAGCCTGCAGGCGCTCCAGGGAGTATGCGGAGGGGGCGCGGTCTTGCATGATTGATGATTCCTGACCCCGTCCCCGAGCGACGTCCACGTCTTGGGTTTGATCCGCGCACCCGGAGGTGTGATAACCTGTGTAATAACCTGTGAATTTGACTAAGATTTCATTAATCTATTCACATAATAAATGTTTATTATTTTTTCAGTTTTTCGCATATAGCAGTCAGACAGGGCAGCGCTATTTTGCGCAACTATTTCTCTCAGCCGTGGACCACATGGGAGCAGATTCCCATTGATGTGCAGCAGGCCATGTTCGGCCATTGGTTGGTACGTACGTAAATAAATAATTTTTATTTTGAAAATTATTTCATTTCTAACTTGATATTTTGATTTATTTGTAGGGTTTATGGTATCCGATCGAGGATACCATGCGTGACGCCATCCATGAGGCATGGGAGGTGGCCATGCATGATCGCCTTCATCAGTTTTTGCACAATTTAAGAAAAGTTGTGATGAAGAAAGCAGGAGTGTCAGATTTTGATGAGTCATGTAGAGCACACCGACCAGAGTACATTTCATCCCATGTATGGGATGGATTATGTGTAAACTGGTTGAGTGGTGCCTTTCAGAGGAGATCATCGGTGGGGAGGCAGAATCGGGGGAGGCAGGAGGTGACTCATCGAGCTGGGAGTCGTTCTTTCAGTACTCATCGACAGCATCTGGTACGTACATTATTTATAAATATTTTATATAACTATAAATATTAACAGTTTATTTTTTATTCTTATAGGCTGTCGAGCACCCCGATATTACAGAGTACGACGTATATCGGAGGATTTATAGTGATCCTGCTACTGAGGAGCTCAGAGGTGATTGTCAGCATCACATCGTGGTCAGTATTATTTGTTTTCAAGTTTAAAAATTAACTACATATAATATATTCACAATTTTAATTTTAAATTGCAACTATAGGAGTCATATGAGGCTGCAGTAGCACAGGCCCGGCCTGAGAGTCAGGCCGAGGCATCAGATCAGACCACTGCCCGTCAGTTTGATGAGGCGGCATGGATGCAGGCCACCCAGTATGCCTTCGAGAAGGGCCGGGTAGTTGGTATCGGCTCTCGACTGACTCCCAGAGATTCTTATGGAAGTGCTGCGATGTCGGCGTCCAGCTCGAGAGGAGCTCGTGCATCTTCTTCTACACAGTATGAGGAGCAGTTGCGATCTTAGACTGCACAGATAGAGAGTCTCCGACAGGAGCAGGAGCAGATGCGTCAGCAGCATGAGGAGGAGCGTCGACGCCAGCAGCAGCTGTACGAGGAGCAGACGAGTCGGTGGCAGCAGCAGCATCAGGAGCAGATGGAGTACATGCGCCGACTCACTCATGCTTTAGGGATGGAGTTTCCTCCACCACCATCTGCAGATCCCCCACCTCCACCCCCTCCCCCCCCCCCCCTCCTACAGATTAGAGTTTGTATTTCTGTTATAAAATTTGTGAAATCAAAATATTTTTTTTTTCTATTCGTAGTTTCTGTCTCATTATAAAATATTAATAATATTATATTTTTAAATAACAATATTAATATGAATAATAATAATATTTATATTTTATAATATTAAATTTTATATATATATATTAAAATTTTATTTATATAATAAAATTTTATATATATATTAAAATTTTATAATATTATAATTTAATTATTTTTTTGTAATACTTGAATTATTTTAATATTTGAATGTAAAATAATTCTATTATTTTTATATTAATTAAAATAACTTATTAATATTTTTTTATTTATGAATTATAATTATTATATTATTATATTAATTAAATTATTTATTAATATTCTATTATTTTTATTTTTGAATTATAATTCTACTATTATTATAGTAATTAAAATAATTTATTATTTTCATTTGTAAATTATAATTCTATTATTATATTAATTAAAATAATTTATTAATAATTTATTTTTTTTATTTTTTTTATAGTATTTGCGACGGGATACTATGCCCGTCGCAAATACTAGTATTATTAATTTTTTTTATTTTTTTAAAAAAGAGTTTTTGCGACGGTTCCGTCGCAAAAACTATTTGCGACGGGTCCCGTCGCAAAAGGTATTTGCGACGGGCCCGTCGCAATAACTGTTTAAAAAGTTTTTTACAAAACTACGGAAGACTATTTGCGACGGGGAGAATGCCCGTCGCAAAAAAAGGCTTTAGCGACGGTCCCGTCGCAAATAAGTTTAGTTGCGACGGCGTTTTCAGCAACGGGCTATTTGCGACGGGACCCCGTCGCAAATAGCCCGTCGCAAATACCTGCTTTTCTAGTAGTGATATTAATATAGTTATATTGATAAAAATATAATATAGAATTTTTAAATATATTTTAGATAAGTATAAATGTACATTTACACTTATAATATACTTAATATATAATATATTTAGTGAAAATGGATTATAAAAAAATTATAAAAATATTTTCAATTAATAATTTGATAATTATTATGGAGTAATAGTCATTTAATAACAATTTGAAGACTAAAAAAATTAAAAAAAAAGATCCAAAATATGTAGAAAACGTAACTCAAACTTCAAACGGCCATAACTTTTGATCCGGGTGTCTGTTTGAGCTCTACCACATATCAAATCGAAGCCTGTGACGAGATCTACATCAATGTGACATGGGGAGACCCTAGTAAAGGGATATTAGAGGCCCATAAGGCCTCTAAAACTGAGTTTTTTGTCGGGGTACCCCGATTTTTTAACATTTTGTAGATTTTCAGCCTCATTTAAGGGGGTATTATTGGATTGTTTTGGTGGGGAATGAATTTATTCCAAGCTATTAAATTCATATTGATATTATTTCTTTGAAATTTCATCCGTTTTTATAATGAACTGCTATTTATAATCAAATATATAACAATATATACATATTTGTTATATATTCACACCTAAAAATTTAATTATAAATATAAATAATAAAATATATTTACATATAAAATTTATTAGTTTTATCTAAATAATAACTAACTTCCTTTTTATTTAAAATAAAAATATATGAATATTTATATACCTATATATTAATCTAACTATATATATATTAATCTTTCTATATATATATATATATATATATTAATCTAATAACTATATATATATTAATATAACTATATATATATATTAGTATTACTATAAATATATATATTAATATAATTATATATATATATTAATATAACTATATATATATTAATATAACTATATATATGTTAATATAACTATATATGTATATATTAATATAAATATATATTACTATACAAATAAATTTATACATATTAATATAACTATATATATATATTATAATATAACTATATATATATATATAAATATAAATATATATTACTATATTAATAAATATAACTAAATATATAAATATATATAGAGAGAGATATCATGAATTGGAAGACAAATCAAAATAGAGTAGTGGTAGAGGCTTAGACACGCAGGGGGGAGGTCTCGAGTTTAAATCCTAGTGGAGGCAGGGGCACGCGCGCATGGGGGAATATTGGAGCAAGCGCTGTTAAAGGGTGAAGGGGTGTGCGTGGGGCGCTGTATAGGGGAATAAAATCACTGTAAAATGGGGGGCTCAAGCGCTATAAAAGTCCCCCCCCCCACCCCCGACTGGCAGTATTTTTTAACTTTTTTTAAATTTTTTAATTTTTTTTTAAAATTTATTATTTTATTATTATTTTTACCTTTTATCAGTGCTAAAATAAAAGAGCTAATAAAGGAAGCGCTAATATAGGGGTCTTTTATCAGTGCTAAAACAAAGCGCTGATAAAGGACCCTTTTATCAGCGCTTTGTTTTAGCACTGATAAAAGACCCCTTTTATCAGCGCTTTTTTTTAGCACTGATAAAGGGGACCCCCCCCCCCCCTTATCTTCACCGGCTTTATCATCGATTTTCTAGCACTGGTAAAGGCCATTTTTAGCGTTGAAAAAATCTGTATTTGTAGTAATGGGTAGAACATAAAAGTGGTAGGGGTCCTCTAACCCTTATTCATCTCCGATCCCCAGATTTGAAAGATGGTTATTTATTAATTGGATCTTAGACACTGATATTTTTTATGTGGGATACAGTATTGCTCAGGGTATTGTGCACCTGCCACGTATTCCCAACATCAACCACACATCATCTCTCTAAAACACACCTGTAGTGTTTTCATTTATTTAATACACCATATAAAAACTATTTAAAGTCAAAATAGAATCTTTTACAACTATAATTTTGAATTTTTCTACTATATATTCATGTATTTTTTTGTATCCAACTATGTAGCTTAAAATGATGTAAATAAGGATACATCGTGGTCCTAACAATGTTTCAAAGCCCCTATAGCATGGATAATGAAGAAAAAAATAAAATAAACTATGGATTCATGTTTATAATATGTCATGGTTTCAAATGAAGAATAATATATCTTGAAGGATGAATCATGGAGAATTTTATTTCATAATTGGGAAGAAAATGAAGCAAAATGGATGATAAAGACTACGGTGTAGTTTATCTCTACATTTTGGAGACCTTAGATTCAGGAGTGATGATAGTTTGAGTTGATGATGTGGTTTCATCGAGGGTTTACATGATATGTTTATCCATGTATTAAATTTATGGGGGTTTCTAAACAAAATCATGTATACACCATTGTAAGCTTTCCATTTCATACGTTTTATATCTACCATGGTATTGAAAGTTTTATTTTTTTCCCCATGCAAGTGTGGATCATCTTATTTCAAGAATATTTTAGCTATAAGAATATTCCTTATATTTAGGGATATAATATGGGTTTCAATTGATGAATATATGTCTATATGATGAGATTTAAGTAAGATATAATGATAGATATTAAAGTGAGATATTATTTTAGATATAAAGAAGCTATCTACTTCCATATAGATATATCTATTTGGATAGACACATATTCTCTCTCCTGGATAACAAAAGCTTATAACTAAATGTGTGATATGAGATAATTCATTTTTAAATTTTTTTCTATAATTCATGAGATAACTCAAGAGATAAATAGATAATAAAATTCAAACCAAATATATTAAGAGATACCTCTCAGGCTTCTATATTCAAAAAATATAAAGGTGTAGTTATTATAAAGGAAGTCATCTACATAAGGGAGTACTACCCATGGAGTGTTGTTACTACTAGAAGATTTAACATTTCTATTTATTTTATGATTTATTTTTCTCTATCCACTTTTGGCTAGCAAGAGAGGGTATAATTTTGGTGTTCGGTTTTGTAATGTAAGGGGACTTTTTTAAAAAAAAAGTGGCATTCCTTTATGGTTTTTGTGAAGGGAAGAACATTCTTATTCTAACTTCTTATCTATATCTATTAATTTTTTCATGAAAAATTACTTGGTTAGGGGATAAATTCTAGTGTAGGTTCTAAAATAATACATTCACTAGGGACAATGGTTTCATCCTTACTTCATTTTTAAAAATGGTGTTTGGAACCTATTTAATTAATTAAACCATGTGAATGACTGGGGAAAGGGAAGTCATTAGTTTAGAGTGTGAGTTATTTGAGATGTTTCTCACTTAGATCCAATTCTGAAAACTCCACACAAATCATCATTTATTTCTACTAAATTAATCCATGAACCCAAATTTACAAATTCTCAGTAAATCACATATCCTCACATCTTATTTTCTCTTAGGTTAACTTATTTAGTTAGTTTTCATACTTTGTATATTAGGTCTTACTTGTTTAATTCTAAATTTATTCCTAGTCTTTTTGGGTTCTACTTTTGCCTCCCATTATCTATATTACACTTATAACTAGTTGATTTGTATTTTAAGTTCATAAATTCCAAAAATTAGTAGATGGTGGAATTAACAACACCTAGAAGGTGATAAATTTGTTTAGCATAATTTAGGTGGACTAGGTTAATAAATTTAATTCAATAATTGGAAAAAAAATCTTTACCCTCTCTCTATTCTATCTATTGGTTTTAGATAGGTTCTTTATTTTTAATTTTCTCTTTTACATTTATGGTCATTCTAGTGGTTGTAATGGTAGGGCTTAAAGTTATGTTGTAGGAATATTCTCACCTCTCCAACAAATTTTAGGATATAGAAAATTATATAAAACTAATCAAAGTGAATATCAAGATCCATGGGTGGGAGTAATGACTACAAACATAGATCCCATAACCATACCCCAATGGTGATAAGTCACTCTTCTATGGGATAGAATTTGTTTTCATAGAGACATGGAAGGATCTATAAATTTTTTCACAAAATTCAAGGAAACCAAGGAGGGAGTTTATATACTAGAATAAATAAAATAACCAATTAAAATCATTGAATATAATGAAGATAACTCCTAGGTAATTATACTTTATAATTAAAAAATGAAATTGGTTTTGAATTATCCATAAAGGACACCTTCAACACACAGGATGATGAGATTTATAAAGGGGAATAACCCTATAAAAATGAATTAAAATATGATGAAGGAGAGATAGATACTAAATTATGAGACAACATGATAAATATGTTGGGAGAGTAGTCTAAAAACCAAGAGGTTATAAGAAATGAAAAGGCTGCTAAACCAAAAATTAAAGAATATGAAAAAGTGTGGGCAAAAGAAGAATAATATGAGTACCAAGTTTTTACATATTTTGGATTGTTTCTTATATGCTCATAATTGTAAAAATTTTGGTTAACTCCACTATCTGATAAAGTAAAAGAATATGAAGTCATGGATGAAAGTGAAAATTATTTAAATATTTAAACATGTATCCATGATAAGTTAGTTCAAAATAAGGGTGTTATAAATTTTGGACAACCCATGAGCTTCAAATAAAATCTTTAGGTTATTCCACCACTTTGTTCTCTCCTAAAATTGAGAATAAGTTGATCATGATGTGTATAGTAAGATAAGAGCTTCCCTAGGAAAAAAACTATAACTATGTAAATCCAATAAGGATGGATCAATATCCTACTCCTATCATGTGAAAAAATTAGGCATTTTTTAGCCTAATGAATATAATTAAAGCTCTTTCAGAAGGAAAATCCTATTTTTAATGCTTTAGGACTTTAGTATTTAATATATTTTATATTCTTTTAAGGAATTATTTTAGGAGATAATTCCACTATATTATTATACATTCATGAGAATTTTCATGAAATTTAACTATTGGAACATTTTTTTAGGACCATATTGATTGTAGGAACAATGAACTAAGGTGGAAATCAAGTAAAAAAATTATTTATTTCAAAGGGTATTAAACATTAAATTTTAGCATTTAATGATACTCTCCTATTTTCAAAATATATTTTGAGCTTAAATAAATAAAATATAAACCCACAATTAGATTAGTGATATTTATTTGATCAATGATACTTAAAATTTTTATAGGAACCCCATAATGACATATTTTAATTTTCATATTGATGGAATTAAATAAGTAAGATGGGGGGATTGAATGATTAGATTTCAAGCATAGAAATTTAGATTCAATTAATTGTGTTTTTATTTTTTTAGTCAATGAAAATTAAATTTTCCCTTCTATTTTTCATTCGTTGAATTTCATAATTTTATACGGATTAATTAATTTTTATTACACATTCTATAATTGGTTTAATATTTATATTATGTTCTCATTCCCAATATATTTCTAGATCTAATTTTTCTAATCTATCTTGAGAAAAAATTCTTCAGATAACTTGGGACATGTTACCTACTAGGACTTCAATTTGATTTATCTATGAAATGATTATAAAAATTAACTTTTAATATTATTGAGGTATTTTATTGATCTACCCATTATCCTTAATACATTACTTTATATTAATCCAACTTTTAACCCTCAAAGACCATGAATGGCCTTTTAAAGTAATGATCCACATTACAAGACAATTTTATCCATTCCCTCCCATTATTATTTTGTATGGTTATAAAAGTTAAAGTATTGGGGATAGGAAATTCATGGAAAAAATGGATGTTATTTATTTATTGGAAAACTATTTTGGTTGTTTAATTGGGTTTTTGAGAAGGTTTATGGTTATATTTCATTATATTTTATTCTTTAACTCTATGAAGAAAATTAAAATGAAAAAATGAAAAAAGATGAGTTTTGGAGGGTCAAAAATCACTATCACTTCACCAATAATTTTTTATTTAGGGTTAGGTGGTGAATGTGGTACTTATCCTAACACAAATTTCAGGAAAAATAAAAAATTAAAAAATAAATAAGGTTAATTTATTCATCATGATTTCATTATTTTATGAATTTTTCATTGAGATTGAGAAATTGAGTATTGTCAATTTTTAGAGATGAAATTTTCATTAGAATTCACCTTTGATTGTCATGAAGTGTGCTTATGAAATAAACCTTATTTTTAGCCTAATTTTCTTTTTGACAAAAATTACCCACAATCTTTAAGATTTGTATTTATATAATTTTTATTTTTAAATACCTCATTACTTTTATTGATTTTTATCTCTATAAAGTAGAGAATGTTGGACATTTTTAAGTTCATAAGTATAGTACATGTACTCAAGGTATGATAAAAACTCTATATATGTTTTACCTATAGTGAAAAAAATAAAAAAAAACATGGTGTGGTAAATAACAACTTGGTATGTTTAAGAATGAAAAATTAAGAGTATTTAATAAAAAAAATGAGAGCATAAATTATTTTTCAAGGTTAAATATCAAATACATTGTCGACTAGTGAGGATTTGGATTCATTTTTCACTATGTGAAACTTAAAATTTCTTTCTCCATAGTTGAATTTATTTTGGTTTTATTTATATTTTATTTTTAAATATTGATAGAATTGGGGATCCTTTGTATTTCTTAGTTGAGATATTTACTTGAGGTCCATCATTCTACAAGTGTGGGGATTTGATAGACAAATTTATGTATACATTTTTTGGATTTAATTTCATTTAATTTAGTATTTAACTGATCGATGTTTCTCATATTTAAATTGAATTACCTTATATGTTAATGAATTTAATCTTAATATCAATTTAAAAAAAACAAAATAAATAAGATTAAATATTTATAATTTTGGTTAAGATTTTTTATGGGTGTTTTTATGTAGTGCTGGGATACTAAAATTGAAAATCAAATTTTCAAGAGGAGTTAAAAAATGGACCGAACCTAGATAGCCCCCAGACTAAGAGTAGAAATCTTAATATATAACCCATGAGTGTCAGTCATCCACGATCTCCCACAAGGAGAGCCTTTTGGGGTGGCAAAGGAGCATAGGTCATGCATGGATTGTGCAGGGGGTAGAGCTACATCGGTTCATGGGAGGAGAGTCGGTACAGTGGTGGGAGGAATATCTCACTGGTTTGGGGTCCCACACAATGGTTATAATGGTCCTCCAACCCACATTCAGATTCTATGTTTATATTTTACATGGGGTCATTTATTAAGAATAGCTCAGTCACTGTTATTTTTGATGTGGGGTGTAGAATTTTTTAAGGTATTATGCACTTCACAAAATTATGTTGTCCCAAATCTGCTCATGGGTTATCTCTCTTAGAAAAACCTATTGAACCACATTAGTTATGTTACATTATAGAACATCCATATATAGACAAAATGTAATCTTGAGACACTAAAATTTATAAATTCTCTATGTTTCAGCCAAGTATTTGCATCATAGTCAACTCTGGATCTTGAAATAATGATAATGATGATGAATTGTAGTCCTAACATTATGTCATAGCCCCTTGTAACTTGAAAAAGGAATAAATTATAACAAAATGGATTATGTATTCATGTTTTCTATAATTACATGGTTTAAAATGAAGAATAAGATAGATTTAATATTGCATTGTGGCAACTTAGCTTGCACCATAGGGAGGAATATAAAAAAATTGATGATGGAGACTAAAAATTTGTTTATCTATGCATCATAAACACCTTATATTTAAAAATGATGATGTTTTAATCTGAGAATGTGGTTATGTTTGGATTTTAAATGATACTCTATAGCCATGCATTCCATGTATATTGGATTCTGGATGAAATAAATTCTATGTCTCAATACACATCAAATTCCATATGTTGTATATATGTCACAGTTTTGAAAGAACAATTTTTTATCACCATGCTTCTGTGGATCCTCTGAGTTTAGAATCTCATGCCTATGAGACTATGTCTAGTATTGAGGGAGATAATATGGGTTCAAACTGGTGCAGATAAGGTTGGAGGATGATATTTAAGTGGGAGATAAATTTTTATATTCAAGAGAGATATGATTTCAGATATAATGAATATATTTTCTTACATGCATATATATCAATTCAGCTAGCCACAAATTCTCTCCCCAAAATAACACAAGGTTGTATATGAATGAGATATATGAGAGAATTCATGTGTATATTCCATTCTAGGATTAAAGAGATGACCCAAGAGATAAAGAGATGATAAAATTTAGACCAAAGATAAGATTAGATACCTATCACACTTACCTCCCCCAATGGAAACAATATCTTTCAAAAAATCAAAGAACGAGATGATTTCAGGTGACTCCAAAACCTCTGGTGGCCATGCTAAGTATGTGGATCATAGTGCTGCATCCCTTCAGCTATGGGAGTCAGGTAAGGCCCATGATAAATCCTTTGATCTGCTTTTACATTCGGATGAAGAGATAGTGGAAATTATTTTGGTGATTAATGCATTTGATGAAGAAGCTAACAGGATGATTGGAAGGTTACTTAAAGTAGAAACCAATGAAGAGCAAAGTGCATGGATTGACAAGAAATACCTTATATTGAAAATGGTACACAATGAAGGTAAGATTAATCAAGAGGAGTATATGCAAACTTGGGACAAGATGGAATCTCATTTTGAAGACTTGTTAGAGGATATTCCAGACACACTGGTATCCTCTATATCTTGGAAACTTTTTAAGGATAATTATTCTAGCAGGCTCAAATTTCATTTCAATGGTTCTGTAATTTCTCATCATTCTTGAGCTGGGTGGTTTCTCACTTTTACCATAAAAGTGTTTTTGAAAATAAAAAAGTTAATTTGGATATAAATATGATGGAAGATTTTTTGTAATGGAAATCAACTTTAGAGTGGAGGAAAACCAAAGTAGGGTTTCTACTATTGGAGTATCTATATTTTATATTTAGGTTTTTATTTATTTTTCTCTACCCTCTCATGGATGGTGTGAGAGGGTTTTTTTCTTGTTTTTTTCTATATAGGATGATATTTTTAATAAAAGTGCCATTTTTTTATGGTTTGTGTGAAGGGAATCATGTTCTTACTCTAATTTCTTATATATCTCTCTTAATTGTTTGTTGATCAATGCCTTAGTCAGGGAGGATGAATTCTAGTGTAGGTTCTAAAGTAACACTTTCACTATGAACAATGGTTCCATCATTTATTTATGTTTTTCCATGGTTTTGGGTACCTATATAATTGATTAAACCATATAAGTGATATAGGAATAGAGAATCATTAGTTTAGAGTGTGAATTATCAAAGAGGAGTCTCATATAGATCCAACTCCAATAACTCCCTAAATATCATCATCTATTTTCTACTAAATTAATCCATGAACCCGAATTTACATATTCATGGTACATCACATCTCATCTCATCCCAATTTCTCTAAGGTTAACCTAGTAAATTAGTTTTCATTTCATGTATCTTGGTTCTTAGTTATTGAATTCTAAAGGTATTTCAAATCTTTTTAGGTTCAAACATGGGCTCTAATTAGCTATATTCACTTGTAGACTATTTATTATTAGTTTAAGTTCATAAATTTATAAATTTATTACCCAGTGGAATTAACGACACCCAGTGGGTTGTCATTACCTTTATGTGGATAGGGTTTCATAAATTTCCTCTTCTAATGACCCATACATGGTTCCCAAAAATAGAACTATGTAAAGGTACAAGTTGAATACCTTTACATATATCCATCTCTTTCCCAACTCACATAATGGTCATATGATGATTACCTTTACCCGAGAGGCTCACATAAATATTGTTCAAGGAATAACTTTATCTGAATGGGTTCATGTAAAGGTAATCCATAACTAACATTTACTTGAAGTTTCTCACATAAGGGTAATATGATATTTAGATTTATATTAAGGGTTCGTGTGATGGTAAATTCTCGAGTACCCTAACGCAGTATGTGTTGTATAAGGGTCAAGTAAATCTAACCTCATACAAATAATCTGTATAAGGGTAGTGGTAGTTTACCACTATGTATAATGGGGATTCTCCATCAATGGTAAAAAATTATTTTACAAAAAAATTAAAAACATTTAACAATTTAAATGGTTTAACCATTTATAGAATATTTATAAATATTGATAAATAATATTTGAGGAATATTTAATTTATGGTGAATTTATACATTAATTATTTAATTATAAAAGGTTTATAATTAATAATTTAAATGTTTCTGAAACATTTTATTCCCAAATTTTAAATGTTAATAGTTAAAATACATTTCTATATATTATATGGAATTACTTGTGATCTAGAAATAAAATATTTTATTTAAAAATCATAAGAGTTAATTTATAAAATGTTTTTAAATTACTAAATATGTGATATTTAAATTATAAAAATTGTTAATATAATATAAATTTTATTTTAAAATGTTTATAAATCATTAAATATGAGATAAATTACATATAATTTAAAATATGAAAGTGTTTATTTTCATATGAATATAAAACTATTTATATTCTTGATAATTTAAAAAATATATAATTAGAATTTATTTATGAATTTTCTAAGAATATTTATCTAATGTTTTGGAATATAAATAAAATGATTATTTATTTGTTAAATTCCAATGATAGTAATGTTTAGTAAATTGTTTAAGAAATGTGAATATTTTGTATAATTTAAATTTAACTATTAAACTAATTATAGAAGTAAGATCCATACATTGCATAATAGGTAAGAATCCCTGAAACTTAATTTTTATCAACCTTGATTTTGGATTTTAATAGGAGTTATAATAATAATAATAGTTTTTAAATATATTCTATGCATATTTTGTGTCAAATTATCTTGAATTTAATTCTATCTTGAGTAAAGTCTCACTGGGTTGTGAGATCTAGGTTCAGACCACCTACTATCCTAGAGGCTACTCTATGACTTGAGAGATAAATGGGGTTGGTTATTTGTTTTTTCATTCTTACTCATGTGGAGATCGACAATCTCATGTAAATTTGTGCCTTTACATGAAGAGTACATATACCTTATACATATTATATATTTGGATAGGTATTAATATTCTTGACTTCTATTTCTATGTGAGTAAAACAAACATGGGTGATTTATAAATAGTTATACATTAGTATTCATTGAGCATGCTAATTTAGTGGTTGAGATAAGGATTAAAAAATTAAATATTAGAATAATTCATACAAAATGCAAAAAAACATGAGAGGATAAATATTGAATAAATGAAATAGTTATAAATTTAATATTCCTATGTTTTATATTAAATTGGTGAGACCAGAAAACCCCTAAATACTAAGTCTGAGATTCCTTCTAAAGTGACACTTAGTAAGAAATTGACCAACCAATTAGGTAGTTCATTCCATATCTCTGTTTCCTTAGATTATCTTGTATAAGAAAATAAAGTAAAGGGTGACATTGTAATATCCTTGGGTAGGTCATAAAATTATTTTTATCCCTTGGATTGACCTTTGTTAGACAATTTTTTCATTTTCTTTAGGTTAATTTGTCATGAGACTCTAATAGGATTACGTTTCTAGAGGAATACAATTAATATTATTCATATTATGGATATATATAATTTTTTTCCACTCAACTATCCAAGAGTCACATCTATTGTGATTGAGATGATTCCCTACCTAAATAACTAGGTGGTGAGAGAAACATTATAATAAGATAATTCTTAGTGAGATATAGATCATGGAAAAATAAGTGGATATGATGTATAGGTTTATCATTTTTTGTGGGAAAAATATCATTTAAATTACTTAATTAATAGAAATAATGCAGGATACCTATAATATACTTTGTGTATGGATGGTTTATATTTCAATAGAAATTTGATTTTTTTAAATTTAGTGGATGTTTCATTCTGGTAACCAGGGTTTAGATTGATAATATGATATTTTATACATATTGAGAATATTGTTTTTGGTATATTTTGATACCCAAATTGCATTATAGGTTATTAGGTGATTCTTGATAGCTTCAAATTAAGTTTCGGTGGTTTTTTAATTTTTTTTATAGGGTGGACAGCTTCATGAGTACGGTTTAGGAGAATTCATGTGGCACCCTAAGTGTATGAATATTTTCAGATCAATTTGTATATTATAAGTTCAATGTTAATGGTTAGAACATAGTTTAGGGTAAACCATGAAAAATTTAGATAAATCATGTGTGGTGGATTACACCTAGGTCTTAGTGCATGGTTATAAAAAAAACTATGATAAATGTTACAGACTGAGATAGTTCCAATTCACACAGTTGGAACATGGTTTGGAGAACTATGCACCTTAACCATGTGATAGCGGTGTACTTGGATAGTGCCTACTACACAGTTTGAAGAAACTGTATAAACAAACTGTGTGGCTCATTAAATGAGTATTCTTACCTTTTTTCTCTTTCAAAATTTAATATTGATGACCCTTATTTCTTATCCTTCTCTTCATGTGTGACCTAGATGAAACCCCTCATTTTTACTCCTTCATTATTATTCAAATTTGAGTCATTTTGGTTGGGGGTTTTTTAGGGGATCAGGGTATGGATGTTTCCTCCTTCCTTCACATTTATTCTTTCTTATTCCATAATCATTCGATGTTGTTCTGGTGTAGGGATTTGAATGGTATTTCACAATATCATAGTGAAATCACCTGCGTTCAAAGGTAATTTTGTTCAATCAAGTAAAGGGACATCATGAGATGATGTCCACCAATATCCAATCATCATTTCATTATAGTTACATCAGTTCATTGATTTATTTTAGTTTTCTTATTTAAATTTAATTAAACTTATTATTGAATCATCACTACTTGTTAAATATTTAGACTGGGATAGTACCAAATTTATAGTCAAGACCTTCCATGAGTGATTATTGGTAATTTCAATGAGCATTGGTTAAGAATGGTTATTTCAGTGATAATTATAAATTGATTGAAATTGGGTTTTAATTATTAATTTTTTAATTAATTGTTAAATTTATGTTAATAAATTAACTTGGAGATTTTATATTGAGATATCATCTCAGATGGTGTGTTAGACATGGAGAGGCATGGACAGGCCTTGGGAGAAGTTTCTAACTTTTTTAAAATAAATGTAAACGGCTTAAAAAGAGGTAGGTTGTCCTTGGAACTTGTACTATGGTTAAATTCACATTATGATGATGCATGTGATGTACCACCGTGATACTGCAAGTATTTAATCATTTGAAATAATTATTAGAGTAGTTTAATTTAGATTAAATGTATTATTTAAATGTAGTGACTTAAATGAATTGGGAAAGTACTAAGGCAATGATGGAATAGGTGTACTGTCTTGATGGATTTCACCACCTATTTCCAATTCTATAGTTCACATGGGTTCCCTCGATACTCAGACCCTCTAGAAGGGTATTCATGAGTTTAATTGTGATGTTAATGACTTAGTGGAACTTTCTAACAAATATTTGGACACCTCCAAGAGGGGGGTGTTAACTTGATATTGAAGGCACAAGTAGGCCTTATGAGGACCCTTGTGATATGTTTATCCTATGTAGATGGACCATATATATTATGGACTTGGGTTGGGTGAGTGCACCAACCAATTATGACATTGGACATGGAGATGGTTTTTGTGTGATTTTTATAGACTATTGCCATTATGACATACCTCGAAGGCATATATGGACACATGTTGTTTATGACATTGTCGAGGAGCTTAAATTTCTCTATGAGATGATTTATGACCTAAGTTACTTGAGATGGTATTGAGGACCCTAGTAGAGTTCCTTTATATATGTACTGACCTAGGGGGTCTAAGCAGGTTCCCTAGTGATAGTGGTGGGTTTAGTGTGAATCCATCCCTTAGTATTTTTATCTTATTTGTGTTATGGTAAATTCTTTAATATTTAATGCATATAAAATTTAATTGGAAAATACCCATAGTATAATACTTTTATTTAATTTCTGGAAAAACACCTATAGGGGTGGTCTTTAATTTATATACAGATAACAGCCTTTGGGCGGTTTATGATACTTGGTTGAAAAAAAAATCATCAAGGAGGCCTATGTTACTTATGGTCTTATGCCTTTGCTAATAAAACTCACATATAGGAATTTTTTAATACACTTAATTGAGAAAACATCCATAGGTGAGGTCCATGTTACTTATGGGCTTATACCTTGGCTAAGAAAACTCATATAGGGGAGGTTTGTGTTACCTATTCTGTATACCGGGCAGATGTGAGCCTATTGATTCACTGGGGTATATAGTCTGGTTTAGTTTTTTTCTCACCATGAAAATGCCATTTTTATTTGTAAATCATATTATTTAGGGCTTTCATATGTTTTAGTAATTAAAAAATAGATGTGCAATGAAGAACTACTGGGATTTGGCATGAATAATGAATTTTAGAGGAAAATAGAAGGCTTTTATAACTATTTTCCATGGTGTATGGTTTCTATTAAGTCACTCCAATTGAGCACCCTAGACCATTAAACCATTAAAAGCCTGAATATTTTAGATATAATCACTTACACAGTCTCTACGTAGCTACACAGACCATGAAGATTCACCAGTAAAGAGTGTGAGATTCCATTTATGGAGGCACTATTGATTGAACAGTCTCCACGTGGTCAATAAAACAATGATAAACATCTAACAAATCATGTAACTCAATAGGACTTGTATAGAAAAAATATAATAGTTGGTTAACAAATTAACTAAAGTCATGAATTAACCATGCACCAGACAGTAAACATCCACTTACCTTCCATCTACCCCCATAACCACACTTTGACCTAAGATTATGACCCCTAACCACTCCTAGACACTAGGGGGTCAACTAATAATAAATCTATGGACATTGGGGATCATGATCAATCATATGGTAGAACTTCATTGTGGGAGGAGTGCTTGGAACTTATACTATGTAAATTATGGATATTTTTCTTATTTTGGCTTGTATTCTCCCCTCTCCTTATGATTTTAATGAACTCCATAGGTAAGAAGATATTATTTTTTCACTTTTTTCATGAGTAACTAAACTCCTCCATGTATTTTGGTTTTTAATGAAAATGGGGTATTTTTTAGATAATTGATTTTCTTTTTTTGCGTGTTTTTGTAAGTTCTTACATTTTCCTTTCAATATATTTATGAACTTTTTCTTTTATTCCCCGAATATGTCATATCAGACCAGGATTAGTGTATCAAGAGATCTTATAAGAGATTATGATTATTACACATATAATAATTAGGTGTAATCATTATCACCTTGGGTATTTTTTTATTCAAATTTATGGAATTTTATTATCGGTCCAAGAAATGGATTTTCATAAGTTTAATCAAACCTACCAGACCAATGTGATTCTAATATATTTGAATCCTAATAATGAGGATTTATTTTAAAAAACCGAACACTTGAAATAAAATAAATTATAATGATCTCTATTTAAGAACAAATCCATGATGCACTTTTATTATAAGAATTTTTGAATTATTTCCCTTCTATTTTATTTTTATTTTCATGATGGTAATTATTATAAGACTTTACGAATTGGGTCAATTTAAAGTCTTGAAACATAAAACAATGATTATCATTTAAGTTGTTAGATATTTATATAATTAACTAAATATATAAGTTGAAAAATACCCAAAAAACCCCTAAGGATAAACCCCAAACCATCACTATATAAATTTTGGAGTTGTGAAATATTCAACTTGGGCCACTAAAAGTAATCATTTAGCTATAGAGACACCAAATTGTAGTGTTGTTTTCAAGGAACTTTGAATGTTATTTTTTTAACTAGAGTTTAAGTTGATTAATTTTAAAATAAAAATAAAAAAATCCAAAAAAAAAATCTTAACTCATTTCTATTTTTGGTTATATTTGGTTTTCCCTTTTATGCTTGGTTGTTTTCCCTAGGTTGTGTAGGACCATAGTTTCATGATCCATCATCTCACTCATTCCAAGAGTTTTTATAAATATGATATATTTCTCATTTATCATAAATTTTAATATAATATATCAAGGTTATAATGAGAAATTATGGGATATCACATCCAAAACACACCCATTCCAAACATGGAAGTTAAAGACCAACTATTAATCCTAGTGTTGGACATTAGTTTGAGCTCATTGTAGGGAAGAACCAAAAACATACACCTGAGGGTGAAAAAAATAAATGGACCCCTATATTCATAGAGTGTGTGTCATGGAATCATCAACCATTAGATCAATTTGTTTCATGTTATGTACAACTGCCAGAACACTATCTTCCAAGAGAGAAACAATATGCACCATAAAATCAACAGTAGTATTTTTGAAAGGAGAAGTAATATATACCACAAACTCCTCAGGATTAGTATATATTTTTTCATAAATTTATGTATTAAAGTATTCCCTAAATTATTGGGGTAGATATAGTAATTTTTTGGAAACTAATGAAATAACACCACTTCAAAATTAAGCCTCCTATCTTGCATCTTATTCAAAACAAAATACAGTTTGGTGGATTACAGAGTCAAGATCTTAACACTCATATTTCAAATTTAATGGAGATATTTGACACTTTATGTTGACACATAGTGTCGTAAGATGATATCAGGTTTTAACTTTTCCCATTCTCATTATGGGATAAGGACAAGGATTGGATCAAAGGGCTGCCATAATATTCTATTCACACATGTGAGTATTTGCCTCCTGCATTCTTGGTAAATTATTTTTTCCCATCCAAGATGTTATCATAATGGAATGAGATCCAAAGTTTGCAGAAACATGAAAGTGAGTCTCTTTATGATTATTGAGAATACTTCAAAGATATATTGATAATGTTCCCTCACCATGCACTTCCATTGTGAATTCAAGATCAAACCTTCTATGGAGGACTCACTATAAGTAAAAAATATATTGTATGTAGAATCTAGAGTTACTATAATGAGAAAATATCCTAATTAATTATTTTAATTACTTAAGGATATATAAACTAATATATTTCAATGGATTAATAAATGGGGAACTCAGAATAATGGGAATGTACAATATAGATTCCATTATAATGTTTTCTTCCCAATTGGATGAAATATTAAATAATATTTATGCACTCCATATCAATATAAAGTCTCAATTTAACGTCTTAAAACAACCAACTTATATAAATTGTTTTGAAAACCATGCTATGGGAGAATTATTGAGCATAATTATCAGTTTCTCTACCAGTGAGGTAAGCTAAATCTCACAAAATCAAGGGAATTTTTTTTAACAATACTAGAATATTACTTCACATGAAAACTTGAATAAAGGTTGGAGTGGATATAAAGATAAATACTATTAGAAAAGGCATCAAAGACCACCTATGAACACTCAACCTCAATATTATAATTTTTATCTAAAGTATCAATAGTAAAAAAATCGATACCATAAGGGGTCATATCGATATCAAGGCCATCAAAACCCCCATCCAGCACAACCCCCTTATCAACAAAAAAAATAACAAAAAGTGTCTCCTCAAGCATAACAATATAAAAAATTGGAATACATGATGTCCAATTTTATCACCATTGCTGAATCCAAGTTTCAATATCAATAGGCAACCATTCAATGCCTTGAAAACGATATTGTATAGTTTTCCAATAAACTTTTATCAATTAGGCTTGGTAAATTACTGGGTAATAATAATAAAAACACTCAAGAGGAATCCATGGTGGTGACCTTGAGAAGTGGAAAAGTAATTTCTCAACCATAACAAAGAAAAAGATTGTCGATGGTGAATGGAAGATAAATCCTCACATCAAATGTAAGATATAGAAAAAACTAATGTTGTGTCATTAGAACAAGAAAAACATGAGAGAAAAGTGATGAAAGAATAAGTAAATAAATGTGTGAAACCTTATATAATACTTATACCATTTACAAATTGAATGAAGCATGGGAAGTTGGATCAGTAGTTTGGAAATTTCATGGAAGTGTTTCATAAAACTCATATCAAAATCTTATTTACTGAAGTTCTAGTGCCCCTAGACCCATGATCCTAGATCTGGTTCAAAAAAAACATAACTTACAACATAATCTTTGATACAAATCTAATATTACAATTTCTTTCTCAAATTTATAGTCAAATGAACTTTTAGTTTACTATTTTTTAGAATTAATACAAATATGTGGCTAATAAATCTCAAGTCTTCTCAATAAATAGACACTTTTTATACACTATATAAGAAGAAAATAAAGACATAATGAGTATTAAACATATCATATAGATTCTCCACACAATACTCCATTTTAGTATTATCGTACTTTATACTTTCTTTCATAACCTAGGGAAATGAAAACATAATAAAGGGGTGAGTTCAAATGCTCAGTAAGGGTAAACATAATAATAAATAATAACATGAGAGATGTGAGGAATAACATGATACCATAATGTATATGATGATAATAATAGAATAATATAATAAATATATTCTATAATATGTAAATTTATTAAGAAATGATCATAAAATAAGATCTTGGAATCATAATAATGTGGGGAAAACTTAAATAGGAAATCATAATCTTAAGTCAAATCTCCCTACCTCATTGGCATAATGTTGTTGGTTGGGATAACTTCCCATAAACCATAGTTGGGTAAGATTACTTCCCACACACCATTATATCTCGTGAGTTGGAAACATTACCCAATACATTGGAGGTATATATAATTCTATACCCTCCCATCACATAACATGTACATACAAATGTGTCCCACATGAAAACCAATCATTATATCATAAAGAACCCAATAAAATAAAATGGGTTTCATATATTTCAATTAAATCACATAAATAGAGCATTAATAATACCATCAATAATTATAACATGATAACCCATAGAAAATAAATAGTTATCCATTAACTTTAAGCATCATCCTAGGTAAATACCACTTAGTAACGATGATTAAGGATATGGAATTTACATAGTATAAGAAATTGATATTCTATTTAGATAATTATATCCTCATTTTATCAATGTATTAGGAATTCAGTAGAACAGAATTATATCAATGTAATGGAACATAGTTCATTAACATATGAAATAAATTGGAAAAAATCATGTCAATAAAAGTGACCGATTAGACAAGAAAAATGAAATGTTAGATCATCCCATAGATGTAATGGATAATTTCATAATATATCTAGATAAACAAGGTTAATGGTATCAATTGAATAATACCCTTAATAAATAATACCACATAAATAAATAACAATCTTAGAATAATTAGAAAATTTTCATTAAAAATAATAATTTACCTTTCTATTTGAAGCTATTTAAAATGAAAAGTTTTAATTAACCATGATAATGATAATTTCCTTTATAAAAACATGAATTTTTATATAGGAAGTATCTTAGAAATAGAAAAAGGTGGTGCAAATATATTCTCAAACAATGTAAAATATATTACTTCCATTAAAAAAAGTGAAAATATTAAAAATATTTTATTTTAATTTCTTTTACAGAAATTCAATGTTGTTGAAAATGACATTAAAATAATATTCATATAATATTTTTTAAAACATTCAGGACATTACTTTAAATTAAATCCTTTTTTTAAACTATCCATGTGAAAGACAATAAAAATATTTTTAAAATATTTTATGTAACCCATATCATAAAAATAAAAATAAAAAATTAATTTGAAAATAGGTACTGGTAAACCTGAATATCACTTGAGATAAATCATATTTGGATAATAGATCACATTTTCAATAGGTAAAAGATGGACATTGAAGAAAAATATCCATTGGAAGTTATAATAGTTATTCTAATCAACATCATGATTTAATTTAAGTAAGTGTATCATCAAAGGGAAGGATATTAATGAAGACAAGTAATATTCCTAGTAAAAAAATATACCATTAGAAACTATAATGGTAGTAAAATATGGTTCTAATATCAAAATCAAGAAGAGGTTTCATGATTCATAGGAAAAGGTACTTGAGTTGAGAAAACAATACTCACTTGAGTAACATTTTAGTAAAAACAATTGAAGGAGAAAAATATTGAAAATTAACCGCATATACCATGAAGAAAATATATTTCAGGATAACGTACCAATTGGGGAGCATATGCACCATAGAAAAGTAAATTTTTGCATAATGTAAAATGTTTCTCAATGAAGGGAATTTGAGAAAAAATATCTTACCTCTTTTCCCCACTTAGTTGATCACACTCTAACTTATTTTAAAACAATACTAAAACTATTTATAATATTTTTAAGAACCTTATTCATATCTATAACACTTTTATATACATCATTTATAATTTTTTACTAATAATATAGTTGTTTATTATTTCTTATTTTTAATATCGGGTGTTAACACTTTTAATTGTCTTGTACATGCTTTTTAATGTTAATGTTGACCCTTAATATTTGATACTAAGTACATAATTCCTAGATTCCATATGATTTTTTAATATATATACCATTATTATTTATAATTCTTCACTTTCATACCAAGAGAGTCTTAATTAAGACTCTTGGAGATGATGTTAGAGAAAAACTTGTTTTTGTAGTTTTTAAGAAAGAGAGATGATGATTTATTAAAAAATTCAGGATTTAATATTATAAATAAAGAAACATTAAAATATATTTAATATTTTATTATTGAATTTCATTAATATTATATAACATTTTTTAATCAGTCACTATATAAATAAAACAACATCACGCAAGAAGGTCGTAAACCGACCAAAACAAAAGCATGTTGTAATGATAGATTTAGTAAGAAAGTGATACTACATAAGGTTAATATAACATTTATAAAATCTTATAATTGTAATATATATCATATATCTACATAAAATCCACTCTTAGGACTATTAATGATGGGTAGTGTTGACCAATGATATTCATTATTTTTGGAGGTGGTAGTATACACATATGCATGATTAACAAACTCATTTCTCAATGGATGAATGGGGTGATAGTATATGGAAATTAAACATTTCAGAATTATAATAATGTTATTAACATAATATTATTTCATTAATTAAATTTTTTTGTCCACCCATGTTAGTCACTTAAGTGAAATAATACATGTTGTTCAGGGAGTTGGTAGTCCGCAAAAATGCATGATTAACATTTTCTGTAAAGGATCAAGATTTTCATATATACCTATTAAATATTATTAGATGAATATTCATTCTATATTATAATTATATATTATAGAATCTTATAGTTCTAGTATCTTCTAAAACCTGTGAACATAAATAGCAGGTCCATAAAAGATCTACATCATCACCCACTAAGTTCTCACCACTAGCACCCTTTTTAGATGTATCATACTTAATTCCTTTCTTCATAACTAGGGGAAAGGGAAGATAATAAAGGTTGATATAAAATGCCCATTAATGGTAAAAAGAGAGAATCATTAATGGTAACTTGAATATTACATGAGCATAAGGATATGATAACATGAACATAACATTTTAAAATAATACCCTTCATATCATAGATCATATTCTTGAGTCATGGTATAAATATTTGAAGTTTATAAGATATGAATAATAAAGAAATAAAATATAAGGATACATTAGAGCATAAAATTGTCATAATACATGGATTTTTATCATACACATAATCTTATAACTTTTTAAACATTTATAAATAGAAATAGGTTCATTCATTAAGTTAATAATATGAAATCATTCCCTTGAAAAAACTTATGAACATAAAATTAGGTCCACACATAATATTATATACATGAATGATAGGTCCATGCATAAAATTATTTACATGAAACCAGGTCCACACATAATCTTATGTACATTAAAACTAGGTGCACACATAAACTTATGGGAATGAAAACTAAGTCCCGGGGAAATATTATGGACATGAAATTCATGCTCCATATAAAATTGTGAACATGAAATTAGTTAAATCGATAAAATATTTCCCTATGAGATATTTATATTTACTCTTTATGTTATAGGGATTTAAAAGACCCAACCATCACATAATAAAAAATCATTCGTATATACTTCAAAAGATCATAAATAATAATATTATAAAATAACCCATTGAAATTAAATGGTTTCATAAAAATATCATCATCATAATCATAAACCACCAAGATAAAGAATAAGTATGGTATTATTTGATCATATCACCCATAAATGATATATAAAAACAAATGATGTTATCATATATGAAAAATCCTCTTAAAGGATCATTGGAAATTATCTTGAGGAAAATATCCTTTTCAATTTAAAATAACCATTTTAAAACATAAAAATTTCAAAAATATTAAGTGAAATATTTTATTTGAAAATAAAGTTTTAAAAATTTAATGGAATCTTCAAATAATTGATTGGTCATGATGGTAGGAAATTTTTTTCATGTCATATACGTTAAAATAAAAAATTTCTTTCACACTTTTGTAAAACAATTCAAAAAGTGCCTCCTTCGAAAAATGAAAAGAATGTTACATTAAAAAAATGTAAAAAAATGGAAATACGGTTAAAAATTTAGTTAAACAATCATAATATTAAAGTAAAAAACATTATTTAATGCATTATTAGAAAACATTAATACAAAAGAAAAGATTCTTTCAACCAAAGAGAGATATAATGGTGATTCCCCATAAAGAAAGTATTTTCAGTATCTTGAGTAATTATGGAGAGTAAAAATAAAAGGAAAATATTTATTTTAAATAAATAACCATATAAGAATAAAATTAATGAGTTTGTTGAGATTTAGATCATAATATTTTATCATCGGAAACCTAATCATAAATAATCCTGAAAATAATTAGATTGTAACATAAAACTCATATCACTTTGATAATATTTAAATCATAATCCCAATTAAATAAATAACATTATATAGATATTTAAATACCCATAAAATACATTAATGGCCATTATATACATCATATAAATGATACAAATTGTGAATATGGCATGTTTCTCACAAAGATAAAAGTTACATGAAAATCCATTACCTCAGGTTCAACTTCCTTCATATGTTTTTGAACCTACTATATAATATATATAAATTTATTATTCAGGTATTAAATAAAAATAATAATATAAATCATACCATATATTATTTACTTGAAACCTTTTACCACCATTTTATTAATAGTTCTTTATTAAAATTATTATTCTATATTTTATGTGCTTCGTTTTTCATGTTTGTTTTGGTTTGATAGTTTTGATACTTACACTTTGATCATGGTTACATTATATCCAAAATTTTAATCATGATAAAATATCATATATATCCAATATATATAATAATTAATTAAATATAGATAAATAAAAATGAATTACATTGTTCATAGAGATGGTAAGGCGTACATAAACATAAACGATGTTTTCACTTTTCAGCAAAGGGAACAAAAGAAAGTAAAATACTAATTCAATTTTATTGATTTATTATTATATTATATACATCATATATATTTGTTAAATTTATCCTTATTACCGTCCATGTGAACCATAAATGAAAAATGAAACACATCGCTTCGTATAGATGGTAGCCCACACATATGCATGAGTGGTGTTATTATTTTCCAATAGATTGGATAGTAAAAAGTTAGATATGATATTATCATTAAAAAGAGTAATTATATCATAAATATTATATTTAAACATTAAACCCATCATAATACTCATCCATAAAATATGGTGATGAAAAATGAATTGCATCATTATGTGGAGACGGTAAGTCGTACGTATGCACAAATGATACTTTCACTTATCATTTGATGGGGAAAAGGGTAGATAATGGTGGTTCCATATTAATAATATTATAATAGAATATTTATGATATAAAATTCATTATTTAATTATAAATACCATATATTTATATGATTTAAGTGAATAATTAAAAAGTAAGTAATCGGTTAAGGCGACTACCTCTTCTTTGAAACAACTCTCTTAAATATCCTACTAAGGACACTAGAGTTGGAATTTTGGGAAGTATAAAACCTATAAAATTGGTAAATTTAAGTTTATGAGATAATTATTTAGGTTTTGTTTGAGATATTAGAATCAAATTTTTGTTAATAATAGAAAGGATGGGTTCCCTTTTATAATGGAGAGGAGGGTAACTCTTGAAATTTCTTAAAAGAATAATATATAATAAATTCATCCTCCAGAAAAATTCTTCAAAATAGACATAGATTATAATATAATGTGATATGGGGTTTAAATCCCCTGAAATAATAAAAAATTTACACTTTTAAGTGATGTTTAAGACTTTATCTTTTGGTTTAACCCCTTAGTTAAACAATTTTAACATTAACTACGGTAAAGCATTTTTCAGTCTTAAAGGGTGATAATTCAACATATAAGATGAAGATAGGTTCATAAATGACCAAGGGATATAATTTTAGAACATATATTACCCAAATTGTCTTATTTAAATATTTTTATTATTTTTAAATAATTTAATGAAATATTATTTCTGTAAAATATCCTCAATGACAATTTTGACACTGTTCATTTAATTTGACTTAAAATGCATAAATATAATGTTTTAATTTCAATATAATCCTTTAAAAGAACACTAATTTGTCATATTTATCTTTAAAATACATGTAATACTATAAATGACTCAAAATATGTAACTTTTAATATTTTTAATATTACTTATTTTGTTTTCAATTAATTGAATAAATATTGCATCGGTGTTGCATAAGCATTTAAGGTAATTATATAATTTATAAAATTTATAAATAAATTTAAAACCATAAAATAATTTCATTATTATAAAAATAGGATTGTATATTCATTCATATCTTTATTTTTTACCTATGTAAATAAATAAAATATATTTAAAACTAAGAGAGTGATATTTTGTAACGTTCTTTACTTTAAATGTTATATAGGTCATTTTCATCGAATAATGTCTATAAAAAATAACTTTTGATCCTAGGTTGATAATAGTAAAATTAAATCAAACCAATGAGAATTAAGGTGAAAATTTTTGATTTATCATTTATCTTTAATATATATTACCCAGTTTACCTTTTACTTTGTCATAAATTTTACCATGGTTACTATTCATATTGACCAAAAATAAAATTTTCCTATTTAAAATATTTGATCCTAATGATTCCAAATATGTAATAAATTTTATCAAATACAATACCTTTAATTATCATAAATAAATTTTAAATAAATTTTTCAAAACATGGTGAAAATTGGTTTTTAGAAAAATGGATTTTTAAATATAAAAATATTTTTATACTAATTTCAAGTATAAAATTCATTTAAAAATACAGTTGGGATATTTTTAATAAAAATGAATAGATTAAATTTTAAAACTAATCCAAAATATAATTTTACTTTATAAACACTTTAAAATAAAATAAATATTTCTAAAAAATCAATATTTTTCATTATTCATTGAAAAATCAATCTTTTTTGAAAAGTATCAAAATTTAAACATAATATAATATTGATATTCTCATTAAAAATGATATAATTTTTATTAAATAAAATATATAAATTTTTTATAAAATAGTTATAATATTCACTAAAAAAACAATATATATCATTTTTGAAGAAGACATATTTTTTACGCCTAAATTTTCTTCTCAAAAAATTGAGTACTTAATTATAGAGCATTAATCAATAAATTTTTCTTGATTAATAAATTTATATATATTTCATAATTTTATTAATCTTATTCATACATTACTATTTAATGGATAGGTTATAAAGGTCATATTTAAATAATAATATTTTATGGTTTGGTTAAACTCGGTGTTGCATGTCGTATATGCTATAAAATATAATGTACTTATTTAAAAATATTAGGGTATTACATTCTCTCCTATTTAATAAATTTCAACCTCATAATTTTAACTTGTTATCATTAATCAAGTATTAAAATTTGAAAATCCATTTCTGTAAAATCCACATTGTAAAAAAGGTTAATGAAACATCCTCTTGAAAAGAGGGAAGAAAAAATATGAATTTCATCTAGAATAATACATAACTAGGTTTCCAAATAGGAGAACATTAGTGGAAAGTGAAAATATGGGCATGTAATAAAAGTAATTTCCATATATCATTGATCATAATAAAATGAATGGTCCTGAAAGAATTAACTACCACAAAAAAATAAACTAAAGTTGAATGATTTTTTTACTTTCAAGATATATAACATGAGAAAATATACTTAATTTTTTTCTACAATCATAATCTCATATTTTGGTTGTTCTTTGATCAATTTTCACTTCATCTCTTACTCAGATATATGAAAATTAATTTTTTTTTATTCCCAATGCACTAAAATAAACTTATAATGGGTCATAAGATCCATAAAATAATGATAATTATCTCCTTATATCTCTATTTATCATAAAAAACAAAGGGTTATCACAAGTTATCCAATATTGATAAATCTTCACATGATGAAATAATACAATAATCTAAAAAACCTCATCTAATGTTCAACTTAAACAATTCAATTAATGTTTAACCACAATCCCCTAAATAATTTTAAAATTTTAAAAATAAGTTGAATAAATTTTAAAAATAAACTTATCATTAATACCCTAAAATAATAAATAGCTCTTAATTATCACATAACAAATTTTTCAATACTTTGGTCATAAATTCTTCTCAAACATGGTAATAACATGAATTGCCATAAAACCTAAATGAAAACATAAATGCTTACAAAAATTAACCCTTTCTTAATTACTTAAATATAATCATATATTATCGAATATATACTATAAATCTAAAAATGTTGTAACTCTATCAAAGATAAAATAAACCACTTTTTCATCATATTACTAATCAGTTCCAAGGTTGTCAATAATATCCAATTTAATTTATCTATATAAATAATAACTTAATCCCAACTAAAAATCATTATCTTGACATCAAGAACATATTTAAGGTTATCTTTCCCTCAATCATGTGTTTTATATAAAATATCGCTGTGAAATTAAATAATTGTTCCAAGTCATCAATACCATTCAACATATTCTTTAAAATCCTTACTGAAAAACTTATATAGAAAAATACTTATATATTTTATGATTAATATTAATAGAACATAAATATTGAATTCCAATACATAAACACTTCAACCATTATACTTCATTCTGAAACCATTAACTAGGATTAATCATCTTATTCCTTAATTACTCCTTGAATTCATATATCATTTCTTGCATCTTTATCATCAACAAAAAAACCATTACTCGTACAACATTTCTGATCCTCTTATTGAGATTTCTCTCTAGTGAATTAATTTTCATAATTCCCAAACTTTAAACATTTAAACACCAATTATACCATAGGGAAACCATTCTTCTCATCCATTGCATTAACTAAATTTTTCATTTTTCTTTTGAAATTACACACTTTGTGGCCTTATTTTCCATACTGAAAACATCTTCTTGTTTTACAAATAAATTATTTTTGAGTTCTTATTCTCATATTATCAACATGTTTGTAGTCTAACACTACATTAAAACAAGACTATACCCACGTTTTTTGGGAAAATACAGGGGTATAGGTCACCCTTATACCCTTGTTTTTTTTAAAACCATGGGTAGAGTGTTTAGTTCAGACCTATACCCATGGTTTTGATAAAACTGTGGGTATAGGGATTGGTTCATGACTTATACCCATGGTTCTATAAAAAATCGTAGGTATACGTGAAACTTATAGCCACATTTCTCCCAAAACCATTGGTATATGGTTTGGTTCAAAACCTAAACCCACATTTTTTCAAAAACCATTGTTATAGGGTTTGGTTAAAATAATATACCCATGGTTTCAAAAAATTGTTTGTATAGGGATGACATATACCCACGATTTTTGTAAACCATGGGTATATCTTTCCCATGCTAGTGCAAGAAAAAAAATATGTTGGGAAAAACATTTCCATAGGAAAAACTATTCCCACGGTTTTCCACCTATATCCATGGTTTAGAAAAAAAAATATATATATATATATAAGTAAATATATATGTATATATCAATAATAGTAAGTGGTGTAGTGGTTAGGTGCGTTATTTGTAGAGAGTCCGTCATATGTTTGAATCTGACGGTAGGAATTTTTTAAAATTATATACCCTGGATTTCAGAATTGTGGGTATAATTTTGTTGATATGGTGGACTATTTCCAATAAATCTATTCCCATGGTTCATAACCATGTTTATCTAATTTTCAAACCATATCTCTAGATTAGATCTATACAAATGTATTAACCTCTCATAGTTATATATGTTATACTCATGGTTACAAACCATGGGTATAGGGTAATTTTTGAGTAGTTGGGTCTTATTTCTTCTATGATGTTCATAGAACTCTATCTTTATCTTGTTATGTATGTCATTAAAATCATCCAAGTTGAGGCTATTAATCATATATTTTGATAATTGATTAGGTATAATCACAAGGTTTTAAATTCTAGATCATGTTTCATTTTATTTCTCCTCATTACAATCATTCTATTATCGGTCACATTCAATATTAACATAGATTCTCATGGCTCCATACATTGACTAAAATAAAAATGAATAGTGTAAGCATCATTTTTCATATTTACTAATAATTTAATCATCAAAAATTATTCATAAGATGTTTAAATCATGAAAAATTGTTTTCAATCAATGGAACCTTAGGTTTAACCTAGGTCATCCATTGTCATCATCTATTCAAATCCTTTATAATGGGTTATAAGTAATTTAAGTGTTATCCCAAACATATACTCTGAGAGTGTCAAACCAAGTTCACAGTAAGGGACACTCACTGTGTACTAGAATAATGGTCAATATATACTCGATCAACTCTTTTCAAAGTTATTACCCCTATATTCAATTTTCCCTAAAACCATGTCCACTTGTACAATCCATATAGGGATTTATTTCTAGGAAAACCACATAATATCTTCCTTAAAAAACATTATGATATTATCCTAGACTTATACTTATCCCTAGGGTTTTCACTAAATTGTTCTCATCCAAATTTCCAAAGGTAACTAAACCTTACTCTAAAACCAACTATAAAGGCCTAGAATTTTAATATATAGATATTACATCTTATTAATAGAATATTCATTACATATTATAATGATCCATTCTAGAATTTTATAGTTCAAGTATCTTTGGAAACTTGGACACATAAATAACTTGTGCATAAAAGATCTATATAATCCCCTATTATGTTTTTCATAATGATAAACTTTCTTATACTTTTCATTATTAATACCTTTCTTCATAACCAATTGAAAGGGAATATAAGAAAGGGTGAGCTCATATGCTCAATAATGGTAAACCAAGGAGAAATTGATGATCACTTGAGTATAAAATGATCATAAGGGTATAAGAAAATAAGAATAACATATGAAAATAATGCACCTTCATATCATAGATCATAACCTTGAGTCATGGAATAAAGCTTGGTAGTTCATAAGAAATAAATCATAGATGAATGAAATATCAAGAGTCATGAGAGTATAACAATACAATAAGACAAGGATTGCGGGTATAAACATATTCTTATAACTTTTTGAACATGTATATATAGAAATGGGTTCAGTCGTTATGTTAAAGACAAAAAATCAGTCCCTCACATGGATTTATTAACATAAAACTAGGTCCATGCAAAATCTTATGGACATGAAAGTAAGGTCCACACATAAAAATACATACATGAAACCAGGTCTGCACATAATATTATGGATATGAGATCTATGTATAGTCATAAAATTATAGACATGAAAACCAAGTCTATGTATTATAAGACCCCAACCTTAAACCTTACTTAATCTTGAGTTATTACAAGATTACACATTGAGGATCTTTTCAGGTTTAGAGTTTTATAGAATTAGATCATAAAACTTGCATTACATTCCACATATAAAAAAAGTGGTTACATTAATATAGTATTCTTCATTCCCATAAATGGAAACATATTTAAAATAAAACATGGATTCATTCTTGACACTTCCTTGACACTATCATCATATCATGTACCTTTCCCTTAACTTGTGAAAAAAATTTCAAAAAAACTTGGGATGAGCATAAAAAGCTCAGTAAGGGATATAAAAATCTGGAAAGGAATCATGGGTACATATATACAGAACGATGAGATCATACTTTACCCACAAAACATAAGTACTTTAACATACCTCATCAAATCATGAATAAATCATAGAAATCATAAGACATAAAGGTAACTTGAGGCATTCATAACATCCTTACGTGGGGAGTAACCCTCTTGGTTACGTTTGGAATACCCATCACAGTATATTCCCTAAATATCTTCGGAGAAACCTTAACGTTTCACTCCTTTGAGTTACCCAATGCATTGGAGAGCTATATCGGGATCACCCGCCCTTACTTTATCACGGAACCACCCGTTTTCATAATAATTCCCAAGAACCTCAACATAATCGTATCACATAAAACAGGCATAAATGAAACATAACATTTCCACCTTTCAATCACAATATATCAATACAACACATTGATATAAAAACATTATGAAAACAATTTTCAATACCAAAATAAAAGAAAAGTAAAACATGGTATTTATTTTTCTTTTAAAAAAAGTATGTCTTGTAGAGGAAGTCGAAACTCAAATAATGGTCACGGTGGCGGAGAAGTGGTTGTCGCCGCATACGTACGACAAAAACATTCCCTTTTGTCGTTTTGTAAAACACTTCGTATAAAAAAAGATTCCTTTTGGATAAACGTAAAATTCAAAGGGGTTTATACACCGTATAAAAGAAAGTTGTGTATAAAATAAAATATGCCTCAATGAAAGGAGATTGAGACGAAGTCCCATACCTCGTATCTGACTTGACCCGACCGTTCTTTAATCTCCTGAATAATAAACTTCAGTTAATTTCTACTTGCTTAAGAACCTTTTTCAAGTTCATTATTCCTTTTATACCATGTTATGAACATCATGTAATCATTTAAGTTAATAATTTTCATTTTGTCGGTATTTGGTTCTTAAGTCAAAAATAGACTTCTTACACTTACATGTTGTTAATTTGGTCAAAGGTTTGTTATATTCAGAATGATATTAATTATTTGGATAACATATATATCATATATTCATCATATACATTTATTTATAATATTATATCACATTTAGAGGTAAGAAATGAAATGCACCGTTCATGGAGACGGTAACCCGTACGTACGCATGAACGCTACTTCCATTTCTATTTCGTATTTTCTGGAATGGAATCATAATGATATAAGAGTATATTATAATTCCAGTATAATAACATATATAATATCATTAACTTTATCCTTTACACATCCCACATATGGTATTAACGAATCAAATCACTTTCAGGGGGCGGTAGTCCGCACTTCCTAAAATGAAGATATCGTGTTTACCAATAATGGAAACAATAATGGTATGTCATAAATAAAAAATAAAGAAGCTTAAAGAAAGAATAAACATATTATATATCATATATAAAAATAGTGACATCATAATGGCCACCTTTGAAGGTGTTAAATGAGTATTGAACAATCATCATTTTGGGAGGCAGAATTTCGCCATCCACGGAAACCGTATGTTCTTTAACCATTTGATGTAGTTGTGTGAGACTTTAGCTCGAATAAATATTATAACAACATCATAGTATATTGAAGATACTGGTTTTGTTACAAAAGAAGTAAATAAAAAGAGTTTAGGGGGTTGGAGAAGCAAAATAAAACAAATGAACATGAGAGAATGAATTACCTTTAAAAGTGTAACTCCTTTTGATTTGAGCCTAAAGGATTCCTTTGAAAGGATTATGCCCAAAGGGAATCCTATAGGATGAGGAGATGGATTTGGAGAGAGTAAATGGGCATGGGTTGGCCGAGCCAAAGGCTTGAGGAGTGTGTGAAATGAGGTAGAGGTGGGGGCCTTTTACAAGAGGATAGGAGGGGCACTTTTGAAAATCATGAAACTATTATTTTATTTTCAAAAGTTTTTCGAATTTATAGGGTCTCACATTGATATATTTTGAAGTTAAGATTATAAGGCTTCGAAATATTCCCATAAAATAGTTTTTGGACAAGTGTAGGTCATAGATATTACATTATCTTTCCATTTTATTTTAATCGTTAAATAATGAGGTCATCGCTGCATCATCATGATGTCATAAATAATTTAATTTATTTAATGTATAAAAATTAAAAAAAAATACTATGATGTAGGAAATCTGTTTAGCTTTATAATAATATTTATAGTCAAAAATATTATTAGTATAACCCCTTCTAAATTTTTTTTAGTAAAACAATATATGTTAGTGTCATTTTCACCTTTATTTAAAAAAAAGGCATTAAAGTCATTATCTCACCCAAGTGGCTCCATGGGGTCCCCTAAATCGACCCATGGGTTGTCTTGGTCGGAAATGACACAACCAATAGGTTTAGGACATGTTTCAATCTCATCTCATTTTATTAAAGCATTATTTTTACCTTAAACTACACTAATTACCTCTAATCGAGATTAATGAAAAAAATTATTATTCACCAAAAAATTATTTTCATCCCATTGAACCACATTTTACATACTAATGACAACCATGTATGTCGGATTTTCAAAATTCAATACACATTAGTGGTAAACTTTCATTTAACTGAAAAATCAGTTTGCTTGATTACCACTTAGTGGTTTCACTATTCATCAAAAATCTAAGTTTTTCAGACAAATACCAAAACATCACCCTAAGCTATATTTGATATTCTGAATTCAAAAATGAAGTCTATTTTACAAAATTCAAAACATATAAGTCACATTAGTTAATTTAATAATTAATTCCCGCTGTCAGAGCAAATAGCGTGTTTTTATGAAACAATAAGTATCAAAAGATTGACACCAGTTTAAGTCCAATTTCAAAATGAAATTGATTCCAATGACCACCATTGGATTAAATGGTAAAAATATATTCTAATTTCACTTCAAAACCAATTCAAAACATAATATAATCATATAAATAAATTATATTAAGAAGCAGTTTTGATGTAAAATGCAGTATTTTTCACTATTCATTAAAAAATGAACATTGTCAGAAAAATACCAAAAAATTATCCAATGTAAAATTCAATGTCCCAATCATAATGAATATGTTTATTTTGACAAATATAGATTATAAAATTGTCAAAAGATAGATTTAAAAATGTTTTGCCATCAAAAGGCAGTAAAACAATCTTTTAAAAATATTAGTGTATTCCATGCTTAAGATTGGATTTATTTTCATTTTAAGCCTCTAAAACACTATCTAATTCATTAATAGACATAGATAAAAAATATCTATTATTCATTACTTAATTGGGATGTTACATCCTTCCCCCCTTTAGAAAATTGTGTCCCCGCAATTTATTTACTTATCAAATAAATGGGGGTACTTATCCCTCATTACATTTTCATATTCCCATGTTGCCTCTTCCATCATGTGGTTTTTCCACAAAACCTTCACCTGCTTAATCACCTTATTCCGTAACACTTGCTCCCTGTGGTCAAGAATCTGGAACGGTTGTTCCTCATAAGATAGGTTCTCTTCCAGCTGAACTACATCTGGACTCAAAACATGAGATGGATCTGGCATGTACCTCCTTAAAATTGAAACGTGAAAAACATTGTGTACCTGAGATAAACTCAGAGGTAAAGCCAATCGGTAAGCAACTGATCCAACTCTCTCCAGAATTTCATATGGTCCAATAAACCTTGGACTCAGCTTTCCTTTCTTACAAAATCTCATCACACTTTTCCAAGGAGAAACCTTGAGAAAAACATGATCACCTACCTCAAAAGTTAGATCCTTCCTCCGGTTATATGCATAACTCTTCTGCCTGTTCTGAGCTGTTCTCATGTGCTTCTGAATCAGCTGAACTTTTTCTACCATCTCTTCTACCAATTCTGGTCCCATTAACTTCCTTTCACCCACTTCATCCCAGAAATCTGGAGTTCGACACCGCTTCCCATATAATGCCTAAAATGGTGCCATCTTTATACTAGAATGAAAACTGTTATTATATGAAAATTCAACCAAAGAGAGATGTTGGTCCCAACTTCCTTGATAATCCATAGAGCAAGAATGTAGAATATCCTCCAAGGTCTGAATTGTTCGTTCTGACTTCCCATCTGATTGAGGATGAAAAGCTGTACTAAAATTTAATTCAATACCCAACGACTTCTGAAGGCCTTTCCAAAAGTTAGAAGTGAACCTGGGATCACGATCAGATACAATGGAGAGAGGAACTCCATGTAACCTGACTACCTCTTTAAGATACAAACGGGAAAGTTGATCTAGGGAAAAAGTATCTCGTATAGCAAGGAAATGAGAAGACTTGGTCAAGCGATCAAAAATAACCCAGATTGCATTATTACCTCGAGATGTCTTCGGTAATCCCACAACAAAGTCCATGGATATATTCTCCCATTTCCACTCTGGAACTGGTAAAGGCTGAAGCATCCCTTTTGGTAACTGCCGCTCTGCTTTAACCTGTTGATATATCAAACACTTCACAGTAAAATCAGCAATATCTCTTTTCATTCCATCCCACCAGTAATACTCCCGTAGATCTCTGTACATCTTAGTACTGCCAGGATGAACTGAAAACGGAGAGCTATGACCTTCACATAACAATTATCTCTTCAACTATGAATCACAAGTCACACACAATATCTTCCCAAATCTCAAAACGCAATCATTATCAATGTTGAATTCAGGTAACTTACCCTTATGAACCAGCTCTACCTTTTCTGCAACTCACTGTCTTGCTTCTGTGCTTGCTTGATTCTATCTGATAGAGATGATCTCACTGATACCTGAAACAAAACAGAAGAACATCCTGCACCCACAACTTCTATGCCAAATTTCATCAAATCCATAACCAAAGGATCACGTTCCAAACACAACATTGCTAATGAAGCATTACTTTTTCGACTCAAAGCATCAGCCACTTTATTTGATTTTCCCGGATGGTAATGAATTGTACAATCATAATCCTTGATTAATTCCATCCATCTCCTCTGTCTGATGTTTAACCCTTTCTGAGTGAATATATACTTTAAACTTTTTTGATCTATATATATTTCACACTTTACTCCATACAAATGATGCCTCTAAATTTTTAAAGCGAAAACAACATCAACTAATTGCATATCATGTGTAGGGTAATTTACTTCATGAGTCTTCAACTGTCGTGAAGCATAAGAAATTACCTGATCATTCTATATTAGGACGCAACCAAGTCCTTTCAATGAAGCATCACTATATATAACAAACTCATCATTCCTGGAAGGTAGTTCCAAAACTGGATCATTCACCAATCTTCTTTTCAATTCCTGAAAACAATCATCACATTCTTTTGTCCAGATAAACTTAACACCCTTCCGAGTTAGCTTAGTCATTGGACTAGATAACCGTGAAAAATTTCTAACAAACCTTCTGTAATAGCCCGCCAAACCAAGGAAGATACGAATCTCGGTTACATTTGTGGGTCTTGGCCATTCTTCCACAACTTTTGTTTTTGCAGGATCAACAGTTATTCCATCTTTAGAAACAATGTGACCAAGGAAAGAAATTTGTTGCAACCAAAACTCACACTTGCTGAATTTTCCATACAATTTATTTTCTTTTAAGGTTTGAAAGATAACCCTTAAATGTCTTTCATGCTCCTCTTTACTTTTAGAAAACACCAAAATATGATCAATGAAAACCACCACAAACTTATCCAAGAACTCATGGAAAATTCTATTAATTAAGTCCATGAATACAGCAGGTGCATTGGTTAGCCCAAAAGGCATTACTACAAATTCATAATGGCCATATCTCGTACGAAATGCGGTCTTCGGAATATCTTCCTCCTTTACCTTCAGCTGATGGTACCCCGATCTCAGGTCAATCTTTGAAAAAAACTGAGCTCCCTGGAGCTGATCAAACAAATCATCGATATGAGGCAAAGGATATTTTTTCTTAACAGTGATGTTATTCAAGGCTCTATAATCAATGCAATGTCTCATAGAACCATCTTTCTTTTTAACAAATAAAACAGGAGCACCCCATGGTGATGTGCTAGGTCTAATTAAATCTTTCTCTAATAAATATTGCAATTGCTCCTTCAACTCTAAAAGTTCAATTTGTGCCATTCGATAAGGGGGTTTTGAAATTGGCTTAGCATCAGGAACTAAGTCAACAGTAAACTCAAATTCCCGATCTGGTATTATTCCAGGAAACTCATCAGGAAAAACATCAGGATACTCATTTACCACTGGCACATCATTAATATGAACATTTCCTTTATTTTCAACGACGTGTGCAAGGTAACATTCATTTCCAACTTTTACAAGTTTCTCGGACTCTTGATATGTTATAAAAAGTAAGGTTTCATTCTTGTAAACAAACTGAAAGTCTTTCTAAAAAGAAACTTCTTTAGCTCTACAGTCAATCTTAGCATGGTAAATAGAGATCCAATCCATACCTAGGATAACATCAAACTCTACTAGAGGTAGAATAATAAGGTTTGCAAGTAGGTTCTTTCCACAGATAAGGATAGGAAGATTCTTATAAAATCTTTTTGCCTCAACATTTCCCCTAGGTGTTTCTACCAAAAGTTCAGGATTCATTTCTTGAGATAGTATTCCCATTTTACTAGAAAAGGTTTCAGAGATGAAAGAATGTGTAGACCCCGAATCAAACAACACACTGGCATAATCTGAAAAAACAAAGTACCTGATACAACTTGATTTGATGGCCGGACATCTGCTGAAGTAGTTGCAAAGGATTTCACCACCCCTTTCTGTTTGTAGTCTAACTGCTTCCCATCACTCAAGCTCTTTGTCGGACACTCGTTTGCATATTGACCCATCTCATTGCACTTATAACATTTCACTAACTGTAAATCAAATTTGTTCTTACCTTCACCTTGATTCTTTTCAGTGAAATCACGAGCCTTATGTCCCATCTTACCACATCGGTAGCACTTTACAGAATTCAGAAGACATTCCCCAACATGCATTTTGCCACATTTATCGCAAACTGGAAACTTAGTTTTCTTACCATCAGACTTTTTTGAAGAATTCTTACCTTTCTCCTGCCACCTCGGTCTCTTCTTCTGTTGGTTGTTATAGAACACTTGATCATCGTCAAACTCCATTTCCACCTTCTCAGCACATCGAACAGGATTTTCATAACTTTTAAACTCACGAGAAGCTAATTCCCTTCAATATTTTTGCTTTAATCCTGAGTAAAAACGATTTATTTTACTATCAAGGTCTCGGATAAAATTTGGAGCATACCTTGCCAATCGAGTGAACCTTTCTTCATAGGCAGCCACTGAGTCTTCCTCTTGCCTCAATTCCAGGAATTATTTTTCATCCTAAGTCGAACAGCCTTAGGAAAATACTTCTCAAGAAACATACCTTGAAATTCATCCCAGTCAAGAGCATCAATCTCATTAGCGTCCCTGATATTTTTAACCATAGACCACCACTGATCTGCTTCACCCTCCAAACGGTAAATAGCAAGACTAACCTTTTGATTGTCTGAACACCCCATGACATCAAAAATCTTCTCCAGTTCTTTAATCCATCCTTCAGCTAGCACAGGGTCAGATGATCCTCTGAATGATGGTGGATGTTGCCTCATGAAATGTTCCACCACTTACATGTTTCTCTGCGGTTGATCTGGCTGATCTCGTGCATGGATACCACCACTATTTATCGCTTGAGTCAACTGCGCCATTACTGCAACAAACTGTTCAGTTCCAATTCCGACCATTCCTGGATGCTGATTCGGAAGGTTATTTCCTTCTGTATGCCTTCCTAGCACTGCTTCCCTATTTCCTCTGCGGAAAACCATTCTGAACAAACCTGTCTTAGATAAAGCAACATGGTAATCTTCAAATGCTATATCATTTCAAAAAAAAATTGGATAATCATTTAATAGAATTCTAACTCCTAAAGTTATCTAAACCGACCTATGATACCAACTATAAAGCCCCAGCCTTAAACCTTACTTAATCTTGAGTTATTACAAGATTACACATTGAGGATCTTTTCAGGTTTAGAGTTTTAGATAATTAGATCATAAAACTTGCATTACATTCCACATATAAACAAAGTGGTTACATAAAGATAGTATTCTTCATTCCCATCAATGGAAACATATTTAAAATAAAACATGGATTCATTCTTGACACTTCCTTGACACTATCATCATATCATGTACCTTTCCCTTGACCTGTGAAAAAAATTTCAAAAAAACTTTGGATGAGCATAAAAAGCTCAGTAAGGGATATAAAAATATAGAAAGGAATCATGGGTACATATATATATAAGGATGAGATCATACTTTACCCATAAAACATAATCACTTTAACATACCTCATCAAATCATGAATAAATAATAGAAATCATAAGACATAAAGGTAACTTGAGGCATTCATAACATCCTTACATAGGGAGTAACCCTCTTGGTTACGTTTGGAATACCCATCACGGTATATTGCCTAAATCTATTCATAGAAACCTTAATGTTTTACTCCTTCACGTTACCCATTGCATTGGAGAGCTATATCGGGCTCACCCTCCCTTAGTTTATCATGTAACCACCCATTTTCATAATAATGCCCAAGAGCCTCAACATAATCGTATCACATAAAACATGCATAAAGGAAACATAACATTTCCACCTTTCAATCACAATATATCAATACAACACATTGATATAAAAACATTATGAAAACAATTTTCAATACCAAAATAAAAGAAAAGTAAAACATGGTATTTATTTTTCTTTTAAAAAAAAGTATGTCTTGTAGAGGAAGTCGAAACTCAAATAGTGGTCACGGCGGCGGAGAAGTCGTTGTCGCCGCATACGTACGACAAAAACATTCCCTTTTGTCATTTTGTAAAACGATTCGTATAAAAAAAGATTCCTTTTGGATAAATGTAAAATTCAAAGGGGTTTATACACTGTATAAAAGAAAGTTGTGTGTAAAATAAAATATGCCTCAATTAAAGGATATTGAGACGAAGTCCCATACCTCGTATCCGACTTGACCCGACCGTTCTTTAATCTCCTGAATAATAAACTTGAGTTAATTTATACTTGCTTAAGAACCTTTTTCAAGTTCATTATTCATTTTATACCATGTTATGAACATCATGTAATCATTTAAGTTAATAATGTTCATTTTGTCGGTATTTGGTTCTTAAGTCAAAAATAGACTTCTTACACTTACATGTTGTTAATTTGGTCAAAGGTTCGTTATATCCAGAATGATATTAATGATTTGGATAACATATATATCATATATTCAGCATATACATGTATTTATAATATTACATCACATTTGGAGGTAAGAAATGAAATGCACCGTTCATGGAGACGGTAAGCCGTACGTACGCATGAACGCTACTTCCATTTCTATTTCGTATTTTATGGAATGGAATCATAATGATATAAGAGTATATTATAATTCCAGTATAATAACATATATAATATCATTAACTTTATCCTTTACACATCCCACATATGGTATTAACGAATCAAATCACTTTCAGAGGGTGGTAGTCCGTACTTCCTAAAATGAAGATATCGTGTTTACCCATAATGGAAACAATAATGGTATGCCATAAATGAAAAATACAGAATCTTAAAGAAAGAATAAAAATATTATATATCATATATAAAAATAGTGACATCATAATGGCCACCTTTGAAGTTGTTAAATGAGTATTGAACAATCATCGTTTCGGGAGGCAGAATTTCTCCATCCACGGAAACCGTATGTTCTTTAACCATTTGATATATTTGTGTGAGAGTGTAGCTCGAATAAATCTTATAACAACATCCTAGTATATTGAATATACTGTTGTTGTTACAAAATAAGTAAATAAAATGATTTTAGGGGGTTGGAGAAGCAAAATAAAACAAATGAACATGAGAGAATGAATTACCTTTAAAAGTGTACCTCCTTTTGATTTGAGCCTAAAGGCTTCCTTTGAAAGGATTCTGCCCAAAGGGAATACTCTAGGATGAGGATAGGGATTTGGAGAGAGTAAATAGGCAGGGTTTGGCCGATCCAAAGTCTTGAGGAGTGTGTGAAATGAGGTAGAGGTGGGGGCCTTTTATAAGAGGAGAGGAGGGGCACTTTTGGAAATCATGAAAATATTATTTTATTTTCAAAAGTGTTTCGAATTTATAAGGTCCCAAATTGATATATTTAAAAGATAAGATGATAAGGCTTAGAAATATTCCCATACAACAGTTTTTGGACAAGTGTAGGTCTTAGATATTACATTATCATTCAATTTTATTTTAATCGTTAAATAATGAGGTCATCGCTGCATCATCATGATGTCATAAATAATTTAATTTATTTAATGTCTAAAAATTATAACAAAAATACTATGATGTAGGAAATCATTTTAGCTTTCTAATAAATATTTATAGTCAAAAATATGATTAGTATAACCCCTTCTAAAAATTGTTTTAGTAAAACAATTTATGTTAGTGTCATTTTCACCTTTATTTAAAAAAAGGCATTAAAGTCATTATCTCACCCAAGTGGCTCCATGGGGTCCCTTAAATCGACACATGGGTTGTCTTGGTCGGAAATGACACAACCAATAGGGTTAGGACATGTTTCAAGCTCATATCATTTTATTAAAGCATTATTTTTACCTTAAACTACACTAATTACCTCTAATCGCGATTAATGAAAAAAATTATTATTCACCAAAAAATTATTTTCATCCCATTGAACCACATTTTGCATACTAATTACAACCATGTATGTAGGATTTTAAAAATTCAATACACATTAGTGGTAAACTTTCATTTAACTAAAAAATCAGTTTGCTTGATTACCACTTAGTGGTTTCACTATTCATCAAAAATCGAAGTTTTTCAGAAAAATACCAAAACATCACCCTAATCTATATTTGATATTTTCAATTCAAAAATGAAGTGTATTTTACAAAATTCAAAACATATAAGTCACATTAATTAATTTAATATTTAATTCCCGCTGTCAGAGCAAATAACGTGTTTTTATGAAACAATAAGTATCAAAAGATTGACACCAGTTTAAGTCCAATTTCAAAGTAAAATTGATTCCAATGACCACCATTGGATTAAATGGTAAAAATATATTCTAATTTCACTTCAAAACCATTTCAAAACATAATCTAATCATATAAATAAATTAGATTAAGAAGCAGTTTTGATGTAAAATGCAGTATTTTTCACTATTCATTAAAAAATGAACATTGTCAGAAAAATACCAAAAATTTATCCAATGTAAAATTCAATGTCCCAATCATAATGAATATGTTTATTTTGACGAATATAGATTATAAAATTGTCAAAAGATGTATTTAAAAATGGTTTGCCATCAAAAGGGAGTAAAACATTCTTTTAAAAATATTAGTGTATTCCATGCTTAAGATTGGATTTATTTTCATTTTAAGCCCTTAAAACACTATCTAATTCATTAATAGACATAGATAAAAAAATATCTATTATTCATTACTTACTTGGGATGTTACATGTATAATCGCTTGAACATGAAAGTCGGGCCCCCACCAAAAATTATGACGATGAAATCAGGTTCAAACAAAACATATTTACCTTAATATTTATCAATATTTAAAAAATACATAAGAGGAATTCAACAGACCCCACCATCACAAAATAAAAATCCATTCATATAAATTCCAAAATATTATATATCAAAACATTGAAACATAACCTATAGAAAATAAATGGGTTTTGTAAACATATTATCATCATAAACATAAACCACCTAGATAAAGAATAATGATAGTATTATTGGATCATATACTTAGTAAAGCTTAATTAAAATCCAAGGATGTTACCATAGATGAATATTTTCATTAATGATAATAGGAAAATTACTTGAGGAAAATATCATTTTCACTTTTAAATAAAAATTTTAAAACAAAAAAATTTCCCAAATATTAAGGAAAATATTTTCTTTGATAAAATGGAAACTTTTAATGGAAGCTTAAAATCATTGATCGATTATAAAAAAAGGAAATTCATTCCATTCCATATATTAAAAAATCAAACATTCCTTTTAAAAAATTTATAATATTTTAAAAAATACCTATTTTGAAAAATGATAAGAACATTCCTTTTAAAAAAATTGAAAGAAAGTGAAACATGGGTTTTTTATCTAAGAGAGAGAAAATGTGAATCTCCAGAAAAACATATTTTTAGTATATTGATTACTTAAGGTGGTTAAAAATGAAAGAAAAATGTGTATTTTTAAGAAATAAATAGGGAAGAATATTATTAATTAGTTTATTTAGAGATGTATCATAATATTTCATCATATAAAATTTAATTATAAACAATCCTCATAAACAATGACATTATAACCTAAAAACCTTACTACTTTGATAACATTTGAATCATCATCACCATGAAATAAATAAAATTATATGTATATTTGAATACTAATAAATTTTATAATAATAATTATAAAATTCATTCATAGGTATTATATACACCACATAAAAGAAACAATTGGTGAATATGGAAAGTGTCTCACAGAGATAAAAGTGAGATGAAAATCCATTACCTGGGGTCCAACTTCCTGCATACATGTTTGAAACTCTTTTATAATAAATATATTATAAAAACATAATCATATATATTATACCATAAATTATTTACTTATAACCATTTATCACTCAATAATTAACAATTCTTTATTAAAATCATTGTCCCTGGTTATATCTACTTCGTTTTTCATGTGTGTTTTGGTTTTGTAGTTCTGGTACTTATAATTTTATCAATGTTCCATAATATATATAATATTAATCATGATAAAAATATCAGATATATATCTATTATATAAATATTTATAAACCTTTATGAAATATAGATATGTAAGAATGAATTATGTCATTCATGTAGATCTTAAGTCGTATGTATGCATGAACATTGTTTTCACTTTTTAACATATAAAAAAAATAAAGTTAAATGATAATTAACCTTTAAAGAAACATTATTATATTATATATATCATATATATTAATTAAATATATCCTTATTACCATCCATTTAATTGAAAATGAAAAATTAATCGCATCGCTTTATGAAGGTGGTAGTCCATATGTACACACGTGCGACATTATCGTTTTCCAATAGATTAAAAATTAAGAATATAGATATGATATTATAATTAAATAAATATAAATATTTCATGAATATAATATATAACCATTAAAACCTTCATAATACCCATCTATAAAATATGGTGATGAAAACTGACTTGTATCACTCCGTGGAGACGGTAAGCTGTACATACCCATGTGCAATACTTTCACTTTCCATTTGATGGAAAATGGGTGGATAATGGTATTTTCATAATAATAATAACATGATAGAATATATATGATAATAAATTTATTATTTAATGATAAATAACATATATTTATTTGAGTTAAATGGAGAATGAAAAAAGAAGTTCTATGTTAAGTCAATTACCTCTTCTTGGAAACAACTCTTTTAAACCTCTTTTTAAAGACCCTAAGGTCGATATTTCAGGAATACCAGCACCTATTTAATTTGTTTAGGGTAGTTTAGAATATTATTTTTCAGATTTTTTTCTATCTATAATGTTCAAAGTGATGTGAATAAGAGAAAGTAGGGATTTCTTTTTATATTTGATGGGAGGGAACTCTTGGTATTTCTTAAAATATTAAAATATAATAAAGTTGTTATCTAGGAAAATAATTATAAATAGACATTAATTTAAATATAAGATATTATTGGGTATAAATACCATCAAAAATTTAAATTTTTATAGGTTTAAGTGGCGTTTTGAACCTTATATTTTGTTTTAACCCCTTAGTTGGCCTATTTTAACATTAACTACAGTAATGACTTTTTCACTCTTAAAGGGTTATAATTTTACAGATAAGATGAAAAGTGTTTAATAAAGGAAAACTTTATATCATTATACACTATATATTATCCATATTTTACTATTTTAATATTTTTATTATTTTTAAATAATTTAATAACATATTATTTTGATAAAATATCATTAATATCAATTTTGACATTATTTGTTAATTTCACTTAAATGACATAAATACTATGTTGGAATTATAATCTAATAGATTTACACTATTATAATATGTACTATTTACTTATAAAATATGTTTAACTCTATAAATCTCTAAAATTATATTACATTTAGTATTTTTAAATTTTATTTATTTTATTTTTATATTAATTGAAAAAATATTGTGTCGGCATTGCATAAGAATTTAATGAAATTATATAATTTATAAAAATTATTAATAAATTTTCATCATTAAAATAATTTTATAATTCTCAAAATAGAAATATATATTCATTAAAAACTTTATTTTGTCCCAATGTGAACTCATAAGAGTATTTAAAACTAAGTGGGTGATATTTTTTAACTTTCTTCACTTTAAATATTATATAGGTCATTTTCATGGAAATTTTTTCATTAAAGAAATAAATTTCAAGAAAAAGGTGACAAGGGTTGGATTAAATTTATCAATTAATAATTAATATAAAAAATCATGGCCTTATCACCTAATTTTAACCTAGATTAACCCAGCTTAACTATTATCGAGGTGATAAATTTTACCATAGTTATTATTCATATTGACCAAAAATAAAATGGGTCTATTTACCAAATTTGAACCTCATAATTAAAAATATGGAAGAAATTTTATCAAATTAAATATCTACATGTTTAATAAATTAATTTTAAAATATGTTCTCAAAACACAATGAAAACCTATTTTTAGAGATAAATCCCTTTTTAAATACAAAAATGTTTTTATACTAATTTCCGGTATAAAATTAATTTCAATAACTTTAATTGGTATAAAAACAAAACAATGTAGTATCCCAGAGCTATTTTATACTTTATTACATTGAAATAAGATATATATAGTTACATCTCAAAGGATATAATAGTTAAATAGTCTTGTTAAAATAGACACATATTTGAGTCTTATATTACATTTGAAAACACAAATTACAACATAAATTTTATTAAAGAATAAAACTATTACCTATATAATATTATTTAATATAAAACATAGCACACTTAATGGATTCCTCATAAAGTATACAAAATAATGGTGGTCTCAAATTCTAAGTAATGGTTAACTATGTAAGAAGATATCATGAATGAATAATAATAATCAATATAGAAAGGTAAATAAATGAACACACATGCCATTCAAATATATTTTATATCATGGTAAAACATGTAAAAATAAATATATCAAGGTAAATAACTGAATAAAAATTTCATTTAATGAATAAAATTATATTTAAATGCATCCATAGATAATATGATAGCAAAAATATCATGGATAATAACAACAACAACTGAATTTTCAGTGAAGGAAATACTTAATAATTGGACATCATATTTCCTATAAACATGATACCTTTAACATAAATATATATCCTAAATAAATTTTAAAAATAATTGATACAAACCCATAGGTTTTTTTCAATTATACCTATACTATCAAGATCTATCCTCAAGACAGTTTAAAACTACTAGTTACCAACCCATTCAGTTTAGCCAACTGATTTTGTCTCATGAGACCCGTTGATGAAAATAGGGGATATCTATAATGGACCATGAAAATATATTCATATCAAAAACATACCTAATATATCTAAAAATTAATTTAATTTATGAAAACTATACCTTATCATTAAATATCTCTAATGAGTAAAGGATACATATTTATGAAAATTTCCCTAGTTAATCAAATAATTATCATAGTAAACATCATAAGTAAAAATGGTATAAATTTTAGGAAATAATCATATCTAATATATAAGAATATTTATATATAAGATAAATTTAATTTATAATGAAAAATTATTACAAGTAAGTGATTGTTTCAAGATAAAGTTAATAATCACACAAGATAGTGAGATTGTACAATAAATTTTACCACTTGGTAATTTTCATGTCAAATCCCCTTATATGAAATAATTAAAATTGAAACTTAAAATTCCATGAACTATTAATCAATAATGATATTACATTTCAAGGTCCACTATATACACTATATAAAATAAATTAGTTTTATAATAACAAATGAGTGTCAATAAAACATAAATTGAGATGAAATACCTTAATTCATGATTCTTTTTTTCAAACATGATTTAACATCATGCATAGTGGATTTAAATTGTTATTAACTTATAAAATAAGCATATTAATATTTATAATATCATATATGATCATTTTATAACATCTTATTAGTCATTAATTCATTATCTTTCATTATTTTAATTGTTTCCGGTGATAATGACCTTATTTTATCATGCGTTTTTCATCATAAAAGATCAAGTTATTTCCCATATTATATATTTATATCATATATATAATAATAATCCTGAAATAATTATCATATTTTTACATCAATTTTACTTTTAAAACTAATAATGAAAGATGGTTATGAAAAATGAACTATGTTACGATCATAGAGATGGTAGGTCATACGTATGCATGATTAACATTTCCATTTTCCAATTATCATTATGGAAAGAAGGTAAGTATTATATTATATTTCCATAATTATAATTATATAATATTATATACTTATATATATTATCCATGTGGTTGGGTGTTGAAAAGAGAGACACATCACTTCGTGAAGGCGGAAGTCCACACATACATGAACGATGTTATCATCTCTAAGTGGGTGAAAAGATAAGAAATAAAATGAAATATTATTTTCTAGAATTATAATTATGTCGTTAATAAAAAATATATTTCATTTATATCACATATAATAATTAACTTTTTCCTTTAATCATTCATGTGAAGTGTTAGTGAAATACATATTGCATCACTTTGTGAAACGGTAGGTCGTCGTACACACGAGCAACGTTATCGTATCTCCTAGAGAATTTAAGAAAAAAGTATATATGATATAATTAATCAAAATTTATACATATTTTATAGATATTATATATATAATTTAGATCCATCATCAAACCCAACCGTGAAATGTTGTAATAGAAGAACAAATAACATCGGTTCATGAGGCGGTAATCTGTCGTACACACAAACGATGATTTTATAACCCACTTTATAAAGGTGAATATGGTTTTAGGTCATGAAAATATTATAAAAAAATTATTATATGGAATATACTTAGGTTTTTATAACATAATGGTTTAATAATAATTGAATAAGGTGGAGAATAAAATAAAATAAAAGTGTTCAATGAAGAACGTTACCTCTTCTTTAGGTATCCTCCTTAGGTTTTCACTAAAGCCTTCCTAGGTTGGATTTATGCCCAAAATAAGGATTCTATAATTATGGGAGAAAATTTTTTGAAGTTATTTGGGTAGGTATTGGATGAACTAAAAGGATTTCAAGGTGTGAAGAAGAGTGAATAGGTGGTGGCCTTTTATAAGTGATGTGAGTGGAACACTTGATTTTTTTAAGAGATTCAATCATGACCATGTTTTTATCATTCCAAAATCTTCCAAAATGGTTCATTATCGAACCTATAATATATAATGTCAACATATGGACTGAAAATCATTTTTGGACAAGCTTTTAGGTCATTTTAAACCATTATATTCATAGTTTAACCCACTGGTATATCAATTTTTACCTTAACCGTGGTAATTAATTTTTATGATGTTCACTATTAATTTTGGTAAAAAATTGAGTTGAACTTATTATAAATTATAAATTATTTTTATTTAAAATCTGAAATCCATTTTACAAAATTAATTCATAGAATTGGAAAGTTTTAAATTAAAATTAATCCCACAGATGTGATGAGGAAATGAGTTTTTAAAGAGAAAATATTTACAATGTTTTTATATCAAAATTAAATATTAAAATGATTTCAATGACCTAAATTTGATTGATTTATATATAGTTTAAATAATTTTACTTTAAAAGCAGTTTAAAATATAATTTAACTTTATAAATAATTTAAATGAAAAGCTAGTTTTCAATTAAAATTCTATATTTTTCACTATCTATCAAAAATGAAACTTTTCAGAAATATACCAAATATTCACCCAAAAATAATTTTTTTTATTCTAATTTAAAAAAATAGTTTATTTTTTAAAATAAATTTTCTAAAATTGGTAAAAATTAATCTTATATTATGTGCGTAGAGCATGACTAATCCGTCTTTTAGAAAAATATAGTTTTTTGGGAAACATTTTTTTTCTTTTAAATAATTCTTATTGTATTTATAAAAAATAAATAACAAATGAAAATGTGTAAAATATATATTTTAATAATTTATTTAATCCTATTCATACCCACCATTTTAATAGCTAAGTGATAACTATCACATTAAATAATAATATTTTAATAATATGTCACATTTTGTTTAAACACGATATTGCGTGTAATGAAATCTAAAATTAGTGTTGCACATAATGTAAGATAAACTTAGTGTTGTATATGAAAAAATATAATATTTTTGTTGCATGTAATTTAATCTATTGATGATATTTAATTTATTTAAAAAATATATATCATAAAGTCTCAGGGTGTTATATTTTCTACTAATTTTTATGTTGTGTATCACATACACGGTCGAATACAGTGTTCTTATTTTAGAATTTTTGGTGTTACATTGTCCCCAAATTAAATAAATTGTGTCCTCAAAATTTAAAATTCATCATGGTAATCAAGGGTTTAATATTTGAAAATTATTTTTTAAAAACCCACATCGTAAAAAGTGTTAATAAAATATCCTCTTAATAATAGAGGAAGGGGAGTACAATAATCATATAGAATAAAACATTACTAGGTTACTACATAGAAACAATGGTGTAAAGTAAAGATATAGATTTAGAAGAAAAATATAAATAATTATATAGAGTGATTGAGGTCATTGATCATAATAAATTGAGTGATCAATGGAAAGTTAAGGGCCTCAAAACCATAAATATGTGATGATTTAAAATACCAATTGATTCATCATATATGAATGTAATAGGGTAACATTTGTTTCTCAATAAACTTCTCCTAAAGTTAAGGAATTATTTTAATATCTTTTAATATATGTAAATATAATTGATATTATTCTATTTCATAATAATAATTTCATCCTTTGGTTGTAATTTAATCAATTTTTAATTCATCACTTACTCCAAAAAATAAATATCCATGAATGAATTTTTTATATTGAAAGCACTGAAATTCACTTTTAGTGGATCATAATATCCATAAATGGTTAACGAGTCTTTCCACCTATCTTTAATTATTTTTCAAAACCAAAATAGTTAGAATATGTTATCTAATATGCATAAATCTCTATATAGTTAAGTTATACATTAATCTATAAAACCTCATCCAAAGTTAAAGTTAAAAAATTTCATAAATATTTAACCTTTTGACCCTTACAAAAGATCAAGATCCAAAACTTTAGAAATAAGGTCACAAAATTATCAAAATGAACTTACCATCAATCCCCCAAATAGTATGATGTAACTCTTAATCATCACATACAAAACATGTGAATAAATTCATCATGTATTTTTTTAAACATGGTAATAACCTAAATTATGATAAATAATTGTTTAAAATATTCATTATTACTTATTCGTTAAGTAAAACATAGATTATTGGACATATTTCTTAAATCCGAAAATATTGTTAACTCCATCAATGATAGCATAACCACTTTTTTATCAAGTCAATAATTTGTTCCAAGGTAGTCAAAACTATCCAAATTACTTTATCTATATCAATTATCAATTTATCCCAACATCTTTATCTCAACATCAGGAATATATTAATGTTCATCAATCACGTATTTTCTAAGAATATCAACTTTCCACTAAATAATTTTTCTTTTTCATCAATACCATTCAACATACGGTTTCAAATACTTAATGAAAAAAGTACCAAATTACAATCCTTATATATTTCAAAATTCTTATTACTAGGATATTATTGATAAAATAATCAAATGGGATAATTCTATAATCAAAAAACAATCACATTAATCATTCTTCTTCATATGTTCTAACAGTATAATCATGACCATATACTATTAGCTTCTCTTAAGGTAAATTCCTTTGATGCTTGAGATGTTTATTTACATAGTGTATCATCTCCCTATAGTTGAATAATTGTAAATTGGAAAGTTTTTAATTTCTCTTTAAATAACAAGCATGGTGACCTTTCTCTCTACACTTATAAAAAAATCTCATCCCTTTTAATAAAGTTACAGGGTGTTTCTTTCCATAATTATTACATGTGGGAAAATTCATATTTACTTCTTCCCTTTATCCATACTTTTCCTAGCCATCCTCTTCTTCTCAATATTCCCTTCAAATCAATAATTCATAGAGAATTATTTATCCATTTTGTTAGAACATGATAATGTGACGTCATATGGTGAGAATGTTTAGGAGAGTAGTTCCCTTCAATATATTGGCTAAATACCAACAAAGAAACTATCATTCTTACTCTTTGGATTGCATGAATTTATGCAGTTCCCATTCATTCTACTAAGATCCATTTATAATGGATTTAAAACACTAGATTATATTATATCATTATGAAACACAATGTATAATCTCAAAACTAGTTATACTTAACATAAATTGAAAAAAATATCCATATCTAATCTCATATTTATAAACATGTTTTATTTGGGGATATATTTATTTTAAAATCCTTCATAATCGTTTGTAAAGAAAATATAATTTATCCTAATAATATCCCCCAATACTGTCAAACTAGGTGTACAGTAAGGCCCAATTTTTATACACCAGGTGATGAGAAGGCTTATCCTAATGTGCCATTTTCAGAGTTATTACCACTAAGTACCTCTATTCTATAACCACATCCACTTGTAGTATATATATAGGGATGTATTGTAAGGTAAACCCATATAATATCTACCTTAGCTAAACCTTAGGATGTTATTTTATACTTATCATCAAATTAAATCATAGAGTTATGATACTTAGTCAATGTTTTCCTAAATATAGTTCCCTAAGTTTATATTAAACTTACACCAACTATAAAGATCCCAACCCCATTATCCCAGAGCTGATTTATGGTTTATTACATTGGCACAAGATACAATGAATCACATCCCAAAGGATCGAATATTTTATTAGTCTTTATAAACTAGATACATACTTGATTCACAAATTACATTTGAAAAAACAAATTACAACATTTTTTAGAATAAAATTATTCCCTTTACCATATTAATTCATATAAAACATATTAAACTTCATGGATTTCTAATAAAGTAAACAACTTAATGGGTGAGATCAAATTCTCAGCAAGGATTATGTACAGTAGAATTTATCATGAATCAATAAGCATAATTAATATGGAAAGGTAAATAACTGAACAAACATTCCATTAAAATAACTTGAATATCATGTTAAGATAAGGAATAATAATATGTAAAGGTAAATAAAGAAAAACATATTCCATTTAATCAATAAACTGATAATTAATTGAATCTATATATATTATCATAGAAAAAAGCTCATAGATAATATCAACAACAACTTAATTTTCAATGAAGAAAATAATTAATTATTAGATATCTTATTTCCTAATAATATGATACCTTTACTATCAAGATATATACTCAAGATAGTTTATAAATACTAGGTAAAATCCCATTGGTTTTGTCCAATTATACCTATATTGTCAAGATCTATCCTCAAGATTGTTTAAGACTATTGGATATAAACTCATTCGGTTTGGCCAACTCATTTTGTCACATGATACCTATAGATGCATTGAGGGGATATATATAATGGGACCCAATCATATATTAATTTATAAATTATTTATCATATATCAAATAATATATTAAATTCATGAACAATATTCCTTATCATCAAATATCTATATTGAGTAAAGAATATGGATTTATCACTATTTCCATAGTTAATAAAAAACTATCAAATTAAACACCATATGTAAAAATGTTATATGGTTTATGAAATAATCATATATAATGTAAAATAATAGGTATGTTTAAGAAAAATATAATGTAAAATCACCAGTAGAAAAATAGTCTTTAACATCGGTTTTTTAAAAAAAATTGACATCAGTTTTTAACCGATGTTGAAGCCACCAACATAATAAATGTTTCTTTTTACGTCGGTTTTTTGTAAACTGATGCCAAAAATTAATTAATTTTTTTCTTTATCATTTGTTTTTTAAACAATAGATGCCAAAAAAACCCATCTGTATCATGTTTGGTGTCGGTTTCTTTAAAAACCGACGCCAAAAAGTTATAAAAAATTGTTTCGGTGCCGTTTTAAGAAAACGATGCCATAAATAAAAAAAATAATAATTTTGGAATCAGTTTTTACAAAAAAAACTACACCAAAAGTAACTTTTTTTGTTTTATTTTTTAGATAATTTCTTAATATTCGATTTTACTGGTCGTGAAGCTAAAACTGAGTTACGAATCAAAATTTATGGTCACTGTAAGTTTAACTTGTGAAAGTTTTGATTGATATAACTCGTTTGAAAAAAATATATGATAAACATGAATTAAAATCACATAAACCAAATAAAATAAAATAAACATAATATTTCAAACATATTTCAATGGTTTTAGGATCATCAATTGAAATGATACATTGTTTATCATTATATATCTAATATTTTAGGTAGAACTCATGTGATAATGAAAATGGTGATTGATAATTAAATTTACACCAAGATTGGTAAATCTCATCTAAATATTTTATATTTTTAACTCGATGATAAAAATAAATCATCTTTACAAGAAACTTAATCGAGTTTTTTAGAAATAAAGGTAAATAATAATAAAGACAATAAATGATTAGAAGAGGTTTCTTGTTCAAATTAACAATTAAAGTCACATTAAAACATGATTGAATATAATAGGTTTAAAATGATGAATGAAGGAGAAATGGATTTATATATAGTAAATGAAAATATTTTTGATATCATTGTATAAACATTTATGAAGGATTTTAAAAAGTTAAACATGTGTTGTGAAAAAATATGAAATTATGATCCCACATATTAGCGAATACTCTTTGGCATCGGTTTTTTTTTTGAAACTGATGCAAAAGAGGATTTACATTGGCCTTTTAACATAGTTTTTGTAGAAAACTAATGCCAAAAATTCCAATCAATGTCATTTTTGGCATTGGTTTTAAAATAAATTGATGCTAAAAAGTATTTAAAAAATTATTTTTCATCTTATCTTTTTTAAAAACCAATGTCGAAAGGTAAAAAATTTATTTTTGGCGTCGGTTTTTAAATAAACCAATGAAAAAAAAATTAAAAACATTTTGTGTCAGTTTTTTAAATACTAAAACCAAAAACTAAAAAAATTATTTTGGCATTGGTTTTTTTTAAATGACGTGAAAAATAAATAAATTAAAAAAATACAATGTTTTATAGAATTTATTAATCTTCGATTTGACTACCCCTGAAGCTAAAATAGAGTTACATATTAAAAATAATACCCTTTGAAAGTTGGATTTCTTTAAGACTTCTCTTAGAGAATATCAACTTCCAACATCCATAACTTTTAATCCATAACACCATTTTGTCTCCATTACCAGTCAAATAAATTATTAGGAAATAATATAAAACATAAAAAAATATAATTATTTGTGTTTTTTTTTTGAAAAAAGACACCAAAAAATATGTTTTTTAAAGTTTTTTGTGTTAGTTTTTAAAAAACTAACACCCAAAGTAATTGTTTTCTTTTTGGCATCTATTTTTAAAAAAATTGATGCCAAATAGTCTCTGGAAAAATATTTTACATTGGTTTATAAGAAATTGACATCAAATTGACGATGTTAAAACCCATTTTTCTACTATTGTATTAAAAATTATTGTAAGGAATTGAATGTTTCAAGAGAAAGTTAATAATCAAAAAAGAAAGTGAGATTGTACAATAAATTTTACCACATTTTAATTTTCAAGTTGAAACAACATAAATGAAATAAAATAAATTGAAAATTAAAATTCCATGAATAATTTATGAAATATGATATTACATTTCAATGGGTAGTATATACCCTATATAAATGAAATTAGGTGTATGATAACAAATAATTATCAATGATGCATACATTGATACAAAATCCCTTACCTTTTGATTCAATATTATAAGAAATAATTTAAACTCATTTATATTGGTTTTAAACATGTTATTAACTTATTCTAGAACCATATTAATATTTATAATATCATATGTGATCCTTTTATAACACTTTATCACTCGTTCGTTAATTATCTTTCATTATTTTCATTATTTTGAGTGATAATTATATTGTTTTCTCATGTATGTTTCATCATTAAATATATAGTTATTTTTCATATTATATATATATATCATCTTCAAAATAGAAATCATGACATAATTATCAAATTTTTACTTCAATTTTACTTTTAAATCCAATCATGAAATATGATTATGAAAATTGAAATATGTTGTGATCATGGAGACGGTGGGCCATACATATGCATGAGTAACGTTTCAATTTTACAATGATCATTGTGGAAAAAAGGTAAGTAATAAATTAAACTTATATAATTATTATAATATCATATATATCATATTATATAATTATATATATCATCCATGTGGTGTGGTGATGAAAAGAGAGTCACATCGCTTCATGCAGGGGGTAGCCCACAAGTACATAAATAATGTTACCATATTTATGTGAGTTAAAAGGTAATAAATAAAAGGATATATTATAATTATATAATTATAAATGTGTCATTAATATCATAATTATGTCATTTATATCACATATAATCATTAAATTTTTCCTTATCACATTCCATGTGAAATGTTAGTGAAAGACGAATCACATCGCTTCGTGAGGCGGTAGTCTATCGTACACACGAGTGATGTTATCATATATCCTATGTAATGGAAAAGAAAAGGATATATATTATATAATTACTCTAGATATATAAATATATTATAAATATCATATATATACTTTATTTCCATCATCATACCCAACCATGAAAGGTGGTAATGGAAGAACGAATGACATCGGTTTGCGAGGTGGTAGTCCTTCGTACACACAAAAAATGATTTAATAACCCATTTTATGGTTATAACTATGGTTTTAGGTCATGAACTTATTATAAAATTATCCCATTATATTTAATATATTGATGTTATTATATCAAAATGTTTTAATAATAATTTAATGAGGTTGAAAAAGAAATAAAATAAAAGTGATCATTGAAGAACATTACAACTTATTTGGATATCCTCCTTAGATTTGTGTAGAGACCCTATTTTTACTTTGTAATACTTTAGAATATTTCTATGTTTTATTCTAGAGCTAGGTGCTGAGATGGAATTCAATTTTGAGGCCCAGTGTTCCCAGAATTGATTTTATAAAAATATTGAGTATATTTTATATTATGCATGCACGGTTAATTAAAAAAATGTGATATATCTTAAGAAGTTGATCGGATCAGAAATTTTAGGTCATGTATGTACCTGTAATGTAGTATTTTCCCTAGGAGTGACATAAAATGAGTCAGTGAGAGCCGTTCGGACCCCTCGATTGTTAGTGTTGTGGTAAATGGATGAATTAAATTATTAATTTATTCATTTAATAGCTCAAACATTAATAACTAATGGACAGGGGCTCGAATGAGAAATCTGAGACCACCGTTCAATTAAAAATGTATATTTTACCCTAGGTGGGGTATAACCTGTGTTGGCATTGGGAGGTTGGCTTATGTGTTATTATGGATGATTAATTAAATAATTGAATAATTGTTTATTTAATTTTTTTATTAATTTATTTTAACCAATTGAGAGGTTATAAATTATTTATTTAGAGGGATTGGCCTCATAATTTAGTTTTTCCAGTGAAAAAAAAACCCTCTCTACCTCTTCTCTCCTTCCCATTGATGAACTAAGAAAAACAATGATGAAACTTTGGATCCAAGCGGATCAAGGCATGACAAATCAATGGGTCACCTCCTCCATTGGCAAGAATTTTCTTCATTAGAAAAAATATTAAAGATTAATGTAGGAATCTTTCTTAGTGTTCTTATTCCATGAATTAAACTTTGAGCATTTTGGTTGTCAATTCTTCAACCCGCACCTTTGATCGAACCGCTGCTTGATCCCAAGTACCAAATTCATTTTGTTTAATAAAATTTTCTAACCTCAGTTCCCAATCCTAGGTTTCCATCCTAGAATTCTTAGTCAGTGATGTTCAAGACTTTTATTTTTGGTGAATTACTTCAACTTTTCTTCGTAATCCTCACTATGGAATCCACAAGGATCCCAGTTCGACAATTACTGGGCATCCAAAACTCATTTGGTTTCCCAGATTCGTGGTGAATTGATGAAACAGGGACGGTTCGTTGATCCAATCATATATTTGGAAATGTCATGATACAAGGATAACCCATCTGGTGTTTATACATCAAAATCCTAAGGAACTAAGATATGGTGGCTCACCGAAGGTGCGTCGGTGCATGTGAGGCATTCTGATGAGTCCAGGGTAGCAAGCAGCGGTGGCGGTCCAGCATAGTTCCCGCAAGAATCTAATGAGGCGAATCGGATAGGGCAATCTGAGGTGGCTGACGACTGAGGTAGGCAGAGGCCGCAAGTGCGGGTCAAGTGGAGAAGTTGAGTGAGGCAGAATATCCAGGAGTTAGTGGTGTAGTTGGAAGTTGCGGGTATGAGACCGACAAGGGAGGAATGTAGCACTAGGGTGGCCGGTGCGAGGCGGCAAGGCGGTTCTGGCGGATGATGTAGGTCGGTGAGGGATAGAAGACACCGTTCGGGCAGTGGTCAGCACAGTTGTAGGACAGAGGTGCATAGGGGTGGTGGTGCCACGTGAAGGGAGTACAAAGGGGGAGGGGGAAACGCTAATGGGTAAATGAAAAAATTAGATAATAATAAAAGAGAAATAAAAATAATTATTATATTATTATTATTATTATTTATATAAACCCCCGTAACTTCCTCGTTTGATATCCAATTCACGAACAGTCAGTGGAAGTGTGGCCCTAACTCCAATTTGTACATTACGAGTCCAATATTGGATGTATATTTTGGGATTTTAGATTGTCCACACGAAACGCTCAAAGAAATAATTTATTTAATATTATTATTAAATATTCAACCCGCCAAAACTCATGTGTGTGACGTCCGATTAAGGTGTTGTTAGTGGCGATGTAACCCTATATTTAAGATGGTTGATTCAAGTCAAATGTTTGATATTAAATTCTGGTTTGTGGCACGGTTCCACAAGATTCCTAGCAATAATACTATTATTATTTTTGCATAATTTTTCATCTATCGTAACTCTCCCATACGACATCATATTGGCGAGTTGTCAGCGGCATTGTGACCCTCAAATTTAGGTGGACTTTTCAAGACCAATTCTAGTTGTTTAAATTGAGATAGATTCATGGGCCTCACATGACACCATTCAAGCGCAATGTAGTGACTTGTGACTTTTTTCATAAGATTTCTATTTGGTGGAAAATAAATAGTCGATCTTGTGTGTCTTTTTGAAAGTATCATAATAGAGTGATTTGTTTGGATATTCAAAGACGTATTTCTCAATCTCATTAAATGTGGAAACATGAATGAAATATCGATGGAAGATCCTTTTGGTGTGTTTGAATAGAACCCACGGCTTAGGTCAACTTTGACTCTTGTGAGAGTTGAGAATATTTACGAAGAGATGTGGTCAAATGTTCTGGGACCATTTCAGGAGGCATGTCAGCAAAATTACAATTTCTCTCTCCTAATTAACGATGATAGTTGTGCACCTGTCGAACTCGTGACAAAATGTTCCATATACTTTTGGAGTACCTTGGAAGGTCTAGGGTACTTATTCATAGTTTAGTACCCATAAATGGTTAGGTACACAGCCAGGCAATGAGGCAAGGGAACACGCCATGTGGGACCCACATGCACCATGTACTACTATGCGAATTCTTCTACCTCTCATAATACCTTCCTCTGAATTCAGATATTGGCATGTGAGTAGCCTATCCTGATTTTTTTTCACGTAGAACATGATGGATCCCTCTGTAGTGTATTTTGGGTTACTGTGTGAGATATTTTGATTGTGAGGCTTATCCAGGGTGTCACTCGATGACTAAAATGGAATTCTTCCGAGGGATACCATCAAACAGGGATGGACAGAGTTCCTCTATTCTTTTCTAAGAGTTATTATCCAATAGGTATTCCCAGATTTCCTCAATACTTTTCCGAGATATACCATTTAGTAGGGATGGCCAGTGTTTGTCAATAATTTTTCAAGAGGCACAATCCAGTATGGATGGACAGATTTCCTTGATGGTTTTCTAAGAGGCACCATCTAACAGGGATAGATAGAGAAAATATGTCTTTTCCTTTATCTAGCCTGGGAAGTGGTCCCTAATGGAAATTCTGAGTAGAACCCTCTAGCTGGGCTAGGAATGGGTCCTTGATCTTTTCTGATTCGAACCCTCTAGCTGGGTTGGGGATTAGTCCTCAACGGAATTATATTATAACCCTCCAGCGGGGTTAGGCATGGGTCCTTAATATTTTCTGAGTCTAACTCTCCAGTCGGGATGGGGATGGTTCCTCAACAAAATTATATTATAACCCTCCAGCAAGGCTGGGGATCGGTCCTCAATGACATTAGAGTAAAACCCTCCAGTCGGGCTAGGTATGGGCCCTAAACATTGAGACACGACCTCTTGATTGTGAGATAGTGATGAGGCATGCTCTGACATCAATTTGGACTCTCAATAAATGGGTACATTTTTCCACCAAGACACGTCCTTATGACACAACCTAAAACCATTAGGTCAAGACAGTGCCACCCAAAGCGGATAGTATCAAGGTGTGGTTATTGAGTTCCTTTTAATTGTAGTTCGGAGCAGACATATGGGATGTTAGACATCAATGGTTGCTTCTAAAATTATTAGATACTCACTTTTCATGGGTTGAGCTTTTGAGATGGAGACCCCCTTACTCTATCATTTGGGTTTTATTTACTAAGAATATATATATATCCTTTTTCCAGTTCCCACTCCTTGGATTTTGGCTACTCTTCTTCCATGATAGGCGAAGATGTGTGGGGTATTCCACGTGCTTTTTATGTCTAGATTATCGTGGTTTGATGAGTCTAATATTCTACTATAGGTAGAGAAGACTCGGTGAGAGGTTCATCTTCTCACTATTTCTAGCTCCCTATGTTTGGATGATCTTACATTAATCTTTTAGTGGGTTGAGCTGCACTTATTTTTATTATACCTTGTTCATTATACTTTTCTTCTTCTGTTATATCTCTTACTTCTACCATCTTTCGTACCTATCTTGTAGCTCCCACAATCCCTCAGGGAATCCAACTGTGTATTTTTATACTCACCCCAACTTGGTCTTTTCCCACACTTGGTGTTCCATTGAATACGATGGATTGGTTGATTATGATATCATATGATCTTATGGATATGAGGTGCTTGAACCGCATGCGGTGGTCGTAGCTTGGGATTCAGTAGAAGGAATCTCCTATCAATTTTACTTTTTTTCCTATTGTCAGGTTGTGTAATTTTTCTATTTGGGTGTTTATTTTTTCCTTTTCTCTTTTAGGTTTACTTTTCTTTTACTTGTAATATTTGGAGTTTGATGAATATATGTTTGGTTCCATTTTTTATAGTAGTATTGTAACTTGATTTCTTTTCCTCTTCACTTTTTCATTGAGTAGGATGTGTGTGTGTGAACATTTTCTTATCCAAAGGCCTCCCCTAGTTTTTGGGCCTTCAGCGCTAGTCGCCAGCCCATGTCCTGTGGAGGCGGGCTTGGGGTAGTTTCGACTTGATCCCTTGTATGGGTCAGGTTTTTAAAAGTGGCATCAAATCTGGTTTGACCCTTAGGATGTTGTTTGGATGTTTCCCTAAAAATACCTTGGTTGGGTTTATGGAAACGGAGTTGAAGTTTTTCGAGATCAGCTCCCAGTCCAGGGATTCCAGTGATGGTATGGGCAGTCAATGTATCCATTCCCCAAGACCCTAATTACCCACTTGTCAACTCTACACCCTAAGACCCATGTGGCAAGGAATAATGGTACACGCATCATATAGAATTGAGTCTTTGACTACCCATATTGAGTAAACTCCCCATATTATTTGATATATATATATATATACATATATATATTCTCATCTAAATTGTGTCCCCATTGATAATATTTAGGATATCTCCACGATGGTAGTCATCTAGGATACCAACTCTAGTTTGTGATGATGACCCTGTGAGAAAAGAGGCCTCATTTCAGGACCCATCATGAGATCCCCTTTCTCTAAGAGGGTATGTAGTAGCACCCCCACCTATTGAGTAGTAGATAGCCCTAGCAGAATAGGCTGAGGATGTGCATAGGCTGAGCACACTTTGTGAGTTCCAGTGACATAGACCGTTGAGATTCCACGGTAAGCCAGACCCTTAGACAGTAGAGGAATGGATAGAGTTGGTAGCCCACTACTTCATGCTTGAATGGACACCAGCAGATCATATGGTGGCTTTGTAAGCAATAATTTTTTCACATAGAAGCTAGATGTTGGTGGATCTTGGTTACTCAGATACTCGATGAGTTGGCACTCTCGTGGGACGATTTCCAGTAGTTGTTTGGTGAGGAGTAATACCCCTCATTCTTGCGCTATATTCGAATTTGGGAGCTCTTTCAGTTAAATTAGGAAGGGATGACGGTGACTGAGTATGTAACTAGGTTCATAGACCTTACGCACTACTCTTTTTAAATGATCTATAATGGTTACTTCTGATCATGGAAGCTTGAGCAGGGACTCCGCAAATAGATCTATCCAATCATAGTACCCTTGTGCATCCCCACCTATGTTGGAAAACTGAATCAGAAATTGCTAACAAAAAACCTTATGTTAGAAGGAAACCATACAGCTAGTTGTGGAAATGAGTGCAATAGAGATGAGATGTTTGTCGTAGCTAGCAGACACCAGACGATGAGATCTCAACGTATGATATCTTATCATGATTGGACTCGAGCACAGGTTCAGCCCGTAGAGGGTTCAGTTGTGGAGTAGAGTTTCTGGTATTGGGATACTCTCCTTCCAAAGGGTTGAAGAGATGCGAGGTATGCCACATGATTTCTATTTTTAGACTCTTGCGGTTGGATGAGTGTACTCGTATACCCTATTCTTTGGTACCTTGCATGATCAACATCAAGTATTGATACTATAATTATCAAGTACAGGTCAAGGTGACGGAGACCCCATGAATAGAATAACACAACTCACTATTTGGTTCTAACAGTGGTGTTCTTCACCCTAAGGATGGGGAGATGCTATATTCTTTAAGAGCGCTTTGTGGTTTTTTTAGGCCAACAAAATATCAGGTACGTCTTCACCCAAAGAGACTTGAACCCGAGGTGGTGACACTAGATGAAATTCCTCTAGGATTACAACTTCGAGATAGTCTATACTCTAGGAAATGGAAACGTTGTAGCATATTCCCTTATCGGGAAGTGTGGGAAGTCCCAGGCACACCTAGTGTATGAAGTTTTAGAGCAGTTAACTTCCCTACAACTGAACTTGGTAAAGTAGGAGGGTACAATTTTTCTTTAGTTGATGGTGTTGTCTACTTCACTTCTTGAGTGTGTAAGAGAGTCTTGATTATGATTAATCGACTATGAAATCTTGTGTGACAAGATATCCTTAAGTGTTTCACGATATCAATATTCTATAGGAGGGAATCATAATACCTTATTCTGAGAGAAAAACTTATGAGAGCATATCATCCCTTTGGTTCGCATGTTTTGATAGTACAGAAATGTCTAGGAGTTCCCCTGGGAGTGGGAGAGCTCAGTGCAGGCTCGGTATCCCGAGTGGTTTCCCTATTTTTTCTTTTCAAGGATGAAAGGCCTGAAGGGTGGAATAATTTAGAAAACCTGGTTTTACCCTATAAGACTTTCGAATATTTCTAAATTTTATTCTAGAGCTTGGCACTGAGACAACATGAAATTCCAAGGCTCAATGTTCTCAGAATTAATTTTATAAAAATATTGAGTATATTTTATATTACAAAAGCGTTATTAATTTAATAAAATGAGATATATCTTAAACAGTTAATCAGATCAGAAATATGAGGTCACGATTGGGTCCGGAATGCTGTTTTTACCCTAGCCACGGCATAAAATGAGTCTGTATGGGATGTTTAGACCCCTCACTCATTATCAATGTGTTAAATGGATGAATTAAATTATTAATTTATTCATTTAATAGCTCAAACCCGAATAACTCACATACAGGGTATCGGATGAAAAATATGATACCACTGTTGAAGTTAGAATATAGGTTTTACCCTAGGCAGGTTATAACCTTTGTCAGCATCATGAGGTTGGCTTATGTGCTATCGTGGATGATTAATTAAATAATTAAATAATTATTTATTTAATTTTTTGATTAATTTATTTTAACCTAATGAGAGGTTATAAATTATTTTTTTAGAGGTTTTGGACTCATAATTCAATTTTTTCAACGACAAAAACCCCTCTCTTCCTCCCCTTTCCTTCCCATTAATGAATTATGAAAAATAGCGATGGAACTTTGGATCCAAGCGGATCGAGGCATGACGAATCAATGGGTCTCCTCCTCTATTGGAAAGCATGTTATTCACTCAAAAAAAGATTCATTCTTGATGTAGGACACGTTCTTGGTCTTCTTAGTCCTTGAATTAAACTTTGATCATGTTGGTTGTCAATTATACAATTTGTGCCTTTGATCAAACCTCTACATGAGCCCAAGTAACAAATTCATTTTGTTTAATCAATTGTTCTAACCTTGGTTCCCCATCCTAGTTAGATAGATAAGAACACTTGGTTTTTGTTGTTCAAGACATTGGTTTTTGGGGAATTCCTCCCACTTTTCTTCACGTTACTCACCACATAATCCACGCTGATCCCGGTTCGACAATTTTTGGGAAGCCCAAACCCGTTCGGCTACCCGAATTTGTGGAAAATCAATGAAACATGGACTGTTCGTTAATCCAAGCACAGATCTAGAAACATTGTGAGGAAAGTATAACCCATATGAATTTTATACATCAAAATCATGAATAACAATGATGTGGTGGCTCTCTAAAGGTGTGGAGGTGTGTTTGAGGCATTCTGGCGAGTCCAAGTCATCATGTGACAACGGCGGTCTAGAATGCTTCCAACAGTCGTCCGATGAGGCAGATCAGAATGGTAGGTCGAGGTAGATGATGGTTGAGGTAAGAGGATATCATGGGTGTGCATCATGAAAATCAGCTATGTGAGGCGGTAGAGCCAGGAGTCTATGGTGCAGTTAGAGTCCATGGGTATGAGATCGGTGAGGGAGTACCACAGCGTGGGGTGGTCAGTAGGAGGCAGTGAGGTGTTTCTGGCGAACAACGTAGGCTAGTAAGGGACAGCATACGACGGTTGAGTGGTGGCCATTGCGGTAATAGGTTATAGGTGTGAAAGGATGGTGGCTCTGCATGGAGGGAGTACAAAGGGGGAGGGGGAACCCTAATGGATTAATGAAAAAAATAGAATAATAATAAAGAGAAAAAAAATAATGATATTATTATTATTTACTTAAACCCCCATAACTTCCTCATTCGACATCTAATTCACGAACGGTCAGTGAAAGTGTGTCACTAACTTCGATACGGACATTCCGAGTTTGATATTGGATTTCTTTTTAGGTTTTCAGATAGGTCGCCCAAAACGCTCAAAGAAATAATAGATTTGATATTATTATTAAATCTTCGAACCGACATAACTCATGCGTGCAACGTTCGATTGAGGTGCCATCAGCAGTGACGTAACCCTATATTTAATATGGTTGATTCAAGTCAAATGTTGGATATGAAATTATATTTTGTGGAAGAGGTCCATGAAATGACCAAAAATAATAATAATATTATTATTTCGGAATCTTTCATCTATCAAAACTCTCCCATAGGACATCAGATTGGTGAGCTGTCAGCAGTGTCGTGACCCTAAAATTGAGGTGGAGTTTTCAAGACCAATTATAGATGTTTAAATTGCTAATGAAATATGGGACCCACATGATTTCATTTGAGCATAATGCGGTGACTTGTGACTTTTCCATTGGATGACTGTTTGGGGGAAAATAAATAGTTAATCTTGTGTGTTTTTCTGCAAGGATCACAATGCCATGATCCATTTGGATGTGCAAAGCCTTATGTAACGATCTCATTAAATGTCGAAACAAGAAAGAAATATTGGTGGAAGAACCTTTTGATGTGTTTGAAGAGATCCCACGGCTTGGGTTAACCTCGACTCTTATGAAAATGAAGAATATGTACAAAGAGATGTGGTCAAATGTCCTGGGACTATTTAAGGAGGAATGTAATAAAAATTAAATTTCCTCCCTCCGGATCAATGAAAAGTGTCATGCACTCATCAACCACCTTACTAGACATTCCATATACTCTAGGATTACCTTGGCACGCCTAGGGGTATTTATTCGCAATTTAGTACTCAGGAATGGTTAGGTACATGTCCTAGAAATAAGGTGGGTCCACACATCATGGGGGCCCCACACGCACCATGTACTACTATGTGAATTATTATACCTCTCATAACTCCTTACTTTGAACTCAGATATTGGCATGCGAGTAGTTAATCCCAAGTGTTTTTCTGTGTAGAACGTGATGGATCCCTCTATAGTGGATTTCAGGTTACGAAGCGCGATATCCTGAATGTAAGGCCTATCCAGGATGACACCTGATAACTATATTAGTGTTATTCTAAGGGATACCATCCAACATAGATGTATAGAGTTCCTCGATGCTTTTTCCAAGATGTACTATCAAGTAGGGATGTCCAGAGTTCCTCGATGATTTTTTGAGAGGCACCATCTAGTAGGGATAGCCAAAGAAGATCCAGGTTTACCTCCAGTTGGGCTGGGAAGTGGTCCCCAATGGTAGTTCCGAGTAGAACCCTCATGTCGGGCTTGGCATGGGTCCTTGATCTTTTTTGATTCTAACCTTACAACAGGGATGGGGATAGGTCCTCGACAACATTAGAGTAGAACCCTCCAGTGGGGATGGCCATGGGTCCTCAATCTTTTCTAAGTCATACCCTCCAGCTGGGCTGGGGATGGGTCCTCAACAACATTAGAGTAGAACCCTCCAGTGGGGATGGGGATGGTTCATCAACAACACTAGAGTAGAACCCTCCAGTCGGGCTGGGTATGGGTCCTCAACATTGAGCCACGACCTCTTGAATGTACAACTGTGACATGGTGTGCTCTAACATAACTTCGGACTCTCAATAAAGAGGGATGTTTCTTCCACCAAGACACATCCTTTTGATGTGACTTAAAACTATGAAGGTGATACAGTGCCCCCCAAAATGGAAAGTATCAAGGTGCGGTGATTATGTCCCTTTTAATTGCAGTTCGGAGCAGACATATAGGATGCTTGGAATTGATGGTTACTTCAAGAACTGTTGGAGACTCACCTTTCTTGGGCTGATATTTTGATATGGAGATCCTCTTACTCTCTTTTTTGGGTTTCTTTGACTGAACATATATATATATATATATATATTCTTTTTCCATTTCTCACTCCTTGGGTTTTGGCTACTCTCCTTCCAGGAGAGGCGAAGACGCACAGGGTATGCCACATGATTTCCATGTCTAGCTTCTTGTGGTTGGATGATTCTACTCTCCTACTATAGGTAGCGAAGAGTTAATGATAATTTTATCTTCTCACCATTTCTATCTCCTTATGTTTGGAAGATCTTACTTTAATCTTTTATTCGGTTGAGCTTCACATCTTTTTATTGTAGTTTGTTCTTTCTACTAGTCTTCTATTATATCTCTTACTGCTCCCCTCTTTAGTTCCTCTCTTGCTGATCCCTCCAACCTTTAGGTAATCCTACTAAATATTTTTAAACTTACCCCTTCTTGGTCTTTGACCGCACATGGTGTTCCCTTATAGATGACAAACAGGTTGATTGTGATATCATAGGATCTTATGGATATTGGTCTCTTGAACCGCATTTGGTGGTCAAAGCTTGGGATTCAAGAGTGGAACTCTCCCAATTGTTTTATTTTTTCACTTATTTCTAGTTTATGTAACTTTTATAGTTGGGTGGGTATTTTCCCTTTCAGATTTACTTTCTTGTACTTGTACTATTTAGAGGTCGATGCATATATGTTTGGTTTCCTTTTTATAGTAGTGTTGTATCTTTCTTTCATTTCCTATGAAATTTTTCATTGAATTAGATATGTGTGTGTGTATAGTTTCTTAGGAAAATCCCTCCCCTAGTTTTTTGTACCTTCATCACCAGTCTACATCCCCTTGCCTATGGAGGTAGGTTTGGGGTAGTTGCGGCTCGAGCCCGGGTACGGGTTGGATCATTACAGTTTGCGATAAATACCTCTTAGAATGGATTTATGATAAAAAAAAATAAGGCTTATAAGATGATTTTATGTAAGTTGGGAAGTTATTTGGGTAGTTATTGACCTAACCATGGGGTTTTAAGGTGTGGAGTATAGTGAATAGGGGGTGGCCTTTTATAATTGAGGTGAGTGGAACACTTGTAAACTTTTGAAAAGATTAAATTACACCGACATTTTTGTCATAAAAAAAGATTCACAAATGGGTTGTTATTGTAAATAGAAAATATAAGGTTGAAATATTTCCATCCAATGAATTTCGTAAAAGTTTATTAGTCATTTTTTAATCCTTATCTTTTTATTTTAACCCCATGGTAAATCCATTTTTACCTTAACTGAAATAATTAATTTTTATTGTTTTCATTATTTATTTTGGTAAAAAAAATAGTTTACATTATTAGAAATTATAAATTATTATAATTATAAATAAATAATATATTTTTTCAAATTCAATTCCCAAAGTGGTAAATTTTAATTCAAAATTAACCCCACATAATTTATGAGAATACAGGTTGTTAAAGAGAAAATGTTCAAAAGTTTACAATGTTTTTATATTAAAATTTAGTATGAAAATGATTAAAATGTTATAAATTAGATTAATTGATATATATTTTAACCAATTTTACTTTAAAACCAATTTAAAATATAATTTAACTTTATAAATAATTTAAACGAAGTGGTAGTTTTCAATTAAAATTCAACATTTTTTACTATTTATCAAAAAATAAAAATCCAAAAAATTAACCATAAGATAATTTTTTTGTTAAAATTTAAAAAAGGAAGTTTTTTTTCAAATAAATTTTATAAAAATGATAAAAATTAATTTTAAATTATGTTCACAAATCATGACTAATCAGTCTTTCTTAAAAATATTATTTTTTGGGAAACATTTCTTTTTCTTTTAAATGATTATTATTTTATCCACAATCAATAAATAGAACATGAATGTGTTTAAAATATATATTTTAAAAATATATTTAATCATATTATTACCCAAAATTTTAATCTCTAGGTGATAACTATCATATTAAATAATTATATTTTAATTATATGTCACGTTTTGTTTAAACTTGGTGTTGCATGTAACACAATCTAAACTCAGTATTGTGTGTAATGAAAGATAAAATCAGTTTTGCATGTAATGTAAGATAAAATTATTTTATGTGTAATTCAATCTATTTAATGGGTTTAATTTATTTAATAATAAATATTTCATAAAGTTATAGTGTATTATGTTTTCTTCAATGTTTGGTGTTGCATGTCACAAACACTATCAAATAAAATGTTCTTATTTTAAAATTTTGGGGTGTTACAATTGGATTATGTTTAATAAAAATCACTAATGAATTTTTAAAAATAGTTCAAAATAAAATTTTACTTTACAAATACATAAAATAAAAATATATTTTTTTTAAATCAATATTTTTCACTATTAATTGAAAAATCAATCTTTTCTGAAAATTGTAAAAATTACACCATAAGTTAATTTAGATATGATGATTTCAAAAATGATATAATTTTTATAAACGAAAATTTATTAAAGAATTATAAATTAATTATAATATTTATTCACAAATAATAATAAATACAATTAAAGAAAAATATATATTTTTGTAAGAATAAAATGTCTTCTAAATATTGAGTGCTTAATTATTTAGAATTAATAAATACATTTGTATTGATTAATAATTTTATATATATTTCATAATGTTTTTAATCCTATTCATACCTACTAATTCAATTTTAGGTTATAAAGGCCATATTTAAATAAAAATATTTCCTGATTCATTTTAGTTTAGTGTTGAGTGTTGTATACACTATCAAACATAATGTCATTCTCTTAAAATCTCAGGGTGTTACAATCTCATTATTTAATGAATAGAAAAAACGAAGGTAATTTTAAAATTTGATTATTTAATAATTTATAAGTGGAATAAAAAATATAATTTTTCCTCAAACTCATCCTTGATATCAACCATAAGTGGCAGTGATGAAAAATAAATTGCATCCTGTTGTGAAGGTGAAAGTTTTCACATACACACGATCGATATGTTTTATAGAAGATGCTAGAAAATAAACTAATAGTAGATGTTGAATTAATATAAATTATTTATGTATATATATATATTAATCTTTATTCATTATATTAAAAAATTTAGGGAATATTAGGAAGAAAAAAATTAAAAAGAAGGGCTTGGAGGAGAGTAATACTCACATCGAGAACTTTGATTTTTGTTATAATTATACTTGGAAATGAAATTCTTAGGAAAATTAAGGGTGTCCAAAGTCTATAGATAGAGGGATAGATATATATTATTAAAAAATTGTTATAGTTTTACTAATTAATTATAATGGAAGGGTGTGTAAAGATGGGGTGTAAGTGACCACTTCATAAGTGAAGAAAATGGCACCTTTCATGGAAAAGAATGTTCAGTGTGGGAAAAGAATGGAATGTCATGAAATTTGGGTGATATATGTGAGGCAAGTTTGGTAAATCATGTATTTAAGAATTTAAAACCAAAAAAAAATTACTTCTCGAATGTCAATAGGTCATGTAAACTTAGGAGAATTTATGCTATATTAGATTACTCTCTTAAACACTAATCAGTCTTAATTAAATAGTAATCATAGAAATTAATTTATTACTAAAAATATAATAGGAAATATCCCAAAAAATTGTGTTAAATCCAAATTTATCCTTGATTTAATCTAATTAAATTTATAAAAAATAGAAAATTTACTTTTAAATTAAAACATATAACATATCCAAAGAATAATTTAAAATAAAATATTTCTTATGTTCAAAAATGTTAATCATTGGTATATAATCATAATATATTAAATATATTAAATAAATATATATAATTATATATAAAATGGGTTTCATATATATTTAATTCATTATTATGTTATGATAATATCATAATTATTGATAAAATTAACCAAGACCGGTATTTTTAACATTTCACCTAAAAAATAAATATTTCATAAAAATACCAAAAAGTCATAATAAGATAATTTTAGTATTATAAATTCAAAAATATATTAATATTAATATAATTATATTTATAATTAAATATGTAATTAATTTTTAATTTAAAACAAATATAATGATAAACTATTTTTATTTAAAAAGTCCATCTTAAATATTAAGTGTTTCTAATATTATTTCATTCCAATTTTATAATTTAAATAATTTTAATATTTTATATCATAAATTGATATATTATATTTTATAATAATTATATTTTTAAAGATGATTAATTTAATTTACTAATGTATCATGACCTTCATTTTAGCGTGTGTGAAGATAGATCAAACTCAGTACTATTTAACAGAAAATATATATACTGAAATATCATGATTCTATAAAAAATTAATTAAAATTAAAAAATATTAAAATTTTCATAAATTATACTCTCTTAAACATGATAAAGATAAATTATTTGGGAACTAATTACTTAACAAGAAGTTTCTAGCGACGGTAAAATACATGATTCCTCGAAAACTGCAAGACCCTTAGAGCTTCTCTATTCCTTGTACAATTAGCCCATGAGTATTCAGGAAATATTTATTTTAATTGGGTGTAAACATGAACTTAATTTAATTTGAAATATTTAATAAATTTGTGCTCAATAAGTTAAAACCACTCGTGTGGCACTATAATCGGTTGATCATTTTATTAAGTATCTTGAGGGCCTTTTGTAGGATGTTCTGGTAAAACTTGGGAAGTTCATTTTTCTATAATTTCATCATTTTTTATATGAAAAAATATACGTTTAAGTTTAATTAATTTTTGAAAAACCTATTTTATTAGTAATGAAGTTATTGATCGATGTTCGGCAAGGAATGTTCATCTTTCATGTGGATGATGATAAAGTGTTATACAATGTGTTAAAAGCTACGAATAATGCCTCTTTAATGGAATATGAGGAATTCATCATTATCTCTACATTACAAAACTACATGTTATGTATGTAATTTGGTACAATATATCCACAATAAATTGAATAATATTTAGATAAAGAATAATAACTTGATGAAAAAGTAAAAGAAGTGAAATACATATAAGGACAAGGTTTTCATTATTGGAAAAGGGTGGTAGTTTCATATAGCCTATAAATAGAAAATACATAACCCTTAGTGACTTTTTTTTTAAATGTGCCTTATCTATATTTGAAATCTTTTCCATTGACATTGAAATATAGATATCTGAGGGAAAAACTCTTCTAGACATATGTAATTCCTCTCTAACTACTTATCAAGAATCAAAGTTGTTTTAAGTACTTAGGATAAGAAGGAAAGAAATTGGGTGGATGATGTCCAACATTAAGGGAATTAGTCATAGTATTTGTATTCACAGGGTGATATTAAAATAAGGGGTCAAACCTTCTAGGAAACTTTATCAAAGACTAAACCCACTGATGAAATAATTCATTAAGAAGGAAGTGATCAAGATCTTATATTTTTGAATCATTTTACCAATATTGGATAGTTCATGGGTAATCCCAATGAAATTTATTTCAAAGAAAATATGTCTTATATCTATTTAAAATGAAAATAATTATCTGATTCTAACATTAATAGTCATGGGTTGGTGGGTTTGTCTGGATTATTGTAATAAAAATACTTCCACCAACAAAGTCCATTTCCTTCTGCAATTCATTAAAAAAATATTGGATAGATTATAAGGGAATGAATTATATTATTTCCTATATGGTTACATAGGTTATAACCAAATTTCAATTACACCTTAAAATCATGATAAATGAACTTTCACATTACCCTACAGGACATTTTCCTATCATTCCATGTCTTTCAGCATGTAAAATTCTCTCTCCACCTTCCAACACTACATGTTGGAAATTTTCCATGACATGGTGGAGTAAATATTAGTAGTATTCATGTATGAATTCTTGCTATATGGAATTTCATTCAAGATGTTCTTGAAAAATCTTGAGCATGTTAGGGAGAGATATGAACAAACCAACATGGTTTTGAACTCGGAAAAATGCCACATCATGGTGCAATATGGTGTTGAATTATGATATATAATATCTATAAAATGGATTTAGTTTGACCTATCTAAGGTTTAAGTGATATCAAATCTACCCATCCATACATCATTCTAGTCCATATGAAGTTTCTTGGTGCATTTAGACTTTTATCAATGTTTTTTTAGAAACTTATCTAAAATTTATCATCCCATGGTGAGTCTCTTAACTATGAATTCCATTTTTGAATTTAATGAGCCTTGAATTAAGTAATTTTATCTATTGGAGAAAATATAGTGGAAGGACTAATCATGATCACCCCAAATTGGATTGAACAGTTTGATTGGATGTGTGATGCAAGTGATAATGTAGTCTATGTTGTCCTTGGATAGAGTATTAAGTGCATATTTCACCCTATTTATTATTAAAGTCACGTATTAAATGAATCCCACATGAACTACACCACTATTGAAAAGGAAATTTTGGTAGTAGCCTTTGTGCCTTGCATATTTTGTTCATTCTAAGTGTTTCCCAAGCACATTGTTAATACATATCATACAACACTCAAGTTCCTCTTAAAAAATAAGTACCCCAATCCATTTCTGATTCACTGGGTACTCTTAGACCAAAAATTTTACTTAGAAATTTATGACTATAAAGGGACTGAGAACCTAATCACATATCATCTTTCCCATTTGGAGTTAGCTATACTTGATATAAAAAATTCCTCATAAATCTAAGAAAATTTTCTAGGAAAGAAAAATTTTGGTGTAATGGTAGAATCTAGAAGATGGTTTTCTAATATTTATAACTATTTATCCAGAGGAAAACTACACCCTGATCTATAATTTCAATAAAGGAAATAATTTTTTTTCCAATTCAGAGCATTGTGTTTGGGAATAACCACTGATATTTATATTTTTTGGAGATGGAATCATCCACTAATGTGTTTAAGAGATGGAAGTGAAAAATATTCTAGAATTTTTTCATTCATCACCATCTAGTTTACATCATTGAATAGACCACACTATTTTTTAGATTCTATAATCTATATTTTTCTATCATGTGATCAATAAGAATTCATGATGATTTGTATCCAATTTTGATCACTTACAATGTACTGGAAAAATTGGGAAATCAGTTGATATACCCCCAAAAACTAATGCTCAAGGTGGATGTCTTTGATATTTGGGGTATTACTTCATGGGGATACTTCCACCCTCGTATGGAAATACCTACATTATTATATGTGTGGATTACATCTTGAAATGTGTGTAGATCATCATAATAACTTAAAATAAGGTGTGGATAGTTATTGTAGTCCTTAAAAAGAATATATTTCGCTAATTTAGAGTTCTAAGGGTGTTAATCAATGAACAAGGAACTCATTTTGACAACAATTTACTAATATATTCCTTTCCTATAATTTTTTTTTAATTTTCATAATACTAATTTTAGGGTTAGAGTGGGAACCCTCACATTTATCCAAATAAAACATATTTTAGTGGACACAAGAAACAAATTTGAAATTTAAAAAGTCAAAATAATAATTAAAAATGAATCGTACAGTGCAAGAATGTCTCTTCAATGGTGATCCCTACAAATCATTTTATCCACCCTAAGATACATACAATGAGGTATTTCACATTGCATCCATTTCACCATCTACATCATCATCACCATCATTACACCATCATCATCATCTCTTCATCTCCATACAAAACAAGTTCATCACTAAAATCACATGTCATTGAGTTGAGTCGTCCACTCATCGGACCTCAAACCCATCACCAAAAGAACATAGTAGTCATCACCAAAAAATAAAAAATCCATGACACCATCATCATCTTCACATCGCCAGAGATAACCCACTAATTTTCACCCCACTATAAATAAAATCACATAACTGATGTCCACTTCACTGAACATCTCCATTATAATAGAGGGATGAATGATATCCATCACCACATAATCCATCAAAAATCTCTCCATATTTACCTAAAATGAATCTAGTACATCCATCACTAATGAAATTCATGCCTCCTTGAAAACCCCACCACTTAAACAAACACATCCCAAAACCTCCTTGGAAACCATTTCACCTGACCAACCTAGGAGGGAGAAATGGACATAGATGCCAGAGTATGGTAAGAGTGGAAAGGATCTCCACAGTGAGCCGTGAATGAGCAAGTTCCACCAATACCTCTAGAAAAAATCATCTTTGAACTTTAAATATTGAAACATAGAACACTACTCCATTGAAAAAAAATAATCTTAGGATCAGAGTGTACATATTCTCTAAAACTATTAAATTGAAAGACCCCATCATTAGAACATTCTACTATACCAGAATCCAAATAGGTTGATGACACTAGTCTAGAATAGCACCCAAAACGAAATCATAGCCACCAAAACCATTCCAAAACCATCGTAAGCACCCTCATTCTCAACCGAGATGTGGCCAATAAAAATATGATGGGTATCCAGATTAGAGTATGGTGAATGGTCTAAAGAAGAAGCCATTGAACCTCACACTAACATAATCCCAAACCACTATATTGCATTCGTGACAAACCAAGATAGAGTTTAGCATTAAGGGTCCAGTGGAAAGAGAAGTGGTGGGATTGAAAGGTATCCATGAAGTAATAGAAAACATTTCACTAAGATAGAACAATAAAAACTAGACCTCCAAAAGAAACTAAGAAGAATCACATAAAATGTGAAGAACCAAGTGTATCGGAGAAAGAGAGGATGAATAAGGTGAAAAGATGGAATACCTAGGTCACAGAAGAAGAGAGACCCAATTGAGAAGGATATTCATGAGAAAATCAGGAATCCTAGAAAGAAGTATCATTGATGGAAATGATAGAAGAGAGAATAAAAGGCTGAAAGAAGTTTCTTTGTTTCTAGGGGAAAGGAAACCTATAAGGAGGAGAGGCTCACTCAAGAGAGAAATCTGGGGGATAATGAGCCATCTACTGTGTAAGATCCTGGGTTTTTCTTGAAGTGAAGATCCCTCTTTTTGGGTTAATGTTGTTTTTTTTTTTTGGATTAGACCCTAGGTTGGGTCATGTGATGGTTGGGTTTTTTTTGAGAAAGAAAGGGGAAACCATGATGAAATATGGTTGCAGGTCAGGTACATGTCGTCTACTTCCAATACACATTGTGAACTGGCCCGTCACGACGTGTAGCCAGTCTGGATCAGAAAAAAAATAAAGGGTAGTACACATTGTGTACTTGTTCTACATGTCATGTACCTTGCCCAATGAGTTTTTTATAAAAGAGACAGTAAATTAACTTTGTTACAGAGAAAATCTGTTTCTCCCGTTTTTGAACCCAAAACCCCTCTATTCTAGTTTTTCTAGTTTTGAAGTCGTTCAGACTCTATTTCAAGCATCGTCTGCCATGTTCAAACCACATCGGTAAGTACTCAATTATTATTTATTTTTTCTTGATTCTTTGAAACAATTATTTCACTATTTAGATTTAGGATCATATGCCCTAATATCTCTTTATTTGTCTGTTCTTCATATTTCTTCCAAACCGAGATGAATCAAGACTTGATACTGGATGAGATGTCTACTACCAAGGTGAGGTAGGTGTTCTATACTTTCTTTCGTCTTTTCTTGTAATTTTTAGGCATTTGGATGATATGTCTCCTGTCAGAATTTCCGGTGAGGCCTCCTTTTTTAGAGATATTCTTTTCATGGTTGTAGTCGGACCTTGTGAGGATGCTCGTAGGTTCTGTTTGGGTGTGTTGGAACCCTTTTCTCATTTCAGGGTCACCCAAGGGGTGTGACTTAATGAAATAAAAAGTTTATTCCTATTTAAACCACCCAAGGGGTGTGTTCTTGTGCTTTCCTAGTTAGAGGAATCCAGTTAATGCTTTGATAGCTTGAGTAGCTTGTTTAGGAGATTTAGTGCCTCATTTCTCAATGAATATCATGTTATTCCTTAACTATTTGGATACTTTGGAATGTTAAATAAATAATATGGGTGGGTATACCTTTATCTAATGAATAATGGAATGTTAAATAGTTTATATGGGAGAGTAGGCCCATATGTTTGTTTTGATAAATGGTTTTCATGGGTGGGTATACTCATGGCTTTTGAAAGTTGATGTGAGAGGGTATACTTGCATGAAATGAATGTTTTATTTGAATGATTTAATGATTTATTGAATGGTTTGATAGATTCCATGGACTACTCTGCATGGATCTGGAATATGGTGGTTCATGCCTTGGGTGGACTCTTCCCCTTAGGTCTTGATTCCATAGGATGCCTCAGACCTTGCTACCCCGTGGATCCGGCTTTCTTGGGCTCGTGTAGAAATTTATGTTTCTATGATCCTAGGAAAAAAACCAGTTCCTAAACAATTTTCTACTAGGGATGCCCATGGAACTCGATGGGATGCCTTAGATAATCTCTTTGGATTCATCCCTCTATGGTTTAGATATATTTTACATGGATACCTTGATCTGCTAACACCTTAAATATAGCCCTTACGGTCTACACTTCACTATACAGCCTGGTCATGGGATATTTAACTTCACTATACGGCATGGCCATGGGATACTTTACTTCTCTATCTAGTGTGCTTATGGATTGTTTGATACAGATAGATGTATGATGTGGTTATGTGACTTTCTTGTTTACTTGTTAGAGATTCCTTGTTAGGAGCTAACTCTCTTTTGTAGGTATCCTTGAGAGATGGTGGGTTTTACTTACTACAGTAGACTTATTCCATGGGCATACACACTTACTTTACTGGTTGTTTACACTTTCTATCACTTTTTTATATTGTTGTTAAAATTTTATAGACCTTGGTAGTTTCCTACTGGGATTTTTATTCCACACCATGGTTTGGCCTCCTTGGGGACCCAAACAGATTATATGGTTGAAGGTGATGATGGGGGTAAGCACCCTAGTACTGTTTATTGAATGTGTCCTTAGAGTAGGGGAGAATATGACCAAGATGAGGCTTGAAATTCTGGGATAACGTTTTGGTATTTTGTTCTTTTTGGGACTTGTACTATATTACATTTCCATGTACCTATTTTGGATTCTTTCTATATACTTTTCCCATATGTATCATTTTGTATATGAGACACTTCTGGTTGTTGATATTTATTCCTATATTTTTTTAATTTTATTTATCTTCAATTTATTTTTATTCCACTATTTATTATATGTTTTAATTTTGTTGTGATACTCTAATAATGAGGGCATAGTCTCCACACTAACTCACCTAGGCCCTCACTATTAGCCAGAAACCTCTGGAATTTGGGGAGATGTGCTTGAGGCCATGTGGCCAACTAGAATTGGGGCACCATAAGGTTGCATCCGGGTCCAGGACATTACAAAGTTGTATCATAGGAGTTTTCTTTTCTGCTTTGAATTACTATTTGGAGACAATAGATAGGGATAGGTAGGAAATATTGTTTGGTAATAAATCGTGTCTGGTAGTATCTACCCCGCATAGATGGAAAATCCAAATTACCTCGAATGAGTTTTGATTTTATGTATTTTGACTATTACAGTTGATTTTATTTCACTATTGGGTGATGCACTTGATTTTTGTTATTACTATTGATGCAATTGTGGGTTCTATTTTAGTTACAACCCTATGAGATTAAGGTGTTCTATTTCATGAATCCTATAAACACTTGTTAGAATCACATGTCATGCATTATTCCATGCCGTCTAGGATTCATTAGATATTTCATGTTGTTGTGATACTTTATGTGATATTTTTTCATGCTATTGTGTTATTTGGGTGCAGTAGATAAAGGTGTGATGTCATATTTTTATCCATAAAAAGTATGGACCCTTATAAATTGGGAAATGACACGCCGATGGAATGTAAATGTTGGATGAACTTTTTACATGTATGGTTTAAATGGGAACCATGTTTTGGGATTATGAGGTGTTATGGGCCCTCATGGATTCGGGAATTGGTAAACCCTTGGTGAAATTTCTTGGGTCACTAAATCTGAACTCAAATGGAAATAGAAGTTGAATGGTTAATAGAGACTTGACCAAGACCCAACTTTTGTGTGGGCATGAGGCATAGTTTCTAGTGGCTCATTGGTTATTCCTTATGCAGTCCTATATTTAGAAGTAGTTTGTGGGTTGACCAGGTTTCTAGGAGGGTTTTGACATTTCCAGTGCTTTTGAGCTTTGTGCTTTGATGTTGTTCTTTCTGAAGGAGTTTGTTTGTCATTGTAGATACATTCCACCAAGATGACATCCAGCAGTACACCGTGAGGGAGGTGATGACCATACTTCTGAGATAGTGGGCCATGGAATACTTATCGGTCCTCCTATAGTGCTAGCTATAGAACATGAGGCTATTCCAAACATAGGTGATGAGGCACAGATCGGTGAGGGTTTCTTTCAATATATGAAGATATTCCAGGGAGCACCACAACTATCCTTGAAGATGGATGAGCTGATACGGGTGTTCCAGTAGTAGCATCCTTCTATATTTTTAGGTGATGGTGGACCATAGGCTGCGGAGTTCTGTCTAGAGACCATGCTAGTGATTTTTGAGCATTTGGAGACACCTTTTAAGTGGAGGGTCAAGCTCGTGACTCACATGATATGTAGAGAGTAAAAGTGCTGGTGTGATGTTTTGAACCTGGTTGATGGTCTGTGGAATATGGGTTGTACTGAATTCCAAAACCTCTTTTATGACTACTTTTACCCCGTGAATATATGATTATAGATGGCTTCTGAGTTTATACGTATGGAGTACGGCATGATGATGATTATGGAATACTCAGAACACTTTATAGATCTGCAGTGTTTTGCACCAATGTATCTTACTGATGAGCTGTTAATGGCGAGGTGCTTTGAGGAAGGTATCAGACATGATATCAGATCTCAGTTCAATGTATTCAGGTTGTCTTCTATCACTGAGATTGTGAATCAGGTGCTGATTAAAGAGTGGAACCTGAGCGAAGCTAGGGGTACAGAACAGGGGAGTGTTATTTCTCACCCCAGTGGATCTATATCATCAGGAAGGATGCATCATTTTGAGGCTTCCCAAGATGTGAGTGCTAGTTAGTTTGTGGTTTTGGGTAGCTTGGTATATTACCATTAGTTTGTTAGGTTAGGCCACATGAAAAATCAGTGTGACCACAACCCAATCATGTTCCAAGCTTACAGAAGGATGGGGCACATGAATCAGTTTTGTAGGACCTTCCTTCCCTTATGAGTGGTAGGGGGTCACCTCCGACGTCAGTTTTAGAAGCAAGGTCTTCATCTTTGTGTCAGGCTGGGAGCTAGAGCATCACTAGCTAGTCAGGCTAGGGTAGTTGTGGTCTTAGCTATGGTATCCAGACACTAGGTTCTCTGAGACAGTAGAGTGTATTTTCTTAGGGTATTCAGGAAGGGTCACAAATCCATGGTACAGGACAGACTTATGTAGTGCAATAGACCCAATAAGAGTAGGATCCCGGACCATCTATAGTGAGAGGTACGATCTTAGTATCTTCTACTATTGTATCTTCTCTTTTTGATATAGGTGTCTCCCAAAGTTTTATCTCTACAAAAGTGGTGAAAATCCTTGGTCTTATGGTTTTTCTTTCTAAAGTTGTTTTGACACTAGACACACTATTGGGAGTTAAAATGGGTAATGTACACCAGTGTATGGAATGTCCCCTTGAGGTTGGCGGGTTCCACTTCCTCTGGAGATTATATGTCCTCGAGATGACAGGGTTGGATGTCATTCTTAGAATGGAATCACTCATGGCTTATTGAGCATACATTTGCTGCTATCACCAGAGGGTGACTTTCACATCAATAGAGGGTGAAGTGTTTATTCACAAGGGTTAATGGGATTTCTAGGCAAGCAAGGATGGATCTGAGCATCATGGGATGGGTGGGATGATAGCCCAGATTACTGTTTTTTTTCTGGATGATCAGGGAGTGAGTTCGGTAGACTATCTTCCAGTGGTTGAGTGTTTAAGGGGAATCTTTCCTGAAAAAATTTCTGGTTTACCTCCTAAGATATAGGTGGATTTCTCCATTGAGATAGTTCTAGGAGCTACGCCAGTATCCATTCCTCCTTACAGGATGTCTATAATGGAGTTTTAGGAGCTCAAGAGGCAGCTATATGATTTGAAGGTGAAGGGGTTTATCAGAATTAGTGCTTCTCTATGGGTTTCACTGGTCTTTTTTTCAAAAAAGGTAGACAGAACACTTAGGCTATGTGTAGACTATCATAAACTGAACCAACTAACGGTCAAAAACTGATATTATTTGCCACAGATAGATGAATTGTTTGATCATATTCAAGGATATCGAGTGTTCTTGAAGATCAACTTGAGGTTAGGATATCACCAGTTGTGTGTTTGACCTACAAACATACCTCATACAACCTTTCATAGTAGTTATGGGTTATATGAGTATCTATTTATGTTGTTTGGTCTCAAAAACATGCCAATGGTTTTCGTGGATTTGATGAACCGACTGTTCCATACTTACTTGGACTCTTTTGTGGGGGTTTTTGTGGATGATATCTTAGTTTATTCTCACAATTAAAATGATTGTGCCAACCATATTGAGATCATTTTTAATACACTAAGAGAGCATCGATTATATGCTAAGCTCAAAAAGTTCCACTTTTGGATGGATCATATTCACTTTTTGGGTCACATTATCTCAGAGATAGGAGTGCCAGTGGACCCATAGAAGGTGAGAGCTATAGTTTCCTAGGAACAGACCAAGAATGTTTTTTAAATATAGAGTTTCTTGGGGATAGTTGGCTACTACAGGCATTTTATACATGACATCTCATGCCTAGCATCACTATTGGCGAGCTTTAATAAGAAGGGTGTGAAGTTTGTGTGGTCAGAATCTTGTGAGATAGCCTTTCAGGACCTAAAAGGGAGGTTGGCATTAGCACCAATCCTGATACTAATAGAGTAGGGAAAAAAATACACAGTGTATTGTGAGGCTTCAGGTATTGGACTGGGGGTAATGATGATGTAGGGAGATCAATTTGTGACGTACGAATCTCAGCATATGAGTCCTCGTGAAAAGAATTACCCTAGACATGATCTTGAGTTATCTACAATTGTTCACACATTGTGATTTTGGAGGTATTATTTACTAGGAGAGAGTTTTGTGGTGTTCATGAACCACAAAAGCCTCAAGTATATCCTTATGCAACGTGATCTAAATTTGTGGTAGTGAAGGTGGGTGGAGTACTGATAGTACTTTGACTTTGATATTTCCTACATTCTTGTTAAGGGAAATTTAATGTCTAATACACTGATCAAAATGACTTAGATATAGGCAGTGAAGTATGCCAATAGTGAGTGGAAAATTATGGTGTTGTTTTTTGATATTCATCTAGAGGTGCACGACAGACAGGGGCAGAATTTTCTTTCATCCTTATCTATTACCTCTACCATGATAGATAGATTTAGGATGAGGCAACTATTAGATTCTAAATGGCTAGTTCTACGATAATGTGTGGTAGGTGAGGGACCTACTTCTGGTTGGATAGTAGATGATGATAAGATCATGTGTATCCATGGATGTGTTTTGGTTCCAGTGGATATACGTGAGGATTTTATGTGGGAGTTTTATGCTTGATCTTGGACAGTCCATCCCAGAGTTACCAAGATGTACCGTGACTTGTGACATCAGTACTAGTGTCCATGAATGAAGATAGAGGTAACTGTTTTTGTTACTAGGTGTTCCACCAATCAGCAAGTGAAGGCAGAACATCAGCAACAAGTTGGGATTTTACAGCAGTTACCTATCTCAGATTTTAAATGGGTTGATGTCGTGATAGATTTTGTGACGGTTTTTCTGAGGTCTCCTCAAGGTAAGGATGTTGTGTGGGTTTTTTTTATAGGCTTACAAAGGTCACACATTTCTTACTGATCAAGGTGACCTTCAATGTTGATGATCTTGGGTAGTTGTACATCTGAGAGGTGGTATGACTACATGGGGTCCCACGCACTATCATTTCAGATAGGGATTCCCCTTTTACATCTCTTTTATTGAAGATTTTTCATAGGTCACTGGGTACATAGGTACTTCTAAGAACAGCATACCACTATCAGACTGATGGTCAGTCAGAGCGTACGATATAGGTACTAGAGGAAATGTTGTGAGCATGCGTTCTGGATTTTGGGGGATCCTGGGAGAGGCACATTCCCCTATTTGATTTCACCTACAATAATTTTTATCAAGAGATGATATAGATGTAACCTTATGAGGATTTATATGGTAGGCTATGTTTTTCTCCCCTATGTTGGGTAGAGATAGGAGAGGCAACTTTACTAGGACCGTGTCTTGTGCAGGAGTCTTCTGAGTAGGTCCAGAAGATTTAGAAGCTGATAGCTAATAAACAGTATCATAATAAATCATATGTCGATCTCCGCAGGTGACCTCTAGAGTTTGAGGTCAGAGACTAGGTTTTCGTATGTGTTTCACTGAGGTTGGGACACAGGCGGATCAAGACATAGGGTAAACTTTCACTGATATATGTCAGGTTGTTTGAGATTATGGGGAGAGTTGGGTCAGTTTCCAATCGCTTGTAGTTACATTAGAGGTATCGGTCCATGAGTGACCTCTTCCACGTATCTCAGTTTCGCCGCTATCACTCTGACATGTCTCATGTTTTTTATCCTGAGGAGGTTGAGCTTCAAGTTACTGCCACCTTTCAGGATCACCTGATTCATATATTTGACAGGAGCATGAAGGTTTTTTGAGGTTATTCAGCTCCTCTAGTATGGGTGCTATGGAATCACGGCCATTTATAGGATAAGACATGGAAGAGGGAGGTTGACATATGTGCTCAGTGGCCAGTTTTGTTCTCAGACGAATCTTGACCACCCTTTAGAGATCAATTCGGGGATGAATTTCTATAAGGGGAAAGATTATAAGATCCTAGGTTTTTCTTGAGGTACGGATCTCTATTTTTTATTTAATGTTGTTTTTTTCCTTTTTGGGTTAGACCCTAGGCTGGTCCGTGGGCCGGTTGGGTTGTTTTTGGGAAAGAAAGGGGGAAACAGGCTGAAATATGGTTGCAGGCCAAGTACACATCATGTACTTGGTCTACACATAGTGTATTTCTAGTACACGTCCTGAATTGGCCCATCATGACGTGTAGCCAGTCTTTCTTAGAAAAAAATAAAGGGGAGTACAAACCGTGTACTTGAGTTACATGTTGTGTACCTTTCCCAGTGGATTTTTTTTATAAGAGAGGTAGTAGCTTAATTTTTTGATGGAAAGAATCTTTTTCTCTCATTTTTTAACCCAACCCTCCCCCCCCCCCTTCTAGTTTTTCTTATTTTGAAGTCATCTAGACTCTGTTTCAAGTGATGTCTTTCATGTTGGAACTACATCAGTAAGTACTCGATTCCTTTTTAATCATTCTTGGTTCTTCATAACAATGACTTTGATAATTCTATTTAGGATCATATGCCCTAATATCCAGTTCTTCGTTTGTTCTTTTGATTTCTTCCAAACCAAGACGAATCAGGACTTGATACTGGATGAGCAATCTACTACCAAGGTGAGGTTGGTGGTCTATACTTTCTTTCAGTATTTCTTGTTCTTTTCAATCATTCAGCCGATATTCTTCCCATCTAACATTCTAGTGAGGCCTCCTTTTTTAGGGATTTTCTTGTCAAGATTTTAGTCAGACCTAGTGAGGATGCTCGTAGGTTACGTTTGGGTGTGTTGGCACCTGTTTTACATTTCAGGGTCACCCAAGGGGTGCTATTTAAAGAAATAAAATGTTTATTCCTATTTGAACCACCCAAGGGGTGTGTGATTGTGCATTCTTAGTTAGAGGAATCATGTTAATTCTTTGATATCTTGAGAATATTGTTTAGGAGATGTACTACCTCCTTGCTCAATGAATATCATGTTATACTATAACTATTTTGATAGTTTGGAATGTTAAATAGATAATATGGGTGGGTATACCTATATGAAATGACTAATGGCATGTTAAATGGTCTATATGGGAGGGTAAGCCCATATTCTTGTTTTGATAAATGGTTTTGATGTGTGAGTATACTCATGGTTTGTGCAGGTTGATGTGAGTGGGTATACTCACATGAAATGAATGTGTAATTTGGATGCTTGAATGCTTGATTAAATGGTTTGATAGATTCCTTGGACTCCTCTTCATGGATTTGTAACATGGTAGTGGATTCCTTGGGTAGACTCTACCCCTTAGGTCTTGATTATGTGGGTTCCCTTGGTCCTTACTACCCTGTGGTTCCAGCTTTCTTGGGCTCACATAGGAATTGATATTACCAAGCTCCTAGGACCCCAACCAGTGCCTAACCGAGTTTCCACCAGGTATTCCCATGGGACTCGATGGGATTCCTTGTACAAGCTCCTTGAATCTATCCCTCCATGTTCTAGATATATTTTACATGGATGCCTCGGTCTACTGAAACCTTGGATCTGACCCTTACGATCTGTACTTCACTATATGGAGTGGCTATGGGATGTTTTAATTCACTATATAGCATGTTCGTGGGATACTTAACTTCTCTATACAGTGTGGTTGTGGATTTCTTGATACAGATAGATGGATATATAGTGTGGCCATCTGACTTTCTTGTTTACTTTTTATAGTAGCCTTTATAGGAGATAACTCTCTTTCTAAGGTAGCCTTGAGGGATGGTTGGTTTTACTTACTATAGTATACATATTCCATGGGCATACACACTTACTTTAATAGTTGTTTACACTTTCTATCACTTTTATATATTGTTGTTAGAATTATATTGACCCGGGTGGTTGCCTACTGAGATGTTTATCTCAAACCTTGTTTGCGCCTCCCCGAGGAACTAAACAAATTATATGGTTGTAGGTGATGATAGGGGAAAGCACCCTAGTATAGTTTGTTGACTGTGGACTTGGAGTATGGAAGCATAGGACCAAGTTGAGGCTTGAGATGTTGGGATAACTTATTGATATTTTTTACTTTTTAGGACTTGTATTGTATTACGTTTCCATATACCTATTTTGTATGCTTTCTAGATACTTGTAACATCTGCATCATTTTGTATATGAGACACTTCTGGTTATTGATATGTATTCCTATCTTGTCTTACTTTTAGTTGTCTACTGTTTATTCTGCTTCTGATATTTATTATTTGTTTGACTTCCGATGTGATAATCTAGTAATGAGGGCATAGTCTCCCCACTGACTCACCTAGTCCTTCACTGCTAGTCGGTAGCCTTTGGAATTTGGGGATATGCGCTTGATTCCATGTGTCCAATTGAGCTCAGGGCACCATAAGGTGGAATCCGAGTTTGGAATGTTACATGATGATATATTCCTAGCCTGAATGTGGAGTAAATCATAAAACCATCACACCCTATCATCTTCAAACAAGTGGACAAGTGGTGGTTTCAAATAGAGAGATCAAAAATATTTTTGAAAAGATAGTTAGATCCTCAAGGAAGGATTTTTCTTAAAATTTTATTGATGTATTATGGGTATATTGAACATCATTTAATACCCCTCTTGGTGTGTCACCTTTCCAACTAGTTTATTGAAATATATGTCACTTTCTAGTTGAATTAGATCATAAATCATTCTGGTCAATCAAGGAATTTAATTTAAATATCAAATATACAAAGGAGAATATAAATTTTCATCTAATCGATCATGATTAAATTATAATAAAGGAAAATGAGGATACCTTAATTTATAAATATAATAAAAATGTGTTCCATAAGTAGATGATATATCATAAATGTTTCTAACATAACAGTGAGATACTAATTTTTAATTCAACATTAAGACTTTTTCAACTAAATATGAAGTCTTGGTGGTTTGATCCATTCAAATTTGTTAAAATATTCCACCATGGTGTGCTGGAGATTCAAGGTAGTGATGGGTAATTATTTAAGGTCTATGGGAAGTACCTAAAACATTATTTTTAGATGGGAGACACAGTGGGAAGAGTCTTCACCGTCAAATTTTAATGACAAGAGGTCAAGAAACATATATATTAATATGTTAAACATATAAATGATCGAGAGGTAACCAGATATTTCAGAAAATTTCAAACAAAATTGTTTTTCTTGTTTGTGTGTTTTACTAGGAGAGCATGTTATTGTGTTTTATTTTTTATGTGTTATAGTTATAGGATAAATATGAACTGATGGATTTATGATTTAATTTATATTATGTAGAAATTTATATATTCTATGGTATCCAAAATTCTATTTTTAAAACAATTGGGGAATGAAAATTTTCATTTTATGGGAAGTATTTAATTTTAAAAATACCAAGGAACAAAAATTTTCAAAGACATACCCATACACACGGTTTGCACACAATAAAAAAGCTATGTGCCTTAACCATGTGTGGTGGAAACTCATATTCTATAATTATACTCATGGGTTCTACATGGATAAGAAAACTATGTGTATTAACCTTAAAATATTTAAAAAATCCTTAATTTTCAAAATATAAAACAAAATTCCCTACTCTTTACCCCAAAATCATACACCGCCTTCAACCCAACCCATGCACCTCACCTCTATCAACCCTCTCTTCCTTAACTCTCATTACTCTACCGTGTATCCTCCATTCAATTCATTCAAAATCCAGATCAAGGTATGGTTTCTTTACCACATTCTTATTTTTCTTCTTCTTCTTCTATTTTACTTCCTTCTCCTTCTCTTTTTATCTACATTAGAGATGCCTCTCATTTTCCCCACCCCCATTTCAATTTTCATTTTCTTCATTTATCCTATTTTTTATAAGTATTTTCATTCAAAATATTCCAAAAACATAATTTCACACACTTTTCATGTCTAATTTTTGAAAAAAAAACTCTGATTTTTCTTCATCTATTACCATAGTTTTAAGGTTTTCATAGTATATACTTAAGAATTTCATAATTTAAATTAAATTATATGAATTGAATTTTTAATATGTTTGATATATATTGTTACAATGCATGTAGTATACCCTCATGAACACCCTACGGCCTCCTCTAAAATTTCTCAAACCTATGGTTCTAATACTCTTTCTAGGCCTCATTTGAAATCCTCCAATAAAGAGGAGAACAAGAATTATCGGGTCCTTACAACACTAAAAACCTCACCCCATCACCATTTTGAGCTAATTAACATGGATTCCCTTATATTGAAGAGAAGATCCACCATTTTATTGATATGGACCATATTAGGGATTCTATTTCTATACATAGACCAATGTATTGGGATATGTTCTTGGAGTTTTCATCAATATTTCATTGAAGCGATTGATACATCACCAATGAAAATGTATAAATTATTTATAAAGATGATCAAATCACATTTCATGTCCTGAAAAGGGGCTACAACTTTCACATGGGCACCTTTACTTTATTGATTGGGTGATATGATGATAATTTTTTCAATAACACAGAATTCAGCAAGGCATCCTTGAGATGGAACCCTGATGTGGCACTAGAATTTTGGGAAAAATTACTCATTTAATGACACCATATGTTCTGAAAATTTTAAAATCATTTAAAATTCTCATTCCAACCCCTAAATACTCTACCCATTCCTTAACAAATTCATTACTATCCATTCAACTAGTAAAATAGATGTTACACTAAGGGACTTGTTTTGATTGTATTCCATAGTCTCTTAGAAGCCTGTTAACTTAGAATTCATATTAATTTAATACTTATTTCATAGTTTTGAAAACAAAAAAGAGGATATTTTAGATGTATTTTTATTATTCTATTGGATGGGTATTTGGGGTTTTAATTTTGTAATAGAGGCCTTTATCGAATTCCGCCAATACCCTCCATTTCATTTAAATATGGTCTGATGAATGATAATTTTTGAGCTTGATGAGATGTACTATCATTTTATAGGATCACATGTGATGCCCTAAGAGAAACCTCAAGAGGTCACACTCTAGTATATTTACACTACACTCCCCCATTTGAGGAGACCCACTTAACCCTATTCCCCATAACCCACCCAACCCACCTAGAAACTTCCATTCTTTCCCATTCCTACTTTCCATAAACCAATCATATCATCTTCTAAGGGAATCCTTTCATTTATCATAACCTCTAGTGGATGTATGATTAGGATATGAATTACATGTTTTATTGGTGGGTTGATTATGCTCACCACCAATTAGAGGGAACCATCTTGAAGGATTACCTCACCTGGCCCTATAAAACCCCCTCCCTAACTTACCATCATCCTATTACCTTCATACAAATGAATCCATGCATTATAGAACTTTCTAGCCTTATTCTTCACTATAATAACACTTTAAATTGGCTATTTTAAACCATATTATTTACCTTCAGTCTACTGGGGACATGGAATATGTGCCAGCTGGGGAAAATCCACCTTGGGATAAGGAAGTCAGTGATGCATTTCGTAGCCATTATCTAAGTGGAATCATATTCGGCTAGTAGTTTCCCCTCTTTAGGTTTTCACTTGTTTCACTCCCCCATTTCAGTAATTACTATTTGGTATGTTTCATGTTGTTTTTCATTTCTTGTTGTGTACTTATGATTTATTTTATTTCAATTATGTGATTGAGTTCCATGTTTCTTACTCCCTATTATATTGATGCATTTATTACTACATCCCCTGTAGTTTTTATAGTTTATATAGATGGTTGATTATTATAATGTTTTGCAACACACACTTCTAATATGTGGGCTCTCACACACCACAATATTTATGATCCTTCCACATCACTCTAGTTGGGTTTTAATTATTTACTTTTGATGCATTTTATCCCCCCTCCCCCGCATTCCTTTCAAATTTAACCCTTCTCCACCTTAACACAATCATGGGGGCATGCTTTATCTTAATTGTGGGGGAGGGAACCTAAAATTTTGGAATCGAATTTGGTCATTTCTTTGGTATTTATAGGGATGAAATTCTTTTCTTAGAGGCCATTTAATGGTAATAATAGATGTCACACATTCATATTTATTATATGAAAATGGATTTTTGTTAATAATTTTGAAATTTATCATACGTTTGGATTAATAAGCCTATTTTTTATGTGAATAAACATTGTAACACTCAAAATAATTATTTAAGTTTTCATTTTAAAATGTTATTTTTAAAGATGTATTTTATTTATAAGGGGACACTAGTGCAGAAAAAGTTGTTAACGTCGGTTATTTTTCATTTTTTACGTCAGTTTTTAGCTGACATTAATATAGACGACATTATAAATATTGTTTCTTACGTCGATTATTTACAAACTGACATAAAAAACATAACATCGCGGTGTTTATCATGTCGGTTATTAATTAACCGACGTGCAAAAACCATGGGGGAGGTTTTATCACGTCAATTATTATATAACCGACGTGATAAAACAGTGAGATGGTGTTTATCACGTCGGTTATTAGATAACCGACATGATAAAAAAGTTTGAGGGATTTTTATTATGTCGGTTTTTTAATAACTGACATGATAAACCCCTAGGAAATGGTTTATCATGTCGTTTATATAATAACCGACGTGATAAACCAATCCAGGGGCCTTTTATCACGTCGGTTATTATATAACCGATGTGATAAACCAGTCTGGGGGCCTTTTATCATGTTGGTTATGAAATAACCGACGTGATAAACCATTCTACAGGTGTTTATCAGGTTGGTTATTCAAATAACCGACATGATAAAACCTTCCCCATTTTTTGCATGTAGGTTATAAAATAACCAACATGGATGACCAATTTTTTTAAAATGGAATACAGTCCTCTGCTCTCCCTAGAAACAACCAGAAACCAAATCAGGAATTTGTACCACAAAAACAGAAGTAGACCAAAATCAGAACCAAAGAAAAATTAAGCATTTACCCTACTGGACAACCCCCCACCACCCCCTGAACAGCCCCCCCCCCCCACTGGACAGCCCCCACCACACCCCCAGACTGCCCCCTGACCCCCTGGACAGCCCCAAACACCCTGGGACACCCCCCCCCCACCCACCCTCATGTATACCCCCCCCCCCCCACACCCTGGACAGCACTCCCACACACCTATACAGCCCTCCCAACCCCCCCCCCCCCCCTCACCCAACTGGACAGGCCGTACCACACCCCTGGACTGCCCCCCGACCCCCTGGACAGCCCTAAACACCCCTGGATAACCCCCCCACCCTCATGTATACCCCCCACCCCCTGGACACCCCCCCCCCCCTCCCTTGTACTTCCCCACCACCCCCTGGACATCCCCCTACACCCCTGGACACCTCCCCACACCTCTGGATTGCCCCCCACCCATCCCCTGGACAGCCCCCAACAACCTTGGACAACCCCCCCCCCCCCCCCACCCTCCTGGACTGCCCTACCACCCCCTGGACAACCCCCCTCACCCCACTAGACAGCCCCCACCACACCCCTGGACCCCCCCCCCCCACACACACCCCTGGACTGCCTGCCGACCCCCTGGACACCCCCCCCCCCACACCTGGACATCCCCACCACCCCCTAGACAGCCCCCCACACCCCTGGAAAACACCCCCACCCTCTTTTATACCCCCACCCCACCCCCTATAAAGCACTCCCATGCCACTAGACAGCCCTCCCACACCCCTGAAACAGACCAAAAAGTTACCAAAAACAGACCAGAACACCCTCACCCCACTGGACTGTCCCCACCACACCCCTGGACACCCCCCCCCCCCACACACACCCCTAGACACCCCCCACCCCACTGAACACCCCCCCCCCCACACCCTTGGAACACCTCCCCCCAGACCAGAATCTATACCATAAAAACTGTAACACCCCGAGCTTCCACGATACGCTTCTCTTTCAATAATGCAGTAGCGTGTGTTGTACGCAACTTCGAGTTCTAACACACACCACAACCAATCAAAGTAGCTGTTATGAATAGTAATACCCACTTTTTGAAACTATATAGATTTTATATTTCAAAATGGACTTCATTTTTGGATTTGGAATATCGAAATTAGCCTATGTTGAATTTTTGGTATTTTTCTGAGAACTTCTAATTTTTTATGAATAGTGAAAAATACTTAAAAACAACTTTTTTAATCAAAATAATTTATAGTGATAAATTATACTATTTAGTGGTTTTAAAGTATAATTAGAATATATTTTTACCATTTTATCTAATGGTGGTCATTAGAATTAATTTAACATTGAAATTGGACATAAACAATTGCTAATCTTTTGATATAAATTGTTTCTTAAAAACACGCTATTTGTTGTGACAGCGGGAATTAATTATGAAATTAATTAATAAAACTTATATGTTTGTAATTTTTTAAAATAGACATCATTTTTGAATTTGGAATATCAATTATATCTTAGGGTGAAATTTTGGCATTGTTCTGAAAAACTTCAATTTTTGATGAATAGTGAAACCACTAAGTGGTAGTTAAATAACTGATTTTTCGTTTAAATGAAATATTACCACTTCTGTCTTTTGATTTTCAAAAATCCTACATACATGGTTGTCATTAAGAAGTAAAATGTGGTTCAATGATATTAAAATAATTTTTGGTGAATAGTAACTTTTAAGTTCTTAATCGCGATTAGAGGTAATTAGTGTAGTTTAAGGTAAAAATAATGTTTTAATAATATGAGATGAGCTTGACACATGTCCTACCCTCATTGGGTGTGCCATGGCCGACCAAGACAATCCATGGGTCAACTTGGGGACCCCATGGAGCCACTTTAGTTGGAAAATGACATAAACACCTTTTATTTAATGTTAAAGTAAAAATGACACAAACATGAAATGTTTTACTAAAACAATTTTTACATGGGGTTATAGAAGTCATATTTTTGACTATAAATAGTCATTTTAAAGATAAAAAGATTTCCTACATCATAGTATTTTTTTATAATTTTTAGACATTAAATAAATTAAATTATTTATGACATCATTATGATGCAGCGATGACCTCATTATTTAACAATTTTAATAAAATGAAAAGATAATGTACAATCCAAGGCTTAAACTTGTCAAAATACTATTGGATGTGTATATTTCGAACCCTTATAACCTTATCCACTAATTATATAAGTGTGGGACCTTTAGAATCCGAAAAGCATTGTATAATAATGTAAACTTCCCTTACTTTCCAAGAGTGCCCCTCCTCTCCTCTTATAAAAGGCTCCCACCTCTACCACCTCATTCACACTTTCAAAGCCATTTGGCTCGGCCAAAATCTGCCCAAATACCCTCCCAACTTCCCTCCCTTAATCCTAGAAGCCTCACTTTGGGCATAATGCTTCCCAAGGAAGCCTTTGGCTCAAATCAAAAAGAGTTACCCGATTTTTAGGTAATGTCTTCTCTAATGCTGTTTTGTTTTATTTAGCTTCTCCAACCCCTTAAACTCTTTTTATTCATTTCTTTTGTAACAAAACCAGTATACTAAATATACTAAGATGTTTTTATAAGAAGTATTCGAGCTACACTTATACAAACCTACATCTAATGGTTAAAGAACATACTATTTCTGTGGATGGCGAATTTCTGCCTCATTAAACGATGATTGTTCAACACTCATATAACACCTTCAAAGGTGGCCATTAAGATGTCACTATATTTATATATGATATATAATATGTTTATGTTTTACTTATGCTTCTGTATTTCTCATTTATGGCATACTTTATGATTTCCATTATGGGTAAACGCGATAATTTCATTTTAGGAAGTGCGGACTACCGCCCCCTCAAAGTGATTTGAATCGTTAATGCCATATGTGGGATGTATAAAGGTTGGAGTAAATGGTATTATACACTATATTATACTGTAATTATATTATACATTTATATCATTATGATTTCATTCCATTAAATACGAAATAGAAATGAAAGTAGCGTTCATGCGTACGTACGGTTTACCGTCTCCATGAACGGTGCATTTCATTTCTTACCTATAAATGTTACGTAATATTATAAATGAATGTATATACTATATATATATGATATATATGATATCTAAATAATTAATATAATTCTTGATATAATGGATATTTCACCACATGAACAACTTGTAATTATAAGAAGTTTATTTTTGACTCAAGTACCAAAGATCAACAAAACGACCGTTATTAACTTAAATAATTACATAATGTTCATAACATGGTAATAAGTGATATAAAAGGAATAATGAACATGAAAAAGGTTCTTAAGTAAATAGAAATTAACTCTAGTTTATTATTCAGGAGGTTAAAGAACGGTCGAGTCAGGATAGGACGCAAGGTAAGGGAACTTCATAACCCAACTTCCATTATTTGGGTTAATCTCCTACTTTAAAATTATGTCATGATGTTATTATGTCCTATTTTGTATTTTTACTTTCTTTATGTGTACCTATAGTGAATACACATAATAGATCTATTTTATTTTAAAAAGGATCTTTTTAAGGACATCGTCTCAATCTCCTTTCATTGAGGCATATTTGGTTTTATACACAACTTTCTTTTATACGGTGTATAAACCCCTTTGACTTTTACGTTTATTCAAAAGGAATCTTTTTATACGAAGCATTTTACTAAACGAAAAAAGGGAATGTTTTTCTTTCCGTACATATGCGGCGACAATGACTTCTCCGCCGTCGTGACCATTATTTGAGTTTCGGCTTCCTTTACAAGCCATACTTTTTTTTAAAGAAAATTAAATACCATGTTTTACCTTTCTTTTATTTTGGTATTGAAAATGGTTTTGAAAGCATTTTTAGTATATAAATTTTTTGTATTGAAATATTGTGATTGAAATGTGGAAATGTTATGTTTTCTTTATGCATGTTTTATGTGATACGATTATGTTATGGTTTATGATATGTTTAAACCCATTCATATGAGGAATGCATTGGACTTAGTAAGTGACGGGTGGAGCCCGCTATAGCTCCTCGATGCATCGGCAGGTCTCATGAGAAAAAATAGTGTCTTGGCATGAGGCCTTGACAAAATATTTTTTGTGGTCTTGGCACGAGGCCTTGGCTACGTGGTTATGATAGTCTGGCATTATGCATTCCATCATTATGAAAGCAGTTATTGATATTGCATGTGATTATTCGACCAGTAGAATATCCATGTGAAGAAGTGAATGGCATTATCTCATTTTACTTTTTCCATATTATGTTGAAGTTCATGTTTAAAAGGCTTTTGTTTTAGTTATACATTTCCTTAAATGTTTATGTTTATTGATGAAAGCTTCCGCTATATTGTTATCCTTACTGAGCATCTGAGCTCACCCCTTTCAATGTTTTAATATTTTCCAGGATGTGAAGAAGTATTTTAGGAATGACCTGCAGGGATAGTCAGAAGAGGATATGAGTGTGGACTATGAATACTTTGTTATTAGTTTTTCACTTTATGATGTAATGTAAGATTTATGAATGTATCTAGTGTTTCCAAGGCTACTAAACTAATCGGTCTTTCGAGACTTGATCTTTTGTGATCATGCCAATGTTATGAAGTAATGCACCGACTCTGGGTAGCTGGGGTTGGGGCGTTACAGTTGGTATCAGAGGCAGTTTAGTACTAACCTTGGAAGCTAGATTTAGATAAACTCTGATTAGAGCACATAGACCAAAGATAGACTTTGAGGATTAGTATAGAAGAGCTTCCCAGAATTTTGGTATTATAGAGATGTTGTGAGTTTTCCGAGCAATACATCCATGTCTGGATACAAGCAGGTAGAGGCGGCTCTGGCACAGATGTACCTAGGGGTAAAATCCGAAAACACCACTTTGAGATAGACTCAAACGGGAACTGGTGCATGACAACGGGCCTTGCTGTACTCTTGGTTACGACACTCCCGAGGGATTTGCTTAGGATAATTCTCATTTTCTTTACAAACCATTATATAGGGTTTATGAGTATATACTTCCTCAAAGAAAACATTCTTATGATTATGGATTATATCCATAAACCGTTCAATTTACATTAAGTATTTTAAAAGTTTGGAATTATTCATTGTAATTCATAAACTAACCTAGATTATGCGTTTGTATATAAATGGCGCCCAGTAGAAGGAATGTGAACTCCAGCAATACGTATGATCCAAAGAGTAAGAAGGATCGTATCTTTCACGGTATTAAGCCAACCTTTTGAAGGGAAATAGTATCCCATGTGTTCTCAACATATGAAGAAATAGTATCATGTGTTAATAAGATGAGTAAAGAATTCTCTGAGTCCTATGGCTTTGAAGCGAAGCAAGAGACGAAAGGGATGGAAGAGAGAATGATGGATAAAGGGATGAGGGGAAAGAAGAATTTTCCAATATGTGGTAATTGTGAGAAGAAACAATCATGGAACTTTCCTAAAGGGAATGGGAGTTTGTTATAAGTGTAGAGAAAAAGGACACAAAGTGCGTGATTGCAAGGGTAAGAAAATGGTTTCAAATGTACAATGCTTCTTCTGCAAGGATTGGGGACACTACGCAAACCAATGTCCAAATCATCAGAGTATGCCCCAAATGATGTTATTGGATAATAATCAAGTTATGATACTACCAAATATGAGGAGTAATGATTAGAGTTCTTATTTTGTTATTAAAGAATTTTGTAATTTGAGTGTTGTATCAATGATGTACTGGTTATAATAATTATGGAGTATATATGGATTGTACTGCAGTACTATTTCATCAAGGACTTGAGATTGTGTGGAACCAAGAAAAGTGACTCCACAGTAGGTTAAATTTTAGGAAAATATATGGTTGAGAGAAAGATAAACCATAATATGGTTCTGATATTCAGATTGTGATTTAGGAATAAGACGTGATTGATTTGGATAAATTATATTGGATATTCTTAACTTCCTTGAAACTGATTGATGTTTTGTATACATTTTTGGATAGAAGGAGTATATCTAGTATTCTATAAGTAATAAGGGATCATGGTAATTCAGTATGTTTAAAAAGAATACATGATGAAGGTGTTCACATGTTGTTACGTGGAAAAAGGGATCTTCATTATGTTTACCTTCCTTATAAAATTTAAACTGTGAGTTGGACAAAAGTATTTTGGATAACTATAAAGGTTGGAATGGATTAAGTTGATCTTTGGATAGTATTGTTTAAGGTTAAAGCATTTCTGAAGATTATTTTTGGAATATTATAATACTATAGTTTTAGGAAAAGGACAACCTGCAGGGTGGGGCATAACTCGTCGCGTCGGACAAAGCTACAGGAATCGAACCCACAACCATAGTGCGACAGGCCTTTATTTCCTACCACTAGCCTACAGGAAGTCCCTGGTTGTTACAAAATAATTTTACTAATCTAAATGGTATGCGTTAACATTTGGAACCTTATACAATTAGGATAAGTATAATATTTTTGAGTTCTATTATCTTTTTGAGTGAAAGATGAGTTGAAGGTTGAAACTCTACTTGTCAAGCATAAATATATATATAACTATATCTTATTCTATGAATAAATTAATTCTTAAACTTTATTAAAGGGATATTAAAACAAAAAAATGTGTTATCCTAATACCTTATGTCTTGTTGAACTGATGATATTTTAAATCAACATAGATTGAAGGCTTTGAGGCCCTTAATTTGACACTTGTTTGTGATTGATGACCTCAATCACTCCCTACAAATATTTACGTTTTTCCTCCAATTGTATGTCTCTAATTTCCACCAATGTTCTTCTAATCGAGATCATAATTGGGTGGTGACTTTTTCATTTTCCTTTCCCTCTTATTAAGGCTAAATTTTATTAACCTTATTTCCGATGTGGGTTTTCCACAAAGGTATTTTCTATTTTCAACCTTTTATTTTCAAAGAAAAATTTCAAATTGTGAGGACGCAATTTATTGAAGGAGGGGAGAATGTAACACCCCGAGCTTCCACGATACGCTTCTCTTTCAATAATGCAGTAGCGTGTGTTGTACGCAACTTCGAGTTCTAACACACACCACAACCAATCAAAGTAGCTGTTATGAATATTAATACCCACTTTTTGAAACTATATAGATTTTATATTTCAAAATGAACTTCATTTTTGGATTTTTAATATCGAAATTAGCCTATGTTGAATTTTTGGTATTTTTCTGAGAACTTCTAATTTTTTATGAATAGTGAAAAATACTTAAAAACAACTTTTTTAATAAAAATAATTTATAGTGATAAATTATACTATTTATTGGTTTTAAAGTATAATTAGAATATATTTTTACCATTTTATCTAATGGTGGTCATTAGAATTAATTTAACATTGAAATTGGACATAAACAATTGCCAATCTTTTGATATAAATTGTTTCTTAAAAACATGCTATTTGTTGTGACAGCGGGAATTAATTATGAAATTAATTAATGAAACTTATATGTTTGGAATTTTGTAAAATAGACATCATTTTTGAATTTGGAATATCAATTATAGCTTAGGGTGAAATTTTGGCATTGTTCTGAAAAACTTCAATTTTTGATGAATAGTGAAACCACTAAGTGGTAGTTAAATAACTGATTTTTCGTTTAAATGAAATATTACCACTTCTGTGTTTTGATTTTCAAAAATCTGACATACATGGTTGTCATTAAGAAGTAAAATGTGGTTCAATGAGAATAAAATAATTTTTGGTGAGTAGTAACTTTTAAGTTCTTAATCGTGATTAGAGGTAATTAGTGTAGTTTAAGGTAAAAATAATGTTTTAATAATATGAGATGAGCTTGACACATGTCCTACCCACATTGGGTGTGCCATGTCCAACCAATAAAATTCATGGGTCAACTTGGGGACCCCATGGAGCCACTTTAGTTGGAAAATGATATAAATACCTTTTATTTAATGTTAAAGTAAAAAATGACACAAACATTAAATTTTTTACTAAAAAAATTTTTACATGGGGTTATACAAGTCATATTTTTGACTATAAATAGTAATTTGAAATATAAAAAGATTTACTACATCATAGTATTTTTTTTATAATTTTTAGACATTAAATAAATTAAATTATTTATGACATCATTATGATGCAGCGATGACCTCATTATTTAACGATTTTAATAAAATGAAAAGATAATGTACAATCCAAGGCTTACACTTGTCCAAAGACTATTGGATGGGTATATTTCGAACCCTTATCACCTTATACATGAATTATATAAGTGTGGGACCTTTATAATCCGAAAAACGTTGTATAATAATGTAAAATTGCCTTACTTTCCAAGAGTGCCCCTCCTCTCCTCTTATAAAAGGCCCCCACCTCTACCACCTCATTCACACTTTAAAATCCATTTGGCTCGTCTAGACTCTGCCCAAATACCCTCCCAACTTCCCTCCCTTACTCCTAGAAGCCTCACTTTGGGCATAATTCTTCCCAAGGAAGCCTTTGGCTCAAATCAAAAAGAGTTGCCCGATTTTTAGGTAATGTCTTCTCTAATGTTGTTTTGTTTTATTTAGCTTCTCCAACCCCTTAAACTCTTTTTATTCATTTATTTTGTAACAACACCAGTATCCTCAATATACTAGGATGTTGTTATAAAAAGTATTCGAGCTACACTTACACACACCTACATCTAATGGTTAAAGAACATACTATTTCTGTGGATGGCGAATTTCTGCCTCATGAAACGATGATTGTTCAACACTCATATAACACCTTCAAAGGTGGCCATTAAGATGTCACTATATTTATATATGATATATAATATGTTTATGTTTTACTTATGCTTCTGTATTTCTCATTTATGGAATACTTTATGATTTCCATTTTGGGTAAACGTGATAATTTCATTTTAGGAAGTGCGGACTACCGCCCCCTCAAAGTGATCTGAATCGTTAATGCCATATGTGGGGTGTATAAAGGATGGATTAAATGGTATTATACACTATATTATACTGGAATTATATTATACATTTATATCATTATGATTTCATTCCATTAAATACAAAATATAAATGAAAGTAGTGTTCATGCGTACGTACGGCTTACCGTCTCCATGAACGGTGCATTTCATTTCTTACCTCTAAATGTTACGTAATATTATAAATGAATGTATATACTGTATATATATGATATATATGATATCTACATAATTAATATAATTCTAGATATAATGGATATTTCACCACTTGAACAACTTGTAATTATAAGAAGTTTATTTTTGACTCAAGTACCAAAGATCGACAAAACGACCGTTATTAACTTAAATAATTACATAATGTTCATAACATGGTAATAAGTGATATAAAAGGAATAATGAACATGAAAAAGGTTCTTAAGTAAATATAAATTAACTCTAGTTTATTATTCATAAGGTTAAAGAACGGTCGAGTCAGGACAGGACGCAAGGTAAGGGAACTTCTTAACCCAACTTCCATTCTTTGGGTTAATCTCCTACTTTCAAATTATGTCATGATGTTATTATGTCCTATTTTGTATTTTTACTTTCTTTATGTGTACCTATAGTGAATACACATAATAGATCTATTTTATTTTAAAAATGATCTTTTTAAGGACTTCTTCTCAATCTCCTTTCATTGGGGCATATTTGGTTTTATACACAACTTTCTTTTATATGGTGTATAAACCCCTTTGAGTTTTACGTTTATTCAAAAGGAATCTTTTTATACGAAGCGTTTTACTAAACGACAAAAAGGGAATGTTTTTCTTTCCGTATGTATGCGGCGAAAATGACTTCTCCGCCGCCGTGACCATTATTTGAGTCTTGGCTTCCTTTACAAGCCATACTTTTTTTTAAAAGAAAAATAAATACCATGTTTTACCTTTCTTTTATTTTGGTATTGAAAATAGTTTTGAAAGAATTTTTATTATATCAATGTTTTGTATTGAAATCTTGTGATTGAAATGTGGAAATGTTATGTTTTTTTATGCATGTTTTATGTGATAATATTATGTTATGGTTTATGATATGTTTAAACCCATTCATATGAGGAATGCATTGGACTTAATAAGTGACGGGTGGAGCCCGCTATAGCTCCTCGATGCATCGGCAGGTCTCATGAGACAAACTAGTGTCTTGGCACGAGGCCTTGACAAAATCTTATTTGTGGTCTTGGCACGAGGCCTTGGCTACATGGTTATGATAGTCTAGCATTATGCATTCCATCATTATGAAAGTGGTTATTGATATTGCATGTGATTATTCGACCAGTAGAATATCCATGTGAAGAATTGAATGGCATTATCTCATTTTACTTTTGCCATATTATGTTGAAGTTCATGTTTAAAAGGCTTTTGTTTTAGTTATACATTGCCTTAAATGTTTATGTTTATTGATGAAAGCTTCCGCTATATTGTTATCCTTACTGAGCATCTGAGCTCACCCCTTTCAATGTTTTAATATTTTCCAGGATGTGAAGAAGTATTTTAGGAATGACCTGCAGGGATAGTCAAAAGAGGATATGAGTGTGGACTATGAAGACTTTGTTATTAGTTTTTCACTTTATGATGTAATGTAAGATTTATGAATGTATCTAGTGTTTCCAAGGCTACTAAACTAATCGGTCTTTCGAGACTTGATCTTTTGTGATCATGCCAATGTTACGAAGTAATGCACCGAATCTGGGTAGCTGGGGTTGGGGCATTACAAAAACCATCATAAGTAGACCAAAACAAGAAGTAGAGAAAAATTAAACATTCACATATATAAAATTCAAAACTTATACTATAAACTTAAAAAAAACTAAATCCAACCTAAAAGACTACCAAATACACAATTGTAACAACAATATTCAAAATTACATTTTACACTAAAAACAACTAAAATTCAATATATCCTGTAAAATAATTTGACCACTCCACTTGTAAGTGTTTGATGTCTTGAGAAGTATAGGGTTTAGGTTCATCAAATATCTACAAATGAAAAGGATAGTAGTTAACGTGTATAATGAATAAATCAAATTAAAATATTATGGAAAAGTTTAAAAGGAAATATTACCAGGTCAAAGTTCACAACTGCCCCAGTTGTTATAATTTTATACATAAATCTTAACATATAATATCCGCATTCGATGATGCCTTGTTGTTCATGACAATTTTGTTTGAATGAGTGTAAATTCAATATATTATTTTTATGTAATAAATAAAAAATTACAAATTATAAATGGATATTTACCTTCGCAATTACATATTTGATCTTTGCACCCCTTTTCTTTGTGTTTTTTCAAAAGTAGACCCATGCCATGTTAGAAAATAATAAGAATGGGGTAAATTTAAAATTCATTATAATATATAAAACTATTGAGAAATTGAATCTTACTTTTCCAATATATTCATAAAACTTTCCCGCACATCATCATGGACAGAGCATATCCAATAAAGTGTTTTCTTCCTTGAGAAAAAACCCCTAACATCCAATGATCACTGATAAAAGAAAATTTAAGGTTAGTGGTTTTTTATGTTAAAAGATAATTAACTCTTTGAGAGTGATGTGTTTTATACCTCTCACAAAAAGGCATCATCCAACATTGTGTGACTATATTCTGTTCAAGTCTTTCAGCAATATAAAGCATTCTTTTTTCCTCATCCAATGCACATGCTTCAGGGGAAATCAATTGTGGGTCCATGAATCCATATACATCTGTCAGCTCATTCCTATCACAAATTTTATAAAGATACCTAGTACAAAAAAAACATAAGTATACATTTTTAATAAATATAACGCAGGGAAAAGGTGTTAATACTTACATGGAAAAAAATTTCACCACGTTGATTCCCAACTTATCTCCAATAAAAAGCTCCATGATATCTGTTTTCATAATCCCCATAGTTATTGCACGTCCACAAACATGATCTTCCATTGGAAACTCATAATGACCCTCCTATAAATTTGAATATCCTGAAAATCTGTCAAGACTACTAGAATCTGTATCTGATTTCATGGCCATTTGTATTTGTTGTTGTCTATAGAGTATTTCCATACCTTTGAAGTATTCCTATAAAAATAAATAGAAAAATATATTAGTTTTCAAATGATAAAAAAACTTTAATAAAAAAAAGATATAACATTCATACCTCTATGGTATTGAGTCAAAGAAGTCTGGATGGCCAAATTAAAAAATGGTTGATACTATGCCCAAATGTCGTCATCTCTTCTGTAGGTAATGGTACTCGAGATGATCTATCTATAATATCATGTATAGTGACCCTATGATTCTCAACCTCTAATTTTTGATGATGAATTGTATCTCTTATACAATATACCAAACCATATGCAACTATATGATGTTTAGGATTATCAACATGCATCTTGCAATAAGTAAGAAGTTGCATTGGAGGAGTAGGATAAAAAATGGGGTCTGCGGGATGAGGTGGGGTAGTGTGAGCTACTGGCAGAGGTGGAGGATAAATAATGGGGTCTGTAAGGGGTGGTGGAGGAGTGGGAGCTGCAGTATGAAATTGTCTTTACATGTCTGCAAACATAGAATATATAACGCTCAAATAGTTTCCTCCATCGTCGCATTAATATTATGTACTTCAGCCTCAAAGGATTATATTATTTTATAAACACCCTCAACATTAGAAGTTGAATAACGTGGAAACACTTTTCTTACCGATACATCTGTCAGATATCCTCTTACACGACCAGAATGTTCGGGCATTCCCAATGCTACAGATAAAATATATTGCCTCCCAGTAGATAGAAATTCCCTCTGTGAGCTCTACTCCTCAATAGAGTCCTGTATTAATTAATTGAACATTTCTGTAATGATTGAAATTATATAAAGAAAATAGTTGACTTGAATAAATAAAATATATATCTTACAATCCTCTCAGCTACGATTCTCAATTCTTCTGAAAGATATTTCCCTCTTTTGCCCATTCAAGCTCTCTTCCATTTTTCATGTCTAGATAGAGGGGATGGAGGGGCCACCTCTCTAGAGCTTAAATTCTCAGCTCATAGTTTTTGAAATTTTTTCACCATCATTTGTTCTTCCAAAAAATGCATACCCTCCCCAAGATAAAATATGAGGGTATAAATTTTTAGATTGGATCTCCTAATGATCATTCCTTGTTTTCTATAAATTAAGAATAATAAATAATTAACAAAACATTAACAAGATCATTTATATAATAAATCTTATAAAATTTTACATTGCCCTTACAAAAAATGACTATTTTCTTCTACGTTCAACAAACTGTCTCCATATGTCTTCATCTATAAAAGGATATATACAACATGGGTTGTCATGACTCCTATAACAAAAAATGAAATCATATGAGAGGGTTGATTTGAAATCCCTCCATCTCCTGGCATCCATCGATAAGAATTTATTCCTGACTCCTCCAGTGTTAGGAATATCAAATGTCATCTAATGAAGAAGAGGTTAAACATATTATATATACTAGAAACATTTAAATAATAGTCAAACAATAGAAAAAGATCTTACCAAAATCGTCTCCCACAACTGAGAGATTATCGCTTTATCCACACTTCTCCAGTCATCATACAAAATACATATTTTTCTCTTAGCCTGAGTTAATACAAAACTCTTTAAATATTTTTCATTTAGACCTCTAGGTATATCATCATCATCAAACTCAAGGAGTATCCTATGATCCTGCATACGGGAAAGTGCTAATTTTGGTAAACTTGTGCACCCACATTTACCAACTCTTGAACTCTTTGTCGTAATAGGAGAACATGAGGAAGATTGGGGAACATCAAGAGGAGCATGTGAATGTTCCTCCCCAGAGGTATGGTCAATATTCTCATATCCAAAATCATGTGGTTGATCAACTGAATGATCTGTCATTATCCTTCAAATAAAAAAAAATATTAGTTCACAAATATAAAAATTCAAATATTTTAATACTATTGAAATCAGAAAATAGAAAATTGTACTAAGTTGCGTAATAGTAAACATTTTTAATGTGGTAAGCATGTTAAACAATGCTAAAGATGGTCAAGATGGTCATGATGGTAAACATGGTAAACATGGTAAACCTGGTAAACATGGTAAAGTAATTGTCACTGAACATAAATAATAGATATATAATTCATGTAATGGTAAGCATGATAAAGTAAACTAAACAAACTTAAAACAAACAAAAGTTTATACTTATTTGGTTTTAATACATTTTTTAATAAAGAAAAAACTTACAATATCTAACATTTTATGAAAAAAAATAAATGTAAACAAGAAATAAACATATGTTACCTGTAATTTTAGGAATGTACAAATGTATTTTTTTCCCAAATTCCTTTATCGTGATCGTTCCTTATGGCACAAACCATGTCTTTTACATGCTCATCATTATGTTCTGTTAATCTTTCCATGGAAGTAGGGATCTCACATAAATCAACATATTCATCAAGTTCATCATCACCAACATATTGTTTTTTACCTTGTAAAACAACATCCCACTGCATATCTGATTGATTTACTATATAGAAAATTTGTTTTGCATGTGTTTCCATTATAAAAGAATCAGTTGTGTCTTCTAATCTATTCAGATTAACAAGTGTCATTCCAAATTCATCGTGTCTGACATTGTTATTACTGATAAACCATTTATAGTTAAAAATAGGAAATTTAATTTTAAAGTAATCAACCTCCCATATATCTTCAATCACTCCATAATATGCACTTGATGCATAAATTGGGTTTTTTCCTTAGCACTCGAAAAATGAATTGCTTTTGCAAACACCAATACACCACTATTCTGAACTGCAGTTTTGTTGTCCAGAGATTTCATATGAAATGTATAGCCATTAATGTCATAACCGGACTATGTTATCACATTTAAACATAGACGACCCACTATCCATTTTAATGTCTCTGATACATATAATCTACCAAGTAAGGTCTTTTTAAACCATGACAAAAATGTTTTGTTGTGCTCATTCAAAATCCACATTTCTTTCTTCTTTGGATGACATTGTTTCAACTCATTAATATGCAATGTGATATATGGTTGATTATCAGATATGTTATTTAAGAAGTATGATTCTAACTTCTTCATTTATTTAGCTGACAATGATTTGAATTTCAAGCCATGAATCCCCTTTCACTCATTATTAACTCATTCATGACAAGATGGAGGCAAAACTATGTGTTGCGCCATAGCCAAGTAACTCGTACAAAACTCTACAACCTCCTCAGAAATATACTTTTCAATAGTGGAGGCTTCAGTTTGATATGGATTATTAACATACCCCTTCAATATTTTCATATACCTTTCAAAAGGATACATCCAACGAAGATATACAGGTCCACAGAGCTTTATTTCTCGAACTAGATGAATTATTAAATGCACCATTATATCAAAAAAAGTTGGTGGAACATACATTTCCAATTGACAAAGTTTAAAAATTGAATCCTTTTCCAAATTGTTCAAATCATTCACATCAATCGCCTTATTACAAATTGAATTGAAAAAATAACACAACTTCATTATATTCTTTCTAACACGGATGGGAAATATTCTACGCAATGCAAATGGTAGAATTTGTTGCATCATGACGTGACAATCATGTGATTTAATACCTATCAACTTCAAGTCCTTCAAGGAGACAAAATTTTTTACATTTGAAGAATAACCATGAGGCACTTTGATATCATGAAGACACTGAAAAAAGCTAATTTTATCCCTCTTCTATAATGTATGACAAGTCGGGGGAAGAAATGTTCGTCTTCCTTTAGGAGTGGAAGCTAACTCCAAACGTATTCCCATTGATAGTAAGTCTAATCTTATATTCAACCCATATTTTCTCTTTCCTTTGATATCTAACAATGTTCCAATCAAACAATCACATATATTATTCTCCATGTGAATGACATCAATATTATGTTTAACTTCATGATATCTCTAATAAGGTAGCTCAAACAATATTGACGTTTTCTTCTAAATATTTATATCATTACCAGATTTTTGTGTCTTTCCCAATATCACATCAAGGATTTTCACACTCTCAAAATACAGATTAGGGGATAAAGGTTTTGGATAAATATCAAATTCTTATGAGCCATTGAATGGCTTTTTTAGTCTTCTATAAGGGTGATCCATAGGCAAAAACTTTCGATGACCCATGTACATTGTTTTCCTCCCATGATGCAATTGAAAATATGTCGTCTGTTGTTCGCAAATTGGACATGATTTATGCCCTTTAACACTATATCCAAAAAAAATTCCATATGTTGGGAAGTCATTTATAGTGAAAAAAAGCACTGCATGTAGTTGAAAATATTTCATTTTATAAGAATCATACACCCTAATACCATTAGCCCATAAAAGTTTCAAATCATCAATCAATGGTGACAAGTAAACATCAATATCATTTCCGGGTTTCTTCGTACCAGAGATCATTATACTCAATATGAAATATTTGTTCTTCATAAAAACTTTGGGATAGAGGTTGTAAATTACCAATAAAATGGGCCATGAACTATGTGTGCTATTGAGGGTTCGGTATGGATTCATTCCATCTGTGCACAACCCTAGTCTGAGATTTCTAATTTCATTTCCAAATGTAGAATAATGCTCATCAATTTTCTTCCATTGTGGACAATTAGCTGGATGACGTATTTATCCATCACATAACCGCTCATCTGGATGCCATCTTAACCTTTTTGAATCATGTGAATTAGCAAATAAATGTTTGAAACAATGAATTATAGGGAGATACCAAAATACCTTTTAAGGGATCTTTGTAATCTCTATATCAGCCTGTGATTTTTCTTTCACCTTATACCGTGATGTCCCACATTTAAGACACTCTGACAAAAATTCATATTCCTTTTTATATATAATACAGTCATTCGGATAGGCATGTATTTTCTTGTATCCCAATCCCATCGGGCATAATATTTTCTTGGCCTTATAATGTGAATTTGGAAGATTTTTATCTTTTGGAAGAATGTCTTTCATCAATTGTAGCAGCTTTGTAAAACTTCTATCACTCCATCCATGTTTCACCTTCAGGTTAATCAATCTTAAAACCGCCAAAAAACCGTCAAATCTGTACAACCAGGATATAATGGTTTTTTAGCATCACCATATAGACGTGAAACTGTCAGTTCTATCTCAATTTGTTCTGTTGTAATATCGCTTATCATTTCTTCAATTCCATTAGAGTTACCATCTTGCGAATCATCATCATCACTGACATTCTGTCCAGTTTCACCATGCCAAATCCAAGGACTGTGACTCGAATTAAAACCATGACAAATCAGATGATATTTTATCTATCTACTTTTCAAATTCTTCATATTCAAACATTTCAGGCATGGACAGAAAAAAAATGTCACTACTTGGAACATTTCGTTTATCAAATTCCAAAAAGTCATCAACACCTTCCTCATATTCATTTCTCATTCGACGTGTCGTAATCCAATTTCGACTCATTATTACCTATAACAACTATCAAAATTATACATCTTTTTAAGATAAGACAAATATATGTTTATATGAAAAAAATCATAATTTGAATGTAAAACAATTTTGAAATATAAAACCAATCTATGCGTATTTAAAAAAAATATGCTTGAATATGATTTTAAAAAGAAAATATAGTTAGATATAAAAGTTTTAAATTCCATTGAATCAAAGAAAACCATGGGGACTCCAATGGTTGATAGAAAATTGTAGAAAATGGAGTAAACCTAAGAATAAAATCAAATTTATAATAAAAACTGAAATGGATAAAATCACAATATAAACCCAATCATCATGGCACAATGGGGTCAGGATAACTACGTATATTTGAAAACCATGACATGGTCTCCCCCATAACCCATAATTTTCTCATAGTCGATGACTGGTCAAAATATATATAACCAAATAGAATCATATTGCAACACTAATATCCATGAAACAATACAATCATCATGTCATAATCTCACAAACCACGATTTAGTAGTCAATCCCAACTGACACTTATCCCCCACCCCCTTGGACACCACCACCCCCTTGGACACCCCCCCACCCCTTGGACACCACCCCCCACCCCCTTGGAAACCTCCTGGACACCACCACACCCTTGGAAAGCCCCCCCCCCCACCCCTCCTAGACACCACCACCCACCTCCTACCCCCTTAGACAACCCCCTGGACACCACCCAACCCTCTGGACACCCCCCCCCCCCGAACAACCCCAAAACCCTCTAGACAGGAACCCACCCCCTTGGACAACCCCCCCCCCCCAGACACCCCCACCCCCTTGGACCCCCCCCCCCCACCCACCCACCTCTGTGGACACCCTGAACACCCCCCAACCCTCTAGACAGCCCCCCCCCCCCCCCCGAACCATCTGAACACCACCCCATTGGACACCCCATAAACACCACCACCACCTTGGATAGCCCCCCACCCCTCTGGACAGCCCCCCCCCCCCCCACCCCCTGGACTGCCCCTCCACCCCCTGGACAGCCCCCACCCCTCTAGAGAGCACTCCCCACCCCTCTATATAGCACCACCCCCCCCCCCCTCCTGGACACCACCCTCTACCCCCTTGTACACCCCCCTAGACAGCCACCAACCCTCTGGAAAGCCCCCCAAACCTCTAGACATCCCCCCCCCACCCCCTGGACATCCCCCAACACCTCTAGACAGCACCCCCACCTCTCTTGGACACCACCTACCACCCCCTACCCCCTTGGACACCCCCAACCCTCTGGACACCCCCCCCCCCCCCGGACAACCCCCCAAACCCTCTAGACAGGCCCCCACCCCCTTGGACAGCCCCCCACCCACCCACCCACCCCCTTGGACATCCCCTCACCCCACACACACACACCCCTGGACTACCCCCCCCCCACCCCACCCACCCACCCACCCACCTCTATGGACACCCTGGATACCCTCTAACCCTCTGGACAGCCCCTCGAACCCTCTGAACACCCCACCCCACCCCCTTGAACACCCCCTGGACAACACCACCCCCTTGAACAGCCCCCCACCCCTCTGGACATCCCCCCACTCCCTGGATAGCCCCCACCCCTCTAGATAGCACCCCCCACCCCTCATGGACACCACCCCCACCCCCTACTCCCTTGGATAGCCCCCTGGACAGCCCCCAACCCTCTGGACATCCCCCCCCCCTCGGACAACCCCCTAAACCCTCTAGACAGGCCCCCACCCCTTGGAGATCCCACCCACCCCCTTGGACATCCCCCCACCCCTTTCGACACCCCCCACCCCCTTGGACCCCCCCCCCCCCCACACACACACACACCCTAGACTACCCCCCACCCCCACCTCCATGGACACCCTGGACATCCCCCAACCCTCGAGACAGCCCCCAACCCCCTGGACAACCACCAACCCTCTTGACAGCCCCCCAGAACCATGTGATTTTAACCTCAAGCTACTAGTTTTGGCATATCTAGGGATTTTAACCTCAAGTTACTAGTTTTGGAATCATGCCATTATTCGAAATGAGAACCATGAACTATATCTCCTACTAGTCTAAAATTATCTATTATGCAATTAATCGAGTTTTAATAGCATATGAAGACTTATAATAGTCCACGAAAATAAGCGACGTAAATAGATTATGGAACTACAAATAGTGATACCCAGAATAGAAACAACCAAGGATCCAAAACAAACATTCCACCATGAAAAACCATATATACTTATAAAATAGATCACACTAGTATAGGGAATGGGTGTATCACAATGATTTACATATAAATTTCAGTAATATAGGTGAATGAGATCATTAGTTGTCAATGACAACAAATATTACCATCAATGTCATCTATCCGCGAAACAAAAACAAAAGAAATAGAAGTAGGTGAGTCTTACGTGAATATTTCAAGTCGATCTAATAGATATGGTTATAATAAATAATATGGTGATGGAAAAACTAGGTAAGAGGGTTTGAAATCGAATAATCTTACCTGGTTTAAACAAAAAAATTACAAAACGTAAATATAGACTATCTGGAAAAAAAATGAACTAAATAAAGTCGTGGGAGGCTTACCTGAGTGTTGTGAGTGGAGATGATAGATCCAAGGAGAGTAAAGATGATAAACAATTATGGAAAAATGATTTTAATGAAATGATATCGAAGAGTCGATTAGGGTTTTCCGCACGAGAGAGACGAGTCGTCGATCTGTCAATCGAAAAATCATAAATGACAATCCACGGGGCGTGTTAATTTTTTAAATGTTTTATAATGTCGGTTATTTAATAACCAACATTATAAAATATTTTTATTACATTTATAATGTCGTTTATTATAATAACCGACGGTATAAATGTATCAGATAACGTAGTTTTTACATTGTTTATTTTATAATCGATGTAAAAAAAAGTGGCGTATTGGTTTTTTACGTCGGTTATTATATAACCGACCCAAAAAAATCAGAAACCACCTTTTTTACGTCGGTTATTTTATAAACGATGTAAAAAATACCGGGGTGTTTGTTTTTTAGGTCAGTTATAGTATAACTTACGTGAAAAATTCAGCAGGTTGGGTTTTTACGTCGGTTATTTGATAACCGACGTCAAAAAGGCCTCAGATGCTGCCTTTTTTTCATCGGTTATTTTATAACAAATGTAAAAAATTCATAGATACCTCATTTTTTATATCAGTTATCAAATAACTGACGTAAAAAATGCCGTGCTTTGTTTTTTTACGTTGGTTAGAAAATAACCAACGTAAAAAACAAACAGGCGGGATTTTTGACGTAGGTTATTAAAATAACCGGCATAAAAACTTTACTATCTGTATTTTTTACGTCGGTTATAAAATAACCGACCTAAAAAACCATGTATCATAGATTTTCACATCGGTTATATATAACCGACATAAAAACTGGTGACGTTAAAAACGTTTTCTTCACTAGTGGGAAGAAAATATTTGAAATTATTGATATCATTCATGTGGTTATTATGCGGTATTAATTCCTTAAACTCTTGACTTTATCAAAAAATCCATTTATATGAGTCATTTGAAATAAATGGAAACTAAAATTCATTCTTATTATGTCGCATTAATTAAAATTCAAGATGTAAAAAAGGAATACCCAAGATTATGATAACATCTATTTTTCCTAAATTTTGAATGTCAATGAGGTTATGTGACCTATAAAATTTATAGCATTCCATTTCGTGTCAATGAGATATTGGCCTAACTTACACAAGTGTGTGGTGAGATGGAAATGGATAAAGTATTAAATTAATAAGGATAATTTCATATATAAAAAACGATTATTTATGTATAAAAATTTTGAAAATTTGATTTGAGTCTACATTGTTTTCTTTAAGATGTCTGAGTATTAAAGGATGTATGTAGGATTTCAATCATCCATCATTTGAAATTTCATTCATTTAGTTGATATAATTTGTGACATTTATACATGTTTAATTGATGGTCCCTTTGAGATGATTCTCTACATTATTTTTTGAGGGTAAAAAATTGTTCAATTATGGGGGAGTTTGATGCACTTGGTCAAATGGGATGGTTACATTATTTTCCAACCATTAAAATTTACTTTTTATTTTCACATCATATTTATACCCCAAATATGTTTTATTAGGAAGAAATTAGATGTACACTAAAGAATTATTGGTGATTGGCATGAACCAATAATTTTGGAGGAATATAGGAGGAATTTGAAACAATTTTTCATAGTTCATGATTTCTACTAAGTTACCCAGATTGTCCACCCTAGACCAGGAAACCATGAAAGTATGGTAGATTTGATACATACTCACTTTCATGATCTCTGTATGATTACACATGCCATATATATTCACCAAGAAACCATATAGGGTTCCATTTTAGGAGTTATTTTCAACTTTATAGTCTCCACATGGTTAGTCAACCCATTTAGACCTTCTAAGAAACCATAAGACTCGATAATACTTGGATATAATGAACAGTATGGTTGGATCACAGTTTAACTAACCATGTGCCTTAATTTTTTACCACTCAATATCTAACCACCAACCTTCCATTTACCTCCATATCCACCCTTTGACACATTATTTTGATCCCTAATAACCCCTAGACATTTTGGTCTACTAATAGTGGATGTCTATCCATTTTGGGGTCATAATCAATCATCCAGGATATCTTATCGGTGGAGGAGTGCTTGAAACTCATAATAAGTGAATTTTGGATATTATTCTTGAATTTTCTTATATTTCCCCCTCTCTTTGTGGATGTAATGTAATCCATGGTTATGAAGATATTTTTTTCATAATTTATGTCATGAGTAGCAAAACTCATCCCTATATCGAGATTTTTAATGAAAATAGAGTGTTTTTTAAATAATTTGTTTATTTTTTTCATGTTTTTGTATGTTCTTTCATTTTCTTATCAATATCTTCAATCCATTATTCTTTTATTCATTGAATATATCATATCAAACAATTAATGGAATATACAGGGATCTCCAAATAGATTTTGGTGATTTTAGTTAGGATCGTTAGGTGTGATTTTCAACATCTTGGGAATTTTTTTAATTCAAATTTCTATAAATTAATTTCCAGTCTAAGAAATTGATTTTAATAATCTTCATATAAACCTACTGAACCAAGGGGGTTTTGATATATTTTAATCTCGATGAAGGGAATTTATTATGAACAGCATAACACTCAAGATAAAATTGACTTTAATGAACTCAATTAGAGAACATAACCCTAATGCACTTTTATTATAAGAAATTTTGAATTATTTCCTTATTATTTTAGTTTTTTTCATAACGGTAATTTTTAGAGGACTTTAATAATTGGGACATTTAAAATAATTGAAACATCAAAAAATGATTCCCATTTAAACAGTTAAATAATTAGTTGATTAACTAAAAAAGATGAAAAATACCTATAAATTTCCAAAGGATTGACCCCATAGTATCACTATACTAATTGTAGAGTTGAAAAATTTTCAATTTTGGCCACCAAAAGTAATCATTCAGATATAATGAAACCATCTATTATATTTTGAGGTACAATCCATGTGATGTACTCAAAGACATTCTAGCACTGGCCAAAGTAGGTATTATTGGTTGTTTATTTTATTTGTTATTTTGTAGTTTATTTATTATTATGAGCATGTCAAATGAACATATCACTATATTTTTAATATAGTATAAGACCACGTTGGTGGTTCCCTACTGAGTTATGTACTCACACCCTAGTTATACCACTATTGCACTTGGCTATCCGAAGAGTCCTCACTTGTTACAGGTTCTGGTTGTGTTGGGGCATGGGATTGGATTATTAAGCTAGAGTATCATGGATGGGATTTAGAGATCGTTATGAGGTGAAGGATAGGGATTTTAATGGAGTTTCGTATATTTTTATTTTGTTCATTATTATTTTCATTTTGTTTATTCTGTATAAATGATTAACCAAGATAGATATCATTATTTTATGTAAGTATGATCGTTCAAGTGTGTGCTACATTTCATTGGATATGGTATGATTTTGTTTATATTTTTATTATCAACACTATAATGGATATTTATTATTGAATTATGATGTTTTTTTTATAAACTATTTATCTTTCACTATGATATAGGGGTTATAGCCTCCCCACATTACCCTCTCAAGTCCTCGTTTCTAGTTAATAGCCCCTAGTATATTGGGAGTTATGCCTGAGGTATAATAGCGACCATTATCTGGGAACTGATTAGTGTAATGGGGTGGAAGGACATTACAAAGTGGTATCGGAGCATTTTTTTTATTCGTATTACTATTTGGGGTGTGGTTTATTGGAAACATATGGATGTGTGGGAGCCTCTGATGGGTACCAGGTGGGTGCACCATGATCACCTATTCCAATATGAATTATAGGTTACTAAGGGATTGGGATATTTATGTTCATAGATTATTTTGTAATGGTTATTTGTGATTTTTACTTCATGTGATGCACATGATGTTTATATTGATGATGACTTTTTTGGATTTTGAATCTTGGCCTCTAGAGGCAACTGGCATCTATACATGTATCATACTGAACATGTTGATTCACATGACATGTAGGGTTTTCCTAGTGTGATTTTTTCATTAATGAGAGGTTTATCTACTTAAAGTATCAATAACATCTCATATTTAATTTTCCTGTATAATTTCTTAGTTTAATTATACTCAGCTGGACCGACATGTACATATATAGTTCCTTTTGATGGAAGTTCATGTCTATTATTTGGAGGGATGATCGATGGTTAAAATAATGATATAATTCTCAGGGCAATGGATGCATGGTTACTATAGTAAGTTAGATCATGCACATCATTCCATTATATTATACCCCTTGTAGGTGGTTTTCATTTAGGTTCAGTTAATTAAAGTATCAGTAACAAATTATGTGGAGTTTTCCTATATATATTGGAATGAAATTATATTTAACTGATCTAATAAAACTTTTTTTCAATATGGATCACCAAATATAATTATATTTTTTATGTTTATGGTGACTGATGAAATCTTGATTCTCAAGGGGGGAGTCCTATAGTTGAATGCTTAATGAGAATTGATGCATGATGGGTGGATGGTTTTGAAATATGGTTTCATTAGATGCAATATGTGGGTCCCCTAGAGTCAGGAGGTGATTCTTGTAACATAATTATTGTTACATATCTGTGACCCTAAGGATGGGTAATTTGGTATGTGTGTTGTCATGGGACTCTGATATAAGATAGGGGGTGACGTCTCGTGAGCTGTGGTATATAAGGGTAATCAAGGGTGAGGTTTTAGGCCAATTATGTTTTTTCCTTAGAGACATAAATCATTGGTAGGTTCTTTAGGGTAATGAGACTATTCCATAAGTTTTTTAACTAGGTATGTGGTATAAGTATGGATATTCCTAGAAATTTTCATGGATGATGAGCATTTTGAGTTCTAGTGGTTTAATGTTGAGGTTGGGTTTTTAAGGGATGAACTAGATGAGTTCCCAAACCTCTTAGTTTTGGATATGATTTTAGCATTAGATCATGGGTGAAATATTCTATTTATTTAATGACACCCTGGTTAGAAAGCGGTCATGTAAGTAACCATGGTATAGGTGAAGTTCTCGATTATGAAGAGGAGTACCCAGGGTGCTCCTGGTTGGATGGAGTTGATGTGAAGCATGAAAATAATCAGTTGTTTGGGGTGTTGAGCCTTGAAATAGGTGTTATTTTAGGCCCATTTTTTATTATATAATCTAGAATTTTTGGGTTGGGTAAAACTGAGATGCAAGAGGCATGGTCAGTTGTTAAATTAGGCCTATGATCTCAGTCTGTATATGATCTAACTCATAGGATCATGGGTCTGGTTTCATATATTGGGTAATATGGGAGTATATTCCTATTATGTTTTGGAAAGAGTGAGGTAACATGCATTTTTTATGCATGGAACCCATTGAATTTTAAATTGGTGATGGTCATGAGTAGGGAATAGGCAGTAATTTGGTGTTTCTTAATAGTGATCTCATATGAGTGAATTTGGCCATATCTAACCCTCGTGCTCAATAAAGAACATGATATAGGTTATGGTAGTTAGATTTTGACCCAGTGACATGATGAAAATAACACTCATTTACTGGGGATAATTACATCAATCACGCCATGTGACCCTCATGTTGGAAGGTTCATGGAGATGGGAGACCAGTTAGTGGATGTTCAAGATGGAATTGTATCTTAGTGGGATTATGAATTAAATTTTACCTATACTCCTTGGTGAGTTCCAAATATGAATTTAAATTTGTGTTTTTTTGGATTTTGAGTTTGGGAATCAAGCTTGGGATGGTTTAATATTATTTAAATATGATGGATCATAAATTTATTAGTGCTTGGGTGGGAGAATGATGGAGGTTTAGGTGAATTGGTGTTTCAGCTAGGAAATTCCATCGAGAGTTGGGGATATGATTTGATGAGTGTGTCTTGGTGACATAATGATACCTTTGGGAGTAAAATAATCTTTGTTGGGTTATTTGAGTGATGCGTCGATAGGTGTAGTTGGGTAGTTTTTAGACAAGTCTTCCAAAGGTGGTTCGACTTGTGCTCTCACATAGAATTAGATTTATGGGAGGATAAATTTTTCAAACACATTTTTCTGGATAAAAAGAGTGTTTTTTTCAATTGGTCAGTTATTTTTTATAAGAATCTATAACATTCATCTTTTTCTTGAACAGTGGAGGCACATCTATTTTATCATGGAAATGGGAAGCAAGATTTTGTGTCATCATCTGACTGGTTCCCTCACATGTGTTGACAGGTGTTGTGTTGGGAGATATGGTGATAATTTTTTCGTACCATTGATAGTTTTTTTTGTATTCAATTTTGATGGTGGGGATGTACCATTTTTCAAAATTGGCTTCTGAGTTAATTCCTATGTTGGGAAGTTTTATAGACTATGTGATCAATTTCATGAAGTCATGTGGGTTTCTTCATATAGATAGGTGTTGGGGCACTCCCGCTTGGTGTTGTGGTGACAAATTTGATTGATGGGTCATGTTTCATTAGTTTGATCACCTTATAATATAATTTCACTCATGAAGTGCATTAAGTGTCTAGAAATGGGGTGTGGCTATTTGAGTAGGAATTTTTGACTGATATAGGTTAGGATATCTAATTGGATTACCACCATGACTTCCTAGGGATGAGAAGTGTTATGGTGAGGTGTTTTGTAATATCTTGTATACATGGATGGTTTAAATTTCAAGAGAAATTTTAATTTTTCAATTTGGTGGATGGTTCATTTTGAGAACTAATACTTAGATAGTGAAGTTGAGAATTTTAAAATCTCAAGAAGATTATTTTTTATATGGTTTTAAGACTAGAGAGGTGATTTGGGTGCTTGAGAGATTCTTGGGAGCTTTAGGTTAAGTTTCAATATTTTTTGGATGTTCTTGCCTATTTCCCATAGTTTTTTGTACAAGATTTAAGATAACCCATGTGGAACCCTAAGCATGTGGATGTTTTTAGTTCAATTTTTTAATCCATGGTCTATATACAAAGTTAGTGCACAGTTTAGTGTAAATCATGAAAAATTTAGAGAAAAATATGTGAGGTTTATTAGACCTGGATATTAGAACATGTTTGGAACTTGGTTGAAGACAAACCATGTGAAATGTTTCAGAATGAGATAGTGTAAATTCTCATAGCTATCGCATAGTTTGTAAAACTATGCAACTCAACCTTTAAAAAGGGTGTATTTGGATAGTTCCAACCACACGGTTATCACATGGATTAAAAAACATTTCATCCAAATTGTGATTCTCATTAAAATATATTTTTTAACTTTTTCCCATTTTAATTTTAATAGGGGAGACCCATATTTCTCCCCCTTCTCCTCATGCATGACTCAGCTGATTCCCCTCCCCCTTCCTCCATTTTTCCTCATATTTGATGTGTTTTAGTGGTTTTTTTTTCAAAGTATCAAGGTATGGGTGTCTCCTCATTACTATGACTTTATTTTTTCTTCTTCCTTTATGATTAGACATTATTTTGATGTAGGGTTTTGATATAGATTTCCCCATATCATTGTGGAATCACCCAAGTTTGATGGTTATTTTTTTCTAACTAATAAAGGGATGTCCCAAGATAATTTACACCTACCACCAATCATCATTTAATTATAATTACATCAAGTTATTGATTTAATTTAAGTTTTTGTTTAAATTAAATTAAAATTTCTATTTAATCATCACTTATTATTATGTATTTAGCTTGGGATGGTACCAAGGGCATGGCGTAAACCTCCTATGGATGATTTATTGTGGTTTTAGCAAGCATTGGTCGATGGTATTTATTTTAGATAATATTAAAAATTGATTAAAATTGAGTTTTAATTATTAATTGGTTAATTAATTATTAAATTGATGTTAATAAATTAGCATGGATGTTTCATCTTGAAATAAGTTCTCAAATGATGTGCCAGGATTGACGAGGCATGGAAAGTCCTTGGCAGTAGCTTCCAACCTTAAAAAAATGTAAAACACTTTAAAAGAGGTATTTGGTCCTTAGTACTTTCCCTATAGTTAAATTCATGTTAATATGATGCATGTAAAGCATAGACATTCCAGTGTAGGCATCGGCTTGTTTGAATTAATTATTTTATTTGTTTAATTTAGATTAGATGTTTAATTAAAATGTAGTTCCTTAAATAAAATAGAATAATACCAAGTACATGTTGTCCTAGGTGTACTAACTTTATGGACTAAGTCTCTAATGGATGATTATGTAGTTCAAATGGGTTACCTTGATGATTGGACCCTTTTGAAGGGTGTTCTTGAGTTGAATTTTGATGGTTACAACTTGGTGGACCTTGGTTATGAATCATTGTACTCATCTAATAAGGGGGTTTTAACATGATATAGATGTCCCTAGTTGACCTTATGAATTACCTTATGATATTTTTATCCTAGATTGAAAACCTATAGGTAAGATGGACTTGGTTTGGGTGAGTGGACAAACCTAAGATGAACATGGATATGGTTATGGTTCATGTACCATTTCTATAGACTATTTCTATAACGTCATAACCTTGAGACCTATGCATATGAATATTATTTACCACATTGTTGATGTTAATAACTTCCTTCATGAGATGGGTTATGACCTGAGTGACTTGGGATAGTATTAATGACCCTAGTATGGTGCATCTCTTTATGTACTAACATAGGGGTACTGACTAAGTTCACTAATGATAGTGGAGGGTTTGGTGTGTATCCAACCCTTATTATTTTTATCTTTTATGTGTTATGGTAAATCCATAAAGAGGCATTGATTATAAAATTTAATTGGAAAACACCCATAAGTTTATTATTTTATTTATGCCTAGGAAAATGCCCAAAGGGGTGGTCTTTTATTTACATAAAAAAAATTCCCTTGGTCCAGTTTGTGGTACTTGGTTGAGAAATATCTGATAGGGGAAGTCCATGTTACTTATGGGACTATTCCTTAGCTAAAAACACTCTCATAAGGGAGGTATATGATACTGTTTGATGGGAAAACTCTCATCAGGGAGGTTTATATTACTTATGATCTTATTTATTGGTTAATAAAACTTCTATATAAGAGTTCTATGTTACCTATTCTTCATACCTAGGAGAATAGGGTTAGTTATATTGGGAGGAAAGGTCTACACGGCATTCTTAGAGACATTATAGCACTAGATAAAGTGGGTATTATTAGTAATTTATTTTTTCAATAGTTTATTTATTTTTCTGATCATGTAACATGAAAATATTACCGTATTGTTAGTATAATTCAAGACCATGTTGGTCGTTCCCTAGTGAGTTATGTAATCACACCCTTCTGATGATGTTATTATACTTGGTTACCAAATAAACCCCCACTTTTTCTAGGTTCAAGTTTATATAAGGCCTAGTATTTCATGATTAATGTGATTCAATGATTTGGATGAGGTAATTCTTAATGGTTGTAGTGGAGCCTTCTATTTTTTTATTTCTTTATATGTTATTTTCATTTTTTATATTCTATATTTGTGATCATCTCAGAGGGTGATTATTCTTGTATGTAAGCATGATCATTCAACAGTATTCTTCATTTAAAAATTTATAACATTCTTTTATTTATTTTTCTATTATATGCACTCTGATTTATTTTTATTATATATGACATTTTGTTTACATAATTTTTATTGTGAACTCTGATATAGAGGGTATATCCTCTCTAAAGTACCATCTTAAAACCCATCTTCTATTCAGAATATTATGGATTATGAGGAGGCATTCCTAAGGTACAGTAGTGATTGTCGATCAAGGCACGGGTTAGTAGTTTGGGGAAGTAGGATGTTACAATACTAACTAAAGGATTTTCCCTTGTTATAGATTATGGTATATATAATGATAATCTTTTTTAAATCACATATAGGTATGAATTGTAAAATATTTAAATATTGGAATATATGATTGAGAAGTTTTCTCAAAGAGAAAAATTTGGAGTACCAAAATTTAAATGTTATAGATATCAATTGCACTAACTCTAACTCATGGCTATTGGATATTGGGTGTAAATTACAATTTTTGCTGATAAACACAGACTCATAGATTAAAGATAATTGAGAAATGATGAAGTATATATTTATGTTATTAATGGAGAATGAATTATTTAATTAAAATTTGGAACTTTTGATCTAAGTCTGCCTAGTGGATTATTCCTAGAATTGAAAACCCATTATTATGTTCCCACCATAAAAAATAATTTTATTTTTATATCTTTTTTGGATGGGATAATATTTTCATTAATTATTAAGAACTAGAGTTGATATATATATATATATATAAGAATGAAATTTTTTATAGAGTTGGGAATATAATGAATGGTTTATATATTCTAGATATGGATAATACTATTTATAACATTCAAAAAAAAGAAGTTTATGGTTTATTATAATCCCACAAACCTTTGGAATTGTATCTTTAGATTGATAAATAAGAAATATTTTTAGAGACTCCATAGAGGTGTATTGTTGGAATAATTCATTCATGAATCATTTAATAGATTCTAACCTTCTTTATATGGTAAAATAAAAAAATACCTTTTGGGAGAAAAGGTAAAAAGTATAGTGGACTATTATATCTCATACATAGTGATTCATGTCAACTAATGAGTACTCAATCAAGTGGTGGTTATAGGTACTTCATTACTTTTACCTATGATCTTAGTTGGTATGTTTAAAGACCACAACCATGTAATATTATATCTAATGGTTACTTTTTTACATTGGCACTAGATACAAGCGATACAATCCCAAAGGACTGAATAGTTTAGTAGTACTGGTAAACTATATACAAACTTGAATCTCATATACCTTAAAATATAAAAAAGTATTTTATTTGAGAAAAAACATTATTATATCTAGAATATTCCTCTTTATCAATCATATTACACTTCCAGGAATATTAGGGAAAGGAAAAAAATAAGGGTGAGCTCAAACACTCAGTAAGGGTTATGTACAGTGGAATATATCTTGATTAAATAAGGAATAACCAATCTGGAAAGGTAAATAAATAAAAACACATATCATTTAATGAATAACGTGTGTATGGATAATAATATGGTAGTAATAAATGATGATAAAATAATGTTGTATAAATAATCACATTAACTTGATATTTATCCATGGATATCATAACTATTCAAATAATCACATGGACATAAATAAATGATTTCATACTAACGGAATGAATAATATAGTTCATTATAAACTTACTGTTAAGTACTCATACTAATACATATTAAACATATTATAAAGGCCTCATGCCAAGACATCATACATAAATGGGTAAGGCATACTCCCAATGCCGAAAATAGTTTGTCTCGTGAGACCTACCAATGCATCGAGGGGCTATGTAATTCCAACTCCACCCATCACTTATTAAGTCAAATTCATTCATCATATGAATAAATAATAAAACTTAATCATCATTCCTTAATAATCAAAAAATATATAGGAAGAACTAGAAAACGTAATATCAATAATTTCCCTATTCAAACTGATCATAAACCATCTAGAGAAATAATAATAATGGTATAATTTCAAACTATCCCCAATGTATCATATGTAAAATAAAGGTTTATAGTCATTTATGGATATATTTACTATAAAAATATCATTAAAACATTTGAGTAAAATACCCATTTTTCTTTGAAAGTTACTTTTGAAAAATAAAAAATTTTAGAATATTATGAAAAATATTTTATTTCAAAATAACTATTTTAATTTGTAATGTAATATTCAAATAATTGAGTGGTCATGATGGTAAAAAATTTTGTTAATGTTTTTTATATCAAAATTAAGATTCTTTTCACATTTTTTGTAAAAATTCAATAGTACCTCGTTCTGAAAATGACAAAAATATATATTTTAAACCATTTTTTTAAAATTAAATCATGGGTTAAAATTTATTTAACAAATCATAAAATAATATTAACAAAATTTTTTAAAATAATTTTATAAAACATAGATATTAAATAAAAATTATTTTCGACCAAAGAGGGAAATAAGGTCAACTTTTCTCAAAAACATTTTTTCAATTATTTTAAGTACCAAATAGGGGGAAATGGAAATATTACACGAAAATTTCATGAATAAACATAGTAAAATAAAATTAAAGGGTTTTATTAGTTAAATATCATATATGTTTCTTAAATTAAAATTCAAGCATAAATATCCCAATTAAAATGTGATTGAAATATAAATCTATTACCTTAATTTTGAATTTCATTGAAAGTGCTCTAACCTCCTATATAATAAATTTAAATTTATTATACTTTTGTAATAAAATTATTTACATACTTATAATATCATATATTATACACTTACAACATTTCAACAACTATTTATTAATAATTATTTACTAAATCATCATTTCCAAGTGTTAATCGTTTTGTTTTTCATGGAAGTTTCAATTTGGCAGTTCCAGTCATTATACATTGATAATGGTTCCATAAAATAAAAAATTTCATACATTATATAACCATAATATATATTCATTATATATATTTAGAGTCATATACAAAAGGTATATATAGAAAAATTAATTACATTGTTCATGGCGACGGTTGGCGGTACATACACGTCAATATTGTTTCCATTTTTCAACGGATGGAACAAAAGAGAACTAAATAATAATGCTCATTTATAGAATAACAATAATATAATATATATTTAATAATTAAATCATCATAACCACAAATTTTAAGTGGTTATGAAAAACAAAATGCATCGCTTCAGGAGGTGGTAGTCCACACATATGCATAAGTGATGTTTTATTTTCTAGTATGATGGAAATGAGGTGGATACTGGGTGTTACATTATCATAAAAAAAAATAAAAAAAAATAATATAATTAAATAATAATTTTATAATGGATACCATGGATTTATAGTAGGTATAATAATAAATAAAATTCAAATTTTCCAGCTAATAGTTTTGCATCTTCGTTGAGAAGTCACTTTTGGATTACACCGTAAGTCTTGAAAGGATGAACTTTTGGAAATAAAATAAGATATAGGGTGTGTTTAAAGAATATATTATGAAATTATTGTAGTTTTTTTCCAAGTTATAAGTTTCAAACATTGTGAATAATTATGGAGAGGAGCTTCCCTTTATAATTTATGGGAGAGGTACCCTTTCAATTACTTAAAGTATTAAATTAATATAAATTAATTTTTAAAATAAAGTGGATCCAAATTTATATATTTTGTATATAATATTATTATAATTATAAATAATCATATAAAATAATATTTTTATATGTTTTAATAATGTATTTACCCTTATATATTAGATTTAACCCCACGTTAACCCTTTTGATGATTACAGTGATATCATGGTTTTTTACTCTTTATGGGTCAAGAAAATTAACATATAAGGAAAAGTGACCCATAAATGGAATATGGTTGATATTTTTATCCATATTTAATAAATTTGGAAGAATATAATATTTTTATTAATTTTATATCATTTGATAAAATATTGTTTGTTATAAAATATCATTAATGTCATTTTTGGAAATACATAAAATATTATAGTATAATATGTGTCTAAATCATGTAAAGTGGTTCAAAAAGTAAATTTATTGAAATATATGGAATATATATTATTAATATAATCTTATAATAAAATTTTAATGTGTTTATTAATCATTTTAAACCATATCTTTTGGTTTTACCCCTGGGTTAACCAATTTTGACATTAATTGAGGTAATGGAATTTTCAATATTAAATGTTTTTCATTTTACTTTTAAGATGAAAATTGGATAATAAATATAAAATTAAAAAAAATTAAACCATTTAACATCCTTTTTTTCTATTGAAATATTTTTATTATTTTTAAATAATTTAATAAAATATATTTAACATAAAATTTTATTAAGTTCGTTGTAGGAACTATTCACATAATCTAAATTTGAAAACAACATGATATTAATGAAATTAGAATATAAACCTTTAAAATATCTCTAATAATATATATTTATCTTAAAATGATTTATACACCTTAACTCACCCAAAAAATAAAACTTTTAGTGTTTTTAAAATCATTTATTTGGTTTTTTTATTGTCTGCACAAGCATTGTGTCGTTGTTGTATAAACATTTAAGGTAATTAGTTCAACACTAAAAATTAAAAAAAATACCATCATAAAAATAAATTAATTAATTTCATTATAAACTTTTACATTCATTCAAATTTTATGTTTACTCACATATATTTCATGAAAAAATATTTTATATGTTATCTTTATTTTTTTAGCCATGTGCAAGAACTGCACAAGAATTTGGATAATTCACTTCTTTTATAAGTAAAACTTTTATATATAAACATAAAAAATAAGCAATAAAACTTAATATTTAATAAAAAAAACTTGATAAAAATATTTCCAACCCCTGAAATATTATCTTTAGGCCACCAAATTTGACTTTTTAAGTGTTCTGCAAGCACTACATCAGCACTTGAAATGATTTTCATATTTATCATCAAATATATTATAATTTATATGTTTTAAATTACATTTATATTATATTTTTAGTATATTATAATACATTTTTTTCATGAGTTTAATAAATTTTTATATCATATTTATATCTTTCAGATATCATAAAAGATATTGCATTTCATAAAAAATGTATTTTTTATTAGTCTCCAAAAATTTAACTTCTTCAGAAAAATATCAAAACAATACTAGGATAAATTTGAATTTATGATTTGATAAATTAATCCCATTTCATAAAATTTAATTTATAAAACTATAAAAGTAAAATTTTAATAGAAATTCATAAAACCTAATAAAAACACTTTTTTTAAAAAAAAATATGTTTTTAAGCATAAAAATTAACTTGTATAAAAATCCTGAATATTACATATTAAAATGAAATTAATTAGATTATTAGAAATGAAATGGACCATATCTATATTTAATACCAAATTAAAAATATAATGGTTTATTTAAATTTATTTATTTAATGAAAAGAAAGAAGAGTATTTGAAAAATATGTATTTTCACTATTCACTAAAAACCCAATCATTCCAAAAAAAATCCCAAAATTTTACCCTATGTTAATTTTGATATGATGATATAAAAAATGATATTAATTTTATAAAATAATATTTCCAAAATTATAAAAAATTAATTATAATTTCCTTACACAAGATTCCATAAAAACCATTTTTGAAAAATACATATTTTTGAAATATAAAATGATTTTATTGAAAATTAAGTAATTATTTATTATTAGTCAATATATTATATAAAACCTTTATATATTTTTCTTAATTTGGTTGGCTATATTTTTACCCTCTAATCCAATTGATAGGTGATAACCATTACATTAAATAATAATATTTTAATAGTGTATCATGGTTCATATAAAGCTTAGTGTTACGTGTTAAGAAAGCTATCAAGTGTAGTATTATAAATTTTAATGGTGTTAAATTATAACCCCTTAAACAAACAGTTCCCTTGAAGTTTTTTATCAGTCATAAAAGATTCAATATTTAAAAATATGTTTATTGAAAACCCACATCATATAGTGGGATAATAAAACTTTCTTGGAAAAGGGGAAGTGGGAAACATAAAAATTACCTGAAAAACACATAATCAAGTTCCTATATAATAATAACATTGGTGAGAAGATGAGATTTAAACATGGTGGGTAAAACTAACTTCTAATTACTAATATAAAGTGATATATAAATGGTCATGAGAAAGTTAATGACTATAAAACTATAATTTGTTTATGGATAAAATACCATTGATTCATAGGAAATGAAGGTAAAAGTATAACATATTTATTTCAGGACATTTATCCTAGAGTTGAGGAATTCATTTACCATCTAGACTAATAACATAAGCAAATATACTTTCATGAAAAGTATAATCTCATCCATTAATTAATTTCCACTACAATATGGTCTTTTTCTCCAAATGATGAGTATTCAAGATTAATTTTTCTTGCCCGAAGCACTAAAATCAACTTATAATAGATCACATAATCCATAACATAATAATAATATATTCCTATTGTATTTAAAAAACCAAAATGTTTCACACAATTTAAGATAATACCCAAAATAAATAAACATTCATATAAATAAATAATACATTAATTTCTAAATTTAAAAATAAAAACAAATGATTTACATATATAGTTACATAAATAAATAACCCTATTACCCAAATAACCGCAATGACCTCAAAATTAAATAAATTTTTAACCTAAAATTTTACCTCATACATTTCATCTTATATCTCAAAAATTTTAATTTAATTCTCCCCAAAAGATCCATTAGGTTTAACCTAAAGTTTATATAACCTCAACCCATTAAAAAGTCCCCTTAAATTTCATTAATCACCTAAAAATCAAAAAAAATCAAAAAGATGTGATCCTGTAATATTCTTCCATAATCAACTTGATCTTTATCCGTAAAATTTTTTAAATAAAAAAATTAATACAAACTAGGACATCATTTATGCTGGTGGTAGGCACTACACCCTTATCACCCTTTGGTTATGGGTCCATGCCCCGTGGCCTTGCCTAATGTCATAGGTTTTCACTCAGATTTTTTATTTCCCATTTTATAAAACTATATTAATATAATTACAATAAAATTAACAAAAATATGATGAACATACTTTAAAATAACATTAATCATCAAATCACTTTTCAACCACTAAGGGTTTCTATACAGCTTATTTTTTCTACAAAATCAAATAAATATTATTAACTATTATTACCTTAACATTAATGATCATATTAACTCAAAAAAATTATAAATAACTTTAAACATGTGTCTGAAAAATATAAAAACATAATTCCTCAAATATCTTTCTCACTAAAAAAGATACTGATAAAAAGGATTGTATTCCCATAAATGACTCCAAAGATATCCTTAATCATGATAAAATCTCATCACATAAAACCTCAAAATGGGTATTTAAGGAATATCGTTAGAATTATCAACCCTAGACACTCTAGGTTTATCCCATGTCACTATGGAATATCATAATTTTTCAGAGGTTCTATTATCTAATTCATCATAATGTTTCATAGAGAAAATTTAAATTAACCCAAGCATATCCCACAGAAGTGTCAAACTAGGTGTGCAATAAGGTAATTCTTACTATACACTAGAATGATGGATAAAATACACTAAACAAACTCTTTTTGGGGTTATTAACCCTAGATACATCGATACCAAAACCATTTCCAATTGTAGTATCCAGACATGGATTTATTTTAAGAAAAACCACATAATATTTACTTTACCAAAAACTTTATGATATTATCCTATAATTAGATATATCCCAAAGTAAATTCATAAGGTTATGTGCCCTAATATATTTTTTCCTAAATCTAGTTCCCAAGATTTATATGAAAATTTTTCTACTATAAATACTTTATCCCTAATAACCTAGATCCATTGGTTACTTTATTACATTGGCACTAGATACAAGAAATTTCATCATAAAGGACTGAATAGTTTATTAGTCTTGGTAAAGTAGATATATACTTGAATCTAAAGTACATTTAACAAAAAATACAACAAATTATTTTTTTTAGAACATCATTAATCTATCTAGAATATCCTTTCATATAAATCATAGTAAACTTCCTAGCATATGGGGAAAAGAACACAAAATGAGGGTGTGTTCAAATGCTCAGTAAGGGTTAAGTGAAGTGAAATCTATCTAGAGTAAATAAGGTATAATCTATATGGAAAGGTAAATAATTGAAAACAAATTACATTTAATAAATAACATGATCGTGGAGAATAATATAGAATGAAAAAATTATGATTAAATAATTTCGTATAAATAATAAAATGAACATAAAAATTATCCATGGATATTAAAACTATTCAAATAATCACATGTAAATTAATAAATGATTTCATAATGATGGAATTCATAATTTTAAACATTATAAACTTACTTTAGATGAATAATGATAAGACATATTAAACATACCATCAAGTCAATGTGTTAAGAAGTCATACAAAAATGGATAAGTCATGTGATGAAAATCCACACTAGTTTTTCTTATAAGGCCCACTAATGCATTGAGGAGATATGAAATTTAGTTCCCCAACACTAGTATACATTATATTTTTTACAATGCATTTTTAATGTCAATTATTCACAACCGATGTGAAAAAATATTTTCTACATTCGTTATAAAATAAAATACATGAAATTTATACAAAGATGAATATCAACATTAGTTATCTAGAAATTGATGTTGAAGATTAGTTTTATCAAATCAGTTTCTAAATAAACGACATGAAATTTATAATGAGGTGAATTTGAACATACAAGGGACGTGATGGAGCCTCATTAACTTGGTTCTCTCAATATCTCATCTATACTTCTATATCATAGGGTTTCAACCTCCCTCAGTAGCGATGACTCCTCCACCTCATTACTATCAGGTTATCTCTTCTCTCCCTAACTCACTCTAGGATATACTTTCTCCTGATTTCTTTTTATCTCTTGATCACTCCTCTTAGGGTTTCCCCTCATTTCACCTCCCCTACTTTGTGAAGGTGATGTGGTTTCTACCAGGTTGCCTCTACTGTTTTATGACCTTGGGTTCCTTCGCTTCTCTCCAGGTTATATTTGGATAAAGGAATACTCTAAGGTTTTGGGAAAGAAATTTGGCAGACATCATATTTCCAAGAACTGTAGAAGTCAGTTCTTCTTTCTTGGTTTTCATTCCCAGTTTCCTCTTTTTCATGTTGGGATTTCTTCCTAGGTTTTATAACCCAGGTTCTCATCCTAAATTGCCTCACCTTGATCTGACCTAATGTTCCACTTCTACTATCTAGGTTCTATTTGGAGTGATGGATACACATAGATTTTGGTCCTTGTAGTTCAATGGTCATAGAGCCCCACTTTTTGGGATTCATCCATGTATTTATTTATTTTTCTTATTTTAGTTCCTTTAGGGTTTCATCCCCAGCTATGTCCTTTATTACTTATCTTTCTTCTTGTTCGGGTATATTTCCCAATATCCTCTTATATCAGTTTTGTTTAAGGCTACTTCCCCAATTTCATTCTATCTTTTGGTTTTCTTCTTTGATGGAAGGTTGTGATATAAAACGATGGTTTATTTTTTCAGTGTTGTTCATTGGTGGTGAGAAGATGAGATAGTGGAGACGGTATGATGTTTTTTTTGGTCTTCATCATTTTGGTGGGATGTTTCAATAGGGATGATGATATAGTCGGTGGATCAGAGACGGAGAGGATATTCAGTGCTATTGATGAATGTAGAAGAAGTGGACGACGATAAAGAATCAATTATGAAAATTTCAATGGTGATGGAATGATGTGACAGTGGTGTTGATGGAGAAAGGATAAGTTCATCATTATTATGATTTTAGTGATTTATCATATGGTGTATTTCTTTAACATCAATGATGATGGATGGTGGTAGGTAGTGATGTGGTGCCTAAAGCAAGATAGAACATGGGATGAGTTTGGTGATGATATCCTTTTGAAATTTAAATTTTGAAATCTGAAAAAAAAAATGGGTTTATTTCATTGGTTTTTACAATGGGATGGATTTGTAGCTAGTTGTTTCTGGCTGGATTTGTGTTGGATTCACACTTACACATTAAAATTGTCATTTAAAAATACAAAAAATATGGATTGTGGAGGTTAATTTCAACATCATTTATCTATAAATTGTTAAAAATTATGTTTATCACATGAGTTTCAAAATAACTAACATCAAATACTATTTAAAAATTTATAAAAATTCAGGTGGACTCATTTAGGGATCTTTCTTTTTCAGGACTTTAGTCTCATTTCTATTATACTGAATCCCTAAACCTTTTTTCTTTGATCTGGTAGACTTTAATATTTCATTAACAACTTCATTAATCCTAATTTATAATTATTTTCCACTTGGGATCTCTTTTCATCGTATTCTATTGTCATTGTCTCCTCATTCATCCATAATCACATATATATTTGTGGTTGGTGTTTATTTTCAAAATTTTCAATGCAATAAGGTATGTTTTAATTGATGAATGTTGATTTTTTATTATTTATTGAATCATACCCACCGATGATAATATTTTTTAAAAGTTTATGTTTGACTACTCTTTCCCTAAACATCACGCGACAGCACTATAATTTTGAAACCTTGATTATTAAAAACCTAGGCCTCCTTCTACAATGAAGGTTCTCTCAAGATCCCTACAAATATAAATTTATATTTATTCTCTCTATGATTCTTAAATCTATGGTTCTATCAATATTAAAAAATATTTTTTCACATGTGTTTAAAAAAATTAATATTAATTTTATTTGTTTTTTCTATCAGCATCATTATTTTTTTATTTTTGTAATCTATTTTATTGGTGTATATTAATCTACATTATCTTTTTGTATATGCTTTCTCAAAATATAGAATAGTAATGAGATGAATTGGAAATTATAATCTATGTATTATAATAATTAAATTATCATCTATAATTTCTATGGGTATTATATTCTATAATATTTTAACTGTTCATTCCAATTTCGATAATTTTTATGTATGTGTATATTAATATATGTATTAATCTGACTATAATATCTACATTGTAATCTCTATAATTTTTATTTAATTATTAAATAATATGTATTATATTCAATATAAAGCGCATTATAAAATATAATCCCAACTTATTTTTTATATGTTATAACATGAATCCTTTTTATTCTCTATATCATAATCTTTCATTCGTAATTCCATAATCTTCTATATCTGTGTTTCAATTTTTATGTGTATTTCTACAAACTATGGATGTTTTTATATTTACATTATTTTTTTAGGTATCAAATCTTTTATATTTATGCATCATTTTTTTAAATATATTTTATCACTATTTATATTATTCTACATTAATCAATTAACATTATATTATATATTTTTTTCTTAATTCCTATATATTGTGCTCAAAAAGCTTTTTAATATTATGTGACTCTTTATGTTTATTGATTTTTATAAATAATTTAACATTCCCGTAGATACTTTCTATTAATAGGTGTGTTCCATTTATTCATTCTAATGTACCATTCTATCATATTGAAATTTCTAAATCTGTTAAATTTATATTATTATTGCTTAATATAATTTCCCTTAAGCATGTCGTACCCAACGTGTTTGTTGAAGCATGTCATTCCAAGGTATGATTTTGTTATCATTCAAAGGTTGTTTCCTTTTTATTGTAATACCTCTAAGAACTAGCTATTAGGAAACTTAATGTGAAATATTCACTTAGGGTAACCAATAATTTCACAATAAAATGTAAATTTTTGTATTTAACACCATATTTTCTTTAATGTGGTTATATAGAAAATTTTACCTTCTATTAATTTAAAAAATTGATCCCTTTGTTCAAAGAAATATTTCATTTCATTGGATAAAAAATATAATAAAAAATCTAATAGTGATATTTCTAGTAAATTGGATCATTAAATGTTAATATATTCATATAAAATTTTTGATTATTCACTAATATTTGTGTTTGACATTTCATTGTAGTTACTGTTAATATAAGACATTTTTTCTCAGAGAGTTTCTTAACTTCATCCTACATCTTGTTTTTTTTTGGAAACTACTACTTATTACAATACTTATATACTTAATCACTTATCTTAAACAAGTTCATTCTAGTCACTAATGATCCTATATTTTTTTCAATTCAATGAAATATTCACTTGATATTTCTAGATATTTAGTCCATATTCTAAGGATTTAATTAATTTATTTCTTTTCCAGTAAGACTCTATTTTACACTCTAGTTATATAAATTTCTTTCCTTTATTTTATATTTGATTGTATAATAATTTAAATTAACATTCAGTTTCATCTCAAATGTTATTAACTTCATAAAATTATATTCACTATCATTTAAAATCATAAAAACATTTAACTGATGATTAATACCACAAGTGTGTCTTCCTAATTATAATTGAAATAATATATTATTCCCTACTCCAACACACTTTTATCACCACTATATTATTTTGAAAATATTTTTTATATATATTTGTTATAAATAATAATGATTTTAAGTTTTATTACTACACTGTGAATGAGTGATGAATGTGAGGAAGGTTTCAATGATTTTTTGGAATCTTCTAAAAAAATGTTAAAAAAATGACATTTTTTTCTTTCCATGCCTAAAATTTTTAGATATGAATAAGTTGAAAATAAGAGAGTTAAAAGATCATTTAATTTTTCATGGATTTAATCTGAGTTATATCCCATGGATTTTCCATTGTGAAACTGGGTAGAATTTTGAATTTTTTGATGACGATGATTTGAAAGATGTTAAGTCTGATCAAATTGAAGAAATGATTCATGATATTGATGTAGAGGAAATTGAGAAAGAAATGAAAATTTATCATTTATATGGTGATGATGAAAAAACATTTTATTCATGTTATATGGAATTTATGGTTTTTTCAACAGTGTTAATATTGGTTAACTTGAAGGGAAAAAATGGATATGTTGATAAGAGTTTTACAGAGTTGATATAATTGTTGAAATACATTCTTCTTAAAGATAACAATCTTACAAATTCACATTATAAAGTAAAGAAAATATTATTACATATAGGATTATGGTACAAGAAAATATATTCCTTCCCAAATTATTGTGTTATATATATAAAGGAATATTAATTTCTATCAGGGTTTCCTAAATGCAGGATATCACGATATAAGTTGAAAGAAAAAACAAAGGTAGAATTAGCAATTACAAAGACCCCTCCAAAGGAATTTTGGTTTCTTATTATAATTCCCCATTTGAAAAGTTTGTTTTCAAATTAAAATAATTAAAAAGGCAAATATGGTATGAAAATGAGCAAATATGTGTTGGAAAATTATGGCATCTAGCTGATTGTCCATAGTGGAAGAAAATTGGTCAATGGTTTCCTATATTTAGAAATGAAGTTTGAAATATCAGACTTCTACTATTCATATATGGAATGGATCTATATCAAAGTCTTATTAGAACAGATAGTCCATGGCCTATTTTATTGGTAATTTATAATTTATCTCTTGATTTTTTTAGTAAGAAATGATATTTCTTGTTGATTTTAATGATCTTTGGACCAAAACAGCCTGGAAATGATATTTTTATTTTCTTATCACCATTAATTAATGATTTAAAAAATTTATGGGAGAAAGGTATTAGGGTGTATTATTATTATAAAATAGAATATATTCAACTGCATGTAATGATTTTATTAAGTATAAATGACTTCCCATCATATAGAAATTTTTCTGGATATAGTGTTAATTGACATAAAACTTGTCCAATTTGTGAACAACAGACTTTATATTATCAATCGAAACATGGGAGAAAAATAGTATACATGATTCATAGAAAGTTTTTTGTATGGATCACTCTTAAAATATTTAAAAAAATAATTCAATAACTCACAATAATTTGATATTTTAAAAAAACCATTTTCTACTGATCAGTATTTTGATAGGGTGAAAAACATTGATATGATATTTTTAAAGTCACAAAAATCTGGTATTGATATAAATATTTTGATGAAACAATCAATACTTTTTGATATATGATATTGGAGATAACATGAGTACAAACATAAAATTGATTCCATGCATATTGAGAAGAATATATAGGCAAACTTGATTATAACATTGTTAGATATTAAAGGAAATATGAAAGATGGGTTGAAGAAACATTGGACTTACTCTCAATAATAATCTGTTTGGATTTATCTCTCACTCCTGGTGGAAGGAGAATATTCATGTCCATGGATTTTCATACATTATCCAAGAGGAAAAAAATATCTTTTTTCAGTGTTTTCATGATATCAAAGTTTCATAGGGTTATTCTTAAAAGGTAAAAAAATTATTTAAAATATTTTAAGTTGATAGGTATGAAATCCTATAATTTCCACATCATGATGCAACAAATCCTACCATTTTTATTGTATGAAATAATTCCCATCTATGTTAGAGTGACTAATAATCCATTTAAATAGGCTAATATTCATTGTTAATATTTATAATATTCATGAGATTAATTATTCATAAACACCATTTTACTACATTTTACACTTTGAACATTATTTCACATTATGATTGTAATTCTTTGTTAAAGTGTAATATTACTTGGTACATATTTGAACACATACTAAAATAAAAAATGGTGTTGATTTTATTTTAATATTATATTTTTAGGTCTCCCATTCTATAAGGAACAATTCATGTTTTTGAAGAACTATAAGATTCACATTATAAGACCACCAATGTTAGCCTTGAACCAACAACATTCTGGGAAAAGTAAATAGGATATCATCCCAATAAAAAGCTTTTATAGTCCAAGATACAAGCACAATAATTCTGAAAATTAAAATTAAGATAGGGGAAATCAATGGGAACATTTCATCAAATAGTTACAAGAGCTAATTCAGAGTTTTAAATGGAGTTCCATGCATCCTAGTTTGGAGATAAAATTTTGGGCTAGATTCTACGTCCCAAAAAAACATCCCATAATTTCGATAATATCTCGCAAAAAAATTACATTTGGGGTAAAATTTTATAGGAGGTTAGGATAAATCCATAGATCCATTTTATTTTTCTATGGACCACTCTAATTTTTCAATCTAGAAGGTCATTTCTACATGTCTGTTCGGTGAATAAAAGTTTCCTTCCATTTCGGGTAAAAGGTGGAAAAGTATAAGTTCTACAAGATTTCCACCACCCTAATCCTACCATACTCAAGTGAGATGACTTTCACTATTGGAGTCTCGACCTAAGGATCCAAAATTTCCTATTTAAGGCAGTGGTGTTGGAGGATTTAAGGATATTTGGTGCTTTCTTTCATTGTAATGTTATTCTGCAAGTTTGTTGTCTCAAGTTTGTCTTCCACATGTAAGTTTTTCTAATTCATATTAGTTTCTTAATTAAAGTTATTTTTATCCTATTGTTATGTTATTATTCATATCATGTTGATATCATTGGCTCAATGTGTGAATTTATTCACACAAAACCTTGTGAAATAACCACACAACGATGGAGTGATCATTATTTCATTGTTGTTTTTTTACTTCTCCATTTACTCCCTCATGAGTCTACTTCCCGCTTCTATTGAAACCTTATAATAAATGGATAGATAACCCATTTATGGGTTGATACAATGGATTATCAAGGGTCTGTATTAGATGTTATTTATCACCCCATTAATTTCTAATCACTTCATTTAATTGATATTTTTATTTGATGATTTTAAAACTTCTTCATCCCTGTTGAATTTTAAGGCCACATACTTCAAGTGATAATATGAACCTTTACCTTGGAGTGATCATAAATTTGATCCTACATGTGTATAGTTTATTAGTATGATGGAGTGTTGGTATAAAACTAGTGAGTTATGAAGTTTTTTAATCTTCTTAAATAAACCCATCTCAAATATAAGAAATTTAAATCATTAAAAAATAATTTCATCCAATGCACACCTTGTAATAACCTAGGATCAACCCTTCTCATAATTTGATTTCAATTAATTCACATAGTGTTCTATTAAACCAATCTAAAATAAATCCAAATTTGGCCACTTCATAGCAAAAAACAATCTATAGAATGTACGTGTCTGTAGTTTACTTCCTAGGTCTCTCAGGATTCGACAACCCAAGCTAAACTACAAGAGACCGCTTAACCCTAAAAACTTGGGTAAATTTGGGCGAGACCAATGACTATCATGAAGGTGTTTTATTTTTCCAATTTAATTTTTAATAAGGTGATTGATCTGAATACATTGAACAGTTTAGAGACAAATATTTTTCTATACTTTTTTTAATTGTAAATGCATTTTACTCTTCCTTCTTTTGATGTCATAGTGAATTTAATGGTTCATCTAGTGTGAGAAATAAATCTTTACAGGCCTGCATATCTATGTTGGATGTGTCCCTTTGAAAGGTATATGAAAATAATAAAGGAATATGTTAATAATATATATCAACATGAAGCTTCCATTTTTTGAGAAGCATATTTTTTAGGAGGTTGTGGAGTTTTATACAAACTACTTATCTGCAGTGGAGAATATCGGTTTTCCTACATCTCTCTATGAATAGTTTAATTATGGGGGAAAGGGAATTTGTGGCTTGAAAGTAAAATTATTGATAGTTGAATAGATAAATAAGGTATAATTATACATATTGAATAACATAGATGATTCACATCAATTTATATCATTTCATATTAATGTTTTGAAACAATTTTATCCAAAGAAGAAAGATATGTGGATTTTTAATGAGCATAACCAAACTTTTTTCTGTGGTTTAAAGAGATCATGCTTGGTAGATCGGATGCATCAGAAACATTTAGATGGATAGTGGTGATCTAAATTTAAATTTGGGAATATAGTTTGGGTATGACATTAATGGATATACATTTCATATTAATATTAGGACAATAGAAGTGTAGTTTAAAATAGTAGTGTATTGGCATTCGCAAAAGCAATTATTTTTTCTAGTGACAAAGAAAAAAAATATTCACATTAATTTTATTTTATGGTGTCATTGAAGAAATATGTGAGGTCAAGTATATTAAATTTCAAGTTCCATTGTATAACTATAAAAGGTTTATTAGTAACAACAGTTTCAGAAATGATAATTTTTTTATGAAACTAATTAATCTGAATAGATTTGAATACACAGATGATCCTTTTATCATGGAAACACATGAAAAAAATTATATGTTCTTTATCAATCTAATATTAAATGGTCTATTGTTTTACAAGGAAAAAATAGTATGTTGGTGATGATAAACTTGATAAAGGTGCTGATTTATATGATATCCCTACTTCCGTGTAATGATTAATAGATAATATTGACAATCACATTGTAGACATGGTTTGTTTCATACGGAAGAATCATGATAAAGGAATATGTGAAAACAATCCTTTATTGAATTCTTAATATTATAGGTAACATATGTTTATTTATGGTTTAATTTTTAAAATTTCATAAATTTTTTGATATTTTAATTTTAATTTCTTTGTGGAAATACATATCATAACTAATAAGTTAAATTACTTTTTTATATTAGTTTAGTTTTTTTTATTTTACCATGTTTACCCTTACATAACTTAACTATTAATTGATTTTTGTTAAAAACAATTATTTTAAATCTAATATGATTAATACAAACAAAATTATTATATAAAATAGTATATTCAAAAAATATTCTTTTTATTGAAAAAATTATTTATTAGGTTGGAGCATTTTTACTATTCACACACCATTTTTGGATTTTTTTTTCATTGTTTTATGTATTTTAATCTCCCATTAATGTTGTTAGAATTTTATTTAATAAATCTAAAAAATATGAATAAAAATTTGTTCAGTTTATTTTACTTTTTTTAGATCATTTTTCATATATTAAAAGAGTTTTATTTTTAGTGGAAAAAATAGTGGTATACATTGAAGGATTTTTACTATTCACACATCATTTTTTGATTTTTTTTTTCACTCATTTATGTTATATAATCTCCTATTAATGATGTTAGAATTTTATTTAACTATAAAAACTATGAATTAAAATTTTTTTAGTTTAGTTTACTTTTTTTGATAATTTTCCATTTGTTATTTACATTTTTATGTAATAGTTAGATTTATGTATTTGTGTACTAATTGTTTGTTTCTTTGATTTATAGGATCAGGAAAGGTAAATCATATGATCCACCACATAATTATAGATATAATAATACACATACCTATGAGTAGGAACATACACATGCTACTATTTATGAGCCTCTTGATCTTTCTTTATAAGAGACAATTACGTCCATAGGGGAAAAGAGTTTGAGGGTTGGTAAACATGACAGAACACATTTACAAAAAATACCAATTTATTGTATGTAAGACCAAAGTATACCAATAGAAATAGATGATAATTATATTCCAATAGGTTCAAATTCAAAATAATTCAATATATTTATAGTGGTGATGGATAAAATAAAAGTTAGTATTTTGATTGATGATTATAGAACTATTGAAAAAATGGAAATATCACAATTTTTGGAGACCATTTTGGTAAGATAGTTTCTTATTATTTTACCTATCTTGAAGATTTTATAGTAATTTATGTTTTCCCCATTCTTATCAGATGACATATGTTATACTTGATAATAGAGGAGTCAAGAGGAATTGTTAATCATTAGCTGCTTGAAGATGGAGGGATTTTAAATCAACTCTCACGTTATATTTCATTTTTGGGCATAGACAACATCATAATCCATGTGATATATATCCATTTATAGATGAAGATTAATCGAATAATTTTTTTGAAAGTATATGAAGAAAAGTATTTTTTGTAATTTTAATGTTACCTTTTATAAGTTTTTTTATACTAATGGTCATATTAAATATTCCATTATTCTTAATTGATAGTAATTTGGGATATCTCATCAGGATATCCAATATAGAAATTTATAGACTCATACCTTATCTCGGAGAGGGGATACATTATTGGAAGAATAAATGATAGCTAAAAATTTTCAAAAAATGAGTGTAGAGTCTTCAGACTCTAGAAAAGTTGACCCCCCCCCCCCCACTAGATATGAAAATTGGAAGAAGGATAATTTGATCAAAAAAGGATAACATCATATGGAAGATTTGAGGGTTCTAACTAAGATGATTGTAAGATGTTTATTTTAATTATTTATTTATGAAAAATCTATTCTTTATAGATAATTATAAATTGAATATTTTTTCAAATTTTCTATATAGGATTCTCTTGAGGAGAAGATCACACAGGGGGTCTTTATAGCTGATTTTGGGGAGGATATTTTAGCTAGAGCATTGGGAAAGCCTTAACACTCTGACTGTGTATGAGGATAGTCATCATTATTATCGATAAAAAAATGTTTCCATATTCTGAAGATTCTTCAATATTGGATGTTTTTTAAAAATAGAATCTTTAGAAGATGAATTTTAGGATATTCATCTGATGATGGAGGATAGGATCAGAACTTTAGTATAGTCTATGTTTGTAGACATGGAAAAATAGTTTCATAATGCTAGTTCCACTCCTCCAACTCTACCAGAAAATCCATCTCCTGCTACTTATCCTACTCATACAACTCCACCTACAGACCCCACTCTTTTTTATTCTACTCCTACACCCCTCCTCCATAGCTTCCTAGTTATTGTGAGGTATATATTTATGATCCCAAATATCATATTGTTTCATATGAGGTAATATATTATATTGGTGATATCATTCATTGTCAACAAATAGAGATAGAGCATCATAGGGCTGCTATATAGAATATTACAGATAGATTAGAAATAAAACCATTTCTTACAGATGAGGTGAGTAAAGATTAACAAAGTATCATCTTTTTTTTGTTTGTCCATCTATAATTGTTCGAAAAATTAATACAGAAATATGTGAATATTATATCTTTTATTTCATTTTTATATTAAATTTTTTTAACATTTTAATTTTTATATATTTATCTATTTTTATAGGAATAATTTAAAGTTAAAGAAATAATGTATAGACAACAACAAATAAAAAGTGTTAGGACTTTAGATACAACTTCTACTAGTCTTGATATATTGTCAACATATTCAAATTTGTTGTTGGTTGTTTATGAGATTATAATAAAAGATATAATTTGTGAGTGTACAATTACTCTATAACTTTTGTAAAATGATATCATGGATATTGTAATGGGAGATTAATTGGGCATCAACATGATGTAAGTTTTTTCCATGTAAGTCGATTAACAAAAATATTTTTGTTAGTTTAGTTTATTGAAAATTTATACTAATGTTTGTTTTGTATTAGGTATATTTGTACAATTTTTATATATAATTACAAGACATAATTATATAGATTTATAGATCCATAGATTATTTCACTTAGAGTGAGGAAAATGACTATCACGAACGATGATGGATTGCTATTTTACCTAGAGCTCGACCCGGTCTGCAGCAAGGCCCTAAGGGCATTCTAGATCCCCATGGGCTGGCACAATTGCCTGGGTATCAATACAATAAGTATGAATTATTTACCTATTAATAAAAATATGAAACAATCAACAATATAAAGAAAACCAAATCTCTAAAACCAAACCAAACAATTCATTACAAGGTTTTATATTTAAGTCTACAAGTTTATACAAAACCAAAAGAGAGATACTAAAAAATGAAACCAAAACCATCTCCAAAAACTACCATAATGCAAGGGGAACTTCTCCTTAAATCCATGTCTGCAACCCCACCAAAGAGTATAACTAGCATCTTAAATCACTGTCCCCATAATATTTACTCTTACCTATATCAAATATGACCAAGTCTGCTTACACCCAAAGGTGTATGTAGGGTGTGAGTTATTACCTGGTAGGATTCCACCCAAAAGAATTATATGCTCTAAAAATTAAATTGAAAAATAAACTTGTAGGTTTAGTGCATTAAAGGAAGTGCTAGAATAATTTAAAGGAAATCATTTTTAATGTAAAACAACTTTTAAAAGAATTCAATTTTAAATTAAAACACCTTCACCCTTAGAATATCCCAAAGCCACACTATATGATGATGGCGAGCACAACGTAGTCAAAGACCACCAAAATGGGATAGGCCCTATGAGTGTTAGCTAGAAAATGGGACCCTAGAACCTCATGTCTTGGTGTAAAATGGTATAGTAACAACAACCATCCACATTATCGTGCATGAGCCACTGTAGAGGAGAGGCGTCTAATATTCTAGTGGTCTCTGATCATCACCAATGTTTAGTTAGTATTTCCACCGTCAATCCTACTAAGTGAAATTGGGATGTAGCCACTTCTGTATCACTAGAACACTAGTCCTAGTCTACCCTCCTATCTACCCAGGATTCCTTTAATGCTCAATCAAATTTCACATGCCACAAGATACACCACATTTACACACATAATCCAAACAAGGCACTACACGTAACAAAAACAACAATTTTCACACCCAAAACCTATTTCAAAAATAAAACTCAACCAAAAACCTTTAAAAACATGATTTTTATTACAAAAAATAAGGCCTCACTTCAAGAATACACAAATTTCACATGAAAATTCCATTTTAAAATCAATTTCATATCCAAAATCCCTAAAAACTACATTCCCACCACCATAATAATTCATAAAACATGTTAAAGAACACAAGAAAGACCAATAAATTAATCAAGAAATATTTAATCATGTAATCACCTACCTATGATGTGGAAAACCCCAAAATCTCGTGTGAAATTTCCACCGTGCCTCAACCACACCACGATGAAGCAAGATCGATCCCTAAATAAAGATATCAACCCAAAAAAGATCAAAACTCAGCCCTAAAATCAGAATCCTAGTGCTAGATAAAATTAAAAACCCAAAAATGAATAGAGAAAACCCTATATTGAAGAAAGAAACAAGGAGAGGAGACACTTACTTAAAGATTTGTAGAAGATCTGTACCAAATATAGCATAAAAATAGAAGCTCCAAGGGAGGTGGAAGGAGGGTGAGACAATCCTAGGAGAGAAAAAACCTAGGAAGGAATAAAATGGTGGGATTTTGGGGTTAAACCCAAGAGGAGAGAGAATAAAAACCAAAATTTTAATGAAATGGTGGATCTTAACGGTTAGTCTACATAGTTTGGGAAACAGTGCAGTAACTGTGCGAACCATTATGTCCTGATAGAGAACTCAACATGATTACATGGTCCATAGCACACAGTCGTGCGGAAGTTGTGTGGTAGGTTCTGTCTCCTATCGCACAGTTTCCTGGGTGGGTGCATGATTACCACTAACCATGTGTAGGACTCTACCCACCCAAAAACTTTCATTTTCTTCCAAACATTCAAAGGGAACCCATGGAGAAAAGATAGACCAAAATAAAATAGAATAATACCTAAAAAATAGATCATGTGTGTCAAAATTATCCCAACCATGAAAAACAATTTCCCTCAGAAATTCAATCTGAATCTTGATCGGAAAAAAAAATGGGTACTCTTTCTTGACCAAAGAATTTTGTTCCCAAGTCTCATGTGCATCATTCCCATGCTACCAAATGAAACTAACCAATGGAATGGACCTCCCACAAATCACCTTCTCTTAGTAATCCACTATCCAAACCGGCCATTCAAACACTGATAAATCTGGATCTATCACTAACTATTCCCAATTAAACACATGAGACAGGTCTACATTATACTTATTCAGTTGGAAAACATGGAATACGTCATGAATCAACATCAAATGAGATGGAAAAGAAAATTGATATGCCACCTTGCTAATTTTCTCAGTGATCTCAAAAGGTATAACATACCTCAATGATAGTTTTCCCTACTTTCCCAAATAACGATGACCCAAAAGAGGGGTCACCTTCAAGAATACTTGATCACCCATAGTGAACCTACGATCTCAACGCCTCTGATCAGCATAATATTTGTTTCAACTCTGAGCTATCAATAACTGTTACATGATTAACTTGACCTTCTCATATGTCTCTTGCACAAGGCTTCACTCCAATAGTGAGGTCTCACCTATCTCATCCCAACATAGAAGGGACTGGAAAGCCTGACCATAAAGAACCTCAAAATGATCCATTTAAATGTAGGATTGGTAACTGTTATTATAATAAAATTTAATTGATCCCAAATGGATATCCCACAAACCTCAGAAATCCAGAATACATGCATGGAGCATGTCTTCCAGAATCTGATTTTCCCGCTCCATCGGACTATCCATTTGGGGTTGGTATGTCATGTATATATTGATCCATGACCCCAAGGAAATTTTAATTCCTTCCCAAAACTGAGAGGTAAATCGGGGGTCTCTATCAAAAATAATCACTGATGACACACCATGAAGTCTGCCCACCTCTTTAATATACAATCAGCTCAGCTCATCCACTTTGGATGAATCCTTAATTAGAATGAAGTGGGATGATTTTCTTAAACATTAAATCACTGCCCAAATATAATTCATTCCTTGAGGTGTATAAGGTAATCCAATAATGAAGTCTATGGTGACCTCATCCCACTTATAGGTAGAAATGGGTAATGACTAGAGAAAACTAGAGGTCCTTTGATGCTCTACTTTTACCTACTAGAATGTATAGCACCTTGATACAAAATCAGCTATGTCTCATCTCATACTTGGACACAATAATTGCCGAAGAATATCATAACACATCTTGGTAACACTAGGATATATGGCCCACTGAGACTGGTTGCTATCCTACATCACAAAATTCTAGAGAGACAACAGTGCGAAAAAACATCCCTAGAAACACATAATTCCCTTGGGAGACGATGACCAATCAAAGGACGTCTCCCCACCATGATGAAATTGGACATACCGTTGACATAGCTCATCACTAGGCTACTCTTGTTGAACCAGCTCCAAAAGAGATGGACCCAAATGAACACTTTCTAGGAAGTCACCTTCACTATGCTCCTTGGCTTCTAAGTGCATCAAGGAAAATATCCCCATCAAAGTCCACTCATCAATAGACTTCCCCAAGGCCTAAACTGGTACTTTTTTTCTCAGGACATCAGCCACCACATTTAGCTTTCTTGGGTTATAGACGATATCAAAGTCAAACCCCTATAGATATTTTATCTAACAAAACTACCTTAGATTGAGATCCTTTTGAGAGAATTTATAGGCTGAGCTCTTATGATTTGAGTAAACCACAAACTTCTCCCCAAAGAGGTAGTGTCTCCATGTATTAAAAGTATGCATCACTACTGCTAACTCCAAGTCATGTTTTTGGTAATTATTATCATGTGGTTGGAGTTGGATAGATCCATAGATCCCCACGTGGTCATCCTTCATAAGAACACATCCAAGAACCAGACCTGAAGTGTCAAAATAAACCACATAGCCCTTTCCAAATTACAGAAAGATCAGCATGGGGGTGGTAGTAAACCACCTCTTTAACTACTCAAAGGATTACTCACATTCTGGTCCCCATTAAAACTTTACCCCCTTATGGGTGAGTGAGGTCATGGGCAAAACAAGCTGAGAGAAATCCGAAACAAACTACATGTAGTAACTAGCCAGGTTGAGGAAACTCCGGATCTTGAACACATTCATGAGAAGCTTCAATGACATAACAGCACTAATATTATTAGGTTCCACCAAATCCCCCTATTCAAATATTAAATGACCCAAAAACTTCACCTCCTTGTTCTATAAAGTGAACTTAGACAACTTTTCATAAAGTAGATGATCCCACAGAGTGCCCAACATGATCCGTAAATGATTCTCATGCTCTTATTCAGATCCTGAGTAAACTAGGATGTCGTACATAAATACCATAATGAAACATTAGATATATTGGTGGAACACCCTATTCATGAGTTCCATAAAGACCACTAGATAAGTGGTCAATCTAAAAGGCATGAAAAAGTACTCAAAGTGATCATACCTGCTTCAGAAGGCTATCTTCGGGATATCTATCACTCTCACCCTGACTTGGTGGTAACCCGAACGCAAGTCTATCTTGGAAAACCACTTTTACCCCATTCAACGAATCAAACAAGTCATCTATTTGGGGAAAGGATATTTTTTTCTTAATGGTTACCTTATTCATATTCCATTATTCAATGCACAACCAGAGGGACCCATCGGCCTTCTTCGCAAAAATAACAGGAACGGCCCAAGGAGAGATGCTCGGTCAAATGAATCCTTTAGATTCCATATCATCTAGTTGTATATTTAATTCCCTAAACTCGGTGGGGGCATATGGTATGAGGGAAGAGATATCATCTATCTTACTAGAACCAAATCAATTGATAACTCCATGTACTGCTCAAGGGGAAAGCCTAAAAAACATCTGGAAATACCTTTGGGAACTTATCCACTACATGAGGTAACCCACATTTATGAACAAGACCATATTCATCTAACAAGAGTGATGATAACTAGAAGATAAGGTTTCCTAATTCTAGGAGTGGAGGTCCCGCACGACACGATGGAGGATCCCATTCCCCAATAAAAACCTGAGGAATGTCATCAGATGCCATAAAACTCACCTTCCGACTATAGAAATTAATATTCACCTGAAATTGAACTAACCAATCCTTGTTAAATATTACATCAAAAAGGTACATATCCAAGACCAGGAGGTCTCATTCTATCTCAAACCCTAACACGAAAAGTGCACTTGACAGTCACTTGAGACCTTTGTCTTTCTTCTTACCCAACAGCATCACCAACTCTATCACGAAAGATAATAACTCAGTTATAAAATTTAGTACATTCACAAGATGGGCAGTGATTAAAGAAACAGAATCACCAGTATCAAATAGAATAGCAGCTATAGAAGATGCAATCAAAATGGTGCCTCAAACAATCAAAGGTCCTGTATCTGATCATGTTGGTGCCTGATCCATAGCATGAAGATTCCTAGTCTCTATCTAGGAATAGTCGGTCTTATGTGGCTCTACCCTGATCTTTCTCTACCCAGAAGACAATCTGGCCCTACCTTTATGGCCACCAAACCAAGATCCCACCATCCTAGATGGTTCTGATTGAGATGGAATTCCCCTAGAATCCACTGATCCTTCTCTTCCCAAATAAGAACATGTAGTTATGAAGAATCGCTACAAGTTCCCCAACACTTTACACCAATGATAGGATTTTGGAGGAGATGTACAAATAGGTTGAGTGTGTCATACCTTCCCGCATTTGAGGCACACAATATACCCTACATTAGAAGCCATAGGGGAAGGCTACCTAGAAGGATGTCCTAAACTACCACCACCCATCTTCCCTTACTCATCATGTTTCCTATTATTTTCTAATGAACTACTGATTCCCATCACTGGAATATTCCCAGAGGATCCTGAACTAACCTTACGGTCAATCTCCACCATATGATCTCAGTTAACCACTTCATCATAGGTATTCAACTTAAATAGGAAGACTTGTGAATAGATCTCTCGCCACAATCCCTTTTCAAATATATGAGACTTCACTATTCATTAGAGACTATCTTGGGGGAATATTAGACTAGCTTGGAAAAGTGTTTGGCATACTTCATCACTGACTGGTCCCCCTAGACGAGATCCTTAAACTCCTGGGATATAGAATAATCCAAGACTTTAGGACAGTACTGGTTATTGAAGATATCCTTGAAGTCCTTCCAACCCATCTACTCATGCTTCCCATATTAAAGCACTAATTACCACCACCTACGGCTGGGACCTTCTAGAAAAAAATGAGGCACATTTTACCCTGACCTCCTCAAGTGTGTCAAGGAACTCAAACATGTGTTCGATCTTCTCAAGACACTCCTTATATTCTTAAGGCTATGTGCTACCTCAAAAAGTAGGAGTCTTATTCTTCAGAAACTCCTGGGATTTTTTCTTCCTAGTACTAGGTTCATATTTCCTAATCGGAGTAGGAGAAGGACCCACTCCCTACCCCAGATCTTGGAAATCCCAAAAAAATAGCTTTTACTAACCTCTAATAAAGTGATGAGGTAAAACTCTCTCTGTATTCCTCCCATGGGTGCATGGAAGATTTTAGGGGAGGCATGTTGCTAAAAAATTCAATAGTCACAAGAGAAAACATTAGTACAATAATTCTAAAAAAAATATCAATGACATTAAATATAAATAAATCAAACTCATCAAAAAAATGAAATAAGCAACTAATTCACCCCCAACTAATGTTCACATGTAGTCTTCCACCCAAATGTCCCACTTGGAATAGAAGTCAAACAAGAATCCCAACATCTCATGGAAACTATAGGTCTGTCACGAGAGGTACAGGTTAGAAACCCTACTCACATCCAGAATATCAAGCCCCGACAGTACTAGCTCTTTTATAACTAGACTCATCTAAAATAATACGACCCAAAGAGCTTAACCTACCTATAATACCATTTTTGTCATAAACCAAGCTGGGTTTCCATCCGACCCAGCACCCGACCTAGTCACGATAACGCCTGAAGGGTGTTCCTAATCCCCATGGGCTGTCACAAGTGCCTGGGTATTAATACAATAAGTGGGAATTATTTACCCATTTATAAAAATATAAAAAAATCAAAAATATAAAGAAAAACAAAGCTATAAAACCAAACCAAACAATCCATTACAATGTTTCATATTTAAGTCTACAAGTTTATACAAAACCAAAAGAGAAATACCAAAAAAGGAAACCAAAATCATATCCAAAACCACCACAAAGATAGGGGAACATATCCCTCAATCCATCACCACAACACTACCCAATAGGATCACTAATATCCCGAACCATATTCACCAAAAGATTTACTCTTACCTGTATTAAAAATGACCAAGTCTGTTTACACCTAAGTTTGAAGAAGGGTGTGAGCTATTTCCCAATAGGATGCCACAAAAAAGGATTCCATGATATAAATTTTAAATTGACAAATAAACTTATAGGTTTAGTAAATTAAAGGAAGTTCATAAAAAAATTATGGGAAATAAGTTTTAATGAAAAAAAAATTAAAGGAATGAAATTTTAAATGAAAAAACCTTCACCCTTGGAATAACCAACATCTACATCGTATGCCGATGGTGAGTGCATCGTAGTCAAAGAGCACCAACATGGGAGAGGCCATATGGGTGTTAGATAAAAAATGGTACCCTATAACCTCATTGTTCAGTGTAAAATGGTATAGGAACCACAACCATCCACCTTCTCGTGCACAAGCCACTAGAGAAGAGAAGCATCCAATATACTAGTGGTCTTTGATCATCATCAATGTTTAATTAGTGTTTTCATCGTCGATCCCACTTAGTGAAACCAGTTCATAGACACTTCAGTATCACTAGAACACAAGTCCTAGTTCTCCATCCTAGCTATCCAGGCTTCCCTTAGTGATTAATCAATTTTTACATGTGATAAGATACACCACACTTACACAAACAAGCCAAACAAGGCACTACACACACCAAAAACCACAATCTTCACACCCAAACCCTCTTTAAAAAATAAAAATCACTCCAAAACCTTTCCAAACATGAATCTCATTCAAAACATGGCTTAATAAATCATTTACTCAATTTATAAAATTTTTTAAATACACACAACAAGGCCTCACTTCAAGAATACACCAATTTCACATAAAAATCTATTTTAAAATAAATTTCATATAAAAACTCCTAAAAACTACATTCATGCCACTTTCATAATTAATAAAACATGTTAAAGAACACAATAAAGTGCAATAAATTCATTAAGCAATGTTTAATCACAGAATCACCTACCATTGATGTGGAAAACTCCAAAATCTGGTGCAAAATTTCCACTACGCCTCAACCACACCACAAGTAAGAAAGATCAAGCCCTAAATAAAGATATTTACCCACAGTGATCAAAAATCAACCATAAAATTGGAATCTTATGGCTAGAGAAAATGAAAACCTCAAAAAGGAAGAGATAAAACCCTAGATTGGGGAAGGAAACAAGGATAGGAGACACTTACTTGAAGATTCATGGATGATCTGCACCAAATCTAGCACAAAAATAGAAGATACATGGAAGGTGGAAGGAGGATTAGGTGCACCTAGAAGAGGAAAACCTAAGGGATGAGAAAAATGGGTGGAATTGGGGGGTTACTCCCAAGAGAAGAGAGAAGAAAAACCAAAAAAATTAATGACCTGGAAGATCTGTACGGTTAGTCTGCACGGTTTAGGATACCATGCAGTAACCATGAAGACCATTCTTTTCAGACAGATAACTCCTCATAGTTACCTAGTCTGTGGTGCACGACCACTCAAAAGCCATGTTATAGGTTTTTTCTCCTACCTCATAGTTTCTTGGGTGGGTGTATGCTTACCACTAATTGTGCACCAACCGTGTGTAGGGCTCTGCCCAACCAAAAACTTTTATTTTCTCCCAAAATATAAAATGTAATCCAAGGATAAAATATTAACCCAAATAAAATAGAAGAATACCTAAAAAAGATATCACATATGTGATAATGACTAATATAGAAAGAATGGTTTATATTGCTGAAATATTTCAAAAGAATGTAATTATTCAGTTTTTGATATTTTATTATCTTTAAGAGTATGAAAAAAATATTTCTAAAATTGTTATACATATCTTAACATAATAACCACTCATAATAAATTATCTTACATATCAGTGTCTATTTGATGTTGGATGCTTTTTGTCTATGTGATAAGACACTTTACTGGATATTCACAATCCAGGGTGAAGTGCGAGAAAATTTTATGAATGTATTGAATAAGTAAGTTTGAATATTTTATTAATTTTTTATATTATAATGAAATTTAAATTTATTTTACTAATATTATTTTCAGTCAAGGCATGGAATTTATTTAGAGATTCCATAATAAATAAGAGTTCCAAGATCAAATATGTAAAAAAATGTGAATTTTCATTTACAATTAATAAATTTTTGAAATATTACATAAAAATGTTATTTTGAATTGAAAATTTAATTTAAATAGAAATGACATAAACAAGAAGCAGTAAAGGTATTTGGATACTATGATTTAATATTTATGAATGAAATAATTTCAACTGGGAAAATTATGAAGTTTCATAAGGTTAGATTTCTTTACAAACTCTTCCTTGATATTTTATTTATTTTATTAAAAATACATTTTAAATGATTTATTTTTAATTTGTAGCTTTTTATAACCCTTGACCTTATACTGGACAAGATCTGAGATGCTTAAAAGTTGAATGGGAAAATAATTTCACTAGTTTGATTGGATTTTAGTTTATTTTTAATATATATTATAAACTTGAAAGTTAAAATTATAAGTGTTTGTGAAGTTGTTTTTCTGCTTGTTTTTTTCATTTTTCTATATCTTTTTTGATGTTATCTTCTAGAAAGTCGAAGAACTAAAATAAATTTATTTTTTAAAAAATATTTTTCATGTCAGCTATTTAATAACTAACATGAAATATCCTTTATAATATTTTACCATGATTGTTTTTTTTAAACCAATGTGTAAAAAAAATTAAATCGGATAAAAAATAATTGAAGTGAAAAAGGATGTCATTACTGATTTTTCATGTTGGTTTTCTAACATGAAAAATAAATAATGATGTGATTTTTTACATTATTTATTTCTTAACTAATGTGAAAAACTTCCAAAAAAATTATTCACAATGTCTATTTTTATTAATTGAAGTCAAAAACTTATTTTAAACAACACCTACAATAACGTTGTGTACTAAGAGATGTTAAAAATAAGAAAAAACGACATGAAAAGTAAATTTTTTCACTAGTTTAATAATTACTTAATAATTATAATAAATTCCTCATTTAAATAAATAATAAAACATAATAAACATACCTTAATAATAAAAAATTGTTCATATAAGAAGAATTATCATATAAAATTTCAATACTTTTTCGAGTCAATTTGATCATAAACCATCTAGAGAATGAATAAGGATTGCATCGTTAAAAAATATCCCCATTTGAACATAAGAAAAATAAAGGGTTATTGTCATTTATGAATATAAATAACATAAAAATATCATGAAAAACATTCTTGAGGAAAATTGCCTTTTCACTTTAAAAAATACATTTGAAAACTAAAAATTTATAGAATATTATTAAAAATATTTTCTTTGAAAAGAACTATTGAAACTTTTAGAGTAAGCATCAAATAATATAATTTGACTTTGAAAACAACATGATAGAAAATTAATTATAATATAATCATTTCACACATCAATAACATGCTATATTTATCTAAAAAATTCTTGAAACACAATAATTCATTCAAATTATACTACTTTTAACATTTTAAAATCATTTATTATATTTTTCTATTAATTGAAGAAATATTGTGTCGGTGTTATATAAGAATTTAAGGAAATTATATGATCACTAAAAATTATAAATAAATTAATTTCATGAAACTCATTTCATTATTATCAAAATAACCTTTAATTTTCATTCGCAACTTATTTTTATCATTATGTGAACATGTAAGATAAATTTAAAAGCAAGAGAGTGACATTTTCTCTCTTTTCTTACTTAAAATATTATATAGGTCACTTTCATTGAAAATTTCCCCATAAAAATAAACATTGAGACTGAGATAATAATTTTATAAATACATTTATCCAATAATATTTAATATGAAAAATGGTGGCCTCATCACTTATTTTTAGCCTAGGATAACCCGATTTACCCTCTTACCATTGTGATAATTTTTTACTTTTTTTACTATTTATTATGGCCAAAAATTAAGTTAAAATTATTAAAGAATATTAATTATTATTATTAAAAATATATAATCCATTTTACTAAATTCAATTTCTATGACTGGTAAAAATTCTTTTTATAATTATCCCCCAAAGTGCGATGAAAATAGATTTTTCAGAAAAATATCTTTTTAAGTCTAAAAGTATTTTTATTCCAAAATCATGTATAATGTTGATTAATATGTAATTAATTATATTATTTATAAATAAAGTACATTTATATTAATTTATTATCAAATTAAAAAAAATATGGGGCTTTTTTAATGAAAAAAATGGCAGTTTTACAAAAATCGCTATTTTTCAATATTCACTGAAAAATAAATTTTTTCATAAAAATCACAAATTTTCACCATAAGATAATTTTGATATGATGATTTTAAAAACTATATTGTTTTTAATAAATAAAATTTTTAAAATTTCCTTTAATTAATTATAATAATTTCTCAAAAAAATCAATAAAAACTATTTTTGAAGAAAATATATTTTTAAAGAATGAAATCCCTTTGCTAAAAAATGAGTTATTTTTTCCTAAGAATTAATAAATACATTTGAATTAAGTAGTAACTTTATATATTATTTATAACATTCTTAATAATATTCATACCCTTCAATTAAATGGTTAGTTTATAATGATCGTATTTAAATAATAATAATTTGTCATTCGTTTAAGCTTGGTGTTGTATGTCATATATGCTATCAAACATAATATTCTTCTTTTAAAATCTCAGGGTGTTAAAAATTTTAAGAATTTAGCTCAATAAAACCCTACCAAAACCTATTATAAACAACCTAATAAAAGTTATTGAGGTTCTGATCTCTTCAAAATACTTTCTCTAGGATTCTTAAGAAGAAATTCATAGGATGTCTCTCAAAGAGAAGGTAATCATTTTAACTGATCTCTTTCATTTTACTTATTATTTTATCTCCTTAAATTATTTCCTAAAAATTACAATATAATAACAATAGTATATAAAATATACTCATGTGTATGTGTGGACTACCACCTCCACGTAGTTATATGATTCATTTATCACAATCGTCATTCATGGTTGGTTATTATGACAAATTTTATGTTTATATATGATATTTATGAAATAATTATTCTTCTAGAATAAATATATCTTATCTAGATTATAACCTTTCCATCCATTGAAAAATCATAATGTATATCATGCATATGTGTGGACTACCACCTCCACGAAGAAATGTGATTCATTTTTCATATATGATATACATGGATAGTAATAATAATATATTTAATTATTATATATGATATTTATGAAATAATAATTATTCTTTAAAATTTAATTATTATTTACATTTATTTCATTCCATCCATCAAAAAATGGAAACATCACTTGTGCGTACATACAGACTACAGTCTCTAAAAAGTGATGTAATTAATTTTTCAACACTACATTGTATGAATGGTGATTAAAGTGAAATTAATAAATAAATATTATAATTATTTCATGGTTAATATTTTTTATATGATTAAACCATGACCAATGTTAAATTACTAAAACCATTAAACTGAAACATGCATGGAAAATGGAGTAGTTTTCACCCGAATGTCTATTTTAAAGAAAAATTGATAATAAAAGGATAATTAAAAATTATAAAGGAATTATAAATAGTAATTTATTTATAAATATGGTTATATAATATTTTACAAATAATCTATATTTACTACACTAGAGGTTTTAATGTGTACGAATTAATATGGGACTTAAGATGAGGGTTCTCGGTCTCAATATTGTTTAGTTGAGATATGTTTTATGTTATGCACATATTTATGTTAATGAGGTATATATAATTCCAATTTTACATGTTATATCATGAATATATTTATATTAATTTTATTTAATGTTTCATTTTATGTTATTTCATTCATGTGGTTTATGATTCCAAATTTAACAAAGTGGTAAGGGTTTCTCGTCTCACTTTTATTTTTATAATACATATACCATATTCACCACTTATTTATTTTGTGTGGTGTATATACTAACCATGACTTAATTATATGATTATTATCAATAAAATTATTTGGATTTAAAAATATATCTAAGGTTATCTCTTTCATGAGGTTTTGATTCATAGATTACCAAAGTTGTAAGTGTTTTTTGTCTCAATTTTGTTTTATTGGGACATGTTTAATGTTATGCACCGATTTATGTTTATGTGGGGTATATAATTCCCCTTTTACATTTAATAACATAAATATATTTAAATTCATGATATTTAATGTTCATTTTATGTTATTTCTTTAATGGGGTTATGATTCAAAAGTTACCAAATCGATAAGGGTTTATGTTACAATATCATTTCTTTTCAGGATTGTCTATAATAAAGTTTTATTGAGGGAAATTATATGGATAATGAACTTTAAAACCTATATATTTAATAATAAAATATGTATTTCTATATTTTTATGTATTAGTGTCATTTTCCTCTCTTTGGTGCTTAAAATTATTGAGAAAATGTTTTTAAAAGAACAGTTAGCCTTATTTCCCCTTTGGTCGATGAAATTTTTATTCTATGTCCATACCCTTAAAAAATTGTTTTATGACAGTTTTTAACTATAATTTAAATGTTTTAAAATTTTATTTTCAATACCTTTGAATTTATTTACAAATTTTTTTAAAATAATCTTACTAAAAAAATTTCTGAACAGGTTGTTTTTAACTTTTTTATAAAGGTGTGAAAGGAATGTTTTATTTTAACATCTATAAAATGAATGGATTTTCCCATATTCATGGCCATTATTAACTTTGAGTATTACTTGAAATTTTTCTATGGTTATTTTCAAATAAAATTTTTTCTATAATATTTTGGAAACTTTTAGATTTTATATATGTGATTTTAAAATGAAAAGGGTATTTTCCTAAAGAAATATTCCAGTTATCTTTTAAATGAATTTTTCATCTAGGGTAAAAAAAATTGATGTTACTTATGATTTAACAGGGATATTATCCAATGATACCAACTTTATTCTTTTTATAGATGGTTTATTATTATAATTATGATATGTTTATGAAACCTTTTTATTTTTAATGGGTTATGTTTTGATGATATAATGAATGTTTTATGATCTTATGGAATAAATATGAATGGATTATGATCATGTGATTGTTGAGTATGTTATATCCATTCAATGAATTTTTTAAATATGGATAACTCATGAGATAACTATGTTATGCATGAACCTGATCACATTTTCACAATATTATTCATGGCCAAGTTTCATGTCCCTAAGTTGATGCATAGACCTAGTTTTGTGGCCATAAGTTAATGTGTAGAGCTGGTTTCATTTGATAATATTATATGAGGTACTTATTTTAGTTCCTTAAATTAATGAGTGAACTTGTTATAATTTATACATGTTCACCATGTTATAATATTTTTTTTACACATTTGTTTTTTTATGATATGATCTTATGGGTCATAATTAATTATTTATGATTTCTAACTATTATGAATTTTGTATTTTGTTATGAAAAAGCCTTATTCCATGACCTGTGATTAAAAATATTTAATTTATTATGCATAAATTTCTTATGTTATGATCATATACCCATACCCTTAATCTCGTCTATTATTTTTTTATTGATATATATTATGTATAGCCTTATTGAGCATCTATCTCACTCTTTATTATGTTTTCCTTCCATAGGTTTTGATGGAAGGTTAAGTATGGTATGTCTAGAAGGATAATAATATGAAGAACATAGTGTGGTTGATGTTGGAGATATTTTATATAATAGTTGTTTATGTATCAAATTTTCCAAATACAATAAACCTTTATGGTTTTGGCATGGATTATAAAGTTATGTAATGAATATTCATATAAAATGGTGTAATATTTTTGTATTTAATGTTTGGGTTACAATAGTTGGTATCTGAGAAATATTTAGTTATTTTTGGAACTAGGATAAGGAAAATTTAGTGATAACCCTTAGGATAATCCTATGTTTAGGATAAAATTTTAAGTTGTGTTAAATAAAGGAGTGTGGTTTTCTTAGCAAATAAATCCCTATTTTGATACTAGAAAGTGGATGTGGTTATGGCTTAGATGTACCTAGGGGTAAAAAATTTGAATGGGATGGATTAGGTATTAACTCAGTTTCCATTAGTGCATGATGAGTGGACCTAAGTCTATACACTTGGATATACATTCCTGGGGGATATTATGGGTTAATTCACATATTCTTTTTAAACCATTATGAAATATTTGAATAGATATTTCCAAGGATGGCCTAGGTTAAACCTAAGGTTTAATATATTGAAAATAATGTTTCATGGTTTAGACATCTTATGAATTTGTTTTAATGATTATATAATTTTTAACTATTATTATTATTTCTTACACACTGATTTTTGGTGTTATTCACTAGATGTAACCATGAGAGATTATTTTAATACTAAATGTAACAAACAATGGAATGATTTTCCACATGAGAAACCAAATGAAATGGGATCTGGAATTTTAAACCTTCTGATTATGCCTAATTATTTATATCAATATATAATTAACAACCGCAACATGGGTATGTTTCCTAAGACACATAATAAGAGAAAAATTGAGTTTCATAGGAGTTTGATTGATGAAGTCCATATAGGGAAGAAGATTCAGATTTCTACATGTCAAGTATGTGGGAAGAAACACCAAGGTAATGTATCAAAAGAATGATAATATGTTTTATGTGTGGAAAATAAGGGTATAGAGTAAGTAATATCCATGTGAAATGAATATTTTGATTTAGAAAATTGAATTTTATCCCAAGGTACCATTTATAGTTCAATGTATTATGTGTGGGAACTTAGCCATTATCTGAGTCAATGCCCTAATCCAATGGATAACCCCTATACTAAGGAACGACCAGTATTATTTCAACCATTAAAGTGGAATGAATAAAGTATAGTGATTTGATAATTATGTTGCAGAATTTTTTTATCAATGATATTATGGTTATAATAGTCTTGAAACATTGAAGGACAATTCTGCAGTAGTTTTGCATTAAGTATTTTTAAGAATATAGTGAATGGTACTGAATATCTAGAAAATATATTTATTGTTAAAGTTGTATTTTTAAAAAAATACATGATCAAGGGATAGATAACCATTAATATGTTCCTTATATTGAGATGATAATGTTTTTTTGGATAAATGGACTATTTATTTTGATAAATTAAATTGGATAGTATTTAAGACCTTCTAATTGGTTATTGATTTGTTGAAAAATTGGTTTATGTTATCATTGATAAAGTTTATTAATTTTTTGGACTTATGGAATATATTTTATATTCTATAATTTTATTTGAGGAAAAATTATAGATTTAGTTTTTGGAATCATTTATGTTTTCATTGAGGTTTTATGGTGATTAACATTTCTTAAAAGAATATATGATCATAGTATTCATGTTTTTGGTATGTGAAATTATGAGATAATTTATATTGTCTGGGGATTAAAGTTAAGTTGACTTTTGGAATTTCAGTAACCTTTTTTATAAATTTTTTTTATTTGAATTTGGTCATCATATTTTGTAGAATACTTAAGGTTTACTATTTATGCAATTATTTAAGTTAAACTTTGGGTGTTAATGCAGAAGTTTTAGTGATTAATGTATTATTTCATTATATAAATATTTATCCATATTTTGATAACATATGATACCATTTTGGTTTCGGTAAATATATAGATATATAAGGAATTATTTTTCACTACTTTATATATATTATGATACATTAAAGGTTAATTTTAATGATTTTGGCATGAAAATGTTATCTTGAATATTCATTTATTGAAGTAAGTGATGATGTAGAAATTGGTTGAATCATAACCAAAGGATAAAATTATGTTTATACTATGGAAAAAAATCAAGTATGTATGTTATCTCATATTATAAACCCTGATGGTAAATGATTTCTTAAACTCAAGTAAGATAAAGATAAATATATTAATTATTATGTTGAAATTATTATTCAAATTTACTTCAAATGACTCAAAGGCCTTCTATTTTATTCATTTTTTGATAATCCCCCTCTTAAGAGTTGAAGGCGAACCCATACATTGCCCGTAGGCTTTATAAAATTACATGACCTGAAGGTATTAGAGGAATTTATCTAGACTATAAATACATAGAAGTTCTACTCCCTAGTGTCTATATCATGATGTTATCTCTCTACATTTGCATGGTTGTTCAGTTACGCTTCCCGTGCATGCACAGGCTGGTGTCGATGGAAATTTCCATACCCTCTCATTCTTCAAAATCCTTTAGATATGCTTTGGTGAATGCACCTTACTCTGAATCCTCATCTGGATCCTACACCTTGTAGTGTCTGTCTAGTCCATTAATCACAAATTCATGTGTCTTGAAGGCCTTGAGGTGGCCCAAAGGCCTTTAGGTTGCTCTAAGAGCTTGATGTGGCCCAAAATATGTATTGCCCTAAAGGCCTTAGGTGGCCCGAAGGCCTTGAAGCACTCAAGGACCAAACTAGTGTCCATAAAGAACAAATATATAAATAGTTGTAGCTTATAAAGTACCAAACAATACCTAATAGAGTGTCTTCTAGAGTACCATCTACAGTAACCTGGAAATATTTCTCCACTCGGATTTAATCTCAGGTCTCTTTGATGCACTTGCTGAGACATAAATTAGTTATCAAGATATAATCTACATCATATTTCATTACTATGTCATGATACACCAATTCTAGTAAGATATAATGAAAATTTTCAGGGCATAATTTATTTAATGGGGGGATAAAGTAATACCCTAGATATTTTTTTAAAAAATAATAATAATCTTGATAGCTTTATTAACATTCACTGTTTGGGTTTAAGTGAATTTTGATATAATATAAATTATGAAAAGTTTTAAATGTGACCATTATAACCTAGACATTAAATTTATGGTATTTATAGGAATAACCAAATTAAAAAAAATTAAAAAAAATTATAATTCAAATTTATTGATTAATTCATGATAAATAAGAACTCAATTTTCATTAAACTCAATTTATGAAGTGACAAGGGTGCCTTACGGTGGTGTGATGTGTTTGGTTTATGGGATCCTCTTCCGATGGATCCTCCGTAGATTTTGTGGTGTTTCTTCTTTGAGTAACTGATGTTGGATGGTGGTTGCTCTGGCCGACGATCGACGCTATTTGTGTCGACGACGCTTGGAGAGGATGACAATAGTGATGAGTACGTTGGTGATTGGATGATGTATCTGGTGATGCAATGATGGCGCCGATGCTTAGGATTACACTATGACCAGTCAGGTAGACCTCAATCCACGCGGTGATCTCATGGCCATCGAGGAGCTGATTTGGTGGGAATCGAGGAGTGCTTTCGTTTATTTTGTTTTGAATTTGTGAATCTTGTTTGGTTTTCTTTTTGAATTGTGAACCTATATCGTTGAAATCAGGATGTATTTGGTTCTTGTGTGTTTACCACTAACCCAAAAATTGTCTTTTAGAAAATTCAAAAAATAGATTTGTGGTAGTGGATAAAGCCCGATATATTATTTTAAATAAAGGAAATTTTCAATATGTCACTCTCTTGCTTTTAATTTATCTTATATATTCACATAGGTGATATGGATAATTTAAGAATTAATATTAAGTTTTTTTAGAACATAATTTATTTATTTTTATGATGGTAATTAGTTTTTAACTTTTAGTGATGGTATAATTACCTTAAATTATTACACAATGTTGACACAGTGCTTGTACAAGAAGTATAAAAATCAAAGTAAATGATTTTGGAAGCATGAAAATTAATATTTTTTAGATAAACTATGGTTTAATAATAATTTTATGGTTAATAATAATATTTTATAATTAATTTTAATATATTTTATATTTTAATTACATACCTATCTTTATGTCTTTAAATTCAAAATATGTGAATAGTTCCAAAAATGACTTTAATGGTGTTTTATATTGAATAATATATTATTAAATTATTTGAAAATCATAAAAATATTTAAATTTGACAAGAAGGATGGCATATGGTCTAAAATTTCATTACTTTACCATTTTTGAGACAACTATTACCTTATAGGTAAATTTAGAACCTTCTAGAATTGAAAAGGTTGTTACAACAATTAAGGTTAAAATTGGTTAACTAGGGGGTTAAACCAAAAGACAAGGTTTAAAAAGCCTCATATCCAAATTTTATTTTTTGAAGTTATTTAAACCTTAAACTATATTATATTTTCAATTTTGGCTACTTGGTGCTACTTTCAAATGAAAATATAATTTATTATATTTAAAACTTTTTAAGTAATTTCAAGTGTGTCATTTCCTTCACTATAAAAGAACATTGCCTTTCATCTATTTTTCAAAAACACCTTGAGAAACTTATCTTTACTAAAACCTACCTAAATATATTCTTAAAATCCTTATACAAGTTTTTTAGGTTCTATTATCCTCAAAAACCACCCCTAGGATCCTTAAGAAGAAATCCAAATGAGGTATCTCAAAGAAGAGGTCATAGTTTTAACTGATCTTCTACATTTTACTTCTTTTTTTACCTCCTTAAATTATTTATTAAACATTAAAATATAATAAAATCAGTATATCCCATATAATAAGATATTATTATGTTGATTTTTTAACCTTTATTCATCTCTTTTCCATCAAATTGGAAATGAAAGTATCGCTCGTGCGTACGTGTTGACTACCACCTCCATGTAGCAATATGATTAATTTTTCATCACTGTCATTAATGGTTTTATTTTATGACTAATTAGATATTTATATATGATATTTAGGAAATAATTATTATTATTTAATTAAAATATAATATCTAGATTATTACTATTCCATTTGTTGGAAAATGATAATGTCGCTCGTGCATACGTGTGGACTACTACCTTCATAATGTGATGTGATTTTTTTCACCTAGGATTTTAATGGATGGTAATAATCATATATTAAATTAATATATATTATATTTATTATATAATAATTATTTTTTAAATATTAATTTTTATTTACATTTATTTCATTCCATCCAATTAAAATTGGAAACACCACTCATGTGTATGTACAGATTATTGTCTTTACAAAGTGATGATATTCATTTTTCACAACCAATTTATCTCAATAGTTATAAAATTGTATATAATTAATAAATATGATAATTTTTTCATGATTAATATTCTAAATATTTTGAAACTATGACCAAGGTGAAATTTTTGTAACCATCAAACCAAAACATGCATGGAAAATAGATCAATTTTCACCGGAATGTCCATTTTAAGGAAGAATTATTAATAAAATAATAATAGGAAATTATAAAGAAATCATAGATAATAATTTATATATAAATATATTTCTATAATATATTTTTAATGAATATATATTTATTATATATGAGGTTTGAACATTTATAAAGCAAGACAAGACTTGAGATAGGGGTTCTTCGTTTCAATATTGTTTTGTTGAGACATGTTTGATGTTATGCACATATATATGTTAATTAGGTGTATATTTTTTCCCTAATAAATTTTATATCAAGAATATCTTTATATTAATGGTATTTAATGTTTTTAATTAAGTTATTTCTTTTATGGGGGTTATGATTCTCAAGTTACCAAAGTGTTAAGGGTTTCTGATCTCACTTTTATTTCTATGAGACAAATGTCATATTCATCACTTATTTCTTTATTTTTTTGGTGTATATAATAGCCATGAATTTATTTTAATATGGTTATAATTAAAGTTATTTTGATTTATAAATCCATCTAATATTCTCTCTTTCATGTGGTTTTGATTCAATAACTACCAAAGTTGTAGGGTTCTTCCTCACAATTTTTTTTCGTTGAGACATGTTTGATGTTATGCACCTATTTATGTGTATATAGTGTGTATTCTAGACATTTTATATGTTATATTATAAATATATTTATATTAATTATATTTAATGTTCATTTGAAGTTATTTATTTCATGGGGTTCATGATTTAAAAGTTACCAAAGTGGTAAGGATTTATGTTACAATCTCATTTCTTATAAGGATTGTACATACTAAATATCCATTAAGGGAAGTTTTATAGACATTAACCTTTAAACTTTATATATTTTATTATACTCTATTTATTTATATATTTTTTATGTATTGTTACTATTTTTATAACTTTTTCACTTTAAATTATCGAGAAAATTTTTTTAAAATATAGGTCGGCCTTATTTTCTCTTTAGTTAAAAATAATTTTTTCCATGTCCATAACCATAAAAATTGTTTTATTAAAGTTATTACCTATACCTAAAATGTTTTCAAAAATATTATTTTAAATACCTTTGACTTTATTTACAATTATTTTAAAATGAATCTTTTTAAAAAAAATCTGAATAAGTGGTTTTTGAATTTTGTTATAATAGTTTGAAAGGAATGTTTTATTTTAATGTATATAGTATAAATGGGTTTTCCCATCATCATTATCATTTGTTACTTTGAATAAATTTAAAAGTTTCCATGGTTATTTTCAAAAAATCCATAATATTTCATAAATTTTTATATTCTTAAAAATTGATTTCAAAAAAAGAGTATTTTCCTAAAGAAATATTATAGTAATAATTTAAGGGAATTTTTCAACAATGATAACATCCTTTTATGTTACTTATGATTTATTGGGGATATTATCCAATTATACCTTCCATATTATTTTTATGGATGGTTTATAATTATTATTATGAAATGTTTATGAAAATCATTTATTTCCTACATGTTATACTAGGATGATATGATGAATATTTTATAATTTTATGTTATACATATGAATGCATTATGATTATGTGAAGATTTGATCCATTATATCCCTCGAATGAATTGGTTAAATATGTATAACTTGTGAGATAACTATGTTATGTGAGAACCTTATTTCATGTCTGCGATATTATGTGTGGACCTAGTTTCGTGTTTATAAGTTGATGTGTGGACCTAGTTTCATATTCATAAGTTAATGTGTAGACCTAGGTTCATGTCCATAATTTTATTTGAGGACATTATTTCATGTCCTTAGCTTAATTAGTGAACCTTTTACTATTTATACATGTTCATAGTGTATAATCGTATGTTTTTTCCTATTTTTATGTTTGTGATATTCTCTTATTCTCTTGATTGATTATTTATAATTCTTCACAATTATAACTTTTTTCTTTTATTATGAAAAATCCTTAATGCATGAATTATGATTAAAAATATTTAATTTATTAGGTATTACTTTCTTATGTTATGATAATGTTCTTATACCCTTATGCTCATGTATGATCATTGATTGATATCTCCTATATTTAACCTTACTGGGGATCTGAGCTCACCATTTATTATGTCCCCCCCCTGAGTTTTAATGTAAGGTTCTAAGTATGATATGTATATAAGGTTACTAAAATTAATAACTTATTATTTTATATGTTTAATATATTTTATGTACCAATTATTTATGTATCCAAGTTTCTAAATACATTAAACCTTTATGGTTCTATCATGGATTGTAATGTTATGTAATGAATATTCATCTAAAATGATGTAATATTTTTGTATTTAAATTTTTTTTCTATAATATATGATATTATAAGTATTAATATGATTCTATTATAGAATTATAATAAATATAAATTTATTATACATGAGGTTATAGAACTTACGAATCAAATCATATATAAGGTAAGGGCTCTTCATCACAATATTTTTTTGTTGATACATGTTTAATATTAGGCACAAATTTAGGTTAATGAGATGTATATACTTCCCTTTTAATATGTTATATATTTTATCCTTATAAATTAATTGTATTTAAAGTTACAATTCATAATATTTCATCCAATGAGTTTTGATTATAAAGTTATCAAAGTGGTAAGAGTTTCTCATCTCAATTTTGTTTCTGTGAGACATATATCATATTCACCTCTTATTTATTTCATGTAGTGTATATAATACCCCTTTGATGATTTATATCATGAATCTACTTATATTAATCATATTTAATGTTTAATTTCATTTTATTTCATTTATAGGGGTTAATATCATAAGTTTCCAAAATGGTAAGGGTTTTATTTTTCAATATCACTTTTACTGAGATTGTTTATGATTAAATTTAATATGAGGAAATTATATGATTAATATCTGGAAAATAATAATTCATTTATTCTTTTCTGGTTATTTCTATAAATTAAAATTTTTCCTTTAAAATTTCTCTCTCTGAGAACTCAAAAATCTGAAGAAAAAAATGTTTTTAATAAAAACTGACTTTGTTTTTATATTTTTTTGGTAATATTTTCTTCCATGTCCATATTTTATTGAAAATTTATTCAATAATATTTTTACTATTCTCAAGTTATTGATTAAATTATTTTTTACCCGTGTTTTACTTTCTATAAAAATGTTTTAAAGGAATATTCTTTTCATTTCCTAAACAAGGTACTTTTTTCCAAAGTTCTGAATAGAATATTTGTTTTAATATTTACCATATGAATTAATTTTCACATGATCCTAACTATTATTTAACTTGAATATTCCTTTAAAATTTTCCATGGTTCTTTTCTAAGAAATTTTTTTCCTCAATATTTTGTAAATTTTTATAATTTAAATAAGTGATTTCAAAATGAAAAGGGTATTTTTCTAAGGAAATGTTTTAGTGTTATTTTAAAGTTATTTTCATCTATAACAACATAATTTGATGTTTTTATGATTTATAAGGAATATTATCCAATGATACCATATTTATTATCTATCTGTATGTTTTATGATTATGAATATTAAATATTAGTAAAAATAATTTTCTTTTACATGAGTTGTGATTTGATGTAATGATTAATGTTTTCATGATATTATGGAATACATGTGAATTGATTATGATTATGTGATAGTTGGGTTTGTCGTCGATCTCATTTTATTAGGTATATATTAATGTTTTATATGCTTAAAGGGTATATGGGAGGTTATCCCAAGTCTAAAATAGGGTACACGGGTTGTTATCCCAAGCTTTGTAAGGGTACATGGGAGGTTATCCTAAGACCAAAATAGGTACATGGGTGGTTATCCCAATCCTAACATGTGATGAATGTCTTTTTGGGTTTCCTTGAAATAATATTTTTATTATTATTTTTATTCCACACTTTATTACACTCTTTTATGAAATTATATTATGTCAAAGTTATTCTCTCATGTATCTTGTTATTTGATTCCTTTATGATTCATGTCTTATGAACTGCCAATATTTATTCCATGAATCATGGACATGATCTATGAATTTTTTTTATGAATTTCAAATGTCAAATTAATGTTCGCATAACCTTATTCTCATGATGTGATTATATATGATCATTTATTTATATTTCCCTTATTTAACTTTACTAAGCATCTAATATCACCCTTTATTATGTTTTCATTTCCTTAATATATGAAGAAAGGTTTTAAATATGATATATCTAATAAGGGTGATAGAGGTAAAGAACTTAGTGGGATGTGATATAGATCTTTTATGTGTCAGTTTTTTATTTATCCAAGTTTCCAAATACACTAAACCTTTATGGTTCTGGTGTGGATTGTAATAATATTTAATGAATGCTAATGTGATAAGATTTCATATTTATATATGTAATTTTTGGGTTTCTATAGTTGGTAGAAAAGCAAGGTTTATTTATTTTTATATACTATTATGAGAAAACTTTAGTGATAACCCTTAGGGTAATCCTAAGTATAAGAAATTATCCTAAGTTATGGTAAATAAAAGAGTGTGGTTTTATAAGAAAATAAATCCCTTCCTAGATACTAAAAAGTGGATTTGGTTTTAGAATCGATGTACCTAGGGGTGACAACTCTGAAGGAGTAAAATTGGTTATTAACTCAATAATCACAAGTGCGTGATGAGTGGCCTTAGAATATACACCTAGGTAGAAACTCTTGGGGGATATTCTTGGTTTAATGCATAATTTATTTATGAACCATTATTAAATATTTAAATAGATAATAACCATGGATGACCTTGGTAAAACCTAAGGTGTCATAGATAGAAGATAAGGTTTCATGATTTTGAGATTATATGAAATATTTTTCATGATCATATAATTACTCACTATTATTATTATTACTCGTACTATGATTTTTTGTTTTATATATTGGTTAGAACCAGAAGGAATCATGTTAACTCTAAATGTGATGGACAATGTAATGATTGTCCTTATGAGAAACCAAATGAAATGGTAGTTGGAATGTGATTTATTTTGATTATGCCTAAACATGTATCTTAATATATGAATAAAAACCTAAACATAGGTGAGTTTTTTAATGAAAAAAATAGGATAAAATATAGTTTCATAAAGACCATGAGGAAATCAACTTTTACTTTCAATATGTTGAAAATGTGGGAAGAAACACCTAAAGGAATGTATCAAAGTAACAGTAAAATGTATTGGGCATGGAAAATAATGACATAGAGAAAGAAATCATTAAGGGAAATAAATATTTAAAGAGAGGAAAATAATGTGCATCTTAAGGTAAAATTTATAGTTTAGTTTCTTTTGTGTGTGGAATTTGTGAATTATTTAAATCACTGCTAAATCTGAAGGATAACTCTCAGACCAAGGAATTGTATATGCTATGTCAACAGTTGAAGTGGAATGATTGAGGTATTTATGTATTAGGATTATAAAATTAATCTATATAATTATTTTATCAATGATATTATGGATATACAAATCATGAAACATCTAAGGGTTGTTTTAAAATAGTTTTGTATTAAATATTTTCAAGCTTGTGTTGAATGGTAACGATAACCTAGAAATGTAATTTAGTTTTAAGTTGATATTTTTAGAAAACATATGATTGATTGATAGATAAACCTTAATATATTATTTATGTTAACATAACAATGTTTATATAGGATAAATATATTATTGATATAAAAAAATTAAAATGGATAGTATTGGTGTACTTGAAAATGATTAGTGATTTTATGATAAGGTGACTCTTTTTTAAGTTTATTGCCTTTTTAGATTTATGTAATATATTTGATAGTTTCTAAAGATTTGATTTTTTTCAAACGTTTTGGTTTTCATAGAGTTTTTATGGTGATTTAGGTTATTTTTTGGAAATTATTACCATGTGTTAGGAGAATATACGATTGAGGTATTCACATGTTTGGTTAATGACATTAAGAGATACTTTATATTTCTTGGGGATTAAATTTAAGTTGGTTTTAAAAATTTTGTGACCTTTTTATAAATTTTTGGGTTTTTAATACTGGTTAAAAAATTAGTAGTTTTATAATTTATCTATTTTTGGAATGAGTTAAACAAATATTTTGGTGTTATTATAGAAATTTTTGGGATTAGTCTTTAAAAAGAAGGTTTATTCATACAATATATATTAGAATGTTCTAACTATTTTGGTTTTGATAAATATATAAAGACATAAGGAATGTGAATTAATTATTTTATGGATATTATAACCCATTAAAAGATAATTTTAGTACTTTAGGCATGAAAATTTCAAGTTGTGCATTCATCATTGAGATATGGGATGAAAATAGGTGGAAAATAATTGAAACATGTAACAAAATGATGAATTTGTGTTTGTGGATTTAAAGAAATCTAGTAAGTATATTTTCTCATATTCCATAGTAAAATCATTCCTCAACTCTAGGAAAAAGGACCTTAAAAATGAACATGTTTTCCTTTTTATAGTTATTTTTAGTGAATTGACATTCATTTTAAACCCTTTTTTATTTATGGTTTTGTGGTTATTAACTTTCCCATGACCGTGTTATAAATCACTATATACTATTATTTAGACATTATATTTCTCATACATGTTGATATTTTCATTTTTGTTAATTATATCCTTATCTAGGAACCTGATTATCTAAAATTTCAGGTAACCTTTATGTTTCCCACTTCACCTTTTCAAAGGAAGTTTTATTATGGCTTTATATGATATAGTTTTTCAAAAAATATATTATTAAATATTGAACCTTTTATTATTGTGATAAAAATTGTGAGGATGTAATTTATTTAAGGTTGTAGAATGTAACACCCAAAAAAATTATTTTAAAAGAATACTATGCTCGGTATATTACTTTAAACGCAACCCTAAGTCTAAATGAACTGTGATATAGTGATACTTTATAACCTAGACATTAAATTGAAATGTTTGAATAGTAATAACCATATTGTGAAATATATGTATAAAGTTTTTAAATAATGAAAATTTATTTATTGATGCATGATAAATAAGTACTCAATTTTTAGTAAATTCGTTTTATGCTTTAAAAATATGTTTCCTTCAAAATTGGTTTTTATTGAATTTTTTTCATGTAAATTATAATTAATTGCTATGATTTTTAGAAATTTTATTTTATGTTATGAATATAATTTTCTAAATAAGTATGTAAGTATTTTCTTAGGGTGAATTTTTGGGAGTTTTCTAAAAATATTTTTTCAGTGAATAGTGTAAAATATTGATTATTATAAAACTGTTATTTCATTTCATTATATGTGAGGGGAGGGACATAAATGGAAATAATTAAAATATTTTAATAATATAAGGGTCATCATGGTTAAGGTTAAAACGGGTTTACCATGGGGGTTAAACTAAGTGATAAGGGTATGAATGTAATATAAACTTATCTAGTTATTATTTGTTAAAGATATTTCAACCTTATATTATCCTAATTTCTAATTCATGCCTATTTTGAACCAATTTCACATGAAAGTTTCCTTATATTATTGAAATATTTTAAGTTATTCCATTTGTGTCCCTCCCCTCACATATAAAAGGGAGCCTCTTCTCCACCTTTATTCAGAAAATTTGAATCTTATAGGTCAAAAAATAACTACTAAAAACCTTACTAGATTCCTTTCTTTCATTATTTATTCCATTATATTATCTTATGACCATCCTAATAAGGATTAAGGTGTAATCCAAATGATTTCATCTTATCCGAATCTTTAAAAGTTTATTTCTTATTCTACTAATTATAAATATATTTTATCCATAATAACATGATTAATACAATATAATAAATAAATTATATGTTATTATGATGATTTTATAACCATTTATCACCTCATTTCGATCAAAAGTAAAATGAAAGTATCACTCGTGCGTACGTGTGGACTATCGTCTCCATGCAGTGATATGATTCACTTTCCATAACCATATTTCATGGTTGGTTATTATGATAGATTTAATGTTTATATATTATATTTATGACATAATTATTCTTATTAAATTATAATATCTTGTCTTCCTTCTTACCATCCCATCTGTTAAAAAATGATAACATCATTCGTGCGTATGTGTGGACTGCCACCTCTACAGAGCGATGTGATTTTTTTTTCATTTAATATTTACATATATGGTAATAGAGATATATTTAATGAATATATATGATATTTATGATATAATTATTATTATTTAGAGATGAATTGTTATTTACTTTTCTTTCATACCATTCATTTAAAGTGGAAACATTACTCGTGTTTATGTACAGATTACCATCTCCACAAAGTGATGTAATTAATTTTTCATCACCACTTTATATGAATGGTTATAAAATATTATATAATTATTAAATACTAAATTTATTACATGATAATTATTCTGGAGATTATTGAACCATGATCAATGTACCAGGACCAGAACTACTGAAAGAAAACATATATGAGAAACGAAGTAGTTAACACCCGAAATAACGAATTTAATAGAGAATTGTAAATAAACTAGAGTTGAAATATTATAATTGTATAATATATGATATTATAAGTATTAATATTTTTATATTATATAATTATAATAAATCTAAATTTATTAATTTGAGGTTATATTACTTATGAATCAAGTCAGATATAAGGTAAGGGTTCTTCGTCTAAAAATTGTTTCATTACGACATGTTTGATATTATGAACCTATTTATGTTTATGAGGTGTATATACTACCCATGTGATTTTTTATATCATTTATACTTATTAATTCATGTTATTTAAAGTTACAATTCAAAATATTTCATCCAAGTGGTTTTGATTCAAAAGTTATCAAGTGGTAAAGGGTTTCTTCTCTTACTTTTGCTTCTGTGAGACATATTCCATATTCATCACCTATTTATTTCATGTGGTGTAAATAATAACCCTTTGATATTTTATGTCATTAATATATTTATATTCATGTAATTTAAAGTTTCATCTGAATTTATTTATTTTATGGGTGTTATGATTTAAAAATTACCAAAGCGGTAAGGGTTTTATGTTACAATCTCACTTTTTACTGGGATTGTTTATGCTTAAATTTTATATGATTAAATTATATTATCTATGCCTCCAAAATATTTTTTATTTTATTATAATATGGTTATTCAGATAAATAAAAAGTTTTACTTAAATTTTCCTCTCTTTAAGTTCTCAAAATTATGTAAAAATTGTTTTACGGAAACCCGGCTTTATTTTTTCTAATCAGTTGGGAATATTTTATTCCATGTCCATATTTTATTTAAAATATTTAAAATAATGTTTTTAATGTTATAAAATTATTTACTAGATTCATTTTTACCCATTTTTTACTTTCTATAAATAGGTTTAAAAGGAATACTCTTTTCATTTTACAAATAAGGCACTTTTTACCCAAAAGTCATAACGGAATATTTCTTTTAACATTTACTGTGTGAATGGTTTTTCCTTATATCATGACTATTATTTTTATTTAATATTACCTTAAAATTTTCCATGGTTATTTTATAAGAAAATTTTTAAATTTTAATTAACTGATTTATGAAAATGGTATTTTCCTCAAGAAATGTTTCAGTTATCTTTTAAAGGTGTTTTCATCTATAACAACATCCTTAAATGATTATTATGCCTTACTAGGAATATTACCCAATGTTAATATATTTATTATTTATATTTATGGTTTATTATTGTGATGATGAAATTTTTATGAAACACATTTACTTTTCCAGGGGTTTAACTATGATGTAATGATAAATGTTTTTGTGATCTTGTGGCATGTATATGAATGGATTATAATTATGTGATGGGTAGTTATTTTATATATATATAATTAATTAGGTAAATATTAATGTTTTATGAGATCAAAGGGTGCATGAGAGGTTATCCTAAGCCTAGAAAATGGTACTTTGGTGGTTAGCCTAAGCCCAACAAGGGTATATGTAGGGTTATCGCAAGCCCAAAATAGTTGCATGGGTGGTTATCCCAAACCTAACATGTGATGATCTCTTGGTTGGTATCCATGAAAAAATATTTATATGATTATTTAAAACTTTATTATACTCTTTTATGAAATTATATTATACCAATGTTATGTTCTCATGAATCATGTTCTTTAATTCCTTTATGATTCGTATTTTATGAACAACCAAGTTTTATGTCATAAATCATGATTATGATATATGAATTGTTTTATACAAATTTAAAATTTTAATTTCATGTTATCATTCCCTTTATCTCATGATATGATTATATATGATCATTGATTGATATATCCCATGTTTACCCTTATTGAGTATCTGAGCTCACCCTCTATTATGTTTCATTTTCCCTAAGATATGAAGAAAGGTTTTAAGTGTGATATTATTAGAGGATAGAACCTAGTGAACTATAGTGAAAAATATTAATCACTTATGCCACTGATTAGACACCAGAAGTAGAATCAATAGATCCATAATATGTTTACATGGAAATTATCATAGTGGAAAATTAAACCTCTAAGACTTCAAAAAACCCCATAAACTGAGTATATAAAAATTAGGATAATATAAAACCCTACAAACCACACAAATTTGACCTCACACACATCTCATCATAAAAAACTAAATCAACAATAAATACAATAAATTGTAATAAAATAAAAAAATTACATAAATTAGTAAATGAATATAGGAAATTTAACATGCCTTGGATTTTTCCCACGTGATTCAGAGGTTACAGAAGTTATAAAAAAAATTTATTGACTAAAAAACCCATTAGTAATAGTTCATTAAATAATTATTAATAGTCTATAAACATGTGATTTACATTGTATATTTCTGATTCATTGTTCACTCATTGATCACCCCTCTTGATTTCAAGTCCCCAATTCCTTTTATAAGAATATTCAACCATTTTTTCAAGCTATATTGCCTTCCTAAATTCAAGAAAAATACTCCAAATGGAATGTTACTATTGATTACCCATAAAATTGTTGACCTTCACTGCTTTACATGGTAAAAACTTATAAATTATTATTTCTAGATAATTATTTCTACATGTTCCTCCAACATTATAGACCACCTTTTATGTCATAAAAATTTTAAACTTCCAATGGACCTACTACTGCTAAAGAGAAGAACTACCACAACCAATACACTAAACCCATCCATTTACTACTAATCAAAATTTCTGAGGAACATAAATCATATACATGAACTTTTGATTCTTTGAACTTATGATTGGTTAGAAAAAGTCTTCACATCCCAAAAATATATCACTTGAAGACTTTTTCTTAAGAAAACCTCAGTAACCCTCTTCAGAAAAAACCCTTCCTCTATATTAATAGTGTTCCTCAAAATTTTCCTTCTTCTATTAACCCAAGAACCACTAAGGTACAATGATGGAACTGACTTTCCTAAAATAAAGTCTTATTGAAAATTTCATCTAGATTTTGGATACTAGAAATCTTCTAGAGATCTAATACTTTCTCCTCTAATATATTTCTGATGAATTAGTACTTCAGGTCAGTGGTATTTTTCCTTACAAAGAATACCTAATTTTTATCCAAGTTTATTGAATATTGGTTATCACATAAAATAATCCCCCCTTCCTAAATTATTATTAATTTATTTAGAAACTATTTTAACTAAACCATCTATATCCTAGTTTTTATTGTTTCTACATACTCTACTTCAGTTTTATATAGTGTAAAAATATTCTGAATTTGTGACATCCAGCTGATTTTTGTTCCACTATAAGTGAATACAAATCATGTTATTCTCTTATGAAAATCTGAATCTCCAGTAAATTTAGCATCAAAAAAACCTTGTTATGGTTCTTCCTTCCCAAAAAAAGAGCCTCATTTTGTGAACCTTTCAAATATCGAAGGATCCACTTAACATCTTCCCAATGTTCCTTTTCAAGGTTGGAAATAAATCTTCTTATAACACCCACTGAAAATAAAATATTTGGTTGAGTACAAATCATAAAATAACTTATACTTCCAATAAATGAAGCATATGGTACTTTCTATATGCACTAACTCTCATCATCAGTTGCGGGTCCAAGTACCTTGGATGGTTTGAAGTATCTAGAGAAGGGGCAAGAAACTTTTTTATATTCAATGATTCAACACCTTTCAATGGTTTTATAGATATTATCCCCTTGAGATAGACCAAAGTACCAGTATTCCTATACCTTTTTTTCCTTATCACCAATATCTTCTTTTCCTACCTTAAGATCTTTTATCTTAAAGCTTCCCAATAACAAATTTTTTAATTTCCAAATATTTTGAAAATTTGATATGACTAGTAACATGGAATTAATATACATTATGAAAATTATGAATGTCACATAATCCAATAAATTATTGTAACAAATATTATCTACATTGCATCTATTAAATCCGTCATCTACATAAAACCATTGAATTTCTAATTCAATTATGATGTCCTTTTTATAGTAAACCTATTTTTTGTTTCATGTAAATATAATCATCTAAATCACAATAAGGTAAATCCATATTTATACCCATCAACTCCAAATTTATATTTTCAGATGAAATTATACCTAGCATTTCTCTTCTAATAACCAGGTATTTATTAAATAATTTATTTTCATTGTAAAATTAAATAGTCAATTCATTATAAATGTATAATGTAATAATTGGTGTTTATAAAAATTAAGGAATTTATACTAATGGAATAGTAACTTGACCTTATAAATAGTAATCTATCCAATAGAACAGTAACCTCACCTATGAAACTATAAATAAAATTCATGTATCTTAAAAGTGAAAATATGATATATTTATATGAGTAATAAGTAAATAAATGTTTTGAAAGTGATAAATTAAGTGCTTGTATATTTTTGAAACATAAATGCTTATTTATAATTTTATAATTAATATAATAATTTAAAATAAAATATATTTTCATAAAATATATTCATAAATTAATATTTTTTATTATGATTATATGATAATTTTATGATACCTTAATTAATTTTTAACGTATTAAAAATTCAATTGTAGTTTTAAAATTGGTATTTTTCAAATAAATTATGGTTTTAATTAAAAACTAAATTTCTCATATTTAGAAATTTATTCTAATAAAATGATAATTTAACACATTAGAAAATGGTTAGGGTGAATTTTTTGTATTTTTCTAAAATACTTGATTTTTTGTGAATAGTGAAATATGACAATTTACAGTATAAGCTAAATACATAAATTATTAATTCATAGATGGTGTAATGACGATATAAGACCAAAATCTAGAATCCACCTTCATTATTTTTTTATATTTATTTATAAGGCTCAAACTATTCATATTCTTGATCCAAAATGACAAACTAATCAATATAATAATGAGAAAACACCCCTCTCCTCCACTATAAATACCACCTCTTATCCTCACATATTAAAGACTTTTAGATTTTTTAATTTCTACCAAATTACCTTAAAAATCATACTACCCACTTCCAAGACCTACTGGTCTCACCAAAATTCTAAAACCAAGGGCCTTAAGAAGTTTCTCAATGAGGAGAATTCAAGAGGTAAAATCCTCTTTTATTTTCTTGCATTTTCTTTTCAATTATTTTTCTTTTATTATACTCTCTTCACCTCCCATTATCAAAGTGTCATTAAAACTATAAAATATTATATATACTGTAATTTTATCATTTTTATGGAAAACTTCATTATAAAACTTCTTATCCTCTCATTTTTATTCTAAAAATGAGAACATCGTCTGTGATGTGTCGATTTACCACCATCGTGGATGATACACTTTAATTTTTCATTATCACCTTCAAGGATGGTCATAGAACCGTAATTATGGTTAAATAATATTTTATTATACATATTATAAGTTATTTAATGTTCTATAACCAATATATAAACATGATATTGAATAAAATGATATAATTTCATGATGATCATAAAAACCGCCAAAATAAATTAAATCATTCTCATTAATGTTTTGTCTAATGATTCATCCTCATATTAGAAAACAAAATGATATATGGTATAATTTAAAATTATATAAACATATCAACACCATTTCATTCCACTTATGGATTTTTTATTCCGTTCGGTAAGAAAATTCATAATGAACTAACCATGGAGAACATGAAATAAATTCACTCAAAACAACGAAAAAAATTATTAACAAATGGGTGGAAATATGTTATTATAATATCATATAAGTAATTATAAATATTAATATTGTTATTTAATATATTAATTACACTCTTTAAACCATTATAAAATAGGTTTTACCATGTTTTAAGTAAGACAAACCCAAGGTAAGGGAATTCTTAAACCAATTTTTATTCTTTGGGTTAACATTCTACTTCATTAATTATGTTGTAATAATATTATTTTTAAAATTAGTTTTTTTATATTATGTTTCATTATGTTTATTTTAATTTTATATAAATATTCAATTCGTTTTATTAATTCTCACTTTAATTATATTATATTTGTAAGTTATTTTTTAAAAAAAATCTTTTAAATTCTTATTTTTAAAAAATTCACAAGGAATGTTTTTATACAAGTATTATTATTTTTTGATTATGGTTATTGGGAATTTTTTATGATTAATGGTGGTAAATATATCTCCCTCCAATTAATTAGTTATGTTTTTTTGGAGGTTGACCATATGGTTACTCCAAGTGTAACTATGATGCTTATGTAATAAGGTAGTCATGAGGGTTACATCATAAGGTAGTTGTGAGGGTTGCATTGTAAGGTAGCTATGAGGGTTACAAATCATGGTACCCAGGAGGGTTACAATATTAATTAATTAATTCCCCATGTTACCTTTATTGTATTATTTATATTTTCTATGTTTTATGGAAATATCATGTTTTCAAAAAGTAACTATATGATACTTATTGGGTGAGAAGTATGTCTTTGTGAAAATGATTTAATATGTTTATAAGTATTCATGTACTAATGGTTTCTCTCCTTATTTTTATGTACCTTACTAAGATTAGTGTGTTGATCCCAAGTTTTAAAATGTTTTTCACAGGGTTTAATGATGGGTAATATAAAAGTAGAAGCCAATATGAATGTTGTGAAGACTTTTCATGAAAATATTTCATGTTTTTATTAAAGACATTTTTATTATAAAAGAAATGTATATTGTTTTAGTAGTAACAACTTTATATTATTGTGGGTTTATATATATAAATTATTTCTTAATATTCTAAAACTCTAAACCAAAAAGATATTTGGGAATGTAAATATTTCAATTCTAAAGGAATTAAATAGATTATGTAATGTTTAAGTTTAGATCCTTATAGTTAGTATTAGAGCATGTTTAAGATAAATTTAGGGGTTAGGATGATGTTAATATAATACCATAAATTATTTTTACCTTATGTTTATATTGAAATGATATAGTATTTGGATATTTCCATGTTTCTTCATCTAATATATGTTAATTCAGAATAATTTTCCACAGAAGAAACAGGGAATCTAAAGTAGGAAGGCACCAAGAGGATGATATCTTTCTGAATATACAACTTATAGTGGTGGGAATTCGAAACAAAAAATTTGTGATAATAATGGTTTAGTTGATTTATACTATAAATAGTGGTGTAATCCATACAAGAGAATAACTAGAGCTACCAGAAAGGAACATAACAATAGTGGAACATTTTACAAGGAAACACCCTTCTACTTTCAGTGGATCTTCTGACCCAATGACAGGTGAAGAATGGATTAAAGACATTGAAAAGATATTTTATGTTATGGGGTGTTCAGATAATCAAAATCTTAGTATTTCCATTTATAATTTTGAAGGTGAAGATGACCAGTGGTGCTCAATAGTCAAAAATATCAAGGATAGTGAGGAGATCAATGACTTGAAATGGGATATATTTAAAAATATTTTTCTTGAAAAATATTTTCCTAAGGTGGTTTGAATTAGGATGGAAAAGAAATTCCTTGAATCTAAACAAAACGATGAGGATTCAGTAGCTATGTATGAAGAAAACTTTACTCAATTATCAAGGTATGCTTCAAATCTTATTTGTGATCTTGATAGAAAAATAAATCATTTTTACTTAGGATTGAAGATGAGATATAGAATGGAAATGGTCTCCTATGATTTTAGAAGTTATAAGAAACTTTTCGGATGTATTAAGAGGGTATAAATGGAGTTTTTTGATGATCACATACACTTTGAAAACAAATAAAAGAATATTTTTATATAGAAAGTGATGGGTAAGAATCAATCAAAGAAATCTGAAAGTAAACAAATCCAGTTTCTAGTTTTTAAAAATTATGGTAAAAATCACCCTATAGAATGCCTTAAAAAAACTAGGAAGAGTTTTTTATGTGGTATGTTTGGATATATGGAATAATATTATAATGAAAATGATCTTAAGATTAATTCTAATAAGAAAACTATAAATTATTTTAAATGTGGTGAGATGGGTCATTATGAAAATATTCTCCCAAAGAAAGATCTGAATGATAGAAAGAAGTTGGATTATAAGAATAAAGGTGTATTGATATCCTTTGTGACTATTTCAGTAAATGTTGGTCCATCCAATGAAGTGGTATCAGGTAATTTTTTTACTCATATTTTTCTAATGTATTGTTTGACATAGGGTCTATATATTCCTTTATTTTTGATAAATTTTCTGGTAAATTGGAAATTTCACCAGAATAAATGAAATCAAAACCTATTGTTAAAACACTAGTCGGATATTACACAAAAAGGGCATTATATGAATATTTCTATTGTTGTCTATGAAAATAAATTACCTAAAAACTTTTTGTTTTTTCCTTAGTAGAGTTTTATGTTATTGTAGTTGTGGATTGAATTTTGTTTTTTCATGTTAATATTGATTATAGAGCTAAAGAAGTTGTTTTCCAGAAAGTGTTTCAATTTGTAAACAAGAATGAACCCATACAATTGATAACATATCAGGAAGCTGAGAAACTATTAAAATATGGAAATGAAATTTATCTATCTCATATTGTTTAAAAAAGGTAACTATTCAGATTAATGATGTGTCAATGGTAAATGAATACCAATATATTTTTCCTGATGAGTTTCTTAGTGTTATACCTAACCAATAAGTTGAATTTACTATTTACTTGGTTCTTAATGTTAAGCTAATTTCAAAACCCCCTTATCGAATGGATCAAGTGGAACTTCTTGAATTGTAAAATTAGTTGTATGAATTTCTTGATAAAGGATTCATTCATCCTAGCACTTCACCATGGGGTGATCCTATTTTGTTCGTTAAAATGAAAGATGGTTCCATGAGACTTTCCATTTATTATAGATCTTTGAATAACATTACTATTAAGAATAAGTATTCTTTGACTCATATCGATGACTTGTTTGATCATAACCAAGGAGCTCAATATTTTTCCAAGATTAAATTGAGATTTGGGTACCATCAATTGAAGGTGAAGGAGGATGAAATCCCAAAAACAACTTTTCATACTATATATGGGCATTATTAGTTTTTTTAGGCCCTTTGGTTCTAAAAATTCCCCTACTATATTCATGGATATTATGAATAGAATATTCCATGAATATTTGGATAAGTTTGTTTTTGTTTTTATTGGTGATATTTTGGTCTTTTCAAAATGTTATTAGGATAATGAAAAACATTTAATTATTGTCTTGCAAACTCTCAAAGAAAATAATTTGTACAAAAAATTTAGTAAATGTGATTTTTGGTGGAAATAGATTCCATTTATTGGGAACATTGTAAATAATGATGGATTAATAGTTGATCTCACCAAAAAAATGTTGTTGATGAATTTATAAGACCTAAAAATGTTATATAAATTCTTAGATTTATTGGATTAGTAGGTTATTACTGATGGTTTGTTAAAAACTAGGCACGGTTATCTAGCCTGCTAACTCTGTTAACACAAAAAGGGGTTAAATTTATTTGGATAAAAGACTATAATGTTTGTTTTCAAGAACTAAAGATTATATTGGTGAATGCTTTGGTCCTTCCTTCCATAAATGGTGAATTTTTATCTATAAGGATGATTCATTGAATATAATTGGTTATATTCAGATGTATAATGATCAGGTAATTGCTTATGAATTAAAACAACAAAAACCTCATGAGTTTAAATATCCCACACATGATTTAGAATTTCTAGCTGTGGTATTCGCGTTAAAATTTTGGAGGCATCATTTATACGGATCCAAATATGAAATATATACTAACCATAAAAGTATGAAGTATATATTCAGTCAAAATTAATTAAACACAAGTTAGGTAAGATGTCCTAAACTGATAAAGTATTATGATTTCATGATCAATTCCCATTATGGGAAATAAAAAAAGTGACGGATGCCTTGAGTTGAAAACATCATGCATCATTAAACAATTTTCATTTGGAACAATACCCCTTTATTAATGATTTGATGATTTTTTTCTTGGAATTTATTAGTGTAGGTAATTATTATTTTTTGTTTTAGGTTTTAGTAGAGTCAACTCTGTCAGATATAATTAATCAAGCCTAGAATGAATACAGTGAGTTGCAGAAATAGGTATAATTTGTGAAAAATGGTATGTTTCCATAATTTAATGTGGATAAAGATTGTGTATTTTAGATTTGGGAAGATATTATCTATGACTTTTGATTCATAGTTGAAGATAGAGTTGTTAATTGAAACTCATATTTCTTCATTTTTAGTTTATCCTAGAAGCACAAAGATGTAAATAGACCTTCGGGAGCATTACTGGTGGGATGGAATAAAAATAGATATTGCATATTTTACAATGAAATGTTTGACTTGTCAATAGGTTATAAAGTAGAGTGAAAATTAAAAAAGGTGATACTTTAACCTTTTCTGGTGCTAGAGTGGAAATAAGAAAATATATCCATGGACTTCATGGTGGGACTACTAAATAATTATTTAGGTAACAATGTGATTTGGGTTATTGTTGACCGACTGACTAAATATTCACATTTCATTTCTATTTGAGATATTATGTCTTTGGATAAGATTTATTTACTATAACTCAAAGATATTTTCAGGTTACATAGAGTTCCTATTTCCACTGTATCTGACCATGATCCCAGGCTCACTTCTAAATTTTAGAAAGGCCTTCAGAAGTCGTTGGGCACAAAATTAAATTTGAGTAGTGCTTTTAATCCTCAATCTGATAGACAAACCGAGCGAAAAATTCAGACATTGGAGTATATTATTTGATCTTGTTCAATGGACTACCAAGGAAGTTTGGATCAACATATTTCTTTACTTGAGTTTTCTTATAAAAAATCTTTCTTTCCAGTATACAGATGGCACCTTATGAGGAATTATATGGAAAGCAGTGTCGAACTCTAGATTTTTGGGATGAAGTCAGGGAAAGGAAGTTGATGGGACCAGAATTAGTATAGGAAGTGGCTGAGAAAGTGAAGATGATCCATTAACACATGAGGATAGCTTAGAGAAGGTAAAAAAGTTATGCAGATAATAGGAGGAAAGACTAATCTACCAAGGTAGGGGATCATGTTTTTCATAGAATCTCACCATGGAAAAATTTTATGTGGTTTGGTAAGAAATGAAAGTTAAGTCCATGGTTCATTAGACCTTATGAAATCCTGGACAAAGTTGGACCATTCACATACTAGGTAGCTTTACCTCTCATTTTATCTTAGGTACACAATATTTTTCATGTTTCGATGTTGAGAAAGTATGTGCCAAATTCATCTCATGTTTTGAGCCTAGAAGTTGTTCAGTTGGAAGAGAACCTTTCTTATAAAGAGAAACCTGTTTAGATTCTCTATTGTGGAGAGTGAGTATTACGGAATAAGGTAATTTACCAGGTTAAGGTTTTTTAAAGAAACCATATGGTTTAAGAAATGACATGGAAATCTGAAAATTCTCTAAGGGAAAGGTATCATCACTTGTTTAATATGTAAATAAAAATTATGAGGGTGAAATTTTCAAAAGCTGGGGAGAATGTTACAACTTAGGTACTTATAAAATAATTTCTTTTCATTATGGAATTAAATAGTCAAATTCATTATAAATATATAATAAAATAAGTGGCATTTATATAAATTAATAAATTTATACTGATGGAGTGGTAACTTGACCTTAGGAATAGTAATATGGACAATAGAATAGTAAACTCACCTATGAAACTATAAATAAAATTTATGTATCTTAAAAGTTAAAATATGATATATTTATATCATGGAATAAGTAAATAAATGTTTTGAAAGTGATAAATTAAGTGTTGGTATTTTTGTGAAACATAAATGATTATTTTTAATTTTATAATTAATATAATTATTTAAAATAAAATATATTTTCATAAAATAGATTCATAAATTAATATTTTATTTTCTTATTATTATAAGATAAATTTATTAGACCTTAATTAATTTTTCAATGTGTTAAAAATTCAATTATAGTTTTAAAATTGGTATTTTTTGAATAAATTATGATTTTAATTAAAAATTAAATTTCTCATATTTATAAAAAAAATTCATAAAATTTAGTTCTTTTTTGAATTCTACACACTGAAAAATGGCTAGATTAAATTTTTGAGATTTTTCTAAAATACTTGAATTTTTTGTGAATAGTTAAATACAATAATTTACGGTATCAGCTAAATTCATTAATTATTTTCGTCATAGATGATGTAAGGATGATGTAAGCCCAAAATATAGAATCCTACTTAATTATTTTATTATATTTAGTGATAATTCTCAAACTATTCATAGTCTTGAGCCAAAATAATTAACTAATGAATATAATAATGAGAAAACACCCCTCTCCACCACTATAAATACCACACCTCACCACCTCTTCTCCTTACACCTCCAATACTTGTACATTATTTAATTTCTTCACAATTCCCTTCCCAATCTTCTTCCACATGTCCAATACCTTCTTGTCTCCCCAAAATTCTAAAATTAAGGGTCTTAAGGAGGCTCTCAAGGAGGATAATTCAAGAGGTAAAATCCTCTTTCATTTTCTTTCATTTTCTTTTCAATTGTTTTTCTTTTCTTATAAACTATTCACCTACCTTTATCTAAGTGGAATTAAAAATTAATTAACTTATATATACTATAATTTTATCTTTTTTATGAAAAAAATAATCATCAAACTTCTTCTCTTCTCCCTTTTATTCTAAAAATGAGAACATTGTTTGTGAAGTGTTGATTTACCGTCATCATGGACGATACACTTTAATTTTTCATTATCACATTCAATTCTGGTAATAAAACCATTATTATGGTTAAATAATATTTTATTATACATATTATAAGTTATTTAATGTTATATCACACATATATAAACATGATATTGAATAAAATGATATAAGTTCTCAATGATCATAAAACCACCAAAATAAATGAAATCATTCTCATTAAGGTTTTATCTAATGATTCATCCTCATATAAAAAAACAAATGATATATAGTATCATTTAAAATTCTTAAAACATATTAACACCATTTCATTCCACTTATATTTTTTTGTGTTCGTTCAACAAGAAAATCCATAATTAACCAACTATGGAAACCATGAAATAAATGCACCTGAAACAATGAAAAGAACAAAATATTATGAATAAATGGGTGGAAAGATGTTATAAGAATATCAAATTAGAAATTATAAATACTAATATGGTTCCTTAATATATAATTACACTCCTTAAACCATTATATAGGAGGTTTGATCACGTTTTAAGTAAGATAAACCCGAGGTAAGGGAATTCTTAACCCAATTTTCATTCTTTGGGTTAACCTTCTACTTTATTGATTATGTGGTATTAAGAATATTTGTGAAATGAATTTTTTTTATATTATGTTTTATTAAGTGTATCTAAATTGTACACACATATTCCATTTGTCTTATTAATTCTAACTTAAATTATATGATATTTTTAAGGGGAATTTCTTTAAAAAACATCTTTAAAATTTCTATTTTTACAAAAAAAATTATGAAAGTATCCTTATTTTATGATTAGGGTTATTTGGAATTGTTTATGATGAACTGTGGGACATATATCTCCCTCAAATTCATTGTTTATTATTATGTTGGAGGTCGACCGTATGGTTACTCCAAGTGTAACTATGATGGTTGTGCCACAAGGTAGTCGTGAGTGTTACATCATAAGGTAGTCATGAGTGTAACATTGTAAGGTAGTCATGAGGGTTACAAATCATACAGAATACATGAGGATTACAATTTTAAGTAATTAATTCCCTAATTTACATTTATGGTATTATTTATGTTTTCTAAGTTTTATGGAAATCTCATGTTTTCACAAAGTAACTATATAATTCTTATTGGGTGAGAAGTATATCATTGTCAAAATGATTTCATATCTTTATAAGTATTCATGTACTAACAGTTTCTCTCCTTATTTTTATGTCCCTTATTGATATTTTTGTTCTCATCCCAAGTTTTAAAATGTTTTTCAAAGGGTTTAAGTATGGTTAAGAGAAAATGAGAATCCAAGATGAATGTTGTGAAGACTTTTCATGAAAATATTTCATGTTTTTATTAAAAAAATAGTATTATTGAAGAAATGGATACTATTTTAGTATTACCCTCTTTGTATGATTATTGGTTTATATTTATTAATTATGCCCAAATTTTATAAAACTCTAAAACAAAAATATCTTTGGGAATGTAAAGATGTGAATTTTAAATAAATTTACTAGATTATTTAATATTTAAGTATGGGTCCTTATAGTTCTGATGGTAGAATGTTTAACTACTAGTGAGAAGATTTCTGATAAATCTACTCCTTCTCCTAAAATACCTTTACCACTAGTCATGTGTTTACCTCTTCTTACCATCATCCACTTCCATAATCTTGTAAACTCAATTATTTTCATGTTCTCATTTTTCCTATCATAGTACATCCATCTCCCAAGTTTCATTGAATTTCAGTGAAATCATATCCTCATTCATGGATGTCTCCCACTGCTTAGATTAACTAAGTGAAGTTTCCTCCTATGTATTTTCATATTCTCCTTTATCTATTAAGCGTATAAATTTTAAATCATTCCCAAACCTCTACATTGGTCTTCTAATTCTAGTTGATCTCTTCACATAAATCTGCTGAATTAAATTTCTTGGCTCTAACAGTAATTGAAATTCTAGTATCAAAACATTTAGAGAATGTACTTTTTGTGTTCCCACTTGAGTTTCAGCTTATCTTGAACTTTTTTCTATATATAATGGTATTATATCTATATTATTTATGCCTTTAGTATCTGTATTTAAGTTTTTCGGTTTTTTAGAACTATTAGAACTCTAGTCAACCTAGATTTCTATAGTTGATTCTCCTTTAACTTCCTGATCCACCAAGTTCCATTGCTTCCATAGAACCTTATCATCAAAGACAGCATCCCTACTTATGATGACCTATTTTATTTCACCATATCACAAATGATATCCAATTTTTTCATCTCTATAACGAATGAAAAAACACATTTTTTAATTAGATTCAAGTTCTTCATGGTACATATCATTTACATATCCATATTTTAAACTATTAAAAACTTTAAGATGATGAATTTCTAGTATTTTTTCAAACTGTATTTACTCAGAAATTTCATCCCCGAATTCCAATTTTGTACTTATATTTTTGAGATATGTCAACACACTGAGTGGATTCTCCCAAATTTCCCAAGTCATTCCTGTGTGAATCCTCATACTTCTGGATTTCTCTGTAAAAGTCTGATTCATTTGTTCAGATACTCCATTTTTTTGTTTATTTCTAGGAACCATTTTATCATACCTTATCTCTTCCAATTTTTATAAATTATATAAGTTGTATCTAGTGTACTCACCACCATTATTGGTTCTAATTCACTTCAACTTCTAGTTTCATTCACTTTATTCCAATGATTTCCATTTAACAATCACCTAAAATAAATTAGTTTTTTTATTTGGGAAGTAAATCCATTATCACAACCCATCCCCTAGGGCATGTGATGTGACTACCCCAAGCTTGCCTTCTATAGGCCAGGGTCTGGTGACTAGCACTGGAAAGGCGTATCCCTTAACGGGAAGGCATTGCCATTAAACCTATACAAACACACAAATCCAAGATCACAACAAGAGGAAACCATGAAGTAAATTGTTGTAGTAAAAAGTGTGCTGAAAGTAAATGGGATATAATTCAAGCCCAACTGGAAAGTATAGGTACAACTGAAAAGAGAACAATAGCTCCTAGATCTTTCACCAAGGATCCTACCTGAAGGGCAGGTATAGCTCACAATCAGTAGTCCTGGACCACGCCATGTCAAATGGTCCACCTCTAAGAATCGTATAGTCTTGGCACCCTCATCCTCGACCAACATTGTTCATCCTCTGTACATGACACAACATGGTGTAGGAAAATCCCATCCATGGGTGTGTATAACAATACTCAGTAAGGACCCCGAGACCCCCGAAGGACTCCCAGATTTCCACAAAGGAAAAACAAAAAAGCACGAAGCGGTAAAAAACTCTACTAAGGTATATTCCCATACATAAACCTAATTCATCAAGATATACTTGTCTCATACATGAGGGAATAATATCACAAAGTTAACAGCACGAAGGTAACACCACAAAGGTAAAATTACCACACAGGAAACACCACAAAGATAACACCATGAAGGTAAAAGTACCACACAGGTAACACCACGAAGATATCACCACGAAGGTAAAAGTACCACATAGGTATCACTATGAATATATCACCATGAATGTAAAATTACCACACAAGTATCACTATGAAGGTAAAAGTCTCATCTCACACCAAGTATATAAGTAAAGCACAAAAGTATAGATGATTAGTTGAGAATCTAGATCATCTTATTCTGTCAAGAGGCACTACTTATAATTATATAGATTTTGACCCACAGAGGATCGATAGGTACTAACACCCATAATTATCCACACAGTATCTAACCCACCTTGAGTCGATAGATACTAACCCCCACAATGACCCACACAGGATCTGACCCACACATGATCGGTATGCACTGACCCACATAGTATTGCTGAGCGCTGACCCACACAAGATTTGACCCAAAAAGGATCTTATGCGTTGACCCACATAGGATCACTAAGTGTTTACCCACACAAGATTTGACCCACACAGGATTGGTGATTACACACACAGGATCACTTGGTAATAACATTCGTATTATCTATCTCCAACCTTCGCCTCACTATCAGCCACTGGATTCCCGCTCATTAGCATGTTCAAAAGAACCTCCCCTCAATCCATTGTTCGTATTTCAACCACCACTAACTCCCACAAAGAAGTAACCTGATGATCTATCACTTCATAAGGGTTCCAATGCAATAGACAGTGTATCAATCGGATGTCTAGACTATAAGTTATAGGCATTTTAGTGTCAAGAGCCTGATTGGATTCAAGTTTGATCCAACCTGTTTGTACCCTAAATTTCTCCAAAACTCAATTGGATTATACAAAAAGGACCATCTTTATCCAAGGGTCCCAACTCCGCAGATGGTTCATCAAACAAATTTCTGGTTTTCAAGTTATCGTATTTTTAGTGAAACTAGGCCTGGAAGGGTCTGGGTCCGGTCTGACCGAGTCTGAGTCCAACCCGGCTGGGCTGGGCCACGGTGGGCTTGGCCTGCTGGGCCGTGATTCATCCTGGCCCACAGGGGGGTGTAGCTTCCCCCCCCCCCACCCTCGTTTTTCTTAAATGGATGAAAGGTCATTCGGTTTTTGAAGCGGCGGTGCCACGTGGTGCCGCCTGGTCTCCTGGTGGGACCCACAAGGTGTGGGTCCCTGCTCCCACGGCGTCGGAGCCGCGACCTTCTCCATCGAAGGAACATGATGGCACACCGTATCACCTCCGCCTCTAGTGTCCAACTGGTTCCAGCATCCCTGCTCGACCGTCGTGGCTGAAAAGTTGCGGCCCTTCTCCACCGGCGGTGTGCAATGGCACGCCGCATCACCTCCGTAGTCGGCTGGTGTCGGCTGCTCTGTTGACCATCGCGGCATAGTGTTGTAGCCTCCTCTGGAAGCACACGACGATGTGCCACCTCTATCTTGGTTGGTTGGTGCCTACCTCCGCCATCATTTTTCGACATCGGTTGTCGGTTCTACGCCGGCGGTCTTCAGCGAAGAACGCGAAGGTAAGACAAGTGGTGGAGGGACCAAGACTTGTTCTTTTGGCCCGCGCCCTCCATGTTAGCTTGATAGCAAGAGGATAGAATAATGATACATAAACTCTTGAATTTAAACAATAAATTAACCCTACCTCAAGATCAATGGAGATCACCCATGATTGAGGAATATTCTGTGTTCATCGTCCTCAAAACAAGCCGCCAATGATGACGCTCAATTATCGTTCTTTGGTATGAGATTCAGTGTCACTTGTCACCGATCACTAGAACCGGTCACATCCTCTAAGGGTTTATCATCGCATCACTTTATCAGAACATTGTCTCTTGGTGAATCCATGCTAATACTCCTCCCCAAGTTCCATATAAATAGGAGAGGGGGGAGGGGTGAGTAAAGCCTCTGGAATTAATGGGGGTTCATTTAATAGGAACCTTCCTAATTCCAACGGTGTTGTTACAAAAGATTTTAGGAGTCAAGACATTGAATGGATTAACATGTCATTGGTCCCACCACTTCCTCTTGTTCGTTGGAGGAAAATAAATAAATAAATAAAATATCAAAGTTATTTTATTATTGTTTTAAAAAGTCCCAAAATCTAACTTTTTCTCCAAACTTACTGCAGTTGTAGTGAATCCTCCCTTAAGTGAATCCCAAAATTTTGGATTCAATGGTTCCATCATATTTTTAATCTAATCACTATTTCAAAAGATATAAAATGTCACCCATGCGTTTACTGAACGTACCTTTAAAAAAGTTCAGAAATTTATTCGGGGCACACCGGGCCTTAGAATCACGCGCCGTCAATTTTCGCAGACTTGTAATAATTCCATATAGTTAAGAAAAAAATTACATGGAAAATTAAGGTATTTACATCCATACTTTAATTATACAATAAATACTTAAAGTTATAAAGTAAATTAAATCACTATATTATTTAATGGGGTTAGGTCCCCAAACATCTGAGTGTATAATCTCCAAATTCTAGTCATTGGGATTTTGTCCATATAAGTTGAAAGACACTGTATTTTTCTTTCCCAACACACAACATTCACACTTTCCAATTTTTATTTGATAAATATTTAGTATTACCTTGTCGTTTATAATATAACACCCAAATATTTTAAAAATAAATTTGTCTCTCATAGCATATACGACACACAACACTGAGGTTAAACGAACTGTGAAATATTATTATTTAAATATAATCATTATGACCTAGTTATTAAATTAGAAGGTTTGAATAGGATTAAATAATATATGAAATATATATAAATTTCCTACTCAATATAAATTTATTGTTAAATTCCTAATAAATAAGTACTCAATTTTTGATGAAGTCATTTTATTCTTCAAAAAATATATTTTCTTCAAAAATTATTTTTATTGGTTTTTGAGAGAAAATAATATAATAAATTTCTATAAATTTTATAAATATAACTTTAAAAAATTTATATAATTTTTTAAACCATAATATTAAAATTAAATCAGGGTAAATGTTTTGTATTTTTCTGAAAAGATGGAATTTTCAGTGAATAGTGAAAATTATGGATTTTTAAAATACTGTCATTTCTTTTCATTAAATCAAGTAATTTAATAATCCCATTATATTTTGGATTTTATATTAAAGTAAAATAAAAAAATATTTATAATTATTTAATTAATTTCTTTTTAATCATTAATTTTCATGATTTCATTCTAAGTTTATTTTTATGCTTAAAAAACAATTTTCTGCAAATTATTTTTAAGTGCATAAAGTTTATCCATTTTAATCAATTAAAATAACCCTTAAATAAGAAAATATTAAAATTAAATGTATATATTATATATCTATAAATTTAAATTTAAATTCATATAATTATTATTTCTAGTTAGAGAGTTAATATAAGATCATCTATTTCTTGAAAAATACTTTTTCCTAAAAACCCGATTTTCATCATGTTTTGCAGGTATAATTTTAAAATAAATTTGGCTTATTCGGTGAATTGGATTTGATAAAATTGATTCCATATTTTTAATTATAATAATTAATATTAGGTAATAATTTCAACTTAATTTTTTGTTATAATAAAGAGAAAAAATAGTAAAAATTAATTACCGTAGGTTAAAACAGGTATTTGCGCATTACATGCGCTTTTGTTAAAATTAATTTCCCACACACATAAGATTATTTATTTGATAAATTTGATTTAATATTTAAATTCATTTATTATAAATTATTTAATAATTCTAATTTTTTTAGTCTTAAAAGATAAATTTCCTAGGTAAAAAAACTAGTTGCCATGGTGAAAACTAAAATGGTAAAAGTGAGTAACCATAAAGGTAAAGGGAATAACATATTTAAAGCATATTTATTTTTTAATTTTTTTGGTTTATAATGAACTTATATTTCATCCAACACATCATTTATCAATTTTTGAGGCACCTGGCATGAGAGTGACTTCCCATTATTGAATAGTTTTGGGTATTTACAAAAATGTCATCGCTTCTCACTTATAAAAGGGAGCCTCTAATCAACTATTATTCACAATTAAAAATCCTTTATGTTAATAAAATACCTAAAAAATACCTTATATAATCTGCTTAAAATGTCCTAGATTCGTTTTCTTGGTTATAAAACCCTCCTTGGAATAATTTTTGTGTAAACTTAAAGAGGTTGTCTGAATAAGTGGTATCATTCTTCACTGAGCGTTTTTTTATTTCTTCTTCCACCTCATTAAAATATTATTCAACCATTATCATATAATAAAATAATTATCTACCATATACTAATATTTTATTATTTTAATGTAATAACCTACATCCATCTCTTCTTTCATCAAATAGGAAACAAAACCAGCATTCAATTGTATGGTAGACAATCACCATGCCAACCGATGTAATTCATTTTCCATCATCACCTATCACAGATGTTTATGATGATGGATTTAGTATATATATTATTCATGACATATTAGTCATTATATAAAAATAATATATCATATATTTTCTTACTATTATATTCATTGAAAAATGGTAACATCGTTCATGCATACGTGTGGATTACCACTTCCACGAAGTGATGTGATTTAGTTTTAATTACCACATAACATGGATGGTATATATAAGTCTATTTAAAAGAAATAATATTATATTTATGATATAATTATTATTCTATAAATAAAAAAACACTTACCTTATTTCCATCATGATCATTGAAAAATAGAAATGTTACTCATGCATGTGTATGGCATACCATCTCCATGACTGTAATGCAGTTCATTTTTCATAACCAAATTTCATGGTTTTTATAATTATAATTGATGCATAATATTTTTAATTATTTCATTATTATTATTTTTTAGATGATGAGTTAATAATATCTTTTACCTTAGTCAACTTACCAAATTGATTTCGGATATATGTTCCAAATATCATCAAAACGTATGGAATGAACCTAAATTATTAAGAAATTGAATATAACATGATAATAAATAAAATTAAAGGAATAAAAAACTTGAAAATTTTTGTTAAAAAATTAAATAATAAACATAATTTTACTATTCAGGAAGATAAATAATCCACATGACAAGTCGATCTTGGGTAAGGGATCTCTCTAAACCACCCTTTTCTTCTGGTTATGATCATTCCATCTCTAACTCACTTTATATCTCTATTTAATGTTATATAATGTTTATAAATTATTCATATATTCCTATAAAATATATACCTAGTTTATTCTAACTTCTTTTTATGGGGTAATACATTCCATAATTTCTTTTCACAAATGTAACCCATTTCTTTCCATGGGTAATTTTTATGTTTATGCCTTAAGATTGATTTCCTTTTGTGGTATACAGAAGAATATACATTTTATGATAGAAGTTCCCAGATATCACTCCAATGTATTGGGGGAGTTTTTATCTCATGATACATTATGAATGGGATTAAGGATTAAACATAATCCTTTATAGTACTTTTATACAATGTTATATTGTCTAGGTAGTTAGCCATAACACATGTTTATGTCGTTTTATATGTTCTGGCATCATTTCCTATGTTTCTATGATCTTATGATACCATTTTCTTTATGTTATGATTCTATGTTATTACTCCTAATCCTTCTCTTTTAAGATATCATTTTATACCTTTGACTCGCACATTATGTTTATTCCCTTACTGGGTTTTTATCTCACTGCATTATTTTATATATTCCCTAGGTTATTCTATAATGTTTTAGGATCATCAATGGATTTAGTATCTAATTATAGAGAATAAAATAAGGATTTCACATTTTAGTTTCCTTTCTATGTATTATTAACTTAGTATTCCAAAGACACTATGTATAACAATCTTTGGGTTTTACTTATTGGATATTTATATCTAAAATCATGTAATAATATGTGTAAAAGGATTGGGTCACTATAAAAAACCTTCAAGTTCTTCTCACTGAGGTGAACTAACCCAAACATCCATACTTTCAGACCATCACAAGTTAAACTTCTAATAATTTCAATCCTCTATAAATTTAGTCATGTAAAGGGTCACATCCTTTACACTTTTTGTAATCACCATGGATCCCTAGGTAACCTTACATACACCATTTTCAAAGTTAGTTCCATAGACAAAATCATCCAATAGCCCAATGGAAATTAGATTTCTCCTAAGGTGGGTGATGTGACTAAATTCTGATAGTTTCAAGAATCATACATCCTTCATTTGTATATTTTAATTTCCCTTCCCAATAACTTCCAGGACTTCATCATATTCTAGATAAACTTTTCCAAACATCCCAGATACATATTTTTCATGCATCTTAGATCACTAGTTGAATGGAAAGATTATCCTAATTAAACCACCCAAGCTTCTACCAATGTGATCATTCTTAAAAACCAATCATTGTGAACTTCAGTTGTATTAATGAAATCTCAACTTCCAAAATTCAATGTAATTCTAGTGATTTATTTTAAAAAAAATCAATCATTATTGAAATGTATTTTCTTCCTACATTTCTAGTAGGTAGGACTAGGACTAGTTGACTTACCTCAACTCCTCTTATGGGAATTTTCTTATGATTGTTCTTCTAATAATCCTACTTTTGATGGGGTGACATACCCCTTCTAATGGTATTAATTTCAATATTGGAAGGTTCTTGAAATTACTTTCACCTATGATCTTTATTGATTATTAGATTCCTAATATTATAAAATTCCAGATCATCTTTTCCAATGGGGTTACTAACTATAGTAACCATTGAATCCAAACTCTACAAAAGTGATGATAACATATGAAATGCCTATACATCATCAGAAAAAGTTACCTTTACTAACTAGAGTTGTTTATAAATAATTTTGAAGTCATTAAAATGATATTTTATTGGTATTCCTTCTGATAAAGTCAACTTGGACAACCATTATAGCATGAAAACCTTGTTTAGGGTTGTTGGTTTTTCAAACATGTTAACCAATGCCTTTAGAACTTCCATTACGGTTTTCTGATCTCAAATGTTAAAGGAAAATTTTCTTTACAAAGACATTAATACAAAAACAAAATCCTTTCTATCTATATTTTCATATTCACCTTTTTATATTAGTATCGAATTCACTACAAATAATAGAAATTCAAAGTCATTCTGAATTAGAAGGCCATTAATTTTTATTTTCTAGAATCCAAAATATATTCCATCAAATTTCTCAATTCATATCTTCCCATCATTTTATTCCATGAATGTGTTAGTGTTGGTGTATTAAACCATGAGATTCAGAAATTACCCTTTGATATCACTTGTTTTAGGACATAACTTAGAAAATGGTAGCAAGAAATATCAATCACCTATACCACTAATAGACTAATGGAAGTAGAATAAATTGATACACTATAAGTTTATATTCATATTAGTTTAGAAGATAACCAATACTCTAAAACATCAAATTCCCCCTTCAATTGAGTGTACTAGAAGTAGGAAAACACAAAACCCTATCCACTGCACAAATCCAACCTCACACACACCTCAGTAAAAAATACTAAAGAGATGAAAAATACATGAAATGATAATACATGAGATTTAAGTACATAGAGAAGTAAATAAAAATGGGTGATTTAAAATTCTTTAGACTTCACCTTATTTAAATGGAAGACCACTATGAATTCTTTCTATTTTTAAAGTAAAAAATAAAATTTCAATCGACTAATAAACTCATCGGTAATAGTTCATTACAAAATGATTAACACTTTGAAAAAATTTTATGTACAAATAATGAGTCAGATTCACTATTCACACACTGACTGGCCTTTTTAGTGATAGGTCCCTGGTTCATTTTATAGGAATACTCATCTAGTTGTATATTCACACTCCCTTCCTCAATTTAAGTAGAATTCTATAAATGTAATGTTATTATTTATTTCCTATAACACTTTTTACCTTCACATATTTCTATAGAAAACACTTCTAGATTCTTCTTTATAGATAATTACTTCTAGAAAGTTCACCAACATTTTGGACCACCCTTGGTTTCATCGGAAGTATGAACCTCCGATGGACCAACTAACACTAAAGAGAAGAACTACCACTACAAATACACCAATCCCACTCATATTCTGATAATTGAATTTCTGATGCATGTAAATCTGATACATGAACATAAGATGATCTGAACAAATTATTATTTAGAATAAGGATTTATATCCCAATAGATATATCTAGGAATAGTTCTAGTGGTTAAGAACTTAGTGGGAGAGGATGCAGATCATTTATGTACCAGTTTTTTATCTATCCAAATTTTCAAATGCATTAAACATTGATGGTTAGGATGTTGATCGTAATAGTATGTAATTAATAATCATCTGATAAGATATAATATTTATGTATATAATTTTTGGGTTGATATAAATATATTTACCTTATAACACTATGTTACCTTCCTTCAGGTATTCCTTGTTTTTTGTTTTTTATTTCCCTTTTTGTTTCGGTGCATTGTGGTATTCTTGAGAATGGAGAGACTTTAATAGGGAAAATGACCTAAATTTTAGGGATGTAAGTTTTTTTAAATTGATGGATATCATGTATAAATGTGTAAATGGATTAGAGGGTGTTCATTGGGACTAGATAACCCTATGTCTTGGTTGAGATTATTGCTTTATAAAATTGTGTTAAATATTCTATATTGGAAAAATTCACATTGTGAATGGGTTATATAACATGTATATTTTGTGGGGAGGATTTTGTGAATCTCATGAAGGGCATGAAAAAATTATAGTCTGTGAAATATTTACACACTGGTAATATGTCGATTAGGATTTAATTAAATCTAAGGCAATTCCTTTTTCATTGTATCTTTAATACATGGGACTTCATGTTGTGAAAGGTATTCATAGTGTGAATTCCTAGAATCTAGAGGTTTTAAAGGTGAAACATGCCTGATTATTTTATCAATCAATTTGAAGGTTTCCCTATCCAACCCTATAGTGATGTTGGGTGATTTTGGGTGATCTTTCTCATTCCAAATCACTTTTTTCATTGTTTGTTTCATATAGTGATTGCACCTCAAATCCCAAGTAATTGGCCTTTATGATTCTTCATTTAATTTGGTTTCAATGGAGGTGTTGGATATCTTTTTTTTATATTCATGATCAATTTTTTTTCTATCAATCCTTTTTAGTTTATTATCATGCCTTGTCTTTTGAAGGTTGATGTATGGTTTTTTGATCCCGGTTATTGAATTCAATTAGGTTTATATCATTCATATATCTATGAATGTGTTTCTAATTAACTAATTGATATATGTTATTGTTAAAATGGATTTTATTTAGTGAAAATGGGGTTTTAATTAAATCCAAGCATGGTTTTGGAAATGGTTTTTAATAAACTTGGCACATTGGGAACCTTGGGAGCATTAGAAAATAAACATAGGTGGCCCTAGTGTGTATAGCACTAATAGGTATTACTTTTGTGATATCTAAAGACTTTTGGAGGAATTAAAATTGATTAGAACCAACTTAGTCTTGTTTTAGGATTCTTTTATGTCTAGTATATATTCCCATAGTCTAGATCCCAAATGTTGTGCTTTGTATTTTATACTTGGTTTATCTTATGATGGTTTATTTCATGGATATTTTCTCACATGTTTAATTTACCAATTTTTATTATATACCTAATATATTCCTAGATTGGGTGAATATGGTATACATTTAAAGAAAGAAAAGGAAATTTTTAAATTTGTTTTTATTTATGACAATTATTTATAAAATGGATTTTGTTTTAAATCTAGAACTTGTAAATTATTGATATTAGAACTTATATAGATTATTTATTGGTATCCTAAAGGGATATGTTATCACACCCTACTTTTGACTTTGGGTGGTTATATACCTTGTTTTATAGGACTTGGGTAAAGGGAATGGAATCATGTAGCATGGTGGGTTTTCTTTTTGTTTTTTTCCTTTGTAGTGGGATGGTTTGGAGGTGAAAGTTAGTCACATAGAGACCTATTGGTATCGGCATGTCATACTTTTATAGTTTATCATGTTGTATAATATTTTATTGATCTTATTTAATTTATTATTTTTACACTTTATACTCTATTTGTATGTTTTTTTTGTTATACTCAATACTTGTTTTTTTATCTTTATTATACCTCAATATATAGCAGACCACCTTGGGTGTATTATTTAGTCGACCTAGTTTGATTTGTTACAAAATTGTATAATAGGAGATGCTCAGCTTGAAGTGTGTTAAAACTTCCTAAGTTTGATATTATGTCTTGGGTATAAATGAGTTAGGACCATAAAATTTTGGGTATTAAGTGTGGGAGGGTTCCTGGCCAGCTCACTTCCATATCTAAACCCAAGTTACCATGATTGGTTGGAATGTTTTTACCAAGTATAGACTTGGTGTTTGATGCCATTTTAATGAACTATATGGGGATTTTATTTAAATGAACATTTTACTTTTTAAAGTTTCATATTTCATTCATAGAATTCATAATTTCATTAAATTATTAACACTTTAATTATTTGATATCAATACCTAAATTTGGTCTTATGATTTTGGAATCTGAATGTGATTGATTGGTTTTTATCTTGTTATTGTTAGACAATGCCTCCAAGAAGAGATCTTCCAAATCTGAGAAAGGAAGTTGTGATACAGGTTCCATAGGAAAATCCCCCAGTGGAACCTTCTTTTTTAGAAACTATAATCTTCACTATTCAGAATATGGGTCAAGCTAGTGTCCAGAACTTGGAAGGAGTAGTGGATCACGACTTATATTTTACAAAGCAGCATCCACATTCCTTCTATGGGGACAAAGGACCACAAGAATTTAAAAAATTTCTTAAGTGGATTGAGAGTATATTCAACTTCTTGAATACTCCTTAGTACTCTATGGTGTTTTTTTTCATATATATTCTTGAAGGGTCGGGAAGGATATGGTGGGGCTCTATAGTGAAAATTAAGTTGCATGAGGATCTTTCCTGGACTTATTTCAAGAAAATATTCAATCAATAGTTTTTACCTGAGATGTTATGTGTAGTGAAGACTTAGGATTTTATAACCTTGTAACAAGGTGTTCTTACTATTTTGGAGTATTCCACCCATTTTTATGAGTCGTTGCATCTAGCATCAGAACTTATCACTAATGAGTACATAAAGGCTCATAGGTTTTAGTTGGGACTGAGGCATGATACATGGTAAATGTTTATTCTCATGTGCCTTATGAACTTCATAAATGTAATTGATAAATAATCCTTGGTATAGGCTAACATAGATATAAAAATAGGTTTGGAAGGATCTTTAGTTGGTACTTTCATTAGCGAGGGTGTATCTTCTATCTAGAAAAGGAATCATAAAGGTAACTAGTTTTCTTCAAGACCAGTTTTGAGGGATGTGTTTGGATAAAAGTAATTTGTTTTCTATCAGTGTGGTAAATCTGTTCATACCAATCCTAATTATGCATAGGCTCTCAAAACCTATCTTATTTGTGTAAAATATTGTCATCTAAAACATTTTTTTTATAGGATTTCCCATGGTAGTAAGTTTTGATCCACATTCACCAAGGTCTCATAGGTTCATATCAATAATTCCATGGGTGGTGGGTCTTATACTCAATTTAAGGGGGGGTTTCATGTGGCTAATAAATCTTATGAGGGAGTTGAGATCGAAGGTCTTCATACGGTGGAGTATGCACCATAGTAATTTGACATAGGGCCAACCACAGTTAGAGGTATGGTTTTTATTTCATCCTTTATGGTGATAGATTTATTTGATATAGGTTCTTATCAATATTATATATAATCAAATCTATTTTATGTGTTATTATTTCATTAAGAGATTATATTATACTTGTTGGATCTTTCCACTCATTTGGAAAAGAGTTCCGAACAAGGATTCAAGTGTCCCACATGTCGGGAGATGATAGTCAACTTTGATATGTAGTGGGTTTTCTTAGTGCTTAATCTTGACATCTTTGACTTGATTATAAACATAGATTGGATAATCATTTTTAAGGCCTAGATATACTTCTTTCATAATCAAGTTTAATTTTTTTCTTCTGAAGGGTTCACTCATTTTTATCGGGGTGATTGGGGCTCTTGATCAAGAAGGGTGGGGATTGTTCTTTATGTTGGTATAATATCATTCTAGTTGTCAAAGATTTTTCTTGATGTTATTGACCCTTGTTTGCAAAGTTATATATCTTCAGTGGTGTGTGAATTCTATGAGGACTTTCTAAATGGTTTTTTTGGTTTACCATCACAGAGAGAGTTTGAATTTACTATTGACTTTCTCCCTATAACAATGACAATTTTGATGACATCTTACCATATGCCACCTACTGAGTTGGTAGAACTGAAGATACAGCTTTTAGATCTTGATTCTAAGGGATTTATTCTTCCTAGAATGTCACTATGGGATTATCATTTCTTATTTCCTAATAAGTAATATGGGACCCACAAATATTGTATTGACTATTAGAAGTTAAATTAGGTGACCTTTAGGAAAATATATTTGTTCCCAGGGTTGATGATATATTTGATCATCTTATAGGGGATCATTGGTTTTCAAATATCACCCTACGATTAGGGTACCACTAATTGATATACCAAGAAGATGATATACCTATGACAATGTTTAGGATCCAATATATTCATTTTGAGTTTTTGGTTATTCCATTTAGACTAACTAGTTCTCCTATAGTGTTTAAGGAATTGATGAACCAGATCTTTCATCAGTTCTTGGACTCTTTTATGGTGGTGTTCATGGATGATATTTTGGTTTACTTCAAGTCATAGGAGGAATACATGGACCATTTGGTTATCATTATTATAACTTTTAGTAAACACCATATGTATAGTAAGATTTCCAAATGTGAGTCTTGGATTCAAGAATTAAAGTTTCTAGGGAATTTCATATCTGATAAGGTCATCTCAGTGGATCCTAAAAAGGTATAGGTATTTATGTCCTAATAGAGGCCTAAAAATATTCTTTATATCCTAAGATTATTGGGGTTGGATAGTTATTAGATTTAGTTTGTCCATGACTTCTCCAATCTTTAATCTCTAATGATAGCTTTAACCTATATGGGTGTAAAGTTTCAATAGAATTATAAGTTAAAGATATCTTTTGAGGAACTTAAGGTGAGATTAACTTCAACTCCAATTTTAATTCTTTTAGAACCTGGTTTGGGTTATAATGGTTCCTACGATGCTTCATGCATGGGTTTGGGGTGTGTCTTGTTGTTGGGGAGACAAGGGGTAAAATTTGTCTCTCAACAGTTACACCCCAATAAAAATAACTACCCTACCCAAAATCTTGAGTTAGAATTGGTTATGAATACACTCAAAACATGGTGTCACTGCCTATTTGGTGAATGGTTTTGGTATATTCTGATCATAAAATCTTGATGTATATTTTCACTCAGAGGGATCTAAACTTTCAATAGAGAACCTAGGTGTAGTATATCAAGACATTTGATTTTTATATTTCTTATATTCTTAAAAAATGGAATGTAGTTGTTGATGATCTAAGCTATAAATTACCAACATGAGAAATGAGGGAATCATTGGAAGAGTGGTCTTTGATGAGTTTATTTACTAAAATGATGTTGGGGTGAAAGAAGCTGGTAGGAATTTATGTATGGTTTTGATGAGGATGACTCACTGTTTGATGAGTAGGTTCATCTTGAGCATATTTTTGAACTTGGGTTCCATATATTTAGTAAAATCCATTATGGTGGGGAGACCTCAAGTGAGTGGTCTTAGTCTCCCAGTAAAGATTTATACTTCCGTAGAAGGTTGGTTGTTCCATTTTCCTTGAGGCATGAATTTATGGAAAGTGGGAACTATTCTTTTTGGTCTATAAACCCAGGTATTACCAAGATGAATCATGATTTTAGAATTTGGTATTAGTGGTCGAGGATGAGATGGTCGATTGTAGATTTTTGTATCATGTTGTGTTACTTTACAGATAATTAATAAGGAACACTAGAGGCCTTCTAGTTTGTTACAACCCTTTCCTATTATAGTATGGAAATTGGGTGATATTTCTATGGATTTCATTGTTATTTTACCATGGAATCCAACTTAGAATGATGTGATTTGGGTGATCATTGATTGACTCAGGATATTAGCACATTTCCTACCTATCAAGGTGATTATGAAGTTGTAATAGCTTGCAAACATGTATGTCTGAGAGATTGTGAGACTTCATAGGGTTCCCTTTGTAGTAGTTTTGGAAAGGGAATAAAGGTTCACAAATGGGTTTTGGGAAGGATTAAATAAGGTGATGGTTTCTGAATTGAAATTGAGAACATCATATTAACCACAGATGGATTGGAAGAAAGAGAGATCTATCCAGATTCTTGAGGATATGATTTGGGCTTGTGTTATGGATTTCAATGGTTCTTGGGAATAAAATTCCATTAGTCAGTTTTTCCTATAACAATAGTTATTAGGCCTCAATCAAAATGGTGCCCTTTGATTATTTTTATGGTAATCCATGTCTATTTCCCTCCTTCTGTGTATATTTGGGAGAGAATTCCTTTATTAGGCTGATTGTTTTTTAAGAGACAAAGGAGAGGTTTCAATTGATCTCAAAGAGATCAATCATGACACTGAGTCATAAAAAATCTTATGCGGATAGTCATCACTAGCCTCTAAATTTTGAGGTTGTTGATCCATTCTATCTTAGAGTTTTACCTTTCTTGGTAAATCATAGATTAGGTAAGTAGGGTAAGTTTTCACCTAAGTTTGTGGGACCATTTTAGATCATTGGACAACTTATAAAGGTGGACTATCAGTTGGACTTACCATATTTTTTTACCTCTATCCATTATTCATTTCATGTTTCCCTAGTGAGGAAGTATTTACCGGATATTCCCCATGTGATTGAATGGGAGGATGTTGATCTTGATCCATACGTCACTGTGTTTGGGAAACCAGTTTAGATTATGGATCATTGAGAGAAGGTTTGTGTGGTAAAATGATTCCTTTGGTATGTGTACTATGGTAGTGCGGATAGGATTTCCATGAAATATGAGAGTAGAAATTTTTGATGTGGAAATATTGTCCTTCCCTTTTTGTGAGTATAGGATCTTAAGAAATTTCTAGGGATAGATATCATTCATGATGGGGATATTTTAACACCTCGTTACCTTACTTCAGGTATGCCTTGTCTTTTTTTCCTTTTTTGTTTGGGTACATTGTGGGATTATATGTAATAGAGAGAATTCACTGGGGAAAATTACCTAAAGTTTGGGTATATATGTTTTTTTTAATTAATGGAGACTGGGTACAAATGTGTAAATGAATTATATTATAGGGTTATCCTTAGGATTGGAGAACCCTAAGTTTTGGTTGTAAGTCATTCTATAAAAAACTATGTTGAGTACTACATCTAAGAAAAGTTAATGTCGTCAATGGGTTACATGATGTGAATATGTTGTGTGAAAGATTTTTTTATCTCATGTAGGGTGTGAGAATTTTACAGGCCATAAAATATTTACACACCATAAAAATTTTGATCAGGATTTAATTTAATCTGAAGCGATTCATTTTTTGGTGTGTCTTTAATACGTGGGACTTCATGCCATGAAATTTATTCATGAAGTTAATTCCTTATTCCAATGTTTTTAAACATGAAGAACACCAAATTATTTTATCACTCAATGCTCAAAAATCCCTCTCTAACCCTACGGAAATTTTGAGAGATTTTGGGTGATCTACCTACTTCCATATCGCTTTTTCGGTATTTTTTTAATGTCTTGGTTACACCATATATCCAGGTTAAGCAGTATTTCTTCTTATTCATTTCTTTTAGTCGTAGTGTCAATGTTGGATGCATTTCTGTTTTAGATTCATGATAAATTAGTGTTTTATATTAATCCTTTGTAATTTCTTATCGTTCCTTGTCTTTTGAAAGAAGTTCTATGTTTTTTTATCCTTGTTGTTGAAGGTAGTCAGGTTTCCATTGTTTGTCAAGTAGGTTTATCTATGAAAGTGTTGTTAATTCAGGAATTATTATATGTTATTTTTTAAATTAGTTTTATTTGGTTAAAAGAGAATTTAAATTAATGTAACCATGGTTTTGAATAAACTTGACACATTATGAACCTTGGGTGCATCAGGAAATAGACATAGGTGACCCTAGTGTGTGTGGTACCACTAGGGGTTGATTTTGTGATATCGATAGAATTTGAAAGAACTATATATCATTTGAAACCAATTTAGGCCTAGTTTAGGCTTATTTTATTTCTATTATGTATTCCCATAGGCTAGATCCAAAATATTGTGCTTTGTCTTTTATACCTAGTTTATCGCATTATGGTTTATTTCATGGGTATTTTCTCACATGTTTAATTTAACCCTTTTTCTTTCATACCAGATATATTTCTGGATTTAGAGAATATGTTATACATTTACAAAAATCAAAAGAACTTTTTACAAATGGTTTTATTTATGAAAATTATTTATAAACTAGATTTTGTTTTAAAGTTTCAAAATTTTCATTCTTGATATTATACCTTGTATAAATTCATTGGTTGTATCCTACTAGGATCTATTATCACACTCTAATTTTTCCTTTGGATAGTTGAAGACCTTATTTTGCAAGACTCGGGGAAAGGGAAGGGTATCATGTAATATATCAGGTACTTATATCATTAGTTTACTTTATAGAGGGATGTTTTAGAGGTGATGGTTAGTCACATTTAGACCTATTAGGCTTGACATGTCATACTTTTTTGGTTTATCCTGTTATCTTGGATTTTATGTATCATGTTGTATCTCTTTCTTCCACTTTGTGATATGGTTTTATGTCTTATTTTGGTTATATTCAAGACTTTTTTCTATTATACTTGGTATACTTCACTATGTGGTGAACCGCCTTGGATGACTTATCAAGTCAACTTGGGTTGATTCATTACACTTTCTCCCCCCCACTAATTTAGAGGGAAATTTTTAGTGCTCTCAAAGGCACTTCCACTTTAATAAAAATAATAATTCATTTTTTTATAAAATTGTGGTGTGTTGTGTGTGACAACTTTCACCCTGATTTCCCCATAGGGAATGTTTTACCTACAACATAACTACCTAGCTCGATCTCCCCAACCCAGTTTGGTCCTGTTCATCCCTACACAAGCCACCCAAAACCCATCTAAGGGATATTTTAAATGTCCAGGAATCACAGAAAAATGTAAAAAAAAATCCATAATATTTTTAAAAATATTTTTAATTTGATAAATTTATTTTCAAGACTATGTGACAAATAAATAGTTGATTAAAATTAGTTTAATTAATTTTAATTCATAATTAATTCTCTTAAGTTGAGTTAATTTCAAATTTTATTCTATTTTATAAATTTTCTACATGTTGACTAATCATGAGCTTAGAATGACCAATTAATGTATAATATTTCATTTATTTAATTATTTATTTATTATTTGTGTAGTGATTGTAATAATTATTTAATAAATGATTATCTTTGTCTCATCCATCGCTTTATTATATATATTAGGGACTACATGTCCATGAGTGATTTTATTCATGTGTATAACATATTCTAGAGACCTTCACACCTATGTGTGATTATTTTTTATATAATGAATACGAAGAAAGGAGGAATGATTTTTATCGAGACTTAATGAGGCCCCGGATGAGACATTGATACATTGGATGGGGTGAGCACTACAACTCGATTCGATTGTGACTCAAGAGTAACCCATAGTGCAATGCCCCAACTCCAATAATCTGGAGTTTGTGGTTACTTTATTATATTGGTACAAAAGAAAAGGATCACATCATAAAGGACTTAATAGTTTAACAGTCTTGGGAGACCAGATATATACTTGATTTACATATTACATTGTAATATCAATATATGGAATAAAAACTTATTGAATCTTTATTATTCAATTTAGTGCATCCCTAAATTTATTCATAGATCACTTCTTGGTACCATAGGGAAATATAATCATAATAACGGTGATCTCAAATGCTTAGTAAGGATATAGAGGACATTAGAAACTATCATAATCGGCATATACATGATGGTAGAGTGAATAATCAATAAAAATTCTATATAACCAATATTTTGATTATGGAAAATATCAATGGATATAATAACAATAAAAATAATCTCATTGATAATAATAACTAAATTCAAGGTGATGGAATGCATAAAACCAAACATCTTGATATTTACCATCAAGGCCTCGGCGAAGATATATTCTAGTCATCAAGTTTGAAAATGAGGAATAATTATTTCCATCAAGGCCATATCCAAGATATCATTATTGTATTGGGTCAGTATACATTAAATGCCCAAACCTTTTGTCTCATGAGATCAACTGATGTATCGAGCAGTTATATAATATCAGGCCCCACCCATCACTTGTTTATATCTAATTAATTCACCATATTAAAGATATGCATATCAATACAATTCATAATTATATTTCCTTAGGAATAAGTAAAATTTTATATTTAGGTACAAACATATTTAACATCAATAATTTCCCAGATAATAAATGGGAAAACATGAACATAATCCATCCAGAGAAATAATGTGGATAGTTAAACAATACATAATAAACATAGAAAATATAGGATATTCTCGATGTAAAAGGAAGTAACCTTATAAAATAAATAAATTTATGGTAGTGTAAAAGTTTAATTTAAAATTATTGGGTTATCAATAAAAGATATTAATTGAGTTCAATAGAATTCACTGGTAGGAGACCATAGCAATGGTAGAAAAATATATCATTATGGTCGATAAAGAGTATGTGAATTATCCAAATCATATCCTATGGGAGTGTTTACCCAATTATATAGTCTTAATATCAATAATATTTAACTAGATTAAAGATTTAGTTTAAACTCAACCATCATTTTTTAGGGTGATTTCCCCTAGTTGAATCTATTTTATAACCACATCTACTTAGTAGTATCCAGACAAGGGTTTTGTTACTAGAAAAACCACTCACTCTTTACTTTCCCAAATTTAGGACTTTTGAGAATTATGATGGCTTATTAGAAGTATTTAATGAGATAAAATCTTCTATTTAATATATTAATTGGTGATAATTCCATATAATTTCAATAATGATGACATTATAATAAAGGATTTTAATTAAAAATGGAAGGGGTGGAATGAGAGCCCTTATGTCAACATTATAACAGTATAAGAGAAAGGATATAATGAGTGGGGATGACTAAAAACTCATTAAAAGTATATCAAATGAGATATAGTAAAATTTAATTAAAATCAATGAAATATATGTAAATGGTATTATAATAAAATAATTTCAATTAAAAAGTAATGAGAAGGATTAGAAACCTTTACCTTTTTAGGTGACTTCTTAAAGATTGGGAGGAATCATTGTACCTTAGTAACTACATGGGGGGATTTAGAGAGGTATATGGAAGGTAAATTCATGATCAATTCCTTTTGTTAGAGAGGTATGATAGAATGGGTGGGAGTGATCACATTTTATAGGTGAAAAAATGGTTTTTTCAATGGAAACTAAAGTTGGGTAAGGGGTAAGAATTTTATAACATGGGTGTTAGGTGGGTTTGGTGAGTTAGGTTTGTAAATTTTTGTTATAAATGTAGCTATGACTTTATAACCTAATAAATTTATCCTATAAGGTCTAGATTTCAAATTGATTTAGTAAAATTTGATCTATATTAGATTATACATTTTAACACGTATTAATCTCGATTAAATGTTAATCATGGTTATTATTTTATAAATAAAAATATAATATGACCCTTACTACCAAATTTAAAAATGTTGAATATTAATTTTGGATCCATTTAACCTAATTAAATTTCTAAATATGAGAAAAATAATTTCTAAATTGAAACATATAATGTGTAGAAAAAACATTTTTGTAGAAAGATGAAGTTTTAATTGTTAGGTGTAATTAAGCTTATTAAATAATTTATTATCAATTAAAAGAGTGTTAATTTATTATTATATATGTATAAACATCATATTATAGTATTAATTTTAAAATATATCCACTTAAAAATACAAAATATTTAGAAAAGTATTATTCTTTGAAAAATAACTATTTTACCATGGTAACTAATATTTACCTTGGTAACTTAATTTTATTCAAATAAATTAGATTTAAAATATTATCTAACTATAAAATTATTATTAAGAATATAAAAAATATATTTTATGTGATAAAAAATAATTTTAATATTAGCACATTTAATACATAAAAAACTTATTTTAAAAAAAATGTACTTTTAAGCTTAAATTTTTTGTGTAGGATAAAATTATCAATGGTTCAGATTTTGATGACATAAATTTTTTTATTAAAAAACAAATAACATTTATGTGTCTTTAAAATCAATCCAAAACCAAGTTTTACCAAAATAATATTTAATTAAAATAAAAGACCAAAAAAAGTTTTCATTAGAAATTATTACTCATGTCCTTAAAATGTTAATAATTGGTTTTTTAAATTACACATAATATTTTTAAAATATATAGTTTAACATATTAAAAATTTTATAAATTAAAATTTATTTTATACTTATGGTAATTTTTTATATAAATTTATTGTTTTGATAAAAAAATAAGTTTTTCGTTACTCATTGAAAAATCAATTATTTCAAAAAAAACTCAAAAATTTACCCTCAGATAATTTTGTCATATTGAATTAAAAATTAATTACCTTTATAAAATATAAATTATATGATTTAGAAAGTAAATTACACACATGAATAAAGGCTCTTTCTGTTGTGATATATTTCACATTGTGTGATAATTTTCAGGATATAGTGTTTTCCTGCTCCATTTGAGTCAGGTATTGTACATGGGGTCTAGGTTGATCTAATTTATACTCAATGGATCAATAATTATAAAATCCCATGATCATGTTATTTTTTTATTTTTTTATGCATGGTTTATTATTTTTATGTTTTTTTAGTCTTTACATTCTCACATAAAATAATAGACAAACATGAATATATAAATTGAACATGCATAATGAATGTTTACTATTTGAAAGAAAGTTTGGATTATGAGTGCGATCACATAGAAAATGTGTGTTAAATAGAAAAGGATTTTATTCCCCTAGAATAACTAAAAACAATAAAATTAAATATCAAGTCATTAAGACCTCTAATCACTCAAGTTATAATGAAACCATAGTATGGAGTTCTTATCATCTATAATTAAGAGTTCCTCTTCCTATTAAGGAAAAATAACAAGAGTGTTGGTTCAACTTGACTAATATTGACATCAAATAAATATCCAAAACTAGTTTGGGGAAATATTTTAGGAAATAATTGAGATAATCTGATTTAAAGATTTATAGGAAATGGGACTCCACTCAATAGATTAAGGATCTAAAAGTTAATGTGGTTGAATATCTAAAATCCTACCTCAAAACTCTCTAAGTAGTGTCTTAGCCATATCTTGGACTATTAGGAGAAGTTTTAAGGATCCTTTCTACTAGAATACTCAATTTATGAAGTATTTAGAATCTATTAGTCTAGGGATACTAGGATTTGATAAAATAGTGGGATATATTTAATATTAATACATTAATAATGTCAAATAATCGGTAATCAAGATAAAATTATTAATCAGCTAAAGATTTTTTTGAATAAAATCGAAAGTATTACCACAAATTCACTATGATAGATTTTGGAAAATGAAAATGTCTTAACTAGAACTAATTTTCAAGAGTGGTACAAGATATTGCATGTAGTACTACAATATTAAAGTAAATTATATATATTACAGTCATGTCAACTTATTGAGCCACCCTAAGAAGAAAGTAAGGGTTAAAAGGGAACTTGAAGGAGAGTTATGGATGACATATTTTATGTTCACATCATAATGTTATCATTAATGTTCATTGAGTTGTGAAAGAAACATATGAACATGAATGGTTATTTTTACAATCCAAACTATTATTGAATTTTCCTTCTGAATAAATATTATTTTTCATAGTGAGGTATATAGTGTAGTATAGTCACATGCATCACAAAAAAACAACACTTAATTCCATTAATGTATAATGTTACATTTATCCAATAATTAAACCCAATAAAATTAAAAATATTACAATGGGTAAATAAACTAAAAAAATAAAATTATAAGAATATGAAATTTTGGATCATCGAGATCCACTAGGATCATCACATCCACAAACAAAATTGTAAAAAGGAAACATAACATTAGTTATCCAATTGAAATTTTATAAATGATAAATGTAGAAACTTTTGGGTAATTTAATTAAATGATGAATGAATAAATTGAGTGGTATTTCTAAGAGGTAATATAACTATTGTAATAGTAATATGACCATTGGAATAATAACCTGACCACTAGGAATGGTAACCTGATAGTTAGGAATAGTAACATGACCGTTGGAATTATAAATTGGCATCAAAATAGAAAAATTTCATATAAATAATATTTACCATGAATAATTAAATAAAATATACATATTTTAATTCCATAAAATAAATTTCAAGATTAAAAACTCAAAAAAATTATAAGCACATTTTTAAATAAATAAATTGTATTTTAATGTATTTCATAAAAACATAATTATAATCTTAATAATTAAAATTACCTATATTAGAAAATAATTTTGATAAAATTAATATTTTTTTAGAATCATCACATCAAAATTTTCTACGGTTCATTTTTTTAATTTTTTGAAAATTTTAATTTTTAGGTGAATGGTAAAAATGAAGTTTTTTAACAAAACTAGTATATTTTAATTACATCATTAAATATGTAATAATGACCTAATAAATTATAGAAATTGAGGCTCAAAAAACATGTTTAATAATTTAAATGGTTTATTAAATTCAAATTTTAAAAAAAGTATTTTCTAAATTCTAAAGTATTCCATTAAAATTTTATTTTTTATTTTTATAATTTTATTTTTAATAAACTATTGAATTTAGTTTTTAAAAGGTTTTAAAGTATTAGAAATATATATTTTTAATTAAATATGATTTATAGTGTTAAAAATATCACTACTACAAGTATTTCCTTGGAAATTATATTTTATTTGATATTTTATCCTAAAAACACCTTTCTCCTCAAGTATAAATACACCCCCTCCCACCCATTGGAAAACCATATTCTTTACACTTATAAATTCCCAAAATATGGATGAATTTCATCTCTTAAGCCCCATATAATACTTAGAGACATTATAAATTCATAAAAATCCAATCTTTCAAAATGTTAAGGGTTATAAAGAAGGAACAACTTTAAGAAATAGTTAAGGTCCTTTCAACTTTTAATTTTATTTTCCTTTTCTAACTCCCCGTCATTATATTACTTTTTAATCCAAACCTTATTAAAATAATTAAAAATCATGTTAACATGATATTTATAATTTTAATCCCATTTAAAAAAATTATTTATAATATAAGAATATTATATATATATTACTTTCTCTTTTGACAATGTCTCATTAACGGACAATTAATTTCCCATGAGGACGTTGCCAAATATCTACTTATCACCACCTTTGTGGATGGTTATAATAAATTCTTTTTAATATATAAATATATTTATTTATATTATTCTTGAGTAAATTTTATTTATTTATAAATATAAATAAAATAAAATCATGAAATCAATGCAAGATGTGATATTTTATAGATAATATAATATCAAAAAGCTTCACCTATAAAAAAATAACAACTAAAATACAATGGTTATAATTGATCAAGATTGATAAAAATGAACATAATTTACTATAGGACTCATGATTTAATAAATTTATGTTTATTATATAGGAATCATAAAGGTGAAAAAATAAAATGGGATATAAGGTAAGGGGAATTCTTGAACCCAACACTTTTCTTTTAGGTTATCTTCTCTTTCTCTTTATTTTCATTGTGGATTCTACTCAAATGTCTTAAAAATTTCCTTTCACAAATCTTTCCCTCTTATTTATATGGATATACATACTTTTACCTCTTATAAATTATTTCTAATCCAATTAAAAATATTTTTCAAAGAGAATTTTTTTCTAAAACATCGCATTGAATCCTCTTAATTTGTTTCTTATTCACTCAAAGAATGTTGATATTTTATACCAAAATATTATCTCTCTTATTTATTTAGGAACCCTATAGGTTATTATTTAAATTATTCATTATAAAATACTTATTAATATCAATGCTTTATATACTTTTATTTCATTATTATGATTTTTATATATTCTATTTCCATGTGGCGTGTATGATTATAGTCATTTTATGATATGACGGGTGGGACTGAAATTATATATCCCTCCAATTCATTGGGTAATGTGATATATCTCATTATATTATATGTATTTTCATAAACATGATGTTATATTTTTTCATAATTATGGTTTAATGATTTATTCACGTATGTTATGTGTTAACATAATGCTAGCTTTGTTCACAACTTGTGTGTGGTTTTTGGACACTATGTTATGATGTTTCATTATTATTCATATACCACATTCCATGACTTTTTCAAATGATTACCTCATGACTATGATGATTATCCTATCCTTATTATATGATTATAATTATGATTAATCTCTTCCATGTTCTATATTTCATCCATTTTATTCCTCCCCATAGTGGGATTTTATCTCTCCCATTTCTTTGATGTATATCCTCACATTATTACATGTACTAAGGATAACATGAGATATTTAGTAAAAATATGGATAAGTATTTAAGTAATTTTCAATTTTTATTATTTTCAAGTGATGTATGAACCTAATTTTCCTAGTCTATTAAACCTTTTGATTCTAAAATGTATTATTATTATGATATTTTATCTTAAAAAATATGTAATTTTCATATAAGAAAATGTTGGGTCTCTATAGTTGGTATTAGATAAAGGTTTAGTTAATTTGGTAATTAAGACTAGAAAACATTGGTGATAACCCTAGAGATAGGTTCAAATATAGTAAAACATCCTAAATTTTTGTAAATTAAGGAGTGTGTGGTCTTTAACCAATGATATTTATATTTGGATGCTACAAGTGGATGAAGTTGTAGCATAGATGTTCCTAGGGGTAATAACCCCAAAAAAGGATGGTTGGGTATTAACCTGATCTTCACCATGGGAATGATTAGTGGGCTTTATTTAACACCTAGTTTGGCATCAGTTTGTCTACTTTTTATGAGTGTTTTTTCCCAAGATGACAGGTTCTGGATAGCTTCCACTGACCTTCTTGGAGGAAGTCTTTGAAAGATTGATAACATGTCATTTTGGTCATTTTCAGTGCTGCTCTTTGTTTTTCTTGAAAATATCAGTTCGTTTTCCCCTCAATCCCTTATTGGTGTAAGTTATTTACCCCTTGTGTTTGTATTGTTATCCTTGATTTTAATAAATTCCTTTGAGGCATGAATTGGGTTACCAATTCATGTCACTGTTTTTATAAAAAAATGAAGGATATATAACTAAAGAAATTATTTCCCTTAATATTAGAGAATATTAAGGTATATGATCCTAGAAGTATCATTAAGAAAGAAGGATAAACTAAGAAATATCATATGAGATGACTTTATAATTTATTTTCACATGATAATAAATTATTTATTCATGCTTTATTGACTTAATTTTTATTTAAACATTTTATATTTTAGAAAATAGTGGGAATTAGGAGAAACCAAACCAACAACCCATGTGAGGAATAATTCAGTGATTATCTGAATTTTATTACCAATTCAATGGGAGTTGGAGTTAAAAACTTTATGGAAATACTTACCTAGTTTTCTTGAGATATAAATAATAACTTGAACTATGTGGAACATACTATTTCATCTAAGAAGGAGAAATTATAAATTGATTCCTTTATGTGCCAATGACTACTGATTTTTAGCATATATTATATCCACTTACCATGGAATAATGGGTTAACTCAATGAAAAAGATATTCTATGTTTTCTATTTTCCTGAGAAGGAGAAAGTTACTCTGGTCGTCTATCATTTTGATAGAGAAGCTGATAAATAGTAAATAATACAAAGTTGAAAGATAAAATAGAAGAAGTGGAGTAGGAAGACTTTAAGAAGATATTTCTTAATAAGTATTTCCCTCAAACTTTTCAAAAAAAGATGAAGAGATAATTTCGAGAGTTTGAGAAAAATTATATTGAATCTCTTATGAATTACAAGGAAAATTTCACAAGTCTTTCAAGGTACACCTTAAGTTTTGTTATAAAAAATGATATAAAATATGATAGATTAATTAGTGGTTTAAAACCATGTAATGTCTCGTCTCGAATCACTCTATGAATAGTAAGTAGACCGAACTACCATGTGACCTCAGGCACACCTCCTTGTATGCCAGAGGCTGTCAACAATCAATAAGGTCATGTGATCTAACAATGGGGAAATTATTCCCTCATTACCAAAGTGTTCACCATCATAATAAATAAAATAAATTAGGTATACATCCATAAAAACATTATATCCAGGAAAGAGCCAATAAAATAAATACAACCAAAAAAATGCAATAATAATTAATGCATCATACAAACCAAAATTGATTCCATATGGAGGATCATACACAAGCAATAAAAAATGAATAAAATAAAACATATACCCACATTCTATCTTTAACTTATTCCAATCCCTACCTAGTCCCATAATTTTAATCTATTCTAGGATTACAAACAATGTGCATCAATATCAGGATTTTCCTAAAACATGTACCTGTGAATAATAATGGTGTCTACTCGAGTACCAAAGTACCATGGAGGTCCAACCATGTTGTGATTACAACTTAGTAGTCCACAAACAATGACATTAATAGATATAACTAGTCTGGTATTAGTGCATGAATAAGTGATCAAGCTAATAATTACAATACATCCATTTAAAATATTTAAATAGAAGTATAAACAAACACTAAACCCAAGGGGGAGGTTTCACCTAGGGAATAGTATATACCAGCATTATCTAGTGTTTAGGTGTCTCTAAGAACATTGGGATGAACATTAAAATAGATATATCTTTAGGGTAAATATAATCCTCCCAAACCAACAACTAGTATATGAGGCTAATATAACCATCCTCGGATCCCCAACATCCACTCAGGATCCATGTTTACCCTGGTCTTAGTCATCTCATCTACATCCACTTAGGGGGTCATGTTCACCCTGGTTTTAACCATCACCACAACATCTACCTGGGGTTCATTTTCACCCCAGATTTAACTATCACATTTTTGTTTACCAAGGGGCCTTTTTCACCTTGAGTTTAACTATAAATCCTAACCAAGTTCACCTAGGGGCTGAATTCACCCTGCATCTAACAATCAAAACTAAAATCTATTTCATTTTTTTTTAAACAAAACCACTCCTTGGGTGTTTACCATTTCACATAGATAATTTTATTTACAAACAACCATTTATTTAAAAACTATATTCCTCATTTTATTTAAAAAAACAGGTTCTTGGTCTATCACCTATTTCACTATTACATTTCAAAACTCTATTCTATTTTCATTTCTAAATTCCTTTTCAAAAAAAATCTGAATAAAATTTTGAATTCATTCCCATGATAGAAATTCCAAAATACAATACACATGTCATCAACCCATTTAAAATTTTCCATTTCAAAAACAAAATTCAATTACCATTTTTAAATTCGCCTTTATAAAATACCATCTCTTAAATACCAATACAATTTACATTTTCTAAAAATATAATTCAAGTATTATTTCAAAACCCCATATTCTATCTATTACCATGGTTCCCTACTTGGTATCACTTTTAATCTGGGAAAAATGCTTATTAACTGGAATTTAAGCTATGGTAAAACTATTCCAAAAACATTTAACTTAACCTAGGATGATTCATATAAAATCCTACATGACCACACAATATACCACTTGAAATTATGGTGAGACTATGGGATAATTTTTTGGGACCACCTACTTCTATTCGACACTATACCATTATTTTCCAAGTGTTGATAGTAGGTTCCAAGGTCTTTTGAGGATCACATCACCAACTAATACCTAACTCAAGCCATGATATCACAAAAAAATTATAATCAAATATAATTAATGTAAAACCAAACCCTAAAAGGTATAACTGATGAGGCACCTATCAGAATCTATTACCACATTGTAACCATGACTAAATTCCCATAAACTACTCATAGTGAAACCTCAACCAAATTTAAATCCAAATCCATAACTAACAGTTCCAATAAAACCAAATAATAATAATAATTTAATGGGAAACCCCTTATAAAATTTAATACAAAGCATACCTCTATAAAAATACCAGGAAACGGCATGCAAATTTCATCTTAGGATGTCCTCTATGAAAAAAAGGGAATCCCCATGATACTTGGAAAATTCCACCATGCCTTATAATAATCATCATAAAAATCTCTAAATAAATAACCAGAATTTTAGAGAAGTGGAATGAGAAGAGGAGATGAGTCCACCAAAGTTTAAGCCTTGACTTCAAATGCTAAATAATTTCCAAAAAAATCACAAAGAATAAATAAAACCCAAGGGGGAGGATAATAGGGGTTTTGATGAACATGAATGTGCAAGAGGAAGAAAACAAATAGGAGGCGACCAATTAAAATAGAATAGGGAAAATCTATAAAAACCTAAATTTAACAAGACACTTGGTTTGGATACACGGTTGGGTAAACCATGTTCTAACAATGAGAGTGGATTTATACCCCATTTAAATTTTCACATTTTTTCCTTATAAATTCACATGGTTTTCCCTTAATCATACTCTAACTATGAGTGTAAGTCTTTCTCCATAGAAAAATAATTAACAACACCCTAATATTCTAGATGGTGTATGGTTTCCTCTAAATCATGCACCCCAACCCGTGCTCCTTGGGAAGAATCATCTAAAAATATTAGGAACCTGCCTAAATCTCCTAAGGTTTGCCTAATAACATGAGATACCTTGCGAGCCTAATTTTATATCCAAAACATAACCTTAATATTTCCAAATGTTTGTAAATCCATTCTGAACCCCAATTTAAAATCTATCATGTCCAACAATTAAAAAGTCAATCCCTTCCTAAAAATTCTAAACAATCGTAAGGAAACAAGGAATTAAAAACCACATCTCTAAAAATCTCTATTCATATAAGACTTTTGGAGTTATTAAGAATTAGTTTAAAATACCCTAAAATTAAATATATAATTTGGAGAACTTTCCCATGGACATGGATATAAGAAATGAATGATGGTGTTTCATACTATATGATCAAATGATAAATGAGGAATAAAGATCTAACCACCCATATGTCAAAAATGTGGAAAGAAGCATCATTGGAATTTCCAAAAAGGGTTAAGGAAGTGATTTAAGTGTGGTAGATAATAGAATTAAGTTCATGAATAATTAAGATACATGAAAAATATAACCAATGTGATGGAGGAAATAAAGGCACTACCCGATACTCCACCCATGTTTTAATGCTTAAATTATAAGGATTAAGGGTTCTATAAAATATAGTTCAACAGACCAAGGTCCTTTGATGGTAATAAACATCAATAAAAAACTAATCTGGGAGAGAAATGGAAATTCTATTATATCACCACCTTTGAGGTGGAGTGTGAAAGTGAATCCAAACAATATATACTTCTTATTCACAAAAAATATAAAAAGTTTTATTTGATTCTAGTTCTGCACATTATTTTATATATTTTAAGTTTTCTTGAAATATTGAATCACATCTATAATACCTTAAAAAGAGATATCCATGAAAACACCTAGTGTTGTGATAATTATAACCCAAGTGTTTGAATTTTCTTTTGTTATCATCTGTTGGAAGATTATTCCAGTGAATCTCTCAATCCTTACCTTTATGGAATTTGATGATATACTTGGCATGTATTTTCTCTCATTAAATATATCTCACAAAAACTATTGAGATAATAAAATATATTTATATATCAAGAAACATCTCATGCTTCTATACAAATATAAGAAAGATCGTGAATCGACTTTTGAAAATCCCTCAATGGTGTGGGTGTTGATACCCAATGAAGAATAATTTCTTTCTAAAATTTTTGTGTCAAAGGAAACCATCAACCTAGAGGACATTCCCATTTTGATAGAATATACCAATTTATTTACTAAATATTTTCATAGACTTCCCCCATGTCATGAGGTAGATTTATCAATGGAACTTAAACTCAAAGCCAATCTTGTCTCCAAATGCCCCTATAGGATGGCCCTAATAAAACTAGATAAGTTAAAGAAGCAGTTATAAGATAATTTAGAAAAATGTTTCATACACCATAGTGCATCTCTTTTTGGTGCATCTGTTCTCTTTTTAATTAATAATGATGGATCAATGTTGTTGTGCATCGATTATAGGGATCTCAATGAGATTACTATAAAGAAGAAGTATCCCATACCAAGGATTGGTTATTTTTTTGATAAAATTGAGGATATTAGTTATTTAAAAGGTTTATCTACATTCCATATATCATTAAATAATGGTGAGGAGTGAAGATATTTATAATATATACTTTCATACAAGATATGGACACTATGATTTCTTGGTGATTCCATTTACGCTTACTAATACCCATATGATATTCATGAACTTTATGAATATAATATTTATTTACTACCTCCAAATATTATTGGTAGTCATTATTAATGACATTCTCATATACTTCAATAGCAAGGAGGAACATGAAGTTTATCTAATAATTGTGATGGTGACATCATAAAAGGAGAAGATGTATGCTAAGTTCATAAAGTGTGACTTAAGAATAAAAAAATTCAAGCTATTGGTGTCTATGATCAAATGTAAGAGAATTTATATAGATCCATAATAGATAAAGGCAATTAAGGAATGGACCAGACCCTCAAGTGTTATGAAAATTAGTATTTTTATTAGATTATTTGTGTACTACTGATAGTTTGTGAGAAATTTCTCATCATTTTATAGCTCACTAACTAAGTTACCATAGAAATTGTAAAATTATATTTAGATATAAGAATGTGAGGAAATATTTAAGTATCTCAAAAAGAGTATAATCATTGTTCCTTTACTCACACTACCCTTAAGTGGAGAATGGTTTATAAAATATAGTGATGCTTCAAAGAAAGGAATGGGTTGTGTAATCATGAAAAATGGTAAAGTGATAGCCTATGCCTCATGAAAATTAAATATCCATGAGAAAAACTACCTAACACATGATCTAGATTTAGTAGCTATGATATTTTCTTTGAAGATTTAGAGACACTAACTCAATGGTGAGAAGTGTGTCATATATACAGATTACAAGAGTCTAAATTGTATATTCGCATAGAAAGAGTTCAACATGCATCAATGAAGATGGTTTGAGTTAATCAAGGACTACGATTTCTCTATTCACTACTATCTTGGAAAATAAAAAATAATAATTGATTCTCTTAGCATAAAACAAATTTCTACACTATCCATGATGCAATTGAGAAAGGCCTATCTTAATTTTATGTAAAGGATAGACCTAGAAATAATAACAGTGAGGAAAAAATTATACTATTACCAAATTATTTCTCAACCATCTATCAAAGATAAGATCAAGGAGGCACAAAGGGACGATTTGGGTATTCTAAAGAAGTTAATAGCCTAAAAGAAATGTGAGTTTCATGAATTCAACATTAATAAAGATAGCGTCATTCATTTTGGAACTAGACTTTTTTTTTTAGGACATGAAATTAAAGATAACATAATATTAAGTATTTAATCTATAATTCAATTTCATTTATTCCCAAGGATCTTTTATATTTAGAGTTTTATATAATTAATACAAACTCTTATATAGTAAACCCATATTTTACAAGTGTATATCTCTATTCATTTTTAATTTTTCCCATTAAAAATACTATTTAAAATAAAATATGATTTATTTTCATAAAAAAACTTCACAATTTTTTTATTTACTCCATTCATGTCCCTAATCATCCTTAAAACTTTATAAAAACATTTTAAAATGTGTAATGAGCACAAAAAATCTCATTAAGAGACATAAAAAATAAAATTGTAAGTCAATTTAAAAATATAAAAAACCCAAGAAAATTTAATGTTTATCTCAATGATCTTTCAGTAGATAAAATAAATCATTTACACATGAAAATCACACACTTTTTTCTAAAAGAAAAACATTAAAACTAAAATTAAGAAAATATAATCCCTTTTTAGAAACTTAGAGCATTGAATTAATCACCCATGTTAGAAATAATTGGAGCCTAGTTAAATCAATAGGATAAACCTCCTCGGTAACTCCATAATTCTTTCCTATAAAGATAAGAAAAATTATCCAGTGCATTAGAGCACTATCTGGGTATACCCATAGTATAATTTGTATTAGTATTATAAGGTGCTATCTGAACACACCCAATGTATAAGCTATATAGTTCTCACTTGTGAGCTATAATAACTCTCAATCGGTCATATAAGTTGCACCAGGTTCAAATTTTTTACATATATTTCTCAAGTACTATATAAAACAATTTATGATTGCACATTTGCAATATAAAATCTTTGAAAGAACTCTTTTAAACCCATATGAAAAACACTTTTGGATATCAAAATACCCTTTTTATTTAAAAAACCATTTTTAATACCAAAATACCCAGAAAATGGGAAAAAATATTTTTATTTAAATAAAATATCATTATAAACATTATTGTGTAAAATAAAGGAAAAAATTTTATTTGAAAGCAAACTCATAAAATTTTAAATGAATCTTAAAATAAAATACTATTAATTATGGTGGGAAATTTTGTTCATGTCTTATAAGTTAAAAAAACATTCCTTTCATACTTTTATTAGAAAAGTCACAAAGTACCTTGTTTGGAAAATTAAAAAATATATATTAATTTAAAATAATTTTATAAAAATTAATCATGGTTAAAAATGAATTTATAAAATCATTTTAGAATATTAAAAACCTTCTTTATATTTTTTCATAAAATATGGATATATAATAAAAATAGATTTTTAAGGAAAACTTTAAAAGACGATTTCTAAAAGAAATTTTATTAGCTTGAGTATGAATCATTACGTATGTTCTTTATCATCCTAAATTATAAAATTAGGTTAATTATTCAGTTTCTTAAGAAAAAATTTAAGTTTATTATTCCTTTTATATCACTTATTATCATGTTATATGCAATTACTTAATCATTTAAGTTTACATCGCACGTTTCTGATGATATTTGGCTCATATATCAGAAATGACTTCGATAGATTCAAAATGGTCAAAGAGGTCATTATTCCATAATCTATAGAATAATAATCATTAAATAAGTATTCATTTTATATATATATTATACTTTTAAATCCAACCATTAAATATGGTTATGAAAAATGAACTATGTTACAATCATGGAGACGGTAGGTCAAATGTACGCATGAGTAACATTTCAATTTTTCAACGATAATTATGGAAAGAAGGTAAGTATTATTTTATCTTTAAATAATGATAATAATATCATAAATATCATATTACTTATTTAAATTTACTTATATATATCATTCATGTGATGTGGTGATAAAAAAACTAATCGCATCACTTCATATAGGTGGTAATCCACACATATACACGAACAACATTATCATTTTTCAGTGAATGGAATGTTAAGAAAGTAAATGATATATTATCTTTTAATAATTATAAATATTTCATTAATATAACATATAAACTTTAATTCCATCATTATAACCATCCATTAAATGTGGTAAATGGAAAATGAATTACATTGGTTCGCAAGGCGGTATTCTGTCGTACACACTAATGATGAATTCTTCTCCCATTTCATAGAGGTTGGAGATGAATATGGGTTATAATATTAACATAATGACATATGAGTATATCAAGAATAATTTTTTTATTATTTGATCATTTTTGAATAATATTTTAAGGATAAATAATAGGAAATAAAAAATAAATTCTCAATTAAAAACATTACCTCTTCTTTGGATAACCTCATTTGATTAACACCTTAATCCCTCTATGGTTGGTGTTATACATAAACCAAGACCTATAAAATGATGGTAGGGATTATATAAATTTATTTGTTTAGGTATTTTCTAATCCAAATTAGTTTTTGAGTTTTAAATAAAGTGAAGAATATGTGGCCTTTTATAAGATAGGGGATGGGCACTCTTAGAATTTCTCAAAATATTAAATCAATATAAATTAATATTTAATTCAAAATGGTAAAAAACTAATTTATTTATAATATAAGATGATTATGGGTTGAAATAAATTTATCCAATAAAAATTATACAAGTTTTGACTATTTTTTTATCCTTGTATTTTGGTTTTAACCCTTCATTAAACTTTTTTAAACTTACCGTGACAACAAGGTTTATTATACATTAAGGGTCAATGTATTTACTATAAATGGATAAAATTTCCATAAATAAATCATGATTAATATTATAAATCATATATTAGTCACTTTTCATAATTTAATATTTTTATTAATTTTATATCATTTAACTAAATATTATTTATTATAATATATCATCAAAGTCATTTTTTATAACTATTCATTAATTTGATTTCAATAGCATCAAGAAAACAATTAAAATTAAAAAAACATTAATACATAAATAAAATATAATTTTCATAAATAAAATTCATTAATAACATTATTTATGTCAATTAATATTACTTTTAATATTTTTAATATCATTTACTTAATTTTTCTATTAATTGAATAATTACTGGATTAGCATTATGTAAATTTTAAAGGTAATTCTTTCTTCACAAAAAAATTAAAAATAAATTATCCTGATGAATAAAAATATTTTAAATTTTAAAATAATTTTTATAAATAAACATATCCTCATGTCAACATTATGTTAAAAATATTATAGTTATTAAAAAAAGAGTGTTATTTTTTAATTTTCTTTAAATAAAATATTATAAATATTATAATCACGTCCAAATGAAAAAAAATGACATATAACTGAATATTTTATGAGTATGTAAAACATGTAATCATCCAATAAAAATTCTTCAAGTGTTAGGGTCATTTTATAATCGTTATATTTCATTTTTAACTTTAATTACTTGATTTACCCTTTTACCATGGTAAAAAAATTAATAGGGTTACTATTCATATTAACCAAAAATAAAAAAGGTCTAATTTACCAAATTTAGACACACTAATTCCAAATATGGAATCCATTTTTTAAAATTAAAAAATCATAACTCAAAGAATTTAATTTAAAATTAAACCGATAAAACATGATGAAAAACATTTTTTTAGAAAAATGCCCTTTTTAAATATAAAATGTTTTTATACTAAATTTAAGAATAAAATTCATGTAAAAATCATAATTGGATAATTTTAAATAAAAATTAACAAATTAAATTTTAAATCTAATCTAAAATATAATTTTAATTTATAAATACTTTATAAGAAAATACATTTTTTAATTAAAAATTGGTATTTTTCACTATTCATTGAAAAATCAATCTTTTCATAAAATTATAAATATTTATTCCTAAGATAATTTTGAAATTATGAATTCAAAAATGAATCTCATTTTTTAGACACATTTTCTAAAAAATTTAAAAATATTATAATATTCACTCATAAAAATAAAGAAAACCCTTTTTTGAAGAAAATGTATTTTTGAAGAATAAAATGAATTTATTAAAAATAAAGTTCTTATTTAAAATAATTAATTAATAAACTATAAATTAGTTTTATCATTATATATATTTAATAATGTGGTTAATACTATTCATTCACATCAATTTAACGGCTAGGTTATAACGGTCACATTTAAATAATAATAATTCGTTGTTCGTTTAAGCATGATGTTGTGTATCGTGTATGATACTAAACATAGACCTTATTTTTAAAATATATGGATATAAAATTGTGTTACATCATCACCTAATATAAATAAATATCTATTGGATAATTCTCATAGCTCATCTTTCTCTATCCATCCAGGAAGTACCCAGATGTATTTTAATCTTTAAGAGCACTCCTGGTGGGGCAGTATGAATAAGAAGATTGTTGAATATAAATAAAAGTTTTTGTTATGTTAGAAAGTTAAAATAGAGGGATATAAGTACAAAAGTATTATTCAACCACTACCCATACTAATTTGGAAAAGGGATAAATCAGTATACACTTTATCACTAGTCTTCTGATATATGCAAAGAAAGTAATTTGATTTGGGTTTTGGAGGATCAAATCAACAAGACTACTCACTTCATCACTATTTAGGAATATTTATCATTTGAAAAACTTTATAATATATACATAAATTATGATTTTTGGCTACATGGGGCATCACTTTTAACCACTTATAATTATAATATAAGGTTTACCTCAAAATTCTGGAGAAGTCTTCAACATGCTCATAATATTGAATTGAAATTCAGTAAAAACCATCACCCCTAGACTGATGGACAATATAAAAGGACCATTTAGAAACTTGATTACATTTTTAGATCTTTCTCAATGTAATTTAAAGTAGTGTGGGATCAACATCACTCATTATTTGATATATCATACAACCACAGCTTCCACTCAAGTATTCAAATAGCCCCACATGAATCTCTATATAAGAAGATATATAGAACTCTTATGTTTTGGGATGAATTTAGTGAATGAAATCTGTTTGTACCTGACCTAGTGCAAGATATGATAGATAAGGTTTAAGTTATTCTCCTGGACAATATAACTTATTAGATTTCAAAAAAAGAGTTATGCATACAATCATTGAAGGGATTTGGAGTTTTAAGTTGGAGACAAAGTTTTCCTTATAATATCACCTTATAATAGTGTCATGTTGTTTGGAAAGAAACGAAATATCATCCCAAGTTACATTTTCCAATTTTATATCCTTGATCTCATATGATTTTTGGCTTATTAGTTATCACTTCTACCAAGCTTGGCTCAAGTACATGATGTATTCCATGTATCACTCCTAAGAAAGTGCATACATAATCCCTCAAATGTACTAAATTTAGATTTGTTATAAATAGAGAATGACCTATATTATGAGGAGTGGATAGTGAATATCTTGGAATGTAGAGATAAATTTTCATGCAATAATTCAACTCGCCTTATTAAAGTGCTTTGGTAGAACTGAAAGTATGAATAAGAAACATGGGAACCAAAGGATTAAATGAAATAGAAGTTCCCTCATCCATTCTTAACTAAGGATATGAGCAAAAATTATAAGGAAGAAATTTATAAAGGGATTAATAATTTAACAACCCAAACTTTTATTTAATTTTCCTTTTGAATAAATAATATTTATCATAATGCAATATATAGTATAGTATAGTTGCATGAAGCACAAAAAACAACACTTAATTTTATTAATAGAGAATGTTATATTAATTCAATAATTAAACCCAATAAAATTTAAAATATTAAAATTTTTAAATAAATATAAAAAAAATAAATTTTCAAAAATAGGAAAATGTGGATCATCTTAATCCACTAGGATTATCAATACCACAAACAAAATGGTAAGAAGGAAACAAAAAATTAGTAATCCAATTGATATTTTAAAAATGAATAATGTAAAACCTTGATATTAATTAAATTAAATTATGAATAAATTAAATTATATGAATTTATAGGAAGTAATATGACTTTTGTAATAGTAATATGATCATCGAAATAGTAACCTGATCATTAGGAATGGTAATGTGACAGTTAGGAATGGTGTCATGACTGTTGGAATAGTAAGTTGACATCAAAATAGTAAAATTTAAAATAAATAATATTTACTATGATTAATTTAATAAAATATAAATATTTTAATTCCATAAAATACATATAAATTTTAAAAACTCAATGAAATTATACGCACGTTTTTAAAAAGTAAAAATATTATTTTTTTTATGAAACCAGTATATTATAATCACATCATTCAATATGTAATAACGACCTAATAAATTATAAAATTTTGAGATCAACCAAAAAAATGTTTAATAAGTTAAATAATTCATGAAATTAAAATTTAAAACCTAAAAAATATTTTCCAAAGTCAAAATTCTAAATTATTCCATTAAAAACAATTTTTCATTTTTTCTACTTTCCTTTTTAATAAACTTATTAATTCAGTTTTTAAAGTTTTTTAAAGTATTAAAATAATATATTTTTAATTAAATGTTATTTATAATGTCAAAAATATCACTATTATAGGTTTTACCTTAGAAATTATATTTTATTCAAAATTATATCCTAAAAACACCCCACTCCTTAATTTTATATACACCCTCTCCCACTCCTTGGAAAAAAAACTTCCATTACACTTTTTAAACCCAAAAATATATAAAAAATACCTCTCTTAATCCCATTTTAATCATTATCGATGTTCTAGATTCATAAATCTTCAATCATTCAAAAATTTAAGGGACGTAGATAAGGAAAAACTTCAAGAAATAGGTAAGGTTCTTTCGTCTTTTTATGTAATTTTACTTTTCTATTTCCTTATCCTTCTATTAATTTATAATAAAAACATTCTCAAAAAAATTAAATATTATTTTTAAATTATATTATTAATTTTAATATATTATAAAAAAATATTTATAATATAATCATATATTATATATATCTCACCTCCTCTTTTGATAGTGTCTTGTTAACAATCAGTTAACCACCCACAAGGACATTGCCAACTCTCTATTAATAACTAGCTTTATGTATGATTATAATAAATTATTTATAATATATAAATTAATAAATATATATATTTATAATATTTTGGATTTAATTTTATTAATTTATACATAACAATAAAACAAAATCATGAAATTTAAGAAAGACGGGATATTTTAAAGAAAATATAATGTTAAAATGTTTTAGATTTCACAAAGAAAATTAACAAGTAAAATCCAATGATTATAATTGATCAAGAGTGAAAAAAATAAACATAATTCACTTTTATAATCATTCTTTAATGTAATTTTATTATATAGTAATTGAAAAGGTGATGAAATAAAATGGGAGATAATGTAGAGGAATTATTAAACCCAACTATTTTCTTTGGGGTTATTTACTCTTTTTATTTATTTTTAGTATGGATTATTTTATAATTTCTTAAAAATTTCCTTTAATTATTTTTTCCCTATACTTTATGGGGATATTCATAGTTATACCTCTTTGAAATTATTTTTAATCCAATTACAAAGATTTTTTAAACAGAATTTATTTTCCAAAACGTCACATTTACTCCTCTTGAGTTATTTCTTATTCACTCAAATAAAAATGTTTTTTTATTCCTAAATATAATCTCCCTTATTCATTTGGTAACCCAAAGGGTTATTCCTTAAATTATCCATTATGAAATCCTTATGAAAATAATTTCTTTTCATGGGTTTATTTCATTAATATGATTGTTATATGTTCTATTTCCATGTCGCATGCTTGATTATAATCATTTTATGATTTTATAGGTGAGATCGTAGTTATATAGTCATCCAATGCATTGTATAATGTGATATATCTAATTATATTTCATGTATTATGTGTGAACATGATTCTACTTTTGTTCACAATTATGTTGTTATGATTTATGAACATATGTTATGTGTGAACATGATGCTAGATTTATTCACAACTTATGTATGGTATTTTACCATTATGTTATGATATTTAATTATTATGCATGGGCCAAGTTCTATGAATTTTTCAAATTATTCCATCATGGTTATGATGGTGATCTTATTCAATGATATGATTTTGATGATGGTCACCCATGTATTATATTCCTTCCTTATTATTCCTCCCCTTATTGGGATTTTAGATTACCCCTTGTTTAATGTATATACTCAAGTGATTACATGTAATAAGGATAACATGATATCTTTAGGAGGACTATGAATAAGGATTAAAATAATGTTTAATTTTATTATGTATAAGTGATGTATGAACTTAATTTGATCAAGATATTAAACCTTTTGATTCTGGAATGTATTACTATTATGTTATTTAGCTTAAAAAGGATTTAATGGTCATATAATAAAATTTTGGGTAGATATATTTATACTATGTTTTATCATCTCTAAGAAGTTTACAAGAATAAAGTGAATAAATAAATGAATTGGATTATCATTACACTGAACACGTGTAAATTGAAAGATGAATCGCGACCTTTCAATAAATCCCATTATCTCATCCTTACCACCCAAATAATCTAGTTTTATTTATCATTATAAAAAGAACAATATTTATAAACTACTTAAAAATATTTTGGTTAAGGTTTTCCAATTTTATAATAACTTAAATAAAGTTATATATTTATTTCTTATGGTAAAAAAGTGAAAAACAATGTTGAAAACCCCATGAATACTTCTAAGTCAATTAAGCTTTACAATATATTTCTAAGAAACTAAATTTAAATAGGGATAACAATAAATAATAGGTTATTTATTTCACATGTGGAAAGAAAATTCACTAGAAGAGAAACTATAATGAATTGAATAAGAATAAATAAGTGGATTCAAGTTCATATATGTTCATTATTGCATGTGATATTTTAATTTTAATTATTGGGTATTAGATATTATGTGTGTGTCATGAATTCTTATCCAAATATAGTAGCAAAGTTTATAAAAATTATAATAAGTAAGGTGAATTCTCTGAGTAGTTAAGAAAGGGTGATTTATATATCAGTAGTGAGAAAAACATGAGTTCTATTTGGACAAGTTGATTGATTCTAGTTGAACTATTGTTTTCTATTGAGTATAACCAAAACATTTATCTTATGTTTCTACTGTAAAAAATGATATATTATTTAATTTTAGAATAAATACTAATTTTTTTGTTTCATAATCAATTAATAGTTCAATAAAACTTAAATCATTGTCATTTAATGATGAATAATATGATACACATGCTTAGTTATGAAAAGATAATTCTTTGTTAAGTAAAACTGATAATAGTTGTCAAGGATATACTCAGTATGGTGTTTAAACTCTTTTAATATAAAAACCATTAGTATTATAGACATACTTACTTATTAAGTTTTAGACAAAGAATCTTATAAAATTAGGTAAGTCACAAAGCTTAAATAGTTAGTTCTTATTAATTGTGTGAACTATTCTAAGGAGTATCTTGAGGTAAAATATTATTCTTCATGGGATTCCTTTAAAAATTTGAATAAATGTAAATGTAAAGAAAGGAATATCCTTGATAATACTATAAGAGGTGCATTGGGGTAGTGGTACTAATAATATCATAACCAAGTATTCATCAATAATAAAAAATGTAGAGTAGATTTATTATTATATTCACTTTTATTTATATACATAAAAGACATGATGTTATTAAAAAAAGGATATATGATGAGTCTTATATGTTTTTATAGTCTTCCATTATCCCTTTTAAAGCATGTTTTGTAAATAGCAGCATACACCCATAACCATATGCCAACTATAATAAAAAATGGATGTCATATAAGTTATAACATGAAATAAATCCATTATTTCATGAATCATGTGTTTTGATGAAAATATTTTGTTAATAATTTTTCAATAAACAAACTCACATCAAGAAGAACATAATGTGCATCTTAGTAGCATATCCAAAAAAAATATGTTGAATAAATCACTAAGATAGAAAAATTATAGTCAAGTGAAAGACTATATTTCTATAAGATGGTTCACATATCAATTTGAGATAGTGATATAAATATTGAATTAGATAGATTTAAGTCTTGAGATTCACAAGTAGTTGGCATGGGAACAAGTTCTACAAGATCTTAGTGAAAAGGAATTTTCCAGAGAAACATTCTATGTATGAAAGAATAAAACTATGAGATATGGTTTTATAATCACAAATTTAGGTGATATATTATTCATTATGAATAGAAACCCGTATCCTGTATGTTATTAGTAAATGGTAATAATAAAAAATGAAAAGTGAATAAAAATTCAAAAATTTATTCAATGTACCAATATTTAGTTGTGTATTTTCATAATTTCTTCATTTGAAGTAAAGTTATCAGTGGGTATTTAATAGAAATTATAAATGGGTGGTAAAATCATGGTACAAGTAAGGATTGTTTGGTTATAATAGGTCATCATGATTAAATCCATTAGAATCCTACTTTCCATATCAACTTTATATGATCATTATATTTTCCATTAAATTTCGAGACCACCTTTCTTTGAGGAAATATTATAGAAGGTGTTTATACGATGAAACCGAAAAGGTTTGGTGATAATATATATTTCCAACAAGGAATTAATGTTTTAGAGATCCATTTATGGATTAATGAAAGTATCATGACCATATAATATTTTTTTAGAATAAAATTTTTATATGTGTCTATAATTTATTAGTGGGGTCTACATAGTTTTTCAAGTAAAATATGTTGATTACATATTGAAAAATAGTTATTAGTATTATAGTTAACTAAGTCTAAACTGAAATTAACTATCTAAATATTTACTTAAAGTAGTAACCCATGTTTTAGTGGATGATATCTATTGAGGTAGATCTATTTGTTTCTTATAACAAGTAAAAGTACATATATTAACATGGTATTTAAAAATACAAATTGGACTAATTCAAGAGTGAATTATTTCCAATGTCACATGGTATAAATCTCTATAAGAATATATGTATATGATATAGGAAGAGATTAAAGGAGTGAGTATACCTCCATACACAACCACGATTGATATATCACATATTCCATGCTATTTACTAGATATGATATTTCCAACACAAGCATTATGATTGGAAAATATCAGATAAATCTTGGAGAACTAAATGTTAAGTAGCTAGACCTATCTAATAGGATTTGATAAAGTACATGGATTATTTACTTAGTACCCAAAGGGGAATGAATTCTATTTATAAGGGGACAAAAACTAGACTTTGTATAGATCAATTGATTAAAGAGTTTGGTATCAATAGCTATAAATATTGAGTATGTTATAGCCTTTAATGCAGCTAAATAAGTAGTATAAAATTCAAAAATATTTATTCTAGTTCTTTAAATCATACCTAGAGAGTAAAAATTATCATAGTATAAATTATCATAAACTAGTTATAATGGTTCTAGACAAGAATTCAATATTATGACAGAGGAAAAAAAGGTTTCACTCAGGGATATCATCTCTTGAGGGATTTTACTAAAGGAGATATAGTTGTAGAAAGAAGAGTATCCATGTCATAAAAATGTGGAATTCAAAATGACTATATATATAAGTCATTAGAATCATTTTCTTTTCATGGTATAGATAATAGGTTGATAGTTATCAAGTTGGTTATAGTGAAAGTGGGAGTTTTGTAAAAGTAGGTTCCCTAGACCCAACTTGTATTATACTATTTTATTACCATGCCATTTATACAAAGATAAATTCATGATGTTATCTTACCATAATATTGTTATGATTTGTGTATAAATTATTTACATGGTAATTACCTTGTGTTATTTTTTGTATCAAAATGTTATGGTAGTTACTAACTATAATGAGAACCTTGAGAAACTATAATAGTGATCTTAAACATATTTATTATGGTCTAGATAAATATATTGATGATATATAGATGATATATAACTATCATGTTTTTATGGATCATAATCATTGAGAATTATTCTCATGAATTTTTCACTTTTTAATCTTAATTAGATGAAATTATGAGGCCCGAACCGCCAAAAAAAACACCACATGCTTTGGTTTTCATTGGTTGTTCCAATTTATAAGCACATGTATTGGTATCTCTGCTTGAGATCATTATTAGTGTGTACCATTTTATTGTCTAATTTAATGAAAATAAAAACCATGACATTTATGTTTGTGGTGAGGTAGATTGTTTTGGTTGCATCATTGGTGATGTGTAATTGATTGAATAATCTAGATAGAATTTATCTCTTTCGAAAAGGAAAATATATCTAAGGCCTAGATGAATAATATGGTAGTACCTTTATTAAATATATGTTTATAGTGGAATAATGTAAGTTTCTCTAGAAAATTTATTAAATGAATAATTAATTCATGTAAGGATGGCGACACAAGTTGTGTGTCCCACTTTATGATATATCATAAGATGAAGAGACAATATTACACAGTGTGTGTTCATGGGAGTCTGGAATTGATACAACTAAACCTTATCTCCTTAGGTTACATTTTTTGTTTCTAGATACCAGATGTAGACACATTTATAATATATTTTTTCCATATCATTTACATGGAAATTTCAATGTTTTGATGACAAAATGTGCTAAATTTATAATACTTTTTATTTTCATCAATTTTTCGAGGTTTTTGTAATTCTTAGAATATTTTAATGAAAATGTGTATTTTAGGAATAAAATTGATCAATTACTCTAGATTTAATTTTCTTTTGTTTTAAGAAAAAACTATTGTATTGATTTCAGTTAATTTCAATTAAAATGCTAGTTTTTTTAAGTTTGAAAGTGTATCAGGTTTATGGATAATTCTGTCAATAGTCTGATTTTTTATTTTGAATATAATTTTTGGGATAATTTTTAAATAGCACTTTGGCTACTAGAATTAATTTTTCTTTAATATATAATTTTATTGATTAGTTTTACATTTTGAATTTTTAATTATCACTTAGTACTATATTTCATACGAAATGGTGTTTTCCAATTGACTACAAAGTGAAGTTCTAATATACTATATAAATTGACCGTTCCAAATAACCCCAATCTAAATAACCAATCGACGATGTTTTTGAAATCATTTAATAAAGCTTGAAATGGATAATCATAGATTAACTAATCTCAACCCAAGTTTATTTACAAATAAGTTTGTAATAAGGAAGATCGAGCCTAAATTAATGTCATTTGAAATTGAGGTATTAAAAGTCAAGGTTGAAACTCGATCTTATTTGGATGAATCTAGAGTAAATCTAGTTTTAAATTCATTGTTCAAGGATTTGAGATGATGAATACTCGAGTAGACTAAGTGTCATAATAGTTGATTAATGAATCATCTATTGAAGAATGTCAATTGAAGCAAACCGAGACTCCAATTTTTAATGCAATCCATACCAAGGTGATTTATCATGCCTAATTTAATGAAGGTTTATGTATGGAGATGTTTAATATACATAACCAAATTTGGACATGATTTTACATCATAGTCAAGCTTTAATAATGAAATAAAATCCATGAAAATTAAGAAAGAAAATGAAGGATTTGATCACTATTTTTTCTCCCTATATGGGTTGTATTTTGAATTTTATGGGGGATTTTTATTCCCTAATTCTATGTTTTTGAGTTTTTTTAGTATTTCACACTAGGATATCAATCAATTTCCTATGAGGAGATGATGTTTTGAATATTGTAATGTAATCGTTCTAAGAATTGCCTCAATATGGGAGCTAGTTTTCAATGGAGGGATGGGTTTAGGGGGTTCTGTGGTCGATTACTAAATATTTTGCACCTATGTTGGATGCATGTGATTACCCAAGTGGATTTAGTTAAGCTAACCAGAGATGGAGGTTCACTTTATGACCAATAACTTGGTTTAAGGCCTTAATTCCAAGATGATTTATTCTAGAATAATCTGATATTTAGTTTGAGGGAATTAAGGTAGAACTTGTGAAATATGATACAGACCAAGGATAAGTAAGGGTAAAACCTTGGATGATGAGTTGTTTAAATGTAGTTATCATAAAATTTATACTATGTAAATGTAACCTACATGAATTCCATAGATACGTAAGGGTAACCACATGGCTAAAAACTATAGAAAGGTAATATTTCATGCAAAGGAATACACATCAAGGTAAATATATGAATTTTTTCAATGTCAAGGTGATAAAAAATGTAATTAAAATTTATGAATCCTTATTTCTTAAATCGAATCAATAATCAATGAAGGACTCAACCAAGTTTGATGAAGTTTTTCTAAAGAATTATAAAAGCTTATTGAGGAATCCAAACTGATTAAAAAAATGTTTGTGGTGGTTTTGACATCTATGGGGAACTTCTATTTAAGATAAAAAATAGAAAGAAAGAATATCATGTGGTTATACTGATATCTATTGTGGGTTTTGACTAAATTAACTTTAGGTTGAAGTTAATCCATAGTTACTTGTGACACATGATAAATCATAATAAAATCTTAAAGCTAGGGGTTGTAAGCCACAAAGATGGAGTTGGTACATCACTAAATTTTAAAAGGGAAATCTGTGAAAGGAAATTATAAACCACCATCAATTAATAAACATTGATAGAATCTAGAGATCGAGGTAAATAGAAGAGAATAAGGAAACTTAGGTGAAAATTGTAGAAAAAACTAGAACTTCTCAATAGAGAATCCTATTTTTCTTTTCTTTTTAATTTTTATACTATTATTGTGAATTCAATTTTGTATTTTTAATCTTAAAACATGATTTTAAAGTAAAAATATATTGGTTAAATGAAATTATTATTCGTTTGTAATTTCTACTTCATTATCTCATCTTCATTACCTTAGTTGTTATTATTCCCCTTTCTTTTATAATCATTTTTCTTACAAACCTTCAAAAATAAATACCCTTGATATTGCTTTTAATTTCAAATATAAAGAAATTATATTCATAAACTTTTGAAAATATTTTTATAAATAAAATAATATAACAGTAAGATCAATGAAAATTTGATATTGGGGGGGGGACTAGTTTCTTCATTTTCACTCACTGAGAATACTTAGAAATTGACAAACTACTGATCATTCTCAGTTGGGATATATACCTCTTGATAGCTATGTGTGGATTAATTTTTTAAATTGAACTATGGAAAATTATTTATTTTTTAATAAATTATTATAATTTTTAAATTTAGTAAATTAGAAATTCCCCTAAATAATTCATTATTGGTTGCTTCTATTGGTTTATTATCCCTAATTTTAGTCTCAATTGCTTATTATCCATTACCATAATACTTAATCATCTCATACTTCACTTCATAACTCACCATTTCATCTATTTATTATTTTTTATACTCTTTTATTAATATTTTTCTATTTTCTTGGATATTTCATAGTCTTCCTTGTGGGTTTGACCCCTTCTTACTACTTTACTAGTGTTAATTAGGGAAAAAATAAATAAATAATTTAACCTCTCTTAATGAAAACCATTAAAATTTTGTAATTATTTTCAAGTAAGGAACATGTGACCAAGAAAATCTCAAAAACTTTAAAAACACACACATAACTATATTTTCAAAAGAATTTATAAAGTAATTTGAAACTCAAATCTATTAAAATATAAAACTATTCAGTGCATGTGCACTAGATCCAAGACTAAAAAATAAGATCCCATAATACCTAAAATTCATATAAACCTTAGAAATATAAGTAAAAATAAATCTGAAATGGAATATATGTGAGAGAGAGATTCCCTATGGTGAATGAATAAAATCTGTAACATGAAACCATTCTACATAATATAGACAGACCTTGAATAAGGGAGTATTAACATCTTCAAGTGTTAGGAAACCCATGTTACATTATCTACGTGTAAGATAAGATATAGTGTTTATCATAGGTGTTTATTACACTAGAATGTATCTCATGGAAATGTCCAAAATCTCAAATTTATCTCACATATGATTTCACTCATATTGTAATTGTTCAAGTTTGGATTGGGATTGGTCTGTAGAAAACACTAATGAAGATACCTATTTACCATACTTGGATAAATGATCCTCATAAGTAATAATTCCAATACTTTATGAAATTTCTTCTTTATTATAAATTTTATAATGCAGTTACTCCAATTTATACCCACTAATTTAACAACTATATTATAATGGTCAAATTTACTAATTTTATTTTAAAGTATCATAGTTTCATTTTAGTTTTTTGTTTAATGTAGATAAATCTATTAAATATATTATCTAAAATGGAAATAAATACTAAATTATTTGGGTATTATATTCTCTCTTAATTAAATAATTTTTGTCTTCAAAATTTTAAGTATCACTCACTAATGAAAATTAATAAGGGTATCTAAAATATATCCATAACTAAAATAATAATTTATATAGATATATCAATGTTATAAACATAGGAATTATATATTTTTCATTAAAATAGGCTTATCCCTGATATTTAGTTTTTATCCAACTATTTGAGCTAAGAGACTATCAATATTAATTATTAAACCCCATATTATATAATTTTCTTCTAAAGGGGTTCACAATCATCCTTATGTTGATGGGATGACATAGATTGATATGAAAAGTGATCTCCTTATTCCAAATATTTTTTCCTCTAGTGGATAGAACTGATATATTTACAAAATCATATTAGATTTATATAAAGAAATAATAATAATATTTTAATATGGCTCATACTCATAAACTTTAACTTGGAATTCAATAATCATATAACTATATATTTTTATTTGATAACTAAATCATCAGGGTGGTGATTTAATGCTCTTTGGAAACATCCATGATATACTAGAGTTACTATAATCAAACTCTAAAAAGACATACACAACTATGGAGTGAAGTATAAGTGTACCTTAATCATCATGATCCACTTCAACTATAGTCATCACATAGGTTTTCCCTTATTCCCTTGGTCTATGAGGTCGTTGATGCTTATTACCCTTAGTAGTCTAGGGTTAGGGAATCAATTTCCATAATTCTCAAACTCTTTGTATTTGAATCATTGAAGTGTGGATAGAATATTAGTTGGAACTTTTATACCTTCTATTATATTGGATGACCACTTTATATTTCTTTGATAATCACAAGTTTCATAGACAATCATTCCACACTTGAAACATTTTTATTATTCCTTTGAGGCATTCCTTTGGGTACTTCTTCATGCATTTTTAACACGTAAGAAATTGAATATTATTTCCTTCATCATATTCATCACCCAAAAATCCATTAGACTCCATCCTTCTCTTCTTCACTGTGTTTGATAATTCATCTATATTCACATTTTTAATCATAATTCATAATAACCAGTTTGAAAGAATCATAAGATTTATCACTATAAATCATATCCTTTTAGGTTAGTTGTTGGGGAAATCTCCTCATTTTCCATGGAACCCTTCATTAAATTTATTCCTTTAGGATTTATCCATTACTAAAAATATTATTTAACATGAGTGATGAACATTTAATACCATAACAGAACTATTATAGGATAATTACATTACAAATTCAACCTTAAAATTTATTACTCTTCAAAATTATTACATAATATTTTAGTTCAACCTAAATCACTCCCAGTTAAATATAGTTTTTTTTAGGTTAGTTTATCTCATATTATTTAACCTAATTCTTTAACATAATTAATTCTTCATAATGTATTGTAAATATAATGTGATTAACTAAAGAATATCCCTCAAGATTGTCTATCTAGGTGTGTGGTTTTATGCACAATCATTGTGCACTAGAGTAAAGATTGAGTAGATACTCAGCCAATATTTTTTATGGTGATTACCCCTAGGTTTATATATATCATAGATGTATCCACTTTCCAGTATCCTAACAAGGATTTAATTACTTATAAAATCATATACTCAGAACCTTACCAAAATCTCAGGATATTATCCTTTACTTAAACTTATCCCTAAGGTTTTTTACAATATTCACTAGTCCCAATACCCAAAAATAACTAGATTGGTTTTCAAAAATAACTAAACCCTACTATAATACCAAGTGAGGCACCCCAAATCTACACTCCTGGGTCTAGTGATAAAAACATATTATTTAAACACTATATTTAATATAAAGTGAGATGGACCGATCTAAACATAACTTTATTTTACATCATTTTCATAAGTTAAACATTAAATCCCATAATAATCACACAATCCCTATAATGGAAGGTTTATTTCCTTTAAGGATCATCTATATAAGAAACCTATTTTAATAATACTTGTTAAAATTTCACTATAATTGATCCACACTCAATTTCCTTCTAAACTTCTCATAAGTTATTTTTATCTTATTAACTAGGGGAATGGAAGCATAAAAAAGGGGTAATGTTAAATGATTAGTATGGGGAAAATATCATTAACTTTTCATCAATGGTTATATCATAAGAATATTACAAAACATGTGAATCATATAAATATCTTATTAAAAAGAATATGTAACAATAATAGTTCTCCATAAGTATTGATAGAAGGATATGTAATCTCAAATGAAAAAATATGTATAATGTCATAAGATTATGAGATAATAAACATGAGATATGGAGCATAATCTTACGAATCTAACAAAGAAACATGACATGTCATTGAATCATAGAATAATAGGGAGTTAGGGAAGAAACATAAGCACAAAAAAACTTCATGTTATGAAAAAATACAAGTATGTCCACAGTTTATGTTTCGAACAAATCCAAGCATGGACACCCTTTAAATTTTGAAAAAATCTAGGAATATATACACATTATGTTGTGGATAAATAAATTCTTTACATGCTTTATGTTGTGAAAAAATATAATAATATCCATGATTTATATTATGAATAAATTAAATAATGTCCACACTTTATGTTTTGAATAAATCCAAGCATTTCCACACTTTATGTTGTGAATAAACAAAATTCCCATGCTCAATATAATTATCACATGTGATATTAAACTTTAACAAATGCATTGGGGAGATATAGGACCCCACTCTTCATCATACATATAAATGTGTGCCATAAGATATCAATAATTAAGAATATCATAAAAAATCAATGGGAAGAAAATGGTTTTTATTTATCACATCATAAATAAACCATGGAAATAAAAATAGGTTTCACAATATTTTTAAATGGTATCACCAAAATTGGACTTAAGAATATAAATCGTTGATCCCCAAAATTTAATCACCCCAAAAGATTATTTCATAAGAACATTTATAATTTGATTTATTAAAAATAATTTCCAAGGAACTAAATCCTTTAGAGATAAAATGAAAAATTGTAGAGAAACCATAAAAGTGATTTTAGAGAACGTTTTTAAAATTTTCATAAAAGAATATGTTACAAATCACATTTAAACATAATTTTTGAAAAGTTTAAGTGAAAATTTTGAAAAAAAAATTGAAAAAGAAACTTCAAAAATATATCCTTGAAAAATATAAAGGTTATCAAAAGGAAATGTGGTTGGTATGATAAACATTTGATTATAAAAGGATAAAAACCCTTTTAAATATTTTGAAATACATTTTTTGAAAACCAGCATCATAAAAATAGTAACAAAATTTATTTTTAAAAGAGGATAATGGAAATATGAAGGTCACCTAACATAACCCATGATTGGGTTTCCACATAAAAATTAAAACATTGTTGAGAAAGGGAAATATGGATGAGGGGAAACTATTATTAAAGTATATAGTAATTATTCTCAACAATGATATACTTTTAAGAAAGAAATTCATCAAGGTAAATATTTGAATTCCAAATGTAACTTTCCCTAGAGAGATAATGAATTATATTATCATCATATATTATAAAAACATCACCTTGTAATACCATAGTCAAAATAGAGTCATAATGACTCAATATAATAATTTGAGTTAAGAAGAAACCCTTAAATCATTGTTATCTTTAAAATTGAAAACCCATAAAAGGTATAACATGATATAGATTTATAAATCCATTTTATTTTATAGATAATTTTGATAAAATAAATCCAGGACTAATATATACACTAAAAAAAATAATTGGTGAATTCACATCATACCTCAATGAAGAAAAATTGAGATGAAAACCCCTTACGGTAATGGTAATGTAAGAATAAAAATAACATAAGATGAATTCCATAAGGTTGACATTAAAATATAATGAAATGAAATATTCTTATTATACTTAAAGGAAATAGGGTATTTAATACACCATATATAATAAAATATGGTGCAAAATATCAAACATATATCATAAAATTGAAAATAGAGACAAATAACCCTTACAACCTTGGTATCCTTTGAATAAAAATCTATTTAAAGAAAGAAAATTATGTGGATCTTAAATCCCCATGAACTATATGAATATGGTAAAAGAAATTAATTAGGAAGTAATCATACCATATCAAAGATATCAGGATGCACAATATGCAATATGTCTCAATAAATTAAATTTGGGACAAAGAACCCCTTACCTTAATTCCCAACTTCCATGATAGTTCTTGAATCTCATTGAAGAATTGAAATTTATCATGGGAATATCCTTAGAAATGGAAGACTTAGGATAAATAATTCAGACAATAGGATTAAGATATTGAGAGATAGTTTTAAGAGGAAAAAATGGTAGAGTTTTGGGATAAAATTCAAAGGGATACGTGTATCATTAAGTGGTATAAGTGATCCCCTATTATAAGTGAAGAGAAGGGTAATTTTGGAAGTACACATTATATTTCCATAATAGTATGTCGCTATTATAGGGTAAAAGGCACCATAAGTGTAAAATAATGGAGGGGAGGAGGGTTTAACAAGACACATGTCATCCACACACTTAGTGATATATTTTTTAAATGTTTTATGACTTTTACACTTAGTAAAAATATTTTTACCTTTTTTATTGTTACCGTAATAACATAATTTTTAACCATGGTAATTAATTTTAATAAACAAAATTATAATTGAACTTATTATATAATTTAAACATTATTATTTCAAATATGAAAATAATTTTATTGAATAAAATTTAAAAAGGTTAGAAAATTTAATTTTAATATTAGCACACATAATACATAAAACCTGTATTAAGAATAATTGTGTTTTTAAGATTAAAATTTATGTGTATTATAAATTTATCAATATCATTTAATTTATTGATATAAATTGGTTTATTATAAATCAAAAAAAATTTTTGTGGCTTTTAAAGTAATCTAAAACTAAATATCACTATTAAAATGTTTAATTAAAAGAAAAAATAGAAAACAATTTTTAAATTAGAATGAAATGTTACTTATGTCCTAAGATGAGGAAAATATGTTTTATATGATTCAAATATTATTTTAAAATAAATAAATTTACTTATTAAATACATATTTGATCAATTATAATGTTTTATAAACTTCTACATCTTACTTATATAATAATAAAGTCATAAAAAGTCTAGTTTTGAAAAAAAACTATATTTTTCACTACTCACTTAAAAATAAATTATTTTAGAAAAGTATAAAAAATTGACTTAGCCTAATAGTGTTATTATAAATACAAAAATGGAGTTAATTTCATGACCTGGCCCATTGGGTTCTAACTCATGACTACCCCAAACCCACCTCTAAAAGGCCAGGGGATGGCGACCAGCACCGAGTAAGAATATCCCACAAATGGGAGACATTATCCTAATATACCTAGAAACACACACACATATCCAAGACAACATAATTATGAAATGTAAAACAACTAAAACCAATTCATGAATACATCTATTATCCCACAAATAGATTATGATGGTAATGTACTGAAAGTGAAAATGGGGCCAAATACAAGCCCAACCAAAAACTGTAGAGAGTCCAACCTACTCCAAGGGTGAGAACTATGATCAAATTGAAGCACCTGAAAAACACCTTGGTCTATCAAGATTGTGATATGATATGCCTTCTATATATACTTATAGTACACCATCAAATGGGTCATTGTCTGCATAAGACATGACACGTTCGGGAAGATCCTGTGTAGGGGTGAGTTTAACAATACCTAGTAGAACACCCCAAAAACACCTAACATGACTCATCAAGAATATTCAGATAATAAAAATAATACAATACTAAATATAAACAAGAGAAAAACTTAGATATACTCAGGAAGGACATCGTTCCACCAGGCAGTCACAACCAACTTCCGACCATAAGATTCTACTCTAAGCAATGCTCGTTCTGAGAGAATCCACTCCATGATCCATTATAAAACCAAAGACACTATTCCAATAGGTAAATATCATTGGTCCCCACCCAAAAAAGATCAATGGTCACAGAATACCCTAATACTCAGATAGGGGGTCACACCCAAGACCATTAGGGGAAACCATAAACCCCATCTAGAACAACCTGCTATGTATGGGATTGTATTCTAATGATACCATGAACCCTACAAATATGTCTTCCAAGATGGAGGATCAAAGTCCATCTCAAAGAGTTCATGCTAATTCCATAAACCCCACCTAGGGTATAAAAATTATAGAGTATCACACTCTAGTCTCACAGAGGGACACCATGAACTCTATTTGTGAATCATCCTCTAGAGTGGATCACAATACGTGGATGTGGGGGTAATACCACATTTTAACCTTAAGGGAATAGACCAAGGGAATAGACTAAACCAATAATATTTTAAACTAAATAAATAAAGGGCTAAAAATACCCTCAAAGGGGGTGGACAGTGTGTACTGGGGGTACACAGCATGACTAGCTAACCCCTATCTTATCTGTGTAGTGCTAACTCACATAGAATTTAAATATCTATATATACAGTGTCTAGGAATAGTATATGGAATCTAGAGATCACCTATAACCTTTCCCATGTCATCTTCCTATGCATGTGTACCGCTGGTCAAGCACATGTACTAACTCGTTTACACCTAACTATGCCCATGTACACCTGGTCATATCCATGAACATGGACTACCAGTGTATATGTATCCTATGAGATACATGCTAAGACACCAACACATTTCACATTGTGTGTGACAGTGTCACATGGCATGTGATATTTAACTCACTGTAGAAACCCTAGCGCCGCACAGGGGGGTCCCGTATAGCATGCATCTCTAGATTACATGCCTTGTAACCTAGAATTTTCCAGAACCCCTGGTTACTCTTTTACATCCTCCAATTCATCACTAGAACCACCACTATTTATAGAAATCACAAATAAGGTGTCGTTCTGATCTTTCCATCACTAATCATTAGAATTCGGGTTTAGATCTACTCAGAAAGCACCATCGTCGATCCACCCATCACCACGTACCAAAAATGGGAAGAACAAGATCCATCGATCTATTATGATCCAAATATGATCATTCTAAACCATCTTATCACCTCGATCGCATCCTTAATCACAAACTGCACATACATTATTGATCATTTGCATCAAATAACATTTGTGCAATGATCAAATATCAGGTATTCATTGAACCACAAGATGAAGGAAATTCTTGTGATGAACATGTGAAGAAACGGGGGGAGAAATCCATAAGACATAAGATGTTAGGAATGAACCTTAAAATTTTTTCATTCATCCTTAATCCATTATCAAATAAATATATAGACTAAGTGGATAATAAAAGAGAATACCAAAAAAATCCATCAATTAAATCTATCATCGATGCGCAAATCAATTTTGTTCATGGAATTGATCCTCATTTGACTGAGATAAAATAAAGGGATGGAAATTCACAAATAAAACATCCTACCTATATTTTTGATCGATCATTGATGAAGAACGGTTCTGCATTTTCATCATTTAAGAGATCCACAAACTCCATTGGCACAGCAATCCTTGATCTGATCCCCATCCATTATCATTCTCCAAGATTTCCTCCCACACTTTCTCCAATGGATCCTCTAAATTTTTAGGGTTATGTGGATAACCCTAAAAATTGGCCTTAGTAGTTTATAAGTAGAGTAGTTCAGTCATTGTGTCAAATAAAATAAAATAAATCAATTTAGCTAACTTATTTTATTAATTTCACGCTGGTGAATACTTTTTCACAAACACCCCATGTCCAAAAAGGTTATGTAACACCTAGGGTAAAACACACACTATAAACTCAATAGTTCCCTAGGATATATGATTCAGGGCCTTGTTCAGATGTTATTCCACTTTTTCAGAAAAACTACACACACATGATATTAATATATTTAATATATTTAAAACATTTATTCTAGGAACACCGGGCCTCTAAATCAAATGCCTTCTCAATTCCTAGTCTTGAGAATATTCCATATAATATTAAAAAATAATACATAGAAAATATGAGTCATTACATTCTCCCCACCTTAGGTATTTTCATCCTAAAAAGAGAAAAACCCTATTCAAAAATGAGGGTATTGGGCTTGCATTTGGGTATCCTGCTCCCATGTGCTCTCTTGAAGATCCTCGTACATCCATAAAACACACACTGTGGGAATCAATCATCCATAAAGGATCCTCTCCTACTGATCCTCGATCTCCACTAAGTACTCAATAAAGGTAGATTCATCCTTCATATATGACTCACCCTAGTCGATAACATGTGACAGGTCATACATGTACCCCCTCAGCTATGACACATGGAAGACGTTGTGTACCCTATATAATTGTGGAAATAGAGCTAAGTAGTATGCCACATTTCCAACTCTATGAAGTATCTAGAAAGGGTTAATGAATCTTGGAGATAACTTATCGCTACAGAAAAATACCCATAATCCACATCGAGGTGAGACCCTCAGGAACACATGGTCTCCCTCCTAAAACTCCATAGGTCTCCATCATCAATCCACATAAGAATTATGAAGGCACTATATAGTCCTCATCTTCTCATGGATGATTTATACCTTCTTTGTGGTATCTCACACCAACTATGGTCCTATGATTGCTGACTCACATAGATTAGTCCAACAAAGTGGTGACTTGTAGGGTTTCCCATACAAGTCCCTGAATGGTGTCATGCCAATGGTGTAATGGTATCTTTTATTGTACATAAACTCCACAAATGGTAAATCATCCTCCCAACTATGGCCAAAGTCCAACATGCAAGATTGAAAAATGTTCTACAAGACCTGAATGGTCAACTCAGTTTGATCTTTCATCTAGGGGTGAAACACTATGCTCAAGCACAACTTAGTCTCCAAGGCCTCCTACAATCCTCTCTATAATCATGAAATGAAGCGAGAATCATTGTCTAAAATGATCATCAATGGAACTACATGGAGTTAGACTATCTTTTGTATGTAGAGTCATCTCATGCTGTCTATTAAAATCTTATCTCAAATAGCTAGGAATTGGGATGGCTTGGTGATTTGGTATACAAGCACCCAAATGTCATCGTTTCCCCTTGATGTATGTGGTAACCCCATCATGAATTCCATGGATATTTTATCCCACTTACACTCTGAAACCTTAAGGGGTTGAGCTAAACCTTCTAGAACCTGGTGCTCATCCTTCACTTACTGACAAATGAAGCATCGAGAGACAATATATGCAATACAACTCTTCATGCTTGGACACCAAAACTGATGTTGGAGGTTCTCGTACATATTTTCCATTCCCATATATACTAATAAAGGGGATTTATAAAACTCCTACATCACCTCCTCCTTCAATTTTAAGTGTACCACCATCCATCCTCTGAAAAGGATAGTGTTCACCCAAGCTTTAGAATATCCATGAGGAGGATTCCAGTGGAAATATAAGTAAGTAAGGTCTCATAGTCTGTATCTCCATGATGATCATCCCTGACACACTATAAAAGTGTTGGGGTAACAACCATTGACTCAAGATATGAAGCACCATCCTATCCACTATGGATAAATACAATGAGGCTAACTGCTCTGACACCTTGGTCAACAATTGAGAACAAGATCTTCTACTAAGAGCTTCATCCACCACATTTTCCTTCACAATAGTCTAGATAGTCTCAAAGTTATATTACAGGAGGAAATATATCCATCACTTATGTCTCAAGTTAATATCCTTATAATGAAATATATACTTGAGACTCTTGTGGTTAGAGTAGATGATAAATCACTCTCCCATCAGATAGTGGCATCATATCTTCATTGTAAATATTGTTGTTGTTAACTCAAGATCACGGGTCGCATAGTTCTTCCAATTCAGTCTCAACTAATTTGAATCATAGGTAATCAATGTCTATCTCTACATCATAACACAACCAAGCTCAGTACCTGATGAATCGTAGAACACTACATACTCGACACCCTCCTCTGGAAATCTCAAGATGAGGGTGCTCATTAACCTATGCCTCAACTTCTGAAATCACTGCTAACACCTTTTTTTACACATGAAAGGATACCCCTTTTAGGTCAAAGTTATCAAGGGTTCCACCACTTTGGATAAATCAAGTACAAACCTTTGATAGTATCCTACCAACCTAAGGAAACTTTACACCTTGGTAACACTCTTCGGTGGATCCCAAGATTGCATTACCTTAACCTTTTCCAAGTCCACTACTACTCCTACCTCTGAGATAATGTGTACTAGGAAGTGGACCTATAGAATCCAAAAATAACACTTTGAGAACTTCCCATAAAGTATGTTCTCTCAAAGTGTGTCTTGAACCATCCTCAAGTGTCTCTTATTATCCTCCTCATACTCCAAGTACACTAGGACATCATTGATGAAGACTACCATGAATAGGTCTAAGAAAGGCTGAAAGATCCAGTTCATGAGTTCCACAAACACTTCTAAGGTGTTCTTCATGCCAAAGTTCATCACCAAGTACTCATAGTGACCATAGAAACATATGAATGTCATCTTCAGTATATCCTTATCCCATAATCACAATTGGTGATAGCCTGGTCTGATTTCAATATTCAAGAACCATCACACCTCTCTCAACTAATCAAAGAGGTTACCGATCCTTGGTATTGGATACTTATTATTCAAGATCACCTGGTTCAAGAATCAGTACTCCACATATAACCACAAGATAATGAATGACTTCTTAGTGAACAATACTATGGATTCCTAGGGGAAACACTGGGTATCACAAAGCCCTTCTCCTATAATTCCTCTAACTGTACCCTGGCCTCACAAAGCTCTATATGAGCCATCTGATATGATAGTGTAGATATCAGGTTTATCCTAGGTTGAAAGTAAATGTAGAATTCTATATCACAATGGGGAGGTAAGCCTAGAATTTCCTCAGGAAATACATCCTCATACTTCACTACCACCATAGGGGAGTGATATCCCATGGTATCCACTACTCCAAGAGTCATTGTAACTAACTATTGAGTAATCAATTGAACTCTCCTATGCTTGATCTCATCCTTATCTACCAAGGTTTCCATTTCACCCAAAAAGGAAAACCTCATCCCGTCAATGTGGACACACTGCATCCTCCACCTAAAATAGTCTATATGGGCATGAACTATGGATAGATATTCCTTACCTAAGATGATTTCATAAGGCCTCATCACTATAAAAAAAATATATCTCATACAAAACTCTTTCCTGAAGCATCAAATTGCATTGTTGTCATAAGTGCACAACCATTGATTCACCACTTTTTTAAGTCCCTAATAAAAAGTGTCAAGATAAAGGATCAATCAGAATCAATAATTCTCAAACTAGAGAAGTGGAAAAAAATAATGAATCACACCTATGTCTATAAATACTGTAGATAAGGTATAAAAGACATAGATCATACCTCATATCATCCCTATATCCTTGGGTTCATAGGCCTCTATAGCCCGTAGCTAGCCCCATCCATGACTCTAGCTTCCTGAGCCTGACATGGACCACCTAGGGGTGGTTGTGGTGATAGGTCAAACCTCTAACCACCTCTTACTGCTCTTTTGTCCCCTCTACCACCTTCACCACATAGTACAACACTTCTCTTGCCTCTACCTCTTCCTCTATGGTCCCTAGATCATATATCAATCATTTATATGATGGGTCAGACAATATCAAACTAGATTTACCCAACCATCATATGATAAACATTGCCTCTCCCTCAGCCAGTTAGATCCATCTTAAGATCCCTACACTATTGAACATGTGTCTTGGGATCATCTCCTGAATCATATGACATGCTTGGATCCCTGAAATTGTTGTCAGATACCTATTTACAAGGTCTCAACTCCTGGGTTCCTTCTACCAATACCCATTATCAGCGCCCGCTCTTCAAAAAATCACTCCATGGTTAAGGCCCACTCAAGCCCCCCAATATAGGTGGGAATGCATAGGGATACCACTAAAGCCCTAATATCCCAATGCAATTCATTATAAAATGTCTATTCTCTGAAAAATGGTTCTAAAACCATATCTATGAAGTATCATGAGAGATCAGCAAACATATTTTAATAATTTTTCATAATCAAAATATCCTAATTCATATGTACAATCTTTTATATCTACACTGATTGCAATGTGGCCAGATAAAACTCCTCCCTAAAGAGATGCTTAAAGTCTAATCAGGAGAGATATATATCATCATGTGAATAAGTCACAAAACTCCAATATCACCCAATAGATCCCTAAAGAATACTATTTTTGAGAAACTCCATCTGATCTTCAGGAATCCTCACAAGAAGGAAAACTTGAGTGACTTCCTCTAGCCAGTCCTCAGCCTCCTAGGGGTCTGGCTTGCCCTAAAACCTGGGAGTTCACTACCTATGGAACCTGTGTAGAACACTTGACCTACATATATCCTAAAATATAATTGATAACACTATATACTTATCAAAGGGTGGTGGTATATCTATTAAACCACCCAGAGGTTCTATCTCTGGTATAGGCCCCTATACTGAAGCCTCATTACACAGTGGATTATCCTTGTGATTAAGAGGTAGAATCCTAGCTGGTTGTACTCAAAAAGGCATCCTTAAATAAACAAGATGTACCAAATTCAAATATTATATTTGGGTAGATGACTCATAAAGTACATGTAAACCAAAAACCATTCTTATATGAAACATGTACCAATGTTTTTCCTACAACCAATGTCTATATGCACTGAGTCGAAAGACAGGTGATAAGAGTCCTTGTGTATAGATACATCGGCCATCAAACCAACACTGGAGTCTCTGGTCTGAAAGACAAACTCGAAACACTTAACATTATTTCCCCAAACTAATCTCACAAACTTTGGTCCTAAGGTAGAACCAACTACTCTGATGACACTTTGTCATGATCTGACCCATTGGGGTCTGATCCATGACTAACCTAATCCCACCTACAATAGGCTGGGGGATAGAAACCAGTGTCAAGTAGTTATATCCCAAAAATGGGTTGCATTATCCTAATGTACCTATACACACACACACATATCTAAGCCCACACAATGATAAAATATAAAACAACTGAAACCAATGCATGTATACATCTATGATCCCATAAACAAAGTACAACGATAATGTAATGAAAAAGAAAAAGGGTCCAAATAAAAGACTAACCAAAATTTGTAGAGAGTCCAACCCACTCCAATGGAAAGTACTATGATCATATACAATCACTCAAAAAAACACCTCATTCTTTCAAGCTCAATATATTTCCTTCCTACTCCATTTCTTCTAAGGACATTGTCAAATGGGTCATCATCTATATAAGACATGACATGTGAAGGAAGAGCCCATGTAGGTGTGAGTATAAAAATACCAAGAAGGAAACCCTAAAAACACTAAACATGAAGCATCAAGAATATTAAACTCATAATAGTAATAAAATATTTAATATAAACAAGAGAAAAACCTAGATATACTCAGGAAGGACATTGCACCACCAGGTGATCACAACCAATTGCTAGACATAGTATTCTGCTTGAAGAAATGCTCATTCTGAGAGAATCCACTCCACGGTCCATACTAACATCGGAGACACTCATCCAAGAGGTCAATATCATTGGGACCTACCCAAGAAATATCACTGGTCTTAGAAAACCCTGATACTCAGATAGGGAGTTACGCCCCGAACTATTGGGGTACACCACAAACCCCATCTGAATCAACCCGCTACATTGGGTATCATATTCCAATGATATTGTGAATCCTATTGATGCATACTATTATATAGAGGATAAACTTCCTACTAAAGGGGGTCATTAAAATTCCACAAACCTAACCTAGGGTATAAAAATGATATAGGATCATGCTCTAGTCTCACAGAGGGAGATTACAAACTCTATATGAGACTCATCCTCTAGAGGGGATCACAATCCTGGGAGGTGGAAATAATACCACATTATACCCTTAAGATAATGGACCATGGGAACACACTCAACCAAGATTGGTCTAGACTGAAGAAATTAAGGGCCATAAACACCCTCAAAGGGGGTACATGGTGTGTACTGGGGGTATACAGTGTGTCCAACCAATCCCTATCATGTCCATGTGGTGTTGCCTCACATGGCATGTTAATATTCATATACATTACATGTATGAATATTAAATTGTGTGTAAAGATAACCCAACACATTCCTCATGTTGTCTACCCATGCTCGTGTACCACTATCCACCCCCATGTACCAACCCATGTACACCTAGTCATGCCCATGTACATCTGGTTGTGTTTGTGTACTTAGTCTGCCTGTGTCCATGTATCCTCTAAGATATATGCCAATCCACTAAAACATGTCACATGTAATGTGATAGGGTCACATAGTGTGTGATATTTAACACACCACAAAAACCATGGCACTACATAGGGGGGTCCCACATGGCATGCATCTCTAGATTACACGTCTTGTAACCTGAGATTTTCCAGAACCCCTGGTTCCTCTTCTGTATTTTCCACCATGTCATTGGCACCACCACCTTCACAAAAAATCACATATTCAGGGTCATTTTTCCCTTTACATCATTGGTCGTCGATATATGAGTTCATATCTTCTCGGAAAACACCATCATCGAGCCATCTGTCACTCTATGCAAAAACCAAGAAGAACAGAATCTATAAATCACTTCTAATCCACCTATGATAATACTATGCTATCATCACACCTTTATCACACTTTAAATAATGAACTTCACCTGTGGTATTGACCTGTTTCATAGAAGAATAGTCATGCAATGAATAAATATCAGGTATTATTCTAACCACGTGCTAAAGGAAATATTCTCAATGAATGTGTGAAGAAATGAGGGGAGAAATCCATAATCCATAAGATATGAGAAACAAAACTCAGCCTTTGTTCATTAAACCTTGATCTATTTTCTAAGAAATAGACAGAAAAATAGTATAATCAACACAATGAACAAATAAATCCATCACTTTAATCTACTATCACTACATGAATTAATTCTATTCGTGGAATAGATTCTTGTTTGACTGGGATAAAAGAACAGAATGAAAAATAAAAAATAAAAAATCCTACTTGGATTTTGGATTGATCATTAATAATAATGGTTCTGAGTTTCAATCATTTATGAGATCTAAAAACTCTATTGGTGTAATGATCCTTGATCTGGTCCCAATCTCATGTCATTCACCAAGATCTCCTCCATCGACCCCTCTAGATTTTTAGGGTTATGAATATAACCCTAAAAATTGTCCAAAATATCATATAAGTAGAGGATTCTAGTAAATACATAAAATAAAATAAAATAAATCAATTTAATTAACTTATTTTATTAATTTCTCACTATGTAAACTTTTTCACAAACACCCCATGCCGAAAAAGGTTATATTGTACTTAGGGTAAAACCCACACTCTGAACTCAACGGTGACCTCAGATTTCTAATCCATTCCCCCATTTGGCAGTTATTATAATTTTTTAGTAAAACTGCATGCACATGATATTAATATATTTAATATATTTCAAACATTATTATGGGCACACTGAACCTTAGAATTACATTCCAACCAAGTGATTGGTCTCAAAAATATTCCATATGATATCCAAAAATAATACATGGAAAATCCTATTCATTACAATTAATTTTGTAAAATTCAAATTCTATAAAATTGGGAATTTAAATTTAAAATAAAAATATTAAAATATAATGAAAACTATTTTCATAGAAAAATAACTTTTTAAAAATTTCAAATGTTCTTATTATTATTTCCTATAAATGACCAACTAGATATATTATTCATGTAAAGAATATATTTTATCTATAATATATCTAGTTCCTTAAAATAATGTGCATAAAATTCCAATTTTATAAGAATACATTTTCATCATAAATTGGTCTTATTTTCTATTTTGTTGTATGAATTGAATTTTATCAATGCATTAGTATTAAAAATTAAATTTTCTTTTATTTAAAATTCAATATGTGAAATTTATAAAATATATGTGATATATAAATAATTTATTATATTGATAATTTCATGTTTGTATCACCTTTATTTCTACTTACATAACCCCGTAATATATACATGTAAGACTTAAGAATAAAATAATCTATAGTGGCCCTTGTGGGTGGTGATTCCACTAGCCTAGATCTCATGGAAATTTTCATGAGTTTGAACTTCTCTCACATACAATTTCTCTCATATTCTAATTGTTTGATTTTGGATTGGGCTTGGTCTAGAGACACGCCTAGTGAAGTTACCTCCTTCAAAAACTCAAATAAATTTGCCTCATAAGGAAGATACTTTTGATGCTTATGAGAGTGGGTTTTTATAACATATTGATCAATTTTTTGAGAAAAACATCTTAAAACCAAATTTGGAATCTGAATGTGTGATGCTAGTGATCTTGTCATAAAGACTGTTTTGGGGTAGAGGAACGAAAAGAGACTTCATGTGGTGTATTATTCTAGTAGATTCTATATGACGCCAAAAAAATACACCACCACTGAGAAAGAGTTATAAGAATTTATTTTTTCATTAGAAAAGTTTTGTCAATACTTTATTAGATCTAAATTCATAATTTTTCGTAAATATGTTTCCAAAAAGTATCTATTTTCAAATAAATATTACATACCAATACTAATGAGATAGATCCTTTTATTATAATAATTTTATTTGGAAATTAAATATAAGGAAGGATCTAAGAATTTAGTGGTGAATAATATATCTAAATAGTCCAATACCCAAAATTATATACTTTGTTAATTTCCTTTTTGTAGGGGAGATTAATAAGGACCTTACACCCAATTAGGGAGAGAAATTAATTTCCAGGTTGAATTACTATTTTTGGGATGACCTAATTGTCTTTATAAGATATGCTAATGTAATTTTTAGGAGATGTTTCCCAAAGGAAGAAATGTCACCCACCCTAGATAAATATCATTAATTACCTTATAGAGGAAATTTAGGGGAGAAAGGACTCTCTATAAAGTTTTTAAAGATGGTTTTTATTATACCTCACCTTTTTAAGATTCTATAATACTTATTTTCAGTTTTCAAAAATTTCAAATATAGGAAATGTGGGTAGAAAACAAGATCTACCCAAAAGGGGAATTATATAAGTTTAGATTTTTTATTTGTTGGGATTGATTTTATCAGACCTTTCCCATATTTTTTATAAAATTAATATTTTTTAGTGGTTATAAATTATGTGTCCAAATGTGCTAAGGATGTGTCTCTCCCAAATAATCATGCATATAGTGTAGTGAAATTTATCAAAAATAACTTCTTTTCCATATTTAGGGTGCCAAGAGCCTTTATTACTGAAAATGGGGCACACTTAAAGAACTTTAAATTAAAATCCTACATGGAAAAATATGGGTGTTTGTGCATAAATGGTACTAATTACCAGCATTAATCTAGTGGAAAATATGAGTCTTCAAATATAGAACTAAAATATATTCTAGAGAAAATTGTGAGTAGATCAAGGAAGGGTTAGTCCTTAAAGTTGGATTAGGAATTTTGGGCCTATATAAATGATTTTAAAACTCCCATAGGAATGTATCATTACATAATTCTCTCTGTAAAATAATTTCATCTACTTTTGGAGATTTAACACAAGTCCTTTTTGGTAGAAAAATCCATGAATTTTTATTTCAAATCTACTAGTGAGAGAATATTTATGAAGTTGAGTGAGATATAGAAGATTTGATGGGGATATTATGAGAATTTTATATTATAAAATTTAATAAAAAATCCTTTCATGACTCTATAATTATTAATATAAACTTTATTTTTGGTCAGAAGGTGATACAGTTTAATTCTAGATTGAATATTTTTTATGTAAACTCACAACCAAATCGTTTGTTCCTTTCACCATCTTGGGATTACCAATCAATAGGGCTGTGGAGATTCTAGGAGAAGAGAATATGAATTTATTAGTTAATGTTTAAAGAGTAAAGAATTAATTGTAAGGTAAATTAAATGGATTGGATGTCATCTCTGTGCTAGATGATAGATCTTTCACTGAGTCTAACTAAATACATAAAATTTATTGCTTCATGGGAGTCAACCCATGATAATTTTTTGTTTTCCTTTTCTTCAATAAAAATCATTTCTTGCATTTATATTTGTTCTTGCATATTTATCCTACTTTTTATAATTATTTGGTATTTTTTGGAATCAAATGAAATCCTACCCTAGTAGGTTAGTACAGTACCAAGTATCCCTCAATAGTGAAAAGGTCGGATCGACCACAAGACAAAAAGGGATTAACTGACCATGTGATAGGATAATTGAATACATGAATATTCAATCTAACTAATTAATAATATGAACTAACCTTGAGAATAAGTGTCCATTCTATTATCAATTTACCATACAAAGGTCAAACTAACTATAATAAGGGAGTTAATCTACTGCAATAAAAAGTTATATATTGGAACTACCAAAACCACTTTCACTTTAAACTAAACCACTGGTTTTCTTTGTTTCAATATTTAAGGATTAGAATTTTATTATAAATTGTTTCATCTTGTAGGTACTGCAAATTGATCAACTAGGAATAATATTAATTAAATCAAAGAGGGAAGGTGTACTTAGCTAATCTACAATTAAGGAAAGATTATTATCAGGGGAGTTATTAATTTTAATTTTATACTTTTTCTAGTCATTTAATTACAATTAAAACATTTTATCATGCTTGTATAATTAGTTAAAATTGTTCAAGAGTGTTTCAAACTATTTAAATTCTATCCACTGTATAAAACTAATTGTGTGGGGGATTTTCTTAATTGTTAAAACATGATTGAACTTGGAATATATGTTAAAATCTTTTCATTTGTTTTAATCATTGTATAAACATTCTAAATTCTTAAATTTGTTGAAAACCATTTACTACTTACCATTATTAAAATAATTTTTAATTTAAAATCCATTTTTGAGAAACCTATTGGAGCTTTGGAAACATTTTGTTTTAAACTGACCTATGACACTTAAACATCTTTTTTAACTTCTAAGTTAAAAATTTCCCTAAAATAAAACTATTTTGTATATTTCTCCCACAATATATTTAACATTAGGGATAATTTTGGGTTTCAATTTTGGGGTATGGGTATTTACTCTATTCTTACTATACTTCATTGAGAACATATCAATCCCCCTTAAAAAGTTTCAAACTTGATTGTTTTTCAAGCAAAGATTTTCTTTTTTAGTGTTTGTAAATTTTTCTTTAATTTAAGGATTTTTTTAATTTGATTGAATAATTATTTCTATTTCCATATGGATTTAATCTAATATAATAATTTATGTTTCTCCATTGAAAATTCTTGCGTATGGTGAAATTTTGGAAGTGTGATTTAAAATATTAATTATTTATAAACTTTTTGATTTGATTTTAAACTCATAAAACTTATATTTAAATGATATATGAAATGAACCCCTAATATAGGTCAAGATTTTATGTTATTTAAGATAAAACTTATGGATGAGTTAATTATTCTTTGTTTCTTATTATTAAACTTACCCACCCTTTCAGTTGTGTCTATTTACAATGTGTTAATTATGTGAGTCAGTTCACTTAGAGAAAAATATGAGTTTAAAAGTTCAATTATTCAAGGTGAATTTTTTAAAATCTTTTCTAAATTTTAAAAATCAGTCAATTTGGTAAATCTAAAACCAAAAATTTATTGAAAATTTTATTTTGAGTAAAAAAGTCATCCATTTTTACTTTAAATCCATGGGGGAGATATCTTTTAAAACCATCACTTTATGAGAATTATAGATTTTTTTATTTTAAAGAAGAATTTACTTCTATTCAAATTGATGAATTAATTGTTTGAGGATAAATAAATATTTAAGTGTGGGGGGATTTGATGTGGCCTCATTTTGACTACATTTTTTTCACACCATTTATATGAAAATTTAAATGCTTTGATGACAAAATGTTATTAATTGATAATAATTTGAATTCTCATCAATTTTTGGTGGTTTTTGTAATTCATAGAATATTTTCATGAAAATGTGGATTTTGGGTATGAAATTAACAAAAAAAAATTATTTAATTTTATTATATTTTAGGAATAGACTCTTGTGTTGATTTTGGTGAATTTTAATAAAAATTTTAATTTTTGTATGCTTAAAATTGTGTCACATTTATGGATAATTATTTCAATACTCTAATGTTTTTTATTTTGAATGTAATTTATGGAATAATTTTTAAATAAAAAATTCAATACTAGAATTAATTTGTTTTTAATGTGGAATTTTAATGATTATTTTTTCATTTTTAATTTTTAATTCTCATTTAGTACTATATTTCATTTGGAAAGGTTCATTCCAATAGACCATAAGGGAAGCACCAATATATCATGCTAACTGACTATTCCAACTGACTACAATCTAAAGACCGAATTAATCATTCTTGTGAAATCATTTGACCTATAATAAAGTGTAGAATCATAGATTTATCAATCTTGACCCATGTTTATTTATAGATATTTTTAGAACAAGGTAGTTCGATCCCAAATCAGTGTCGTTCTAAACTATGATATTGAAATTCAATCCTGATGTCTGATCTTATTTGGTTAAATATTGATTAAAGTTGGATGGAAATTCATGGTTTAGGGATCTTAGATGATGGATACTCAAGTTGACTTAGTTTTATAATGTTTTATTGATAAAGTTTTGATCAATTAATATCAATTAAAGTAAAATAAGACTTTGAGATTAATCCCAATCCATCCTAAGGAGACTGACCATGCCTGATTGAATTAAGTTTGATAGAAGGAGCTAATAACTGGACCCAACCAAATCTATAAACGAGTTTTCAATGTGTTTTGATCTTTAACAATGAGCCCAAATCCATGAAATATGGAATTGATCAAGGATAAGAATACATTGATCGTTGGGTTTTCTCTTTGTATTGGTTGGAGTTTAAAGATAATGGGGCCTTGTTGTTCCTTAATAACACAACTGTGAGTTTATTCGAAAGTGCACACCAAGTTCTTGAAAATTTTATTATGAGGATATAATGTTTTGAATGTTCTAATGTAACCGCTCAATGAATTGCCTCAATGTGAAATCTAGGTATTGATAAAGGAATATGTCTGGGGGATTTACATGGTCGATTACTCAAGATGTGCATGTGATGGAGGCATGTGAGTACTTAAGTGGATTTAAATAAGATATTTGAAGTTTTAGGTTTAAATTTTGAACAATAACTTGGTACAAGGCCTTATGTAAAATCTAATTGATTCCAAATGAAGTTGATATTCAGTTTGAGGAAGTCAAGGCTGATCTTGGAGAAGATAATGCAAATCAAGTCTAAATAAGGGTAAACTCATGGATGAGGTGCTATGAAAAGGTAGTTTTCATGAAATTCATTCTATAGAAATGTAACCTCTAAAAATTCCAAATCTATGGAAGGGTAACCATGTGGGAGAAAATCTACGTAAAGGTAATGTCACAAAAAAGGGAATATATGTCAACATAAATGCCTACATTTATGTTATGTAAAGGTATTATAAAGATAATTAAAATGAATGAAGTACTATTTATAAAATAAAATAAAAAGAATAAGGCCCCAACCAATTTTGATCAATATTTTATGAATAACTCCCAAATCATGCCAAAGAATCCAAACCATGAAGGGACTGGATAAGACATAAACCGCACTAAGAGGGGGTTTGAAACAGTATAACAACTGTACTATTTATTTCACATTAATTCATGAACTATTACATAATATTAAACTTAACACAACTAGGAATATAGAAAATTCTAGTGTCTTTGGGAATTAGGTACATTGCATGAAAATTTAAAATAGGAAAAATCGTCTTTATTGAAAACTTCCTTAACATGCCCGCATTTAAAACTGCAAGGGATAACCTAGGGACATATATAAGAAAGGGTGAGATATAAATCCCAATAAGTAAATAATCATGGAATAAGTTAATACATGTTAGGAAATATTAATATCAATTGGTAATAAAAGTAACATGAATAAAAAGGCATGATGTAGCATGATAACATAAAGGCACTATAGGAAATGTGGAGGCAACTTAAAACACTACATCATAAACATAGTTCAAGGATAAATACCAAGAAATAATGTTGTAAAAAGTCCCATAAATTAATTGGGTTCACGCCCAATTCCAACATGATTTCTCATGAGACTAAACATTACCCAATTTATTGGAAAACTATATAATTTTGGTTGCACCCGTCCCTTTCATTTCATTCTCATTCTTAAGTGTTCTGCATAAATCATTCAACATGGATTCATTCATCGTCATATTATATTACAAAATAAAGGATTTTTTAACACATACATTTAAGTCCCAATTCAAATAATTATAATTGTATAAAGTTGAAAGGCTCTATCTTGGGTGATTTCAAACAATGTTCGGTTTCAGGTTACTTAGGTACAGCAAAGTGGCTGACCAAGGTTGTCTCTCAAAGCAGGAAGTAAATTTGAAAAATTAATAAAGGTATTTTAAAAATAACATAAAAGGGAATAATGAAACTACTTGAAATGATTTGGGTGGGTTTACTATTCATAAAACTAGAATAAGTTTTCTGGAATAAGATTGTATAATATTTTTGTTTTTATTTTTGAAATGAAGTTCGATTAAAAAGACACAACAAGAAGATGTTTTTTAGACAATATTTAAAAATGTAATCGATCTAACTTTACCTCTTTATTTAATTATTAATAATTATAATTTAAATTAACATCTACTTAATTATGATCTCATAATTTGTTAACCCTCAAACCTTATAGGAGTTAACTTAACCATAAAGATGAAATTACTTAAACCCTAGGCTAGCTTTGGAACATGCAATCACAGCACCCTGTTTTGATTGATGTTATTAGATTATATTATGTTCAGTGGTTGATTAAAGCACATATGAACTCTTTAAATGAGTATTAAATGATTTTAGGTATTATATTTTAACTCTAAAAATTTATCCCGTGTGGTCTTGTATTACCGATTAAGATTGCAGTGTGGCAATTTACACAACTTCCGACCTCGCGTGTTTTTGTGTCAATTGTTCAATTGCTTGATTAGTTTCATTTAAATTAAAAACTAAATTAATAGATAATATTAATTGAATTAAATTATCTCATTGATTCAAAATAAATTAATGAAAAAGTTTAGAGGTAGATCGATTACTAAAAATAACTACTCTTCTATTGGCGGTGTAGTCATCGTAGAAACGTTTTGCATGTGCAAAGGTTTAGAAAGGGTAGAACCCAATCATGTTTCTTCTATTGATTCCAACCCAATTATTAATATTAATAGAAGAGAAATTTGAAAAAAATCATAAGAAAAGATAATAAATAAAATAAGAACAAATAATATTATTATGAAAACACAAACATTACAACATGAGGTAGAAGAAGAGGGCTTCAACGAAGGGATCCTTTCTTCAAGAGATAACCTTATTGAATCACTAGAATAATTGGAGAGTAACCTCCTCTAATCTGCCATCAACTTCCTAATTCACGTCCCAAACCCACCAAATGATAAAATCACAAATTTATAGTGGTGTGGAGGCTAGGTTCATAGTGGTTTCAGGTGTGAATAGGTAATATAGGACAAATATTTTATGCCAAATTTCACTGCCCATTTTACCACCAAAACATGTAAATAATATATTCTTACAGAAGTATTATTCGTGATAAAATGATTCTTAAATATCCTCTCAAAATTTGGGCCTAATCTAATCACGGATGAAGAAGTTATGGTCCAAATACAGAACCCATGCCCAATATGGAGAGTCCAGCCCAACTTTGACTTCATGGACCATTTTCACCAACCAAATGCATGATTTATCTCCAATGTCCTAAATTAAAGTTGTATAAAATTATTTTATAAACACATTTACAAAATATTAAGTTCAAATAATTCAAATAAAATTATTTATGTTTGAAATACTACAGTGACTTTTTAAATGGTAAAACTGAAATTTTCATCAAATTTTCAAATGAATGATCTAATCCAAAATATTACATAAATGAACATAGTTACCACAATGTGAGGAAATTATATCATTTATTATCAATAAAATATTAAATAAAATTGTGTTTTATCAACTTCCCCACACTTACCCTTTTGCACTCTCGGGAAAAACCTCATATCATGTATTCCGAAAAATTATGACAAGTAAACATCAATATCAAATCAAAACAAATTTTAAAACACATATCCTTGAGATCCAACAATTACACACCAAGAAACAAAAGATATCATGTCTCATAAAAACCCATTATTTTAAGTTTTATATTTGTATCATTCAATATATTTCCACTTTATTTATCCTCCCATGCACACAAAACACTTACCTTACTTGAATTTTATCTTATCACACAAATGTCAATTTTTTAGTAATGTCTTTCTCATCCAAACTCATACAAGGGTCACCATAGACTTGATAAATTCCTAAATCTCCACCTAATTTGAGTCAAGTACGTATGTTTATCATGAGGACTTTTCAGGGTTGTTCTGTGGCTTTTGGTTGGTAGGATTGAGATGTGAAAAATTCTAAGGCTAAATGAGGGGGCTTGACTCTTTTTTTAAGAAAAATTGAATTAATCTAATTTTAAATTAAATATGGTCTCCTCCTCAATCCCCATAGAACTAATTCATGTTAATAATTATGAAAAATAAAGGAATTTTCACACCATTCAACATTTCAGCAATAAAAATTTCAATCTTCTCAAACATGATTTTCTTAAAAGCTCCAGATAGGCACAACTTTCTCCCTCTATTAGAAGCTCCAGAAAAGGCATAGATTTTAATATAATAATTTTCTTCACTAGAAAACACATCTATTCAGAATTTAATTTTCCACCCAAAGTATCACAAAATGTGTTACAGTTTCCCCCACACTTAAGTTCAACTAGATTATGCAATTTCACTTCAAGAGTTTGTTGGATAGGGATAATTGCCTTGTAAAGTTGAAAACCTAATAGGTTGTTCATGGCTTCTAAGGGATAAAAGGATTAAATGTTCATGGTAGGCCATTATAAAAAAATATTGTTTGAAATATAGGCTTTAATACTAAACAAATTCCTCAATCATTTAAAACATAAGTACCTTAAACCCTCAAGTTTTGATAGGAATAAATCAAATTCTAGTTAAATCAAGCATGGTTTGGTTCTCTCAAGAAATGAGGAAAATGTAAAGAATATGAAAAAGAATGGTTCAGAAAAAAAATTGATTTCAAATATAAATATAGTGAGATGTAGCATGTGCTTCAAAATTCAGATTACTTTTCATGAAATTACTAAATATTTGAACTTGAAACAAAGTTATTTTTAGCATTCATTTAATCTCAGTTTCATGGGATAGATTTTTTCACTTATTGATATGAATTTAAAAATGGTGATGAGAATAATTTCAGCTCAAAATTTCCAAAAACACACAGAAAAATTAAAAATAAACACACAAAATTTGAAAAACATGCAAATTTCTTTTTTTAAAATCATTGAAAAACATAAAAACAATTGAAATTACTAAAATAAAAGTTTCCCTCCCCCACACTTAAAATATTTCATTGTCCTCAATGTGAACCCATGAGATAATATATGCACATAAAATGTATAATTTTAAATAGGAAAAACAATAAAAAATTGAAAGGGTTAGGAACATCCTGATATGCTCAAGTGATGATGGGGTCATGCAGTGTGATGAAATCCATTACATCAGTAGGAAGTCCTTCAATGTATTTCTTCAAACATTTCCAATTGACTATAAATCTCCTTCATGTGTCCTCATGTGTGATCTCCACTTCACTATAAGAAAAAACATTAGTCATAACATAAGGACCTAACCATCTAGAACATGACTTACTAGGTATCATCTTCAGTCGTGAACTATAGATAAGGACTTTCTCTCCAACATGAAATTCCCTTTATTAGATCATTATATCATGAGATTATTTTGATATTTCATTATAGAGCCTTGAGTTCTCAAATGAAGACAATCAAATATCCTCAAGCTCTTGAATTTGTAACTTCCTTTGGATTCCAGCTTGGGCCATATCCATGTTGTATTTCTTTATAGCCCAATAAGCCCGATGTTCAAATTCCACAGGGAGATGACACGATTTCCCAAAAACAATTTGAAATGGGGAAATATCAATGGTTGTCGTGTATTCTATCCTATAATACCAAAGTGCATCATCCAAGCGCTTGCTCCAATATTTCCTATTTAGCCACACGGTTTTCTTCAAAAATTTGTTTCAAATACCTATTTGAAACCTCAGCCTGGCCATTTGTTTGAGGGTGGTATGGTGTTGATGTTTTTTGTGTTACTTCATACTTCCGAAGGAGGGAATCCAAATTTTGATTGTAGAAGTGTGTCCCTTGGTCACTAATGATGGCCTTTGGTACTCCAAACCTACAAAAAATATGTGTCATGAAAAAGTCCACTAAAACATGAGAATCATAAGTCCCGATGGCCTTGAACTCCACCCATTTACTGACATAATCAATAACAACCAAAATATACAAAAAATAAAAGGAACTAGAAAAAGGACCAATAAAATCGATGCCCCATACATAAAAAATCTCACAAAATAATATGGGTTTTGGGGAATATCATGTCTCCTAGAAATGTTCCCAGTGTGTTGGAAATGAGAGCATGACTTACAAAACACATGGGCATCATGGAATAAGCTAGGAAAATATAATCCAGAGTCCAAAAATTTCCTAGCTATCCGTTGGGGTCCAAAGTCTCCACCAAAAGCAAGTGTATGACAAAAATGTAAAACATACTCCAACTCATGATCAGGAACACACCTCCTAATAACTTGTTCACTACACATGCACCATAGGTATGGATTATCCTAAAAATAAAATCTTGACTCACTCTTTAACTTTTGGACTTGATGTTTCTTTAAATTCACTGGGATTTCAGAGGCAACAAGGTAGTTAACTAAATCAGCATACCAAGGGTGTGTACCTGAGATGGAATAAATATGCTCATCGGGGAAAGTATCCTAAAGTGGTACATAGTCCATGGTGTCATCCTCTAGTGTGTGATTAAGCCTACTCATGTGGTCTGCCACTAGGTTTTCCAACCCCTTCTTGTCCTTTATCTAAATATAAAATTCCTAAAGAAGAAGCATCCATCAAATAAGTCTGGGCTTTGCTTCTGGATTCTTTAAGAGGTACCTCAGAGCTACATGGTCAGAAAAAACAACTCTTTATAGCCTAATAAATATGAACAGAATTTATCTAAAGAAAATATGACAACAAGAAACTCATTTTCTATAGTTGTGTAGTTTTATTGGTCTGAATCCAGTGTCCTTGATGCATAGGCAATCACATGTTAACGTCCCTCCACCCTCTGAGATAAGACAACTCCAACCGCGAAGTTGGAGGCATCACACATAAGCTCAAAACAAATATCCCAGCATGGAGGTTGTATGATCAGTGGATTGGTTAGACACTTCTTTAGCTCATCAAATTAAGTCCTACAAGAATCATCAAATAAAAAATCAGAATCATTTTGAAGTAATCGGGACATAAGAAGAGCAATCTTACTAAAATATTTGATGAAGTGCCGGTAAAATCCTGCATTCCCTAAGAAAGATCTAACATCATGCACACATGAAGGATATGGTAAGGATAAAATAATATCTACCTTAGATATATCAACCATTATCCTATGTTTTAACACTACATTCCCTAAGAAAATTCCATACTCTACCATAAAATGACACTTTTCAAAGTTTAAGACCAGATTCTTCTCAATATAATGATTCAAAAACTTTCCCAAACTACAGATACAATCATCAAATGAAGAACCATATACTATAAAATCATCCATAAATACCTCCATGCAGGACTCAATGAAATCAGAAAAAATACTCACCATGCATTTCTGAAAGGTACCTGGGGCATTGAAAAGTCTAAATGGCATCCTCTGGTAAGAAAATGTGTTAAATAGACAAGTGAATGTTGTCTTCTCCTAATCCTCTAGAAAAATAGGAACCTGAAAATATCTAAAAAATCCATCCAAGAAACAATAGTGTGTTTTCCCAGCTAGTATCTCAAGAATTTGATCAATAAATGGGAGGGGGAAATGGTCCTTATAAGTGGACTAATTTAGTTTCCTATAATCAATACACACATGGCAACTATTTTGAACCCTCATCGGAACTAACTCATCTTTATCATTTTTAACAATTGTAACACCACTTTTCTTAGGCACAACCTGAATAGGACTTACCCACTGAGAATCTGAAATGGGAAAGATTATACCTGCCTCAAGAAATTTCTCAACTTCTTTTTTTACGACTTCTAGAAGATTTAGATTCAGTCTCCTTCATGACTGCCTAACCATTTTAGCCCCATCCTCCAAAATAATCTTATGCATGAAAATGGAGGGGCTAATACTCGATATGTCATCCAAGGTCCATCTAATTTCTCTGATGTTCTCCCTCAAAAGATTCAAAAGTTTTTCTTCATGTTCAAAATAGAGATTGTTAGCAATTATAACAGGTAATTTATCACCACTTAACAAGTATGAGTATTTTAGATTTGGTGGTAATGGCTTGAGTTCTAATGTAGGTGGTGATGTATAGATGGAGAAATTGAAGGAACTGAAATATGTGCACAAAGAGCATCAGTATCAGAATAGAAATCATCACAATCAGAGAATAAAACATCAAATCCATCAGCATGCTCAACAACCAAGTCATAATCAGAGTTCACATGATCAAAATCATAATAAGAATACATTTCAAAATCAAATCTAAGATAGTTTTGTGCATTATAAATAGGTGTGTAAGTACTCTTAGACATCAAACTAGAACCAATACTCATAATACTCCAAAGCATAAAATAATCAAATTTCATGGGGTTTTTATTTGGTGTTTCAAAATGGGAGATAACAAATGCAGAATGGTCCTCTAAGGGGTACTTCATGGATTCCATAACATTAAATATCACAACTTCATCTCCAAATTCCATGGAAAGTGTATCATCATTGAAATTTATGATTGTTTTTTCAGTTTTGAGGAAGGGATTACCTAAGATAATGGGATCATGAGAACTTACCTAATCATCCTCCATTTTAAGAATATAGAAATCTACTAGAAAGATCATGTCTCTTACCTATACAAGTACATCATCAAGGACTCCTATTGGATATACTATATCTATATTCTCCAATTGTACTAATACTCTCTTCGGCTTCAAATCACCAACCAGTTAAGAAGAGAATATAGAGTGAGGCATCACATTTATGGAAGCTCCCAAATCACAAAGAGAGTTCAAAAATTACAACTCCCCTTTGGTGTATGGGATAGTGAATGCCCTGGAATCCTTTCACTTTGTTGGAATTTCTTGAGTTGGTGGTGTAATGAGTGCTGACACATTCCTTCCAAGATTGATCCTCTCTTTTCCCTTGATCCCTCTTCAATTGGTGCAAAGTTATTTTAAAAATTTGTCATACCTTGGGATTTTCTTAATGGATTCAAGTAAAGGTATGTTGATCTCCACACACATTAATGTGTCCAAAAATTCCTTTTTCATTGCCTATTCAGCCATATTTTTGGATTGAACAACTATATTTGGAAAAGGAAGGGTTTTATGATGAATATAATCAATACTTTTCTTACCTTTATCTTTCTCCTTGGGTTTCTCATCAACTGGTTTTGAATGGGGATTTTCTGGAGTTGAGGTGAATCCTAGTGGAATGATAGGTGTAAATGTATCTTTTTTCTACTTCCCACTCTTCAATGTGATGGCACTGAAATTACCCTTAGGATTCAGAGTAGGTTGGGAAGGTATATTTCCATAATTCTTACTTACTAGTTCATGAAGGATAGTGGCAATCTGGCTCATTTGAGTCTTCAACTCCCTCAACTCTGAACCTTGACTCTTTAGCTCATTCTGTTGATTAAGAACAATTTTTTCAAAAGATCATTAGTATTAGAATCTACCTTTGGTTGAGAATTCCCTTGTTGTTGACTTGTTGATGCTTGAGATTCAAATATCCTTTGGGGTTGTTGGAAACCATGTTGGTAAGGTAGATGCCGCTGGAAGTTTTGTTGAAAGGGGAGCCTTTATTATTGTCCAGATGCATACCTCATGTCTGATTGATCCTTAAAACCTTGGTTATATACTGGTGAAAAGTAAAAAATCTTCTTTTGGGGATGTGGTTGTTGTTGTTTCTGATATGGTCTCCCAAGAAACACTATTGCACAATCTTCTATTTCTTGTAGTTGGGGGCAACAGTAAGTTGGGTGGATTATCTCAGTGTAAATTCCACAAGGCCTTGAAAGAGGGGGTTGGGATGTATTTTTTGTCAAAGAAATATTCCTCACCATAGTGGTAAATTCTTCCAACTTAGTATCAATCAAATGATTTTCAAGAGGAAGGAATTACCTGATGTACTCCCCTGACATGTGGTATACCTCGATTGCCAAAATTGTTGGGAGTTTTGTGCCATCTTATTGATCAACTCATGTGCAGATGCTGGTGTCTTATATACCAATTCCCCTCCAACTTCATCATCCACCATGATTACCTCCATAGGTGTGAGTCCTTAATATAAGTACTGGATAAGGAGTTGCTCACTGATTTGGTGATGTGTACATCTTGCGCATAACTTCTTGAATCTCTCCCAATACTCATACATAGACTCTCTTTGTGCCTGCTTGATCCTAGATATCTCTTTTTTGAATGAATGTGGTCCTTGATGATGGAAAAAATATCTTCAAGAAAAGACATTTCAAATCATTCCAACATGTTACATCTTCAGGTTGTAAATAATACATCCAATCTTTTGCAGCTCCATCAAGTGAAAATGGGAATGCTCTTAGTTTGATTTGATCTTCAGAAAAATTTCTTGGTTTTAAGTTTGAGAAAAACACATTAAATTCTTTCAAATATTTATTTGGATCCTCACCAGATAATCCATGAAACTTTGGAAGAATATTAATTAACCCATATTTCAGTTCAAAGTCTGATTCAAGATTTAGGTATGCAATGCAATTTTTTTGATAGTTAATGTCAGGTGCAGCCAATTATCAAATGGTTATATTAAGTTAATTTCAATTATTTTTATCCATTTTTTCTTGCTTTATCATTGAATTTGAATTTCTTTTAATTTTAATGTTCTGAGAGTGGGGGAATTCTCCAACTGGTTGAATTTTGAAACTTCCCGTAGATTGAGAATGTATGATTTGAGCCCGAAGGCGACGTTCAATCTCATGATCAAGATATAAGATATATTTAGGATTAGTTTGTTTCATAAATAAATTAAATATAAAAAATAAATGAATAAAAGTGGACCATAATAAAAAGAAATGAAGTTTGAGTTGGTCTGATAAAAATAAAAGAAGAGAGTAAGAGAAAAAAACTTGAGAAAGGGGAAAGAAGAAAGAAAGAGGAGAAGAAAAAAAATGAAAAATAAAAAAAATACCTCTAATTGGTTGAATAAATTAATTTCCTCCCCAAAAATGGTTAAAATTTGAATGGTTCTATCATGGGCGCTTTCAAATGATGTCCGGTTTCAGGTTACTTAGGTGCAGCAAAGTGGCTGACCAAGTTCGTCTCTCAAAGGAGGAAGTAAATTTGACAACTTATTAAAGGTATTTCAAAAATTACATAAAAAGGAATAATAACACTTCTTTAAAAAATGTGATGGGTTTTTACTATTCATAAAACTAGAATAATTTTTTTGGAAGAATATTGTATAATATTTTTGTTTTTATTTTTGAAATGAAGTTTGATTAAAAAAACACAATAAGAAGGTGTTTTTTAGAAAATATTTAAAAGACATAATAGATATAAATCTAACACTTAATTGAATTATTAATCATTATCATTTAAATTAATATCCACTTAATTATGATCCCCTAATTTGTTAACCCTCAAACCCTACAGGAGTTAACTTAACCACAAAGATGAAATTACTTAAACCCTAGGCTAGCTTCGAAACTTGCAATCGCAGAACCCTACTTTGATTGATGTTATTAGGTTAGAGTATGGTAAGTGGTTAATTATAGCACATATCTACTCTGTAAATTAGGATTAATTGAGTTTAGGGATTATATTTTAACTCTATAAATTTATCCCATGTGGTCTTGTATTACTTATTAAGATCGCACTCTCACAATTTACACAACTTTTGGCCTCGTGTGTTTTTGTGTCAATTGTTAAATTTCTTGCTTAGTTTAATTTGAATTAAAAACTAAATTAATATATAATATTAAGTTAATTAAATTATCTCATTTATTCAAAATAAATTAATGAATAAAGTTATAGGTAGATCGATTACTAAAAATAACTACTCTTCCATGGGCAGTGTAGTCATCGTAGAAATGTTTTGCATGTGCAAAGGTTTAGAAAGGATAAAACCCAATAATGTTTCTACTCTTGATTATAGCATAATTAATAATATTAATAAAATAATAAATTTTAAAAAACAGAATAAAAGATAAGAAATAAAAGAAGAACAAAGAAGTTTATTATGAAAACACAAACATTATAACGTGAGGAAGAAGAAGAGGGCTTCGACGAAGGGATAATTGCTTCAAGAGATACCCTTATTTAATTGCTTGGATAATTAGATTGGAACCTATTCTCCAATTCCATACACTTTATAATTCACATCCCAACCCCAAAAAATTAGAAAATACCAATTTATAGAGTGGTTTGGAGGCTAGGTTCAAAGTGGTTTCAAGTGTGAATGGGGAATCTCGGACAAATATTTTATGTCAACTCGCACTGCCCATTTAACCACAAAAACGCATGAATCAGATATCCTTCCAGAAGTATGATTCGTGAGAAAAATAGTCTTATATATCTTATCAAAATTTGGGCCTAATCAAATCTATTATTAAGAAATTATGGCCCAAATACATAACTCATGTCCAATCTGGTAAGTCCATCCCAACTTCAACTTCATGGCCCATTTTCACCAACCAAATGCATGATTTAGCTTCAATGTCCTAAATGAAAGTTGTAGGAAATTATTTCAGTAACAAATTTAAAAAATATTTTGTTAAAATAATTCAAATAAAATTATTTATGTTCTAAAAACTAGAGTAAATTTTTAAAGGCTAAAACTGGAATTTTCATCAAATTTTCAAATGAATGATCTAATCCCAAATATTACATAAATGAACATAGTTACCACAATTTGAGGAAATTATATCATTTATTATCAATACTTATTCAATAAAATAGTGTTTTGTAAAAAAAATTACCACCCTTTATAGTAAATGGGTAAGGTATTCACTATACAATTATTTTGGCATGGAAAATCGTGATGAAATTTTGAAACCATAACGGCATCACTTAAAAATTAGTAAAATGGGTTGATGAGAGAAAAAGGGGTATCTACTAATTTATAAATAAAATATTAATTAATAGATACATGGAATGAAATATCCCAAAATAAATAATTGAAAATATAAGGCATAAGATAAGAAGAAAACTTGAATAAAGAAGAGAAGGTGATGATCCCTTACTTGAGTGTGTGACTCCAAATGCTTGAGAGGAGCTTCTTTAGATATTGGGCGAACCTTATCAGGACTATATGTTGGGTATGGAATATAAATTACATGATTAAAGGAGTTTTAGTGAAGATAAATTGGATCTTGGGTGGGTTTATATAGGAAATGAGTGGGGATTTCTTTATTATTTCTCAAACTTAGGTTTTGGACAATATATAATAAAATAACCAAAAACACAAACCTAACCATGGTTTATTCCCATGGTTTCTACTAAATTATATTGGTTTGAATTATTTTATAAGTTCAATTTCCTAAATTAATAAAATAATTCCCTTGTTTATGAGGAGGTGATTCATACTCTTAAAGAAATGCTTTTAAAACCTTAAAATATATTAATAGTTTTTGAGGATTCATAATGGATTTATAAATTTAATAAAATAAACATAAAATATAATTATTTTAAATATAAAATATAAATTTTTCATGGATACATTTTATATTATTTATTACATCACTTTTGGGTCATTATGATGTCATAATACATAAAGTATATTTATACGTTATTTAATTTTTACCTGAAAATTCGACTATCTCAGAAATTTATGAAAAAATAAACATTGGATGATTTCAAAACTCTGATTCAAAAAATAACATTTATTTTATATATATAATTTTCTAAATGTTTTAATTTTCACTTTTAAAATAAAATCGATATTTATTAAGAAATGTTGGGTTTTTTGACAATAGCAATTTTCGAACCCTTATAAAAATTAATTTTGACTTCAAAAAAATTATATGATCATTTATATTTAATAAAAATTATTCAATAATAATATTTTTCTAAAATATTATTTCTTTAAAAAATCCATTAATTAATCAAAATAAATTCCTTAATTGAATTTGAATATTACCCAAAAATACTATTTTTGTTTTATTATATCGAAATAAAAAACATTTATAAAGTAACAATAATAGGATGAAAATATATCCATTATTATATAAAAAATAATGTACATACTCATCTATCTAGGTTCTTTATACATATCTCTTTAATACACCCATAAACACCCTATGACTAATGTGTGCGACGGTGAGACTTTCATGGGGTGGTCTGGTGTGCATAGTTTGGGTTGTGATCTTGATGAGATTGAACTTATTTTTTAAATGGTTTCATTCATGATTAATTTTTTGGATATCAGCTTGGGATTGGTCAAGGGAAAATACCAGATAGGATATCTCCCTCGTAATCTCTGATAAATGGGCTTCATAGGGTACGATCCTACTGGTTAAGGTCATCACTTCCTTTGTCTGTGTCAATTGGATTTGTTAAAACCCTATATTTATACTAACCATGTGATCACTATTAAATGACTATATTACCAATGGTAATAATGATTAATGGTCTTTTAAAACTGATATAATATAATAAACCAAATAAGTGCATCTGTTTTTTATAACCATAATACATAATAAGACATTTAATTAAATCACAAGGGAAATTTTATTTATAACTGTTTTGGTCATTACAATACTCCCCCTTTTAGAAATTTTCCCTCAAAATTTTCCCTTCCCACACTAAAAAATATGAGTTTAATTATGTTTCATCACTTCCTATGGTTCCCACATTGCTTCTTTAAACTTTTATTTTCTCCATAGCACTTTGACAAGGTGTATTGACTTATTTCATAGAACTTTGTCTCTATGATCTAAGATCTTCACTAGTAGTTCTTCATATGAGCGATCATTATCCAATGGTACCACCTTTATATTGATTACATGTGATGGGGGTAGTATGTAATTTCTTAATAGGGATACATGGAATACAGCATGTAATTGAGATAGGTTAGGTGGGAGTGTTATTCGATAGGCCACCACTCTGATGCGATCAAGGATCGTAAAGGGGCCGATGTATCTTAGACTAAGATTTCCCTTATTTACAAATCTCATCACTTTATTCCATAGTGATATGTGGAGTAATACCATTTCTCCAACATCAAACTCTAGGTCTCATCAATGATTTTCATCATAGCTCTTTTTTCGACTCTAAGTATCCTTGATGTGATGATGAATGGTCGTAACCTTTTCCACAATTTTAGGACCTAGTAGTTTTATACCCTAACTTCATCCTTGAATGAAAGTGTTCTACACCTATTCCTATAAAGGTATTTTTAGGGATATATTTAGATTCTTGAGTGTAAACTATTACTATAAGATAAATCTACTAGAGTAAGATGTTGATCTCATCCTCCTTTGAAATCAATTGAGCATTCTCTCAACATGTCCGAAAGTGTATGGTTAGTCCACTCATATTGGAAATTAGTTTGAGGGTGATAGGTTGTACTAAAGTTTAACTCAGTATTAATAGTGTTTTGAAAGATTATTCCAAAACATAGAGTTAAATCTTGGATCTTGATTAGATACAATTGATAGTGGTACTCTATGTAGCATCACCACTTATCTGATATATATTCATTCAAGTTGATCCAGTGATAAATACTCTTAAATCAAAATGAAGTTTGAAATCATTGTAAGATGATCCACCACAAACCATATAAAATTATTCCTTCTTGATGATTTCGGAAGACTAGTGGAGAAGTTCATGGTGATTTTTTCCCATTTCCATATAGGTATGGGTAATGGTTGCATCATTACCTTGGATTTTTTTTATTTTTACTTTTACTTGCTTACATACAAGACATATTGATGTATATTCCATGATATAATTCTTCATATTTTCCCACCAATAGTGTTCTTGGATATCTTGTTACATTTTTGTGCTTCTTAGGTGGATAGAGAAGGTTTAGCTATGTGCATCATCCAATATCTCCTTCTTTAACTCGTAATTTTATGGTACAAATTGTCTTTACCCAAATCTCACAACTCCTTACTCATTAACATTGAACGTTAGGATTTCCCTTTCTATATAGTTTCCACTTTCTTTTAAATTCACACATCATCCCTTTTAGAATACTTTAACCCATAAAGAATGGATATTTGGGCAATCATTTGTGAAATGATTGATGTTGTTCCTTTATTTATGATTCCCTTGCCCATCCTTTTCAAATCTAAGAAGATATAATCCTTATAAATTCTCATCAATGATACGATTTTTGGATCCATTTTACTTAGAGTTTCTACCACTTTATTAGTTTTCCTAGGATGGTGGTGAATTGAGTAGTCATGGTTCTTGATCAGATTTAATCATCTTTGTTGGTTCATATTCAGATCTTTCTATGTGAAAATATAGTTGAGGCTTTTGTGATCTATATATATTGAACACTTCTCTCCAAAGAGATAATGCCACAATGTTTTAAAAATGAAGATCATTGTAGAAAACTCCATATCATGTGTTTGGTAGTTCTATTCGTGAACTTTCAACTTCCTTGAAGCATAATATATCACATTTTCATTATTAATTAACACACATCCCAATACCTTCTTCAAAGCATCACTGAACACCATGAAAATTTCTCCACTTGTGGGTAGTGTGAGAATATTTACAGTGATAAGACTCTTTTTTAGCACCATGAAACTCTCTTCACATTCATAATTCTAAGAAAACTTTACTTCCTTATGAGTTATCTTGGTTAGTGGGTTTTAATATCATGGTAAAATTATCAAAAATCGACAATAATACCCAAATAAACCAAGGAAACTATGGATATCTATCACAGATGTTGGCCTTGACATCCTTCAATTGGTTCTGTATTTGAAGGGTCCACAAATATCCCATTTCTTGTGATTATATTCTCCAAGAATGAGACTTCCTTCAACTAGAACTCACATTTTCTTACTTGGCATAAATATTCTCCTTTCATAAGGTCTTTAGCATAATACTTAGATGCTCATCATGCTCCTCCTTGGTTTTTTAGAATATTAGAATATCATTTATAAAGACTACTACAAATTTTTGGGGGATATATATAAAAACTCTATTCATTAAGTCCATGAAGATTGTTGGATAATTAGTGAGTCTGGATGGAATTAATATTAACTCATAGTGCTTGAAGCTTGTATAAAAATCAGTCCTGGGGATATCCTCCTTCTTCACCCTAACTTGGTAATATCTATACTGCATATCCACCTTGGAGAAGTATTTTTCTCCAAGTATCTGATCGAACAATTCATCAATCCGTGGAAAAAGGATAATTGCTCTTTATCGTGATCTTATTGAGTTCATGATAATAAATTCAAAGGAGAATTGACCCATACTTATTCTTGACAAAGAAGAATGGTGCACCCCATGGTGAAGAAATTGGGTGTATGAACCCTTTATCCAAATTCCCATATAGTTTTTTATTCATCTCCTCAAGTTCCACAACATCTATTCTATATAGAGTCTTGGATAATGGAAATTCCCCAGGTATAAACTCGATTGAAAATTCAACCTCTCACTAGGAGGAAGACCATGGAATTCCTTAGGAAACACATCAGTATATTCCCTCACAATAGGAATGTCTTTGAGGATGTTTTGTTCCTTATAATCAATCATTTGATCTAGATATACTTACTCATATGGAAATAATATCCATGCTTGAGATGTTGGTGCTAATGAAGATTCATCCTCCTCCTTGTACTTGTACAGAATCGAGGGGTCAATTCTTAAAATGGAGAGTGATTTCCTTCTTGTGGAAAGTTATGTTGGATCTATATAGGGAAAGTTATCCATACCCAAAATTGCATCAAATTATACCAAAGGTGGTATAACAAGGATTTTTGGTATGTTTAGCCCACAAATTTTGATAGGGGAGGAGTTATATACGTAAGATGCAATAATTTCCCCATTTTCCATTTTCATTAATAGATATACTTACATGATTTTTGGTGGTGTTTGAATAGTTATACTAAACTTTCATGATATGAATAAATGTGTAGAACTAGAATCGAAGAGTATGTTCACTATTTTTGAATGAATAACAAGTGTACCTATCACCACTTCATTTTTGGGATCCACCGCCATGGTTATGATGGAATTATCTCTCCCTTTCTACCTTAGAGGTTTTTGGATGTCTCTAAAAACCCTTGGCTTCATGTATTGGTTTGAAAATTTTCCTAGCTTCTTACAGTTGAAGTAATGAACAATATGTTAAGGTTTGACTAGAGAATTCCTCTATTCCAACTCATTAGTGGTATTCTCTTATCAACAATCATTAGTTACGTGTCCTTTCTTCATGCACCTAAAGCATTTCCTTTTCCCCCTTAAGCAATTTACAGGGTGTTTCTTTCTAAACCTCTGACAAGTGGGATGTTGAAATTTCTTAGTACTATTAGATCTATCCATCAGAATGGCGGAATTAAACTCTACTTTCTACTTCTTATCCTCATGATACCCTTAAGATTCTCCGATCTCCATTTCGACTTTAAGGGTACATTGAACAATTTCCTCATAAATATCAAATTTGTGGATCACCAAGACTTTTCATAGACTTCGTTTTGGCCTACCAAAGAAGCGGTCAACCTTGAATTTGGGGGTAAAAAAACTTCAAAGACATATCATGAAAATCTTGTAAAGTTTTCCTCATACACCCTCATAGATTCTCTATCTTTTTTCTTGAGGTCAAGGAAATCCCTTTCCATTTTAAGTTAGATAGTGCGAGGAAAATATTTATCAAAAAAAAAATTCAAAAATTCCTTCCACCCCATCACTTTGATCTCTTCTTGGGACCTCATATTCTTGATCAATGTCAAAAACTTATCAGATTTTCCCTCCATAAAATAAATATCCAATTTAACCTTCTCTTGTTTGTAACATTAAAGGATGTAGAGGATCTTATTGATGGATTTGATTCAGTGTTCTGTGATTAAGGGATTAGATGATCCAATTAAAGTTGAAGGCCTTTATCATATAAAGTACTCAATCATGTCTTGTTAATTATTAAGTGAATTTGGGGACTCCTCCTGATCCAAGTTTCTATTTAGATCCTAAGTCTTCTAAGAGGGTATCATCACAAAGTTTGTGATTCCCGCTCCCATCGAGTTGGCCATCTCATTGGAGCAGTCATCACTTTTCCCGTCGCATTGATTGTTTACCTGATTGATCATATTTCCAGCCATTAGAAAGAATAAAGGAAAAATTAGGGATGAGTATTTTAAAACTATTAAACACATAAATTGTAATTTACTGACATTAAAGGTATAACTTATAACTTTCATTTATTTCCTTAACTTATGAATTTATAGGCTTTAATCTATGTTATCTATGAACTATTTCGTAAAATATATTCTTATGGTAATTTTTTTGATACCTTTAGAATTTTTCATAATGAACACGTGATTTTACTAAATCATATCCCTTGAGAGTGTCGAAATAGGAGAGTAGTAAGGCCCGTTGTTGTGTACTAGGTTACACTGAGTCAGGCCTGACACACCTTGTCAGAGTTGTTACCCCTAAGTACATCTATTCTAGAACCACATAAACCTGAAGTATCTAGATAGGTATGTATTCTCTTAATAAACCAATTAATCTATACTCACAAAAATTTAGGGATATTTTCTTATACTTATTCTTGTCCCTAAGGCATTCTCTATAGTTTTTTAAACTTAATCACAAAAATAACTAAAATTTTACTTCGATACAAACTATAATAACCCTACTCTTTATTTCACATTAATAAATTATTTAATACATAATATTACACTTAACACAACATATAATATTGATAAGTATAGTGTCTTTTGGAATTATCTACATTATATAATAATTTAAAATAGTAAAAAACATCATCTTTATTGAAAGATTCCTTAACTTGCTCACACTTAAAACTGCATGGGATAACCTGGGGACATACATAAGAAAGGGGTGAGATATAAATCCTAGTAAGTTAATAAGAATGTAATAAGGTAATAAATTTTATAAATTAGGCATATCAATTGGTAATAAAAGGAACATGAATAATAAGGCATGATATAGAATAATAATATAGAAGCGACATGGGAAAATATGAAAACAACTTAAAACATTGCATCATAAACATAGGTCAAGGATAACTGTCAATTCATCATGATGGAAAAAATTATATAAAGGAATCAGGTTCACTCCCTATCCCAACATGAAATCTCATGAGACTAAACATTACCCAATTAATTGGAGCTCTATATAATTTTGGTAAAACCTATCACTTTTATTTCATTCTCATGCTTAAGTGTGCCACATAGATCATTCAACATGGATTCATTCATCATCATATTTTATTCCAAAATCAAGGAGTGTGGAAAAAATACATGTAATTCTCAAGTCAAATAAGTATAATTTTATAAATTTAAACACCCTTTATAGAAAATGGGTAAGGTATTCATTACACAATTATTTTGGCATAGAAAATCACAATGAAATTTCAACACCATTATGACGTCATATAAAAATATATAAAATGGGTTTATGAGAGATAAATGGGTCACTAATAATTTTTAAATCAAATATGTAGTAATAGTTACATGTAAATACATATCCCAATATAAGGAATTGGAAATATAAGTTATAAGATAATAAGGAAACTTGAATAAAGAAGAAAAGGTGAGGATCCCTTACTTGAGTGTGTGACTCCAAATTCTTGGGAGGGGATTCTTAAAAGCTTTAGGACACCTTGGGAGGACTCTAGAGATTTTAGGGAAGAGTAATGACATTATAAATTAAGTATTAGTGATGATAAATGGGAGATTATTTGGGTTTATATAGGAAATGAGTAGGAATTTCTTTATTATTTCTCAAACTTAGGTTTTGGACTCTATATAATAAAATAACCAAAACTACAAACCTTACCATGGTTTATGTCCATGGTTTCTTCCAAATGGTAGTGTTTTTAATTATTTTATAAATCCAAGTTTTGAACTTAATAAAATAATTTCATTTCTTATGTAGAGGTGAGCCATACCCTTAAGAAATGATTTTAAAACCTTACAATATATTAATGGTTTTGGAGGATTCATAATAGCCTTCTAAAATTAATAAAATAAACTTAAAATATCATTATTTTAAATTCAAATCATATATTTGGTCTTGGATACCTTTTATAGTATTTATTTCATCACTTTTTGGTCATTATGATGTCATAATACACAAAGTATATTTATACAGTATTTAATTTTTATCCAAAAATTTGAATGTCTCGAAAAATTATGAAAAATTAACCATTGGATAATTCTGAAATTTTGATTAAAAAAATAATATTCATTATATATTAATAATTTTATAAATATTTAAATTTTCACTTTTAAAATAAAATTTAAATTTATTAAGAAATACTTGTTTTTTTTACAATAATAGTTTTCGAACCCTTATAAAAATTACATTTGACTTCATAAAAATTATATGATCATTTATATTTAATAAAAAATATTTAATAATAATATTTTACTAAAATATTATTTATTTAAAAAATCTATTAATTCATAAAAATAAATTCCTTACTTGAATTTGAATATTACCCAAAAATACTACTTGTATTTTATTGTATCAAAATAAAAATCATTTATAAAGTAACAATAATATGATGAAAATATATCCATTATTCTATAAAAAATAATTTACAAAATGACATCACTAGGTTCTTGATACATATACCTTTTATACACCCGTAAACTCCCTATGAGTAAGGTGTGAGATGGTGAGACTTTCATGAGGTGGTTCGGTGTACATGGTTTGGGTCATGATCTCGATGATCTTGAACTTCTCCTATAAATTATTTCTCTCACGATTATGTTATTGGATTGTAGGTTGGTCGTGTTCAAGGTAAAATCCCATAAATTCTATCTGAAAGGTGTTTTCATGGGTGATCTTAAATGAAGTTTGGTTTTTAGTTATTTAGGTGTAGCAGAATGGCTGACCAAGGTCATCTCTCAAAGAAATAAGTAATTAAAACAACATATTAAAGGTATTTTGGAAATTAAATAAAATAAAATAAACACGCTATTTAGAAATATGATCGTTTATATTATGTTTATAAATAAAGAAAAAATATTCTAGAATAATATTGTATTTTATTTAAATGAAATTTGATTAATAAGACACAACGAGAAGATGATTTTTTTATAAAATATTTTTAGAAGGAATAATTGATCTAAATTTACCTCTTTACATACTTATTAATCATTATAATTTAAATTAGTATCCACTAAATTATTATCCCCTGATTTTTTAACCCCCTAACCCTATGATAATTAACTTTACCATAAAGATGAAGTGAATTAAACCTTAGGCTAGCTTCGGAACATGAAATCGCATCACCCTACTTTGATTGTCATTATAAGGATAGATTGTGTTAAGAGGTAAATTAGGGAAAATCCATTTTGTAAAAAAAAGATGAATTTATTTTATTTATTATATTTTAACTCTAAAAATTTATCCCATGTGGTTTTGTTTTATCGATTAAGATTTTTTTTTTTTTTTGAGAAAAGTGAGCGCGAGGGCTTTAAAATTGATAAAGGAAAAGTTACACAATTCGGAAGAGAGGAATTTTACATTTTTCTTTGGTAAGAAGAGGCCCAGGTCATTGGGAAGGGTGTTGCTGTGGATGAATCTTTCTTCCAACACCCCTTTGTTCGCCAGGCCATCCGCAATGTGGTTCGCCTCACGGAATGTGTGTGTTATAATGTAATTTAAGGAGGAGAGCTTGTCAAGGCAGTTTATCTACTTACCAGCCCTTTTCCATGCCAATCTGGTTTGACCCATTCTTATTGAATGTACCACCATGGCCGAGTCACATTCAAACCAAATGTTGTTCCAATGTTGTTGACAGACAATGTCCACCGCGCTTATGATCGCCATCATTTCTGCTTCTAGGGCTGTCGAATTCCCACAAGTACCATATCTACACTATCGATTAAGATTACGCTCTAACAATTTACACAAATCTCGACCTCGTGTGTTTTTGTGTTAATTATTCAATTACTTTATTAGTTTTTTATAACTTAAAAACTAAATTAATTGATCATATTTTGTGAATTATAGTAGCTCATTGATTAAAAATAAATAAATGAATAAGGTAAGAGGTATATCGATTACTATAAAACTACTCTTCCATGGGCAGTGTAGTCATCATAGAATCGAATTCCATGTGCAAAGGTTTAGAAAGGGTATACCACAATCACATTTCTACTAATGAGTTAAAATATAAATAAGTAAAATAAATAATATAATAAATGAGTAATAAATAGAGAGTTTATTGAAAGAAAAACAATATTACAACGAAGAAGAGGAAGATAAGAGAATTTTGGAGGAGATCCTAGCTTGAAAGATTATATCCTTAAATAGTGAATTTAAATGTAAATGAACCACTTATAATATTCTCCCACTCCTCTATGTCATGTAAAACACCCTAAAAATGAGAAAAATACCAATTTATAGAGTAGAGGGGAGGCTAGGTTTTAAGAGGTTTCAAGTGTGAATGGAGAAATTCAGCCAAATAATATAATCCAAATTGAACTTCCTATTTGAATACCACAACTCGTGAACCATATGTCATTAAAGAATAATTATTTGTTAAAAAACTTTCCTAAATATTCTCTCCAAATTTTATCTCAATCCAAGCATGGTTGAATCAGTTATGGACCAAATACTTAAGTGGTGTCCAATCTGGTGAGTCCAGTACATCTTTGACTTCATGGACCATTTACTCCAATCAAATAAACTATTTATATCATATTTCCTGAATGAAAGTTGTATAAAATTAATTTAGGAACATGGTTAAAAAAATTAATCTTAAATAATACATATAAAATATTTATTAATAAAATACTACAGTGCACTATAAATGGAAAAACTAGAACTTTCATAAAATTTTCAAATGAATGATATAATCCTAAATATTTTATAAATAAACATATTTAACAAAATTTTAGGAAATTTAGTCATTTATTATCAATAATATATTCAATAAAATTATTCTTTATCAACTCCCCCACACTTACCCTTTTGCACTCCTGGGAAAACCCTCATATATTGTATTCCCAAAAAAATGTGAAAAGATGTGCATGTTTATATTCCTCAGTCCATAGTGGAAATATAGGCAAAGTAAGAATCCCATAAAGAGTCAATATCAATAAATTTTAAAGTTATTGTCTCATAAATTGTATCAAAATAAAATCTAGTGAGATTAATTACACTAATCATAGAGAAACAAGTTATGGGTTCGCCATACCACTAATTCCCCACATGTGTGTGTGCCAACCATTTAAATTTCATATATCCACCCTTTATTCAGTATATTCAGTTCAAGTAAAATAATTCTTCTTACCTATTTTAATTCACCGAACTTATTCTACATTCCTTTGAAGTCAAATTTCAAGACCCACTCATTTAAGAATTCCCAAAATTCAAACTGTAATCTACCGAACTAGATATCCCCACATGTTGTATATTTCATCACTCTCTTATTTATTAAGATAATATTTTTTTTAGGGTGTATGAATTTATGATATAAGGTAAACATGCATGGGTCAATTTATTACAGTAGTGAAACTGATTGGAAGATAAAAAAAATGTATGGATCAACCATTGATATAAGATGATTTTTTTACCTAACTTAGTTATAATTTTTATTGAGTATAAAAAATTTCACAAGTCGTCGTAGCATGAAAAGTTATGTGTGGAAATAAATGACACAATTTACCATGATCAAATATCACAAAGAATGGTTTCATAATCTAAAAGGTTTTATAATGACACAAACAATCATATCATCAATGTCTTCCATTTTTATAAAATATCATCCCTTAATAATGAAATATTTTTTATTCTTATCATTACCCCTAATGAATTTTTAAAACATGAATTTTCTATATGTTCCACATGTAAATGATCATGTTACATGATATGTTTTTTAAATTGTTTTTTTTTTGAAAATTTAATAGAAAACCTAACATAAAACACACACAAATTAAAATCCTATATAGCTACCCCAAAATTTTGTCCCCTCCCCTACACTTAAAATAATTCATTATCCCCAATGTGAACCTATTAGATGATATGTGTACATGAAATGTAAAATTTTAAATAGGAAAAGCAATATAAAAGTGAAATGGTTAGGAACATCCTGATATTCTCAAATGATGATGGGGTCATGTAGTGTGATGAAATCAATAGCATGGGAGGTAAGTCCCTTAATGTATTACTTCAAGAATTTCCCATTGACTGTAAATATCCTTAATATGTCCTCTTATGTGATATCCACTACACCATAAGGAAATACATTAGATATAACATAAGGAAATGACCATCTAGAACGTAACTTATCAAGCATCAGCTTCATTTGTAAACTATAGAGTAGGATTTTCTCTCCCACATGAAACTCCCTTTTTATCATTATATCATGATATTATTTTGATATTTCCTTATAGACCCTCAAGTTTTAATATGATGATAATCAAATCTCCTCAATATCTTGAATTTTTAGATTTCATTGAATTATATATTGGGCCAAATCCATGTTTCATTTCTTTATAGCCCAATATGCTCGATGCTCGACTTCCATGGGGAGATGATATTATTTCCCAAAAATAATCTTAAATGGGTACATATAGATGGGATTTTTTCATGGAATACTATAATCCCAAAGTTCATTATCCAAGAACTTATTTCAATCCTTCCTATTCAGCTGCACGATTTTCTCCAAAAAAAATCAACTCCCGATTTGAAACCTTATCTTATCCATTTGTTTGGGTTTGGTATGGTGTTTATGTTTTGTGTGTCACCCCATACTTATAAAGGAGGGAATCCAAATTCTAATTTCAAAAGTGTATCCTTTTTTTCACTAATGATCTTTATTGGTACTCTAAACATACAAAAAATCTATGCCTTGACAAAATTGACTACAACCTAAGAACCATCAGTCCTAGTGGCCTTAGCCTCCGCCTATTTTCTCACATAATCAATAGTAACAAAAATATACAAAAAAACGAATTAAATTGAAAAAGGACCCATAAAATCAATTCCCCATATATCAAAAATATCACAAAAATAATATGGGTTGTTGGGGCATCTCATGTCTCCTCTAAATGGTTCCAGTGTGTTGGAAATGTGAGCATGACTTACAAAACACATGAGCATAATGGAATAATCTATGCCAATAGAATCTAGAGTCTAAGACTTTCCTAGTTGTCTTTTGGGGTCCAAAGTGTCCCCTACATGAAAGTTTGTGGCTGAAATGAATAACAGACTCAAACTCATGATTGGGAATACACCACCTAATAACTTGACCACTACACATGATCCAAAGGTAGTGATCATCCCACACATAAAACTTAGACTTGCTCTTTAATTTTTAGACCTGATGTTTCTTTAAATTTGAAGGAATTTCAGAGGTAACAAAGTAGTTCACTGAATCATTGTACCAAGGATATTTATCTAAGATTACATCAAGATGCTCATTGGGAAAAGTGTCCTGAAGTAGTGTTTGGTCCAAGGTGTCAACCTATAATGTGTGAGTAATCCTACTCATGTGATCTACCACCAATTTTTTTGAACCCTTCTTATCCTTTTCTTAATTTCTAATTCTTGAATAAGGATAATCTATTATATAATCATGGGTTTTGCATCTAGCTTCTTTAAGAGGTACCTCAAAGTTGTATGGTCAGAAAAAAGAAGTACTTTATAGGACAATAAATATGAATGTAATTTATTTAAAGTAAATATCATAGAAAGAAAATCATTTTATATGGTTATGCAGTTTGATTAGTATGAAACCAATGTCCTTGAAGCATAGTAAATCACATTTGAACGTCTCTCCACCCTTTTTGATAAGATAGATCCAACTTCAAAGTTTAAAGCATCACACATAAGCTCAAATGGAATGTCCCGCCATAGGGGATGTATGATCGGTGGAGATTTTAGACGCTTATTTAACTCATCAAATGATACCCTACATGAATCATCAAAAATTAAGTCAAAATCTTTTTGAAGTAATCGAGATAAGTGTAGAGTGATCTTACTGAAATATCAAATGAAGCTTTGATAAAATCCTACATTCCCTAAGGATGATCTAACATCACGTACACATGAAGGATATAGAAAGGATGAAATAATATCTACCTTAGATCTATCAAACTCTATTCTATGTTTTGACACTACATGCTCTAATACAATGTCATTATCATCTATAAAATGACTCTTTTCAAAGTTCAAACCCAAATTCTTCTCAATAAAAAGATTAAAAATCTTTCCCAAACTAAATATACATTTATAAAATGAATATCTATACACTTTAAAATCATCCAAAAATACCTATGTGCAGGTCTCAATGAAATATGAAAAAATAGCCACCATTCATATTTGGAAGGTACCTGGGGCATTGCAAAGTCCAAATGGAATCCTTCAGTAGGAAAATGTACTGAATAGACAAGTGAATGTTTTTTTCTCTTGATCCTTTAGATCTATAGGAACTTGAAAATATCCATAAAATTTATCAAAGAAATAATATTGTGTCTTCCTATCTAGTATCTCTATAATTTGATCAATAAATGGGAGGAGAAAATGATCCTTGTGGGTGGATTGATTTAGCTTTCTATAATCAATACACACACACCAATTGTTCTTCACCCTCATTAGAACGAATTCCTCTCTCTCATTTCTAACAACATTAACACCATTTTTTCAGCATAACTTGAATAGGAATCACCCACTGTGAATCTTAAATGGGATAAATTATACTTGCCTCAAGAAATTTTTCAACTTCTTTTTTAGAAACTTCCAGAATATTTGGATTCAGACTTCTTTGTGGATACCTTGCTAATTTAGCCCCATCCTTCAAAAGAATATTATGCATGAAAATGGAGGGGATAATACCAAAATATGTCATCCAAGGTTCACCCTATTTCCATAATGTTCTCCCTCAAAAGATTCAAAAGTTTTTCTCCATGTTCAAAAGGGATATTGTTATAAATAATAACAGGTAATCTCTCACCATCAACAAGTATTGGTATTTTAGATTTAGTGGAAATGGATTTAGTTACAATGAAGGGGGTTTAGTATGGATGGATACATTTAAGAAACTGAAATATGTGCATAATGAACATTATTATCAGAATATACATAATCAAAATTAGAGAATAATGTATAAAATCCATCATCATACTAAATAGACATGTCATAATCAGAGTGAACATGATCGATATCAAAATATGAATCCACATTAAAATCAAATCCAAGAGAGGTTTGTGAATTAGAAATTGTTGTAGAAATGCTTTTAGACATCAAACTAGAACTAATTATTATAATCTCTCTAAGAATAGGGAAATCAAAATCTATGGGGTTTTTATTGGGTGGTTCAAAATGGGAGATAAAAAAACATAATGGGCCTTTAAGGGGTACTTCATGGAGTCCATAACATTAAATATCACAAATTCATCTCAAATATTCATGGAAAATGTACCCTTATGGACATTTATGATCGTTTTTTTCAGTTTTGAGGAAGATTCTACCTAAGATAATGGGAGAATGAGAATTTACCAGATCATCCTGCATGTTAAGCATGTAAAAATATATTGGAAAGATCATGTATCTTGCCTAAACAAGTACATCTTTAAGGACTCTCACTGGATATTTTGTAGATATATTTTCCAACTACACCACTACTATCATCGTCTTCAACTCACCAACCTATAAAGAAGTGAATATATAGTGAGGCGTCACATTTATGGAAGCTCCCAAATCACATAAAGCATCAGAAAAGTGAAACTCCCCTAAGGTGAATAAGATAGTGAATGTCCCTGTATTCTTGCATTTTGTTGGCATTTCTTGATTTTTGTGTAATGAGTGATGCAAGATTCCTTCCAAGATTCATCCTCTCATTTCCCTTAATCCCTCTTTGATTAGTACAAAGTTATTTTAAGAATTTGGCATACCTTGGGATTTTCTTAATGGCATAAATAAGGGGGTGTTTATCTTAACATGCTTGAATGTTTCTAAGACCACTTTTTTCCTTGCCTCTTTAGCCATATTTTTTGTTTGAACAACTCTATTTAGAAAGTGGGGGGTTTAAGAGGAACATCGCAATATTTTTATTACTTTTGTCTTTCTCCTTTGGTTTCTCATCGGTAGTTCTTCAATGGATCTTTTTCGGGGTTGAGGTTAATATATTTGGAATGATAAGTGCATATGTATTAGTATTTTACTTCCAAATTCTCAATGTGATGGAACTAACATTACCCTTGGGATTTGGATTAGGTTGAGAAGGAATATTTCTAAAGTTATTAATTACCTGTTCATGGAGGGCAATGGAAATATGGCTCATTTGAGTCTTAAACTCCCTCAACTATGAAACTTGAATCTTTAGATAATTTTATTGGTAAATAAAATATGTTTTAAAGGGTCATTAATATTAGAATATACATTTATTTGATAATTACCTTTTTGTTTACTTCTTGATACTTGAGCTTTAAATATCCTTTCTATTTGTTGAAAACCTCGTTGGTAAGGCGGAGGCTGCTGGAAGTTTTGTTGAAAAGGAGGTATTTGTTGTCGTCCACATTCATACCTCATTTCTAATTGATCCTTCCACCCTTTTTGTACGTTAGTGAAAAGGAATAATACTCCTTTTGGGGATGTGGTTGTTGTTTCTGCTGATATGGTCTCCCAGGGAATACTGTTTCACAATCCTCCATCTCTTGTAGTTGGAGGAAATAATCAGTTGGGTGTTCTGTTTTAGTGAAAATTCCAAAAGACCTCATAGGAGTGGGTTGGTTTGTATTTTGATCCAATTAAATCTGTCTCACCATTATGGTAAATTATTCAAAATTGGTATCAATTGAATTGTTTTCAAGAGAATATGTACTTACCTGATGTACTCCTCTAACATGTGATATACCTCTATTGTCAAATTGTTGAGAGTTTTGTTCCATATTTTCAATAAATGTATGTGTACCTATTTGTTTTTTTTCAACCAATTCCCCTCCATCCACAAAATCCACCATTATCCTCTCCATTGGTGTGATTCCTTCATAAAATTATTGGATGAGTAGTTTCTCACTAATTTGGTGATGCAGGAAGCTTGAACACAACTAATTGAATCACTCCTAGTACTCATACATTGACTCCCCTTAGGATTTCTTAATTATTTATATCTATTTTAGAATGTTCATGGTCCTTGATGTTGGAAAAAGTCTTTGAAATAAAATACATTTCAAATCATTCCAACAAGTTACATGTTCAGGTTGTAAATAATACATTCAATCTTTTGAAGTTCCATAAAGTGGGAAGGGTAATGCTCCTAGTTTTATTTGATCTTTAGATAAATTTCTTGGTTTTAGGGTTGAGAAAACCACATTAAATTCTTTTAAATTTTAATTTTGATCCTCACTAGATAATCTGTGAAATTTTGTAAGAAGGTGAATTAACCCAGATTTCAGTTCAAAATCTGGTTTATGATTTGGTTATGAAATATAATTTGGTTGATAGTTAATATATGGTGTATCTAATTATTGAATGGTTATATTAAGTTTATTTTTATTGTTTTAATCCATTAGTTCTTTTTTTATGTTTTATTTAAAATTTCTTCAATTTCAATGTTCCTAGAATAGAGGAATTCTCTAACTGGTTGAATGTTGAAACTTCCAATAGACTAAGACTATCTGATTTGATCCCTAAGGATACATCCAATATCAGGGTAAAGATCTAAGAGATCCTCAAGATTAGTTCATTTCATAAATAAAATAAAAATAAATGATTAAAATTGGGCCATAATAAAAAAGAAAATAATTTTGAATTGATGGTCCAAAAAAGAAAAAAAGGAAAAAAATTGAGATTGGGGAAAGAAGCAATAAATAAGAGAAGAAGATAATGACTTGAAAAATGAAAAAAAAATACCTATAATTGGTTGAAATAAGTACTTACCTACCTGGTAACGGTGAAAATTTTAAAGGTTCATTCATGGGAACTCTCAAATAAAGTTAAGTTTTTGGTTATTTAGGTGCAACAGAGTGGCTAACCAAGGTTGTCTCTTAAAGGAGAAAGTAATTAAAACAACATATTAAAGGTATTTTGGAAATAAAATAAAATAAAATAAAAACAATATTTAAAAATATGAGGTATTTATTTTATTTTTATAAATAAAGAATAATTATGATGGAATAATATTGTATTTGTTTGTTTTTTGTTTTTGAAATGAAATTTGGTTAATAAGACAAACGATAAGATTTTTTTAAAAAAAAAATTATAAGCTGTAATAGATCTATTTATACCTCTTAACAGAATTATTAGTAATTATAATTTAAATTAATATTCAATTAATAATTATCCCATAATTTTTTAACCCATGAACCCTATGATAATTAACTTTACCACAAAGATAAAGTTAATTAAACCCTAGGCTAGCTTCAGAACATGAAATTGTAGTATGCTACTTTGATTGTCACTATAAATATATATTATGGTTAGTAGTAAATTAGGGCATAAATAAATTCTTTAAATAATTATTAATTGAGTTTAGGGATTATATTTTAACTCTAAAAATTTATCCCATGTGGTTTTGTTTTACCAATTAGGATTACACTCTCATAATTTAAACAAATCATGACCCCATGTGTTTTTGTGTTAATTTTTCAATTTCTTTATTAGTTTATTCTAATTAAAAAAATAAATTAATGGATCATATTATTTGAATTACATTATCTCATTTATTCAAAATAAATAAATTAATAAAGTAATAGGTAGATTTATTACTAAGAAAACTACTCTTCCATGGGCGGTGTAGTCATCGTAGAAATGAATTGCATGTACAAAGGTTTAGAAAGGGTATACCCCAATCACATTTATAATATTTATTTAAAACACAAATAATTAAAATAAATAATAAAAAATTATAATAATAGAAAAAATGAGAAATAAATAGATATTTTATTTAAAGAACAATAATATTACAACAAAGAGAAGGAAGAGAAGAGCATTTTGGAGGAGAACCTATCTTGAAAGATTCACTCCTCCAATAGTGAATTGAAATGTAAATTAACCACTTATAATCTTATCCCACTCCTATATGTAATTTAAAACACCATAAAAATGAGAAAAATACCAATTTATAGAGTGGATGGGATGCTATGTTTTAAGAGGTTTCGAGTGTGAATTGGGAAATTCATCCAAATAATTTAATCCAAATTGCACCACCTATTTTACCACAAAAACACATAAACCATATATTATTACAAAAAAATATTTGTGTGAAATTGTTTCCTTGATCTTCTATCCAAATTTGGGACCAATCCAAGCACATATTAATAAGTTATGGCCCAAATACTGAAATGGTTTCCAATCTGGAGAGTCCAATCCAGATTTGACTTCATGGCCCATTTACTCTAATAAAATGCATAATGTAGCTCAGATTTCCTGAATGAAAGTTGTATATCATTAAGTTAGGGACACATTTACAAAATTTTAATCTTAAATAATATATATATAAATATTTATGTTCGAAATACTACAGTTCACTTTAAAGAGAAAAAATAGAATTTTCATCAAATTTTCAAATGAATGATCTAATCCCAAATATTTTATAAATAAACATATTTAACACAATGTGAGGAAATTATGTAATTTATTATAAATAAAATATTAAATGAAGTTTTTTTATCACTATCTCCTTCATAATATCTAATAAATGGGCTTCATAGGGTACGATCCTACTAGTTGAGGTTATCACTTCCTTTTTTTGTGTCAATTGGATTTGTTAAAACTCTATATTTATACTAACCATGTGATCATTTTTCAATGGATATATTAACAATGGTAATGATACTTAATGCTCTTTTAAAACTGATACGATATAATAAAACCAAATAAGTGCATGTTTTTTCTATAACCATAATATATAATAATACATTTAATTAAATTATAAGGAAATTTTTATTTATAATAGTTCAGGTCATTATAATCAATATTAGTGAATTTTAAATATTTTTTTTTAACTTTAACACTTTTTATCCCTTTTAATTTTACCTCTGTCACTATTTAAATTTAATGGTTCTCTTTGTTCTCTCTTATGACATTTTTTTATATCACAACATAATAAAACATAAACACACACAAAATGAACAATAATTTTCAAGGTTCACCTCTGAGAATAAGAAGATTAATCCTTGGGGTGGTCTAGTAAAACATGAGGCCACACAACCCACTAGTAAAACCATATGAGCTTTATAGTATTATCTACCAGTAGTGCAGAGTGTACATACCTCATGCTATCTTGGTGCATCCCACACTCAGGTATATATCATAACTTTATAATGAATTTAGTGGTAACAACTCGAGTGTTTAAAACTAATTTAGAACTCTATATTTTAGTTGATATTCTACTCCATCATTCTTCTTAACTTTCATTATACCAAGACACTTCTTTTAATTTTATACATAATACTTCACACATCCTTCTTCTTCTATTCACTCTCTTCTTTCCTGTGAAAATTGTAATTCACAATAATATTTTATTATTTGATTCTTATATGTGAATTGGGGTATATAGATCTATTATTATTCTGGTGAAATTCATGACCAACTTGAATGATTCTTATTCTTCCACATCTATCTTCTTCTTCCAATTCCTCAGTGTAATACAAACAACGCTGGATCTCCCTATTATTTTCTACTTATTCTACTTTAGTTCACAAATATAATTGTACTCGTTCTTTCTCTTCATTAATACCAAAGGATTTCTCTTTTTGTATCTAGTATTGGGTCTCTTCTCACTTGGAACATGGAAAATATTATCTCTTGAATAATAGTTCTGAACTCCAACAGCATCATTCTTCAACATACAATAATATATATATATATATACATGATAATACATTCAAAATTGGTTAATCCATATACTCTTTCATATTTATTCTATTATTTACAAAATTGTGTAAAAAAATTGAATTAAAGTCTCCAGATTTATCATAAATTCAAAAAAATTGTAACATCAAATCTGGTAAATTTGAATTCTCATAATAACTTCAATAATAAACTACTTTCATATCTCAATGCAACTACATGTAAACATGCATAAATTTCACAGGATTCCACTTCCAATTATTCATAATGCATGCCTCCTAAAATAATCGTGTAAGTATAAATACATTAATAGTATAGTGACATGATTTTGGTTTCTTTAATATTAACATTATTATTCATAAATCCATCTAACTTATTATAAGAATTTATCTTCAATTTTAAATCACCGCGTATGAATGAGACCATAAATTTACAGTTGTATCCTTCATTATTCATTATTGGTTTTTCCTTGTTCATATGTTCATAATGATTTAAATACATTAAAACTACATACATGTGCATTCATGTAGATCATGGATTCCTCCTATTGTGGTGAAAAACAACACGCAACAATTTCTTTCTTCATAACATCCTAAAATATGATAAATATAGTATCATATTTTTCATTAAAGAACTACATAACTTAAATTCAACTAAATTTGGATCCCCTCCTCTTTATCATAATCTTTACATAATATCCATATCTATTATTTATTAAATTTCCTATAATAATAACCCTTACAAAAATATATATACTTTTTAAATAACCTTATGTAGATGGGTTATACCTTTATGTAGGCCTTAGACAACCCTTAAATAGGTACTGAAGCATTAGAATTACCCTTACACATAGACCAAATGACCCTTGTGCAAGAGACATTTTACCCTTACATTGCATTCTGGATTTTTGAATAACCCTTATGTAACTTCAACTCAATGAATAAATTCTTCTTAATATGGAAACCATTAATGCACCATGTTATATAAATTTCTATTTTACTTCTCATTTATATGAAAATGGAAGAAAAATTGTGATTCATGCAGTCATTGAATCAATCGTGTGTCATGCGGTCACTTGATAGACTATGAATCATGGTATAGATTGGTCACACCATATAGATCATTTGAAGATTACAATAAGTGGATCAATGGTATTTCTTATTATCACTCCTTCTTTATTCTATTCTTTATTCAAATTCATGAACATCTCTTGTCCATATTATAGATCTCTTCTTACTCTTTATTTTTATCATTATACTTCAAAACCTTCCATATTGTAATGACCCAGACCCGGCCAGCCACCCGAATAGTGTCGAATGTGTAGAGACCCAAATCTTGATGTACATGGACATTACATTACTTTTGCGGAATACATAATACATAACAAAAACAGACACACAAGGATCGTAATAGTTTAGTGTCTTTGGAAACTCAGAATATAAACATCTAATCCTGTTGAAAGATCTTCAACATCTCTCATATCGATCTTCCCCTTTTGTTTTCCTACCTAAAACCTTTCTTTATATCCTGGGGAAAATAAAACATATAAAGGGTGAGATCAAATGCTCAGTAAGGGTAAGCATGGATAAAATAAAACATACCATATACATTTGAACTTAAAAACATGAACATAATGTTTAAACATCAAAATATTGAGCAATGACATAAAACATGGAAGTACATATGGCATAGATCATAAAGAAACATTAAGAATGATAAAATAGCATGGGAATAAAACATTTAATTTTGGTAACCATTAATCACATTATATGATTTCCATATTAGCCAAGGCATTGCTGCCAAGACCATCTTAGTGGACAAAGTCCCTTTCTGAATCGAGTTCACTCCTCGTTCCAGTCCTGTATTACTGAACCGGTTTAACTTACCATTCCAGCCATGTTTATCTCATGAGATATAAATCTTTACCCAATGAATTTGAGGGATATATAGGTCCCACCCTTATCATAATGAAATCATTCTTACTTGTTCCACAAAATAAAAATGCATCATTCATAATAACCCAATAAATAAAATGGTTTTCATAAACATCATCCCATCATCACATAATCCATATAAAAGAAATGGATATAATTTTCATAATAAGTAAAGTGAAACCATGTAAATCATAGAGACATTATACTTGAAACATACACATATGAAATAATTTCATCTTAGATGAAAATTGGTTTTGATAAAACACTTGAAATAAATTCTTGAAGAAAATATCCTTTCTTCTTCAAAATAATTTTCTTTTCGCAAAATGTCATGAAATTTTAAAAGAAAGAGATTTAGTTGAAAATATTCATGAAATATTTTGGAGTAATCTTAATGAAAATAAGGCTTTATAAAACCGTAAAAATTCATTTGTGCCGTATAATTAAAAAAACATTCTTCTCGTACTTTTGCCGGAAAAGTCAAAAAGTACCTCGTAACGTAAACAAAAGAAATATTCCTTACATACCATGTAGTAAAAGTAAATAATGGGTAAAAAGGACTTTAAACATACATGAAAATACTTTTATAAAACATGGACATGGATTATAGAAATAACCCCAGTAAATACTTACAAATAAGCAATCTCGGATAAAAATGAGATTTGCAAAATTATCCCTTACCTTAGGTCTGATATGCTTCGTACGTATCCAAACCTCCTGTATAATGATTTAAATAATGTCATTGAATTATTACAGAAACATATTCATTGTTATTATATCATATATGGTTCACTTATGACTTTATATTACCCGTTCTTTTGTAAATTCCATGTTAAAGAGTGTTTTGGGTAAAAATCATTCATTTGTCGTCCGTGTTTTGACTTGTAATTATTCATATGATTACTTAGATCATGATTACTTTATTCCAGAATATAAAACATGATTTATATATAATATATATTCAGAATATACATATATATAATATATTGATAAATGGAAAGAAATACACCGTTCATGGAGACGGTAGGTCGTACGTACGCATGAACGCTGTTTTCGTTTCCTTATTGAGTTGAATGGAATTAAGTAGATGAAATACATATATATATATATACATAAATACAGTAGCTTTAAAATTTCATATATTTCATTATTATTTCTTATATATACTTTATAATCATTCATGAATGGTTAATCATTGAGAATGAATCTCATCGCGTCGTGGAGACGGTAGTCCGTACGTACGCACGAGCGATGATATCATTTCCATAATTATTGAATTGAATTGGAGTCGATGATACAATATATCAGAATCATTATGATGTTATAATAACTATGTATAGTTATTATTTACACCATAATACCCATCCATGTAAGGTGTTGGTGGAAAAACATATTACACCACGGCGTGGAGACGGTATTCCGTACGTACGTACGCGCGGTGATTTTGTTTTCCGTAAGATGGATACAAGGTGAAATGGGGTTGTTTCATATTTATAATAATATATCAGTATATTATTTATACTGATGTTATTACTTTATAATGAAACAACTAAAGAAGAAGAAGTTGAAGAAGAAAGAAGTTTGAAAGAATCGGTAGAAGAAATTACCTCTTCTTCGATACGCCTCTTTGAAACCTCCTCTTAGGGCACTAATATTGGTCTTTGAAGTAGACCAGGACCTCTGGGATGTTTATAAGGAAGTGGAGAAGATAGTTTGGCAGGGGTTGGTCGAGATTTAAGGCTCAAAGTGGTGTGAGGAAGAGAGGGAGGAGGTGCCCTTTTATAAGGGAGGAGAGGGGCACCTTTGGAATTCTAAAAAATATTAATTTATAATAAATATAACCCCACTTAAAAACCTATAAAAATGACTCATATTCTAATATTAGATGAGATAGGGTTGTAATATCATCAACCAATCAAATTTAGACATGTTTGGATCTTATTTTAAACCTTATCATTTTGATTTATCCTTATTTAATCTATTTAAGTTTATTTGTGGTAATAAAATTATAAATTTTAAATTATAACAAATAATTACTTATATGTTGTGAATTTTCCATAATTTGTTGCTTAATAAAATTATAGACCATATAAATTTAAATTTATAATTTTTAAATATTTTTGTGATTTTTAAACAATTTTATAATATGTTATTTTTATAAAATAACAATAGTGTCAATTTTGACACTATTCATTTATTTGAATTTAAATAAAATATATACAGAATATATGTTCGAAATAAAAGCTTTAATAGATTCATAAAAGGTCATATGTATCTATAAAATTAGTGTATCACATTAAATAGTTCATATAATATTTATTTTCTTATTTTTAAAAAGATTTATCTGGTTTATGTCTTAATAAAACAATTACTACAAAATTTTTGTATAATTATTTAATATACATATTTGTTGCATAAAAATTAAAAATAAAATCCTATGATAAATATAAATCTATTAACTTTAAAAATAATACTTTTACTAGAATTTATCATCTTAAAATCACAATATTTAAATTGTTATATTTATTAAATTATAAAGGTGACAACTTTGGCATCATTTAAAATAAAATAATATAAGTGTCATAATAACTTTTATAAGACTAAAAACGGTTATATATTAGGTAATTAGATTATTATGGTATATATATACACTAAAAATAAGTTTTGGTCAGGTTGTTGGGCCTTTTAATGGGTATTATTATTTCAATAAAAACTATATTACTGATTTTTCACTTAATAAATAATTTCTGCATCATTAATGTATCACCATTAATGATAATTATTTAATCCCTAAAAAATCTAAATAAATTATAATTATGTAGATAATTTTATTATATTTCTTGATACTATTCATGTTCTAAGTTTTATGATGTTTATCACTAAATTAAAATTATTATACTTATAAGATTTAAGAGAGTGACATGTTGTCACTTTCTTTGGTTTTAATAATAATTAAATTATTTTCATGGTCAAAAGTCCATAAAATGAATCTAATCCGACCCTTAGGTGATATGGGTCGACCTTTAGTCATCCAATAGAATTTTGGAATGCGTTAGGGTAATTTTATAATATTATATTCACCCTAAATTACTCGATTTACCTTTAACTATGGTAAATAAAATTTACCATAGTTACTATTCATAATTCCCAAAAATAAAAAGTAGCTTATTAACATAATTTGGACATATGGATTCCAAATATGGAATCCATTTTTCCAAATTCAATACACAAAAGTTTCAGAAATTAAATTAAAATTAATCCCGTTGTCGAAAGAAAACGGGTTTTTCTTTAAAACATTGCAAAAGATTGAATTGATTTAACTTACGAATTCAAGGTAAAATCAATGATAATGACATACATTATATTAAATGGTAAAAATATATTCTATTTATACTTTAAAACCATTCAATATTATAATTTAACCACATAAGTTATTACGATGGAAAAAGTTGTTTTTAATTAAAATATAGTGTGTTTTTACTATTCATTAAAATATGAAAGTTATCAGAATAATATGAAAAATTTATCCAAGGTAAAATTTTATATCCTGATTCCAAAGAATAATTTTATTTTTTAAAATTAAACTTATAAACATGTCAAAAACTAGATTTAAAGTGGGTGGACCATCAAAAGGCGGCAAAACTGCATTTTTTGAAAAATACTTATTTTACCTGAAAAATTTATTTTGTTCTTATACCATGTTCTAGAAAATGTGTAAGATGAATAATAATGTTATAAAATTAAAAAAAAAATTAATACTATTCATAATGGATAGTTCATAATTATAATAATATATCGTTGTTTAGTAAAACCCGGTATTGCGTACAACACATGCTATCGAGGAACGTCGCGATTGCGTGTAATGCAAGGCAAGTCAGGGTAGCGTGTTGTGCAAGAATCCTTCGTTGTTTCATATAACAGAATCCATACATATTTCATTTATACATTGAATATATATATATATATAATCAATGTTGCGTAGAATAACTATTATCAAAATTGTGTGTAACACGATCCAAAAATAGTGTTGCATATACTGCAAGCTAATACGGTGTTACGTATAGTGCAAGATAATCTTGGTGTATCGTACAATAGAAGATATGAAAGAAATTAAAAAGAATATATCTTATAAAATCTTGGGTTATTACATTCCACCCCCCTTAAAATGAATTTCTCCCTCGAAATTCATCGGGGTTATAAATAGTTTTCTACTTGAAAGTTTCTTTAATTGAAACCCAAATCGTAAAAAGGAATACCAAAACTTATCTTTATAAACTAAAGTATGAAACATAATAGTTACCCAAATAAACTAACCACTGGGTTTCCACATTGGATAACATAGGTGAAAATATGGATATGGAAGATAAATCTAACCATCATGTTCTGATAGAGAGTGGTAAAGAACATGGCTATGAAAAATCCAACAATCACAAAGCCATAGATTTGTGATGATCTAAGGTACCATCTGATTCATCGGATATAAGGTCACTAAGACAACATTTTTGGTTTTCAAGATCATTTCCCTAAAGTTGATGAATTAAAATAAATACTTACATGATTTTGGTACAATCTCACTATTGTTCGTGAATTAAACAATTTCCACTTCATCCATTAATGAAATGAAGTTGAATTTTTTATTCGTGATGTGTTAGCATATCATGTGATAGAATGATGGGTCATTCCATCTGTTTCAAACAAAAGGTTAGCAAAAGTTATAAGTCCATCATATGGTTAGATTAATCGTATATGGTTCCAAAAATGAACTTATACTTCATATATCATACCGCTTTATAAAATAAAACTAGTTTCTACTAACCAGGGACTTCCTGTAGGCTAGTGGTAGGCAATAAAGGCCAGTCTCACTTCGGTTGTGGGTTTGATTGCCACAGCCTTGTCCGACATGATGGGTTGTCGCTCGTCCTACAGGTTGTCCTTTTTCTAAAACTACATTACTATAACATCCCATCAATAATATCAAAAAAAAAATTTATACTTAAACAATACTAACTTATGTCCAACATAATCCATTCCAATCTTTAGTCTTATCTAAAATACTTCAGTCCAAGATCATAGTATAAAGAAAATGATTACTTGAAATGTCATCAACCAAGCATGTGAATACCATCATTTATCCCCCATATATCTTGTTGTTCACATTCCAATCATGTGAATACCTTAATCATGTATTCTCTTGAAAAATGAATACCCATTTAACCTTAGTGAAAACATGAATGCTGTCAAAAGTTAACTCTTTATACATCCCAAAATTTCTATATACTCAAACCATGATATCACTTAGTCCTTATATCAACCATGAACTCATGAATACAATCAAACATCTCATTATCTTCTCATCCCTTTATTATGCGCATATCATATACTTTTCAAAAAATATCTGAATAACCTTCCATGGTTACCAGTACCATTAATCATATACCTTCAAATTCTTTAGGAAAAACAATAGTGTAACAATCCTTAGATGATTCTTTATTCCATAGTACCATACATTATTCTTTATAAACATACAATCATTCCACTAACTTCTTAAACCACTAGCTGAGCTTCGTCATTTATTTCATCTCATATTTCATTCATAGTCTCTTCATCATCATCCACATAAATACTACCCTTATGACCATGCTAATTCTCTTCATGAGATTTTCCCTTAGGGCATTAGTTTTCATGATGCCCATACATTCCACATTTAAAATATCTAATCATTGTTGATGTCGTAGCAATACCATTATCCTTGTCCATGGTGTTAACTGAACCTTTTCCTTTGTACTTACTGGCTTTGTGTCCTTCTTTTCCACACCCAAAGCATCTTCGAGTTCCTTTGATACAATCTCCCTGATGCCTCTTCCCACATGATTTACATGAGGGAAATTGAACTTTCTTTCCTCTATGATCATCATAAAACTCCATATTTCTCTTATTAGCCGAGTCAGGAAACTTACCAAATTTGAGTTTATTGATCATATTATGAGATTGATGATTCGGCATAATAATGATTTTTGGACTTCCAAATCCCATTTCATTTGGTTGCTCATGAATAATATCATTCCATTGTCCATCATATCCTCTATTATTGTGAATCATATTATTTCCATCCATTTTCTAAAACCCAAAAAGAATAGTGTGAGACGAAAAAATCATAATAAAGGGGGAGTAACTTCAATATCTAACATCTTAGGTTTAATCTAATATCGTTACCATAATTCTAGGACTATAACCTATACTTATACTTAACCTTAGGGACATCCCTAGACAAACCTTAGAAATATCTCTAGGGATCTCACTAATGTTTTTGCATCCTAGTTTCCAAAGGTTAACTAAACCTTTCCTCTGATACCAACTTTAGAGACCCAAAGCTTGACGTACATGGACATTACATTACTTTTTTGGAATACATAATACATAACAAAAACAGACACACAAGGACCATAATAGTTTAGTGTCTTTGGAAACTCAGAATATAAACATCTAATCCTGTTGAAAGATCTTCAACATCTCTCATATCAATCTTCCCCTTTTGTTTTCCTACCTAAAACCTTTCTTTATATCATGGGGAAAAGAAAACATATAAAGGGTGATCTCAAATTCTTAGAAAGGGTAAGCATGGATAAAATAAAACATACCATATACATTTGAACTTAAAAACATGAACATAATGTTTAAACATCAAAATATTGAGCAATGACATAAAACATGGAACTACGTATGGAATAGATCATAAAGAAACATTAAGAATGATAAAATAGCATGGTAATAAAACATGTAATTGTGGTAACCATTAATCACATGATATGATTTCCATATTAGCCAAGGAATTGCTGCCAAGACCATCTTAGTGGACAAAGTCCTTTTCTGAATCGAGTTCACTCCTCATTCCAGTCCTGTATTACTAGACCGGTTTAACTTGTCGTTCCAGCCATGTCTATCTCATGAGATATAAATCTTTACCCAATGCATTGGATGGAGATATAGGTCCCACCCATCTCATAATGAAATCATTCTTACTTGTGCCACAAAATAAACATACATCATTCATAATAACCCAATAAAAACTGGGTTTCATAAACATCATCCCATCATCACATAATCCATATAAAAGAAATGAATATCATTTTAATAATAAGGAAAGTGAAACCATTTAAATCATAGATACATTATACTTGAAACATACACATATGAAATAATTTCATCTTAGATGAAAATTGGTTTTGATAAAACACTTGAAATAAATTCTTGAGGAAAATATCCTTTCTTCTTCAAAATCATTTTCTTTTCACAAAATGTCATGAAATTTTAAAAGAAAGAGATTTGGTTGAAAATATTCATGAAATATTTTTGAGGAAGCTTAATGAAAATAAGTCTTTATCAAACCGTAAAAATCCGTTCGGGCTGTATAAGTTAAAAAAACATTCTTCTCGTACTTTTGCCGGAAAAGTCAAAAAGTACCTCGTAACGTAAACAAAAGAAAGATTCCTTACATACCATGTAGTAAAAGTCAAGAATGGGTAAAAATGACTTTAAAAATACATGAAAACACTTTTATAAAACATGGACATGGATTATAGAAATAACCCCAGTAAATACTTACAAATAAGCAATCTCGGATAAAAATGAGATTTGAAAAATTATCCCTTACCTTAGGTCCGATATGATTCGTACGTATCCAAACCTCCTATATAATGATTTAAATAATGTCATTGACTAATTATAGAATCATATTAATTGTTATTATATCATATATGGCTCACTTATTACTTTATATTACCCGTTCTTTTGTAAATTTCATGTTAAAGAGTGTTTTGGGTAAAAATCGTTTCATTTGTCGTCCGTGTTTTGACTTGTAATTATTCATATGATTACTTAGATCATGATAACTTAATTCCAGAATATAAAACATGATTTATATATAATATATATTCATAATATACATATATATAATAGATCGATAAATGGAAAGAAATACACCGTTCATGGAGACGGTAGGCTGTACGTACGCATGAACGCTGTTTCCGTTTCCTTATTGAGTTGAATGGAATTAAGTAGATGAAATACATATATATATATATAAATAGATCCATTAGATTTATAATTTCATATATTTCATTATTATTTCTTATATATACTTTATAATCATTCATGAATGGTTAATCATTGATAATGAATCTCATCGCGTCGTGGAGACGGTAGTCCGTACGTACGCACGAGCGATGATATCGTTTCCATAATTATTGAATTGAATTGGAGTCGATGATACAATATATCAGAATAATTATGATGTTATAATAACTATGTATAGTTATTATTTACACCATAATACCCATCCATGTAAGGTGTTGGTGGAAAAACAGATTACACCACGGCGTAGAGACGGTATTTCGTACGTACGTACGCGCGGTGATTTTGCTTTCCTTAGGATGGATAGAAGGTGAAATGGGGTTGTTTCATATTTATAATAAAATATCAGTATATTATTGATACTGATGTTATTACTTTATAATGAAACAACTAAATAATAATAAGTTGAATAAGAAAGAAGTTTGAAAGAATCGGTAGGAGAAATTACCTCTTCTTCGATACACCTCTTTGAAACCTCCTCTTAGGGAACTAAAATTGGTCTTTGAAGTAGACCAGGACCTCTAGTATGTTTCTAGGGAAGTGGAGAAGATAATTCGTTAGGGGTTGGCCAATCTTGAAGGCTCAAAGTGGTGTGAGGAAGAGAGGGAGGAGGTGCCCTTTTATAAGGGAGGAGAGGGGCACCTTTGGAATTCTTAAAAATATTAATTTATAATAAATCTAACCCCACTTAAAAACCTCCAAAAATTACTCATATACAAATATTAGATGATATATGGTTGTGATCTCATCAAACAATCAAATTTAGACATGTTTGGATCTTATTTTAAACCTTATCATTTTGATTTATCCTTATTTAATATATTTAAGTTTATTTGTGGTAATAAAATTCTAAATTTTAAATTAGAACAAATAATTACTTATTTGCTGTGAATTTTCCATAATTGGTTACTTAATAACATTATAGACCATATAAATTTAAATTTATAATTTTTAAATATTTTTGTGATTTTTAAACTATTTTATAATATGTTATTTTTATAAAATAACAATAGTGTCAATTTTGACATTATTCATTTATTTGAATTTAAATAAACTATTTACAGAAGATATGTTATAAATAAAAGATTTAATAGATTCATAAAAGGTCATATGTATCCAGAAAATTAGTGGAGAACATTAAATAGTTCAAATAATATTTATTTTATTATTTTTAAAACCATTTATTTTGTTTATCTATTAATAAAATAATTACTACAACATTTTTTTATAATTATTTAATATACTTATTTCTTGCATAAAAATTAAAAATAAAATCCTATGATGAATATAAATATATTAACTTTCACAATAATACTTTTACTCGAATTTATCATCTTAAAATCACAATATGTAAATTTTTATATTTATTAAATTATGAAGGTGACAACTTTGGCATCATTTAAAATAAAATAATATAAGTGTCATAATAACTTTTATAAGACTCTAAACGGTTATATATTAGGTAATTAGATTATTATGGTATATATATACACTAAAAATAAGTTTTTGTCTGGTTTGTGGGCCTTTTAGTGGGTATTATTATTTCAATAAAAACTATATTACTGATTTTTCACTTAATAAATAATTTCTGCATCATTAATGTATCACCATTAATGATAATTATTTAATCCCTAAAAAATATAAATAAATTATCATGATGTAGATAATTTTATTAGCTTTCTGGAGACTATTCATGTTCGAAGTTTTATGATGTTTATCACTAAATTAAAATTATTATACTTATAAGATTTAAGAGAGTGACATGTTGTCGCTTTCTTTGGTTTTAATAATAATTAAATTATTTTCATAGTCAAAAGTCCATAAAATGAATCTAATCCGACCCTTAGGTGATATGGGTCGACTTTTAGTCATCCAATAGAATTTTGGCATGTGTTAGGGTAATTTTATAATATTATATTCACCCTAAATTACCCGATTTACCTTTAACTATGGTAAATAAAATTTACCGTAGTTACTATTCATAATTCCCAAAAATAAAAAGTAGATTATTAACATAATTTGGACCTAATGATTCCAAATATGGAATCCATTTTTCCAAATTCAATACACAAAAGTTGCAGAAATTAAATTAAAATTAATCCCGTTGTCGAAAGAAAACGGGTTTTTCTTTAAAACATTGCAAAAGATTGAATTGATTTAACTTACGAATTCAAGGTAATATCAATGATAATTACATAAATTATATTAAATGGTAAAAATATATTCTATTTATACTTTAAAATCATTCAATATTATAATTTAACCACATAAGTTATTACGATGAAAAAAGTTGTTTTTAATTAAAATATATCGTGTTTTTACTATTCATTAAAATATGAAAGTTATCAGAATAATATGAAAAATTTATCCAAGGTAAAATTTTATATCCTGATTCCAAAGAATAATTTTATTTTTTAAAATTGAACTTATAAACATGTCAAAAACTAGATTTAAAGTGGGTGCACCATCAAAAGGCGGCAAAATTGCATTTTTTGAAAAATACTTATTTTACCCGAAAAATTTATTTTGTTCTTATACCATGTTCTAAAAAATGTGTAAGATGAATAATAATGTTATAAAATTCAAAATTTAGTTAATACTATTCATAACGGCTAGTTCATAATTATAATAATATATCATTGTTTAGTAAAACTCGGTATTGCGTACAACACACGCTATCGAGGAAGGTCGCGATTGCGTGTAATGCAAGCCAAGTCAGGGTAGCGTGTTGTGCAAGAATCCTTCGTTGTTTCGTATAACAGAATCTATACATATTTCATTTATACATTGAATATATATATATATAAATATGCAGTGTTGTGTAGAATAACTATTATCAAAATTGTGTGTAACACGATCCAAGAATAGTGTTGCGTATACTGCAAGCTAATACGGTGTTGCGTATAGCGCAAGATAATCTTGGTGTATCGTACAACAGAAGATATGAAAGAAATTAAAAAGAATATATCTTATAAAATCTCAGGTTATTACAGAATGGGTCGGGTGTTACTACCTTAGGTGCACCTCCCCTGAACGCCAAAGGCTGCCGACTAGCAGCGAGGGTCTGAATAGGTATAGTGGGGAGGCTATACCCTCTCAGAGGAATAAAAATGGTATTGGTCCGAGTATAATACTAAAAAGTGCAGCGGAAATAAATGACTCAGCAGACTCGAACCAGAACCACATAGCGGAATCATATCAAATATCAATAAACCAGCGGAAGCAATATAGAAACAACAGCATCGAAAAGTAAACAGAACAACATGCTGAAGAATACAAGAAACGGCTACTGTAAACAAACAAGGAATGCATCGAAAGAAAGTCATACAGCTCAATATGTAATGGCGTCAATGGCTAACCAACAGTTTCTACATAATAAGGTAATCATGCTGATACAAAAGGGAAACTAAACAAAGTAACTCCATCAAGGCATGACCTCAAGGTCCATACCAGTCTCCATGCCAACAGCACTAAAGTCCAGCTCATGAGGCTGACCCTCTACCTGCACGTAATTTCATAAAGTCTACACGCATCCCGATGGGACTGTGTAGGGTGTGATACAAGTCTCATTAGTATACCACCCAAGGGTGCGAACCTAATATAAGTGTTTCGGCAGACATGATTATATAAGAAAAGCAGTAAACAGTACAATGCCCAAAAGTAAACATGAACTTCACTGGTGCTCTGCAGCCACCAGGAAGTGTCACCTGCTTCGGCCAACGCCGGAATCTCTAGTATGTAGCCTGGCACCTCATGCCACCTTACACCATGTGTCTCAAGTATCGACGTCCCAAAGTCACGGCCAACTGTCGTAACCCAGCTCGAAAGCTCAACCTTCCCATGGCACAACATCAGGAGGAACAGCGATACATGTCCTTAAAAAGTAACTTGAGGGACAATGATGTCTGCCCTCAAATCACGGTGAGCCTCTGCCCCCAACCTGACTTCCTCAAAGCTATCTCCCGAAGGCTCCTCACCTTCCACATGGCTTCCTATGGCAAGCACCCCCAAACCAAAATACCTAACCGCACTACCGAGGGCCTCTACCCAGCGAGTGTTCGTACCACCTCATCTCAGAGTCTATCTATGTGCACACTACTCAAAAGTACCCGGTGAGCGGTAATAACCTCATCATGTCCAAAGCCACAACACTTCTGACACCTCGTGTCCCTGCGAACCTGTCGCTCAAGTCTGATGGCCTCGCCATCCAAGTAACCCAGGCCAAGCCCAACCTGACAGTCCGACTGCCTCAACTGACATCTATGACGCCCAATATCGTGGTAGAAACCACCCAAAGTAACCCGAGCCAAATCCCCAACCTGTGATCCTCATCACTCAACAAATATTTGGGTCACGCCCAACACAACAAGTAGTTCAACACAGACAACATCACACATTGTATAAGTATTCTCAAGTATTACTTGAAACAGGTGATTAATAAAAAATTAATTGCACTAACTTATGCCAAACCATACCAATACTTGAGGTCTTAAATGCCTTAAACAATTACTAGCATGCTATAACAAATCAAACCCAGTAGTTTAATCCAATGGCAACAAAAGCAGTCTAAAATCAGTAGTTTAAATATTGGCCCAAATCATGTGCATTTCGGCACCCCCGACCGAATTGCCCCAAACGAGCCATGACCTCTCACCTGGCCTTGATCTAGCACAAAAAGGGTCAGGGAACACCCAGAGGCATCCCATAATGCAGATAATTAATTAACAACAAATAAACAGTGTTTCGCTCAACACCCGACGTCGTGCCCAGAGGTCGCAACCCCAATTTGTCAACGAAAACACGAAAGAAGATATGCACCACCCACCTCGTACTCGTACGATGACACTCCTTTGATTTCAGCCTCTGAATTGGACTGAATCGCGGTAGATCTGTGTTTCCGTCAAATCCGGAAATTCCATTCAGATGGAATCTGTGGAGGAATAGGTGAGGGATCAAAGACGAAGAAGGGTGCGCGGGGTTAGCCTTTCTGATGTGGTCTCGCTGCCACCGACAGATCGAAGAACGGAGGTCGTACGGAGATTCTGGGAGGGTTTGAGTTTTTCAGAGGTTCTCGGACGAACTGGTCATCCAAAGGGGGAGAAGAATAGATTTCTGAGAATGAGGCACGATGGCATCTCGATCTCTCGAATAAAAATAAAAATACAAGACGTGTATTTCCAAAGTACATGTCGTGTAGAGGTGTTTCCATACTCCGACTTAAGTGGAATCTAGCACACAGCCTGGACCGTGTACGCAGTCAACACACGGCCAGGGTCTCAGCCACTACACGGGACAAAGGTACACGGCGTGTCAAGGAAGACCACATGCCGTGTAGATGGAAAATTTACACTTGGCACCACACGACATGTACTTGGCCTCGCATGGGTAAGGGATACATGGCGTGTCTATAAATACACACCATGTAGTAAGAAACTTCTACACGGTCTTCACACAGCATGTACTCGGCGAGTACACAGCCGGTCACTCGGGTAACTCATACACAGCGTGTACTTAAAGTACACGGCGTGTAGTTTGAAAATTTCCAGAAAACTGCCCAGATTTTCCAAACTTCTCAAAAACCAATCAAAAAGTTTAAACAGGGTCGGAATTTGACCCGTTTCTAAAAACCTGGGTTCTTACAAACTCCACACCTTAACATAGCTCGTCCTCGAGCTACCAAACGAAACCAAGAGATGGCACCGAACACGCCCCTCTTGGTTAAACAACTCGGACTACCCTAGTCTCATGGTTCTGGCTAAAATCCTAAAGGGGCTCCCCACCTTAGGAATTTCCTACTTGGTCTCAACCCAAACAAAGCTCAAAGTAAACAAAATAAATAAACATGGCCCAAAAACCTATCTCTCGGACCCATGGTCCTTCCGTGACTTATCATCACCCATGCACCTCCTCAGTGCTCACGTGTCGCTTCCAACACCCAACGTAACCCTCACCGCATCGGTGTCCACCTCCCTGAGGTCCTGCACCTAATAGATGCTCAAATCCAACCTGGTTCCATGCACCTCAAGTAACCCGCATCCACGATTCCCCGATGCCCATGGCACCTCAAGTAACCTGCATCCTTGATGCTCCTGATGCCACGCGTCTCAAATATATAATAAAATATATAACGCATCTGATATGATACCAATCCCACTAACTAGAATCTAGTCAGTCCACAAGTATCATGTGCAACTCGTGCACTCAAGCAGACACGCCTCAAGAGGCCATGCCAAAAGAAAGCAAAGAACTCACGGCCACACCCACGGTGTACCTGCCACCGTCGTCGGCTCTCCAGCCTGCTCAACCCCTGGTAGCTCCACAGCGTGCACCTGGCCTGAAGCCCGACTACCTGATGCCTGACCTCCCTACGATGCTGCTCCAGTCACCAGCCACTGACCCCTCAGCTGGGTCTCGCTATCCCTGTCATGTCCTCCGCGTGCAGCTGAACCTTGACTACCATCTCCTGGTACCGAACACGAACCAGCTCCTGACGCCACAGTTTGTCCTGGTCCCTGCCTGCCGGCTGTCTGAGAAGGATACCTGCAAAACCTCTCCAGATTCCTGACCTGCCCACATGCCCGACACTCCTTCGGGGGCCTATCGCACTGAGCCCGAACATGTCCCGGTTGTCCGCACTGAAAGCAAACCACCGCTGAACTTCCACGAGGTGGTCTAGCTGAGTCCTTGGCCTGCCCGCCCTGCTGGAACTCATCTATCCCTCGCTTCCTGTTTCCTGGACCGTCACCTGAAGCTTTCACCCTACCAAATCAAGATTTCTCTCTCTCGTTGCCCTCAGCTATGAGTGCCTGGTTCACTGCCTCGGAGAAGGAACTCAGCCTGAAGATGTTTACCTGAACCTGAATGGTGTGTCGTAATCCTTCCTTGAAGCACCTCACCCTCGTTGCGTCATCACTCACCATACCAGGTGAAAAACGAGATAACTTTGTGAAGGTAGCTGCGTAGTCCATGATAGATATATCTCCCTGCTAAAGACTCAAGAACTCCCAAGCTCTCTCTGCCCTCAGTGTCTCTGGATAGAAGTGCTCGAAGAACATGTCCTCAAAATCCTTTCATGCCAGTCCCTCATGCCTATGAGCCTTCACCTGTATGTCCCACCAACACTTCACCGGTCCTATCAGCATGTACATCACCAGCTTGACCCTCCGCCCTGGAGGCATCTCGAGCTACTCGAAGATCATCTCCATGCTCTCTATCCAGTTCTCTGCCGCCTGTGGACAACCCTCACCCTGAAAAAGTAGTGGGTTCTATGACTAGAACTCTTGCGTAAGATATTCCATAGAAGACTTTGCACCCTGCGCGCCTCTGTCAATCCCCTGCAAGACACGTACCAGGCTAGCTCGGAGCTGCTCGTCAAGCCACGGTCCGAAGGCTGCCAAACCCGGATGCTGCCCTACCTGTACTGGATCATGAACCTGATCCTTTCCCTGAGCCTATACCTGTGGCTCATGCTCTGCCGGCACCGAATTCTGAACCTGATCTTGCGGTACTGTATCCTCTCCTACCCGATGCTCCATCATGTCATGAAGGAGTAACCCACTGAATACCATAAATAGTCAGACAGCCCACATATATATATAACAATATATTTTATACAGATAAGGAAATCAGTAAAAGGCAGTGCATAATAACTACCCTTACTCCCCCTCATTGCAACCCATGCCCCACGGCATCCCGGCCTCATGGCCTCCTTACCCGCCCTCAACAGAGCCAAGTATCAATCATACCTCGGGCCATGCCCGTCCTGACAACCAGCGTTGCCTCAATTTCCAATGACCAAGTTGCCCAATCCTGACAGTTACACTGCCTCAACCATAGTACTTGCCTGCTCTCATAAGAGCCAGACCCATATGTCCTGCACATGTAATTCTACAAAATACAGAGCATGGAATACATATTGAAATAAACAAGAAATTCTATCTGGAGTTTTACCTATTCACATTTCAGAGTATACACATCATGGAAATTGATTTGATTCACATGGTATTATCACTTCACAAAGCATACGAGAAGTTATGAAATTGAAATACCCTAAGAATGTGCCTATCAAAATCCAAACAAACAAACCTTTCCATACCGACCAAGGTTTACATATCATAATCAATAGCATCACACAACAATTGAGCCACCAAGGTGTAAATCATATCAACGGTAATCTGAGCAAAAAGAAAACAACAATTCCTGCCCCCGGCAACTCAATCCATCCCTCGTACATGGCGCTGCAGGCACCCAAGCACAAGTTCAAAAATCAAGTTCCAACAACAACCTATCTCCAGTCTACCATATCCCAAATAGTAAAACCAGTAGAAATAAAAAGAGAAGTCTTTAACTCATTAGTATCCAAAAAAACACTACTACTAAATCACTATCAAGAATCCCTCTAATACCACTTTGTAAAGACCCAGACCCAGCCAGCCACCTGAATAGTGCCGAACGGGTTGGGTGTTACTACCTTAGGCGCACCTCCCCTGAACGCCAAAGGCTGCCGACTATAGAGAGGGACTGAATAGGTATTGTGGGGAGGTTATACCCTCTCGGAGAAATAAAAATGGTACTGGTCTGAGTATAATACTAAAAAGTGCAGCAGAAATAAATGACTCAGCAGACTCGAACCAGACCCGCATAGCGGAAGCATATCAAATATCAATAAACCAGCGGAAGCAATATAGAAACGACAGCAGCGAAAAGTAAACATAACAACATGCTGAATAATATAAGCAACTGCTCCTGTAAACAAACAAGGCATGCATCGAAAGCAAGTCATACAGCTCAATATATAATGGCGCCAATGGCTAACCAACAGTTGCTACATAATATGGTAAGAATGCTGATACAAAAGGGAAACTAAAAAAAGTAACTCCAGTAAGGCACGACCTCAAGGTCCATACCAGTCTCCATGACAACAGCACTAAAGTCCATCTCCTGAGGCTGACCCTCTACCTGCACGCAATTTCATAAAGTCTACATGCATCCCAAAGGGCCTGTGTAGGGTGTGAGACAAGTCTCAGTAGGATACCACCCAAGGGTGTGTACCTAATATAAGTGTTTCAGCAGACATTCTTATATAAGAAAAGCAGTAAACAGTACAATTCCCAAAAGTAAACACGAACTTCACTGGTACTCAGCAGCCACCAGGAAGTGTCACCTGATTCGGCCAACGCCGGAATCTCTGGTCTGTAGCCCGGCACCTTGTGCCACCTAACACCATGTGTCTCAAGTATAGATGTCCCTAAGGCATGCCTAACTGTCATAACCCAGCTCTAAAGCTCAACCTTCCCATGGCACAACGTTCGGAGGAACAGCGATACCTGTCCTCAAATAGTAACCGGAGGGACAGTGAAGTCCGCCCTCAAATCACGGCGAGCCTCTGCCCCCAACCTGACCGCCTCAAAGCTGTCTCTCGAAGTCTCCTCACCTTCCACGTGGCTTCCTACGGTAAGCACCCCCAAACCAAAATACCTAACCGCACTACCGGAGGCCTCTACCCAGTGAGTGTCCATACCACCTCATCTCTGAGTCTATCTGTGTGCATACTACTCAAAAGTACCCGGTGAGTGGTAATCACCTCATCATGTCCCAAGCCACAACACTTCTAACACCTTGTGTCCCTGCGAACATGTCGCACAAGTCTAATGGCCTCGCCATCCAAGTAACCCGGGCCAAGCCCAACCTGACAGTCCGACCGCCTCAACCGACGTCTATGACGCCCAATCCCGTGGTAGAAACCACCCAAAGTAACCTGAGCCAAAGTCCCAACCTGTGATCCTCATCACTCAACAAATATTTGGGCCATTCCCAACACAACAAGAAGTTCAACATAGACAATATCACACATTGCATAAGTATTCTCAAGCATTACTTGAAACAGACGATTACTAAACAATTAATTGCACTAACTTACGCCAAACCATAGCAATACATGAGGTCTTAAATGCCTTAAACAATTACTAGAATTCTATAACAAATCAAACCCAGCACTTTAATCCAATAGCAACAAAAGAAGTCTAAAATCAGCATTTTAAATATTGGTCCAAATCTTGTGCATTTCGGCACCCCCGGCCGAATTGCCCCAAATGAGCCATGACTTCTCACCCGGCCTTTCTCTAGCACAAAAAGGGTAATGGAGCACCCAGAGGCATCCCAAAATGCAGATAATTAATTAACAACAAATAAACTTGGTTTCCCTCAACACCCGACGTCGCGCCCGTAGGTCGCAACCCCAATTTATCTACGAAAACACGAAAGAAGGTATGCACCACCCACCTCATACTCGTACGATGACACTCCTTTGATTTAAGCCTCTGAATCGGACTGAATTGCAGTAGATCTGCATTTCCGTCAAATCTGGAAATTCCGTTCGGATGGAATCTGTGGAGGAATATGTGAGGGGTCAAAGACGAAGAAGGGTGCGCGGGGTTAGGCTTTCTGATGCAGTTCTGCTGCCACCGACGAATCGAAGAACGGAGGTCGTACAGAGATTCTGGGAGGGTTTGAGTTTTTCAGAGGTTCTCGGATGAACTGGTCGTCCAAAGGGGGAGAAGAAGATATTTCTAGGAATGAGGCACGACGGCGTCTCGATCGCTTGAATAAAAATAAAAATACACGGTGTGTATTTCCAAAGTACATGCTGTGTAGAGGTGTTTCTATACTCCGACTTAAGCGGAGTCCAGCACACAGCCTAGATCGTGTACGCGCTCAACACACGGCCAGGGTCTCGGCCGCTACACGGGACAAAGGTACACGGCGTGTCAAGGAAGACCACACGCCATGTAGATGGAAAATTTACACCTGGCACCACACGACATGTACTTGGCCTCGCACGGGTAAGGGATACACGGCGTGTCTATAAATACACGCCATGTAGTAAGAAACTTCTACATGGTCTTCACACAGCATGTACTCAGCGAGTACACGTCCAGTCACTCGGGTAACTCATACATGGCATGTACTTAAAGTACAAGGTGTGTAGTCTGGAAATTTCTAGAAAACTGCCCATATTTTCCAGACTTCTCAAAAATCAGTCAAAAAGTTTAAACAGGGTCAGAATTTGACCCGTTTCTAAAAACCCGGGTTCTTACACATATACATGCATTGAATTTATTTTTAACATTTAGAATTCATAGTGTTTCATGGTTCATCTTTATTTCAATTATTATGACTTTATTTCTTCCTATATGATCCTCAAACAGCCTTCACATCCTATTTAGTTTTACCCATATGTAAGTAATGTGATCTCAAAATTACCCTTTCATAGTTAGTGAAACTTAAAGTTAACTTTATGTGCACCATGTAAACCCTAAACTACCTTTATATAGGTAGAAAAAATGTGGAGGTACCCTTATGTATTTTGTGTAATTTTTAGGATACCCACGTGTAAGTTTGGATTTTAATATAAGACCTTTATGTAGAGTTACTGAATTTGATGTTACCTTTATATAAGAGTAGAAAAATCTCCAAAAATTAATTATATATAAAAATTGATCATAGATAATGAACCTTACATAAAGTTAAAGTTTCCTATACATAGGTTTTTGAAATTATGATTTATCCTTACACACCTCATTGAATTATATCTCTATAATTCCATAATTCCTCCAAACAAATTTGAAACTTTATTTGAAGACTTGAAATACTATTCACAACATTCTTCAATCTCAAGATACTTTGGATAACCTCTTAACTTATTTCTTCATAGATAAATAAAATTTATCATATTTAATTCTCCATGGAACTCAAAATATTCAAATCATTTTACCTTAAATATGAATAAGTCTTCCAAAAAATTATAAAGGAAATTTATCCTTAACAACTTCAAATTACAATCATCCAAGATACAAGATAAACATGACATTAATCTAGGGAAATTCTTATCTTTTTTAAAAATCTTGGATTACTCATTATTCATAGTCAATACTTCACTATTTCCATCTTTATTCATCATCCAAACTAATTCTTCAATATATTGATATTATTTAAAAACAAATACAACTCACCACCAAGTAATCTCAACCAACTCCCCCATTTTATTTGTTGGAAATAAATTTTAAATGGTATGTCAATATTTTCTCTTACCTTTTATTACTTATCTCCCCATTTCTTATCAATCTTTCATGTCTCTTTATCTTTACCTTATTGATAAGAAATAAAAATCACTAGGGAAAGTGGTATCAATTCATACTTTAAGAAAAATTCCACCAATGATTCCACTCTAAGTCTACATGATCTATTATCAATGCTGAAAACAAGAGGGTTTGATCTAGATAACAAATTTATCCCTTATAAAATAATATGATACCAAATAAAATGAGACAACTCATAAAATTTCGTCAAGGTATGACCAACATGTTTTAGACTGTGAAAAGTGGTATAAATTAATAAAAAATTAATTTCTACCTGAATTTCCTATATTCACTTAAATACACATATTAGTAAATTCAAAACATAGTAGGTTTTACAACTGCCTTGGAACTTATGCACAGCTTCCACTTTTATGTTATTAATATAAATTAATATCTCCCCTTTAATTTTAGGAGTTAGTTTTCTATTGACAAGAATAATAGGTTAAGAATTCATACCTTGTCAGTGACACCTTTCATAAGATCTTTCCATAATAATCAGATTTTCATGAAATAATAATTCTAGTGGATTATTCAACATTCTTCACTTGTTTCCTCCTCAAGAAGACACTCCACTCAAATTCATGTGGTTTTATAGATTTGGAAACTTCAATATATTCTTCAAAGATGATCACTTTTTATCTAATTTTCCAGAATATCATTTAAGGGGTTAAACTTGGATAGTGAATTCTTCAAAGGATATTTTCCAGTGTTGACAGTACATCCACTACATCAGGTTATCCCCATAAGAACATGTTTCTCCTTAAATTCCCTACATTTTAAGTATAAATAAAACATACTAAGATTAAGGTAATAATTTGGATATTCTTTATCCTTAATGCGAACAACAATATTAATATATTTTCCTCAACCAAGTTTCTCCATTATTCATGATTCCACATCTATTATTTATAATTGTTTTTTTTGTTGAGGTAGCATGGATCTCATCACACCTTCTATTTCTTTATGTGAGATGGTTCTTCTTTATCTAGCTACTAAATAATATGAACAACTTTTTGTGATATCTATTCTTTTTATGACTTCTTATTGTGATGAAAATGTTGTTAAACAACCCCTTGCAATATGTCTAACCTCATTGCATCTCACACAAAGATGATGTTAAACAATCTCTTTCTAAAAATGTTGCTAAAAATCCTCATGTTTTCCTCTTTTTGTGGTGGAAAAACCCTATAAAAAATTCTTTATATAGGTAGGTGAGGTTTGTTTATATTCACCATAATTTTATCTATTATAATAACATTCATCGGAATTTTTTTCAATGGATGATTGGTTAAATATGAGGTGAAAATAGTGAAAATAGTTCTTCTCCAACAGTAGTAGGTACATAAAAATATTTCTTCTACCAGTGGTTCTATAGTAGAGAACTAGGAGGTTTGGAATTTCATAAAATCTTATGGGTTATCAGGTTGGTAACCTAGCTTATGAAAACATGTCTCTTGATCCGGGTTTTTAGGGTAGTAGGTTTAACTTATTTGACTAGTTATTCTAAGTATTTAAGTATGTAGGACATTTAGTGAAAAGTGTGGTTTAAATGAGAATTTATTAGAAATGTGATAAGATTTTTAGGATTAATTATCATTGTAATCTATTTATATCACCTGTAATCTTCAGTTTATAATAAAGTGAGCAGCAATGTGATTATCTCATGCACTTAAGACATAGTCTAAAGCATGTTAAACTTTGTGTTCTTTCTATTCTTTCTGTATTTTTGTTACATGTTTTACCATTGAATGTATTTTTTGTACTTTTTTTTGTAATAAGGTGTGTGTGTGTGTGTGTGTGTGGAAATATTTGTGTGGTGAGTAGGTTGAATTGACTACCTACTTTTGGTACACTTAGTCATGGGGGATAGAAATTCTAGATATCATTTTTCTACTACACAGAGTCTCATGTGTGTGATCTTTTGGGGGGATAATGTATAAAGATCTGATGATTTTATTAGAAGTAAGGATACTAGTTTTTCATGGTTTTATTCCCATAAAAATTGGTATTAAAGGTAGATTTCAATGATTGTAGGTTCAATAAACCGGTATCAATTCATGCATGGAATCAGATTAAGGGAAAATATAGATTTATAAACTTGATGAAGTAGATTTTGGATTTTGAAAATTCATATTGAAGAACATATGATTCAAAAATAATTGTAACTCCCATTGTATATGGGAAATTCAATTCTAATTGAGAAAGATGAATGGGAGTGCTTGGATAGAAAGGAACTGTCTCTTTTGATAATGTATCTTTTAAGGAATATTACTTTCAATATTTGAGAGTATAAGACTATAGTGGATTTTATGAAGGTGTTGGAAGATATGTATGAAAAATTAAAGGCCCTTAAAAAAATATTCATGTTATGATGGTTATTTAGATTAAGTTTATCAAAAGGGAGAATAACAGTAGATCATGTTAATGAATTCAATATGATTTATGGGTAGATTTAATCAATAAAGGTAACTTTTGTTGATGATGTATGTCCGTCGATACTATTATATTCACTTTTAGAGAGATAGGGTGTAATGGTACTGTATTTAGTAACTCTAGTATTACAATAGTCTCGGTGTTTGATGATATCATGAATCTAATATTCAGTGATGGATTTCAGGGAAGGTAAGTTCAGGTGCCAACCAGTAGTGCCCTCAGTAGAGGAAAATATACTTGAAGAATTCGTCGATAGATAATTATCAAGAAATGAAATAGGAGAAGAGATGAGGAAAGTTAGTTGAACATAGTCCAACCTATTAAAAATGTAAGAAGAAAGTAAATATCAAAAAATATTAGAAAAATCATAATAATAACACTAGAAAAACATTAATGATCGGTATTTTAGATTATGTTAATACAATGAAAGAAATAAAGACATAATTTCTAAGAATTTCTACTCTAATGGAATCATGGGTGATTGAATTTGGAGCCTCTTATCATTCAACTAGTGATCAATGATGCATTGGTGATTATGTATTAGTAAATTTTAGGAAAGTATATATGAAAGATGGTGAAGTCTTGAAAGTTATTGAAAAAGGATAGGTCAATATACAGATAAATAATGAAGGATTATTGAAGCTATCGGAAGTTCACCACATTCAAAGTCTATAGAGGAATATTATTTCCATTGGACAATTAGATAATGAAGTTTTTGGAACTATCTTTGAAAATGGGCTTTGTAAAGTGACTCAAGGATCCATGTTGATTTAAAAAAAATTAAATGTTGGGACCCTTTACTTGACTAAGAAATTCATAAAAACTGTAATGGTTGGAAGTTCAAATTTTGATGATACATATCTATGACAATATAGGTTTGGTCAACTCAGTGATAAGAACATGATTGTTCTAAAGGCTAAGGGAATGATAAATATTTATTACACAGAAATAGGAAAGTGTGAAAGTTGTGTTATTATAAATAAAAAAAATAGTGTTATTTAACTTAGATGGTATAAATCCTAAGGACCATAAGTTAGATATTTTACACTCAGAAATTTGGGTAACTAACCTTGTCCAGTCCTATAATTGTTGTATTTACTTTATTAATTTCATTAATTGTGTTATATGAAAATTATATATTTACTTCATGAAGAACAAGTTTTATGTATTTTAGGTGTTTCTTTAGTGGAAAGCATTGATAGAAAGAAAATGCATCCAGAAGTTGAAGTGTATCGAAACGAAAAATAGTGGTGAGCACACTAGACACAACTTATGGAATTTTTGCAAGAAGTAAGAAATAAGTTATGAGAATATTGTTACTATAACTCCATGGTAGAATAGAGTGGTTAAAATTATGAACTGGACTCTAATGGATAAATCTAATAATATGAGGTTGCACTTAGGAATTTATAAGGTGGTTTTGGTTAAGGTACTTGGAAAATTATCTTATCTTACCAATATAATTCTAACATCAGTAGTTGGGGAAGAACTTATAAAGGATATATATTCTAGAAAATGATTATAAGTTCATCATCTAAGAGTCTTCAATAGTTTATCATATGTACATATAAATTCTAAGGATAGGGAAAATCTTTATTCTAAATCCAAAATGTGTTTTTTTAGTTGTGGGGATAAAAATTATGGATATCTCTTATAGGGTGATAAAAGAAAAAATCATTAGAATCATATATGTTTTCTTCTATGAGAAGATTTTATTGAAGGACTGAAACTTGGTTGAGTATGAGGTTGAAGGAGAATCAACCATCAAATTCAAAGTTGATCATAATATCAGTAGATCACAAAAACCAGAAAACACATATATAGGTGTTAAAAGAACCAAAATTCTATAAAGACTATTAAAAAAAATATAAAGTTCAAGATCATCTAAATATTGAGTGAGAGAACTGTATTTATGTGCTCCAAAAGTATGGGTACTAGAAGATCGGGTGTCGGTAGAATGATAAGATCCAAGTAGTTTAGTTCAGTCGATTAAATTGAGGAGATCAACTAGAATTAGGAGACCAATACAGATATTTGGGCATCATTTAAACTTTCTACTCATAAATAATATAGGATAACATAAAAATCCTAAGGAGATATATTTTCTTAGTGATTCTAAGTGGTGGGATTCAACATGAATTAGGATATGGATTCATTAAATTTCAATTTAACTTGGGAGATGAATGAAATTTTGGAGGGTAAAAAAGGTACTTGAAAACAAGTGTTTTTACTAGATTAAGGAAGAAGAAAATTTAAAGAAAAGATACAAATCATGGTCGATAGTGAAAAGGTTTCAATAAAAGGAAGTATATTTTTAAGAAATATCCTCACCAATATTTAAACATTCTACCATAATAATAGTGATAAAAAATGGTTTCATTATATGATCTATATGTAGAGTAGATGGATGCCAACATATATTTATTTCATGGTTATTTAGAGGAAGAAATCTATATGGAAAAATTATAGGTTCACTAGAAGTTGGGAATCAGAATTTGGTTTTTAGATTAAATAGAAGTATCTATGGGATGAAGCATGCCTCTCAATAATAGAATTAAAATTTTGATTTATTCAAGTCAAAGGAAGTTTTTGGATGGTTCAATAAAGATCATTTTTTATATAAATAAATATGTAGATGGTAAACTCGTCATACTACTTTTTATGAGGATAACATGCTGATTTGCTCAAATGGATGCCTAGAAAATCTGAAATTTGAAGTTTGATTTTTCCAAAAGATTCAGGATGAAAGATATTGGATAGGAAAGGAATATTCTGGGAATAAATATTAAAATAGATAGGAAATTCGGGATGTTGGTTCTATATTAGAAATATTGTATCTAGAAGATCATGGAATGGTTTGAGATGGCTGGAAGTAAGCCAGTATCAACCCCTCTTGCAGCTCACTTCAAGTTTTCCAAGTCATGGGCACCAAAAATAGGATTTTAAGACAAGAACATGGAGAAAGTAAAATATACATCATCAACTAGATGTTTGGTGTATACAATGGTTTTCACTTTTCCATACATTTCCCAAACAGTGGGAGTTATGAGTTAGAATATGGAGAATCTCAGGAAAGTACATTGGGAGGATGTGAAGTTGATTCTATAGTATTTTAAAGGATTATAAGCTCAAGCCTTGTGTTATAGAATGAATGAACCATTTCTAGGATATGTGGGCTTGAACTTTAGAGGTGATAAGGATACAAGGAATAGGAAAAGTGATTTTGTGTTTACTTTTGGAGGAATGACTATCATCCAGTCATTATAGTTACAAAATAATGTTACTCTAAGTTCAATGGAATTTGAGTATGTGGTTGAAATAAAAGCTAGGAATGAAATGGTATGGATTAATCAATTTTTGAAGTAGATGGGAATGGTTTATTGGGAAGTAGTACTTTACATTAATTGCCAAAGCACAATTCACTTGGATAAAAAACTGGTTTTCCATGCTCAGATAAAGCATATCAACCAGAAGTGACATTTAATCAAAATTTACTAGATTAAAGTGATATGGATCTAAAAAATATAAAAGGAATCCAAAATATAGTACATATATTCACCAATGTAGTAGTTCCAAAAATTTTAAGGTTTCATCAAGCCTTAGTGGGAGTTGGGTGACTGAAGTAAGGAAACAAAAGATGAATATTGTTGAATTTTTAGTGTTGGGGAGTTTTCAAGTTTACAAAAAAAAATTAAAGTGGTATATTTTTGGGAGGTGAATTTTTTTAGTTCACTGGAATTCCATCCATCAGAATTATATTCATTAGAATTTCATGTGATGGATGATAGGTTGAATGTGAGGCAAAAATAGTGGTATTAGTTCTTATCCAATGGTAGTAGGTCCATCATAAGTTCACTTCTACTGATGGTTCTATAGTGGAGTGGTAGGAGGTTAGTAATTTCAACAAAGTTAATAGATCACTGGGATGGTAAAATAGATTGGTTGTGCTTAATATTTAAGTATTTGGGACCTTCAGTTCAAAGTGTGGTTCAACTAATCATTTATTGGAAATATAAGAATGTGGTGAGGATTAATTATCTTTGTAATCTATTTGTATTCACCTATTACCATTTGGTTATAACAAAACTGAGCAACAATGTTATCCCCTCATGCATGTAGGACATAATCTAAAGCACATTAAACTTTGTATTCTTTCTATGATTTATGTATTTATATTACACATTTTTTCATTTCATGTATTTCTGGTACATTTTTTATACAGAGTTATGTGTGTGAGGATTAATTTTTATAGTTAGTGGGTTGAATTGACTACCTACTTCTGGTGCAGTCAGTTGTGGAGGAGTGAACTTCTAGAGATTAGTTTTCCACTATGCAGACACTCCAAACTATGATCTTATGGTGGAATAAAGTGAAAAGATCTTGTGGTTTTATCAAAATCATTGAGATTTTTTTTTCATGGTTTTATTCCCCCAACACTTTCTTTATAACAACCTAAAATATGATAAATAGAGTATCATATTTTTCAGTGAAGAAATGCATCACCTGGTATCATCTGAATTTGGATCTCCTCCTCTTTATCTTTATCTTCACAGATTCTTCATCTTCATTCTTTATGAAATTTCCCAGAATAATGACCCTTATGTAAATATGTATAATTTTTAACTACCCATGTGTATATTGTTTATACCTTTACATAGTCCTAGGATAACCCTTACATAAGTATTGAATCTTCATTATTACCCTTACGTATATATCAAATGACCCTTACGAAACCGTAATTTTACCCTTATATTGCATTATGTATTTATAAATAACCCATACATAACTTATACTCAGTGAATAACTTCTAAAAATATCCACAAATGGTGCACTATGTCATGGGAATCATCATTTTACTTCTCCTTTCTATGAAAATAGATGATCGACCATGATTTATATAGTCATTGAGTCAATTGTGCATTATGTTATCACTTGATTGATTATTCACTTTGGCCTAGATCAACCACACCATATAGATCATGTGAATCTTGTAATAAGTGTATTGATCATATAAACTTTGATTGACTATATTTCTTATTCCCTCTCCTCATTCATTTGATTATTTGTTCAGATTATTAAATATATCCTCAGTAGATTATAGGTATCTTCTTCTGATGGTTTCTCACTATACTTTGAAACATTCTCCATACATAAATGAAATTTCCTCTAAACATTGATAATTCATAGTGTTTCACAGTTTATCTTCATTTGAGTTATAGTGACTCAATTTCTCTATATATGATCTTCAAAAAACATTTACACCCTATTTCAGTTTACCCATACATAGGTAATTTGATCTCCAAATTAACCTTACATAGGTATTTAAAATTCAATTTACCTTTATGTTCTCTATATAAACCCAAAAATACCTTTACGTAGGTATAAAAAATATGGAGGTACCCATACCTTTGCTATGTAATTTTTATGTTACCCTTATGTAAGTCTGGATTTTAACATAAGAACATTATGTAGAGTAACTGAATTTGATATTACCTTTATGTAGTAGTATATAAATCTGAAAATTTTATCTATAATTAGAATATGATCAAAGATAATAACCCTTACAAAGAGTTCAAGTTTATATGATAGCCATTGAAATTTTAATTTACCCTTACACGCATCATGGAATTTTATCTCTATAGTTTTAGAACTCCTCCAAACATATCCAAAACTTTATCCAAATACTTGAAACACTAATTGAAACATTCTTAAATCTCAAGATACATTTTATGACCTCTTAAATTACATCTTCATAGAGAAAGGGAATTTATCATAATTAATTCTCCATAGAACTCCAAATCTTTAAATCCTTTTTCCTTAAATATGAATAAGTCTTTCAAAAAATTATAAAGAAAAGTTATCCATAACAAATTCAAATTAAAATCATCTAATATATATGATAAACATGATATTAATCTCAGTAACTTTTTCTATTTTTAAACAAGCTTGGATTCATTATTTTTTATAATCAATACTTCATCATTACCATCTTTATTTATCATCCAAGATACTTATTCAACATATTAACATTCCATTTCAAAAAATAAAACTCACCACAAAGTGGTCTCAATAAACCAATTCAAAAAAAAATGCATGTAGAAGTTATGACATTCATGGGGGAACTCTCATTGGAGCTACAAGAGAGGAATCAAGAAGATCAAGTGGGTATTCTTGAATTTATTAAGGGGTTCGACTTGAGTCACCTAGGGTTGAGGTCGATCCACAAGGACCCATGATGCATGGAAACTAAATAAATAAAATCTCTGAGTCATGGGTTGTGAGTCATGAAGTTGGAGTTGGCACACAACTACATTTTAAAAAGGAGTATTTGCAAAAGGAACTCAAAAACCACCATTAAGAAATCATATAATGCATTTTATCTTTTGTAACCCATAATTATGAGTTTAATAATAAGGGTTACACTTTCTTATATTCTCATGATATTTTAGTTTTAGAGTTTTATATAATTAGAAAAACCATTACATTACATAGGAAACACTAACACATAGTGCCCATTTTTTCCAAAAAAAATAGGATTCATAAGTCCACAATCTAGTTTTCACTCCTGGAAGACTTACTTTGTACAAGGTAAATTTTCATTATTCATATCTAGACTTCATAATAGTTATTACACATCCTTAGGTTTGGTAAAAAAACATTTGAAAACTTGGGATAAATACAAAATATCAGTAAAATATATAAAGGAAATAAATCCATTAGTCTAGTGAAAAACATAAAAAATCATAAAATGTTTACCTTTTTCTCAATAAAACTTTTAACACATAAATAAAAAATATACACATTATAAAATCATACTTTTCTTAAATAAAGCATTTAAAAACACATAAGAAGAAAATAGAGACCCTTATAAGAATCTTAGGGCATTATATTCATAACTCATGTTTAATAATGTCATTAACAAATAGATTCTAGTTAAATCCATAGGATAAAATTCCCAAGTTAAATCCCTCCTTCTTTCATTTTAATACAAGTAACATTACCCAATGAATTAGAGAGTTATATAGGTCTCACAAATCATATAAGCTATATTGAGATCACCCATCATATAATCTAAATCGAGCTCACCCATTATAATTTGTAATTATCAAGTACCTTATCATGAATAAAAAAAATTTAATCTTTCACTTTTTTATCATAATACCCTTAAAAGTCTCATTTTAAACCATATGAAAAATCATTTTTAATTTTCATATAAAAGGAGAAATATCCCTTTCTTTTGAAAAATATTTAAAATGAAAAATTCCCAAAATATTAGGGAAATGAATTTATTATAAAATAACAATATAAATTTTTAAATTAAGCTTCAAAGTAAGGAAAAATCATGATAGAGGGAAATATCATTCATTCCATAAAAGTTAAAATAATGGTTCCTTTCACACCTTTGGTAAAAGTACCTCGTTCAGAAAACAACAAGATGATAAATTTTTAAACCTTTCAAGAAATTAAAAGGTAGTATAAAATTATTTTATAAACCATTTATGAGTAAATAAGATCTTTCATATAATAAATTTAAAATAAAACATTTTTATAGAAAAAAATAGTCAGAATAGAAACCTAAAAACATTTAAAGCAGTTTTTAAAGAAAACCCCTTATGAATTGATAGCTATTGAACCAATGAAAAATTAAAGGGAATAGATTTAATATATTTATAAAAAATTAATTTTTATATAATAATAATAAAAATATATATCTATAATTAATTTTATACACCACACAAAATAAAACATGTGGTGAAAATAAATTAAGTCTCAAAGAAAGTAAATTTGAGACTATAAATACCTTATGATTTGATAGCTTCTAAAATAATGAAACATTGAAGGAAATAACATTGAATGGATTTAAAAAAATAATAATTTTTATATAAAAATTATAAAATAAATCAATAATTTAGTTTATAAACCACATAAAAGAAAACATGTGGGGAAATAGCTTAAGTCTCAAAGAAAGGAAATTGATACTAGAAATACAATACCTCAAGTCTAATTCATCATGTATTCACTTTAACTTACTGAAAAATAAACTTAAGTTAATTATTTAATTTATTAATAACCTTAATAAATTTTATTATTCCTTTTATTTCAAATTTAACCATGTAATATTCAATTACTTAATCAATTAAGATCATTTCGGATGTTTTGAGGATATTCGGCTCATATGTCCAAAATGACTTTTGTAGGTTGAATATAGTCAAATGAATCATGATTATATCATTTAAAAAATCATAATTATGTTTTAATTATAATTTTTATATATTAATTATAATTTTATAACCAACCATTTAAGGTGGTTATAAAAAATTAATTATGTCACATCATGGAGACAGTAGTCTGTACATACGCATGAGTAATACTGCCATTTTTCAATGACTGTGAGGGAAAGAAAGTAAGTGTAATTTTATCTTCCATGAATTATTATTATATCATAAATATAATATTAATTATTTAAACCCATATATATATACCATCCATGTGATTCCGTTGTGAAAAATAAAATACATCGGTTAGCGAGTCGGTAGTTCGGACGTACACATGAACGATGTTTTTATTTATTTTTTTATGGTAAAGAAATTATTATAATATTAATTTAACATTAAATAATAAAATTTATATCCTATATATCATATTATTTAATTTTTATCCATCATTATGACCATGCATAAGAGGATATGATGGAAAATGAAATACATCATTTCATGTGACGGTAGTCTGCACGTACGCACGAGTGATGTTTTTATTTTTCATCAGATGAATAAGTAGATGAAAAGGGGATATAACATAAACATAATAAAATTTAAATATATTTTAGATACTAATTTTATTATATATATAAAATTAATATATTTTTTAAGGAGTTAAATAAGAAAAAAAAACTTGTTTAAGAATTATACCTCTTCTTCGGACAATCTCCTTAGGTTTATACCTAAATCCTACATAGAATGGTATTATAAAACAAAAAATACATTTAGGATGTGGGTATGGATTTTATTAAGTAATTTTTTTATTTATTTTCTAATATAATAGGCTCTTTAATTGTGGATAAGAGAGGATAGAGATTGTCCTTTTATAGGTGAGGGAGAGGACACACTTAGAATTTTTCAAAAGATTAAAATATATTAATATATTACTCAAGACAAGTGGCTCTAAAATGGAAAATTTTAGAATAAAGGAGGGGTTAGGTTAAAAATATTACCATAAAATATTATTTAGACAATTTTTTAAGTCATTTTATCCCTTATCATTTTATTTTTAACCCTTTTAACCCGCTTTAACTCTTACCATGATAACTGAATTTTTTACCAAAGTTATTATTCATAGTGACCAAAAATAAAGTTAATCGATTTAAAAAAATTGAACCTAATGATTATAAATATGAAATCAAATTTTCAATATTAAATATATATAAATGGTATAAATTAATTTAATATAAAAATTAAAAATGTAATGAAAAACGGTTTTTAGAAAAATGTGTTTTTAATCCCAAAAATGAACTTATACCAAAATCAAGTATAATGTTAATTATAATTTATTAGATTATTTATAACTAAATTATAATTATTTTAATTTTAATATAAAGTTAAAAAATAAAATGGGATATTTTAATTACTTTATTTAATGAAAATAAATGAATGTTTTACAAAAAATTGTAGTTTTCACTATTCACTGAAAAATCAATCTTTTTAGAAAAATCCAAAAATCTCACCCTAATATAATTTTGATGTGTTGATTTAAAAAATTATATATTTTTTATTAAATAAAATTTCAAATATCAGTATAAATTAGTTATAATATTCACTCACAAAATAAAATAAAAACATTTTTGAAGAAAACATGAATAAAATGACTTTACTATAAATTGAGTACTAATCTATTATACATTAATCAATAAATTTTAATTATATAAAACCTTTAAACATATTTTTCTTAATTTATTTATTCATATTCATACCTCTAATTTAACATATAGTTTATAATAGTCACATCAAAATAATAATATTTTTATAATATATTGCAGTTCACTTAAATATCGATGTTGTGTGTTAAAAATGATATAAACAATAGTATTACTTTAAAATAAATTTTTTAGATTTTAAATATCAACATTCTGATAAACTATATATTAAGGTAAATAGAGGAGAACCGGGTTACTCAGGAAATAGCTGGAGCAAGAACTAGAGTTTCTCAATAGAGAATCCACTTTTTCTTTTTCTTCTTCATTTCTATGTGGTCATTATGAATTAAATGTTTTATTTTAAATCTTAAAAAATGATATATAGATAAAATTATATTGGGGTAAATAAAATTGTTTTTTCTTTAGTCTTTCTACTTCTTTCACTCATCTCCATTTCTTAGATGTTATTTTTTCCCTTTCTCTTATAGTCATTTTTCTTTCAAACCATTAGGAATTGATACCCTTGACCTCAATTTTAATTTCAAATGTTAAGAAATTATTCTTATAATATTTTTAAAATATGTTTATTAATAAAATAATAAAAAACCAAGATCAGTAACAATTTGATCTTAGTGGGATTGGTTTCTTCATTTTCACTCACTGAGAATACTTAGTAGTTGATAAACTACTGAGCATTCCCAGTAGGGATCCATCCCTCTTGAAAGTTGGGTTCAGCTTTATTTTTGAAATGTACCTCCAGAACATTATTTATTTTTTAATGAAGTATTATCATTTTAAAAGGTATAAAATTGTAATTTCCCTTAACTTATTCATTATTAGTTTCTTTTATTGGTTTTTTATCCTAACTTTCAGTCTCAATTACTTATGCTTCATCACCACACTTCTCACTCATCTCATAATGCACATCACCACTCACCATTTCATATGTTTCTTTCTATTTTTGTGTTATTTTCTTGAAATTTTTTTATTTTCTTGGATATTACACAATGTTCCTTGTGATTTTGACCCCTGCTTACTACATTACTAGTGTTGGATTTAGAAAAATAAACAATTTGACTTGAATAAATAACCACCAGTCAATACCACTCTTGGTTAGCGATTATGAATCACTACTATCGAGATAAGGGACTATAGGGTCACACACAAAGTTCTACCCAATTATAATGAATTAGAATCTAAGATATGGTGGTCACCATAGTGGGGATCGGGTAATGTTTGTGTGACGCCCTTTGGGTTATAGGTATCTTTAATTCAAGGTTGGTTTATATATTTTTAGGTTTTAGATATTTTTGGGAGTCGTAAGTTAAAAAATTATACTTTAAGTAAAATTGTTTAAGTGCACAGTTAGTTTTAACCATGTGGTAATAATGAAATATGGATTAGTGTATTTTAGTGGCATTTTTCATAATTTTATAATGGTTTTTCTAACCATGTGAGTCTCTAGGAAAACCATACAGATGTTTTGGATTTGGTCCAGAGGTTATCTCATGGATTGAGAAAAAAATAAAACCATATGGTTATTCTAAATAAACTATGTGATTTTTTTTCAAAGGATATTGGCCATCGCATAGTTGATGTATGGTTTGATAAACTATGTAGTCTACCCGTGTGACTATATCTGACCTTATAAAATTGAAAAATTACCTTATCACCCTTGGTTGTTTTTAAATTTAATCTTCTATTAATCCCTTATTATCTTGAACCATCACTTTTATGATTCTATAGAGGCTTATACCCTTCATTAAGTATTGATCCTTAATCATTTTGGGTGGATCTCTTCATGGTACGTTCAGTTTTTTCTCTCAATTTCTCTTCTTTTCTCTAGATCTTCTCTCGATCTCTCTTTAACTTGTCTCAATGAAACTCAAATGGGATATTATTTCCATATCTAGAGAGTTTTATGGTGAATTTATGGGTTTTTTATTATATTCAGGATTTTTAAGAGCTGATCTATTCATTTCCCATCACTAGTTTTGAAGGTGATGTTGTTTTCATCATTTTTGAGGTAAGTGTATCTATTATATGGTTTAACCCTTAGTGTGTCTTGTGTTATTTTGAATTACTTTGGTTTTTAATTATGAAATTAATGATTTAAAATCCATGAGAGGTTATTTTATCTTTTATTGATATGAAAATTATTTCTAAAAAGGGGGGTTTTGATGGAAACTGTTTTAGTACACATAATGTCTTTGATAAATTTCCTCAATGATTATTTTAAAAATGAAATGGTTTTTTCTTGCATGGGATTGGTGTGATATCAATATAGAAAATGTTTTATGAAAATGTGGGATTTAGAATAATTTGGATTTTCCTTGGAAAATATTTTATTAAACATGTATTAGTTTCTTGAATGGAATAATAATATAATATCACATCAGAAATACATTGGGGTATGGGGGAAAACTAGACATATGTGAGCCCTAGTGGAGTTAGTTATCATTAAGGGAGGTTCCCATGATTCTATGTGTTTTTAGTGGGTATCCTTTCTAGGGAACTGAGGTTCCTTGACATTAGGAGTCACTTATGTCAGCTAGTGGTCTTATTCATCTAAGTTGTTTTCACCCTTGAGATTTGATTACCCTTTGGTTCTTTGAGGTTATATTATGTGCTTGTTTATTTGATATTACCATTTGAAAATTTGATATTGATATAGATGCTTGAAGCCTATTTATTTAGTCTTATAATTCCTCATGGATAAATTCTATATCATGTTAATTTGTGTATTTAAATATGGAATGTTTTTTAAAATAAAAACCAAAGGATGATTTTTATATGGAAAATTATTTATTATAGAATTGTTTTATAAATCTATCTTAAAAAATAACTAATGGATGAATGTGGATATAAATTATATAGATTCTTGGTGGTATCCTACTAGTATTTTTTATTTCACACCTGACTTTTTCCTTTGGATGTTTGTATCCAGGATTTTTCATGATAGATTTAAAGGGAAGCACGTCATGTAGAGGGTGAATCTCCTAGATCATGTTTTCTTTCTGGTGGGTTACTATGGTGGTGATATTTGGTCACATAGATATGGAATCATGGGTTACTTCAGGTTCCATGTTGATGGTCTATTGGTTTCTTTATTTAGACCTTGTTATACAATTTTTGGATATTTCCCTTTTGGTTTGTTTGTTTTATATATGATGTATTATGGATATCTTCCTTGAAACTCTATTTTGTTTCTATATTATCATATGTCTAATGAGGTTGAAATCATTCCCATGATTCTTTTTATGATACCCTGGTGCTTATCTCCAGCCTGTGGTAGTTGGGAATGTGCTTTGGGCCTTGTGGAAGTCCAATTCAGGTGACTTTATAGGTTAACCAGGGTTAGTCTATTATAAATTGGTATCAAAGGGTTAGTTTATCGATGAATCCTATGATCATTCTTGTGTGTCACCCTCTTTTGTATGGGTGTTATTGATATATTATAGATAATACTATCAGAACTCGAGAGGTAGTGTGAGAGTGTGCCTGGTCAACTCACTTTTATGACAAGCCTTGAGTTACCATGGGAATTCTAGGATTGTCTAGAATCCCTATTTGCAGTTTTAGTATTTTGGGATTTAATTTTATAAATTCAATTTATGATAAAGGAAATGGTTTTCATCCTATTTTTTATAAAGTATAACTTCTTCAAGAATGAAATATCTAAATGTTAGTGAGTATGTTATAGAGAAAGTCCCATAGGATAATCCTCTAGTTGACTCAACTTTGGTGGAAAATATAGTTATAATGATCCAATACATAGGCCAAGTCTCCAACATTGAACCATAACATGGGGTGGATTATGATACAAAATTCACTAAGAATAATCCACCAATATTTCATGGTGATAAGGGACCCTAGGAATCAAAATAATAGATCAAGAGGAGTGCAAGGATTTCCCACTTCCTGAAAACTTCAAAAAACTCCAAGTTTGGTTTCACCACTTATATTCTTAAAGAATAAGGAAGGAAGTGGTGGGAATCTATTATGAAATCCATGTTTCACAAATAACTCACCAATACCACTTTCAAGAAATCCTTTAATCAGCGGTTTTATCCTAAGACACTGAGAGTAGGGAATGCATTAAAGTTCATTTCTTTAGAGTAGGGATATTGTTCTTTCATGGGGTATGCTACTCGGTTTACTGAGTTCATGCACCTATTTCCAAATATTTTTCCAATGATTGTCTCAAGTAATAGAGGTTTGATATGGGATTGAGAATCTATATTCCGTATATGATAATTTTTATGTGCCTACCCACCTTTTTTGAGGTTGTGGACATGTAAGTTATGACTAAGGCATATATAGTAGGGAAGACAGTACTCGTTGAAGCATCAATGGAAGAAAGAGGTGGCCAGAGATTGTTTTTTAGCTAGAAGAGGAAGCATGGTGACCAGCATCGAGGTAGTGGTAGAAGTGTGCAACAAACATCAAGGAATATTCAGGTGTTCTATTACCAGTGTGGGAGAAAGGGATGCCTCAAACCCAATTTTAAGGTAACACATATGGTGTGTCATGTATGTGGGAAATCTAGTCATCTTCAGTGTTTCTGTGCAAGATTATCCCAGGGCAGTAGAGTTGAATCCACCTTCACTAAGGTCTCTCAATTTATATATGACATTGAAAATAGGGTGGGATCTCAACCACATGCCAAGGTTTGTACTCAGGTTGTGAAGAAATTTTGGGATTAGGCTAGATGTCTATATACATGGAGTGTGAACCATAGGAGTCTGATGTAGGACCAAATACCATGAGAGGTATGGTGTTTATTTCATCTTATATGGTTATGTATTTTTTTATACTAGTTTTTCTAATTCATTTATATCATCCATACTTATCAATGTATTTATATTATAATTGGATCTCATTCCTTTCATGATAACTCTTTCTACTCCTTTGGGAAACAATTTGGAGCGGTGTTTTAAATGTTCCAATTGTCGGGTGGTGATTATTGATCACAAAACCATATGGAACTTTTTAGCTATTCATATTTACATATTTAATCTCATAATTGGAATTGATTGGATGATTATATTTAAAGACCAAATTGACTATTATCATCGTTAGGTATGGTTTTTTCTCCTGATGGAGAAACTCATGTATTTTAGGGTGAGTGGGATCCTAGATCGGGTAGAGTAGGTCCCATTGTCCCCAGTGTTGAGATGATATCATATCAGTTTTTGGAGATGTTTATTGATGCTTTTAATCTATATCATAATAGACATCTTCCTGTAGTGGTGATTGAGTATCCTAAGATTTTTTTAGATGATTTCTCTAGGTTTCCACTTCAAAGGTAAGTCAAGTTTTCTATAGACTTACTTTTGGGGATGACTCACCCACACGAGTCTCTGAATTCATGTGGTATGAGGTCATATTCTAAATTTATTGTCCCAAACTACACTTAGTACAAGGGAATTGTAAAGTGGCGGTGTGGGGTCAATCCTACGAGGGATATTAGAAGGTAAAAAACCATTTGACCAAAATCCTTTTGAAGGATTCCTTAATTTCACTCTTCAGGTTTAGTGTTTTTTAAATCTAGGTAATTTGGTTTTAATTCAAGTAATAAATGAAGGGATCAGGGTCAATTTTAGGGTATTGGAAAAGGATAATCCTAAATCTAACTTGGGATAGACTTATGGTGTAGGCTATGAAGTGGTTTAAAGAACACCAATTGACCTTGGTCCAGCCAATTGGACCAACCTAATATGGAAAATACTTCTTGTTCCATATTAACTGACAACCTAAGTGCGGGAATCTTAGATTCTAGGTAGAAATAATTACAGGCTATTGGTATTACCCTGATCTTCTTCAACTTGGTTATAGTCGTTCAATTTGCACCTCCAATGTTTAAGGATAATGAAAAAATGAGATTGACAATTATTCTAAACCTAGTTAATATCCATAGGGTTACCCAATTTCATTATTTAGATATTAATTAGGTTTAAACCACCCCTAATCTCAACCTCTAACCCTAAATGAACTATCTTTGCATAGAGGTGATGGTCAAAAGTAAGGAAATTTTAAGCATGTTGTTCATAATCATAAAACAGTTGTAAAAGTGACAATCCATAATTAAATAGGAACAAATCAATGTCAAAAAATTGAAAGCAATTAATATCTAACCAAAAACTGACATTATATAGAGACCCGTATCTTGACGTACATGGACATTACATTACATTTGCGGAATACTTAGTACATAACAAAAACACACACACAAGGACCGTAATAGTTTAGTGTCTTTGGAAACTCGGAATATAATCTTCTAATCGTGGTGAAAGATCTTCAACATCTCCCATAAAGATCTTCTTTTTTTTTATACCTAAAACCTTTCTTTATATCCTGGGGAAAAGAAAACATAAAAGGGTGAGCTCAAATGCTCAGTAAGGGTAAACAAAATAAATATCAATCACATCTTATACATAAGCACATAACTTTTGGAAATCTTAACCTGCAAAAGAGATCATAATTTCATAACATGGGGTAAATCATGGCAGTGAAATATAATCACAATAATCATAACATAAAACATGAAACTTTGTGGCATTCACACATAATCATAGAGAATCATTTCTTGTTAGTCAAGACTAATTTCCAAGACTATCTTAGTGGACAAAGTCCCTTTCTGAATCGAGTAACCCTCGTTTCAGTCCTGTTTCACTGAACCGGTATAACCTACCGTTCCAGCCCTGTCTATCTCATGAGATATAAAATCTTTACCCAATGCATTGGAGGGAGATATAGGTCCCACCCATCTCATAATGATACCATTCTTATGTGTGCCACAAAATCATAAATCATACATCATTTCATAACCCATGTAATTCAAATGGGAATCTTAAACATCATGACATCATAAAACAATTCATATAAGATAAAGGAATTCTTAAAAATATTTCCATCACAAAATAATCAAATCCATGTAATAATAGGGATAAAAACAGAACCCTTTTATTATCTTAGATGGAAAATAATTTTGATAAAATACTTGAACTCCATTCTTGAGGAAAATATCCTTTCTTCTTCAAAAACATTTTTCTTTCATAACATGTCATACGACTTTATTATAAAAGAAGTTGATTAAAAATAAACTTGAAAACTTGTAAAGGAATATTATTGGAAATAATGTTTTAAAAATCCATTCATGTCGTATAAATTTAAAAAAAACATTCTTTCGTACTTTTGTCGGAAAAGTCAAAAAGTACCTCGTACGAAAAAAGCGACAAAAGATTCCTTTCATATATTTTACTAAAAACTCACCTAAGGGTAAAATTGGATTTAAACTATTGTAAGTTAATGGAAACAATATTAAATATTTAGGGAACATGGATGTGGATGATAAAATACACCCTAGTAAATGCCAAAGTAAAAACAACCTCGGATAAAAATGAGATTGTGATATTTCCCTTACCTTATGTCCGACTTGCTTTGTAAGTGTCCGAACCTCCTGTATAATGATTTAAATCATGTTATTGACTTATTCCAGAATCATATTCATTGTTATGATAGCATATATGGTTCACTTATGACATTATATTACCCGTTCTTTTGTAAATTCCATGTTAAAGAAGCGTTTTGGGTAAAATCGTTTCATTTATCGTAGGTGTTTTGACTTGTTGTTCTTGACATCATTATTACTTATATCATGATTTACTTACTTCCAGAATATAAAATATGATTTATATATCATATATATTCAGTATATATATATATATAATAGATAGATAAATAAAATGAAAAACACCGTTCATGGAGACGGTAGTCCGTACGTACGCATGAACGCTGTTTTTCTTTCCTTATTGTCTTGAAATGGAAGTAAGTAGATGAAATACATATGTATATATATACATAAATCCAGTAGCTTTATAATGTCATATATTTCATTATTATTTCTTATATATACATTATAATCATTCTTAAATGGTTAACATGGAGAATGAATCTCATCGCGTCGTGGAGACGGTAGTCCGTACGTACGCACAAGCGATGATATCATTTCTATAAATATTGAATTGAATTGGAGTAGATTATACAATATATCAGAATCAATATGATGTTGTAATAACTATGTATAGTTATTCTTTACACCATTATACCCATCCATGTAAGGTGGTGGTGGAAAATAGATTACACCACGGCGTGGAGACGGTATTCCGTATGTACGCACGCGCGGTGATTTCTTTTTCCGTAGGATGGATAGATGGTGAAATAGGGTTGTTTCATAATTATAATAACATATCAGTATATGAGTGATACTGATGTTATTACTTCATAATGAAACAACCTAAGAAGAAGAAGTGGAAGAAGAAATAAAGATGAAAGAATTGGTAACGGTAATTACCTCTTCTTTGAAGTGCCTCTTTGAGACCTCCTCTTAGGGCACTAAAATTGGTCTTTGAGGAAGACCAGAACCTCTAGGATGTTTCTAGGGAAGTGGAGAGGAGAAATTGGCAGGGGTTTGCCGAGCTTGAGTGCTCAAATTGGTGTGAGGAGGAGGGGGAGGAGGTGTCCTTTTATAGGGGAGGAGAGGGGCACCTTAGGAATATCTCAAAATATTATTTTATATTAAAGTCAAAATCGGTTTATAATGGTTCCAAAGGGTCTTATTTCGAAGCTAAAGTGGGGATGGGTCTAAATCCTATCAACCAATAGGATTTAGATAAGTTTAGGGTATTATTTTAACCTTATCAATTAGATTTAACTCTAAGTTAAATAATTTAACTTTTACCGTGTCTTTTTGTTTTCTTTCACTATATGGTTAATACACTTACTATAACATGCCAAACGAACCCCAAATTGTATATTATTAAAATATATATCCTTATATAAGTCATTTGGCCGAACCTTAGAATTTTAGGAATAAAATAACAATTAATAATATAATATTTGATTTAAAAACTATTTTGTGTCAATTTTGACACTATTTGATATATGATTTTTGTGAAAGTCATTACAGAATTATATGTTCGAACCAAGTTGATTAAATCAACATTAATATATCATAGTAACCTAGAAAATTAGTGGAATTCATAAAAAGTCTTAAATTACATTTATTTTGGTATTTATATTATCAATTATGTCAATATTTCATTAATAAGATAATTACTGCATCATCTTTGTGTCATAAATAAATTAAATTATTTGATGTCTAAAAATTACAAATAAAATACCATCATGTAGGAAATCTTTTTATATTTCTAATTAATATTTACAATCGAATTTATCTTATGTATAACCCCATATTATAAATGATTTACATATTAAACTTTGATTTTAACTATTTTAACCCTTCTTTAAATAAATTAATAATAAATGTCCTAATCTAATCCAAGTGGGCCTAAATGGTCATATTTTATTCCTAAGTTTTTTTTTGGTCGAATTAAACTTGTCCAATAGAATTAGGGCATGTGTTAGGGTAATAGTAATATCATATTTACCCTTAGTTACCCTATTTACTATTAACCGTGGTAAAAAAAAGTAAAAAGTTACTATTCACCAAAAATTATTTTCATCTCATTGAACCACATTTTACTTACTGACATCAACCGTGTCTCTCGGATTTTTGAAATTCCATTCACAGAAGCGGTAAAATTACGATTTATGAAGAAATTAATTTTTTTTTAACTACCACTTAGTAGTTTCACTATTCATCAAAAATTGATGTTTTTCAGAACAATGCCAAAATTTCATCTTAAGCTATATTTCATATTCCGAATTCAAAAATGAAGTTTATTTTACCAAATTCATATCATAGAATTTGCATTAATTAATTTTATAATTAAATCCCGCTGTTAAAACAAATAGCGTGTTTTTAAGAAACAATATCTATCAAAAGATTGACACTTGATTATGTCTCGTTTAAATGTGAAATTACATCCAATGACCAACATTGTATTAAATTATAAAAATATATTCTAAATATACTTTAAAACCACTCAAATTAATAATTTATTACTATTAATTATTTCGATTAAAAAAGTTGTTTTTAATTATAATTTAGTAATTTTCACTATTCATCAGAATATGAAAGTTATCCGAAAAGTACCAAAATTTCACCTTAGGCTAAATTCGATACTCCGAATCCAAAAATGAAGTTCATTTTGAAAAATAAGATTTACAGAGTTTTAAAAAGTGGTTATTAATATTCATAACGGCTAGTTTTAATAATATTTTAATAGCATATCGTTGTTTAGTGAAACTCGGTATTGCGTATTACACACGCTATCGAGGAAGGTCATGATTGCGTGTAATGCAAGGCAAGTCAAGGATGCGTGTTGTGCAAGCTCCTTTTGGTGTAGCGTACAACACAAGACTTTAATAAAATTAAAAAGAATATTTTTTTATAAAATCTTGGGGTGTTACACATTACATGATTAAAATTTTAATAACGATTAATTTTAAATCAAAAATAATAATAAACAACCAAAAACTTATTGTGGATGAAGAAATAAATGAAGAAATGGTGCAAGATTTGATGAAGAATGGTGTACGGTGTTGAAATAAACATAAATATTGAAAATGGTATTACAAGAGTGAAAGGCAAGTGAGGAGTGATTAAAAACTAAAAAATATTCAATAAAACAATAAAATGAATGAAAAAAATCTAGTTTAGAATGATAATAAATGAAAACAATATAAGAAAAATGGGAGAAAACTAAAGTGTATCAAGCTCTGGAGAAGAGAGGGTGCTGTAAATATTAATAGGACCGATAAGTACACGGCATGAAATCCCTGCACATCATGTACTGGATTAAATAACTTGGGTACTGACATCTTCATGTCATGTAAGTTGGTTTCATTCCATTTAATTTAGATACACTTTTACCACTAAATAATATATTCATATCTTTGAATAGAAGAGGCTTCAAAACTTGAACTCCATGTAATCTCTGCACATCGTGTATGAAATTCACTTTTGGTGGGATTTTGATATTTGAAAGTTACATGTATTGTAATGGATTTACACACTATGTATTGTATTCACATCATGCAGAAGCTTCACGGGTTGGTCTTCTTCCCTATAAGTATGATGTGAGTGAATTCCACACGTCACATATGTTATACACAACATGTAAAGGCTATTTTTGGAAGTTTTTCGGCATTTATTCCTTTAAGTACAGAATTCTTAATTCTTGTGAAAACAAACCAAAACTCAGTGCATTATATAATTAAACATGAATAATATCTTAATAAATGTATCCAAAATATATATAAAAATTAAGCTTATCAAATTCTCCCACACTAGAACAATTTATTTTCCTCAAGGAAAAGGCATCTCAATAGGGATTTCAAAAGAAACAATTTTTAAAATAAGAAACATGAATTACAACCAGGAAAATAAAAATAAGTGTAAGTAGAAAAAGTTAGTCCTCTAGAATCAATCCTTTAGATAAAATCATTAATGCCTCATAGTTTAATTATTTATCTAGATTCTTATTCTTTTAATTACAATTTTATAACTTCTCCTTAAATTTTATACCCATTTTAAAATATACCTCACAATCAATTCTCTCTCATCACTCAAGGTAAAAATATAACTAGAGTTACGGTCATACCCTGAATACATGTTCCTAACCATATGCTTGAATTGGTTTTATCATCTCTACTTAATAAAGACAAATACAAAATCAATCATGTTGGATTCATCAAAAAGGGTTCAAATGACTCTAAGACTAAGGGTAGGTGGGTGGAAAGTGAAAATCAAGATAAAATTTAGGGTAATATCTAAATTATAATTCATGATAAATACAAAAAAAATGAAGTAACTCCTCTGAGATCAAAAGGTGTATATGCTCTAAGAAACTCAAGTAGATCCATGAGTAAATCAAGTGTGTATCAAAAAATTACTTTGTTCCTTTATTTTTCTTTTTATTTTATTTATTTTTTGAAATTCATTTTCAAGACAGATCTCACATCCATACCCTAAAACATATGATCCATCATAGGATTCATTGGTATGGAAATGGTAATTTTTGACCTTATTAATACACAGCCCAAAAAAATTCTTTCTTTTTATTTTAATATATTTTTCAAAGGAATACGGTAGGATTAAAATTCTAGGAGTTATCATGGATCACATCATATCATTCTAGAATAATTTCCATAGTACATATCTTCAATCAAAATGTCTTGTGTCTATTAGCTGAAAATTCCCCCACACTTGTGCAAAGGATAATCATTCATAATACCATGAGAAGTGTAGGAAGGGATAATTGGATTGGAATGGCTCAATACTAAGAATTTCATTTTTAGAAACTACGATATAAATAATGAAATATGTAAGGTGGGTCTTTGGAAAAATTGGATCAATAAATATTTCCTTAATCATATCAAAATTATATTTATTCTATCAAATACTCAATAAGATCTCAATGCAAGTTTTGATAGGTTTACATGCCCCATGTGTCTCTCAATAAATATTCTTAAAAAAGAATATGAGATAATGGGTCAAAAATCCTCTCAATAATTAAATTATACAAAAAAAAGCAATTATTCAGGGCATAAAATCAAGTAATAAGTCAATCAAAAGCAATTTCAAAAATTTTGAATTTGAATTAAATTACTAAACTTAGAAATAATTTTAATGATATAAATATAAGTAAAACATGAATTTCAACAATTTATAACCTAAATTTTTATTTTATTTAAATGGTTGTAATGAGATTTTAGGTTTAAAGTATTATTTCAGTGAAAATTTTCTCCTAGATAGGTGAAAATAAGAAATAATCTAAGTGTATTGATAATAAAGCTCAAGAAAGACTCCCCCACACTTAAATGAGACAATGCTAACATTGTCCTAGAAAGTATCATGGTAGATATATTACATATATATCATATTAAAAAATGAAATGGAACCTTTGAAGTTGATTTTAGGGAATTGAGAGCTCCTTGTATGAGTGTCATGCTATGGGTAAACTTGGTGGATGACGATTTCAAACTAGGAAACCTGCAAAATTTGTTAGAATGAAAAAACCTAAACTAGATTAAAAATTATTCCATAGGGTTTAAACAGGATGAAACCAGTGAAATGGGTAGGTTCACACAGTGAATAGTAATGAAAAGAAACTTAGATACATATAGTTATATGGGTACAATGAAGTTCAAAGTGACTTATGAACAAAAATGCTACTAAAAAATACTAAGTATAAGAATGAAACTAAAGAAAAAAATATAGTTTTAATCCCATAAATAACTAATAATGACATTGTTAGCCGGAATGATAGATAAAAGGATCAATCAAGTGTCATCTATCTGCTCAGAAGCCCACTACCTCCTACAGGAACTGGTGGTTGTGTCATCGAGCTTGTGTGGATGCTTGGAGGGGTTAACCACCTCAGGGGTGTACTAAGGATGAATCGCATGCAGTAAGAAAATAATATGTGCCTATCATGGTGGGGACCTCTACTGTACATATATCTCTAGTGAAATATTCTCAAGCTAGGGCTCGATGTCAACTAGATATTGAGTCACCTGAAGTATGAGTGCAGATGGTGGAAAAACAGGAGCATAGATGACTATAGAATAGGAAGAAGATCTAGACATGGTTAATGTAATAAAGTAATAAAATTAAAATTAACCAAACAATAAATAAGAAAAAACTATATTTCATGTATATATATAGCAATGATACATCAATGTGAAATGGAATACAAGTAGTACAAAAAGTGATCACTCAGAAAGAGTACAAAAATGGGGGAGAGGTAAAGGGGAAACTAAGAAGTATAATCAAAATCATAGATCTCTTCATCTAGAGTTCTCTCCTGAATAGAGTGTGCCTAAAACTATCCCTACCTATCAATTTCAGCTATATAGGAAGGGAATAAAGGATCAACTGTTGTAGTGGGTGTCATGGTGCTGGCATTGATCATGGTGGAAGGTGGAGGAGAGGTACTGATCCTAATGGTTTTCATTTTTTTGGAATCAGGGTCAATTAATGGTACCTCAAAATATATTGGAAGGTTTGGGCCCTTGCACCACTAGGACTGCTCTATTAAAAACTCATGTTGGGTCACAGGTTCTGTCAAGTATGAGGGTAGGTCAGCCAGGGTAGGATCTGGTGAGGGCAAGGAGGAAGATGAAGGGATCTTCGTTAGTGGTGGGTGGGAGGATATGGAGTCTAGTGGTGGTGAAGTGGTAGTTAATATAGAGAGCTTGGTGAAAGTAATGTCTAGGTGGTGGCAGACCCAATGCAGATTTTCTAGGATGTAATAGTACATGGCCTAGAGATTTGCTTAGTGTGATGGGGCGGGTGATGGAGTGGGAAAGGTAGTAGTGGATGGTGAATGGATATTTGTGGTGGTATGGGTAGGTGGAATTGTGTCTAGTGGTATGGAAGTGGTGGCACTAGATAATGGGGTGGTAGCAGGAGCATGATATGGGGAGGCTAGGGTGGTTGGAGGATCAACAGTATGTTGAGCATGGGAATCATTAGCATCCTCTATTTATGTTGTCACCCATTGATAGAAATTTATATAATTTGTGAGAATCCCAATCTTGTGGAGTATTATAAGAGATATTCCCTCTATAGGTACAAGATATGTGTGGGGATGAGCAGCCTCAAAGGTTCCTAGATGCCTACCCAAATGGGTGATGAATGATCCACCTATAAAAGTTTCACGAGTTTGTTTCACCAACATCTTGTAGAACTTTCCAAACTATTTATCCATGTTGATGGTAGGGTCACCCATGGATTAAGTGAGGATCATGACCTCGATCTAGATTAACCTTCTATGGGCATCACCACATACCATCCAAGCATGAGCGGCGACCCTTTGCAAGATCTGAATGGATACACCTTGTAGAATTATGCTCTTCATGGTGTGGGGGTCATACATACTCTGGTAGTCTCTATAAATCCCATGAAAAATTCATGAAGACTCATCCTTGTTAGGATCAATTTTCAAAGTAGGAAATATATGGGAGGTAAAAAACACTATGGAGTAGATGCCTAGGCCAACTACAAAGTCACCCAGGATGAGCTCCCATGACCGTCTGACAAGTTTGAAGAAGAAGAAGTTGATGCCCATCTCAAATGTGGTAAGTAACTCGAGGAAGATATCCTTTTACATCTCCTCTCTCACCTATGTGGTCGGGTTTAGGTTCAGGTGTTTCATGATGTGAAGGATCTCATGGTGGATATGGATGTGCTCCAGGATGACGAGGTCCAACGTTTTTTTTGTTCCTCATCAGCTTGGCCTACAATTGGACCAACTAAACCTAGTGCATAGGTCTATAAAAGTAGAGGCAAGGATTAAGGTGGGGATGGTCATGGACCTATGATCCGTTATAGGGAGACTGAAATTCTCCCAAAGTAGAAGCGGATGCAGTGGAGAAAGCGGAATATGTGGAGGATGGATCGGTGGGTGGTTAAGGAGGTGTGGTCCTCTACCGCTCGGGTTGCGAGGGTGTGTCCTCATGATCAGGTGCATGGTTGGTGGGTGGAGTGTTTATGGTATTTGTATGCTCCATGATGGATGGAGATAAAGTGGTGGGAGAGGAGAGTAAGATATGAGGAGGAGAAGTTTTCGGTGGTAGGGATTTTTGGGTTTGGGCAATGTAGCTCATAGGGGGAGGAGAGGGGTTACACACTAGAGGGAGTGGTGAAGAGGGTTCATCATAAACACTAGATTTATGGTTTTTTAAAATATGATATTTAAAAATACACATCATTTATGGAATACATAGCATGAAAATAATTATTTTTTTAAATTTTTATCTACTCTACTTTTGCACGCCATGTACCTATTACACTGCGTGTATTGTTTCATTTTGTTCCCTTTTAGATTAGGACCTCTTGAAAAAATTATAGCATCCCTATAAACTATCCTAAATACTAAATTAACCTATCCTAGCTAATTAAACCTACCCTAGATTTCCTCCTAGTTAGCAATTTATTTATTATCTATATCTAGACATTTTTAGAAGAATAACACTTTAGTTTTGAGTTTATTCCTTTTGTAAATCGGTTCTTGAAAATAGAGCGGATAAAAGGTGGGATGACCTATCTTGTAAGAGGTGAAGTTAAATTTGCATCCTTATGAGAATTGGGTCACTTTTCAATAGTAGGTGGTATCTCATTATCATTTTCACTTTTCATATGACCATGTTTTTCATTATCATGAGAAATGGATAGAAAATTTGTCGACATGTTTCCTTTATTGATGACCTTATCCACATTGAAAACAGCATGCTCTTTACCCATTCTAAAAATAAATATTCCTACGTTAACATCAATCGTCACCTTTCTAGTGGTGATAAATGGTCTTCCAAGAATGATAAGTACATCACCTTCCTCTTCCATATCCATAACAAGGAATTCAGCAGGGAAAATGAATTTTTCATTGTTTACTAAGACATCCTTGAGTAGTCCCTAGAGGTGATTGACTAAGCGGTCAGCTAGTTTGAGTGCCACCCTTATTTGTTTCAGTTCTCCAAGTCCCAACTTATTTTATGAACTCATGGAAATTATATTTATTTTTTCACCTAGATCGCATAAGGATTTTTCAAAAGTACATGTCCCAATTAGTGCATGGAATTGAAAAACCTCTGGGTCTCAGAGTTTTGGAGGAAATTTCCTTTGTACAATTATGAATAATTCTTAATTCTTAATTCATATAGATGATTCCTAAGTCTTAAATTTTATTTTTAATCAAGAGAAAGTTCTTAAAGAATTGTGCATAATTAGGTACTTTTTCAATTTCCTCTACAAAAGGTAAATTCATATACAATTATTTAACCAACTCCATGAAGTTTTTAAATTGCCCATCCTCTTTAATTTTTTCCATTAGTTCAAGAAAGGTGAGAGGTATCTTTTATGTATGTGGTGATATGTAGTCATCATCCTTTTTATGTTTTTCTTCAACTGGATCTTCCTCATATGGTTCTACCTTTTGATTTGTCCCTTGACCATCTTTCTTAGATTATTTCAACTGATTTTTATCAACTCCACATGGTTGCTGAAAATATAACACATTTTCACCTTTAACAATTATATATTAAGCCTATTCCCTTGGATGAGTCTCAGTATTACCATGCTAAGTACCCAATAGATGATCAGATAAGGACTTTGAAATTTGTACCATTTTATGCTCTAGGTTATCAAGTACAACATTCTAGTTTTGCATCTCCATTTCTTGGGTTTTCATCCTTTGGTCAACTTTCTTCATGAAGGTGTTGAGTAGGTTTTCAAGATTAGTTTGGAGAGGTTGGTCTTGTGGAGGTGGTCTTAGTGGAGGTTACTAGAATTTCTATTGTGGTGTTGGTGGATATTACTGAGCTCTAGGAAAAGGTTGTTGTAATTTTTGTTGTGTTTGATGAGATGTACCTTGTGGTGGGTACCCAGGTGGTCCTTGGTTATTTTGTTGTACCTATCCACTCCTATGCTAGAAATAACCTTGGTTTTTTGGTTTCATATGAGATGGCCTCTGTTGGTAGTTTTGTTGTTGATATTTTTAGGGTTTTTGGTACTATTTTCCTTATTGATTATAACTAATATAATTAAAACCTTGAATTTGGGTATCTTCCATACCTTCCCTCTAGTATTGGTATGAGTGAAAGCCTGCATACATCTCAAAGAATTGAATTTCTATTATTAGAGAAAGAGGGGGTGGTGGAATAGTATGTAATTGAAATGATTTTATCTTCTTGGTAAGAACCACAACTTGAGATATAAGGTGGGTAGTTTCTTCCACCTCATAAATTTTGTACCATGGGAGTCCTCTATCACTTTTCTATAGACTAGAATTATGAGATACTTCATCTAAAATCGCTTGTCTAACTTCTGGAATCTTAAGCATGAGTCTTCCATCAACAGTGGTATCCACCATAGTACGGGTAGTAGAATGAATTTCTTGATAAAATGTTTGAAGTTGAATCCACACATCTAGTTTGTGATGTGAGCATTTTAGGGTTATCTCCTTGAATCTGTATAAATCTTCCCATGTTCATTATTCGTCTACTTGGGAAAAGTTTTGAATTTTGTTTCGAAGCATCCAAGTCTGGATTGGTGGGAAGTACTTTTCTAGAAACTTCATTTCTAATTTTTTTTCAAGTCATGATTGACTCGGGAGATTGAATTTTTATCCATCCCTTGGCTCTTTTTCACAATGAGAAAAGGAAAAAGTGGAGTCTTATTACATCTAAAGACATTCCTTGGTTGAGAAAGGTATCAAAAACCACAAAGAAATTAGATATGTGATTGTGGGGGTATTTTCTTTGAATCCCATTGAATTTCTTTATATTCTGGATCATGTGAATGAGTCCAGGTTTAATTTCAAAAGTGTTTACCTGAATTGGTGGGAACATAATTTTGGGTGCAGCACTACTAATGGACAATAAACTATAGTCCATAATAGTGCATTCCAACAGCACTGGTTTCTCACCTTGATTAGTAGTTGGTGCATATTAGGAGTCTTGAAGGTGTGGTGTTGAAAGATTTTTATGCTCATCCATTGAAAATCAGTCTCATGTAGTGATGGTTCTATATATCTCAAGATCGAAGAGAAGTTTTTCTTATATATCTAGGCTTCTTGAGTGAGTCAAGGGACCCTAGAATATGCACTAGCCATAAAATAGAGAGAGAGAGAGAGATAATAGGTGAGCCTGAAGGATAAAAATGTAAAAAGGAAAAGGGGAAGGAAAAGAAGAAAGGAGGTGAGGTAATCTAGGGTTCAATCTAAAGGTCATTGTTCCTAAGAAATAGTTAGATCCCTGGAAACTGTGATAAAATTTGACTCACCTGCACACGACATTGAATTCACATGGGATGAGGTGATATTATAAATTTATTGTCCCAAACTACACTTACTAAAAGGGCATAGTAAAATGGTAGTGGGGGGTCGAACCTATGAGAACTATTGACAGGTCAGTGACCATTCGAACAAAACCCTTTTGAAGTATTCCTCATTTTCACTCTTCGGGTTTGGGTTTTATTAAATCTAGTTAGTTTGGTTTTAATTCAATTAATAAAGTAAGGGATCATGGTAAATTTTAGGGTATAGGCAAAGGGATAATCCCAAATCTATCTTGGGATAGACCTATGGCATAGGCTGTGAAGTGGTGCAAAGAACACCAATTGACTTGGTCTAGCCAATTAGATCAACCTAAGCTGAAAAGACTCCTTGTTCTAGAGTAATTGAAAACCTAATCATATGAAGATTGTCTTATAGGTAGAAATAATTACAAGCTATTGGTCCTACCCTGATATTCTCCAACTAGGTCATGGTCGTTCAATTTTCACCTCTGATGGTCAGGGATAATACAAAATAATGAGATTAACAATTTTTCTAAACTTAGTTACTTTCCATAGGGTTACCCGGTTTAAATATTTAGATATTAATTAGGTTCAAACCACCCCTACTCTTGACCCCTAACCCTAAATGGATTAGTTTTTCATGGAGGTGATGGTCAAATCAAGGAAATATTAATCATGCGGTGCATAATCATAAAACAGATTCAAAAGATACAATACAAGATTAAACATGAAAAATAAATGTCAACCAATTGAAATAAATGCATATCTAACCAGAAACTGACATTACATGATGAAATAATGAAGAACGAACAATATAGAATAAAACAACAACAAACATCCACAAACTTACTATAGATAAATAAAAGAATTAAGAATGATGCAAGCTTTGATGAAGAATAGTGTGTGGTGTTGAAACGAATGTTGGTATTGAAAATGGTATTACAATGGATGAAATACGAGCAAGGGGTGATTAAAAAATCTCAAAGATTCAATAAAAATAAAAGGAATGAAAGAAATATAGTTTAAAATTAGAATTAATGAAAATGGAAGAATAAAATTAGATAAAACTAAAGTGTGTCTAGTTATAGAGCGCAGAGGGTGCTAGAAATATTAATAAAACCAAGAAGTACACAACATGAAGGTCTAGCATGTTATGTACTGGATTAAATGACTTAGGTACTAAAATTTTCATGTCATTTAAGTTAGTTTCATGTCATGTAATTTAGATCCACTTTTCTCGCCATAGAATCTATTTGTATCTTTGATCAGGTGAGGCCTCAAAACTTGCACATCGTGCAATATCTACACATCATGTATGAAATTAACTTTTGGTGGGATTATTATTTCTGAAATTTGCACGTTGTGTAATGGATTTACACGTTTTTTATTGTCTTCACATTAGGAATAAGCTTCATGGGTTGGTTTGTTACCCTACATGTATGATGTGAATGAATTATACACATTGTGTATGTGATACACAACATGTAAAGGTTGTTTTTGGAAATTTTCATCATTTATTCTTTTAAGTACAAAATTCCCAATTCATATGAAAACAAACCAAAACCCAGTGAATTATTGAATTAAACATGAATAATATCTTAATAAATATATCCAAAATATGTATATAAATTCAGATTATTAGGGTATGAGGACCATTTATTTACCTTCGTACAAAAATGATACCAGATAAATTGAAAGAATTAAATGTTCAACTTGAGGATATTAAGTCTAATGGATTTATTCATCCTAGTGTTTCACCTTGGGTATCGTCAGTGCTCTTTAAAAAGAAGTTTTAAGGTTGTCTTTAGCTTTATTTTGATTACCAGAAACTCAACCATGTGATGATTAAGAAAAAAATATCCCTTGACTAGGATTGATGATGCTTTTTTATCATCATAAGGGAGTTTGGTGGTTTTTAAAGATTGATATGAGATCGGGGTACCATCAGGTGAGGGTCTAAGAGGAAGATATTCCTAAGATGAATTTTAGGAGAAGTTACTAGCATTATGATTATTTGTCATGTATTTTGGCTCTACTAATGTTCTTATGGTGTTTATGGATTTGATAAATCAAATCATTCATCAGTTCATCACTACCACAAAACTGGGCAAGGCCAGCGCCAGCCTTTATCAGGGCTAACGAAAAAGTGTTGATAAAGGAGGGTACTTTTATGAGCGCTAAAAAAGCATCGATAAAGGGTACCTTTATCAGCGCTAAAAAAGGCGCTGATAAAAGTACCCCTTTATCAGCACTTTTTTTAGCGCTGATAAAGGTTCTACTTCCAAAAAAATCATTAAAAAATATATATTAATATTTAAATATATATATATATTTATATTGATATAAATATAATATATATTTTTTAAATATAATTTTAAATATATTTTAGATAAGTATAAATATACAGTTACACTTAATATATAAGATATTTAGTGAAAATGGCTTATAAAAAAAATTAAAAAAATATTTTTAATAAATAATTTTCTAATTATTATGCAGTAATATTCATTTAATAACAATTTGAAGACTAAAAAAATTAAAAAATATCCAAAATATGTTGAAAACGCAACTCGAACTTCAAACGGCCATAACTTTTGATCCGGGTGTCCGTTTGAGATCTACAGCATATCAAATCGAATCCTGCGACAAGATCTGCACGCTAGTGACCCAGGAAAATCCTTTATCACATTTTTAGAGGCCAAAAAAGTCCCATAAGGCCTCCAAAACTGAGTTTTTAGTCGGGATACCCTGATTTTTTAACATTTTGTGGATTTTCAGCCTCGTTTAAGGGGGTATTATTGGATTTTTTAGGTGGGGACTGAATTTATTCCAAGTTATTACATTCATATTGATATTATTTATTTTAAATTTTATCTTTTTTATAATGTACTGCTATTTATAATCAAATATATAACAATATATACATATTTTTTATATATTCACACATAAAAATTTAATTATAAATATAAATAATAAAATATATTTACATATAAAATAAATTATCTTTATCTAAATAATAACTAATATCCATTTTATTTGAAATACAAATTTATGAATATTTATATACCTATATATTAATCTAACTATATATATATATATTAATATAACTATATATATATTAATATAACTATATATATATTAATATAACTATATATATATATATTAATATAAATATATATTACTATATGAATAAATATAACTATATATATATATATATATAAATAGAGATATCATGAAATGGAAAAAAATCAAAATAGAGGAGTGGTAAGGGCTTAGGCGTGCTGGGGGGAGGTCTCGAGTTCAAAACCCAGTAGAGGTAGGGGCGCACGCATGGGGGTGGATTTAGGGGGCTAGCACTGATAAAGGGTGGAGGGGTGCGTGCAGGCGCTGGAAGGGCTGGAAAGCACTGTTAAAATGGGGGTTCAAGTGCTATAAAAGCCCCCCCCCCCCCCCGATTGGCAGGATTTTTTTAATTTTTTTTAATTTTTTTAATTTTTTTTACTTTTATCAGCACTGATAAAAGGGGTCTTTTATCAGCGCTAAAAAGAAAGCGCTGATAAAGGACCCTTTTATCAACGCTTCTTTTTAGCGCTGATAAAAGACCCCTTTTATCAGCGCTTTTTTTAGCCCTGATAAAAGGGGTCTTTATCAGCACTTTTTGGAGTGCTGATAAAGGGACCCCCTCTTTATCTTCACCAGATTTAATAGCGCTTTTCTAAAACTGTTAAAGGACATTTTTAGCGCTGATAAAAGGCGTATTTTTAGTAGTGCATGGATTAATTCATGGTAGTTTTTTAGATGATATCCTTCTTTATTCCAGATCATAATGGGATCATACTGAACATTTAAATATCATCCTTTGAATCTTGAGAGAGCACTGTATATATGGGAATATGTCTAAATTTCAGTTATGGGTTCAAGAGTTGAAATAGTTAGGGCATGTGATTTATTAGAAGGGTGACTCATTGGACCCTAAAAAATATTCAGGTGATGAAATATTGGGAGCATCCTTGAAATGTATTTGAGATTTAGAGTTTCTTGGGATTAGTTGGTTAATACAGGTGCTTTGTTCAGGATTTCTCCAAGCTTTCATCTCTTATGACTGAGTTGACCCATAAGGGTGTGAATGTTTTTTGTGGTGATCATTGGTAAAGATATTTTGAGTAGTTGAAAGTGATATTGAATTCAAATCTAGTCTTGAATATTTCTAAGTTTTGTGTTAGTTATGATTTTTACTGTGATGCCTTAGGTATGGGTTTGGGTTGTATTTTAATGCAAGGGAGATAGGTAGTAGATTATGTCTCTCATTGGTTGCACTATCATGAGAATAACTATACCATTCATAATCCTATGTTGGCGGCAGTGATGCATGCTCTTAAGACTTGGAATCACTATCACTTCGGGGAGCGGTTTATGATGTATTCTGACAATAAAAGTCGGAAGTAATTTTTGCATAGAGGTATATAAACCTGAGATAGATATGTTGGGTAGTGTATCTTTAGTTCATTTATTTTTATATTGCTTACACCCTCATAAAAGGTAATGTGGTTGTAGATGCTTTGAGCATAAGTTTCTAACTCAAGCAATGAAGGATTCAGTGGAAGATTGGTGCTTTTTGGGGTTGTTTGTTGAGATGCAATGGGAGGAAGGGAGATATTATGGATAGTTACTACTAGCTTGTTCTTAGGCTATATCACCTATAGATTATTAGATTCATCTTAGATAAGCGGAGGATGTTATAAAAGTGTGTTCCCTAGAACCAACTTGAATAGTATGTTTCGATTACCATACCATGTATATAGTGAGTTATGCATGATTTACATTTACCATTATAGTGTTGATATTTCTATATACACTATTTAAATAGTAATTTCTAAATATTATTTATTGTATAAAAGTTTATAGAAGTTCTAAATCTATAATGAAAACCTCAAGATATAATGACATTAATCCTAAAAAAATGTCCTATGGTCTAGATACATCATTCTAAATAGACACAGATGATGTTTGGTTATCATGTGTTAGGGGATTATAATCATTGAGACTTATTCTCATGAAGTTCACACTTGGTGATCTCTAATTGATGATATCGTGAGTACAAACTCAAAAATTGTAACACCAAATGTTTTGGGGGTCATTGGTTGTTCTTATCTATGAATATGTGTATTGGACTCCTGACTTGAGATCATTATCAATGTGTGTCATTTGATTGCGTACTTTGATGCAAGGAAAAACGGACATTGAATTCATGGTGAGTTATATTTTTTTTGGGTGCATCATTGGTGTTTTGTCATTAGTTGAATGATTAAGATTGAATTTGTCGCTTCTGAGTTAAGGAAGTGATATCTTAGGCCTAGTTTATTGGGATGGTAATAACTTTACTAAATCCATGGTTACAGTAGAAGAAGGTATGTATTTCCAATAAGGTCAATGAATAATAAATCAAGAAAGGATGATGACACAAGTGTGTGTCCTATTTTATGAGATATTAAGAGACACAGAAATTATATTACACAGTGTGTGTTTGTAGTAAGTTTGTCATTATTATGACTATTCCTTATAACCTTAGGGGCCTTGAGGGGTTTCTAGACTCCGATCTTGGTCTATGAATAGTATTTACTATGATTGATATAAGGGCCTAGAGGGTCACACACAATAGTGTATTCAAGAGTCTACCCTATTCTATTGAATATGTGTATAGGATGTGGTGGCCCCACCATGGGGCCTAAGAGTTTTCCAAGTATTAATGATCACTAATGAATAAATAAATTCATTATTATTTGAGTGTATAATAATTGGGTTGAATTTTTTTATTAAAATTATTCACAATGTATTAAGTGAATGCATGGAAAAATATTATAAAGATGAATATAATTTTATTACTCATGGTTTATTAATATTTATGGGAATTACAAGTTGAGTTAATAACTGGGGTTTATCAAAAAATATTATTATATATTAAAAGATAGTTATAAAATATAAATGATGTTTATAACACAATTAGTTCATCATAACGTGTCATTTATTTCTTATTTAGTGGTTATTTGATATACGGGGGTCGGGCAACCATTTTCGGGTATTTGAGCATCCATTATGTAAGAAGATAAGGGATCTCATTCCATGGAATATTCATTCTAATGGAATTGAGAGCATCTCCCTCCACCTTCATTCTAGAGAGAGAAATTCACTGCTCGAGCGATCGGTCCAAGAACGCCTTTGGGGCTCAAAGGGATGGGATCGAGGTGATCGTTGTGATGTCAAAGGAACCGTTCAAGCTGTATTCTAGAACCTGAAATTTGATTATCAGTGTATAAAAATATTCTTAAATAATGTGTGGATGATATAGAGGGATTCAGACTATAATCCTTCGAGCAATAGTCAATAGAGACAAGCTAATGTCGAGCGTGCTTCGATTTGAACAAGGTAACTATTTGGTTTAAAAAAATCTTTGATAATTCATGCAAGATCCTATAACCTTACCAGGTCTCAGATCACCAAAGAAAATTCAGTTACATTTCTCTGGTGATAAAATATTTTAAATCGCTAGCCCACCGACTTCCATTGCGCTCCCCAATACCAGTAATTAGTATCAGAGTAAGCACGTGAATTTTATGAGATAAGAAAAAGTTAATTTTCTTTAAATTAATTAGATATCATCATTTTGTTCCCAACAAAAAAACTATGCGTTGTTCTGATATTAGATGATCATGTTACAACCATCCAAAATTTTTAATATGGATCTTTTGTAGTTTTTTGAGTATTAAAATTGAATAATAATATATTTATATATGTTTGTTCATGTTTTTATTTTGAGGTGATTTCTATAAAACCCATAATTTTTTGCCAAGTTTTAGCCATAATCTGATGCTCGAAACTCATCTGGTCGATAATCCAAAATTCCACTAATTGTGGAATCATCAAAAAAAAAATTTGTAAAAAAAATTAGAAAATCCATGTTTTTAGGCTTAAAAAAAGATTTTGCCAAATTTTTATAATGGGGTCTGGTTCACGGTTTTTTGGAAACATCACAAATAACAAAAATTCTCATTTAAGGATGGCAGTCTGGAGATAATTGATTAAAAAAGGGTGGTTCTCTCTTTCAGTAGCCTATTTTTAGACAAATATCTCAAATAATATCAGCAATCATTATTTAAAAAAAATAAATCTTCCATGGAAAGATTATTCAACCCCCCTTATGTGGTCAACCTCTATCATGCCTCCCTGTAAGGCTGCCGACATGCTCCAGTCATTCGTTATCCCAGATACCAATGTCGCCTCTATCCTTCATCACTTGAACCATCGTCACTCGCTAATGGTCCCCAATGTTGGCCATCATATCGACCAGCCACCGCCTAGCCAATATCCTACAAAAAACCTCATTGTGTCTACCATGTAAATCGCCATTGGGCTCATCCCCCTTCGACCTTGTCCATTCTGGTTTCTCCACACTATGATCACCATGTGTTGGATGCCAACTTATCAAGTACAACCACCTAAATCTATCGTTGAACCCCATGTTGTCCATGGACCTCAAACTTAACTTTATTCCAATTTAATTTTATCGCACATTTATTTTACCCGTTTACCAGTATTGAGTAGTGACCGACCCTTATATTTTTTTGGGTTATTTTATTTAATTATTTATTATCTGTGTGCGATGATTGTAATATTTAATTAGTTTTCTTGACGTTCTATGCATCATCCTCTTTTATTAAATATGTATAAGGGATTACACAAAAATTATTATTTGTATGTAAATTTCACATCCTGGGAACCACTCGTCTTCATGCAAGTACATTTGTACTATTGACGATGAGGATGTAAGACATGGACCGCACCAAGATGAGGTGGTACTCTAGACAATAAGTGAATATGCTGGATGGGGGGGTAGCTGCAATACAAGCCAAGACTCAACTCATGTATGATACCCCTAGGTCATGATTGATCGATTGAGTTTAATTGGATCAACCAATATTAGATGTTCAAAACCAGTTGGGTAATTTATTTGCTTTATGAATTGTTTATTATTTAATATATGTGCATGTTCACTACAAGAAACATATAAAATAATAAATAGATAAATTCATAAATAAGAGATGAATGTTTTTTCTATTAATGATTTTTCAATTGTGATCACAAAAACATAGTATAAATGTATTTAATAGAAATGGATTATATTCATTGAAAATATTAAAAACCCTCAAAGAAATTTTAATTCACAAATGACTTCCATCATTTGAATTTGAACACATCCAGGTGTGCGGGGTGATCATCATCCCTAGTTAAGGGTTTATCCTACTATTGGGGAGTTATTATGAGAATGATGGTTTGACTTAACTAAAGGTGGAAGAAAATAAGTAGTCATATCTATCTTGTTGCATCTTTATAGTAAAGCATTGAGTAAATTAAGTTTATGATTTTATAAGTCGGGACTTTACTCAACAGATCAAGGAGTTGTGAGTTAATGTGGTTAGTCAATCTAGTGCATGCCTTAAACTCTATGAGTAGTGATATAGCCATATCTTATAGAATATTAGGATATGTTTCAAGGAACTTTTCCACTATAATACTCAAGATACATATTATTCTGAATCTATTAGTGAGGAATACTAGGGTTTGATAAAATAGTGGGATACATTTAATGAATTAAATAACTGGTAATGTATAATTGGTAATCAAGATAAAAGTACTAATATACAAGTGTTTATTTTTTGGGAAATGGAAATTAAAGACCTAAATAATTTATGTTCCATAATGGAAAAATATCATGTCCTCACAGGTATAAATTTCCAAGAGTGGTACAGGCCCTTGCGCATAGTGCTACAGTATGAAAGGAAATTATATGTGTCGGAGTCCCCATAACCTGATCAGCCTCCATGGGGATCAAGTAAGGATGAGAAATATTCTCACATGAGACTCATGGATGAATCATTTGATGTTTACATCATAATGCTGACATCAATGTCAAAATATTTTTAGGTAAGACATAAATATATAGATGTATATACCATGTTGACTCTTCTCTGAGAAGTTTGTGAGGAGAAACTGAAGAAAGAAATCAATGAGATAATGATCAAACTAATTACATATTTATTGATATATGGAACTCAAGATAGTCATCATGTACTCAGGATGATAAATTAAATTTAATGGATACAAGAATTGGGTTTGAATTCAAATCAATAGCCTTAAATTCATCTCATTCTCTCATCCTTACCACCCAATTTTTTTAGTTAGATTAATAATTAACAGATATTTTAGATAAACCACTTAAATATATTTTGGGATAGGTTTTCCAATAAGATGATAATTTAAATAAATTTAAATCATTGATTATTAAGGTGAAAAAACAAAAAGTCGTGAAAAAAAGGATAAATATAAGTGCACTACCAAAGGAACCTTCACAACGACTTTCAAAGAAACCAAAGATAAAGAGGGAGAGCATTGAATGAGAGGTTATTTTCTTTGCATGTGGCAAGATAGGTCACTGGAAGAGAAACTGTAATGAATTGAAGGAGAATAAAGCACAAGCTTTTACTTTAGGTATATTCATCATTAAATATAATATTTAATTTATGGTCCTTTGGTATTAGATACAATATTTCCTTACATAATTGTTTCCAAATACTGGAATCAAGGAAGTCAAGAAACATTACTAGAAGTCGAGGTGTGTTCTCTAAGTAGCTAAGGAAGGGTGATACCTACATCAGTAGTGAGAAGAAAATGATTTCATTACCAAGTGAATGGTTCTTGTAAAACTATAATTGTGTGTTGAATTATACTATAACATTTATGAATGAATGTTGTTTATGTTATTTTATAAATATCCAATATTTAAGTAATACATGAATCACAGGAAATACATGACGAATATAAAATGTAAGACTTCAATACCCAGTTGTGAAAAGATAGTCATTTTTCTAGTAAAAACTAAAACTACTTATCAAGCATATACCCAGTATGGTTCTAGTATCTTTGGATTTAAATACATTTAGTATTTTTGAAACATGTACTTATTTAGTTATAGAAAAAAAAACCTATAGAAATAAATGTAGTCCATAAATCTTTCATAATTAGTTCACCTAGAGAGAATGAACTATTCCAAGGGTATGTTGGTGGTAAATATACTTCAAAAGATTCCTTTAAGTGTTCTAAGGAATATAAAAGTTAATTAAGATATATACATGGTTTTAAGATATGAGTTTCTTCATGACCATGTGCTGGAGAATATCTTGACTAAGTATTCATCGATTGATATAATGTAGTGTGGAGTAATTCCTAAATGAACATTACCTTATACACATCAAAGTTATGAAGTTAGTAATGAGGATAAATGATGAGTATTACATGAAAACATTGATCAATAAAATATAGAGTGGATTAATTCCTAAATGCACATTTCCCTATACACATAATAGTCATGATGCAAGTAAAAGGAGCATCACCATTAAACTCATATGCATTGCAGATACTTCCATTTTTTGATACATTCTTTGAAAATAGAAGTGTTATCCCATAATCATATTACAACTATTATGAATAATAGATATTGTATGAATAATAGTATCATATAAATCCATTATGTCATAAGAACGTGTGTTTAGATGAAAAGAGTTTGTTAGGCTATAAAAAACTTGCATCAAGACAAACACAATGTGCATCTAGAGTAGTTATCCTAAATTTTTCTAAGTGTACTACATAAATCTCTAAGATATAAAAAAGATAGTAAATTTATAGACTATATTTCTATAAAAGGGTGCATATCTCTATTTGATATAGTGGGATCAATATTGACTTGGGTCAATTCTAGAGATGCACAAATAGTTGACATAGGAAAAGTTCCACAAGAGCATGTGGAGAGAAATATTCTAAAGACACATACTATATAGGAAGTATAAATCCATGGTAATGATTTATCCTCACTGTGGTCAGTGATACTTTATTCATTGAGAATAATGAATCCTACAAGTAAGAAGTATATGGAAATTAACTTAAATTGATATGATCAATTAAAATTTAATAATGGATTCCATGAATCAAAGTAAATGGGGGTTATTATTTTGAATACTATAGTGGGTATTCAAGTAATACTATACATGGATGGTACAAGAATGGTACCAATGAGGCTCGATTGGTAATACAAATCCATTATACCTAAATCCATTAGAATTTTACTTTTCATGGCTCCTTTATATGATCATTGAATTGGGAATTAGATTTCATGACCACTAAACATGCACTTCAAAACATTGAACTATTTGTGATGGGTTATTTATGATAGGATCCCATCACAAATAGTATTTTTTTGCGACATCCCATCACAAATAGTGTTTTTAGTGATGACTTTTTGCAAATAATTTAATCTAGTTTTTTATAAATTTATTTGTGATGGGAGGGACATCCCGTCACAAATAACTTTTTACAACAGGAGGGAACACTCGTCGCAAATAACATAAAAAAATAAATAAAAAATAAAAAAATAAAAAATTCACAATAATATAAAATATGCACTAATATAGAACTTTAAATATATGAATTAATAAAAATATTACAAAAAATATGTACATTAAAATGTTTATTAAAAAATATATAATGCACTAAAGGGGAGGGGGTCATCTGGTGGAGGTGGTGGAGGGAACTCCATCCCTAATCCATGAGTTAGACGTTGCATGTACTCCATCATCTGCTCATGTTGTTGTTGTTGTCATCAACATATCTCCTCCTACTGCTTTTGTTGATGTACCTCCTCTTACTCCCAATGCATGGTCTCTATAAGCTCACCCCAAGCTCATAGTTTCTCCTCATACTATGCAGCAGATGATGATGAATCTCTATGAGCTCCCCTCGATCTGAATTCCGACATCGCAATAGTACCATAATAACTCTCAGGCGTTAATCAAGAGCTGATACTCAGCCTTTCTCAAAGTCATACTAAGTCACCTGCATCCATGCTATGTCATCAAATGTTGTTTTATGGGTGGTCTAATCCTCAGTCTTGGCCTAAATCTCATCCTATTATAAACTTTGAACTATATAATATCAGGATATTTGAAATCCTATATGAGTATAAAATAAACACTTCACATTTAAAGTTATATAAATTATAAAAAAAAAAGTACTTACCATATGTCGTCGATGTGTACTGAATGTACAACTATAGGATCAATGCATCACCTCCTACCTCCCCTGATTTTGGCAACCTAATGATGCTCTCCTCTAAAAAATATCTCTCATATAGTATGAACATAATTAATTCCAAACCTGAGAAGATATTTAATCTAGTTGGTGGGTGCAACAAGACTGATCAAAATCTATGACTCCCACTTTCTGCATGGTTTTCCTCCTCATATTGTGAAAAAATTGGCAGCAATGATCACGCATACAGACCTACCATGCATCCCAGATAGAGTTATGTGTGCTATCATCGATTGGATACTATAAAAACTATAAATAATTAATAATATCAAGTTTCTAATTAAATAAATTTCAAAATAAAAATTATTTCTTTACATACCATCCAATGATTAAACATGCAGTTTCAAACATCAATGGGAATCTAATCTCATGTCACCCATGCTCTAGAAAAATAATTCAGCAATATATCACTCCCCTATCCAACGGCTATATGCTAAAATATATGAAAAATAGAACAAATAATAAAATAATTAGTATATAAATATATTAATAAAAATTAATGAAAACTAACTAAAATACAAAAGTAAACATACCTCTCCATGTATGGATCTAACTCAAGACATGGATGTTACTCAAAGATAGGGTCAGGAATCATCAATATCATAAGACCACAACCACTCTAAGTCATCTCTGAACGTCCAATAGTCTAAGGGTCAGATGATGTAGCATCATGCTTGTCACCACGTAGTGAAGCCTACTCCAACTAATGAAACAGATCATATAAACACTCGTCGGCCATCTGAAACATAAAATGACTTGTTAGAAAATAGTTGAAAACAATTATTATATATAGATATATATTATATATGATTATAACCATCATTTGACTATATAAATATTCATCTCCATCATTATATTCATACATGATAGTGTAAATATCTTTATATTCATCCTCATTATTATCAATTTATATAGGTTTTTTAGCTTCAACATCTCTTATTATTTCAAATTAATTTGTTACATAAATAACATCATCGTCACTATTGACCAATAATTATGGGGTTTTATCATTGATATTCATGTCTCTTCATGGAAAAGATGTATTTGGAGTAGTTTATTGAAAATTTTCAATTCTTTTCACTTTAGCGGAACCACATTCACTTTGGATAAACTTATTTTCATGAGATTTAATTTTTATTATGCTCTAATAGTCACTTAACACTCTTGAAGTAGCATAATAATTTTAATAATAAATTTGATGTGTCTGATGAGCTAGTAAAAATACTTCATTTAATGCAAGAAGGAATTTATATTTAATATCAATGATTCTATTTTATAAATGAACATTCAAGCCTCTATTAGTATCCAACCAATGACATTTAAACATTGTTATGTAATTTTGTTCCAGATAACACAGTTCAAATATTTCTTCCAGCATGCCGTAAAAGTCAAATTCACTTTCTCTATGATGGAATCCTCTTAAGAAAAAACCACTATTCATTTTTTTTATTTCCCATATGCATGTGTATGAAATTGAAAACCATTCACCACATGTGCATTATAAGATTTAACCATTTTGGATGGTGGGTTACCCAATACACACAATCGATTATCAATTTTATCATCATGTTGAGATTTCTGAAAATTTGAAAAATAATTATCAATTCAACAAGTAATAAATTGATTTTATATGTTAAAACATAGACAATTTACTTTACCAATTTTTGAAACTAGTAGGAAAAATTATTTTACCGAAGTTCTTCAAGAGCAGCTGCTATAATTTGTGTAAACTATTTCTTGATATGATTATTATATAATCTATAAATAATATGATATTAATTTACTTAAAAAATATAGAATAAGTGATAGGATCACTCACATTAAAAATAGTTTCATTTCTTTATAGTTGATAAGAACATGTGTATGAGCCCTGTAATGTTCATCATCTAAAATTCATCATTCATAAACTCTACCAAATCCAAGTTCGAGCTGATTAAAAATTGATAATTGATTTTTCATTTCAACATAAACATGTCCCTCATTATGGCCCATATGGTTATGTTTTTAGGGATATTCAGATTAAAAATAATGAGATCAGAAGAAATAAATTTCCTTCTACAAATAAGCTTCTACAATTGATCCTCCAACCGATGCTTTATTATGTACATTTTTCTTCAATTTTTTTATGCATATCTCGAATTGGTATATCCATTGAAACTGTACCAGACCTCCACATTTTTCTTCATAAAGTAAATATAATATAAAATGTTTTATTGAATCAATGAAATATGATAGGAAGATTTTTTCCAATTTACATAAAATTAAAATAACATCTTCTTAGATTATACTTAGTGCATCACAGTCTATTTTCACCGCACAAATGTCTCAAAAAAATATGATATTTCTATTAGTGAATCTCAAATCATATAATTCAAAAAATATTTAAATAAAATTGGTATAATTATTTCTATTATAACATGACTGTCACAACTTTTTAATCCAGTAATATGACTATTTCTGATACATCTAGACAAATTTGAAACATAACCATATGGAAGCCTTAGATCTAAAAATCATAAACAAAATAATAAATTACTTTCTTTGGAAACTTTATAATCCACTTTTGGCTTCATTAAATATTGTGATCTATCATTTTCAAACAGTTTGAGTTTTGGTCAACTGTAAATTTGGGAAAGATCAAATCATGTCTTTACATTATCTTTGGTCTTACCAGGTGTGTCCAAAATTGTATAAAATATATTATCAAAATAGTTTTTCTTAATATGCGTGGTATCCAACATGTGACAAACCAACAAATCAGACCAATATGGAAAATCCCAAAAAATGCTCTATTTTTTTCAATTGTGTTCTTTCCCAAAGACATCTATTTTTTTGATTTATAGTCGGTCCAAATCAAATGGGATATAATGAAGAGGCAATGGATTTTAACTCAATACTTAAGATCATTTTTGGAGATTCGTCTCTTTAAATTGTACCTTTTCTAAAATGATATATTTTCCTTCAAAAAGGATGATCGGTGTGAATAAATCTTTGATGACAGTCAAAGAAACAAGGTTTTATTCCATTGATGATCATAAATACTTTGTTGTATATCATACAGTATGGACATGATTTTGGACCATGTGTAATCTAGAAAGATAACATGCTATATGATGAGAAGTCACTAATTCTACACATCAATGTAGCATTCATTAGAAAATTTTGTTTCTCAATAACATCATATATACTGAGACCATTACTCTATAATAAATTTAACTCATCAACCAATGGATTAAAATAAACATTGATATTCTTTTTTAGATTTCTTGGAATTAATAAGGTCAAAATATATATGGCTCATTCATCAACATTCAAGGAGGTTAATTGTACAGATTTATAAAGACAACCCAACAAGAATATTGACTACCATAAGAACTAAATGGATATATTTTGTTAGTAAAAAGACCTAATCAAATGTTTCAATCTTATGAAGTAGAATAAAAATTTACTTGGTCAAAAAAAATTCATTAATCACCATTAGTGGGATGATTTAAGCTTTTACTGGTTGAAATATTGGTTTTCTATCATGAAATCAATGATGTTGTGTTCTAATACATAAATTAATGCTACAATCTGGGTGTAAATGGAAAATACTTCAACTATTTTATAGGAATCAATTCAAACTTCCCTAGTTGAGCTTCTTTGTACCTCAATTTTCCACATGTAGGACAAATAACTAATAAATCATTTTCATCATAATATAAGATGCAATCATTTGAACATGCTTGAATATTCTGATAACTAAGACCCAAATTACGAACCATCCTCTTTATCTTATAGAAATTTATGGGCAACACATTTTCTTCAGGTAATAATGTTTTAACCAAAGAGAATATCTTATCAAAATAGCTATTTAACATTACATTATCTGATTTAATAGCCATAAATTTTGCAACTGCTTCAAATTTTCTTATCTTATAACCAGGATATAAGGCATCCTTAGCAGACTTCAACAACTCGTAAAATTGGGAATTTTCTAACTCATGAGTTAAATCAATATCATCATGAGTTTTTTTTTGTTAAAAAAAGGACCAACCACATCATGTACAAATTTTTGAAACCATGATGTGTCTGGAACCAAATTATTAGTATCTTCTATGAAACTCTGTTCACTATGTTGATACCAAAAAATATAATATTTTCAAAAACCAAAATACAATAGATGACCCCCAATGTTGTCAAATGTGTCAAACCTCCTCAGATCACATTTCTTACGTGGACACTTAATTTTCCCTTTGAAACAAATTCTATTTTTGATGGTGCAAATGATAAAAAAAGGTTCAATACCCATAATATATACAGGATTTATACTAGAATTGTTAGGATTCCTATGATGATTTATCCAGTTATGATTATGTAATAAATATTGTTGTTAACTTCCATTCTCCATATTTCTCTAAAAAATATAAAATAAAAAAATTGTTTGTGATTAATTTTATATAAAAAAAAGACAATCAAAAAAGAGTAGAAATTAAGAAATTATAGATTACTTGAAAATATTGTCAATTTTATCTATTTACGGGTAATTAATACTTATTAATACTAATTATTACTAATTATTACTAATTAATACTAATTATTACTAATTATTACTAATTAATACTATTTAATACTAATTATTACTAATTATTACTAATTATTACTAATTATTACTAGTTATTACTAATTAATACTAATTAATAATTGTTATTACTAATTATTACTAATTATTACTAATTATTACTAATTATTACTAATTATTACTAATTATTACTAATTATTACTAATTATTACTAATTATTACTAATTACTAGTACCCAGCCCGTGCATTTTCATGGCATGATCATTTAATTACAAATCTTCATACATGCTTAAAAAATTATGATGATGATCAATGAAATTTGTGTCACTCGTTGGGGGAGAGAGAAAATTGGAAGAAATGAAGTGAGTGGGCTGCTCATGACACATAGAAATGGAGTGAACACCGATAGTGACACATGTCGGTTGAAGCATCCTATATAACTATAGATGTGAATTTATGTGAACATGTATATAAATTAAATCAATGTATGCATAACATATTCATACAAGTGTATGTGATTTCAAACAATGTATGCATGTTATATACATAACACTATGAAATTTGTTAATGTAGAAGAGGAATGCATGAGAATAATACTAAACTCCAAGTAGAAGGTATGCATATTATAATTGCATGTAGTATATAATGTATGAATATACTGTTGACAAAGTGGTGAATGTAGGATTGATATGATATAAAAGTATATATTGAAATATAATGATTGATAAACTCTATAAGTTAATGCCAAAGGTTTGAAGTGAAGTTTGAAGAGACCATGTCGGGATGGTCCTAACCTAACACAAAATCACCTCTATGGTGTCCGGATTTAGTATATAATCATGTACCTTATGAATCCTTTCCCTAGTGTCTGGATTCATTCATCACCATCTGTTAGTCTATTATTTGGTAGATTCGTCAACACCTACTGAAGAGTAAAGGGTTTCACTTCATAGGGTCTCTTAATTCTATACACATCAAGATTTGGTTAGCGAATAAGGTTGAATTCACCTTCCCCGATAACACTCCTCCCATCATGCTCATTCGATGGTCTAATTGGGCTCACATGAAGCAGGATCCTCTGACTTCAGCACTTTGGGTATGCATCCTTGGTTTTCCCCTTCCCTTATAAAATCCATCAATTCTATATATGATTGGTAATATGGTTAGGCACTTTCTAAGTTTCGACAATAGATCTATGGCCTTGTTCCACCTGATTTCCTTGCACATTTGTGTCGAAGTATAATTTTTCATACCAGCGGTTGATGTATTTGGGATTGAGGTTGCTGATTTCTTTCACTACTTTCAAATAGTGAATGTTGAGCCTCAGTTTGATTTATGTTCATCCTACTTTAATATTGGTCATCATTAATAGGTATATCGTCCTTATAATGAGGGGAATGGTGTTCCACTACAGACACTAAAGAAAGACTCTACAGGGATCCCACTTCCTTTAGGAACCAATGGGAAGAAGTGATCCTTGGATTTATTGATTTAGAATTAGTTTAAGTTATTAGACACTGATGGAATTTGTGATAAAGAACCAAATTCATGTCAACGGTCCCTTATGCTTCTGCATAGGAAGTTTATAACGATGAGTATTCCCAGAGATACTCTAATTATGAGGAACTGGGATAGGCTAAAGAATTATTTTGTTCAGGGAAATAAAATGGGAAAAAGGTGGACTTTGATTCAGCAGTTGAACATAGCTTAATTTTAGGGTATATGCACATTAATGTACACAAAAATGGAGGATATGATTTCAATCCACCAAAAGACTTCACCAGGAGGGACCCAAGATGTGTCGATGCAACATACCTACACTAACAAACATCATCTGATATAGATTCATCATCAACAATAGGGGATAGTAGTCAGAGGTTGTGTAGCATCAAAGTCCTAGATGTCCTGTATAAGAAAATGATATCTAATGTGGATTCACTGTCAGCAAACATTGAAATCGAAGGCAATAAAACAAATTCTTGGATGGCTTGCACCAAAAAACTCCATCTTATGTTCTTGAAGTAATGAAATCACTGTCATGTTCCTGAAGTAAACTTCTCTGACAAACATTAAGAGATGAAAGTATATTTTTGTATAGTATACATCAAACTGGGTTCTAGAAAAGTGAATGTTTATATATGTGATGACATACTAAGTAGTTTTAGATTCTTCAATTAAAAAGTCAACATGTATGAAATTTCATATAAAAAATGACCATCCCCTGGCAATGCACCCCTCCCCTCTTATTCTATTCTGTTGTGCTATAACAAATTGCTTTGCATCCCATGTGACCCTCAGTGAACTCTCCCCCTGCATGACCTTCATCCTAAAATATACCCACAACATGAGCTCTAACACATTTTTTTAGAATTAAAATAAACACTAAAGGAGAGAAATTATGTGTAGCAATTGGATAACTGCTTGACTATCAAAGGGGGATACTGTAAGGGGTTGAGAAAAGATTATGTAATGGTGTGATGAACTCAATTTCATTGAGATCCAATCTATTTATAGAAAAATCCAAATTTATTCTTTGTTATTCCATTTCTTCTCCAAGTATCTCCAACTCTTGTATTATCCCATAATTCATTGAACAAACTTAATTTCATTTATGATCAAGAAAAGAAACAACAGTTCTCTCTTTTGATTCAATAATTCCACCATTTTGTCCAATAAACACAATAAATGATATCCTTGGTTCCAACATGTAACAACTATCCTTTCCAAGGTTAAATATTATTTACACTGTTGTTTTCCTTGGTTAGGGAGTGATTAACCCACCCACATAAATCAATGGTATATCTGTTCGCACTCAATCTTAAAAAATTTCTCTTCAATATTTTTCACTATTGAAAGTGACATAGCATAATCAACATCTTCCACATTTACAAGATCCTCATTAAAAATTTCTATATTAACTTGTTCATCATTAATAAGCTAAATCATTATTAACATACTCCACAATCCCACTCAGTGAGGTAGTTATGAATTTATATATAGGTTTGAACTATCATAACCTGAGAATATGTTTATTCAATTATAGTTATCACAGAAAAGGAATAGTGCATGATATATTATTACTTTATATTATGATTATGAAGTTATTTAAGTGTTTTTATATCATTATAAAAATATAATGAAATATGATATTTCATTATTGTAAATCAAAGAATGATAAACATGAAATAATATATTACATCAGTAATACTACATACTAATCTTATCAGTAATTTTCAATAATTTCTTGGAAACTGACACTAAGAACTGATTCGACAGCAGCATTCCAATGGCTTTCAAATTCTTCCCTCCCTAATGTATCTATAAGATCTTGAAAAATTAAAGAAATCAATGAAACTTACCACACTGATACCTACAAGCAGTGAGTGGAAATAATCCAGATGCACCTGGTTCAGATTATCTGCGAACCAGCAATCTCCTCAACTACCGCTAGCCATTTTGATGACTGAAATAAGGAACCTAATGAGGAAGCTTCCCACCTGAAATATACTTAGGTAGAGGGATATCCCCACACTCCTCATGTCTTGCAGGACTTGACCGTAGAAGAATTCTTACAGACCCACCATTTCAAAGGCTTGGGAGACTCCAAATAAGACATACTGAGGAACTAACCACATGATACTTATCAGCATTGTTACCCATGCATGTTGACCAGACCATACTGTCGAGTGGTACTTAGTCATTTAATCTCTGTAAATGAAGAAACTATCATGGATATTAAGGATAAAAACATACTAAATTTAAGTTGGTAGTAAACAAAATTTATAGTTGTAAAGAAGTAAATGAGGAAAAAACATATGGATGATAAAGTAATTGGGTGCAGTAAATAGTTACCTAACATATTAAAAATTACCTATCATGTATTCTTCATGAAATTTCTTCTTAGTGATGTTAACCAGTGGAGAGAAATTATATGTCGCAGTTGGGTAACTACATAGACTGTCAGAGGGGACTGCAGCAAGGGATTGAGAAAAGATTAAATGAATGAAACAATGAAACCCAATGAAATATAAGAGTAAAGGGAGAAAAATATAAGAGTAAATACATGTAGTAAATAACTAAGATAGATTATGAAAAAAACTTATATATGATGTCTGAAGTATTATGCATTGACGTATCATACTTGTCAATGTTATGCATACCCTAAATTTAACCTACTAAAAATCACAAATTATGTCCTAAGTTTGACATTTAGGCTAATTGGATGAGCGATTATATGTGATTTGAAATATATTATTTGATTATGCAGTGAAAATGCAAAGAAAAATTCACAAATGGAATCAAATGTAAGGGAAAAAGACAAAAAAACAGACATGTATAATTCCTTGGAGGTACGAATTATGCTCATATAGGTACCTAGAATCACAAAAGGTAAGAGTATTTAGTGATACCCTATTATTTAATATGTGACTGTATGACCAAAGAATAGGTACCCTTATGAAAAAAGGTACATAAATTACTAAAATTTTAAAATTTACCTATTCTTTTCATTTGAAACATACTGAAATTACTGTTACATATCAAACAGAATGTACTTGTATAATCTGTATTGTATACACAAAAATTACAGTTTAAAAAAAGTTTTTAAACCAACTATATTATACACATAAATTACATTTAATCAACTGCTTTTTATGCATAGAAATTACAGTTAATAAACTGTATGCAGAAATTACAATTGATGTGAATTTTATACACAGAAATTACAATTGATGTGGATTGTATACACAGAAATTACAGTTAATTAATTGTATAAACAAAAATTAAAGTTAAAAAAAGTGTATAAAAAATGTGTACTATGATGCATAGAATGTACTTGTATAAAGAGAAACAAATGTTGATCATGAAATAATCTCATTAAAAACACAAATAATTAAAAGAATGCATCAAGAACATAACATAATAGTGAATGTGTATTTTAATCACATCACATTAAGTAAACAAAACATGAACATATCTCCATCCACCAATTGAGTAACAACTACAGAACTGAATTAAAAAAATATTCATGTAAAGCATCATTTTTAATTTACCTAGAATCAAATTTCAGAACATTTGAGGAAAACGTCTCTCCCTTCCCCTTTCCTTACCAAAATGGTATTTAGGATTGGTTAACCTTGGCGCTCTGTTTATGCCCCTAAAAACAAACCAAAAAAAGTACTTTCGTCAAAAAATACAAATTAAAGAGAATTTAACATGAATTTAATATCAATGATATAATGATACAATAGACTAGATGTGTATTTACATCTCTATATAATCGTTTCACATTAAATATTTTACAAGAAATCATAATTTAAAAAGTTAAATATAATAAATAATTACTATTAGTGTGGAATTAAATTAAGTAAGAACACAGTAGAACACATGGGCAGAGCACAGAACACATGCATTGAGCAGTTTTGAGGTTGAAGACGAAAATAAGATTACCGCAGCATGAACAGAACATAGATGAAAGAGCTCGTGATTGAGAAGTAAGACCGAACGACAAACCCAAGATTACCGAAAAAGGAAGGGGCCTAAGAGGGAGGAGGAAACATGTGATGAACAAAACAATTTAACACTCTAAAATGTCATAAAACTACATGAATCTCTATAGAACTCACATGGCATAGAATAAACTAACAATTACCAGATACATAAGAAAATTGTATCGCGTTACAGAAATGCAGGTTTATTGTGAGTAAAAATCTAATATTAGAAAGTTGGCTGGAAATTTTAATGAAAACCTAAATATATAGCACATCATTAAATAATATTATCATGTCTACAAAAACAATTAAATAATGAAATTACATATAACATTATCTTACATAATTAAACTTAAACAGTTAATGAAAAACAAATAATTAATAAATACATGGTATAATATATAACCATTACAAAATTTTGAATGGTCTCATTGAAGAAATGTCTGGAAGAAAAATAAACTCATGATAAAAAACATACAGATTAAACTATTGTTGATTAGTTATAGTTGGTGAACTTAATTAAGAAATTAAAGAGGAAAACAGAAGATGCAAATCTAAATAAGAAGGAATTACATATAAAAAACATCAATGGTGATCTGAATGGTTATGGATATAATCTAATAATGATGGAAATGAAAATTCGACATGAATAATCTCATTTTATTGAAAGTAAATACCTTTCACCAATTAAGGAAAATGAAATATCTAAATCATGCAGTTATTATAAACATCAAAGCTGATCAGAATGGTGACGAATGTGATGTAATAAAAATGAGAAAAAAATCAATCAGATGAATCTTATTTTTTTCAAAAGTCCATACCTTTAAAGACAGTGGCCATGGTGTATAGAGACTTTGACTTATTAGGTACTTGTTACAAAACAATATACATATTTGGACCAAATTTTCACCACAACAAATAATAATACATAATTAATAATTCATATGTAATTTTCCGGTTAAAACTAAGGTTTCGACACTGACATAGGTTTCAAAGATCCAAATTTATTAAAAGACATGGATTAAATTATTTGGAAGAAAATGAAAAGAGGTATTCTAATCGTCCCCTTCAATCTTAGGATCATAGGGGACGTGATAATGCCTTTGGATATTTAAATTCAAAAAATGTAATCCCAACATTAAATATAATGCAATGGAAAAATAAATGAATTTACCTTATGTATGCTGAGAAGTGCATAAAAAGAGCCCATATGGATCATTTAGTCTTCAATGTATGTCAATGACACGTCCAAGTGGGCGTACATAAATCCCTAAAAACATCTTAAAATGGAGATGAAAATCAAGATATGAATAAATTCAACAACCAATAGATAGAAGGGGAAATTTGATACCTAAATTACACATCGAAGCCAGAAATTAGAAAAAACTGCATGGTGTGGAAGGAGATAAAACATGAGAGAGGATTATCATCCATGAAATAAGATAAAAAAATTGATGTTAGGAAAGATAATTTTATCAACGATTTCATCATTACGATTTGAAGGTGAAAATTGTTTTTTAGGTGCCAAAAGATTTCAAAGATGGAGGCGATAGAGGATGATTTTGAAGTTGGGTATGGAACCCGGATATTGACGGAACCTGAAAGAAGGGGTTCTCCTAGGGTTTTAGTGGTATGATTCGAAAGTGGAGAAATATGTAATGTGTTATTATGAAGAAGATGTATGTGGGAAGAAGGAAGTGTACCTGATGAGATAATGGAGGCAAAGTTGGAGGTAGAGGTGGAATCAAAGTCAGATGCAGAGACTGAGTCTGAGGTAGAGGCAGAGTTGGAGACCGAGGTGGAGGAGGAGGTGATACAGATGCAGGATGGATGGGGGGAGGAGGGGATGGGGATTAGAGAAGATGTGGAGGTCAGGATGGGGTAAAAAGGGGAGAGGGTTCTAAAAGAGGCGTAGATCGAGATGATGATGTCTGGGAGGGGATGCAAGAATAGAGTAGGTTTTCAAGAGACACGGTATGAGTGACATTTTTTACGGAGAGCTCGACATGTCGGTATTGGAGGGTGAGAATGAAGGAGGAAGAGACGCATGGAGGGGAAGGGTATAAGCTATAGTATAGATAATGATAATTATTTTTAAAATGTGTTATGTGAATTAGTAGATCACAAATAGTACACTCTTACATCTCTGAACAAAAATACTCTTTAAGAATGTGATGTGTTGTTTTATAAATTTTTTAAAAGTATTGTTGTTTCACATTTTTACTATTTGTGAGTAACACATCAATAAAAAATAGCACAGCAATACTCTATCAAAATGTACAGGTGTATTTATTGATGTTTCACATTTGTATAGACATGTAAGAGTATTGTTGTTTCACATTTTCACAAACATCAATGGAAATTATTTAAAACATCACATCACACATTGTGTGAAACAACAATAATTATGTAAATGTACTATTTGTGAATAGCATCAGTTGTATTTGAATGTGAAAACAGCAATACTCTATAAAAATGTGAACAACAATAATCTTAAAATTTTGTTTGTAACAGCACATCAATACTCTATTTCACATTTGTTGAAATATATTGTGATGTGTCTAGAAGAGTATTTCTTTGAAACATCACACAAAATGAATATGAAATTCATGCAAATGTATGTACTATTTGTGAATAGCACAACAATACATTGTGATGCCTTTATGATGTGCTGATTTACATATTTGTTTAATAGAAATACTCTATAAAAAGTTGTGATGTTCTATTTTACATATTTTTTAACAGTACATACTCTTACTTATTTAAAATATGTTTTACAATGTGTGATTCTTAGACACTTGAAGTTCAAAAATTGTAAAACTGACTTGATTGTAGCACCTTCAACCAAGGTGTGGAACCTGCACTCATAAATTCAGTTCAAAATATAGAATCATTCAAAATTTGATTAAAAATTTTGGAAGTAAACAATTATCAGTTCATAATAAATAAAAAATAACCAATTGAAATATAATATTTTAAAATCAATAAACAAACAGTGAAGAAATTGAAATTACAATAGCAGTAATATAACATCACAACAAAGAAGAATCACATGGACAAAGAAGAACATGAAACAAATTAACGTCACTACTGGTAATAGAAACGTGTTGAAGCAGTTATGGTTTATGCCTGGTTGTAAGGGAACAGTTGCTAGTGGGACTCCATGAAGCAGGAAATGTGAAATCAAAAAACTTACATATGATGTCACCAGTATCATGCATGCACAAATTATAAACATTTATAGATAACCCAATAGTAATCCATATATGTCATCACTATCATGCCCCATGACATGTGTTCATGTATCATGCTTTCCAATGCTTTGCCTTACCAGATTCAAACCTACTAAAAATCACAAATTCTAGCCCAAATTTAATTCTAAGGATAATTAGATGAGTTTGTATGTGATTTGAAATATATTCTTTGATTATGCCATGAAAATGTGAAAAAAATATGCATATAAAATCAATTGGAAGGAAAAAAAAGTAAAAAAACAAACATGTATAATACCTAGAGATATGAAGATTTAACAGTAGGAGAAAGATTCAGGTGAATGTGGAGATAGAATATGATGGAATTAGAGAGGTAGATATCAAATACAGGGATGGAATGGAAGGTGGGAGAAAAGGCGAAGGAGGTGGAGGCAGAGGTGAGAGGTGAGCTTGCGATAGATGATGGAAGGAAAGAATGAGATATTTTCAGGATTTCTGGATTTTAATTGGAGAATATAGGCTTGAAACGATGCATTAGTGATGATTTTTAGGAAACATAATCTCATTTTATGTGGTTCCATTGAAAGATAATAAGTATCAACAGAGAAAAATAAATCAGAGGATGTGATCTGGAATGTGGAAGGAAAAGAATTCGGGGAGGTATCTAGGGGATGAAATGAAGATAAAAGGCATAGAAGATGGTGATTTTAGATGTGTTCAATGCTAGAGGGATAGGGGTTAAGAAATACCCATGATCCTGTCTCGAATTAACCCCCCAAAACCTAGATCATCGACGGGAGAGGAGGAGGCAACAGTGGATGTCGAGGTGAAGGCGGATTCTGAGGCAGAGGAAGAGACGAAGTGGGAGGAGATGAAGGTGGAGGATACCTAGGAGTAAGCCGGGAAGGATGCGGGGACCGCATAGGAGATCGAGGCGGAGGATCAGTCTCAGGTGGAGAAGCCTGATGTGGAGGATATGGCATAGTCGAAGCCAGAGACCTAGGTCGAGGCTGAGATCGTGGAGGAGGCATAGGCAATATCACGTAGATGGAGAAAGCGAAGTGCATGGAGAGGAAGACATGTGATCAGGAAGGCGGAGGAGCCGACACATGGAAATAATGGGACACTCTTTAGTATAGATAAAGATTACTAATTATTACTAACTATTACTAACTACTACTAACTATTACTAACTATTACTAACTATTACTAACTATTACTAATTATTACTAACTATTACTAATTATTACTAATTATTACTAAGTAATACTAAGTAATACTAATTAATACTAATTATTACTCATTATTACTAGTTATTACTGATTATTACTAATTATTACTAATTAATACTGATTATAACTAATTGGTACTAATTATTACTAATTGATACTAATTATTACTAATTAATAGTAATTATTACTAATTAATACTAATAATTGCTAATTAATACAAATTATTACCAATTAATACTAATTATTACCAATTAATACGAATTAATACTAATTATTATGAATTATTACCAATTGTTACAAATTATTACCAATTGTTCCTAATTGTCACCAATTGTTACTGATTATCACCAATTGTTACTAATTATCACCAATTCTTACTAATTATCATCAATTATTACTAATTATCACCGATTAATATTAATAATTACCAATTATTACTAATTAATACTAATTCTTACTAATTAATATTAATTGTTACTAATTATTACTAATTAATTAATAGTATTTGTTACTAATTAATAGTAATTATTACTAATTATTACTAATTATTACTAATTATTACTAATTATTATTAATTATTACTAATTATTGATAATTAAACCAAATTATTACAAATTAAAACTATTTAATTTTAATTAAAAACATTAATGCTAATTAAACCAAAATATTTCTAAAACTAATTAATGCAAAATAAAAATAACTAATTCTAATTAAATCTAATTACCTCTAATTAATAATAATAATTACTAATATAAAATAAATTAAATAAAATAAAAAATAAAAACATTAAATAAATATCTTAAAACTGAATCTTTCATCAGATGCAAATCTTGAAAGTTGTTTCGTTGTGAAATTTAAAACTTTGAAAAAAGTAAAGAGAAGAATATGAGAGCAGAGAAGGCGGGAGAAGCTCAAATAAGAATGAAATGGAAAAAAATTGGTGAGGGTGTATATAGGTTAGATCATTTTTTACGGGAGTATTTGAAATGGGTCTCATCATAGATAATACCACTCATAATAATTACGATGACGGTTAATAAAAGTATTTCCAATGGAACCCATCACGAATACTCTCTACTGACAGTTTATTTGCAACGGGATAAAATCGCGTTGCAAATAAAAAAAATGACGTAAAGTATTTGTGATGGGTCTCATCGCAAATACTTTCCTTCCGACAAAAAATTTGCGATGGGATAGTATTTGCGGCGGGGGTACATTTTCATCGCAAATATTTTTCCTATGATTTGGTGTGCACCGCACACTAAAGGTTTTTACGATGGGAATATCTTCCCATAGTAAATACTTTTTTAACCAACTATTTGTGATGGGATATGATTCTCATAAAAAATGGTCTATGTTGGTAGACTATTTGCGACGGGTGGTCGACCCGTCACAAAAAGCTGTTTTCGCATAGTGATGGAAGGTGTCTATATGACTGAACCAAAAAAGGGTTAGTGACATAGTAGAATGCTGATAAGAGGTGCTAGTTACTAAAATCCAGATTTGGATTGAAGTAAGCAATAAAATCATATAATATTAATTTGGAATGAATTTTTCCATGTGTTTACCAAAGGTTAGTGGGAGCGTCGTAGTTTTGAAGTAAAATATGTTTGATAACATATGGAAGACAATTATTGGTCTTGCAGATAGTTAAGACCATATTGAAAGTAACTCTCCAAATATTGACTTAAAGTAGCAGCCTAATTTATAGGTAATGAGATCTACTAAGGTAGATCTAATGATTACTTGGACTTGGTCAATAGTATATATATTGACAAGGTATTAAAATATACAAATAGAAACAATTCAAGAGAGAATTGTTTACAATGTCACATATCATGAACCTCTCCAAGAATATATGTACAGGACATGGTAGGAGATTAATGTGGTTTGTTGAATTCTATACGCTACTGTGATGGATCGATCATATATGTCATGCTATATACCAGATATGATATTGCCAACAAATATTTTATGGTAGGAAAATATCAGTTATATCTAAGAGAACTATACAGGAAGCAGTCAGAACTATCTAATAGTATTAGAGTAAGTACAAAGGATATATACCTGGTGTATGGAAAAAAATATACAAGTTATAAGGGGTCATATACTAGTCTTCATTTCAATTAACATGATCTAATATCACAGTCATGATAAGGTAATGGGCATGTGAATCTCATTTAATCTAGTGGTAGCCATGTCTATAAATACTAAGTATGTTGTGGCTTCTGAGGTAGCTAAAGAAACAGTGTAAAATACACAATTATTTATTTTAGTTCTTAGAATCACACCTAGTAAATAAAGTTTTATCATTATATAAATTAATATAATTATACTACTAATACTAGCCAATATGTCAATCTTTGATAGTGGAAAAAAGGGATATATTACGGGATATCATATCCTGAGAAGTCTTACTCAAGGTAGTAAAGTCACAGATATCGGAATTTCCAAATAGTAGAAACATGGTGGACCCATGACTAAAGCCATAACTCAGTGAAAACATGGTATTATCATGTAATTTAACAAATATAATTAGTAAGTTGTTGTAACAACCCAGTATATCCCACAATCATGATATTGTCTGCTTTGGGACAAGCCCGTAGAGTTTTTCTTTCACTGGGCTATGGCCCTTAGGTATCCCCTAGGAAAAGGCCTCATGACGGGAGAGGTATCCATACTACCTTACAAAGGAGTGCTTCTTTCTCCTCTTACTTCAATGTGGTATTTTCATAATCCCCCCCCCCCCAAAGAAGGGTCCAACATCCTCACTGTCACATCAAATAGACACTAGTTTTGATACCATTTGTAATGAACCAGTCTAACCCATGATCATAATATTGTCTGCTTTGGGCCTAGGCCACACGGTTTTGTTTTACCTAGGCTCTGGACCTTAGAAATCCCCTAGGAAAAGGCCTCATGATGGGATAGGTATCCACACAACCTTATAAAGGGTTATTTTGTGCTCCTCCTACTTCAATGTGGGATTTCCATAATCTGGAAACCACTGCCGAAGGCGAAGCAGTTCAGATCATCTCCGTCCTCCATCGTCGATTTGGGGTAAGTTTTTCCTTCGTTATTCATTGTTGCTTTATTTATTTTTAATAATTTCATAATTTTTGAGGTGCTGATAATTTTCCTTGGGTGTTTTGGTCTTTTTCGTGGTGTTTTTGAGTTCCTGGTATTATTTATAGTGCATTGAATCCTATCGTGTGGTTTCATGTGCCCACCAATTAAACTGTCGAGTGCTGAGTGTTCGAATTAGTCTTTTTTGAGGTAGGATTCCTTTAATTTCCTTTTAATTTTATTAATGCATTAATTAATTTACTTATCATACCATCCTTATATTTTAATTAATGTAATATGATTTTCATATTTAATGTTTCTTATATGTGAATTGAGTATGTTCATGAATGAAATGTTGAATATGATAAATGAATTGTTTTATGAAAAATGTCATGATTTGATAATAAAACCCCTCTAAATGAGGTGCAATTTATTCAAACTAAAAAGTAGTGATAAGACTTTTATTGCTTTCCTGACTTATTACCTTGGTTATCCTTTTATGCCTTGATGTTATGGTTTGGTGTATAGCATGTTGAGACCTGGCCTTCATTGAAATTGTGAAATGAGTTTCCCCTTTCCAATGAAACCTTATAAGTACATGGATCATTTTATAAATGTAATAGCATGTTTAATAAATGGTAATACCCAAGTAGGTAAATTTCCATTTTTCAATGACACCCTATAAATGTCTCTTGAACCTCAATAAATAAATTTCCTTGTTTGTTTGATCGAATAGATTGCCTTGTTAATGGGATTACCCATGTAGGTAGTTACCCAGTTAACCATAACACCTCCTAAGTGCCTCTTGAGCCATGTTAAGTGATTTTTCTTTCTTAAAATGAATCAAATGGTATTAAATGGTTTGTCCCAAGGGATGGTAAGGCCACATCCTTTTATTTATGCATAAGTAAATGATTATAATGAAATGTAATGCTTTAATGGATTTGGATTTGGAAAATGATATGCATGAGAGGAATTTGCCTCATGTATTAAAGTATGAATATGAATATGTATCTTATACCCTATTCCACATTTTATACTTACTGCTTGATTCCACAAGTCATGGTATAAACTAAATTCCTTTTTATCTGATATAATTATTTGTAGTAATTGTGATATGTGTGATCACCCCAGCACATCATGGGATCGACCAAATAAATTGGATAATCTCTGTTGAACTATAATCTTTTGTTCTTTTTAAACTGCCATTAATTTCCTTTGGGTCCATAGGCAAGGAGATTGAGACTTGCAGCCACCCGATAGGTGTTCCAGCCTTGTACATTATTAAGACTTGGTCTGTTTGACTCTAAAGCCCTATAATAAATTGGATAAATTGTTTGATTGTTGGTTTGACTTTTTAATTGGAATAATAATAAATGTGTGATTTCTTATGGTATAATTACCTTGGCTAAACTAGTTAATTAATATATTAACAACTTTAGGGTTGAATGATTAATTAAATAGGTTTGATATAATTATGATGATAAATAGGAACTTGGATTAATTAAATGAAGTGGTTTGAAAGATGGTATTTTTTATAAATTGATCATTGCATCTTATGATGATAAATTTGGTATGTTTGATACTAGAATTGTGATTTTTATTGCTTATCTTTTGAGCTTACGCGATATCGATGTGATTGATACAGTAATGCCCTGACCCCAATTACCCAGAGTCGGTGCATTATTACATAACATTGGCATGATCACAAAAGATCATGTCTCGAAATACTGATTAGTTTAGTATCCTTGGAAACACTAGATACATTCATAAATTTTACATTACATCATAAAGTGAAAACTACATCAACATTTTGTCTCCAAACTCATATCCCCTTATACTATCCCTAAAGGTCATTCATAAAATACTTCTTCACATCAGGGGAAAAATAAAACAAAGAAAGGGGTGAGCTCAAATGCCCAGTAAGGATAACAATATAGCGGAAACTTTTATAAATAATCATAAACATTTAAGGCAATGTATTACTAAAACAAAAGCCTTTTAAACTTGAACTTTAGCATAATATGGAAAAAATAAAATGAAATAATTCCATTTACTTATTCACATGAATATTCTACTATTCCAATAATCACATGAAATATCAATAACCACTTTCATAATGATGGAATGCATAATGCCATACTATCATAACCACGTTGCCAAGGCCTCGTGCCAAGACTACAAATAAGATTTTGTCAAGGCCTCGTGCCAAGACACTAGTTTGTCTCATGAGACCTACCGATGCATCGAGGAGTTATAGCGGGATCCACCCATCACTTACTAAGTCCAATTCATTCCTCATATAAAATGTTTGAAACATAACATAAACATTCGTATTAAAACTAGCATATGAAATGTCAATACTTTAACCACAAACAATGAATGGTATAAAAATAGCACGTCCACAGTCAAACATAACTCATTTGATACAATATGGAAGATTGTATTATATTAGATTAACCTCAATTGAGAATAATGAATTATATTGACATATATTAAAATAATCATCAAACTATTGATAGAAATATTCCCCTTTTTCTTGAAAACATTTAAAAGTCACACTATTTGTCAAGAATCCATTTAAAATAGATTTTTGAATCAAAGTGTCCCATACCACTTTGAAACTTTTAAAATGAATTTTGATTTGAAAACTTTAATGTCAATATAAATAAATCCTTAAAACAATTTTTAAAATATGGACATTAATGAAAAAGATTTAGAATAATAAATCTTTGAAACATTTTAAAATGATATTTTAGTTAGAGTTCCTAACCAAAAGAGAGACACTTGAATACAAATAATTGAGGTAATAAAAACTTTGTAATATCATGAGAATAAAGGGATTCATGATATACTATGTCAAAGTGAATTATATACACCATATAAAAGTGATTTGGTGTATAACAACAAAGGAGTCTCAATAAAATGTAAATTGAGATGAAATCTCTCATAAAGGTTGTATCCTTAGGGTAAGGATAAATCAAAGACATAATTATGTGTGAAAAATATAAATACACTCAATATAATTGTATATTCAGTGTAAAACAATCAAAGGACATTCACACATATTCTTGTAAAAACAACACTAATGAATTGGATGTTTAACTCAACAAATAGAGATTGAGTAAAAATTACTCTAATAAAGTTCATACTGATGACTTGAGAATTTATCAATGGAGTGATTATGTGTATAAAAAGAATATCCACAGAAAGGTTAGTGTAAATTATGAAATAAGCAAATTAATAGTGATTCCACACATAATCTTGGAGTAAAATAATCAATGAAGTATGCGTAAAGTCGAATGAGAGGAAATTGAAATTTCAAATTCCCTTATCGATTTGGTAACTTACGAAACATACACACATGAAAGAAGGATAGTACAATGATGATTTAAATATTCATAAATTAAATTATATTAAACAATGAATACAATCATGGGCAGTACACACACCACATACAATAAATAAGTGGTGAACAATGGAAATCTCACGGAATTAAAAGTGAGATAAGAAACCCCTTACTTTGTAATTTTTCCTTGGTCGAGGGTAGTTTAGACTCCTGTATAATTGATAAATAATTTTTATTGAATTATAAAAGATTCATATACATTAATATGATATCATATATGATCTTTTAACATTTCTTTGTTAATAATATCTTAGTATTATCGTCATTTCGGGTGTTAACTTACTCGTTTGCTTTTATATGTTTTGTTACATAAGTCATGTTTGTTAAGGATAGGTTGTATATTATTCATATACAGAATGATATCAAGTCCTTAAACATTATTTTTAATCATAAAATTAGAATTAAACTTGTATGGATATGATGGGGAAATGAATCTCATCGCGTTCGTGGAGACGGTAATCTGTACATACGCACGAACGCTACTTCCATTTCATTTTTCATTTTAAAAAGAATAAAAACCAAATGATAAATAGGTATATTATTATTTCAGTATAATATAATATCTTATATGTGTTACTTAAGTTCATTAACACCATCCTTTATACGTTCCATGTATGGTATGAATGAGTCATATCACTTTGAGGGGGTGGTAGTCTGCACTTCCTCAAATGAAATTATTGTATATATATACTACATGAAAGGAATAATGGTATGATATAAAATGGAATTACATAAGCTTATATATAAAATAAATATCATTAATATCATATTTAATTATAGTGAAATCATAATGTCCACCATGAGAGATGGTAGGAAATAATTGAACAATCATCATTTCGTGAGGCGTTTGGTTTCCATCCACAGAAAAATTATGTTCTTCACCCCAATACTTCTCATAAAAATATCCTAGTATATTTAAGATACTGGTTTTTTTACAAAATAAAATAATAATAAGAGTTTAGGGGTTGGAGAAGTAAAAGAAAAGAAAAGAAGCTAAGAGAAATCGTTACCTTTAATTTGGGTAACTCCCTTTGGTTTGAACCAAAAAGGACTCTTGAAGTGTCTTCTGCCTAAGTTAATGCTTCTAGGATTAAGAGAGGGATTTAGGGAGATTAATTGGGCAGAGTTTGTACAATCCAAAAGGCTTTATAGGTGTGAGTAATTGTTTATAAGTGGTGTCCTTTTATAAGGGGGAGGAGGGGCTCTTTAGGAAAAAATTAAAGTATTAATTTATAATAAATTCATATTCGGTTTCTAATAGATCCAAAGTGGATTATTAAAAGTCTAAGGTGGAGATGAGTCTAAAACCACTCAACCAATAGATTTTAGACAGGTTTTGGTCACTATAGTAACCTTATCTTTTAGATTTAACTCTTAGTTAAATAGTTTGACATTTACCATGTCTCTTTGTATTTTTATATTATATAGTTAATAAACTTACTATATACTTCTAAGAAACCCCCAAGTGGTCCATTAATGATACACCTATCATTATATAATTCCTTTGTCCTAACCTTAGATTTTTAGGAATAGAATATCAATTAATAATATAATATTTGTTTTAAAAACTCTTTTATGTCAATTTTGAAACTATTGGGTATTTTGTTTTTGATAATTTCATAACAGCATTATTACTTAGAAAAAAAATTATATAACCAATAATAATATGTCATATTGACCTATAAAATTAGTGTAATTCATAAAAAGTCTCAAATTAAATTTGTTTTGATATTTATAATATCAATTATTTTAATATTTCATTAATTAGGTAATTACTGCATCACCATTGTGTCATAAATAAATTAAATTATTTAATGTCTAAAAATTATAAATAAAATACCATTATGTATTAAATCTTTTTAGATTTATAATTAATATTTATAATTGAATTTATATTATGTATAACCCTATATTAAAAAAAATTAGTTATTAAACTTTGATTTTATCTCTTTTAACTCTTCTTTGAATTAAATAATAATAAATGTTCTAATCTAATCCAAGTGGACCTAAATGATAATATTTTATTCCTAAGGTTGTTTTTGGTCGAGATAAACTTGTCCAATAGAATTAGTACATGTGTTAGGGTAATATTAATATCATTTTTACCCTTAATTACCCTATTTACTTTTAACCGTGGTAAATAAAAGTAAAAAGTTACTATTCACCAAAAATTATTTTCATCTCATTGAACCACATTTTAATCCTTGATATTAAATGTGTCTCTCGGATTTTTGAAATTCCACTCACAGAAGCGGTAAAATTAAGTTTTATGTGAATTTCCAAATTCTCCTAAGAGGTGGGTAAAAGACAGTGAAAAGTTCAATAAAATTTTTATATATCTAAATTTATTCTAAACTAACTCCAATGAATTAAATTTAACTTATATAGGTATTATGTATCTATTTTGACCTTAATTAAATTTAAATAAAATAAATAATTATTTAAATAAAAAGTCGGTTTTAACCAATAACTCAGTGTTTTTCACTATTCATCAAAAATTGAAAGTTTTTAGAAAAATACCAAAAATTCACCCTAGGTTAATTTTGATATTCCGAATCCAAAAATGAAGTCCATTTTGAAAGATAAAATTTATAAAATTTCAAAAATTGGGTATTACTATTCATAACGGCTAGTTTGGTTGGTTGTGGTGTGTGTTAGAACTCGAAGTTGCGTACAACACACGCTACTGTATTATTCAAAGAGAAGCGTATCGTGGAAGCTTGGGGTATTACAGATACCTGAGAGTTTGATATTTTTTATCATTTTGAGTTTGTCTGGATACAACTCATGTTTAATGTGGATGTATGAGGACTTGGTGCATATTCTTTCGTACTGCCCAAGGGCAAGGTGCATAGGTACTTAATGCCTGAGGGAAGAGTATATGTTTATATGGTATGTCTGAGGAATCATGACTGGTGTTGTCACCTGAGGGATTGGTGAACATTTTCATATCACTTGATGGATAAACACACTGGTACTGAATGCCTGAGGTAATAATATATGATTATGTCAAATTCCTGAGGGATAAATGCATAGTCACATGATGTATGAGGGTGAGATTCTAGTTATGCATGAGGGTGAAATTTTTGTTAGCCTGAGGGTAGAGGTCATATGTTTATGGTATTTTCTGAGTAATTTATCCTCGGTAGGAGAATATTCCACCAATTTGGATGATCCATCCCGATGCAGGAGGATCAACCCACAAACATAGATACTTGGTAGGGTGTCGTAGTAGGTATAGTCATCAGGTGTCCCTTAGGAACCTGGGCGGGTTATTTTTTATTTATTCAACAATGCTTGTTTATTTTTATACTTAAACCTTCTCACTACTTTACATTATATATCAAGTAATGGATTGGGCTAGACACTGTGGGTGCTAGTCTATTGAGATTATTATCTCACATCCTACTTGATCACCGTGTGGTACCCGAGTATATCTTCTCACTCATAGGTCTTTGGATTCATTGTATGTGTTGTGTTGTGTACATGGGAGCTAGGGATCACAGGACTGGGCTCTTGCTTAGGATGCTTGAGGAGTTAATTGTTGGATTTTTCTTTCTTTTGTTATTTTTTTACTTCTTGTACCTTTTAGTAACACCTAACATTACATGCATCATTATATAGAATTGGTGTTGGCCATTTTACTTTTATTCAGTTATATTATTCTTCTGTTGTTATTTTTCCTCCATTTATTATACTACTTTTGTTGTTGATTACTATTTATTATCTGATAAACCGTTGTGCTACTATAATATGTGGGTATAGTCTTCCCACTATCACCTCTTTAGACCCTCTCTAATATTCGGTAGCCTCTAGAATATGGGGAGGCATTCCTGAGGCCATGTGACCACTGGTCTGGCCACTATCTTAATAGTGAGCTGGGTCGGGAAATTACAAAGTGGTATCAAAGTCAGTGTACATTCGATGTGCTAGTGAGGATGTTAAGTCCTTCTTGTGGGGGATTATGGAAATCTCACATCAAAGGAGGAGGATCACAAAACACCCCTTTATAAGTTTATGTGGATAACTCTCCCATCATAAGGCCTTTTCTTAGGAGATTCTTGAGGGCCAGAGCCCAAGGAAAACAAAACCATGTGGGATAGTCCCAAAGCAAAAAATATCATGATTTTGGGATGGACTGGTCCATTACAAAGATTATGGAAGTTTCACATTGAAAGAGGATGATCATGAAACACCCCTTTATAAGGTGGTGTGGATACCTCTCCCATCATGAGGCATTTTCCTGGGGGATACCTGAGGGGCAGAGCCCAAGGAAAACAAAACCATGCAAGCTAGGCCCAAAGCAAATAAAATCATGATCGTGGGATGGACTGGGCTATTACAAATGGTATTAGAGGTAGTGTACATTTGATTTGTCAATAAGGACATTGGACCCTTCTAGGGGGGTTATGGAAATCCCACATCAAAGGAGAAGGAGCACAAAACACCCCTTTATAAGGTGGTGTGGATATATCTCCCATCATGAGGTTTTTATTAGGGGATTCCTAAGGTCCATAGACCAGGGAAATAAAACCCATGTAGTCTAGGCCCAAAGTGGACAATATCATGATCATGGGTTAAATTGGGCCATTAAAAATTGTATCACATCCAGTGTCCATTCAATGTGCCAGTGAGGACGTTGGGTCCTTCTTGGGGGGGGGGGTTATGGAAATCCCACATCAAAGGAGACAGAGCATGCAGAACCTCTTTATAAGGTCGTGTGGATACCTATCCCATCATGAAGCCTTTTCTTAGGGTATGCCTGAGGTCCATAGCCCAAGGAAAACAAAACTATGTGGGATAGGCCCAAAGTGTACAATATCATGATCATGGGTTAGACTAGGCTGTTACAAATGATATCAGAGCTAGATTCATTTGATGTGTTATTGAGGAAATTGGGACCTTCTAGGGGGATTATGGAAATCTCACATTGAAGGAGGATAATGGAGCACCCCTTTATAAGGTGGTGTGGATTACTCTTCCATCATGAGTACTTTTTGTGGGGGTTTCCTGAGGGCTAAATCCTAGGGAAATAAAACCCATGTAGTCTAGTCCCAAAATAGACAATGTCATGATCATGAGATGAACCAAGCCATTATAAATGGTATCAGAGCCAATGTCCATTAGATTTTCCAGTGAGGATGTTGGCCCCTTCTAGGGGGGATTATGGAAATCCCACATCGAATTAGGAGGAGCACGAAGCACCCATTTAAAATTTGGTGTGGATATCTCTCCTATTATGAGGCCTTTTCCTGGGGGTGATTGAGAGCCAGAGCTCAGAGAAAATAAAATAGTGTGGGTTAGGCCCAAAGTGAACAATATCATGATTGTGGGTTGGACTGGGCCATTACAAATGGTATTAGATCCAGATTCCATTCTATGTGCTAATGAGGATGTTTGGCCCTTTTAGGGGGTGATAATGGCAATCCCACATCGAAGGATGAGGAGCATGAAGCACCCCTTTACAAGGTGGTGTGTATACCTCTCCCTCTCCCATCATGAAGCATTTTCTTGGGGGATGTTTGAGGGCCATAGCCCAGGGAAATAAAAACTATGTGGGTTAGGCCTAAATCATACAATATCATAATCGTGGGCTAGACTGGGTCATCATAGTTGTCTCTAGTGAAAGTGGGAGTGTTATAAAAGTGGTTTCCTTTGACCCAACTTGAATAGTACTTGTTTATTACCATATCATGTATACAGTGGGTTATGCATGATGTAAGTGTTGATACTTTTGCATAAACTATTTAAATGGTAGTTTTCATAGATTATTTTTTGTATAAAAAGGTTATAGAATTTCTCAGGATATAATATGAACCTCAAGATACTATGACATTAATCTTAAAAAATCATATGGTCTAGATACATCATTCAGACTGGATAAAGATGATGTCTGACTATCAGGTGTTTAGGGATCATAATCATTGAGAATTCTTCTCGTGAATTTCACACTTTTTGATCTCTAGTATGTGAGATCATGAGGAAAAACTTGTCAATAAGAACACCACATGTTTCAAATTTTATTGGTTGTTCCAATCTATGAACATGTGTATTGGTCTCTTGACTTGATATCGTTTTCAATGTGTGTAATTTGATCATATGCATTGATGAAAGGAAAAAACTATGACATTGAAGTCATGGTGAGGTAGTTTGTGTTGGGTTCATCATTGGTGGTATGGAATTGGTTGAATGATCAAGATTGAATTTTTCACTTCTAAGTTGAGTAAGTGGTATCTCGAGCCTAGTTGATCATGATGGTAGTGCCTTTACTAAATCCATTTCCATGGTAGTAGAAGGTAAGTCCATCCAGTAAGGTCAACACGTAATAAATCAAGAAAGGATGATGACACAAGTGTGCATCCTGCTTTGTGAGATATCATGATACAAAGAGATTATATTATACAGTGTGTGTTTGTAAGATGGTTGTCATTACTATGATTATTACTTATCTCCTTAGGGGCCTTGATGAGATTCTAGACTTTTCACTTGGTCTATGAATAGTATTAAATGCTATCAAGATAAGTTCCTAGAGGGACACACACAATAGTGTATTCAAGAATCTGCCCTACTATAGTGAATAGGTGTATAGTAAATAGTGGTCCCCACCACAGGGTTTGAGAGTTTTCAAAATATTAACAATCACCAAAAAATAAATAAATTCATTATCATTCGAGTATAGAATAATTAGGTTGAATTTATTTATTAAAATTATTCACATGGTATTAAGTAAATGAATGGAAAAATATTATATGGATGAATATTATTTTATTATTCATGGTTCATTTAATATTTGAAGAAATTATGAGTCAAGTTAATGACTCGGGTTTATCACATAATATATTTATTATATATAAAAAGTAATTTATAAAATATAAATGATGTTTATGACATAGTTAGTTCATCATAACATTTCCTTTATTTCTTATTTAGTGGGATTTAGATATATAGGGGTTGGGGAACCCTTTCCAGGTATTTGAGCATCCATTATATAAGAAGATAAGGGATCTCATTCTATGGACTATTCATTCCAATGGAATTGAGAGCATCTCTCTCCTCTTGCATTCTAGATAGATAAATCTATCATCCAAGAAATTGATCTAAGAAATCCTTTATATATTGAAGGAATGAGATCAAGGTGATCATCACGACATTGAAGGAATCGTCAGAGCTTCGCGCTATCACCTGGAATTCAATGATCGGTATACACATGGATTATTGAAGTGTGGGTGGAAACTCTAGAGGGGTTTAGCCTTGGGTCCTTTAAGAAATAGTTGTTGGAAACGAGATATTTTAAAGTCTGTTTCGATTAAAACATGGTAATAATTCAGTTTAAATTTTGTGCTTTGATAATTCACATGAGATCCCCAAACCTTATCGGGTCTCAAATCATTGGAGATAGAGAAGTTACATTGCTTCGATAATAAAAAAAATTAAATCATTATCCCATCATCTTCCACTGTGCACCCTGGTACCAGGAAAGGATATAGAGTGTCAGTGCTTCAACAGAAATATTTATGGTGGGGAGACCTCGGGTGAGTGATCTCGGTCTCTTGATAGAGTGTTGTGCTTCTAAGGCAAGATGATTGTTCCAATGACCTTTAGATAGTAATTAATGTATGGTGGACACCGATCTAATTGTTTTAGACACCCTAGAACTTCCAAGATGTATCATGGCCTAATACGTATTTATTGGTGGTTGAGAATATGATGATTGATTGTAGACTTTGTGTCTCGATGCCTTATGTGTTAGAGAATTATGGTGGAACGTCAAAGTTCTACTGATTTATTACAACATTTACCAATTATAGTGTAAAAATGGGATGAGATTGTCATAGCCTTTATGATTGGACTACCTTGGACTCCTGGTGGTAAGGATCTGACATGGGTGATTATTAATCAACTGATGAAATTAGTGTGTTTCTTACCTATCAAGGAATCGATGAAGGTATAGGATCTTGTACACTTGTATGTGTGGGAGATTTTTAGGATCCATGGTGTTCTATTAGCTATCATTTTAGATAGAGACCACCTTCATATCCATGTTTTGGAGTGGATTGTAGGTAGTTATGAGTTCTCGGTTAAAGTTAATCATGACTTATCATCCCCATATAGATGGATAGTCTAATCAAGACATCTATATTCTTAAATACATTCTTTGAGAATGCATGCTTGACTTCAGTGGATCTTGGGAGAAACATCTACCCTTAGTGGATCTTGTCTATAAATTTTTTTATCAATATTTAATCAGGATGACACCATTTGAGTCGTTGTATAGGAGGCCTTTTATATCACCTATTTGTCTGGAATAGGTTAGAGTATAGTCCTTGTTTAGACCAAGTATCATCCAGGAGATGAATAATATCATGCAATTTATCGGGAGTAGATTAACAATAGCTCAGAGTCATGAGAAATATTATGTTGATCGGCGTCATCATCCATTGAACTTTGAGGTAGGTGAGTAGGTTTTTCTCAGAGTTTCACCTCAGTTGGGACATAGGCATTAAAGTAATTAGGGTAAGTTATCACCTCATTATATCAGCCTGTTTGGGATTGTGGGGCGTCTCAGGAAGTTGGATTATCAATTAGACTTACCAATTCATTTGACTTTTATCCATGATATGTTTCATGTTTCACAACTGAAGAAGTATCAAATGGATCTGTCTCGTGTGATAGAGTGGGAGTATATTGAGATTGAACCTGACACCTTAGTGGTTGAAAGTCCTGTTTAGATAGTGTACTGGGTGAGATGAGGTGTTACATGGTAAGATAAACCCATTGGTTCATGTGAGATGGTAGTGTGGTGGGGACAACTATGAGACATGGGAGCATGAGACCTTGATGATGTAACAATATCCTTATCTCTTATTGGGTTTATGATCCTAAGCCTTTCTGGGGAAAGAAAAAAATTATAGTGGGGAGAATTTTGATGGCCTCTGGGTCACATTTATGTTTAATTTTGGTTTTAGTATTTCTCTTTTTAGGTTTTAGAGGTTTCGAGAGTCGGGAGTTTAAAATTTGGAGTTTTAGGGAAAACAGGCCAGGTGCATGGTTTAACTGCACTATTATTGTTATATATGCAATAACAATTTAATATGGATCTATGGATTCTAGTGGCATTTTTCATGGTTTGAGCACGGTTTTTCTAACAATTCAGGTCTCCAAGAAAACTGTGCGGATGTTTAGGATTTGGTCCAGAGGCTGTCACATGACTTGGGCATGGTTTTTCCAATCATGTGGATATTCTTAGTAAATCATGCATTTTTTTAAAAGGAAAATAGACATTTCATGGTTGGAACATGGTTTTTCAAACCGTGTGGCCTAACCATGCAACTAGATCCAAACTTCTAAAATTGTAAAATTACCCTAACACCCTTAGTTGTTTTTAAATCTAATATCTTCTCAATCCCTCATTATTTGAAACCAACACCACCATGATTCTATAGAGTCTTATCCCCTTGATTCCTTGGTGATATTTGATCATTTAGGGTGGATCTCTTTAAGGAATGTTTAGGTTTTCTCTCGACTTATCCTCTTTTCACTAGATCTTCTCTTAATATATCTTCCCCTTATATCATTGAAACCCTAATGGGATGTGATTACAAGATATAGAGGGTTTGATGAGTAATTGATGGAGTTTTTCTTAGATCCAGGATTGTGAGGATCTGATCTATTTGTTTCCCATCACAGGTTTTAAAGGTGGTGTTGTTTTTATCATTCTTGAGGTAAAGTTCTCTATTCTATTAAAGTTTGAAATTGATGATTTGAAATCCATGAGAGGTTATTTAATCTTGTATGGCTATGGAAATGATTTATAAAATGGGGGTGATGGAAATTGTTTTACACATGATGTGTTTGATAAATTTCCTCAAAGGTGATTTCAAAAAGGAAATGAATTTTTAATCATGGAAGCAGTGTATGTCACGAACCAGGTCAGGTTTCCATCCGACCTAACACCCGACCTAGTCTGAGACAAGGCCTGAGAGTTGTTACTGATCCTCCCAGGTTGGCAATAAGCATTAGGAATTAAATATAACTAAGTGGGAGTGATTTATCCCAAAGAAAACCAGGATCATGAATAAACTAAACAAAACAAATAGCATAACCAATTAAACTGAATAACAATAATTATAAACCAAATCCAGATACAACAGCTAAAAAATAGAAATAATAAAACAATACTAAAACCAATTAGGGACCAACCCAATCTCTATGTTACCACTTGGTCACCACCAACCACAAGACCAACCTACTCCTAAGACACATTCGAACCAGAAACCTAAACCTATAAAACATCTTGGGTCTACTGACGTTGAGTGTCATAAGTAGGGTGTGAGAAAAAATAGCTCAATAGGTAATCACTATAGAGTCTATACATTTCATTTCCAAAAAATGTTCTATAAACACTAGTTTTAAATACACATCAAAAAAAAGGTTTATCATTTTAAAGAACCAAATACAGCTTTCCCGATTTAAAAAAACACAGACCACTTTCCTATTTTCAAAACAGTTTTCCATCTTAAAACATACAAGTTTCATAACCAAAACCCAAAGAAGAACCCAAACTAGGTAATAAAAAGGGATACACTAAAAACAAGTGGGAATAGAATAAGAAGGTGGAATGTTAGCAAAACAACACAATTTTAAGAAAGCATTCACTAGTAAAACAAGTAACCAGATACAATTGAAATAAAAAAAGGAACATACAAATAGATAATCATGATCATTTCCTAAAAATATCTAGAATAAATCCATGGACGTACTTATTTAGGACTCACCTATCAGTGTATGGTGAAAATCTCTATTCAATAACCAACTGGCCTCTCTAAACTAGCCAATCTAGGGGCACATCCCACATCCTAGGGTTACCAACCCATCTAATCGAGGTTGATAAGAAACCATCACTCGACCCTCTAGATGATACTTTGAAACCCACCTTACACCATATTTTCCAACATAAAAACACCATAATAAATCAAAAAAACACGTCAAAAGCATAAGAGACACCTTTAGAAATTAACTAGAAATGCTCAAGCATCAAATAGTATGATTGAAAAAGGAAATGAATGGAAACACCTATCTCAACGATGTACGAACTCAATGAAACTTCAAGATAATGAATAACCGATATTGAGGGACAATCCTCACACCCTAACATCAAATAAATCAAACCACACATCAACCCTAGCATCTGAGGTTTATCCAAGAGAGAACCCACCAAAGTAAAACCAAGAAATCAAGAGAGGAGGAAGAGGAAAAGATAATATCAACCAAAAATACAAAGAAACTCACCTTAGATTGGAATAAAGAGCACCAAGGGAGGAGTGGGAACCAAGGGAAGGGGTTTAGGAGCCCCTTTGTGTGCTAAAAACGATCTGAGGGGGAGGAAATCCCAAAAGGGGTTAAAATATAAGAGGGGAAAACTTGGAATTTCATGTTTTTAAGAAATATGGGACACTCACATGGTTATACCACATGGTTTGAAAAACTGTGTGCACCCTACTGGAGAGAAGGGGAACCCCATATGGTTTGGCCACACGGTTAGGGAAACCGTGTGCCAACCATGTGATTTGGGTCAGTCAAATTGTAAAACCTCCCTGCATACTTGTCGCATGGTTCTCCTAACCATATGCAAGCTATGCATCATGTCCCAAACACCAACCCCCAAGTCGCAAAGTTTCTCTTAGGACTCACATGATTTTACCCAAACCATGATAAATCCATGAAAGTAAAACCATGCCAGAACAAACTGAACTAAAAATTCCATGAGTCTTAACAGTCCACATGATTTACCCTCAAACTGTGCACACAAACCGTGTAGAGGAAAAAAAGCCACCCGAAAACTCCAAAACTTAAAAATTAAAACGGGGAACTCAACATAAACCTAAACCAAAACAATAAAAATCAAGAAAAGCATAAATAAAGGAAAAAAATGTTGGGGTGTGATAATTCTCACCACCACAAAAACTTTATACCCCCAGAAAGTCACCCATCCAAACAAGGAATCAACTCGATCTCAAAACCAAATGAAATAAAACAAAACCACCAACCTTAGGTTGACTCTTTTAACCTCAGAAGTCACACCTAACCAGATCTATGAAAAACCAAAATGAGGATAAATAAGAATAAAGAATAGGGTAGGGTTCTCCCCACCACACAAAAAACTCAACTAGCACTGACCAACATCGAGAAACCTAGCACCACCTAAAACCAGAACTCTAAAAAACACCACCATGGTCCAACCAACATGGGAACTATGAACACAAACCAAAGACCCCAGCATAAGGGAAAACCCCCAGGAAAAACTAAAACCCAACAATGAACTGAAACACAATTCATCATTTCCTAAACCACAACATCTCTAAATAAGCACGACCGAAAATCAAAATCAATCCACAAAAGGATAACCATTCAAAGATACAAAAAATAAAGTACCACTACTAGAATTACAAAATAAAAGTCAACTAAAACTTTTTCAACAAGGAGAGATTATAGTAATAAGGAAAACTAAAACAGAATAACTTAAGATGACTCCACTCCAACATCGGAGACAAAAAGTTAGGCAAACTACTCCACCACACCCATGATTCCCAACTGTGCGCAAGCTTCACTTTGAGGCCTACAACTGGAGACCTAGTGCCTGAATCATCCACTACCTCATAGTTAGGTGCTAAAATCCTTTGATTGAAACTTCCTTTTCTGGAAACTTTTCTTGCATAACTTCTCTAAGAGACCCAAATGACCACATCGCTAACAATTCTTTGGAGGATTACAACAAGATGACTTTGAATTCCCAAACCGACCGCACTAAAATCACACAATTGAATGGTATAATGAATGAGAATCTAGAACCAATGAAAGAGAATTATCATAAATAGGCTCCTCCAGTACACACCTCTATCCAGATGGGGAACCATCACGGGTGGTGAGAAAGACTGGTTCATTAACCACCACTGGATGCATTCTAAGAACCATCTCGGTGAGAAATGCCTCATCCACCAATTTCTCAAATTGAACTTCACCAGATGAAAGGACCCATTCCTTAATATATGGATGAAGAAACCAAAAAAATATAGGAGCTTCCAACTAATCCTATAATGCTACCTCCATAGAAAAAGGATCCAACTCCTTGAAGTGATCAACATAGGCCCTCATCGTCCACTGGTCTTGCTGAACACCCAATAGCTCTGCCACTTTTCTTACCTTTACCTACTCTGGTATGAAGCATCGGACGAAAGTGGTCTTCAAAACCTCCCAAGTCATCCCAACTTGCAACAATTATGAGAAGATCACCTCCACCGGTCCAAATTCAGACCTCTGAATGAAACCAAAGCAGCATGGACTCTCACAACTTTGGGAGTTCCCAATGACCCGAAGATACCTTTGACTTCCTAAAGTCATTCTACTACCTATAACTTACCTCTATCACCATGTAAAACAAGAAAATCCCTAGAAGAACTAGATTTCACCACTCCACTAGGAGATTGAACAAATCCAACAAATGGACGAAACTCGCTAGAAACCTTGGGGACCATTCTAGGTTTCATACTCTGAACAAAATAAAAACATAGAACAAAAATCAACCTCAACCAAAACTCAACCAAAATATCATCACATGCCAAAAAACCAGCTCATAAGAAAAACATCTTAAACAAAACCAAAATACTCATTAAAAAACCACCATTTTCATTCCAATTTTCCAAATCACCTCCTTCCAAGGACACTTTCCAAATACCAAAACCCATTTTTCAATCCAACTAAAACATCAAATTCCACTTTTTCAAAAGAACCCATGCCCAAAAATCATTTTCCATTTTGAAAACTAATTTTTCCAAACCATTTTAATTTTAAAATTCCACTCGCACCAATTGAAACCAAAACAAAACAAAACTCACACCAAACTCTCAGAATATGGAACTAGAAGAATTTAATAACCTAGAAACCCGGTTAGTGGGACATGCCCTAGGAAAGCACCAACCACTAGGAGGACCTTGAACTGTGCACTCGAGCTTCACATGGGTCACTACTCTACATAAGCCTAATGTTCATCACTGGAACACCTCTATTTTCATTCCTCATCTACACACCCAAACAAAAACAAAATACTCAAATACTAGACTACCCCTGGAAACTCGAGGATCAATATGAGCAAGAGTTCGAGACACTCTTTTCACACCTACCTCTCGATCCCTAATAATCCTAATCTCTAACTACCTAACACCCCAAATAAAAAAGGGTTACTCTGATACCATTTTTTCATGAACCAACTTGGGATTCCATCCAACCCGACACTTGACCCGATCCAAGACCAAGGCCTGAGAGATGTTCTCAATCCTCTTGGGCTGGCGACAAGAACTGGGCATCAAAGATAACTGAGTGGGAATGATTTAGACCAAAGGAAACCAAGATCATGAATAAACTAAATAGAACATGCAATATAACCAATTAAACTAAATAATAATAATTACAAACCATATCCAGATACAACGGCAGAACAAAAAAATAGTAAAATAAGGCTAAAACCAAACCAGGACCAACCCGATCTCCATGTGACCACTTCGTCACCACCAACCACAAGATTAACTTACTCCAAAGGCACATTCAAACTGAAAACATGAACTTGTAAAATAGCTCGGGTATACCAATACTAGGTGGAATAAGTAGGGTGTGAGTAAAAAGAACTCAATAGGTAATCACCAAATAGTCAATACATTTCCTTTCCCGAAAACATTCCATAAAAACTAGTTTAAAATACACATTGAAAAAAGGGTTTTATTATTTTAAAGAACCAAACACAAATTTCATGATTTAAAATAACACACACCACTTTTCTCTTTTTAAAACATGTTTCCATCTTAAAATATACCAGTTTCAAAACCAAAACCCAAAAAAACCCAAACAAAGTAATAAAAAAGGCTATGTTAAAAATGAGTAGGAATAGAACAAACAGGTGGAAGGTTAGCAAAAAAGAAAAAGTATAAGCAGACAGTCGCTAGTAAAACAAGTAATCAGGCACAATAGAAATGAGTATAAACATACTGATAGATAATCATGGGAATTTTCTTTACATATCTAGAATCAATCCCTAGATGTACTGAGTTTGGACTCACCTTCTAGTGTATAGTGTAGCTTCCTAGTCAATAACCAATTGGCCGCTCTAAACTCGCCAATCCAGTGGCACATCCCACCTGGCCTCTCAGCTAATCCAGGGGGTACCAAAATATCTAATTGGGTTTGATAATCAACCATCACTTTACCCTCTATATTACACCTAGGAATCCCATGATGATAGTACATAGTGAATTGGGAGGTCCTCATATGCATGGCATAAACCAATAACCCATAGCCATTGTGTTTGCATATCCTAAACACCAACACCACCTATACAATGACTCTCTTTTCATAGGATCCACCATAGAGGTTCCCATCTCATAACAATTCATTCACAAGTACCAATAGGGCATCCACATCATACAAGTTTCAAAACCACTTCCCTAAACATTATAAAATACCAACTGAGCCTTCACACCAAACAAGCTTTCAAACCATTTTTCAAAACCAAGTTAAAATCATACAGCATTCATGAGAGTTACTAAACATGCCTTTATATCGTTTATTTACCAAATATTTTTTTTCAAAATTCCAAACAGGTTAAGATTTCAGAAACACAATTAAAACCACAATTTAAAATCATTTGGAGATCAAGGAACCATTTGAAAAGTTCTAAGGGTTTTCAAAGAACCATTTTAAGAAGATAAGGGCTAGATAAGAGAAGGGGGGAGGGAGAACATCTTGGAAATCCATGTTTTTTAACTAAAATACAATCTTAATTTGTGTTCTTATCCATAGGTTCACTACATGAACCTATGAACACACCCACATCCAATGGAATATCCTTAGAAAACCAAAGGTTTACCCAAAAACCATTTCAAGAACCATGACAAGCATTGCACATATAACCTCAACCAAAAAAAGTCAACACACTCACCCAAAAGGTTTAAACCACAATAAAACAGGCCACCAAGACATAACCAAGGCCAATCACACTCTCAAAATACCCAAATACATTTTAAAAAGGCCATTGTAATTTTAACAAACACCTTGCATACATTTATATATAGGCATAATTAAATAAATCCCTTTTAAAACTTTTCCATCATATTTAAAAACATAAAAACACCACAATAAATCTAACAAACTCATCACAATCATAAACAACAACTTTATAAATTAACTAGAAATGATCAAGCATCAAATGGTATGATTCAGAAAGTAAATAGATGGAAACACCTACCTCAATGACGTGTGAATGCAATGAAACTTCAGGAGAAAGAAGAACCAAGCCTGAGGGACGATCCACACACCCTAACATCAAAAAAATAAATCCACACATCAACCCTAGCCTCTAGGGTTCATCCAAGAGAGAACCCAGCAAAGGAAAACCAAGAAATCAAGATATGAGGGAGAGGTGAAGAGTAAATCAACCAAAAAACCAAAGGAACACACCTTAGATTGGAAGAAGAAGCACCAAGGGGTGATGAGGAACCAAGGTAAGGGGGTTTGGGAGCCCCTTCATACTCCAAAAATGATCCAAGGGGGAAGAAATCTCAAATGAGGTTAAAACATAAGAGGGGAAAACTTGTAATTTCATGTTTTTAATAAATCTAGGAAACTTTCAAGGTCAGGCCGCATGGTTTAAAAAATTGTGTGACAACCATGTGCACCCTATTGGAGAGAAGGGGAACCCCACATGGTTTGTCCACATGGTTAGGGAAACTGTGTGTCAACCGTGTGATTTGGATGTGTAAAATTGCAGAGCCTCCTCGCACACTTGCTACACAGTTTCTCCTAACCATGTGCAAGTCATGCGCCATGTCCCAAACACCAACCTCCAAGTCACACAGTTTATCCTAGGCCTTGCACGGTTTTCCCCAAACTATTCTCAAGTCGTGTAAGTCAAACCATGTAAGAACAAACTAAACTAAAAATGCCTTGAGCCTTAACATTCCATGTGGTTTACCCTCAAGTTGTGCACACAAACCATGCACAGGCCAAAAAACCACTCTGAAACTCCAAAAATTAAAAATTAAAATTGGTAACTCAACCCAAACCTCAACCCAAAAAACCAACCTCATTAAAATAATAAAATAAAGGAAACCCCAAGGTTGGGTTGTGATAGTGTGGCATCACTATAGAAATTTTTTTATGAAAATGTGGGCTTGGAAATGATATGGCTTTGACTTGGAATTTTTTTTACGAAACATGTATTAGTTTCTTTAATAGAGTGATAATATAATGTAACTTTAAGAATACCTTGAAGTACAGGAGAAAACTAGACATATGTGATCCCTGTTGGAGTTAGTTATCACTAGGGGAGGTTCCCATGATGTCATGGATCACTATTGGGTAGCCTTTCTAGGGAACCAAGGTTATTGGAAATTAGGAGTCACTTATGTCATCTAGTGGTCTTGTTCATCTAAGTTATAATTGTCCCTTTAGTCCTTTGAGGTTACATTATCTGCATATTTATTTTATATGCCCATTGACACCTATTTATTTCATCTTCTTATGCCTCATGGATAAACATTATGTCATATTGCTTTTTGTATTTAAATATGGAATGCTTTTTAAAAGAAAAACCAAAGGATGATTTTTATATAGAAAATGATTTTTTCTGGAAATGTTTTAGAAATATGTTTTAAACAAGAACTAATGGATTCACATGGATAAAAATTATATAGATTCTTGGTTGTATCCTACTGGGATTTTGATCTCACACTCTACCTTTTCATTTGGGTGTTTGTAGTCATGGTTTTGCAGGATATAGGTAAATGGAAGAGCGTTGTGTATAGGACAACTCTCCTCGACCATGTTGCCTTTCTGGTGGGTTGGGATAGCGGTTGAATTTAATCACATAGAGATAGAACCATGGGTTGCTTCTAGTTTCATGTTATTGGTCTATCAGCTTCTTCATTTAGACCTTTTTATATAGTTGTTGGTTATTGACCTTTTGGTTTGGTTGCTTTACATGTGATATATTCTAGATATCTTCTATGAAATTATGTTTTGTTTTTGTCTTATCATATATCTGTTGAGGTTAAAATCATTCCCATATTTCTTTATATGATACCCTTGTGATTTTTCCAACCCATGGTGATCAGGAACATGCTTGAGACCTTATGGAAATCCAATTTGGGTGACTTTATAAGTTGATCCGAGTTAGTTTGTTATATTCTAATTTTAAATGACCGTGAGAAATAAATAAATTCAATATTATTCAAGTTTTGAATAATAAGTTTTGAATTTATTAACTCGGTGTATTTATAAGTTATTAAGTGAATATAAAAAAATGTTTTATGAATGAATATTTATTCAAGGTTTATTAAATATTTTATGGGAGAAGTGATTTGAGTTAATAGATCTAATTATAAAATTATTTTAGATGTTACAAGTAATTTATATAATATTTATGATGTTAAAGACGTGTTTGCTAACACATAAATATTATTTAGTGCTTATTTATGAGGTTAAATATATTTGGGGTCCTGGTGGAAATTTACAAGACTATTAACCAACCTATATAAGTTCTGAGATGCCAAAATTCGAGATATAATTCAATCACTTGAATTTGATAGTTCCTCTCTCTACTCTCCCACATCCTAGAGATAGGAAGTGAAGATTCGGGCACCATGATCCAATATTTCCTTCCCAGATCGAAATAATGTTGTTGCGGTGATTGTTAGTGCGTCGATGGATTTTTTGATTATTCATTCTATCACCTAGAAATCGACACACCAAAAAAAATTTGGAGTATGTTTCAATGATCTATTATAATGAACCTATGTTGTAAATTCACCAAAACTTAGAAGATACGCTACTCCTAAGTCACTTCACCACAACGTGCACTACAAAACAACTGAGACATGAACTTTCACAAGACAACGATTGAAAGAAACAAAGATAAATGAAAAACACAAGTATTTATGTGGTTTAAATGTTAATCCTAATCCATATAAGGAATTATACAATTAATTTTATTATGGAAGTTAAATATGATTACAATATAAGAGTCTCTCTATAAGAAAAAATGTCCCCACCCTACTATTTAAAGTAGAGTTCAGATGGTGCAACCTATAGCACCATCTTCCAATCTTCACAAAGAGTGTTCCCAATCAGTTCCTATCTCCATGAACATATATTTTCTCAGTCAAATACTTCTTCCACCTTAACTTCCCCTTTCAGTGAACAATGAACTCTTCCAAAAACTCTGTGAGTTTACTCTTATGTATTTTTTGAAGACCCTTGATTATTACCTATTGGGATTGATTTGAATTAAAAAAATACTTCAAGGAATCACAATAGATAGTTTTTTCATGTGAACATGTGAATGCCATGTTGATAGGGGCAAGGGGTGTGTGCCTTCTTATTTATAGTAAAAAAGGAAGCGTGAAAAATTTTGGCAAGCAGAAAGGGTCATTGAGGGGAATACCAAGATATAGTCACCGCAAGAGGTAAAGGGAAGGGGATATCATGTTTTCGTTAGATTGTTTGAATAGATGATGGTGGCATGCGACAATGATGAGATAATTGTCGATGATAGCGTGAAAAGAGATTCATGATGGAGAGTCATGTATCGAAATCCCTTTTGGTTGTAAAGATCAAGAAATGTGTCCTGGTTTTGATGATCGATGGTACAAAAAAATGTATATTCATGAGTGTGTTATAAAAAATCCTTTGGGTGTGAGATAAAATTATTCGGGTGTCAGATATGTAAGATAGAAATTCCTTCAGGTGACAAAATGTCTTCGAGTGAATTATTTTTGGTGTTTATGACTAATTCTACTGCAATAATGGGATCTACCCCAACAGTGGTATCAAAGGTATATGGTTTTGACCTACAGTGATCGAGATGGATTGATGAAGATCTTATCCAGATATAGATGCTTCCGATTATAGAGGAGTTGATGAAGGTGGAGTTGATGATCATGAAGCTCGTGTTGGAGATGGGGTGATGTTTTTTCAAATTTTAATTAAGGTGGAGATTGTTGAGATTGATTTTAATGAAAAAAATGATCCAAGGAAGCGCAATGGATAGTTTTTTCATGTGAATGTGAAGGTACCACGTTGATAGGAGAAAGGGAGTGTGTGCCTTCTTATTTAGAGTAAATAGGCAACGTGAAAATTTGTGGTGAGCAAAAAGGGTCGCTGAGGGACATGCCAAGATATAGCCACCACAATAGAAAATAGGGAAGGGGATGTCGTGTTTGTGGTAGCTTGTTCGAAGAGATGACGATGACATGCGACAATGGCGAGAGAATTGTCAACGAAGGTGTGCAAAGAGATCCATGATGGAGTGATGTATAGAAAGTCCTCTTGGTTGTGGAGATCAAGCAGTGTGTCCCGGTTTTGATGAATGATGGTACAAAAAAAGATACATTCATGAGTGTGCTGTAAAAAATCCTTTGGGTGTGAGATAGAATCTTTTGGGTGTCAGAGGTGTAAGACATAAATTCCTTTGGGTGATAAAATGCCTTCAGATGTATTATTTATGGTGTTTATGACCGATTCCACTATGACGACGGGCTCCGCCCCAACATTCCTTTTGCTGAAAAACTTCCAAGTATAAAAACCTTGTGTAGCCTCAAGGGAATTCTTATGTGTTAATTGAGAAAACTTTATGCATGTCCCTTGTGTCTCGATAATTTTCACCTTTGGTCATGTCAAGGGGTAACTTCTGATTGTTTTCTTATGAATTCCATTATCTAGTCTACCAGTGCTCAAACTTTTGGATGTCTTCATTGTCACTCCTTCATCACCATATGAGCATAAAAAAATTATTACAAATGGTCGAGGAATGGAAATTACAAATTTACAGGGAAAACATACAAACACACACATGCAGAAAGTCAGGGAGACTCGAACCCGAAACCTCCCCGACACCTGATAGAAATAATATTTTCATCATTTTTTATTTGTATTTTAATTATTTAAACCTCCAAATTTATCAATTTGAGTTTATTTGCATCAATTTTTGATTTATGGTGTGTTTGGGGATAAATGTAAAAATTGCTTAATTCTGGAATTTAGACATATTTTAATCACTTTGGTATTTTGATCATAATTTTTATAATATTGATACAAATTGAGTGATTCCCTTTTTTTAGGATTCCTTTATTTATGGGCTTCAAATTATTCTTCTAGACTAGGATATGATTCGAACTTTCAAAGGCCATAAAAAATCAATGAAGCTGAAAATTTGTTTTGGACAACAGGGTGGACCCCACCTCAATGAATTTAGAATAAATAGGGTTACACACCTCCAATTGGGGTTATTTAAATTGGATTTGAAAGATAATTCAAATTCATGTTATAAAATTAAAGATCATGGAGATTTACTTTCATTAATGTAGATATTGGATGCTTGACATTGAAATTAGATTATAAAAATTCAAAGATTCTACCTAGTCAGAATAAATTTTCAAAATTAATGGAACATAACTTTTTCTACACATGTATTATGAAGCTGAAATTTTGTGGGTGAAGAGAGGAAAAATTTTGGAAAAACTTTAAAGAAGACACATTTCCAAAATTCAGTCATTAAATTGGACTACCACGATCAAACTTTCGGTGGACAGAATATGTAGGAGATCTTAAAGAAAGATTTCTAAGATCTTGAATTTGAATATCAAAGTATGACACCTCCTTGTCCTATATAAGGAGAAATTCACCCATGTTGAAAGAGAGTTCCACACCCCCAATGGAGTAGAGGCCAATGGTCATGTTGCTGCTTTAAGATTTCATTTTTCTTCTCTTTATTTTCAACTCCTTTTGTCATGTAACACATATGCATATTTTTAATTCAAGTGTTTCCATCTTCTTCCATCTCTCATTATCTTTCATCTCTATTCTAATTCTTTTATCTCTTACATCTTTCCATCTTGATATCTTTTCACTTTTCAATGAAAAGTGACTAACCTGAGACTTGGTCTTGAGGGAGGTTCAACGACGTTCTTTGTTATTGAGCTTTAATTCAAAATGGTTTTATTCTATTTTTGTGTTGGATGCGAGAGTATTACACAGATGTGGTGATCGTCTAACATGAAATTATTTCAAATTACATTCCTTTTATTTAATTAATTATTTTTCTCTCTCTTATCTTGAGAAATCCCTTCATACGGTGGAGCTGGGGTTGCCTGAAGGGACGAAACAACAGATGATGGAGCCGAGTCTTTTTAGAAATTACATTCTCAGTTGAAATGTTATCCTATTTGACTATCGTTGAAAGTGTGGTTTGGTATGCCAAAAACATGATAAAATTATACACTCAATAAATAAAAGGAAATTAATTCATTAATGAGGTTTCATAAAATGAATTATCAGATTGAATTTAAACAAATAAATAATGAAATAACCCATGTACCCAATCCTAGGACCATGACCTTTATTCCCTGATTTCATTTTGTCTGTATCTGCATTTAAATTTCAATTCTACATTGTATTTATTTTAATTGCACATTTTTCAAAAACCTCAAAACCATCGTCTTCATAAATAACATAAAATCAAAAAAAATAATTAGATTGGGTGAATTAGAAATTAGTGATTGAACCGACTACGACGCTCCTCAAGTGAGACAATCTTGGTCAATCTTTGTGGTGCATTAGACAAATAAAATTGCTTTTGTCACGCCCTACGAAAGACGTGCGTCAACACCTCACATGACCCATTGTAACTAAGCTAAGCCCCGGGCTCTGAGCATTATAAATTAACCTTATAGAATCTCTCATTCCGTTCAGTTTAATAACTTAGTCAAAAAATGATTTTTAAAAAGTGGGTTTATTATTACACATACGCTATAAAAAAAGGAATTCCATTATCTAGTTGACCAGTGCTTGAATTTTTAGATGTCGCCATTGTCACTCCTTCATCACCATATGAGCATAAAAAAATTATTACAAATGGTCGGGTAATGGTAATTACAAAGTTACAGGGAAAACATGCAAACACACACATGCAGAAAGTCAGGGAGACTTGAACCTGAGACCTCCCCGACACCTGATAGAAATAATATTTTCATCATTTTTTATTTGTATTTTAATTATTTAAACTGCCAAATTTATCAATTTGAGTTTATTTGCATCAATTTTGGATTTATGGTGTGTTTGGGGATAAATGTAAAAATTGCTTAATTCTGGAATTTAGACATATTTTAATCACTTTGGTATTTTGATCATAATTTTTATAATATTGATCCAAATTGAGCGATTCCCTTTTTTTAGGATTCCTTTATTTATGGGATTCAAATTATTCTTCTAGACCAGGATATTATTCAAACTTTCAAAGGACATAAAAAATCAATGAAGCTGAAAATTTGTTTTGGACCACAGGGTGGACCCCACCTCAATGAATTTAGAATAAATCGGGCTACACACCTCCAATTGGGGTGATTTCAATTGGATTTGAAAGCTAATTCAAATTCATGTTATAACATTAAATATCATTTAGGTTTACTTTCATTTATGTAGATATTGGATGCTTGACATTGAAATTAGATTATGGAAATTCAAAGATTCTACCTAGTCAGAATAAATTTTCAAAATTAATGGAACATAACTTTTTCTACACGAGTATGATGAAGCTGAAATTTTGTGGGTGAAGAGAGAATAAATTTTGGAAAAACTTTAAATAAGACACATTTCCAAAATTCAGTCATTAAATTGGACTACCACGATCAAACTTTCAGTGGACAGAATATGTAGGAGATCTTAAAGAAAGATTTCAAAGATCTTGAATTTGAATATCAAAGGATGACACCTCCTTGTCCTATATAAGGAGAAATTCACCCATGATGAAAGAGAGTTCCACACCCCCAATGGAGTGGAGGCCAATGGTCATGTTGGTGCTTTAAGATTTCATTTTTCTTCTCTTTATTTTCAACTCCTTTTGTCATGTAACACATATGCATATTTTTAATTCAAGTGTTTTCATCTTCTTCCATCTCTCATTATCTTCCGTCTCTATTCTAATTCTTTTCTCTCTTCCATCTTTCCATATTGATATATTTTCACTTTACAATGAAAAGTGACTAACCTGAGACTTGGTCTTGAGTGAGGTTTAACGACGTTCTTTGTTATTACGCTTTAATTCAAAATGGTTTTATTCTATTTTTGTGGTGGATGCGAGAGTATTACACAGATGTGGCGATCGTCTACCATGAAATTATTTCCAATTACATTCTTTTTCTTTAATTAATTATTTTTCTCTCTATTATCTCAAGCAATCCCTTCATATGGTGGAGTTGGGGTTGCCTGAAGGGACGAAACAACATATGATGGAGCTGAGTCTTTTTAAAAATTACATTCTCTATTGAAATGTTGTCTTATTTGACTATCGGTGGAAGTGTGGTTTGGTGTGCCAAAAACATGCTAAAATTATACACTCAATAAATAAAAGGAAATTAATTCATTAATGAGGTTTCATAAAATGAATTATCATATTGAATTTAAACAAATAAATAATGAAAGAACTCATGTTCCCAATCCTAGGACCATGACCTTTATTCCCTGATTTCATTTTGTTTGTATCTGCATTTAAATTTCAATTCTGCATTGTATTTATTTTAATTGCACATTTTTCAAAAACCTAAAAACGATCGTCTTCATAAATAATATAAAATCAAAAAAAAATAGATTGGGTGAATTAGAAATTAGTGATTAAACCGACTACGACACTCCTCAAGTGAGACAATCTTGGTCAATCTTTGTGGTGAATTAGACAAATAAAATTTCTTTTGTCACGCCCTACGACAGACGTGCGTCAACACCTCACATGACCCATTGTCACTAAGCTAAGCCCCAGGCTCTGAGTATTATAAATTAACCTTATATAATCTCTCATTCCGTTCAGTTTAATAATTTAGTCGAAAAAGGATTTTTAAAAAGTGAGTTTATTATTACACGTATGCTATAAAAAACGAATTTCATTATCTAGTCTACCAGTGCTCGAACTTTCAGATGTCGTCATTTTCACTCCTTCATCACCATATGAGCATAAAAAATTATTACAAATGGTCGGGGAATGTGAATTACAAAATTACAGGGAAAACATGCAAACACACACATGTAGAAAGTCATGGAGACTCGAACCCGAGACCTCCCTGACACCTGATAGAAATAATATTTTCATCATTTTTTATTTGTATTTTAATTATTTAAACTCTCCCAATTTATCAATTTGAGTTTATTTGCATCAATTTTGGATTTTTGGTGTGTTTGGGGATAAAATGTAAAAATTGCTTAATTCTGGAATTTAGACATATTTTAATCACTTTGGTATTTTGATCATAATTTTTATAATATTGATCCAAATTGAGTGATTCCTTTTTTTAGGATTCCTTTATTTATGGACTTAAAATTATTCTTCTAGAATAGGATTTGATTCGAACTTTCAAAGTCCATAAAATATCAATGAAGCTGAAAAATTGTTTTGGACGACGGGGTGGATCCCACCTCAATGAATTTAGAATAAATCGAGCTACACACCTCCAATTGGGGTGATTACAATTGGATTTGAAATCTAATTCAAATGCATGTTATAAAATTAAAGATCATGGAGATTTACATTCATTAATGTAGATATTGGATGCTCAACATTGAAATTAGATTATGGAAATTCAAAGATTCTACCTAATCAGAATAAATTTCCAGGATTAATGGGACATAACTTTTTCTACACAAGTAGGATGAAGCTGGAATTTTGTGGGTAAAGAGAGGATAAATTTTGGAACAGCTTTATAGAAGAAACCTTTCTAAAATTCAGTCATTAAATTGGCCTACCACGATCAAACTTGCGGTGGAAAGAATATGTAGGAGATCTTAAAGGAAGATTTCAAATGTCTTGAATTTGAATAGCAAAGGACGACACCTCTTTGTCCTATATAAGGAGAAATTCACCCATGCTTAAAGAGAGTTCCACACCCCCAATGGAGTGGAGGCAAATGGTCATGCTGGTGCTTTAAGATTTCATTTTTCTTCTCTTTTTATTTTCAACTCCTTTTTTCATGCAACACGAGTATATTTTTAATTCAAGTGTTTCCATCTTCTTCAATCTCTCATTATCTTCCGTCTCTATTCTAATTCTTTTCTCTTTCCCATCTTTCCATCTTGATCATTTTTCACTTTTCAATGACAAGTGACTAACCTGAGACTTAGTCTTAGGGGAGGTTTCATGGCGTTCTTTGTTATCGCGTTTTAATTCAAAATGGTTTTATTCTATTTTTGTGGTGGATGCGATAGTATTACACAGATGTGGCGATCGTCGGCCATTAAATTACTTCCAATTACATTCCTTTTCTTTAATTAATTATTTTTCTCTCTCTTATCTCGAGCAAGCCCTTCATACGGTGGAGTTGGGGTTGCCTGAAGGGACGAAACAACATATGATGGAGCAGAGTCTTTTTAGAAATTACATTATCAGTTAAAATGTTATCCTATTTGACTATTGGAGGAAGTGTAGTTTGGTATGCCAAAGACATGCTAAAATTATACACTCAATAAATAAAAGGAAGTTAATTCATTAATGAAGTTTCATAAAATGAATTATCAGATTGAATTTAAACAACAAATAAATAATGAAATAACTCATGTACCCAATCCTAGGACCATGACCTTTATTCCGTGATTTCATTTTGTCTGTATTTGCCTTTAAATTTCAATTCTGCATTGTATTTATTTTAGTTGCACGTTTTCCAAAAACCTCAAAACCATCGTCTTCATAAATAATATAAAATAAAAAAAGAATTAAATTAGGTGAATTAGAAATCAGTGATTGAACCGACTACGACGCTCCTAAAGTGAGACAATTCTGGTCAATCTCTGTGATGCATTAGAAAAATAAAAAAAAATTTGTCACGTTCTACGACAGACGTGCGTCAACACCTCACATGACCCATTTCCATTAGACTAAGCCCGGGTTATGAGCATTATAAATTAACCTTATAGAATCTCTCATTTAGTGGACTATTTTAGGCGGATAGGTTTTTTTTTTATTAAAATGGGTCTAGGTTTAGATTAATTTGGAAAAAGGGTTTATTGAGCGCCACTTCAAGTGGCGCTCAACAACTCGGGTGGCTAGCGCCACTTGAAGTGGCGCTTTGCCACCCTTTTAATTTTTTTTTCTGGTTTTGTTTTCTTTTTTTTTTCTTTTAATTGTTTTTCACCTCATCTCTTTTTAATAAATAATTGCAAAATAAATAAATAAAATTTTGTTTTCTTTTTTTTTGTTTTAGTTTTTTTTCCACCTCATCTCTTTTTAATAAATAATTTCAAAATAAATAAATAAAATTTTAAAAATAATCTTATAAATATGTATTTAAAAATGCTAAATTAATTATTATTATATTTATAATTATATAATTATGAAATTATATTTATGTATATATATAATTATATGTGTGTGTATAAATATAATTATGTATATATATAATTAAAAATAAATATTTATAAATATAAATCTATTTATATATATTTTTTAAATAAAAAATATATTTGTAATTATATAATTATAAACTAATCTTTAAATATAAATATTTATAATTATATGAATATGAATATATTTAAAATATATAATTATGAAAATATTGTTACATATATATTTAAAATTTATTTATAAATATATTTAATATTCATATATAAATATATATATATATATGTGTGTGTGTGTGTATGTGTGTGTGTAGAATTATATTTATAATTATATTTAGAATTATATTGTAATTATAGTTATACTTGTATATGTATAATTATATATTTGTACATGTATATATTTACATAGTTATAAGTAACTATTTATAAAAAAAATTGAAATATTGTTAAACATATAGTCTTTCAATACCACCTACTTGAAACTTAAAAATGTTTCAAGTATGTGACTTTGAAAGCCTATAAAATATAATCTAAATGACCAATATGAATGAAACTTAAAACATGTATTAAAAATATACTAAATAGATAAAAATAAAAAAAATTACGTAAAAAATGTCGATAGAAAATATTTTATAGGCTTTTAAAACCACCTAGTTGTAACTTAAAAATGTTTCAACTATGTGACTTTGAACGTCTATAAAACATAATTCATATGACCAATATGAATTAAACTTAAAACTTGGATTAAACATATACTGAATAGATGAAAATAAAAAAATTACGTAAAAAATGTCGATAGAAAATATTTTATAGGCTTTCAAAACCACCTAGTTGTAACTTAAAAATGTTTCAACTATGTGACTTTTAACGTCTATAAAACATAATCCATATGACCAATATGAATGAAACTTGAAACATGGATTAAACATATACTAAATAGATGAAAATAAAAAAAATTACGTAAAAAATGTCGATAGAAAATATTTTATAGGCTTTCAAAACCACCTAGTTGTAACTTAAAAATGTTTCAACTATGTGACTTTAAACGTCTATAAAACATAATCCATATGACCAATATGAATGAAACTTGAAACTTGGATTAAACATATACTGAATAGATGAAAATAAAAAAATTACGTAAAAAATGTCGATAGAAAATATTTTATAGGCTTTCAAAACCACCTAGTTGTAACTTCAAAATGTTTCAACTATGTGACTTTGAACATCTATAAAACATAATCCATATGACCAATATGAATGAAACCTGAAACATGGATTAAACATATACTAAATAGATGAAAATAAAAAAATTACGTAAAAAATGTCGATAGAAAATATTTTATAGGCTTTCAAAACCACCTAGTTGTAACTTAAAAATGTTTCAACTATGTGACTTTAAACGTCTATAAAACATAATCCATATAACCAATATGAATGAAACTTGAAACTTGGATTAAACATATACTGAATAGATGAAAATAAAAAAATTACGTAAAAAATGTCGATAGAAAATATTTTATAGGATTTCAAAACCACCTAGTTGTAACTTAAAAATGTTTCAACTATGTGACTTTAAACATCTATAAAACATAATCCATATGACCAATATGAATGAAACTTGAAACTTGGATTAAACATATACTGAATAGATAAAAATAAAAAAATTACGTAAAAATGTCGATAGAAAATATTTTATAGGCTTTCAAAACCACCTAGTTGTAACTTAAAAATGTTTCAACTATGTGACTTTAAACGTCTATAAAATATTATTATTTTATATACAATAATTAATTAGTTAGTAATATAATTATTAATTATTATTTGTCATTATAATTATTAATTATTAATGGTTAACTCGCTGTGAAAAATTTTGTTTATATTGTACCTGTACTTTATAATTTAATAGTTAATTGAAATAAGTTTGTATTTAATAGATTTTTGATTTTCTTGTTATTTGACTTAAACAACAGTTACTTATCATAGTGAATAAGTTTTTTAATATATACAACATTACATCCAAAAACATCAACGACGATGCCCCCCGGTACCACAATGCGGTGTCTGAATGTCACGTCCTCTCCGCGTCCGACGTCCATGTCGCTCCGGTGTCCTCTCTGCAGGTTCCTCCTCTTCCGGTGCTTCTGGTTCCTCCTCATGATGCTGTGTAGAGGACTGACCAAAATCTTGTGAGGACGCCCCAAAATCATGTGAGGATGCCCCAAAACCATATGGGGTGACATATGGCTCTGAAGCTCCTATAAATGGTAGAAATGGGGTACTGAAGAAGGCCTCATCGGGAGGACAGGGGGCCGCCATAAGCTGTGTGACTACACCCAGATCAAAGTCCATAGTAGTCTGCGGAGACGCCATATGCGGTATATAAATGTCTCCCTGCTGTGCAAAATCATCAGTCGGTTGGGCGAGATCGTCTCTCTGTGGTGCGACGACATCTGCAGGAGCCGCTCTCGGATGTCTATGTGGTCGCCTCTGCCCCCCCCCCCCCCCCCCGGATGTGCTCGTCTCTGTCGTCCAGCTGGCGGCGGCGGTGGCGGTGCATCCTCCTCAGCAGGCATAGCAGGGACATCTTCATCCTCAGGTGCTTCTGCCTGAAGATATGGATCAGGATATATCTGTGGCTCCTCATCAAAAAAACTGTCACGTATCAACCGGAGATGATCCAATAGATCCACCACATCCCGATGAACTACCTCCCGCAGAATATATGCATGCTCCTGAGGCTGCGTGGAATGTGCAAGATGACCAATGGCGTCTGCCTGCAAATGAAATGACAATCAAATTAATATCAAAAATGAGTTAAACAAAATTAATAAATCTTAGTAAACATACCAATCGATGAATGTCAATCCCCTGACGTGTAAGGTACATGATGGTATATTGTCGATACCAGTGTGCATAATCCCCCTGATCAGATAAATCAGAGTGTGATGTGATATATCCCTGTGGAAAGATACTGAATCGTGCACGCCTGTCCCAAAGCTGGATATAGGATGCATGATGTCGTCGCCAGTCTGTCGTCTGTCTACCTATAAGCACAATCGAATGTAACTCGGTAGTCTGTCATGGTGCCAATGGGATATGCTGTATAAAACCGAACTGGCGCATGACCCGGTCTGGCTGGTGCCACTCAATGATGTGAAAGTGAATGAGTGGCACCACTGCAGCACGATCTCCAACCAAAGCTGTGCAGTATAGTGGAAGTGATGCGTAGACATAACCTGTATAAGGAGTCCATGAAACCTGAAATGTAAACTCAAAAAATAAGTCATATAGTAGCATGACAATGTTACTGAGATTATATTGAAATAACTTAAAATAGTGATAACAAAGAAAATTTTCCTACAAAAAAGTAATGTTTAACTTACATCAGCTGGCACTATAGCGTCGAATATCTATCGGAAGTTATGCACACTATGTCTCGGAGTATGTGCATACTTCTGAGACTGACTCCACCTGGTGAAAAAAGAGTAACCTACGGTAAGTTTATAAAAATCAATAACAAAAGTACTGAATAACCGAAAGTAATGAAGTAGACATACCATCGTCCCCGAGGACAGTCCTGAAGTAGCTCTGGTGCAAGTGGTGCGACAACTCGAGGAGCGATGCGTGGAAAACGCTCCCAGGCCCACATCTGTACTAACACCATGCAACCTGCAATCTGATGTGAATCGGCCTGACAACTGGTGCAGAGAGATCTGTACAGTTGTGCTAATACAGCGGATCCCCAACTGTATGTAGCAATCTGATCTAGATCCTCAAGTAATGGGAGGTACATCATGTGTACCAAAGCGGTGGAGTAGTCGACGCACAACATGCCTCCGAGAAACCGAAAAATGTATGCACGTGTGTGCTGAAGAAGCGTCTCCTCGTCTGCATCATCAGGAATGACGTCGAAATGCTGATCAAGCCACCTCATGTGCAAGCGCGAACCCTGGAGGACACCCTGTGTGCCGATGACGTCAATGCCTAGCAGCCTCTGTATGACTGCAACCCAATCGCCGGTACTGGCCCCCGTAACTGCATCTCCATGGATAGGTAACCCCAGCATGTAGGCGACATCCTCTAATGTAATAGTCATCTCCCCCTCTGGGAGATGAAATGTGTGTGTCTCTGGCCGCCATCTCTCAACCAACGCAGCTATCAAATGATGGTCGATGGTCTTGAAGTCACACATAGCGACTCCATAAAAGCCTGCACGTCTAAGGTATGGACAAATAGCTGTCGGCGGTCCCTCATGATGGAAACGGTGCGCTCTCCGAACATGAAGATGTCTAACAGGTCGCCGCGCCAACACATCGCGCGACACGTGCGTCTCCTGACCAGATAAAAGTGGCTGCTCCATCTGAATGTGCAAACAATAAAACATTAATTTCATGTAAGATATGACATTTATCATGTAAGATATGAAATTTATCATATAATTTTGAAAGAATCATAAACACATTGGGTTAGTTGTTGTCTCCCGTGTTGTGGTGTTGGGGTGAAGACGTTCAAAGTTTCCTCGTTTTTGTTTTGTAGTCACTGTAAGTTCATCTTTCATTATACAAAACTGATGAAATTTTCATTTAATAGTTCAAATGGTTTTGTTTTCTTATACAGGTACATTCCTTTTATTGAGTTGGTGTTGTCTGTTTAAAGCTACTCATGTAATGTTGATCGTTCGACAAAAAATGTCACGTGAAATCGTGGTACATTTTCCAAAAATTACCCTATTTACAAGTAAGACAAATATGATTAAAAATGGTGAAATGATAAAAATAATTACATGTACAAAGTTTTACAGTAACTGATAGAGTACATGATTCATTTTAACCATTAGATGATTGCCCTATGTGTCTAGGGCAACGTGTCTTCGTATGACCTTCCTAGCGGCATATGCTGCACCGCCGTCCAGCTGGATGTTCACTAGGCCAATCCATCTCATTCCGAATACGAGTCGACTTTGGCCTCCCTTTAGGTCGAAGTCTATTGTTGTTTGGTAGAAGCGTGGGTGCGCCATCAGGCAGCTGAAAATTCTGATATTCCCCGATTGGAATCCACGGAGTATTGTAGCAGGAGTTGATGCTCTCGAGTCGATAAGCTGGATCAACGAACTGCTCCCAAGATACGTGTACGTAAGCACATGCAGCAATCACATGGCCGCAGGGATATCTCAGTGCCTGAAAGTTTCCACAATCACAGTAACGCTTCTCTAATAAAACAACTCGCACACGACCATTGCTACATGCCATAGCATCACCGGGCTCAGCGACCTCAAATCGTTGCTCTGGACGATTAAATGCAGTTACACGGTAAGTTGCGGCCTCCTGAAGAACTGTATCTAGCTCGCGTTGGAAATGGTGTCCATAGCGCATCCCTCTGTTCAAGCCCTCTTCAGCTTGCTTTCCTCGTTCCAGAAAGTACTTTACACTACGATAGAAGGTCTCTTGTACCAACCCTGAAATTTAGATTTACGACATTATACAAATATTATATTATAATAGTAACTCTTCTGAGTAACATATATTGAAATATTCGTATTTACCTGTGATAGGTAGTTTTCGAACACCCTTGAAAACTCCATTTATACATTCTACGATGTTGGTCGTCATATGACCATATCTCCTCCCATCATCATATGTCAACGACCATTTCTGCTTTGGAATTTGCATCATGTAATCATACACTTCTGGATTCACTCTGTGGATATCTTGAAGACGCTCCTCCATCCTTTGTTGTTGAGGCTCATATGCTATCATACAAGCAGTCATCTGAACAGTTATGAAAATAACTACGACAAAAACATTTTAAACAGAAAAGGATGTTCATACCAATTTTTAAGATTGCCTTTTTCATCGACTCATTCTTGAACTTCTTTCGCAAATTGTTGGCAATGTGTCGAATACAGTATCGATGATGGGCATATGGTGGTCTCCACGAAAGACCCTCAGACTGTATCGCCTCCTTGATTGCACGGTGGCGATCAGAAATAAGACAAATCCATTCTACATCCGTAACAAACTCTCGGAGACATGCCAGAAACCAGCTTCATGATGAGAAGTTCTCTTTCTCCACAATTGCAAATGCTATAGGCAGAGGGGCTCGATTTCCATCTTGTGTGGCGGAAATCAATAAAGTTCCGGTATACTTTCCATATAGAAATGTGCCATCAATTTGTATGAACTGCTTGCAATGTCTAAAAGCCGCCACACATGGTAAAAATGTCCAAAATAATCTATCAAACACAACCATTGAGCGGTCAAGTTGGTTCTGTTGGTTAACATATTCAACTGTATGTAACCGATAGACTATTTGATTATTGTGGCGTAGAAGCTCCAACAATTGTGGTAGAACTCGATAAGAGTCATCCCAATCACCATACACTTTCACAATAGCCTTCTGTCGTGCCGCCCATGCCTTCCAGTAAGAGATTCGATACCCAAAAAGCTGTTTGATTCGCTCAATGACCAGAACCACGGAGACGTCTTGACATGCTCTAATCATTTCAACAATAATAGTTGAAACAAACTCAACATCTAATGAAGAGTGTTCCTGTGCCAAGCTTGGGTTCACACATGTGTGTGGAGTAAATCTAGTGATGCGCCAGCTGTGAAAAGTGTTATCAATAATAGCTCGTAGACGCATTTGACAGTTCGATTCATATTTGTCACAACGGATCAAATAATAAGATCTCTTTGACTCTTCTGCAACATATGAGTAATGTCTTTCAATGTGATATTGTTTTATCACATTTTTCATTGCTTCTTTGCTCTCAAACTCTCTGCCAATATACAGAACACCGTTATCTGACACTCGATTTATGCCACCAATGATTCCTGGAAATTATGAACTGGGAGTGATAACTGAATAATCAAATTCTGGCAAGCGATTCATGCCTTCAGTCGACCATGAAGCCAATAGTGGAGGATGGTTCAATGGTCGGTTGAACGTCACATGAGATGGTACAGACTGATCTTCCGCATGCTCTTCTTCTTCTTCAACTTCCTCTTCATCTTGTTCAAAATTGTCATCATCCTCAAATTCATCAACCAATGCATCTAAAGTATGTGGAGGACTATCCATTGAAACTGTGGCTGATGGAAATGATGGAATAACTACTGATGCTGATGGAACGTCTTGATGTGAAGAAGCATATGACATAGTCTCATGAATTTGAGATGGGTCAACTTCCAATGTCGATGGAACCTCCATTAGTGACATACAACTCCATCATTTGATTCTCAGGTATATACTTAACCAATGAAAGTATATATTCCCAATCATCATCATCATTTACCGGATAGGGCACATGCCAAAACCTATCTATAAATTGAAGATGTCTGAATGTGATGGACTCTATCACTTGATTCCTCGCCAGTTTTAACCTCCGATGAATTTTCCTTTGCACAGCTTCCAAAGTAGTACATCCTCCAAGCATCACAACAGCTTCTGGATGTATACTATAACTACATCCTTGTTCTGTCTCAATTATTTGACCGTTGCAATAAATATAAGCGGCGACCATCTTTTTTATCTAAAAGAAACCACTGTTATTAATTAAATCTGATTAAAGAATCAATTTATGTATGCATGCTTCTAGTAATTTTGGTTGGAATCCTAATCCCTCCACCAAATCAATATGTTCAAACCATATTGATGTGTAACTATTTACACAACCCACAAGTTTGTGTTACTTACCCAAAAATAGAAGTCAAATATATTTATACATATCCACATGCATTATATGCATGAGGTACACGAACACGTCATGTAAAAGCATAGAGTTATATGAAATTGAAAGTCTCCACATGAGTAAGCCCGGAGCGACAGATAGCCAACCCCATTCACTTTCCTAGACAAGGCAAGCCTCCAGGAAAGTAGGTGGTCCGACCCAAAGCCCCTCTACCCGGAGATACTTTACTCAAGAGAGCAATCATTTCATGATAATTCTAACACTTAATATGCAAAAAATATATTGAACTACTAAATTCAAGTTCATAACTTCAATTACAAACCGAGGTCAAGGTAGATTGGAAACTAAATTCATTATCATACCTAGAATGTAATGCAAAGGTATATTCCATAAGCAATTTACTACTACTTGGCTAATCAATATAACTACTTCGCTAATTAATATAACTACTTCGCTAATTAATATAACTACTTCGCTGATTAATATAACTACTTCGCTAATAACCTAATTACAATTAATTAATAACCTAATTACAATTAATTAATAACCTAATTATGATTAATTAATAACCTAATTACAATTAATTAATAACCTAATTACAATTAATATTGATTAATTAATTACCTAATTATAATTTATTAATTAGCTAATTACGATTAGTTAATTACCTAATTATTATTAATTAGTTACCTTATTTTGATTAATTAGGTAGCTAATATTGATTAATTAATTACCTAATTACGATTAATTAAGTAGCTAATATTGATTAATTAATTACCTAATTACGATTAATTAATTACCTAATTACGATTAATTAATTACCTAATTACGATTAATTAATTACCTAATTACGATTAATTAATTACCTAATTACGATTAATTAATTACCTAATTACGATTAATTAATAACCTAATTATGATTAATTAATTACCTAATTACGATTAATTAATTACCTAATTACGATTAATTAATAACCTATTTACGATTAATTAATAACCTATTTATGATTAATTAATTAGCTATTTATGATTAATTAGGTAGATAATATTGATTAATTAAGTAGCTAATATTGATTACTTAATTACCTAATTACGATTAATTAATTACCTAATTACGATTAATTAATTACCTAATTACGATTAATTAATTACCTAATTACGATTATTTAATAACCTATTTACGATTAATTAATAACCTATTTATGATTAATTAATTAGCTATTTATGATTAATTAGATAGATAATATTGATTAATTAAGTAGCTAATATTGATTAATTAATTACCTAATTACGATTAATTAATTACCTAATTACGATTAATTAATTACCTAATTACGATTAATTAATTACCTAATTACGATTAATTAATAACCTATTTACGATTAATTAATAACCTATTAATGATTAATTAATTAGCTATTTATGATTAATTAGGTAGATAATATTGATTAATTAAGTAGCTAATATTGATTAATTAATTACCTAATTACGATTAATTAATTACCTAATTACGATTAATTAATTACCTAATTACGATTAATTAATTACCTAATTATGATTTATTAATTAACAAATTGTGATTAATTATTAATATTGATTAATTAATTAGCTAATTATGATTAATAAATTAGCTAATTATGATTAGTTAATTACCTAATTATTATTAATTAGTTACCTTATTTTGATTAAATAGGTAGCTAATATTGATTAATTAAGTAGCTAATATTGATTGATTAATTAACTAATTACGATTAATTAATTACCTAATTACGATTAATTAATTACCTAATTACGATTAATTAATTACCTAATTACGATTAATTGATTACCTAATTACAATTATTTAATTACCTAATTACAATTAATTAATTACCTAATTACAATTAATTAATTACCTAATTACGATTAATTAATTACCCAATTATGATTAATTAAGTAGCTAATATTGATTAATTAATTACCTAATTACGATTTCTTAATTACCTAATTACGATTAATTAATAACCTATTTACGATTAATTAATAACCTATTTATGATTAATTAATTAGTTATTTATGATTAATTAATTAGCTAATATTGATTAATTCATTTCCTAATTACGATTAATTAATTACCTAATTATGATTAATCAATTACCTAATTACGATTAATTAATTACCTATTTATGATTAATTAATTACATATTTATAATTATTTAATCATCTAACCTAATTATGATTAATTAATAATGTAATTACAATTAATTAATAACCTAATTATGATTAATTAATAACCTTATTGTCATTAATTATTTACCTAATTATGATTAACTAATTAACTAACTAATCATTTCATTATCTAATTACATTTAAAAAAACCATACTATTTATAAAATACAAACATTATATACTAATTCTATAAATTCAACAACTAAATTATTAAATCAAAGTATTAAATAAATTTAAAAAAAATTTACCTCAAATTTGTGGAGAGGTAGCTACACAGGCAGAGCAACCGAAGAGGCAGACGATGCAGGCGGCGCAGGCAGATCAACCGCAGAAAACTTTAGAGAGAAGTTTGAGAGAAAGGAGAGGAGGGGTGTGGGGAAAAGATGGGAAAATGGGGCGGCAGAGGCTCCTATTTATAGGGGCGGGGGTGTTTCGGCGCCACTTTAAGTGGCGCTGAAATGTTTAGTTTTTTGAAGGCAGCGCCACTTCAAGTCGCGCTGCATGCTTTTTAAATACACCTTCGGCGCCACTTGAAGTGGCGCTCGGCCTCAAAATCTTTTGAGCGCCACTTGAAGTGGCGCTCAAAACACCCATTCCCCTAATTATTTCAATCACCGACCCATTAAAATAAATTAAAAAAAAAAAACAACCCCTCCAACAAAAATAGCCCTCATTTAGTTCAGTTTAATAACTTAGTCGAAAAATGAATTTAAAAAAGTGAGTATTATTACACGTACGCTATAAAAATAAACGACCCCAAAACTCAACTCTGCTGTGGGCGCCTCACACCCCAACCCACTACCACCCCAACCCGCTTATGGACAGTCTAAAAATGATTTTTACACACCTAAATTCTAGGCGGTGAAAAAAAAAAATACCATAAAAAATACCGCTGATTTTTTTTTTTCTAAAAAAACTATCTGAACGCGACTGATATGGCGTGGGTCCTCTCCCAGTAAGGCGTAGAGGTAGGGTTCTTAAATCCACGGCTCCCTCCGCGCCCCTCGTTTCCTCGCCCACTTCGAATCTCAATTGTTTTGTGGACAACGATGACAAAAGGCCCCGGTCTCTACTCGGAAATTGGCAAGAAAGCTAGAGGTGAGCCTATTAGTCTCTTTCCATCTGGTTGCCTTTCGTTCCATCACTGTGAAGACTCTGAGAAGCTGGAAGTTCGTGTTCCGTCTTATTATTATTTTTTTCAATTACATAATTTCTTTGACCACGTTTCCACCGTTGTTATTTGGTTTATCGGGGAAATGCGATAATTAATAATGTCGGTTGATTTCCTTTCTCTATTTTTTTCACCTCTTCATAGTTTTCGTGTTCGATTAACCTGTTATTGGTGTTCTAGATCTTCTTTACAGGGACTACCAAAATGACCACAAGTTCACCGTGACTACTTACTCGCCCAATGGAGTTGTATGTTTCCTCTGATCCTTTACACTCTTTTCTTTTAATTTTTTTGTGTTTGTAAGTTGCTTCAACAGTTCGAAGGCGATGTATGCTGATACTTTATGTCTTATTTTTTTTTCTTTTCTGTATTCCAATATTTTTTAAACAAGAAGCACATTAACATTTGGCATTGCCATGTCTTGGTGACATGGCACGCTAATATTGGATGATGATGTGTAAATTTGTTTGATAGATGAATTTAAGTTGATTAGCTCTGGATAAATTTATGTGAGTCGTTAGTGTTTGCAGCATTAATCATTTTTATATGACATTAGCCCTTTAAAATGTTTGTTTGACTGTGTATATCGATCCATGTTTTCACCAAGCAGCCGAATTGTTTTTTTTAATTTCCTTTTTCTGTGGTTCGTGTTCTTGTTTTGTTCTTCTGCAGTTCATTTCTGAATTTTAGGCAAGATAATTTTAATTTTGCAGATTCTTTATCCTCTATATTTTTAGTATCACATTGATTCAAAGAATTCAATTAGTAGTTGGCACAGAGATTTATGCACAACTCACATTGCTCTAGTCATGCCCTTGCATTTTTGTTATTTGAGTGAACTATAGGTAATTTTATGTTCTTGGATGTTTCCCTGGACTTTCTTTTCATGCTTTAAATTTTCAATTCACTTGCCAGGTCATTAATTTGATTTGCTTTTCATGGGTCATTTATGATGCGTGCCTTGTGAAAAATTGTATTATTGTTGCATGAGTGCATGTTGTTCATCAGTGATTTCATTGCTGGTATGTACATTTCAACATTATAGAGCAGTCCAAGTCTGAAGTATATGTCAAAGAGATGGAGATATTCGAACTGTTAGTTGTATTCACAACAGCAATTTCATCATCTACCATTGTCACATTTGAAGCGTGTGGCTTCTTATTTTTTGAAGTCTTATTTTAGCTGTCACAGGGATCAGATTTTTTAACTTGTCTATGATTATGAGAATTCTAAACTTATATATATTTTATTTTTTGATAACAGGCCATTACTTCATCCGGAACGAAGAAAAATGGGGTACTTTTAGCAGATGTCAATGGCCAGCTAAAGAGAAATAACATCACTACCAATGTGAAAGTGGACGCGGATTCCAATGTGTGTTTCTCAAGCACGCTGTACAATTTATGGCTAATTATCTGTTTCATCGATTCACAAGCCGAGGACTTTGAGATACAGTAATTAGAAGTCTACTGTTATGTATGCAACATTTAAAAGCGATTCAATGACATCTTTGGTGGTGCATCTTCATCACCAGGAGATGTGATTTCACCCTCCTCCATACTGGGGAATCCCCATTCCTTCACTTTTTTTTAGGAATGGTCATTTTAGTACTGGAAATGGCTACTTGTTGGAAGTGGAATTTCATTGGATTCTTGTTTTCCCTTGATATAATATTTCTTAAATTATGGAAAATATTTGTATGTTCTGAATCTCAGCGTTTCTGATACTTTTATGCGAATTTGTAGCTTTTTACCACTGTCACAATTGACGAGCCAGCGCCTGGAGTTAAGGCAATATTCAATTTTGGGGTTCCTGCTCAGAGATCTGGCAAGGTAATTTTTAAAAAGAAAAATTGTTTTCCCAGAAGGAAAACTATGATTTATTGCCCATGGTGTGGCGGTGGAATTAGAGGTGACAATTCAGGTTCATGGATTGGGTTTGTATTGGGTTGACTGTCTTGTGAACTTATTTAAGCTCAGCTCTAGTCCAATCTATTTAATTAAACGGCTTGACCCCACCCAACCCGTTTATGAAGGGGTAAGCTGTAACCTGACCCGCCAATCCATTTAACCTGAAATATATAATAGACTATATCATGATATGTTCAACTAGTTAATATCACATAATTTCAATGACTTAACCAAATTGAATCATTTCATGTAGACTAAAATTAAACTAATTAATATGAAACATGCAGTATTTATTTTAAAGGTCTTATACATATGTTGTATTATTTCAAATTATAAGCTGAATATAAGAATAACATATATTATAATATTAATTATTATTATGTTTTAAATATTTTATATTGTCATTATATTTTTAATTGGGTTACATGGGGGTCAAATGGTCAACTCGAACCAGACCTGAATATTATTCGTGTCCAATTGCTCAACCTGATTGTAACTGAGGCCCATTTCTGCCTGACCCAAACCCGTTTTAACTCATGTTGGGTCGTCTTGGGCCATCGTGTTGGGTTCAAAATTGTCACCTCTAGGTTCAAGTCTCACTGGCTGCTCTGTCTACTGAGTTTCAGGGCTTGCTCTGGGTCAGGGGCGGGTCGCGGGGCCTAATTCGGGAGATTGATTCAAAGCCTGATATAGGGTCGGTCTCCAGGGGTGGGTGGAAGCCCCTTTTCTTGAAACTTTTCATTCCCAATAATTTCTCTCTCTGGGGTATCAGGTAGAACTCCAGTATTTTCATGAATATGCTGGAGTTAGCACCAGCATGGGACTGACAACAAATCCCATTGTCAACTTCTCTGGTGTGATTGGCACTGATGTGGTATCACTGGGCACTGAGCTTTCATTTGATTCAGCTACCAGGAGTTTTACCAAAGTAAATGGCGGCCTGAGTTTCTGCAGCTCAGATCTTGATGCTTCTTTGAACTTGTGAGTGATTTCTTTGTGCTCTACTGCAAAAAAAAAAAAAAGAAAAAGAAAAAAAAGGCTGTGTTTGGTTATGAAAGGGTTTTCTGTAATCATTTTTTAGGAATGACAAGGGGGACTCCCTGAGTGCTTCGTATTACCACGCGGTGAGCCCCCTGACGAGCACGGCCGTGGGTGCGGAGCTGGTCCATCGGTTCTCGAGCAACGAGAATACGCTGACCATTGGGACACAGCATTTTCTAGATCCTTTAACAAAGGTGAAGGCACGGGTTGATAACTCTGGGAAGGCGAGTGCTCTGGTGCAACACGAGTGGCGCCCGAAATCCCTGTTCACGGTGTCGGGAGAGGTGGACACGAGGGCTATCGAGAAGAGTGCCAAGGTCGGGCTTGCCTTGGCCCTTAAGCCGTAGTGGAACAAACTGGCGGGGAGGTGTGTTTTTGGATTTTGAAGGAGCAATAAGTTATGGAAATGGTCAGAAGCACAATGTAGTACCTTGTTTGGTGATGTTATTTCGTTGCCAACTTCATTAATAACTGCATTTTTTTGGCCTGTGTTGCCATCTTTTTTGAGCAAGCCAATCAGTTGAACCATAATTTATAATAATCTATTTTCAATGTATATTTTGTTTTGATGTTTTCCAAAAAACCTCAAATTTTGGATGTGTATATTCAGCAACAATAATACATGTGCTTTTCATTTGTAGTGGTCGCTTAAAGTTTTCAGAGGTTTTTTTTTGAAGTATGAGCGATCATTTCATGATGGTTGTTAAGAGGCCCTCAAAAAGAAGTGTTAGAATGGAGGAGCCCAATGACCTAATGGCTAATGGTGTAATTATGGCTTCAAGGCCCGAAAGCCTGGCTCGATCTAGGTTGCTATAATTTGGCTTGAGTTGCCTGGTCTGAAACCCTTGTTCAAGGGTCCAGTCCCAAAGTTTGGTCATGTTGGTTTCATGTTCGAATGTTCAACCATAAAAATAATTTATTTGATTAGAGGCATAATGAAATATTATGGACAAAAGCACTAAATTTGCATATGGTTTTCGTTGATTTGGAAAAGTCATACGATAGAGGTTTTATGAAAAACTCTTAAAAGATAATCGTGTATGTGTATATCAAATACATTCAAAACAAGTATGAATGGAGTTTGACTCGAGTTGGAATTTCAGAAGGTGACACTACTAACTATTGTGTCCTAATATGACTGCATCAAGATTCGACTTTAAGCTCACACCTTTTTGCCTTGGTCTTTAGATGAACTCACAAAGCATATTCAAGATGAGATATCTAATTGCACTCTTTTTACAAATGATATAATTCTTATTGCAGAATCCAAATATACTATCTATTTAAAGTTAGAACTTTAGAGAGATATTTTAGAATTGAAAAGTGTTGGTCGGAGTGAATACTCAAGAGGGGGGTGAATTGAGTTACAATTAAAATTTATGTTAAAATATTTTCTATTAAAATCCCTCAATTTATAAAACAAGTTAAACTGTAGTGAATTTATACAGATTGTAAATGTTCACTTAGCTTCTTAAAGATTGATTAGGTCTCAGTTAGTTAACCACAAGATTAAACTAACTTTTGAAACTAACCTATTGATTTACAATAAGTGTAAACACTTGCTAATTTAACTATCAAAGTAACTTTAAAATGGTTTTGTATTTCAAAGTAACAGCAGCGGAATATGATATATATATATATATAGTATATTTATGACTTAAACTAAAATGCACAACAGAAGTAACCAAGAGGTTCAGTCTCAAGCCGAGAGTTAGTCCTCTCAAACAATTTATATAAATTGATCCACACCCTGGATCGGGGTAAACAACAGTACAATACTGTCCAGATCCAAAGACCTCTACCACAGTTCTTCGTGGGAAAAACAAACAACAGCTCACAACTGTCCAGGTCTTACTTGACCTCTACCACTATCCACAATGGGAAACAAAAGAGTTATAGAGTTTGAAAGAGGATTTGATAATCCTCCAGCTTAGCACAAGAGACAGTGTGTGTGTAAAATAAACAGGGTACACACACTGCTCGAAATGTAAAAGAAAGAATCACTAAAATAAGTGAGAATGAGTTTATAAGAGCTTTATTGATTGACAGTGTAGCTCTGGACTCGTTTGATTTGTTAGAAAAGCTTCTGAGTCATTCTCTGGTTTCTGTTCAGAAAACAGAGTGTCGTTTTCTTCTTTGGCTCTTGGTTCAGCTTGGCAGCTTGAGTGCATGAAATATTTGTTTGTAGTTCTTTCACTCAAGATGCACCTTGTGGTTTCCGTCAGAAGAGTAGCTTTGTGTATGTCCAAAAGTTCTTGGAGTATGAATGTTGCCTTGCACAAATGCACCACGTTTGAAAGATGTTGAGATGTTGAGCTTTTTCTTTTTCACCCTTCGTGTGCCTTCTTGTTCTAGTGATCTCCTTGTTTTTCTCTTTTGTATATTCAGCTAGGTCTTTATCTCCTCTTTTATAGCTTTCAGCTCCGGCAAATGGGAATGATTACCTTTTGCATGAGTACTAGGTACGGTTCCCTGACATGGCAACAAAGATCATTAAATAACATTAACTGCATTAAAAACATCAAATGTAACCGTTAGCTTAATAAATAAATAGTATTGAGAGTATAGAGTTTGACTGGTTGGTCAATCATTAGTAGCCTTCTGTTGGTAGATGTGTACGGTGGATTTTGTGTAGCAGTCCTTCCATCAGTAGCTCTTTGAACATGCATCGGTAGCTCTTTGAACATGCATCGATAGCTCTTTGCGTCGGTAGCACTTGGTATCGGTAACTCCTTCTATCGGTAGACTTACTCTATCGGTAGCTCTATATAATTGTTCTATTGGTGACTTCATTCTATCGGTAGACTTACTCTATCGGTAGCTCTATATAATTGTTCTATTGGTGACTTCATTCTATCGGTGACTCTGTACTTGTATCGGTACTGTGTGAGTAGCTCCTTGCATCGGTAGCTGTTTACACTTGTATCGGTGGACTTACTCTATTGGTAGCTCTAGTCTGTCGGTAGCTCTATATATCAGTTGCTTGTGCACATCGGTAGCTCCATTCTGTTCTATCGGTAAACTTGGTATATGCTTACCGGTAGCTCTGTTCATATCGGTAGCTCTGCGTATCGGTGACCTTAACTTATCGGTGACTCTGTCTATCGGTAGGCTAAGTACCGGTAGCTCTGTTATCAGTAGCTATATGTAGATCAGTGACTTAACACTTATCTGTTTTATGTAAAACACATCTGATTGGGTTAGAATTACTTTGAAATTTATATAAACATAAACAAACATTGATTAACATATCTCAAGGATTATTTTAATATTATTATCATCTTGATAACAGAATATCATAGATTAGAATATAGATAAACATTAAGCATAATTGGGATTATCAAAACAGGTGAGGTCAACAATCTCTCCCTTTTTGATAATCACAACTTATGATATTATAGTGTTTAAAATAATGATTAATTGTATCAGAGGATATATCATTAAATGCAATTATCTCAGAGAAACAGTATGTTATAGAACATAATGGATCAGAGGTGGAATTAAATGTGATAGTATCAGAGATAAAATTAAATGTAATGATATCAAAGGTAATATTTAGTAGTATCAGAGAGTTAGAGAAAATGGTATCAGAGAACTAAATGTAATGGTATCAGAGGGGCAAAGCATGATAGCTTTTCCTTAGAGAAAATCTCTCCCCCTTTGATACTTTCTCCCCATTATTTATTCTCCCTTTAATACTACTCCCCTTTTGTAAATATCTTGGTAAAATATTTCTCCCCCTTTGTGATAATCAAAAAGTGGGAAACAACAAAAAGAAGAGGAACAAAATGATAAAAGAGATGATAGCTAGTTTCATTGCAGGATGTAAATAAGGTACAAAGAAATAAAACAAAATACAATGGATTCCTATCAAACAGTCTAGCCACTCGTTCAATCCACATCCTCAATGTGAGATTTTTCTTTTGGATCAGAAGAGGATTCAGGTGGTGTGGATTCAGGTGAAGGCTTAGGAATTCCAGAGATGATCATAGGAGGCTGAGCAACTGACACTCTGCCTGGCCTGTACTGAGGAGTTCTTTGAGTGATCATAGGTGTGAGGCTTCGAATAGCTTGTGCAGGAGTCAGCTGAACTGGAGAAGCAGTAGAGGCAGAGGCAGGTAAGGCTAGAGGTACAATCACTGGCCGAGCATCAACATGCAGGAAAGGCAGCAACAGATTTCTAAAATCCATAATTATTCCTCCTCCTCTCTCCATAACAGATATGAAGTCATCCTTGTTCTCCATAAATTTGTCCAACGCTGGAGTCAATTCCCTTAGTTTGCTAACTTTCTCTCTGAAGGCTTAATTGACAGGAGGCGGCTTCATATTCTCTATCAGAAGCTTGAAGTCGCTGTTCATTTGGTTCTTCGTGTAAATCTTTTGGAAATATGAGTCCACTTTATCCTTCACTTCTTTCTGAGAGGCAGAAGCTTCTCTCATAAAGTCTTGGACTATATTCATTATTTCTCTAGCGGAATCTCTAGTAGAGAGTACAACTTTGCTCAGATCAGATGAGTCCACAAAGCCACTAGTTGAAGTTTGACCAAGCTCCTCCTTCATCACAGCTCGAAACTGATTCAAATCCATTGAGGGCTTAGAAGCAACAGAACCAACAGAGAAGGTTACTGTTTCCTTGAAGTTTTTGGTCAACCCACTAATAATATTTTGGACTTGAGAATCCTGGGTTTTAACATGTTCTTTCATAGAGGTTTTAAAACCTTCAAACACTGAAACCATCTGGCTCACAACACTTTTAACATAGGCTAAGTACTTGTCTGCTTGGGATTTTGAGCTCATGTAAGATTCCAAAGAGATAACCGATTTCTTTGGAGCTTCAAGATCTGCTTCCATTCTAGACACTTGAGTCTGGCAGTCTTTAACTTCTTCCATTATTTCTCCCATAAAGGTTGACAAATTACACCCTAGAGAAAGTTCAAAAGATCTTTCCAACATACTCATCTCTTCAACAAAACAGTGCTTCATCTCAGCAACTGAGGTACTAAAAGACTCTTTCAGCTCATCCTTTAAGGATTCTAGATCATCTCTGGTGATTAAATTAGCAGGATCAAATGCAACAGATACTCTTTCAGATGCTAAACTGACCACTGAGTCAGTCATGATCGATTGGATTGAGGATACTAGAGAAACTTCCATCTTCTTTGTTTCTTCCACAAAACTATCCTTCAACTTTTTCTTCAAAATATCCAGGTCATGCATTCTGACCACATCTTCAGGTAGCAACTTAGTTTCAACATCATAAACAATTTTTGGTCTATTGAGAGATGCTTCATTCTCAGAATCAGGATAGTCTAAACCACAGACTACAAAACCTGGGTCTTCTGCCCAATCCTCAATATCAACAGCCACTGTAATACTTCCAAACTTGGTTTGATGCTCTCCCTCAATGGGTGCATTCTCTTATACATCAAGTGCAATCTTAGCGGGTCTTTCTTTCTCAGGAGAATCTTCAACTATCAATTCAATCTCTGCAACAGCAGGAGGGTCCTCTGAACTAGGTACAACTTCTTCCACTTCTCCTACTACATCCTCAGTAGGCACTAAAGATTGTCCAATCACTGGACTAAGGCTCAAATCAGCTGACAGAGATGCTTCACTTTCATGAGTATCTTCTTCATTCTCTACAGCAGCCACTTCAACATCCTCTAAAGCAGCTTCTTCCTTATTTGATTTATGTTGATCTAGATTTTCAGGAGCTGGGCTAGGAGGTAAGTCAGAGTCTCCTCCTTCACCAGCAGAGGACTCTTCCTCTTCTAAATCATCACTGTATTCTGGCTTCTCTTCATCAGGTTCTAGACCTGGATCCCTCACATCCTTTGGTCTTGAAGGATGATCCACAAGATTGAACTTATCATACACCTTCTTCTCATCATTAACCCATTCTCCTATCCAAGGGTTCCAATTTATCTTCATGTATTTGCAAACTGTAGAAGTAATACAAAAATTATTCCTTACCACCACTGTCTCATCTTGAGACTCGGCTACCCCTTTCACTTTGATCATCACAGAGATCAACTTGGCAAAGAAAAGGGCATTAGTCTTAGATTTTGGCCTTGTCATGTCTTCCATTTGAAACATCACCAATCTACATAGATTCACCTTGATTCCATGTCTCAAAAGATGCAGGAGATAGATATCCTAATATCTCAAATTAGAAAAGTCTCCTCTCCTTGGTATTAAGACATGATGAACAAATTGAATAACAACCTGTTCTCTCCATCCATTTCTGCAGCTACTACTTGTCTTTGATTTCCATCACCAGTGAGCTCCTCCAAGGCAGTCTCATAATTAAAGATATCACTAATAGGTGGTATAGCTTTCGAGATAAAACCAGATACACCTTCATGCGGAACCTTTAAGCATTCAGCCCATTCAACAGATGAGAAGGATATCTCCTTTCCATTCACATAAGAAGTCACTAGGTTCTCAGTTTCAGATTTCTCAAAACTTACATAGTCATAAAATTGCTTCACAAGCTTTAGATAGTAGGGTCCATTTTTGTTCGAAAAACAATCTACCCACTTTTGATCCTTCAGCACTTCGAGCACTAGCGACTTGCTAGGAAACAAACATTCCACGCAGAGTTCCTTTTCAATCACAATGACTCTATTCTGCAGATGAGGATTCACTGGTCACCTACCCGACCTTGTTCTTCCAACATTACCACTTGCTTCTGGTTTAGACTTTTTCTTCTTTGCTTTCGGCTCATCGGTGTCATCTCTGATGGTAGGAAGTTTGGTTTTTTCCATCGTTAGTTCGAGGGATTTAGGGTGCTCAAAGGATTCAGGAGCTAAGGTTTGAGGGAAAGGGTTTGAGACTCGGTGGATTGAGAAGTATCTATGACTTTATTTTTATCATTTAGGAATCATGAAATAAATAAATAAAATGAAATAAAGTAAAAACAATTCAGATTCTGGTGGCAGACAGAAGTTTAAAACAGCGCACTCATCAATAGGGTCTATCAGTGAGAATTTCTATCAGTGAGGTTACATCGGTGACGATTTACATCGGCAAGAATTTACATCGGGGAGAATTTACATCGGTGAGAATTTACATCGGTGAGAATTTACATCGGTGAGAATTTACATCGGTGAGGTAGCTACCGATCAAGGTTAATCATTCCTAACTCATGTCTAATGTAACTTAACCTATCCAAACTCAAAGGTTTGGTGAAAATGTCAGCTAATTGATGTTCAGTACCACTAAACTCAAGAATAATATCACCGTTTTGGTAATGATCTCCCAAGAAATGGTGCCTTACACCAATGTGTTTGGTCCTAGAGTGAGACACAGGGTTCTTCGAAATGTTTATTGCACTAGTGTTGTCACAGTTGATAGAGATGTGTTTAAAGTCATATCCATAGTCCAAAAGAGTGTGTTTCATCCACAGAATTTGTGCACAGCAACTACCAGCAGCTATATACTCTACTTCGGTGGTGGACAATGCTACAGAATTCTGCTTCTTACTACACCAAGATACTAAGGATTTTACCAATAAATGACATGTTCCTGATGTTCTTTTTCTATCTAACTTGCAACCAGCAAAGTCAGCATCTGAATAACTCATTAACTCAAAGGATTGTCCTTTTGGGTAAAACAAGCCTATGTTTACAGTGTGTTTAAGATATTTGAAAATTGTTTTAACAAAAAGTAAATGAGATTCTTTTGGATTAGCTTGAAATCTTTCACACATACACACACTAAACATAATATCTGGTCGACTAGCAGTAAGGTAAAGTAAGCTTCCAATCATACCTCTATAATTGGTTTGATCCACTGGTTTCCCAGTTTCATCTGCATCCAATTTACAAACTGTACTCATAGGAGTATCACTTTCCTTAATACTATCCAAACCAAAACGTTTTAAAAGATCCTTTGTATATTTACTTTGATTCAAAATAATACCACTTTCATTTTGGAAAACTTGAAATCCAAGAAAATATTTGAGTTCTCCCATTAAACTCATTTCAAATTAATTTTTCATACTTTTTGAAAAGTCAGTACATAAAGAGTGTTTAGAAGATCCAAAAATAATATCATCAATATAGATTTGAACTACTAAAACATCATTAGAAATTATTTTAATAAAAAGAGTTGGATCAACAATCCCTTTAGTAAAACTCTTTGAAATAATAAAATTACTAAGTCTATCATACCAAGCTCTTGGAGCTTGTTTTAAACCATATAAAGCTTTAGAAAGTTTAAAAACTTGATTTGGAAAATGAGGATTAGTAAATCCAGGTGGTTGTTCAACAAAAGCATCTTCAATTATAAAACCATTTAGAAAATCACTTTTGACATCCATTTGATATAACTTGAAATTCAGATGAGTAGCATAGGAAAATAAGATCCTAATGGCTTCTAATCTAGCTACAGGTAAAAAGGTTTCCTCATAGTCCATACCTTCTTCTTGACTATATCCTTGTGCAACTAATCTAGCTTTGTTTCTAACTATGTTTCTTGACTCATCAACTTTGTTTCTAAAAACCCATTTAGTGCCTATTGTCAAAGTGTCCTCAGGTCTGTCAACTAATTCCCAGACTTTTTTTCTTTCAAATTGATTTAACTCTTCTTGCATAGCCATTATCCAAAATTCATCATTGATAGAATCATTGACATTTTTAGGTTCTAGCTGTGAAAGAAAGGCTTGATTTTCAACCTGGTTTCTTAGAGAGGCTCTAGTCTGTGTCCCTCTATTAAGATTACCAACAAAAGAATCTAAAGGATGATTCTTTAGAATCCCAGTTGATCTAGTAAAGGTATGACTAGAAATTTCTGGTTCATCTCTAATCTCGGGTTCAATAGAAGCAGATTCTAGAAAATGTCCAGAACTAGATATTTTTACAGCAGGTTCTTTAGATTTATCATTAAGGTTCAAAACAGTCAAATCTTCTTCAAGATTTTCAAGAGAGGTTTTAGGCTCATGTGGATCAGTTTCATCAAACTTGATGTGAACAGATTCTTCCACACATTTGGTTCTTTTATTAAAGACTCTATAGGATTTTCTAGTTAAAGAATAACCAAGAAAAATTCCTTCATCACTTTTAGAAGAAAATTTGTCCAGATTATCCTTTGTATTAAGAATAAAAACTTTGCAGCCAAATACTCTAAAGTAACTAACTTTAGGTTTTCTTTTGTTCCATAGTTCATATGGGGTCTTCTTAAGAACTGTTCTAATAAGGACTCTATTAATAATATAACAAGCTGTATTCACAGCTTCAACCAAAAAATAAAGAGGCAAGTCATACTCATTAAGCATGGTTCTTGCAATTTCTTGAAGGGTTCTATTCCTTATTTCTACAACACCATTCTGCTGAGGTGTCCTAGGAGCAGAAAAGTTGTGACTATAGCCATTGTGTGAGCAATAAGATTCAAACTCTTGATTTTCAAACTCACGGCCATGATCACTTCTCAGAGTTTTAATCTTAAGTCCACTAAGGTTTTCTACAGATTTGGAGAATTTAACAAAGTAGGAACAAGCTTCACTTTTGTGATCTAAGAAGTATACCCAAGTATATCTAGAAAAGTCATCTACTAGAACATAGACATAGTGATTCCCATTTAAACTAGAAACTCTTGAAGGTCCAAACAAGTCCATGTGAACCAACTCGATAGGTTGAGAAGTTGAGACTTCTTTCTTTGATTTAAAAGAAACTTTATGTTGCTTTCCCTTTTGACAGGGATTACAAACTTTGTCATTTGGGAATTCAAGTTTAGGTAGGTCTTTAACCAAGTTCTTCCTATTCAGATTTCTAAGTGAAAAGATGTTGTAGTGTCCTAATCTTCTGTGCCAAAGCCGATATTATTTATGAAAATCATTTAAACACGTAATCTTTTTCTTAGCCAAAGAATTTAAATCAACAACATAAACATTTTAATTTCTCAAGGCAGAGAATACTAAAACATTTTTAGAATTAAAAACATTATAGGAATCATTTTCAAATTTCACATTAAATCCATCATCACATAATTGAGAAATACTTAATAGGTTATACTTAAGTCCATCAACAAATAAAACTTTAGAAATCAAAACTGAATCAGTGTTACCAATCTGGCCTAGACCGATGATTTTTCCTTTAGAATTATCACCAAAGGTGACATGACCTCCATCAACCTTTATTATTATTTTAAAGCATGAATAATCTTCAGACATATGTCTTGAACATCCACTGTCCAAATAACATACCTTCTTGTGAGAAATCTTCAAACATGTTTCCTACAAAACAGATTTAAACAAAAAATGATTTTGGTACCCAGATCTTCATAGGTTCAGAATGGTTAGCAATCAAAGGTTTAGGTACCCATATTTGTCTTATGGGTCTCAAATAATTTACATAATCAATAGATTTTGAAAGATAAACTTTATTTGATCTATAACCATATGAATAACTAGTTGAAGCATAGGAATTTCCAATACTGGAATAAGCAGAATTTTGTCCAGACTTGAGAATAAATCGAGTTTTAGTAAACTGTCTCTGTCCAGGTTGGTATCCCAAACCAGTAGTGTATTTTGGTGCAACTTGCTTTCCTAACATTTGAGTAAGTGTATCTTTTCCATTTGTGAACTTTTCTAAGTCCTTTCTAAGTTGCTCATTAGATATTTTCAGTTCAGTATTTTCCTTTAACAGTTGAGCATTATTTTCCTTTTCTATATCAAGAGAAGATTTAACATTGGCAATGAGAGCATGCTGTTTCTTTAGTGACTTATACTTGTCCTTAAGTTCATCACATGTTTCTTCCAGCATATTATAATATTCAAACATTTCAACCTTAGACATATCTTCAGCATCAGAATCAGATTCTGCATCATCTCCAGAATAATTGGAATTTAAAATAGGAGTATCTAAAGTTACCTCAGATGTGTTGGTCATGAAACACATGTTGGAACAATTCTTTTCAGAATCAGAAACTTTAGATCCACTTATGCTGTCTTCTGAAGCACTCCAAGTAGCTTTCATAGCTTTCTTATACTTCTTGTCCTTATAATCATGTTTCTCTTTGAATTTTAACTTTGGACAGTCAGCCTTGATGTGTCCTTTCCTTTTGCATTCATAGCAGTCTATATCATCCTCTTTATCAGATTTCTTCCAATCCTTCTTCCAGTGACCCTTGTTGTCATACTTTCCTTTGTAATTTGATTTTTGAAAGAATTTATTTTTCCTATAAAACTTCTTGAATATCCTGGATATTTGGGCCATCTCAGCATCACTGTCAGAGTCTGAATCTTTACTGGTTGAACTTTCAGTAGGTACATGTATTTTCTCCTTGTCTTTGCTCTTTGAAGCAGTAGACTTGAAAGCCACAAATTTTCTCTTGGGTTCATCATCTTCTTCTTTATTTACTTTAAGTTCCTCCTCATACATCATAAGTTTACCTATTAATTCCTTAACAGAGAGTGTGCTGATGTCACATGATTCTCTAATGGAAACAGAAGTTCCCCTCCATCTTTCTGGTAGATATCTCAAGATTCTCATGATTTGTTCCTTTGCTGGAACAATCTTTCCAAGTGAGCTCATAGTATTGACAATCTCATTGAACTTGAGATACATGTCAGAAATAGGTTCATCAGTCTTCATTTTAAAATTATCATATTTAATAGTATAAGTATTTAGTCTCATTTCTTTAACATTGGTTGTTCCTTCATGAGAAACATCCAAAGTATCCCAAATTTCATAAGCAGTTTTGCAAGCAGAAATTCTGTTAAACTCTTCATCTCCTAAAGCACAATATAAGGCATTAATAGCTTTACAATTATTATTGTAATCAGTCTTTGTAGGTTCATCCCAAGTAGTTATTTTAGTTTCTAGAATTTTATATTGTGACTCTATAGCAGTCCAGATATCAAAACCCATACTTTCTAAATGAATTTTCATTTTGTGTTTCCACTGGGCATAGTTAGTACCATTAAAGAAAGGTGGCCAGTTAGTAGCAACACCCTCTAGTCTATTGTCCATATCTAGATTTTAGAAAAGATATTTAAAGAGATAAAATTTAGAACTAACAAAAATTTAAGATATTTAAATATGCAACTAAAATCACAGTTGAAAAACAAAGTGTTTTGAAATCTTTAAAAAAATGTCCTCTGATACCAAATGTTGGTCAGAGTGGATACTCAAGAGGGGGGTGAATTGAGTTCCAATTAAAATTTATGTTAAAATATTTTCTATTAAAATCCCCCAATTTATAAAACAAGTTAAACTGTAGTGAATTTATACAGATTGTAAATGTTCACTTAGCTTCTCAAAGACTGATTAGGTATTAGTTAGTTTAACCACAAGATTAAACTAACTTTTGAAACTAACCTATTGATTTACAATAAGTGTAAACACTTGCTAATTTAACTATCAAAGTAACTTTAAAATGGTTTTTTATTTCAAAGTAACAGCAGTGGAATATGATATATATATATATATATAGTATATTTATGACTTAAACTAAAATGCACAACATAAGTAACCAAGAGGTTCAGTCTCAAGTCGAGACTTAGTCCTCTCAAACAATTTATATAAATTGATCCACACCGTGAATCGGGGTAAACAACAATACAATACTGTCCAGGTCCAAAGACCTCTACCATAGTTCTTCGTGGGAAAAACAAACAACAGCTCACAGCTGTCCAGGTCTTACTTGACCTCTACCAATATCCACAGTGGGAAACAAAAGAGTTATAGAGTTTGAAAGAGGATTTGATAATTCTCCAGCTTAGTACAATAGACAGCGTGTGTGTAAAATAAACAAGGTACACACACTGCTCGAAATGTAAAAGAAAGAATCACTAAAGTAAGTGAGAATGAGTTTAGAAGAGCTTTAGTGATTGGAAGTATAGCTCTGGACTCGTTTTATTTATTAGAAAAGCTTTTGAGTCATTCTCTGGTTTCTGTTTAGAAAACAGAGTGTTGTTTTCTTCTTTGGCTCTTAGTTTAGCTTGGAAGCCTGAGTGCATGAAGTATTTGTCTGTAGTTCTTTCACTCAAGATGCATCTTGTGGTTTACGTCAGAAGAGTAGCTTTGTGTATGTCCAAAAGTTCTTGGAGTATGAATGTAGCCTTGCAAAAATGCACCACGTTTGAAAGATGTTGAGATGTTGATATTTTTCTTTTTCACCCTTCATGTGCCTTCTTGTTCTAGTGATCTCCTTATTTTTCTCTTCTGTATATTCATCTAGGTCTTTATCTTCTTTTTTATAGCTTTCAGCTCCGGCAAATGGGAATGATTACCTTTTTCATGGGTATTAGGTACGGTCCCCTGACATTGCAACAAAGATCATTAAATAACATTAACTCCATTAAAAACATCAAATGTAACCATTAGATTAATAAATAAATAGTATTGAGAGTATAGATTTTGACTGGTTAGTCAATCATTAGTAGCCTTCTGTTGGTAGATGTGTACGATGGATTTTGTGTAGCTGTCCTTCCATCGGTAGCTCTTTGAACATGCATCGGTAGCTCTTTGAACATGCATCGGTAGCTCTTTCCGTCGGTAGCACTTGGTATCGGTAACTCCTTCTATCGGTAGACTTACTCTATCAGTAGCTCTATATAATTGTTCTATCGGTGACTTTATTCTATCGGTAGACTTACTCTATCGGTAGCTCTATATAATTGTTCTATTGTTGACTTCATTCTATCAGTGACTCTGTACTTGTATCGGTACTATGTCAGTAGCTCCTTGCATCGGTAGCTGTTTGCACTTGTATTGGTGGACTTACTCTAGTGGTAACTCTAGTCTGTTGGTATCTCTATGTATCAGTAGCTTGTGCACATCGGTAGCTCCATTCTGTTCTATCGGTAGACTTGGTATATGCTTACCGGTAGCTCTGTTCATATCGGTAGCTCTGCGTATCGGTGACCTTTGCTTATCGGTGACTCTATCTATCGGTAGGCTAACTACCGGTAGCTCTTTTATCAGTAGCTATATGTAGATCAGTGACTTAACACTTATCTATTTTATGTAAAACACACCCGATTGGGTTAGAATTACTTCAGAATTTATATAAACATAGACAAACATTGATTAACATATCTCAAGGATTATTTTAATATTATTATCATCTTGATAATAGAATATTATATATTACAATATATATTAACATTAAGCATAATTGGGATTATCAAAATAGGTGAGGTCAAAAAAAAGTTTATGTCTTAGTAGAGATAAGACAAAATATATGGAGTGTCGTTTTAACAAAGGATTGTGATGTGAGCTCAAATTTTCAAAAAAATTGTCTATTTTTCATTTATTTTAACTCCCATTATTAGTTTCAAACCCTGGTAATTAATTCATTTTTGTTCTTTGTAAATTTTGGACATTATTGGAAATTGTCTTGAAATATGATGTTTATTGATTTATTTATTTTTGAAGTTAATGGTGAAGCTAAATTTTGATTGTTAATCAGAAGTTTTATTATTTGATTCAATTAGGAATGAAAATGCTTAAAAGGATTTAATTATGAGTTTCAATTGTTTCATAAATAGATTTGAAGAATTGAATTTGATAATGAATTCAATTGTGAAATGAAAATTTGAAATATGTTTAAAATGATGAAATTAAAATTTTTGTGCTTTGGAAAATATTGGAACTGTTATGAAATATTAAATGTGAATGTCATAATTATGATAATTCTCATTCCCAATAAACCCCTTCATGTGCCCAACTTTTCATATGCTAAATACATGGAAATGTTAATGAAAGTATGATAGGTTTTCGGGCTATACATTGCATTCTTTCTCTAATTCTTGTATTTGTTTTCTATTTGTCATCGTCATTGTCATACGCAAATTCAACTTTCATTTCGTCAATGATGTGTTTCGTCTACGATCAGTCTTACATTTCCAGTTTCGAAATTCTTTGCGGTTTCAATCAACATTTGATTGATTGCACAACACGTTATCAGCACGATCATATTCTCTGCATTGTGCATCATGAAGACGTTGTCTTCATCCCCATCATTAGTATAAGATAGATCTCTTCAGGAAAAGGTATGTCCCATGATTTTATAAACATTCTTCTTTTGACATACGTGCATCAACTCCACTCATTTGAAGAGCTATATCAAAAGTGAGTCTTATTTTATATGTAAGATATTGTTACATTTATTTTTCTCCTCTTGACGAATCTGAAAATAATATATGACTTTCTTAATTTTTTATTACGAGGAAAATAATGAGCTCCTAAAGGGCTGTAATGACTCACGAATGACAAATTCCATTCTATTCCCTGAAGAAAATGTGTTTGATTAATAACCGACGTGGTTGATGTCGAAACAAACATCATTCATCAGATGAAAAAATACAATGCCACCAGAAGTGGTTGAATGATGAACATTACGCACCCGTCGTACGACAATCCGAAGTTTGGTAATCAGTGATGAACATCGCGTACTTGTCATACATTGAGTCAAAGTTCACTGATCATGCCATGAACCATGAAATTTCATCTCTTATTCCTTTGTTCACTCTGAAGGTGTCAAGTTTGATTATGATGTATAAAGGCTCATAATGAAGATTATATTTACTTTGAATATGTATAAATATTGTATTATTTTATTTCTTTTCTCTTTCATTTTATTTATTATAAAATGCTTGAGAGAAATTAAATGTTCATGAAGAACAAGCGTAAATATATTTTATATATATCCATCCCCTGTAGTGGATGAAATTGATGAAAGTTTTGAATTGAATATTCATGCTATTGTCTTTAAGGCACTATAAAACTCGAATAAATAATTTTATTTTATTCCATGGAATGAATGATAATATTTATTGAAAATGATTTATTTCATTCCCCGAAGTGAATGAAAATATACATGATTTTATTTTAAATCAAGTTCGAAGTGAATGTGATGTTTTGTGAATGATCATTGTGTTGTATTTTTTTATAAAAAATAATAATAATGTAACCACCAGACGTTGTTTGATGACAGTAAATATTTACAGAGCATAATGAATTTTATTAATATTTATAAAATAATGTATTCCTGAAGGATGATGTTAAAATCGTGTCCTTTGACATTATATTGAAGGATATCTTGACTGAAAATTATTATTTTTATTAATATAGAACCCCTTTTAATGGGTCAGGGGGAACCCAAAAGACTTCAAAGAAAAAAATACAATCAAGCCCCACAGTCCAATGTCTCTGAAAAAAAACCAATTCAAAACTACAAAGAATGTCCCCTCCCCAACATCAAAATCATTAATACGAGCTTCCAACTTCTCATCGCTGGTCGACTAGCAGTCCCGTGTAAGGATGTACAGGCACGGTACCAATGGAAAACATCATACCCTCTCAAACATCCAATTTCGGATAACCATGATATGTGGAAGATCCCCACTCTGAACCTCTTTTGGGACCAACCCTTGAAGTGAATTGGATGCATTGTCCCATCAACAACGAACTGTAGCACCATTCCACCAAATCACAATTTCAACCAACACAAAACCTCTCCACGATATCACATAATCAACACTAAAAAAATTTCACAGCAATCCTCCATCATCAAGCCAACACGAAATCACCCCGACCGATCACCAGAATCGTAGTGACCCCAACCAAAATCCAGCCAAGAGTCAGAGCGGCGGAACCCAAAGCCTTCAAATCCCAGACAATCGAACAATCACAAACATCACCAAACCATAAACCTGAAAAAACTCACATAATCAACAAAACCCAAAGTCTCCCCCCTTCGGACACTCTAGATCTTCCGCCGAGCTACAATGGAAACGAGCCGGAGATGTCACCTGGCCGCGCCGGACCGAACCGGAAAGCTGGAACCACTACAACACCAAAATTAAGGGGAGAAATTATTATTTATCATGTTTTGATGAATTATCAAAATCATCTAATGTAATTCATTTATCCCATGAAGTTTATGTTATTATTCGTATAGTTCATAAATGAAATGATTGAATTACATAGTTTTGATAATCTGATATATATTATGAAAATGATTTTACCACTTGAAGTGGTTAAAATAATGATCACCATAATAAAAAAATTATTATTTTATGCAAGATGATCATTATTGATAAATAATAAATTATCATTCATGGATCATGAAATCCAATGAATGAATTCATTCCTCAATGTGAATGTAATTACATTATCTCATTCCTTGAAGATAATGAAATTATTCATGAAAAATTTGATATGATTTTTGGCACTCATACTTATTATTTTATCATGAATATTTGAGAGTAATGAAATTTGATCAAATGTTTTCTCCTTCATTTGGTAACCTAAATGTTGTTATTCGATGAATTATAATTTTGGATGATGATGGGGTGTGTGTTGTGAATCCAGAAGATTCTTCCACATTGGTTTTCACTACAACATTTACTGGCTTTAAAATAAGTGGGGGCTCCGCTCTGAAGTAGATGTATTTTAAAATAATACTTGGGTCAGAAGATCCAAAATATTTGGGCCAAAAGTTCTAAAATATATAATAATTTACTTGGTGATGGGCATAACCCGTTATGATTATATTATGAATTCATCAACCACTATAAGTGGAACTTATAATGACAAATATGAGTATGCACAACAAAAGATCCCGAAGATCTTATATATGTCGATCTTGAAGCAAAATCATTATAAATATTATTTCGATTAAATGATTCAAAAGTGTTAGGGTTGGTGTCCTGAGAACTAACTATTTTGTACTTTGATTATATGAATTTTCACTTATTATATATTGTCCATTGTTCTGCATGACTATAATATAATAATTTCCTGGAATATTTGTTTCATTGATAAGGTCATGGCAGATCCCCGCTATGATGAGAACCTTGAAATGCTATAAAAATATTCTTAAATAAAGTTCTAAGGTTGGATGACATACTATTATAGGACACATAGTATACAAACCATCATGTGTGAGTACTCGTAAGAAGATGAGACTCTCTCTCGTGGAGTTCGCACTTGGTAATCTCCAAGATGGGAGATTATGAGAACAGACTCGCCAATAGTAATTCCGCATGTTTTGGTGTCATCAGACATTACTATCTACGAGCATGTGTAATGGTCCTTAGACTGGAAGATTATCATTAACTCATGTCATGACTCGCACACTTAAATTTGCTGATGAAAACCGTCATGAAGACAGTTGTCAGGAAGTAGGGTACGTTGGGTGCGTCACGAATGACATGTTGTTAATGGATAAGTCGAGGAAGGATTTGTCCCTTCCATATTTATGGAAGTAGATATATCAGGCCCTTTGATTGAAATATAACTATCGAACAAATTCCATGGCCATGGTGACACGACGAGTTTATTTATGGAATTCAAAGAATGAAAGATCAAGCATATAGGTTTATGACACTACCATGAAACCTTCTTGATGAGATATTGAGACAAAGGGATTAAATTACATAGTAAGCGTTCATATGAGGTGACACATCAATGCGGCGTCAAATTCTTTCTCTTGGGTGCCTTGACCCATTGTTAGACAGTAATCTTGGACTTTAGGCAAGCTCGCCTAATGCCAACAAGAAATAGGCCTAGAGGGTCACACACTAAGTGTATCCAAGTTTCTAAAGTAGAATAAAGATTATTATCGTATGTAGTTTAATAATTATTCAAGGAATCCTAAATCGTTTTAATGATGGAGGAAGAAGGAAATGAAAAAAACAAGATATACACGCCGTGTATTAATGATTACACACTGTGTAGTTTTTTATGGAAAACAAGTACACACCGTGTATTAATGATTACATGCCGTGTAGTTTTCATTTTGGAAAGGAAATGAAAAACAAGTACATGCTGTTTATTAATAATTACACGCCATGTAGTTTTATGGAAAAAAAGTACACTCTGTGTATTAATGATTACACGCCGTGTAGTTTTCTAGTCAGGATTTTGAGGATATAATATTGTTTTATTAAATGATATTTATTATAATCGGCATGGGTGCATGTCAAGGAATTAATTATTAGACATGAGGGTTTTCAATAAGAGTCAATGAAATAAATAAAATGTGTAATGTGCTTATTTATTTTCATAACTCTACAACTACAAACCTGATTATAAATATCCTCACAACCCCAACTCTTTTCCTACAAGAGAATCGTTGTGCACAACAATTCTGGAGAATTCTCTCAAGACTAAAAGAACTCCTTCCTCCAAGAACACTCTCAAGACCGAGAGAGATCCTCTTCATCAGATCAAGACGATCTAAGGTGGGCAATGCAAGAAAAGGTTTCTCCACACTAGCACCCGGAGACACCTTTGGAAACGTCCAGAGATACGTGGTGCACATGTGGATCACCGCTAGAGGAAGTCTATCCTTGGATTCTGCGACACAACGACGAATCACATCGAAACATGATCAAGAATATCAATGAAGAAAGAACACCCAAAAGGTACTTCTTGTCAATTAATTAAATTAATTATAATAAACCTGTTATGATCCACTTTTGTGGTTCAGGGACCTTTCTTCCTCTTTGTCTATTTCTGTGAATCGATCCATGAAGACTGACGTTTATCATCGTATTGATCCCGGATTGATCATTGCTAATGACAAAAAAATCCAAGTGGGCACATCCACTCACGAGCTTCTGCTACACCCAGAACCTTCAATTGTTATCAAAGGGAGGTTACAACGTTGATTATAGTTATTTAATTTTCGTTGATAATTTACAAATTTATATTTGATTCAATTCGTGATAAATCGTTCTATTAAACTGAATGAACGAGATCTATTCTTCCTCCTTTGTTTCTCGATTCACATAACAGAAACGACCTTTTAATTTTAATTTTGATTAAAATAAAAATGAGGATCTCATCCAGAGGAGCCGATATTTTTGTCTGTACAACACGGGAATACACGGCGTCTAGTGAAAACTACACACCATGTACTTAGGTTCAACGAACCGGTACTGGTTCTCCAAAACACACTATGTGAATTGAGTATACCTGAGTTTTATTACACCATGTTGACTAGAATTGAATGACGCATGGAAACCGGAATACACGACGTGTATGTCGAATCAACATACCGTGTATTCCGATCCGGTCCAGGTGAAACTGTGTACAAGGAGAAGCCGTGTTCCGCGTACATGAGATTTCCAGGCCGGTAACTGCGTAACAAGGAAGTACACGCATTGTACTCCAAAATTTCCAAAGTACAAAAAACACGCCAAAGCCCCCGATGTGTACTTTGGATAAAGGGTGAAAAAATACATGGTGTGTAGGCTATATTACATTCCGTGTACTTTCTAGAAATAGAATTTCACCAGGTTTCCTCCAAAAGTACAAAGACCTGTACAAGGAATATTGATGAAAATAATCTCAAGGAAATTCATAAAGGAATTTAAGATAAATAATTGATTAATTATAAGATCATAATTAATTGAATTCAAGCGCGACTTATTTTAAATAATAGAACGATTAAAAGAATTTGAATTCTAAATATGCGTAAATGTCATTGCATGATATGGATGATCATGAGATGGACCAAAGACCCTTTGTATGTGTGTATGGTTTCATTTAAATTTGTTTAATTTAAATTCATTGTCCTGTGAGCCTTCTTCCAATAAAATGTAGGGCCTGCATGCCCATGGTTTCTTTAATGTAAACCCCATGTAATGGAGGATCTCACAAGCCAGTGGAGATGGTTCAAAAATCCGAAGCCGAGGCAAAACCAACCCAAGAAGATACAAAGGTGGACAGATGGGAGCTGCAAAACATGAACCATCGGTTCAAGGTGTTTTTCCTAGGTCAGGGTTAACTTATCAAAACCGCTAGATAAGATAACCAATAGAAGCTCATGATCATGCCATCTTATTTTATTTCTGTCTGATTTCATGGTTTATTTATTATGTATGTGTTGTCGCGATCACATAATTAATGAAATAAACAAGCATGAAAATATGGAATAAAATAAAAATTGGACTATGTGTAAACATTATCAGAACATGGTTAATCACTTAAGCAATAATCACTTAATATTAACAAGCATGTGATAATGAAAAACTATGAATAAAGAATAAAATCCCTCAAATACCATATTAAGTCAGACCAAACCTTCCGTTACTTGATTAAGGTCAAGACTCAATAAAACTATGTGTTTGACCAACCCTTGTTGGGACACTTAATTTTATAAAGGAAGCTCTTATGAAAGTTTTGGGTTGACTTAAAAATTTTACATCAAGAGGAGTAGCCCTTGCTAGAATTGTTGTAAAATGGAGGCAAGTGTTGAGGAAATCCAAGTTAAGATTTCAGGATTGGGGAGTCCACTCAACAGATCAAGGAACTGTAAGCTCATAGTTGGCAAAGACCTGCCTACCTAAATACCTTAAAATATCTTGACCAACCCTTGTTGGGGTTATGCGAAGGGGAATATGGATCCTTGACACTATAATGTCAAAGAAACTGGACATTCCGAGTTCAATTGTGAGGGCTATTAGGACTTGATAAAATAGTGGGAGACTTAATAAAATTTATTATTTCTTATAAAACGTAATCAAGAAAGTACTGATAAATATGCTCTTTTAATTTGTAGAATCAATATGACAAACTCATCAACCACATTTTCTCTGCGATCAATTATGGATAAAGACAACATCCTCACCGGTAGTAACTTTTAGGAATGGTTTAGTCACCTTCGGGTTATCCTACACTATGAACGGAAGTTTTAAGTGCTGGAGTCCTCACATCCTGAATCTCCTGCCCCAGGGGCGAGTGATGAAGATTTGCTGGTCTGTGATCAACATTTGAGCGATGCACTCGACGTTCAATGTTTGATGTTGTCATCAATGTCTAGTGATCTCATGAAGTCTCATGAAGTCATGGATGCCTACAGCATGCTCGAGCACCTTCATGGTCTATACCAGGATAGAGAAAGACATGAAAGGTTTGATATCTCCAAGGATATATTTCAGAGAAAGCTTGGAGAAGTTTCCCCAGATGGGCCTCATGTAGTCAAGCTCATTGGCTACATTGAGCGCTTGAAGGTTCTAGGGTTTAAACTCCCTGAAGAACTAGGTACCGATCTCATTATTGCATCACTCCCCTAGAGCTTATCCAACTTTGTTGTAAATTTCAACATGAACAACATTGAGAAGTCTCTGTCTAATATTCTTATCCTCATTCGCCAAGTGGACAATGACATGACACATGAAAAGCCTTCTGTCCTCATGGTGAATAAAAGGAAAGGGAAGGCGAAGAGCTTTAATCCCAAAGATTCTTCAAGGCCTTTCAAGAAAAGGAAGATCAAAGGGGAGGCAAGAGAACATGATGCTGTTTGTTTCACATGTGGCAAGAAGGGCCACTGGAAGAAAAACTGCACCCATCCAAGGAAGCAAGGGGAAGCTTCAGGTGCGTTTGTCATCGAATGCAATCTATCTGTTTCTAAAAATTGGGTATTAGATACAACTTGTGGCACTCACATATGTATCCAAATATAGGAACCTAGTATATTTAGGAAGATTGATCGAGGGGAGGTAGATCTATGAGTAGCCAACAGAGCTAGACTTACTGCTGTAGCTGTCAGGGACTACCACCTCACATTGCCTATTAGGATGGTCTTGGTTTTAAAAGGATTTTATTATGTACCCTTTGTAACCAAAAACATTATTTCAGTATCCAGATTAGATATTGATGGATTCATCTTCAAGTTTGGAAATGAATGTTGCTACTTTTATAAAGATAATATTTGTTTTGGTAGGGAACATTTATATAACGACCTTTATGTGTTAGACTACACAAACCAATTAATGGAAATTGATGACAAAGCTAATTCACATGACTCATACCACACCCAAATTTGGCATCACCGGCTAGGTCATGTCAATGAGAAATGTTTGACAAAATTACATCAAGATGGGTATTTAGATTCTTTCGAACTAAAACCACTTGGTGTATGTCATGCGTGTCTACAAGGAAAAATGACCAAAGCCCCATTTAGTGGGAAAGGTGAAAGGGATAAAGAGCTTCTAGAATTAGTTCACACAGATGTGTGTGGACTATTTCCAGTTGAAGCAAGGGGTGGGTTCTCATACTTCATAACTTTTACTGATGATTTTAGTAGATATGGATATATTTACTTAATGAGGTATAAGTCAGATTCTTTTGATCAGTTCAAAGAATACAAGAATGAAGTTGAGAACCAGCTTGGTAAGAAGATTAAGAAACTCCGCTCAGACAGAAGAGGAGAATATCTTAATTAGGACTTCATTGATTTCTTACAGGAGTTTGGGATTCTATCTTAACTCAATCCTCCTTACACACCTCAGTGGAATGAAGTAAGTGGAAGGAGGAACCACACCCTGTTGGACATGGTGAGATCAATGAGTCATGCGAGTCTTCCATTATCCTTTTGGGGATATGCATTACAAACAGCATCACACATACTAAACCAAGTACTAACTAAATCGATAAATGGTATTACATATGAATTATGGAGTGGACGCAAATCCATGTTATAAAATTTACATGTGTGGGGTAGAGAAACATTTGTTAAGGCCTCTTCAGGTAACAAGCTTGCACCCCGAGGAACAAAGTGTATCTTTATAGGATATCCTAAGGAAACAAGGGGATATTACCTATACAACCCCTCAAATAAAAAGGTAACAGTGGAAAGACACGCCATATTCCTTGAGAGGGAGCACATCTCCAAAATAGATAGTGGGAGTGAGATAGACTTCGATGAAGTTGAGGCTCAAGATATACAGGAGTTGGTACAAGAACAAATTCCACAAATCTCGTGGAAGAACAATTTGTTCCAGAGACACAAGAACTAAGTAGGATCATGAGAGAGGTGAGAGAACCCGAACGATATGGTTTTCTTGTCAATGAGGATGGTGACTCATTATTGGATGACAATGACGATCCTCTTACCTACAAGAAAGTATTTGAAGGCACAGACGCTGCCAAGTGGCAAGAAGCCATGAATTCTGAAATGGATTCCATATACCAAAACTAAGTCTGGATTTTGGTAGATCCTCCAGTTGATGTAAAGCCTGTTGGTAATAAATGGGCATTCAAGAAGAAACTGGACATGGAGGGGCAAGTCAGCACCTATAAGGCATGACTGGTTGCAAAAGGTTTTAGACAACGTCAAGGAATTGACTATGATGAAACCTTTTCACCGGTTGCGATGCTGAAATCCATCAGAATCCTATTGGCCATTACCGCTTACCATGACTATGAAATTTGGAAAATGGATTTCAAAACAACATTCCTTAATGGGAACCTCCAGGAAGATTTCTACATGAAACAACCTGAAGGGTTTGCAACTCCAAAGGATGCCAACAAGGTATGCAAGTTGTAGAAATCCATTTATGGATTAAATTAAGCATCAAGGTCATGAAACATTTGTTTTGATGAAGCCGTAACAAAATTTTTCTTTGTTAAGAATTAATGTGAGCCTTGTGTCTACAAAAGGTTTAGTGGAAGTGCAGTTGTTTTTCTAATAGTATATGTTGATGACATATTACTAATTGGAAACGAAGTACCTGTCTTACAGTTAGTTAAGGAATGGTTGGATAAATGCTTCTCTATGAAAGACTTGGGCAAGGTAGTATATATTCTTGGGATCAATATCCACCATGATAGATCCAAAAGAATGCTGGGCTTAAGTCAAAGTACATACATTGACAAGATACTGAAGAGATTCAATATAGAACAGTCCAAGAGGGGATTGTTTCCAGTGTCACATGACATTCATCTTTCCAAGAAAATGTGTCCTTAGACACATGAGTAAAGAGAAAAAATGGCAAGGATCCCTTACGTATCCACGATTGGGTCAGTCATGTATCCTATGCTATGTATAAGGCTAGATGTTTCTTACGCATTAAGTGTGGTAGGCAGATATCAAGCTGATCCAGGAGACCACCATTAGATGGCAGCCAAGACTATCCTTAATTATCTGAGGCGTACTAAGAATATATTCCTAGTTTATGGATTAGATGAGGAATTAGTCATCAGAGGATATGTAAATGCTAGTTTCGAAAATAATCAAGATGACATGAAGTCGCAGACTGGATACATCTTCAGTTTGAATGGAGGTGCAATGAGTTGGAAGAGCTCAAAGCAAGGTGTGGTTGCAGATTCTACAGTAGAGTTTGAGTATATCACAGCTTCTGAGGCAGTTAAAGAAGCAGTATGGATGTGAATCTTCGTCCAAGAGCTGGATGTAGTACCTAGCTGTAAAGATCATATCACACTCTATTGTGATAATACTACAGCGGTGGCAATTTCAAAAGAGCCAAGGTCACATCAGCGAACAAAGAACATACTTCGGAAGTATCATCTCTTGAGAGATTTTTCTCAGAGAGGTGAAGTTGCAGTGAGTAGTATTTCCATGGAAGACAATGTGGTGGACCCCTTGAATAAATACTTGACTCAACAAAAACATGATCATCATGTGAGGTCTAGCAGACTAAAAGTTATAGGCAGTTGTCTCTAGTCCAAGTGAGAGTTTGTTAGGGTTGGTGTCCTGAGAACCAACTATTTTGTACTTTGATTACATGAATGTTCAATTATTATATATTGTTCATTGTTCTGCATGACTATAATATAATAATGTCCTGGAATATTTGTTGCATTGATAAGGTCATGATAGATCCCCGCTATGATGAGAACCTTGAAATGCTATAACAATATCCTTAAATAAAGTTCTACGGTTGGATGACATACTATTATAGGACACATAGTATACAGACCGTCGTGTGTGAGTACTCATAAGAAGATAATACTCTCTCTCATGGAGTTCGCACTTGGTAATCTCCAAGATGGGAGATTATGATAACAGACCTTCCAGTAGTAATTCTGTATGTTTTGGTGTTATCGGACATTACTATCTATGAGCATGTGTAATGGTCCTTAGACTAGAAGATTATCATTAAATCATGTCATGACTTGCGCACTTAGATTTGCTGATGAAAACCATCATGAAGACAGTTGGCAGGAAGTAGGGTACATTGGGTGCATCACAAATGACATGTTGTTAATGGATAAGTCGAGGAAGAATTTGTCCCTTCCATATTTATAGAAGTAGATATCTCGGGCCCTTTGATTGAAATAGAATTGTCGAACAAATTCCATGTCCATGGTGACATGACGAGTTTATTTCTGGAAATCAAAGAATGACAGATCAAGAATATAGGTTTATGACACTGCCATGAAATCTACTTGATGAGATATTGAGACAAAGGGATTAAATTATACAGTAAGCGTTCGTATGAGGTGACACATCAATGCGACGTCAACTTCTTTCTCTTGGGTGCCTTGACCCATTGCTAGACATTAATCTTGGACTTTAGGCAAGCTCGACTAATGCCAACGAGAAAGAGGCCTAAAGGGTCACACACTAAGTGTATCCAAGTATCTCAAGTAGAATAAAGATTATTCCCGTACGTTGTTTAATAATTATTCAAGGAATCCTAAATCATTTTAATGAATAAGGAAATGAAAAAAACAAGATATACACACCGTGTATTAATGATTACACGCCGCGTAGTTTTTCATGGAAAACAAGTAAACGCCGTGTATTAATGATTACACACTATGTAGTTTTCATTTTGGAAAGGAAATGAAAAAAAGTACATGCCGTGTATTAATAATTACATGCCGTGTAGTTTTATGGAAAACAAGTACACACCGTGTATTAATGATTACACACCGTGTAGCTTTCCAGTCAGGATTTTGAGGATATAATATTGTTTTATTAAATGATATTTATTATAATCAGCATGGGAACATGTCAAGGAATTAATTATTCGACATGGGGGTTTTCAATAAGAGTCAATGGAATAAATAAAATGTGTAACATGCTTATTTATTGTCATAACTCTACAACCTCAAACCCGATTATAAATATCCTCACAATCCCAACTCTTTTCCTACAAGAGAATTGTTGTGCACAACAATTCTGGAGAATTATCTTAAGACCGAAAGAACTCCTTCCTCCAAGAACACTCTAAAGACCGAGAGAGATCCTCTTCATCAGATCAAGACGATCTAAGGCGGGCAACGCAAGAAAAGGTTTCTCCATGCTAGCACCCGGAGACACCTTTGGTGATGTCCAGAGATACGTGGTGCACGTGTGGATCACTGCTAGAGGAAGTCTACCCTTGGATTCTGCGACACAATGACGAATCACATCGGAACGTGATCAAGAATATCAACAAAGAAAGAACACCCAAAATGTACTTCTTGTCAATTAATTAAATTAATTATAATCAACCTGTGACGATCCACTTTTGTGGTTCTAGGACCTTTCTTCCTCTTTGTCTATTTCTATAAATTGATCCATGGAGACTGTCATTTATCGTCCTATTGATCCTAGATTGATCATTGCTAATGAAAAAAAAGCCAAGTGGGAACATCCACCCACGATTTTCCGCTGCGCCCGGAACCTTCAAAAAGAACTCATATATGAGTTAGTATATGCTCGTGTAACACTACTATAAAACATGCCTTTAACAACACTAAAAATGGACTTTATCAGTGCTAGACAAACGCTGACTACTGGAGCGAGATTAAAATACCAAGTCTTTTATCAGTGCTTTTAAAAGCACTGATAAAGGGGTATACTGCAGTGTGCTTTACTAGCACACCACAGCACCGAAAACACCATGAAATCAGAAAAATCAAGTATGAATACAAGATTTAAATGAAATAAAATTTACAACACAAATACAAGAAAAAAACACTATATTATAGACATTTCAAACATTGGTTTATACAATTACATAAGTACAAATTATTACATACATTTAAAAAAAACATTCTTCCTTTGTATTTTGATCCTAATTCCTGCTTGAGCAAAAAAACACTAGTATAAAAAAAATCTTATGTTAGTAATAATATAAAGAGATAAATTAATATAAAGTGTTAATTTTATACCAAACTTTGAGTCATACATGGAACTTTGTGTATCATATTGAGTTGCGGTTGATTCTTCCACGTCATACCATTTCTTCTTCATCTTCAAGAATTATCTCTGTAAAAATTAACTAAATAAGTATAAGATAAAAATGATAAGAAAATTAATTAAGTAATAGAAGATAGAATGATGAGAAAACAATCTAGGATCGTTTTCTTGGTTTTGGAGATGTGATGTGTATTTTAAACTAAAATGATACTTATATATTGAAAAGATTCACTTGGAGTCATACCAATCATACCGTGCATCGAATTGAGATGCAGATGATTCTTACACATCTCAAAAGACTTATGGATCATTTTTCTAAAGTATCAAAGAATCTGAACATGTTTTCTCAGTTTTGAGTATGCCGCCTGTCTTTTCTACTAAAATGAAATTTTAAAATAAAAGCACACACTTTGAATCATATCAGTAACATCTTGTAACACCCCAAGGTTTTAAAAAAATAAATTAAATGCATGAAACTTTGTTTTAAGTAGATATTTATAACTAGCCTTTAAACACAATTTTACTGCTTCTATGTTTTGAATTTCGAAAAATGGTCATCTAAAATTGTGATCAGTAAGTTATTTAGAGTCTTATAAGACCAAATTATTATTATTTTAATAGTAACATACCCTTATGAAAAGTAACATACCCTTATGAATAGTAACATACCCTTAAGAATAGTATTTACCCTTATGGATTATAATGTACACTTCCGAGTAGTAACTTGACCCTAATGAATAGTAATGCACCCTTATGAATAGTAATGTTACCCTTATGAATAGTAACACACCCTTATGAATAGTAACCTAACCTATGATAGTGTATATATAAGATTTAATTGAAATTATGGTACACCCATATCTTTGAATAAGTAAATAAATGCTTTAAAATTGTTATTTTCTGAATAAAGTATTATTTTATTTAAAAATTATTTTCCTCATATTAATAAAACTATTTTGATAAAATGGAGTTCATTTTTGGATTTTACACGCCTAAAAATAGTTTGGGTAAATTTTTGGTAATTTTCTGAAATACTTGATTTTTTGGTGAATAGTGAATTTTTGGTATTTGACAAATAAATGAATTTCTGCATCATGGAGGTGTCATAGATGATGTGGTGCTGATGTAAGGCCATTATCTCGAACTCACATGACTTTATTACTCTTTTTATTCATGTAAGACTCACTATTTCTTATCTTGAGGTAAAATAATAAAATAATAATTAAATTAATGTGAAATCTCTCCCCTCCTCCACTATAAATACCACCCATTTCCCCCTCTTCCTTCCACACCTCTCAAGCCTTGAGAATTATCTAATTTCTTCCAAATTCCATCCCCAATATTATTCCGCACAACCAAGACCTACTGGTCTCACTCAAAGGCCAAAATCAAAGGTCTTAAGGAGGATCTCAAGGAGAAGAGATCAAGAGGTAAAAAATCCTCTTCTTTTTTCATGTGTTTCCCTTTCCTTTCCTTTTATTTTATTATAGTATCTTCCCCTACTCTTATCTAAGAGGCATGAAATCTCCATAAATCTTTTATATTCTATATTTTCTCATGTTCATGGAAAATTCATCATCATTATTCTTCTCCTCTCCCACTTATTCAAGGAATAAAAACATCGTCTGTTATGTGTCGAATTACCGACATCATGGATGATGTGATTTCAATTTGATTTAATTCCTTCAAGTATGGTCATTAAAAAATTTTATGGTTGAACCAGGTTATAATATATTTATTATGTATCATCCATGGTTCTAGAATCCTTTTTTACACATGGTTTTAATTTATAAAACAAAATGAGGTCGTTATTATCAAAGAACTGCTAAAATGATCTAAACGAACATCATTAATATTTTTACTTATGAATCATCATCATTTAAGAATTAAAGATGATAAATGGTATAATTTATAATTATTTAAATGTTTAACTACCATTCCATTCCAATTTTGGAGTTTCACTTCCAATCGACAAGAACATCCATCATGAACCGATCATGGAAATCATGTAAAGAACGTACCCGAAACAATGGAAGGAACAAAATACTAATAATTAAAGGATGAAATGATGTTATAAAAGGACAATATAAGATGTTATAAATATGAATATGTTTCTTTAAGATAATAATAACACTCTTTTAACCATTATACAAGATTTTTAAACAAGTTTTAAGTAAGAAAAACCTGTGGTAAGAGAATTCTTAACCCGTTTTCCATTCTTTGGGTTAACTTTATACTTCATTATTTATGTAGTATTAAAATTTTATGTGTGATGAAATTTGTTTATATTATGATTAATTATGTTTATTTAAAGTCTATATACATATTCCATCCACTCTATTAATTATCACTTCAATTATATGATTTTTGCAAGGGGTTTTACTTTTAAAATCCTCTTTTAAAAATTCTATTTTACAAGATTCAAAAGAAATGTTTTTACGAAATTATTCATATTTTATGATTATGTTCTGGTTATTGGGAATTGTTTATGATGAAGTGTGGGACCTATATTTCCCTCCAATTCATTGGGTATGTGTAAGTTAGAGGTCGACCATATGGTTACTCCATGTGTAACTACGATGGTTACACAAATTGTAAGGTAGCTGTGAGTGTTAAAAATTATAAGGTAGCTGTGAGAGTAACAATATTATGTAAGTAATCCCCAAATATATCTTTATGGTTTTATTTATGTTCTTATGTATTGTGGGAATCTTGTGGAAATATCATGTTTCACCAAGTAAGTATATATAGGTGACAAGTATGTCTTTTGAAAATGATTTCATATATTACAAGTATTCATGAACTAATGCGTTTTTTCATTATTTTTATATACCTTATTGCGCCTTTTGTGATCATCCCAAGTTTTTAAATTATTTTCACAGGTTACAAGGATGTGTAATATAAAGAAGGAATCTAAGTTTAATGTTTTAAGAACTGTCAAAGAAATCATTTTTTTTGAAAAGTTTTATATATTGGGAGAAATGAGTATTGTTTTTATGGTATCCACTAAGTATTAATGTGTAATGTCATGGATGTGTTATGTCCATTTTCTCTTAATATCTAAACTTGAAAATATACTCAATGTGAAAGGTAGTGATTTCTTGACTAAATCCAAGATTATGTAACGTAATAAGGTCGGGTCCTTACAATTGGTATCAGAGGATGATTTAGATAAATTTAGGGGTTAGGATGATGCTAATATATTACCATATTTTTTTTACTCTATGGTCAATTTAAAATGATATAAAATTTAAAGATTACCATGTTTCTTCGACTAAGATATGTTTGTTCAGAATGGTTGTCCGTAGAAGAAACAAGTAAGTTGAAGAGGAGAGGCACCGACATAACGACATCCTTCCGAATCTGCAGCCAAAAATGGTAGGGATTGGAACTGAGCAGTTTGTGATAGTAATGGCTCAGCTAAAACATGAAATAAATGGTGGTGGAATCCATGAAAGAGAACAACCAGAGGTACCACAACATAACATGACAATAGTGGAACATTTTATGAGACAACACCCTTCTATTTTTAGTGGATCTTATGACCCCGTAGCAGCTGAAGGATGGATTAAAGCCCTTGAAAAGATATTTGATGTAATGGGTTATTCAGATAATCAAAAGTTATGTCTTTCCATTTATCATTTGAAGGTGAATATGACTAGTGGTGGTCAATGGTAAGGAATATTAGGGATAGAGAGGATATTTATGCCTTAGAGTGGGATGAATTTAAAAATATTTTCCTTGAAAAATATTTTCCTAAGGTGGTGCGACTTAGGATGGAGAAGAAATTACTTTAATTAAATAAAAAAGGATGAATATTCAGTGGCTGTGTATGAAGCAAACTTCACCTGACTGGAGAGGTATGCTCCAAATATTATTTTGGATCTTGATAGCAAAATAAACTGCTTTTACTTAGGACTAAATCCAAGGTATTGAAGAGAATTGGCCTCCTGTGAATTAAAAAGTTATGATTGTCCGATGTTATGAGAGGGTAGAGATGGAGTTTTCTGATGATCATGAGCATTTTAGAAACAAGGAGAAGAAGAGGTCTAGATGGAAAGTGATGGGTAAGAATCAACCAAAGAAATCTAATGGTAAGAAAATCCAGTTTCCAATTTGTGAAAAGTGTGGAAAGAAGCACCCTAGGGAATGTCTTACCAAAACTAGGAAGTATTTTCGATGTGGTAAGTTTGGACATATGGCCCGAGATTGTAATGAAAATGATACTAAGATTAATTCTGATAAGAAAACTGCAAAGTGTTTTAAATGTGGTGAGATGAGTCATTATGTAAGTGCCTACCCAAAGAGAGATCCAAATGAAGCAAAGAATACAAACTATAAGCAGAACAGTGTAGTGAGATCTTTCATGACTATGTCAGAAGATGTCGGAACATCCAATGAAGTTGTATCAGGTACTTTGTTTGTTTAATCAAATTTTTCTAAAGTTTTTTTTGATACAAGGTCTACACATTCCTTCATCTCTAAGAATTTTTTTAGTAAATTGTAAATATCATCTCAAAAAATGAGACCAGAACTTGTTGTTAAAACATCAGGGGAAATATTATAGCAAGGAGGAATTATAAGAATCTTTCTATTGTGGTCTGTGGAAAGACTTTACCTACAAACCTTGTTGTTTTACCCTTAGTTGAGTTTGATGTTATTCTGAGAATGGGTTGACTTTCTGTTTATCATGCTAAGATTGACTGTAGAGCTAAAGAAGTTATTTTTCAAAAGGAGTTTTAGTTTGTATACAAGAATGAACCCATAAAATTGATAACATATCAGGAAGATCAGAAACTTTTGAAAGATGTAAATTAAAGTTATCTTGCTCATATTGTTGAAAATAAGGGAACCGTTTAGATTAATGATGTCCCAATAGTAAATGAATTCCTTAATGTTTTTCCTAATGAGTTACCCAGTGTCATACCTGATCGGGAATTCAAATTCACAATTGACTTAGTTCTTGATACTAAGACAATTTCAACACCCCCATATCTTATGGCTCAAATATAACTTCTTGAATTGAAAAATCAGTTGCATAATTTTCTTGATAAAGGCTTCATTCGTCCTAGCACTTCACCTTGGGGAGCTCCTGTTTTGTTTGTTAAAATGAAAGATGGTTCCATGAGACTTTATGTTGATTATAGAGCTTTGAATAACATCACTATTAAAAACACGTATCCCTTTCCTCACATTGATGATTTGTTTGATCAGCTTTAGGGAGATCAGTACTTTTCCAAGATTGACTTGAGATCTAGATACCATCAGCTGAAGGTGAAGTAGGATGACATCCCAAAAACAAATTTTCATACTAGATAAGGGAATTATGAATTTGTTGTTATGATTTTTGGGTTAACTAGTGAACTTGATGTATTCATGAATATTATGAATAGAATATTTCATGAGTTCTTGGATAAGTTTATGGTTGTGTTTATTGATAACATTATGGTATTTTCTAAGAGTAAAGAAGAGCATGAAAAAAATTTAAGGGTTTTTTTACAAACCTTAAAGGAAAATAAACTATATGTAAAATTCAACAAGTATGATTTTTGGTTATAAAAGATTTTGTTTATTGGAAAAATTGTAAATAAGGATGGAATAACAGTTGATCCTGACAAAAAATAAAGTGGTTGATGAATGTCTAAGTCTTAAAAATGTTACAGAGATTCATAGTTTTCTTAGATTAGCAGGTTATTACCGATGGGTTTTTAATAAATTTTCACGGTTATCTAGCCTGATAACTAAGTTAACACAAAAAATGGTTAAATTTATTTGGACAAAAGAATGTGATTTTTGTTTTCAGGAACTGAGTAAGAGATTGGTGAATGCTCCAGTTTTGGATTTGCCTTCCTGAAATGGTGAGTTTTTCATTTACAATGAAGCTTTATTAAAGGGACTTGGTTGTGTTCTGGTGCAGAATGATCAGGTAATTGCTTATGCTTCAAGACAAATTAAACCTCATGAGTTAAATTATCCCATACATGATTTGGAATTGACAGCTGTGGTTTTTTTCTATGAAAATTTGGAGGCATCATTTATACGAAGCCAAATGTAAAATATATAATGACCATAAATGTCTAGAGTATATATCCACTCATAAGGAATTAAACATGAGGCATATAAGATTCCTTAAACTAATAAAGGATTATGATTTCATGATCAATTACTATCCAGGAAAAGCAAATAAAGTGGAGGATGCATTGAGTCAAAAACATCATACATCATTAACCATGTTATGTTTGGAACATGATCCCTTGATTAATGATTTGATGAATTTTGTCTTAGAAGTTGTTGGTTCAGAAAATACATCTATTTTGTTTCAGGTTTCAGTGAATTCATCGTTATTAGAAAGAATTAAGAGAGCATATATGGAATACTGTGAGCTACAGAAAAAGTTAGAATTGATTAAAATGGGTAAGCTGCCAAAATTTAATATTGATAAAGATTGTGTTTTAAGATTTGGAAAAAGGTTGCGTGTGCCTTGTGATTTCCAGTTGAAGAAAGATATGTTGTGTGAAGCTCATATTTATCCATTTCAGTTCATCCTGGAAGTACTAAGATATATATAGACCTTAGGGAGTATTACTGGTGGGATATAATGAAAATAGATATTGCAGAATTTACTATGAAATGTTTGACTTGTCAATAGGTTAAAGTAGAGTGGTAGTTACTGAAGGGGATGCTTCAGCCTTTTCCAATGCTAGAGTAGAAATGGGATAATGTACCCATGTAATTTTTGGTGGGACTAACTAATACATCTCAAGGTAACAATCCGATTTGGGTTATTGTTGATCAGATGACAAAATCTGCACATTTTATTTTTATTCGAGATACAATGTATTTGGATCAGATTTTTCGATTATACGTCAAAGAGATTGTCAAGTTACATGGAGTTACTCTTTCCATTGTATCTGACCAGGATCCCGGGTTCACTTCTAACTTTTGAAAGGGCCTTCATAAGTCATTGGGAAAAAAATTAAATTTCAATACAACTTTTCATCCTCAATCAGATGGGCAGTCCGATTGAACGATTCAAACTTTGGAGGATATGTTTCGAGCTTGTTCAATGGACTACCAGGGAAGTTGATATCATAATATTTCTTTATTTGAGTTTTATTATAATAACAGTTTTCATTTTAGTATTTATATGGCACCTTTTGAGGCATTGTATGAGAAGTGTTGTCATTCTCCTACGTTTTGGGATGAATTCGGTGAAAGAAAGTTGATGGGGCTATAATTAGAAGAGGAAGTGGTTGAGAAAGTGAAGATGATCTAGTAACACATGAGGATAGCTCAGAGCAAGCAGAAAAGTTATGTAGATAACAGAAGGAAAGACTTATATTTCAAGGTAGGTGATCATGTTTTCCTTAAAATATCTCCTTGGAAAAGTGTGATGCGTTTTGGTAAGAAAGGAAATCTAAGTCCGTGATTTATCGGTCCTTTTGAAATCATATAGAAAGTTGGACCAATTGCATATCGAGTAGCTTTACCTACAAGTTTGTCTCAGGTACACAATGTTTTTCATGTTTCGATGTTGAGAAAGCATGTTCCAGATTCAACTCATATCTTGAGCCCAGAATCAGTTCAGCTGGAAGAGAACATTTCTTATGAAGAGAAACCAATTTAGATTCTTGATCAAAGGGAATATATATTTTGGAATAAGATAAATCACCAGGTAAAGTTTTTATGGAGAAACCACATGGTTGAAGAATCAACATGGGAATATGAAAATGATATGAGGGAAAGATAACCTCAATTATTTAATGAGTAAATAAAATTGCGAGGATAAAATTTCTAGAAGGTGGGGATAATGTAACACCCCAAGGTTTTATAAAAATAGATGAAATGCATGATCGAATGGACCAAAGGCCATATTTTTATTTTATTATGGATAAAACACCTTTTATGGGATGAAGGGGATCCCTTACATGACCTATAGGCCCAAGGCACAAGACCCAACATGACCCAAAGGCCAATACATGACCCGAAGGCCCAGAGGCATACTATGCCCATTACATGACCCGTAAGCCCAACCCACTAGAACTGCCCCTCCCCAAATTCTGCATCATTGATTGCCTAGCTCTCCACCTTGCATTTCTGATCAAATAGAATTGCCCCGTACAAAGATGCACGGTGCCTGGTTCTGATGGCAGTTTCCATACCCTCTCATTCTTCTAATCCGGTTAGCTTTGCTTCTAGTGACTATTACTCTTTGCTCTAATCCTCTTTTGGGGCCTGATCTATGTGAATTGGGCTACTACATGGTATCTATGGACTTAAGTCCCTAAGGCTTGAGGGCCTTTGATGACCCGAAGGCCCTAAGACCCGTAGGCCCAAACTGGTGGCTCGAAGGCCCAAATCGGGTGAATAGTTCTGACTGCTACAATACCGAACAATACCTACCACAATACTACTACAGTGCCTGCTACAATACTGCTATAGTATTGTAAATTTTCCTCCATCTAGTTTTGAACTTGGGTCTCTTGGATTCCAAACAGGAGCCCTTATCACTTGGGTACGGGCTCATTGGCAATGAAATGCATGAAACTTTGTTTTAAGTGGATATTTATAACTAGCCTTTAAACATAATTTTACTGCTTCTATGTTTTGAATTTTGAAAAAATGGTCATATAAAATTGTGATCAGTAAGTTATTTAGAGTCTTATAAGTCCATCTTAATTTATTAATAGTAACATACCCTCATGAATAGGAACATACCCTTATAAATAGTAACATACCCTTAAGAATAATAATGTACCCTTCTGAGTAGTAACTCAACCCTAATGAATAGTAATATACCCTTATGAATAGTAATTTTACCCTTATTAAGAGTAACATACCCTTATTAATAGTAACCTCACCTATGATAGTGTATATATATGATTTAATTGAATTTATGGTACACCCATATCTTTGAATAAGTAAATAAATGCTTTAAAATTGTTATTTTCTGAATAAAATATTATTTTATTTAAAAATTAATTTCCTCATATTTATAAAATTATTTTGAAAAAATTAAGTTCAATTTTGGATTCTACATGTCAAAAAATTGTTGGGGTGAATTTTTGGTAATTTTCTGAAATACTTGATTTTTTGGTGAATAGTGAATTTTTGGTATTTGACAAATAAATGAATTTCTGCATCATGGAGGTCTCATCGATGATGTGGTGCTGATGTAAGCCCATTATATTGAACTCAGATGCCATTATTATTGTTTTTAGTCCTGTAAGACTCACTATTTCTTGTCTTGAGGCAAAATAATAAAATAATAATTAAAATAATGTGAAATCTCTCCCCTCCTCCACTATAAATACCACCCATTTCCCCCTTTTCCTCCCACACCTCTCAAGACATGATAATTGTCTAATTTCTACCAAATTCTCTTTGAAATCTCCTTCCCAAAATCCAAGACCTGCTAGTCTCACCCAAAGTCCAAAATCAAAGGCCTTAAGGAGGATCTTAAGGAGAAGAGATCAAGAGGTAAGAAATCCTCTTCCTTTTTCATGTGTTTTCCTTTCCTTTCCTTTTCTTTTATTATAGTATCTTCCTATACTATTATCCAAGAGGAATGAAAGCTATATAAATATTGTATATTATGTATTTTCTCATGTTCATGGAAAATTCATCATCATTCTTCCTCTCCCATCCCACTTATTCAAGGAATAAAAACATTGTCCATGATGTGTCGAATTACCAACATCATGGACGATGTGATTTAAATTTTCTTTAATTCCTTAAAATATGGTCATGAAACAATTTTTATGGTTTAAACAGGTTATAATATATGTATTATGTCTCATCCATGGTTTTGTAATCCTTTTTTACACATGGTTTTAATTTATAAAACAAAATGAGGTCGTTATTATCAAAGAACCAGTAAAATGATCTAAACGAATATCATTAATGTTTTAACTTATGAATCATAATCATTTCAGAATTAAAAATGATAAATGGTATAATATATGGTTCTAGAAATATGTAACTACCATTCCATTCCAATTCTGGAGTTTCACTTCCAATCGATAAGAACATCCATCATGAACTCATCATGGAAATCATGTAAAGAACGCACTCGAAACAATGGAAAGAACAAAATACTAACAATTAAAGGATGAAATTATGTTATAAAATGATTATATAAGATGTTATAAATATGAATATGTTTCTTTAAGATAATAATAATACTCTTTTAACCATTATACAAGAGTTTTAAACAAGTTTGAAGTAAGACAAACCCGAGGTAAGGGAATTCTTAACTCGATTTCCATTCTTTGGGTTAACCTTCTAATTCATTATTTATAAGGTATTAAAATTGTATGTGTGATTAAATTTGTTTATATTATGATGAATTATGTGTATTTACAGTCTATATACATATTCCATTCACATTCTCACTTCAATTATATGATTTTTTAAGGGGTTTTACTTTTAAAATCCTCTTTTAAAAATTCTATTTTACAAGATTCAAAACCAATGTTTTTATGAAATTATTCATGTAGTATGATTATGTTATAATTATTGGTAATTGTTTATGATAAAGGGTGGGACCTATATATCCCTCCAATTCATTAGGTATGTGTAAGTTGGAGGTCATACGTATGGTTACTCCATGTGTAACTGCGATGGTTACACAAATTTTAAGGTAGATGTGAGGGTTAAAAATTATAAGGTAGCCATGAGTGTTAAAATATTATGTAAGTAATTACCCAAGATACCTTTATGGTTCTATTTATATTCTTATTTATTGTGATAATCTTTTGAAAATCTCATGTTTCACAAAGTAAGTATATATGGGTGACAAGTATGTCTTTTAAAAATGATTTCATATGTTACAAATATTCATGAACTAATGCATTCTTTCCTTATTTTTATATCCCTTACTGAGATTTTTGTTCTCATACCAAGTTTTTAAATGATTTTCATAGGTTATAAGGATGTGTAATACAAAGAAGTAAGCCAATTTAAATGTTTGAAGAACTGTCAAAGAAATCATGTTTTATTTGAAAAGTTTTATATATTGGGAGAAATGAGTATTGCTTTTATGGTATCTACTATTTATTGATGTGTAATGTCATGGATGTGTTATGTCCCTTTTCTCTAAATCTTTAAACATGAAAAGCTACTAAATGTGAAAGGAAGTGATTTCTGGACTAAATTCAAGATTATTTAATGTAATAAGGTCAGGTCCTTATATATCGTGTGTCGGTTTGATGTAATACCGATTCCTACACATCACAAATGACTTATGATTTGTTTTCCTAAATTATAAATACAATTCAAGTTTTTTTCTCGGTTTTCAGTGAGTGACACTTTATGAACTAAAATGTCAATTTTAAACTGATAATGGATTCATTGAGTCATACCAGACACATAATGTTTCAGATTGAGTTTTGGATGATTCCTACACATCCCAAATGACTTATGTATTGTTTTCTTAAAGTATCAAAACAATACGAATTCATTTTCTCGATTTTGAGTTGGTCAGTTGTCATTTTTTCTAAAATTGAAGCCAATTTTAAATAAAAAGATGCACTTAGAATCATATCAGTTACATTGTGCATTGGATTATGGTGTGGCTAATTCTTACACATTCCAAATGGATTATTTATTGTTTTTATAAAGTATAAAAACAATCTGAATGTGTTTAATTAGTTTTGAGTATTTCCCTTGTATTTTTTACTAAAATGTCATTTTAAACCAAAAACATGCACTTTGACTCATACCAATCACATCATGTATCGATTTGATGTAAGAAAAATTAATAAATGTCAAAAAAAGTTATTAATATATTTCCTAAATTATTAAGAAAATCTGAGTGTGTTTGCGCTATTTTTGAGTGAGTGGCATTTTTTGAACTAAACTGTCGATTTTAAACTGATAACAAACACATTGAGTCATACTAGACACACCGTGAGTCGAATTAAGATGTGGCTGATTCCTATATGTCTCAAATGACTTATAGATCATTTCCCTAAAGTATCAAAACAATTGGAAGATGTTTACTCAGTTTTGAGTATGTCAGTTGTCCTTTTTACTAAAATTAATGTCAATTTTAAATAAAAAGAATCACTTTGAGTCATACCGATCACAGCGTGTGTTAGATTGAGGTGTGAATGATTCCTACACATCCCAAAGTCTCAAAAAATCCTAACTAACAATGTTACCAAATTTCCATTGTCTTTCTATGTCAAACTGTCAACACTACATATTGACTAAATATTCTTAACTAAAAAACCTTTCTCTTTATTGAAAGTTAGAAGAGTAAAGGAAGATCATGTGCCCATTATATCACGAGAAGTCACCACAATGGGCACATGATATTCCTATACTCTTCTAGCTTTCAAAAATGAGATTTTTTAGCTAATAACATCGAATAAATATGTAGTGTTGGCAGTTGGGAAAAGAAAGACAATGGAAATGGAAAATGTGGTAACATTGGTAGATGAATCATTTTATCTTTTTTGTGGATTTTTACATATAGTTGAAAGAAAAATATGACTTCCCAAAAGATCTGTGAAAAAAAACTAAATAAGTATTATATAAAAATTATAATGAAAATAACTTAAAAATAGTAGATAAAATGATGAAAAAATTAATTAAATATATAGTAGGAATTAACCTTTTTCTTGATGGTTGTATACATCCTTGATGAATTTCCTTGTTGTCATTAATTTAGTTGTAGGCTCGAAGTCCAATATCTCACAAGAATAAACAACTTTGAATAAACCACCCCAACTCAAACAAAAAAATCCACTTGTACATGAAAAAAATTATTATATGAGTAATACTAAAAAGAAATAAATTAAACATAAATATGAAATAATACATCAATTATATAGATTATGATTTCCCTGTGTAAACATTATTGACCTTAGGGATATGCCTATGGTAAAACAAGAATGATGATAAAATAAAAATGAAAACAGATATCACCAAACAATCAATCAATGAGTGAGGAGGATGAGGAGAAAACAAGATACATTGGACTGAAGCTTTGAATCATCCTCATCATCTCATCTTCCAAATAGTTATCATTGCATTTTTTTGTTTGGTACTCATCCTCCATATCTTGTGGACATGAACCTATGTTTTTTTAAATACTCAAAGTAGTAGTCATCCATATGATGACTACTGATCAGAGTAGTACAAGCAACATAAAAGATATGGGGGATAAGTCCCAAGTTAAAAATTAGAATAATAATTTTTTGGGAGATGAAACTGACGAGGATGCCAATTGTACTCCATTATGTTCTCTAAAAGGGATAATGCCTCCTATTTGTGATAATTACATGGATGGTAATAAGATATTCCTAAAGGTGGAACTAAAAGTCAATGTTAAAGAATGATATGTTTTTAGATGGATTAAACTAAAACATGTATAGTGTTTATAAGACATGTGATGAAATAAATGAAGTATTTTTTAAGAGGTATTAATGAGTGAGTTATCATTTAAAAGATGGATATATTTCTACAAAGGTATAGAAAACTATCTGAACTATTTTTTGATTTGGGGTCGGTAGAATTTTATGGTAATTGTGTTTGAAAGAGGAAATTGATTGGTGGTAGTGAAAAATTGATCATATTAGACAATGGGATAATTAAATACTAACTTAAAAAGGGTGTCTTGAGATATTTTTATGATGAAGAGATAAAATTGATAGATATTTTTTACTAATTAGAATGGGGGGATTGTTAATAATTAAAATAATGATGAAACATCAGAGGAAATTAATTTCGAATTGAGTGATATATGGGGGAGCACACAGGGCTGAGGTAGACTTAAAATAATAAATTCATGGTAAGGAAAATGAAGAGGAATTATCAACTGCAAGAAATACAATTAAGGCTTAAATCAATGAATAAAATGTCATTGGCGATCACACATTTTTAGTGAAAACTTAAAGGAGTAGGGCTCTACAAAAAACCTCATTTTTCCCAAGTAGATCCTAAATAATTTATATAGGCATGAAAAGGATGATAATTGGATCAAATATATGCATGAGAAGCTTGATCCGAATACGAACAATGTGACATGGGAAATTGGTCCAAGGCTGGAGGATAGAAATGTTATTTGGACCAAGTGGGTGTTTAGTAATAAAATCATTGACTATGGAAAAGTGGATCAAAATAAATAATGTATAGTCCGTAAGGGGAACTCTTAGATCAAAGAAATTTATATTTATGATAAATTTACTCCCATATCCTGGTTGGAAACTATTTGATTTTTTTGGCTATTTAAGTGAAAATGTAGTTAAACGTATACCAAATGGATGTCAAATCTATGTTCCTCAATGAAGTTATTAAGGGGGGAGTATACATTGAGAAACCATATGGGTTTATTATGGATGAAAATGAGAGAAAGGTGTGATAGTTAAAGAGTTATTTGTATAATATAAATAAATCACTGAGGACCTAGTATTTAAGGTTGGATCAATACATAAGAAAGCTTGGTTTTTAGTGAGGTAGAGTTGATCACATCCTTTACATCAATAAGGATAATGATAAAAGGATGTTGGTACTCATATATGTCGAAGACATAATATTTGAGGATTGGAAAATGTACAATGATTTTTTTGTGTGTGTGGATCATATGAGGTACGATATCAAGAAGTCTATGATTGGTGAAACATTTTCCTTGGTTTATAGGTGAATCAAGGAAATCATAGAACATTAATTTCTTAATCAAAATATGAAAAAGAGGTTCCCAACTGATTTGTAATGGAATATTCCAAACCAATAACAACACCGACCACTATATGGATGATTTTTTCAAAAGTTGATGATTAAAAATAGGTAGATGTCATGGAATATAGGTATTGGGAGTTTATTATACCTCAAAACAACATGAATAATAAAACTAGTGCATGAATAATAAGATGATATAATAAAGGGATGATTTATTCAAAACACATACATGTACATAAATAATAAAACTAATGCATGCATGTTATGCCACGAGTTAAGATGATGACCATATATTATATTACAACCAACATTCATGATTTTATATGCACTTTGCACACATGGCATGGTAGTTTTAATTATTTAAAACTTACTATAAATAATAAAAATAAAATGATAATAACTTTTATTTATTATAGAGGCATAAAATAATAAATTTTCTTGATTGAAATATAAACACATATTTTGATAAAATCAAATCTTCTTAACAATAATAAACATGACTTTTTTATTTATTTTATATTATATTTTAAAAATAGAAATAATTGAATGAATATAAAACATGATTTAAAATTTTGAATAACTTGAAAATAATTTCACATACATATATCTACATAATATACATATATCCACATGATATTGTAATTATTGTTGAAAAATATAAGTCTTTAAATAATGAAAAATATAATCACTTGCAATAACTTAATCTGAATAAATAACTAATCAAATATAATTATTATAATTTGAATGAAATATAACTTTTATAATAAAAATTCTTAGAATAAAAATTTGACATATGAAAATAAATTTCCTTCCAAAAAAAATCACGTTAAAATAAATAAACAAATAATCTCTTTCAAAGATTATAATTCTAAAAAAACACAATATTCAAAATAAATCCTTAGAATAAAAATAAATTTTCTTACTATTAAAATATGAACATAAAAATAAAATGGATAATCTCCCTTACTTGATTGAAAAATATTTCTTATTCTTCTTCTAGGTAGAAAAACTCACTAGAAAAACTCACTCGCTCTCACTGATATTTTTGTACAGTATACCGACAAGATGAAAGTAGGTCATGCAACATTTAAAAGAATAAGGAAGGCCAAACCAAACCATTAATAAAGACTCCAATTTATAGCCTACTGATAAAAAATGGATTATATTTTATTTATTCATTCAGTATGCAGCTTACTGAGAAAGCTGTTATTGGGTCCACTTATATGAATTGTTATTTTTCATTGATGTTTACAGAATAAAAACAAAGAATAAAATGAAATAGAGATCAAATTGGATATAGATATCGATTATAAGTGTAAATATTTTTTTTACTTTGTTTTAATATAAACAATAGAGTCTTCTTCAAGAAGCTCATACCTCATTCAAAAGAAAAAACAATGAGTTTTGGGTTGTTTTATTATAGGATATTACAACTGGACTTGTTGGGATAAATGAATATGGGATGAGAAGGTTCAGTGGATAACCGAGAGAAATTAGAGATATCGAAAAACTTATATTTCATTCGAGCCTTGGTTTCGTTCAACCCTTGAATCCCTCGAGCCTTGGAATAGTTGGAGCCTTGATTCTAGCCTAGATTTGAGCTTGGATTCAACAATGAGAGCATTGGAAGTAGGTCGCTTCTGTGAAGAGCTTCAAATATCACGAACTAGTTCATGATGGTTAGCGTTCTTACAATTGATCGTGGCACTTTTATTATTGCTTCTAAAAAAGTGATGACAAATATATCTTTTATTGGTGCTAAGTTAATAAGCATTGATAAAATGAATCTTTATCAGCTCTTTTTTTAGCACTGATAAATATTTATAATACTTTTTTTAAAAAATAACATTTTAAAAAAAAGTATAATTATTATATATAATTATAATACTTATAATAATAATTTTTATAAAATAATAATTTTACATTTATTTGAATATATAATTATTTATTTATAATTATATATATAATTTTAAAAAAGGAATATTTATATCATTATATATATTTATATAATTATAATTATATATATATAAATATTGTAAATATATTCATTATTTAAATAAATTTACTATAATTTTATAATTAAATATTTATAATTATATAAATACTTTTTAAACAAATATTATTTATTTATTTAGAATTATAAATGTATAAAAATAGTAAATATAAATTTATAAATATATTTATTTATAAATATTTTTTGAAAAATTTTATTTTAACATTATTAATGAATATTTAATCTTAAGTGCATGCATGTTAAAAATGAGTAAAATTGATTAATTAAAAAATGAGTACAATATTGAAAATTTGGATAAGTCTAATTAATATAAATCATTAAAAAAATGGATATATATTGAAATAAAGATGAATACATATTGAAAATATTAAAACATAGTAAATAAATATATATAAAATAAATAATATAAATTGATTAAATTCCCCAAAAAATATTTGTGTGTGTGCATATATATATATATAAATACATTAATTAAATATATGTGAAATAAATATAATATGTTTGATCTATGTTAAATTAAAAAATAAAACAACATTCAATTATGTCCATTACTCGATGCAATTAGTCAGTATTTTTAATTCACATTAATTTTTAATTATAAACCATTATTCACTAAATATATTACTATTTAATGTAAATCATAAATAATATTTTTTATTATATAAATTATATTTATATAAATTCATACATTTCAATATATTTAATATATACTATTTATTAACATTATCAATAATTATTTAATTAATAAAATGATTTATATTTTTCTTAATTTACTTATTTTTAATTTTTACTCATTTAATTTTTATTTTACATATATCTATATATTTAATATATACTATTTATAATTTATATATAGTATAATCAATTTATTCATTTTTATCAATACTTATTTAATTAACAATTTTTTTAATATTATTTTAATAATTATTAGTGCTAAAAAATGATGATAAAGGATTCCTTTATGGACAATAAAAATAAAGAACTGATAAAAGGTTTCCTTTATCATCATTAAAAATAAAGCGGTGATAAAAGACACCCTTTATCAACGCTAAAAAAAGGCGTTGATAAAGGTTTTCTTTTATTAGTGCTAAAAAAACGCGTTGATAAAGGATGTATTTTATCAGCATTAGAAAAAAAGCACTGATAAAAGGTACCGTTTATCAGTGCTTGTTTTAGCACTAATAAAGGGCACCTTTATCACTACTTTTTTCTAGCACTGATAAAGGTTGACATTGCTAAAGACCTGTTTTATAGTAGTATAAGTACATTTAAAGGTAGAGAAAATTAATTAATGGCTCTAAAAGAGAAAAAAATATTTCCATCCGGTTGTACAAATTCTTAATGCTTTGTTATATCTAAATCCTTGATGAGACATTGGATAAAATTGATACCTCAGTATGTAACAAGCATTCATAAAAAGTAATTATAAATAATTTGTTATGCACAATCAAATAAATAATGGTAAATCAAACATTTACCGATCCTAGAATTTTAAATATATGACATGATGGTTTAGTCCATCTAAGATCAATTATAATGAAAGATATTGATTCAAGTATACACAAGCATCAATTTATTGATAACATAGTAGAAATCTATCAGGGGGAGAATGATGAATTTATTTAAGGATGCATGTCTACTAAATTATCAATGAATTCATTCTCATTAAGTTATTATGAATTCCCCTGTATAATAATTTACCATGTAGTTCTCATTTTTGAGGTAAATTATTTATATTAACAATATCTATTTTAGAAATAAATTTCCCATATACTTATGAAGAAGTATATATGGGTGTACCCATATACCATGTGATCTATTTAAATACTATATGAAAGATGAATCCACTAAATGGTCAAATGTGTTATTTCCTTCAGGTGAGTATACATTGCATGCTATGCACATTTATTAAAATAAATATTGAGTATCACATAATATATGGTCTTGGAGAACCATTAACATGATGATCACAACACTTACATAAATGTAAAGTTTTGGAAATTAATAATCTGATTATACACACCCAAAGTGTGGTTGAACCACTTATATAGAATTATTGTTCATCATTAGTAGAAAACAATAAATATATTTTCCCTTTAAGTGGAAAATGAATATGTTGACAACATTATATCTTTTTAGATATTTTCCCTGAAGGGACACTGGTTCCAGAAAAATTATAAGATCTCAATCAAATGTTATTGATGATATATTTTCTTTGAATTATTTTAAAACTCATCGATGATAATGGATTTTGATAGATGTCGACATCACAATAATTGAACAAAATTATTAAAGGAACTTATGATATGTTCAAAATATAAAGTTTTGTATTGATGATCCAAACTACCAAGACTGTTGAATACCGACAATCTTATTATAAGAAACATTCTTCCTTGTATATTTGGATATTTATATATAAATCCCATAAGGGTTCGAAATTCCTAAAGCATTTTCAAAATTATTAAAGTTTTCACCCAATATGATGAATTATGGTGTGAACTTAATAAGATGTATTTCATGTATCAATATCAAGTTAAGGAAGAATATAAATTGAATTCATCATCCCATGGTTTGTATGCATCATTCTATTCATCATATTGTTAAGATGTTTTGAAAAAAATATAAACTTTTGAAGAGTTTTATGAAATTAATGACTTATTTTATCATGAAATTACATGGAATGCCCTTGTATTTTGAATTAATCATACTGAAGATGAAATATTAAATTTTGGAATTATTTTACCCTTATTCATTAAATCTCTTGCTTCTAATAGTGATATATTTCATACATAATGGGTTTACGAAGAACCTACTTATCCTAGAAGGACTAAATATGAATGCACATTTTATTTATCCTTGAAAGATATACATGCACATGTGCATAAGTACCTTGTAAATAATAAGAAATCATATTACACTACAAGGTAATGTTCTTCCCTATTCATTTAATTATTAATAGTATAAATTATTATTATTCCAAAATTCAAAACTAAATGTTTTGATTATGAATTGATCATGGAAATTCTATAATGTAACAGTGATGATGATTATGAGAGGAAGGTGTATTTGTTTTACTCTTTTTCCCTTGGTCAAGTTTTCCCATTGGGTTTTCTTGATAAGGTTTTTAATGAGGCAACGCTTAGGAGACATGATGTAATTATACTCTTTTCCCCTAATCAAGGGGTTTTCCCTTGAAGGGGTTTTCCTTGATGAGGTTTTTAATGAGATAATCATACATTATAAAATATATGCAAGGGATTTATAAATTATTATGGATATTTGAAATTAATGGCAATTGTTGGTCTTCTCCATGAATCATAATTTTCAATGAGACCATTCATTATTACCTATGGTCTTCCTCCCATGTCCCAAATACATAATTAAATAATAATATTAATTGATGTCCAAGAGACACAATTAAATGTTATAATTAGGGGGAGTTGAGAACATTGCACTCTTTTTACCTTCATCACATTTTTCCACTGGGGTTTCATGGTAATATTTTTAATGAGGTAGCATGACATGAAATTCAATTACTTTGGATTCACTTATTTTTCCCACATAGTTTTTTAAGTGAATATTATATAAGATTCCATGAAATTATGACATTCAAAGGGGAGTTTTATGAAATATTAAATGTGAATTTCATAATTATAGAAATTATCATTCATAATAAACCCATTCATGTGACCAACTTTTCATATGTTAATTTTTTGTATTCTTTATACACTATAAATACATAGAAATGTTAATGAAATGATGATAGGTTTTCAGGATATACATTGAATTCTTTATCTACTTATGGTATTTATTTTATATTTTTACTTCTATTTTTCATCATTATTGTCATAATCAAATTAAAAATTCACTTTATCAATGATGTGCTCCATCTACGATCGATCTTACATTTCTAATTTCGAAATTTTTCACGATTTCAATCAGCATTTGATCAATTTCACAGAAGGAACTGATTTTTGATTTAAAATTTTTAAGGGCATTAAACTTTGAATTTTAATTGTTTTTTTATTTCCGTAATTAATTAGATAGGTTTGATACGACTCCCTACTATTTTAGACTATCTGATATTGAAACTCAGTGGCACCAATACCAAATTATTGTCACAAGTTTAGATTTTTTACTTAACAAAAACTTATTGAAGATTTCCCCTGGTGCCATCAGGTGAAAATACCTTCTTCCTTCCATGGTACCACCATCAACGATACCTCCCCTCTCATGTAAGCACCTCAACTCAAAGCTAAATCCACTAATGAGATGAACAAAAATCCATGGGAGGTTGAATGATCAAAGAAGCCCACCAAGATGGAAATAAATAACCAAATCCCATCATGATCGATTAAAGGGAGATCTAAATATGAAGAAAGAATGATCTAAAAGCCACACTGAGCATGGAGAAAAACCACCAGAGCTAGAATAATATCATCATCATTTCAATTTTTATTCAATAAAAATTTACAAAAAGGACAAAACTAAGGAGGCCGAAAATAATGCAGACCAAGGGCATCACCCCGAATCAGATTCACTACCCTAGGATTCAATTGAGAACCATTAGAAAAATAGTTGACTGAGATGTCATCTCTCTCAAGGGATTCCAAATAATCCGCCACTTTGTTTCCCTCTCTCCAAGTATGTTTAACGCATGTGTTCCTAGTCATTAAGGATTTGCATTCCCTAATCATATAAATTATTGGCCAGGGGAAATTACCTTTGCTTCGGAGCGCATCGTGAGTGACCCGGGAGTCCGTCTCCACCTGCGATAAATAGATTCCTCTCTGGATACACAAGGTGAGGCCTGTAAGCACTGCTCTCACCTACTCCTGTAGGGAGCTCCCAGAACCAAAATTCGCAGAGAATGCCAGCACCACGCTCCCATACGCGTCTCAGACAACCCCTCACCCTCGCATCATCCCTTTCCAGCATGACCCATCAACATTCAACTTGAATCCCTCCTTTGGTGGGTGACACCACACCCAATTCCCCTAACTCCTGAGACCTAATTCCTGGTCCAACCCTCGAGCCCCGTATAATACCCGCATCACCAGTACATCCTTCCAGTTACCTGCAAGAAAAAACCAGTCTGCCAATGAGAAGCATATCCTGGTGACAATCTCCCTACCTGAGGATGGCACCTCCTCAAACCTCGCCCGGTTCCTGGCCTACCACAACACCCAGCACCCAGCTCTCAGAGCAAAAACATGCACCCCTTCTCCTTCCCAGTCGTGTCCACTCCCTAGAACCAGCTAGACAGTAAATCCTCAATGCTCTCTTCCTGGAAGGATAACCCAAAGAAACCACCAAGGAAAACCCACACCAAACAAGCCCAATCCCCTACTGCAAAGATGTGAGACAACATCTCCTCCCGAAATCTTGCACAAAAACAACAATGAGAGGCCATACTAATACCCAGGCGCTTGATATTATCATTAGACGACAACACACAATTCTGTATCCTCCATGTGAGAAAGTTGAACTTAGTTGGCAGAGAATTACACCAAATCCAGCCACTCCACCCTACTTGTTTTACCTGGGGGAGCTACTACTACAGAACTCTTTCAATGTAAACTTACCCGTGGGGGCAGGAGTGAAGATACATCGATCCTGCTCCACACTGATGAGGATGGAATAAAAAATCTCACGCTGGTCGACATCCAGAATGGCTCTGAAGAAGGATGGATACTGCACCGCCTCCTTGAAAGTGATCATGGGTGCTAGACATCCAGGATACCCAAGGAGGATACCCAACCAATTATGATTCCAAAAAAAGATGTTCCCCTCCCCAACGATCCACCGAGATAGCTGAAAAATGTCTGGAATTATGGTACTGACCGCCAACCATAAAGGTGATCCACTCGCCGAAGAAAAACCAGCACTGTCCCTGTACCTGCACGACATGAGACTCCCCCACAAAGGTTGTTCTTCAATGACCTCCCATGCCATCTTCGCACACATACAATGAATCGTGACATCTAAGATTTTCACATTAATCCCACCCTCCTGGATGGGCCGTGCCATCTTTCTCCAAGAGACCTAATGCCATTTCCCCTCCAAAGATGCATCCCAGATAAACCAAGCCAAAAGCTTGTCAATGGATCTAACAACCCCCTTTGGAACATTGGTCGACGATAGAGCATGGAAAGTAATGGTCGAAATAAAACTGTTCACAAGCGATATGCGGCCTCCAAAAGATAAAAACCGATTTTTCTAGTTCAGGATACGCCCCAAGATCCGACTCACCACCCGGTCAAAATCCCTTATCCGTATCCTACTAGCCGACACTGGAGTCCCGAGATACTCAAATGGAAACAACCGCTGCCTCATACCCAACCAATTATCCAAAGTCGTCGACCTACTCTCGGTGCAAGCCTTAGACACATAGAACTCACTCTTCTCCCTATAGATGATTTGACCACTCCAGTGACAATACTTCTCAATAATCTTGATAATACCATGCACCTATTTCCTCCCCCAATTTCTGAAAATAATGGTGTCGTCTGCAAACATTAGGTGCGATATGGATGGTAGGCCTAACTTCCTCCTGAAAGGATGGATATCCCTATTAGAAATCCATCTATTGATCATCCTGCTCAGAGTATCCTGCATGAGAATAAAAATGCTCGGGGATAGAGGGTTGCCCTGGTGAAGACCACGCACCGACTTGAAGAAACCATGATTTCACCCCATAAAAGAAACAGCCAGCCAAGCAGAGCTGAAACACCTGAAAATGATATCAGTGGCCCAATTGAAAAAACCCAACTTATTTAGGACCATATTAATAAAACCTTATTCAACTCTGTCATACACATTATTCATATCTAGCTTTATCGCCATATTGTTACCATGAACTTTTGTGTTAATGTCTTTCAAAATCTCTTGATCGAAAGAAACAACTCCCTAAATCGAGCGATCCTTCACAAACCCATGCTGCTCCAAAGATATCCACCGGGGAAGAAGGCATGACAACTGCCTGTTGATGATGCTCACCAGAATTTTGTAAGGGAAGTTACACATACTCACCAGCCGGTAATGAATAAGGGAAGTATGGTCCTTGACCTTTGTTAAGAGCACCAGAGTTGTGGTAGCCACAATCCTAGGAAAGCTACCACCTCTGAAAAAATCCTTAATGGTAATGGAAACATCCCCCTTAACCACCTCCCACGAGATTCTATAAAAGGACCTGGGGAAACTATTGGGACCTTCCGCACTTTCATGATTTAGGTTCACTATAGCTACATAGATCTACTCCTCCTCTGGGATGCCCTACAACATTTCATTGTCCCGGTTTGAGACCCGAGACATAATTCCCTCCTAGAACTCCTCATCCCCCTAAGGATACCCCTGGATCATGTTAGGATTCAGACTAGTAAGAATATCCTTAAAGAAGGCAACTGCTAGCCCCCTGACCAATTCCCGGTCATCCGTGAAGGTACCATCATCAAGCTCCAGGTTCAGAGTTGCAAAGCGCCGCCTCTCCCTTATGCATGCATGAAAAAAGTTGTATTTTTATCACCCTCATTGAGCCATTTTATTCTCGAGCTATCTCTCGCCCTACGTTCCTGGGAAAGGATCATGACATATAAATCAATTTTATTCTCAGAAAGCTCCCCAAAGTCTTTCTCATCCCAGGCCTCCTCGATGCTATCCTCAAGGCGATCAATGTATCGATTAAGCGACTCCAACTCCTGGTCCAAGGGAGGAATACTCTCAGCCCACATACGAAGGGATATCTTAAGGCGTCTCAATTTCATATGCAAGGCCATCCAAGAGTGACCCTGAATTGGACCCTCCCAGCACGACTTCACCATTTTATGATAGCGAGGAATACTCAGACAATGACTCATGTACCTGAAAATATCTTGCACCGAGACCCTCCTGTTCATGGTTAGCATCAACGGAGAGTGTTCAGAGATACCGCGAGTCAAATGTACTACCTTTTAATTGGGTAACATCGAGATAGCATGCACATTGGATACACAACGGTCAAGCCTGCTCCACCATCGGTTACCTCCCCACCTGTTGTTACACCAAGTGAAAGGGTCACCAGAGTAGCCCAAATCCAACAGTGCCTTTCCTGCCAAAAACTGAACAAAAGATATACTGTCCTGGTGCTGAAATTCACCTCTCCCTTTCCTCTCCTCAGGGTCCATAATGATATTAAAATCACCCCCTAACACTCAAGTCTAGTCCCTTGGTTCAAAATCATTCAGCTTTCTCCACAACACCTCCCTCCTCTGCGCATCATAGCTACCATAAATAAAGGACATGATTATGGTATCCCCAGCACCTGTTACTCTCATTGTTAAGTGATGATCCCCTACCTAGATCAGCTCCACCGAGACATCCTTATGCCAGAAAATCAAAATAAACCTGTTGATGGGGTCCACATACAAGGATTAATGAAACTTCACCCTTCACAAGAACTCCTTGATTTTAGAAGAATTCTGCTTATGTTCCAGGACCACTGCCGCCTTGATCTTGTGATTTCTCACTTCTGACGCAATAAAATCAGTTTTCACCCTTACCCCAAGACCTCTAGAATTCCATATTAACCTTGGTATCATTGAAACTGATTTCGCCTGGTTTTGACCCTAGGAACCTCAGTCTCAGACACATTAGAAGAAAAGAGCTCCTTATCCTACCTCTTTTTCAGTGCAGACCTGGTAGTCACACCCAAACCGCCCATTGAAAGGCCTGGTGGGCAGGCAGGAGGCTTCATTGTCTTCTTAAGTGCTAATCCATCCTCCAAACATGGGGACAACCGAGCCTTCTTAGTAGGCTTCACAACCACCAGTCCACCAGAGGGACCTGAACCAATCACGAACCCCTTGTTGATCCTCCCACCTTGCTCTGGAGAAGACCGAGCCTCTGGCGACACAGGAACCTCCTGTGAAGAACAACTTCCCATCCTCCTGAGAATAACTGAGGAACCTAAAGTAGGGAGAAAACCCTCAACCCCTAAAACCATCTTGATATCCTTCTTCACACCAAACCTGTCTTTACAGGCATCAAATGGCTGAGCCCGAGCCCTAGACACCAACCCTCTCAAGGGGTACCACAGGACATTTTCTAGTAACTCCCCAACAGACACCAACTGGGAGGCGTTGCATGACAACTGGAAGGAGTCCAGCTTCGACCGATCAACTCCCGGCTGAAACGGGACTTGAGCCATGCAATGATAATGAGAAGGATCTGTGGAGGCCGTAAACCCCTTGCATTGGTCCATCGATGAAGAATCCACCATCCCACCTGAAGGCCGAGGAGGAACAACAATCCCCGAAGAAGACTGAACAGACCCCTCCCCTACACGCGATGAAGATAAAACCTCCCCAGGCCTGGAGCCTCTATCATCTTGCGGTTGGAGCACATGACTGCTCCTGTAACTCTGAACTGAGTGGCCCTACAGAAGAAAAAATTCGCAGTACCAAGGGAAAATGGGTAAGATGAAGACCTAAGTCTACACCGAGGACTCTTGCACCTTCAAGGAAATATTCTATGGAATCGGTAAGGAAAGGTCCAATTCAACAAAAATATGGGGTGCCATCGGCTCCTCACAGCATCGAGACTAAGGATCCATGCACAAAAACCACCCATAGAATCTTCTATATCTTTGAGGAAAGATTCGTTCTGAAACAGAAGCGACAAACCTGGAAGGCTTACCCACATGGCGGTCGACAAACTTTCCTTCCCTCGATGAACCTCCATCAACCATCTGGAAAGGCTGAAACACCAAAGACCCAGAGACCAAGGGGAATGACACCACGCCTGGACGAAGTCAGCCTCCAAGGAGAAAACCAAGTAGAACGAGAGCCTATGAACTGTCGACACCCAAGCCTCTCCTTGCAATCCCCACGAAGCCACAAACCTCTTGAACACTGAAAGACGAGGCTTCGCAAAATCGAAACGTGCCACCAAAGTCCACCTCAGACCCACCATCGCCTCATTGAACACCGATGCAGGAGCATACAAGGTAAAGAAGTCACCATACCTCACCATTTAGTGCGAGAATGGCGCGATCACTAGAAAACACTGATCCGAGACGCCGAGAGAGCTCCCGCAGAGGACTTCCTTAAAAGACGCTGCCAGCCGAATCTTCCCAGGGGAGGGAACCGGGGATCCCCATCAAGAAGGGACCCCCACCACATAGCGCTTCAGAGCCGGGATCGAAAAAAATGGGATCCGGGATCGTCACCGGAGAACGAGACGACGAGGGCACAGCGGGCAGCAAAATTCGAAAATCCCCAGGCGCGTGCAACGCGTTCTTCATGAGAGACATGTTCTCTCCCTTATACTCCTTGAAGAATATGATCGTAAGAAGAATCTTCCAAAGCCAAGCACATCCACCATGAAGACTTGAGGCTGACCGATTGGATAATCCTGCCAAAATGGTACTAAGGCCGAATGAATACCGACTGTTGAAACTGGCCAAAGATCGAAGATGAAAGAGAAGGACAAGTAGTTCGAAGAAGAATCCTTGAAACAAAGGACAATTGACTGATGTGATCCATGCTTGAATGGAGGATATGACTGAGCTCAACCACAAAGTCAACCGTGGGAGCCGTTTTAAGAGTATATACTTGATTTTACCATGGGATACACATACTATCACCAAGCATGATGAAGTCTTATTGACATGTGTTGGTTTGGTGGATTGGAAGACATCTACTCTGTAAAATTTTATTTCTCTATATTTTTTGTTTGGTTTGGTGTGTGATTTTATTTCTATAAATATGTGTGTTGTAAGTGTTGTATTTAAATAGAAGAGAGAAGAAATAAAACCCATGTTCCTACTGATTCTATATTTCTTGTGAATTTATTAAGATCAACTTTAGTGAATTTCATCCCCATTTGATGTTGCAAGATCCCCCATCAATGGTATCAGAGGTGGTTAAAGGTGTTTCTTATTATGTGTTAGAGTTACATCCAAGGTGCTATCAACCTGAAACAAAAGAAGGTGGAGGTTGAAGGTGATATCTAAAACCAGTAAATTGTAGTAGTGGAGGAATGTGAAGATAAATATTTTTTTTATCTTAAAGGAATCTAAGTCTTTCTCTTGCCTCTATCCAATTATCAAAGGAGGTGTGAAAACATAAAAAAGAAAAAGAAAACACATCCCTCTATTTTATTATTTTTGTTAGCCTCCACATTCTCTCTCTCATTTTACTCCCAACACCACCACATCCTATCTCCATTATAAAAAAACTTTAACTAGTTTTTTTACCTTCATTATTCACTCCATGCCACTCTCATTCCATTTTTCACCCAAAAAAATCTCACCCCTTTTTTTTGGCCTCCTCACATCTCCATTCATTTATGTTACAAATATATATATATTATAGGTTGTAATTCTAGAAAAATAGGATCTTGAAATTACAAAAAATAAATATTGGCAGTCTAAACTTACAAAAAAAAATTTGGTCTGAGTATCCAAAATAATTGAAAAACTGAAATGCTAAAACAAAAAAATATATATAGTAGTCTGAAACTCTGAAAAAAATAATATTCCCTTCCAGATATCTGCATCTGTCTTTTTCCCATAAAAAATAATTTGTCACCATGAAGAATGAAATTGCACAAGCTTTGGTCCCAAAGCTGATGAATAACAACTATGACAACTGGTACATCCAAATTTGAGTGCTCCTTGGCACCCAAGATGTCATGGACATCACAGAGGATGAATAAACTGAGTCAAAATCCAAAGAAGCAGAGGCTGCTCTGCCAGATATTCAAAAATACACTCTTTGGATAGAACATAAGAAGGACTTAAAGGTGAAATCCTATATTTATCAAGGCCTTGATGAAGTGACTTTTGAAATAATCACTTCCTAGAAATCATCAAAGGAGATTTGAGATACTCTTCATAAATCATTACAAGGAGCTGAAAAAGTGAAGTGAATTAAACTTCAATATCTACGAGGTGAGTTTGAATCCCTATTTATGAAATCTTCTAAAACTATCACCAAGTATCATACTTGTGTAATGGTTATGGTGAACCAACTATGAATAAATGGAGAAAATATTTCCGACATGTGGGTATGTGAGAAAATTTTGTGATCCCTTGATCCAAAATTTGATTACATAGTCATTTACATAGAAGAAACAAAGTACCTAGAGATGATTTCTATCAATGAACTCATGGGATCTATTCAATCCCACATAATGAAGGTGAACTACCAGAGTGAAATTAATGGAGTGGAGCATGCCTTTCAATCAAAGTTGTATCTCAATAACTCTAAAAATGATAAAGGGGGGACATTTTGAAGAACCCGAGGTAGAGGATTCTGAAGTCATGGATTTGATTCAAGAATAGGAGGATAAGGTGGAATAATCCCAAAACGAGGAGTGCGTGGATATCAAAACCCCACTCCATAAGGACAAGTAAGCGTAAGAAGAGGAGGATTCAATAATCACCAACCTAAAAAAAGAAATATTCAATGCTATAATTGTAAAAAATATGTACATTATAGCAATGAATGTTCATATAAGAAACCCATGGATAATGACATCAAGGAAGCACATATCATCGAATAAGAAGATCCTTTTGAAGAGTCTCATGAATTTATAGAACAAAAATTGACAAAAAATAAAGGTATGTGGTATCTTGAATCTGGGGCTAGAAACAACATGAAAGGACACAAACACTTGTTTATGGCCCTAGATGAGTAGGTACAAGGAGATATTTCATTTAGTGGTCTCTCAATAATAATTTTCTATGGAAGAGGATATATTATGATCATGAAAAAAGATGGAAATAAAGCTTTTATCTCCAACGTCTACTATATACCCGACATGAAGACCAACATATTGAGTGTCAGGTAGTTGGTGGAAAAAGGATTTCACATAAGCCTACAAAATAAAAAAATGGTGATTGTTAATGAAAAAGTAAAGCTGATTACAAAAGTACTGATGGAGAAGAACTGCATGTTTCCACTTATGATCCAACCTAACATACCATGGTGTTTGATGATGGTATGTGATGATAAAGATTGGTTATGTAATCTCAGGTTCATACATTTAAACTTTGAAAGTTTAAGATTATTAGGAAGAAAAAAGATGATGAATGTAATTCCTATCATTAGACACCTGGATCAAATTTGTGAAAGCTATGTTCTAAGAAAACAACATAGAAACAACTTTGCAATGAAGGCTAACTGAAAAGATGTAGCACCACTTAAGCTAGTTCACACTGATGTGTGTGGTCCATTGAATCCAAAATTAGATGAAAAAATAAGGTATTTTATGACATTAATTGACGATTATAATAGGAGATCATGAAAAATATTTTCTCAAGATGATATTATAAGTGTTTGGATTTTTCAAAGAATTCAATGCATTGGTGGAAAATCAATGCAAGAATCACATACAAACATTGATACCTGATTGAGGTGGGGAATACACCTCTAATGTTTTTCAAGAGTACCTCAAACAACATGGAATTTGGCACAAATTGATGCTGACTTACACACCCAAACTCAATGAAGTAGATGAAATAAAAAATCACACCATTATCAACATGGAGAGAATCATGTTGAAAAAAAGGAGTGACCATGACTTTCTGGGACGAAGCGTCTTTGTCTGCAGTGTATCTACTCAATATATTCCCAACCAAAAATCTTGAAACAAAGATACTGCATGAAGCTTAGAGTACTCACAAGCCAAGTGTAAGCCATTGTAGAGTCTTTGGTTCTATTTCTTATGTCAGGATTCCATAGGAAAAGCGAACAAAGATCGAGGAAAAAGGATTGAAGTGTATCCTTATGGGATACAGAGATTGATCAATGAGATATCGTCTGTATAACCCCATCACTAAGAACATTATATTTAGTAGAGATGTTATATTTGATGAAAAATAAACATGGAAGTGGAATCAAGATGATGATTCAAGAGAGGTACGAATTACTCTAGAAGATAAAGAAATAGTTGAAGAAGTTCCATTTTAGGAACAAGGAATTGAAAAACTAATGATGCCATCACAACATACTCCAACATCTGAAGACATCGAATGATAACTCTCTTATATACAACCGCAAAACGTTTAAAGACTTACAGATATATATGAGAGAATGAAACCAATAGAGGAGTATATGAATTTGTATTGTCTCTCAGTGACTTCCAATCCAGTTATCTTCAAGGAAGCTAAAACCAAGGAAATGTGGAAGAAAATGATAAATGAGAAAATCAATTCCATCGATGCCACTGAAGGCTACACAAAAAAGGAAGGATTTAACTATGTCAAAGTCATTTCACTGGTTGTTCAACCACCTGAATGTGATATAAATTCATGGTTCATGAGGGAAAAAAGTTTAAGGGGGGATGTTAGAGGTATAAAATTTATTTTTCCATGGATGACAGCTACTCTAACTATTGTAATAGAGTTATGATGAAGTCTTATTAATGTGTATTGATCTGGTGGCTTAGACAACATCTACTCTGTAGACTTTTAATTGTCTTTTTTTTTATTTGGTTTGGTGTGTGATTTTATTTCTATAAATATGTGTGTTGTTTTTGTTTTATTTAAATCAAAGAAAGAAGAAATAAAACATTTGTCCCTACTATTTCTATATTTCTTGTGAATTTATTGAGATCACCTCCAGTGATCTGCATCCCTTTTTGATGTTGTGAGATCCTCCATCAAGAAAAACTGAATATGCCGAGTCTTATGCTCACTAATGAAGAAAAAACTAGTTTTTTTAGCTGCACTACTTGAGCTCCATGAGCAAAGACTTGAACCCATCGAAGCTTGAAAATTACTCGTAGGATAAGAAGACCAAACCTTCAGTGCTCATCGATGAAGAACCAAAGCCGATCCCAATCCTGGATGAATAAACCAACCTAAAATTATAATTTCTTTCCTGATGTGTTCCTTATGCAGAGATGAATACTATAGGAGGCCTCATCTCTTTCCCATCACACCGGTTGTAGGTCCATAGGAGAATGCACATGGTGCTCATATAAATTTCCCAATGAATGTAGCATGTTTAAGTAGCCAATATAGGCACACTACAACCTGCACCATCATAAAATCCACCACCATTAGCTTGATAACACCTTGAAGACCCTACACCCATTAAAGTGATGCATACAACATTTTCACACCTTGCTACCATGCCTACTTGGTGTTTGAAAATTACCCAAGTACTAGTGTTAACCCAGTTTGGGACATTTCTTGACTCTAGGAAGGAAGACACACAAGACCAACCTATTTATCCCATAATACATCTGATCAGGTCCACAAATATTAATCCCACCATTTACATGCCTGAGTCCAGGCCTAAAATCCTAGCACACATCAATTTCAAATTGGGATGCCAGAATGAAGGCCCAAGTGCAGTGTTGAAGCCAAAATTTAGTCAAGACCAAAGTTTAGTATGTCTATGCCTAATTATACACAATCCCATATTCCTAACCACTTTCCCACACATGTATCCCACTTCACTTAAGCACACTAAAACATAACATGATTTCCACTGCACTCACAAAGCAGCGTATCACATATAATGGGAAAATTATGGAATAAGTGCAAGTGAGATCATGGGAATAGAATATTTCTATTATACGATTTCAGTGATGTTGATCAAAAACCTATACCATGACACATGTTTCTCATCCAGCTGAAGTAGGAGCTCACTTCTAAATCCAAGGAAGAATATTTTCACCAATGCTTATAAATATTTCTCTTCTCCCACTTATAAAACTTTTTTCTCCTACCGATCAATATCATATGAATCTTCTTTAATTTTATTTTTAATTTTGAATATTAATACTAATTATATTTTGTTCAATCATTCTATGATTCTTTTCTTCCCCAATTATTCATGTTTTTCTCAATCCCTATGTTTTTTTAGTGTTATTTATTACTCCATAATTATAGAGAAATAACTCAAGGTATAGGTCCATCAGAGGATATTACAAAGGAACTCTAAATCCTAAAATATATAATTTCTTATTCCCATCCTTAATATGATAGTGAATGAAAGGGAAGTAGATAGATGATCATCATCCGCTCTTCCTATTTGCTGTTGCATTCTCCAATCTATCAAATCAATTCTACATCCCTCTCTTGCTCTACACAATGTACCAGTGGAACTATGTGGACTAAGAGATGAAAAAAATAGAATAAACCTGAGTTTGGAGATAGTGGATTCCTTGATCAAGTGTGTTCATTGCCTCTTCACTATGCAGTATACGCATTGCAACTAAGTCCTCTAAAAACATTTAAAATAAATAATGTGTTATACATATGTTGAATTATTTCAAATTGCACCGATTATAAAAATAAAATATATTATAATATTAATTATTATTATGTTTTAAATATTTTATATTGTCATTATATTTTTAATTGGGTTACATGGTTTTAAAATGGTCAACTCAAACCAGACCTGAATATTATTCGTGCCAAATTACTCAACCTGATTACAACCGATGACCATTTATGTATAACCCAAACCCATTTAACTCATGTTGGGTCATCTTGGGACATCATGTCAGGTTCAAAATTTTCACCAATAGGTTTGAGTCTCAGCAGTTTCTCTGTCTATCGAGTTTCAAGGCTTGCTCTTGGTCAGGGGTGGGTCTCCATGCCTAATTCAGGATATTGATTCAATGAATAACATAGGGTTGGTCTACAAGGGTAGGGGGAATCCCATTTTCTTAAAACTATGATTCATTCCTAATAATTTATCTTTATTTGGTTCATCAGGTATAACTCTAGTATTTTCATGAATATACTAGAGTTATCACCATTATAGAACTGAAAAAAAATCCCATTGTCAACTTCTCTGGTGTGAATGGCAGTGATGTGGTATCACTGAGCACTAATATTTCATTTTATTTAGCTACCAGAAGTTTTACCAAAGTAAATGGTGGTGTGATTTTATATAGATCAGATCTTGATGCTTCTTTGACCTTGTGAGTGATTTATTTATGCTCTACATCAAAGAAATAAAATAAAAAAGGCTACGTTTGGTTATGAAAGGGTTTTATATAATCATTTTTTAGGAAAGAAAAGGGGGACTACCTGAGTGCTTTATATTACCACATAGTGAGTCCCCTGATGAGAATGATTGTGGGTGTGGAGCTGGTCCATCGGTTCTCAAGCAATGAGAATATGCTGACTGTTGAGACATAATATTTCCCGGACCCTTTAACAAAGGTAAAGGAATGGGTGGATAAATCTGGGAAGGTGAGTTTTATGGTGTATAATGAGTGTAACTTGAAATCCCTATGCATAGTGTTGGTATATGTGGACACAAGGGCTATCAAGAAGAGTGATAAGGCCAAACTCGCCTTGGACCTTAATACATAGTTGAAAAAACTGGGAGTGAGGTGTGTTTTTTGATTTTGAAGGAGCAATAAGTTATGGAAATGGTTAGAAGAAAAATTTAGTACCTTGTTTGGTGATGATATTTTATTTCCAACTTCATTAATAACTACATTTTTTGGCCCATGTTGCTATCGTTTTTGAGCATTCCAATCAGTTACAACTTCATTAATAATAATATATTTTCAATGTATATCTTGTTTGATGTTTTATAAATAAAATAAAATTTTGTATGTGTATATATAGTAACAATAATACCTATAATTTTCATTTATAGTGACCTCTTAAAGTTTTCATAGGTTTTTTAAGTATTAGTGATCATTCCATGATGGTCCTTTAAAGAGATCATAGAATGAGTGTTAGAATAGAGGAGCCTAGTGACCTAATGGATACTGGTGTAATTATGGATGAGAGGTAGAAAATAAAGGTAATTAAAAATAGTTATATACATAATATTTATTATATAATTGAGAATAATATAAATTAAAGTGGGGATAAAAAATAGAATACACAATCAAATGATAATGAGGTTGGTCCGACAGATCCCTTACCTTCATGTTCAAAAGTGTTATGCACTTGTACTTAAATTAATATATAATTAAATTTTGTTAATTAAAAACCATAATAATATCCTTATTAATATATAATTAGTTTCTTAGGGTCTATTTATTGACACAAGTAGTTTATTCCTTAAATATTTTCTGCTCTTTTCGGTTACCTGAGGTAGTTTGGTTGATTTTTCTGTGATTCTCATAGCATGTTGACCATATTTAAGTTTATTTTTATAATAGATTCAAAGAATATAGAATATTAATAGTTTTTTAAATATAATTTTTATACAAAAAAATAATTTTAAAGTTATCTATTATTTGAAATAATGGAAAACAAAATGCATCGCTATGTGGAGGCGGTAATTTTCACGTATATATGGTCGACAATTTTATTTTCCATAAAATGAGAGCGAGGTATAAAGTCAAATGATTTATAATTAAGACTAATAATAATTTTATAAATAAAATATTGATTCATTAATTTTTTTTAACCACCCATGAAACACATTTAAGAAAGATAGTACACGTTGTGCTTAGAGGCGGTAGTCTGCACATATGCATGATGACATTTTTATTTTTTCAAATGGTTTTAGAGGAAGGAATAAAAGTGATATTCCATTAGTATAATAACATAAAATTATATAATTAATAATAATTATATATTTCTTTTATGGATAGAATATATTATAGGTATTATAATAAATAAATAATAATAAATAAAGGTTAAGAAAGACTACCTTCATTGCGACTTTGAACTTTCTCTTGAAAGTCTTGATGAAAATAGAGGAGTTAGGCTATCTTATGCTGACTAGGGTATTAAGGAAGTGTAATGAAATTTTATGAGAGGTAATTAAGAAATATTTTCAAGAGTAATTATAATTTGAGTTCAATTATTGAAGGGTGGAAGTGTTCTACTTTTATAAGTGAAGAAAAGATCACTTTACATGGAAAAGAATGTTAAGGGGTAAGAATGAAAGTTCATGAATGTTAGGTGAGTTAGGTGTGATATGGTTCATGAGAAATGTGTGTAAGACTTTAAAAAATAAAAAAGGGGTTCTATAAGGTCTAAATTTCAATTAAACCTGGGAAAATTTGAGCCACTTTAGATTAGTCATTTAAACACTGATTAATCTTAATTAAATATTAATCACAGTAATTAATTTATTATTAAAAATACAAGAGGACCCTTCCTAAAAAATTTCAATGTTTTGAATCCAAATTTATCCTCCATTTAATATAATTTAATTTCCAAATAATATAAAATATAATTTTAAATTAAAACATATAATATTTCAAAAAATATATTTTATAATAAATACTGCTTATGTAAAAAAATGTTAATCACGAGTTTGTAAAAATGATATATTAAATATAATGAATATATATATAAAAAAAATTTATTAACCAAAGGCGTTTAAAATAATTATGTGTTTTTAATAAAATTTTATAAAAACATTCCAATTGAAGGAATTTAAATATATTAGATCATATATTGATACATAATAATATTTTAATGGAAATAAACATAATTTATTAATGTTTTATAATTTTCATTTTAGTGTGTGTGAATAAAGCTATTGAATTTAAAGGGAATATATATACTGAAATCCTGGGATGTTACATTCTCTACCCTTAAGAAATTTCACCCTCTAAATTTCATTATAAAAAATAAGGTTAAAATAGATGAGGGTAATACTATTTCATGGTCACTTGTGGTTCCCATATTTCCTCTTCAAACTTATGGTTTCTCCAAATTACTTTGACAAGGCAAGTTGTCTATTGCACATAACTTTTTCCCCATGGTCTAAGATCTCTACTGACTACTCCTAATAAGAGAGATCACTATCTAACTATACCATCTTTAGATTCAGTACATGTGAGGGATATGATATGTACTTTCTCAAGAGGGATACATGGAATACATCATGAACTTGTGAAATGTTTGGTGGAAGTACTATTTGAAAAACCACTACTACCACATGATCAAGGATCTCAAATGGGCCAATTTAACTAGGATATAAATTTCCCTTCTTACCAAACCTCATAAATCTTTTCTAGGGAGATATATAAAGAAATAATTTATCACCGACTTTAAGCTACAAGTCTCACTGATGGTTATCAACATGACTCTTTTGTCAAATTTGATTTGTTCTGATGTGTTACCTAATGATATTAACCTTTTCTACCATTTCCTCAACCATATCATTTCCTAGAACTTTCATTCACCAAATTCATCCCAACACAAAAGTATTATATATCTCTTCCCATAGAGGGCTTTATATGGGGCTATTTTAATTCTCAAGTAAAAACTATTATAGTAAAATAACTCAACCAAGGAAATATGTTAGTCCCATCCTCACTTTAAGTACATAAAGAAAGATCTCAACATATCCTCAAGTATCTGGATAAATATTTTAGATTGGCCATCAGTCTAGTGATGATATGATGTACTAAAGTTCCACTATGTGTTCAGAGCATACTGGTGGATCTTCTATAACTTTGTGGTGAACCTTATATCTTGATCATATATAATCTATAGTGGTTTTCCTTGAAGCCTCACCACTTATTTAATGTATATATTTGCAAGTTGATTGAGTGAGAAGTCATTTTAATAGAAATTAAGTGAGAAGTCTTTGTAAGATGGTATACCATAACCCATATAGTATTGTTCCTTTTGGATTTCTTTGGAGGGCTCATGAAAAATTCTATAGTGATTTTTCCCATGTTCATGTAGGTATAGGAAATGGTTGCATCATCCCTTGTACCTTTTCCACTCAGCCATCACTTATTTACACACTAGACACTTTTATTTACATTCTTCAATATTCTTATTCATATTGTTCTACCAATAGTGTTCTTATAAATATCTATACATTTTCATGTTTTTTGGGTGGATGGAGAACACTGAGCTTTGAACATCATTCAACAAATCCTTCTTCAACTCTAGTTTATAGGGTATACATAACCGTTTCCCAAATATCACAACTCCCTCATCATCAAACTTGAACTCAAAGGTTTTTCCATTCCTCATGACATCCACCTTCTTACGTATCTCCACATCATCATTTTGATATTTCTTAATATTTTAAAGTAGTGATGTCTGATAAATAATTTGAGAAAGGTAGGATTATGTCCCTTTCTTCATAATTCCTATGTCCATGCTTTTCATTTCCAATAATATAAGATCCTTTTCAATCCTCATCATTAATAAAGTTACATAATCCTTTATAATTAGATAATATTATAATTTTTTCACCTTCCTAGGATGGTAGTGGATTGAGAAATTATAATATTTAATCATATCTAACTAAATTTATTGACACATGTTGATCTCCTTCTGTGTGAATATATATTTTTAGCTCTTATGGTCTGTATATATATCACACCTCTCTCCATAGATATAATGTATCCAAATATTCAAATTGAATATTACTATAAAAAACTCCATGTCATGCGTTGGATATTTATGATCATGAAACTTTAATTGAATTGAGGCATATACTATTACTATATAATTTTACATGAGTACACAACCTAATCCATTATTTTAAGCATCACTATAAATAAAAAATACTCCCCCACTTTAAGGTAGTGTGAGTATAGGTTCTATGATTATCCACTTCTTCAAATCCTTGAATAATTCCTCACATTCATCATTCTAATTATACTTCAATCCCTTCTAGGTTATCTTGGTTAAAAGGTTTGACAATCATGATAAATTCCTCAAAAACCACTGATAATACCCAAAAATATAAGGAAACTATATATTTATATAATAGATATTATTCTAGTCCATTCTTTGATTACCTTCGAGTTTGATGGATCTAAAAATATCCCTTCACCTTTGATAACATACTCCAAGAATGGAAATTTCTATAGACAAAACACACATTTACTTTACTTTTCATATAACTTATCCTTAATCTATTTATTAAAATATTCAAATAATCCTAATGTTACTACTTGGTTTGGATTATATAAGAATATCATTTATAATTACTACCAAAAATTTACCAAGGTAATCTCTAAATACTCTATTCATTAATTCCATGAATATTACTAGAGAATTTGTGAGTCCGAATAGCATGAATATGAAATCATAGTGCCCGTACCTTATAAAAAATCTAGTCTTAGGAATATCCTCCTTCCTCATCTTTAATTGGTGATTCCCCATCCGAAGATAAACTTTAAATAAGTATTGATATCAATTCAACTGATCAAAAAATTTATCAATCCATGTTAATGGATACTTGTTCTTGATCATGATTTTTTTGAGCTCAGGATAATCAATGGAGAGACACATCAAACTATCCTTATTTTTTTTATAAATAGAATTGGTGCACCCCATGGTGAATCTTTTGGGAGAATGAATCCATTTTTTAGATTATCTTATAGTTTATTCATTAATTATTCTAGTTCAATGAGGTCCATTCTATAAGGAGTCGTGTATATCATCAAGTACCTAGCTATAATTTCAATTGATAACTCAACCTCAAAATAAATAGTAAGTCTAGGTAACTATTTGAAAAATACATTAACATATTCCCTTACAATGAGAATTTCATCTAGAGTCATCATCTCCTTTGCTTCAATCAACTGAGCTATATATGTATGCTCATAGGGAAACAATATCCATGCTTACAATGAAAAATCCAAAGGGGATTCATCTTTCTCCTCTTTACACTTGTACAAAATCAAAGGATAATTTGGAACATGGAAAGTGATTTTATTCTCCCGATAGTTGATGTAGGCTCTATATAAAGACATCTACTCCATACCCAATATAACATTGAATTTCACTATAGGGAGTATGACTAAGTTTTCCAGGAGATTCATCCCACATATATTAACTAAGGAAGACTTGTTTACTTGGGATGTAATAATATCTCCATTACAATTTTTCACTAATAACATAAATTCTATGTTTTTTAATGGGGTTTGAATAGTTATATTAAACTTTCATGAAATGAAAGAATGTGTAGATCTAGAATCAAATAATATATTTGCTATTCTAGAATGAATAAATAGCGTACCTATCACCATACCTTCATCATGGTCCACATAAATGTAAGTGATAGCATAATCCTTCCATTTCTCTCTCATCCTTGGAGTTTTTTCCATTATTTACCTTTTACAACCCTTGGATTAGGGTAGTGGGTCGCATAGTGTCCATATTTCTTATAATTTAAATATTGTACCATCGACTGAGGATTGATTGATACCTTATTTTCATCCATATAATTAAAGGTAATATTCATATAGATTCAACATTTATTATCTTGATGTATTTCTTTTCTAGAATTTAAACACTTTCTTTTCCCCTTGAGTCAATTTTTAGAATGCTTCTTCATACTGTTATGGCAAGAGGCCCGTTGAATTTTCTTTCAATCATGAGATTTATCTAATGAACCTCTAGGGTTAAACTCTATTTTTTTCACTTATTATCACCAGTATCTATATAAATTTTTTGGTAACATATGAAAAAATCCTCATAACTATAAAATTCCCAAACTACCAAAAATCCTCAAAGATTCAGCTTTAAACCCTTAAATAAGAGATCAATTTTACTTTTGGTGTTGATGAAAAACCTGAAGGCCTAGTGAGAAATCCTTATAAAGTTTTCCTCAGAAAAACCCACATATTATCCCTCTATTTTCTTGATTTCAAGGAATTAACTTCCCATTTTTTTATGAACCATGTGAGAAAAATATTTTTTGAAAAATATCACCCTCAATTCTCTCCATTCTACATATTCAATTTCTTCTATGGGTTTTATATTGTTGATCGGTTTCCATCACTAATCAGCTTATCCTTCAAGATGATAAGATGCCAATATAATTTTATCCCTCTCATAGAATTAGAGTATAATGAATATATTCTCAATGGAGTTAATCCATTGCTGCATGAACAAGGAATCAGAAGATCTGCTAAACATAAGATGCCTTTGATGCATAAATGACTCCACCACAACCTATTATCTCCTAGTATTAGGAGGTAGTTTCACACGATTCAAGTTATTACCCATAAATCAATTAAGTTTTTCTAGTGTGTCCCTGAAGTTCTCAACTCCAACACTCATTAGGGAAATTATCACACTGCCCATTATATATGTTGTTGAAATGGTTCCTCTTATTTTCAACCATTTTCTAGAATAAAGGGATATTAAGGGTGAGAATCCTAAAATTAATAAACATGTAAAATGAAACTATAAACATTAAAGAAATAATTCATAATTACTATGTATACACTAACTTATAAATTTATAAGATTTAATATATGTTATCCATAGTAACTTTCCTATTAGGTTCTCACTATTAATTTTATTAACAATGCGTTTAAATCCTTCATAATAGTTTATATAAAACATGTGATTTATCTAAAGCATATCTCTAGGGAGTGTTAAAAAAAGTTCACAGTAATGTCCCATTCACTATACACCACAATTATGGCTAAGATATATTCAATCAACTCTTTTTGGGGTTATTATCCCTAGATGCATCTTTACCAAAACCACATCAACTTTTAGTATCCAGACAGGTATGTATTTATAGAAAATCTACATAATCTATACCTTACCAAAACTTAAATATCTTATCCTATGCTTAGTATTATACTTAGGTGTTTCACTAATGTTATCTAATCCTAATCCCTAAAAATAACTAGACCATCCTATAATACCAATGATAAAAATTAAATTGTTAAACATACCTTTTTACATGATTCTTAACATAATATTCCAAAAAATACTCATTGAGGATATATAGTTATATTTTCTTTGGAATATTATATACATAAATAAAACATATTAAACATGAACTCAATGATTTATTTAAAAATATAAATGGTTCTTCTACCCCCATAAGTCCTCTAAAAATACATGGCATATCCTGGGTAAAAATAAATAAAGGAAAGGGTGAGATAAAAATCTCATTAATGGAATAAATATGGAAATAAATCATAACATTACATCTATTAGGTATAACATCATATCATAAAAATAATGATCATGAGCATGTAAACATGGAATAAGGAAATTATATCATAAGAGTATGGAAACATAAATATGTGTAAATATAATAAATAAGACATAATAAGAATATAAAAAGGATTAATCCCTATGAAATAATCATTATATAACAAGGATTACTCCTTAGTACATCATCTTGTTCCAAGTATTACTCCCTATCCAATCATTATATTTCAAGGATTACTCCCAGGCCATTAAAAAGGATCAGGTTTACTCTATAATCCCATAAATAGATTTTCATGAGACATTAACATTACATAATGCTTTATAGAGATATAACAAACCCACCCATCAAATATTAGTACAACTAATATCATAACATCTACAAGATTATGTGTTTCATAAAAGGAAATAGAAACCATACATAAATCATAAGCATGATAAAACCGATGAGAAGAAAGTGGGTTTCACAACATTTTCTTAAGGCATAAACAAAGGTTATTTCATATGGATTTACAATAGAAGAAGGAAATAAATCATTTTAAACATTAATAATTTCAAAAAGTAATATATTTTTTGAGCATGGTTAGTAATTTTATAAAAAAAATCTTAAAAAAATTCGAAGAAGTAAAAAGAACCTCTTAGGTGATGCTTTTCAAAATGAGCAAAATAAATTTTAAAGAAAAAGGGAAAATGTTTTCTTTTTAAAACCATAATTGATCTAAAAAATTTTTTAATGGAATAAATAATATTTTTATAAAAAAATTTAATGTTAAAACATTTGATGGGGGTGATATTTAACATTATTGTAGACAAAGACAAGTTCCCTTAAAAACCGTGATTACTTAAAAGATAAAACTTCAAAAGGAATTTAAAAATGAAATTTAACCAACAAATAAAGGTAATGTAGACTAGGTATATATAGAATATGGGTGATATAATTGATAATAATATAAGGTAAATTGGGTATAAAGAAACATAATATGTAACCAAAATCTAATGAGGGTGCTTTATAGGATCCCTTACCTCTATGTCCGAAGGCGTTCTGCACTTGTACTTAACTTCCTGATAATTAAATTAAGTTCATTAAAAACCTTAATATGAACCTTATTAATCTATAATTAGTTTCCCATGGTCTATTTATTTTAATAAAATTTTCATTTATTAAATATTTTCTTCTCTTTTCAGTTACCTGAGGTGGTTTGGTTGATTTTTATGTGATTCTCATTGCATGTTGACCATGGTTAAGTTCATATTTAAGATATATATAAAACATAAAAAATATAAATAGTGTTATAAATATAATTTTTATAGATAAAAATAATTTTTAAATCTATATATGATTGAAATTAATATAAAAAAAAACCGCATCGCTACGTGGAGGTGGTAATTTACACGTACACACGGTTGACAATTTTATTTTCCATAAAACGCGAGGTGATAGAAAGTAAAATTATTTATCATTTTAGAATCATAATAATAGTATAAATAAAATATTTATTAATTATTTTTCTTGAACCAACCATGAAATTTGGTTAAGAAGAATAGGACACATAGTGCTTAGAGGCAGTAGTTTTCACATACGCATGACAACATTTTTATTTTTTGAATTATTTTGGAGGAATGCATAAAAGTAATATTCCATTAGTATAATAACATACCGGAATATCATTTATACTGATGTTATCATACTCCTATGGATATAAGATATTATAGGCGGTATAATAAATAAGGAATAATAAATAAAGGTTAAGAAAGACGTCTTACCATCATTGATACTTTGAAATTTCTCTTGAAAATCTTGTTGAAAATGGAAGAGTTAGGCTATATTATGGTGACCAGGGTATTGATATAGTGTAAGGGAATTATAGGAGAGTTAATAAGTGTATATTTTAAAGAGAAATTATAATTATAGGTTAGGTATGGAAGGGGTAGAAGTTGTATCCTTTTATAAGTGAAGAAAAGGGCACTTTACATGGAAAAAATATTAAGGGGTAAAAATGGAAGTTCATAAAAGTTAGGTGAGTTGGGTGCGGTATGGTTGGTGAGAAATGTGGGCAAGAATTTACAACCTAATAAATGGGTTCTATAATTTATAAAGATCAAGTAAAATTAAGGAAATTTGAGCCAATTTATATTAATCATTTAAACACTAATTAGTATTAATTAAATATTAATCATGGTAATTAATTTATTACTAAAAATATAATAGGAAACTTACTAAAAAAATTTGATCCGAAAAATCAAAATTTTTACCTCAATTTAATATAATTAAATATCTAAACAATATAAAATTAACTTTTAAATTAAAACATATAATATTTTGAAAACAACTTTTATAATAAAATACCGCTTATGTTAAATGTAACGTCTCAGACCCAATAAGCCACCCAAACAGTGCTAAATGGGTCAGGAGTTACTACCTTAGGTGCACCTCCCCAAATTCTAAAGGTTTCTGACTAGAAGTTAGGGTATTATTGGTATAGTGGGGAGACTATACCCTCTCGGAGGATAATAATGGTATTGGTTTGAGCATAATATAAAATTAGAAGACTCTACATTCTCGAACTAGACCCGCATAGTGGAAGCAAAATCAATAGAAATAAATATCAGAAGCAATAAATATAAACAATAGTAGCGGAATGTAAACACAACAACATGTTGAACCACTTGTAACAACTACTAGAACATACAAATCATGCATCCATAGTAAGTCAATATATAAAAGGGCACCAATGGATAACCAATAGTAGATACAACAAACAAGGTAAGAATGATGGTATAACAAAGAAAGAAAAACAAGGTAAACTCTAGCTAGGAAAGACCTCAAGGTCCCTATCATCTCCATGCGACAGCTAAAACAGTCTAGCTCCTGAAGATGGTCTCTTTCATGCACATAAATCTATAAAGTCTTCACACGTTCCGAAGGGACCGTGTAGGGTGTGAGACTAATCTTAGTAGGATACCCCAATGGTGCGTACCTAATATAAGTGTTTAAGCATGCATGGATTTATAAGGAAAATAGTAAATAGCAAAATGCACAAATAAACACAAAATCCACTGATGCTCAGAAGCCACCATGGAGTGTCACCTACTTTGGCCAATTCCAAAATATCTATCATGTAACCCGACACCATGTGCCCCCAACACCGCATGTCTCAAGTACCAACATCCCGAAGCCATGCCCAAGAATTATTAACTCGGAGGAACAATGATGCCTGCCCACAAATAAGTAACCAGAGGGACATCGATGTCTTACCTCAATAAAGTAACCAGTGGGACAAGGATGTCTTCCCTCAAATCAGCAATCGAAGGGACAACAATTTCTGAACTCAAACCATGATGAGCCTCTAACCCCAACCCTATAGCCTCAATGCTATCCTCTAAAGGCTCCTCACCTTCTATGTGGATTCCTATGAATGGAACACCCAAACCAATAGTACATAAACGATAACTAATGGGGGCCTCTACCCACACGAGTGGTCAAAACCACCTCATCATAGAGCCTCTTTATGTGCACACTACTCAAAGTTCCGAGTGATTGGTAATCACCAAAATAAGTTCCCAAGCCAAAAAATATCTAACACATTGCACCCCTATGACCATGTCTCTCAAGTATGATAGCCTCTCTATCCAAGTAACTCGGGCCATGCCCAACCTGACAGTCACATTGCCTCAAGTCAACATCCATGATGCCCAATCCTATGGTCAGAACCACCCAATGTAACCTGGGCCAAGCCCAACCTGTGATCATCATCACTCAACAATACCCATGCCATTCCCAGCACAACCTGAAGGTTCCATCATTTTCAATATCACACATCACATATATATAATCACAAGAAATACTTTAAACAGGAAAAAAAAACTAAACAGTTGAATTTCACTAGCTATGTGGTGTCCCATACTAGCACCAAGGTCTCAGAATCCTCTAACAATTCATATAATCACTTAACAAATTGAAATCAACAGTTTAATTAAAACAATTCATTTTAATGCATTTTGGCATACCCAGCCAAAATGCCTCAATTGAGCAATGACCGCTCGCCCAACCATGCTCAAGAAAAATAGGAAAAAGGGCGTACCCAAAGGCATACCATAGGTCTAATAATCAATTTAATATGCAATAGCATATAAAATAGGGTCTCACTCAAAATAACCAAATATGAACCAAAGGCCGCATCACCTAAAATTCCATGAAAACACGAAAGAAGGTATTAACCACCTACCTAAGACTTGTAGATGTAGACATGTACGATATAGAGCTCCAATTCGAAGCCGATCTTCATAGATAAATGTTTATGCCAAATCCAGGAAAATCTACTTGGATGGAATTTGTGGTGTGTGAGGCAAAGAAACTAGAATGAAAAAGGGTGTACAATTTTGGACTTCCCAATGCTATCCTGCATCCACTAACGGATTGAAGAACGGATTCCAGATGATGATTCTAGGGTAAGAAATGTTCTTCAGAATTTTAGAATGGACCTGTTCTGAAGTTGGGGAAGAAGAAGTTGTTTTCATAAATAATACGTGATGCTAGTTCATTTAAGTGAATAAAAATAAAAATATATGGCGTGTTTAAAGTAATACACACCGTGTAGTATCCTTGTCCGTACTCTGACTTAAGCGGAGGTACCCACGTAACTTGGACACGCCACACAAGTCGACACATGGCTAGGACTCAAATGGTACATAGAAGGAAAAATGAACGGTGTGTCAAGAAACACTACACATTTTGTAGTTGGAAATTCTTACATGGTCATCACACATCATTTACTTGGTGAGCACATGGTCGATACATGCCTAACCCATACACAACATGTAATTTGGAGTACATAGCTGGTAATCTAGAAAATTCTAGAACTTCCCATATTTTTCCAGTTTTCTCATGAACAAGTCAAAAATTCAAATAGGGTTAGAATTTTGACCCATTTCAAAAACCCCAGTTCTTGCAATCTCCTCACCTTAACATATCTCATCCCCGAGATATCAAACAAAAACCAGAGATGACATCAAACATACCACCCTGATCAAAGTAATCCGGACTACCCCAGTCTCAAAGGTTTTGGATAAATTCATTAAGGGGTCCCCACCTAAGGAATTTCCTAACTCAGTACCAACCCTAAAAAACTAAACAAAGCAAAGGTTCACTAACCTGTTTTTGGACTCATGGTCCTCTCCTGATACATCATCACCCTTGTGCCTCATTGGTGATCCCGTGTCATTTCTGACACCCCAAACGTATCCCACACCCTGTCAGTGCCCACCTCTATGAGGTCCTACATCCCATGGATGCTCAAAATAAACTTGGTGCCTAGAACGTCAAATAAACCACATCCTCGATGCCTCGATTCCCAAGACACCTCAAGTAACCCGCATCCTCGATTCCATGATGTTACGCATCTCATACATATATATAAATATGTCACACACCTAATATAGCACCAACCCCACTGGCCAACATCTGGTTAGTCCACATAAATCCTGTGCACCTTGTGAACTCAAAGAGGACATGCCCCAACAGGCCATTCCAAAACAAGTAAAAACAAAACAGATCATGGCCACACTTTTGATGTACCTATAACTGTTGTCAGTTCACCAGCCTGCTCCGCCCTTGGCAGCTCCACGGTGTGCACCTGACCTGAAGTATGAATTACTGATGCCTGACCTCCCTACAGTGCTACTCTAGTCACCAGCCACTAACCCCTCAGCTGGGTCTTACTGTCTCTGTCACATCCTCCATGGTCAGATGAAACTCGTTTACTGTCACCCGGTACCGAACCTGAACCAAATCCAGATGCCACTGTCTGTCCTGGTCCCTACCTGCCGACTGTCTGAGAAGGATTCCCGTATAACTTCTCCAGATTCCCAACCTGTCCACATGCTTGACACTCCTTTGGAGGCCTATCGCACAAAGTCTGAACATTCCCTGGCTGTCCACACTGAAATAAAACCACTAAATAACTCCTATAAGGTGATCTAGATAAGTCCTTGGCCTGACTTCCATGATGGAACTCATCCCGTCCCCACTTACTACTATCCGAACCATCACCTAAAGCCATCATCCGACCTAAGTGAGACCTCTCTTTCTCATTTCCCTCCGATATGAGTGCCTAATTCACCGCCTCTGAGAATGAACCCAGCCTGAAGATATTTACCTGGATCCAAATAGCGTTTCATAAGCCATCCTCGAAGTGCCTCAACCTTGTCGAGTCATTGATTACCATACCAGGTGAAAAGCATGACAACTTAGTGAAAGTAGATGCATAGTCCAAAACGGAAATGTCTCCATGATGAAGGCTCAAGAACTCCTGAGCTCTCTTATCCCTCAATGTCTCTAGGTAAAAGTGCTTGAAGAACCTTTCCTTGAAGTCCTTCCATGCCAACCCTTCGTGTTTGCGAGCCTAAACTTGCACATCCCACCAACTCTTCACCGGTCCTATTAGTATGTACGTCACTAGCTTGACCCTCTACCCAGGAGGATTTTAAATATACTCGAAGATCATTTGCATGATCTCTATCTAGTTCTCAGCCGCCTATGGACCACCCTCACCCTAAAAAAGCGGTGGGTGCTGCGACTGGAACTCTCGCATCAGATATGACATAGATGGATCTGTTCCCTGTGCGCCTCTGTCGATCCCCTTCAAGACACGCACTAGACTAGACTGGAGCTTCTCGTCAAGCCACAACCCGAACACTGTCAAACCCGACTGCTGCCCTGCCTGCATTAGATCCTGAACCTGATCCCGTCCCTAAGCCTGTACCTGTGGCTCATGCTTTGCATGTCCCTCAGGTGTCAGAACCTGATCATGCACCCGCAGCATTGTAACATTACCTGCCTGATGCTCCATCCAAATCATCTAGGAGGAATCCTATGAATTTATAATGGCCATACAACCCAAATATATAACAATATATATATATATATCACATAGATAAAGAAAGCAGTAAAGAGGTAGCGTATAACAAATACCCTTACTCTCCCCCCGTCACAACCCATGCCCATGGAATCCCAACCTCATGGCCTCCCTACCTGCCCTCACTAGAGCCAAGTATCAAAGTACCTCAGGCCATGCCCATCCTGACAACCAACGTTGCCTCAAACCGACGACCGAGTCTCCCAATCCTGATAGTCAAACTACCTCAAACCGACATCTAGGATACTCAATCCTGGTGATCAAAATTACCTCAAACATAGTCCCTTCCTGCTCATACAAGATCCAGGACCAAAATATCCTACCACAAGTAATTCAAAATATATAATAAGCACGATATAGTACATTTCAATAAACAAGCAATTTTATCCGGAATTTCACCTTTTCACATTTCAAAGCATACAAAGCATGGAAATTGATATTATTCACATGGAATTATCACTTCACAAAGCGCACGCACAATTATGAAATTGAAATACCCTAAAATATTCCTATCAAAATCCAAAAAATCATGCCTTCCATACCGGGCCAAGGTTCAATTTTCCCTTACAGCACCGAGTCAAGGGTTAGATATCATAATAATAACATCACACACCAAGTGATCCACCAAGGTGTAAATCATATAAACTGTAATCTGAGCAAAATAAAACAGAAATTCTAACCCATGGAAACTTGGTCCATCCCTCGTACCTAGAGCTGCAAGCACCCAAGAAAAAGCTAGAAACCCAGTTCCAGTGACAACCTATCTTCAATCTACCATATCCCAAATAGTAAAACCAACAGAAATAAAAAGAGAATTCTCAATATCATCAGTATCCAACAAAAAAATGCTACTAAATCCCTATCAAGAACTCCTATCATACCACTTTGTAATGTCCCGGACCTAATAATCCACCCGAATAGAGCTAAATGGGTCGGGTGTTACTACCTTAGGCACACCTCCCCGAACGCTAAAGGCTACCAACTAGAAGCGAGGGTATTATAGGTATAGTGGGGAGGCTATAAACTCTTGGAGGATAATAATGGTACCAGACCAAGCATAATATAAAATTAGAATAATCCACATACTCAAACTAGACCTGCATAGCGGAAGATCAATCAATAGAAATAAACAGTGGAAGAAATAAATATAAATAACAACAGTGGAATACAAACACAAAAAATGCTAAACCACTTGTAACAACTACTAGAATAGAAAAATCATGCATCCATAGCAAGTCAATATATAAAATGGTGCCAATGGATAACCAATAGTAGCTATAATAAATAAGGTAACCATGCAGGTATAGGAAATAAAGAAAAACAAGGTAAACTACAACTAGGCAATACCTCAGGGTCCCTACCATCTCCACGAAATAGCTAAAACAGTCCATCTCCTGAAGCTGGTCTCTTTCCTGCTCATAAATCAATGAAGTCTACACACATCTCGAAGGGTCCCTGTAGGGTGTGAGACAAATCTCAGTAGGATACCACCCAACAATGCGTACCTAATAAAAGTGTTTAAGCAGACATGAATTTATAAGGAAAATAGTAAACAATACGATGCAAAAATAAACACAAACTCCACTGGTGCTCATCAGACACCACGGAGTGTCACCTAATTCAGTCAATGCTGGTATATCTATCATGTAACCCAACACCATCTGCCCCTAACACTATGTGTCTCAAGTACCGACGGCCCGAAGGCACGCCCAAGAAGTAGTAACTCGAAGGAAAAACAATGTCTCTCCTCAAATAAGTAACCGGAGGGATAATGATGTCTGCCCTCAATAAAGTAACCAGAGGGACAACAATGTTTACCTTCAAATCAGTAACCAGATGGATAACGATGTCTGCCCTCAAACCATAATGAGCCTCTACCCCCAACATGATATCCTCAATGCTATCCCCTGAAGGCTCCTCACCTTCCATGTGGCTTCATATGGAAAGCACCCCAAACCAATAGTACCTAAACCGAAACTAATGGGGGCCTATACCTACATGAGTGGTTAAAACCACATCATCACAGAGTCTCTCTATGTGCACACTACTCAAAGTTCTAGGTGAGCGGTAATCACTAAAATAAGTTCCCAAGCCACAACATCTTTGACAACTCATGCCCCTATGACCATGTTGCTCAAGTCTGATGGCCTCGCCATCCAAGTAACTCTGGCTATGCCCAACCTAAAAGTCATGATACCTCAAGCCGAAGTCTATGACAGCTAATCCCATGGTCAGAACCACCCAATGTAACCCGTTCTAAGCCCAACCTGTGATCAACATCAATCAATAATACCCAGGCCATGCCCAGCACAACTTGAAGGTTCTAGCATTTGCAATATCACACATCACATATATATAATCATAATAAATACTTTAAATAGGAAAAATAAACTAAACAGTTGAATTAAAATAGCTATGTGGTGTCCCATACTAATTCCAAGGTCTCAGAAGCCTCTAAAAATTCATATCATCACTTAACAAATTGAACTCAGCAGTTTAATCAAAACAATTAATTTTAACGCATTTTGGAATACCTGGCCAAAATACCCCAATTGAGAAACAACCCCTCACCCGACCCTGCTCAATAAAATTAGGAAAAAAGGCATACCCAAATAAATCCCATAGGTCTAATAATCAATTTAATATGCAATAGTAGATAAAACAGGGTCTCGCTCAAAATACCCAAATACACACCAAAGGCTCTGTCACCCAAAAGTCCACGAAAACATGAAAGAAGGTATGAAAAACCTACCTGAGACTCATATACATAGGCATGGGCAATATTGATCTCCAATTATTAGATGATATTCATAGATCTACGTTTCTTCCAAATCCCAGAAATTCTGCTCGGATGGAATTTGCGGTGTGTGAGGCAAAGAAATTAGAACAAAAAAGGGTGTGAATGTTTATCCTTCCCGATGCGATCCTACAACCACTGATAGATTGAAGAACGAAAATTGGATGATGATTATAGGGTAGGAAATGTTATTCAGAATTTTGGAATGGACCTGTTTCGAAGTTGGGGAAGAAGAAGGTGTTTTCCAAAATAAGACGTGATGCTATTTCATTTAAGTGAATAAAAATAAAAATACACGGCATGTATAAAGGACTACACACCGTGTAGTAGCCTTGTCTATAATCCTACTTAAGTAGAGGTATCCACATGACTTGGACACACCACATGGGTCGACACATGACTAGGACTCAACCGGTACATGGAAGAAAAAATACACGGTGTATCAAGAAACACTACACACCGTGTAGTTAGAAATTCTTATACAGTCATCACACGATATGTACTCAACGAGCACACAGTCGGTACATGCCTAACCCATACATGGCGTGTACTTTGGATAACACGATGTGTAATCTAGAAATTTCTAGAACTTCTCATATTTTCCCAGTTTTCTAAAAAACAAGTCAAAAATTCAAACAAGGTCAGAATTTTGACCCGTTCCAAAAACCCAAGTTCTTACGTTAAAAAATTTTATTCATGATTTTGTAAAAATGATATTTTAAATATATTAAATAAATACATATAATTTTATATAAAAAGGGTTTCATAAATATTTAAGTTTAAAATATCAAAATAGTGATAAAATAAGCCAAGACTGGTATTTTTTATAATTTAACTAAATATTAAATATTTTAGAAAAATCCAAAAAATTCATACCAAGCTAATTTTGGAATTATAAATTTAAAAATAAATTTAATTTTATATAATTAAAATTATAAAATTTATATATTGAAAATACAGATAAAACACTTTTATTGACCAAAGGTATTTTTAATCATTAAGTGTTTTCAATAATATTTTATACAAACATTCCAATTAAAAGAATTTTAGTATATTAGATCATATATTGATACATAATAATATTTTAAACGTGGTAAACATAATTTATCAATTTATCATAACTTTCATTTTATTGTGTATGAAGAAAGTTATTGAATTGAAAGGGAATGTATATACTGAAAATCTAGGATATTACATGCCCACTTCATATAAGCACACTAAAACAAAGCATGGATTATATTTCATCCAAAAAGTATCATATAAAATATATTAGAAAAGTTATTAAAGAGGTACAAGAATGATCATGAGAAGAAAATTTTTTAGTTAGAAGATTCTAGTGATGCTGATCATAACCCTCAGCCACAACACATGATGCCCATCCAGATGAAGTAGGATCTCAATGCTAAATACAAGGAGGAGGAAGAATATATTTTCTAATTCTTATAAAAATTTATCTTCCCACACTTAGAAAATATTAATATCCTATCAATCAATATCATAGGAATATTCTATGATTTTCTTCTACATTTTGAATGTTAATACTAATTTTATTTTGTTTAATCATGCTGTGATTATTTTATCCCCCAATTATTCACGTTTTTCTCAATCCTCATGTTGTTTTAGTGATATATATAACTCCATAATTATGGAGAACTAACCCAAGGGATAGTTCCTCAGTAGAGATTACATAGACTCTATAATGACCAAAGTATTTTACACATATTATCACATGATTTTTAACATAATCATCCAATAATTACAACCCAAAGATCATAAGTCCAAGTGTATTTGAAAGAATAGGTACATAAAACATCAAAATAAACTAAAACATAAAATCATTATTTTTTATTTTCCTTAGTGAGATCCTAAATCCATTTTAGCTCCTAAAAATACATAGGATAACCTAAGGAATATATAAAAGAAAGGGGTGAACTATAAATCCCAGTAAGGGAGTAAACATGATAATGAGGCATAATATGATATCATAAATGAGAATGCTTATAAATAATCACATGAGATAATATCATAAAGAACATGGTATCATATTTTCATGGAAATAAAGAAAAGTGTCAACAACATATAACATGTTATAAGCATAAGTCAAGGCTAACTGCCAATACAACATCATATGGTGGATAAAGTCCCATAGTGGATTAGTTTTACTCCCTAATCCCATACATAACGTTTCGTGAGAAAATATTTTGACCTAATAAATTATAGCTAAATATGGGTGCACCCATAATAATATGTAAATGATTATATGGGACACATAAATGAAATAAATCATAAGGAATAAACATAATAATTATCCATGGAAAGAAATGGGTTGCATAATATTGCCTCTTGTCATAATCAAAGGATATTTTATAAAGAAGACATTTTTTAAATGAACTTAAGACATGTATTACCCCATAAAAGAGATGTATAATGAGATAGTTATATATTTAATAGGAATATATACATAATTTATAAGTAATCCATAACAACAAAGGTTTTATTCATTGATGGAAATGTATTTAAAATATCACATGGAATATTTCTTGAGGAAAATACCCTTTTCACTTTGAAATCACTTATTTAAAATCTAAAAATTTATAAGATATTATAGAAAAAATTTTATTTTAAAAGAATCATGGAAATGTGTAAAGGAATATTCAAAGCATTGAGCAGTTATTATGGAGGGAAATTATATTCATGCCGTATAAGTTAAAATAAAACATCACTTTCACACTTTTGTAAAAAACTAAAAAGTACCTTATTTGGAAAATAACATAAAGATTAATTTTAAACTATTTTGTAAAAAATAAAACATGGGTAAAAATGTATTTAATAAATCATTTTAGATTAGTAAAAACATTATTTTTTTAAGGAAAATATAGATATGGAAGAGAATGATTCTAGATCTAAAAGAAGATATAAGATTGGTATTACTTACAAACAACTTTCTTTATGTATATTTATTTAATAAGGGAGGAAATAAAAACCAAACCTATAAAAAAATTCATGAATAGAGGATAATAAATGGTAAATTTTTCAAGAAAATAATTCTATATTATTTCCCCCAAAGGGACCTTAAATATAAACAATCTATAAAAGAAAGCGGATTGTAACATAAAGCCTTTATTTATTTGGTAACATTCAAATAAAAAATAATTGGAATAAATCATATGATATAGATCTTTAAATAACATGAATAAAATGAATTAATATTTTAAAATTCATTCATGAGGTAGTAATTACACCATAAAAGGAAATAATGGTGCATAAAATGAAACATGTCTCAATAAAAATAGATTGAGACAAAGAAAACACCTACAAAAATCATAACTTTTGAAGTGATAATTAATACATGAAGTGATTATGTGAACATATTTAAATCCACAAAAAAGTTTAAATACAAAATAAAAACAATTTATAGATCCATTCACACATATTCATGGCATTAAAATATGAGGAACTAGAAGTATAACCTAATTAATGAAAATTGAGTTAAGAAACACCTTACTTCTTGGTAACTTTAAAATCAAATAACCTTCAATGAATTAAAATGAATTTTAACTTAAAATACCATGAATTATAAATTATTAATGATATAATATGTAAAATTGGTAGGATATACACCATATAAAATAAATTATGTGTATAATATTAAAATATGTCTCAATGGAGGGAAATTGAGATGAAATCCCTTAACTTGAGTCTGACTCATCACATACATTATTTAACTAATGAATAATAAACTTATGTTAATTATTTAATTTATTAATAAAAAAAATTCAATTTCATCTATACTTTTATTTTATTTTATATCATGTTATATACACTTACTTACTCAATTAAGTTCACATCATACTTTTGATGATATTTGGATCATAAGTCTAAAATGACTTTGGTAAGTTGACTATCGTAAATGAGGTTATTTCTCCATCATATTCAGAATAATAATAATTAAATAATTTTAATTTTTATAAATCAATTATACTTTTAAAAACAACCTTTAATTATGGTTATAAAATAACTAACTATGTTATAATCTCTGAGATGGCAGGGTGTACGTACACATGAGTAACGTTTCCATTTTTCAACAATCATGATGGAAAGATGAAAAGTATTATGTTATATTTAAATAATTATAATTATATCATAAATAAAATATTATTTCTTTAAATAAATTTATATATACAATCCATGTGATGTGGTTATGAAAAATTAATCACATCACTTCGTGGAGGTGGTAGTCCACACTTATACACAAATGACATTATCATTTTTAGTGAATGGAAATATAAGAATACATGTGATATATTATCTTTTAATAATTATAAATATTTAATTAATATCATATATATACATTAAATACATCATTATAACCATCCCTGAGAGGAGTGATAGAAAACAAATTACATCAGTTCATGAGGCGGTAGTTCATTGTACAAATAAACGATGGTTTCATTTCCCATTTGATGGAAGAGGAGATAAATGTTGATTATTCCATTAACATAATAAAATATAAATATATGATTGATAATAATTTTATTATATCATCATGGTTGAATAATATTTTAATGAGGTGGAATAATATATAAAAGAAAAAAAAGGCTAGGTTAAGAATGATACCTCTTCCTCGAACAACCTCTTTAGGTTTACACCAAAAGCCTTCTTAGGAGGGTTTTTTAAATCAAAATAAGGACTCTAATATTTGATAAGGGAAGTATGGAAGGGGCTTGGTCAGGTATTTTTTGAACCAAAATGATTTTTAAGTGTGAATAAAAGATAATAGGAAGTTCCCTTTTATAAGTGAGTGGAGGGTCACTTTTGGAATTTCATAAAATATTAAATTAATATAAATTATTTTTCATGTAAAAAAGGCTCTAAACTAATATAATTTAAATATAGGATGAGTATGGTTCTAAATAAATTCATACAATAAAATTTGTATAATTCCAGATTTGGTTTTTACTCTAATATCTTTGTTTTAACCCGTGTTAACCCTTTTTGACAATTAACGTGATAATAAAGTTTTTACTCATTAGGGGTCAAGATAGTTACTATAAAAGAAAAATTGTAAAATAAACATAATATGGTTGATATTTTTGACCATATCCCAATAACTTGGTTGAATATAATATTTTTAGGAATTTTAAATCATTCAATAAAATATTATTTATTATAAAATATCATTAATGTCTTTTTTTGGAACTATTCATTTAGTCGAACTTTGAAAACAACATTACATCAATATAATTTGAATAAAATCCTTTAAAAGATAACTAAAATGTTATATTTGTCTAATTTTCTTGGAATATAATTATTCATTCAATATATATCACTTTTAATATTTTTAAAATCATTTATTTTATTTTTTATTAATAAAATAAATACAGTGGCATCATTACAAAAGCATTTAAGGTAATTATTTCATTAAAAAAAATTAAAATAAATTAACATGATAAAAAATAATTTATATTTGAAATGAATATTTATAACTAAACATAAGTTATTTTTATCCCTATCACAAAATATTATAGTTACTAAAATCAAGAAAGTGACATTTTGACTTTATCTTTTACTTAAATATTATAAAGGTCAAAATCAAATAAACATGGTACCAATTGGCCATATATTTGAGACTTGGATGGAAATGGATGAACTAAACTCATCCAATAGGATAAATGTAAGTTTTAGTGTGAATTTTTAGTCCTTATTATATTATTTTTAACCTTAATTACCTGATTTACCCTTACTGTGGTGATAATTATTTACTATAGTTACTATTCATGATGACTAAAAATAAAAGGGGACTATTTAAAAAATTTGGGCCTATTGATTCAAAATATGTAATTATTTTTTAAATACTCAACTTAAAATTTTTAAAATTTAATTTTAAAATTAAACTCACAAAATGTGATGAAAAGTGGTTTTTCAGAAAAATGCCTTTTAAGTACAACAATGTTTTTAGACCAAATTCAAGTATAAAATTCATTCCAAGAACAATAATTATATTATATTTAATTAAAAGGGACTAATTAAATTTTAAAACTAATCCAAAATAGATTATTACTTTGTAAAAAATTTAAAATAAAATATAGTTTCAATAAAAATCGGTATTTCTTCACCGTTCAATGAAAAATCATACTTTTCATCAAAATATCAAAATTTTACAGTAAAATAATTTTGAAATGATGGTTTTAAAAATGATATCCTCTTTATATAATACAATTTCTAAAATTTATAAACATTAATTATAATATTTTCTCATAAAAATAAATAAAATCCATTTTTTAAGAAAATGAATTTTTGAAGAATATAATGACTACTGAAAATTGAGTGATTATTTACTAAGAATTTATCAATAAATTTATACTTATTAAAAACTTTATATATATATTTCACAAATTAGTTAATAATATTCTTTCTCACTAATTTTATATCTATGTTATATCAATCATATTTAAATAATAATATTTCTCAGTTTATTAAGGCTCGTTGTTGAGTGTTGTATATGCTATCAAACATAGTTTTTTTAAATATCAGGGCATTACATTGTTCCAAAATTTAATAAATCTCATCCTTGAAATTTGAACTTGGGCTCAGTAAATAAGGGTTTGACATTTGAGAATTCCTTTGTTGAAATACCACATCATAAAAAGGGTTAATAAAACTTCCTCTAGAAAAGAGGGAAAGAAAATACGAAGGTCATAATATAACTAGGTTTAAAAATAGGATAAAATTATTAGTAAGTGAAAATATATACATGGAGAAAAAAAATAATGTCCAAATAATTATAGATAGTTATAGAGATCATTTCTCATAATAAAGTTAATGATCAAGAGAAAGTTAACGACCACAAAACCATATACTGATAAAGTGTGAAAAATACCATTGTTTCTTTGAAAATGAATATAGTAAGATAATTTTTTTGTTTTAAGATCATTTTCCTATATTTTAGGAATTCCTTTACCATATATATTAAGAGAACAAGAAAATATACTTACTTGATAAGTATAATTTCACACTTCAATCAATTTCTACCACAATCTCATATTTTTCTCCAAATAATGAGTATTAAAGATGAATTTTACATGCATGAAGACCTAAAATAAACTTATAATAGAAAACATAATATATAAAAGTATTTAAATATCTTCTTATTGTCTTTATAAATTAACTATTGTTGAGTATATGTTGATCCAACAATTTCATTTATTTTACATTGATTTTGATGCTCACAAATACCCACATTTTTGTTACTAATGAAGTTAATTTAAGTGGATTTTAAGATGATGTTTATTGGAATAATTATTTTATTCTTGAATTACTTTAGTTTTAAATTTGGATTAAGTTTTCTTTTCTTAAGTATTCTAGAAATTTTTAAATATTCTGGAACCACTGTTCATAATTTTATGTTTTAATTGAATGTTAGGATCATAAACACTAATTTTGTAAGGATCAGTGCTTTTAGAACCCTATGTTTTGTATAAAAATTGGGATTAGGAACCAAAATTTTATCATTTAATCTACATTTTAATAATTAATATATGGTTCATCAACCAAATTTTTTAAATCAACTATACATTTTCAATCACACTTTTGAAGACTATCCCTACACAACACAACCCTACGTTTGACTCAGTCATATATGAGATCTTAATTATGGATTATTTCATGTGATTTATGAAATTTTTTCTCCAAAGAAAATATCTATTTATATATTTTTAAAGATCGATTCAAAGGACATTTTTTAATGGATTAAGTCATAAGGGAAGTTATGATTTTTTTGGGTGTTTAAATTCAAAATTTAAACATGCTGTATGCTTTAAAATGTTTGAATTTTATTAGGATAATTTTTCAAATCTAGTTAACCTAAAGAAAATAAAGTTTCTTTTTAAATACTTTAAGTTGAATCTTCTGAAGTGTTATAAGGTCTCTATTTTTCTGAAGAGTTACGCTTTGGAGATATACATGTTTTGATCTTTTACTATTTGATCACTGTTCTACTTATAAGGGCTCATATCCACATGGATCAACCCTCTGTATGTTTTTGAAGATCGAAGTGATTGGAGGTTTCTCAGAATAATTTTAGATAATTCATGTTATGTAGAAGCTAAAAAGTGGGGGATTACACTTATTTTAATTGAATTACATGATGTGACATCATATTTTACAGGTTGTTTCATGGCGTGAAAGATGGATTCACAACATGAAATGTTTCAGGGTATAAAAAATAAAATAAAGCATTGAGGCAATGTATTTTTCATAGGAACTTGACCTTGTGGAATTAAAAAACATAAAAGGGGATTACACATTGTGTTTCCCCAACACTATATGTTTTAATTGTTTTCTAGCCGCTCAGTTTTTGTCAGAAGATATGGATTCATCAGCTCTCCCTCAACCCTAGGAGACTCAACGACCCTCTCTTCAGTATTTTGGGGATTCCTTTTGTCAAGTAACAATCCCTAGCTCCCTCCTTTAATCCATAGTGATTCAAATTCGATATAAGGTATGATCTACCTCTATTCCTGAGGTTTCTTCGATTATTTTCCTCCTATTTATCTTTTACATGTGATGGTGTGTGATATCCATTTTTCTAATGGAGTTTTCTTGGTTATTGGTTGGTGTGGTTATTCCATGACATCCTCAGGTGGATGCAGTTGTTGTGAGAGAGGTGATTGTGATCTGTTTCTTTGATCCATTATTGTGTGAAGAATGTTAAAAAACTTTTAAGGTAGGGGATTTGATGATTATCTATTTATTTACATGCAAGTTTAGAGTTAGTATGATTTATCCCCTTAGATCACAATGAAATTGACCTAATTAAATATATTAACTAAATTAAATAATTGGTATTAATCGCATAATGATGTTGTTTCTTTGTACTGTAACAACGATTTGCTTATTTATTTACTAGATAGTGTGATATCTATGATTGTTTTGTTTAGTTGTTCTTAAAATAAATTGGTAAGGAATGTAAATCCAGAATTAATTTATAATTAATTGGCTATAAGATAAAGAGGAATTCTTAATAATCTAGCTGTTGTTGTTACAATTTGATGTTAATCAAATTGATGAGAGTATTCATGATTAATGGATTTGGTTAATGAACCTAAAGCATGTTGATGCTTGTTGATAAAAGTATTAAAGGCATGTTAAATTAATTTTTGAATTAATTTGGTGATATCTTGTGATATCTTGTTGTTTAGGTTACCCATAGTTGGAACTTGTGAATAATGAATCAGTAAATGCAGGATGGAATAATAACTGGTTTTGTGTTAAAGATAATGACGTATAGGTCTTGAGTTTCCTGCTTTCTTATAAAGGCCGGCTGCCTTGTGCTTTGGAGCCATGAGATCTCGTTGTGTGTGAAGGTTGGATTCCTTGTTTAGGGCTGACAAGCATGACTTGAATGGCCTGAAGAACTTCTTTTTTTATTGATTTTTGATAACCCCCCTTTCAAGGGATGACGTGGAACCCTTACAAGGCCCATAGGCTTAGATATTACATTTACCATAGGCTAGGAGACATTGCAAGACCCGTAGGTCTTAAGGAAATCATACAGACTATGAATACATGAAACCGCACCTCCTCAGCATCTACATCGTGATTAGATCTCCACCTTTTCAAGGTTTTTTGGCTAGCTGTATTGTGCAGAGATGCACAGGCCCAGTACCAATGGCTGTTCGGATAGCTATTGTGGTATGTGAGGCAAGTAGGCCTAGTTTTTGTGGTAGAAATTGATTCCTAGAATGGTAAGATGCATCAATTTATGTATATGGGTGTCGGGGAGGACACCTGAGATGATGGAATGGGTTAAATCTGGGTTTACCTATTGAGATGAAAGTGGATTCTTATTGAATATATTTTTTGTTTATCTGCTTTACTTTCCACACTAATTGAAGCAGTTTGTCTTTATTATCCTCCTTTAAAAAGAGGAAAATACGTGCAGGGTATTCCATGTGCTTTCCATGTTTAGATTCTTGAGGATATATGTGTCTATGCTCTTGTAATATGTGGAAAAGACTTGATAGGCAGTTCACATACTCCCCATGTTGAGACCCTTTTTTCTTGGTAGCTTAGAATGTTTTCCTAGAATACCTAGATGTATGGAAAGTGGTAATGTTATTAAATAAATGAATGAATAATCATTTAAACCATGGGTGTTGGAGATTAATGGGATGCAATTATGAGGTTGTGTTTCTGAGTAGTTGTGGACTTGGTTTGGTTATGCCTGGAGGGCATGGATCTTGGTTGGAATGATAATTAAATGTAATATGGAATTGATAATGGTTAATTAATGGTTAAAGAATTAATTAACATAATGTGAAATTGATGAAAAGGGATAAAGTAACTTAATATAGCTCTTTAAATGGTTATGTGCTTATAAGATATCTAATCTTAGTAGTGGAAGCTGAGAGTCTGAGAGATGTTAACCGTAGTTGATTCTAAGACTAGGTTATACCCATAATGTGGTTGTGAGCTATATTATATTATGTACTTTTTTTTCAATACACTACTCCACCTTATCGGTTTGGGTGACCGACACCCTGGGGATTCTGATCCTTAGGGGTGTTTTCCTCAACATTTTGATGGGAGGATGGATGGATGACTACCCCCTTTGGACCCTCTATTTTCTCTTGGTAGTTACTTGTGCTGGTATGCACGATGGTTAGTTTTTTCTATATATGTGTGTAGAGGGATATAATAGATTATGTTTATTTCACACAAATATATTCTGGATATAGTTTCCTATGAAAAACTATAGGGGTATCATGTATAGAATGTGATGGATTGAGGATCCTTAATCAGTCTATGGGATGTAATGGCTTGAGGTATAATACCTGATGTATGATACACATTATACGATTTGTGGTGGCACCCATAAATTACCTGGATACTTTTGGTTGCGTTATTGTGGTGGTGAGTTTCATGAGGTTCATATTGTGGTGCTTCACCCAAGTGTCTGTGGGCAATCCTTTTTGGAGAGAGATTCTTAGGATGTGCAACATTGGAGCAAAGCGAAAAACCAGTGGGGAAGTGGTAGCAGGGTACCCTTGATATTCTTTATTATATTATATACTCTTGTATGCAATACTTGGTGAGAGTATCCATGGTGATTCTAGGAACATAGTATACCTATTTAGGTGATGAGTTAGTTTTACTTATTTTTCACTATTCTTTAGAATGCTTTCATTACTTTTGCATAAGAGGCTTTAGGGAGGATCCTACTGAGTATACTATTATACTCATCCTACGTTATATAAACTATTTTCAGGTCACTTGGAGTAGTTTGAAGACCAGACTGGTTATTACTAGATTAGGGGTTTTTAGGAGATGTTTGGGATTCATGGTCGCTGCCGTTTTACTTTATTTTGGTACTTGTGGATTTACCTTTTAGTTGTAGTAGTTTTAAATGACCTTATATATGTAAAATTGATATTTCTTTTATATTTTAGTCTGAGAAATATTTGTTTGGTTTCTATCTTATCTCTCTCTTCCGTGTAACGCCCCGACCCCAGTTACCTAGAGTCAGTAAATTATTACATAACATTGGCATGATCACAAAAGATAAAATCTGAAAAGACTGATTAGTTTAGTATCCTTGGAATCACTAGATATATTCATAAGTCTTACATTACATCATAAAGTGAAAAAAACTACAACAACATCTTGTCTTCATATCCCCTCATACTATCCCTGCAGGTCATTCATAAAATACTTCTTCACATCCTGGAAAAAATAAAACATTGAAAGGGGTGAGCTCAGATGATCATTAAGGATAACAATATAGCAGAAACTTTCATAAATAAGCATAAACATTCACGGAAATGTATAACTAAAAAAAAATCCTTTTAAACTTGAACTTAAACATAATATAGAAAAAATAAAATGAAGTAATGCCATTTACTTATTCACATGGATATTATACTAGTAGAATAATCACATGCAATATCAATAACCACTTTCATAATGATGTAATGCATAATTCCATACTATCATAACCACATATTTAAGGCCTTGTTCCAAGACTACAAATAAGATTTTGTCAAGGCCTTGTGCCAAGACACTAGTTTGTCTCATGAGACCTACCAATGCATCGAGGAGCTATAGAGGGATTTACCCATCAAATACTAAGTCCAATGCATTCCTCATATGAACAGGTTTAAACATAACATAACTATTGTTATTAAAACTAGCATACGAAATGTCAATACTTTCTCCATAAACCATTAATGGTATAAAAATAACACATCCACAGTCAAACATATCACAAAACCTTCAATACAATATGGAAGTTTTGTATCATAATAAATCAACTTCAAATAATCTTAAAATCCATCAAAGGATGTTGACATAGATGAAATCAAAACTATTTGAGAGAAATATCTTTTTTTTGAAATCATTGAAAAGTCACACATTTATAAAGGAAGTAATTTAAAAGAGATTTTGAAATCAAAGTGTCCCATACCACTTTGAAACTTTTGAAAAGAAATATAATTTTAAAACATTCATGTCCATATAAATAAATCCTTAAAATAATTTTGAAAACATGGACATTTATTAAAAAGATTTAGAAAGATAAAATTTTAAAACATTTAAAATTCTGATCTTGATAAAGAGTACCTTTCAAAAATTCTTAAAATATTCATTTTGAAATCATTTAAAAGTCACATAATTATAAAATAAAACATTTAATTTCAAAATATTCTTATAAGATTTCAAGGGAAGCTTCGATGATTTTATAACGGAAGAAAATAGACGCACCCACCGTATAATTAAAATAATACATTATTTCATTAATTCTATAGAAAAGTTTAAAAAGGACCTTGTTTGGATAATGATAGAAAGATTCCTTGATAAACTTCTTATAAAAATTCAAACAAGGGTATAAATGAATTTAACCCATATTCTGTAAAATAGTAATAATTTTTTGAAATACATTTTTAAGAGACATGGATGTGGATGATAAAGAGGTCCCAGTAGATAATTACGTATAAACAACCTCGGATAATAAAGAGATTGTGAAATTAAACCTTACCTTGTAATTTTACTTGGTTGAGGGTTGGTTAAACTCTTGTATAATGGTGAAATAATTGTTATTAAATTATAAAAGAATCATATACATTAATATGTTATTATATATTATCTTTTAACATTGCTTTGTTAATAATATCTTAGTATTATCGTCGTTTCGGGTGTTAACTTACTCATTTTCTTTTATATGTTTTGTTACATAAGACATGTTTGTTATGGATAGGTTGTATCTTATTCATATACAGAATGATATAAAGTCCTTAAACATTATTTTTAATCATCAAATGAGAATTATTCTTGAATGGATACGATGGGGAATGAATCTCATCGTGTTCGTGGAGACGGTAGTCCGTACGTACACAGGAGTGACAATATCATTTTTTTGATATTAAAATCATATATAATTGGATGGTTTATCATATATAAAGAATAATTATCATGTTATATTTATTATTTACATCAATTACACATCATTTTCATACCCATCCAAATAATAATGTTTTGAATAACAATTACACCACAACGTGGAGACGGTAAGCTGTACGTACGCACGTATGGTGACATGTCATTCAAAGGATGGATAAAATACTAAATATGGTTGTAACATATTTATAATAACATAACAATATATATAATAAATTGAAGTTATTATTTTAGAATGGAAATAACAAAGAAAGAAGAAGTTGAAGAAGAAAGGAACTTGAAAGAGGGTGTTGAAAACATTACCTCTTCTTCGGGTTCTTCCTTTTGATTTGATCAAAAGGGCTCCTTAGGTTGGATTTATGATAAAACTAAGGCCTCTAGGTTGAAGTGAGGGAATTTTATAGAATATTTGGGTAGGGTTTAGATGAGCCAAGAGGCTTTGAAGGTGTGAATTAGAGAGAAGGGGGAGTCCCCTTTTATATGAGGGGGGAGGGGCACCTTTGGAAAAGCTAGAAATATTATTTTATAATAAATTAATATTCGGTTTATAATGGCTCCAAACTGTATTATTTAAATTTTAAGGTGGGGATAGGTCAAAAAACACTCAACCAATAGGTTTTAGACAGGTTTGGGTCACTATATTAACTTTATCTTTTTTATTTAACTCTTAGTTAATTAGTTTGATATTTACCATGTCTCTTTGTATTTTTATATTATATAGTTAATAAAATTACTATATACTTCCAAGAGACCTCCAAGTGGTCCATTAATAATAAAAATATCATTATATAATTCATTTTTCCAAACATTAGATTTTTAGGAATAGAATATAAATTAATAATATAATATTTGTTTTAAAAACTCATTTATGTCAATTTTGACACTATTTAATAATTAATTTTTGTTAAAGTCTTAAAAAATTTATTAATTCGAAAAAAATTCTTTTAAGAAATCCTAACATGTCATATTAACCAATAAATTTTTTTTATGTCATAAAAACTTTCAAATTATATTTATTTTAACATTTATAATACCAATTATTTGATTCTTTCAATAATAAGGAAAATACTGCATCATTATTATGTCATAAATAAATTTAATTATTAAATGTCTAAAAATTATAAATAAAATACCATTATGTATTAAATATTTTTATATTTCTAATGAATATTTATAGTTGAAAATATATCATATATAACCCAATGTAAAAATTGTTTGGCTAAAAGATATATGCTTATGTCATTTTTGTATTTACTTTAACTTTATTAATAAAAAGTGTCATTATCACTTACAAGTGGATCCATGGGGTCCCAAAATCGACCCAAATATGCCCATGGTTGGAAATGTTTCAACCAATAGGGTTAGGATACGTTTTAGGGTAATTTATTATTATTATAATATTATTTTTCTACCCTTATTTTTTGGATTTACCCTTTAACCATGGTAAATAAAATATTTACCGAAGTAATTATTCAAAATGTCTAAAAATAAAAAATAACTATTTAGACAATTTGTACCTCCTGATTCTAAATATGGAATCAATTTTTCTAAATTCAAAACACAGAAGTGGCAGAAATTAATTTAATATCAATTCCCGTTGTTAAAACAAAAATCATGTTTTTAAGAGATAATAACTATGAAAAGATTGCCACTTTCTTATGTCCATTTTAAATGTGAAATTATGTCCAATGACCAACATTTTATTAAATGGTAAAAATATAATCTAATTATACTATAAAATCACTCAAATTCATAATTTATCACTATTAATTATTTCGATTAAAAAAGTTGTTTTTAATTAAAATTTAGTAATTTTCACTATTCATCAAAATATGAAAGTTATCTGAAAAGTACCAAAAATTAACCCTAAGATAATTTTGATATTCCGAATCCAAAAATGAAGTCCATTTTGAAAGATAAAATGTATAATATTTCAAAAAGTGGGTATTACTATTCATAACAGCTAGTTTGATTGGTTGTGGTGTATGTTAGAGCTAGAGTTTGCGTACAACACACACTACTGTATTATTCAAAGAGAAGCGTACCGTAGAAGCTTGGGGTGTTACATTATTCCCTACTTTAATAAATTATGTCCTCGCAATTTGAATATGTTCTTCGAAAATAAAAGGTTGAAAATAGAAAATACCTCTATGGGGAAACCCACATTGGAAATTGGGTTAATAAAATTTAGTCTTAATAAGTGGAAAAGGGGAATGAAAAAGTCACCAACAAATTATGATCTCAATTAGGAGAAAATTGGTGGAAATTAGAGACACATAATTTGAGGAAAAGCGTAAATATTTATAAGGAGTGATTGAGGTCATCAATCACAAACAATTATAGAATTGTGGGCCTTAAAGCCACCAATCTATGATGATTTAAAATACCATTGGTTCAACAAAACGTAAGGTATTAGGATAAAACATTTTTGGTTTAAAGATACCTTACCTAAATTTTAAGAATTTATTTCTTCATAGAATAAGATAAGAAAAAAAAAATATATACTTGACAAGTAGAGTTCCAACCTTTCACTAATTTCTACCACAAAATCATCTTTCACTCTAAAAGATAATGGAACTTAAAAAATATATTCTATTTATCCTATTCGTATAGAGTTCCCAAAAAAAAAATGAATTTATAATTCATCTACCAAACATTTTAAAAAACTACATTATTCAATCTAGGACATCACGTGGGCCAGTGGTAGGTGATACGCCCTTGTCGCCCTGCGATTGTGGGTTCAAGTCTCGTGGCCTTGCCAGACGCGACAAGTTGCCGCCCAACCTCTGGGTTGTCCTTTTATAGAAATCAAAAAATAATCTCAAACTAGAATTATCCAAAATACTTTTGTCCAAACTCATAGTCCAAAATTTATAAGGAAGGTAAACACAATGAAGATCCTTTTTTCCGTGTAATAACATGTGAACACCTTCATCATGTATTCTTTTAAAACACTGCAACATCCTGAATTAACATAAAACCTTATTGATTACATTCATGATCCCTTATTCCTTATATAATAATAGATATACTCCTTATATCCAAAAATTTTATAAACTCCAACAATGATGGAATATACAAATCATTAATCAGTTTCAAGGGAGTCAAGAATATCCAATATAATTTATCCTAATCAATCATGTATTATTCCAAAATCACTACCTCAGCATCAGAACCATATTATGGTTTATCTTTCTCTCAACCATATATTTTCCAAAAATTTAACTTGCTATTGAGTCACTTTTCTTGGTTCCACACAATCTCAAGTCCTTAATAAAATAGTACTGCAGTACAATACTTATATACTCCATAATTATTATAACCAATACATCATTAATACAACACTCAAATGACATAATTCTTTAATAACAACATAAAAACTCTAATCATTCCTCCTCATATGTGTTAGTATCATAACTTTATTATTATCCAATAACATCATTTGGGGCATACTCTGATGATTTGGACATTGGTTTGTGTAGTGTCCCAACTCCTTGCAGATGAAGCATTGTACATTTAAAACCTTTTTCTTACCCTTGTAGTCACGTACTTGGTGTCCTTTTTCTCCACACTTATAACAAACTCCCATTCCCTTCAGTAAAGTTCCAGGGTGTTTCTTCCCACAGTTATCACATATGGGAAAATTCTTCTTTTCCCTCTTCCATTTATCCATCTTTCTCTCTTCCATTCTTTTCTTATATTGCTTGCCTTCAATGCCATAGGACTTAGAGAATTATTTACTTATCCTATTAACACATGATATTATTTCTTTATATGTTGAGAATATATGGAAGAATATTTACTTTCTAAATGTTGGCTTTATACCGTGAAAGATATGATCCTTCTTACTCTTTAGATCATACGTATTTCTAGAGTTCACATTCTTTCTATTGGGCACCATTTCTATACAATGTCATACACTAGATTATTTTATGAATCAAAATACATAAATCCAAACTTGTAAAACACTTAATATAAATTGAACAGTTTATGGATATAATCCATAATCATAAAAATGTTTTCTTTGACAAAGTATATACTCACAAAACCATCAAAATGGTTTGTAATTAAAATGAGAATTATCCTAAGCATATCCCCAGGAGTGTCGTAACCAAGAGTGCAGCAAGGCCCGTTGTCGTGCACCAGTTCCCATTCGAGTCTAGCTTGAAGTGGTGTTTTCAGGTTTTACCCCTAGGTACATCTGTGCCAGAGCCGCCTCTACCTGCTCGTATCCATATAGGGATGTATTTCTCTGAAAACTCAAAAAAATCTCTACAATACCAAAATTCTAGGAAGTTATTCTATACTAATCCTCAAAGTCTATCTTAGGGCTATGTGCTCCAATCAGATTTTATCTAAATCTAGCTTCCAAGGTTTGTACTAAAATTCCACTGATACCAACTGTAACACACCAACCCCAGTTACCTAGAGTCAGAAAATTATTACATAAAATTGGAATGATCACAAAAGATCAAGTCTCGAAAGACCGATTAGTTTAGTATACTTGGAATCACTAGATACATTCATAAGTCTTACATTACATCATAAAGTGAAAAAAAAACTACAACAAAATATTGTCTTCATATCCCCTCATACTATCCCTCCAGGTCATTTATAAAATACTTATTCACATCCTGGAAAAAATAAAACATTAAAAGGGGTGAGCTTAGATTCCTAGTAAGGATAACAATATAACAGAAACTCTCATAAATAAGCATAAACATTCAAGGAAATGTATAACTAAAACAAAATCCTTTTAAACTTGAACTTCAACATAATATGGAAAAAATAAAATGAAGTAATGACATTTAATTATTCACATGGATATTATACCAGTCGAATAATCACTTGAAATATCAATAACCACTATCATAATGATAGAATGCATAATTCTAGACTATCATAACCACATAGTCAAGGCCTTGTGCCAAGACTACAAATAAGATTTTGTCAAGGCCTTGTGCCAAGACACTAGTTTGTCTCATGAGACCTACCGATGAATCGAGGAGATATATCAGGCTCCACCCGTCACTTATTAAGTCCAATGCATTCCTCATATGAACAGGTTTAAACATAACATAAACATTCGTATTAAAACTAGCATACAAAATGTCAATACTTTATCTATAAACCATAAATGATATAAAAATAAAACATCCACAGTCAAACATATCACAAAACCTTCAATACAATATGGAAGTTTTGTATCATAATAAATCAACTTTAAATAAGCTTAAAATCCACAAAAGGAAGTTTACATAGATGAAATCAAAACTATTTGAGAGAAATATCTTTTTTTGAAATCATTGAAAAGTCACACATTTATAAAGGAAGTAATTTAAAAGAGGTTTTTAAATCGAAGTGTCCCATACCACTTTGAAACTTTTGAAAAGAAATATCATTTTAAAACATTCATTTCCATATAAATAAATCCTTAAAGTCATTTTGAAAACATGGACATTTATTAAAAAGATTGAGAAAGATAAATCTTTAAAACATTTAAAATTCTGATCTTGATAAAGAGTACCTTTCACAAATTCTTAAAATATTCATTTTGATATAATTTAAAAGTAACATAATTATAAAATAAAACATTTATTTTCAAAATATTCTTATAAGATTGAAAGGGAAGCTTCGACGATTTTATAACGTCAGAAAATATTCGCACCCGCCGTATAAGTTAAAAAAAGACATTCTTACCTTAATTATGTCGAAAAGGTTAAAAAGGACCTTGTTTGGAAAATGACGGAAATATTAATTTATAAAATTATTATAAAAAGTAAAAAAGGGTATAAATGACTTTAACCCATATTCTGTAAAATAGTAAGAATGTTTTGAAATACATTTTTAAGAGACATGGATGTGGATGATAAAGAGGTCCTAGTAGATAATTACGTATGAACAACCTCAGATAATAAATAGATTGTGAAATTAACCTTTACCTTGTAATTTTCCTTGGTTGAGGGTAGGTTAACATCCTGTATAATGGTGAAATAATTGTTATTAAATTATACAAGAATCATATACATTAATATGTTATCATATATGATCTTTTAACATTGCTTTGTTAATAATATCTTAGTATTATCGTCGTTTAGGGTGTTAAATTACTCGTTTTATTTTATATGTTTTGTTACATAAGACATGTTTGTTATGGATAGGTTGTATCTTATTCATATAAAAAATGATATCAAGTACTTAAATATTATTTTTAATCATCAAATGAAAATTAGTCTTGAATGGATATGATAGGGAATGAATCTCATCGCGTTCGTGGAGACGATAGTCCGTACGTATGCACGAGCGACAATATCATTATTTTGATTTTAAAATCATATATAATTTGATGGTATATCATATATACATAATAATTATCATGTTATATTTATTATTTACATCAATTACACATCATTATTGTAACGACCCGAAATTTTGAATAAATCTTGTTTCCTAATTTTGTGTGTTATTTTATTTTATACTCAACAAAACTATTTCATTTGAAAACATGAGTATAATTAAAATGAGACCATTGGGTTTTGACTGTTAAATGACCATTAGTCAATATGACCATTGGAAACTAAATTTTGTGATTATTATCTCTAAATACAAGTGATCTTGGTTAATTAATATAGAAAGATGATTCGATGGCCTCATCCAGTAGTCTTGGACCGATCGAAGCCCATCTAACAGAACTTGGGAAGGTGTTAACACCAATGGGCTTTGCTCTAGACCAAACCCAAGCCAAACTTCATCGTGTGAAGCTAGAATGGAATCACCTTCGTGAGAAGTTCAAACTAATAGAGATTACTACTCGTGCGATGTTGGCCGAGCCTTCCTCAGATTCTCTCACCCTAGCACACCTTACTCTTAGGTCATATGCTGGTGTTATAAGGGGTTATGTAACGAGAACATAACTTCCTTGTGTAATCCTTTGCTTTAAATAAAAATTGTGATTTCTTCTTATGGTGAAGTTTGTGAATTTTCAAATGTTCGGATAAATATAGTATGCATATTTTTAATGAATTTTAGAAAAAAGATATTTTAAAATATTTTTGTAAACCTTAAATAATTAATTATGTGTAATGATTTTCAAAAAATGGTCTTCTACAAATGTGTTTAGTAATAAATTTGGAGTCTAATAAGATCAACTTATTTTTTGATGAATAATAAATTATGAATAGTGATTTTACGCTTAGGATTAGTAATGTGACCAAATGGATTAGTAATCTCACTTAAAGAAAGTATTAATATAATCTAGGCACCTTTATTAGGTAATGAGATTCAATAAAATAGGTAAATAAATGTTTCAGAAATTATTAGTCAAGTATTAGTTTTTTCAGGTGAATAGTGTTTTTTAATTAAAAATTAAATTAAAAATATTTAGAAAATTATTTTTATAAAATGGACTTTATTTTTGAACTCAGAGCGTCGATATTATGTTAAGGTAATTTTTGGGGATTTTTCTGAAAAAAATGAATTTTCGGTGAATAGTGTTTTTATTTAAAAATTAAATTAAAAATATTTAGAAATTTATTTTTATAAAATGGAGTTTATTTTTGAATTCAGATCATTGATATTATGTTAAGATAAATTTTTGGGAGTCTTCTGAAAAAGTTGAATTTTCAGTGAATAGTAAAAATACAGTTTTAGGGTTTCGGTATGTTTAATGACATCATGACTGCATCATGATGATTCCATGAGATATTTTAAGGGATGGCCGACTAAAGGGGATGAATTATTGTATGAGGTGTCCCAAGTGGCCAATACCATGGGCAAATACCATGGGCAAGCCCATGGTTTTGCCAAAACCACTAGTGAGGTGTCCCTTGGCCATTAATGCCTTGGCCCCTCACTTTCCCTATAAATACCCACCCTTTCCCCCTTTAGTTTTCACTCCCAACTCTCCCCCAACGAATATATGGTCTCATTACCTCCCAAGAAGTCCTACCAAGGTGCCCCCAATCCCTCAAGGTCCCAACCTTTGAGTTTTAAGAGTTACGTTTTAAGGTAAGGGATCCTACCTCCCTCTTTCTTTCCAAGTACTCTCTTTTATGTCATATCTTTTATGATCCATGTTCTTATGTTGTAGTATGTTCTTTTATATTAATCCTACTGTCCTTTTCATGTTAATATGATGAGATACCCCCTCTTTCTCTCATCATTTCATTTTAAGAATGTTAAAGTGGCGTCGTTAGGCTGCCGAATTTTTAAGGGATTCTTTCACCCTTCTCATTTTCAAGATCTATTTTCATGTCAAGTCTTTCATGTTCCTTTTTATTATGTTAGTGTATGATATAAATATCTATCATACTGATATTTTATGTTCATATGATGAGAGACCCCATTTTATCTCTTCAATTCAGTATTTTGAATTTTAAAGTGGTGCCGTTAGGCTACCCAATTTTTAAGAGATTCTTTCACCCTTCTCGTTTTCAAGATCTATTTTCATGTCAAGTCTTTCATGCCCCATTTTATTATGTTCGTGTATGATATATATATATATCATACTGATCTTTTATGTTCATATGATGAGAGACCCTATTTGATCCTATCAATTCAGTATTTTGAAGTTTTAAGTAACGCCATTAGGCTGCCAAATTTTCATAAGAGAAATATCATTTTTGTCTTCCTTCCATGTTTTTCATTTCATATGGTATGTCTTTAAAATTTCATTAACATGTTCTTATATCCTTTATGTTATATCCCTCTACTATTTTATGGATCATTTATGAGTGGGTGACCCATGTCCCCTCTCTTTTCAATGTTTTCTAAAACCCTATAACATAGCCGTTATGCTGCTGAATTTCCGTCTCAAAATGTCTCTCTCTTTTTCTCAAATTATTTTATTTTATTAAGTGAATACTCAAATATCTTTATTATAAATGGGTATTCACATATATACCAAAATTTTCTATTTTAAATTTTGGGATTTACATACATGAGACCATATTTCCTTTTCCGTGGGTTTAAAGTGACATAAAGATCATGTCTTTAAAGCAGTTTTTAAAACGTTATGATTATGAAATGAAACCCATTTCTTTTATGCTATATGGGTTATTATGAAATGTTTTATGATGATATATGTGGATCACATGATAAAAAAGGAAAATTTAAGGGTGCACCCTGATAGAGCTCCAATGCATTGGGTAAAGACTTAATCTCTAGAGATGACCATTTTTAACGACACCTTAGTGAATAACCTTGGTAATTTTTAATGACACCTTGGGGATGGACCTTGGTGAAACGGAAATGATTGTCTATTTTAAATGTTTTAACCACATATTCAAGTTATGAAACATGTTATTTTTATTATGATATGCGTCATGAACTCTTTCTCATTCCTTAAAATTATTTTTCATGACTTTTGATGTATCTTAAGTTCTCATGTAAAATGTTTCACTTGTTTCCCTTACTAGGCCTTCTACTCACACTTTCTTTTGATGTATGTCCCCAGGTTATGAGATGAAATAATGAACCTAGGATGAACATAAGTATAATCATTTCAAGTGTTTATGAATAATGTTTTATGTTTTCTTGTTTTAAGTTCCTGGTTTCCAAGACACTAAACCTTAAAGATCCTCAGTTTTATAAAATGTAATGAAATTTTATGTTATAAAAAGTAGGGATTTTATAGTTGGTATAAAAGGATGGTTTAGTTATTTTTGGAAATTAGGATATGAAAACTTTAGGAATAACCCTATAGAAAAGTTTAAATATAGGAAATCTTCCTAGTATTTTGGTGAGTATTGAGTAAGTGGTTTATCAAGAAAATACATCCCTGTCTGGATACGAGCAGGTAGAGGTGGCTTTGGCACAGATGTACATAGGGGTAAAACCCAAAAACACCGCTTTGAGCTAGACTTAAACGGGAACTGGTACACGAAAACGGGCCTTACTGCACTCTTGGTTACGACACTCCCAGGGGATATGCTTTGGTAAATTCATAAGCTTAGTATGAACCATTATTAAAGGAACAAAGATAAAATAAAATAAAGATTCACATAAGAATATATGATCATGGATAACCTAGATTGGAACCTAGGGGATCAAAAGTTAGGGTATACTTTCCTTCTACAAGTTTATCCTTCTATGCTTAAAGTTTCCTTTTAATGATTATTGGCTAACTATTTAAGCCCCTAATTATACTTTTTTTTCTTAGTTAATGGTGGGAAATAGAAGAACATGTCCCAAAAACCAAGGTGATAGGAATTGTGACGATTAACCTATTAATATGACAGAGATGATGAGTGATTAAGTTGAAAATATTGTGATTATGCCAAACCAGCTATCAAAAATCACAATTAATAATTTGTACCTAGTTTAATGACCAAATTAATCAAGGAAGAAGAAGACGAAGTCTCAAGGATGTTAATCTGATAAAGTTGATTAGGATATTTAATGATGAGTATTATTTTGGAAGATGTTCACTATTTTAGGAACCCTATATGATTGAGGTAACTAGATTACTATGGTATTTTCTTTGAGGAATAATGGTTGAATTATATTTTGAAGAATCGATGAATTTAAGGTGAACTTATTCTAATATAGGTTACTTATGGAAATGATTAACCTATCTTGGGGAAAATATGTTTAGGTTAGCTACTTTTGTTATAAGATGTTAGGAGTGGTTTATGTTGTTTGGAGATGAATGATGAAGTTTATCTTGGAATACTATGTTATGAGATCATTCTTATAATTAGGATTCAATCTTAGTTTGGTTTATTTTGAGGAATTTTAAGGACGGTTATTTACAGAATGGTCTATGATTAACTTTGGGTAGTACCATGGAACTGTAAAGATTTAAAAGTAGTTTCCATTCCTATGGGGTTCTTTATTTTGTAAGAATTGTTTTATATTACCCTTTCTGTTTTTGGGATAATGTTTAAAGAAAGAAGAAATAGATAGTTAATCTTTTGTGTATTATGTGATTCTCTAGAAGATGATTGTTGTGCTTTGATGAGACTAAGTAGTTTTGAATGCTCATCGTTTAGAGAAAAGATTAGTTTTAGTAGAAACTTATTAAAGGATGAAACTCTACTTGAAGGTAGGTATATTTCCTTATGTTTTTATTCTATGTTGTAAATGAATTCCCCAAAATTATGAAAAGGAATGCAAAACAAAAATGTTTTTGGTTTACGTTTCCTACTGGGTAATCAAAGACCATTTACACACATCATAAGTTTGTGATTTTCTTATGATTAACTTTCTCCTAATAATGTTTTCTATCACTCTCCCTCAGAACTTGATCCTTTGTTTTCTCCTCCATATCCATGTTTTCCTGCATGGAATCCTAGTATGGGTTAACTCGGTTGACCTTTTTACTTCCCTTTCCTTCTTTTAAAGTAAAAGTTTTACTGACTCTTTTCCGATGTGGGACTTTCAATGAAATTTCCAAACCCAATTTTTTTAAATTGCGAGGAAGCAATTTCTTAAGGGGGGAAGATTGTAATGACCCAAAATTTTGAATAAATCTTGTTTCCTAATTTTGTGTGTTCTTTTATTTTATACTCAACAAAACTGTTTCATTTGATAACATGAGTATAATTAAAATGAGACCATTGGGTTTTGACTGTTATATGACCATTAGTCAATATGACCATTGGAAACTAAATGTTGCGATTATTGTCTCTAAATACAAGTGGTCTTGGTTAATTAATATATAAAGAAGATTCGATGGCCTCATCCAGTAGTCTTGGACCGATCGAAGCCCATCTAACCAAACTTGGGAAGGAGGTAGCACCACTGGGCTTTGCTCAATACCAAACCCAAGCCGAACTTCATCATGTGAAGCTAGAATGGAATCGACTTCGAAATAAGTTCAAACTAATAGAGATTACTACTCGTGCGATGTTGGACGAGCCGCCCTCAAATTCTCTCACCCTAGCACACCTTACTCTTAGGTCATATGCTGGTGTTATAAGGGGTTATGTAATGAGACCATAACTGCCTTGTGTAATCCTTTGATTCATCTAAAAAATGTGATTTCTTCTTATGGTGAAGTTTTTGAATTTTCAAATGTTCGGATAAATATAGTATGAATATTTTTAATGAATTCTAGAAAAAGGATATTTTAAAATATTTTTTTAAACCTTAAATAATTAATGATGTGTAACGATTTTCAAAAAATGGTCTTCTGCAAATGTGTTCAGTAAGAAATTTGTAGTCTAATAAGATCAACTTATTTTTTATGAATAGTAAATTATGAATAGTTATTTTACGCTTAGGATTAGTAATGTGACCAAATGGATTATTAATCTCACTTAAATAAAGTATTAATATAATCTAGGCACCTTGATTAAGTAATGAGATTCAATAAAATAGGTAAATAAGTGTTTTAGAAATTATTAGTCAAGTATTAGTTTTTTCGGGTGAATATTGTTTTTTAATTAAAAATTAAATTAAAAATATTTAGAAAATTATTTTTATAAAATGGACATTATTTTTGAACTCAGAGCATCGATATTATGTTAAGGTAATTTTTGTGGATTTTTCTGAAAAAAATGAATTTTCGGTGAATAATGTTTTTATTTAAAAATTAAATTTAAATATATTTAGAAATTTATTTTTACAAAATGGAGTTTATTTTTGAATTCAGAGCATTGATATTATGTTAAGATAAATTTTTGGGAGTCTTCTAGAAAAGTTGAATTTTCAGTGAATAGTAAAAATACAGTTTTAGGGTTTCGGTATGTTTAATGACATCTTGACTACATCGTGATGATGTCATGAGATATTTTAAGGGATGACCGACTAAATGGGATGAATTATTGTATGAGGTGTCCCAAGTGGCCAATACCATGGGCAAATACCATGGGCAAGCCCATGGTTTTTTCAAAACCACTAGTGAGGTGTCCCTTGACCATTAATGCCTTGTCCCCTCACTTTCTCTATAAATACCCACCATTTCCTCCTTTATTTTTTACTCCAAACTCTCCCCCAACGAAGCTCTGGTCTCATTACCTCCCAAGAAGTCCTCCCAAGGTGCCCCCAAGCCCTCAAGGTCCGAACCTTTGAGTTTTAAGAGTTACGTTTTAAGGTAAGGGATCCTACCTCCCTCTTTCTTTCCAAGTACTCTCTTTTATGTCATATCTTTTATGCTCCATGTTATTATGTTGGAGGATGTTATTTTATATTAATACTACTGTAATTTTCATGTTCATATGATGATATACCCCCTCTTTCTCTCATCATTTCATTTTAAGAATGTTAAAGTGGCGCCGTTAGGCTACTGAATTTTTAACGGATTCTTTCACCCTTCTCATTTTCAAGATCTATTTTAATGTCAAGTCTTTCATGTTCCTTTTTATTATATTGGGGTATGATATATATATCTATCATACTGATATTTTATGTTCATATGATGAGAGACACCTTTTGATCTCTTCAATTCAGTATTTTGAATTTTAAAGTGGTGCTGTTAGGCTGTCGAATTTTTAAGGGATTCTTTCATCCTTCTCGTTTTCAAGATCTATTTTCATGTCAAGTCTTTCATGTCCCTTTTTATTATGTTGGGGTATGATATATATATCTATCATACTGATATTTTATATTCATATTATGATAGACCCTATTTGACCTCGTCAATTCAGTATTTTGAAGTTTTAAGTAACGCTGTTAGGCTGCCGAATTTTCATAAGAGAAATCTCATTTTTGTCTTCCTTCCATGTTTTTCATTTCATATGGTATGTCTTTAAAATTTAATTAACATGTTCTTATATCCTTTATGCTCTATCCCTCTACTGTTTTATGGATCATTTATGAGTGGGTGACCCATGTCCCCTCTCTTTTCAATGTTTTATAAAACCCTACAACATAGCCGTTATGCTGCCGAATTTCCATCTCAAAATGTCCCTCTCTTTTTCTCAATTTTTTTTATTTTATTAAGTGAATACTCAAAGATCTTTATTATATAGGGGTATTCACATATATACCAAAATGTTCTATTTTAAATTCTGGGATTTACATACATGAGACCCTATTTCCTTTTTCGTGGGTTTAAAGTGACATAAAGATCATGTCTTTAAAGCAGTTTTTAAAACGTTTTGATTATGGAATGAAACCCATTTCTTTTATGCTATATGGGTTATTATTAAATGTTTTATGATGATATATGTGGATCACATGATAAAAAAGGTAAATTTAAGGGTGCACCCTGATAGTTCTCCAATGCATTGGTTAAAGACTTAATCTCTAGAGATGACCATTTTTTAACGAGGCTTTGGTGAATAACCTTGGTAATTTTTAATGACACCTTGGGGATGGACCTTGGTGAAACAGAAATTATTTTCTATGTTAAATGTTGTAGCCACATCTTCAAGTTATGAAACAAGTTATTTTTATTATGATATGCCTCATAAAATCTTTCTCATTACTTAATGTTATTTTTCATGAATTTTGATGTATCTCAAGTTCTCATGTAAAATGTTTCCCTTATTTCCCTTAATGGGCCTTCTGCTCACCCTTTCTTTTGATGTATGTCCCCAGGTTATGAGATGCAGTAATGAACCTAGGATGAACATAAGGAGAAGCCTTTCAAGTGTTTATGAATAATGTTTTATGTTTTCATGTTTTAAGTTCCTGGTTTCCAAGACACTAAACCTTAAAGATCCTTGATTTTGTAAAATGTAATGAAAGTTTATGTTATAAAAATTTGGGAAGATATAATTATCATACCCATCCAAATAATAATGTTTTGAATAACAATTACACCACAACGTGGAGACAGTAAGCCGTACGTATGCATGTATGGTGACATGTCATTCAAAGGATGGATAAAATACTGAATATGGTTGTACATTATTTATAATAACATCATAGTATATAGAATATTCTGGAGTTATTATTTTAGAATGGATATAACAAAGAAAGAATAAGTGTAAGAAGAAAGGAACTTGAATGAGGGTGGTGAAAACATTACCTCTTCTTCGAGTTCTTCCTTTTGATTTGATCAAAAGGGGTCCTTAGTTTGGCTTTCTGATCAAACTAAGGCCTCTAGGTTTAAGTGAGGGAAGTTTAGAGAATATTTGGGCATGTTTTGGACGAACCAAGAGGCTTTGAAGGTGTGAATTAGAGATATGGGGGAGTTCCCTTTTATAAGAGGGGTGAGGGGCACCTTTGGAAAAGCTAGAAATATTATTTTATAATAAATTCATATTCAGTTTCTAATGCTCCAAAGTGTATTATTTAAAGGTTAAGGTGGGGATAGGTCTAAAACCACTCAACCAATAGGTTTTAGATAGGTTTGGGTCACTATAATAACTTTATCTTTTTGATTTAACTCTTAGTTAAATAGTTTGACATTTACCATGTCTCTTTGTATTTTTATATTATATAGTTAATAAACTTAATATATACTTACAAGAGACCTCCAATTGATCCATTAATAATACACCTATCATTATATAAGTCCTTTTTCCAAACCTTAGATTTTTAGAAATAGAATATCAATTAATAATATAATATTTGTTTTAAAAAATCATTTATGTCAATTTTGAAACTATTTAATAATTTATTTTTTTTAAAGTCTTCACAACTTTATTAATTCAAACCAAATTCATTTAAGAAATTATAACATGTCATATTAACCAATAAATTTTTTTTATGTCATCAAAACTTTCAAATTATATTTATTTTAACATTTATAATACCAATTATTTTATTCTTTCATTAATAAGGAAAATACTACATCATTATTGTGTCATAAATAAATTTAATTATTCAATGTCTAAAAATTAAAAATAAAATACCATTATGTAGGAAATATTTTTTTTATTTCTAATGAATTTTTATGGTTGAAAATATAACATATATAACCCTATGTAAAAATTGTTTTTCTAAAAGATATATGGTTATGTCATTTTTGTATTTACTTTAACTTAATTAATGCAAAGTGTCATTATCACTTACAAGTAGATCCATGGGGTCCCAAAATCGACCCAAAGATGCCCATGGTCAGACATATTTCAACCAATAGGGTTAGGACACGTTTTAGGTTAATTTATTATTATTGTAATATTATTTGTTTACCCTTATTTACCGGATTTACCCTTTAACCATGGTAAATAAAATATTTACCAAAGTAATTAATCAAAATATCTAAAAATTAAAGTTACCTATTTAAAAAATTTGGAAATCTTGATTCTAATTATGGAATCCATTTTTCTAAATTCAAAATACAGAAGTGGCAGAAATTAATTTAAAATTAAATCCCGTTGTTAAAACAAAAAGTGTGTTTTTAAGAGATAATAACTATCAAAAGATTGACACTTGCTTATGTCCAGTTTAAATGTGAAATTATGTCCAATGACCAAAATTGAATTAAATGGTAAAAATATAATATAATTATACTCTAAAATCACTCAAATTCATAATTTATCACTATTAATTATTTCGATTAAAAAGTTGTTTTTAATTAAAATTTAGTAATTTTCACTATTCATAAAAATATGAAAGTTATCCGAAAAGTACCAAAAATTAACCCTAAGCTAATTTCAATATTCTTAATCAAAAAATGAAGTCCATTTTAAAATATAAAATGAATAAAATTTCAAAAAGTGGGTATTACTATTCATAATGGCTAGTTTGATTGGTTGTGGTGTATGTTAGAACTCGAGATTGCATACAACACACACTATTGCATTATTCAAAGAGAAGCGTACTATGGAAGCTTGGGGTGTTACATTCCACATGTTTTCTCTTAGATGGTAATTTCACCATTCTGTGTGTTTTCTATACCCTTGGTGCTATTCGCTAACCTGGGGCCTAATGGAGGTGGGACTCGGGGGTCATTATCTCCCTTTTCACATTTCTTGACTAGGAGGGGTACACTTTTTGAAGATGGGTCATGAAAGAGTGGTATCAAAGGTATGTTGAGGGATAATATGGAGTTTTGAGTTAAGAACAGGTGAGGTTACATGGGTTGGTAGGGAAACAATGTTAATTAAGTTTAGAAAGCACTGTAAACATGGGAGACTAGCTGAAACATGGGTATTTAGGTCCCCCTATGATCTAATGCATGAACCTTTAAGTTTATAGTGGATACTAAATGAAGTGATGCTGGTTGTAGAGTATAGATCTAGGAAAGGATCATGCATCATTCTTACTTCCACTTATGTTTGAATGGGTAGACCTTGGGATATTTTGACCTAAAAATAAATAAAATAAAAAAATTAATTATTGTTAAAGCATTTTATATTCTAGGTTTAGGAGCTCTAAATGTTTATTATTTTATAGGTATGGCTACAGGTTGATGTCATCATCATGTTCACATGGATGATGTTCAGAAGGTTGCACTAGAAGATCTCCATAGAGTAGAGGTTGACGATGAAGACACTTAGAGGAGGACACACTAAGAGTTTTAGTGCCAGAGTCTGTAGAAGTACGAGAGATCCGTTTCAAATGCAGTCACAAAATATTGGTTGAAGGAGGTTGAGATAGCCTTTAGTTTGATCCGTTCTCAGAAGGATAACTGGGTATCATTGTTTGTGATGATCCTTTGTGGGGTAGTGTGGCAGTGGTGGTTCTTATTCCTCAGGGATCGTGATGATTCAATAGTCTAATGGGAGAAGTTCTAAGAGTAGTTTAGAGCCGAGTTTATTTATTCGACTATGAAGGTGGACAGTCTCTAGGAGCTTCTTACCCTTTGATAGAGGAGCTCTAGTGTATGGGGGTTCAAGATTCATTTTAGGAGCCTTTTTCAATATGCTTCGGACCTCTTTCCATATGAGGAGGCTATAGAGAGGCGATTCGAGGAGGCTTTGCATCCAAAGATCCAACATCAGGTTACCCCATTTATTCTGAAGACATATCTCAAGGTTCTAAAAAGGGAAGAGTTCATCAAGAGGACATTAGCCAGAACTAGATCATCATGAGAGGGGAGTTGTTAGGATTCCTCATGAAGTAGAGCTGTGGTCCAGGGTTCTCGGTTTTAAGGGAAAAAAAGTTTCCGTTCAGATAGGGGTAGGTCCCAACCCTCAATGTATCATTTCTCTTGGGGAAGAATCTATCAGGAATATGTTAATGGATCAGGCACTTTTTTTAGGCCAAGGTCATCAAGAACGAGAGTGCCTGACCTTTCTGAACAGTCAGTGTTTGTTAGGTGTTCCTCTTCATGTTCCGCCATTGAGGCAGTTCCAACCGAGGCAACAGCAGCAGGTTGCACCAGTTTTGGATCAGTAGAGAACATATGGGGTAGGAAGAGGACAGCCCCAGGATGCTCCTTGTCCTCATATAGTAGAGTGAATCCATGGATATGGTTTCCATCAGGGCCAGGGAGGCTGTGGAGTGGGTTGTGGTCAGCTTCATGCGTTAGCGTTGCCAATGCTAGGTGATCCAGACATCATTCGAGGTACCCTTTTTTTTGTTTTCTAATTGGGTTCATGCCTTGTTTGATTCAGGAGAAATGAATCCACTAGTGCAAAAACACTTATTAATGTCGGTTTTTATTGATTTTTGACGTCGGTTATAAACTGACGTCTTTAAAGGCGACGTTAAAAATAGAGTTTTCACGTCGGTTTTTCAAAACCGACGCCAAAAATAATTTGCTTATGAGTTTCGGCGTCAGTTTTATAGAAAACCGATGCTGAAAATCCAGTGGACTCGGTTTTCGACATTATTTTTTTATAAAACCGATGCCGAAACTGGAGTCGACGGGCTTTTCGGCATCGGTTTTATAGAAAACCGACGCCGAAAACCGAGTCCACTGGATTTTCGGCGTCGGTTTTCTATAAAAACGACACTGAAAATCGGTGAAACTTGTATGTTCGGCATCAGTTTTATAGAAAACCGATGCTGAAGAACCGATTTTCGGGGTCGGTTTTATCGAAAACCGACGCCGAAAATACAGTGGACTCGGTTTTCAGCGTCAGTTTTAGATAAAATCGACGCCATAAGTCATTTTTTTCAAAAAAACTTTTGGCATCGATTTTGAAAATAACCGATGCCATAAATAAATTTTTTTTATAAAATAATTACAATTTCACTTCCAAAATAATTGAAACCCCTAAAAAAACACAGTATACAAAAAAAATCAAACATTATTTTTGTAGAGGCACTTGAGAGAACTCAAAGTAAAGTAGAATTAAAATACACGTACCTGAAATATTAGAATATACATACCTCAAATCTTAATCAATATACATACCTCAAATCTTAATGAAACTTAACAAAATGTTTTCAAAAGTAGATTGAATATGAATCATATCAGATTGGGAATAATACTGTGAATCATTGAATGTCTACAATAATATTGAATGATATGAAATTAATAAGTAGAAAAAAGTGGCAGAAAATATATAAAAAAATTAATACAACTAACCTTATGAAAGTTAGTAGTTTCCCCAGTTGTGATTATCTCATACATGAATCATAGAATATAATAACCACATTCAACATTTCCATTTTGACGATGACACTGCAGTTATAAAACATTTAACTAATAATAAAAACCAATATATAACAAAAATATAAAACTAATTACCTGTACGTCCACATATTTGATTTTCATTGGTTTATTTTCCTTTGTAAAATGTTTCCATGAACTGCATTTTATTATATAAGAACTAATAAAACTTGTGTAAACAATTAAAATTAAACATAAAAAACTTATAAAAATAAAAAACAACTTACCTGTTTAATAAGTTGGAAAATGGTTTATGCACTTTTCCTAATAAAGAGAAAAACCAATATAAGGTGAATTCATTTTGGAAAAATACGCCTAACATCCAATGCCCCATAGAATACAAAAAGTTCACAATTAATGACATTATAATGATCATTAGTTCAAAATTATGTTGATGTTCTTACTTATCAAGAAATGGAAAAAACCAACACTGAATCTCTGTTTGTGATAATCTCTCAGATATATATTGAACTCTTTCATCATTCTTCACATGTTTGACTTCCAAGGAAATGTACTCTGGATCTATAAAACTGTAAATTCTGGTAGTTTCATTTTGTAAAAGAATCCTGTGTAGATACCTAATTTAAAAATAAAATATAGTTAGTCAATGACATAAAAATATTTTATTAAAGAAATAGCAATTCAAACGTCAATTTACTTACATGGAAAACAACTGCACCACATTCAGCCAGATCTCTTCAAAATTAACTAAATTCATGATATCTTCTTTCAGTATTCTCAATTGATAATTTCTTCTACATATATCGTGTGTCATCCGAAACTCATAGATAAAATTCAAGGAAGAAGAGGACTCAGATAATATTTTCAACCCATAAGAAATATCAGAAGTATCTACAACAGACTGTTCCTGAACATTTTGTTGCATTTGTACAATTTTTTTTGCTTTCGGATGATCCTATAAGTTAAATGTCAGAAAAAATTATGAGTAATTTGGAATCATTTGTAATTAATATTTAAAAAAACACATACCTCATGTGAAATATAATGAATAAGGGCAGTTGGTCAAAGTAAAAAATGGCCCATACTTTCCCCAACACTGGTGATCTCCACAGTAGGAAATGGTAGTAGAGAAGTAGGATCTATAATAACAAGTACTGATACTCTAACCTGACCCATCTGCATAGGCTGATGATGTACCGAGTCCCCCAAAAAATACACCTGTCCTAACGCAACAATATGTACATGAGGATCTCCCGCAAACAACTCACAATATAAGGATTGATCCGAGGGAGGAGGTGGAGGCTCAAAGTTAGCAGGTGGGGCAGGGTAGTTTGGGTGAGCAGGCTGAGAAGGCAGAAAAATGAAAAGGGTATATTAGTGTTTAAAATTTATAACATAGAAAAATTGATTAAAAATTATATAAAATAATATACCTCAAAAGGTTGCGCAGACGGGGCGGGGTAAGTAGATGGGGCAGGGTAGTTCGGGTGAGTAGACTGAGAATGTTGAAAAGTGAAAAAGTTATATTAGTGTTTAATTTATAAAATAGAAAAATTGATGAAAATCAAATAATATACCTCGGAAGGCTGCCCAGACGGGGCTGGGTAAGCAGATGAGGCAGGGTAGTCTGAGTGAGTAGGCTGAGAATGTTGAAAAATGAAAAAGTTATATTAGTGTTTATAATTTATAAAAAATAAAAATTGATGACAAGTAAATAATATACCTCGGAAGGCTGAGAAAACTATGACTGTCTTTACAAGTGTTCTAATAAAGCCTTGTGTACTGCTGCTTGAATTTGATCACCCATAGATTGTTTCATATTATGCATCTCTTCTTTTAAGGATTCGATTTCTGGGTCTCTTGATTGCTTACTCTTACCAAAAACCTTCTGAATACTAACACCCGCCTGATATCCTCTAACACGTCCGGGGTGTTCTGCCTTTCCCAAAGCAGTGGCTAGGATATCCATCCTACCCTCGGGGATAAAAGAGCCCTGTGCCTCTTGCTCTTCAAGTTCATCCTGAAATGAAAAATAAAAAAGTTATATTAGTGTTTTTAAATTATAAAAAAGGAAAATTGTTAACAAATAAATAATATTTACTTACAATTCTATCAGCCACTTGATGAGCTTCATCTGTAAGATATTGTTCATTTTTTTTTCTTCTTGCTCATTTCCATTTATCATGGCGAGTGGGAGGAGATGGAGGACCATACTGGACCTCTTCTAAACCACTACTTGATCGAGCTCTTAATGCTTCAAATTTTTCTTCAATCATTTTATGCTCCAAATACGAGTACCCTCCACGTGATAAAGTATGAGGGTATACGTTTTGCAACTGGATCTCCTGATGAGATCTCCTAGAGGCCTGTTACATAAAAATAAACTACTAAGTAATGAGAAAAATATTGCATAAATTTTAAAATATAAAACAATTACAATACCTGAAATTTCTATTCCTGATGACTGTCAACAAATCGCTTCCATGTTTCTTCATCTATATATGGATACTTAAGACATGGGCTTTCAAACCTTCTCTTTCCAAAAACATAATTTTTTGTTAGTTTGGTTTTAAAATCTCTCCATCGAACCGCCGCTAAAGAGAGATGTCTTTTCCTAATTTCTTTGGTTTCCTCAAAATTGAATGTCATCTGTAATTGAAAAAATTAAATATGTCATTTATACTATATAATATTAAAAAAATGAGATAAAATAAATAAATAAAGATATTTTACCGTCACGGCCTCCCAAAGCTGTTGTTTTGCCGTCCTGTCCACTGAATTCCAATCAGGATATAAAATACTAATCCTGCAATGGCTCTGCATCGCTATATAACTGACAAACTGAACTGCATTTGGGCCAACTTCATTATTATTATCATCAAAATGGATGTGTGCTCTGTTATCATCATGAGCAAGTGATAGTTTTGGTAAACGTGTAATACCACGTTTACCAAATAGAGAACTTGATTTTTGAGTAGTAACTGGAGAAGTCTCCTCCGTCGAGGACACATCAGTAGTCCTGCAATTTTTTTTTGTAAATTAATAGTTTTATTTCATTAAATAAGTATATTACTGAATATTTAATAATATTTCAAAATAGATATACCTCAGTAACTGCTCCTCTCTATCTATATCTGACATTTCTACTAGAAAGTGTAATAAAATTTTGTGTACCTGCATATCATTAGAAAACTGAATAATTAGAAACAAGGAAGATACAAATAAATATGTAAAAATAGAGGCATGCATTTGTAAGTTTTAAAAATAGAAACAAAATATAAATATTTACCAGAAAAATTAAGAGACTAATTTAGTGTTTTGCCACACGCCTTCATCATGATCGGTACGTACTACATGCACTATGTCTGTCTTATATTCATTGTAATCATCTGAAAATTGCGTAATAGATGAATAAGGATCATGTAAATCACTAGAATCATCAGAATCATCCTCATCACCCAAATGGTATCTTTTCCCTTGAAAAACAACTGACCACTGATCATTTGACGGATCAATGACATAAAATACTTGTTTTGCATGTGTCACCATGATAAATGGTTCCTCATTGTGATTAAATCTTTTCAAATCAACCAGTTTAAACCCATATTCATCATGTTTCATGCCACTATTACTATCAACCCAATTACACTTAAAAACAATGACTCGAAATTTAATATAATCAATTTCCCATATGTCTTCAATAACTCCAAAATATGACGTTGATGCAGAAATTGGGTTTTTATCTTTGGCACTCGAAAAATGCAATACTTCAGCGAATACCATCACACCACTATTCTGAACGGTACTCTTTTCATCCAGGTTTTTTGTGTAAAATGTGTATCCATTGATATCAAAACCAGACCAAGTGATCACATTAAGATATGGTCCCCCTTCTAACCACTTCAATGTTTCTGATACAGATATATCTGGGGTGAATTTCTCTTTAAACCATGAAACAAATGTCTTCTTATGCTCAATCATCAACCACTTTTCATTTCTTTTCTGATATCGTAACTTTAATTCAGCAATATGTGAGGATATATATGGTTGAACCTCATCCGTGTTGTTAAAAATGTATAAATGTGCTTGCATCACTTCATCACGTGGAGTGAACTTTACCTTTAAACCTCGAACACCTCTACCTTCTCTATCAACTGTCATATGTCGAGATACAGGGAGACCAATATGCTCCACCTCATTCAAATAATCAGTACAGAACTCAATCACCTCTTCTGATACATATTTTTGAACAATAGATGCCTCTGGTCGATAAGGATTTTTAACATATCCTTTCAAAATGTTCATATATCTTTCAAAAGGATACATCCATCTTAAATAAACAGGCCCACATATTCTTATCTCACGCACCAAATGAATCAATAGATGAACCATTATATCAAAAAATGTGGGTGGGAAATAAATTTCTAGTTGAAAAAGAATAAGAGTTGCTTCATTCTCCAACACATCTAACAAATTTGGATCAACGACTTTGCTACAAATGGATTTAAAGAAATTACATAACCTGATGATTGTCTTTCTGACAGCTTTCGGTAATATACCACGCACTGCTACTGGTAGAATTTATTGCATCAACACATGAAAATCATGTGATTTCATACCTATTAATTTACAATCCTTAAATGACACAAAATTATTCACATTTGAAGAAAAACCACTGGGTACTTTAATACCATGAAGACACTGACAAAAATTCATCTTTTCAATCTTGCTTAATGTGTGACAAGCCGAAGGTAAATATGTTCTGTTTCCTTTCACAGTGAGAGCTAACTCCAAACGTATTCTCATTAATATCAAGTCCAATATAGCATGTAATCCATCTTTTGTCTTTACTTTTATGTCTAACAAAGTTCCAATCAAACTATCATATATGTTTTTCTCAACATGCATAACATCAATGTTAAGTTTTATCTCTAAAAATCTCCAATAAGGTAGTTCGAAAAAAATAGACTGCTTCTTCCAGATATGTTTTTGTAAACCAGAACTTTTTCTCTTTCCAAATGTCGAATCAATATCTTTCACTCTGTCATAATATTCTTTAGCTGATAATGGTTTAGGGGGGAGGTTGTATTCTTGTAAACCATTAAATTCCTTTTTCAATCTATGATAAGGATGATCAATTCGCAAAAATCTTCGATGTCCCATGTACACTGTCTTTCTTCCATTCTTCAATTGATAATATGAAGTTTGTTCTTCACAAATTGGACATGCTTTATGTACCTTAACACTATATCCAGATAAGTTTCCATATGAAGGAAAGTCATTTATAGTGAACATTATCATAGCACGCAAAAGAAAATACTCTTTCTTGTATGCATCAAAAACTTTAACACCTTCCTCCCATAGCAGTTTTAAATCATCAATAAATGGTGTAAGATACACATCAATATCATTTACCGGCTGTTTTGGTCTAAAAATCATCAAGCTCATCATAACATATTTTTTCTTCATACATAGATGTGGAGACAAGTTGTAAAGTACCAGCAAAACAGGTCATGAACTATGTTGGATACTGAGGCTCCGATATGGATTCATTCCATTAGTACACAATCCCATTATGAGATTTCTAACTTCACTTACAAAATCATGAAATTTTTTATCAAAACTCTTCCACTGTGGTGAATCGGCAGGATGACGTAAGTTACCATCAGAGATGCGCTCATCTGAATGCCATCTTAACCTTTTTTGCATCAATTGAATTTGCAAATAGAGGCTTCAAACGAGGAATTATTGGAAGGTACCAAATTGCTTTAGCTGGAGTTTTGATTCTGGTACCTAAAAATAAATCAGAATTGAATTATCAGAATTGTATGAAAAAAATATTGGATGATATCATTGGAAAGTAAAAAATTGATTTTTCATAAGGTTACATGACATCACCTGAGAATGAAACTGAGTTGACTTTCTCATCCATCTTATAACGCGATGTCTCACATGTAGGACAACTTAATAAGTGTTAATTTTCTTTCCTATACAGTACACAATCATTGGGGCAAACATGTATATTTTTATACCCCAATCCCATTAAGAATAATATTTTCTTCACCTCATAATTGGAATCTGGAAGACCATTGCCTTCTGGAAGTAGCTCTTTTAAAATCTCAAGTAAACTGGAGAAACTTTTATCACTCCACCCATTTTTTTCTTTTAAGTTAACTAATCTCAAAACTGCTGATAACACTGTATATTTACTGCAACCTGGGAATAATGGTTTCTCAGAATCTCCATACAATCATTCAACAGTTGGTGTTTTTTCTATGGTTTCAACATCTAAATCATGAATTAATTCTTCAATACGATCATATGCCTTATTATGAATATCATCATCAACATTGGATGTTGAATTCTCAGTTCTTTCACCATGCAAGATCCAACGTGTATAATTAAGGCTAAAACCATAACAAATGAGATGATCCTTGATTTCTCTGGAGTTTAACTTTATCATATTTACACACTTCACACATGGACAGAAAATCAAATCAATATTTTGAATATGTCGTTTAGCAAATTCCAAAAAATTATCAACTCCCTTTTCATATTCACTAGTAGTTCTTCGTAAATAAATCCAATTATGATCCATTAATACCTGATATCACAATATAATTGATGAATATATTAAAACATATAAACATTTAAATATCTATTAGATAAATTGTAAACAAAAACATATTCCATAAAAACTATTGATAATCAGATAAAAGACATCATATATGAAACACGTTTACAAATAGAGTAAACAGTTTATTTTCATATTATATACATGTGTGTTATATTGATATTATAATTTAATTATAATAACATTCTTTTAAAATTTATTAGTTCATTTTACATAGTTTCAATATTTCGATGTTTCATGTGTCTAAAATATTGAAGAGTACATTAATTTAAAGGAAGAAATAAGTGAAATGTGGGAGTACATGGAAATATGTATAAATTATTAATAAATCTCAATTCTTTATTGAAAGTAAAAAATATAATTGGTTGTTTTAAAATGTAAGATATCTATCAAAATGGGTGTAATGTAATTTTATAACTTCAATCACAGTTAATTCAAAGTCACTGATGAAATAAAATATTCACATGTTAATCCCAGATAACACAACATGACCTAAATGATAAATATAGATACAGAAAAACAAGGCAAACTACAACCAAACCACAATAAGTTCAACAATAAATAACACAATAAAATTATTTTTTTGAAGAAGAATTAATTAATATGGAAATGGAATTAAAAATATATTACTTCATAATGTAATAAAACATCATTTTAAACTGAAATAATGATAATACAAACAAAAAATTTGTAGTTCAACCCGAATGGAGATGTTAAATCCAAACTGCGACCGGTATAATGACTTCGAAAAACAAACACTATAAAATCTATACCAACAATGATAATACAAACCAAAAATAATGATAAACTACAACTAAAATCGAACCAATAAAGAAAATCGCGAAAAATAGGGTTCTTGAAGAAGAAATAAACAATAGGAGATGAAACAAGAGATAAAGAGGAAGAACGCATACCAGAAATCATGCAAACGGCACAAAACCTTCAATAATGGCCGTCCAAAATTGCAAATCAGGTTCGAAGGTCGTCGGGAGTCCAAAGCGCCGCAGCCAAAGTCGATTTTGACGATCGAACAAAATGAGGGTTTCGAACCCCGAATAATTTTAAAAGACTTTTCGCGTCGGTTTTAAAGAAAACCGATGCCGAAAATTAAAAAAAAAAACATTTCAGCGTTGGTTTTCAAAATAACCAACACGGAAAATATATTTTATGGCGTCGGTTTTTTAAAAAACCGACGCGAATTTTTTATTTTTTTTATTTTCAGCGTCGGTTTTCATGAAAACCGACGTCGATAATTTTTTTTAAAATTATTTTCCGCATCGGTTTTCCTAAAAACCAACGCGGAAAACCGACGCGGATTTTTTTTTTAGTTTCGGCGTCGGTTTTGGAAAAAACCAATGCCGAAAATTTTATTTTTTTTGTTTTCCGCGTCGGTTTTCATGAAAACCGACGCCGAAAACTGACGCCGAATTTTTTTTAGTTTCGGCGTCGGTTTTGGAAAAAACCGACGCCGAAACTAAAAACCGACGGCGAAATTTTTTTTTTAAAATTATTTTCCGCGTCGGTTTTATTAAAAACTGACGCGGAAAATATGTTTATTATTATTATCGACATCAGTTTCTTGAAAACTGACGCGAAACATCATCGGATAATTGTTTTTGGCGTCGGTTTTTTGTAAAACCGACGCCATAAATTCCCCGCACATACTATTCGCGTCGGTTTTTAAAAAACCGACGTTATTACGACGAAATTTAAACCCGTATTTCCACTAGTGATCATTCATATCACCTTACCTTTTTCATGCTTTGGAACTTTAGATAGAGAGGATTATAGTGCCCTTGGTGTTGACTACACTGATTGGAGCCCTATTTGACTTGTTTGAAGTATGTAGAGAATGTAATCTAGTACTGGGGAAACACCGCTCTTGGGGAGATTTCATATGTTTATGGATACAACCATATGATTTCATCCTCAAAATGTATTGGTTGTATTTGGTGTAGGTTATCATGTATTTCTTCCGAAGGTAGGTAGTGTTCTTCGATGCTGATGGAGAGCCAACAATGTTTGTTGGCAAGAGAGACCCTCATATGGGTCAGAGGCATGTTACTTCCTTGTAACCCTTGATGGATGATCTAATGTTGAGTTCATTGGAGGCTCAACAGTTGGTATTTACTAGGGTCATAGAATAGTACCCTGATGTATTTATAGAATAGGTTGTAGTGTTACCTCCTCAACGGGAGATCGGGTTCAAGACTGAGCTATAACCAAGCATGTTCCCTATCTCATTGTCTCTGTATAGGATGATGCCTTATGAGTTGTGAGAGATTCATATACAAATCAATGGTCTATTGTATTGTGGTTTTGTTCATTCTAGTGTGTCACCGTGGGGTGCACCAAGGTCCCGAAATTTTGATTTTCCCTAAGTTCCCAGATCTTCACAATGGCTTCCCTCAGCTCGAGATTTTGATCTTTGGATTTAATGATGCTTTGAATCTCCATAGCCAGACCTTGGTTGCTATTTTAGCTCACAGATCCCAATAATTGACATCTTAGATCTATTTATTTTTTCTTCTTAGGAACTTCTGGAATGGGTGATGATGGGTATCCTTGACAAACGACATATCATGATTCATTTTTCATCATCAGAAGACTTGATCTCTGCATGGTCTAGAGCTCCTTGATCTTGTGACAATTTTTACTCTCATCTGTTAAGATGGTCCTTTGATCTTCATATGAATTGGGATGCTCTAAAAATAGCTCTGTGGGTATGATTTCATGAGATTCATCTCCCCTTTTAGAACCCCTCTATTATCCATATGCTTGGGAACTTGGTCAGTAGATATCTCTGTTCAAATGCGAGAACCAGTGTTGTTTGTTACCCAATCTCTCCAAGTATTTGTGTTGAATTCAAAGTCTCTAAACCTATGGTTGAATAGATTTGGATATCATTTAGAGAGGAGTTTTGGTGGAAACAACCTATCTTGTTTGAGTCCTAGACGCACTTCTATTCGCAATGTTTTCACCTTGGACATCTGTCTTCTTCTTGCCAGTGAGGAAGGTAGCCTATACAAGGAGAGATTTCAAATGGCACTGGTCATTGATACCCTTTGGATCTGGAATGATATAGAGCTGATGAAGGTCAATAGTTTCATTCTGTATCTTCTGGGTCCAGCCTCCCCGAAGTAGTGGAGGCTCCCCGGAAGGCTTCAAAGAATACTCAACTGAACCCAAAAGTCTCTTATATTTTCAAAAATCTAAAAAAGGGTTTGTACATTCCCTGCTCTTCTAGTGTGTTTCCTAAAAATAGGGATGAGGTCAGTAAGAATGTAGGTATGGTTCAGGAAGGGGTTGGAAAAGAGGAGAGGGAGGTTCTCTTGGATGTTGGTATGGGTACACAGCTGGCTTCACTCAATGAAGCTATCGTGAATGAGGCAGTTGATGCGGATCTATCCATGGGTGAGGATCCCCAAAGTGTGGTATTAGAAGAAACTTCTAGGAATTTTCAATATATGGGTTGTGGATTTGTACAACCAAGTCAGTCAGACATATCAGTGAAAGACTTGCAGGCCAAACCTTATTATGTTGAGAAGGTTAAATCTGGAGAAAGTTCTAATAATTCTCAAAATCAGTTTGTAGTGCTAGGAGAAGGTGAGGGTCATGATCTTGCGGAAGGTATTGAGATGGAGGCTGACCTTGGTGATGATCCATCTATGGGAGTGGAGTCTATTCAAGAGGATAGGGACTCAGCTTCAGACTCCCCTACTGAGTCTAAGGAATTAGTAATTGTAGAGAACTATTTTAGATCCTCTTTAATGAAGGGAAAGAACACCATTATAGATTCATAAGTCTTTATCAAGCATACCCAGAGGACATGACTAAGGAAAGACTACTCCAGCTTACCTATTCCTCCCGTAACTAGGTCCACGAGTAAAGTTAAACTACCTTTGAAGGTGTGTAAAGGCACTGACAAGATTGTGAGGGTTGTCACGTCTAAAGAGTCTGAATCTCAATAAGGGGTTGTTCAGGTGACCTTTGAGGCTGTTGATCCCCCTAGTAGTTTAGGATATATCTTATCAAGGGGATATTTATGAGATAAATAAGGACTAGTAAGGGGAGAGGCTTCTTTATTTTGAGGATGTGCGATGGGAGGAGGTTTCACATCCTCCTGGGTAGCATCATGAGGCGGGCTCCATTTTTTACTCTTAGCATTAGATAACACCGGTGCTGAAACACATGGATCTTATTATTCACTCAGATGAAGGAATAGTGGAGAAAGTCCTAGATATTAAGTCATCAAAGGAAGTTATCAACAAAATGATGGGAATATTTCTTAAAGTGAAAACTACAAAGGGACAAGGTGAATGGATTGATAGGAAGAACCACATATTGATTAGAGGCTTCAACACAGGGAAGATTAACATTGAGTAATAAATGAAATATTGGGACAAATTAGTGAAACATTATAAAGACATCTTGAAGGAAGATCCTGGCACTCAGGTAAATTCTATTCCCCAGATACTTTTTAGGGAGTTTGATTCCAATCGGCTCAAACTGTTCTTCAACAAAAATGTAATATCTTTTGGTGTTTAAACTATCTTGCTATGAGGGTTCTCACTTTCCCCTTAAAAGTGTTTAAAAATAAAATTTTTTATATTGGTGGCGTATGAAGGATAATGATATCCCGAAGACTACTTTCTATTGTCATTATGGGCATTACGAGTTTGTTGTGATTCCATCGGTGTGACGAATACTCTAGGTGTGTTCATGGGGTTGATGAATTCTGTGTTCTGTGAGTTCCTGGATAAGTTTGTGGTGGTCTTCATCAATGAAATCCTTGTGTAATCCACATTTGAGGAGGAGCATGAAGAGAATATACATGCCATGTGGGAGTTCTTCATCAACAAAATTTATTTGGGAAGTTGTTGAAGTGTGAGTTTTGGGCTCAAGAAGTCCATTTCTTAGGGAATGTTATATCCCAATAGGGATTATATGTGGATCTATCAAATATATAAGTAGTTGTGTCTTGGGAAGTTCCCAAGATAGTGGCATAGGTGTGAAGTTTCCTTGGTATTTCCGGTTATTACAAGAGGTTTGTAGATGATTTCTCTTGGGTGTGACTCCTCAAACAATGTTGACTAGAAAGGATCAAGAATTATTGTAAACTGATTAGTTTTTGGAATATTTATTATATCTGAAGGGGGTGTTGGTCAAACCTCCAATTATTTGTTTTCCAGTAGAAGGATTTCAGTTTGAAGTTTTCTATGATGATTTATGTATGGGGTTATGATATGTTCTGATGCAGTAGATTTCAGTTGTTTCTTATGGGTCTCGATAGTTGCACCCCCATGGGGGTAACTATTCCACCCATGATCTCGAGTTGGTAGCAATGTTGTTTTCCCTAAATTTGTGGATACATTACCTCATTGGAGAGCATTTTTTGGTCTTCACCAATCATAAGAACCTGAGGTATGTTTTCTCTTAGCATGAATTAAACTTGTGACATCATTGGTGGATGAAGTTATTACAAGATTACAACTTTGAAATTTCATATACACCTGGAAATGAGAATTTTGTGGATAATGTGTTGACCAGGAAGTTAAGTAGTGATGCAATATGTGAATCAAGTGATTCCTAATTACCCCCTTTGGCCCCGCTCTCTGCTCTTAGTAGTTACTTGTGCTGGTACACATGATGGTTAGTTTTCCCCATATATGTGTACAAAGGGCTGTAATGTCTTGTGGTTATTTTACACACATATATCATGGATATAGTTTCCTATGGAATACTATAGGTGTAACGTGTATAGGTTGTGATGGCTTGCGAATACTTACTCAGTTTATGGGTTGTAATGTCTTGAGGTAGAATACCTGATGTGTGATACACATTATGTGAGTTGTGGTGGATCCCAGAAACTACCTAGATATTTTTGGTTGTGTGGTTTTGGTGGTGATTTTCATGAGGTGAATATTGTGGTGCTTCACCTAGGTGTCTGTGGGCAAGCCTTTTTGGAGAGAGATGCTCAGGACGCACAATGTTGGGGAAAAGTGGAAAACCAGTGGGGAAGTTGTAGTGGGGTACCCTTGATATTATTTATTATATTATATACTCTTATATGATATACTTGGTGAGAGTAGCCATGGTGAGGCTAAGAACCTAGTATACCTGTTTAGGTGATGAGTTAGTTTCACTTGTTATTCACTATGCTTTAGCATACTTTCTTTACTTTTTCACAAGAGGCTCTGGGGAGAATCCTACTGAGTATATTTTTATACTCACCCTATGTTATATAAACTTTTTTTAGGCCACTTGGATTATGTTGGAGATCAGGCTGGTTACTACTAGCTTGGGGGTTTTGCAGGAGCTATTTGGGCTTTGTGGTCACTACCGTTTTACTTTCTTTTGTTACTAGCAGTTTTCCCTTTCAGTTGTAGTATTTTTTCATGAAATTACATAAGTGTAAATGGGATTTATTTTATATTGTAGTCTGAGAAGGAGTTTTTTGGTGTCTATATTATATCTGTCTTTCATATGTTTTCCCTTAGAGGTTAATACCTCCCATCTATGTGTTTCCTACACCCTCGGTGCTAATCTCTAACCCGAGGCCTACTGGAGGAGGGAATCAGGGGTAATTATGTTTTTTATCACATTTCTGGCCTAAGAGGGGTTCACTTTGTGGGGAGGGGTTCATGACACTACTACTGCTATATCTTTTTTCAATCTTCTGTTTCAGTTTTTCAAAGGAGTTATTATAGCTACACTTTGGAGACTTACATGCTTATCATCTACTGAGTGTTCATTATACTATATTTAAAAAGTTTTTTCTTGATGCTATGTGTTCTAAAATTATTTTATCAAAAATAAAGATCAAAGTTTCTTATGAAGGAAAGATTACACTACTACAAAACTGGCCTTTAACAGTGCTAAAAAATCATTAACTACATGAGTGATGTTAAAAGCCCTGGTCTTTTATCAGCACTGAAAAAGAGCTGATAAATGGATCATTTATTGGCACTAAAAAAGTGCTGATAAATGGGATCTTTACTAGCACTTTTAAAAACACTGATAAAGGAACCATTTATCAACACTTTAATTTAGCACTACTAAAGGAACCATTTTTCAATGCTTTTTGAGCACTGATAAAATGGTCCTTTATCAGCACTTCTGTGAGTGCTGATAAATGTGGCCTCTATGAGTGATTTTAAAAGTGCTGATAAAGGACCACACTACAGTGTGCTGTAAGAGAACATTGCATCACCACTACAGTGTGTTGTTACAGAAAACCACAACACCAGAAACACACTAGATATTAATAAAAATAATTCCCAATATAGGATTTAAATAAGATAAAATTTACAACACAAACACAAGAATAAAACACAATATTATATACATTTGAAACAGTGGTTCATACAATTAAATAAATAAAAATATTACATACATTCAAAAACATCAATGTTTCTTTATCTTTTAATCCTAACCTGAATCATGCTATTGCTAAAAAACCAACCCTACTCGAGCAAAATAATTCACCTTTATAAGAAAATAATTCTTATGTTAGTATTAATATAAAGAAATAAATTATTAGGAAGTGTTAATTTTATTAAAATTGATGTCAATTTTAAATAAAAAGATGCACTTGGAGTCATACTGGTCACACTATGAATTATATTGAGGTGAGACTAATTCCAACACATCTCAAATGACTTGTGTATCATTTTCCTAAATTATCAAAACAATATGAATGTGTTTGATTGATTTTGAGTATGCTAATTGTATTTTTTACTAAAATGTCATTTTAAACTGGAAACACACACTTTTGACTCATTACTATCACATAGTGTATCATTTTGACATGAAACAAATTTATACATGTCACAAATGAATTATGAATAATTATCTTAAATTATCAAGAAAATCCAAGTGTGTTTGATTGGTTTTCAGTGAGTAACACTTTTTAAACTAAAATGTGGATTTTAAACTGATAATGGACACTTTGAGTCATACTGGGAACATAATGTATTATATTGAGGTACAGATGATTCCTATATGTCAAAAATGACTTAAGGATCATTTTAGTAAAGTATAAAAACAATCAGAATGTTTTTGATCGGTTTTGAGTAGGACAATTTTCCAATTTAGTAAAATTGATGACAATTTTAATTAAAAAGACGCACTTTGAGTAATAACGGTCACACCGTGCATCAGATTTATGTGCGACTGATTCCTACAAATCCTAAATGGATTATAGATCATTTTAATAAAGTATCAAAACAATATTAATGTGTTTTTTTGGTTTTTAGTACATCACTTTTATTTTTTACTAAAATTTCATTTTAAAATTAAAACATGCACTTTAACTCATACTGATCACATTGTGTATGATATTGAGGTGTTCCTAATTTATACACATCAAAAATTACTTATGGGTCATTATCCTAAAGTATTTAAACAATTTTAATGAGTTTTCTTGGTTTTGAGTAGGTCAGTTGGCCTTTTTACTAAAATTGATGTCAATTTTTAATAAAAACGCATACTTAGAGTCATATCGATCACACCGTGCATCAGATTATGGTGAGGATTATTTATGCACATATAAAATAACTTATAGATTATTTTAATAAAGTATCAAAATAATATAATTGTTTTTTCTTGGTTTTGAGTAGGTTAGTTTTTCATTTTACTAAAATTGATGACAATTTTAAATAAAAAGATGCACTTTGAGTCATAACAGTCACACCGTACATCAGATTGAGGTGTGACTGATTCCTACATATCCCAAATGACTTATGGATAATTTTAATAAAGTATCAAAATAATATGAATATGTTTTCTTAGTTTTGAGTATGTCACTTGTCTTTTTTATTTAAATGTCATTTTAAAATTGAAACATGAAATTTAACTCATACAGATCACATTGTGTATAGAATTGATATGGAGATAATTCCTACACATTATTTATTGTTTTCCTAAAGTATTAAAACAATTTGAATGAATTTTCTAGATTTTGAGTAGGTCAGTTGGCCTTTTTACTAAAATTGATGTCAATTTTAAATAAAAAAATGCAGTTGGAGTCATATCGGTCACACCGTGAATTAGATTGACACGTGGTTAATTCATAAAAATCTAAAATAACTTATGGATCATTTAAATAAATTATAAAAACAATATGAATGTGTTTGTTCAGTTTTGAGTAGATCAGTTTATTTTTTTACTAAAATTGATGTTAATTTTAAATAAAGATGCACTTAGAGTCATACCGGTCTCACCGTGTATCAGATTGAGGTGAATTTTATTCTTACACATTCCATATCATATATGGATTTTTTTCCTAAAGTATCAAAAAAATATGAATGTGTTTACTCAATTTTGTGTACGTCCCTTTTCTTTTTTACTAAAATGTCATTTTAAACTTGAAACACACACTTTGACTCATATGGATCACATCGTGTATCATTTTAGGAATTTATTCCCTAAATTATCAATAAAATCCAAGTGAATTTTATTAGTTTTTAGCGAGTGAATTTTTTTAAACTCAAATGACAGTTTTAAACTAATAATGGACACACTAAGTCAGTTGTCTTTTTTACTAAAATTAATATCAATTTAAAATAGAAAGAAGGGATTGGAGTCATATAGGTCACATCACATTTCAGATTGAGGGGAATATTATTCCTACATATCCCAATGTCTTAAAAAAATCCTAATTTTCAATGTTACAACAATTTTTATTTACTTTCTTTTTCGAAATGCCAAAACTACATGAGCAACTTCAAACAAAACACATCAACTCGAAAAAAAGAATCCACCTGTATAAGAAAACAATTATTATGAGTAATACTAAAAATAAATAAATTAAATTATAAATATGAAATAATACATTAATTCTATGGACAATGATTTTACTATGTAAATATCAAGATTACCTCTATGATTGAGCAGTGGAGGAAACTTGAAGGAAATTGATAAATGTCAACACTACTGGTGTGAAAGGTTTTGAGGGAGAATAAGTCCATGGAAATTTTGGTACATAAAGGGATAAAAGATAGATAGATCACCCCAAATCAAACAAAAGAATACACCTGTATAATTTTTTTTATGTGAGTAATACTAAAAAGAAATAAATTAAACGTAAATATGAAATAATAAATTAATTTTATGGATAATGATTTTACTATGAAAACATAAAGATTACCTCTGTAATTGAGTAGAGGTAGTGGTGTTTCTCTTCCTGAAAAGTTAGTGGAAGAAATTTGAAAGAAAGTGATAAATGAACCACTGTATGGGTGAAAAGGTTTTAAGGGCGAAAAAGCATGAAAGTTGGACAGATCACCCCAACTCGAACAAAATAATCCACCTATATAAGAAAATAATTATCATGTGAGTAATACTAAAAATAAATAAATTAAACATAAATATGAACATTAATTATATGGAAAATTATTTTACTGTGAAAACATCAAGATTACCTCTGTAATTGAGCAGAGGTAGCAAAGTTTCTATTCCTACAAATGTAGTGGAGGTAATTTGAAAAAAAGTGATAAATGAACCACTATAGGTGTGAAAAGTTTTGAAGGGAGAAGAAACATGAAATTTGGATAGATCACCCAAAATCTAAAAAAATAATCCATCTGTATAAGAAAAAAATTATTATGTGAGTAATACTAAAAAAAAATAAATTAAATATAAATATGAAATAATAAATTAATTATATGGACAATTATTTTACTATGAAAACATCAATATTACCTCTGTAATTGAGCTGAGGTAGCATTGTTTCTCTTCCTATAAAGACAGTGGAGGTAATTTTAAATGAAGTGATAAATGCACCACTATAGGGGTGAAAAGGTTTTAAGAGAGAAGAAGAATGAAAGTTGGATAGAGCACCCCAAATCGAACAAAATAATCCACCTATATAAGAAAAAATTATTATATGATTAATATTAAAAAGAAATAAATTATACATAAATAAAAAACAATACATTAATTCTATGGACAATGATTTTACTGTGAAAACATAAATATTACCTCTGTAATTTAGTAGAGTTAGCTTCATTGATCTTTCTAAAAAGTTAGTGAATGTAATTTGAAAGAAAGTGATAAATGCACCATTATATGGGTGAAAATGTTTTAATGGAAAAGAATGAGCCTATATAAGAAAACAATTATTATGTGAGTAATACTAAAAATAAATAAATTAAACATAAATATGAAACAATACATTAATTCTATGAATAATGATTTTACTATACAAACATCAATATTACCTCTATAATTGATTAGAGACAACAAAGTTGCTCTTCCTAAAAAGGCATGAAACATAGACATAAATATTCTAAAATAAAAAAAATATGTAAGGAATAATGAAAATTAAATCAAAGTTTCATTATATAATTTTTCTGTAAAATAGAGAAAGTATATCATAACATTACCTTTATATCTTTCCAAAGTGTTTATTTGGTCCAAATATAAGTTAATAACGAAACTAAGTATTCTATGTACACTTCATTATGCTTTAGAAGACAATATGAATCTCAAGAAATCATGATAAAATTAATGATATTGACATATATTTAGCTTTATTGATCAATGAATCCAAAAAAGGATTGGTTGTGCATCACTCACAAAGTTAATAACAAAACTAAAAATTCTTTGTGCACTTCACTACTATTGGTTAACTACCGCTTAATATAAAATTTGACCGGAACTTCCTATGCAGAGTCCCCATGATTCTCCCATCACACACATGCTCTCTACCATCTCTATCATATCACCATTCAAAATTAAGTTTTCCTTCTCTTCCTCACAATTTTATTCATTATTTTAAAAAGTGGGAATATTTTTCCTTCACAAAATTTTCTAATTCTCCTGTTGCATCTTCAATAATATGTGTTTTCCACAAAATCTTTACCCAATGAATTAGATTATTCTACAAAATTTTCTCTCTATGTTCAACAATCTAATTAGTTTGTTTCTCTTTATGTATGGGATGAGATCATCACAGGGACATCAGGTAGGAAGTTCAGGTCAAATTTTATGCTAAGAGGTAGTTAAAAAATAGTAGTGAAGTTCACAGAGAATCATTAGTTTTGTTATTAGCTTTGTGAGTGATGCACGATCAATCCTTATTTTGTCTCTATTGATCAATGGATCCAAATAGACAACAATATTCTTCTAACTCTTATAGACTAATTTGTATTTAATAACAACAACGTAAACACAGATATAGGATTAGTCTTCTAGACTAATTTGTCTTCATATCCATCCTATTGGGTTTGTAAAAGATTAATTTTATATAAAATATAAATAAACACACATAATATATTCATTATAAAAAGTGAAAGTTATAGAAAATGGATTACATGAATAGGAAGAAATCTCAAGACTCTTGGGATGTCATATCACCACACCAACCCATCCCAAGGAAATTCAAGGTACTCCAACTGGATGTAAAATTAGCATTTACTAATAGATTACACGAATAGTAATTAAATAAAACAAACATATAGTTTTCTCATTCTTTAATATAAGAATAATGTTTTTAAATTAAAAAAAGGTGATGTATGAATTGAAATAATAACTAAGAACTTGGTATTAAATGTTAGATGGATTATTAAAGAAACTTTAATTTAAAAAAAATAAGGAATTGATCATAATCATTACATAAAAAATAATTTTATGGATAGATTAAAAGTATTTATCAATGTGGATGACATAATATTTAGAGGTTCAAGAGATGAATGATGATAATAATTTTCTACATTAACAATGACCAATATTTAAATGTTTATGATTAGTGAGTTGACATTTTCCTTCGTTTATAGGTGACTCATGGAATTCACGGGATATTTATTTCCCAATCTATGTATGTGAGGGAAGTGTTTTATAGATTTCAAAAGGAATTTTGAAAACCCATGTTGACACCCATTGAAAATTGAATAATTTTTTTGAATTTTGTGGGTGGAATGTCAATATATATCATGATAATGTCCAAGGGACATTCTTGATCCCCCTCAGGCTAGCAACAAGCAACAAGGCATGAAAAAAAAACACAGTGGGAATGATTTGTCCCAAAAAATAAATAAAACTATTAGAAAGAAAATTTAAATATTAACTATCATGATGAATCTATACATTGGATTTCCACACTAAACCAGATAAGTAGAAAAAATAAGATATGAAGAATTATAATATAAAAGAAATCCCTTAACCTAACTTCAACTTCCTCATACACAAAAGTCCCAGTTTCAATTTCTAAAGATTCACATGTATGGAATACATTGATAAAATAAAGAATGAAAAATATGTATGATAACTTTGGGAGATCAATTTGGGAAATGTAAAGAAAATAAAACAACCAACTAAACTCCATGAGACTCTATGTGTCACCATCAAGTCCAGAAACAATAAAATCTCTATGAGTGATCAAGAAATGAATCAAAATTGGAAACTAAGAAAATCGGAAGACCTACCTTGCTAGTATAAAATCATAGGACCAAAAATAATTACATAATTGAAGAATAAATCAAAAAAGAAACCAAAAATACAAAAATAAAATTAGAAGGACTACCTATCTAGGTTGAAGAAAATCCAAGACCCTCTTCATAAACCCTATCTGCAATTGAATATAGGATGCTAGACAAGCTGTTCGAGCAACTGGAGGTAGTCAAGTGGTGTGATTCGAGCATCGATTCATCAAGGAGGAGCACCGATAGTGGGTGCCTTTAACAAAAAGCTTCTGATATCACGATGGGTTTATAAATGGATAGGGTTTTTAATTAGATGAGACACTTTTATCAGCACTTATAAAAAAACACTAATAAAGAGTCCTTTTATCGGTGCTTATTAACTAAGCGCTGATAAAATAACTCTTCATCAGTGATAAAATTATAACGCTGATAGTTTTTCATTTTATTAGCACTTTTTTAGTACTAATAAAGCCTCATCTTTATCAACATGAAAAAAACACTAATAAAGATGCTTTTATTAGCACTTATTACTAAAGAGCTTTTAAAGGATTTATAATTATAATTGTAAATTAAAAAATTATAAATATTTATATATATTTAATAAAAACATATATATATATAAATATAGTGAATATTCATTTTTAAATATATTTATTATAAATTTATAATTATTTATTTATAATTATATAAATATTTTTTAAAAATAATATATATATCATTATATATATTTATATATTTATACATATAAATATATTTAATAAATATATGGAAATATAAATATAGTAAATATATTCATTATTTAAGTAAATTTATTATAAATTTAATAACTATTTAAATATATATATTTATAATTATATAAATACTTTAAAAAAATATTTATTTATATATAATTATAAATATATAATTGCATAGATATAATAAATATACATTTATAATTTTTTTTATTTATAAATATTTTTTTACAAATATTTTTTAACATTATTAATGAATATATAATTTTATGTGCATGTATATATGTTAAAAATGAGTAAAATTGAATAAATTAAGAATAAGTACACTTTAACAATATTGAAAAAATGGATAAGTTTTATGTGTGTGAACTGTATATAAAAATACATTAATTACGTATATGTAAAACCAATGTAACATAGATTTGATATATGTTAAATTGAAAAATGAAACGACATTCAATTATATGTTGAGTACTATGAAATTAGCCAATTTTAATAATTCATATTAATTTTTAATTATAAACTATTATTCAATAAATATATAACTATTTAATTTAAACCATATAAATATTTTGTAATATATAAATCATATTTATATACAATAATATATATCTATATATTTAATATATATCTATATATTTAATATATATTTATATATTTAATATATACACTTTAATAACATTAATTATCATAATTATCTAATTAATAAAATGCTTAATATTTAATAATGTATAATCAATTAATTCATTTTTATCAACAACTATTTAATTAATAAAATTTGTAATATTTTTTTAATAAAATCAATTTTTATTTTTATTTTATTTAATTATTTCATTTTATTTATTTGGACCTTTATCAGTGCTAAAAAAGCGCTAATGAGATAAATATTTATCAGTGTTAAAAAAGTACTGATGAAATAAATATTTATCAGCGCTAAAAAGAAAGCGTTGAAAAAGGTACCCTTTATCAACGCTAAAAATATAGTGCTGATAAATGTTACCCTTTATCATAACTAAAAATAAATCACTGATAAAAGTTCCCTTTATCAGCAAAAAATAAGTGCTAATAAAAGGTTAAATTTATCAGCGCTTTCATTAGCGCTGATAAATATTCCATTTATCAACATTTATTTGTAGCACTGATAAATTCCAGTGCTATTAAAGGACAGTTTTGTATTAGTGTTATCAAATATATTATATACTCTAAAGAACTATTCAATTATTAGTTCCTACTGTAAATGCATGACAAATCTATTTCAATAATTATAATATTATCATTTGTTGGAGTGTTGTCTGCTTGTACTCAATCATGGTGGAGTGTCAGATTCCCACACTAAGATAAGGTTATCGAGGTTACCTATAAAATAAACTGAATTTTTGTAAGTTATTAACTATCTACACTCAGTTATAGAGGTATTTAGATGTGAGGACCCATTTTAGTGAACATTATCAAGCTCGCTGAGAGATCATTGGTGGAATGGATTAGAGGATCTTTGTGCCTTGAACCACGATAAAAATTTATGTGTTCTTCTTCTCTGTTTTTACACTACATAATCTATTTAAAGAAAATAATGCTTCACATTAGTTCAAATAAAAAATATGGATTAATTTTGATTTTTTCATGTTGTTTAAAAGGACATAGTTCACCTCCCTTTTGTGTATTTGTTTTATTTAGACCTAACAATTGGTATGAAAGGAGTTCTCTTTGAATAATTCTATTAAGATCTAGTAATCTTGAGTCAAAGAACTATATGAAGAAAGATGTCTATGGATGCACTCAAATAATTAATGTTAATGATCAGAGAACCATATTTCAATGGATAAAATTATGGATATTGGAAAGCAATAATGATTATATATTTAAAAAATTTTGGTTTTAAAGTTTATACGAATATTGTCAAATCTTATAAAATTCATGGAGAACCAGAAAAGTGGGATGTTGCTAAGGAAGTTAAATATGATGTCAAATCAAAATATATAAATGCTATCATTTGTGTACTTAGACTGGATGAATTCAATTGAGTCTTTCAATGCACTACTGCATAATAGATGTGGTAGAAAATCATTGTTGCCTATGAAGGAACCGAAAATGTTAGGAAATTAAATCCTAACAATGCTAAGATAAAGTTTGAAACTTTCAGAATGTATGATGGTGAATGAATCACCCAAATGAATGGAATATTGACTAAAATAGTCAATGGTGTTTCTTCCTTGGTTGATACAATTGCTGAACTAGATCAAGCATTAAAAACGATTATAGTTTTACCCACAAAATGGAATGGATTATCTAATGAAATTAGACAATCCAATCCTATAAAAAAACTTTCAAGGAAGTAATTTATTGACACTCCAATAATATATGAAGTTGAACTGAAATATAGATTATAATATCACTTAATGATAAAAATAGAAAATACTTCTCTCAAAGTTACTACTCCAAAAAATGAAAAAAATATAAGGAGGATACTGTATCCTAAAATTATTTTGAATGTTTAGATTCTAGAATGAAACTGGTTCATCCATATATAAGATTCTATATGTTTTATAATAAGAATAAATGATTTAATAAATATTTCAATTATTTCAATAAAAATAGCCAAAGACTCAAATAAATTAGAAGTTATAAATGAAAACAGATAGGATATATCATATATGATTTCCCACAACTAAAATAGTAGAAAAGAAAAATGGAAAAGAAAGGAAATAAGTACAAAATTAAAGTTGATTATGAGTAAAAAATAAAGAAAGATATTAAGGATACATGGAGTGTTTCTACAGACTCTATAATCTCTTATAAATTTGATTCATTAAAGTATCCATCAAATCTGAAATTAAATATGTGTTTTATGACTAAGGAAGAATAGGTACAATCCTACCATTCTTCTAAATCTGATTTTGAAATATTCTAAAATAGTAAATTAGCTACATACTGATATATTATTGAGGAGAAATATGAATCCCTAATAAAAATCATAAATAATTAAAAAATATTCATAATACCATTCTAAGTGAAAAATATTCTATGTTAAAAAACACTTGTAATTGAAAGAAAAATTTACCAAGGTTTCTTTAAACTGCACTATGTATGAAGATAAAATTAAAGAGTTGCAGGAGAAAGTGAAACCATTTAAAATTTCCACTAGTATAATTACTAAAATATAATAATCTTTAAATCATATTATAGGTAAAAATGTTCAAAATAAAAATAAAAATATTTTATTGGAATTAATGGTTAAAAGGAAACACTATATAAAAATTATTTCATTCCCAGTACTAATAAACACAACATGTCTAGAATTACTTGTTTTTATTATGGAATTAATGGCCATTATACTAATAAATATTTAATAAAAAACACTCATATCAATAGTGTAAAGAAATACCATATCTCTAGAAATTATCTAAAGTTAATTATGGAATTTATTGAAAAATTAAATAGATCTGGATTCCCAAATCCTTATTTGTTGACACAGATGAACCCAAAAAAATTTGAGTATCAAAAAAGTTTTTTCATGATTATTTTTTGTAGGTAAAAATCCCTAGGGAAAATAGTAAAATATGGTATATGGATAGTGGATACTTCCATCCAATGGCCCAAAGGCGTTCATTTTTTATTGATTTTTCAAGGGGTGATGTGGAACCCTTACAATGCCCATAGGCGTAAGTATTACATGGCCCGTAGGCCTTAGAGGAATTCATTTTCCATAGGCTTCAAACATTACATACAACCTAGACTAACTACTTGGAACTACTCCTCCCCAGCATCTTCATCATGAAATCTGCTCTCCACCTTCACATAGCTGTATGACTAGGCTTTCGCATACATGCACAACCTTGTCCCGATGGCAGGTGCCATACCCTCTCATTATTGCAATCCATGTAGCTTTTGTTGTGATGAAATCTCCTTTCTCATCCTCTAATAGAGTTTGTTCCTTATATGTTGTCTGGTTTTCATCTGCACTTAAGGTGGCCCAAAGGCCTTGAGGTGGCCCGAAGGCCTCACTACCCCGAAAGCTTGGGTGGGCCGAAGACCTTAAAGGACTCGGAGACCAAATCGATGGCCTGAAGGCACAAACGGGGGAAAATTCCCAGCTGCTACAGTGCCAAACAATTCCTTCTATGGTTCCTACTAAAGTTCATGCTACAGTACTGCACAGTTCCACACTACAGTACCTGCTATAGTACTACTACAGTACCTAGAAATTGTGCCTCTACCAGGATTTGACCCTGGGTCGCCTGGATGCACTTAAGAGTCCTCACCAACTGGGTTGAGGCTCATGTGCATTGATAGTGTATAGTTAAGACATATGATTAGAGACTTTTAAAAATTCCATACACTATCAAAAATAGATGGATGACTAGTCACTTTTGGAGATAATTCTAATGGAAACATAATTGGAGTTGGATCAGTGGGAGATTCAAAGTCAATCTTAATAAAAAAAGTTTTATAAGTTTAAGGGTTTAAGAAAAATATGTTAAGTATTTATCAACTATGTGATTATTTATTTCCAGTTGATTTCTTTAATAATTATGTTTCTATTTTTAAAGATAACCTCCTTATGTTTAAAGCACCTAAAAATGAAAATGTTTATACTTTGGACCTTAGTTCACTATGTGAACAAAAAGCAAATTTTTAACTAATAAAATAAATTAATCTTGGATTTGGAATATGAGACTTATATATTTTATCTATCTAAATTATCTAAGAAACATTTAGATTCTGATTTTCCCTATCTTAAATTTGATCATAATAGACTTTGTGATGCATGATAAATAGAAAAATGACATAAGTCATCTTCTTAAATCCATTAACAAGTTTTATACATATAAAACATTATAAATCATCCAAATGGATTTTTTGGACCATAAAGACTAGCAATATTAGATGGTAGACCTTATGTTTTTATTCTAGTTGATGATTTTTCTATATTTACTAGGGTTTATCTCTTTAAACCCAAAAGTGAATAATTTTCTATTTTTGTAAGTTTTTAAAAAATTATCCAAAGTGAAAAATATTTCAAAATCATTTCATTAAAAAGTAATCATGGAGGAGAGTTTTAAAATCAGTAATTTAATTATTTTTACTCATACTTGGGTATTAAATATACCTTTTTTACTACAAGAACACCTAAAAAATGGAATTGAAAAAGAAGAAATCAGAATATTCAAGAAATGGAAATAACTATGTTAAATAAACATAGTCTTCATACCTATTTTTAGATATAATTTATTTTAATAGATTGCCACATCATGAATAAAATTTTAATAAGTCCCTTTCTTAAAAAGTCACCCTATAAATTATAGAATAATAGAAAACCAAAAGTTGGATATTTTAAAGTTTTTGGATGAAAGGTGTATATCTTGAATACTAAATAAAACCTTGGTATGTTTTATCCAATGGTCAATGAAGGAATATTTCTAGGATATTTTGATACTTCTAAATCTTATAGAATGTTTAATAAAAATTCAAGGATAGTTAAAGCATCTGTTCATGTGAAGTTTTATAAAATTGATCCTTTTGATCATAATAAAAGTAAAAAAATGAAGTTACTGACTCTTTAAATAACTTTAGACTTTATTATTATAAAGATGTTTTGAAATTAAACTAGAATATGATCATAATAAATCCATTTTAGAATAACATGAAAATATTGAACTTGAAAGTGTCTTACCAAGATATATTATAACCTTAAAGAACTATCATTTAGAATCTATTATAGAATTCCTAGATATATGAGTTAGGAATAAGAGGAATGTATGAAACCTATCTGAATTTCCTACCTTACTATCCCAGCTAGAACCTAATACTGTAGAAGAATCCTTAGAAGATGGAAGTTGGATAACATCCATGTAGGAAGAACTAAAAAAAATTAAGAGAAATAAAGTTTGGGAATTAATTTATAGGACTTCAAACCATATTGTAATAATAACTAAATTAATATTTATAAATAAGAAATATGACCAAGGAATAATTTATAAAAATAAAGATAGACTAGTTGCAAAGGGTTAAAATTAGGTAGAAGGAATAGATTAGAAGGAAACCTTTTCTTCAGTTTCTAGACTAGAAGCTATTAGAATCCTTTTAGCTTATGCATCTTATATGAATTTTAAATTACATCATATGGATGTAAAATCTACTTTTTTAAATGGTTATTTAAAGGAGGAAGTCTATATTGAGAAACCTCCAGGTTTTGAAAATCCTCATCTACCAAATTCCATTTTTAAACTTACTAAAGCTCTTTATATCGTTAAATGAGTACCACAGGCTTGGAATGAAAGGTTAAGTTCTTTTATTTTGAAAAATGTTTTTTCAATAAGATTGGAAGACCATAATCTATTTAATAAAAATTATTTCTATGATATTTTATCAGTAAAAATATATATATATGATTCTATTTTTGGAAAAAATAATAAATGTATCTATAATGATTTCTAAAAACTTATGAAAAATGAGTACGATTAAAGAATTAAATATATTTCTTGGTTTTCAAACTTATTAAAAATATTTTGGAAATGTTTTGAATCAGACTAAATATATTATTGATTTATTTAAAAGGTTTAGACTTTAAAAGAGTAATACTTATGCAAATCCCATGTGTTCAAATAAAAATCTTGATTTACATGAAGCTAAAAAACCAGTTGATAAGAAGTTATATAGAGGTATGATTATAAGTTTACTATATATTACTGCTATTAAAGTATGAATTATGTTTTCTGTTTTTCTAAGTGAAATATTTCAATCAAATAATATAGAATTTTATCTTACTTCTGTTAAAATAATTTTTAGATATTAAAAAGGAACTATTTTTATATCTTTACTATATCTAAAAACTGATGATTTTAATTTAATTTCATATTCAGATGCTGATTTTGGAGGGTGTATATTAGATATAAAAAGAACCTCAGGAACTTTTCACTTTTCAGTAAAGTATCTAGTTTCATGGTTGAGTAAAAAGAAATATTTTTTGGTATTGTAAATAGCTAATTCATGGTATATTTCTACTTGTAGTTTTTGTACAAAAGTTTTGTAAATAAAACACACTATTTTGGAATTTGAACTTAATTTTAATCATATTCCTATTTTATGTGATAATACAATTGTAATTAATATTTCAAAAAATCATGTGAGTCACTCAAGGACTAAACATATTGATATAAGACATCATTTTTAAAGAGATCATGTATATAAATAAGATATATCTTTGGAATTTATAAATACCAAATATCAACATAAAAATACTTTCACTAAACTACTTCCCACTACATGTTTTGATTTTATTAAGGGGGTTAGAAATATTTAATTTTATATAAAGTTTTAAATTTTCCTTGATTAATCCTGTATAAATTTAAATTTATTTTATTCAAGATTTTTTCCTTTACTATTTTATTTGAGATATTTATTCTTTTTATTTAAATTTTAAAGTTTAAAATTTTATTTAATTTGTTTCAAGAAATTATCTTTTAAAATTTTAAAATCCAAAATGATAAAGTTGAGTATTTTGCCTCAAGAAACCAAAATGTCACTCAAAAACCATAAGAGATAATATATATATATATATATATATATATATATATATCTCACCTTTTATTTTACACCCTTTCATTCTTATGATCTCTCAATCTCTCTTCAAAACCTATTTTATGAACCTCAAAAATTATGAATCTTTGAGATGACCAAGATCAGGAGAACCGATGAAACTGGTCAAAGTAGATCGAAGAAGCAGAGGAGTTTGAGTTTTGAAATGACATTTCTTCAAGGAAAAGTGGCAAATCTTGAATGGCTATTCTGGAAGAATATCATGCTGAAAAAATACCTAAGATTTCAAGGTATATAGTAAGTATTTAATGGTGTAAATAATAAATATATATTTTTAGTAGAAAGTGAAGGAATTTTATTAAAATTCTCAATTTAGATTTGGATATTCTGAAGATGTCATCTCTTCAAAGTTCAATGATAAATGTTTTTTTGTTTCTACATTTTATATTTCTCAAATTTTCAAGTTTCCCCATGAAGGGGAGCATTAATTTAGTTTATGATTGATTGGGGATAGTGTCCATAGGTCTTAAGATATACTGTCTTTTCTGTTTCAGACTTCCAGTATTATAATTTTTTTTATGAAGGATCTAGAGGCATATCAAAATGTTTTGGTTAATTTTTTTAGACTAATATAGTTACATAGATATAAAATCTAGAGAATGTTTTCCCGTTATGTATGTAATGTTTTTTTTATTGAGTAACATCAAATTTAATTTTAGTAGGTTTATGTTAAGATATATGGATCACTGCTATCATAAGAATGCAATGATTTACTTTTATGCTTAAGAAAGGATAATTGATATTTTTCATTATAAGAAAGGTAAGATTAGCGACATTAAAAATATAATAAAATTTCACCATAGTAATATTATATCAACTAGGATGCTCAAAAAGTTTGATTTTTTTTAGAGCATAGTCAAATGAAAGTTAATTCCTGCTGGAGCCGAGGAGGAAGATCCATTTGAAGATGGTTCTAACAGGGATAATAGAAGTGAAAAATCTTCCAGCTCAGTATGGTTTCATGATGAAGATGTTAAAGAATCAAGAGTAGAAGGATTAGTAGAAGAATTTTAAGGTCTATAAGTTTTACCAACTAACATTCCTATCACTTCAATTTCAATGGTTAAAGAAAGATTTGGAAGACCTATAAAGAAGGATTGAACTACTAAGGTTGGAAAGGTAAAACAACCAATTTTTGAAGGAAGAATAGAATAACCTGGTGTTCAATCTTCTATTAATAGAATAGATAAAGTTCAAAATGAGTAGGTGGATCATGTAAATTAGAAGGTGGATCATAAAGAAGATTAGTTTGTGAAGGAATATCAAGGTGATGATCTCATGGACACTTAGCTAAATCAACTGAGCTGATTGAAAATCAAAAAGTTTATATTGTTGAAGAGTCTTTGGAGAAGACTATTAGTAAGTCTAGTGATTAAAATAAAGTCCTTAGAGATCTTTCATCTCCATCTAGTGAAATATCAGAAGTATTAGTCCCTTCCTCTAGATAAATAAGATAAACCCTTAAGGAGACCATAAAAGGAATCTTATAATTCACTTGATGAATATATTTTGGGATATGATTTATAAATTCAATTGGTTGATATAAGTTAATGATCAATTAAAAATAGATATGGGAAGTTATATAAAATCATTTAAATATTTATGGAGTTCATTTATTCCCTGAATAAAGTTAGAATCACTCCATGATTAGATAAAAAGTTTTAAAGAAAATTCAATTTCAAAAAGACATTTTTATGTGTTCAAAAGGGAGATGAAATATAATATTGGGAAGATTAGAGCTAAATCAGTTTATAAGTATGATTTTAGAGATCTGAAGAAGTATTTGGGAATTTAGTTTGAATTTTATAGTGCTAGTAAAATCTAAGGGCATGCTTCTACCTCAACCTAAACATCTTCTCCATATTTGATAAGGATATTTGAATCTATTAAAACTATTTTATCTATAATTAGTGAAATAATTCATAACTTACAGTGTGATAGTATTCCAATTCACACTCTTTTGGAAAACCAGAAAGATTTAGTCTAAGGTTAATATATAAAGAACCTAAAATTTGAAATCTTGTTAACCATTTAGGACAAATGTTGAACAAATATGTTCAATTAGCTGAATCATTTCTGGAATTTTTGAAAGTGAACTTGGTTGAATACTTGAAGATGGTTCAGGGGATAAATATTTTGATGAAGAATCGGTTTGGGTCATTGAATCAAAATTTTGAGATGTTATTGGCATAAATAAAAGTTATACACTAAAATATCCATGATTACCTAACCTCAAAATCATCTTCTAAAACTGACCCTTCACCCTCTTCTCATCCTATATATTAACATTTTTATCCTTGAGCCAAATATTTCATGTAATAAAGAATTATTAATGAAAAGAACTTATATTATTTATATTATGTTCTCTTTATCTTTTTAAGCCTATTTTCTTTTTAGAATGCACTTATCTTTGGATAAAATTAATATTCACTACCACTTTAGTGAAATATTAACCATGTTATATTCTATTTTCATACTTTCTTTTTGATATCACAAAAGGGGGAGAAATTTGGATAAACACAACATTTTTTTTATCTATGATATTTTATATTATGTTTTAAAATAATTCAAAACTATTTAAAATTTAAGGGGAGAAAGAAGAAATTTGGATATATAAAAATTTCTTCACTAAATCCTTTAAATTAATTATTTTAATCCCTTTTATAATAAATATGGATATATACAATCTCTTTTTTATTGAATTTATATTTTTTGATAAATTAATTAAAACCTATGATTTTGTGTTTATATTTTTATGGATTTTGTGATAATAAAAAGGGGATATTTTTGGGTATGTGTTGATCCAAAAATTTCATTAATTTCTCATTGATTTTGATACTCACAAACACCCACATTTGTGTTACTAATGAATTATCTTTAATTGAATTTTAGGATAATATTTGTTGGAATATTTATTTTATTCTGGAAGTACTTTAGTTTTAATATTGGATGAAGTTTTATTTTCTTTGGTATTATGGACATTTTAAAGTAGTATGGGATCACTATTCATAACCCTACATTTGAATTGAACGTTAGGATCAGAAAACCCACTTTTGTAAGGATCAATAATTTTAGAACCCTATGTATTTTTCTAAACATTAGGATTAGAAACCACAATTTTATCATCTACTCTACATTTTCATAATTAACTTTTGGTTCATCAACCAAACTTTTGAAATCAACTATAGATTTTCAACCATACTTTTGAAGATTATCCCTATGCAGTGAAACCCTATGTTTGACTCATTCATTAGTGAGATTTTAATTATGGATTATTTTTTGTGATTTCTATAATGGGTTAATTAGAGAAAATATATCTTTAAATATTTTTAAAGATCGATTCAAAGGTCCATTTACAACATATTAAAATTTTCCTATTTTTAATGAAAGTTACAATTTTTATTGGGTGTTTAAATTCAAATTTTAAACAAAGTGTGTTATTTAAAATGATCATATTTTATCATATTGATTTTTTATATATGTTTGACCTGAAGTAAATCAAGCGTCCTATTGAATATCGTAAGGTGAATCTTTTGAAGTGTGATAAGGTCCCTAGTTTCCCAAATAGTTATACTTTGGAGACATACATGTTTTTTTCTATTTCTTTTTGATTATTATCCTACTAATACTATATATTTTTTCTATATTATACTATAGTTTGTCAATGGAGTTAGTATAGCTTCAATTTAAAGACATACATGTTTATAATTTGGTAAGTTTCCGCTCTATTTCTCTCAAAAGGTTGTTCTTATTTCTACTGTGTGTTTTAAGAATATTTTATCAAAAATAAATATGAGAGTTTCTTCTGATGGAAGTATTATTGAAAATATTATATCCTCTAAATAACTTTTCATTTTTCATTTTATGTTGCAACTGTGTACTAAATCTATTTTAATAATTACCATCTTAATTTTCTTGGAGTGTTTAATGAGTGTACTCGGTCATAGTGGAGTGTCAGATTCTTATATTAATCTATGGTTATAGTGGTTCCCTATAAAAAATATGATTTATTATAAGGTATAAACTGCATGTACTCAGTTGTAAAAGTCTTTAGATAAGAGGAATTTCTTTAGTGAAAATCATCAAGCTCACTGAGAGAACATTGATAGAGTGGACTAGGGGATATTTATGCCCCAAATCACTATAAAAATTTCTATGTTCATCTTCTTTGTTTTTCCACTAAATAATATGTTTAAATAAAATAACACTGCACATAAGTTAAAATCACAAAGAGTGATTGAGTTTTATTTTTACAAGTTTTTTGAAAGGAAGTAATTTATCCCTCTTGTGCCTTCATATTTATTCTAACCAACAACCTAAACAAAATTGGTTAACACAAGATAATTCTCAAAATGAATAAATCATCATATGAAGAAATAAAACATTAATCATTAAAGACTAAAAAATAACACCCAAATTTCAACTTATATCATTTAATAAATAACAAACCTTAAAATTATTTAAAATTTTATAGACTAATATTGAAACCCAAAGATTAGAATGATTTGATCACATATTTTTCTAAGATAAACTTAACATTTATATCCAAATAACATTAATCACTCTTAATTTCTCATACCAAAAATGTATATACCCTAATCATATAATCTCCAAGATATTATAATTATTTCATAAATAAATTAAATCAATATAAATCTACATTAAAATTATATATTCTTTTAAAATATAATTAAACCTTTATTCATCAAATAAAATCCCATAATGTTCTATTTACCTTAATCATATAAGGTTCTCAAAATATTTGAATTCTTCCTCAATAACATTAATCAACTAATCACCAAATCACTTTCCAATCACACTTTTATCTATATGATAAAACATATGTTCCTAAATAAAATTAATCTTTATTAGTCACATCATTTTAAAAAATAAATGTCATACTAACTAAGACAACATGTAGTCTAGTGGTAAGCATTGCACCCTTGTCTCCCTTTGGTTGTGGGTTCAATCCCTACAACCTTTCAGGATGCGACGAGGTTGTTGTGTAACTTATGGGGTTCCCCTTTTCCAAAACTATAATAATATAATTCCTATATAATTCCCAAAAATATGATGAAAATTCTCAAAAATAACATTAATTATCAAATAAAATTTTTAACCACTAAGGTTTTCTATACAACTTTTTTTTCATAAAATCAAATAATCTTAATTGAATATTATTACCTTAACATCAAAGATAAGGTAAACCCTAAAGGTTACCAATACCTTTAAAATTATTTCCATAAAATGTAAATTAATTATTAATCAAATAATTTTTTTTACTAAATCCCATTCTAAACCCAACAATTATATTACCATAAATTTCTCCCCAAACTCTCTTAATCATCTTAGACTTCCATAACTTAAAACATCAAAAGGGGTATATATTCCTTTAAAATTATCATAAAACTTAGACTTTTAAACCCAAGACACTTTAGTTTTATCCCATATCACTATGTAATATCATAGGTTTCCATAGGTTTTATTCTCTCATTCATAAACAAAATGATGGTTGATAAACAAAATAATGGTTTCATAGGTTTCCATAGTTTTCCATAGTTCATAAACAAAACGTGAATTAACTCAAGCACATCCCCTAGAAGTTTCAAACCAGGTGCACAGTGAGGGAAAACTCACTATGAATCAGAATAATGGTTGATATATACTCAACCAAATATTTTCAAGGTTATTAACCCTAAATGAATCTATGATAAAAGAAAATCCACTTGTAGTATCCAAACATGGATTTATTGCTAGTAAAACCACATAATCTCTTCCTTACAAAAAATTTAGAATGTTATCCTATAATTAGAATTATCCCCATGGTTTTTACTAAAGTTCTATAATACCAATACCAAAAATTAATTAGACTTTGTTCTGATACCAACTATAGCAACCCAAGACTTTTACACATATTATTACATGATTTTTAACAAAAACATCCAATAATTAAAACCCAAAGATCATGCGGCCTAGTGTATTTGGAATACTGGGTTCATAAATCATAAAAATAAACTAAAACATAATATATTTATTTTTTATTCTTCTTAGTGGTCTCCAAAATCCATTTGAGCTCTTAAAACTGCATAGTATAACCTAGGGAATACATAAAAGAAAAAGGTGATCTATAAAGCCCGGTAAGGGAGTAAACATGATAACGAGGCATAACATGATATCATAAAAGAGAAGGCTCATTAATAATAATGTGGGAGAATAAACTAAATAATATTGTATCATAATATCATGCCAATATATGAAATTAGTTGAAAAATATAACATTTCATAAGAATAATTCAAGGCTAACTACCAAGATAACATCACATGGTGGATATAGTCTCATAATGGATTAGGTTTACCCCCTAATCCTATACATAATGTATCATGAGAAAAAAGATTTACCCAATTCATTAGAGTGATATATGGAAAAACCCATCATAACATGTACATGATTATGTCCACCACAAAAAGGAAATCAATCATAAGGTATAAATATAAGAAATACCCAAGGAAATAAACGGGCTGCATAATATTTCCTCATGTCATAATTAAAGGAAATTTTATAAATAAGTGATTTGTTAAATGAACATAAGGAAAGTATGACTATATAAAATTAAAGTAGAATGATCTAGGTATATATGTAATAGAAATATATATAGAATTTATAATCAATCCATATCATCAAAGTTTTTTGTTATTGATGGAAATGTCTTTACAAGATCACATGGAATATTTCTTGAAAAAACACCCTTTTCACTTTCAAATCACTTCTTTAAAATATAAAAAATTCCAAAATATTATAGAAAACATTTTATTTGAAAAAAACCATGGAAAATTTTAAATGAATATTCAAATAATTGAGTGGTCATGATGGTGTAAAATTTCATTTATGTTGTATAAGTTTAAAACAACATTCCTTTTAAACTTTTGTAAACAAGTAAAAAAGTAACTCATTTGGAAAATGATATAAAGATTCTTTTTAAAACATTTTTTTAAAAATTAAAACATGAGTAAATATTTCCTTAATAAATCATTAGATAATAGTAAAAACATTCTTTAAAACATTTGAAGGAAAATATAGTCATGGAAGAGAAAGAATCCAGATCTAAAAGAAGATACAAGATCAATATTACTTACAGACAACTTTCATGAAGTCTCTTTATTGAAAAAGGTAAGAAATGGGAACCAATTTAGTAAAGAAAATTCATGACCAGAGGAGAATAAAATGGATGCAGTTTAATAAAATAATTTTATATTATTTCCCCCAAAGGAACCTTGAACATAAATGATCTTGAAAAGAAAGGAGATTGTAACATAAAGCCGTTACCTCTTTGGTAACTTTCAAATAAAAATTAATTGGAATAAAGAGTATGATATGGCTATATAAATACAATTAATTTAATGATTTAATATTTCAACATTCATTCATGATTTAGTAAGTATATCATACACAGAAATTATGATTCATGAAATGAAACATGCCTCCAGAAAAAGAGATTGAGAGTAAGGAAACACCTGAAAAGATCATAACTTTTTAAGAGATAATTAATCCATGAATTGATTATGTAAACATATTTAAATCCAAAAAAAAGTTAAAATACATAATAAAACAATTTAGATATCCATTCACACATAACATGGCATAACAAAGATGAGGAATTATAAGTATAACCCAATGAATAGAAATTGAGTTAAGAAACATCTTACCGCTTAGTAACATTAAATAAAATACTATTTGATAAAGTAAAATGAATTTTAATATAAAATAACATTAATTATAAAGGATTCATAATATAATATTTAAAAGTGAAATTATATACACTATATAAAATAAATTAGGTACATAACATTACAATATGCCTCATTAAAGGGAAACTGAGATGAAATTCCTTATCTTGAGTCCAACTCATCATATACATTCTTTAAATAATGAATAATAAACTAATGATAATTATTTAATTTATTATGATTTTCTAAATTTCATTATTCCTTTTATTTTTTTAATAACATGTTGTATATAATTACTTACTCAATTAAGTTCATGTTAGACTTTTGATGATATTTGGATCATAAGACTAAAATGACTTTGGTAAATTGAATACAATCAAATAGAGAATTTAAACCATCATATAAAGAATAATAATAATGAAATAATTATAATTTTTATATGTAAATTATAATTTTAAAACAAACCTTTAAAAATGGTTATGAAAAATGAACGATGTTACAATCATGGAGACGATAGGTCATATGTAAGCATGAGTAACGTTTCCATTTTTTAATGATCATGATGGAAATAAGGTAAGTATTATTTTTTATTTTTATGATGATAATTATATCATAAAAACCTATTATTTATTTAAATAAACTCATATATACCATCTATGTGATGCAGTGATGAAAAATGAATCCCATCGCTTCATAGAGGTGGTAGTTCACACTTACGCACAAACGGTGTTGTCATTTTTCAGTGAATGTAAAGATAATAATATAAGTTATATATTATATTTAAATAATGATAAATATTTCATGAATACCACATATACGTTAAATCCATCATTATATATATCCATTGGAGTAGGTGATGGAAAATTAATTACATCGATTTCCGAGGCGGTAGTCCACCACACACACAAACGATGGTTTAGTTTCCCATTTGATGGAAGAGGAGATGGATGTTGGTTATGAAATTAATATAATAACATATCAATATATGGAATATACTGATATTATTATATCAACATGGTTGAATAATATTTGAATAAGGTGGAAGATGAAATAAAACAAAAAATTCTCACTTAAGAATGATACCTCTTCTTCAGAAAACCTCTTTAGGTTTACACCAAAAGCCTTCCTAGGAAGGTTTTATAATAAAAAAATACTCTAGTATGTGGTAAGGGAAGTAAGGAAGGTATTTAGTTAGGGATTTACTTAACAAAAAATGATTTTTAAGTGTGAATAAAATATGAGAGGAGGTTTTATTTTATAAGTGAGGGGAGGGGCAGTGTTTAAATTTCTTAAAATATTAAATTAATATAAATTAATTTTTAAGGAAAAAAGGATAAAAACTAATATAATTATAATATAGGATGATTATGGATATAAATAATTTCATCCAAATTTTTTTTGGATAAGTTTATATTAGGTTTGTACCCTTATCTCTTTATTTTAACCCATATCAACCCTTTTTGACAATTACCGCGATAACAAAGTTTTCACTCATTAGGGGTTAAGATAATTAACATAAAAGGATAATTGGATAATAAATAAAAAATGGTTGATATTTTAAAATATATCCCAATTACTTTCCTAAATAGAGTATATTTATTAATTTTTAATCATTTAAAAGAATATTATTTATTATAAAATATCATTAATTTAATTTTGGAACTATTTATTTATTTCGACTTTGAAAACAAAATGAAAACAATGAAATTTGAATAATATCATTTAAACAAAACTAAAAAGTTATATTTATCTAAAAAATTCATGTAACAAAAAAATTAATTCAATATATATTACTTTTAATATTTTTAAAATCATTTATTTTATTTTTCTACTAATTGTATAAATACGGTGTCAATGTTGCAAAAGCATCTAAGGTGTAACGTCCCGGTTTCGGAAGTCACCCAGAGGTTCCCCGTACCTGGTTGGTCACACGACCTCAAGTGCATTTCCTCGAATGCTAGAGGCTGCCGACTAGAAGTGAGGGCCTTGGGTGTGATAGTGGGAAAACTATTCCCTCATTGATAGAGTAACACAACAGAAACAAAACAGATAACATAGTGGAAGTAGTAATAATACCATACAAAAGCAAACAGTAGGAAACTGAAAGTAATAAAAACTGGAGCACATATATACATGATGCATGATACATATGTCTAGGAAAGCATCCAAACAAGTCACAATGCTGGAATATAGTAATAAACCAAATTACAAAATAAAATAGATAAACTCTAGCAGCATTGCAAGCCTCAGCTTGGTCCCGTGCTCTCCAGCCCCACATCAATCAAGTACCTAAAGTAGAAGGGATCTTTCCCTTATCTAGACCTACAACAATATAATCTATTTGGGCCCAAAAGCATGGCCCAAATAGGGTGTGAGACGAATCCCAATAGACAACCACCCAAAGATCTGCGCCTAACATTCAGTGAATATATATGGAAGGAAATAAGCAAAAATAAGTAGTAAACAAGGAAGTACTCAAAAGTATACAATCCTAAAATTTAAAATGCATTCAAATTTCATATATAAAGTAAAAATCTAATCACAAACAGGTAACCCTATGGGAAGTACTCACAACCTAACCCCTCTAGTTCAACCAAAACAAACACAAGCAACTCTATAGGAAGTACACACAGTCTAACCCCTTTTGTTCAGCTTTAGCAAAGACTCTCTGAGGAAGCACTCACCGTCAATTACCCCTGTAGTGTTGTATTGGTAACTATATACACTCCAAGGAAGAACTCAATGTCCAATTAACCCTATGGTCTCGCAATGTGGAACTACAAACACTCTGAGGGAGAACTTATATCTATCCCCCTGTGGTATCTCAATGTAAAAGTAAACTGACACTCTGGAGAACCCTCAACGTCCATTCTCCCTATGGTCTACTATACCAGGTTCTCACGGCCCTGTATAAGTCAATCGTGCACATCGATATATGGAATCCAAAGTAAACCTCAAGAACTACTTGGCTAAATAGTCTACAACATATCACAACATGTCAGATAAAGTCACTCCATCCTAACAATACTAGGCACGAAAAACATAGAAGCTTAACAGGAAAGATAGACCAAACATTCAAAACAATAAAACATGGGTAAAACATCCATAAGATAGAAAAGTTAACCCTATTCACAAACAATTAACCTCTATCCAAACAAACAAGGCTTAGTAGGCAATAATAGGGATAAAAACCATAAACACGTAATACCCCGAACAAGGGTATTGGGAACTTTTGCACATAAAATTCAAAGACTATCTATGTAAATTCACAAACCACCTACCTTGGCATTTTATGGATGATATATGTGAAAATCATGACTTGAATTTCCTTAGAATGCCGTAGATCTACAAAAATGTTAAAAACATTCAACTAAGAAAATCAAGTGAAAGAAGAGAATTCAGGAAACAAGATTCTAGAAGAAGGAAGAACTCACCGATGTGATTCCAACACAACCAACGGAGTTTGGATCGAAGAATAGACATCGAGTCGGGGGCTCGACGAAGATCTGGAGGTCTCATTTGCTCCCGGATGAGATAGTTCAAGAAGAATATTTTTATGTCCATCAGACATGACCCCAGTCCATTTAATGAAATAAAAATAAAGTACACTACGTGTTCTTTAAAAGTACACGGTGTGTACTTGCCTTTTTTGGACTCCGCTTGAGGTGGTCTCTAGGTCACCACACATGGCCTTGTACTCGGCTGTTACAAATCTAGTACACGATCACCTGTGGAAACCGGGTACACGGCGTGTACTTAAAATACATGACGTGTACTCCTAAAATTTCTAGAAACTCATCTTTTTCTCAAAGACAACTAGAAAAGAAAGACATACCTAAAAAGAATATCCAGGTTCTTACAAACTTCCCCCCTTAAAGAAATTATTCCCCAGATTTCCCTAAAAAGGCATTGTAGAAGAAGAATCCTTGAGTAGCTCTGGCCACTGCGATCTTACATCGACCTACCTCTCCAAAGTCTCATCCTGTACTCTTCCGTGCTGCCATAGAACTTGTAATAGAGGAGTAGACCAGCCATGGAGAACCTTCACACTTCAATCAAAAATCCAGATATGGTTCTCCTCAAAAGATGATTCCACCTCTAACTCAACCTCCTTGGGTTGGAAAACATGAGACGGGTCTGAGAAGTAACGTCGGAGCTGAGAAATGTGGAAGACATCATGTGTATCCCGATACCTCTGAGGTAACTAAAACCGATAGGAAACCGACAAAACTCTCTCCAACATCTCAAATGGCCCGACGTACCTCGATGAATGGTTACCCTATCTCTTAATCCTCCTGTGTCCCAACCTTGATGTGACACATAGAAAAACCTTATCCCCAACCTCAAACTCCAGAGGTCATCTCCGTCAATCAACATAAGACTTCTGTCTTGACTGTGCAATAGCCATCCTCTTCCGAATCAACTATATTTGCTCTGTGGTCTATGGGACAAGATGAGGTCCCAGCATAGCTGCCTCTCCTGCCTCCCGATAGCATAAGGGTGATCGACATGGCCTACCATACAAGGCCTCATAAGGTTCCATCTGAACAGTTTCTTGAAAACTATTATTATAGGAAAACTACACAAGAGGTATGTGGTTCTCCAAAGAACATCCAAAATCCAGGGTGCATGATTGAAACATGTCCTCAAGCACCTGAATCATATGATCAGACTGGCCATCTGTTTGGGGATGGTATGCTATACTCAAAAGTACCTGTGTACCAAAATCCCTCTGAATTCCCTGCCAGACCCAATAAGTAAAACATGCATCCCTGTCTGAAACAATGGAGTGAGGAACTTCATGTAAACATACAATCTCTCAGATTTACAACCTTCCCAACTCATCAAAACTGAAAATCTCCTTGATCAGTAAGAAGTGAGCAACCTTCATGAGTCTGTTAATGAAAAAACATACAACATCATTCCCTTGAGGTAACCTTGACAAACCTTTCACAAAATCCATCGTGACATCATTCCACTTCTACTCGGGAATGGGCAACTGCTGTAAAATCCCTGCTAGTCGCTGATGCTCCGCCTTTACCTGCTGACAGGTGTAACACCTCATTAAAAAACCAACAACATCTGTCTTTATACCTGGACACCAATACTGATGATGTAGATCACAATACATCTTTGTGACACCAAGATTAATTGCCAAAACTGAGGAATGAAAGTCTCGCATCAGCTCCTCGCGTATGTATGTTGACACCCATACGTGCCCATGAAAATGCAAGATCTCATCCTCATCTATGGTCCATCTAGGAATAGGGTCCTCTCCTAACACACTCTCTCATAGTACTAGACCTTCAGAATCTGATAGCTACCTCATTCACACTCAATTAAGAAGAGTAGAGTTAATATCCACAGAAGAAAGAAACATCTGCCCCTGTCTATCATGCACCTCCAAATGCATCTCATAGAACAGATCCATAAGCTACCACTCACTGATGGGCTCGTAAAATGCCTGTATCTGAGCCCTCATGTTTAGCACATCAACCACTCACTACAAAAAAAGTGACTTGTACCAACAGAAAATTACTAACAGATAACATATCTGTTTGTAAAAATAAGTAATTACAACAGATATAAAATTATGTTCATATTAAATATAGGTACTGACAATTTTTTTTACCAACAAATATATTTATTTATATTAATAGATTAATACCATCAAATATTTTACTAACATTTTAATCTGTTGGTTTATCATAGTATTACCAACATTTGTTTTATCAACAAATGTATATGTTATTATTAATTGTTTCTAACAAAAAAACCTTTTATAATTATAAAAAATTGTTGCAATAAATTATTCAATAATATCACATATTCTAATAAAAATTGTATATATATGTGTGTGTGTGTGTGTGTGATGTAAATAAATGATATAAAATTTTCATGACTCTTATAACAAAAATATATAAATTTTAAATCTTCATATATATATATATATGTTATGATATTTTATTTAAATTATTATTTCCATAAACCATTATTTCTATGTTTAATTATTAATTTAAAACAAATAGAATAACAAACCCCAATTCCCATATCCATTCCCAAATCTATTTAATCTTGATAAAACCTGGACACAGTTCAATTTTCCAAATCATTGTCGTGCCGTCGATGGTACCTTGAAAACCCTAAAATTCCACCCTGATTCATCTGCATTGGTTCTTCCACCACTTATTCATCACCACCTGTGTTTGTTATTGCTCTTTCCCAGTGTGCCCACTCATTTCATCACAAATTGTTTAGATTCCATTTTTCCTTTGCCCCATTTTGTGTGTCTGTCGCTCTCCCTCCTCGTTTCTCCACACCGCCCGCCCCTTCACTGGTGACCCGCTTCCTGCCCCCACATGTCCAGTTCATCATTGTTTCCACCATCACCCCACACCAAATTTATACAAGGGGCTCGATTTGAATTTTTGTTGAGGTTCAAATTATTTGATCAACCAATGCTCAAAGGGATTTATGTCCGTGTTGCTTTTAGTCAACCTGCGATGATGAATGACGTTTGAATATTTCCTGTCAAATTTTGATGAGTTCGAGTCGACATTGTGTGATGGAAGGTACTTAAAGAAAGAAGCTATATAAATGAGGTTTGGTGTCTATATTTTTTGAACAATCACCTGATTTGTTAGAGTTATTCATTTGGTTACAACAATCGTTGAAGTAGACTCAGGAAAACAAGTTTTTCTGATTTACTGGTGAGGAATATTCTAGAGATATCATTGTTGTTGATGTAAATAAACAAGAGTCAAGCAGCAGGCCTGCGGTTCGGTCTTTCCCACTGTAGAAAATCTATGGTAGGGTAGCATAGTTTGGATTCAAGAGAAATTAGTTGTAGGTACTTTTCTCCAATCTCTTTCTCTATTCGAGAAAATAGTATTTAACAGTCAACCTACATCATTGGTGGTCTCGGTAGTGAAGTTCTAGTAGGTTGTAGTAGTACCACATAGAGATTTTCTTATTCCCCTTTATTTCTTAGTCCTTGCAACAGTATGTATGTGCTCATTTTTCTGTAGTTTTTTCTCTCTCTTGCTCTTAGTAGCATAAACTATAGATTCTGTATAGTTTTCTAGGTTCACTTTCTTTAATCCAGTAGACAAAGAATGCATTCATATAATCCATCCACTATAAGTATAATCTATTCTATTGTTGCATTCAAATCCTCCATCTACTGCAAGTATAATCTGTTCTCTTGTTTCAATTCATATATGACTGTGTTGTAACCTTAAATTCCATCATTGTTTAGTATAAATTTATTACTAAAGTTCATCCATGAATTACTATTAATCAGCTGATTTCAATTAATTATTTCTCTTTTGATCTTAATCCTGGAAGATTGAATTTATTTCATGAATTATTGAAATTGATTCAAAATTATTTTCTTGGATTAGGAGATATTATTCAATTAAGTTGTAAAAAGTGCATTGAAGCTATATAAATTTGAATTATAGGTGTAACAGTTGAGCATTTTGGTCTTTTAGATTTGATAATTTTTATTTTTATTGATTGATATATCATTGGAGCTTGTTTAAAGTCACATTTTCAATTCTTTGTGGATGAGTCAATGTTTTTTATTTCTAGTTTAGTCTTATTTAATATGTTCTTTTAAATATCTCATTTATAATGCCCTACATTTTCAGAACCGTCCATCAATATAAAAATCTTAAAGTAGATTGAATAAATTACCTTCTTCGAGGTAAATGACCTGTGGTCAACACTAATATTACATTATTAATTCAGGGAAAATAATTTGTGTGTGGTGTTACATTTTTAGGCTAGGATGGAAATTCTTGAGACAACACTCACAACACTTGACAAGATTTTTGATGAAAATTGAATATATTCCCTTTTCTAGGAGTTCCCATGAATATTCCAGCAGGTTCTATACCCACCTTTAACCTTTAAAATTATCTAATAATGTATATAATAATGTATCTTGAAAAACACTTATAGTTCAATATTTCTTATAACCGATGAAGATGTTGGAGGATTGTTACTTTGATGGTCTTTTGATGACAAGAATGCAAGGATGATACAAGATGTCCTATATGATTCTCTTAATGATGTTTTTTGATGATTCTATCTTATAGTTATGGTTTCCCAGAATTGGAAACTTTAAGGATCCTGTTCACTGCACTCACCTGTTAAGCACTACGTTATTCAAGTATGGTCTTTAACTGTTATTTTCCATCCGTTTTTAATAGCTTTTTCCATGAAATCATGTCAATTATGGCCTGTAATTGTTATTTTCCATCTGTTTTTTAATATATTTTTTCATGAAGGAATATCTTACATTTTCTTCTTCAGGTTATAAGCATCCCATATATTGTGTTATTTCATGTCAGCAATGACACCCATACTCCCTTCTTTCCTGGTCCATGCATTTTTACCTTTTTCTTGCTTTACTTGTAGAGAAGTTGTAGTCCTAATCACATTAACCCCACTTTTTTTGTGCTAGGGGTTCTGGGTAATGCCTCAAAAGAAATATCAGCAGCTTCATAATGCTACTTCTCAATGCCTTCAGTAGACAAGCTCTTCTGCTTCAAAGTGAAAGACATGGTAATCCTAGTAGCACTACCACCATGTATCAGCTTTGGATTCTTGATAATTCTTGTTATTAAGGAATAAACCTTTACACTTTATTTAGAAGATCCTTTTTATCATCCAATGGATGAATGGTGTAAAATTTTGGCTATGAACACTCCACAATAAAAGATAAAAACTGGTCACTGATCCTCTTGACCTAAAAAATCCCAAATTTTGTTCCCACATAGGATTCTAATATCCATCAGGTCTATTTAAAAAAAAAACAATTCCTTAAGCCTTCACTACCTTGTCATCTTATTTTCTCAATCTTATAATGGAACTGACTCCTGATTTTCTTAAGTAATGGCATTCCAAATCACTCAACCCTCTCTCAGTTATAGCCAAATCAAGTTTGAACTTTTGGATCTGTATGTAAGGATTCTCAATGCACTTTTCATTTTTCATACTCCCCAATCATCTTCTCTCACCAACTCTACATTTGTTTGGTTCTCCCAATTCTTATACTCCAGAGGACAATCAAGAAGAATGGTGCAAGGGTTCACAACCCTTTTCTCATTTTTCTAGGGGTAACAACATCCTTGTCTAACATTACACCTTTCAGAACCTTGGAATCCTCTAATTGTCCACCAAGGAGTTTTTCAACCATTATATACTTAATGTTAACATCTTGCAAACATTGACCAATGTCCACCCCAACTATTTCCATAACATTGAGTGCTAAATCTGAAATTAGATCCCTAAATCATCTTGTAAATTTTGTACCAATGGAACTCTTCACCAGTCCAAGTATTACAACATGATCATTCACATTGATATGCATCGTAATCTTGTCAAGCACTACAATTGCATCCTTGAGATCTTTTGTTGTGGGATTGAAAAATGACCATAAAACCATTTTAGTAAAAATTATGTCATCGAAATCCTTTGATGATTGGATATTATCAAGGTACACATTATTCCCTGATTCACATGTCGAAGAATCCTTGAGGACAGGTGCTAGTGCGTTTGTGATTGGAGAAGCAATGTTCAAACCATAATGATGTTGAAACTAATTATTGTCGAGTTGGTATTGTTCATTTTGATGTTTCTCTATCATTATTAACTTTTTTAGACCTCATAAAACATTATATTATCCATGATATAGATGAAAAAATTTATTGTGGTCATATATGATGGGAATTTGGTAATATTGGCAACATATTCCCCCTTTGATCCAGCTTTCTAGAGTATTTTGTATAGTTGAGAGTGGTCTTTGGTTGCCCAATATAGGATGGTAATTCTCAATAATCACCTCATATCGATCCACCAAGATACCCCAGTATCCATGCAAGTAGTATGAACTCTCTAGGTATACCTTGTCGCCCCACTTCTCCCTCTGGGTCGCCAGCAGATACACCATGGTAGACTGGTCATCCGCCTCGAACACAAGCCTGTCCTTGAGCTCCCTCGTCAGAACCTTCCAAGACTCATCCCTGACCTTCCCCTTGGGACCCATGGGAGCCCAGGCATCCAGGATGTCCAGCGACCACTGCGAGTTTCGCAATAGAAAGTTTCCCGTATTAAACCTGATCCATTTCTTTTGGTCGTACACTATCTCCTTCCAGCCATGCATCACTAGGTTGAGCATGGTGTTGATGTGGATAATTAGAGTCTTGGAGTCTTATATTATAACTGTCTTTGCAAGGTTCTCTTTTTTGTGGTTCATTAACATTAAAACATGTACAAAAGAGGTTGAAACCATGAATGGTGAAAGTTTAAAAAGGAATAGTGTCTTGATTTGGTAATTTTTCTTGTGTAAGAAATGGTTTTATTTGGAATTTCATCCAATTAAAGTTCCAATATTTTAATTTTTTATGTGTTGTGGGTGTGAATATATGGATCATGGAAGAAAATTCAATGCTCTAAAGACAAAAGTTGTTTCCATTCTTAGGGATTGCATTACTCAGGTGAACCCTTCTTCATTCTAATTTTATACAAGATCCATGTTTACTTTTCCATTATTCTAATTTTGTGACTTTTTATTTGTTTTTTTGTGTTGTTTTAAGTATATTACCATGAAAGACTGTAGGCAATTGTGGCTATGTCATGGTTGAGTGGGTGAATTGCATACGTGTAACCCCACCACGGAAGCGACAACCGATGCGTGAGAGAAACAGACGAATAAAGGTGTGTTGTAATATTTGTCGCCACCACAATAGTGACAATTAATTTGTCCGATAACTTTAAGAACTAAATTTTCTATCCTAAGAATAAAAACAAGAGAAAAAATAATAAATTACTTTGTGCTTATTTCATGTTTTCATTTTGTGTTATGTTCTTCTATTGGTTAAATTTTATGATGATTAACTCATCTTTCATGTGGATGAAGTATTTATTGGGAATTGTGTTTCTTCATGTCAGGTGAGGAAAATATTATGATGAAGCTTCAAATTGTCTACCATGTTGCTCTTAGGGTCATCATTGGGGGCTGGTTTGTCGAAATCACTGAGCTTCTGGAAAGTTGTCAAGCATGAACAAAAGAGGTCACATTAGAGACTCATGGATGTTGTCAAGCATGAGACTCATGGATGTTGTCAAGCATGAACAGAAGAGGTCACAACATAGACTCATGGATGGGTGTTGTCGTGATATGGGAGACTTTCATGGTGGAGGGGTGGATAATTATAGCATGCAAGTACATGGTGTGAACCATGGAATGAAAAATAATGTGTGTCAGTTTAGAGTTTCATGTAAAGTTTGTTTGAATACATTTAAATATATTTGTACCATGTTTATTGGAGATCCATCACTACAAAAAAATGGCTTATACCAACAAAAATTTATTGACAGATAATATATCTGTCGATAAAAATGAGCATTTCTAACAGATATGAAGTTTCATTAATATTAATTTTTAATACCAACACTTCCTTTTACCAACAAATATACCTGTTTTTATTTACTTTTTAATACCAACATATCATTTACCAATAGTTGAATCTACTGGTTCATCAAACTAATACCGAAATTTTTTTTACTAACACAATAATTTGTTATTAATAAAGACTATTACCAACAAATCTTTTACCGTCAATAAAAAATTCTACAAAAAACCATATAATAAAAAAATATTATATAAATAACCAATTAATAGAAACATAGTTTGTATAAATATATATTATTTTTACAGCCAAAGTAATTTTATATTTCCTGAGATTTTATTAAAAACATATCATAACTAAATTTAATTTTCTACTTTCTCAAAATATTATATGTTTTTATATTTTTCAATATTGTTTATGAAATTTTCTCTAAATATTAACGGTTTTTATATTTTACAATATTATTTATTTAATAAATATCTAAGTAATTTTTATAAAAATTAATCACTACCGTAATTGGCGACTGTTATTCAATGTTATTTCCGCCCACGCACCGGTCCTAGTTCGGCGTCGCCTCCCACCGCCCGCCTCCCATCCCACCCTGCCCTGCTCCGGCCTCACCTCCCATCATCCCACATCGCATCTCATCACCCCTATTTCGGCATGCATCACACTACCTCCTCGGTTCTCTCTTCACCCGTGTTCGGTGGTGTTCTTCTGGTTGTGATGCTCTACGAGTTCAGTCTCGTATAATTATTTCAGTGTTTCTTCGATCTCTTTTGATGTTTTCTCTTTAGGGTTTATTCACCATCATTATGGATTGACCCCCAACTAATTTTATCTTCCCCCTCCCTATTTCACTATTGGGTATGTCGATTTAAGCTTAAGACGGTTTCAATTTCCCTGTTTTGTACCCTATTTCAGCGATAAGATCTCAAAGACAGTCTTCGTTAAGGGTGGATTCAGTTTTCTTCTTAGGTGTCCCTGCTAAGTTATTAAGGAGGTCATCCCAGCCCCAATCGGTGTCGGTATTTCCATCTTTATCTTTCTTGAACTAAAATGATTGAATCCGATGTCAATTTTGTTTCTTTCGTAGGTACTTCAATGAGAAAAATCAGTTTGAGTTCAATTTAAATAGAGAAGGATGGGTGGTTCATCATTTGATAGAGGATAATACCATCTCATTCTAGGGAAGTACTTTCTTTATTCGTTTTTTATTTTGAATTGAACTTATCATTCATTTTGTTACATCTTGGAACCCCTTTTGTTATGATGGCTATGTGTTAGTGCCTAATATTTGAGTCTAAAGAAATGATGGTGTTTTTTTGACATGTATTTTCCATGGGTTTGTTGAAAATAATATTGAATATTCATTGGTTAAAATCATGTACACTAAAATACCTTCCTATATACTTTTAGAGAACTACTACAAGCTAATTTAATATGATCTGTATGGTAAAGAAAATTTATTACATGATGAATCCATGCTTGTTGGATACACTCCATCATATATTTTTTATTTTATATTACTAGGGCAGAGATCCCAGCAAAAAAAAAACAAATTACAAGAGTATAAAAATTAATATAATACCAAACAAGGCACTAACAATACCTAGGGAATCCCTAAACTAGTGGGGTGGAGCATTGGAATAAGCAAAAAGAAGTTGCAATTAACTGAAATATGTCATCTTCTTGGGGAAACCACCGTCCTTCCATTAAAAATGATATTCAGATTTTACCATCTAGAGTGAGCATAAAGCAGGAAGAGAAGAGACCCATGAAAAAAGGTAGTAGGATGCCCTGTACAACACAAGGATAACTTGAGTAGTAAGGAAAACTGAAATATTCCATTTTTCTTCAAGGTTTAGATGCCCTCCTGTGCCCTCCAAATGCCCACACCTTTAAATTTGTCTCCCAAATTCCTATACATAAGGTACTTTCCTCAGCAGACAACCCTTAACAACTTATGTCACTCCTGTGGGTGTTTTGGGGAAATCTCAAGTTCAAGACCATATTTGTGAGTAAAACATACAACACATAACATTCACCATTTGAATATCCAGAAAACAAAATCCTCCATTATATTGATAATACAATGGGGTGACATGGGGGACATCAGTGTCACCACATTTCTGATAGTATTCTTGAAGCAGGTGCCCAGTCCTAATGTCAAATAGCTTGCAGGTTCCATCATTCGACCAGGTTCCAAATCTATCCCCATCAGGAAAGAACATTACAGAATTAATATCTCCTTTATGTGCATGAAATTTATAGACTTCCCATATTGCAACTAATGTGTCCCACAATTAGGTAGTAGTATCACATGAACCAGAAACAAACATTATGGAGTTTGTTCTACTAATTGAGACACACAACACATCAGCAGTGTTGCCATATTCAAATTCACCACCAAAAAAAGAGGTTCTAAGGCCAGTAGTAATATCCCACAATACACATGTCTAATCAACGGAACTGGTTATAAGGAAGGTGTCATCATCAGGAAAATATTGGCAGCACAAAACATAACCCTTATTCCCACTGAGCATTTTAGATACTGATAAATTTACATATATTTTAGTTCAAGAATTATGGTTGAATATGGATCATACACTACTAAGTCCACCATAGGAAACTAACTGACCGCCAAGAGAGAAAGCACACATCATGACCCACACACATGTTAGCTTTATGGCATGAGCTTTCTGGCTCGTTAGAAAATTCTAAATTATTAATCATCCATCTTAAGAAGCACTGTAAATTCTATTCCTATCTAGAGTCTAGTCCAATGAATAAATCTCCCCTATATTCCCATGTAGGGTTCTACAGAAAACAAGATCAGTTGGTCCAAATCTAAGCACAGTTCTTCCCTACAACCACGCGTATGTAGAGACATCAATGTCGAGAAGTTGAAGTCGCTTCTGCTGCAACCGACCACTGAGATTGTTTATCATCTTCATAGCATCCAGATTCCATTCCCTGGGCTCCACTAATGACATCTCCGAAAAATCACCAATAGACTGCCATTAAAATCATTGGCACTGTTAATCTAGGCTCAATTTTGAGGCATGATCTCCAGATTATCTCAGAGTTCTCTGAACCCAATTTTCAGTTGGTCTGCAATTGACACCAGCATCTCCGCTTGTTGGATATACTCATAAGATGTAATTATAACATTCAATAATATCCTTAGATTCTTTTCTCAAATGTTTATGGGTTTAAACTTTATATATTCCTTTTTTCTAAATTTGACGCTAAACTGATTGAAAAAGAAGTTAAAATTTTTCTAAAAAATTATGCTCACGGTTTTGTGAATCAGGGGTAGCTTTAAAGATCATTGTTTTTTAACCTCGAGATTTATGCTCGTGGTTTTTGTAATCTCGATGATGAAATTAATTCTTTGAATAATCTTTTACTTTTAAGTGTTGAATGGACCAATTGGGTTTAACTTTAGGAAATGGAAATAGGGATGTTACTCTCGACATTAATTCAATGGAAGTACAACAACCCAGTGCTTTGATGAAAGATGAACATTTCACAAGAGTAATCTATTCATATTGTTTTCATGTTGTTTTTAGAGATTATATGATTAAAATTAATGTTGTGTTTATCACTCTTTTTTCATGCTGGTTAACTCAGTGAAGTGTCTGTTGGAAATTTTCTAGTTGATTCTGTCTTGATTTTCATGCTAGTTTGTTTGTATGATTTTCTTGCTGGTTTTGTCTTTATGTGTGGTTAGATAGTAGTTTGTATGCTTTGATTTTTGGTTACGTTTTGTTGATGGTTGTACTAAAATATTCTTGTTGACTCCATTATCTGAGTTGTTGGTATTCTGGTTGTGTTCTGTCTTAAGAGATACTTGACATGATTTTGATTTTATTTTAATGTTCTTTTGAGATTAAAAAAATCAATATGGTGTTCTATTTGAATATTCCTTTATAAGAACTTAATGTTTAACCTTTTTCATTAAAATAATGTTTTTTTGGACCTTCAAACTTTAGCACCATGGGTGCGCCTGGCAGCACAACTTCAAGTATGATTTCTGTTTGTGCATATTTCTCTCTTGGAATGGCTTCTCGAGCTAATCTTATAGTCGAGCCTCCTTATAGGGAAATTACGGATCATAGTGATCTTACTGAGGGTCTCCACTATTGTGAGCTCTATGGATTTGATTGCAAATATTTATGGCACTTTCCTCTTTTTAGAAATCTAGTTCCTATAACAAAACCCATTTCTATAAGAAGTGTCCCTCCTAAAATTTGACAACTTCTGCGATCAATCCCCAGATACTACCTAGATACTACTGTTGATCTTTTTGGTTTTTCTTGCATTTATTTATGAGAATACTATTGTTGTAATTTATTTTTTTAATACACTATTGTGTAGGTGATTTGAAGTAAGCAAACGGGTTTTTTCTTTTAAGATAAGGGTGGATGTTGTTGTTGACTCAATTCGGAGGACAAATCTAGACTTTTTAGGGGAGTTTTTTTTCCTCTACCTTTTTTTCCTGCTCAATTTCTTAAATCTTCAGCTTGCATTTTTTTATACTGTATTATTTTTTTGGTTTCAATTCATGCAGATATTTTTCCCTGATTTGTGGGTATGCTTTTTGATTTCATGTAGTGTAGATTTTGGAGATGAAGAGTGTGACATAACATCGACTCGAGGTTTCAAAATGGTAATGAGGTTGATTTGGTTTTTTTATTCTTGTTTTCTACTTGGGTGGTGATGAAAGATCTTTGGGATAAGAAACTATTCTTCTTCTATGATGGTTACTGGAGGATTGCATTCAAGAGATGAAAGTGCTAGAGGATTGAGATCAAGAGATGACATGGGTGGTGGGGGAGCGGTGACAACAAATGCATAGATGGATGGTATTATCAATCAACTTCAATTATGTATTGATTCATTTTGTATTAAATTCCATTATTAATAATTAAAATTTTTGTATTATATATGGTAAATTAATAAATATAATATGAAATTTTAATAGCAATAAAAATTTATAATTTGTATTTAAATTTAATTTATAAAACAATATTATATTTTGGTTATATTTTTACCAACAAATATATTTGTCATATAAATCCATTGATAAACACTTTGACTAACATATATATTATCTGTTGGTATAATTATAATAGTAACAAAACAATTTTATCTATCGCAATAAAATTTAGCGATAGAGTTACCGACAATTTAGTGACAGGAAAATTTTTGTTGGTAAAACGTTTTACCAATAGAAAATGCACTTTTACCAACATATATACCCATGTTGGAAAAAGATAATTATTTTTTAGTGCATGGCGAGTTTGAAATGTCCATATATTATAATTTTATAATTATTATATAATAAATATATTATGTATAATTATATTAATAATTATAATATAAAATTTAGCAACATATATTTAAATACCAACATATAATATTTTATATAATTTACATATAGATATTCATCATTGATATTGCTTATAATAAATGGAAAGATAAATATTAATAATATTACCAATAGATAAATTTGTTGTATTAATCCATTGTTAAATATTTTAACCAACATATATATTATCTTTTGGTATTATTATAATTCCAATAGAACTATTTTATCTGTCGTAATAACATTTAGCGATAGAGTTTTTACCAACAATTTAGTGACATGAAAAATTTTGTTGGTAAAATGTTTTACCAACAGATATCACACTTTTACCAATAGATATAATCCTATTGAAAAAATCTATTTATTTTGTAGTGACTACATTTCCCTTCCTAGGAATGTAGGCAAGCTCAAAGTTAAAAGACTGAAGGTACTCAACCAACCTTCACTGTCTCAAATTCAGGTCATGTTGCGTGAAGAATATACTTGAGATTTTTGTGTCCAGTGAAAACCACAAAATGCTCTCCCAACAGGTAGTGTCTCCAATAGTGTAAAGCATGAACAACTGAAGCCAACTTAAGATCATGCGTTTGGTAGTTCCTCTCATGTGGCCTCAACTACCAAGACTCGTATGCAATGAACCCTTCTCCCTGTATGAGCACTGCTCCCAACTTGATCCCTGATTCATCGCAGTACACAATATAGCTCTTTCCTGGTTCTGACAAAACTAGTATCATTACTGAAGTCAACCTCCCTTTCAGCTCCTAAAAGGATGACTCAAAAGAATATGGCCATAAGAACTTCGCACCCTTCTTAGTCAGGCCTGTTAGTGGCAATGATAAGCGTGAAAAGTCCTGTATGAAACATATGTAGTAACCAAACAACCCTAGAAAACTTTGTACCTCAAAGACGTTCTTCAACTGCTCCTAGGAAACTACTTCCCTCATTTTTTTGGGTCTACTAATACTCTTGTATCTGAGATAACATGACCCAAGAAGTGGATTTGGTCCATCCAAAAGTAGAATTTTGATATCTTAACATATAAATGATGCTCTTTCAGTCTACTCAAAATGATCTCAAGATGGGTAGCATGGTCATGTAGAGTGTGAGAGTATACCAAGATATATTCCATAAATACCACCACAAAATAATCCAAGCATGGATGGAACACTCAGTTCATTAGTTCCATGAAAACTGCAGGCGCATTTTTGAGACCGAATGATATAACCACATACTCGTATAGACCATACCTACTCCAGAAGGTTGTAAGAGGTACATCTGATGGTCTAATGTGCAAATGATGATAAACAGATCTAAATTCAATCTTTGAGAACACTCGGGATCCTCTAAGTTGATCAAAGAGATCATCAATCCTCAGAAAGGGATATCGATTGTTGGCCATCAACTGGTTCAACTTCCGATAATCCACGCAAAGTTTGAGGGTACTATCTGCCTTCTTCGCAAATAGGACAGGCGAACCCCAAGGAGAAGTACTAGGTCAGATGAACCCCTTAGCTTGTAACTCCTCTAGCTGTTTCTTGAGCTCCTATAACTCTGTTGTAGCCATCCTATAAGGAGGAATGGACACCAGTTCCACTCCTGGTACAAGCTTAATATAAAAGTATACCTCTCACACTAGAGTAAAACATGAAAATTCCTATATAAAGACATCCTTGAAACGATCCACCACTAGAGGAAAGTCCATCTTTGAAGTCCCCTAGTCATCCAGATATAGACTAGAAATATGGGTTGTAACTCCTCCCAACCCATGATGCTCGGGTCCCGCTCTTCTCACCTAGACATCCCATTCACCCTTATGAAGAAAAAATCCGCCCTTTGGTGATGTGAAAATCAACCTACGATGATAGCAGTCGAAAACAACCTAGAAGGGAACTAACTAGTCCTTTTCGAGAATGACGCCATAGCCTATCATCTCTAATATGTAGAGGTCCCATATGAAGTGACAACCACCAACCTCAAGAGGGAACTCCTTGAACTGACACACACTATCCATTCTAGTCCCCAATAGAGTGTCTAACATAAATATATCAGTAGAAGAAAAGATATAGTGGCCAAGGCTATCCATAATAGAAACGAATATAAAGCTATGTGAAGCCCTAGTATCAAAAAGTAAAGAAGCTAAAACTGAGGCAAATAGGATCGTACCTCGAACTGTAGAGGGTCTGGGATCTTAATCCTACTGGGTCTGCTCCACTACAAAATTATGACCTGCTATGTGGGCCTATGAACCTTCCTAACCACTCTGAGATGATCCACCCTATTATCATTGAAATCTTGGTGACTGGATACTACGGCCACAACCTCCACCTTAGACCAAACCGCTGGAATAACTCCAGTTCCCTGACTGATGATAAACTGGTGGTGTTTCTCCCAAACAAGGGGTCATATAAGAACCCCTATCACCAACTGATAGTGAGAAAAAGTAACAAAAACATTGAAGATGACCCATCTTGTCATAAGATCGACACTGAACTGGGTCTCTTGAGAAAAGTGTCCTTGTATGCCCACTCTTCCCGCACTAGTTGCACACCACCTAGCTATCAGAAGAAGTGTCCTACCTCCTTGGATCCCCACACGTAGACTCCCTATAGTGCTTCCTGCTGTTAGTAGGAGGGATAACAACTCTAGATGTTGAGTCTCCCTGGATCACAACTCTAGGATCCCTTAAATTTTTCTTCGTGATCAGTGCCTGATTGACTATAGAAGTGATGAAAGTCAACCTAATGATGTTCACCTGAGATCAGATGTCATTCCTAAGACCACCCTCAAACTTCCTTTCCAGGAATATCTTATCACCTCCTAGAATAGGTGTGAAGTGCTGCAACTCAGTGAAACGAGAAGAATACTTTATAACTGAAAGAGTAACCTGCTCGAGACTCATGAATTCTCAGGCTCAATCAGCCCTCAAAGTCTCTGGGTAAAAGTAGTCATAGTAGGCATGATGGAACTCATCCCAAGTCATAACCTGTTGGCATCCCGCCTATGAGATCACATAACATCATCTCTTGGCAGAATCCCAAAGTATAAACCTCCTTCCCCTGTGAAGGTGGGAGGATGCTGTTGCTGGAAAACCCATGTCAGCTCTGCCATAGACGGGGTAGGATATGGTGCTCCCTGGAAGGTCTGCACAAACCTCATAAATCCCTCTCGAAACTATGCATCATCACCTATGTTCGATATAACGGCTAGTGCCAAGACTGGCACAACTGGAGGATCTGCAGGTAGTCCCTAATTATCCATATCCAGTGTTTGATCACTTCCCTGTAACTGGTGTACAAACAAAGGACATCTCGGTGGCATGAATCTGCAAGGTCAAGAACACACCTTAGATCAAGATTGTCAAGGACTAAAAACACTAAGTGTAATAAGCGAACAAGAGAAAGAAAGCATTCAAATCTTTCAAAACATGGATACACTGTGTGTATAATGCCTACAGAGCGTGTTCCCTTAAGCCTTCATATAGGCATGTACTTTTTCCAACCTAGTTCATGTAACACCCCATACACACTGTAGGTTCTGGGCTCAGCGGAAGCGTGTTGGTGGGTTTTCCCAACTTTAATTTTAACGTTAAGCAACGTTCAATCCGAGATCTGTCACGATTTAAAATGCAGAATCTTTGGAATAGAACGAAGAACAAAAAAGTTAAGAGGGAATCCCAGAACCATAGAGATATGATCATCATATGTTGGTTATAATTAATTTAATTAATTAACAAGAATTACCTTGGTGGAATTCTTTATTCATTGATGTCTTCAGTCATGATCCTATGATCCATCGTTGCATCATAGAATCCAAGTGTAGGATTCCTCTAGCAGTGATCCACACATGTGCCACGTATCTCTGGACATCACCAAAGGGATCTCCGGGTGCTACCGCGAAAGAGACTTCGCTTGCAATGTCCGCCTTCAACTTCCTTGATCCGATGGAGGATATCGCTCTCATAATTTGAGGGCGTTCTTGGTGGAAAGGGAATTATCTCTTGCCTTGAGAGTATTTCCAAATCTGTTGTGCATAACCAAAATGTCTTAGGAAAAGTGGTGGGGTTGTGAGGATATTTATAATCGGCTTTGAGGTTAATAGAGTTATGACAATAAATAAATGCATTACGCGTTTTATTTATTTCATTAACTCTTATTGAAACTCTATGTCGAATTATTAATTCCTTGACATGCGTCCACGCTGATTATAATTAATATCATTTAATAAAACAATATTATATCCTCAAAATCCTGACTGGAAAACTACACGGTGTGTAATAATTAATACACGGTGTGTACTTGTTTTCCATAAAACTACATAGCATGTATATTTAATATACATGGCATGTACTTTTATTTTCCATTTTTTTTCTCCACCATATTTATTATAACTTGAGTAATGGATATTTATTTCTTAACCAAATGTAACTACATTACTCGCTAATAAATATATTATTTCACCCACAATATATTCTCTCGAATAACTAGTGGCGAAATAAATGCGATCAGGAATCCTTAAATAATTATTAAACCACAGTCAGGAATAATATTTATTTAACTTGTTAAATTAATATTTAACTGAGATACATGGACACACTTAGTGTGTGACCCTCTAGGCCTCTTTCTTAGTGGCACTAGGTGGAGCCTGCCTAAAGTCCAAGGTTAGCATTTAGCAACACACCAAGGAACCCATAGTGAAAGAAGTTAACGCCGCAATGACGTGTCACCTCCTACGAACGCTTACCATGTAATATAATCCCTTTGTCTCAATATATCTAATCAAGTGGGTTTCATGCTAGTGCCATCAACCCATGTGCTTGATTATTCTTTCTTTGACTTCCCGGAATTGAACTCGCCCATACCTTACAATGGCCATGTATTTATTTAGGCTATATCAATTCCATAAAAGGGCCTGAGACATCTACTTCCATTATGGAACAGAAGGGAAAAATCGTTTCTCACATTATTTATTAATGCAGTATTACTCGTGATGAACCCAACGTATCCTACCTCGCTGCAAATAGTGTGTCGTCATAGTTTTCATCAATACATCTAAGTGCACGAGTTGTAATACCCATTAATAATAATATTAAAGTCTAAGGACCAATACACATGTCCGCAGATAGGAACATCCAATGACACTATGAAATGTGGATTTCCTACTAGTGGGTCTCGTTCTCATAATATCCTCCTAGATATTACCAAGGGCACACACCATGAGAAGGTGCCTCAAATTTTTATGAGTCCTCACCCCTAATGTCCTGTATTATTTGTGTCCCTCAAATAACATCATCCGGCCATAGAACATATATTCAAGAATAGTGTTATGGCACATCCGGGTTCTCATCATAGCAGGGATCCTCTATGACCCATTAATGAAACAACTGTCCTTAGGACATTATCACATGCATTGTCACACAGAAGAACAATCAAGATGTGATAAGGCATTTATTAATGAATAAAGTACAAAGTAGTTGGTTCTAGGCCACCAACTCCAACAGACTCCCACTTGGACTAGAGCCAACTGCTAACAACCTTTAACCCGCTATCTCTCACATGATATTCATGCTTCTGCTGAGATAGGCCTTTAGTCATGGGGTCCTCCATGTTCTCTTCCGTGGACACTCTGCTCACTGAAACTTCACCCCTTTGATAGAAACCCCTCAAGAGGTGATACTTCCGGAGTATGTGCTTTGTCCATTGATGTGACCTTGGTTATTTTGCAAGAGCCACCGCTGCAGTATTATCACAATATAATGTAATGGGATATTTACTGCTAGGCACCACATCAAGCTCTTGGACAGAGTTTTGAATCCATACGGCTTCCTTGTCTACATCAGAAGCCGCTATATACTCAAACTCCGCTGTAGAATCGGCAAAAACTGGCTGCTTTGAACTCTTCCAGCTCACAGATCCTCCATTGAGACAAAAAACATATCCAGATTGTGACTTCAAATCATTTTGATCTGTCTAAAAACCAGCTTCATCATACCCTCTGATGACAAGCTCCTCGTCTCCTCCATACACCAGGAACATATCCTTAGTTCTTATCAGATACTTAAGGATAGTCTTAACAACAGTCCAATGCTGTTCCCATGGATCTTCTTGATATCTGCCTACCATGCTCAGGGCATAGGCACCATCAAGCCTAGTACATAACATGACATACATGATGGATCCTATAACCGAGGCGTATGTGATCTTTCTCATTCTATATTTCTCTTGTTGTGTCTGAGGACACATTTTATTATAAAGATGTAAGCCATGTGACACTAGAACCAATCCTCTATTGGATTGTTCCATACTAAATCTCTTTACTATCTGGTCAATGTATATACCCTGACTTAGTCCAAACAACCTCTTGGATCTATCACGAATGATCTTGATCCCTAGAATGTAGGCTACTTCACCTAAATATTTCATGGAGAATCACTTGTTCAACCAGTCCTTAACTGATTGTAAGGCTGGTACATCGTTTCCAATAAGCAATATGTCATCAACATATACAACTAGGATGATTACTGCATTCCCATTAAACCACTTATAATCACATGGCTCACATTCGTTCTTAATGAAACCAAATTCCTTTATGGCTTCATCAAATATAATGTTCCATGACCTGGATGCTTGCTTCAATCCATAAATGGATTTCTGCAACTTGAAAACCCATTTGGCTACAAACCCTTCTGGTTGTGTCATATACACATATTCCTGAAGGTTCCCGTTAAGGAATGATGTTTTGATATCCATCTACCAAATCTCGTAGTCATGGTAAGCTGCTATGGAAAGTATGATTCTTATGGATTTAAACATGGAAATTGGTGAGAAGGTTTCATCATAGTCAATTCCTTGATGCTGTCTGAATCCTTTATCCATTAGCATTGCTTTATTGGTGCTAACTTGACCTTGAATTTCTAGCTTTATCTTGAATACCCATTTGTATCCAACAGGCTTTACATCAACTGGCTCATCGACCAGAACCCAGACTTGGTTCTGATACATGGAATCCATCTCAGAATTCATAGCTTCGAGCCATCTTACAGCTTCTAAGATTTCTACTACTTCCTTGTAGGAGAGAGGTTCATCATTGTCCAACAATAATGATTCACTATCCTCGGTGACTGGGAAACCAAATCTCTCTGGTTCCCTTACCTCTCTTGAGCTCCTATGCAGTACTTGTGTTTCTGGAACCTCTTCCACTGGGACCTGTGGAACTTGTTCCTATACCAAATCTTGTGTATCTTGAGCATCAACTTTTTCTAATTCAATCTTGCTCCCACTATCCTTCTTGAGGATGCGCTCCCTCTCAAGAAATACGGCTTGTCTGGTGACAATCACTTTCTTGTCTTGAGGTTTATATAGGTAATATCTTTTCATTTCCTTGGGATATTCTATAAAGATACACTTCATACCTCGGGGTGCTAGTTTTTTGCCTGAGAAGGCCTTAACAAACGCCTCGCATCCCCATACATGTGTATGCGACAAAATGGGTTTCTTTCCACTCCATAACTCAGAGGGAATTCCATTTTCTACCTTAGTTGGTACTCGGTTTAATGTGTATGCTGCAGTTTGTAATGAATATCCCCAAAAGGATAATGGAAGATCCGCATGACTCATCATCAACCTCACTATGTCCAACAAGGTGCGGTTCCTCATTTCACTAACACCATTCCACTGTGGTGTATAAGGAGGAGTGAGCTAAGATAGAATCCCAGACTCTCGTAAAATATCGATGAACTCTTGGTTTAGATATTCTCCACCTCGATCCGATCGAAGCTTCTTTATCTTTTTACCAAGCTGATTCTCTACTTCATTCTTGAATTCCTTAAATTTCTCTAAGTATTATAACTTATACCTCATTAAGTAGACAAATCTGTATCTACTCAAATCATCAGTAAAAGTAATGAATTAAGAATATCCACCTCTAGCTTCTACTAGAAATGGTCCACATACATCCGTGTGTACCAATCCTAGAATCTCTTTTTCCCTTTCACACTTTCCACCAAAAGGCGTCTTGGTCATTTTACCTTGTAAACAAGTGTGACATCTATCAAGTGGTTTTAGCTCAGTAGAGTATAAATAGCCATCTTGACAGAGCTTTGTCAAGCGCTTATCGTTTACATGACCAAGGCGGTGATGCCACAACTGGGTGATGTATGAGTCATGTGAGTTTGTTTCATTATTGATTTCCAACACTTGGTTTTCATAATTTAATACATAAAAACCATTATTCAAATGTGCCATACCATAACATACATTGTTCTTATAAAAGAGACAACCCTTATTTCCAAACTTGAAAACAAATCCATCCATATCCAAAAAAAGACACAGAAATTTTGTTCTTGGTAACACTAGGCACAAAATAACAGTTTTGTGAAAACAAAATCATGCCAGTTGGCAATGAGAGGTGATAGTCGCCAATAGCCAACACAGCCAGCCTTGCGCCATTGGCAGCTCAAATATCCACCTCTCCTCTGGCCATCTTTCTAAATCTACTTGGTTCCTACATTTGGATATAGATGTGAGCCCCACAAGATGTATCTAATACCCAATGTGTAGAAATAGAAAGATTGAACTTGATAAAAAACACACCTTTAGCGTCCCCACACTTCTGGGTGTAGTTCCTCTTCCAGTGGCCTTGCTTGCCACATGCAAAACACACTGCCTACGATTCCTTGCCTTGCCTCTGGATCTTCCCCTTCTTGGAGGGACGATGCTCAGGAGCTTTAGACCGTTTATAAGTCTTTGTCCCCTTTTCCTTGTCCTTCCTTTTCTTGTTCACCATAAGGACCACGGGTTTGTCATGCCCCATGTCCTTATCTACCTGGCGAATCAAAGTTATAATCTCTGATATAATCTTCTCATTTCCACTCATATTATAGTTTACAATGAATCTAGAGAAGGTCTTGGACAGTGATGATAGGATGAGATCTGTACACAACTCATCCGGGAATTTAATCCCTAAGATGTCCAGGTGTTCAATGTAGCCAATAAGCTTGACTACATGAGGCCTAGCTGGCGCAGACTCTCCAAGATTAGTTGTAAACAACTAATTGGAGATCTCATACCTCTCATGTCTCGACTTCTCTTGGTAGAGATCCTTAAGGTGAGAAATCATGCTATATGCGTCCATGTTTTCATGTTGCTTCAAGAGCTCATTGGACATGGACGATAGCATGAAACACTGGACATCTATGGAATAATCCATGTGTTTCATATAGAGAGATAATTCCTCATCACTGGCCTCTTTCCCAGGTTCAACTGGAATAGGCTCTTCCAATACATACAATTTCCTTTTGTGGTGAAGGATGACGCATACACGCCTCTGTCACTCTTGGAAATTGGTGTCGGTGAGAAGGTTTTCCTTCTCGAGTATGGTTCACAATGATATGTTTGAAGTCATTTTCTTGTCATTTATACAAATTAAGAGGAAAAAAGGTTTAGTACTTTATCACAAAACTGATACAAATAAATAAATAAATACTTATTATTCTCCCACTATTTTATCGAAATCCAATAGCCCTCACCATTGACTTCAGAATATTTTGTTGCCTGAATATTCGAGTGGAAAGGATCCATATTTCCCTTCACATTACCCCAACTAGGGTTGGTCAAGCAACTTAAAGGGTTTTAGGTAGGCATTCCAAATGACAAATTCATTAACTCGCAGCTCCTTGATCCGCTGAGTGGACTCCCCAATCCTGAAATCCTTTTATTTTGGATTTCCTCAACCTTTGACTCTTGGTCACACCAAGTCCTACTGTGGCAGTCAACCCTTGATGCGAACCAAGTGAAGTCAACCCAAAACCTTGAATTAGAATTCCACAATAATTGAAAGCACCCCAACTAGGGTTGGTCAAGTACTTTGAACTATGGTTCGATTCTAACCAAGATTTTGGAAGGATATACCGACTTAATATTTATTTTGAGGGATTTTATCCTTATACCTAAATTTACATTTTATTATCTTTTATTACATGTTTGTTAATATTAAGTGGGATTTACTTAAGTGATTAACCATGTCAAAGATAATATTCACGTATAAGCCGGTTTTATTTTACTTCCATCCTGCATGCTCATTTAATTCATTAATTGTGTGATCATGACAACACACCCACAATAAATAAACCATGCAACTAATAGAAATAAAATAAATGGTATTATCATGAGATTTTCTATTGGTTATTTTATCTAGCGGTTGATAAACTAACCCAAGACCTAGGGGAGAAACACCTTGAACCTTTCAGGTTCATGTTTACATCTTTCCACCTATCCACCTTTGTATCTCCTTGGATTGGTTTCACCTTGGCTCCTAACTTGAGGTGCCTCCACTAGCTTGGGAGCTCCATCCATTATATATGCATTTATCTCACACGCAGGTGAGGGGTAAAATGGGTTTTTACATAAAAGAATCCTTGGGCGTGTAGACCCTACATATTAATTAGGAGATGGCTCGTAGGCCAACAAATTTAATTTAAATAAATAAATTAAAAGAAACCATTCACATACAAAGGTCTCAGTCTAGCTCATGATCATCCATACATGCAACGATATTTACACATAAATAAAACTAGCATTCAATTCTTTAATCGTTCTTATTTAAGATAAATCACACTCGAATCAATTAATTATGTTTAATTAATCAATACTTTTATCTTAAATCCTTTTTCTGAATTTCCTTGAGATTATCATCCATCATAATTTTAAACAAATTAATTCATTTAAAAATTATCCTTGTACGTAACTTGTACCTTGGAGGTAACCCGGTGAATTCCCATTTATTACGCAGATGTTAAATTAAACACATATATATAAAACACTTATCATGTGTTGTGCCTCAGCTTTATGCCTGCACCATGGTACACATCTCAAGGGTTTGTATAATATAATAATTAATTTTAATAAATCTGTGTAATTTGGGTGGGTACACCGCGTGTAGTTCCGACTACACGGCGTGTACTTTTTCTTCACCGTCCATCCGAAGTACACGCTCGGGGACATGACGTGTTAATGTACTTTAGAAATTTTAGGAGTACACGACGTGTACAGTGGGACACACGCCGTGTAGTTTCCGCATTACACAGTTTCTAGCTGGGAAAGCCGTGTATGGGGTACACGACCCAACCCTAACCCGAAGGGACTGCACACTGTGTTTGTTGGAACACACGACGTGTAATCCGGAAACCATGTGCCACCTATTTCTGGTCAACACACGACATCTTAAATTCTTAGAAATAATCCAATACATGGACTGATTTGGCAGATCGTTCAATGCATTGAAACTAGACTACATGATGTGTACTTCCGAATACACGCTGTGTATTCTGGTGTTGTATGGCCAGAAACTTTTGGATCTTCCGGATGAGTTCCTCTATTTTATTTTAATCAAAATTAAAAGAAAAATTCGTTTCTGTGAGGTGAACAAGAAATGAGGGATGAGGAACAGATCTCGACATTCATATTTTCAGAACCATTAAACTTGAATTGAAATAACTAAATTATTAAATGCGTAAATCATCAACGGAAAACTAAATAATTATAATCAACGATATTACCGCTATGATACCACTTATAGGTTCCAGGCGCAGCAGAAGCGCATTGGTGGGTTTTCCCAACTTTAATTTTAACGTTAAGCAACGTTCAATCTGAGATCCTTCACGATTTAAAATGTCGAATCTTCTAAATATAATGAAGAACGAAAAACTTAATAGGGAATCCCGGAACCATAGAGATAGGATCATCATATATTGGTTATAATTAATTTAATTAATTCACAAGAATTACCTTGGTGGAATTCTTTCTTCGTTGATGTCTCCGATAATGATCTTGTGATCCATAGTTGCGTCGTAGAATCCAAGTGTAGTATTCCTCTAGTAGTGATCCACACATGGGCCATGTATCTCTGGACGTCGCCGAAGGGATCTCCGGGTGCTAGCACAGAAGAGCCTTCGCTTGCGATGTCCGCCTTCAACCGCCTTGATCCGGTGGAGGATCTTGCTCTCATAACTTGAGGGAATTCTTGGTGGAAAGGGAATTATCTCTTGGCTTGAAAGTATTTCCAAATCCATTGTGCACAACCAAAATGGCTCTGGAAAAGTGGTGGGGTTGTGATGATATTTATAATCGGGTTTGAGGTTAATAGAGTTATGATAATAAATAAACGCGTTACACATTTTATTTATTTCATTAACTCTTATTTAAACCCCATGTCGAATTATTAATTCCTTGACATGCACCCACACTGATTATAATTAATTTCATTTAATAAACCAATATTATATCCTCAAAATCCCGACTGGAAAACTACACGGCGTGTAATAATTAATACATGGTGTGTACTTGTTTTCCATAAAACTACACGACGTGTATATTTAATATACACAGTGTGTACTTTTATTTTCCATTTTTTTCTCCACCATATTTATTAGACCTTGAGTGATGACTATTTATTTCTTAAATAAATGTAACTGCATTACTCACTAATAAATATATTATTTTTCCCACAATATATTCTCTCGAATAACTAGTGTCGAAATAAATGTGATCAGTCATCCTTAAATGATTAATAAACTACAGTTGGGAATAATATTTATTTAACCTTTTAAATTAATATTTAACTGAGATACATGGACACACTTAGTGTGTGACCCTCTAGGCCTCTTTCTCAGTGGCATTAGGCGGAGCCTGCCTAAAGTCCAAGGTTAGCGTCTAGCAACATGCCAAGGCACCCATAGAGAAAGAATTTAACACCGCAATGACGTGTCACCTCCTACGAATTCTTACTCTGTAATATAATCCCTTTATCTCAATATCTCTAATCAAGTGGGTTGCATGCTAGTGCCATAAACCCATGTGCTCAATTATTCTTTCTTTAACTTCTTGGAATTGAACTTTCCCATACCTTACCATGGACATGGATTTATTTAGGCTATATCAATTCCATCAAAGGGCCTAAGACATCTAATTCCGTTATGGAACAGAAGGGACAAATCCTTTCTCGCATTATCTATTAATGCAGTATTACTCGTGACGCACCCAACGTATCCTACCTCACGACGAATAGTGTGTCGTCACAGTTTTCATCAATACATCTAAGTCCGCGAGTTGTAATACCCGTTAATAATAATCTTAAAGTCTAAGGACCAATACACACGTCCGAAGATAGGAACATCCAATGACACTATGAAATGTGGATTTCCTACTAGCGGGTCTCGTTCTCATAATATCCTCCTGGATATTACCAAGGGCACACACCATGAGAAGGTGCCTCAAATTTTTATGAGTCCTCACCCCTAATGGCCTGTATTATTTGTGTCCCTCAAATAACATCATCCAGCCATAGAACATATATTCAAGAACAGTGTTATGGCACTTCCGGGTTCTCATCATAGCAGGGATCCACTATGAACCATTAATGCAACAGCTATCCTTAGGACATTATCACATGCATTGTCATTCAGAAGAACAATAAAAATGTCATAAGGCATTTATTAATGAATAAAGTATAAAGTAGTTGGTTCTAGGCCAGTAACTCCAACACACACGACGTGTTGTTCTAACACACAGAGTGTACTTGAATCCTCTTCCCCTCCCCGAGTCCCCTTACACGGCTAAGCCACATGGTTCTCCTAGAACAAGACAACATAGCGTGTTAGTGCCAGACACAACATGTATTAGATGAACTTTACTGACTTGTGTTGTTAGTTACATGGCCGGTTACACGGCTCACTCTAAAAGGTGTTTTCTAGATAGATACGACGTGTTATAGAAGGATTCCACTGCTCCGTGTTGTTTTATACACGACCAGATACAAGGGTTATACTACACTGCGTGTTCAATCTTGACACGATGTGTATAACCTAAGTTTTACCCATTTGTGTCATTAGTCACATGGGTGGATACATCATCAAAACCCACGACGTGTACTTTCAGTACATGACGTGTTCCACTAAAGATTTCCCAACCCCATGTATCTACCCAAATAGCTAGTGACACAGTTAGAGACTACACGAAGTGTACATACAGTACACTACATATACTTAAAAAATAGACCCTTCCCTAACAGAAGGATACATGGCATGTATTTATCATTAAAAACCATGTATTCTGGGTTTTTCTGGACAATAAGCCTCAGAAACTACTCAGGAACCTAGAAAACACTGAAATGAACCTTAAAGTGCCAAATTATGATTCGTGAGGGCCCATACTCCCCACAAATCAATGATTTACATCTTAAACAAGTCATATACAAGTATAAAAAAGATATGACCCACCAAATTTTAATCCATGAGGGCCCATAACATATTAGGAACAAAAGTTTGGTGTTCATTCAAAAAGAACCTTAAACATTAGCAAATAGCAGGTATTCTATCAAGGCATCTATCACAACAGCATGCATATTTAGCATAACATATATCACAACAACATGAAATTAGTAATGCACCCTAAATGTCATGGCAAGAATGCATGACTTGTGATCTATAGTAAGTTCCTATATGATGCATGAGACGATTACCCTCATCTCATCAGGTTGCAACAGAAATAGAATCTTAATAATATCAACAATAACAGCACAAAACATGTAAATCACCCAATAGTGAAATAAAATCAATTGTAATGATTGAAAAACCAGAAAAATTGCAATAAATGGGGTGAATTGACTTTCCCCTATACATGGGTTAGCTAATCCCATGAAAAATTATTTCCAAGTAACTATTTCTTCCCATCCCTAGCTATAGGCTCCAAAAAGTAAGTCAAGAAGAAAATAATTCCTCTTATACCACTTTGTAACGTCCCGGTTCTGAAAGCTGCCCAGAGGTTCCCCATGCCTGGTTTGTCACACGGCCTCAAGAACATTTTTTTAAATGCCAGAGGATGCTGACTAGTAGTGAGGGCCTTGGGTGTGATAGTGGGAAAACTATGTCCTCATTGGCAGAGTAACACAAAAAAAACAAAATAGATAACAATAGTGGAAGCAGTAATAATACTATACAAAAGTAAACAGCAGGAAACTGAAATTAATAAACAACTGGAGAACATATATAAATGATGCATGATACATATGTTTATGAAAGTAGCCAAACAATTCACAATGTTGGAATACATTAATAAACCAAAGTATAAAAGAAAAAAGATAAACTCCAGTAGCATTGAAAGCCTCAGTTTGGTACCATGCTCTCCAACCCCACAACAATCAAGTACCTAAAGTAGAAGGTCACTTGAACTTTTCTATACCTACAATAATATAATCTGTTTGGGCCTAAAATCATGGCCCAAACTGGGTGTGAGACAAATCCGAAGAGAAAACCACCCAAAGATCTGGGCCTAACAGTTAGTGAATATATATGGTAGACAATAAGCGAAAAGAAGCAGTAAACAAGAAAGTACTCAAAAGTAAACAATCCTATAGTTTCAAATGCATTCAACTTTCATATATCAAGTAGGTAGCTAATCAAAAATAGGTAACCCTTTGGGAAGTACTCACAGCCTAACCCCTTTGGTTCAACCAAAACAGACACAAGAAACCCGCTGGGAAGTACACACAGTCTAACCCCTCTGGTTCAGCTTTAGCAAAGACTCTCTAAGGAAGTACTCACTGTCAATTCTCCATATAGTATCATGTCGGTAACTATAGAGACTCTGAGGAAGCACTCAATGTCCAATCCCCCCTATGGTCTCGCAACTTGGAACTACAAACACTCTAAGGGAGCACTTACATCCATCCCCCCTGTGGTCTTGCAACGTAAAAGTAAACAGAAACTCTGGAGAAGCCCTCAATGTCCATTCTCCCTATGTTCTACTACACCAGGTTATCATGGCCCTATGTAAGTCAATCATGCACAACGATACATGGTAGACAAATTAAACCTCAAGAACTAATTGGATAAATAGTCTACAACATATCACAACATGTCGGATAAAGTCACTCCATCCTAACAATAATAGGCATGGAAAACATAGCAGCCTAACATGCAAGCTAGACCAAATGGTCAAAATAAGAAATCATAGGCAGAACATCTATAGCATGGAAAAGTTAACCCTATTCACCAAAAATTAACCTCTATCCGAACAAACAAGGCATATCAGTAAATAACAAGGATAAAAACCATAAACACGTAATACCATGAATGAGGGTATTGGACACTTTTTCACATAAAATTCTAAGACTATCTATATAAAGGAACAAACCACCTACCTCAGCATTGTACAAACGATATCTGTGAAAATTAGGTCTTGAATCACTTAAGAACACCGTAGATCTACAAAAACGTTAAAAACATTCAACTAAGAAAATCTCGTGAAAGAGGAGAATTCAGGAAACAATGTTATAGAAGAAGGAAGAACTCACCGATGTTATTCTAATGCAATTGATAGAGTTCATATCGGAGAATGGAGAACAAGTCTGGGGCTCAGTGAAGATCCGACGGTCTCATTTTCTCTCGGATGAGATAGGTCAAGAATAAGATGGTTCTGTCCATCAGATGTGACCCCAATCCATTTAATGAAATAAAAAGAAAGTACATTGTGTGTTTTTTAAAAGTACACAATGCGTACTTTCCTTTTTTAGCCTCCTCTTTAGGCGGTCTCGAGGTCACTACACATGGCCATGTATTCGGCCATTACACGGCTAGTACACGGTCACTCGTGGAAACCGGGTACACGACATGTACTTAAAGTACACGATGTGTACTTAAAGTACATGGCGTGTACTCCTGAAATTTCCAGAAACTCCTCTTTTTTTCAAAGACAACCAAAAAAGAAAGACATACCTGAAAAGAAGATCCAGGTTTTTACATAAGGTAATTATTTCATTACTAAAAATTAGAAATAAAATACCATAATAAAAAAATTATATTTCAAATTACTATTTATAACTAAACATAAATTTTTTTTATCCTTGTTACAAAATAGTATAGTTATTAAAAGTAATAAAGTGACATTTTTGTCTTTATCTTTTACTTAAATATTATAAAGGTAAAAATCATAGAAATATGGCTCCAAGTGACCATATATTCAATTATTGTATGGAAATGGGTGAAATAAACTTATAAAATAGGATAAATGCATGTGTTTGTGTCAATTTTAGTCCTTATCATATCATTTTAAACCTTAAATACCCCATTTACCCTTATCATGGTGATAATTATTTATTATATTTACTATTCATAATGACTAAAAATAAAAGGATACTATTTAAAAAATTTGGAACTCCTAATTAAAAATTTATAATTCATTTTTCAAGATTCAATTCATAAAATTAGAATAATTAAATTTAAAATTAAACTCACAAAACGTGATGAAAAGTGGTTTTTCAGAAAAATATCATTTTAAGTATAAAAATGTTCTTATTCCAAATTCAAGTATAAAATTAACTCCAAGGACTATAATTGGATTATATTTAATTAAAATTAACTAATATTTTAAAAAAAAAATCCAAATATAGAATATAAAGTTTTAAACACTTTATAAGAAAATACAATTTAAAAAAATCATTATTTTTTCACTATTCATTGAAAAATCAAACTTTTCATAAAAATTTAAAAAATTTAACCATAAGATAATTTTGATATGATGATTTAAAAAATTATACCATCTTTATCAAATTTTTTTTAGAAGTTCCATAAATAAATTAAAATATTTTCTCACAAAAACTAATAAAATCTATTTTTGAAGAAAACATATTTTTGAAGAGTAAAATGACTTCACTAAAAATGGAGTGATTATTTAATAAGAATTTATCAATACATTTATATTGATAAGGTACTTTATATATATTTCATAAATTAGTTACTCATTTTCATACCCATAAATTTAACATCTAGTTTATAACAATCATATTTAAATAATAATATTTCAAGGTTCATTTAGGCTCGATGTTGCATGTTGTATAAGATATAAAACATTTTTTTAAATATCAGGGTATTATAAGAACTTTTAATCCTAAATTCTGTAATTTATTATTCCTATCCTTAACATGATAGCGAATGAGAGAGAAGTTGATAGATGATCGTTATATGCTCTTCTTGTTTACTACTGCATTCTCTAATCTATCAAATAAAATTTCCCTTCCTATTTTGGTCTATATAGTATACTAGTGGAACTGTGTGGAATAAGGGATGAATAACATATGATATAGATGGGTGTGTAGATAGTGGATACCTCAATTGAGTGTGTTTATTTCCACTTTATTATGGAGGATATGGAACTGGATGTATAATGAGATATTTATTTTGTGTGTATTCAGAATAAAAAAATAGATAGAGAATACCAATCAATGAGTAAAATTGATTTGTTTTTTAGATGAGAAAAAATATGCATAATGAAGAACCTCAGTGATCGACCCTAGATCTAACCCCCTTTCGTCTATGACTTGGTGTGTTTACTGCTTATTTTGTTTTAAATTCATAAATAAAAATTCCAAAAATCTATCAATTGTTTTTTTAAAATTAAGAAAATAAAAAAAGTACATAAGTACTAGGATAAGTGATATTCCCACACCCCATTTCTTGAGAGACGACCCTAGTTAGCGACTAAGTTTTATTAGGAGTATATAAAAATTATTTTTGACTACGTCCCATAAAAACTGTGTAATTATATTGTCTAATAATGTCATGGATGTGATATTGAGAGACCACATTATTTCAAAAGGTTATTGTTTTCAATATTTAGGCACATTTTTTCAATGTAATGGATATATTAATGCATATGTCTCTTATAATATCCAAATTAGATTAATAAAATGGAAAAAATATTTCAGGATTATTTATGATCGTAAAATTATTTTTCAATTAAAGGGTAAATTTTATAGGACTGTTATTAGACCAACTATTCTATATAATGGTGAGTGTTGACCTTGGATGAGATATCTTGAATAAAAAATAAGGGTAGCAGAAATAAAAACTTTAAGATGGACATGTGCACATACTAAGATGGATAATATTAAAAATGAATGTGTTTGAGAGAAAATTAGAGCGACTTCGATTTATGAGAAGGTGACTAAAACTAGATTAAGTTGGATTAGATATGTTAGAAGAAGATATAGAGATAACACTATGTAAAAAATTCAATTTAGTGATGATTTAAACTGCCACGTATACCCGTATCACTAATCATTTCATAGAAGTTTTAAAAACCATTGTGAATCATTTATTATTTTGTATTTTATAATTAATATTTATTATTTAGTATTCACTATTCACTATTTACTATTTATTATTCTCGTCCTGTAGAAATGAAGCATATATATGTATAGATTGATATTTGAACACCTTACATCTTGGTTATTCTGTAAGTCCTTTACCACTCCAATAAGATCTTCATGTTATGATCAAACAAATTTTAATATACTTATATATATATATATATATAGAAAAATACATGTAAATACATATGAACATGTATATTTATTCATAAATTATAAATACAAATATATATAATAATATAAATACATATAAATTTATTTAAATATAGTTATATATAAATTTATAAATATATAAAAATATATATAAATATCTTATAAATATATATAAATATTAATAAATTTACATTAACATACAAGAAAACACACACACATATATATAAAATTAAATATAAGTAAATATAAATACAAAAATAATTATGTATAAATATATATAAATATATGTATATATACATATATAAATGTATATAAATGTACATAAATATCTATAAGTATATATATATATAAATAAATTTACATAAATATATATAAATAAACATATATAAATATATAAAATTATATATATAGACATGTAAATATAAATACATACATATATACATATATATAAATTTATATAAATATACATAACTATTTATAAACATATATACATATAAATAAATTTACATGAATATATATAGAACCACATATATAAATATATATAATTATGTATATATAAACATGTAAATATATATAAACACACACACACACACAGCAATATCAAATAAATAAATAAATATAAATGTACGTAAATATATATAAATATCAATAAATATATATACATATAAATAAATTTACATAAATATATATAAACACACACACACATAAATAAATAGGTAGGTGGAAATGCCCTCAATTTTTAACAAGGAAAATAATATCTCTTTTCAACCAAAGACCCAGTGGCTCAAAGACCCATTAAAATTTGATGGTCTAAAGATCCAGTGACCTGAAGGCCCAAGTTGAGCACCCAAACTTTGCATCATGATCATAGTCTTCTTGCTGTGAATCCCCTTTATCATCATCAATTGCATTGCACTGCCCCACCATGAAGACATGGCAGAACACTTCACATTAACCCACATCTAGGAAGATGGCCAGATAATGGCTCCATCACATCAGAATCTATTTCGAGCTACCCACCCAGTAATGACTATAGGTCTCCATGACATTCTATCTACCAAGATGCATCACTTCACCTATTTGGTCATCACCATTCAAACGATGCCTCACCCCCTCTGCCAAGAATCATCATGCTATGCTGCCCTTTATAATGTCTTGGAAGATAACCCCTCTATCCAAATTGGTTATAGGGCTATTTGATAAGTTCCAACACACCTATCACTCTTTCAAGATACCCACCCAACAATGCTGCCTAAAGACAAGATGTATTGCCTACCCGATGTGTTGCACCGATCAACTGGTCATTCTGCATCACCTTCCACTTAGTAGTGGTCTAGAGGCCTTATGGCCCAAAGGTCAATGATGGTCTGAAGTCCCTGTAGCCCGAAGACCCAATTTCATGGCCCGCAGGCTCAAATCAAGTGAATAGTTATACTATTACAGTACTATTATAGTACCGCTAGAGTATTTCTATTGTAACTTGAAAATCCACCCCTTTCCTGATTTTAAATCCGAGTCTTTTAAATGCAAAGAAAGTGATTGTAAATATATGTATATATATATATACACCAACATACTATACATAAATGTATATAAATATACATAAATGTATATAAATATACATAAATGTATATAAATATACATAAATGTATATAAATATACATAAATGTATATAAATATACATAAATGTATATAAATATACATAAATGTATATAAATATACATAAATGTATATAAATATACATAAATGTATATAAGTATACATAAATGTATATAACTATACATAAATGTATATAAATATACATAAATATACATAAATATCTATAAATATATATAATTATAAATAAATTTACATAAATATCTATAAATACATATATATAAATAATTATATACAAGAAAATATAATTATATATAGATATAAACAAGTATATACATACATACATACATACATACATACATTCATACATACATATAGATATATACCCACATAATATAAATAAATATAAATGTATATAAATATACAAAAATATAAATAAACATACATAAATAAATATAAATGTATCTAAATATAAATATATTTATATAAATATATATAAATAAACACATATAAATATTGATAAATACACACACACATACATATAAATATATTTATATATATACACACCCAAATAATATATATAAATATAAATACATATAAATATAAATACATATAAATATTTATAAATATAGACAAATATAAAAATATATATACAACTTTATATAAATATATATAATTATAACAAAATATGCTTAAATATATATAAATTATAAATAAACATACAAAATATATGTAAATAAATACACACACACATATATATTTATATGTAATAAATAATAAATAATAAATCACCAGAAGAGGGAAGTGCACTAAAATTGTAACACCATCACATTAATATGAATGTAAACCTAGAGAATAAAATCATATACCACCTAAAAAGACATGAATATCCTCTTAAATGAAGCACAAATACCATTGAAAGATCTAAAATCAATGTACCTTAAGTTAAAACTCATTCTTTGAGGATTTCTAAGCCTATTTTAACTAATAAAAAATAGGGATTTGGGGTCTCTTAGTTTACATGTCATAGATATCATTCTAAGCTTTGATTTGATAGATCACATAAATGAAACAGACAATTGGATCAAAATTTCTGGTTGTTTGAAGTTGAAGTCCATTTTTAACTTCTCTTAAAACTATAATAAATTGTTTATTATTAATTATTACCAAATTATTATCCACTATGATTATAGTTCTTTTTGTAATATTTTATTTTAAAGGTTTCAAAACACAAATAGACTCCCGAATCTAAATTTATGATCATTTAAAGTTATAGTTCAATTTTCAACTTCTCTTAAAGAATTGGTTATTCGAGGAAGTTCTAGACATGGTTTCAATATATATATATATATATGAATGTGTGTTTATATATATATATATATAATTTATTACTAATCAATGATTAAGAAATAATAATTAATTTAGTTTTTAAATAACTATGGACTAATAATTATAAATAATCATTAATAATTAATTAATAATTAATAATTAATTAAAATTTTAACTAATTAGAATTTATTTTTAGAAAAACTCCATTAATAAACCACCACTACATGGTGATGGTTTCCAATAAACCACTGCTAAAAAATATGAACAAACCATTTAGTGGTAGTTCTGAAAAATAACCATTAAATACCCTTTTTCTTATAGTGTACATCTGTTAATAGGGTAAACTTAATAAAAAATTCTCTCATTAAAATAAGTAGAGGTAAACCTAAAATGAACCTTAAAAAAATAATTCAATATGATTTTATTCTAAATAGTTTTAACGAAAATATGGTCTTTGTAGAGACCCAAAGCTCGATGTACATAGACATTACATTACTTTTTCAGAATACTTAATACATGACAAAAACCAACGCCCAAAGACCGTATTAGTTTAGTGTCTTTGAAAACTCAGAACGTAATATTCTAATAATGGTGAAAGATATTCAACATCTCCCATAAAGATCTTCCCCGTTTGGTTTTATTACCTAAAACCTTTCTTTATATCATGGGGAAAAGAAAAAATAAAAAGGGTGAGATCAAATTCTCAGTAAGGGTAAACATAGAGAACATAAAACAATCCATTAACATTTGAATGCAGAAACTTGAACATAAAATTTAAACATCAAAATCTTGAGCAAAGACATAAATCTTGGAAGTACGTAAGGCATATATCATAAAGGAACATCAATCATGATAAAATAGCATGGGAATAAAACATGTAATTATGGAAAACCATTAAGCACATGATATGATTTCCATAGTAGCCAATGCATTGCTGCCAAGACCGTCTTAGTGGATAAAGTCCCTTTCTGAATTGAGTTCACTCCTCATTCCAATCTTGTATCACTGAACCAGATTAACTTACTGTTCCAGCCATGTCTATCTCATGAGATATAAATCTTTACCCAATTCATTGGAGGGAGATATAGGTCCCACTCATCTCATATTGAAATAATTCTTACTTGTGCCATAACATAAACATATATCATTCATCATAACCCAAAAAATAAAATGGGTTTTATAAACATCATTCCATTATAACATAATCCATTTAAAACAAATGGATATCATTTCATCATAAGAAAATTGAAATAATGTAAATCATATAGACATTATACTTGAAAAATACACATATGAAATAATGCAATCTTATATGGAAAATGGTTTTGATAAAACACTTGAAATGAATTCTTGAGGAAAATATCATTTCTTTTTCAAAATCATTTTTTTTCACAAAATGCCATGCAATTTTAAAAGAAAAGGATTTTTTTTGAAAATAGTCATTAAATCTTGTAGAGTAATCTTCATGAAAATAAGGTGTTATGAAACTGTAAAAATCCGTTTATGCCGTATAAGTAAAAAAAACATTATTCTCATACTTTTTCCAGAAAGTCAAAAAGTACCTCGTATGGTAAACAAAAGAAAGATTCCTTACATACCATGTAGTAAAAGTAAAAAATGGGTAAAAAGGACTTTAAACATACATGAAACCATTTTTATAAAACAGGGACATGGATGATAAATATAACCCCAATAAATACTTACGAATAAACAATCTCAGATAAAAACGATATTGGAAAAGTTATCCCTTACCTTATGTCCGATATGCTTAGTATGTATCTGAAACTTCTGTATAATGATTTAAATAATGTCATTGACTTATTATAGAATCATATTAATTGTTATTATATCATATATGGTTCACTTATGACTTTATATTACCTGTTCTTTTGAAAATTCCATGTTAAAGCAGCATTTTGGTAAAATCGTTTCATTTATCATACGTGTTTCAACTTGTTGTTCTTGATATTATTACTTATATCCTGATTTACTTAATTTCATAATGTAAAACATGATTTATATATAATATATATTCATAATATACATATATATAATAGATCGATAAATGGAAATAAATACACCGTTCATGGAGACAGTAGGCCATACGTACGCATGAACGCTGTTTTTCATTTCCTTATTGAATTGAATGGAATTAAGTAGATGACATACATATATATATATATATACATAAATAAAGTAGCATTATTATTTCATATATTTCAGTATTACTTATTATATATACTTTATAATCATTCTTGAATTGTTAACATGGAAAATAAATCTCATCGCGTCGTGGAGACGGTAATCCGTACGTACGCACGAGCGATGATATCATTCCTATATGTATTGAATGGTATTGGAGTGGGTGATATAATATAAAAAAATCAGTATTATGTTATAATAATTATATATAGTTATTATTTACACCATTATACCCATCCAATTAAGGTGGTAGTTGAAAAACAGATTACACCACGGCGTGGAGACGGTATTCCGTACGTACGCACGCACGGTGATTTCGTTTTCTGTAGGATGGATAGAAGGTGAAATCAAGTTTTTTCATATTTATAATAACATATAAGTATATAATTAATACTTATTTTATTAATTTATAATTAAATAACTAAAGAATAGGAAGTAGAAGAAGAAAGAAACTTGAAAGAGTTGGTAGAAGAGATTACCCCTTCCTCGACGCACCTCCTTTAAACTTCTTCTTAGGGCACTAGAGTTGGTATTTTGAAAAGAACAGAACCTCTATAATGTAACTATAGAGGTTTAGAAGAATAATTGGCAGGGTTTGACCGAGCTTCAAGGCTCAAAATGGTGTGAAGAGAAGAGGGAAGGGGTGCCCTTTTTATAAGGGAGGAGAGGGGCACCTTTGAAAAAACATAAAATATTATTTTATAATAAAGCCATATTCGATTTATAATAGCTTAAAATTGATTTATTTAGAATCTAAAGTTGGGATGGGTTGAAATCCTCTCAACAAATAGGTTTTAGATAAGTTTAGGTTCCTATTTTAACCTTATCATTTAAATTTAACTATAATTTAACTTTTACCGTGATTTCTTGTTTTCTTGCACTATATAGTTAATAAACTTACTATAACAAGACAAAAGAACCAAAAGTGGTTCATTATTAATATTTATATCATTATTTAAGTCATTTTTCCGAAATGTAGATTTTAGGAATAAAATAATAATTAATAATATAATATTTGTTTTAAAAACAATTTTATTTCAATTTTGACACTATTTGGTAATTGATTTTTTTGAAAATCATAACAGCATGATTAGTTCTGAAAAAGGTATTAAAATAAATACTAACATATCATATTAACCTATAAAATTAGTTCAATTCATAAAAAGTCTCAAATTAAATTTATTTGGGTATTTATAACATCAATTATGTTAACATTTCATTAATAAGGTAATTACTGCATCATCATTATGTCATAAATAAATTAAATTATTTAATGTCTAAAAATTGTAAATAAAATACCATTATGTAGGAAATCGTTTTATATTTCTAATGAATATTTATAGTCTAATTTATCTTATGCATAACCCTATATTAAAAATTATTTAGTTATTAAACTTTGATTTTAACTATTTTAACCCTTCTTTAAATAAATTAATAATAAATGTCCTAATCTAATCCAAGTGGACCAAAAGGGAAATATTTTATTCCTAAGGTTTTTTTGGTCAAATTAAACTTATCCAATAGAATTAGGACATGTGTTAGGGTAATAATAATACCATTTGTACCCTTAATTACCCTATTTACTTTTAACCGTGGTAAATAAAAGTAAAAATTACTATTCACCAAAAATTATTTTTATCTTATTGAAGCAGATTTTAATCCTTGATATTAACCGTGTCTCTCGGATTTTAGAAATTCAACTCACAGAAGCGGTAAAATTAAGTTTTATGTACAATTGCAAATGCTCCTAGGAGGTGGGTAAAAGACGGTGAAAAGTTCCATAAATTTTTTATATATCTAAAATTATTATAAAATGACTCCAATTAATTACATTGAACTTATCTAGGAATTATGTATCAATTTTACCTAAAATAAATTTAAATAAAATAAATTATTATTTAAATAAAAATTTGGTTTTTAAATAGTAACCCTATGTTTTCACTATTCATCAAAAATTGAAAGTTTTCAGAAAAATACCAAAAATTCACCCTAGGCTAATTTCAATATTTTGAATCCAAAAATGAAGTCCATTTTTAAAGATAAAATTTATAAAATTTCAAAATGTGGGTATTACTATTCATAACGGCTAGTTCATAATAATATTATAATAATATCTCATTTAGTGAAACTCGGTATTGCATACAACACACGCTACAGTGGAAGGTCACGATTGCATGTAATGAAAGCCAAGTCAGGGTTGTGTGTAGTGAAAGATTCATTTTTTGTTGCATATAATAGAATCCAAACGTATTTAATTTATACATTGAATATATATACACAATCAATGTTACGTAGAATAACTTCTATCAAACAAACTTGAAATTTTGTGTAACACGATCCAAGATTAGTGTTGCGTATACTGCAAGCTAATATGGTGTTGCGTATAGCGCAAGATAATCTTGGTGTAGTGTATAATAGAAGATATGAAATAAATTAAAAAGAATATATCTTATAAAATCTGGGGGCGTTATAGTCTTTAGTAGAGTTAATTAGCGATATTTGATCCATATAGACCACCCCATTTAATTGGGTTAAAGGAATGTTTTTTATTGTATATAAAAAGAATTTAATATAAACAAAATGTTATATAAAAAAATTAATTTATTTTTTCATGATATAAAATATAAATTTTAGTTATATTTAAAAATTAATTTTAAAAAATATATATTTGATTATCCCAGGTTCATGGACTAACCCATGATTAAGTGAGCTTTTGTACCGTGTAGGCTAGGCCATGCCGATTTGAATAGTGTTGTAACGCCCTAAACATACCCATTCAATTAATAAATCAATTTTAGAAAATATCACAACACATACATACCTAAGACCTATTATATTAAGAGTTTTATATAATTATAAAAAAATCTATTACATAACAACACTCATATTTTTCATTCTAAATGAACTTTTATTCAATTAATATAGAATATTCAAATGATACAATTTCTTAATTCAAGGTTAAAACCTTATAAAAATAAATTTTACTTCATAATATCATTCTTAATCTATGTAAAAATTATTTAAAAATGTGAGATGAGCATAAAACTTAGTAAGGGGTAAAAATTAATTTAAAAACCTATCAGGTCATTGGAAAAAACATATAATTATATGAAAAGTATTTTCTTTAAACAAATAACCATGTGTTAAAAAAGAACATGAACTCATATTATTATTTGTTTAAAGAAAATAATTTTCATATAATTATATGTTTTTTCCAATGGGAACATGAACTCATATTAGTTATAGAACAATCCCTTAAGAATGCTTCAAAAATAATAGGATAATATTAAAGTACCTTTTGGAAAGAAAACGAAATAATGTAGTTCTTCCATGAAATTACATTTTATTTCCTTTAAATGATTATACTATTTCTATCAAAGACTAACTTTTAACCTTGAAAAAGTAAAAATTTCCTTTAACAATGAATTTGATTTCATTTGTAAACCTAGAAAACTTAATTTTAAAATTCATAGGAAATCATAGAAAAACCATGAGGTATATCCCAAAGCATTATACCCATCACCCTTTCAATGGAATAACTTAACTATCTAATTCCAACATCATTCATAATGGAATAATTTAACAATAATCATATATATTTTCATAGTGGTTGAATGCATAATATTAAACATCTTAATCTTACCATCAAGGACTAATTACAATATACACTACTACAAATTGGCCTCTTATCAGCACTAAAAACCGACAATAACAGCACTAGAAAAGTGATGTAAATGCCGGAAAAGATAAAGGGGACCTCCCTTTATCTACACTGGCATTAACAGATCTTGTTTATCACTAATAAAGGGGTGCATTTATCAGCGCTATCTTGAGCACTGATAAAGGGCCCTATTATCAGTGCTCAAGATAGCACTGATAAAGGAACCTTCCCCTGCACCTGCAGAACTAGAACCTGCACAAACCAGCACCTGCACACCTGCACAAAACAGAACCTGCACACCTGTACAAAACAACACCCACACACAATATTTTGACAAACAATGCTATATACATTTACTTAACATCATGAATACAAAAAAACACACTGTTATATATATTTAAAACAATGTTTTACATGGTTACAATTATAATTATCCAAAAAAAGTTATAAACATTAATGTTTCATCCTTTGATATCCATGATCCTCTCAAAAATTGTCGTCCACGGTATTTGTTGCCAAACAAAGCATCCGAACTCAAGGAAAAAAATTCACCTATATAAAAAAACAAATATTATGTTAGTAATACAATAATGAAATAAATTAAAACATTAATATGAAAGAATACATTAATATAGAAATGTGAAACTAAAATATGGAAATGATAAACTCAAATGTTTTCATTCTGATAACAATGAAATAGAATAATGTAAAATCAATATGTTTTTGGATGATTTATCTCATTTAATAAATACTGATTCTTTATCTAATGAAAAGCTTTACTGGTCACACCGTGCATTGGATTGAGGTACGGTCGATTCATACACCTCAAAAATGACTCATGGATTATTGTCCTAAAGTATCAAAACAATCCGAATGGGTTTTCTCGGTTTTCCGTATGTCACTTGTGTTGTTTTCTAAAGTTTATGTCAATTTCAAACTGATATCAGACACTTTTAGCCATACCGGTCACACTGTGTGTTAGGTTGAGGTGCGATTGATTCATACACATCATAAATGACTCATGAATCATTTTCCTAAATTATCAAAATAATCCGAACGCATTTTCTTGGTATTCCGTATGTCAGTAGTGTTGTTTTCTAAAGTTTATGTCAATTTCAAACTGATATCAGAAGCTTTTTGCCATACCGGTCACACCATGCATTGGATTGAGGTGAGGTCGATTATTAAACCTCAAAAATTAATCATGGATCATTTTCCCAAAGTATAAAAACAATCCAAACGCGTTTTCTTGGTTTTCCATATGTCACTTGTGTTGTTTTCTAAAGTTAATGTCAATTTCAAACTGATATCAGACACTTTAATCCATACCGATCACAACGTGGATCAGATTGAGGTATGGTAAATTATTACACATCACAAGTGACTAATGGATCATTTCCCTAAAGTATCAAAACAATCTGAACATGCTTTATCAGTTTTATATATGTTAGTAGTGTTGTTTTCTAAAATTAATGTCAGTTTCAAACTGATATTAGACACTTTTAGACATACCGATCACACCGTGTGTCTGATTGTGGTGAGGTCGATTTTTAAACCTCAAAAATGACTCATGGATTGTTTTCCTAAAGTATCAAAACAATTAGAATACATTTACTCGGTTTTCCATATGTCACTTGTGTTGTTTTCTACAGTTTCTATCAATTTCAAACTGATATCAGACACTTTTAGCCATACCGGTCACACTGTGCGTCAGATTGAGGTGAGGTATATTTTTACACATCAAAAATGACTCATGTATCATTGTACTAAAGTATCAAAACAATACGAATGCGTTTTATTGGTATTATGTATGTTAGTAGTGTTGTTTTCTAAAGTTTATGTCAATTTCAAACTGATATCAGGCACTTTTAGTCATACCAGTCACATCGTGCATCAGATTGAGGTTCGGTTTATTATTACACCTCACAAATGAATCATGTATTGTTTTCCTAAATTATCAAAACAATCCTAACACATTTTCTCGGTATTCCGTATGTCATTAGTGTTGTTTTCTAAATTTTATGTCAATTTCAAACTGATATCAGACACTTTTAGCCATAACGGTCACACCATGCATCAGATTGAGGTTTGTTTGATTCATACACCTCAAAAATGACTCATGGATCGTTGTCCTAATATATCAAAACAATCCGAATGCATTTTCTCAGTTTTCCATATGTCACTTGTGTTGTTTTCTAAAGTTTATGTCAATTTCAAACTGATATCAGACACTTTTAGCCATACTGGTCACACCATGCATCGGATTGAGGTTCAGTTGATTCATAAACGTAAAAAATGACTCATAGATCGTTTTCCTAAAGTATCAAAATAATCTGAACCTGTTTTCTCTGTATTTCATATGTTAGTAGTGTTGTCTTCTAAAGTTAATGTCAATTTCAAACTGATATCAGACACTTTTAGCCATAATGGTCTCACTATGCGTCGGATTGAGGTGTGGTCGATTCATACACCTTAAAAATGACTCATGTATTATTGTCCTAAATTATCAAGACAATCCGAATGCATTTTCTTGGTATTCCATATGATAGTAGTGTTGTTTTATAAAGTTAATGTCAATTTCAAACTGATATCAGACACTTTTAGCCATATCGGTCACACCGTGTGTCGGATTGAGGTGCGGTTGATTTATAAACCTCAAAAATGACTCATGGATCGTTTTACTAAAGTATCAAAACAATCTAAATGTGTTTTCTCGGTTTTCCATATGTCACTTGTGTTGTTTTATAAAGTTAATGTCATTTTCAAACTTATATGAGACACTTTTAGCCATACCGGTCACACCGTGCATTGGATTGAGGTTCAGTCAATTTGTACACCTCAAAAATGACTCATGGATTGTTTTCCTAAAGTATAAAAACAATCCAAGCACGTTTTCTCAGTTTTCCGTATGTCACTTGTGTTGTTTTCTAAAGTTTATGTCAATTTCAAACTGATATCAGACACTTTTATCCATACCGGTCACACCATGCATCAGATTGATGTGAGGTTGATTTTTAAACCTAAAAAATGACTCATGGATCATTTTCCTAAAATATCAAAAAAATCCGAATGCCTTTGCTTGGTTTTACGTATGTCACTTGTGTTGTTTTCTAAAGTTTATGTCAATTTCAAACTGATATCAGATAATTTTATCCATTCTAGTCACATTGAGAGTCATATTGAGGTGAGGTTGATTTTTACATGTCAAAAATGACTCAAGGATCGTTTTCCTAAAGTATCAAAACAATTATAATGCATTTTCTTGGTATTCTGCTTGTTAGTAGTGTTGTTTTCTAAAGTTTATGTCAATTTCAAACTGATATCATACACGTTCAGCCATACATGTCGCACCATGCGTCAGATTGAGGTGAGATTGATTCATAAACCTCAAAATTGACTCATGGATTGTTTTCCTAAATTATCAAAACAATACGAACGCGTTTTCTTAGTATTATGTATGTCAGTAGTGTTGTTTTCTAAATTTTATGTCAATTTCAAACAGATATTAGACACTTTTAGCCATACCGGTCACACCGTGCATCGGATTGAGGTGCAATCAATTCTTACACCTCAAAAATGACTCATGGATCATTTTCCTAAAGTATCAAAACAATATGAATGTGTTTTATTGGTGTTCCATAAGTAACTTGTGTTGTTTTCTAAAGTTAATGTCAATTTCAAACTAATATCAGACAGTTTTAGCCATACTGGTCACACTGTGCGTCAGATTGAGGTGAGGTTGATTTGTACACCTCAAAAATGAATCATGGATTGTTTTCCGAAAGTATAAAAACAATCCGAACGCATTTTCTTGGTTTTCCATATGTCACATGTGTTGTTTTTTAAAGTTTATGTCAATTTCAAACTGATATCAGACACTTTTAGCCATACCGGTCACACCGTGCGTCAGATTGAGGTGAAGTCGATTCATACACCTCAAAAATGACTCATGTATCGTTTTACTAGAATATAAAAACAATACGAATGCATTTTCTCGGTTTTCCCTATGTCACTTGTGTTGTTTTCTAAAGTTTATGTCAATTTCAAACTGATATCAGACACTTTTAGCCATACCGGTCACACCGTGAATCAGATTGAGGTGAGGTCAATTCGTACATGTCACAAATGACTCATGAATCATTTTACTAAAGTATCAAAACAATCCAGCTGCATTTTCTCGGTATTCCGTATGTTAGTTTTCTCGGTATTCCGTATGTTAGTTTTGTTGTTTTCTAAAGTTAATGTCAATTTCAAACTGATATCAGAAAATTTTAGCCTTACCGGTCACACCGTGTGTCAGATTAAGATACGGTTGATTCGTACACCTCAAAAATGACTCATGGATCGTTGTCCTAAAGCATCAAAACAATCCTAATGCATTTGCTCAGTATTCCATATGTCCGTAGTGTTGTTTTATAAAGTTAATTTCAATTTCAAACTGATATCAGACACTTTTAGCCATACCGGTCATGTCGTGTGTCGGATTGATGTGAGGTTGATTCGTACACCTCAAAAATGACTCATGGATCGTTTTCCTAAAGTATCAAAACAATCCGAACGCATTTGCTCGGTTTGACGTATGTCACTTGTGTTGTTTTCTAATATTAATGTCAATTTCAAACTGATATCAGACACTTTTATCCATAATGGTCACACCGTGCGTCGGATTGAGGTGCGGTCAATTCTTACACCTCACAAATGACTCATGTATTGTTTTCCTAAAGTATCAAAACAATCTGAATGCATTTTCTCAGTTTTACTTATGCCACTTGTGTTGTTTTCTAAAGTTTATATCAATTTCAAAATAATATCAGGAACTTTTATGCATGGACACACCCCCTCCCTCTCCTCTTGGACACCCTCACACCTGGAAACCCCCCACATCTTGGATACACCCCCTCCTGGACACCTCCCCACTCCTGGATACCCCCTCCCTCCTGGACACCCCCACCCACATATAAGGGAAACTAAAATTAGAAAATTGATAATCTAAGATATTGGTTCCCATCAATATTTTAAGATACTTGTGAGTGGACTGAATGACTATGCATCAGTCGACTTCCGCACTATCGGCCAATGTAGTCCAATGAGTTATGCTTTACTAGAAAGAAAAATCATATCTAAAACTATTCTTCATAACCAAAGGATATAAAATATAATAAATGGTGATCATATATGCTCAATAAGTGTAAAAAAGGGAGATATCAATGATCATATATGGATAACATTAGTAGGAATTCACCTTCATCCTATTTGTGTACAATCTTCCATCAGGTATGTTGCCCATTCATTTCTAAAAACATCTATATCATCTTCTGAATATGAGTTTTTGCGACAGTCATGGTAGTATTGAAAAAATATAAATACACAAAGGATTAATAAATATTTTAAATGAACTTGTAATTATTTTTGAAAATACCACATCAGGGATGCTAGTTTATTGATGAAATACGATCTCTTTCATAAATTTACAAACATAATAACCACATTCCTTTCCGTTTGTTTGTTTTGGACACTGCAGAAAAATCGACAACAATAAGTAATTTGTTTTGATATGTGTTTGGATAGTGTAATGTTATTATATATACCCGGATACTTTTCCAATTGTAGATCTTGTAGGCCTACTTATCCTTATGCCCTTGATTCATTCCATGCATTAGATGATATTTATGCACCGCCCTATCATAACAGAATCCTCATTAAAAGATAACATAAATTATATAACTAGATGTTTAGTTTTAAAATGTTGTATCTAGTGTATTAAAAATTAACAAACACCATCATGCATGGTCAGTTTGTTGGATATCCATGCGTTGAATCTAGAAAATAAATCTTTGGAGTATCCAAATTGAATTCAATCAACATCCAATGATCCCTAAAAATATAAAAAGGAATAAGTAAAGAAATAAATGAAAATATAGTTGATATGATTAAATTGTAGAGTTTTACCCCTGCATCGTTGGTATTAAAAAGAGTCTATCATCTGTAATTTTTTTTCAAACAATTTGAGCAGGGATGACATTATTGCAGCCTATTTATCAGAATCTATTTCTTCTTTTGAAGAGGTGGTGTGAGGAATAACGAGTCCAAATTTTTGTTCATGGGGAAATCCCTTCAGTTGTTTTTCATATATATGCCTGTGAAGAATATAAAATTTATTTAGTCATAATTATCAGAGTATATCAGCTTTTATAAAATAAAATCATGAAAATATACCTCATGTATACATTTAAAACTGAGGCGTCTAACCATTCATACTTGAGGATTTAATTTAAATTTTCATCACTAATGAAATATGATGTTTCCTCTCCGTACATATTTTTTTCAAAATCAAACGTGTGAGCATTGTTGTCTATCAACTTTGTATCCACATGATCCTGCAATGATATTAACTGTGGATATAGAACGGGTCGGGTGAAGGTGGTCTCAGTAGACCATTTTAATCGGTTGGTTGATCCTTGAGATAGTTTTGAGCTGATATTTCATTTCAACCCCTTCTCTTTGTCATTATGTAATAGCATTCATCGGTTCAGACCTTTTTTCATTAAATGTTAAATGTCCAGCTTGAAAAATAACTTGGAAATGGATACCTCCTTGTCGACATGTTTTTTTACAAGAACTGACGACCATGTGATGAATGTTCCAACATCTTGTTCAACCGTATGAATGTCGTCATCGTCATTTGGAATGGGTAGCTCAGCACTTGGCTCATTAGCTACGTTAATTGACACTCTTAAATGATCTGTTGGAAGCTCTATGTTGTGTAGCATGTCGTTCTGCGGATTGAACACCGTAGCCCTCGCTACAAGGCGATAGGTGGGAGTTGATAGATATAAATCACAATCATTTTCACCCTATAGAATATTATTACAGGAAAGGTATAAGTGTCTATGTGAATCACATTTCACATAAACAATTATTAAAACATTGATTACCTCAGCTAAGTCAGGTTTTTTAGGGGAATGGCTTGCCTCAAAGATGGTGGGGGGTGGGGCGGGATCGTCATGCATGAGTTGTTGTTAAGTTGTTTATTCTCTTTTCCTCTCCCCCATCAATGTTGCTATAATATCTCCATGGTATTTTAATTATTCTTGGAAAATAGCTAATTTTTCTTGCATCTTTTCCATTTTTTCATTTTTATCCTCCGCTTGTTTTTGTTTTTGAAAATATGTTCGGGGTGTCACCCCAAAATCCGCACCTCTGACGCGGCCATACTGGTCTGGCCACTTCAAGGCTGCTGAAAGTATGTCTGCATCTGGTGTGGGTGTTGTTGATTCCTGTGACTATGTCAGATAGAAAATATATAAAAATAAGTAGTCATTGTAATGTAATAGCGATTTAAAACAAATCAAATTTATATTATGTCATACTTACACATGTTTCCCACTCTTTTTGTGTGTTTTCATCTATCAGTATCCCCTCTTTATTTACACGAGCCTCCTTCCATAGCACATGGTGTGGGATGGATTTGTATTTTTATTTCAATTCATCAATCTGTATATAAATAGAGAAACATGGTTATGGTGTTGTTTTATGTCACATATAAGTAGTATGGTAGATTTAAAAGACTTACCAATTTTTGCTTAAGTGAAGTGTACCCCATCCATGCTTTACGGTAAGGGTACATTGGTTCTGCTGCACATTTTTTATTTTCATTACTCAGTTGCTATTTAATAAATAAAAAACTGTCAATCAAAGTGATGAATACGAGAAATTTCAAAAAACGTATTACCCCACACAATGTACTTGAAAAGTATGCTCCCCATGACGGTTGATAAACACGTCCCACACTCCTTGGGATATCAAGTGTGCATAAAGAGGAGGTGGGTGTAGCTTGATTTTCCCTTCAGCATCTTTAAGATGATATTTCATTAAAATTGTGCAGAAACCTCTTTGAATCCTTCCTGAAACTCTTAATACATATTCATTGTGTGAGGCATCTACTATAAATGCACTCTGCAATGGATGATAAAGAGTAAGCCAATGTTTTGGTATTTTATTTTAATAAATTAAAAAAATGATATCATAATGTTACTGTAATATCTTCCCACATTAGTGTCTTAAGACCAGTGACAACATGGTTCCATGAATGTACATCAATCGGCACACATTGTCGAGTGATGATTCCAATGTAGCTACTAAAGATGGCTTTGTTGGGGTTAACATGTTGGCCTCACTTATTCCATACCACCTCAAATTTGATGCCTTTTTCTTTTGCCTTAAGGATTTTGGATAACATTGTCAAACTATGACACTCTTTATTTTTTTGCGCTTTCAGGGTTTCATTTCCTACCATTTCCTAATAAGTATCATCAATATCTTTCTCCGAAACACTAGAATCAGAACTGGGATCAGCAGCAATAGGTTGAGAAACTTGTTGTTGCTCTACACTGGGACCATCAACAACAGGTTAAGAAACTTGTTGTTGCTCTGCACTGGGACCACCAGTAGCTGGTTGATAAACCTATTTTTGCTCTACACTGGGACCACCAGAAGGTGGTTGAGAGACCTTTTGTGCCTCAGGATTGGGCGCATTAGCAGGTGCAGAAGTCATTATCTGCAGAAGTGGTTTAACATTTAATTTAGATTACATAAAAGCAGCGGACAAATAATAACATAACGTAACACAATGTATATTACAATAAAAAAATAACCTGATTATTGTACTCACTTTTTTTCTTTAAAGGATAAAGATATTTGACTCCTCTATCGACTATGTAAATCCCTTCATTGTGGTCTCCTATGACATACAAAACACCATCTACATTGGGACTACTGCGAAATGATTGTGAAGTCCCTATAAAAGGGTCATCCTCAGTTGAAATTTCATCTAACCCTTCAGTTGTTTTGGTTGATAACAGAACAATTGACCAATTTTGGTTTGTGGGGTCTAGAATATAAGATAATTTTACTACCTGTGATGCCATTATAAATGGTTTATCTTTCTCCCCTTCCTTACTGAAATCAACTTTCACGAATCCTAATTCATCTATTTTAACATCAATCCTGTTATCAACCCACTTTCATTGAAAAATATTCACTTTGAATTTCGTATAATCCAACTCCCATATTCGTTTTATGATACCAAAGTATGTCATATTCGCATAAATTAGATTTTTGTCCTTAGGACTGGAAACATGCACCGCCTCATCCACAAGTGTAACCCCACTATTTTGCATGGTACTGTCTTCATCATGTTAATTATTATAGAATGTATAACCATTAAATACATAAGCATTGTAAGATAATACATACACACTTGCTCCTCCAGATAGCCATCGAATTTGTTCTGAAATTGAGTCTGGATTTTCATCTAACTGATTCAAAATATGGTCCTGAAACCATCCTCTAAACTGCCGATTATGTGTATATGATATCCATTTTCATCCCTAGATGGATTCAAATGCCTTAGACTTTCTTTGTGTGTTTGAACATATGGGTCAATGTCGAAAATTTTATGCAAAACGTAAAGGTGAGCCTGCTCCCGATCTGTAATATTGATTATGACAACCTCTCTTCCAGAAATTCCTTCACCCTCAAGCCGCTCAGTGTGATGAGATTTTGGTAGGCCAACGTTTCCACACCAAATAGGTATTCGGTAAAAAATTCAATGGCTTCCTCAACAATATATTGCTCCGAAATACAACCCTCTGGCCGACTTTGATTTTTGACATACCCTTTCAAAATCTTCATATACCGTTCAATGGGGTACATCCATCTATAATGTATAGGATCACATAGTAGAATATCTCTCACCAAATGAACCATCAAATGAACCATCATATCAAAAAAATTTGGTGGGAAGAACATTTCCAATTCGCATAATATGATGAAAATTTATCTTTCCATAGTTGGAAATTTCTCCGGGTCTATAACTTTGCTGCATATAGCTTTGAAGAAGAAATAGATCTTTGTTAATGTATGGCGAACATTCTTGGGAAAAATGAAACATAAAGCTATAGGAATTATATCTTTCATCAAAACATGGTAGTCATGTGATTTCAGACCCTTTAATTTTAAATCTCTCATTGACATGATGTTCTTGATATTTGATAAATACCCCTCTGAAATCTTTACTTCATTCAAGAAGTTTCAAAATTGATATCTCTCCTACCTGGAAATAGTGTAAGCAGCCGAAGGAAGAAATGTTCATTTTTCACCCTTCACTGGTGCCAACTCTTCTCATATTCCCATCTCAACCATGTCCAATATAGCCTTAATTCCATCCTTCATTTTTCCGGGTGCATTTAGAAACGTGCCGATGAAATTATCACATACATTTTTTTCAATATGCATAACATCAAGAAAATGTCTGACATACAGACAATTCCAGTATGGCAATTCAAAAAAAAACTGATCTCTTTTTCCAACCAATTTTCATAAGGTTTTTTGAAAATGGTTTACTAAAAGTATTGTTCAAATATTTTACCTTCTCAAAAAATTGATCACCTATTAGTGGAGACAGTGTTGTACATTCTTATGAACTTCTATCGAATGATGTCGTCCAAGATTGGTACTTATGTCGTCGGGGTAGAAATCTGCGATGTCCTAAAAACATGGTTTTTGATGAATGTTTCAACCTAATTGACTGTGTACCTTGTTCTCAAATGGGACACCCTTAAGTTCCTTTAATGCTATATCCTGACAAATTTCCATAAGCAAGAAAGTCATTTATCATCCTGTACAACTTGGATTTGAAATTGAAATATTCTTTTTTTGTAAGAATCATACAACTTAACACATGAATCCCACAATATTTTCAAATCCTCGATCAATGGAGCCAAATAAACATCAATATCATTACCCGGTTGTTTTGGTCCTGATATAAGCATAGATAACATGATGTATTTTCATTTCATGCATAACCACGGTGGTAAGTTATAATTTACCAACATAACTAACCATGTACTATGACTACTGCTTTGAGAACCAAAAGGATTCACCCCATCTGTAGATAACGCCAGACGAAGGTTTCTTAGCTTGTTTCCAAATTCAGGATACTCGTGATCAATTCTATTCCACTGAGGAGAGTCTGCTGGGTGATTTAGTTTCCCATCTTTAATTCTTGTATCTGCATGCCATGTCATTTGTCCTACAGTCTCCTCACTTCCATATAGGCTACTAAACCTTGGAATGATTGGAAAGTACCATAAAACTTTCATACGACTAGAATCGTCTTTCTTGTATTGAGAAGTACCACACTTTGGGCATAATTTAAGTGATTTGTGGTCCTTGATAAATAATATACAGTCAATAGGGGAGGCGTGTATTCTTTCATAGATCATACCCATCGATCGTAGCATTCGTTTGGCATCGTATGTTTGGCTTGGGAGTTCATTATCTTCTAGGAGCATGTCATTCAGGAGGGCAAGTAGTTCCGTAAAATTGGCGTCACTCCACCCATTGCCTACTTTCAAATTATATAGCTTCAGTACGGTTGACAATGCTGTATATTTAGTGCAACCAGCATACAATGGTGTTTTTTCACAACTCTTTAACTTCTCAAAATTTTTTGGGAAATCACGAAGTTCATCTTCAACTGTCCTTGTCATATACTCAATATGATCTTTATCATCATTCACATCTATAATCACACCCTCCATACCATTGTCTTCACTGTTCATGCTTGTAATCATATCAGATCTTCCATAAAATGTCGTGTTATCCGAGCCACTACCTACATTCATTTTTCCCCATTTTTATTCCAACATGTATAAATTCGATCTATTCCATGACAGATCAGGTGTTCTTCCAACTCCTCTAGACTAATTTGTCTTGAATAACAATAGCATAAACACAGAAAAAGGATTTGAGAAGGGTCACATGCATGATCTCCTGCAAACTTGATAAACTCTTTCATGCCATCTTTATACTCTTTTGTCAACCAATTGGCATTCATCCATTCTTTATTCATATTCATAATATTTATGGGTTCTATCTTGAACTTTCCTAATATTATGTTTTAATTAATCAAGTAGCATTGTTTGGGTTTTATAAAAAAAATCATGGTACAAATGCCTCTACAATGAAATAGAGGAACCTACCCCAAAACATGTGAAAGTACTTGCACTCTATCTATATATGGGGGAATGTGCCCCATCTTTTTATATCTCCATGGAGTACCTAAAACCTATACATGGAGGAATCTTCACCGAAACATGGGGGAGTACCATACTCCATATTTTCTCCAAACATCTCAGTTGTCACTTGTCAACTCTCAAGAAGGGTGAAGATAATTAAAATATCCAAACCACATCATGTGCAATTTCCAATGAATGAGGGAATCGTAATATTGTGATCTACATGAGAAGATATTTATAATGGGCTACTCAAACATGAAATATTATCATCTAAGTGAAAAATAAATAATAATAATGAAATTAACATAGCACACAATTTTTTCAATGGATACACAATGTGTAGGGTTCTCAGTCAAGGTTGGTTGTATACTACCATTTCTAAACTCATGTGAAATCCATATACATGGTGTGTCTAGTAGGGTGAACATCGTATATGGATAAGATAACTGATTTAATCTGACATATATCAAATTAATTACAAGTTAGTCTTACAAAGATGACATGATGCCTTCAAAAATACATGACATATAGGAAAACTTGAGCTAAAGGCATGTACTTTAGATACAAAATGAGTCACTTCACCGGCTATGCATCACATTTTTGTGGAATACACGGTGTGTAGTCCTTATATAACCACTAGGGGTGTATAGTCTACACACTTCAAGTTTCTATGGTATCTATACATGGTGTGAGTGAAGTAAAACACATATCATATGGTTCTACCATTATTTCATGGCATGTACATGGTTTCATGCTGAAGTATATGTCTTGGAGATGTGTGTGACCTACGTTCACATGACATGTAACATTTAAAATAAAACTTATTCCAAGTTTGAGTCAGAAGATGAGTCATGTGGTGTAAATTTTGGAGATAACTATTGTCTGGCATTAAAATCTATATGAAATCCATGTATGGTGAAGCATGTTCCATTTAACAAGACGACATAACATGTATTTTAAAAATATATAGAATCTAAAAAACATCATCTTCACACCATAAAGTGTCTCATAGAGTCCTTTAGAAGTGATTTTTTAGGATTCAGTGGAATTCCAATAGTAACAAAGTGGTGGTGCCATTGAAATGGGTAAAGTTTGGATTGATATTCAATGGTGGAAGAACTACAACATGGAAAACAAATGGCATATCAATCATGCCAACAACTGCAACACCATATAAAAACACAATCGTTCTCACAATCGCAACACCATACAAACCAAACAATCACAATATTAGATTTTACAAAGCATCCCTTATTCAATTTTGTTTGTTAATTCAGGGGTTATCACATAAGTTTTATCATCCTGGGGCGTTCATTCATAAGTCAAGTATACGTAAATTACCAATTTTTATATTCAAATTTTTAACAAGAACCAACCAACATGCAATTCATTTAGTGCGCAAACAAGGACCACCAACGGCCACAATTTTCAGCGGGGCGTTTAGCCCATACATTTCACATTATAACCATCAATATCAAATAGTAATAACATGCAAAAAAGAGAAAACCAATGAGTAACAGGAGAAAACTCACCGCGAAGGTGTCGTTAAGCACATGGAAGAGGTGCGTTCATGGCAGAGGAGAGGCGCACAACAGAGGAGATTTACAACTAAAAAGAAAACATAAAATAGGGGAAACTCATGAGAATAAAATAATCTAAAACTGAGTACACCATTTACCACATCCCACAAACCCCAAGAACCCAATAAAACTGAAATCAACCCACACCATGGTTAAACACACCTTAAGATAACAAGAAATTATAGAACCCAACTTCGATAGAACGAGTTGAAAAGACTTTTAAAAATATAAAAGATGAATATAAAATGGGTAAGCCCTAACCAATATGTCCTCTTTATTAGGTATAATACCCAAGTTTATTCTAGATAAAAAATCCCAAATGAGTAAGCCCGAATCAATCCTCTGTTATCACACCTTTCACGACACATACATCCTAATCGCATGACTTTAAACTTCATGGTACAATATTTTCAACACAACACGTGGTATCTAGTGAGTAGGATCATATCCCTATTCAAACTAAATGAGACTACCCATATATCTTGACAAAAAATTAGGGGGAACACACATATTTTCAATGGGACACCCCTGGTACTCTTTTGCAATCTTAATATCACACCATACCAAAACTCACCACACGATCACCAGTTACCCAACATTATTCCTAAATCAATAGAATATACCCATGATTCATTACCCTAAACCCGTCCATCTAGTTTCAACAGTGATGGTCACATTAAAACCATTCTATAAATAAATAGTATTAGGAATCCAAATGATCATGTCCCTCAACCCAGCCATAACACCAAAACTAAATAATAGAGAGTGCTTCCCTTATACAAATCCAAGACATGACCATTCCTTCGCTATCAACTTGATAACACCTAATATGAATCAATCACTCATGTCAAAGAATCTACCCTAGATTTATGTATCTAAGGTATTCATAACACCAAGATAACCCCACTCATTAGTCTCCCCCAACCACCAAAACTCACTAACTCGCTACCATCTTGAGTCACATGCTAACGACCACTAGGATCTCACACAAAACCCTTACATCAATTCTTACACAATCCTTAGCCCATGGGTGCCACTCTTATCCCCACCTCAAAACAAACATCATCTAGTGAACCAGACCAACCACTTACTATAGGTTCTCACACACCCTCTATCTAAAACAACCTACAATACCAGGGTCTCACCACCTGGGATCTCACTCTTGCCCCAACTACCCATACATAGGTTAAACTCACTTATAAAAAAACTATAAGTCATTATAATCATTCAAGGATCATAATTTCTCATTTATATTAACCCAAGAGAAGGAAAAATACTCCTATATTGACCAATGGCGGTGGAGGTAGCGGCGGCAGAGGCAGAGGCAGCGGCAGTGGAGGCAGCTGTGGTCATGGCGGAGGAGCAAAACCCAACGGTGCAGAGGTAGCAGCGGAGGAGAAAAACCCAACAGTGGCGGCGAAGTAAGAGGAGAAAGAGGAGGAGGAGGAGGAGGAGGAGGAAGATGAGGATGCAGAAGAGGAGGAGAACGAGGAGGAGAAGTCACAGCAGAAGAGGGTCCTGGTTCAGCTTTCGTGAAAGCTTTACCGCGTGCGAGAGAGGAGGGCCTGTTAGGGTTATTAAATAGAAACCACTAGAAACTTTATCAATTATCATTGAAAGTGCTGATAAAGGTATGTTTTATCAGCACTAAAATAAAATAACTGATAAAACATAAATTTATCAGCGCTTTTTTAGTGCTGATAAAGAGATACCTTTATCAATGCTAAAAAAGCACTGATAAAATACCTATTTATCAGTGCTATAATTATAGCATTGATAAATAGGTATTTTATTAGAGTTGTTATTTTAGCACTGATAAATATTATAATTTTATATAAATTTAGAATAAAAACTTTTATCAGCGCTAAAATAAGTGCTGATAAATGTACCCTTTTATCAGTGCTAAAAACAGCGCTGATAAAGGGTATACCTTTATCAGTGCTTATTTTAGCGCTATTAAAAGTTAGATTTATTAGCGATTTTAGCTAGTGATGATAAAGGCATACCCCTTTATCAGCGCTTTCTGTTTAGCATTGATAAAAGGCAGCGCTTCCCTTTCCCTGTTTTGTGGTAGTGATATTATAAATAAATGAGAATACATACACCAAATACTAAACTATTTTTTCACATAAGACCTACTAATACATCTAGGGGATATACTATTCTGGCCCCCACCCATCACTAAATTGGTTCATTTTAATCATCATATGAAAAGAATGTATAGACAAAACACTTTATAACTTGTGTTTTATTGTAGCACGAAAAAATCAGATGAAAACTTCCATAAATATAAATCTTTAAATAATCTCATAAGAAGGAATTCATCTTAAATATTACATGATTTTTTGATGAAATACATAAAGAAAATAGTCCCTTAAAAAGAAATACTTTAAAACATAAATGATAGTTTGAAGAAAACAACCCCATTACCATAAATACATAACCATATTTGATTCATCCCTTAAAGTTACCCTAATTAAACCCTAATAATTCACTATCCACTTATATTTAAGGAAAATATAACAGTTTTGAGTGATGAGTAAATGTAGAACATAGACTTAAAAAACCATAGATGGAGTGATACCTTTTATACCTAACCTTAATATGATATTCAAAATTAAATATTAGATATATAAATGTTAAACACCAAGCTGGTCATAAATTAAGCTTGTAGGAACATGTTAATTATTTTCTCATATCCTTATGTGTGAGATTTTGATAAAATAACCTTTATAGTGGTGTCAATAAAATAGATTTCCCTTTATTAATTCTCTCACTTTGTGAAAAACTACAACATTATCTAAATATCCTGTGTCTCCAACTTCAGATACCATTCATCATTATCACATATTAAAGTTTTAGATCCTGATAAGAACTCACCCAACATGGACTTCACATAAAATATTAGGTGTGTAAATTTCATGGAAGATATATATCACATATTCTTATGATAAGTGCTTAAAAATTTCAAAGTAGAATTTAGATACAACAAGCATCTTCTTCAATGTGATTAATAGATTTTAATATTTTATCTTACACTTATCAAGACCTATCCTATTCTCACATCACAATACACACATGCAGATCCATATGAGAATGATTTTATAATTATACTACATGTAACATCCCATACTTTCACTTTTGAAACTACTAGAGTAAATGAGATCACAAGTCTCATGTTGAGTAAATAGTGTAAACATGAAATTGCAAGATGGGGTGGAAGACGATGACAATTTTTATTATTTAAAACATGCATTCATTTTAAATCATGAATAATAACCATGTTTTTACAATCCCACACTATCTTTACAGTTTAATTCATGCTTCTTCATTAACCTAAATGTGACATGGAACACTAATGAAAACCTATGGCGTCACCTCAAACCATGAAAATTGTCTTCTTTATCTTTTCTATCACCTCACACTTGATTCACTATGCATACACTAGCCCCAATTATATATTAACATTGATCTCCCTTGGACACCCTATTTTAGCTACATTTCAGGATTTCCTCTATGTCATGATGACAAGACCTACCTCCTACGACTATCTAGGGTTGGCCCCATTATTTTTAATACATTAACCATGCATTTCCTTTCCTAATCCCCTAAATATTATCCTATATTTAAATAATAATTTTTATTTTAAATTAAAATTGTATAATAAGTAAACTATTTAACATAAGTTCATGTATATAATAGATATATAATTGTATAATATATTTGGGATTGTGAAATAAATATTAAATATTAATTTATAAAATGAAAATATAATTGAAATTATTTATTTCAAAAATCTATTCATATCTTATCTTTTAACCCTATATATCTCATAATGATTTTACCCAACAAATAATTTATCTATTATATTAAAAATACCCATAATGGTCATATATCCCCTCTTTAAATACCCATTCATCATATCCTTTTATTTTATACTAAAAATAATTCCCATATTTCCACTTATCTGCATCCTTTCTATAATCATCTTTAAAGGAGTCATCTACATGGAAGATCATGATGATGAATTATTCAAAATTTCCATTTTATTTTATAATTTATTTTTTTGTCTTATTGTTCATTCAATTTTTATATTTAATGTTTTATTTCTATTTACTTTGTAAAAAAAATCACAATTTCATGATTAGATATTACATAATTAAATCTGGGGTGTTACAAGTGCAGCTAGGCTTAAAAAAATGGGGGTCCATTACCAATTCCCAAGATACATTATATGGGAGGTCTTGGAATTTATTTATAATGAATAATAATGACACATTAATTATGTTCAATGAAGGACAAGACTCAATACAAATTCTCTAAAACTCCCTCAAAATAGATTATCTAGCTTGGATACATAATAAAAGGAAACCAAATAAAATCCACACATTGTACTCCACCTCAAGCTTGAAACCCAACTTCCATACATAAAAATAAGTGAAACATAACTTTGGATCCATCCTACTTTGGATCACCTCACCCTAATGAGAGAAATTATTGTTCTAAAATAGAACTAGGGGTTTGCATGGTTAGCTATAATCAATCAAGGACACTAATTTCAGTTGATTGATTAAAAAAATTATTTTAAGTGAAAATCAAAACTGACTGAAGATTATTCCATACCGACATAAATCAAACTAGTTGGTTTATACTAGTTAAAACTGATTTAGATCATTTATGAAGATAAAAAAAAAATTACATGATACAAACATGATTCATAAAAAATGATGAAAATATAAACTTTCATAATCAAGGGCTCTAAGATAATGTGAATATATTGATAAAATAAATAATAGAGAGATAATATTTAAGTTTTCTAAGGTTTATTTTAGTTTTTTTGGTTATCAATATGAATGTCAATAGGATAATGAGATATTAATATGTATCTTGGGTGATGGAGGTTGATACCACCCAATGAATAAAACTAGAGGTTTCCCATAAATAGATGGGCAAGGTAGTGAGAAGTAGAAATTGTGTGGAATGTGAAGATACTTATGTTAGAAGATAAGTATCATAGAGTTTTTTCTTAGTTATCAACCCATAAATCATAATATTGTTTATATTGTCCTCAAGAAAAATACAAGTGCTAAGAATTGTGAATAGTGTTTTCTACAATAGTTTCAAAGGAAGTGATGAAGATAGATATTAGAGAGATCAAAGATCTGTTATAGAAGTTGATGAGTTGGATAGATGAATTTGGAAAAACCATCCACTTAGATTATCCTTACATTATAGTTACAAAAATTAGTAAAGAAACATCCTTTGGACAATGGTTTAATATGGTTGAAGTGAATATATAATTTTAAAGGCAATGAAGGTTCAAGAGAATACTCAAGGTTGAGTTTATATGTTGCAAGAGACTTTTAAATTGAGTTAAATCACTTTGGAATTACTTTAATAATTTAAAAATCCATTTGATTTCATTTAAAATTGATTTTAAGTGTTTAAGAAATCCTTAAGATGATTTGAATCTATTATGAATTTATTTAGAAAAAATATTGAATATAGAGATAAGTTCAAATTTAAAAAAGTATCATAATTTATATGAGTTATTTCAGGAGAAAACTAATAGCATGTATGAGTCATTCAAACTCTATGTATATGTCATATGGAAGTGGAATATGAGTCACTAGAAGTAACACATGAGTCAATTGATTCTGCATATGAGTGATTATGAAGACTTTTCATGAGTCAACAAAAAATAAAAATCAATCTTAAATTTTATATGAGTCATTATGGACCCACACACATTTCATTTGATATTACATACAAGTGATTTCACTTCAGAATATGAGTCATCCAGGGAACACTGTATGATTCATTCACTCATATGATGAGAATGTAGCTAAATCTTGACTGCATATGAGTCATTAAACACCACGTATGAGTTATTGTGACCAACATACAAGTCATTATGATCTAAATATAAGTCATATGGATCATTATATGAGTTAATTATAAGACTATATTAGTCATTTTATATTGTGTATGAGTGATTAGAATTTCACAATGAGTCTAACACTTAGTGAATATTCAGGATTTCTATCGAATGAAAATGTGTCTTTCTGGAATTATATCCTGAAGAAGTAAAAATAATGGGATGATGATTAAAAATTTCTTTCAAGTTATAAACATCATGATACTTTGACTAACACATTATTCATGATTGAGTTGAAGAATATTGAATTAGAATAGAGTATATCACTATTTTATTTATTAATTAATTTAAAATGAAAATATTTGAAAATCATATTTAGTGATCACCATTGAAATTAAATGGGATAATTCTTAAATTGTTCTCAATGGATTAAAAAAACATAAAATTAATTATGATTCAATATGTATAAAGGAGGAATATGATCTTCAAGATAAAGAATAAGGAGATCAAAAATGAGAAAAAATTATGGGAATTTAAATTTCTAAAAAATGAAGAAACTAAAAATTAAAAAGATCTAGAAATAAAATGTGATGATGGTTGTTCCATGATTTTATAATTTAAAATATCACAAAATCATTTTTTATTATTGGTGAATGAGTTTAGAAGTGATACTGAGATGCTAGCTAGAGTATACAGATTTAAGATGAAATCTATACATGTTTGTATTGAAGTTCTCATTCCCCAATTAGAAGTCCCATGCCATAAAAATTGATATATATTTTTATATAGATATGAATATTGTTTATTTGCAGATAATTTATTGAATGTATATTTGGGAAGAAAAATATCACTATAATATTGAAACAAACCAAGATTTATTTATTTGAGAATAAAAAATGAGTATAGAATTATGACCATTTTTGGTATTCTACTAGAGATAGAAGTATGGAGGATCATGAGTGATTTGTTTTACTTGCATGTAACTCATGATAAGTTTCTATTTTTGGAAATAAAAAAATACCAGAAAAATAAAGTAGAGATGATTGTACAAAAATATCCAACCTATATAAAAAAGTGGTGTAAACCTCTCAAAACAATAAGAGAAAATAAATAAGGAGAGATAAAGAGTGTTTTACATAGAAGAAGAGTGATGAGAGAACAAAAAGAAATCTTGTGGAATAATAAATACAGATGAACCTGTACTAAAAAAAAATATATGGGTATATAAAAATTGATGATGAAGAAGAATAAGAAGTTAGATTGCATGCTAATTCTTTCAATACACAGTGTTTCAAAAGTTTGATAGCGGAAGAAGAAGAGATGATAGAAAATCCAATGTACAAATGTATCTATAAAATATTTATCGGTTGTCATTATACTTGAAGTACAAGTAAGAGAAACCTAAAAAATATATTATGAAAAATATTTGGAATCTAGGAAGTATTTAGATATTGATTTAATGAAGTGATTTAGAATACCAAAAGGCATTTAAAGGCACTATTTATAAGAAGAAGATTTTATTTTTTGGATGTAGTGACATCATAATGTCAGTAGAGATCTACATCTAAGGTTGGAGGAAGTTTTTAATACAAATCATGAGACTAAAGACTGTAGGAAATAGTATAAAACCCTTCACTTGTGTTATATAGTGAATAAGTGTGGGATAAACCATGTATATAGAATGATAACTCTATACTCCGATTGTAATTGATATAAAGATTACAGTGGACAATTTATGACATGTAAATCATAAGAAAAATATAAAGTAAGTTTCCTAGGTGGGTATAAACCTTCTAAAAACACATGTTCCAATCTATATTTACTTTACTGAATTGCATGTAGGTGTTTATTCTATATTAAACAAGAAAATATCCATTTGTCTTAATTTTCAATATTGGTTCAAAGACCAAAGGGGCTAAATAGTTAAAAGAAAAATTTGAATTTGATAAAATGTTAGAAACACCTGATTAATGCCCCTTAGTTGTCTACATTGATCCCATATGGAATTTTAATTGGTATCATAGACAATGGTTAATCTTATTAGATATAAAATTTTCTTACTCTGGCATTTTATTAGAATTTGATGAAGTTCAGATTTGAAATGGAAGAGCCTCAGATGGAAGAAATAGTTCCTATTACAATTGCATAAAATGTAGAAATGACTTTGAGAAATGAAAAATAGATAGAGGCCAGGAAGCTTATAAAGAATTCTAAAGTGAAAGGGGATTAACTACTAGCTGAAGATAATTATAGTAGTAAGTTTACTAATAAATCTGATTATGATTCATCAGTTGATTTAAGTAAAATATATGAATAAGATGTGTTTAATGAATCATTATCAAGACTCGACATTACGTTACTTCATTAAATTGTTTTTTATTTTATTTTAATATTATTTTTCATTTTTGGTTCTTTACTTTTAATTTTTTTAAGATTTAAGAAATCCGAAAATCACACAATTGACACACAATTAGTGTAAACTATGAAATGACCATACGGTAAGGTCTGTAGTTTTTAGTAGATTTGTTATCATGGTTAGTGCATGGTTTTTCTATCCATGAAACCAAACTATGAAACACTCTTTTTTTTCCAGTGAGGGGAACATGGTTGGTTCATGGTTTGGTAAACCATGACTCCAAACCATAAAACTTACTTAGTTTCATAATAGTTTGAAATTAATAAACTATCCACTTATAAAATAAGACCCAAAAGGGTTATCCTCTCATCCCATTCATTTGACACACACCAGATATCTCTAGTAGTGGTTCTCCCTTTCTTACCCATATATTTTGAGATTTATCCTTCAATTTCAAGTGGTTTATATAAGGAAAGACCTTAATTTATCCTTTCCTTTATCATCTTCCTTTTTTCCCACTTTTATCGTTCCTTGAAACCCTCTTGTCCAAACCCTATAGAGGGGAATTTGACCTAATGATTTGTGGATTTTGATTTTAGGGTTTGAATATTGACCCTCAAGTCCTTTTTTTATATCTAAGGGTTTGGTATCATTCACACTCCATTTGAGGTAGGTGTCTCCATACATTTTCCATTTCTTAACACACCATGAGATGCTTTAGTTCTCAAAAATTGATTCCATTAATATTATGAATTTATTTTGAATGTTGATAATTTTTTATACAAAGGAGAAAAGTTTTATAGGGTTTTAAAATAGGTTATCCGTGATTTTTGTCTTGTATAGTTTTGTATAAAAAAGATATGCATACTATATGTTTGATAAAATAATTGATAGGGATTTCACAAGGGATTTGGGTGTTAATATGATACTTTGAACTTAAAAATTTATTCATGTGAATTGATTTATGAGATTAATATATTGTATAACTTGGGAAATTTGTTGTTTAAGGGGTTAAATGGGTTTGTTTGATATGTTTTTTAATTCTACTCATGTGTTTCATGTTTATGATTATTCATATATTGTTCAATGTTTTTTAAATCATGATATTATGTGAAGTAAGAAATATTTTGATAAAATATTTGTTTCTTATAAATAAAAATAGGTTTCAAAATGTATCTGTATTTTAAAGTAGATTTACAAAGAGGGATTCTTAAACATATTTCTAAAATGAAACCTTTATATCCATTTGCAACTTTTAAAAAGTATTTTTCAAGTGAAATATATTTAGAAATGTTTTTTCAAAGGAATTTTGAAAATATATTAATAGTTTTTAAAATATAAGGGCTGGTTGGAACCTTCTAAACTGTTTTATCAAATGATCAACACCAATAATAAAATCCCCATATTATTTTGATATTTTTTTTGAGACTTTATGTGATTATGATGTTGTTATATATAATCTAGATGGGATTCACATTGGTGGGTGTATAGTAGTGGGATGATATTATGATATTTCAATGTGTTCATTGTGTTTGAAATTTAATTAAGTTTACCTCACCTCGAGTCACTATCATCATGGGGAGCCTAAGTGTCTTAGTGAGGTATTGAGATACAATTACTATATAGTCATGATGTGATTGGATAAATCCCATTTGGAATAGGATTTACCTTATACATGGGGGAGTGCCATCATTGAGGCTAGGTTAGAGAACCTATGAGTTTATGGACTAGGAATGAATCAATAATACAACATATGGTTCCATCAATGTACTTCTAGGATTTCTTCATGAGATGTTTAGGAATTACCCATGATTATAAACACCTTATTATTTCATATTTATTGCACTTATTTTCCTTACCAATCCACTTTATTATTATTTCTCTCTCATGATATGTTTTACAACTTCCACTTTTATATAACGAACCTTCCGTACGTTCACCATTTTCTATTACTTCATCTATTTTATAAAAATCTTAGTAACTCACGTTCCTTAATCTTTAATTTTTGTATCCTATTGATTTATTTTATTCATTCAATTGATGTTTATATTGGCCATCCTTGATTTCTTTTAGTGATGTTTTTAAAGTGGATTTTTAAAAAAGGGAAAATTAAAAGATATGTTTTATATAGATTATTTAAAGGAAGTTTTTAACATTTATTAAAGTTTTTTTTGGGGTTTTTAAAAAGTTTTTTGAAAAGGATTAAGATTTATGATTATTAAGGTGATTAAAACTGTAACATCCCAGGTAAATAAAGGGTAAGAAATCTTCATATTTATTAATATTTTTGAATTAAATATTAATTTTACTTTAAAGGGGATTCTATGTTTGATGGAATACCCGACATGTAATAATGAGTTTCTCCAAAATCTCTTGTTGCACACAAGGTTGAGTCATACTAAAAAATAATAATATAATATTATTTTAAATGGTAGTTAACGCCTAACCATGGTATTAGCGGAAATGAACATAACTAACTACAATATGATTATACATGTTTGTTAAATTTTTATACATTTATCTAATAAAAGTTAGAGGCTTAAAATGTGAATGAAACCAATTTTAAGCATAAACACTCAAATAATCTTTAAAAGGTCCATTTATCACCTTTTGATGGAGAACCCCCTTTAAGTCTCATTTTTGTCACCTTTATATGTTATATTTGACAAAATAAAATTTTTATTTAGAATTGGGCCATCAAAATTTACTTTGGATTAAATTTTGGTATTTTTCGGATAAAGTTAAATTTTTAATGAATAGTGAAAAATACTGCATTTTAATTTAAAACTACCTTTTAATATAATTTATTTATATAGTTAAATTTCTATTTTATTAATTTTAAAGTGTAACTGGATTATATTTTTACCATTTAATCCAATTTTGCTCATTGGAATTAATTTCACTTTGAAATTGGACATAAACAAGTGTCAATCTTTTGATAATTATTATTTCTTAAAAACACGTTTTCTGGTTTTGACAACAGAAATTAATTTTAAATTAATCAATGAAACTTATATGTTTTTAATTTGGTAAAATAGAGATTATTTATGAATTTGGAATATCAAAATTAGATTTGGGTTAATTTTTGGTATTTTTTTGAAAACGTTCAATTTTTTATGAATAGTGAAAAACACTACATCGTAGTTAAAAACAGAATTTTTCATTTAAGAAAAATTTTGCCGCTTATGTGAATTTAATTTCAAAAATCCGTCATACTTGGTTTTCATAATTAAGTAAAATGTGTTTCAATAAGTTGAAAATAATTTTTTGTGAATAGTAACTTTTGATTTTTATTTACTACGACTAAAGGTAAATAGGGAAATTCAAGGTAAAAATAATATTATAATAATATAAAATTACCTTAACACTTTTCATAAAATTATTTAATGAGTAATGGCTGACCAATATAATCCTTGGGTTAGACTTTTGGCCTTTTAAATTCATTTTGGCAAGATAATGACATTAATAACTTTTTATTTAAAGTAAAAATAAAAATATCATAAACATGTATTATTTTTTCCAAAACAATTTTAATGTGGGGTTTTATAATTTTTATCTTAGACTATAAATAATCATTTAAAGGATAAATATATTTCCAAAATCATGGTATTTTATTTATAATTTTTAGATATTAAATAAATAAATTTAATTATGACACAATGGTGGTGCAGTACTTGCTTCATTAATAACAGATTCAAATAAATGATATTATAAATATTAAAATAAATTTATTTTGAACTTTTTTATGCCATCCAAGAATTTTATATATTATGAGGACTTTTTATATTTGAATTAATGAAGGATTTTTAAAATAATCAAGTTGGTTTAGATTTTTTAAAAAGTCACGATATGAATAGTTTTAAAATTGACATAAAAGAGTTTTTAAATTAATCAATATTTTATTAAATGAGAAAATAGTCCTAAAAATATAAAATTATTCCAAATGACATATATGATGTTAAAAATGTCATTAATGATCCATTTTGGGTCTCTTGGCATTTTATAGTAAATATATTAACCATATAGTATGAATATATAAGAGGACCTCGTAAAAGTTAAATAAGTTTACAAAGGGTTAAATAAGAAAGATAAGGATTAAAAAAATATCCAAAACCTGTCCAATTATTATTGGATGATTTTATTTCAACTTATATTCACCTTATATTCTAATTAAATAATTTTTAGGCATTTTGAAACTGAAAATAATTTTATAATAAAATAATATTTTTAAAACTTTCCTAAAGAGACCCTCCTCTCCCATATAAAAGGCCATCGCCTCTAACCCATTAAACACACCTCTCAAGAACCTTGGATATTCCAAAATCTACCCAATGAATCTCCCAATATCCCTATATTTCTATTAGAGGCCTTACCTTATGCATAAGGCACTTCAAGGAAGCCTTTTGGTTCAAACCAAAGGGAGTTACATGATTTAAAGGTAACATCTTCCCTCAAGTTCTCTTCTTTTATTTTACTTCTTCACTACCTATTCTCTTATTATTCGTTTTTTACATAAAAAACCTGTATTCTCAATATATTATGTTTTTTATGATAATTATTAAAACTACACTTACACACACCTCCATCTAATGGATACAAACATATTGTTTCTGTGTACGACAAACTACTGCCTCACGAAACGATGATTGTTCGATTATCTCCTACCGCCTCTCATGGTGGCCATTATGATGAGAATATATTTATATGTGATATATATTATATTTATATTGTCTCTATTATTCTATATTTTTAATTTATAGAATACCTTTATGGTTTCCATAATGGGTAAATACAATAATTTTATTTGAGGAAGTGCGGACTACCGCCCCCTCAAAGTGATATGAATCGTTCATGGCACACGTGGAACATATAAAAGATGGAGTTACTGAAATTATATATTATATTATACTAGAATTATAATATACCTATGTATCATTAATTTTTAATTCCGTTAAATATGAAATAGAAATGAAAGTAGCGTTTATGTGTATATACGACTTACCGTCTCCATGAACGGTGCATTTCATTTATTATCTCCAAATGTTATGTACTATTATAAATACATATATATACTAGAAATATATGATATATATGATATATAATTCATGAATATCATTCTAGAGATAATGAACTTTTAATTCATGGGAAACTTTTAATTATAAGAAGTTCATTTTTGACTCAAGTACCAAATATCGACAAAATGACCATTATTAAATTAAATGATTATGTAATGTTTATAATATGGTAATGAGTAATATAAAAGGAATAATAAACTTGATAAATTTTCTTAAAAAAGTATAAATTAACTTTAGTTTATTATTCAAGAGATTAAAGAACAAACAAGTCAAGTCAGACATGAGGTAAGAGACTTTGTCTCAATCTCCTTTCATTAAGGCATATTTTGATTTATAAAAGAATTTATTTTATACATTGTATAAACCCATTTGAATTTTCATTTTATTCAATGGGAATATTTTTCGATATATAGTTTTACTAAATGACAAAGGGAATGTTTCTTTTTAGCGAACGCGGTGACAATGACCTTTCCACCGCCGCGAGCGTTATTTGATATTTGACTTCCTTAACAAGCCGTAATGTTTTTAAAAAGAAATTAAATACCATATAATCTTTTACATATTTTGGCATTGAAAATGTTTTTTACAATGGATTAGTTATGTCAATATATTTAAATGATATATTGTGATTGAAATGTGGAAATTTTATCTTTCCTTTATATTTGTTTTATGTGTTATTAATATGTTATGGTTCTTGGGAATTGTTTATGTATATGGGTGGTTACATGATAACCCTAGGGTGGGTGAGCCTGAGATATCTCTCCAATGCATTGGGTAACATGACAGAGGTAAACATTAATATTTCTCCTAAGAGATTTAGGGAATATACTGTGATGGGTATTCCAACGTAACTCCCTACATAACTGTGAAAGCTACAATGTAAGTATGATATGGATGCCATAAGTTACCTTTATGATTTATGATTTACATGTGTTATTCATAAATCTTATGATTTTTTGTGGTATGTTAAATATTTAAAAATATTATTTCATTGATTTGTATGTATTTATGGACTAATGTTTTCTTTCCTTGTTTTATAACCCTTACTGAGCTTTTCATGCTCATCCCAAGTTTTTGAAATTTTTTTCACAGGATATAAGGAAGGTTAAGAGAAAGGAATAATTCAAGAATATTTTTATCAAGAAAAGAATTTTTTTTCCATTTAAGAGTTTTAATTTTATGAAAAAATGGATATTGGGTAGAAGTGTCTACTTTGTAATAATTGAGATGTAATATAGTAGTTATGACCTAATTCTCTAAAACTATAAACCTGAAAAGATCCTCAATTTAAATTATTAAATTAATTCAATATTACGCAATTTTTAAGGCAAGTTACTTATAAAAACTCTATTTTAAACTATTATATTTCAAATTAGTATTTTTTTTCTATTTTGAAAAATGAAAATCATGGACTCTTTGGTGAAATTATATTGGGTAATTTATACTCACACCCTAATTAGACCACTTAATGATTATTGATCTGGTGTATTTTATAGGTTTAGGTTATAGTATCATTGAGTTCCTCTCAGTGGAATCCATATTTTAGACCACTCTAAGAGTGAGTTTTGCGTTAATGGTTGGAGGGTGACCTTAGGGATACATGGAGATCACATTTTGTAATTTTTGGTTTTATTTATTATCATAGATATAACAGGAAAGTTAGAATTATTTTTATTATGGTTTCTGTAGGCTTTTCATACTTTTATTGAGTAAGATATTTGTATATGGTTATGATTTGTTTAATTTTCTTCTTATTTGGAACAATACACAATACCAAAATTATAGCATAATCCCTCTACAAACTTAATTTTTTTTCTTAGGTGAAATTGTTCCTATAATGTATGTTTTTATTACCTGACACTAGTTTACAGCCCATGGGGATCAAAAACACCATTTGGGACTTTCCATAGGATAAATAGAGTATCAGGTCTAGATAAACTGGGTTGGTTTGTGTCAACATGGGAAAAAAACTCTCTGTTATTTCTGGAGTAATGATATATTCGAGTTTGGGCTATTAGGGATTGAGAGATAAGTACGGGGAGATTCAAGCTTGCCCTTACTTGTTCTGAACCTTGGTCTTCCATATGATGTTTGGTAATAATTCATATTTTTGATTTTTTATTAATTATTTTTTAGTATATTTTGATCCAAATCAATAGTATTTTGACTTGTATTGGTTTTGTGTGGGTAATTTAAAGGTTTTTAATGTTTCAGGAGTGAAAATAGAGGAATAACCAGAGGCACACATTTAGATTGAATGGTCTGGAAAACCATAAGAATGCCATGCACATGGTTTTTTGGACTTCTAATAAGAGTTTCATAGTTGGTGCATAATCTACCAAACCATGTGGAGGGACCTTTCACAACCACTCACAACCATGCAAATTTTCTTTTAGATTACATTTTATTTCAAATTACATTGGGTTAGGTGTAAATGTTATTTAGGATGAATTAAAATTAATTATTATGATATTTTGGTACCATTTTGTTTGATTTTTATGAAATTTTGAAAATAAAACGCATTTTTAAATGGTGAAAGTCAATTTTAAAATCAATAAAGAGGGTTTCTTAAATGATTTTAAATGAATACTATGTTTTGAAATTTATAAACGATTTTTTTGATGAATTTTTGGGGTTTTAAAAATATTTTAAAGTGGAGAATTAAGATTTCAAAACTAAAGGGTGTGATTTTGAAACGGTTCAAAGATAATATTTTGACTTGTTTAGTGTTTTGGTTCTCTAGGGTGATGTTTTCAATTTGTTCCTTTAAGTTATTATATAGAATTGAGATTTATCATTGGATAAGAGTGACTAAGTTTTGGATATTTTTTATTGAGTATTGTGTTTTATTTTTATATTTAGAGTAGGATACCCAGAAAATTCCCAAGGGATCATGGAAACTCAATATAGTGTAACATTAATTAGATTGTTGTCACTTAGAGTTTTAATGGAAATATTCTAGTAGTAAACTCTACTAAAAATCCTAGAAGAGAGGTAGACCCAAAATATTCTAAGTGCTTTACTATCTTTTATAATGATCAAGTTCCTCAAGAGGATATGGAGTGGCTAGATAATGTTAAGTAGATCTTAAAGTCTATAGGAACTTATGAATCCTTGAGAGTGATAGATATATTGGGGTTTATTAGAGGGGCATAGTTGGGAATGGTGTAAGACTAACATTCCATCTTTGTTACATGATGGTATGATGTGGGAATCACTTATGATTACTTTTATTTAGTGGAATTACCTTGAGTAAGTAAAGGAAAGGAAAGTGATAAATATCACAAGTTTGTGGGAGGGTTATGGAATGAAGAGGGAGTACATAGACCATTTTAGTGTGATGGTTCCATTTTCTATTAGGATATTATATATATATTCCTTGAAAGTGCATATGTTTTTAAAGGTTATTCATCTAGACCTTAGTTCCTATGTTTGTTTATCTAATTTTTCTTTGTTGAAAGATTTTTTAACTAAATGTTTTTTGGTAGAGTTAGTTTCTAGAGGGAAACTAATGATGGGTGGTAGCCCTTATTGAGATTATAAAGACTCTTCAAGAGTTGGAGTCAGTTCACAGGAAAGAGAAACTCCAGAGAACTATTAATCCTTATTAGAGTAGCAATAATGATCTTCCGCAATATCATATTGAGATTATCATATTATATAGAGTTATAAAGGATATTACATGGTGTTCGATCCAAAAAATGTTCAGGATATTTTACAATCACTAGAAGGAGGATATTACAAAATTTAAATGAATTTATGTAGGAGTTTTGGTAAATAAGTGAGGAAAAAAGAGAATTATTCTTATACTAGTGATTGGAGGTTAGTCCGAGGAATGATATAAGGAGTGAGTAATTATATAGTATAATAGATGGACCCCTATAATCATAGAAAGTTGGTGAAACTGGATGACCAAATGAGAACCTCTATAAGGGGGGGGGGACCACATATAGAGGTTGCATGATATTATTGTATTTAGTGATCTACATGGATTCCTAGTCACAATGATTGTAACATTTTTACTTTAGATAACATGTACACTGTAATGTTTTTGTCCAAGGATATATGATGAATGTTCGAACCATGTAACACCTTTTTGTATTTACTTAATTTATTTTACCTTTCATGTTTTTCTTAAATGTTTACATGATTTTGGATTAAATAGGATTGAGTGTTTTTAACTTAGTGAAATTATTTGGGTGAATCAATTATTCCAAGTTTCGATACAATAAAGTTCTAAGAGTTACATCTGGAGACTTGTTTCCACCACTATGGTCTTCTAGTGGATGAAATTTTGATGTGTGGAGTTTGTGTGAGATTATAAATAGCCCTATATCTTTAGAGGTTAGTGAAGGTTACCTACTTTATGAGATTCAAAAGTTGGAGGAAACTGAGTTCAAGAATCTGGATAATTTGCGAGAGTCTTCTTATTTTATGGTTGACTCTATGGGAAAGAAGATATCACTTGTATATTTCCAATGAGACACCTCATAATGAACTCCCATATATGGTGAGAAAAATATAGAATTTATAAAATAATTTTGATACCAATTGAAGTAACCCAAAATTAATCATCCATAATTACAATATCAATAAAAAATAATGAGTTACTTACATACCCAAGACCTTTTAGGTTTATAGTTTTATATAATTAAGAAATAAATTATAACTAAAAAAACCTATATACTTAATATCAAATGAAAAAGTTTCTCACTAAGAAAAGGTTAATTATTTTACAATAGGTCTTCATCGTCTCTTATAAAATTTTTTTCTCACGCAATATTGATATAGACACATCATACTTAATAATATTATTCATAACCTTAAAGAAAAAGAAATATAAGAAGGTTGAGATCAAATTCTCATTATGGGGTATTATACAACAAAATCTACCATGAAATAAAAAATCCATAAATATTATAGTAGGAATAAATAATAATAAAATAATTCCATATAATTGTTAATAATAGCTTGTAATATATACATAGATAACATAACAATATAAATAATCACACGACCAATAATAAATAATTCAATAATGATGAAATGCATAATATTGGATATCATAGACCAACAATAAAGGGCTCATTCCAAGACATCATACATAAATGAGTAAGGATCACACCAAATACCCAAGCTAGTTTGTCTCATGATACCTACCAATGCATTGAGGGGATATATAATTGTAGGCCCCACCCATCACATAATAAGTCTAATGCATTCATCATATAAAGATAATTGATAACAAATACATATAATAATGTTACTAAAGGAACCTCATACACAATCATGGATAAGTAACACTACAAGAAAATTAGGCTACATCCACAATCAGAAACTATGACTATAGCCATAAAAATATAGATATATCTTATATCCACAATCACTGTAACCATGTAACATGTTTCCAGGGAAAAAATGTAAGATATTATCTATGAGAAACACTCATGGCTTTATATTTACAATAACATCAAGCTTCCCACTCTGCATATTGTACTACCACGAGTATTACATTAGAATAAATGTATTTCCACAGGCTATGCCCATGGATATAGATTTATTTACATGGGTACCACCCATGGAAATATATAAACTACCATAGTGGCCACCCATTGCTATAGGTTACCTGAATTTTTATATATACCACGTCTGTTTATACAAAAAATATAACTAATAACTAATACAAAATTGATAATGCAATAAAATATCAATAAATACATAATAAATAAAAATTTATTCATAATAAAAAATATATAATTTATATAAAAAATTATTCTTATATTCTGTATCAATATGGTTAGACCCCCCCAACACCAACACCCGCCTTAACAATATGTTCTACAAAGACACCAACAAAATCAATCACATATTTTCCATCATTATCATCATGGACATCATAATTATCATCATGAAATAAACAAGAAATGGGAGAAATGAAACCCTCATAAATATATCATATCATCATTAAATAAGAATTAATTTCTACAACACTCTTTGGTGGAAGTAAAGAAAAAGACCAGACATGGATTTCACGATCTGTTCATTGAATCTATTTTAGATATCATATTAGTGTTTTGTTACCAGTTTAATTACATTTGTAACTATACCAGGTTCTATAATCACATAATTACTACTAGAAGACCGTTATTTAGCTGGTACAATATTATTTCTAGGATTAAAGGGAACCCCACCTCAATTATCATCTCCTAATACTTGGTGAAAATGATCCTTCTTGCCCAAATTTTCAGGTTATTTTACACCAATTCCTCTAGATCATTCCATTGAGAAATATGTTAAATTAATTAAAATGATAAAATAATGTAAATAAATAAGTTTAATCAAAATAGAAAAAATAGAAATATATTTACAATTACTTCTTGCGTGTTAGTATTTATTGCACTAATATATTTCTTTTCACTACTTGTAAAAAATAGTGTATAATTAGAAACACTACCCATAGTATTCAATATCTTCTTCTAGGAAAATTAATAGATTATGTAACATGAGATAATTTAACTTGATAAAAAAAAACTAGGAAACATATTTCAGTTATTCATGTAATATAAAACATAAATTTCATTCAGTTAAAATAAAAATATTAGAACTAGTTACCAAAGTACTAACACAAAACATAATATATATCATAAAATAGATACAATTTTTAAACAAATTTGAAACTAATAAGAATCACAATATCATTTAACCATAAAAAACATTGTAAATAAAATTACAACCTACCAAAAAAATATGTGTATATATTCTTTAATGATATAATAATAGAAAAATTTGTACTTTTAGGTTTATGTTGTATTATTTTATAATCATATCAAGTAATTTTATTTTGGGTATGGTTATTTTAGGCTAAACTGATTTGATTTCATTTTATTTGGGTTGGTTTAAAGAGATTTTGATCGAGAAAAGGTATATTGGGTTATGTCAGGTCAAACTAGTTTTGATCCATGTTGTTCTATTTTAGTTCTAATTAATAAAATTTTATTTTTTTCTATTTAATTAATTTTGGTTAAGTTTGGTTCAATTAAAATAGTTAGGATCAGTTATATTCAAAATCTATTAGAGACGTACCATTTAATTACGTTCGGATTATTTTTTTCAACTTAATTCAATTTGGTTTATTTTGGATTGAATTTATTTACTTTGATTCTATTATATTTGGTAAGGAATGTTAATTTCAATTGGGTTTATAATTATCTTCCCTAATATGATTCAAATTAGTTAATTTTACTTTATATTCATTCAGTTAGGTTAGATTCCATTTGATTTATTTTCATTCAATTAAATTAAATTTTATTTTTTTCAGTGTGGTTTTTTCATTTTTATTCAATTTTATTTAGATCATGTTCAAACCAGTATGGTTAAGTGTTTTCTATTTTTGTTGGTTCACTTAAAGTTAGTTTGGTTCAGTTTAATTAGATTCCAATCTTTTTTTTGGTTTGATTAAATTTTAGTTTACTGTTTATTTAGTTATGTTTTGTCCAATGTTAACATTTTTTTGTTATTCCAAATTCAATTAAGTTATTATTTTATTGATTAAATTTATTTTTATACAATTTTTGTTTGTTTTTTAGGCTTATTCAGTTTGGTTCAATATAATTTAAATATATAAAAATCAATTCTATTTGGTTTGTTTGATATTTCTTTGGTTTGTTTCAGGATAAATTGGTTCAATTTAGTTCAGTTTGGTTTGTTTCTATTTGATTCAATTTGGATTGGTTATTTTAAGTGTTATTTATTTTACATAGGTTATTTTTTATTTATTTTGGTATAGTTTATTGAAATAATATTTTGTTACATTAAATCAGTAGTGGTTTATAAATATTTTATCCGATTTCATTTCATCATGGTAGATTGAAATTGGTTTAGTTTCATTTGGTTTAATATGGTGCATTTATTTTCTATTAAGATAGTGTTAGTTTGGTTCAATTATGTTTGGGTTGGGTTAGTTTATATCTTTTTGGTTTTATTATCCATACAATTACTTAAAAAATAAATTTGTTATTTTTTAAATTATATTTGGGTTTGGTTTAGATTCAAACTAATTGATTCAGTGTAGTTAAATTTTGATTGGTTGTGTTTAGTTTCTTCATGACTCAATTTTATCTAGGTAACTAAACCATAATGTTCAATTATAGTAAAAATATGACATTATCTTTGGATAAAGACTATTTATATTTATATGATAGACTCAATATAGAGTTAATCTCAACTCAAATAATTTATACACAGAATTGAAGTTTACCTTTGAAATCATGTCTGAAGAAAGTGATTTTTAGAAGCATTTTTGTTCAGATAGGGAAAGGTGCAATAACATCTTGTTAAATACTATGCTATTAAGTTACTAAATGGATCCCAATTGAAAAAAATTAAATAATAGATTTTTACATGTCAGAAGTGGTGTATCCAATAACATCATAAGATTTCAATAAATATATTCTTCCAGAATAATTTAAATTATTTTATAGATTTAGTTACATGAAATGAAAAGATTATCTTGAATTATAAGCAACACCAAGTTTATCTAGAATCACACATAACATTGATTTTCTTAGATAATGTATGTTACATGCAAGACTGAGTTTTATGAAACAAAAATATAATATTAATATTTAATATGATAGTTATCACCCAACCATTGGAATGATGAGGATTAATAAGATTAACTACATTATGAAAATATTGTTTAAAAATGTTTATATAATGAATTAATTGTCATATAATTAATAATAAATGAAAATAAAAACCAATTGAATATAAAGGATATGTTTTTATGAAAAACTATTTTTATGCCCAAAAAGTAATTTTATCCTAATAAATTAAATTAATCACTATTATTTAATGATATTAATGAAATTTATATGTTATATATTCAATAAAATGTTTTATAATTCATAAAATAATTTTTATAGGCATAAAATAAGAACAAATATAATTTTAAGCATACAAAGTTGTATTTTCTAAAAGAAAGTTTTGTCACCTTTTAATGGAATACTTGTTTTAAAACCAAATTATTTCACTTTTTTAAATTTTATTTTAAAAAATAAACTTATTTTTTAAATATTAATATCTAAATTATCTTAGTGTAATTTTTTTGTAATTTTTTTGTGAAGTTTCATTTTTTGATGAATAATTAAAAATACTAAATTTTATCAAATTTTTTTTTTCATATAAATAATTTATAATGTTAAATTTTATTTTAAATTGATTTTAAAGTTTAATTTGTTCGATTATACATCTATTAATCCAATTCATGTCATTGTAATAATTTTAATATTGAATTTTGATATAAAAACTTAGTAAACTTTTAACATTTTCACTTTAAAAACCCGCTTTCTCATTTCGTCTGCGAGATTAATTTTAAATTAATTTAATACAATTATATTTTTTGAACTAAAAAACATGGATTAAATATTTTTAATAATAATAATTTATAATATCTAATAATTTCAACTTAATTTTTTATCAAAATGATTAGTAAAAACAGTTAAAAAACATGGATTAAGAGAAAAATGAGTTTACCAATAGATTAAACTTTAAAATATAGGAAAAAAATGACCTATAAACTTATCTAACACCCATTGGATGGAAATATTTAGACCATTAATCCTCTAGTATCTATAGTTTTTTATTATTTAAGCCTTTTTTAGGTAAAAATGTGGCTTCACCTAACTTCTTTTCAAAAATTCCATGTGTGTCATCTCCCCCACTTATAAAAGGCCACCCACTCCCACTCTCTACACACCTCAAAAAACCTTAGGTTTGGCAAAAAAATGAACAAATAAATCTCCAAATTCTATAACCCAATACTATAATAATAAATTTTGTCTTAAATACAACCAAGTAATTCATTTGGATCAAACAAGAAGGAATTACTTGAAGAAGAGGTAATGTTCATCAACAATCATTTTTGTTTTGTTTCCTTATCTACCCCCTTAAATTATTCTTATACCATGATTATATAATATCCTAAGTATATAAAATATAATAATATTTCTTATTTTATGATTATGACCTAAAACATCCCACACATTCATTAAATGGGATACACAATCATCGTTTGTGTGTATGAAGGACTACCACCTCACGAAATCATATTGTTTATTCTTCAATTACCACCTATAAATGTTTGTAATTATGATGAAAATAATTTTTTTATATGATATTAAAGATATTTATGATTTATTTATTTTAATTATTATATAACACATAACTTCATGGTTTCCATTTTTTGGGAATATGATAACATTGTTTTTAGTTGTGTGGACTACCGCCTCCTCAATGCGATGTGATTCATTCAAGATTTACATAGAACATATTAAGGATGAGTTTAATAAAAATATGTGATATAAATGAAATATATATTATATTAATGACATAATTATCTTTCTATAAATATAATATATCACTTTCTTTCTTACCTTTTCACACACTGAAAAAGTGATGACGTTGCTTGTGGATATGTGGACTATCGCCTCCTCAAAGCGATGTGATTCTTTTTTTTCATCACCACATAAAAAATAATGATATATATAGGTATAATTAAATAATTAATATTATAATTATTTCATGATTATTATTCTATATATGTTTAAATAATGGTCTCATTGACCGTAGTCGACCTACCAAAGTTAGTTTTGACACATAAGACGAATATAGTCAAAACATATGAATTAAACTTAATTAATTAAGTAATTAAATATAACTTGTTTATAAGTGAAATAAAATTAATAATAAACTTGTAAAAGTTTATCAATAAAGTAAATAATTAACATAATTTTTTATTCAGGAAGATAAAGACACACATGTCAAGTCAGACTCAAGGGAAGGGTTTTTCTCATCTCAGTTTTATTTCTGTGATATATTCACCACTTATTTTTGTTGTGTGGTGTATATACCGCCCATGAATTTATTTTATGATTATTATAATTAAATATATGGTAATTTATATATCCATTTTAGTATCTATATTTAACGGGGTTTACAGTTTCAAAGTTACCAAAGTGGTAAGGGTTTTTAGTCTCAATTTTCCTTATTTGAGATGTTTGTTATGTTATACATCTATCTTATTTTATGAGGTGTAAATAATACCCATTTGAAAATTTATATAATTTATATAATTATTTTAATGATATTATAAGTTTCATTCAATGTTATTATTCCATGGTTCTTATGATTCAATGTTACCAAATTGTTAAGAGTTTCATGTTACAATCTCATCATTTATCGGGATTGTTTGTGATTAAGTCTCTCTTGTTGAAATATTATGATCTAACTCTATATAATTATCATGCATTTTATTATAATACATTTAAGACACAAGAATTAATTTTTTCCCTTAATTTTATTTTCTTTATGTTCTCAATAATTCAACATAATGTTTTTTTATGAAAAATCATCTTTTTAGTCGAAAAATCTTTTTCTTCCAAAATCATGTTTTCTAAATATGATTTAAAAAATGTTTTAAAAAGTTTTTTTCCAAAGTTTTAAGGTTATTTTACTCAATAATTTTTTTAAATTATTTTTAAAATACACTTTTATAATATTTAAATTTTATTTTCTAAGAAATAAATTTCCAAATTGTTTTATGTTTTAAAGAGTTTTTTTCAAAATGAAAAGAATATTTTCCTCAAGAATGTTAATAATGATATTTTAATTGTATTTACATTAATCAAAATCAACAAACCTTATTAATTATCCTCCTTTTGGGATATTTTTTATTTATACCATTCTAATTATTTTTTGGATAGATTAATATTATTTCAAAGAGATTGTTATGGAACTTGTTTCCTTTCTACGATTTAATCATGTTTCAAAGAGATTGTTATTGAACCCATTTATTTTCCATGATTTACCCATGTTTCAAAGATATTTTTATAAAAAAATTATTTTCCATGGGTCAATTGAGTTATGAAAGTGATAATGGTTGTTCTTATGAGTTTATGATGAAATTCAAGCTTTTATGTGTTATGATTATGTAATGGTACTTAGAAATTTGACAAGTGATTACATTATAAATCCACTATGGGTGGTTTTGTGATAAACTAATGATGGTTTGTTTAATAAGAATACAAGGATGGGTGGGTCCATGATATCCCTCTAATGAATTGGGTATTTAATTCTATCATGTGGTTATTCCATTTGTATGATTGATTGTAAGAGTGAAGTAAAAATGATGTCCTAAGTTACAAATATGTTTTCTTTATGATTTATATGGGTTTATAATGATGTTCAAGATCTAGATTGATATCACATGGCTCGTGATTATTTATTTTGATGAATCTTTCCTTTTCTATGTTTTCATATTTAATGATCCAAGTATTCATGGGTATGATTTCCTTTATGATTCTCTCATGCACTTTGATTATATCATCATACCCTTATAAAATTTTATTCCCATTAATGAAATTAAATTGTTAATGATTATATTTACCCTTATTAATCATTTGAGCCCACCCTTATTATGTTTCCTTTTACCTAGGTTATAAAGATTGATGTTGAATTATTTATGTCTCTAAATGACTTCACAAGGATAATGTTGATGACCTATGTGAAATAAGAAAACTTGGGATAAATGGAAAAAAATTTCATTTAAAGTCATTAGAATTATTTATTATGGATTTTTTCCTATTTCTATAAGACTATAAACCTAAAATTTCCTCCAGAATGTAAGTGATCCATGTTTTCCTTTTGATATTGTAAGGTTTTGATGAGAAAAATTGGGTCAAAATTATCAGCATCATAGCCGAAAATGTAAAGTTATGGATTTTAGTATAGGATCTGGGAGTGCAGGTCCTAGGCAATTATATACCCAATAATGAAATTCTTACAATACATCAAAAGGTGTCTAGTTATACTACCCATCAACATTGAATATTTTACTCTTAACAAAAGAATCTATTATAAGGCTTATCAAATAGGTTGTTTTTATATAATATTTATATATTTAGAATAAAGAAAAAAAGGGAAATCATATGATTTAGATCCTCTAAATATTTTTTTCTATCTACCTATTTTGTACAAGAAGATGGATATCCTCTATTTAATTGTTAAAGGTAAATAATGCCTTAGATCGATTGTGAACAAGGATACTACTTCATTCCCATGCTTGAATATAGTCAAGAATGAGGATAAACATGAGTTCATCTAGATTATAGAGGCTATTAAGGAAAAATTTAATGATAATCATGATGATTATAGTAGGAAATGGGAATGACGGATCATGGTTTCCAAATCACAAGCCAAAACCAAATCCAAGGAATTTTTTTCCAAGGAAGCAACACAGAGGATGAATTATGTCTATTCTTGATATCTTCCACCATTGTTAATGATTTATTATTTTTTCATTTGTGATGAAAGAGGGATTTTAAAATCACGTGGATGATCATTTTTCAATATTAGAAGACATACAAGAGTATATTTATGAATCTATTAAGGGGGGATTCCTTAATGATCAAATTTCAGAACGATGTTTATTAAGGGGGGAGTATATCTCTAAACCTATTAAAGGGGGTTTCCCCAATGAGAAGTTTTTTGTAGAAGATATGTTACTATTATTTAATAGAAATAAGAGGTTTTTCTAAAACATTGAATATTTTTAAAATCAATTAAATAATAAATTTCATATCATGATTGTAACGACCCGAATCTGGAGCCACTCTACTGGTGCCCCGTACCCAGTTCGCCACATGACCTCAAGAGCATTTTCCCAAATGCCAAAGGCTGCCAACTAGCAGTGAGGGCCTTGGTGAGTCATTGGGAAAACTATGACCTGATTTAGTAAGGTATACAAGGGAAAGAAAATAACAGTCAATAGCGGAAGCAGTAAACAACATAGAATAATTGAAACTAAACAGAGAAAACAATGAATATATAGTAATGATGATAATGATAGAGCAGGTACAAGTATCTAAGTAAAGCAGCAAAACACGACAACGTGTTGAAATACAACTGAGAAATAAAGCACAAAAAGTTAGCAGCAACTCCAGTAGCATCGCAAGCCTAAGCTCAGTCCTATGCTCTCCAGCTCCAACCAGCAATCATGTACCTGAAGTAGAAGGGACACAATCCCTATCCACACCTGCAACCATATAACCTATTTGGGCTGAAAAGTAGGACTGAAACAGGGTGTGAGACTAGTCTCAGTAGGAAACCACCACAAGATCTGTGCCCTACTGTCAGTGAGCAATATAGAAAAAGTAAAGGAAATAAATGCAGCAGAGAAACAGGAGTACACTAAAGTAAAAAATCCTACAAATATCCATTTAAATTTATTTATTAATTTAATTCAAACCATTAAATTATCAATCAAGTAATCTAGAAAACAACTCTATATTCCCTAGACATAGCAAGTAACACAATAAGTATCTCAGTAGACTACCTGCCAACAAGAATTACAAAACCCAATCTTTTTATTTGTCTTGGTGGAATATTCACAACCAACCAAAAATAATTCACACTGACTCTCTGGGTGGATCATACTGGTAGACCCCTCTAGTGAAATAATCATACATGGCACAGACACTCTGGGAAGCTCTCACCGTCAATTCCCCTATGGTCTTGCAATGATAGCTATAGACTCTCTGAGTAAGCACTTACATATAATTACCCCTATAATATCGATACGTAACTAAGGACACTCTGAGGAACCACAAAGTCAAATTCCCATAGGCCCTGCAAATGATACAAAATTTATAACAGAATCTCTAGGGAAGCCCTTAATCGTCAATTCCCTCTTTAGTCTACCGCACCAGGTTCGCACAGCCCTGAGCAGTCTAGTCGTGCGTAATCGACTGTTAGTATCCCTAAGTAAGTTCAAAAAACTACTTGGATAATAGCTACAGAACATAAAAAGCATATAAATAGTAGAAAAAACATGAAATCAATTATATCAAGGTAGGAAATCAATGCAACAAGGTCTGCCTCACAGGAAACCTAATCCAAATGGTGATAAAGAACCAAAACAAGGGAGAACAACCATGGGGTGATCCTCAAACATGATAAAAAGCAAACATTATTCATTTAATAGCCTCAAGAACACAATAAATCTATGGAATATAATAATACAGGATCAAAACCCTAACCCGAGATACCCAAAACATGGGAATCCAACACTTTTTCACAAAAACTCAAAGAAATTCAACGGAAGTCAACAAACCACCTATCTCGATCCTAGGAGATCGATATACTTGAAACTCGGCCTATGAATCATCCTAGAACGGAGTAGATCTGCAAAAAAATATTAAACATTCAAACTACAATAAATCTAATAAGAGAAAGAATCAGGAAACGTAACCAAAGAAGAACCAAGAACTCACCGCTGCGATTCTATTGCAACTGATGGCATTCGATTCGGATAACCGGTGATATATTAGTGGCTTGGAGAAGATCCGCAGCCGTACCTCACTCTCGGTCGAAGAAGATGGAGAAGAAGATGTTTTTGGGGTTAAGACACGACCCCAGTACATTTAACAAAAAAAAAGAAAGTATACAGCGTGTACTTTTAGAGCACACGGTGTGTACTAGGCTTTTCCATACTCCGCATTAAGCAGCCTCCACATCACCCCTACATGGCCATGTGTGTGGCCATGACACGACTAGCACACGACCTCGAGCGGCATCCAAGTACACGACGTGTACTTAGAAAATTTCCACATTCTCCTCCTTTTTACCAAAAACGACCAGAAAGGAAAAACATACCTGAAAAGAAGATCCAGGTTCTTACAAACTTCCCCCCTTAAAGAAATCTGTCCCCTAATTTGCGGTATAGAATAAGAAACCCCGAACAACTCTAGCCACTGTGATCGCATATCGTCATCCCTCTACCAAGTCTCATCCTGTACACGACCGTGCTACCATAACACCCATACCAGAGGAACAGAACAGTCACATAGTACCTTTTCACTATGATAAAAAATCCTAATAGGATATTCCTCGAATGATTCATCCTGCTCCATCTCAACCTCCTTGGGTTGAAAAACATGAGATGGGTCTGAGAAATAGCGTCGAAGTTGAGAAATATAGAAGATGTCGTGCATAGCCTGGTACCTCTAAGGTAACTACAACCTATAAGCAACCATCCCGACTCTCTCCAGAATCTCAAATGGCCCAACGTATCTCGGTGAAATCTTGCCCTGTCTCCTGATCCTCTTGTGTCCCAACCTTGGGTAACACGTAGGAAAACCTGATCTCTAACCTTGAACTCCAAAGGTAGTATCCACTGATCAGAATAATATTTCTGCTGAGACTGTGCAGTAGCCATCTTTTTCTGAATCAACTCCACCTGTTATGTAGTCTCCTAAACAAGATGAGGTACCAGTACAACTACCTCTCTTGCCCTCAGCCAACACAAGGGTTATTGGCATGGTCTACTGTACAAAGCCTCGTAATGTTCCATCTAAATAGTTTCTTGAAAACTATTATTATAGGAAAACTCCACTAGACGTATATGTCTCTCCCAAGAACCTCTAAAATCAAGGATGCATGCTCGTAGCATGTCTTTTAGCACTTGAATCGTGTGCTCTGACTGGCCATCTATATAGGGATGGTAAGATATAATCAGAAGTACCAGTGTACCCAAAGACCTCTATAGCCCTTCCCATAAATGCGACTTGAAGCAGGCGTCCCTATCTGAAATGATAGTACTAGGAACCCCATGCAAGCGTACAATCTCACAGATGTACAACCGTCCAAGGTCATCAACACTGAATGTCTTCTTAGTTGGAAATAAGTGAGAAACCTTCGTGAGCCTGTAAATGACATCCCATACCACGTAATTCCCTCAAGGCGATCTCAGTAACCCTTTCACAAAGTCTGTCGCGACATCATTCCACTTCTACTCAAGAATGGGTAGCTGCTATAAAATCCCTGATGGTCACTGGTGCTCAGATTTCACCTTCTAACAGGTGGAACACCTCATGACAAAACCAGCAACATCTCTCTTCATACCTGGCCACCAATACTGATGGTGTAGATCATGATACATCTTGGTGATGCCAGGATGAACTGCCCAAACTGAGGAATGAAATTCCCACATCATCTCCTCGCATATATCTATTGGCACCCATATGCGTCCCTAGAAACGCAAGATCTCACCCTCACCTATGGTCCATCCGGGAAGAGGGTCCTCTCCTGACATGCTTTCCAGTAGGACTAGGCCTTTAGAATCTGATAGCTGTCTCATTAGAACTCGATCAAGAATGGTAGAGGTGACATCTATAGAAGAAAGAAAAATCTGACCCTGTTTGCCGTGCACCTCCAAATGTATCTCAAAGAATAGAGCCATAAGCTGCCACTCGCTGCTGGCCTCCTGAACTACCTGTATCTGAGTCCTCCTGCTCAGTGAGTTTGCCACAGCGTTGCCTTTCCTAGGCGTATAAGTAAGCTCGAGATCGAAAGACTGTAGGTACTCAACCCACCTCCGATGTCTCAGATTCAAGTCATGCTACCTAAAGATATACTTTAGGCTCTTGTGGTCAGTATATACCACAAAATTCTCTCCCAATAGATAATGTATCCAACAAAGCAAATCATAAACAACTGCAGCCAACTCTAGGTTGTGCGTAGGATAGTTCCTCTCATGTGGCCTCAACAGCCGAGATCTATATGCAACAACACGATCCTCCTACATAAGCACTGCTCCAAGCCTGATTCCAGATGCATCACAAAAAACTGTATAACTCTTTCCTAACTCTAAAAAAACTAGAATCAGTGTAGAAGTAAATCTCCCCTTCAGCTCCTGAAAGGCTGAATCATAGGCTTATGACCAAACATATTTCACCCCCTTCTCAGTCAAGCTCATCAGCGATGCTTCTAAGCATGAGAAGTCCTGTATAAACCACCTGTAGTAACTAACTAGCCCTAAGAAACTTCATACCTAGAATAAATTCTTCGGATGCTCCTAGGTAACTACTACTTTCACCTTCTCTGGGTCTACTGATACTCATGTCTCAAAGATGACATGACCCAAAAAGTGAATCTCGTCCATCCAAAAGTGGAACTTTGAGAGCTTAACATACAACTGATGCTCCCTCAGTGTACTCAAAATGATCTCAAGATGGGTAGCATTGTCGTGTCGAGTGTGAGAGTACACTAAGATATCGTCCAAAAAAATAACCATAGAATAATCTAAGTAAGGATGGAACAATCAGTTCATCAGTTCCATAAAAACTTCTGGCACATTCGTGAGAACGAGTGACATAACCAAATACTCGTATAGACCATAACTGCTCCGGAAAGCAGTAAGAGGTATATCAGATGGTCTAACGTGCAAATGATGATAACTAGATCTCAAGTTGATCTTCAAGAACACTCTGGATCCTCAAAGATGATCAAAGAGATAATCTATCCAAGGCAAGGAGTATTGGTTCTTGACCGTCAACTGGTTCAGCTTCCGATAATCCACAAAAATCCTAAGGGTGTCGTCTGCCTTTTTTTTTGCAAACAGGACAGGCGAACCCCAAGGAGAAGTACTATGTCGGATGAAACCCTTTGCCTGCAACTCCTCCAACTACTTCTTGAGCTCCTGCAACTCAGGTGTAGCCATACTATAAGGAGAAATGGACACTGGTTCCGCTCCTGGAACAAGATAAATAGAAAAGTCTACCCCACGCTCCAGAGGCAAACCTGAAAAGTCCTCTACAAAGACATCCTTGAAACGATCCACCACTGGAAGAAAGTTTAACTGTGAAGTTACCTGGTCATCCAGATAAAAACTGTCAATCTGAGCTGTAACTCCACCTAGACCATGATGCTCTGGTCCTGCTCTACTTACATGGACATCCCACTCACCCTTATGAAGAAACAATTCACCATCCGGTGATGTGAAAATCACCCTACGACGATAACAATCAACAAAGTCCTGGAAGGAAACTAACCAGTCCATCCCGAGAATGACATCATAGCCTTTCATCTCTAAAACATAAAGACTCCACAAAAAACAACACCCACCAACCTCAAGGGGGTAGTCCAAGCACTGACTCATGCTAGCAGTTCTAATCCCCAATGTTGTGTCTAGTGTCAACATGTCCTCATAAGTATAAAAAACAAGTCTAAGGATTTCCCCAATGTGTACAGAAAAAAATCTATGATAAGATCTTGTATCAAAAAGATTAGAGGATAAAACTGAGGCTACTAAAATCATACCTCGAACTGTAGAAGGTCTAGGATATTTCTCCTGATGAATCTACTTTACCGCAAAAGTCTGGCCTATACCGCGGCCCTATGTAGTAGCCTGAGATCCCTGAGACGACACTCCCTGAGCCTGACCACTACATCCATGACCTCTAACCTAGCCTGAATGACCTGAAGAACTCCATCCCCCAATCTTCTATGGAACTGGTAATCCTGCTCCTGTACATAGAGTCGAAACTGATCCTACTTCACTAGCTGCTGGAAGGAGAACCTTGTAGAAACATTGTAGATGATAAATCTTGCTGCAAGATCGGCACTCTACTGGGTCTATCAGGTACTGAGGCTTCTTATGCCCATTTTTTACACACTGATAGAACACCAATTGGTTGCCAGAGGGAAGATACCATCTAATATAAAAAATACCACGCTTCCTCAAGTCACCTCATGTAGAATCTCTGTGATGCTTCCTACTATCTATCTGAAACGAATCAGCCATGGATGCTGAACCACCCTGGTCCACAGCTCCAGAATCCCTCAGATTTCTCTCCATGATAAGTACCTGGTTGACTATCAGAGTAATTAAAGTCAACTGAAAGACGTTCACCTGTGATCTGATGTCCGGTCTGAGGCCTTCCTCAAACTTCCTCGTTAAAAATAGCTCATCATTCCTCAGAACGGGAGCAAAACGCTGTAACTCTATGAAGCGAGAGGAATACTCCATAACTGTGAGAGTACCCTTCTGTAGGTTCATGAACTCTCTGGCTCTATCGGCCCTCAGCATCACTCGGTAGAATTAGTCGTAGAACGTACGCTGGAACTCATCCCAAGCCATAGCCTATTGGAGCCGTGCCTGTGAAACCACATCCCACCATCTCTTGGTGGAATCTCACAACATATAAGTCACGAGCTTAACTCTCCTATCCAGAGGCATCTCCAAGTGCTCGAAGATGGATAGCATGGACTCTAGCCATGATTCCGCAACCTGTGGTCCTCTATCCTCTATGAACGTGGGAGGATGCTGCTACTGAAAAACCCGCGTCAGCTCTGCCATAGACGGGGCGGGATGCTGAGCTCCCTGGAAGGTCTGCATGAATCTTATGAAACCCTCTCTGAACTGAGCATTGGCACCAGTGTCAGGAATCACTGCAAGTGCCATATCCAGAACAATAAGCGGAACTACTGGTAGTCCCTAATCTGCCGTATCAGGCGTATAGTTGCTGCCTGGTTCCTGACAGACAACGGGAGGATGTCTCAGTGCCATAGCTCTAAAATGTCAAAAACACACCTCAAATTCAGGACTAACCAAGATAGGAAAACTGAAGGAAAAAGAATGAACAAGGAAAAGAAGTCATTCAAGTTATGAAAAACATAACTACACGACGTGTTCTTTCACTACACGGCGTGTTCCCTTAAGTCATTTACATGGGCGTGTACTCCTACCTAAATTGGTCATGTAACACCCCAAATACACGACGTTTTGTCCCAACACATGCTATATACTTGAATCCTCTTCCCTGCCCGTGTCCTTCTACATAGTTGAGCCACACGGATCTCCTAAGACAACACTACACGGCGTGTTCAAGGAATACACGGCATGTACGTAACGAGTTTCACCTTGCCCATGTTGTTAGCGACACGACCTGCTACACGGCTGACACTACATGACGTGTTTTAGGAGAACATGACATGTAAGAGAAAGGATGACACTGACCCATGTTTTTCGTGACATGGACGGGTACCAAAATCAAACTACACAGCATGTGAGATTCAGACACGACATGTATGTGAAAAGATAACACAACCTGTGTTGTCCGTGACACGACCGGGTACCTATTTCATACTACACGACATGCTAAACTAGTACATGGCGTATTACTACAAGATTTTCTATAACCCCCTTGTTTTTTCTCACACAGTTAGTGACACGGTTTAAAACTACATGGCATGTGTTAATAAAGTACACGCTATGTATTCTAGGTTTTTCCAGATAGTATCCTCAGAACTACACCAGAGCCCAGAAAACACAGAAAAACAAGCGTTAAGGTGCCAAATTCCAACCCGTGGGGGCCCATACTCCCTGTGAATCAAATATTGGCATCATAACAATTCATATAACAAGAAAACAGTATAACAAACTCATGATCCACCAAATTATGATCCTCAAGGGCCCATAACACCTATAAGACCAAAGTTTGGTGTCCATGATAAAGAATCTCTAAACAAACAATACCCTATCAACATAGAAGGTATTTTATCACAGTAGTTATCACAACAACATGCATAGTCTATCACAAATTCTATCACAACATCATGGAATTTCTAATGAAATCTAGATGACATGTCAAATGCATGACATGTGATTTTTCTAACAAGTGCCTATATGATGCATGAGATGGCATACCCTCATCTCATCGGGTTGTAACAAAATAGAAGCACAATCATATAAAAAGTAATAGCACAAAATAAGTGCACCACCCAATGGTGAAATCAAGTAAACTGTAACATTTTCAAAACTCGAAAATTTCAATATTCAAGGTAACCTAGATTTTTTCCTATACACGGGTTCTAGAACTCCTGGGCACAACTATTTACCATTTACCTATTCTGTCCTATCCCTATCTAATGTCGCTAAATAGTAAGTCAATAGAAAAGAAAAGAAAATAACCTCCTCTGATACCACTTTGTAATGACCTGAATCCGGAGCCACTCAACTGGTGCCCCGTACCCGGTTCACCACATGACCTCAAGCACATTTCCCCAAACGCTAGAGGCTGACGACTAGCAGCGAGGGCCTTGGTGAGTCATTGAGGAAACTATGCCCTCATTTGGTAAGGTATACAAGGGAAAGGAAATAACAATCAATAGAGGAAGTAGTAAACAACATACAATAACTGAAAATAAATAGTGGAAGAAATGAATATATAGTAATAATTATAATGATGCAGTAGGTACAAGTATCTAAGGAAAGTAGCAAAACACGACAATGTGCAAAAATACAACTAAGAAACAAAGCACGAAAAGTGAGCAGCAACTCCAGCAGCATCACAAGCCTAAGCTCGGTCCTATACTCTCCATCACCAACCAACAATCATGTACCTGAAGTAGAAGGGCCACAATCCCTATCCACACCTGCAACCATATAACCTGTTTGGGCCAAAAAGTAGGACCCAAATAGGGTGTGAGACTAGTCCCAGTTGGCAACCACCACAGGATTTGTGCCCTACTGTTAGTGAAAAATATAGCAAAAGTAAAGGAAATAAATGCAACAGAGAAACACGAGTACACTAAAGTAAAAAATCCTAAAAATATCCATTTACATTTATTTATTAATTTAATTCAAACAATTAAATTATGAATCAAGGAATCTATCAAGAAGCTATATATTCCCTAGGCATAACAAGTAACACAACATGTATCTCAGCAGACTACCTAACAACAAGCAGTACAAAACCCAAGCTTGTTCTTTGGCTTGGTGGACTCTTCAAAACCAACAAAAAAAATTCACACTGACTCTCTGGGTGGATCATACTAGCAGAAGCCTCTAGTCAAGTAATCATACAAGGCACAGACACCCTGGGAAGCTCTCACCGTCAATTCCCCTATGGTCTTGGAACAATAGCTATAGACTCTCTGAGGAAGAATTTACGTCTAATTCCCCCTGTAGTCTCGATACGTAACTAAGGAAACTTTGAGGAAGCACAAATTCAAATTCCCATAGGCCCTGTGAACGATACAAAATTTATAATAGACTCTCTAGGGTAGCCCTTAATCGTCAATTCCCTCTTTAGTCTACCACACCAGGTTTGCACAACCCTGAGCATTCTAGTCGTGCATAATCGACTGTTAGCATCCCCAATTAAGTTCAAAAAACTACTTTTATGATAGCTACAGAGCATCAAAAGCATATAAACAGTAGTAAAAACATGAAATCAATTATATCAGGGTAGTTAATCAATGCAGCAAGGTCCGCCTCACAGGAAACCTAAGACAAACAATGATAAATGACCAAAACAAGGGAGAACACCCATGGGGTGATCTCAATCATGCTAACAAGCAAAAATTATTCATCTAATAGCCTCAAGAACACAATAAATCTATGGTATATAATAATACAGGATCAAAACCCTAACTCGAGATACTCGAAACATGGGAATCTTTCACTTTTGCACAAAAACTCAAAGACATTTAATGTAAGGCAAGAAACCAACTACCTCGATACTAGGAGATCGATATAATTGAACCTTAGCCTGTGAATCGGCCTAGAAAGGATTATATCTACAAAAAAGTCTTAAACATTCAACCTATGATAACTCTCATAAGAGAAAGAATCAGGAAACATGGCCAAAGAAGAACCAAGAAATCACCGCTGCGATTCTATTTCAACCAACATCGTTCGATTCAGATAACCGGTGACAGATCAGTGTCTTAGAGAATATCCGCGGCTATACCTCGCTCTTGGTCGAAGAATCTAGAGAAGAAGATGTTTTTGGGGTTAAGATGCGACCCCGGTCCATTTAACAAAAAAAAAGTACACGGTGTGTAATTTTGGAGTACACGACGTGTACTAGGATTTTTTGTACTCCACATTAAGCGGCCTCCACATCACCCCTACATGGCCATGTGTGTGGCCATGACACGAACAACACATGACCTCGAGTGGAATCAAAGTACACAGTGTGTACTCGTAAAGTACATGACGTGTACCTAGAAAATTTCCAGATTCTCCTCCTTTTTCTCAAAAATGACCAGAAAGAAAAAACATACCTAAAAATAAGATCCAAGTTCTTACAATGATCCTAGAATAAATGATCTTAATCAAAAAAAAATTAGTATTCATGAAATACCATCAATCAAAAAAGTTTTAAAATACATACATTCTATTTAAATAGGATTGATCCACCATATTTGATATGGATTGGAAAAAAATCAACCCAAATGATATACACCCTCTCTGAACAACATTAAGGTTCAAAATATTTTAAATTCATATTATAATTCATTAAATGTCCATTATTACACAAATAAAGTAGATTATTATAAAATGAAATAGCTTTTGATTTAAATTCAAAGATAAAAAATACCTTAAACATCTAAAATAAATCTTTTCATATTATGATCTAATTAAACCTTCAATAGTTAAGTAAATAAAATGTGTCCATTAAAACATATTTTTGAAAACATAACTAAACCAAACATATACATTGAGGCTTGAAGAGTCACAACCAATGAAAATTGAGGTGAGGTATACAGGAAGGAGGCTATGGAACTATGTGGTTATTGGAGAGGATAATTTCAATTCAGTTTGATTATGATTGGTTTGGAAAATGAGATTTAATGAATAAAGTAAAGTATAAAAGTATATGAAACAACATGTGGTTTTTCAAGCATTATATCCAAATTCAATGTTAAATTACTTGTTATTTCTCATGATCTAGGAGAGAATTGTGTCCGATAGTGTGAATGTATTTTATATCACTTTTATTTATTTTATTTATGTCATATTTCTTCTATAAACAAAATATGACAACCCCGATATTTTTATTACACAATTAAACATAATTTATTACATAATCTTCATTTGATACAACATATAAGATCAAGATGTCTAGTGTCTTTGGGGCTTTGGATCATTACATAACAACTTAAAACATGAAATACAACATCTTTATTAAAAACTTCCCTTACCTGATCACTACATTCCCTCGTACTCAGCATTGCATGGGATAACCTGAGGACATTCATAAGAAAAGGGTGAGCTATAAAGCACAGTAAGGGAATAAACATGGTGTAAAATGAGTAATACAATACATGTTAGACAATAGGAATATCATTAGATCACAATAGAAGCATAAACATAAAGGCATGATAAAGCATGATAATCATAACATGGAAATGTGGAAAAAACACTTAACATGGAATTAGCATGAGCCAAAGATCATTGCACATAGAGCATGAGTAAATCCACATTTCACATGAATCATGAGTAAAACCTCATTTCACTTGAATTAGAATGAGTAAACAACCATTGTACACGATGTATCATGATACTATTCTTAACCCAATGCATTGGAGCGCTATAAGGGCGCACCCTTCTCAAACATTTCATTTCATGCATAAGTGTGACACATGGATCATATAACATGGATTCATAAATCATAATCATTTATTTCAAAATAAAGTAATGTGAAATTAATACATGTAACTTTATAATCAATAAGTAAATGTGCATAAAGGTGAATACCCTTGATAGAGAAATGGGCATGGTATTCACTACATAATGACATTGATAGCGTAACGGCGTGACATAAGAATTCATAAAAATAGTTGATGAGATAGAAATGAGAGTATCATCATATGTACATGAAATGGAAATTAAAGGGGTCATATAGATACATGTACCAACAATTTAAATGGAATTTATAGTCATGATACAAAAGAATTTCTTGAATGTAAAAGAAGAGAGAGAAATTTCTTTCAGAATTTTGGCATAGTAACAGGTGTACATGGAAGAAATTTAATGAGAGAGAAAGGGGTCTCCCATCATTAAAACATAAAGAAGTCAGAATGTGGGAGGTTAAAAAACCATACCCCAAAAATTATAATTGAAATTAAAAGTTCATAACAACATTAAGAAAATTGGACAAAAATGAGAAAGGAAGAAAAAACCCTTACATGGAAGTGTGCTTCCAAAGGCTTGAGAGAGGCTTATTGGGAGATTGGGGCACCTAGGGAGGATTATAGAGATATTAGGGAAGAGGTTGGACGAACTCCAATGGCTTTTAGTGAGGAGAAAGTTGGAGCTTTGGTGAGTTTATATAGGAAAGGTGAGGAAATTCTTTATTATTTAGGCTTGGGACACCTCACATTAAACTAATACAAACTACAATCCATCCCATGGTTTTTGACCATGGTTTTTGGAAAAGGGAAGTGGAAAAAATATTTTATAAGGCCAAAGTCCGAACTTCTTAAAATAATGGGGTTGGTTATGTGGAGGTGAGTCACACTCCCAAGGAAAACAATTTAAAAAGAAAAGATGTTTAATAAGCCTTGAAGGGTCCATTAATGATTTGTAAAATAAGTCAAACTAACCCAAAATCAAATTATTTTAATGGTAAAACATATATTGGCCGAACATAAGGCTTATATTATTTTATTACATCACTATTGGGTCATTATGATGTCATAAAACACATTATATATTTAAACGGTATTTAATTTTTACCTAAAAATTTGACTGTCTCAGAAAATTATGAAAAATTTACCGTTTGATAATTTAGACATCCTGATTCCAGAAAAAATATTCATTTTATATAAATAATTTTCTAAATATGTTAATTTTTACTTTTAAAATAAAAACTGACATTTATCGAAAATTCACGGGTTTTGACAAAAATGGATTTCAAACCGTAATAAAAATTAAAATTGCATTCATAAAATCATACAATATTTTATATTTAATAAAAATTAATTTAATAATAATAATAATAATATTTTATTAAAATATTATCTAATTCAAAAATCCATTAATTCATCAAAATATATTTCTTAGTTGAACATTAACTAAAAATACTATTTGGGATTTAAAAACTATTTACAAGGTAACAATAATAAAATGAAAGTATATTCATTATTATATACAAAAATAATGTACATAACCATAGTGATATGGTGTTGTTACATAACCCCATATAACAACCACATAAGACAAAAGAGTAAGTTGTGTGATAGTGACAGACTTTTGGGGTGGCTTAGATAACATTGCTCAGGTGGTAATCTCTATCAACTTCCACTTCTCTCGTAGGTGGTCCTGCTCGAGCTTAACCTGTTGAAGCTCGACTTGGGCTTGGTCAAGAGAGAATCCCAATGATGCCACCTCTTTTCTAAGCTCTGACAAATGGGCTTTGTATGAGGTATGTCTACTAGATGAGGCTATCGCTTCCTTTGTCTGAGTAAATTGGATTTGTTAAAGACCTATATTTATAATAATCATGTGATCACTATTCAACAGTCATAATAGCAATGATCATGATTCATAATAGTATTTTAAAATCCAAAAACATATAACTAAATAATTTGAAATTTTATATAAACATTTTACATAAAGGGACATTTAATTAGATCAAGATGGATTTCCATTAATGAAAGTTTGGGTCGTTACACAAAAAGTTATAAAATTGATTTAATATTAATAAAATTATTAATTTATATTTTAAAAAATAAATAAATTATGATATATAAATTTAACCAATACCTTAAATTTTAGACTCTTACAATACCCAATCATCTCTCTGTATTGTGATAGTGTCCAATCAAGAAAAATTGGTATTTATTCAATAGAGGTACTAACTCAATATTTATAACTAACCTACAAGTCATACTTTTATCCTCACCATATTTTCCCACCTCTATCAACCTCATATACCTAGCATTTATTCCATCATGGAAATTATATCAGAGTTGAATTAGAAAAAACATATGTTAGGAAAATGTTATAAATTTTATATATAAAATATGATTAACCTTATATTCCCAAATCTTAGCCCACACATTGGCTTTTATTTGGTCCCCAAATTATCCAATACTTATTACATAAATGAGAAAAATGTTTATGTGTTTAAAAAGTGTACCTATATTTTTTTAATTACTATTTTTACTAATTATATTATCATTCTCATTATATTAAACTATAATTTACACATTCTGATTCTAGAACTCTCACATCTTTGTACAACCTCTTCATCTGGTATAAGATATATCTATTCATGGAAATAAGATAATTAGTAAAATAAAATAAAATAAATTAATTTATCATTAATTAATTTCAGTAAATTTTAAACTCATACTAGTATAAGGGGGCTTACTATCTCTTAGAGTGATGAGTCTGAAGGGATAAAAGGAGTAGTATTTTGTACTATGGTAGGTGGGATATCCATAGATATAGTTCTCTATATAGTTGATGAAGTAAAGTGTACTAATTGATGAAAAAGCTAGTGGATAGCACTATATTGATGAAGATGGATATGGATATAGTGGTGGGATATATGGAGAAGTCGTGCCCTGTATAGAGGATAGTGGGGGTGGGGATTAAGGAAGGATAAGAGTATGAGAACTACCATCCTATTTGGATGTGGGTGAAAATAGACATGGTAAAGTAACACTCATCCTTGGGTATGGAAAATAAGTATATGGAATAATTATAGGATAACCTCCTTATGATTAAAGTGTTATGGTGAGAGGTTGAACTATTGAATCTATCATATCGGTACCCCCTACCTCACTCTCTGGCTCCGCAATGTAATCTAGTTTTCTACTTGAAGAAGTTAACTAACATAACATGGAAGATAAAATTTAATAAAATATAAAAAGTTAACTAATATGGAAGAGTATAACATCCAAGCATAAAAAATATATTTAATAATACAAAAGAAATTCTATAACACGTTGAGAATTAATAAAATTTCAGGTTTCATTCACTGCTAAATTTTAATGAGAATATTTTCAGATCAAGGAATATATATTGGGATGAATTGTATTAAAATTAGTATGAATGAAATTATATAAAATAAAAAGGATTATAAAATAAAGTTCTTATTTGTAATATATCTAAATAATATAGTCAATACTCACTACGGTGATCAAAGGAGACATCCCTAAATCTCTAATACACCACTCATTTATCGAAATAGTTCTCCCACTAACTTATTTATAATAATATATAGTTACTTGAAAATAAAAAATATTATTTTGAGATAAATGAAAATAATGAAAATTTTAAAGAAATATATTAGTTGACTTAGAATACAAATGAGAATATATAAAACCATTTTTAATGAAATGTTTTTTGACTTAAAAATATTAATTTCATTAAAATTTTATATTTAGTTATAACTATGAAAACTAATCTTGAAAAATAAATAAATCTATGATAGAATAAAATAATTTCATTGAGGTTTTCCTATCACAAATGATTCTAGATTTAAAAAATATTTAAAAATATATAAAAAAACAAAAAATGAAATACATTATTTGATATGTGTTACTTGATTGATAAAATATAAACAAAATATATGATTTTTTAAAATTTTTTATATTAATATTTCATGTTCTATATTATGATTTCTGGTTTATATTTATTAATTTTTTATGCTATAATATTTATTTTATGTAATTAATTTATATTATGTGGTTTCTAGGAATATGTTTATCCCTAGGAATAAATCATGTTTTTATTTTCAATATTTTTTTTTTCTATTTCAACAAGTTTTTCATTATGTTTTTCACAACTCGTCCCAGTGGGGCCAATTCCACGACTCCCCAAACCCACCTCTAATAGGACAGAGGCTAGTGACTAGCACCGAGTAGGTATATCACTAACATGGGAGGCATTGCCTAAGTAACTTACACACACACACACACTTCTCCAAACCCACAAATGATGAAATGTAAAAAACCACTAAGGAACATAATGCATGCATACAACTAAACCCAACAAACAGAGTACAACATAATTAAAGTGCGGAAAGTAAAATTGGGCCAAAATACAATCCCACCAAAAAAAGAGTCTGAAAACTATAAAGTCAAACCTGTAAGAAAAATGAGATACTAGAACTACTAATCATTGCTGTAGGAACACCTTGGCCTGTAAGGAACTCCGAAATCTTGGTCTGGTCCTAGTCCTCCATGGACTCCGTCAAAAGGCCGCTCATCTTCACCTGACATGACACGTGTTGGAAAATCCAGTGTAGGGGTGAGTATAATAATAATCAGTATAGGAACCTAAATAACACAAAGCAATAAACAAGGTAAAGGTACAATCATCTATACACAATATATTTCTACTGAACATATATCAAGATAAACACGATCTAGATATACTCAAAACCCAGACTTGTAGTCTAGATACAAGTCACATGACCACATACTGCCACTATGGATTCAGTTCGAAAGTTCCACGAAGCACTCATCCGGGAGAACTCACTCCATGAGTCTGATGGTTCTGATGATGTGTGTTCAAGAAGTACTGTTCATTGGGGAAAATCCAGGAGAGATAGATACACTCATTCTAGGAGAACACACTCCTAAGTGGGGAAAGTTCACGATACATAAATGAGGATCACTTACAGGGCCTTGACGGATACCACAACTCATTCGAATTCACCTACTAAGTAGAGAATCATCGCCCTGTAGGATTAGTCACATCGACACCTGACTCTACCCAGGGTTAAGAATGGATAGAGTATCATGCTCCAAACCTCTTATAGGGATACCTAACTCTATATAGGGATGTCCTGCTAAAGGGATCATACTCCTATGAATGAAAATTATACCTGAACTTCAGGGGAATGAGAAAAAGGGGAACTAACCCAAATGAAAATTGTCCAAGAAATGGTGTAAAAGAGGATCAAGCCATGTCCCATGATATACATGGTGTGTAGAAGGGGTCACACACTGTGTCTCGTGACTCCGGACACTGCCTGTGTGTAACGGCCAGAGTCAGAGGGGACATGCTGTGTAGAATGTAAGTACATGGCATGTAGGACGGACCACAAGATGTTTTTGAAAGACTGGGGTTCTCTCCTTGTATGCGGCCATGTGCCAATACATAGATTCAACCCATGTGTTTCATATCATATAATTGGTACACAAGGTAACCCGTGCAGCCGACCTGGTGTGACTGTGTGGTGGAGTACACATCCATGTACTCCACCCCGTGTCTGTGTGTCACCCGAGTTACACGTTGAGTCCTGCGTAAGGACCCTCATGCCATGTTATTCAGAGAACACACCATTTTATTGCTTTCTGCACCACATAACCCTAGCATCCATTGAGCTGGTTACACACAACATGTTATTCGGGGTACATGCCATGTGTTCCGAAAATTTCCAGAATCGTTCTCCTCCACCGACGCGCCTCCGGTGATGCTCCACTCTTTGATCCATCCATCCAATCTCCATAGAACTCAAGGGTTTAGGTCTACACAACATCATAAATATGATTACATTGGTTTTGGGCCTTCGATCAGCCTAAAATACATGTTTTGATTCACCCACATGAAGAACACTCGAAGAACGTGAACTCCCGAACCATGTAGGTTCATCCGCTGCTATCACTGTCGCACCTCCGATGGGTCATCAGGATGCCATATCTCTATTTTGGGACCATTTCACCAAGAAAAGAGCATGCAAAAATTTCTTGTTTTTATCCCCACGAAGAATACAAAGAACTCGAGCAAAATATGGAAGAAATCCAATAATTGCAAAATTGAGGAACGAACCTCCACCGTCGTTTGTCACGATGTTGATCCACTCCTGTTAGAAGGATTAAAGAAGGATAATTAAAAACATAAAATATGAAAAACAACATCTCAGGAATGAACCCGATAAATCCCTCCTGCAAGAATAATAATGCGCAGGTCAACCAGTTCGTGGGTTGATCCGCATTCATCGTTAAATTCAAAGAACAGAGAAGAAAAAAAATTTAAAACTTAACCCCTACCTTGAGAAAGGATCTATCATTGACGAATGGATTGTGCTGTCATCATCAATGAGATCCTTCAAATCCGTTGGCACAACGATTTGAACCTTTGATTCATCGTCGTTCATTTTCGAGAGTTTTCTCCAAAGCTCCAAGATTTCTCCAGAGTTTCTCTCAATTTTCCACCAACTATCATCATTTGATTAACCCATTAAAAAATAAAAGGATTCATTTCATCACTCTATTATGCTGCGACATTAATGAGTTATCATTACTATTTCATGGACATTAATCCGTGTCATTAATTATTGAAACAACTGCCCCGTCATTGTGCTGCAGTGAATGTTTCAAAATAAAATAAACTTTTCAATTTATTTTATTTTATTTTATTTTACTTAAAACATTTGAAAATTAATTTTTTTTATCAACCCAATCCGGTCTAGGTTAGGCCCTCTATTATGTAAAGTCATATTTGCAGACGTAATGATGCCCTTGTATTTTTAATCAGAGCATTTGTTTAGAAACTGCCCCAACCGCACACACACCCCAACTCACTTAACTTTTAAAAAAGTTTAAACCATCATTCTAGGATCATCGGGCCTCGAAATGACATTCCATATCTGCACTTTGTCTCAAAATAATTCCATATAATTTTAAAAATAATACAGAGAAAATATGAGACATTACATTCTCGTCACCTTGGGGATTTGCATCCTCGAAAATCCAAAGCAAGGGCTACTCAAAAATATGTAGGTATTGGGAATAGATCTAAACCTTCTGCTCCCACATGCTCTCTTCAAGGTTCCCATGCTACCATCAGACACACACTAAGGGAACTGATCACCCATGAAGGATCCTCTCCTGCCGATCCTCAATCTCCACAGGATACTCAGCAAAGGTCACTCCATCATCAATGTCCAGCTCGCCCCAATCGATGACGTATGATGGGTCATGCAAGTACCTCCTCAGTTGCAACATGTGAAAGACATTATGTACCTAGTGGAACTGCGGTGGTAAATCTAAGTAGTACACCACCTCTCCAACTCTGTGCAATATCTGAAAAGGTCATATGAACCTTGGAGATAGATTGCTACCCCAACCAAATCTCTATAACCCTCATCGAGGTGAGACCCAAAGAAAGATATGGTCTCCATCCTTGAACTCTAGAGGTCTCCATATACTATTAGCATAAGCCTTATGCAGGATTTATGCAGTCTTCATCTGCTCCTAGATGATCTAAACCTTCTCGGTGGTAGCTCACACCAACTTTGGACCCATGAGTGCTGACTCCCTGAGGTTGGTCCAACAAAGATGTGACCGATAGGGTTTCCTATATAAGTCCATGAACGGTGCCATGACAATGGTGGAGTGGTAGATATTATTGTACGCGAACTCCACCAATGGTAGGTGGTCCTCCCAACCATGAGCAAAGTCCATGATACAGGCCCGCAACATATCCTCCAGAACCTGAATGGTAATCTCCATATGACCATCTGTTTGGGGATGGAACACTATTCTCAAGTGCAGTTGAGTACCAAAAGCCTCCTATAATCCCTTCTGCAACTGAGATGTTAAGTGGGAGTCTAGATTTGAGACTATTGTTGAATGGATTCCCTGAATCCAAACTATCTCCCACACGTAGAGACATCCCAAGCTATTTACAAAACTCTACTCCCTGATAGCTAAGAAGTGGACCAACTTGGTGAGTCTGTCAAAAATCACCCAGATGGAATCATGCACCTTAGATGTCCGTGGAAAGACTTTCATGAATTCCAATGATATTCCATCCCACTTCCACCCTTGAAATTCCAGGGGTGAGATAACCCCGTCGGAACCTGGTGCTTAGCCTTCACCTTCTGGCATGTAAGGCATCAAGAAAAGAACTCTTCTACTACATTCTTCATGCCTGACCACTAGAACTGCCATTGGAGTTCCCAATATATCTTCGCCAATCCAGGGTGTACCTCCAAGGGATATGTATGAAACTCCCTTAAGACCTCCTCTCGTAATTCCACTAGTACAATAGTGCATCCTCTGAAAAGAACAACGCTCTCCCCACCTTGCGAATATCCATAAAGAGCATGTCCTATGGATAACTAAGAAAGTAAAGCCTCACAGTCGACATCCCCATGTTGTGCCTCCCTAACTCACTATAAGAGTGTAGGGGTGAAAACCATCAACTAAAGGTAAGCCACATCCTCTCTGTCCTGGAAGGATAACTGTAACACAGCCAACTGCTCCATCGCCTCACTCAATAGCTGTGAGCTTGATCTCTTATTAGGAGTATCTTCCACATTTTTCCATTTCTAGGAGTAAATATGATCCCAAAATCATAGTCCTAGAGGAACTCTAGCCAAGAAATCTGTCTCAGATTCATATCCTTCTATGAGAAGATGTATTTGAGGTTCTTTTGGTCAGAGTAGATGATAAACTACTTTCCCATAAGGTAGTGTCGCCACATCTTCAACGTGAAGACTACCGTTTCCAAATCAAGATCATGGATCACATAGTTTTACTCCTGTAGTCTTAGCTGGAACAAACCATAAGCAATCACCTACTATCCCTACATCATACCACAACCATGCCCAGTCCCTAATGCACTGTAAAAAATTATGTACTCGACAACCTCCTCTGACAATATCAAGATAGAGGTGCTTGTCAAAATCCTTCTCAAATACTCAAAATACTACTAAAACTCCTCTGTCCACATGAAGGGTTTCCTATTCCTGGTAAAGTCTATCATAGGTGCTGATATCCAGGAGAAATTAGGAATGAATCTCCGGTAATATCCTGCCAACCCAAGGAATCTCTTCACCTCTGTCACGCTCCACAGTGTCTCCCATGCTAACACTACCTCCACCTTGGATAGGTCCACATCTACTCCATCTACTGATATGAAATGTCCCAGAAATTGGACCTCTTGAATCTAGAGCTGGAACTTCAAGAGATTCCCATAAAGCTGGTACTCTCGGAGTATGTCTAGAAGCATCTACGGGTGCCTCGTGTGCTCCTCCTATGACATCGAGTGAACAAGGATGTCGTCAATGAAGACTACTAAAAAACAATCTAAATATAGATATAAGATATAGTTCATAATTCCCATGAACACTTTGGGAGCGTTCATCTTGCTGAAAGGCATCACCAAGTACTCATAGTGACCATAGCGGCATCTGAATACCGTCTTTGGTATATCCTCATCTCGTACTTGTAATTTGAGGTAACATGATTGAAGGTAAACCTTAGAGAACCAATGTTCCCCTATTGGCTTATATAAGAGGTCATCGATCCTCAGAAGTGGGTACTTATTCTTCACCATCACTTGGTTCAGGCGTCGGTAATCCACGCACAAACTCAAACTCCTGTTTTCCTTCTTGGAAAACAAAACTGGGGCTGCCCAAGGTGAAACACTGGGTCTTATGAATCCATTGATCTATAAATCCTCCAACTTCACCCTCATCTCACAAATCTATTCGGGAGCCATCCGATATGCTGGTGAGGATATCAGTTCTATCATGGGGTGTAAGTCAATACAGAAGTCGATCTCTCGGTGGGGAGGTAGTCCTGAAACAGCTTTGAGAAATATTTCCTCATACTCCTCGACAAATACTGGAAATTGGAAGCTCACAACATCTACTACTCTGAGGGTAAGGATAGATAACTCATGAGTGATTGGATGAAACCTTTTATGCATTATCCCATCCTATGTTTCTTAGGTCTCCTTTTCACTAAAAAAGTAAAACCTCATTCCATCACCACAAACACATCGTACTCTTCGCCTAAAGCAGTCAATCTGGGTGTGGACCGAAGATAACCAATCCATCATGAGAATGACGTCATAAGGACTTGACGCTACCACCAAGAGGTTCCAATTGAAACTATCTCCTCCAAGGGTAAAATCACACATTCTACAAAGGTACGTGATCATCGAGTCTCGTCCCATAGGTGTCTCCAAGCACAAGGCTCATGTCAATGGCTCTACCGAAATCTCAAGGTTTCGCAGAAGACATGTGGTGAGGAAGTAATGACTGGAACCTGTATCTATAAGTAAGACAACTATGATAGATAAGGCACATATCATACCTAGGATCATCCTTGGAGTCCCTGGGTCGTATTCCTTGACTGCATGTAGCAGTCCTCACCCCTGTCCCCTACCTCCCTAAGCCTGGTGTGGAACTCCTGGGGGTGGTGGTGGAAGTAGATCAAAGCATCTACCACCACCTTCAGCTCTCCCAGCTCCTCTGCCATGTCCTCTTCCTAGAGGGTCTATTTTCTCCACTATCTTCCTTTGCCTCAATGGTCCATCCACTACCTCTATATCAGCAGTTCGATGGGTTGGACAATCTCTAGTGAGATGTCCCCTACCATTTCATGAGTTGTATCGCCTCTCCCTGGGCTGATTGGATCCATCCCGAGAGCCCTGGACTATTGATCCACTATCCTGGGTCCTCCCGTGATGTCTCCCATGTCCCGAACCCTATGCCTAATGTTAGCTCCCTGCTACAAAGGTCTCCGCACTTGTCTACCTACTGCTGACTACCATTGGCTGCCTCTGTTCCTCCAAGAAGATCTTGATCACCAAGGCCCACTCGAGCACTCCAACATAAGTCTAAATGCATAGAAGCATGACAATAGCTCATATCTCCTGTCGTAGACCTCTCTTTAAGGTCCAAGATCTGAAGTACTGATCCATGAACATGTCCATCGAGTACCTGGCGACGTTGGTGAACCTCGATGAATAAACATCCACCATCATACTTCCTTACTGGAGCTGAAGAATCTCCTAGATACACACTGATCTTAGCATAACCGAAGATAACTCTTCCCTAAAGAGTCACTCAAACTCCTTCCATGAAAGAGTATCCTCATTGTGGGGTTGTGTGGTCAGACTCCACCATCGTCCCACTAAACCCTGAAGAAGGCTCGCTCATAGGCTCACCATCTGGTCTGTTGGTGTCCTCACTAGACAGAAAACTCTAGTCACCGCCTCAATCCAATCCTCAGCCGCCTGAGGGTTGGTATCACCTCAGAACCTGAGGGGTATCTATCTCTAGAACTCATAGAGTGCGCTCAACCTACTCCCCTCGTCTTTTGGTCCTGTAGGTTCCACAGGCTACTCCACTGGTGGCGGTATAGTAGGTGCACCACTTGGAGGAAACACCTGGGGGATTGGTCCCCATATCAAAGCCTCATCACTGAGGGGGTCATCCTTGTGATCGTGCTGCTGAATCCTAGCAGGTATGCATCATAGAGTCATACTATAAGGAAACAATAGGTACCATGGTTAATGAGTATATATGGACAAATGACACAAAGGACATGGAAAATACAACCCCTTCCTATACGATGCATGTGCCATTCTTTTACTTCCCCGAAACTAGTGTTTTAATGTACTGAATCGAAAATTAGGTTATCAAAGTCCTGGTGCATGGATTCGTAGGCCGCCCACACCAATACTAAAGTCTCTGTCTTGAAATCCAAGCTCAAAACACTAAACACTGTTGCCCCAAACCAAATCTCATAGACTCTCGGTACTAATGTAGAACTGACCACCTCTGATACCACTCTGTCATGACCTATCCCAATGGGGCCCATGCTGCGACTCCCCAAACCCACCTCCAATAATCCACGGGCTGGTGACTAGCACCGAGTATTCATATCACTAACATGGGAGGCATTTCCTAAGTACCTGTACACATGCACACATCTCCAAACCCAAAAATGATGAAATGTTAAAACCCACTAAAGAAAAAAATTCATGCATACAACTAAACCCAGCCAACAGATTACAACAAAAGTAAAGTGCGGAAAGTAAAACTGGGCCATAATAAAAGCCCACCAAAAATAAGAGTCTGCAAACTACAAAGTTCAACCTGTAAGAAAAAAGAGATACTGGAACTACTGCTCATAGCTGTAGGAACACCTCATCCTGTAAAGAACTCAGAAAGCTTAGTCTAGTCCTGGTCTGCCCTAGACTCTGTTAAAAGGTTGCTCGTCTGTACAATAAATGACACGTACGGGCAAAGCCCGTGCAAGAGTGAGTATAACAATACTTAGTAGTGGACCCTGAAACCAAAAAGCAATACAAAAGGTAAAGGTACAGTCAGCTATACATAGTATATGTATACTGAACATATAAAAAGATAAACACAATCCAGATATACTCGAAACCCAGACGTATAGTCTAGAGATAAGTCACACGACTGCATACCGCTGCTAGAGATTCAGTTCGAAGGTTACATGAAGCACTCGTCTAGGAGAACTCACTCCACGAGTCTGATGGTTCTGATGACGTCCGTCCAAGAAGTACTGTTCGTTAGGTAAAATCCAAGAGAGATAGATACACTCATTCTAGGAGAACACACTCCTGAGTGGGGAAAGTTTACGATACATAGATGAGGATCACTGCCATGGCATTGGAGGATACCACGACTCATCCATATTCACCTGGTAAGTATATGATCACTGCCTTGTAGGATTATTCAGGTCGATACCTGACTCTACACAGGGTTATGAATGGATAGAGGATCTCGCTCTGATCCTCTTAGCGGGATACCTGACTCTATCTTGGAAAGTACTGCTGAAGGAATCATACTCCTATGGATAGAAATGATACATGATATTTAGGGGAACGAGCAAAAGGTGAACTAACCAAAACAAAAATTGTCCATGGAATGGTGGACAAGAGGATAAATCCATGTCCCAAGATATACATGGTGTGTAGAAGGGGTCACACGCCGTGTCTCATGACTCTAGGCACTGCTCGTGTGTAACGGCCCAAGTCAGAGGGGACATGCTGTGTAGAAAGGTAAGTACAAGGCTTGTAGGAAGGACCACACTCCGTGTCCAAAAGAATGGGGTTCCCTCTATGTACGCGGCTGTGTACAAGTATATAGCTTCAACCCATGTGTTCCATCCCGTGTAATCAGTACATGGGGTAACCCATGTAGCCGACCTGGTCTAGCCGTGTGGTGAAGTACATGGCCATGTACTCTACCCCATGTTCGTGTGTTGCTCGAGTTATACGTCGAGTCCCGCTTAAGGACCCACACACCGTGTTATTCGGAGAACATGTCAAGTTATCACTTCCTGCACCACAGATCCCTAGCCACTATTGTGATGGTCCCACACAGAGTATTCTTCGGGATACACACCATGTGTTCTGGAAATTTCTAGAATCGTTCTTCTTTGTCGGCGCACCTTCGGTGATGCTCCTCTCTTTGATCTGGCAATCTGATCACCATGAAAGTCAAGGGTTTATTTCACCACAACATTAAAAATCCGATTCCATCAGTTTTGGGCCTTCGATCGGCACAAGAACATATTATGATTCACCCACACAAAGAATGCTCGGAGAAAGATAACTCTCGAACCATGTTGGTTCGTTTGCCGCTATCACTGTTACACCTTTGGTGGGTCATCATGATGATGGATCTCTGTTTTGGGATCATTGCACCAAGAAACAAGCAAACAACGATTTGTTGTTCATATCCCCATGATGAACGTGAAGAATGTGGGTAAAAGAGGTAAGAAATCCAATAATCCCAAAATTTAGGAATGAACCTCCGACATCATTTGTCACAGTGTTGATCCACTCCCATTAGAAGGATTAAAAATAGTGAATTAAAAGCATAAAATGAAACAAACAAAATCTCAGGAATAAACCAGATAAATCCCTCCTGCAAGAATGATGATGCTCGGGTCAACCAGTTCGTGGGTTGATCCACGGTCGTCGTTAAATTCAATGAACAGGGAAGAAAACAACTTTAAAACATAACCCCTACCTCGATAAAGGTTCAATCTCTGATGAAGGGATTGCGCTGCCATTGTCGCTGAGATACTTCAACTCAGTTGGCACATCGATTCTCACCTTTTATTCATCATCTTTTATTGTCAAGAGTTTTCTCCAAATCTCCAAGATTTATCTAGATTTTCTCTCAATTTTCCATTAACGATCATAATTTGATTAAACCATTAAAAAAGGAGGGAACCCATTTCAAAATTCCATTACGCTGCAACATTAATGAGTTATCATTGCTATTTCAAGGATATTAAGTCGTGCCATTAATTATCGAAACAACTACACCGTCGTTACACTGTAGTGAACGTTTCCAAATAAAATAAAGTAAACTTTTCAATTTGTTTTATTTTATTTTATTTTACTTAAAATGTCCAAAAATTAACTTTTTCCCTCAACCCACGCCAATTAAGGTTAGGCCCGCTCTTAGGTAAATTCATCATCCCGAATGCAATGTGAACCTCATATTTTTAATCTGGGCATCTGTTTGGAAACTGCCACAACCTCGCACACACACTAACTGACTTAACTTTAAAAAAGTACAAACCACCATTCCGGGCTCACCAGGCCTTGTAATGACGTGCCATCTCCGTGATTAGTCTATAAATAATTCCATATAATATTTAAAAATAATAAATGGAAAATTTGAGACATTACAATGTTCCCTCCACTTCCACATATTTAAATGTTTTGTATTAAAAATTATAAATTATGAAAATGAATACTTCATAATTAAAAATACAATTAAATTTTTTTCAAGAATATATAATTATGAAATATATTTTACATTATTGATTAGAAATATTCTATTATTATACAAGTCGTTATACAATATTTTGGGGGAAGGGAATACAACTCAATGAAATCTGACCTATTTTCAGTTGAAGAGTCTCAAAACTGAGATCTCCTTAAACACCGCCATAGGTAAAGTAGGGGTGGAACCACTGAATCTCTCTCCCATGGGGCATTAGAAAATCCTCTATATTATTTATATATACAAATATAAAATCCATAAAAATATAATACAACAAAATTTATATTAATAACTAAAATTTTTGTATTGTAATTAGAAAGATTAATTTGATACCATGTACAAAATTTTAAAAAAATATGTGCAACATCACAATAATATAAAGTAAATACATAAAAATGTGTGAATAATATGCATGATTTGTTTTAATTTTTGGTTAACAATATGTTCTAATAATTGAATCATCCATTTCATCGCATGAAACATTCAAGTGAATACAAAATGGTTCATAAAAAATATCACTATCATCCATTCCTTCATCAAAAATATGTATTGGAATGAAATAAATAATAACACTAAATTATTTTTTAAATTTGTTAGTTAAATAAAACTCTTGTATATATTATGATTCAAGAATGTAAGGCTCATCAGTATGAAGCTTATATTTCATATAAATCACTCTAAAACCATAATTATCTATATGTATGCCTTGTTGTTTCATTAAATCAAAATACTTGCATTTAATTATTGTAACTCAGTCATGTGCATTATAATATAATGAAATAATTATTTCGACAACCTTATAATATGATATATTTTTTTTATCAAGGTTTCTCATTGAATTCAATTTCATAAAAATATATTATTTCACTTATCATGACACTGTCATTATGTGTTTTTATGTTTGCTACTCAACTATTTATAATTAATTTAAAACCATTGAAAACCATTTATTTAGAATAAAACACCAAATTGTTCAGACCAAATGAGAACACCCTTATTTTATCAAATATACCCTCCATTAGTAAACATTTAACATTAAAGATACGAACACTAAATATTAAACAAATACCCATGATTAAGACATTTAAAAAAAGAAATTATAATTTTTTGTCACATCAGGATAACGTATTGGTTTTATACCATAATGTGTCAAAAAATCATATTTTTTCCATTTACATTTAAAATAGTTTTAAGTAACATTTCACACACATTTTTCTCAAAATACAGTATTCCCAAGTAATTTCATAATAATTTTGAGGACTAATATGGAAAATCAAAGAATATACATTTCTTTCTGCAATTATTCTTGGAATTCAAGTTATCATTCCTTCAATTTCTATAATTGAATTGAATATTTCCAATAAAATAATTCTATAATGACTTAGATTTTATCTAGTCTTATTTTTATAAATTAATTGGTAAAATTATCAGATCAGGCACAGAAACGGTGTGTGATTCCTTGGCTTAGTGTTATCAGAACAATTCATTGAATAATGTTTAGTTTTTAATACAGCATGCATGCAATTTTTATTTAAAACTAGAATAACTCTTAAACAGGTGTCCAGATCAGAAATCCAAATGCACCGTTGCATTTATAATAATTAATTTATTTTAGGAGAGGCCTAACGTTGACTAGAATAGGTCAACTATGAAAGTTAGTTTTTGGATGTAAACATCATTAAAATATTTAATAAAAATATTTTATTTGATGCTATGTTGGTTTCTTTTAAATTTTTACTTTTTTCATAAATCTAGACTTATGACATAACCCTAGAAATATACTTAGGCAAGGAGAAAGTGATTCCCCCAATGAGCATTGACAAATTGGTGAATCAAGATCAATGAACCTCGAATTCAACAGACCAACATATGACGATGACATAGCTTCACTCTTCATCAAAAACCGATCCAAATTCCAGTTAGGGTGTTGTTTCTTTGTGATTAGTTCCCTATTCTTAAATTTGACGATGAATGTGGACAAACCCATGAACAATTTGATCCACGATTCGATCACTTGTGGGAATTAAATGAGGATTAGATCTATGTGATTGCTTCATTCTTTGTAATCCGTATAACAATGAAGAATCAAGGTCAACACAAACAAATGCCAAGATCCATCCATCAATTCCTTTTTTCCTTATCCTTTACCCCATTATTCTTTGTTTTATTCATGTTCTTCATGATTGTATGGTTAGATTACTGTTTCACCTTCGTTTCATGGCGCAAAAACCTGAGACTGAAGATCCAACACCCAAGACACTGTGGAGGCACGACGGTGGAGGCACAAAATTTTTCGGTTTAGGTGGAGTGTGAGGGAAGGACGACGAGTTGTTGGTGGGGTAGTTGACGACAACAACAGAACATGGACTGACATGGGTTATTTGAGGTGGAGCATGAGTACAAGGCCACCCATGAAGGTGGAGCGTGGTAAGAGGAAGTCTACATCAGATCCAATATTGAATGGGGGATGTGGATTGATGCTGTGTCAGAGGAACCCATGGCGGTGAGGCGACAAGGCAAGCGGTGCGGTGGGCTGGCCACGTGGAATGTGGAAGAACACCACGTCATCATGGCGGGCACGTGGTTGGGGCGGACCACATGCGGAGTAGCGAACCGGCTCACTCTAGTGGCCCAGAAGGTTGGGCTAGTTTGTGCTAGGCCAGACCATGCTAGGTCAGGTCGGCCATACCAGGTCGGGTCAACCGGTAGGTCAGGCTGGGTCCGGTGGGTAGGGTTAGATCAGACAAGGGTTAGACCTTTTTATAAAAATATTCGTAACTTTCAAACCATGTGTCTATTTTATGAGATGTTTGTGGCATTGGGACCCTTGTGAAGAGATGGTCCTTTTGAAATACTCTAATTCAGTCTTCATGGAATTTATCTTATGACCTACTATATTAAGTAGTAGGTTCTTCTAGAACAAGCACAATATGTTTATAATCCTATGGATGACTCTGATCTTGATACTATTATATTGAGACTATGTGACTTAAATAATATGTGAATTTGGGTCTATGTGACTTATAGAGAATTTTTGTCTTATTGAGACTCCGTTTCTTACCAAGAATTCATGTCTTATTGAGACTTAGTGTCTTATCGATACTGGGTATTCTACATACTATGTCTGATAGTCCTGCTTTAAATTCTATAGACTAATACCTATGTGAGTTGACCATGTTTTCCTTGTGGTATAATTCGTGTATTTTATTGTGGTATACTTTTTTTATTTCTTTGGGGTGTACTTAGTGAATTTATTTGTGGTATTCCTTTGTGGTTTCAGTGTGTCCTACTAAGTATTGTTTTACTCACCTCTTCATGGTATTTTCCCACATGTTTCATGTATTGTGAAGATGATCGACGCTTTAATGGTGTTCTAGGTGGACCGGGACCATATGGTGCTTAGAGTGATTAGACAGAAGAGGTGTGATCCTATGGATTCAAGCAACTATCCTACACCTACCCTTCAGATAGGGTTTTATGTGGATGAGTTTTAGTAACTTGTGTATTTACTTTTGTAAACTCTTTCTTTGGTGGGATTGTATTTTGGACCTGCTTACTTTCCAGTTTTCTACCATCATACTCTATAGTTGGTATCTTAGTGTATACATGAATTTTATACTCAGTGTTTTTATATTTTAGAATTTTGGTCTTGGAGATTATGTGTGTGTGTATAGGTACTTAGGGAAATGACTCCCATTTGTGGTATATTCCTACTTAGTGCTAATCATCAGCCCTTGTCCTATTGGAGGTTGGAATGGGGGTAGTCATAACATGGTTCCCTCTAGGATGGGTCGTGATAAAGTGGAATCAAAGGAGGTCAGTTCTACTTAAGGACTGGGAGTTTGTGAGGTAAGTTTGGGGAAACAGTGTTAAGTGTTTTGAGTTCATATTTTAGGCCAGTGAATCTAATGTTGGTGCAGTGGCTAACGTATCCATACACTAGGACTATGGACACCTACTTTTCAACTCAGTACATGAAAATACTAGTTTTAGGGAAATTAATGGTACATGCATCATATATGATTTGGGTGTGTTCTCATGTCCTTCTTGAGTCAGATCACCAGGTATACTATATTGAATATAGACCGTCTTGATCTATTTTAGGATGCCTCCTCATAGACATCCAGCCAAGATTCCATTGTGTGATCATGAGGATAATCTTCCTAGCAACGAGACATCAGTATAGGGTCTTGTTTTAGAGATGGAACCTTCAGGTGGTTTGCCTATTGTAGTGTCACCTGTCGAGCAGTAGTTACTACCAACGCTACTAGTTGAGGATGCATGTAGACTAAGCACATTGCATGAATTCCATAGGTAGAAACCTCCCAGGTTTTGGGGTGAGAAAGACCTTTGAGTAGCTGAGGATTTGATGGAGGCAGTTACTGATGTCTTCTTTCTTGTGAGGACACCTGCTGACCAGATGGCAGTCTTATCCACAAGTTTTCTTCCAGGATCATCGGGGTAATAGTAGATCTTAATGGCCTAGAAACATGATGAGGCAACTCTCTATTGGGTAAAATTTGAGTGAATATTTATATAGGAGTTATTCCCATCTACATTATGATCAGTGCACATACAGGATCTCCTACATTTGTAGCAGGGCGGCCAGACTATGGTGAAGTACTTGATGATGTTTACTGATCTTTCTCGCTACTCCACTTATATGGTATGAGACCCGTTCTTTAGGGATCATACCTTTGATCATGGATTAGGTTGGGAGATAAAGGAATCCATGATATCCCTTAGCATTCCTATATATTCTGGGGTACTGGAGTGATCTATGCTAGTGGAGATATTTTTAGTAGAGCAAACATCGAAAATGGGAGCTACCAGTAGGCACCAGGTAGCTAAGTCTTCGGTGGTAGGTATCTAACATCAGTCAAAGGGACCCAAAAGGGTCAAAAACTCTAGAGGATGACCCCAGAACATGAGATCAATGGTTTGGGGATCCCAGGGTAGTGCGAGTTAGCTGAGGAACATACTGTGTTACTCATGCAGTATTCAGGGACATATGGCATGAGATTGCCCGACCCAAAGTACGGACGATTAGGAGACGGCCGAGGGACCGATGAGGAAGAAGAGGAGGCATGAGTATGGTGGTATTTAGGGAGGAATACATGGTATATTTGTAGGTAGGGTAGCAGGAGGTGGGTAGAGATTTGACATATTACCACCACCACCTCTAGGTGGTCCACCACGGGCTCAATGAGCTGGTGGACATGGACGAGGCCATCTTCAGGCGATGGAGGATTACAAACCTAAGGATCCATGGATGATTAGAGGTATGATCTATATCTTTTACACCTTATATAAAGTTTTTATAGACACAGGTTCCATTCATTATTTTCTTTCCATGACCCTTGTTTGAGAGTCGAAGATTCCAGTAGATCTGTTGACTCGATCCCTACACTTAGAGACTCCTACAGGAGGAGATTCAATGATAAAAAACTAGTTCCTAAAGTGTGATATTACTCATGGAGGTTTGATTTACATTTGGAATATCTTGGTAGTAGTGTTGAGGCCTTATGATGTCATTCTTGATATGTACTAGTTATCCATAGTCCTTTATCAAATTGACTATTTTAGGCGTAGAGTGTGGTGCATCCATAGTGATGGGACCGGGTTTTCCTTTTTTGGTGAAAAGGAAATGCATGCAGTGTAGGATGGACTTACTCATAGGAGGGTCTATCCAATTACTCATCAGTTGTCTAGCCTCACCCTCAGTGCAGTGGATGAAAGGAGTCCTCAGTTTCTTGCAGTGGTGGCAGAGTATGAGGATGTCTTTCCTTTGGATGTCCCCAGATAAACTCCCCCTATAGAGGTAGACTTATGAATTGATATATACCCTAGGATTAAATTGATATCTAACCCTGCATATCATATGTCTCTCGTAGAGCTTCATGAGATGAGGGTACAGATGGAGGACCTGCAGAGGAAGTGCTTCATAAGACCCAGTGTTTCACCATGGGCGACTCCAGTTTTGTTTGACAAGAAGGAAAATGGGATATTGAGGTTATGTGTGGACTACCAGAGCCTGAATTAGGCGACCATGAAGAGAAATTATCCAATACTAAGGATTTATGACATCTTTGATCAGCTTAAGGGGGCTAAGTGGTTCTTGAAGATTGAACTTAGATCTGGATATCACCAGCTTTGTGTACGAGATGAATATGTACCAAAGACAAACTTTAGATGTTGGTACAACCACTATGAGTACTTGGTGATGCTGTTTGGCATGAAAAAATACCCAAGAAGTGTTCATGAGACTCATGAATTGGATCTTCCAGCCTTACTTAGACCGATTCATGGGGGTCTTCATTTATGACATCCTAGTGTACTCAACGACTGAGGATGAGCACACGATACACTTGAAGATGGTCATGGACACACTATGAGAGTACCATCTTTATAGGAAGATTTCAAAGTTTTAGTTATGGATTTGAGAGTTCCACCTTTTAGGAAACGTTATTTCAGAGGCTGGAGTCATAGTGGATCCATTAAAGATTGAGGCGGTGCTTGTTTGGTAGCCACCCAAGAGTGTTACCGAGGTGTATAATTTACTAGGTTTGGCTAGGTACTATTAGAGGTTTGAACCCAAATTTAATAAAGTAGTATCACCCTTGATGGATTTAAAATGGAAGGGTAAACCCTTAATGCGGACAAAGAAGTTCTAGGAGTTCTTTCAGGAAATGAGGAAAAGGTTGACGAGTGTTCCATCTTGAGACCACCAGAGGATGACATTAGGTATTTAGTGTTATGTGATGCATCAGGGACTAGGATTAGTTGTTTCCTAATGTAAGAGAAAATAGTGATTGCCTATGGTTCATTCTAGTTGAGATACCATGAGAAAAACTACACGACCCATGATATTGAGATAGTAACAGTATTCTTCACATTGAATATGTGGTGACACTACCTGATGGGTGAGAGGTTTACCATCTACTCTGACCATAGGAGTCTCAAGTATATCCTATCTCAGAAGTATCTAAACTTGAAACATAGGTGATGGATATAGTTCCTCCAGGAATATGACTTTGAGATTTTCTATACTCATGGGAAGGAGAACGTAGTAGAAGATGATCTCAGTAGGAGATCCAACTTGTAGTTGCTGATTGAGGAGTTGGAGCAGTTCACCTCATTGTAGATATTCTTTTTGGATGGAGATAGAGTGGATTACCTCCATTTTATAGTTTACACCCCTCCAATATTACAGAGAGTCAGGGAGGCACAACTAGGGGATACCGACTGTGAGACCTAACGTGATCATTTTACCACTAGGAATGCACCTGGTGGATATTCGATAGGCAGGGATCACATCGTTCCTTTCAAAGGGTGCATAGTTATACCAGTGGATTTGTGGGAGGAAGTTATAAAGAAGTTGCATACATACCACTTGGAGATACATATGGGTGTGGTAAAGATGTACAAGGACCTCCGACATCAGTTTTTGTTTGCTGGCGATGAAGAAGGCGTGTCATAGTTTGTTTCTTGATTCCCCACTTTCCAGTAAGTGAAGGCTAAGCACCAGATTCTAGATGGCTTGACCAAATGTATTAAGGTTATAGAGTGGAAGTGGGATGGGATATCAATATAATTATTGATGGGTTTACCATTCACGTTCATGGGAGATGATATCATACAGGTGATTGTTGACCGACTCACCAAGTTGGATCACTTCTTACCTATATGGGAGTAGAGTTCAGTAGAGATCTTGGAATGCCTCTACATGCAGGAGATAACTCGGCTTCATTGAGTACGATCAATGATCATTTCAGATCATGATTCTCATTTTACATAATGGTTGTGGAAGATATTTTTGGAGACGTTTGAGACTCAGTTATGCTTGAGCATGACATTTTATACCCAGACGGATGGCCAGACTGAGAGGACCATTTAGGTTATAGAGAATATGCTACGAGCTTGTATCTTAGAATTCAGTCATAGCTAGGGGGATCACCTACTACTGGTGGAGCTTTCATACAAAAACAAACACCACTACACCATTGGTATAGAACCATTCAAGGCCTTATATGAGTGACCATATAGGTCACCACTTTGCTGGACTGACCAAGGACAGTTAGAACTCATGGGTCTAGAGTTGGTGTGGGCTACCACTAAGAAGGTGCAAACCATTTAGGAGTGGATGAGAATGACACAAAACCAACAGAATTCATATGATGATAGAAGATGGAGGACTTTAGAGTTTAAGTAAGGAGATGATTTGTTCTTTTGGTTCTCACATCAACAAGGATTGCATATATTTTGTTGGGGAGACAAGTTATCTTTGAGATACATCATAAATTTTTAGATTCTTCGTAGAGTTGGAGAGGTGGTGTACCACCTAGATCTACCCCCACATTTTCACCGGCTACACGATGTCTTCCATGTGTCACAACTAAGGAGGTACATGCATGATCCATCACACATCATCGACTAGGGAGAGATAGAAATTGATGATTGATCGACTTTAACGAAGTACCCGATGGAGATTGAGGATCGACATGAGAGGATACTCAGTGGGTGGTATATTCCTCTAGTGCACATTTTTTGGTAGCACGAGAATATACGGGAGTGCACTTGGGAGTAGGAGGCTCAGATTCATGCTCAGCACCCTCATTTTTTATTTAGTAGCCCCTATTTTGGATTTGAGGGACGTAAATCCCTAAGGTGGGGAGAATTTAATGACTTAGAAATTATTTGGATTTATTTTTATAAATTAATTGGGAAAATTCAAAGACCAGGAACTGAGAGAGAGTGTGATTCCGAGGACCAGTGTTCCCAGAATAGTTTGTTTAATGATGTTCATTTTTTAATAAAGTGTACATATGATTTTTCTTTAAAATTGGAATAAATCTTAAACAAGTGTCCAGATCAGAAATATGAAGGTACCATTTCATTCTGAACAAAAACTTTACCTTAGGTGAATCCTAACATTAATTGACTTGGGTCGACCATGGATGTTAGTTTTTGGATGTAAACATCATTAAAATATTTAATAAAAATATTTTATTTGACACTGCATTGGTTTCTTTTAAATTTTTACTTTTTTTCGGAATCCGGGGTTATGAAATAATCCTAGAAATCCTTTGAGGAAAGGATAATTAGCTTACTCCAATGAACATTCATGGATTGGAAAATCAAGATCAAAGAACCTTGGATTTGACGGATTGAAAAACGACGATGACACAACTTCTCCCTTCATCAACAATGGATCCAAATTCTAGGTAGGGTTTTGTTTCTTTTATATTCATTCCCCATTATTAAATTTGATGATGAATGTAGACCAACCCATGAATAGGTTGATCTATAGTTCAATCGCCTGTGATATGGGAGTTATCTTGCGGTAATTAAATGAGGATTATATCTGTGTGATTGCTTCTTTCTTTGTAATCCCTCAAACAAGGATGAATCAAAGCCAAACTGAACAAAGTCCAAGATCCATAATTAGAGTGATTTTTGATTCTCTTTTTTACCCCTTTTTCTTAAAATTATTTGTGATTGTATGGGAGGATGATTGTTGCACCTTCATTTTGTGGTACAACAATCCAAAACTGAAGATCTGACACCCCCATGAAACCATGATGGTGAAGACGTGGTATTTTTCAGTATAGGCAAAGGGAGAGGGAAGGAATGTGGGTTTTTGGTGGGGTGAAAGACAGTGGCAGTAGGACACATACTGGTGGGGGTTGGTCTAGGCAGAGTTTGATGATGAGGCCTCCAATGGGGTGGCCCGTGGAGGTGGATCACAACAGGTGGGAGGCCGCATCGGATTCAGTGTTGACTGCGGGATGTGGGAACCTATAGAAGTGAGCCCACATGATAGGAGATTCAATAGTATAACCATGTGGAACACGTAATGATTCTGCATCAGCACATGGGGCATGTGGTTGGGGCAGATCGTGTGTGGCACAACGAATCGGCCCACAACGCAGGCCAGATAGGGGAGCCTGGCCGATCCAGTGGCCCATCGGGTTAGACCCAGCATCCCAATGGGCCAGGTTTAGTAGACCTAGTGGGAAAAGCCATACTGGGTTGGGTTGGGTAGACCAGACCAGGTTAGGTCGGCCAACAGGTCAGGTCGGGTCACTGCAGGTCGGGTCAGACCGACCCTAGGTTGGAACTTTTTATGAAAATAACTATAACTTTCAAAGCATGTGTCTATTTGATAAGATGTTTGTAGAGTTGAGACCCTTACGATGATACATTAATTTTTAGATAGTCTAAGTGAGTATTTTTAGAAGTTTTTATATGACCTATTGTCTTGCAGAGTAGGTTCTTTCAGAACAAGTGCACTACGAGTGAAATCCTGTGGCTGACTATGATCTTGAGATTGTGATCTTGAGACTATGTGACTTGAAGACTATGTGACTTTGGGGTTATGTGACTTACTGAAAATCCATTTCTTACCAATACTCCATGTATTATTGAGACTTCGTGTCTTACCAACCCTCCAGGTAGGGTTTTCTGTGGAAGAGTTTCAAGAACTTGTGTATTTACTTTTTAGACTCTTTATTTGGTGGGATTGTGTTTTGGACCTATTTACTTTATAGTTTCCTACTTTTGTACTCTGTGGTTGGTATCTTAGTGTATTTATTCATTGTATTCTCAGTGTTTTTACATTTCATCATTTTGGGCTTGGAGAATGTGTGTGTGTGTACATGTACTTTGGAAAATGCCTCCCATTTGTTGGATATGCCTACTCAGTGCTAGTCGCCATCCCCTGAACTATTTGAGGTAGGCTTGGGGTACTCAAAACATATGCCCCTTTGGGAAATTTCACGAAAAATTCAAACCATTAAGTTATTTAAGGATATCATTTCTCAACATTCATTGAGTTGTTTCATTTGTCTTTATGAAATTATAAATATGTCTTTGATTTTTCCTGTGTGGATGATCCATCAATAGAAATTATTGATACCCTATAAAGTTAAAATTTCATCAAAACTGTTGGATCATGTAGTTTTTATAAAAATATAGTGGGATAATTTTCTTTTGGCAATCTAACTAGAAAAAATTATGTAAGTAAGAAAATCATTTATCATCCATAATAAATCTACATGTATAAGGACCAGAACATAAAAATTACATATTCTAATGAGTTTAAACTAGAATTCACTTTCTTACATTCCCAAATATATTTCAGCTTTCTAGTTTTATGGAGTTTAGTAATAAATATTACATAAAAAATCCATATATTATAAAGTTGAAACTTCTATCCAACATCCATTTTTCCAAAAAAAAAACATTTAAAACAAAATATGTTTTATTTTTATGATAAATCTTTATGAATTTCAATTTAAGTTCATACTTCACCTTAACCATTCTTAATCCCAATGAAAAACATTTTAAAATGTGGGATGATCACAACAATCTAATTAAGGTACATAAATAGATATAAAGTAACTATTAGTCTATGAATACTTATAAGAATTTACCTTTTTCAAAATAAACTTTTTACTTAACATGAAAATTTTATTACCCAAAAAATCACCCTCTCTCCCTAAATATTTTCATTAAAAATTAAAAATATATTTTAAATGAAATATAAAACTCATAGATTCATTTGAAATCATGGAAAAAATCATAATTATTTTTTTCACAAAGTTATATTTTTCAACCTTTTAAAGTACATTATACTTTACTTTACCATTTGAAATCATAAAATTTCCATAAACACCGATAGTGATCATAGATAAATCATTTTGGTAACTTGAGGCATCATTTTAATATCATTATTAATTAAACATGGAATAACCATCATGATTATACTTGGAGTAACTATCATAGTTACACTTTAAATAACCATCATGGTTATACTTGGAATAACTATCGCAACATATTCCTATAATCTATTAGGAGAAACCTATCTGGTTAACTCCATAAATTTAACCAATACATTGGAGTGATATAACGGGATCACTTAAAATTGTTTTTTAGAGAACTTCACATCATCATAAATAATGACCAATTACCATAACATAATCATAAAACATAAAGTCTTTCATTAAAAAAACATTCCTTTTCTCCCATAAGAAATAATTTTTGGATATTGATATATCTTTATTCCTTTTAAACCCATTTCCAAAATAAAATTCCTAGAAAAAATGGAAAGAGTTTTTTTATCTGAATAAAACATGAAATCTTATAAATTAATCCAAACATCAAATAATGACTACAATGGGGGGAAAATTGGTGTCACCATATACATTAAAATAGATCATTCCCTTTTTCTTTTGTAAATAAAGTCAAAACATTCCATAAAAAGATTAATTTTCAAAAACATTGAAAGAAATTAAAAATAAAAATAAAAATTACTTTTTAAATATTTTACATCCATAAAAAAACAACCATAAAATAACTTTAAAAACACAGATATGGAAGGAAAAATTGATTTTTAAGTGAATCCTTAAAAGAGGATTTTTAAAAGAAAGTCCCTTACCTTGAGTCCGAATCGTCATGTATGATTATTATAAATAATTAACTCATGTTAATTATTTAATTACTTGAGAACCATTTTAAATTTTATTATTACCTTCATTTCACCTATTACAATGTTATTTACAATTACTTAATCATTTAAGTTCACATTATATGTTTGGGTGATATTTTGTTCATAAGTCCAAAATGACTTTGATGGGTTGACTATGGTCAAAGAGGTCATTATTACATAATATCCAAAACAATAATCATGAAATAATTTTCAATTATAAATATCAATTATACTTTTAAAACCAATCATTAAAGATATATATATGAAAAATAAACTACGTTACAATCATGGAGATGGTAGGCCGTACGTACGCATGAGTAACGTTTCCATTATGTAATGATCATTAGAGAAAGAAGGTAAGTATAATTTTATCTTTATATAATGATAATAATATCATAAATATCATATTATTTATTTAATCATACTTATATATATCATCCATGTGGTGTGGTGATGAAAAATGAATCACATCTCTTCATGGAGGTGGTAGTCCACATATACACATGAATGACATTGTCATTTTTTAGTGAATGGAAAATTAAGAAAGTAAATGATATATTATATTTTAATAATTAAAAATATTTCAAAAATAATATATATATATATATATATATATATATATATATATATATTAATTCCATCATTATAACCAACCGTGAGAGATGATGTTGGAAAACAAATTACATTGGTTCACGCGGCGGTAGTTCAATGGACACACAAATGATGGTTTCATTCCCCATTTCATGGAAGGGGATAAGAATATAGGTTGTTACATTAACATAAAAACACATAATTATATTTTTTATATGGGTGTTATTATATAAATACGGTTAGGTAATATTTTAAGGAGGTAGAAGAAGAAATAAAACAAAAACATGCAGTTAAAAACGGTACCTCTTCTTTGGAAAGTCTCTTTGATTTACACATTATGCCCTATAGGGTTAGTATTATAGATAAAAAATAACAATAGAATTATTTTATAAATTATATAAAGTTATTTGGGTTGTGATTATACGAACCAAAAGGGTTTTTAAGTGTGAGGTAAATGGAAGAAGAAATACCCTTTTATAAGAGAGGGGATTGGCACTCTTGGAATTTCAAAAAATACTAAATTAATATTAATTAATTTTCAATTCCAAATGGATTGAAACTAATTAATTTAGAATATATGATGATTATATATTAAAATAATCTTATAAAATAAAATTTATATAGGTTTTAACTATGTTTTTACCCTTATCATTTTGTTTTAACCCTTTGTTACCCCTTTTGACAATTACCACAACATTACATTATTCTACACTTTTAGTGTTAATAATGTTTTTAAAAAATGATAAATACCTGTAAATGTAACATGGTTTATTTGATTAACCATAAAAAATTAATCTGGACAAATATTATTTTTTTAGGAATTTTATATCATTTAATAATATATTATTTTCATAAAATATCAACAATGTCAATTTTAGAACTATTCATTTACTTTGATTTTCTTATAAAATAAATAAAACCAAGGAATTATAATATAATAAATTAACATATCCTTAACATTTTATATTTATCTAAAAAATTCATGGGTCACCTTAATTATTTCAAATTATGCTATTTTTAATATTTTTAATATCATATAATTCATTTTTCCATTAATTGAATAATTACTATGTTAGTGTTTTGTAAGAGTTTTAGGAAATTATTTATTAAATAAAAATTTAAAATAAATTACCATGATGTATATATAAATCATTTATATTTTAAATTAATATTTATAACTTAACATAGCCTCTGATTATTCCCATGTTAAAATACTATAGTTATTAAAAACAAGAGTGTGATATTTTTGACTTTTCTTTAAATAAAATACTATAAAGGTTATAATCATATAAAAATGGAAAAAGGCAATATAACTGAATATTGGATGATTATGGATTAAATTTACTTGTAAAATAAAATTAAGGAAAGTTTTAGGTTTATTTTTTTAGTCCTTATCATTTTACTTTTAACTTTCATTATCCAATTTACCTTTACCATGGTAAAAAATTTACTTAGGTTACTATTCATATTGAAGAAAACTAAAAGTGACAAATTTAGTAAATTTTTACCCACTGATTAAAAATATAAAATATATTTTTCAAAATTCATAACACATAAGTGTCCAAATTTAATTTAAAATTAAACTAGCAAAACACAAATAAAAATAGTTTTTTTTAGAAAAAATGACTTTTTAAATATAAAATGTTTTTATTCTAAATTAAAGTATACAATTGATTTAAAAAAATAAATTTTTATTATTTTTAATCAAATATAACAAAATTAAATTTTAAAACTAATCAAAAAAAATTGACTTTATAAATAAAAAAATCATTATCTTTCACTATTTATTGAAAAATTGAACTTTTTAGAAAAATGTTAAAATTTCATTATATGATAATTTTGATATGATGATTTAAAAAATGATATTTATTTTATAAAATAATACTTCTAAAATTTATATAAATTAATTATATTATTTTCTCAAAAAAATTAACCAAAAATCATTTTTGATGAAAATATAACTTTGAAGAATAAAATGGTTTTAGTAAAACTTGAGTGATAATTTACTAAGAATTAAACAATATATTTTTATTTATTATAATATTTATATATATATTTCAAAAAAAATTAATCCTATTCATACCCACCAATTTAACGGCTATGTTTTAATAGTCATATTTAAATAATAAATTTTGATGTTTTTAAGCTCGATGTTGCACATTTTGAACGTAGTTTCATTTTAAAATATTAGGATATTACATTCTCCAACCTTTAATAAATTGAATCCCCGCAAGTTGAAATCATGCTCAGTGACATGGTTTTGGCTTTTAAAAATACCTTTTTTGAACTCCCACAATGTAAAAATATTTAATAAAACTTTATCTTGATAAGAGAGAAATGGATGTACTTAGGTCATATAGAATACCACATAACTAGGTTTACATATAGGAAAACATAGTTGGGAAGTTAAAAAATAGACATGGAATAAAAAACTTACTACCAGGGACTGAGGCAAAGTGATACAGAACATGGTTATGAAAAAGTTAATCATCACAAAACTATAAATTTGTGACGGGTTAAAAGACTATTGATTTCTCTGTCAGAATAGTAAATCGATAATGTTTTTATTTCAAAACCCATTCCCTTGTGTTGAGGAATTTATTTATCATCTATAATAAGAATATAAATAAATATACTTACTTAAAAAGAATAATTTCATTCTTTAATCAATTTATGACACAATCTCATATTTTTCTCAAAATGATGAGTATTCAAGATGAATTTCTCATGCATGATGCACTATACTCAACTTCTAATAGATTACATAATCTAAAAATTATTTGGACAAGATAAGATCTAAAATGAATAAACCATAATATGATTAAATTCAATATTAATATCCAAAATTCAAAAGTAATACCTAAAGTTCAAAATAAATCATTCCATATATAACAATCCTTAAAATTATTTAAAATATTCTAGGCTAAGATTGAAACCTAATAATCCTAAGGATTTGATCACATATTCTTCCAATATAAATTTAAATTTTATCTCCAAAGAACATCAATCACTCTTAAATTATAATACCATAAATATATATGCCCTAATTATATAATCTCCATGATATGATAATATTTTCTAGAAATGACCTAAATAACCATAAAGCCACATTTAGATAATATATACTTCCAAAAAAGTTTCAATCTTTACTCCTCAAATAAAATCCCATAATGTTCTATTTACCTCAATCATATAGGGTTCCAAAAATAGTGAACTTCTTCTGAAATAACATTAATCACCTTATCACCAAATCACTTTTCAATCTCATGGTTATCTATAGAATAAAATGTATGTTACAAAAATTAACTTAATCATCATATATCAATATGTTTAAGTAAAAAATGATGTCATACTAACCAGGACATAACATAAGACAGTGGTACGTGATGTACCCTTTTCACCCTTTAGTTATGGGTTCAAGCCTCACGAATTTACTGGATGTGACATGTTATCGCCTGACTTGTGGGTTATTATTTTTCTAAACCTATATAATTCTTATAAAATTTCAAAAATATTACCTTAATTATCAAAGATCATATAAACCCTATAGGTTATCAAAACACTTAAACCTATGTCTATAAAAAGAAAAGACAATTCTTCGTCAAGTAGATTTTTCATATTTTAAACTTAATGGTTACATACACCTAAAAAATCTACCAAAACTCAATAAATGTCTCCCAAAGTATTCCAATCACATAAAACCTCAAAAATTTGTGTCTAAGACGTTTAACATATGATAATACTTAAATATACCACTATATCATAACTCTTGAATGTATGTGCCTTAATCATTCAATGTTTTTTTATTAACTATGATTTATTATATTATTCCTTAATACCTCCTTCCTAAAAGCAAATATGAATCACATCCTAAGATTCAAAAAAATAAAAACATAAGAGAAGACATAATCCATAACTTTCATATGTCCTTTGAATTTTCCTCATCTTTAACAATAATGGCATTAGGTATTTCTAAACATTCATATGTGTGGTCTTGCTTATACCATTCTTGGGATTTCCCCTTAGGACATTGATTTTCATAATGAACATACTCACCACATTTAAAACATTAAATTTATACATTGGGAATAATTTTATTCCCATTTATGACATTATCTATAGGCTTCCTCTTTATTTGGTAGATTATTAATTTATGCCCTCTTTTAATACATACAAAACATCTTTCCGTTGTCTTAAGACATTTTACTATGTGATTATTCCCACATTCTTGACACATTGGTCATTGCATATTTTTATTTTTATGACATTTATCACATGAATTTCCACAAATCTTATCTAGGTTCAAGTTTATAATCACAAATCATGATAAATGGTTAAGAATAACTATAAGAGTTTTGAGTACATATCTTTTTTCATTCGGTTTCTTGTTCAGACCACCACCACATTTTCCTTCACATCCATTATTAATTTGGTTTTTGTTTGATCTAACCTTTTACTAAAACTGAAAAGGGATAATGTGAGAATATTAATAAAATCATAATACCATATTATGAGGAGGATAAACATTAATATATCCTTAACCATTTTATCTTAAAATCTTTTGTATTTATAAAAAAATAGTTATCCATAAACTAATATACTTTGTGGTTATAGAGGATCCTTAAATTATGTTCAAATTACATCCTAACCTATAAAGTTATCTAAACCTTGCTATAATAAAAACTATAAGGTCCTGAACTCAAAAATTACATATTATAATGAATTTAATCTAGGATTAACCTTCTTACATTAAAAAATATATTTTAGGTTTATATTTTTAGGGATTTAGGTCTTAAATATTACACAACAAAGTCATATATTACAAAGTAGAAACTTCTACTTAGTATCCATTTTTCTTTCTAAAAAAACTATTAAAATAAAACATGTTTTATTTTCATGAAAAACATTCACAACTTTAAACTCGACTTCTTCATTTACCTTTCCCATTATTAAGCCCTATATATTTTTTAAAACATGGGATGAGAAAAAAAATTTCATTAAGGGATATAAAAACAAATAAAGGAACTTTTAGTCCATGAATACTTATAAAGATTTTCCTTTTTCAAAATAAAATTTGGGCTCAAAAAAAACATTTTATTATCCAAGATATCACCTTATATACCCAAATATTTTAATAAAACATTTCATAGGAAATATTAAAGATAAAATAAAACTCATATAAGTTTCTTTTAAATCATGAAAAAACTCATAATAATTTTTTCACAAACGTTATACTTTTTAACCTTATGAAGTATAATATACTTTTCTTTACCATAAGAAATCATAATATTTCCACAAAACCCATATAAAGCATAGATAAATCATATAGGTAACTTTAGGTATCATTTTCAAATAATTATTACTTACACATGAAATAACCATTATGATTATACATGGATTAACCATCATAATTACACTAAAAATAATCATCATGGTTATACTTGGAATAACCATCATAGTATATTCCCATAATCTCTTAGGAGAAACCTAAGTGGTTAACACTATCCCTTTTACCAATGCATTAGATAGATATAACAGGCTCACCGGACCTTGGTTTGTCACGAAACTAGATTCCATTATAAAAATTCACAAGAAAAATTACATAATTATACCACCTAAAATCTTACATCATAAAAACATTCTTTTCACCTATAAGAAATCATTTTTAGATATATATATATCCCTTTCCTTTAAAACCCATTTTTAAAAACTAAAATTACCAAAGAAGGTAAATAAGTCTTTTATTTTAATAAAACATGGAATATAATAAATGAATCGAAACATAAAATAATGGTTATGACAACAGAAAAAATTGGTGTCATCATATACATTGAAATAGATCATTTATTTTGTCTTTTATAAAGAAAATTAAAACATCATGTAAAAAGATTCCTTTTAAAAACATTTGAAATAAATACCAAATCAACATAAAATTTCCTTTATAAATCATTTAATTTCATATAAAAACATTTATAAAATAGATTTAAAAATATGGATATCGAAGAAAAAGAGAGTTTTAAGGGAATCTTTAAAAGAGGTTTTTTCAAAATAAAGTCCATTTCCTTGAGTTCGACTTGTCACATACATTACTTATATTATAGAATAATAAACTTATGTTAATTATTTATTTTCTTGAGAACATTTTTAAAGTTTATTATTCCTTTTATTTCCCTTATTACTATGTTATTTACAATTACTTAATATTTTAAGTTCATGTTACATGTTTTGGTGATATTTAGTTTATAAGTCCAAAATGAATTCAGTGGGTTAACTATAGTCAAAGAAATTATTATTCCATAATTTATAGAATAATAATCATGAAATAATAATAATTTATATACATAAATTATACTTTTAAAACCAATAATGAAATATGGTTATGAAGAATGATCTATGTTATAATCATGGTGACTGTAGGCCATACGTACACATGAGTGACGATTCTATTTTTCAACAATCATTATAGAAAAAAAGTATCATTTTATATTTACAAAATTATCATAATATTATAAATATAATATTGTTTTTTTAATTATACTTATATATATCATCTATGTGGTATGGTGATGAAAAACCAATCACAATGCTCTATAAAGGTGATAGTCCACACGTACACACTGACATTGTTATCATTTTTAGTGAATGGAAAGGTAAGAAATAAAATGGTATATTTTAATTTCAGAATTATAAATATGTAATTAATATCATATATACATTAATTATATCATTATAACTATCTTTGAGAGATGGTGATGGAAAATGAATTATATTGGTTTGCAAGGTAGTCGTTCGTTATACACATGAATGATGGTTTCCTTTACCATTTGTTGTAAAAAGAGATTGATATCGGTTTTTAAAATAAAATAACATAATATAAGATTATGTAATATACCTTTTATATTATATAATCAGGTTTATAGAATATTTAAAGGAGGTTTAAGAAGAAACAAAATAAAATCATGCGGTTAAAAACTATACCTCTTCTTTGGGACGTCTCTTTTGATTAATACCTTAAGCCCTATAATGTTGATATTATTACCAAAAAAATACCTATATAATGATTGGATAGATTTAAAGAAGTTATTTGGCTAGTTATAGGTCAAAAGGGTTTTTAAGTGTTAAGTAAAGGAAAAAAGAGATGCCCTTTTATAAGAGAGGGGTGGGGCACTCTTGGAATTTCTCAAAATACTAAATTAATATAAATTAATTTTAAATATAAAATGGATAAAAAATGATTAATTTATAATATAAGATGAGTATGAATCAAACAATTCTAATAAAATAAAAATTATATAGTTTTTGACTATGTTTTTACCCTTATCTTTTGGTTTTAACCTTTTATTAACCCTTTTTACAATTACAACAATTTTAAAATTTTCTACACTTTAAGGGTTAATAATGTTACTATAAAATAAAAAATAACCCATAAATGGACCATGGTTGATTTAATTAACCATATACCATTCATTTTTCTTAATATAAAATTTTGATAAATTTTATATCATTTAATAATATTTTTTTTCATAAAAAATCAATAATGTCAATTTTTGAACTATTCATTCACTTTGATTTTTTATAACATAAATGAAACTAAGGAATTTTAATATAATAAATTGACATATCCTTGAAATTTTATGTTTTTCCTAAATTTTTTTGGCCCCCTTAATTCTTACAAATTATACTACTTTTAATATTTTTAATATCATTTATTTTATTTTCCCATTAATCGAATAATTACTGCATCAACATTGTGTAAGCATTTAAGGTAATTATTTCTTCACTAAAAATTAAAAATAAATTACCATTATGAAAATAAATCATTCATATTAAAAATTAATATTCATAACCAAATATATCCTCTGGTTATTTCTATGTAAAAATATTATAGTTATTAAAAATAAGAGAGTGCAATTTTTTACTTTTCTTTAAATAAAATATTATAAAGGTTATAATCACACCCAAATGAAAAAAGAAAATATAACTGAATATTGGATGATTATGGATTAAATTTAATTCTAAAATAAAATTAAGTAAAGTTTTAGGGTCATTTTATAGTCCTTATAATTTTATTTTTAACTTTAATTATTCGATTTACCCTTCACTGTGGTTTTAAAAATTACAATGGTTACTACTCATATTAGTAAAAAATAAAAGGGGAATATTCACCAATTTTGGGTCCAAAGATTTCAAATATGGAATCCATTTTTCAAATTTTGAAAAAAGTGATAGAATTTAATTTAAAATTAAACGGGTAAAATGCAAAGAAAAATAATTTTTTGAGAAAAAAGTTTTTTTAAAATAAATATTTTTTTATAATAAATGCAAGTAAAAAATTCATTTTAATAACCCTAATTAGATTATTTTAAATAAAAAAACTAATTAAATTTTAAAAATTATCCAAAAACAAAATTTGGATTTGTGAATACAAAGGCCAGTATTCTTCACTATTCATTGAAAGATCAAATTTTTCAGAAAAATCTAAACATTTCATCAAAGGATAATTTTGATATAATGATTTAAAAAATGATATTATTTTATCAAATATAATTTATAAAATTTCTAGAAATTAATTATATTATTTTCTCACAAAAATAAATCAAAAACCATTTTTGATAAAAACATAACTTTGATGAATAAAATGGTTTTAATAAAAATAGAGTGATTATTTCATAATCATTAAACAATAAATTTTTATTAATTTGAATATTTATATAAATATTTAAAAAATTAGTTAATATATTTATACCTTCCAATTTAACATCTAGTTTATAATGGTCATATTTATATAATAATTTTTTATAGTTCGTTTAAGCTTGATATTTCATATCATGAACATAGTCTTATTTTAAAATTTCAGGATATTACGACACAAAACATAAAGTAATCCCTTATTAATGAATCATATGACAACACAAAAATTGTCCAAATTTTCTTTAACTCATCTATTAATTCTTTCAAGTATATGTAAATATCATTTCCAGGATCACTAGGTCAAATTTCAATTTACTCAAGATAGAAAATGGATTATTCATTTACATCCTTGAATTTTTTTTATAAATGTGAATGGAAATAGTTTAAGTACAGTGTGAAGTATTTGTTTATATAAACAATTAAAAACCATTACATGATAATCCCAATAAAACATTTCTTAGGTCAATAGAAAAATTAGGATTCAAACTATCAAATTTATTATATGCAAACCCATTTTCAAGATGCGCCATTTCATCATTATCCTTATTTATTTTATCTTCATAAAATATAATATTTCCTTCCATTTTTTGATATAAAAAAACTTTTTAGGGCTAGGAATCAAGATAAATTTACATATAACTTTCTCTGGTATGTTGGATTGAGTTATATCTTTATTAGTTTTCCATCTTGATATACCACATTTTTTTCACTGACTTAACTCTGCATTTTCCTTCTAGAACCGACAATAATATTTAAGGAATGCATGAATATTAGTAGGTAAAAATCTAAATTTATCAACCAAATTTGATTCCATGTAATCATTTTATAAAATACTTGCATCATTGGGTAATACGTTTTTTAAAAATTTACGGAGATAGTTAGTCATAGTATTACTAAATCCATACATTGATTTCCCATGATACAATCTCATTAAAAACTCATGTTTGATCATTTTTATACATGCCTAGTATATTGGGGTATTCACATCATCCATCATCTTTCTAACTTTCTCAATTCCATCATTCTGATCAATAGATGAAAACTGTGTTATGGTATTCATTTCTTTTTTCACCAGTCTACATGAAATATTGACCTTAGAAACAAATGAAAGTTGATTATAAATCAAGTTTTCCATTACGATCATTTCAGTTGAATCAATTAAATTATCATCTTGAACGTTTTGTTCATTATTATACCACACATGATATTTTTTTAGAAAACATTTTCAGTGATATGGTAACTAAATTCCTCATAGGTTAACCATGATCTTCCAAAACGATCATTAAATGGTCATAAAATCAGTTTTCCTTCTGAATCATTATTGAATGAAAATTCCAAAAAAATATTCTAACTATTTAAGAAATGAATCAGTGATCTCATTAATATTATATATACAAATTCTATACATTCTGATATAAATAAAAACACTATAAATAAATAATATAGAAAATGATTTAATGTGATATGTATTATTTCATGAGACAAAAACTAATAATCAATAACATGTTTATTAAAATTGATAACAGATATACTAAATGGAAAGTAAATAACAAATATAATATATAAAATAAATATATAATATCACATCATCCTCTATGAAACTTGACACAATAGTAACAAACACCCTATAGGACTTAAACCTAGTAAATCCATGATGAACCCCCAACCCATACAACTCATTGTTTACTTTAGCTTAGTGATTTTTATTATGGTTATATATAAATGATTCAAATTATATGCATTAAATATTATTTTGTTTCATATAAAATACTATTACATTTAACATTAAATATCATTATGTTTGATATTAAATATTTTTATATCTAATATTAAATATTTTTCTAATTACTAATATTTAGTTTAACCATGTTAATTTTTATACAATTATGTTTGGTGTCACTAACTGTATGACCATTTTTAGATAATTTTCATTAAATACAACTTTTTTAATCGGAAATAAGTTATTGTCCTTAAAATAATATATATATTTTACATATTTTTTCATTAAATATTTTTATATTTAACATTATTTTTCTAATTTATTTTTCAATTTTCCCATGTTAGTCTAATAATTTTTTTCCTATGATAACCCACTTTATCTTTCTTATCTTTCTTTATTATACATTGTTAAATTTTTTATTTATATCCAATTTGTATTCATGATCTATAATATTTATTAGTTCACTATTTTTAAATTTGTTATATTAAATATTCATCAATGTAAATTTTTGAAATAATTTTACAATACATATTTTTGTGTTAATTTATTCTCTATAAAAATTCCTTGAAATGTGCACAAAATATTTTTTAAATGAACTAGAGTTGTTATCATCAGATGAAAAAAAGAGATCTAAATAAAATAAGAACCAAAAAACCATTAATAATAATTATTTATTCATACCATAAACAATGAATAAGATATTAATTACATAACACATATTAATGTATCCACTATAAATATTTAATAATTGAAGTCAACTAGTCTATAAGAATATACAATCTACCGATAATTTAGTGATGATTATATAGAAACCATCACATTACCACCCGTTAATCAAGGGTCCTTATATTTATTACATAACTCTTACATAGATGAAATCAAATAATGTAAAAATATAATAAAGTATCGAAAAATATAATATTTAATATGGAATAAATTATGAACAAATACCAAGAAATATTTCTTATGATTAATTTGATTGAAGGTATGATCCAAGGGATAATAGAAAATTAGAGGAGGCCTTATCAAAATTGAGGAAGATACTGTAACACATGAACATATATCAAGTAAGAATACTGAGTGCAAGGAGAAAAATGAGTAGGTCTCATATAAGGTAAAGGGTTCAAATACAACACTTATGTGTGGTCCCTCTCATAGTAGCAGTAAGGTTTTTTCACCTAAATAAATAAAGGAGGGATCACACGATGAAGTTGATAGAAAAGAGATCACACAATGAAGGGGTGGAGGAGGGTACTAGGTGAATATTAAGGAATGAGAGGAGAAAATAAAGTAATAAAATGTGATCATGGATCATAAATAGGCTGGAGTGTGATTTTTCTTGGACTGTATTACCACGAGAAATAAAACTCATGGAAATATGAAATATATATCCATAAGAATATTTATCTCAAGTCTATATCCAAAAATATTGATTAATTATAACTACAAGTTATATTTACTCATGCATATAAGCTAAATTATATCCATGGTCATTATAACCCACGACTATATCAGAAAATTCCAACCACTCATAGCTACAATCTACATTTCCCATGGATATAAGTGATATATAACCGAAGAAATCTAATGGACATGGATATATTTCCATCTATATCCATGTACAAGCATGACCTAACTATAGGCCCTTGGTTATAGATGGGTTTTCTAGTAGGGTAAAAAATTGGTATCTATATAGACATAAAGAATATATAAAATTTCAATATTTCCCGATTCAATGGAATAATATGAAAATCTAGGTGAATATACAACAATCAAATTTAAAACTATATAATACTCACAATGTAATAGAAATTATTTTTATCAATGAAATGAGAATTTCATGGTAAAAGGATTCCAATGGGATTTAATTATTAAGTTAAATATTTTTCAATAGTAGAATACCAAATCAATGACAAAAAAATTACCCCCAGTCAATAAATGGAATAAATTAATTATCATGAACCCTTAAAACTAATAACATATATAGTAATGGGTATATTATTAATTCAATACTATAAAACACAATATATAAATAGTGCAAGTGTTATATAATATATCCATGAAATTAATGAATATGGACATGAAGGAGAAAAATAATGTCAAGAGAGATATGAAGAGTGATAAACAACATAACCCTTATGAACAAGGTGAGGTATGGACTAAAAATTAATAATATAATTTAGAGGGAAATAAATGAAACATAACTTGAATGGATATACATCTTATAGAGTTTTAAATGGAAATTGATATTAAATTATAAAAAGATTTTTCTCTGATATTTTGTAACATGGTTGTAAAAACAAACTGATAAGTCACCTCAAAAATTCATTTGTAGGGGGGATGAAAAGAGGACATTGAAAAAATTAAGTTTAAAATAATTCCAAAAATTGAAACTTTGAAAATAAATAAAGTTAAATATAATAAATTTTGAGTGGAAGATAAAAATATATATAAGTGGAATGATATCCCTTTTATTTATTCTTTTAAAAAATTACACTTTTTTTAATTAAAAAATTTAAAAAAATGTAAATATAAATTACTTTGAAAAATATGAAAATATATAAATTTATATTAATAAATAATAAAAGTTATAAAAGTGTGAAAATATTTTCATATAGTAAATGTTAAAAATTAAATTCTTTTAATACTATTTTAAGGAAAATAAAAGAATGACCCAAATAGAAAATATTAAGAAGATTCATTTTAAACCTTTTTAAATAAATTAAAAGATAGTATAAAATTACCATAAAAATTATTTAAGTATATATAGAATAACTTTTAAACATTATAAACAATATGAACATGAAGGATAATTATTCTCGATCAAAAAAAAAAACTAGTCTAGTTTCAATCATAGGAAAAATTTTGGTTGAATTGTGAACCAATTGGAAGTGAAATTATAAGAAGGAATGTAAAAATCATAAATAACCAAATAATTATGAAATAAATGGGTTCTTATATAAAAATAAAATACAATTACCTCATATAACGACTTATACATATAAAATCACTAAATCAAAGTGTGATGGGAAAAAGAAACCCTTACATATTTTATAACATTTGGATCAAAGCCCCGTGAAAGAGAGAAAATGAAATGGAACATTAAATATGATTAATAAAAGTATAATAATGATATAATATAAAATATGTATCATATGCACTATATAATAGAAAATAAGTTCATAATACACAACATGTCTTAAAGAAGGGAATTTGAGGTGAAAAACCCTTACCCCTTTAGTATTGTATAAATCAAAAGAGCATGAAAGGAAGATCATGGAATGGAATTTAAAATCTAATGAAATATTTTTATTATTATACATGAAGACAATATGGTATTAATTAAACCATATAAAATAAAACATGATGTACAATAAGAAACATTCCTTATGGAATTGAAATTGAGATAAATAACCCTTACCTTAAGTCCTATTTTATTTCATCACATTTGTGCCTACTGTATAATAAACTTATGTTTTTTGAAAACATGAATCTATAAGTAAATTATATAAATTTATTTAATATTTATTGTTTATAATAATTGAAATTTTTTTATTACTATTTTTTTGAAGAGAGAATGGATTGATGACATGTTTTATTTTAAATTATCTAGTTTTTATTCAATTTCTTGATTTTGATTATTTATAGTTTATCATTTGGTAAAATTATTTAAAAAAAAGTTTAGGATAAATAAAAATAAATTTATATTATATAATCTACAATAACCATACATTTAGGTGATTATAAGTAAAGTATTAACAAAGTCCTTATAGGCGGATGAAACTGACCATTATCGAGATATGTTAAAAGATATGAGAGAGATAGATAAAATGATATAAATTTCTTAAAATAATTATACCAGTATCATAATAACATTAATATGTTATATAACTATATATTAAATATTTTATAAAGGTATAAAATGTATAATTATTAGCAGATTATAAAAAATAATAGAGAAAAAGTAATGAAAGATAATCAGGGTTACCTCTTTATTGAAGACTTACTCCTTTGTAAAATCCTTAAGGTATTATGGTTGGGTAACCAAAAAAAATCCTCAATGGTACTAAGAGTATTATAAGAAGTTAAATGGGTAGATATTTCAATTTTTCAAGTGTATTAGAAGTATATTTCCAAGGGAAAGGAGGGGGTATTTATATATGAGAAGAGAGGTATTTTTTGGTTAAAATACTCATTATTTTATCATTTAGTCCAAATAATTTTAAAAATTATTGATTAAGATGCAATATATTAGGTTAAAATTAACAAAAGTATGTTTATTTGATTTTAAAACAAATATAAAACTTATTGGAATCTTGTAAATACTTATTTAAAGGTAAAGAATCAATAATAATTTTTTATTAGAATAAAATATAACTTTGGTTCCAAAACATAAAACATGGGTTTATAAATTAATAATATTGTTTTTAAATTCATTATTCTACTCCTTAAATACATATTTGGTCAATAAAAATGTTTCATAAATTTCTAAGTCATTCTTATATCATGATGATGTTATAATTGTTACGATATTTGTAAAAAACTATATTTTTTTACTATTCACCCAAAAATAAAAATACTTAGAAAAATAATTAAAAATCACCATAATATAATTTTCATACAATTATTCTATAAATTAAGTCCTTTTTATCAAATTAAAATTCTAAAATTTAGATCTTTTAAATGAAAAATTATAATACAATTTAAAACTATTTTTATTAATGAATATGACCTTTTAAACTTTAAGTGTTATTAATATTATTTCTTACCAATAACTAATTAAATGAGTGTTAATGCATTAATTTTTACATTGAAATATTTCATTATAATAATCCTTTAATAGTTTTCAATTTTATTTTTAAAGATCAATAAATAATATATAGATAAATATAATTATTTGAAAAATATTCCTTTTTAACAGTAAATGTTTTTAATCACATACCATTGAATTTAATTATTTATCTTATAACCATTAAATTTATTCAATTATTTAGTATTATATCAAATTAAATTATTCTTTTAAATAATAATAATAATATTTAAGAAATTAAAATAAATTATTTTAACAATCATTTTATTTACTTGAAGTTTTATTCTTGTAATTTTTATAATGATATTTTAAATTTTATTTCCAAGATGTATTAATGTTAAAATTTAATTTTAAAATATATCTTAGTTTATTTTAATTCAACGTTTCATATTATAGAATCTATTTAACATAATATTTATTTATTGGAAAACACATACTAAAATATCAGGGTGTTAGTTTAGGCATTCTAAGACATCCTGATCGAATATCCCAAAGACTTACCATCATTGTGGCTGATGAGAAAATATTTAGAAATTTTGTGAGCTACAGTTTTAGTAGAGGAAGAAGAATTTATTTCCACCTAGTTCTTGATAGTGTCTTAAAGAATATTTTGAGGTATTTTTATATTCCCCCTTCTTTTCCTTATTCCATTGTTGTTATTTGCAATACCTCAACCCAAACCATTGGGTTTGAGACAAAGAAGAAAAATAACTAATGCGTGGCTACCCATATTCAAGAGGATTATGAATAACAGTAAGGGTCCAAACAACATCAATGGGGTGACTGCACCCTCAGTATCGTATGCTTTCACTAATAATATAATTAAAATATAACAACTCTAAGTAATCAATGTGGAAGATAAGATATCATAATGTAATGTTGTATGGAACACATGTCATATAGATAAATAAAGATAAATAAAGATAAATAAAGATAAATAATCTAGGCTCCCAACATGTCAAGCTAAACTAGAGTAAATGTGTAAGTAGATAAAGAAATAAAAACCTATGAAAATCCTATGGAGTACATTCCAACATCACTACAATCTCTATGACCCACTGCTCAGCTGTTTTCCATGGGCCCCTTTCCCTTTCCTAGAACCCTATACATTAAGTCTACAAGTCCCTTGATATTTATATGTAGGGTGTGAGTATAAACCTAGTAAGTCACCACAAATGTTTCCATAATATGAGTGCACATGCATAAGATTAAATTTCAAGATAGTAAATAAAAAATGAACATAAGAAAACAAAACATACCAAGGATCCATGTTCTAAACAAGCCAACTTAAACCCCATACTTACCGGCTTTGGCTCCATGTTGGAAGTATATTCAAGTGGTTACGGAAATGTCACAAGTGAAGGAGTTATCCTTGAGGTTTCTCAATAGATGTACAAGCCCTAAGCCTTCAAGATTGGTCCCGATATTCCATAATTCCCTATTACAATCTCTTTGGTTAGGTCAATAATAATGCCTCACTATCACCCCATGGGTTAGATCACATAGACTATCATGCCCCACTATCACCTTTCTGGTCAGACCACATAATACCTTCATACCCCTAGGTCAGGATATACTTTCTCACCATACCCCATCATCTAACTCAGTCTTGCAATCATGTCATATGAAACGATTGAACATTCTCTCCCTCTAGGGTCACTGAGCCACGACGAGTCTAACATTTACTTTTATACCATGAATAGAATAGAAATAAAATATATAAAATTAAATCACAAGGCAACATGTCATATCATATAGAGTCATAGTGTAGAATATCATGAGTGAGAAACAATATCCAAGTAGGCACACAATATTTAAACTCAACATTGTCTAAATCATAACAACAAAAAATTTCATATCATTCTAACAATCATATACACAACCTCTACATAGTAAGGAACATTCTACCTCAAGGTTTTCAACATCAAAATCATGATTCGTTAAGAGTTTTATCAGCTAAACCACATTCCCACACTAATTAGAATAAACTTGCCTGCCAATTACTCTTAGAATTAGTTACAAACCAACATTAAAATCATTCTTGAGTAAGGAAAATAAGAAGAAAAATACAATGGTAGAATAAACACTTAATCAAGATTTAATCACTGTCAGTGTTAATCTTCAAGTCTGATTGAAGAAGGGGAAACATCACTCTTGGGTAGTGATAAGAAGAGAAATCAATCGAGAGAAACACCAGCAAGGAATTTTAGAATTCCAACGATCCTCAAGAAGGGATGTTTCTATACCAAATCTATAATCACCCCTTATACTACCCCAAGAACCCAAGTATAATCCATAACAGTGTTATTCCATGTTTTAATAAGAAAGAAAAGATGATTTTTTTCCAAAAAATAAATACATACTAGAGTTATTCACTTCCAATATGGAATTAACAACAATGTAGATGGAATGAGCCTTTATACTGAACAAATATGTTCAGATGATTATAATTAAATAGGGAAACAATCATTAATGTGAGAAGTGTTAACCTCACACCCTAGGTTTATCTGAGAGTCATTTAAAAGTCATCAATTTCAAGGAATCAACATGATAAGGTTGGAAAATTTGATTAATAGGGTTTGGAAACAATTAATTAATGCATTAAAAACCCCACTTTTAATCCAAGTGAAAAACTTATTTCATTCAGTCAAGATTCAAGAATATATATGGCCATTTTGACTATTTCAAAATGAAGCATAACCATCTTCATTCCCTACACCATGGTCTAGAATTTTCTGTGGTGTCCTTTTAACATAAATCCTAAAATAGTTTCTCCTATAGTATGTCTCTAAGAATAAATCCATTTTACCACCCCAAAACTTCAAAAACTGTTGTGGTTAGGTCACCTAGTCTGTGGCTAATAATAGCCATTCCCATGCACCATGTCTTGTACAATCCATTCCCCCTTTTTTATTAACCCTGAATCACTCCAAGGCCACTGAAGCTTTCCCCATGCCATTGTGTTTCCCATTTTGTATTGAAAAAACAAAAAAAAACTCAATTTTAGACTTCCAAAATCTCCTAATACAAATGAGGCCCAATATTCAACTACTATAATGTTCAAAAAATCACTTAAGATAATATAGTTATTAAAAAAACATCTGCCCAAAATGAGGGTGTTATAATTTTCCCCCTCCAATGAATTATTTTCCTTAATAAGTACCTTCAATATTTTTCTTAAAAAAAACTCAAGCTATTGAGCTTGAAGATCATCCTCCCACTCCCAAGTCTTCTTCTTGATCCTTCCATGACACTATAGAATCTTGATAAGTGGTACTATCTCCCCTCATAAAACTTTTTTGCTCTAGTCCGTAATCTTCATAGGGAACTCCATGTATGATGCATAAATCTCTAGATCAACATCCTCATAGTCAATGATATACATAGGATTAGGCATATACCTACAGAGCTAAGACACATAAAACACATCACGCATACCTCTATAGTGAGAAAGAATATATAGATAGTATTCCACTATCCCAATACATTTGGTTATCATGAAGGGTCTTACATAACATGGGGCTAGCTTTATTTTCTTCCTTAAATATTGATGCCCTTATCAAGGATTCACTCTCAGAAAAAATCATTCACCTATAGAAAACTCCAAAAATATCATCTTACAGTTGGTTCAGGACTTGTACCTAGTTTGATATATGATCAACCTATTCTAAATCAATTTCAATCTATTGAAGGTATCCTTTGCCATATTGGGCCCAAACCACTTACACACTTTCCTTATGCCAAAAAAGAAGTGAATGACATGTCCTACCATAAAAGACTTATAAGGTTCCATTTGAATGGAAGCCTGGTAACTATTGTTTTATGTGAACTCAAAAAAGGATAGGTGATCATCCCAATCTCCAATGAAGTTAGTAAGAAAATCTTATAGTAAATATTCTAATTTATGAATCGTTTACTCTAACTATCCATTTTTAATGGGATGGTATGATTTTCATAATCTCATATGAGTCCAAGGACTTATGAAATACCAACCAAAAATATTTTGTAAAACTTACATCTCTATTAGATAAACTTATAAAGGTATCTCCAGGAAAGCATAACCCCTAATAGATATACTAAATTCCTAGTTCATCTATTGAGCATGTTTCCAAGATTGGTAATAAATGATAATTTTTTTATATGTTCTAAAATCACACAAATATTTCCATTAAACCTTAGGGTCCTAGGAAACCATGTAAAAAAGTCCATTATGACATCATCCCACTTCTACATGGGTAGAATAAGTGTCTGGAGAAAACCACCAGGATGTTGGTGCTTGACCTTTATCCTATAGAAAGTAGGATATTAGGAAATGAATAAAAAAATGTCCCTCTTAAACCTTGGACACCATAAATACTTCCTAAACTCATGATACATATTTTTCAATCTAGGATGAACTATAAAATTATAACTATATAATTCTCTCATTAGATCTTCCTTGATGGAATTAGGGACTAAAAATCTCCCATGTATGAGGATCATGTCATAATTTTCCAACAACTACCCAGGTATCAGGTCAGAACTTGCTAGCTATTCTTGAAACATAGTACACTCTAGTTCAGTACCCTAACTATCCTTAACATAGTTTACTAAATAAGATGTAAGAAAAAATAGGGAACATTTTATTGATCCATTTTCCTCATATGCATCCATCCTATGATTGTCAAACAAGGTCATCAAGAGATACTATTCCCCTAATGACCATTCACCAAGATCCTGAGGTACCCATGTCTTACAACTAAGAATATCCAAAATGATATTACCTTCACCTAGTATACATTCCATCTCAAATTCAAACATCTATAGGCACTATAACTATTTCATATACCTAAAATTTGGGTCCCATTGTGTAAAGATATAACGAAGGGTATTTTGGTCCATATAGATAACAAACCTCTAGCTAAAGAGATAGTGTCTCTAATAATTAAAAGTGTGGACCATGACTGCTAGATCCAATTCATGAGTAGGAAGGTTCTTCTCATGGGGTTATAACTGATGTAACAATAAGCTACCACCCACTCCCTCTACATCTAAACTGCTCCCAAACCAATGCTTGATGCATCTCAATATATGACATATCAAATATCGGTATCATAAAGAATGGACACTAGAGCTATTTTCAACCTCCTATCAAGCTCAAGAAAATCCACTTCATACTTATTTGACAACTATAACTTTACCAATATCTTCATTATCATATTCATGAGGGATGATAAATGAGAGAAGTCTTAGATAGAACACCAATTTTGTCCTACTAAACCCAGAACGATCCTAATATGAAACAAAATCTTAGGATGTGTGACAGACATCACTACCTTAACTTTCTTTGGGTCCATGGATATACCAGTTTCAAAAACTACATGCACCAAGAACTTCATCTCCCAAATACAAAAGTTACACTTCAACGACTTGGAATAAAGATGATGTGATAGAAGTGTTCTTATGACTATCTTGATATGTATGGTATAATACTCTGGGGTTGGTGAGTAAATGAGGAAATTTTCAATGAACACTATAATGAATGAGTGAAGAAATGGGTTGAATATCTTGATCATGAGATCCATAAACACTATCATCACATTATTTAACCCAAATAGAATCACCATACAATCATATAGCCCATAAATTATCTAAAACACCATATTCAGGTTGTCCTCCTCTCTAACTGATAACTAGTGATAGCCTGATTATATATCAATATTGAAGAACCACCGGGCTCCCCACAATTGAACGAAGAGATCATCAATCCTAGGTAAAGAATATATATTCTTCACCGTCACCTGAATCATCTTCCAATAATCTATATAGAGTCAAATACCACCATCCTTCTTTTTAGTGAACAATATAGGTTCACCCTATGGTGATGTAGTTGGATAGATAAATCCTTTATATTCTAAGTGATCAAGGTATACTTTGATCTCCTTAGATTCAACTAGTGTCATATGATATGGGGGTATTTAAATGGGTTACACACCTATCACAATTTCTATCTTGAAATGAACTATTATATTAGGTCGAATTCCTATGAAGTCTTCTTGAAAGATGTCCTAAAAGTGATCCACAACTAGAGGAAAATACAAGGGGGTTATCACTAATCTTTATGAGAGATCCAAGCCCATAGTCTATGTTGTAATCATCCCAAGATGGATCAATTTGAGACCAAATATTACTACTCCCAACTCCCACTCACCAGTTATCATGAACTTCTCACCCTTGGGATATGTAAATGATACCCATCTAAAATATCAATCAATTTGAGCTCGAAGAATGTTTTAATAGTCCATGACAATAATCACATCAAAGAACATAATCTACAAAATTATGAGTTCCCATAGATGTCCATAACCAACAATGACTATGGGATACTTTGGGCATTACTGAATAAAGTATACTTTCTTTCCCAATGGTGTATCAAAGGATATAAACTTAGAAGATAACTTGACCAGAAAGCTGATTCCAACAATAACTTGTAAAAATATAAAGGAATGAGAAACATTGATTTCAAATTAGGTAGTAGACAATGTAAAAGTGATCAAGGACATACCTTGAATAGTAGATAGTCCCTCACCACCATTCGTTGGGGTCCAATCCACTATAAATACTAATACCACCTCATCTTCACAACCCTAAACCAAATATGCATGACTCTCTTGAGTTATCATTATTTTAGGGGTATAAACCTATTACTCAGGACCTCAACCAATCATATGGATCGATGCTTATGTCTGAATCAAACACCCATGAGACTTTATTCATGATTCCATTGAGAAAAAAATTTCATATAACCCATATTTCTACATTTATAACACTTTATTTTAGGTTTTGGGTATAATTTATGACAATTCCATGACTAAACATAGTTGAAACACTATGAACCTCCTTCCCCCAAAAAAGGTGTCGAAGAGACTCTACTCAGATTTGTATATCTATTGTAACTCTAATATGAAACATATACCTTACTGTTCTTACAGGAGGAAGTATCACTAGAAAGTTCATTGAAGGATGAAAGAAGACTTGTGGCTATTTCTTCTTACAGATCCTTCTTGACCGTCAGGGCCTTGCAGAGAACCTGGGCATATTCCATCAGGTTAAATTTCCTGAACTAGCATGTCAAATTTGGCCAAGGCTCGATCTCAAACATCTTGGATTTATACACTTCATACCTATGTAAGAGAGGATTGAAGTGTAGAAACTCTATGAAATATTTTGAGTAAGAAGAAACTATCATCATCCATTGATGAAGCTCCGTGAACTCTTACACCCAGTCCAACATCATCATACCTAGAAATATCTCCTCAAAGAAAAGGTATTTTAAAGTCACACAAGTGAGACTCTCATGTCCTCTATCATGAAGCATAATATACCTCCAGTGTCTAGTAGTCCCATGATGTATAAAAATTCCACGCTTAACCTTTTAATCCCCTATATTATCTATCAATGATTCATATATAGTCCTTTATATCCCAAGGGCCTCCTGTTCCCTATAAATACAAGGGATGATGGAGTTTGAAGTCTTGATCATAGTTGATCATAGTCTTAGAAGCTTCCCACATTGGATAATAAATAAGTGGAAGATTATTTAATTAGGTGATCTTTCCACCCAAACCATTGGAGCCTGTGTAGAAGAATTTTCTTGCATCAAAGGTGGTAGAACTAAAGTTTCCTCCCTCATGGGAGCATTCTGGTTTTCTCCACTAAGCGCTCTAGTCAAGTATCTCTATAGTGGTATTTTATGAAATATAAAGGAAACATTTAGAAAATTTAAGTCATTAGTTTAAGATATGTCCTAACTAGTCTATGAGATCATACATGGTTCTCCTAAGAGTATATCCATAACACAAGGTATATCCATCCTTGCATGTGATTCATAATCACATATATATACAAAACACAACAACAAGCTTAGGTTCAACTAATTAATGAAAAACAATATATCAAAACACCATGGAAAATATATATATTACTCAATGGGGAAATAAAATTATATCATAAATAGATAGAACAATCAAGGCATTAAATTAAAGAACTACTATGCTGCACACAACACACACACACACATGTCATGTTATATTACATGCCTAGTAATGATTTATAAATGCACTAAAATTCCATAAAATAGTAATAGTAATATTATTAATGGTAATTTAAAGGTCTTTTACACATGATCTATCAAAGAACATGGAAATTTTTTTACCTAAGTACCAAATAGCCTATCTAATTTATACCATGTCTCAGGTTGGTCAAAAAGAAAAGAATAAAATTATTATCTGATACCATTTTGGAACAACCTAACCCAAACCACTAGGTATGATTTAGAGAACCATAAGACCTCATACATGCCTCCCCATATAAAAGAGGATTCCAACAATCAGTGAGGATCTGAGCACCATTACTTGGGAGACTATACTATCAATATCATATACTTACACCAATAATATAATTAAAATAAAACAACTTAGAGTAATCAAGGTGGAAGATAAGATATCATAATGTAATATCATATGGAACACATTTCATGTAGAAAAATAAAGATAAATAAAGATAAATAAAATGGGCGTTTAGTGTGGAAAACCAAACTAGAGTAAATGTGTTAGTAGATAAATAAATAAAATCCTATAGAAATCCTTTAGAGTATGTTTTAATTCTCCTAAAAGCTCCATGATCCACTACCTAGATGTCTTCCATGGGATTCTTACCCTTTCCTAGATCCCTATACATGAAGTCTTCATGTGTACTGATTTTCCCATAGAAGGTGTGATTATAAATCTAGAAGTACACCAACAATTCTTTCTTAACATGATTGAATGTGCATGAGAGTATATTTCATGATAATAAATAAAAAACACAAAAATAACCAAACCATATTGAGAATCCATGCGCTAACCAAGATATCATAAACCCTGAACTTACCAGTTTATAATCCATGATGGAAGAATTTATAAGTGGTTGTGGAAGTGTCAAAAGTGAAGGAGCCAGCCATGAGGCTTCCCAATAGCTGTAAAATCCATAAGCCTATAGGACATGCCATTATAGGCCATAATTACCTATTTATATATCTCAGGATAAGTCACATAGACCATAATTCCCCACTGTCATCTCAAGGGTAATATCACATAGATAATCACACCCCACTGTCACCTCTTGGTTCAATCAACTAATACTATCATGCCCCTAGGCTAGGCCACAATAGTGCACCATACCCCATCATCTAACTCAGTACTGCCATCATGTTATAAGAAGCGTCTGAACACACTCCCCCTCTAGGTCCTCCAAGCCATGATGGGTCCACCTGTTACTTTGGTACCATGCATAGGATAACAATACAACATATACCAAGTGCATCACAAGTAAAAAAGGCATATTATATAGAGGCACAACATAACACATCATGAGTGAGAAATATTAGTCTAACACACACATGTGATCAAACTCAAAATGGTATAAATAATAAAAAAACACAACATCATATCATTCTAATAATCCTATACCGAACCTCTACATAGTAAGGAACTTCCTACCTCAAGGTTTTTGATGACAATATCTAGAATAATCAAGATCTTCATCACTTGAACCATGTTAACACACTAATTGGAACAAACTCTCATACCAAGAACACCTATAATAGATTCCAAACAAATATGACAAGGGTTATTGAGTAAGTAGGAGAAGAAGAACAATATAAGGGTATAATCAACACTTACCCAATGTTCAATTAACACCAACAATAATCTTTTAGTCTGATTGAATAAGGGGACACAACACTATTGGGTAGAGATAAGAGGAGCAAGACACCAAAAAGAAACACAACTGAGGCATTGTAGAATGTAAAAAATCCCCAATAAAGGTTTTTTGCTTTACCAAATCTATAATCACTTCCTTATACTACACAAAGGACCAAATTCTAATCCATAAAAACATTATTCCATGTTTGAATAATAAATAAAAAAGGAAATTTTTCCAAACAAGAAATATATACCAGAGTTCTTCATTGAATCTCCCAATCCATAAGCACCAAAAAAGGAAAATGAAAGGATCCTTTAGATTTACCAAATAGGTTTATCCATACATAATTAAAAAAGGAAACAATCCTCAAAAAAATAATGGCCTACCTCACACCGTATGCTTGTCTAGAAGTTGACTTGAAATAATTGTATTTAAGGAATCTACAAGAGAGGGGTGGATGATTTGATTAATAAAAGTTTGAAGTAATTAATTAACACATTAAAAAACCTAAATTTAATCCACATTAAAAACACATTTGATTTGCTCAGGATTCAAAAACAAATGTGACCATTTATTTTGTTTCAAAACATAACATAACCATCGCCACACCCCACACCATGGAATGGTCTTGGTCACAATTTCCTTTGAACATGAATCCCATTATAGATTCCCCTAAAACGCGGTCTTGATAATAATTATGTTTTCCTATCACTCCATCCTCTAAAACAATAGTGGTGAGGTCTCCCAAGCTATGTCTTATATTTTCCATGATTATGCACCATGACATGGCCATGGCTTGTCTAATTCATTACCCATTTCCTTAATTACTCCAAAGAACTCAATGGACACCATGAATTACACCAGGATATGGTGTTTCCCATTTTGTATAGAAAAACATAAAAGTCAATTTTTAGCACCCTAACTCAGATTCCACTTTAAACAGTGCTCTAGAATTATTGACCACTGGGCCTTAGGTGGGATTACCCCTATAAAAAATGCTTTTGACTAGCATCGAGGGTTTAAAAGGTGATAGTGGCGAGTCTATAACCCCAAGTGATGATAATAGTAATAGTAAATATGTATATAACACATCTAAAAAAGACCATACTCCAAATAAGAAAAATAAAACTAGTATAAGAATAATAAAATAGAAGCAATAAAATAATAAGTAAACAAGCCCAAAAGAGAAAACACCATTTGTATACATCATGCCATATAATTATAGGTTATAAATAGAAATAAACAATGGGGTTTTCCATGGATGACCATATAATTTTATATATATATAAAGTATGTTGAAAACTCAAAAGGTAAACTCCAGCTGATGCAAAGGAAACACCATGTTCCAATTCTATCTATCTCATGATAAGTATTATGAAATGATCACTAAGGTCTAGATCCTGAGCTTGGTACCTTACCTAATCTCATATACATAAATCTACATGTATATCTAGGGGATCATGTAGGGCGTGAGAATAAATCTTAGTAGGCCACCACCGTGTATGCCTATAATACATCAATAATTATATAGGTTTATGTTGAATATAAATAAAATAGTAAAGTATACACATTTAATAAGTAACCTGCTTCCCTTGTGATCAGTAGCCACAAGGAAGTTATCAACTACTTCTAGAATCATTGATACTCTCTGAATACATGCCCCCATTTTTATATATAGCATACAACACCTATATGTATATATATAACTGCAGTGTTGAGGATCTATCACTTAACACCCAAGGTATCCCCTAATGAATACCATACAAGGTGAACCCTTGGGTTTCACCTTAAATCAAGTCACCCGAAACCTCATTCCATCAATCATGTAACCAACATCCATAAAAAATTCCCAAACAATAAGTACCAAGTCCCTCAGACCTCAACTCATAAGTCCCTGTCATCTTGAAGCCCGACATCCCAAGGAATAATGATACCTTTCCTCCATATAATAATCACCTTTGGATCAATAGTCGAAATCCCAAGGCATAGTAATATATTCCCTCCCAATATCCCGGTCTAATGACCTCAAGCGTAAAATAGAGCCTCATCCCCCAACCGATGGTCTCAACATCATCACCTGACGGTCTATCACTATCCATGTGTTTTTCTATTGTGAGACCTCCCTCAAATCTAATGGCCAACACTACCACCTAAGCTGCATTGTCTAAGGGGGCCTCCAACTATAATGAGTGGTCAACATGACCTCAAATGTGTCCCATATAAGTGTACATGACTCCAATGGTGTGTGAAAAAATAAAAAATGAGAGGAAATCACCAAACATCCTAATCCACATCATCTAAAACCACACTACCCAGCGATCATGTCACTAAAACCTGATGATCAACACCACCTAAAATCACATGGTCCATGCCCTCATCTTAAAAATGTCATTTCCTCAATCTAAAGTCCATTTCTCCCAAATTGGTGATCTACATCACCCCATATACCCCAAGCCAATCCCATCAAGGTGACCATGTCACCGCATTCTTGGTGATCAACATCACCTCAATCCTTGGGCCTTTCCCATCACGTTCCCAAGGAACCAATCATATCAATATAAACAATTTAATTTAATTTTAATCACATGTATGACCTAAACTTCTAAATCTAGTTCAAGATCCTTACCTAGCTTAACCATTTTTTTTATAGAAGGAGCATTCCCATAGGCATATCATATCACCAATTTAATAATTTAAAGACAATCACTTAATTTATTAGGGTCTCTATCAATATATTTACATGGATTATATGGGATTCACTCCCAAAACATCCAAAAAATCAAGAAAAATCTATGCACCACCTACCTTGTACTATTAGGAACTCACTCATCTGATATAAGCCTCTAACTCGAGACGAATGAGAAGAAAATATTGTTTTAGATGAACACCATGAAAATAGGGAAAAATATCTCACATGGATTTAGTGTTCCATGTGGTGATATAAATGAAGAAAATAGATTATTATATTAAATGACTTATTGAGATGAATCTATATCCACCAATGGATCCAATATTAGAGCTCTAATAGAGATTTTTTCTCAAATCCTTGGAAGAAGTAAGAAAATGGGAATCCCCTTCTGTGCACATGAAATGGTGTAGGAAGAAGGAGAAAAGATAAATGGAGAAGGGTAAGTTTTATAAATTAAACCATTTAAATTACCTATATGGTTTTTAAAAATAGTTTAGCTTACCATTCTCCAACCATGTGGTGCTCATTACCTAAGAACCTCACATGATAGGCTTAGCGCACAGTTTTCCAAACCTTGTGCAAACCATGAAAAATACCTATATTAAAAACCATAAAGGTATCAAACAGAAATGTTCCCCTACCCACATGGTTTGGAAAACCATGTCTAGTGCTATAGTCAGGCCACAAATTTTTTCATGGGAGGCTGCACAGTTTTTCCAAACTGTGAGCCTCTTTCAGGGTATTCCCAAAACAGGGTTTCTAGGCCCTGCCACACCTGAAACTCAACTGAAACCCATACAAAATTTTTGTTCCTTAAAATATTTATAAAAAAATATAATTGGGTAAAAAAACACCCTAAATTATATTTTTAAGATCAAAAATTAATTTGTCCCCTCACCAAACATGAAAATTCAAATAGGTTGGGGAATTTCCAACCTGCTCAAAAACCCCGAACGTTATAGTCTCCGCACCTTAACATATCCCATCCCCAAGCTATAAATCCCTACTTAGAGATTATAAAAAACATAAAAATATCATAAAAATAAACTTTATATACCTCGATCATCAGTCACAGGTCAACTTAGCTCAAGGGACTCCCCACCTTAGGGGTTACCTACCTGGTCGCTTCCCGACCCAAAAAAATATTCCGATGGACCACTGACCATACTTGGAATCAATATTACTCCCATGATGCATCATAATTCTTAAACATCATCAAGTTATCAAAACATTTTCATGTCATATATAACACTCATCTGGTCCCACATCTTATTAGATTCCCATAGGTCTTTCATGTCAACAGATGTTCAAAATAATCCCACATCACATATAAATACGCATTATCATCAAAATAATAATGCCTAACAACCTCATACAAAACCTTCATAACATCAATTACCAGATGAATAATCACCTCATATATATAACACGCATCGCATAAATTCCCATAATAGATCCTATTTCCAATGCACCTCATATATATATATATATCATACATCATCACCAATGAAAACCCACTAACCGACACCTAGTTAGTACAAAATAATACACATGAACCTCATGCATAAAAAATTTCCAAATCCAAAAACAAAATAAAACCTCCAATCATTCTCATAATCAAAACATACCTCAAATAGTAGTTGAACCCTATCCTAATCTGCACCTGGTAGCTCCCCTATGTACACCTTGACTGAAGCTCAACTACCTGAGGCCTGAACTCCCTATTGAGTTTCACCAGCTACTAGACACTAACCCCACTATTTTGTACCACTATCTCTTCCATGAATTGTATGTGAAAATGAATCCCAACTACCATCTCATGGTACTATCCCCAGTCAGACCTTAGATCCCTGAGTCTGCCCCGGTCCCTGGCTTCCGGCTATTTGAGAAGGCTTCCTATAGAACCTCTCTAGATGGCCCATATAGACTCACACCCAAAAATCCTTAAGAACCTGATAAGATTGGGTCTAAAAATAAACTGGCTACTCGCATAGACCTATACATCCCACCAAAACTTTTCTGGTCCTCTGATCATGTACTTCTCCATCTTTTTCCACTGCCCTGGGGGTGTTTCAAGATGATCGAAAAATGGTCTAGACTGACTCGATACAATTCTATTCTTCTTGTGGTACACCCTAAACCTAAAATAGTGATAAGTTATAAATTTAGAACTCAAGATTATGGTATTCCATTTATGGATCAACTTCTTAAGATCCCCTTTTGATTCCCTATATAACTCAAACTAGGCTCACTCTGAGATACTCATCAAGCCATTGAACAAATTCTACCATCTATGGCTGTACCACTTATACTGGAGCATATAACAGTGGTTTATGATCATCTTGAATACTTGAGGCCTCATCCCGAACCTCAGGGGCCTCATCCTGTGCATGTTCATGTGACACCAAATCACTGCCCCCCGGATGCTCCATCAAAGCCCATCTAGCTAACATCTTGCGGAATACCAATCATGATGGTCAAAAATCCATAACAGTATATATATATATATATATATATATATCACATATTGAAAAATATTTAATAGTAAGTGAATATCACCACCCTTAAACTCCCCTACAACACCATTTCATAAGACATCCGGCCTCTTGGCCCCGTACCTACCCATATCAGGGTCAGTTGTCAAGTATAATCTAGTCTCATGGCCCCCTTCCTACCCCCTCAGATTCAGACATCAAAATATAATCTGGCATCATGACCCATTACCCACCCATATCAGGGCTAGGTATCATATATCACATATCATTCTGGGGAATCTAAGTAGAATTCCACCAAAGAGGCTATACAAGAAAACACCATTTAGATTCTTTATTGATTCTTTAATAAATCATCCCCATCATTATCCCTAACTACCCTTATTAGGGTCAAGCTCATATATCACATGCATATAGTATCACATATCACTACATACATATCTCATTGGAACCACGTGCCTGGGTTGGCTAAGTAGAATGACACCAGAGAGGGTTTATAAAAAACACCATTTAGTATATTTGTCGACACTTTAAATAGCCTAACCCCTCTTAGCACAATCCAAGTTCCCAATGGTAATCACAAGAAAAACACATCATATGAGTCTAAGTTTCTATCATTATGCATAATCAAACCTCTTTTTCCATACTAATCCAAGGGTCAAAAGCCACATAATAGATAACCATTACACCCAAGTGTTCCACTTGATGTGGAAAAAAAATAAACTATAAAATCACACAAAATAACATAAATTCCCCACCCTTAGAAACTTGGTCTGTCCCACATGCATGGGGGTGTAAGAAACCAAACATGATCGATGTACCCAGTCTTGAATTCATACTAGTCTTTAGTCTACCATATCCCAAATCATAAGACCAAATAATGAAAAAAACTCCTTTGATACCATTTTTAGCACCCCAAGTTGCATTCCACTTTAAACGGTCTTCTAGGCCGGTTGACCACTAGGCCTTAGATGTGCCTCTTCTTACACCAAAGGATTCCGACTAGTAGTGAGTGTCTGAAAGGTGATAGTTGAGATACTATACTCTTAGGTGGTGATAATAATAATAGTCTATATGTATATAACACAATGGAAAAGGAATATACTTAGTGGAAGAAAAGTGAAACAAATGGAAGAATAATAAAACAACAATAGTGGAATAATTAGTAAATAAACCAAAAGGACAAAATACCATTTATAGAAATCATTCCATATCATAACTACTCACACATAGCTATAATTAGTGGGGTTTTTCATGGATGACCATATTAGTATATACATATATAAATCATGCTGAAAAATCAAAAGGTAAACTCCAGCTGATGAAAAGGAACCACCATGGTCCAATGCCATCCATCCCATATTAATTATCATGACATGATCACTAAAGCCCAACTCCTAAGCTCGATCCCTTATCCGATCTCAGATACATAAAATCTACATGCGTCTTGAGGTTACCATGTAGGGTGTGAGAATAAATATCACTAGGTCACCACCAATGTGTTTCTGTATTACATCCATAATTATATAGGTGTATACTAAATATAAATAAAATAGTAAATCAAACACATTTAATAAATAACCTTCTTCCCTTATGCTTAGAAGCCACAAGGATATTATCACCTCCTTTATCCATCATCGATAATATCTAAATATGTTCCCCTATTTATATTTATAGAATACAACACCAATATATATATATATATATAGCTATAGTGGTGACGATATATGGCTTAACACCCAAGGAATTTTCTAATGAATAGAATACCAGGTGAAACCTTGGGTTCCTTCTAAAATCAAGTTACCCGACACCTCATTCCATCAATCATGTAACTAAGGTCCATATATAATTCCCAAACAATAAGTATCTGGTCCCTCATACCTCAAATAAAAAGTCACCATCCTCTCAAAGTCCAACATCCCAAGGCATAGTGATACATTTCATATAAATAATAATCACTTCAGGCTCAACAGTCAAGGTACAAAGTCACTGAAACATATTACCTCCCAATATCCTGGCCCAATGATATCAAGCATAATGGCTAGAATCATCCCCCAACTGATGAAAAAAACATCATCTCTCGATGGTCCATCACCATCCACATGGATTTCTATAATGAGAACCCCTTAAAAAATTTAATGGTCAACACCATCACCTAATATGTATAGTCTACGGGTCCCTCCACCCATAATGAGTGGTAAAAACCACCTCAATTGAGTCCTATTTGTATACACATGACTCTAATAGAGCATCAACAAACAATTAGTGAGTGGAAATCACCAAATATCCTAAGACATATCATCTATAACCTCATGCCCTTATTAATATGTTGTTAAATCCTAATGGTAAACACCACCTCAAATCACAAGGGTCATTCCCTCATCTTGATGACCTTGTTGCCACAATCCGATGACCATGTCACCCAACTTAGTGTTCAACATCACCCTGTATGTCCCTAGACAAGCCCATCCTGATAACCAAACAACCTCAGTATAGGTGATCGCATCACCTAAATACTAAACCCTTTCCTTTAACATTCCCATGGAACCAATCATATCAATATAAAAAATTTCATTTAATTTAAATCACATTCCTAGACTAGGCTACCCAAGATAGTCCAAGCCCCTCACTTGGATTAAAAATTTGTAGGGTAGTAGTAGCATTCCCATAGGCCTCTCATATCACTGATTTAATAATTTAAAGACAAGTAGTTTATTTATTAGGGTCTTACTCTGTTGACCCATATGGAGTATATGGAACACACCCCCAAAACATCTACAAAATCAAGGAGAAAGATAAGAACCACCTACCTTGTACCATTAGGTTCTCGCTCATCTGGTATTGTCCTCTAACTCTATCCGAATTAGAAGAAAATGAAATTTTAGATGAACTACTTGAAAAAATGGAAAATTATCTTGCATGGATTTATCATTACTTGTGGTGATATAAATGAAGAAAAGTGGTTAGAGTATTGAAGGCCTTTCTGATATAAATATGTATCCACCAAAAGATCCAAGATCAGAGATTATATGGAGATGTTAGCTCAACGCCATGGAGGGAGGAAGAAACTGGGAAGACCCTACTGTGCACATGAAATGGTGGAGGAAGAAGGAAAAAAGAAAACTTAAATTTAGGAGGGACAATTTTGCAAATTCACACCTTTAAATGACCCATATGGTTTGGTCATACATTTTCATTTACCATTAAACAATCATGTGATGCTCACTGCCTATGCACCACACACGTATGGGATAAGTATACAGTTTTAAAAAACATGAAAAAACCATGTGAAAACACACTATTAAAAATTTCATAGGTCTCTAGTGGCCATGAACCTATACCCATATGGTTTTACGAACCATGTCTAGTGCTATAGGTAGGTTGCATGGTTTCTCCAAACCATGCAGCTCTATCAGCATGTTCCCAAAATTGAGTTTTTAGTCCCCTACACACATGAAACTCAATTGAAACTTCAAGTAACTTTAAGGTCCATAAAAAACATATAAAAAAAGACTTGGGTCAAAAAACACATGAAATTAGGTTCAGAAGATCAAAAATAAAGTTAGTCCACACACCAAACATGAAAATTAAAATAGGTTGGGGGAATTTATGACCTTCTCAAAAACCCAATTCGTTATACAATTTTATGCTTCCAATAACTTACAAAAGAAATGGGTCCCAATACTCAACTACCAAAATGTTCAAAATATCACTTAATACATGATAGTTCTTATAAAAACACATCTACCAAAAACTATGGTGTTACACCATTGGTTTTGATCATTGACTTGTATTTTAAAGAATCATATAACTTATTATCATTTGGAGAGTGAAAAATTATTTTCATGGAGTTATGGATGTTCCTTTAATTGGTTTGTTAATATTTCTTCTTTCGATATGGTATTGTTCTTTTAATATATCATGTTAGTGTTTCCCTTAAATGGTAGGGAGACCTAATTTGGGTCTTATTTTTCTAATTATTTGTTGGATTTTAATCTTGTTCTTCATTTTCAGGAATTTTCATTTAATTTTTTTTGGAAGATTTAAGAAATTTTCCTATAACAAGGTTTGGACGTAGTTTTTCCAGTTCTGTGTTCAAACCATGTGTCACCCTTTTTCTTTTCCAGTGAGGGGCACATGGTTATTGTACAGTTTGGTAAATTGTGTAGCATATTCAATTTACTAAAAATTTTAATTTTCTCTTCTACCATAATATTAAATAACCACATAATGGGATATCCTCCTTTTACATTCATTCTATTCATACATTAGATCCCTAGTTGTGGGTCTCTCTTTTCACCTTCCATCTTGAGCTTTATGCTTCAATTTTGGGTGGATTTTCTATGTTAATACCTTCATTTATCCTTTAATTTCTCTTATTTTTTGTTTCTTATTATTATCTTACCCTGAAACCATTTTGGATTAAACCTATATAGGTAAATTAGGCCTAATTATTTTTGGATTGTGATGTTAGGGTGTGTATATTGATCCTTAGGCCTTACTTCTTCTTTATTATAGGGTTTCATATCATCCACACTCTATTTGAGGTTGGTGTTTCTATTATTTTTCCATTTATAAAACACCATGAGATGTTTGGGTTTTATAAAATGGGTTCCCTTAAAATTATGCATGTCTTGTGAACATTAGTGATTTATTATAGAATGGTTAAAGGTTTAATAGGTTTTGTAAAGAGTTTATACATGGTATTTGGATTGTATAGTTTTGTATCAAAATAGATGAATACTATATGTTTGATAAAATTATTAAGAGGGTTTTCAAAAGGGATTTAGGTGATCATATGATGTTTTGAACATAAAAATGTTTTCATATGGATTTATTTATGATATTGAGCTATTGTTTGACTTGGGAAATCTATTATTTTTTTGGGTTTGATGGATTTTTTCCATAAGTTTTTGTGTTCTCTGCATGTGGTTTATGTTTATGATTATTCATGCATTGTTCAATAATTTTTAATACATGTTCTTATGTTAAGTAAGAAATATTTTGATTGAATATTAGTTCCTTATAAATCAAAATATGTTTTAAAATATATTTTTTATTTTAAAATGGTTCACTAAAGATGGATTTATAATAAGATTTATTAAACAAAATTCTTAGGCTCATTTGGCACTTTAAAAAGGTATTTTCAAGTGACATTGATTTATAATGGGGTTTTAAAAGGAATTTTGAAAATATATTACTAGTTTTAAAATATAAATCCCACTTGGAACCTTCTAAATAGATTTCTTAGATGAGTTACACCCTCAATGGAATCCCCATACTATCATAATATGTGTGAGTTTGAGACTTTATGTGATTTTAATATTATTATGTATAATCTATAGGGGATTATAATTAGTGGGTGTAAGGAAGTGGGATGAGGTTATGATATTACGATGTATTGATTGTGTTTGACATTTAATTAAGGTTACCTAACCTTCAGCTGTAACAATAATAAATATTTTATAAATCTTAGTAAGTGATTGAGTGACAGTTACTATCTAGTCATGATAAGATTGAATAGATTCCCCATGGAATTAGATTTACCTTGGCCATGTGGGAGTGGAACTAGTGATTCTAGGTTAAAATAGTTATGAGTTTATGGATTGTGAATGCATTGATATGCCAATATATGGTTTAACCTAAGTATGTCTAGGATTTATTGAAGGGATGTTTAGGAATTTCTGATGATTATCAACACCCTTTATTGTTTTATGTTTAATGAACTTATTATTATTATTTTTCCACTTTATTATTTTCTATATCTCATGATGTGTTCTACTATTTTTTATTTATATTATAATGCTGACTTACTTAGGCCATATACTGTTTCTGTTTCTGTTTTATTATCATATTATCACCTCAATTTCCTTGATGTTTAATTTCTATATCTTATTAATTTAGCTTATTTATTCAGTTGATGGTTCTTATGGTCGTCCTTGAGTTATTTTACTATATTTTTTAAATTGTATTAAAAAAACAAAAAATCCAAATATAAGTTTTAAATAGATTATTTAAAGTGAGTTTTTAACATTTTTTAAATCTTTTTTGGGTTTTTAAAATAGTTCTTTGAAAAGGATTATGAGTTTAATTTTTTAAATTGTTGAAAAATATATTTTTACCATTATATTTTAAACTAGCATTTATCCCTTTTAAAGGAAAATTATAGAATCTTTGGTGAAATCCTACTGGGTTGTCAATATTCACACCCTTCTTACACCACTCAATATTTTTAGACTAAGTAGATTTTATTGGTTTATTTTTTGATATTGAGGAGTGCCTCTCAAAGGACTCCATATTTTGGTCTGTAACTAATATAAAACAATATTTTTAATTGGTTTTTATTCTTTTAACATTGGGGTTTGAAGTAAAATCTTTTCAAGTGTAATAGAAAATATTTTTTGACATTTATAATTGAGATTTAGTTTAAAAATATTTACAATATTATTTATTAATAAATTTAATTATTTAATAATTTTTACATTGGTTTTTTAAAAACTTTTGCGATTTTTAATATCATTTATTTAATTAAGTTATGTAAAAATAAATTTTATGTCAGTTTTAAAAAATAGACATTATTTTTTATGTTGGTTTTAAAAAAAAACATAAAAAATATTTTCTACAAATTTTTTTTTGATACCACAAAACCCTATACACAGTTGTTTTAGAGAACCAACAAGAACGATCACATTTTAATGGTAAAATAATCAATTTATAATTATATAATAAAAAAAACAATTATCGTTCAAATATAAAATGATATTAATAATGAAATATGGATTTCATTGTTAAAAAAATAAAAAGAGAATAAAATAAATCATTCCAAGGATTTTACCTCTATATAATGATCACTAAAAAATTAAAACAATCAAAATATTTCTTCCATACTGTATAAATCATTTCCACCATTTATCTCATTTAGGCCACCATATCCATCTCTAGAATAAATATCCTTTCATGATTTAGAATCTATGATTGGAGAATCGTGAGTGAAATATACATTTTTGAGAAACTTTCATGGGTGTGATAAATTTGAAGATGAATGGAGAAATGAAAGTATGATACATAAATATAATAAAGATTATATATGATGATATATTTATAAGAATGAATTTAAATTTTATGAGCATGATGTAGAAAAAATGAAATTTCCATGTTCTAAAAGGTGAATTTGTAAGTGGTAAAGTTAAATTGTGTTGGTTAATTATTAAAAAAATGATTTTTTATTATGTATTTATTTTTAAGGTTGGTTATTTAAATAAATTTTTTTAGAAATACCAATTTTTTATGTTTTTAACACTGGTTTTTGAAATAACCAATGTTAAAAATACCCATGTAGTTTTTATGTCATTTTTAAATAACCAACAAAAAAAATATCATTAGTTATTAAATAACCGACATTAAAACATGGATATTATAAATAATTATTTTACTAGTGTGCACTGGGATTTAGTTTTGAGTTTATGGTTAGTGGGTGTACTTAGGTTTATATAGAGATAGTGTTTTGGTACTTTGGTTTTATTTGGTATCATAGATTAATTATCCAAGTCATCCTTCTATTTATTCCTGTTTATGTCAAATTGTTATTGTTTTATTGAATTGTATGTTTGTCTATGGTTATCCCTCATTTAGTTTTCTTATTATTTGGAATTGCTTATTTTTTATGCATGGAAGTACAATATTTATAAATAACATTCTGAAATTTTAATAGAACTCCACTACAAGGTTAATTTTATTTACTTGGGTTAAATCATTAACATAATTTATGATTTGATGACATGGAACTAGTTGTTAGCCTACACAAATTGGGATTTACCTTTAGGAATTTCCATGGGCCTAGTCAAGTATTAGGCCTGGATAGCCCAGGTTGGTTTGTGATAATTACTTAATTATTTTTATTTTTAAATCAAGGAGTATCTAAAAAAATTTCCCATTGATGTTTCTAGTTACATATTTTCATACATCAAGGGAATTCATGATTAAAATTAATAGCTATAAGAATATGTTAATGCAATGAAAGATTCATTAGACAAAAAGATAAGAATATATAACACTATCAAAAACATTTAAAATAAAAGGATAAATCAAAATTAATTTTCAATGAAAGTGTTTATTTTATTGATCAATAATGGGAAATATTTTTTTGTGAGAAAGAGGTGTTTGATAAAGTTATCAAGGAATTAATCCATGCTTTGTATAAATTACACATAGTATCTATGAATGTTAAGGAAGATCAAATAGAAGTTAAAAGAATGTGAATAATGGAGTTGGATAATTATCTATTAGAGAAAAGTTAAAATCATGAGGATCCATTGGAGAACCTTAAGAAATATTATGATGTATGGGTGAAAATAGTTGGATACAAAGCTGAAGAATCTAGAAAGAACCCATACCAAATCATCAAAATATATTGAGAAGAGAAATGCTACCAAAAAACTATTTTAAAGGATTATTACGTCGAATAATACTTATAATAGTTGTAAGAAGATTTTGGAATCATCTCTTGATTAACAAATAACTAGTTCATATAAAAAACTATCCCACTATCTAGTTAATTTTTTTCATTGAATCTATTTAATCTACAAGTGCAAGAAAAAGTCAAAATTTAGAATAATGTGTATGAAGAAAAATACCAAAAAAAATCATCAATGTATCTAGGGAGTATGTAATCATATCCATGAAGTGAATATCCCTAATTAAAGATAATTTTTTTTAAAACTATCTAAAAAATAGAAAGATACTAATTCTGTCTAGAATACACCTATAAGTACAAAAAGGATATTTATGGGATACTGTTAGTGTCATTGTAGGTTTTGATACAAGGCTATTGAAATTTGGTACAACATAATTGTAAATAGAGGCTATAGAAGGCATGAAGTCAGGGGGAACATAGAATAGGTTTAAAGGAAAACCACTAAATTGAAGAAAACTTCATAGATGGAGAAGAATCTATGCCAGAAATATAATTTTTATTTTTTTTGGATAAATTCAATGATTTTTACAACATAGGTGGTAAGAATTATAAAGAATACTTTAATGTACTATCCAATAAAAATTATTATGGTAATGAAAAGAGGATTCCACAATAGTTAAAGAGGAAGGTGATGCAAAAACTAAAATTCATCATTGAGGAGTGAAAAAAAGAAGAAAGCCATATCAAATACTCTAAGAAATTTTAAGTGAATGTCAAACCTATTGAGAGAATATAGTTCTATTGTGGTGGAAAGCTCGCACCATTGACCACTAAAATATGACCATGAATTTCAAGAAATAAGGGAGAAATATGAAGTCTAAGATGGAATCAATGCAAGATAGAGATAGTAGGATTGGTATAGTTTTTTTTAATACTAATGAAGAAGTTGAAAGGTTTCTCAACAAGTTTAAGTCAAAAGCTAAATAAAAGGTGCATGGAAGGTATACATATGCTTGAAATCTAACAACTAAATGTATGAATATTTTTCTTAAACAAATAGAGAATAGAGGGAAAGCACTAATGACTCAAAGTTCCAAAAACACTACTACAAAGAAGGATCTCACACCCAAGAGAACGGCTAATCATGTAAAAATGGAATGTTTAACCACATGGAAAACATATATGGAAATGGAAAATAATATAGATAAATCTGAAAAGGAATAAAGTTTCCTCTTAGATAAAGTAAATAAAACTATTCCAATTAAGAAGAAAGTGGAAAAAGGAAGGAATTACATGTTTCCTAAAGAGGTTAAGATTTGTAAACCTAAAGATTAACCAATCATGAATAGTTATAGAAATTTTATAATTGTAAGGAAAAGAGTATTTGGGTTTAGAAATAATACTCAAATGCATTTCTCAAATTGAATTAATGATTGTGACTCATATTATTTTCATATTTTGGTAGTTTTTCATCTTGGAAGAAGGAATTGAAAGTAAAGAAAAATAGAGAGAATAGGTGAAGGATTTGATGTTAATAAAAGTATATAAATTCATCCATAATAGTGTACTAAAATTATAGTCTTCTTACAACACATAATTTGAAAATTATAAAATGGTATCTAGCCTCGACTAGTGTAAAAAATTCATGGAGCTTATATCTTGAAGAACGAAAAACTAGGATGAAGGTTGTTAGAGAGTATCACTTGAGGGTGATATTAGAATATAATATCCTCTAGAGATTAATCATTTTATCTTAAATATGGATTTTTGGTATGCCTCTACTAAAATAGAAGTTAATGTTTGGATCCCACTCTCCAAATAGATTTTCGATCATGTTTAATCTATATGTCAAAGGATAATTATTTACAAAAAAATGTGGGAGAAAAAAACTTTCACTTGAATGTTTTTTCTGTGTTTATTTTTTTGAGTGTAGGTTTATAATATTTCTTGAAAATATATTTGAGCAGGCCCTAAGAAGTAAAATTTTGAGTTGGTATCACATATTTGTTTAAATATGGAAAAAATTATTATCTAAATTGACCACTCTTGTTTTTTACACTAGGTTATAACACATAGAAATATAGTTGATCAGTTTATGGAACATTGATAAGAAAATGTGGAACCAAATTTCTCTCATATAGAAATTGGTTTAATCTCTTGATAAATTGGAGAACATGGAAAAGGGAAGAATAAAATGGGAGAATATGTTACATTGAGATGATAAGAACTTCCCTTGAACCCATGGTATCAAGGGGAGAATCATTTTATTCTTTTTTATTTATTTTCAATAAGGGGGAGAGGAAAAGTGAACTATTATTGAAATGTATTTATGTAAATTAGTCCAAGGTATTGAGAAAAAAACAAAAACGGGGAGATTAAAGTGACCTAAGGTTTGTGTTGGTTGTGTTTTCTATAAATAAGAATGTCAATAGGTCAATGAGATGTTAATATATATCTTTGGTGATGGAGGAAGATACCACCCAATGAATGAAGCTGAAGGATCCATATACTTTTATGGGTAATGAAGTGAGAAAATTCCATTTTTTGTTATGTGATGAAACATATGTTGGAAAAGTTGTGTTGTGGAGTTTCTACTTGGTGAGAAGCCCATAAATTATATTATTTTCAGGATGGTCCTCATGGAAAAGAAAATTGATAAGAAGTATGGATATTGGTACCAACAACTATTTCAAAGTAAATAAAGAAGATGAATTTTGAAGAGATTAAAGGGATGGATATCTGAAGTTGGAGAAACCATCCACTTGGATTATCCTAGAATTTTGGTTACTAAAGTTAGTGAAGAAACATCCTTTGGATGAAGGTTTAAAATGGTTGAAGTGAATCTAGGATTGTGAATGTAGTTAAGGTTCATGAGAATGATCCAAGTTGAGTTTATATGATACAGGAGACTTTGAAAATGATTTTAAGCACATTGTAATTATTTTGATAATTTCCAGATTCTTTTAAAGTCATTTAATTTTTTTAAGTGTTTTATAAACACTTGAGATGATTTGAATCTATCTTGAATTGATTTAGATATAATATTGAATTTGGAGTTAAGGTTAAATTTAATGAAGTCCCATAATTTTTTGAGTCATTTCAGTATAAAAGGGATAGCGCTTATGATTCAATATGAATATATATATATATATATATATATATGTCATTTGGATGTGGTGTACGAGTCACTATAACAAGTATATAAGTTAATTTATTCTATATAAGAGTGATTATAAAGACTCTGTATGAGTCAATTGGAGATGTAGTTAAGTCTAAAATTGAATACAAGTCATTCTATACCTATGTATGTGTCATTTGAAGCTATGCATGAGTGATTTTACTTCTATATATGAGTCATTCAGGGATCACCATACAAGTTATTTACTCAGATGATAAAAATACGGCTAAGTCTAGACTATGTATGAGTCATAACACATAGCATACAAGTCATTGGGATCCACGTATGAGATATTGTGACCTGTGTATGATTCATATGTACCAATATATGAGTCAATCAGAAGATTGTGTGAGTCATTTTCTATAATGTATGAGTGATCGAGATTTTTGTATGAGTCTAACACTTAGTGAAAATTTAGGAATTCTATAGAATGAAAACACGAGTTTCAAGAACTAAATTCCAAATAATGAAAATAAATAGGGTAATTCTTAAATAGTTATTTAAAAATATGAACATAATAATAATTTTATAAATATATGATTCAATCCCGAGTTGAAAAATATTAAACGAGAAGGGAGGAGATCACTATTTTTTTAATTTATGATTTTAAAATGAGAATATTTGAAAATCATCTCTGGTGATCAAAACATAAATTAAATGGGTTGTTTCTAGCAGTTTTATTCATGGATTAAAACTTCAAAAAATTAATTATGATTTCATATATATACATTAGGAAGCTTATCTTTAAGATTGAGAGTAATGATATCAAATCTAAGAAGAAATTTTGGTATTTTAAATTTCCCAGAAATGAAGAAACTCTAGATTAAATATATCTATAAATATAAAGTGATTATGCTTGTTCTATGATCATATTATTTAAAACATTAAAATTCATTTTTGATTCTTACTTAATGAGTTGTTAAGTGAGTATGAGATAATATATGGAGTAAAAAAAATTCAAAATAGAATCTATATATGTTTTTATTGAATCTCTCATTCCACAATGAGAAGTCCCACTCCACAATAGATGCTATAATTTTTTATACAACTATGAATATTTTTTATTTTTAGATGATAATGGAATTTATGTTTGGGAAGAAAAATATATCAAGACTACTAAAAAAATGGATATGTATTCAGATGATAATAAAAAGTGATAAAAAATTAAGAATGGTATTTTTGGTATTGTATTGAGGACAGTTGTTGAGAAAAGAATATGGAGGATCATGGGGTGATTTGTTTTTCTTCCACGTAACTCCTAATGAAGTTTTTATTTATGGAAATAAATAAATAACTCAAAAAGAAATAAATTTGTCTCATAAATAAAATATAAATCCTATATAAAAAAGTATAAAGGGCCTATTGAAACAATGAGAAAAATATATATAGGGAGGGTGCATGATATTTTTACACACATAGAAGAGCGTTGAGAGAATAAGAATACATGTCAAGGAATAAGAAGAAGAGTTCTTCCCATTCTTCAGTAGAAAACCATCTGGGTATCAAATAAAGGAAGAAGATGAATAAGATCATGGCTTACATTATAGTTCCTGTAATACATAGTGTTGCAAAATTTTGAGAAATACAAAAAGAAGAAGTGATAAGATAAAGGACAATGTGTTGAAGTTTCTACTGAAAGTTTGTCTTCTACTGTGATCCTTGAAGACTAAGTAAGATAATCCAAGTAAGAAATTTTTTAATAGGATCTTGAATCTATGAAATTTACAGAGACCATGTTTCATGAAATTTTTTAAAATATTATGAGAAATTTAAATACTCTATTAAGAATAAAAATATATTATTTTTTTGGTTTTAGTGATATCATGAGATTAGTTGATATATACTTTAATGGTTAGAGGTTTTTTATAATTCCAATTGGGAGACCAAAGATTGTGGGACATAATATAAATTACCTTTACTCGTTTTATATAGTGAAGAGGTGAGGGATTTACTTTGGGTGCAGGATGATAACTCCCCACACACATTATAACTAATAATAATATTATAGTGGAGAATCTATGACTTAGACATCCCAATCACAATAAGGAGTAGGTTTTCCAGGAGTGGATAGACCTTGTAAAAACATTTATGAAAATATTTATTTATAGTACTACATTACATATAGTTGTGTATGATAGATTAAATAATAAAATATTCATTTTCCTTAACCAAAAATTATGGTTTAAATACCAAAGGGGGGTAAATAGTTAAAATAATAATTTTAATTTGATAAAAATTTATCAACACTTGATTCACCCTCCTTAGCCATATACACTGATCCTATGGAAGATTTCAAATATCTATGAATAAATGATCAATTAAATATTAAAATAAATGAAATATTTTGATAAAAACCAATCCATAAACATGGAATAGATTTAAATAAGTTTAATAATGTAAGTGGAAAATTTCAACATGGTTTAATGACTTATATTTAGTTAATCATCACATATTTTTATCACATTTTATTAATTTTAAAAAAATAATGATTTATATTAAATTTAACCATGATCATAAATAGTTAATAATCACTTAAAATTTCAAAAATGATATATATATATATTTATTTAATTTTTTATTTTAATTTTTGATCGGTTAAGAATGATTAAGGATATAAAGAATAAACTGAACTAAAAAAATTAAAATGTACATATTCATCATTCGACTTTAACCAATTAACTGATTTAAACTGAATCTTACAATTTTTAGGTAGTTCAGTTCAATTGGTTTAATTTGGTTAATTTAATTGTGCATACCTCTAGATAGAATAAATTATTACTGAAGAATAGGGAAATCAAATATCTCTCATACCAATCATGATGAGCACTTGGACTTGTTGGATAAAACCTTGAGCAATAGTCAACATAAAAAAATCGAGTAGAACGAAACCCATTATTTAGACCCAATAAGGACAAGATGAATGATACTCATTATATATATTAAATAAGGCTAGGTGGCATAAAACTTTTCCCATGGACCCAAAAAACTAAGTGATATGATAACCATTCTATTTACCCAAATGGTTGGGTGGAATGACACTTGTTTTTGACACTTAATAAAATAAAACAAGTGAAGATAATTCTAATACATGAAATGAAAATATTCTAGTTGTTAGTATTGGTGTAAAAATTTATTAAATAGTATTAAATAGGACCGATAGATCTCCCAGAATTAGTAAAACAGATCAACTCACATTTTCAAGTCATACCAACTGGATGTGGAGAAGTGGTGTGCATAGATTAGGGGGTTCATTGGATTAGAATTTGGTGTATAGGAAGAGGGGGAAATTCCTAGGGAGGAGTGATTTATGGTCAAGTGAACTTGAAAAAAACATAGTTTAAGATACTTCATGATAAGGAAGGGAGGATATATAGTCATTAGGGGTGTCACATCAGGTGGAATCATGATTAGCTTGAGAAAAAGGAATGATTGGTGCACTAGTAGGAAGTGTACATATCCCTAGGAGGTCTAGTGAAGGGAGGTACACTTGACTAGGTCAGTTGGGGGATTCCACCCACTTTGGGGAATATTTTAAATTTTTTTCTAAGAGAAAATTGAGATAATAGTGAATTAGAAATGACCGAACACCATTGTATATGTCATGTATTAAGACTATATTTCCTGAGATAGTTTAGGTATATCATATGGCATGTTATAAGATAACATGCCACTTACATAAACTTATAATAAGGTGTGATATGAATATATCATATGTAACTACCTTTTAATATCATATTACACGGATTTTAATGTATAATTATATGGTTTCCATTTCCTGAGACCACTCCCCAATGTTTCAGATGGAGTGCCACATGAACTCAGGCATGCCTCCCCGTATGCTAGAGGTTCCTAACTCATAATGAGAGTTTAAGGTGTTAATATTGGGAGACGACACCCTCATATCAAAGTGAAAAAACCAAAAAAGTCATCCATAATAAAAAATAAGATTACACATAATTAATAAAAAACATCCATGCTATAATAAATTAAATATTTTCATACAATCATACAGTTTTATATCAACTTATCACCCACTGGGCCGATCATGTATGTAACATAAAAAATAAAAATAAATACATAGAGGATATACTACCATACTAAAGCCTCACTATATATATATATATCCTTTTTATCCAAATCATCCATGTAACACTGATCACCTACCCTACTTGAACTTATGATCATGAGGTATGCTTAGGTATCAAAGTGCTAGGGCCACCTGAGTAGGGTGGGAGTAAAAATTAGAAGTCCAATTCTAATGGATTCCCTATTATAACCAATAAATATAGTGTATGCACATGTGATATGATTAAGATAATAAATATAATGTGGTATCATAATAAGACAATCACTACCGATCCTCAGGTTCTGCGGTGACACCCGAGGTTGACCATACCCACTTCAACCAATACTGGATGTCTATATGAATAAATCATGCCCATCAGGGGGAATGATTACCCAACCAAGAATTATTAGTCACAATATATATATATATATATATATTTGGGTAAATGGATCCCCACCTATAATACAATATTATATTATACATCTTCCTCACATGGGTTATCTTCTTGCTTAAACCCATCACATAATTTCTAGGTTGGCCTCTTAATCACACAACTTATTCTCAACACTACATGCATAAAGAGATACCATTGAAATTGCCTATATATAATAATACTTTCTAGAGTCAACATAAAATTAGGGAACCCACCATGGCCCCCTAGGTTACACCTATATTCAGACAACCAACTTGGGATCCTCTCTTACATCCCTAACTCTAGGGCCCAAGCCCATCACTCAAAGGAAATATCACCCCTCAAAATCCCTATGATTACATTATGGTCTCATTGGTTTCATATTAAATATCATACCATCATTACAAAATAGATATGACTTAAAACCCATATCTATTCCAAAGTAAACTACATCATTCCTATCACACCAAACCTTTAGATAATTCTACATAGGGTATAACCACTTGGGTACTCATGTACTAGGAGGTGAGCAACAATAACCTCACTATCTTGTTAACAATACTAAAGGATATATGAAATTTCAAGGTTACACATAGACTATCCCTAAGAAAAAAATTTCAGTCTATCACTCACCTACATAAAGGGTTCTAAGGGGACCTATACCAAGGCACTCTATGTTCACCCATTTCATTCAATTTATACCCCTATGGGATCCACATGTCACATAAAATTATTTTATTATCAGTCCCTCATCCATTGATGATCGAGGCATCTAACTAGTGTTTAGGGGTCCATCATTTCCCATGACACCCATGTTCCATCCATAAGTGTTTTAATTTAAAATAAAAAATTTATTCAATAAAAGGTCAATCGTACATAGTGGTAAGAACACATATCACATTCTCATAAAAAAATTCATAAGCATAGGGAGATGTTCGTGGTCCATCTACCTCACACACGTATCCATAACCTCTAAGAAAATATCAAATAATATTTACCATGATCTTTTAATATTGTATCATCTCCAAAGCTCCAAGAGGTGTATACTAGAAAAAACCTTGATTAATGACATGAAAACACCCTGCAACATGCTCCTTGTACCTCCACAAACCAAATACCTATCACACAATACCCGATCACTCACTAATTTCATTAAATTTAATAAATAACCCTAAATAAATTCATAGGGTGACATATATATTTCCCAAAGGTGAGTAATAAAATATGTTCATTCTCCTGAGACATACTCTATACAATCCATACAGAATCCCTATCATCCCATATCAATTACATTATGCTTTGGTAGAATTGGAATCAACAACCTATCCCAATTGTCCTAAAATAAGAGGCACCAAAAGTGAATAAAAAAAGGGAAAGAGGAAGAGACTCACCCTAAATCCACTTTAGAATATCCAAAAACCATACCTAACCAAGGGAGATAAATGAGAGGAAGGAGAGGAGGAGATTCATCTAAAATGAACCACTCACAATTTACCTCTCCTCTAAATCCTGAAGGGGTTGAACTTAAAAATATGGTTTTGACCCTATTGAAAAAATATAAAAGAGTAGGTATTGGAATGAACACTCATGGACTCAACATGACCACCAATAGTCAAAGGGATTGGCACCCATACCTATCTCTATCATGACTAAATCCCTATGGTTCACAATGTGATTTCTATAGATAGTGGGTCCTTACCCCTGATAGTCTCTATCATGGAATGAACCATATGGGTCATAGTTCAAGGAACTTTTACTATGTGAGGCCCAAAAATTCGTGGAATGGCCTACCATCAGTTTGTGTCATGATGTTTGTAACCCTCACCACAAATTCTCCCCCATGGAAAGCCTTCACGGTGTGAACTATGGTATTGGCATGACCAATTCCTCCTCCATGAAAAATTGATGGCAATATGTAAAGTTTTTTCAACAATATACATAATATAAACCTCATGGTATGATGACCCAATCAATGGAACAACCTCCATGCATTTGGTTTTTTTACTTTGTAAAAACCCACACAAAAACCTGTCAGACCATGACCCTAAATGGTCATGATATGACCCATTTGGTCAGCCACCAGTCACACCACAAATTCCCTAAGTCATGTCATGACAATATTCATGTTGTAGAATTCAGATGTATGGACATCTTGAACCTTAATCAACGTTCACCCAATTACCTAAAACATATCACAAGCCTCCAAAACATCCAAAAAACATCTCCTTGGGGTGTTCCAACCCTAGGAATCCGGATATGAATCATAGTTCTGGGAATATCCCCACTCTAGAATGGAAAATTAAAATTTCCCCTGATATCCAAAACTCATAACATCACGAGTCATTACACTCTCCACTCTAACACTTCTCACCCTCAAGAAGGTATGGTGGTCAGCCCCGACCTACTTTGATTTTCAATTCACCACCAACTCTCCGTGTTCTACTTCATAACACCGAAAGAGATTTTGTTGTGATAATACAAATTCTAAAGTTCATTATTATCCAAAAGATGATCTAATCACTCATCAATAATTCCAATATCAAGAGAGATCAAAACCAAAATATTCTATCCTGATACACCAAAGTTTTAGCACCCCATCCATCTTTAAGATTATTGTGCTCCTCACCATAAGAATCTTCTCACAAAGGAAGATTCTAGGCCATTGTTCTCCCCACCATAGTAATACGTTGTTGAAAACAAAATTCGAGTAATCCATCAACATGATCGATATAGTTCCCACCTCAATGCACCCAGTCCCATGCAAAAACCCCATTCGATACTCCTCTGGCTAAACTTCCCCAAAAAATCTTGACCATACCTACCGAAACACTAACACAAATCCCAATTAGGATACCTTTATTTCTAATGGTATCACGAAATCCTCTAAACACTAACACCAAATTAAAAACATTAAACTTGGGTTATTTCCATGGCTAGGTAATAAAACACCCACATCAACCTTCACACTCTCACCATGATCGCTGGTGCACCTATGATCTGTCTCACTCTTAGAAACAATTCCATCCCAAGACCAATGAAGACACATGTACTCCATACAATTCAACATCTGAATCCCAATTATCATGTTTACCAAGAAAGTGAATTACATTTTATTTAATTACACATCAATATCTTGTGCCACCTCGAACATACACTAATCACTGTCACAATATCCCTAACCCTTATATCATTAGGTTTATACCTCTGTGACTAACTTGATACTCCACACATAGGAGTATCCTTATCATCTCTACACTGAACCAAAATTCCAAATCTATAGAACCCAAGTTCTATCCATTACCATACACAATGAATAGATGTGGCCATACCACTTATACTTGATCCCCAATGTGATACACCAATCATTACCCAGTCACTGCTCACATGAAATATCATCCTCAATATTATCCAAAATCTCATCCCTAATGAGGTTCAAACCCTATAATGACCAATGGTGTACTCCCCACTAATGGATTTACTTACACCCCTCCTCATGCACCATCCCGGATAGGTCCCATCATCATATATGCATCAGTCATCCCAAGGTACATTCATATATCCTAAAAAAACATGCCATTGCATAAGTACATATTGAGAATGCCACAATAATTTGATCCATCAATGATGTAACTATCCATTATAGGTAAACATCTCTGATCCTAACCCTGAATGTTGAGCCACTATGAATCATGAATTCTATCAAATCCATCAATCTTCAACTTATATATGATCGATCATCAATCTATAACCTAATGATCATTGCATATAACTAGTGTACATTTTACCTCACACATCAAGGCCTTTCCTGAAGTCCATTCCAATCCCACTCTAATTTTCTTAAGTAGTGTGATCCTCAATAAACCCTCTCATATGTTCTTACCCACTATCCAACTTGATTTAATCTAAACCCAATAGGTGTATTATCCCATAAAAACTGAACACACAACCCAAAACATGCTCCCATATGTTGTGTATCATTAAACCTTGGATCATGAAATTAAATAATTGAACATACACCCCTTTTATGTCAATATAATCCAACTGAAATCATCTTGATTTTTCTTTTATAATAATCCTAAGTCATCTCACTCATGCCATGGCCAATTTCATGATCACTCACCACTCAGGTTCCATTCAAAAAACACAAGCATCAACCCACGATCTATCCATTATAAATTCAACCATATATGATCACAATAAACTACTCATTAAGAACTAAACCTATAATCAATGGATCAATATATCCATTTGATCCATCCATACACCCAAAAAAACTTGTGATATTGAGCTAATACTATTCTCTCAATCCAACCTCAATACTAAAAAACTCTCACTTGACATCATGAAATCCCAAGGAATCACACATTCCCTTTTGTACCCTCACAAGGGTATCCACATCATCAAGGAAACTCACATGACAACAAACCCACTTTAGGGTTCTCACATATACACATCAGGCATCACATACTAATGTTAATTGCCCATCCATGAGCATACATCCTCACTGGGCATCCATATACTAGATTATGCCTTTAGGATAGGGTTATACTCATGCCTATAAAATGACATCGTCCTATGATGATTCATATAGAGTAAAACCACAGTTATATGGTTCAATTTAGTATAATTCCACTAAAAAGCTATATAGGAAACACCCTATATGTTTCTCTTCATACTTTAAGTAACCATACCCTATTAAAATTTCCCACAAGGGGTATATCTCAAAAATATCTTGTCACAACCCATGTATTTTTAACAATACATCTATTTTATATTTTAATTAAATACCAATGTTGTGAATTTATAATTATTTAGGAAATATGTTTTTAATTTGTATATATGTCTATATTACGACTCAAAAGATATTATATAATCAAATTATATATATTTAAAATTATTATGTATACTTTATGATATATTTTTTTTATTTATGGTTAAATATATTTTTTAAAATAATTTATTATTGTGATATATTTAACTAATTATTTGATTATTGGATATTTTATAAATGGATATTTATAATAATTACATGGATATTTATATTTATATTTATTGTTATGATAGTGTTAGAAATAATTTTATCAAGGCATGAAATAAGAATATGGTTTTTTTTTTATTTTCAAAAGAAATAGATTTTATTATTAATATTTTTTTTTCTCTATATTATACGACTTTTTTAAAATTTTCGAATTTTAATTTCATAAAATTAATATTATTTTTTGATTTAACACATTGAAATTATATTAGGGTCAATTTTTGAGATTTTTTTGAACTAGATGATTTTTTAGTGAATAGTTAAAAAATAGAGTTTTTATGAATACCGTATATTTTAAGATATAATCATGATATGAATATGAAATAAAAATTTATGGAACTTATAGAATATCCCTTACTTGATAATATACTCTAAATATCATAAAATAAATATTAAATTAATATAATTATGTTTTTTGGTCAAGATAAGCATGAAAACATATATTGGCGCTAACACAATGCTTATGAAATATAGGGAATGTAAAGATTGATGGATTAGTAATAATATTTGGAAAATATATATATTTTATCGACTCTAAGAGAGATATATAATGATTAAAAAATTATTTTGATGTATATTTATGGATTTTAAATTTATATAATGTAGCGGTTTGGAATTATTTCTAGTGGACTATAATTGATACATATAAAAGAACCCCAAGGGAAGCTACCCCTCCTAGGAAGGACACACCACCATCCATAGTGTAAACCATTTCCTCATGAATCCCTAGTGAAAATAACTATTCTTTGTCCAATTCTCACACATGAGAGTTCCCAAGGGTCATATTCATTCCTTTTCCACTGATACCAACTATAGAGACCCCAACCCTAGTAGCTCAGAGCCGATGTATGATTTATTACATTAGTATAAGATATAAGGAATCACATCTTGAAAGACTGAATAGTTTAGTAGTCTTAGATAAATAGAGACATACATGAAATTAAATTTCATTTTAAAACATAAAATTCAAAAAATATTTTCTTTTATAATTCCATTATTCCCTAAGTATATCCCATATCAATCATAAAATACTCACTGGTATCATAGGAAATAAACAGAAGAAAGGGGTGATCTCAGATGCTCAATAAGGGTAAGCGTACAATAGAAGCTATGAATAAATAAGTAACCATCAATATGTCAAGATAAATAACTAAAACACATTCCATTAAATCAATAACCTAATCATAATATGGTAGGAATAAAATATTATCAAATAATTCCATATAAATAATCAAATGAGATTAGAACTTGACAATGGATATTCCAACTAATTGAATAATCACATATAATATCAATAACTGATGTAAGAACCCATTTTCTCATATTAGGTATAGATCTATTAATTTTTTTAAACCATTGTTTTAGTCCTCTTTTGGATTAAACTCAAAACTCATGCCGTAGAGCTAGTCATTTTTTTGGAAGGAGGGTTGCAAGGGGGGTAGAACCTAGATGAAAGACAAATACATGGTGTGTATTAAATATACAATGTGTATTGGTCCGGATAGAACTTTTTCATGATGTGAATTATTTTTCCCCATAGGGGAGAAATCGATCCTTACATGGAATGTAAATCATTTTTACATCTTGTAAATATCAATGGTATGCTTTAAAGGGGAAGAACATTTTCTTTCCCCCATTATTTATTCTCTCTTCTATCTCAAATAGGAGGTCCACCATAGGGAATCTTTCAGAATAAAGGTAGGATTGGATCACATTCATCCCTATGGACACCATGTGTGATTCCATCTATCATGTTGGATCAACACCAATAACATCTTTAGTATTTTTAATTCTTTCCTCAGTTTATCTCACTATTTTTTTGAATTATTTTGGTGTAAGATCAAATATAGAATTTTGAGGGTGTTTTTTTATTTTTCTATTTTCTTCTAATCTGAACCAAACCAAAAGCTGATAATGGATGAGTTCTCTACCATAGGCTTGAGGTAGGTGGTATATACATTTTAACTAATATATTTTTCTTCAATTTTACTATTTCCATCATGTTGTATACCAGGAATTTTCTGGATAATTCTGCTAAATTACATGATTAGCCTAAAATTAATTATTTTTTATATTATGGGTCACCCTTATAGAACCTAATCATCATTGGAGGTTTTAAATCTCAATCCGGACCACCCATGTGGAGTCTTTCTCATATATTCCCTATGTTATACCACTCCTTTGGGTTTGTGATCTCACTACCCTTATAGTGTGATCCTCTATAAATTAAACGAGTTAGTTAGAGAGGATCATACCACCTTTACATGTTATTAAATCCTATTAAAATGATTTAAATGATGTATTAAATGATAATTTAAATGGATATATACACTAACATAGCCCCCATATTTTATTATATTACCTCCTTGATGTTGTAACATCTTGGTATGGAAATGAATTATTATGAAGGTTTGACACTTGTTACTTATCGGTAAGACATGGAATCTTATTGAGGTATGGAACTTATTATTGAGTTATTAAATCTACAATTAGTAAGGTATGAAACCTATGATTATTAAGGTATGGTACCTGTACATTTTGGTACGACACTAACTTATTAGAAAGGTATAAAACCTATGAAATCCTAGTATGGTACTATATAGGGTATCAAGGTATGGCACCTACAAACCTTATGTATTATTATTTATGGAATGAATTAATTAATAAGGATTGGGGTATAGTGAATATTAATTCTATATACTTTTACATCTCTGGATATAGGTCACCCTGGTTATATACCTTGGGACCGAACCCATGCAGGTTTTTTACTCTTATAACATGTGGATTATGCTGAGTTAGTTATTTCCTCCAATTGAAACTTAATGTATATTTATTCTCATTTATTTTACTCTATTTCTATTATAGATTATGCCATAGGTTATCTATATTTGTCTTACATTAATTCTTACCTATTATACATGTACACATATATAGTTTATTTTCATAGGCTGGATCCGTTATAGATACCATTGGTGGTGGAGTATTGAGTTTATATCACATCATATCCAATCCACAAATGGTACCTAAGAATATTATGTAGATAAAGGTTGGGATAGGGGAAAGATCCTAGTTTTTTATGCTTTATTGATTATATCATAGGAGCAGGGAGCACATGACCAATCTATGGCTAATGATGCCATTAGAGATTACATTTTTGGTATTTTTTTCTTTTGATATATGTATTATACTAGATGATGACACCATGTATTCCTATTTAATTTTTTAGAGACATTTCATTACCTCATTTTTTATATAATACTGAATATTAATATTGATGGATTATTTATGATTATAATTTGGATGTTGTACTTTTGATGTTGGTTAATATTATTCTATAGTTATTTATTAATTAATTTATTACAACCAAATGTTTCTATGATTATGAGGTTATAGTCTTCCTAATATACCATCATGGACCCTCACTATTGGTCTATAGCCTCTGACATATGGGGAGAAATGCTTGAGGCCACCAGATCGAGGTACCATTTAGTGGCTTTCAGGTTGCGACATTATAAATTGGTATCATAGGTTTCTTTTTTTATGTTACTATTTTGGGAGGGTATAAAGGAGACTAGGATGTGTCAAAATTTGGTAATGAGGAAATACCTAAGAGTAGCTAACCCACATACAATATAAAAGATGAATTACATGGGATGGGATATAATGTTCTAGTTTATTCCTATTATAGTTGATTTGATTCCACCATTGGGTGAAACACAAGATATGTGAAGTTATTATTTTTATGATGTTGGATTAAATTTTTTCCTTGACATAGTATGACATGGAATAATTTATCATGCATCATTTTAGGCACCTTATAGAACTAATATATCATGCATTATTCCATTCCACGTGGGTTGAATTTCTTGAGTGCATGATACTTGTTGCATGTGACATAAATGATATATTTTTTATTCCACTAACATTTTTACAAGAAAAGGTAGATTAGATAATGAGTTATTAAAGTGCATGAATTAACCTAAATAGTGTTTTAAATTATATTTTGATGATAAAACCTTAACTAACTAATTATCACATGTTTGAGTTATGTAACTGAGGTTACATAGACTAAAGAATTAGTTGATTTTGAATATATGAATGTCAATTGTAATATAAAGAGTGCATGTACCTCTATATATTGAGAATGATTATTTTTTAGTTAAATCATCTTATTCTACATATTAAATTCTAATATAAAATGTAAAGGTATGATATACTTAAATGAAATAATAATGGAAATTTATAAATAATTTACTTGTATAAATTGGAAATGGTACTTTAGTTAACTTGTCTATTATGTAAATGACCTACTTGTAAAATATTTAATTTAAATATGGTCACTGTTAAATTGGGATGAAAATTGAAAATTAAAGGGTATTTTACTCAACAACTTGAAATTGACAATCCATATACCAGGACCCTTATAGTGAAACAAAAAGTATAACCCACACCTAACCTTAGTAATGGGAAATTGAAAGCACATATCATGTTATTTATGATCATTCCTATCACCCAAATATGGATCTCTAAGTAGGAATATTGGTGTGACTTTTATTTGGGATGTCTTACCCTAATATCCCGAAGGCCTTCTTTTTTATTAAATTTTTGGTAACCCCCCTTTCAAGGGATGAGGGGGAACCCTTATAAGGCCTGTAGGATTAGAGATTACATGAATTGTAGGTCTTAAAAAATATATTGGATATAACTACAAGGAACTGCTCCTCCCTGGATTCTTCATCATGATTTCAGCTCTCCACCTTCACATGGCTAGTTCAGCTAGGCTTCTAATGCAATCACATGCTGGTCCCAATGGCAAGTTCCATACCCTCTCTTTCTGAAAAATCCTCTTAAGATTCTGCTTTGGTAAATGGGCCTTCTTTGAATCCTCATTTGGATTATACTCCTTATAGAGTCTGCCTAGTCATTAAGCCCAATTTTCAGGTGGCCTAAAGGCCTTGAAGTGTCCCTAAGGCCTTTTGGTGGCAAAAAGGCCTTAAGGTGGCCCTAAAGCCTAATTGGACTAAAGTCCTTGGGTGGCCCAAATGCCTTGAATAACCCGAGGCCCAAACCGGTGGCCCGAAAGCCCAATTGGATGAATAGTCCCACCTGCTATAGTACTATATAGTGGCTTCTATAGTTATACTATAGTGCTTATACAGTCCCCTGCTACAGTACTTCTACAATACCCAGAAATATGTCTTCGCCTAGTTTTGAACGCGGGTCTCTTGGATGCACTTTCCGAGTCCTCACCAATTGGTCTAAGGCTATTGTGCAATGTGTGGGAAGGATTGTACCTATCTTATTCTTGTACATGTGATATTATCATTATTAAATTATATTTGAGGAGTGTGTTTGTAATTCATAGAGCTATTCCACCAAAACGTACTCATGTCATGCACCAAGAGAGTGGTGAAGACCTTTCTCTAGAAGTGGTGGGACCTGAGCCAATAGTGTTACCTCTAGTAGTTACACATGTGGAACCTCCTATTATCCTTGATGCAGGTGACAATGTTTGGTTTCAAGGGAAGTTTCTTTGGACTATGAAAACTAACTAGGATATCCATGACCTACTGATTATATGGGAGAGTTGACACATGCTATTTAGCAACAACATCCACTTATTGTTTTAGTGGATGGTGGCCTCAATTCTATAGAGTTATGGATTTATACTATTTTATTTATCTTTTAACACATTGAGACACCTCCTAAGAGGAAATTGAATCTTAATTTATATATTTTTTGAGGATCCTTACAAAATTGGTGGGATATTATGAACTTGGAAGGTTAGTACCAGGAAGTGATTTGGATGGATTTTCAATCTAGATTCTATGACTATTTCTTTTCTAAGACACTGAGGGATGATAGTTCCATGGATTTATTGAACCTAAAACATGTTTCTATGTCTATTATGGATTATTCAGATCATTTTATAGAGATTTATTGCTTTTATCCTATCTATATAGCTGATGAGACAGTAAATCTGAGACTTAGTTCTAAGGAAAATATTTTTGGGTTGACTATCATTTCTAGAATAGTAAACCAAACTATAATTATTGAACATAACTTGAGGGAAGATGTAGGTTTGAATTAGAGTGGATTAGCTTCTTGAACTAGTACTACAATATTTGGTGGAAGGAAGAACTACTTCAAGAACTATTGTGAGGGAAATACCAGTCACAATGAATGTACTGGAGGTTTTGTAGTCTATCATTAGTGTGGGAAGTAGGGGCACATGAATACTCATTATGAGAGGACCCTGATTGAATGATGATACTTTATAAATATGGGAAATTTATAGTAGTTTTATATAATATTCTCTCCAATGGTCAGTGAGAGAGTATCATCACTAAATCCAAGTCCAAGAGAGGGATCGACGACTCCACATTTTGTAAAGAGCTGGAGTGTTATAGGCTAGTTAGGCCGAGGCGAAGGTCATGGCGGAGGGAGACAGACACCAGTTACATAACATTAATAGAGTATGCCTACTCAAGGTGGTCATGTTGTATATTAGGCCCACAAAATGATCTAGGTTTATATAGTAAAACATGTTTGTTGGGAGCAGAGTGTCAAAACTTTTACAATTATAGGAGCACTTTTAATAGCATCTACCTTGATATTTTTTTATTTGATACAGGGGATTCAAATTATTTTATCTCTATGGCTATCATGGAAATCCTTGTGCTCAAGGTTTAGTACTTCTATGGGGTATTGACCATTTACACCCATTTGGGTATACATTCTGAGAGTGTATTCTATTGTTGGAATTCCCCCTTGATATCAACAACTATCATTTCCTATGGAACTTCTTCATCCTTGAGATGTATGGTTTTGAAAATATTCTTAGGATGGACTGTTTAGTTCCTTATTATTCCCACATGGATTGTTATCACCGTATGGTGTCATTTACATCACCAGAGGGAGGAGATTATATTTACAAGGGTGAGTGGGATGTCCAGGAAGGTAGAGATAAGACAGAGCATTGTGGGTTGAGTGGTGTGAAAAACTAGTTTTATATCCATTACATGGATGATTAGGGATTACATTAGAATACATTCCCACTTGCATTTGATCATTTTAGGGATGTTTTCCCTAACGACTTTTATAGATTACCTCCTCAATGATAGGTGGAGTTCTCTATCGAGCTAGTTCTAGGAGCTATCACAATTCCCATTTCTCCTTATAGGATGGCCATTACTGAGTTTTAGGATCTCAAGAGATAACTATAGGGATTATAAGCTAAAGGTTTTATACAAACCAGTAACTTTACTTGTGTTTTCCAATACTTTTTTTCAAAAAGGTGTATGGAACACTCATGATTTGTGTGGATTATTGGAAGTTGAATCAATCTATAGTGAAGAACCAGTATCCATTGACTCATATAGATGACCTATTTGATCAGATCAAAGGATCTAGAGTGTTCTCAAAAATTTATTTGAGGCTAGGATATCACCACATATGTGTTAGAATTTTGAACACACCTCATCTAATGTTCTATAAAAGTTATAGTGTTTATGTGTATTTGGTTATGCCGTTTAGTCTCAGAAATGCACCGACTATTTTAATGGCTATGATGAATCATGTTTTACACCTATTGTTAGATCATTTGTGGTAGTCATTATAGATGAAATCTTAGTGTATTCTCATACTCGATGTGACCATTATAAGCATATTGAGATCATTATGAATACAATGAGAGAGAACCAACTATATGGTAAGATCACTAAATGATACTTTTGGATCGGTATAGTCCACTTTTTCAGTCACATTATCTCATAGGTAGAAGTGTCAATTGACCCATAGAAGAAGGGAAATGTAGTTACCTGGGAGTATCCCAAGAACATATTTAATATACAAAGTTTCTTGGGGATAGATAATTATTACAGGTTCTTTTTACAAGAATTTTCATGCACAGAAGCACCTATTACGAGCTTGACTAAGAAGGGTGTGAAATTATTATGGTTGGATTCCTTTGAGACAACCTTTAAAGTGCTAAAAGGGATACTAACTTCAGATCCAATATTGATTCTTCTAGAGTTGGGAAGAATGTATACAACCTATTATGATTCATCAAGTATCATTACATGAGAAGTTATAAGATATGAATATCGATTCATGGAATACAGGTCTCATTAGTTTAGATCAAATGAGAGTAATTACTCAACACATGATCTTGAGTTAGTGGTTGGGGTTCAAGATTTTCATTATTTGAGGCATTACCTATTGGGAGTGTGTTTTTTGGTGTTTACACACCAAAAAATACTCAGGTATATTTTCACGTAGCATGAATTGAATATTATAAAATGGAGATGTGTTGAATACCTTCATTATTTTGACTTTGATATTTACTATATAATTTTGGGAAAGTTAATGCTTTAGATGATTCTGTAAGACAAATGAATTAGACACAGAAAGTTCTGCAGGCCAGTAGTAAGTGAAAATTTATGGATCTATTTTCTAAGATGCACTTATAGGTTCAAGATTATCATGGATAGTATGTAATTTCATTGTTATCCATGACCTTATAACTTATAAAGATATTGAAGATGAAGAAATTATAATATCTTAAGGGATTGGTACTATAGGAGAGTGTTTTGGGTGAGGATACTCCACTGGGATGGATCATTAATGAGGATAAGGTCTTGTGCATTCACAAACATTTCTAGGTTCCTACATACATCTAGGAAGAGTTGATACTAGAGTCAACTACTTCTACTTGGGTAGTAAATCATGATATAACAAAGATGTATCGTGATATATGTCACTAATATTGGTGGTCAGGTATGAAAATATGGATAGATGGTTTTTTTACTTATTGTTCCACCTATTAGTAGGTCAAGGTAAAGAACCAGTGACCAGAAGGGTGTTTACAGATGTTCCCCATTCCTAAGTAGAAACGGGATGATTTCATGATTTATTTTTTGAATTGATTACTGAGATCACTTTAAGATGGTGATGTAGTAAGGGGGATATTTGATAAGTTCATGAAGGGAACTCATTTCTTACCTACTAGGGATACCTTCTTAGTGGATGAGCTCAAGAGACTATATTTTTGTGAGATTGTGCACCTAAACGGGGTCCCTCATACTATTTTTTTCTGATAGGGATGCTCGTTTCACATCAAGGTTCTTCTAAGGGTTACGAAATACTTTGGTCATTCTAGTGATTTTGAGCACAACCTTTCAACATTAGACTAATGATTATTTATAACTTACAATATATGATTTAGAGGACATACTCTGAGGACGATTCCTTAATTTATAATCCCTATGAGGATTTAAATGGTCAGTCATTCCATTCACCTTTTTGTTGGTTAGAGGTCAGTGAGGTAGCCTTATTTGGACCTTGTCTCATTCAAGAGACTTTAGAGAAGGTTCAGTTGATTTGGAAGCATATACTTACAACTCAGTTTTGGAATAAATCATACACTAATCATTTCTCCTGACCATTAGAGTTCTAGGTGGGGAGTCAGGCTTTCTTACATGTTTCAAATAGATTGGGGTGTTGATGGTTTAAAAGGTAGGGGAAACTTTCACCTTGGTTCATTGGCTCTTTTGAGTTCATGGAGAGAGTTAGACTGATAGCCTATTAGTTGAAGTTTTCTCATAGGTGTCGTGATATGCATGACGTCTTCTATGTTTCATAGCTTCATTGAAACTATTCAGATCTATCTCATATATTTCATTTGGATGATATTCAGTTAGAGGTAGATGAATCCTTTTAGGATAATCCAATTTTTATACTGGATAGAAGCATAGAGAATATACGAGGAAGACCAGTTTCTTTAGTATGGGTGTTATGGAAGCACAACCACATACAAGATGAGACCTGGGATTAGGAGGCCGATATATGTGTGAAGGGGCTAGAGTTATTCTCAAATGATTCTTTACCACCCTTATAAGGGAAACTTGAGGATGAGTTTTTTAAGGGAGGATAACTATGAGAGAATGGATTTTCATATCAAGTATGGATCCTTTAATTTTAGGCTAAACACTTGTTTTATTCCTATTTTAGCTTAATCTTGAATCTCACACCATAGGGAAGGTCATTTGTTTTTGTTTTGGAAGGAAGGTCATAGAGAGGTTGGAACCTAGATGCAGGCCAAATACACGGTGTGTATTTAAATACACAACATGTATTGGTATGGATAGACCTTTTTCATGACTTTTATTGGTTTTTACCATAGTGTGAAAACCCAATATTTACACAGTGTATAAAGAATTTACACACTGTGTAAATTTCATGGGTCTAATTTGAAGGGGTAGAACCCTCTCTTTCCCCCTACCCCCTCATTTCTCTTATCCTCTCTCTTTCATAGGTTGTACACCATAGTGAATACTCTTTCATCCTAAATATAGGCTTGGATCCCATTCATTCATCTAACCTTCATTTGAAATGACGTATATCATTTTGGATTACGATGAGTAATAGATTTAGTCTATAACATTCTTTCCTTGCTTTATCTCATAGTTTTTGATGTTATTTTAGTGCAATATCATATGCTGCATTTTTAGGGTGTTTGTATGTTTTTTCATTTTCTTCTGATATGGACCAAAATAAAGGCTAATACTGGTTGAGTGTTCTACCACAGTCTTAAGGTAGGTTTTCTATACCTTTTTTCTGAAGTTTTTTTGTCTACTTATCTATTTCTATCGTGCCCATAATGGGAATTTTCTATTTGTTTCTTCTTAATTAAATTATAAGACTTAAATTAATTATTAATTCTAATATGGATTTCTCATATAGTACCTAATCATGATTGGAGGTTTTCAACCTCAACCCAGACCACCTTGTTGTGTGTTTCTCATATATTTCTTATGTTACACCACCCCTATGGGTGTGTGAGCTCACTAACCTTATAGTGGGAGCCTCTATAAATTAAATGAGTTAGTTGGAGAGGATCATGAATTATTTCTATGTTATTAAATTATATTAAAATGATTTAACCTATGGATTAAATGATAATTATAAATGTATATTGACACTAATGTATCCATTGTCTTTTATTATATTACCTTATTGATGTTGTTACATCTCGACATGGCATTGAATTATTACAATGTTATGGAACCAATTACTTTTTAGTATGGTACTTAACTATTATTGATGTATGGAACCCATTATTAAGGTATGAAACCTATGATTATTAAGTTAAGTCACCCATGATTATTAATGTATGACACCTTTACATTTTGGTATGGAACTTATGACGTCATAGTATGTAATTGACCAGGTTATTCATGTATGGAACCTAAAACCCCTATGTATGGTTATTTATGGTATGAAACCATTTAAGGGGATTAAGGTATGACACATTTAATTTCTATACAATTTACATCTACAGATATTGATCACCATGGTTATATACCATGTGACTGGACCCATGTAAGTATGTTACTCTTATCACATATCGCTTATATCGATCTAGTTACTACCACCTATTGATAGTTTAAATATATAGATGCTCATCTATTTTATCCTATTTATATTACATCTTATACCACAGACTATCTATATTTGTATTACATTAATTCTTAATTTTTAAAAATGAACATGACAATAGTTTATCTACACATGCTGGATATGTTATATACATCATCAGTGGTGGCCTACAGAGTTTTTCTCACACCCTATTTAGGTTGCCAATGGTACCTAGGTAGATTATATAGAGGAAGGTAGGGAAAAGGGAGAACCTATTTATTGATGCCTTATTGATTATAGAACGAGAGTGGGGGGGGGGGGTAGAAAATCGATCCATGACTCATGATGCTATTAAAGATAACATTTTCAGTCATTTTTTCATTTTATACATGTATTGTACTGAATTCCTACTGTCATGTATTCCTTTTTACTTTTGTTAGAGATGTGTAATTACCTCATTTTGTATATGATACCAGTTATTAATATTTATGGTTTATTTATGATTATCATCTGGATGTTTTAATTTCATTGTTAGTTGATATTATGTTTCCATTGTTTATTCATTCATATATTACACCGCTGTTCTACTCTAATTATGATGGTATAGTATCCCCAATATAACACCATGGACCCTTGATGCTAGTCAGCAGTCTTTGGCATATGGGGAGGTGCGCTTGAGGCCATGTGATCCACTGACATGGGGAACCATTTAGTGGCTTCCAAGTCAGGATGTTACAACTGAATCCATAATATCAGATTATATAATAATGTACATCTAAAACATACTATCGAGGCTTGTTATAAGATATATAATACCGTTGAGTCTTGTTCCAAGAAATCTATATAAATGGTAAAGTCCACATCCAAAACCATATATAGTTTATCTCATAAGAACTACTGATGCATTGAGGGGATATAACAGACCCCTCCTATCACTTACAAAGTCTAATTCATTCCTCATATGAAAGGGGTGATACATAATCAACATAAAAATTCATATTGAAAAAATAACATATGAAATGTTTATACTTACCCAAATAAATAAGCATAATTATATACCATTCAAAGAAAAATGGTGAATGGTAATAAAATTGTACATCCTCAATTAAACTGATCATAAATCATACAAATAGAGAATAATTAAGATATCAATACAATATATCCCTAGTGTATCATAAGTATATTAAAGGGTTTATGTCATTTATTAATAGAAATACCATACAAATATCTTTAAAATCATTCTTGAAGAATTTATTCTTTTCATTTTTAAAACCACCTTTTAAAAACTAAGAATTTATGTAATATTTGGATATTTTTTATTTACAATTAAACCTATAAATTTTAAAATGAATATTCAAATAAATGATATTCATGATGGAGGGTAATTTCATATATGCCATATAAGTTAAAAAGAACATTCCTTTCATATTGTAAAAAGGTTCAAAAAGTGTGTCATTCAAAAAAGGAAAAAAAGATTACTTTAGAATAGTTTTTTTATAAGTCAAATGTGGGTAAAAATTTACTTTATTAATCAATTGTATAATTAAAACGCATTTTTGAATTTTTTTTAGAAAACATGTTTTTCTTAGAAAAAATATTTTTGACTAATGAGAGAAATAAAGTTGGATTATATTAAAAATATTTCTTAATCACTTTAAGTATCAAAGAGAGGAAAATATTAATATTAATTGAAATAGTTAATGAATAAATATAGGATAATAAAATATATTTATTTTATTTTATAAATATTAAATAATTCTCCCATGTGAGACTTAAACAAAAATAACCCTGAATAATGATGATATTGCGAAATATACCCTCACAACTTTGGTAACATTTGGGTCATAATCCTCATAGATGAAATAAATTTAAACAAAACATTAAATAACATGAAGATAAATTAATTCATTATATAACATTAAAAAGGGAAGTATATAGACCAAAAAAAAAGAAATATGTGGTGAATATGGTCTATGTCTCACGGATGTAAAAGTCAGATGAGAAGCCCTTACCTCACGCTTCCTTTTGGTTGAACGTGATTTAAAAGCATGAATAATGGTTTTAAACATGTTATTAAATTTTAAAAAACCATAGTAATATTTATAATATCTTATCTTATCCTTTTATAACATATTATCCCCATTTTGTTATTATCATTAATTATTTTAATTGCTTCAGGTGTTAATTTCCTTGTTCTCTCACGTGTGTTTCGTCATGAAAGATCTGTTTCTTATGTATATTATATAGTTAAAGAAACTCAAAAATAATAATCATGAAATAATTACTATATTTTTACATCAATTTTACTTTTAAAACCAAGCATGAATGGTGGTTATGAAAAATGTAGTACGTTACGATCATGGAGATGGTATGCCGTACGTAAACATGAGTAACGTTTCTATTTCCTAATGAAAATTATAGAAATTAGGTAAGTAATATTTTATATTTATATAATGATAAAAATATCATATTTACCACATTATTTATTTAAATATACTTATATATAGCATCCATGTGGTGTGATTATGAAAAGAGTGTCACATCGCTTTGTGAAGGCGGTAATGCACATATACACGAATGATGTTATCATTTTTCAATGTAAGAAATAAATTGATATATTATAATTTAAGAATAATAAAAATGTCATGAATATAATAATTATTTCATTTATATCACATATAATAATTAAATTTATCCTTATCACCTTCCATGTAAAGCATTAGTGAAAGATAAATCACATCGCTACGTGTGACAGTAGGCCTCCGTATACCTGAGCAACATTATCATATCACCTATAGAATGAAAATTGAAAAGGTATATATGATGTATTTACTATAGAGGTATAATAATGTTATAAAAATGACTTCTATACTTTATATTCCTCATCATACCCAACCCTGAGAGGTGTTAATGGAAAAATGAATGACATCAGTTTGCGAGGCGACAATCCACCGTACACATGGATGATGATTTTGTAACCAATTTGATGAAATTTGTGATGGTTTTAGGTCATTATATTTTTATAAAAATATCTCAGTATATTTAATATACTTATTTCATTATATAATCATGGTTTAATAATAATTTAATGTGGTTGATGAAGAAATAATATAAAAATACTTGTTAAAGAACGTTACCTCTTCTTCGGGTAACCTCCTTAGGTTTTCACCAAATACTTATATTATGTAATGTGTGTATTGATAATGGTTGATAATATACTTTGAAATATATTTTTAAGCCACTTTACATTTTAAAATTACATTAATGTCCCTTAGATATTGAATATTTATGAAAACACCATTAAGATTTACCTATAAAAGGGGAATCATTCTAACCTTTCCAAAAAACATATTAAGTTAAATAATATCCACATATTTTATCAAAATACCACTATAAAAATAACTTTTCATGTTCATAAGGCTCTATCTTTATCATAATTCCTTTCTCTAAAGTCTTTAGATTCAATCCGAAGGAGGCAATTCAAAACAAAAGTAAGTGGATTCTTAACTAAATTCCCTTTCATTGAGTTATATATTTTACTCATCGACTATGTTATTATAAGATTATTTTAACTAAAAAATGATTTTATTGTATTATATTTCCACTTTTTATATGTTTATTTACATTTCTTTCACAAAATATCTCCCTTGATAGATTTTTACTTAGTAAATTATTATCTTTGTATGGATTTCTTTACTAATTTTATTTGAATAGAGATTGTCTGTGAATAAATTCATATTTGGGGAGATTATATATTATTCACCTATCTAAACCTATATATTTTCTTATAATATTATTTTTTCTAGGGTTTATATATCTTTTTACCATATCACATTCTGCTGGTTGACAATTTAACCAAAAGTTTTCCAATAAGTGGAGCTAAAAAAATATTATATTTTCAGTCAGTAATCATTATCATCCATGTTCAAATTATTTAATATGTTTTATAAATATTTTTCTATAATATTATATGATTTAATAAGTTCCTTTAATGTTATCCTTGAATTTATTTTTACAAAATAAAAGTAATTTTGTTAAAACATGTTCCATATGGGTCATTTTCTGTTATCTTTGATCTAAGTTACAACAGTGTGAATGGAATATTAATTTTATCATCTTACACAAGAACACATTTTCCTTCCATATTATTTAGTTTTATTTATAAATACCCCTTTCCAAGTTTTCATTATTTTCCTAAGTAAAACTTATCCCCATTATTTTATAAAATATATCATTTTGAATAAAAGTTATTAAAAACATAAAGGGTGTTACTTCTATTTTTCAAAGTAGTTTTATAATATTCTTATTAAGAACATTTCATATATCAAAACACCCATTAACAGTCCTTATAATTCACTAGGGATATTATATAATGATACATTCCAAATTCATTCTATGAATGTATCATGATCATGTTTTGTGGAATTCTTCATGAAACTCATTTAATTCTCACGGGTTAGTAAAGAAATGATGGGATTATAAATGATTTCATGTTCTTGTGGCACATATAGTTTTAATATTTGACCTTATATATTATAATAGTCGATCTTGGTATTTAATTCATTTATTTACCAAGAAAATATTGACAATCCATATATAAGGTATTTCAATAAATATAATTATTGATTACTAAGGAATGTTTATTATGTATTGTATTCTTATTCATTACTTTTATATAATTGATTTAGTTAACATATTTAGTAATGGGTGAGACCTAGAATTTTATATCTCATTGACACATTGATAGGTCTCAGGAAGAAGACTAATTTGGGTATTTAGGGCATTCCTACCTATTTATTTATAATGTCTTGAATGAGGCTTTATTAGTAAGGTGATTCTGATTTAGTGAAGGGTGGGGTATAAAATTATATATCCCATTGATGAATCAATAGTTCTCATGAGGAAAAATTTGGTGTATTCCCTACCATTTTATTTATAATGTCTTAGCTAGGGTCTTAATGGTTTAAACTATATGTTTATAATTATGTATTCCGTCATTATAAAATAATTTATTATGATCCATGTGATTATTTGTATTGTTTTTTACCCATGGATATATTTTACACTAGTGTTATTAGTTATATGAAATCATTTGATAACTATTTATTCCTTCTATACTATTCATGACTTATTTATTATGTAAAATCTTCTAATGTACGCTACCCCATAATGAAAATTTTAGATTTTAACTTTATTTTATTACCTTTCTATAAGAAAAAATAAATAAACTATGGATGATTTCAAGGATAGGAATAATATTTTAGACATGAATGAATACTTTGTATCAGTTGGAGAGTTTGGTTTGGTGGAAACATGTCAATTTTAAAGAAAGTATATGTATTTAGGTAAGATTTTTTCTAATTCTATAAAAATATAATCCTAAAAGGTATTGGATATGCAGGTGAGGAAATATTTCTTTTAAATTATGCAATTATAGGATAATAATTCTTAAGGTATTACACATATAATTCTTGTACCACCTCATTAAGTGTCACTATACATCCTTGATAGAGAGGGACTATGTTGAAATGACCAGACCCACTAGGACCCCTTTCGAATGATGGTAAGCCAATAGTACCACTAAAATCCAACCTCTTATAGGCTAGGGACTGATTAATATCATAGAAAATTAATATCACTTGTAATGGGAGGCCTTATCACAATTCACTTATATAAAATAAACACATTTGTACATGAAATAATAAAATAAAAGAATAATTGGAATTATTAGTAATAGGTAATAAGTTTGAATATGACAAATAATAAGTCCCATAAAAATAAAATAGGAAAACTAAAAACTAAAAGGTTCAAAATACTCAATCAATATCCAAAAATTGAAAACACTCACCTAAATGGTAGTAGAAAATATCCCCACAATGCTCGTCTCCTTACATGAGAAATTATATCTACAACTACTCATAGGAACCACTGAGTACTTCCAACACAACATCAATCAAGATCACCACCAAAATGTACTTTATCTATATATGACATGACATGTTTAGGAAATAGACCCTTGTAGGGGGGATTATATATGTATCGAGTAGGACAATAAAAAACCACAATGAATAATACAAAAGTAAGTTAGTTAGAATCATCAAAAAATATAAAGAAGTGTAACTCTTATAAACCCAAATATTATTTACGGATATAATTTGTGACATAAAGCGAGGTAATATAATTCATGTCCATCCATAAGTGATAATTAGAATACCACTCTAATAAAATAAATTACCCCAATAATAACCCATGAAAACTCTATAGAACTATGGTAGAGGATCCTGAAACCATGTAATGTAGGGGTTAATAAATCCAGTGGAGGATCCCATTACCTGTATGGTCTCTTTAGATAGGGTAGACACTAAATCTATAGACATATTAATTTTCATCCCTAGTATGCGAGGAGGGGTAGGGGTATACCAACCCTATCTGATATGTAGGATGAGGATATCAAACCCCAAGTATGTGTTTTTGGGGGGATACTGACCCTATTTGAGGATGGTGGGGGACCCATTCCAAGATAATTTTAACTGTAGGGGTGTACCATCTTCGATAATGCTTTAATTATCATGATCACAACACCATTATTAGTCCTATAGGGATAAATACAAATTATACCTATATTATATAAAAAAATTTGAATGAAGAAACTATCTATGTCATTTCAACATATATAAAAAATTACTCTAGTTAGGCTTTTCATTCACCCAAATTAGATTCCCAGTGAAGAAGATTAAAAAAACTATCGTGAAGGTGAAACCCCAAACAACATAGTGGCCTTTAGGGAATGCCGTTTGGCACACTACAATGAGGCATGTGATCCACACCTTCTATGAACTAGGTTAGTTTGATAAGGCCCAACCCTCATGATTTGGCTTGTTAGACTAGCCTTGGTGTTTGGACTAAGGGAACTACCTGGTTAGAGGCTGACATGGCCTAAACTTGATTGGTAGGACCGAATCTTACCTTCTGTCCATGAAACCTTGAAGAAGACATGTATCCCATTAACAATGGAATATTTGGTGTTCTATTTTACTAGTTAAGTGTCATTCATAGGATAAAACTACCTTTAGTAGATCAGGGTGCCATGAAAGTGTTGCATCCCCCTTTCATGATGGTTTGAGTGGGCCACTGTCCAACACATAAGTCCGAACACTATATGGCAGAACTCCCCTATTCACATTATTTTACATGTTATTTATTGACACTCCCTTATTTCTCATAATTATAATAATTCCATGGTTCCACTATGAAATTTTTATGGAGACATCAGACCATGCGTGTGACCCCTCCCCTACTATCGAGCTACCATCTTCATGTTTCCTCCCTCACTACGATCGATTTCGTGATATGATTCCACCAATAGCACGTTGTACTACCAACCATGATATACTATTTTACCACCCACAACATGCCATGACTGCTGCATCAACCCACCATTAGCTAATGTTAGGATCAAATACCATTCACTTGTGGAGGGGGGGGGGAGAGATAAGATAGAGAGAGAGGATAATAGGGAGAGAATAAAAATAGGAAGAAGAATAATATGAATGCCTTAGTTGTATAATGAAACCAAAAAGAAAAAAATTAGATTAACAACAAAAAATAATATTATTAAAGAACTAAAGAAGAACATGGCTCTAAATTTTTAAATTGATGAGAAACTAAAAAATAATTATTAACCCAAATATAAATTTAACATAATCCATAAAGGTGATGTATTTAAATTATCTTAAATAATTTTATTGAATAATCACAAAGAATGGAGCTTATGAGAAATTACACAACCCTATTTTGAAATACTATAATTCATTAAATAAGGCTTTACACTCATTGAAATCATTAATAAGGATCCGTTCTTTGAATCCTCTAAAAAATATCCTCTATATTGGTAATCACAATTCCTAGGGTTCATGAGGGTGACCTAAATTATTATGTTAGGAATGATTTTATATTCTTTATAGAAAAGGTTTATCCAATTAAATCCTAATAATGTGAAATAAATACATGTCAAAGATTTCCCTTTATTATTAATATATTTTTTAAATTATAATTTATTCCACAAAGGACGGATAAATCCTAAGACTCTGATGTGAATAAAATTTATATCAACCATAGGGTGAAACCCATGTTTCTTATGCAACCAAGAAATTATAATTTCAATATGATAATTTGTTTAATAGTAAAATAATTTTTTTCAAGAATGTTCACATTTCGATTAAAAACAATTTTTTTTACACTTTAAATATTTTTATTGTGGCCCTACCACATTCTTTATTCCACATCAGCTCCTCCTGGAGATAAATATCACAACCTAAAATCAATGGGACCATCAAATAATTTTTACAAGGTCATATGATAGTATAAATTTACCATTTACCTTTGAAGATATATATGTGTTTATATTAAATATTATAATGGTTTCAACTATAAAAAAATGTCATTATATACTCTCCAATTTAAGGATTTTCACCCCAAAAAGTTCAAATACTCAATAAAAGTTAGGTAATCATCCCACATATGACCCTATTTATCACATGATCTCTCTTGAGGGTTACCATGATACCAAAAGACATGAACCAGTGGAATGGATCATCAATAAAGGATCCTATCATACCAATCCTTTATTTACACTATGTACCCTAAGAAGGTGGCTCCATCCTCAATTTCCATCTCACCCTAATCAATTACATGCAATAGATCATGCATATATCTCCTAAAACTTTATACCTTAAAGATATCATACACCTGGTCTATATTTTAGAGAAATTACAGGTGGTATTCAACCTCTCTTAGTCTATAAAGAATCTAGAATGGACTGATGAATCTCGATGACAAGATGCTTTCCTGACCAAACCACCACAAACTCTGTTGTGGAGATACCTTTAAGAACACATGATGTCCCACCTAAAAATCCAAATGCATCCATCATTTGTCCACATAGGTATTATGATGACTCTAAGTAGTCTTAATTCATTCTTGGATCACATATACCTTTTCTATTATTACTTTCATCAACTCCAACCACATTAGTGATGAATCACTTATCACCATCCAATACTAGGGTGACCTAAAGGGTCTCCCATATAGGGCCTCGAAGTATTCCATGTCAATAATTGAGTGGTATCTATGGTTGTAAAAAAAATTCACCAAATTCAACTGATCCTCTCATCTCGAGTTGAAATCTAACATGCACTCCCTCAACATATCCTCAATAAGATAAACGGTTTACTCAGTATTACTATCTATCTAAGGTTGAAACATTGCACTCATCCAAATTTGGGTCCCAAAATCATATTAAAAAACCCTCCACACATATGATGTGAATCAAACATTACAGTTAGAAATGATCATTGATGGTATCACATGTAGTTAAATGATCTCTTTAATGTACAAGTATCCTAATATCTATACTAAACTTTTCTGATGGATAATAAGGAAGTGGAATGGCTTGGTCAGTTAGTCAATGATCACCCAGATAACATCATAACCTCTCACTTATTAAGGGATTGATATTAAAAAATCCATCAATATTATATCCCACCTCTACTATAGAACCTCAAGAGGCTGGTCTAAACTTATTAGGACCTAGTGATTTGAGTTTACCTATTAACAGGTGATGCATTGAGAAATTAAATTATAAAAATTAATCTTCATCCCAACCCACCAAAACAATCATCAAAGTATTGGTACATATATTACACTCTTATATTCATTTACAATGGTGAAGGGTGGAAATAACTCATCACCTCCTCACACAGTGTGACTAGTACCACTATCCATCCTAAGAAGAGGATGGCATGCTCCCCACCTTCAATATATAAATTAGGTGTATTCCCTATAAATATATATCCATGTAAAATATAATAATTAATATCCATTAAATTGGCCTCCATCATTCTATAAATAAGTAGTGGGGTCACAAACATCAATTAAAGAGAGGTTATACCTCCCTCATCCACCAAGGGAAATCGTAATAAGGCCAAATGCCTTAATGTATCTTCCAATAGCTAAAACATAACTTTTTTACTTAGGGTATCTTCCTCCACATTTCCCTTCTACAAAGTATATACTATCTCAATGGAATATTCTTGAAGGAAATACAATCATAAACTCTACCATAGGTTATGATCTCTTTGGGTGAATATATACCTGATACTGTGATGGTTTGAATAGACCGTGAACCGATCACCAAGAATATTGTGCATTCATATCTTCATAGAGAAGACTATAGTTTCTATCTATTAGTTGTGGGTTATGTAATTCTGATAATGGGGTCTCAACTTCACGGACCCTTAAGTAATCACATCCTATCTCTATATCAGAACATAACTTAGTCCCTCTCCAAAGGAATTTCAAAATACCTTATACTCAAATCCTTACTCTAATAACCATAAGAGCACTAGACAACATTTCGTTCAGTTCTTTAAATCTATTTTTCATTTCCCTGACCATATGAATGGAAACACCTTTTAGGTAAGGCAATTTATGGGGATCAAAATCATAGATAATATTTCTAAAACTCACTGATAATACCTTTCTAATTGAATTAAACTTCAAAACTTGAACATGACCTTGGGTTCCTCCTAATATAACACTAGCTTGATATTTTCTAAGTCCATAACTACTCCTCTTTATGAGATAACATAACCTCGGAAGTGGACCTCTCTAATCCAAAATTTACATGACAATATTTTTCCATATAATTGGTGTTTATAATGTAATTATAGTATAATACTTAGGTTATCGATTTTCTTATCCTCTAATGTTGAATAGATAAGAGTATTATTAATGATGATGTCTAAGAAATGATTGAAGAAATCCTAGAAAATATAGTTCCTAAAACCCATGAATATAGCTGATGCATTTTTCATGTTTAAGGGTATCAACAAGAACATGTAATGAACATAGTGACATAAAAACACTATCTTTGGGATATCCTCATCATGAACTTGAAGATGGTGATAATCAGACTTGAGATTAATCTTGAAAAATCAATTCACTCCCTTTAGCTGGTCTAAGAGGTCATGAACCCTCAAAAGGGTTATTTGTTCTTTAATATTGCCTAATTTTGGAAATAGTAGTTAATAAAAACCCTCAATATACTATATGATATATTAGATAACACTAAAGACAACTAGGGGGATATAGTGGGTATAATAAAAAATTTCTCCATGGGGTCCTCAAACTGCACTCTAAGCACTTTGAGTTCATCCAGGGCCATTTGATAAGATATAAATGATTTAAAAGTGTTATTAGGGTACATGTCAATACAAAACATTACCTCTTGACAAAGGGGGATTCCTAGAACTTCCTCAGGTAAACCATCCATCTTCTCCTCCACCCAACTAGAAACTAATCACTTGAGGTTTCTACTACACAAAAATCCAAATTCTCAATTGATGTGTGATTGGATAAAACATCCCATGCAAAGGCCCTACTCATCTGATTTGGAAGTCTATATCATCCATGAAGGAGAAACATATTACATTGGATAGTAAGATCCATACTATCTAATATTAATAGTCCATATAAACATATATTAAAGATATCCAATCCATGTTAAGGATTAAATCATACATATTCATCGTAGCGATAATGAGATCCCATGAAAACCTACCTCTTTTAATCATGAGCTCGCACTATCCATAGATGTGATTGAATGTGGGATCATTCCTAATATGATTCGTCTGCTACTTGTGTCAATATTGGGGATCCACTAGAATCTCTAACTCTTGAATAACAGATACACCAATAAAATAATAACTCATGATAATGTCTACGAGTACTAGTTCCAATGTATAAAAACAAAGATCGTATCTTGAATCATACCAAGAACCACCTGGTCATAGCCCTCCATTACTTAAAAATAATCATGTCCTTGGTTTGAATCCTTCTAAAATTGGCATGGGATACCTGAGGATGGTGATGGTGGAAGTGGGTTGTAGCTTCATACTTAGACCGCTTCTCCTCTTGGTGAACCTCCATACTATCTACCAAAACCACCTCTCCATGGACCACAATGACTATATATTAGAGGTCCTTGAACTCATAAATTTCTCTACCTTGAAGGTCCATTAACTATCAGACTACCCTATATAGTTTGTTAGGTTTGGTAGTCACACTCTTGGTAAACTATCCACTCACAAGAATAAAAATAACCATCTCTTGGATGAGTGGATCCTATTTGCAAACCCTGAGCTAGTGATCCTATATTTAGATATTTTGTTTGTAGTTTCCTAAAGGTTCATGATCCCAAAACATGACACCATCCACCCAAAGATAAAAACTCCACACTTAGGTATCTATTAATATCCCTTGACACTCACTTAAATTACACTAGGAATCTCTCTATCATTAAGGCTCACTCTAATACTCCAATATGTGGGGATTCATATGGGAACAATGCCTACTTTAATATATCTATGAAGTATATACTCAAAATTATGTTTATAAAAGAATCCATCATGTGTCATGTAAAGAGAGCACCGAGTAAATTTTTTGAATATCAACATGTAATTAGAAACTATCATACTTACCTTCTACTGCACCAAAATACCATGAATGCATATAATATGCAATGTATCTAAGTAATACTCCACTAAAGAATATAACCAAACTCAGTTTACGGGAGTCTAATCTCATCATTGGTTTGAGTAACTATGCCCAACCAATGACTAGACATGCTATGAAGCAAACTCATTAAAAGAACTTCCATCTGGTTTGGGGGCATTAAAATTAGGCTGAAGACTCGAACCACATCCTTAACCACTTGAGGTTCAGGATCACTATAAAACCTAGGTGGTTTCTACAACTGGAAACCATGGAATATAATTATATTTCATGAATAATCATATTGACATACTAGGATAATTGACTACTCAACATGAAGTAATTCATCTATCAACACCATGAGAGGTGAGTCTTCTTACTGAAAAATCGATGGGGGCACCACTATGCACTTGACCTATGAACACACCTTAAGAACTATCCCATGAATGGAATCCTCATTACTCTTCTGTTCATTTTCAAAATCTTCCTTAGAATCATGGATGATACCCTACATGGTGAAATATTACAGTTAACAAGATTAACCACGATCAATAAAGTATATATAGGGAGTTGACTCAAGGATATACAAATCAATGAACCATTCCTATATGATGTATCTAAAATTTTCACAAAAATTAGTGCCTTAGTATGAAAAGTTAATAAGATAGTTATTAGAGACCTAGTGAATGGATACATCAGCCACTACACTATCACTAGGTTCATTATCTTGAAAGCTGAACTCAATACCGATTAACACAATTTCATTAAATTCTCAAACCAATCATCACTAAAATTTTTAATCCAACCTTAGTACCTAGATTAAAACCACTCTAATACCAATCTAACATTATCTTACCCAAAAATACCCTCTTGAGAAGTTGTAATCTGAGAGTTTTATTCAAATCCCACCTCAAATAAGCGAGGGGATAGTGAATAACACCTAGATGGAATATAACTTGAAATGGGGGACCTAATCCCAATGCACCTAAAAACAATGAAAACCTCCACACAAGACACAATAAAATAGATGAATAATGAAAACTAGAAGAAATAAATAACAAGTGTACATGAAATTATCACTAAGTCCCATAAAGACACAAAAATACAACTAAAAAGTAAAATAGAAAAAATATACACCCAAAAATATCCAAAAGGGAAAACATCGACCTAAACTACAGTGGAAAATGTCCCCTCAATTATGAGTTTATTACATGAGTAACAGCTACCAAAAATTCTCCCAAGAACCACTAAATATGACCATAACCACATCTACCATGATCACTACTAGATTGTATATCACCTGCATAAGACACGACACATACAAACAAGATTCCCATGAAAGGGAGAGTATATACACACACAATAAGATTCCCTAAAAACAAAAAAGGAAATACAAAAACAAGTAATCCAAAATCATCAAAGAAATGGATAGAGGAATAACTCTTATAAAACTAGGTTTGATTTATGGAGAGAGCCCAATACATAGATATAAGTCTTGTTCATCACATCTATCCATAGGTTACAATTATTATAACACTCCAAGAAACTAAATTACCAATTTCAGAATCCTATTTAAACTATTTGGAACTATAGTTGAAGATCCCCGACCCCTAGAAGGTAGGGTAGACACTAAAATTAGTAGATGATCCCACACCATGCTTGAGCTATTTAGACAAGAGATACTAATTCCATAGATAGAGGATCCCAAAACTAGTATATGAGGATATGTGGGTGGGGGTATATAGAACCTATATGATCCACAAGAAGAGAATCCCATAGATTGATTTTTTTGAGTTGGGGGTGTGAATATCGACCCTATTTGAGGACGATGGAGAACTTGTGTCCTGAAATTCTTACTTCTAAGGATATATCAACCCTGAGAATTATCTGATTTTCATAGACATAATTCCATCATCTACCAGATCGGGATACATACAAATCTTGTCTATATTATCTTGAAAATAGTCTCAAACAATTAAACAGTCTACGCCATTTAAATATATGAAGATAAATAATTTCTTTATCTAATTCATTAATCCAAATTATATTCATGTTAAATGAGATATGAAAAAATGCCATGATGGTGAAACCCCATACCACGTGGTGACCCTTAGGATGCACCAAGTGGCATGTTGTGGTGATGGTCATGTGCCACACCCATCGCATTCCGGGTTTGGAAGAATCAACCACATTCCATTCTTAACTATAGTCTAGATTGGTTATCTTAAAACTATAGGCTAGGCCACAAGTTAGGTCTTCAGGATCAAAGCATGTGATCTGGCATACTAGACTGGCTTGGGTGGCTAGCCTAGACTAGGATGGTGGGACCCAATCTCACCCACATGATATAGTGGACCACATGAGACACTGTCTTATTGTAGTTTTTGTACTGATATTCAATTGAATTAAACATATCATAGTTCTATTAAAAATTCACATTACCCTTTTGAAGTGACATGAATAGTCCACCGTCCAACACATAATGTCGAACACTATGTGACTTTCCTCCTCTATAAAAACCACCGAATATGTCAATATTTAACCCTACTTACCTATATACCACCATTTCATACCATGGTTTTAATATCACCATGTTATAGAGACATCATACCCCACCTTTACCACCTACCCTATTGTTGAGCTTCCAATTACGCATCACATCCCTCACCATCGATGTTAGTACACTGTGCTTTAGAATATTCTATTCCATGCTACCACTTATTCCATGAAATGGTTTCCAAAAACCTCCACCACTGACTAATATTTCGGCTATAGGCCTTCTGTATATGATAGGTAAAGGAGAGAGTAAGGATTGAGAGAGGGAGGATAATAGGGACACAATTAATATGGGAAGAAGAATAGTACAAATGCCTCTATCATGATACTCCACCATAAATATAAAAGTTATATTAATAATCAAAATGAATATTAATTAATTAAATATAAATAAAATCATTAAGAAATAAGTAATTGAATAAAAATATGTTATAATTTTCAAAGGTGAAGAAAATAAATTATACTAAATAATTCCAATGGGTAATCACAAAGAAAAAATATTAAGAGAAATCACATACCCCAACTTCAAAATAGGTTCATTCATTGAAAATGATTTCATGCATGTTGATATCATTCCTGAGGATCCATTCTTTAATCCTTCTAAAAAATCTCCTCTCCATTGGTGATCATAATTCTTTTGGTTCATGTGGCTAACCCTAGGAAATTTGTTAGATGTGATTGTATTGGAGTTAGGGCTTGATTTTATCTAGTTAAGTCTACACAATAAATAATAAATACATGTCAATAATTTACATTTATTCTTAATATTAATTTTTAAAAATTTGATTTATTCAACCAATGATGGCTAACTCCCAGGCCTCCAATGTGAATAGAATTTATATCACCCATATGGTGAAACTTATGCTATAGATATAACTGCCATGTTGGAATTTCCGTATGATGATCCAATTAAGTGGAATTTTTTTCTAAATAATTCACACAAGAAACCTAAAAATAATATTTTTATACATTAAATATTTTGATTGAGGCCCTCCTATATTTGTTATTCCATTTAATCCTAGCCCGAGTGTAAATGCCATACCCCACAATCCATTAGACCATAAAATAAATTTTCAAAGGTTTTATTCTAGTATAAGTTTACCACTTACCCTTGGAGATATATATTTATATATATAATATTCTAAGAGATTCACTAATAAAATCAGAGTTGTTATATTATAGTCTTCATCAAAGAGCGTTCCACTATAATATCGACATGATCTGTCATAAGTGAGAAAGTACAATGGTTCAGCTGAGTAGAGTGACACAAACAAGTTAAATTGTAAAACACCATATAATTTATTTTTGACAATTTAGACAATACGAACCACTAACTTTTATGAAATTAAACACATAAAATCATATAAATTTCCTGAAAATCCTATATGATAAATATAATTCATGTACACATGCATATTTATTCTATAGGTAAGAGATAAAACCATAATAAAAATATCATATACTCCCATCACACATGAATAAATATCTCAACTGTAACATGAAAGACCAAGACCAAAAATCCCATAACCTCAGTAGCATGGACATCCCATTGAAAATGTATTCATGAGTCACTAGTCCAAGGTCCATCACATTATATGACACATTTTTATCCACTCTCTACCATATCACATATAGTTTTATAAAATAAAATGTTATTTGATACAACTTTATGACACCCTGACATGAGAATACACACTAGAACCCTTACCATAATGTCACACAAACTCAGGTGTGCCTCTAGTACTCCCAAGGCTGCTGACTAGTAGTGAGGGTATAAGTACTACCACATGGAGACTAAACCAAAATGTTAGAGTGAAAAATAACATAAATATTTGAAAAACATCTGTAATAAATAATCATAGTATTTGGAATCAATAAAATGAATCGATGTTGTAATAAATGAAATGATGTCATATAGTCATACCAACATACTTCAACTGATCTACCATTAGGCCGATCACATCTAAAAAATAATAAATAAATAAATAAATAAATAAATACACTGAGGTTACAACACTATCTTTGATCCTTAACTCATTTATCTATCCAATATACCCAGCATATATATATATACCATTAGGCCCATGCCCTACCTAAACCCGTGATTAAGAGGTCATCTTGGGTACCGAAGTATTAGGGCCTCTCGAGTTGGGTGTGAGTAAAATTTAGTAGGCCACCACCAATGGTGCCTCTAACATAAGTAGTAAATATAGTTTATAAACATGTGATATGATCAAGTTTATAAATATTGTGAGGAAGAAAAATAAAATAATCACTATCGATCCTTGAGTTCTAAGGTGACACCCGAGGTTGACAAAACCTGCTTCGACTAGTGATGAATATATTTGAGAATAAATCATATCCATCAGGGGGAATAAAACCTCAAATTAGAATAAGTAATCACAATACACACAAATACACACACTCATATATGGTAAAATTTCATCCCATACATAATACCATCATATATTATACATTTTCCTCACATAGGTTGGCCACTTTCTCTAACCCATCAGACAGTCCCTAGGTTGGCCTCCCAAGTGCAAAAACAGTACTCAAAACTTCATGTATAAATTGATATGACCATATTAGAATCTATATACTAATACTTTATTGATTTAATATAAAACTGAGGCACCCACCATGGTCCCCTAGGACACACCTACATTTAGACACTATACATGGGCTCCTCTCACATATCACCGTCTCTAGGGATCAAGACTATCAATCGCAGGGCATAGTGTCCCTCATAATCACCACGATAACATCATAGACTCATTTTTCTCATAGTAAATATTGTATTGGCACTGAACTAGGGATATGGTATAAATCCCCCATCTATTCCAAAGTCAACTAGGATAGTCTGATCATAATAAACCTTTCCATAATCCTTCTTAGAAGATACTGACCAAGGTACTCACATACCAATAAGGGAGGAACACTTATCCCACTCTCTATTATAATATACTAACAAAAATATGAAATATCAAGGTTCCACATGCCATATTACTAGGCCAACCATTTCAGTCTATCACTCTCCCTTTCATGTAGGGTTATTAAGGAACCTACACTAAGGTCCTCTATGTTCATCCATTTCATTTAATTTATACCCCTGTGGGTTTCATGTGTCTCATAGAATACTTTTATATCCAATCCCTCAACCATTGATAACTAAGGATTTTGGATAGTGTTAAAGGGCCTACCATAGCCCTTGACACTACTATTCCATCCATTGGAATTTTTATTTAAAGAATTAATTTATTTAATAAAAAGTTGATCAAACATAGTGGAGTGACTATATATCATAAACCCATAAAAAATTAATAAACATAAGGACATATTCAAGGAAAATCTACCTCACCATAGAGTTATACACTTTAAGAAAATCCTGACCATCATTTTCCAACTCATCAAAGATCATATCATTACCTGAGATTTGAGTGGTATACAATCACAAAAACCTTGAGAAATGAAATGAAAAATGCTCATGGAATTCTCTAGGTAATTAAAAAAATCTTAAACCTATCACATGAAACTTTTTCACTCACCTATTATATTCAATTTAATGAAGAACTCTATATAAATTTAGTGGGTAAAAAAATTCTAACTAAATAATGAGAAACAACATGTGTTCATTCTATTGGTATGTCTTCTAGACAATCCATGAAGAAGGTCCATCATCCCAGCTCAATTCCACCATGATCCAGTAGAATTAACATAATGAACCTTCCCCAATATTCAAAAAATCAGTGTTAATGTAAGGGAAAAAAACATAAGGGGGAGAAGGGAGATACTCTCCCAAAATCTTCCATGGAATTTCCAAAAAACATCCCTCTCCATGGGTGATAAATTCAAGGAAGAATAAGGAAAGATCTAACCAAAATACCCCCCTCTTGATTCCCCTTTACTCTAAATCTCAAAGGGAGAGGACCCCAAAATGAGGGGTCTCCCCCTGTAAAAAAAGGTAAAAGGGAAGATCCATTGCTACAAAACTGGCATTTAATAGCACTGGTATTTATCAGCACTCAAAAAAAAGCATTGATAAATGACATATTTATCAGTGCTAAAGAAAGCATTGATAAATTTAACCCTTTATTAGAATTTTTAGCACTAATAAAGGTCCACTTTATCATCACTTTATTTTTAGCATTGATAAAGGTATCCCTTTCTCAACACTTTATTTTTAGTGCTGATAAAGGTTTGAATAAATAAAATGAAATAATTAAACAAATAAAAATTAAAAATGAGTTTATTAAAAACATATTACAAAATTATATTAATTAAATAATTATTGATAAAAATGAATAAATTTATTATACTATATATAAATTAAAATACTAATAAATAGTATGTATTAAATATATAGATATACAAAATGAAAATTTAATAAATTAAAATTAAAAATAAGTAAGTTGAGAAAAATATTAAACATTTTATTAATTAGACGATTATTGATAATTTTAATAAATAATATATATATATATATATCAATGTATATAAATTTGATTTATATATTACAAAATATTTATGTGTTATATTTAGTAAATAACGGTTTATAATTAAAAATTAATATGAATTAAAAATACTGATTAATAAAATAGAGTAATGGACATATAATTGAATGTCATTTGATTTTTCAATATAACATAGATCAAATGTGTGTTATATTGATTTCATATATACGTAATTAATGCATTTTTATATACAATGTATTTACAAAAAACATATCCATTTTTTTCAATATTATTAAAGTGTAATTATTTATAATTTATTCAAATTCACTCATTTTTAACATGCAAGCACTTAAAATCAGATATTCATTAATAATGTTAAAAAAATTGTAAAAAAATAATTATTAAAAAATAATTATAAATAAATATATTGAAAAATCTACATACTATATTTATAAAATTATATATTTATAATTATAAATAAATAAATATTTTTTAAAAGTATTTATGTAATTATAAATAAATAATTATATATATTTAAATAATTATTAAATTTATAATAAATTTACTTAAATAATGATTATATTTAATACATTTATATTTATATATATATTTTTAAGTAAATATATATATATATAATGATATAAATATATATAATGATATAAATATTATTTTTTAAAAATATTTGTATAATTATAAATAAATAATTATATATTTAAATAATTATAAAATTATAATAAATATATTTAAATAAAGCATATATTTAATTTATTTATATTTATATATATTGATTAATTATATATATACATATTTACAATTTTTTTTATAATTATAATTATAAATCCTTTATCAGTGCTAAAAAAGTGGTTATAAAAGTCATATTTTTCAGTACTTTTTTAGCACTGATAAATATGAATTTTATATGCACTTTTTAGCACTGATAAAGACCTAATTTTATCAACAATAAAAAAGAACTGATAAATATGCCTTTTATTAGTGCTTAAATAATAAGCACTGATAAAAGGTCTCTTTATCAGTGCTTTTAAAAAAGAGTTGATAAAAGTTTCTTGATCTAATTAAAAAACCTAACCAGTTGCAAACTCGTCACGATATGAGAAGATTTGCATGGAAGCCACCAATTTCTGGTGCCCCTCCTTTATAAATTGAAGCTCATATCACACTAACCCACTCAAATCACACAAATCCACTACCTCTAGATCCTCAAACAATGTCTGATATCTAGTGTTCGATTGCAGTTTGGGTTTCTGAAGAAAACATTGAGATCTAGATCCGAGAGGCTCAAATTTTGTTAAACCTAGTGAGGTAGGACTATTTTTTCCTTTATAGTTTATTATTTTCTTTCTGTATTTGTCGTTTCAAGATTTGGATATGAGGGTTTCTGATTTTCCATTATAGGTTCCAATTTTATTTCTATATTTGTACTCTAGTTTCTGAATACTATTTTGATTTTCTTTATGATCCATTTTTTCTTGAATACTATTTTGGATATCCTATTTTGGTCTTTATTAAATTTTTGGTTTGAATAAAATTTCTTTATTGTCTACATCTATACCCTATCTTTCATCATTGTTTTGAATCAATTTCCTTTTTCGGTTTTGAGAAAATTGATTTAGCAAACTAATTATTAGTGTACTAATGGTGCAAAGAAGCAATAAAAGTTGAATTTATGCAATAAATACAAGGGATTTAATTTATTTATATTCTATTTTAATATTCTTATGTAAGGTTTTTTCCTAAAAAAATTATTTTCTCAGAATTGTGTTGTTTTATTTAAAAATAAATCTTAGTAAGGGTGATACCATATTTATTTATTTTCAATGGATCTCAATTTTCAAAATTAGTATGGTGTTATATTTATTTTACAATGTTGTTATATTTTGTTGTAAGGGTTACATATATTTTTATCAATTCAGGTTTATTTTATAAAGATAGACACACACACATGTAAATATATATCATTCTATATATTTATATGGTTTTTCAGAACTTATAATGTAAGGTTGATTTTATAATTATTTATTTAAAAATTATGGTTATAGATTTCCAAATTATGAAGGGATTATATTTATTTTCATTAAAAAATATATTTAAATGTGTATTTGTTTTGAAATTGTGTGTGTTATAAATTCCATGATATATATATATATATATATGTTTAAATATGTATGGGATAAACGTTTCAAGGGTTGGTGTGTTTTTATCCTTTGTTTCTAATATATCTTATTGATGTGTATTATTTTTTATGCCAACTTATTTATAAACCTCCCTAGAATCTCAAGGATGGGTCAATTCATATTACATGGCCTCCCTAGAATCCTTAGGTTGCTACATTATTTGTTCCAAAAAAATAGAATGAATGTTATCAAATTCTATATATTAGATTTTATTTTTAGGTATTCATCATTTTAGGTATATATATACATTTTAGATCTATATATACATTTAATTAATAGTATTATAATTTATACTTAAATAACCAATAAAATATTGTAATATCATGTTACTTTTAAAATAATAAAATTATGTCACTATATATACATTTTTTTGAAATAATTAAACTTTTTAAAATTTAAATATTTATATTTTATACAAAATTACCCAAAATAATAATTATTTATAATTAATATAATTTTAAAAATTATTATGAATATTATTATTTTAGTTTCATTAGAAAAAAAGTATTATATATATATACATCAATTAATATATTGTATATTTAAATAAATTTAAATATGATAAAAATATACATATATATAATTATATTCAAATAAAGTTAGTAATAATATATATATATATATATAACATATATATATAATATCTAGGTAGATTTACTTTATTTATATATGTATCAAATGAGGAGTGACCTCTATTTTATAGTTTTTGATGGTGGGAGGCGTGAACCCCGTTTAGGTTTATTAGCTATCGAGGTAAGTGAGAACGAAGTACACACCTACACTGACCTCTTTTTACAATCATATAAAACCCCATCATTTATTTAAATAAAATAAAAACTATTAAAAAAACCAAGCATTATAAAAAAAATATAAAAAAAATCCTCAACCAATTATTTTATTAAAGTTTTACTCGGATTGTTGTGGATAAATTTGAGGATAAAAATGAAAGTAATTCATCATTTACTTTGACTCTACTTCAAATCAAATCAATTAATTTTAGTAACATACACTCGTCAGCTGAAATTACACTATAGAAACACAAGACCCCCGAGATGTGCAACACTGTAGTTGAGTATTATGATTCTTCCATCTCTACTCCCTCCATTTCTTTATCTCCCTTCACTCTATCGTTTCTATGGTTGTGTGGATCTTTTCTCTATAAGGATTTGGTGGAAATGGAGGTGTCAATTTAATAACTATTGCTAATGGTGTAATTCTCACAAAAGGGAGGCATTTACCCTTTCATAGAACATAATGAAGTACAATTTTCATCCTCATCAGCTTCATCTCCTAAAAATTTATTATTTCATTTTGTTTCCTTGAGACTCATCCCCAATCTCTTCTATGTTTCTTGTACTACTATGAGAATTAGTCATCCCATGGATGACTACTGCTTAGATTATTTCAAGTGATATAGGTGCATGTCCAAAAGAGATGAAGGGTGTGTTTCAAATAATAAAATAACCTAAATCAGATTAATATATGTATAATTAATATAATTTAACTTTAAAACTAATCAAAAATATAATTTACCTTATAAATAAATTCGATGAAAAACTAGTTTTGAATTAAAAATCATTATTTTTCATTATTCATTATTCATCAAAAAAATAAACTTCACATAAAAATATAAAAAATTCACCATAACATATTTTTTATGTTTATATTTAAAAAATTAATCTTATTTTGACATATAAAATTTATAAAAGTATCAAAAATTGGATTTAAAATAGGCACTTCATTAAAAGGTGGTAAAACTATCTTTAGAATAATATAGTTTTTATACATAAAATTGGGGTTGTTGTTATCTTTTTCATATAAAATATATTCAATGAATATAAAAAATATTTTATTGATTATGTAATATATATATTTCATTAATATTATCCACTATTAGTAATTAATTTAATTTATTAGGATAAAACACCTTCACAAAAAAATTTCCCTTATGTTGGTTTTTAAATTCATTTCTAATTAATTTGTAACCTATGAATTAATTTTATATTTTTATAAACCACATATTTTCATAAGTTAGTTAATACTATTAATAACCTCTAATTTAATGAATAATTTATATCTTATTATATTAAATAATAATATTTTAGTAATATATTATTATTCGGTAAAACTTGATCTTGGGTGTAATGCAAGAAATCAAAGAAAGTCTTTGTTGCATGCGACTCAAGATAAATCAGTGTTTCATGCATTGAAAGATATAGAATATATTAAATTTACTTAACATAGTAATTATGTTGTAATGTCTTAGGATATTATATTCCCTTACGCTCTTGGTGTTGCGTGTCATACACACTATCAAATAAATTGTTCTTATTTTTTAATTTTAGGGTGTTACATTCTCCCCACCTTAGTTAAATGGCGTCCTTACAATTTAAACCCATCCTTGGTAATAAATTAATTGATATTTCATATGTTGAAATCCAAAATCATTATAATGGTTCATAAAATATCCTCTGTAAAAGAGAGAGTGAGAATTACAAAGGTCATATGGAGTAACATATAACTAGGTCTCTAAGTATAAGAACATTAGTGGAAAGTGGAGATATGTACATAGAGGAAACATGTAAATATTTATAGGGAGTGATTGAGGTCATAGATCACAAAAAATTTAATTATCAACAGAATGTTGAAGGCCTCCAAGTCATAAATCTATGATGATTTAGAAGACATACAGTTAAACAAAAATAAAGGCATTAAAACAACATTTTATTGATCATTTTCCTAATGTTAAATAATTATTTTACTAGGTAAGAATATAAGGAAATATAATTACTTGAAAAATTACTATAAACATAATTTTGACCATTTTTTTGATCTTTGATCAATTTCCAATTTATCCATTACTTCAAGAAATGGATATCCAAAAATTCACTTTAATGCTTGAAGAACTAAATACACTTTTAATGGATCATAATATCCATAAAACAAGTCATTATATTTGTCTCCAAATATTTTCCAAAACCAATATGGTTCAAAAGTTATCATATAAACACAAAAAGTAAAACTACTGGTTCATCATTAATTTTTATTCATAAAATTGTTTATCTAAATTCAATGATACATTAACCAAGACATCACATAGGCTAGTGGTAGGTGTGAACCCCTTATTATCCTTCTATCATGTGTTTAAGTCCCACAACCTTGTCGGATTTGGTAGGTCTTTACCTAGCATACAAGTTTCCCTTTTCTAAATTCTATTAATATAATTTAAAAAATAAATATAATGGACATCCTTGAAATTTAATAATTAAATAGAATTTTTACTATGGTTTTCTATACAAACTCAATACATAAATACTTCATCCACTTATTTTTACATACATCCATCCTTAGTTAAAAGTTTTTCTTAAAGATGAGGGAATTTTATAAAAACAAAAACTATAGTGTGAGCATGAATTATCATATTGGAAAAACCATATAATCATTTTTAGGATGTCTAAATATTGGCACATTATTTTCAATTTAAGACACCATAGGTTTAACCTAGGACATTCATTGTCATTATCTATTAAAATCCTTCATAATGGTTTATAAAGAGTGTGAATTATCCTAAGAATATCCTATGGGAGTGTCAAAAAATGTGAAAAGTAAGGCCTATTGTCATGTAACAAGTTACCATCGATTGAATCCCAATAAACCTTTTTGAAGTTGTTACCAATAGGTACATCTGTGCCAGAACCATATCCACATGTAGTATCCAGACATGTATATATTTATCGGAAGACCCATATAATATATACCTAACCAAAATTATGGGATGTTATTCTATAAATATCTTTAAATAATACCTCAGTGTTACGTTCTCTAATCTATGCATTCCTAAATCTAGTTCCCAAGGTTTCTATTAAACTTCCTTTATTACCAAATGTAGTGACCCAACCCCAAAAATCCCGAATCTGGTGCCTACTACCATTACATTGGCACGATTAAAAGGAATAAAATCCCGAAGGACTGAATATTGTAGTGGTCTTGGTTAACCATATACATAAATGAGTCTTATATTACAAATGAATACATTGATCACAACATAATTTTATCTTTATTTTGATGATAATAACTTTATTCCATCTAGCGTATCATTGCATATATTTCTTATTACACTTCATGGAATCTTGGGTAAAAGAAACATAATAATGGTTAGATTATATTATAAAAAAGGGTGAAGTATAGTGGAATAAACAGTAAATCGATGAGAATTATCAATATGAAAAGGTAAATAGATGAGAGCACATGTAGTGTAATAAATAAAAGAGAATGAAGTGAGTAAATAATACGGAGAGGTAAATAACTAAAACACATTCCATTTCTTCAATGAATTAAGAATGAAATGAATCCATAGATAATGTCAAAAAATATCATGGATAATAATGACTGAATCTAAATTAAGGAATTTCTTAATTATTTGAAGAAATGTTTCCTAGGTAAATGGTACCTTTACCTTCAAGACCTTTCACAAGACAGTTTAGAATACAATTGTCAAGACCTTTCACAAGATAGTTTTTAACTACTATGATTTGGTAACTAACTAAATGGGTGTTTCACCAGCTGATTTTGTCCCATGAGAGTACTGATACATTGAGGGTATTACCTTAAATAGTCCCCAACCCATGTCATCCATGTCTAAATCATTCCTTAAATATCGAATAATCGATTTAATTCATAAAAGTTTACCTTATAAAATATCTGTATTGAATAATGGATAAAAATTTATCAATATTTCCCCAAATAATTAAATAAATATCAAAGTAAGAACCATATGTAAAAATAGAATATAGTTTAGGCAATACTCATATCAATGAAAAATGATATGGATATTTAGGGGAAATTCATTGTTTAATGGTCATAAGAAATTGAATATTTCAAGGTGAATAAAAGGAATCAAGGAAGTGAATGTCAATACTATCATTGGAAAAATCAATAAAAAACCATCTAGAGGAATCTTAAGGTTGGTATCAAAACAACAAGTACAATGTTGATTAAATTAAGGGTTTTTTCATTGATGAAATATAATAAAATCTTTAAAAGCATTTTTAGGGAAAATATCCTTTTATTTTGAACAATATTTTGAAAAACCTTTTCATTGAAAATAATTTTTTTAAAAATAATTTATTTTGTAAAGGTTGAAAATTAGTTTGATAAATAATTTTGAAAAGGTTAAAAACATTTTTGAAAACATTTTTATAAAACAAATTGTTTAGAAGAAAATAGGTTCTCTGACTAAAGAGAGAAATGGAGTTGGGATTTCTTAAGAAAATTTTATAAATAATTTTGAGTACCAAAGATTGGTAAAATGACACTATTACTTGGAAATGGTCATGGATAACTAGAGGAGAATAAAATTTAAGGTTTAATTGAATAATGATCCAATAATTTTCTCTAATGAAAATTCAAGTGAAAACAATCCCGGACAAATTGAGATTGTGAAGTAATCCCTTGAAAAGACTATAATGTTTATGTGATAACCAACCAATGAATAGATTATTTGTGTAAATTTTAAATAGAAATAAAAAATTTGAAATAAAAAAATATTTAGTAAAAATTTATTACACACGTAATCTTAGAATATTAATGATAAAGAGTAAGTAATATAACCCAAAGAAAAGAAATTGGGTTATAAAATTCTTTTCCACTTGGTGAAGCTTAATTCAAATCCCATTTGATGAAATAATAAAATTTGAAACTAAAAAAATTATGAATAATGAATTAATCATTATATTATATGTCAATGTGGTAGTATGTACACCATATATAATAAATTATGCACATAACAATAAAATATGTCTCAAAGAATGGAAATTCAGAAGAATTCCCTTACTACTTAGTAAATTTTTGAATTATAAACTCCTAAAAAAATAATTTCAAATGAAACTCTTAATAACATGAAGATAAATTTATTAATTATATAAAATAAAATATGTGAATTATATACACCACACAAAATAAATAAGTAGTGAAAATGGTGTATGCCTGACAGAAGGAAAAGTGAGACCAGAATCCCTTACCTTGCATTTCCTTTAGGGCGAGCACCCTTTAAAATCATGTATAAAGGTTTTAAAAACGTTATTAACTTATTAAATAACCATAATAGTATTTATAATATCATATATAGTCTTATTATAATATCTTATTACCCATTTGTTTACAATATTTCATTTTTTTCATTATTCGGGTGGTATTTGTCAAATTTTTGAGTATTTTTGACTTGTTACTTGTTGCTCCTATTAATTAGATCACGATTTAATAATATCTAAAATGTATACCAAAATTTAAATATCATATATATAAAGTATATATGTAATTATTATAATCCATAAAATTTGGAGGTAGAAAATGAAATGCACCGTTCATGGAGATAGTAGGTCGTACATACGCTTGAACGCTACTTTCATTTTCTTTCCTATATTTAAAATAAAGAAAATTAAATGATATATATATATATATTATAATTATAGTATCATATATATTTCATATATGTTACATATTTTTATTAAAACCATCCTTTATACATTCCACGAATAACATGAACGAATCACATCACTTTGAGGAGGTGGTAGTCAACACTTCCACAAACGATGTTATCATATTCTCACAAAATGGAAAGCATAACGGTATGTGTTATATAAAAAATAAAGAATAATAAAAAATATAAAAAAATCATATATCTAATATATAAACATAATTTATATCATAATTCCAAACAATGAGAGGTGGTAAAAGAAAAACTAACGGCATCGTTTTGCGAGGTGGTAGTACACTCTACACATAGATTGTAAGTTCGTTACCCATTAGATGAAAGTGTGTGTAATTGTAGGTTAAAAAATTATAATAAAAAACATATAAGTATTTTTAGGATACTAAGGTTATGATATAATATTTTAATAACAAGATTTTAGGGGGGTGAAGAAACAAATAAAATGAAAGTGGTCGTTGAAGAATGTTACCTTGTTTTCAGGTAAGTCCTTTTGGTTTATACCAAAAGACTTCCTTGTATGGTTTTCTACCCAAATAAAGGAATATATTTTTAGGGGATTTATTTTGGGAGATTATTTTGGAATATTTTGGGTGATTCAAATGTCTTTATATGTGTGGATAAGAGGTAGGGGTGAGTACCTTTTTATAGTGGAGGTGGAGTGTCATTCTTGTAAATTTTTGAAAAGGGAATTAAAACCACATTTATCCTTTAAAAAGTGGATCAAATAATAAAATAAAGTAAATAAAAGGTATTATAGGTTCTAAATATGGATAACAAATTTATTTTGGACAAGTTTTGCGTCATTTTGGCCCTATGTTTATTATTTAGTCCTTTGTTAAGCTATTTTTGCTTTTAATCACTGTAATTAATTTCAAATACATTCACTAATTTTTTGACTCAAAAAATAAGGTGAAATTTTTATAAATTATAAATTATTATTATTCTAATATTTAATCCATTTATATTAATTCTAAATATAAAAGTCAAAAAATTAATTTACATTTAATCCCATGGACGAGATAACAAAACAAGTTCCTAAAGTAAAATATTCAAAAGTTTATCTTGTTTTTATATTAAATTTCAAAGAGAAATTGATTAAAATTACCTAAATTTTATTAATTGATATATAATTGATATAATTTACCTTTAAAAAAATTAAAAACATAATTTTTTCTTAAAAATAAATTAGACAAAAAATCTATTTTTAATTAAAATTCAGTATTTTTCATTATTCATCAAAAAATGAAACATCATAGAAAAATAGATAAAATTCACACTAAACTAATTTTGTTATTTTTATTTAAAAAATTAATTAAATTTTAACATATAAAATTTATAAAATTTCCAAAAATTATATTTAAAATAGGCTCTCTTTTAAAAGTCGGTAAAATTATATTTAGGAAATTTTAGGTTTTTATTCGTAAAATTAGGCATGTTATTATATTATGCATATAAAATATATTGGATAAATATAAAAATATTTTATTTAATATATAATATATAAATTTAATTAATATCATTCAATAATAGTAATTAATTAAATTTATTTGGATACAATAACTTTATAAACATTTCCTTTATATTGGGTTTTTAATTCATTTCTAATTAATTGGTAACCTTTGTTTTAATTTCATATTTTTATAAACCATATATTTTAATAGGCCAGTTAATAGTATTAATAACCCATAATTTGATGTCTAGGTTATATCTTATTATATTAAATAAAAATATTTTAGAAATATGTTGTTTGGTAAAACTCGGTCTTTTGTGTAATGCAAGATATCAAAGAAAGTTGTTGTTGCATGCGATGCAAGCTAACTTAGTGTTGCATTAATTATAAGCTATAAAATATATTAAATTTATTTAAAATAGTTATTATATTTTAATTTATTGAGATATTATATTCTCTCACGTGGTTGGTGTTGCGTTTCATAGATGCTATCGATTACAATGTTCTTATTTTAGATTTTTTGGGTGTTACACCACTCCGCTTCACACCCTTGCCTCTTGCATTTGAAAAAAACTCCTCAAATAACTCCCCCAAAAATCTTGGTAACTTCCTAGAGGTTTTCTAATCCCAAAATAGAAACTCTAAAATGGCCAATCATTTTTGAAAAGTAGTTCTCCCAAAGAATAAGATAACATTATTAATTACTCTTTTTTTACTTTATATTTCTCTTCTTATACTACCCCCTAAAAAGTATTATATCTTTGAAATTATGGTAAAATTAGTATTAATAATATCCTTATATATTATTATAATAATGAAATATTCATTTTACTCCTTCCTCCAAAACCATTCTAAAAATGAAGACATCATCATGCTTACATGTAGACTACTGGCTCCATGAATATCATTCTTGACTTTTCATCACCTCCTTACAAAAATCAGTCAAAATTTTAATATTAAGTATTAATATTATATTTATTAGATTAATAATATTCTAAAATTACAATCCATTCCCTATATTCCACTTAATACATGGAAAACAAGTGTGTCACCTATACATAAGTGCAGACTATTGCCTAAAAAAAAGTGGCGTATTTCACTTCTCACTCTAGTCATTTCATATTTATCAAAATATCTTATAAAATGATTCACCACCTTAAAAAATTTAAATATAATAATAATAATTTGATATTAATTATGTTAATACAAAAAATAACTTTCCTCACCATACTCATCCATATATTTTTGGTTTTTCTTCTTTGGAACAATTTATATACCTTCATATGCAATTCTATAAATTTATATCATGTTTAATAAAACAAGAATAATTACTGGTGGTATTGGAAAATAAAAATTAAATAATGATTTTTTTTTGTTTTGGAATGGTAATGGTAATATCGGACCATTAATAAGATACCACCCCTCATTTGTGAAAATTACTAAATCAAACTCATCACCGACTTCATCACCATGAATCATTACTAAAATAATAATTAAATGAAATTAATAAAATATAATACAATATAAAGAATATACTGAGTTAGCTATAAAAATTTCAAAATGATAATTTTTCATCTATAAACAATAATTGACACCACTATAGTGAAACTAGAAAACAAAATGATCAAAACAATAGCACTAAATGATGAACACAAAATGTAACTAACTAGTATATTTATAATAAATGGTTACAAGTTAATATTATAAAAGTTTATATATATGGATTAAGTTATGAAACAATTGATTAAAATAGTAAATATTTTTATACAGGATATCAAATCTCTTTCGTGAAATTTAGGAATCATGGTAAGGGTTTCTATATCTCAATTTTTTTTCATTGAGATATGATTTATACTCACCACTTATTGAATTTTTTTGGGGTTTATTTTTTTCCCTAGATTTATCTTATCATAATATTTTAATTAAATCTAATGGATTTACAAATCCATCTTTTATTCAACCTTTTATGGGTTTTCAATTCATAAGATATTGTTGATTGAACGCATTGTCATGACACATCAAATTGACAGTGATTTAATGAAGATTTTGTATTCTAGGGAAGACCCTAAGTCGTCTCTCAAAGAGCATTGTTTGTTTATAGTGTGTATTTTTAATAATGATTTCTAAAAGAGGGGGTGGTTTTGAAAGTAGTTTTAAAAATAAAATGACTTAATTAAAGAGTTTAATAGTTGATAAATAAAAGTGGTGTTTTAGAATTATTAGATTAGGAGATCATTTTAGGTTCACTAGGCATCTTGTTGAGTTCATCATTCTGAAAAATACAGATGGTTTAATGGAACCCGTTGGTTGAGGGTTGTCAAGATCTCAACTTTCCTCTTGCCTCTTAAAACGATGCCCAAAGAACCGCCCCTTCAAACAACAATCATATTGTTAAGGTTTGGGTATCAAACATATAAAATAAAGGCTACTAAATAATACTTAAATCTTATGTATGTGTGAGATAAATCGGACTCTTGTCTTGTCCAATCAAAATAATACAATATTTCCACTTGAAATCTCAACCCAATCAATGTTGAGAAAAAAAGTGTTCCACTTAATTATAAGAAAAGTAATGCATTATGAGGATAATCACATCAAAGTTAAACATATGTGAAATATTTATCACACAAATTACAAAAAAGGTAGTAGAAATTAAAGTTCTAGAACTCCCTCCCAAGTTTGTGTAGCTCCCTAGAAATGATCGTCCACCATTTAGCTCACCATAGAGAGGAGGAGGAGGCTTGGGTGGAACTCCTTATTCATCATTGATCCCCATATGAGGATATGATCCTATAGATATTTTATAATGATAAGGACACTTATATAAGACTCCAAAATGGAAGATCTTGGCTCCTTGTTCGAACTCCCTAAATGAGGTAGCCATGGTGCTCTTTTATAGCAAAAATGGGAAGTGGTTTTGGGCACATAGATAGTGTAAAAACACTTGTCCCATTGTTTTCTGCCTCTATACAGTATTCAATCGCTTTTTAAAAAACTAGAAAGTGGTTTAACTACATCTTGGATATATCCACCAAAATATTGGCTTCATTTGGACACATACATCTCGAGATATGGAAAGAATACAACACACAACTTTTGACTCAATGCAGATTCAGTGGCCTGTAAATATCACTTCATTTGGGCTCCTTAATGGACAAATTGGGCTTGTATGTCTTCATAAGAGTTGTATAAAATTTAATTTTGGACCATTAAACAAAATATATAAAAATTTGGATCCACTATGTTTTCATACTATACCCAACAATGGACAGGTGTTCATGGAACCCATGTAGTTTTGACCTAATTTATTTCTAGATCATCTCCGGGGCCTCCAAATAACCTCCTCCTACAATGGAATCATAAAAACAAGTAAAATTTACATTCTTAAAAGTGATAAAAACAAAATAAATGATTCATATATGGAATTAAATATGTTATTATTTTTATAAATTTTAATATAAAACAAGTTTAACATAGTGGTGTCAGGGTGAAAATAAAACAGTGAATCACGGTGCGATCACACCCCCACACCTAAACATTTTCTCTCCTAGTAAAAGTTATATTTTTAGAAATTATGCATTTATATATTACCAAAATCATGAATATTTAACATTTGAGGAAATTTTAATTCATTAAAGTAATGCGATCAATGCACAAACCACACAAAGGAGTTATTCCTAGTGAAAATGAAAAAAGATGTCTCATAAATCATATCACAGTGAAATTCAAAAAATATTCATGATACCAAATTGATAAAGGAATTCATAATTCACCCATTAAACCAACTCTCCATGTGTGTGTTTTAAAACCATTCCATTCTATTCTTTCCACTTTCTATCCAATAAATATAGGTTATTTTAACATTTTTTAGCTTAAATTATTTTGTCCACTGAACCTGCCCTACATGCTTTGAAATCATATTTCAAGACCCACTCACTTATGAATTCCTTGAAATAAAAACATAATATACTGACCTAGACATCCCCATATGTTTCACATTTCTTCACTCCCCTCATTTTTTTTTTATAATTTGCATTTGGAACAAATCTCACACTCATCTCTCAACCCTTGTTTGATCTCCTCACAACACTAATTGTAATAGTTATAACAAGATAAAAGGCTTATGAGGAGTGGTTTTTTACCTACCCAAGACACAGCCAATTTTTTTTTGATTTTTTTTTTGTTTTTTAGGGCATTCAATGGTCATATATCAAGTACACACGCATAGGTCAATCTAGTATAGTAATGAAACAAATCAGATAAGGAAAAAACTTATAGAAATATAATTTTAAGATGAAAAATATTATCCTAACATATATTTAACTTCTATTAAGTAATAAATATTCATACTTTATAGTTTGATTCAAAAACGTGTGGAGATATTAGTGACACAGTTTTCCAAAAAAACTACTCATTCAATGGGCATCAATCATCTCAAAGGTTTCATAGAGATACAACCATTTATATCATTGACATAAAACCAATTCACTAAAAATCACTCCCTAATGTTAAATTCATAAAAACATTCACTCCATAATAAAGTCAGGTTTTCATCAATTGTTAAATCAAAACGGAATAATAAATTTGAACATGCACTTTTAGTAAGTTCCATGATTTAGTGATTATAAGGGGGAGTAAAAATACCATAAAGAAAGCAAAAAATAGAAGAAAGATTATGAAAATCTTAATGAACTGAACAAGATGGGGAAAAGTGAAAATACCATAAATAAGGAGAAGGAGAGAAGAAAGTAGAAAGTTGTTGAAAATCCTAATGAACTCAGGAATGTATCCATCCCCCCCCCCCACACCTAGAATGTGAAGTGTCTTCACTGTAATAAAATAGAATACGGTAAGGAAGGATAAAACCTATTGGGTGTCATTGGTATGTTTCTTCTTGAACATGGAGTTCCTCCATTAGGAACTCTAAAAGGGATTTTTGGAAGTGATTTACCCTCTGCCCATTGACAGTGAATGTTTGTTTAGTTTCTTCATTTTGAACCTGAACCACACCAAATAAAGATACATTAGTAATAGTGTATGGTTAAAACCAATGGGTACAAATCTTACCTGGAAGCAATTTCAGCCTTGAATTTTAAAGGAGGACCTTCTTACCATTGTGTAATTGATGATGAAGGATGAGATGGTCATGGGTAGCCTCGGTTCTCTCCTTATAAATCCTAGAGTTCTCATATGCATCTCTTCTAATTTCTTCCAACTCCTGAATCTGCAAATTCCTTTTGAGCACCTGCAATAGAAAGATTAGAATTGCATTGTTTGATGTCCCAGTAGTCTCAGTGTTCAATCTCAACCGGGAGGTGACATCTCCTTCCAAACACTAGCCAATGTGGTGACATGCCAATGCGATTTTTGAAAGCAGTACAGTAAACCCATAATGAATCACCGAGTCTAATACTCCAATATTTTCTATTGGGTTTAACCATTTTTTCAAGAATCTATTTTACCTCTCTATTTTAAACCTCATCTTAAACATTGGTCTGTAGGTGATAAGTAGTCGACACTCGATGCCCGACCCCATACCGATGTAAAAGAGATTGCATTGTTCGATTGTAGAAATGAGAACTCAGGTCACGAATGATACACCTAGGTAATCCAAACCTACAAAAGATCTGAGTTCTAAAAAAATTCCACAACTATTTTGAAATCCTCAATCCTTGTGGCTCATGCCTCTACCCATTTTGAAACATAATCAACCGCCAGAATAATGTACAAGTTTCTAAAGGAATTGGGAAATGGACACATAAAGTCAATACCCCAAACATAGAAAATGTCATGAAAGAGTAATGGTTGTTGTAAAATTTCATTTATTTTAAAGACATTCCCCATTATTTGACAATGAGGACAAGATTTGAAAAATTCATTAACATCCCAAAAAAGTGTTGTCCAAAAGAGACCAGAATCAAGGACCTTGAGAGTAGTCTGTTGGGGACCAAAGAGGCCCTCACAAGAAAGAGTGTGGCAGAATATAAGGATAGAATAAAACTTTCTATCAAGAAAAAAACTCCTAAGGACCTGATTAGTACATATGCGCCATAGGTAGGGTTCATCCCAAATTTACCAACGAGACTCATGTTTTCGACGACTAACTTGGTTTTTGTTGAAATCAGTATGAAATCAAGATGCTACCAAATAATTTACAATTTCAGCATACCAAGTAATAACATCATGCACTCAGTACAATTTCTCATCAGATTACATGTCATTAATGGGAATATAGGGGGATGAGTCAATGTTTGAGGATAGGAGGATCCTACTGATATAGTAAGCCACCAAATTCTCTACTCTTTTTTTATCTCTAATTTATAGATTGAATTCTTGAAATAGGAGTATCTAGTGAATGATACGTGTTTTGGATTATGTTTTCTTAAGGATATACCAGAGGGTTTCTTGGTTGGAGAATACAATGACTTTGGACCCTAACATATATGAACTAAATTTATCCAAGGCAAACACTATGGAAAGAAATTATTTTTTAGTTGTGGTGTAGTTTTCTTGGGAAAGGTCCAATGTACATGAGGCATAGGCTATGACATGTGGAGCTCGGTCAACCCATTATGACTAGACCACCCTAACTGCAGAGCTAGAGGCATCACACATAATCTCAAATGGTAAATTCCACTGAGGTGGTTGGATTACTGGGGGTGACGTGAGACTCCATTTTAACTTATTAAAGGCTTACTCACATTCATTATGAAAAACAAATTCCTTTTATTTTTGGAGTAACTGGGGGAGGGGGAGTGCAATCTTACTAAAGTTGTGAATGAAATGATGGTAAAATCTAGAATGACCTTGGAAATACTACACATCCCATAAATTTTTGGGGAATGGTAGGGAAGAAATGACATACACTTTTGATTTATCTACTTGGATACCATCCCCAAAAATGACATGTCCCAAAACTATACCTTTTCAAACCATGAAATGGAATTTCTCATAATTTTGTACAAGATTATTTTCAATGAAGCGATGTAGGAATGAACCAAGACTACTAAAACATTCATCAAAACAGGATCCATAAATAGTGAAATCATCCATGAAAAATTCCATGCAATTCTCCAGGTAATATGAAAAATACTAACCATACATCACTAGAAAGTAACTAGAGTATTTTAAAGTCCAAATGGCATCCTATTATATGAAAATGTGACAAGTGGGAAAGTGAAGGTCATCTTTTCCTGGTCCTTAGGGGAAATATAGATCTAAAAGTATCTTGAATACCCATCTAGAAAACAGTAATGGGAATTACCTGCTAGCCTCTATAGAATTTGGTCAATGAATTAAAATAGGAAAAGGTCTTTCCTAGGGTGTTGGTTTAGTCGGCAATAGTCTATGCAGACCCGCCAACTATTCTGTACATGAGTTGGAACCAATTCATTATTTTCATTTTTGATTACTGTAAGGCCATTTTTTTAGGAACTGCTTGAATGTGGCTAACCCATCAACTGTCCTAGATTGGGTAAATTATTCTAGAATCCAATAATTTTATTACCTCATTTTTAAAAAATTATAAGAGGTTTGGGTTCGGTCAACGTTGTGTCTTCCTCACTAGTTTATCCTCATAATTTGACAATATATGATGTATAAACAATGATGGCATAATACCAGGAATGTTAGAAAGTGTCCATCCCATTTCTTGTTTATACTCCCTCAAAAGTTTAAGTAGTCACAATTCATGCTCAGGAGGGAGTGAACTAGAAATGATGATGGGAAGCTTGTTTCCATTCGCAAGATATGAATATTTTAAATCTTGAGGTAATTTTTTTAGTTCCAATTCAGGTAGATTTTGGATTGATGGGAGTGCTTGTGAAAATGAGAAGTCACTAATATAATATAATTACTCAATGGTGTCATCCTCAATATAGGAATGAGCTTTTACAAGCCTAGTAGTATCATTGATGGTTAAGCGATCCTCAGTGTTCAAGAAATAACCAATTAACAAACATGCATGACATTTTTCAAATACACTACAACAATAATTGCATGAATCATTTCCTAGAATTTTAATCAATGAATAAAACTTAGAAAGGGGATCAGGGGAATGATAAGAAGTATTTTCAGGGGAAGTATTACATTAATTGAATTAACATAGAGAGAGGAACGTTCTTTTTAGGGGTGCTTCATGTCATCAAGGATATTGAAGTGGAATATGTCACCACTAGATTCCATAGATAATGTACCACTATGGACATTAATTATGGTATTGGAAGTTTTCAAGAATTGTCTCCCCAATATAATTTGTGCATGTCCATTAATCCTATCATCTTCTATTCTTAGAACATATAAATAATAAGGGAAAACTAAATTTTTCACCCTCACAAAAACATCCTCTAACACATCAAAAGGGTGTGCGGTACTCTGGTTGGCCTTTTGAACAACAACACCAGCGGGATTTAGTTCTACAACCTACAATAAATATTAAATGGAGTGAGGCATTACATTTGTGGAATCACCTATATCAAGCATAACATTGGAAAATGAATACTCCCCTATGGTTTATGGAATCGAGAAGGTTCTGGGACCATTTCAATTGGTAGTAAGTGATGATTCTATCAATGCAGGTAAATTACCCCCCAATCTCACCTTTTCATCTCCACGGAGTTTCCTTTGGTGTGTACACATCTCCTTCAAAAACCTTTCATATCTTGGAATTTGTTTTACAACATCAATCAAGGGGATATTTATATGCACTTTTGTGAAAGTTTCCATTATTTCCTTATCAATTTTAGTTTTCCTTTGTTTTCATGGTCAGGTGGACCTCTAGGGGAATGGAATAGGAATCATTGGGATAAGTGACTCATTGACATACACACTATTTCCATTAGAAGGGATTCTCTTAGGATAATGATTTTCTTCTCTTGGACAATTTTTAGTAATTGGGATGCTGGTTTATTTAAGAGGGTATGACTCTAATAGATGGTTCATTTGGGTTTTATGTTATTTCCCACTCCTAGGGGTGTTGAAAATAACATTTATTTACCTCTAGGGATTAGTAATGGTTGGTATGGTAGTTTACCCAAACCGTGACTTTGAATTTCCCGTACCAAGTTATCTAGTTGGAATAATTGGGGTTTTAGGTCTTTTATGGATGATTGGGTGGTTTGCTGGAATTTGATATTACTGGTATCCATTTTATTAATCACATCTTCTAGGATAGGCTCAGCTTTGGGAGGGGACGACTAGAAAGGCCTTTGGGGTGGTTGAGGATTTATGGGTGATGGTGGTGGATGACTACTCTGACCCTATTGGTTCCATTGTTATTGAGGTTGGTTTGAATACCCCCTTGCTGATAATCTTGGTTTTATTTCCACCCAGGGTTGGATGGATAATAAGGTTCTTACCTAAAGGGTTGGTTATAGGGGCATCCTAGAAATATTTCCTCACATCTCATAGAAGTTTCTCTCAGTTGGGGGCATTGGTCAGAATAGTGGGTATCAGAAGAGCATATACCCTAATGGATGGGAGGAGGAGATTGGGATTTTCCTTGGGAAAGAGCGAGTTATCGAAGAAGGGTACTTACCTCCTCAAACTTTGTGTCCACCTTCTTCTCAAATTCGGTACTTTGAACCTCATGGACACCTCAAATGGGTACATTGGACCGTAAACCAATTTTTTGAGTGTTCTACTCCATGTTCTCAATTAATTTCCTTCCTGTTATTGGGGTTTTATCCGCTAGTCTACCACCTGCAACAACATAAATCATATTTCTATCAATAGGGATTAAACCTTCATAAAAATATTGTATTAAAAGTTGTTCACTTATTTGGTGGTGTGGACCACTTGAACATAGTATTTTAAATCTTTCCCAACATTCATGAAGTGTTTACCCTTGATATTGAATTATCCCACAAATTTCTTTCCTTATTTTTATAGTTTGAGAGGCTGGGAAATTATTTTTAAGAAAAATGCGTTTCATGTCCTCCCAACCTCTTATTGGTGAATTAACATAATAAAGACAGTCTTTTTCATCATCTTCTAATGAAAATGGAAATGACATAATCTTTACTTGTTCTTCATCCACATTTGTAGGTTTTAATGTAGAACAAACAGTATGAAATTATTTTAAATTCTTATGTGGATCCTCTCTAGGAAGTCTGTGGAATCTTTGTAATAGATTAATTAAATCAGATTTTAGTTCAAAATTGGGTTCCTTGCCTTATAATTTAATGTATGTGGGTTGGATATCGACATCAGGTGAGGTCAGTTCTCTTAGTACTATATTTTATTCAGCCATGTTATAAATGTTTATTTCAGTTTTTATTTTGTCTCCAGAAGAAGAAGATGAAGGATCAAGAAGAGTGTTGTTGTCTTGTGTGTCCTCCTTCAAAGGGTTCTCTTGTGCGTCTTGGGTTCATTGATGTAAGATCCTCTACAGTTCGAGTTTAAAAGGTGGTAAATCTCCCAAATTAGAATTCATAATGCAAAAATATTACACAATAAATAAATTATAACACAAAAATATAGGTAAAGGTGTAATATAAAACAAATAAATATTCACAAAATTTACAAAAAACTTATAAAAACACGCAGTAAAAACCAAATCGCTCCATGAAAACAACGCCAAAATTTGAACTCGTTATCATGACATGTTAAATTGATAGTGATTTATTGATGATTTTTTAGTCTAGGTAAGACCCTAAGTTTTCTCTCAAGGAGTGTTGTTATTTTATAGTGTGTATTTTTAATAAAGATTACTAAAAGAGGGTGGTGGTTTTGAAAACAGTTTTAAAAATAAAATTAGTTAATTAAAGAGTTTAATAGTTGATAAATAAAAGTGGTGGTTTAGAATTACGAGATAATAAGATAATTTCAAGTTAACTACACATCTTGTTGAGTTCATCATTATGAAAAATACACATGGTTTAATTGAATCCTTTGGTTGAGGGTTTTCAATATCTGAACTTTCCTCTTGCCTCTTAAAACGATGCTCAAAGAACCACCCCTTTACATAAAAATCATGTTGTCAAGGTTTGGGTATCAAACATAGAAAATAAAGGATAAAAAATCATACATAAATATTATGTATGTTTAAGATAAATAAGACTCTTGTCTTGTCCAATCAAAACAATACAATATTCCCACTTGAAATCTCAACCCAATCAGTGTTGAGGAAAAAAGTGTTCCACTTAATTATATTTAAATAAATGCATTCATAGGAGAATCACAAAAAAGTTAAACATAAGTGAAATATTTATCACATAAATTATATAAAACAAGTATAAGTTCAAGTGCCGGAACTCCTTCCCAAGTTCGTGTAGCTCCATCGAAATGATCGTCAACCATTTAGCTCGCCATCGAGAGGAGGAAGCTTGGGTGGAACTCCTTCTTCAAACTTGACCCCCTCTTAGGATAGGGTCCCCATTAACTTTTATTATGATTAGGATACTCCTATAAGACTCCAAAATGTCATAGCTTGGATTTTGGTTCGAACTCCCAAAATGAGGTACCCATGGTGCTCTTTTATAGCAAAAATGGGAAGTGGTTTTGCGTACACAGATTGTGTAAAACTACTTTTTCCATTTTGTTTGGACTCCAGGAAGTATTCAATTTATTTTTACAAAACTATAAAGTTATTTCCCCATGTCTTGGATATCTCCACCAAAATTTTGGATTCATTTGGACACCTATAACACGAGATATGGACAACACACAACACACGACTTTTGACTCAGTGCATATTCAGTGGCCTAGACAGATTACTTTGGTTGGGACCCTTATTGAACGAATGGGGATTGGGTGTCTTCATAAGAGTTGTATATAATTGAAATTTAGAACCTCCCACAAAATATTATACCATTTGTATGCACGGAGTTTTCATAATATAGATAATAGTGGACATGTGTTCATGGAACCCATGCAGTTTTAGCCCAATTTCCTTCTAGATCATCTCCAGGGCCTCTAAATCACCTCCTACTACAATGGAATCATAAAAACAAGTAACATTTCCCTTATTAAAAGTAATAAACACAAAATAAATTATTCAAACATGTAATTAAATTTCTTGTTTTTTTATAATTTTTAATATAAAACAAGTTTAGCATAGTTATGTAAGGGTTAAAATGAAACAGTGAATCGTGGTGTGATCAATGATGTATGGGTGTTTGATATCAATTTCATTTATATTGATAAGTTTTTTGGTCTTATTAATATAATACCATTTAAGTAGTTTTTATAATAAACATTGGATATATAATATCATGAATTAATTTTTTTTGTAAAGAAATTTTCCTTAATAGTCCCAACATGGTGTTTACTTTACTACTTTGGAATAAGATACACATAATCACATACCAAAGGATCAAATAGTTTAGCAGTATTGATAAAATAGAGACTTAATTAAAAATCAGTTTACATTTGAAAACATTAAATACTATGATGTCCTTTATACAGATTCCACTCAGAGGTGCCCCGAGCTCAGTGGGTCACTAGGGCTCAAGAACATCTCCCGAAACACTAGAGGCTACTGAATAGAAATGATGTTCTAAGGTGTGTACATGGGAAAAACTTTAACTCATTAAATGAGTGTAGCACAAAAAATAAGTAATAAAACAATAGGTAAATTTCTAAATTAATATAAGTAAATAGATTTCACAATATAAACGAACAAAATAATAATAAAAAGGTGGAAGTGACACGTAAAAAAGATAATGATACATGTCATGTATCTATAAATTTGGAAAACATGGATACAAAGTAGTAGAAAATACATGATAAAAAAAGTAGTAGAATGAAACTAAAATCTGTCCAAGTATCCCAAGATCCAGCTCTATCATCTACTACCATGCTCCATCATAATGAAAGAATGCAATCAAGTGTCAGAATCAATACGCTTCCCTTTGTCAACACCCACATACATGTAATTAGCCTGGGTACCAATGGATGCCTAAATAGGTTGTGAGATAAATTTCATTAGGCCACTAACAACTTCTTCTATAATATCCATTCAATGTCATATAAATTGATATAGTGTGAAAGCATGCATATATTAAAGTAAATTAGTACAATAATGTAAATACCCAAGTACCTTCTTTAGCCTGAGCTGATGTTTGAATATGTAAACAATTCATTAATTAATTACACTCCAATTTATATAAATTAGTCACGTGAGTTATAACCATCACGGACATCTTGACATGATAGTAATATTAAAGGATCTAATATGTAATACGGAATCCATGATGATGATAATATTGAATAGGATCCAAGGTAATAACCAAGGAATCCTTGACATCAGGGGTTAATCCAACTTAGTAATAACTTGTAGCCTGGATATAAGGGTAATATTGTAATCCTAGGGGAATCACCCAAGACATTCCACAAAAATTTAATTTTAACAGAGTCCAAGGAATTAATCCAAGGTAAAACGAGAAAAGAAGTTACTAGGCCCAAGGGTGTATCCAAGGTGCCTCATGTCTGTATAAGTCACGATGGATCCAAGGAGTGTATCTAAGGAATCCTAATATCTGAATAATAATGTAGGGATCCTATGCTATCATACTGAGCATCCACAAGCAGACAAAGATCAGGTTCCAAGGTGGGTCTCACCCTTAGAAACTGGCATACTTGAATCAGAATGGCATCCATGAGCACTCAAGGAATTCCCTTAAGAATATAAGGCTAACTTGAGTCTAACTAATCCTATAATAATGTCAAGATTTGTATACATTAGGAACATTATTATTGATTAATTAATTAAATATTTCCATGTAATAATCAGGTTGTTTTATAAGCCACTTGGTTCAATCCATTTCCTTTTTAGTGTGACAAGGATAAATAGGCATGAAACCATTTATTAGCTCATTTAAGTCATAATTATTTAATATGGTCCACTCCTCTACATTCCATTCAACATGTAAAGGGTTTTTATGGATGTTCAACCAAGCCATTTGATTTTGTTCAATTAGGCCAAGTCATATACATAGTATAATTTCAAATTATACTTTTAAACATTCATTAATTAAGTAGAACACTTACCTTATAAGTTTCATGTGACACCAACATATGTAAGGACAAGTAAAAAACCAATATAAATAGTCATTTAATTAAGGAAGGATTACCACTAGAAGTTTCAACCAAAAGCACACCTGAACGGTGGTGCAAACACACATAATAAACCTCAAAAGGAATAATTAAAGGAAACTCCCAACTAGGGGTGGTCAAAGTTGAGGCCATAACCTATAATGATGGAAAATTTTATATCAAGAGTCTTAAAATACAATTATTATAACTACAATATAGGAAAATTAATTAAATAGGTGATTCTCGATGAAATCATCACGCACACATGAAAATTTAAAAAAATGACAAAACTTGAGGGATGAGTTATAGACCACATACCTCATAATTGTATGAATATCCTCATCTATAATCAACCTTTAATTTGGATTGGATTGGAAGTGATCTAAAAAATTGAATAGTTCCCTAAAAATAGGTCATTGAGTCTAGATCTAAATAACATCATAAATAGAAATAAAAATGACAAATGAATAAAAAGGAATTAATATATTAATAGTACAGATTCAATGAGATGAATGATGCTTCAATCAGAATTTATATAGATAAAAAAGATCAAATTATATCTAAGAGGGAAAATGGGGGCTTAACGAAGGAGGAGGTATCTCTTTCTATCCACTAGAGAGAAATAAAAAAGAAGGGGTTAATTTAGTTAGATCATTTTGTGAAATTTAATAAAATCACCAAAAAGAAGTGTCACATGGTTTTCCCACACTTTTGACCAAACCATGTTCCAATTGTGCACCATATTTTATAAGGAGGGGTATTTCACAAGGTTAAGCCACACAGTTTAGGGAACCATGTGCCAATCGTGCAAAACACCTCTACTAAAATTTCTATAGTTTTTATACGGTTGTTTGGCCCTTGGTTCATGGTTAGGGAAATATATGTGCCCTAATTCACCCCACTATCCATCCTCACATGGTTATATGTAACCATGCATCCTTCCCCATACAATTTATACTAAATGTGTGACCAGTCTATTTCTCCCAAAAAGCTGGGTTTTAGGCTCCGAAAAAGCCCTGAACACCCCCGAGACACCCATGAACTCATTAGGAATCTGTATTAGGTCCAAATTAAATAATTAGTTCAAAATTAAAAGGATCCATTCCTGAGTGAAAAATTAGTTCTTATGGTCTTCCCCCTTAAAGTAATTCATCCCTAAGTTCACCTTCACTGGGCGGACAAACACTATATGAGAATAACTCTATCCATTGGGAATATATTTCGGTCTCCCTATACCAAGTCTTCTCTTATAAATAGTTGTGATGCCATAGAACTTGTACTGAAGGGAAAAATTGTCTTTTAATATGCTCCATTATCTATTCAATGATGTGTATAGAATACTCCTCAAATAGATCATTAACATCTAGCTCAACTTCCTCAAGATAAAAATTATGGGCAAAGTTGGCATGATACCAGTGAAGCTATGAAACGTGGAAGGAATCATGCATGTCATAATACCTTTGAGGTAGTAACAAACAATAGGATACTATACATACTTTCTATAAGATCTCAAACAACCCTACATAATGAGGTGATAGATTCCCTTTCCTCCGTATCCGTCTATGCCCAACCTGGGCGATACCCGCAGGAAAACATGATCCTTGACCCCAAACTCCAAAGGTCTTTGATGGTGACCAGAATAGGATTTATTTCTTGACTGAGTAGTAGACAAATGATTACTAATCAGCTAAACATGATCTGAAGTCTCCTGCATGAGATGAATATATAGTAACACTACCTCTCCAAACTCTAACCATCATAGGGGTGAAAAACACGGGCCACCATACAAGACCTTATAAGGAACCTTATGAATTGTCACCTAAAATATATTTTTATAAGATAAGTCAATGATAGGGATATGATTCTCCCAATAACTAATGATATATTGAACACATACTCTAAGAATATCCTCTTGAACCTGTATCATTAGTTCCGACTATCCATTAGTCTGAGTTTAAAAGGCTATGATCAAAAGAACCTATGTACCCATAGCCTTCTATAACCCCTTCCTGAACCATGATATAATTTGAGATTCCCAATTTGAAATGAAACCATGAGGGACCTAGTTTAGTTATATAATATCACATACATACAATCTTCACAACTCATCAACTGAGAATGTCTCCCAAATAGGAATGAAGTGGGATACTTTCATCAGTCGGTCAATGAATACCCATATAGTGTCACTAAATCTAGGTGACCGTGGTAAGATGACTAAAAAATCCATGTAAACATAATCCAATTTTCATTCCAAGAATGGAATCATCTATAAAAAAACTACAGGTCTCTAGTGCTTTACCTCCACCTATTGATAGGTGGAACACCCAGTAATAAAGCCTTCTATATGATGTTTTATCCCAAGCCACCAATATCAACATCACATATCTAAATATATCATAGATATTCCTGAATGAAATTACCACTAGGAAGCATGAGACTTTCACATTAGTTCCTATCTCATATATTTAGGAACCCAGACACATTCGTGTATATGTTGGATGTCATCTCTATCTGTAGACCAATCGAGCGGCAATCCATCTTTTGAAATACTCTCATGGAAATACAAGACTTCAAGATCTTAAAACTACCTACTCTTCACCTTCTCAAGGAGGGAAGATTTGACTATCAAGTTCATGAGATAAGGATACTCATGTCTACCATGAAACTCTAGATTCAACTCAAAGAAGAGGGCAATCAATTTCAATTCATCAATGGCTTCCTATAGGTCCTATTCCTATTTTTTTGACTCAGCACATCCACTACCAAATTTCCTTTTCCATGAATATAGAAAAGATCAAAATCATAGTACTAGAGATATTAAAACCATATCCACTATCCCAGATTCAAGTTATGTTGTGTAAAGATATAATTTAGGATCTTCTGGTTAGTATACACCACAAAGTGATCACCCATCAGATAGTGTCTCTAGAATGTAAGGCATAGAAAGTTACTACTAGATCAAGATCACATGTCAAGTAATTTCTATCAAGAGTCCTCAACTAATAAGATCCATACATAATGAATATGTATTATTTCATCTACACTACACTTATCCCAATTCTAGATACATCACAGAACAAAGTATATCCTCTTCTAGGATAAGAAAGAATCCTAATAGGTGCTAAGAAAATCCTTCCTTTCGTATCCTAAAAGGATTTCTCACAATATTGTAAACACAAAAACTTTACACCTTTATTTTTAAGACCAATATGAGGTGAATCGCGATATGAAAAGTCCTATATGAAATTTATATAGTATCTAACCAGTCCTAAGAAACTCCATATACCAAACATGTTCCGAGGATTCTCCTAGGAAACCACAATACTCACCTTATCTAGGTAAATAGATACTCTTGATTAAGAGATAATATGACCTAATAAGTTAACTTTATCAATACATAAGTGACACTTTTCAATCTTGGAATAAATATGGTTCTCTATTAGTGTCTTAAAAATGATCTCAAGGTGCTTAGAATGGTCACTGCATTTTGAGAATAGACTATGATGTCATCTACAATGACTATGAAAAAATAATACCGATTAGGATGAAAAAACTTATTCATCAGAGACATGAAAATGGAAGGTTTGTTCTTAAAGATGAATGACATAAAAGGTACTAATACAGACCACACCTTCTATGAAAAGTTTTACAAGGTATTTATGATGTACTAACTCGCTCTTGATGATAGACTGATCTAAGGTCAATCTTAAAATACACCCTAGATCCTATGATCTGGTAAAATATATCATCATTTTGAGGTTTTGGATACTGGTTATTGACCATAAGCTATTTAAACCATCTATAATCCATGCATAAATGAAGGTAACTATACTCCTTATTGGTTAAAAGCATGGGCGGACCCCAATAATAAATTCTAATCCGTATAAAACCTTTTCCCTCTAAATCCTCCAACTACTGCTTAAGCTCTTAGATCTTAGTAGGATCCATCCTATACATTGGAGTGGACACTAGAGAAACTCCTAGAATGATCCCAATTGTAAACTATACCTCTCTCTTAAGAGGTAATCCAGAAAAATCATCAGGAAATATGTCCCTGAAATGATCTACTACTAGAGGGAATTAATCTTGATGTAAACTCAGATCCTACATGAATATATTATAAATATGAGAAGCCACTCCACTTAAACCATTATGATATGGTCCATCTCTATCAGTATAGACATCCCACTCACCCTTATGTAGATAAATTCTACCCTCTAGTGATTTGAATGATAACCTGTGGTGATAACAGTCTAAAAAATTATGATATAGGACAAAATAATCCATTCCATGAAGGTAATTGAAGCCTATAATATTGATAAGAAAAAGGTCCCACAAGAAAGGGTAACTTTATACCTCAAGGGGCAGTCCCTACATAGGCATATACCCTATGACTGTACTCTCAACGATGTATCCAGGGTTATTACACCATAGTAATACAATATTTCCAGCTTGAGACTTTCGATGATAGATAAAGAGATGAAGGAGTGTGAAGAACCTATATCAAATAAATAATACACTATAGGTGAGGCTACTAGAATAGTTAATCATAATATATATGGTATTTCACCATGATCCTCTGGTATAGGATGTAGTGCATGCAACTAGCCTCATCCACCACCCTATGTTATAATTGGAATACCCTGAGTATGACCACTCTACTAGTGCTTATAATTTGGATTCTAGATACCACCCACTGACCTCCCCCTTAGCTAGTCCTACTAGTACTACTCTAATTACCCACTTGATGTGGTGTAAAAGAACCCACCCTTTAATGTGGATATGGTGTGGAACCTCTTCCACTAGAAGCCGATGGAAAGGTCTAATAAAATCTATTAAAATTACCCATATGGCCACAAGACCAACACTCTAGAGGGTCTCTATCACACCACATATTTATATTCCCCTACCATACACAATAATGGTATAAAATGAATTTGACAGTGTAGTTACTATGACCGCCACTGATCTGACATGAAATCTCTAAGGAATGTTTCCTGCCACCAAAAGAACTAATTCCCTACCTTGACACTGGTCCTATATTCCCGATACTATCACCTCCCCTCAGGATGTACTTAGTGATAAGAGTTTTATTGAAGATCTTAGAGAAAGAAGTTAGGAAAAAGTCATTCACCTAAGTATTTATGGAATACATGATCCCATCCTTAAAGAATATAGCATGTGAAAGCTCATCACCAGCTAGAAGTGGTGAAAAGAACTGTAACATAGTGAAACAATATGAATAATTCATGAATGATATATCACCCTTCTCTAGATGCACAAAATCTCCGTCTTGGTTAAATCTTAGTGTATGAGTAAGGAAGTGATCATAGAATTAGTATGAAAGTTATCCCAGACCATGCCTTGGTGATGACCAGCCTGGGTAATCACATCCCACTAGTGCTTAGACAAATCACATAGCATGTAAGAAGTAGGCTTGACCCTATACTCTGGATGTATCTCTAGATTCAAAAATATAGAAAAGGTGGCCTCTATCCAAGACTTAGTATCCTGTGATATGTCATCCCCTAAGAAGGTAGGAGGATACTACTATTGGAACTCACATGTTGGATCAACCATTGTAGGCACAGGTCATAGAGCACCTTCCATGAACTACATGAGACATAGGAAACTATCACAAAGATGAGTGTTAGTGCCCATATCAAGTACAATAGGTGGTTACTCAAGTGGATCTCCTAATATTATGACTATCAGCTTAGGGAACACCACATCTGTAGCATGGTCACCGCCACCCTCTTGGAACACAACATGAGGACATCGTGGTGGAATTTTTCTACAAATGGCAAGAATACATGTCATAAAAAGACTTAATAATGTATATAGAAATAGTGGAAGATGAATTAAAGGAAAGGGATCACTACCTATTTTATGCTACCATAACTACATGTTTAGAAGATAAGGTATTGATAAGTGTATCTATTTAAATTATAAGGGTTCCAATAGGTGAAAGTTCAATAGTACCATGCCTCTTCATTTACTAGAAACCATTGCATTTTATAATTCATAATTCATATTATTAAGTTTCATTTGCACATATCTTATATCATAGTTTGATTAAAACTGATTATTAGTCCTAGTAAATTAGTTTCCATACATCTTATCACTAAAATCGACACCTATTTAATTCTAGTTAACCTCGTCAACATTCGGCCTCAGAACATAATGAGTTATATACAATGGATTGAATCTTAAACTAGTCATTCCAACCCACGAGAGCCCATACACCTCATGAATTGAAACATAAAATCACTCAATCACAAAAAAAGGTGTGGAAAAAGAATAATATACAATCAAGGATCACTAAACAATCACAATCATATCAAGAAAACAAAAGCAGTTAAATGCACCTATACGACATGGAATATGCATGGAATGTGAATTCTAGGTGCCTAAAATTATGATTTTAATAATGTTAATTTCCCTCATATCATCAGGACAAGTATGAAATGGAATACTCAATAATAATAATAATAATAAGCATCATATAACATGTGTGTTACCCAATGGTGAAATGATATCAATAGTAATACGAAAAAGAAGAATAAAAATTATAATTTAGGTAACTTGATATTTACCCCGAACATGGGTTAGCTATACCCAAGAACAACTTATAACCACGTTTTAAAGTGTTCCTAAAATCCTTTCTAATGTCTCAAAATAGTAAAGCATGAAAATAAAGATATGATACTACTTTGTAATGTCCTGAACCATATGCCACTCAGACGTTCGCTAAGATCGGTGGGTCACTAGGAATCAGGCACATCTCCCCGAATGCTAGAGGCTACCGACTAGAAGTGAGAGCCTAGGGTGTGTTCATGGGGAGACTATTCCCTAATTACCAGAGAGTGGAACAATGTATAATTAATATAAGGGTAGGTAAATAGTGTAAGAAATATAATTAAACAAATGAAAAAATAGAATCAAATAAAATAATAATAAACAAGAGAAACTGATAAGAACATACAAAAGATGATGATACATGTCATGTATATATAAAATTGGAAAACATGGATAAACACCAGTAGGAAATTCATTCTATACAAAAGTAAAAATAATAAATAAAAAACTATCCAAGAATCCCAAGCTCAAGCTTAGTCATCTTCTACAAAGATCCATCCTAATACAAGCAATAAATCAAGTGTCTAAAGTGGTACACTTACCTTTTTAAACACCTTTAAACATGCAATATTCTTGAGTACCAATAGAATCCTAGATAAGGTGTGATATAAATATCAGTATGCCACTACCAATAGTGTCTATAACATCCAATCTATGTAATATAAACTGAAAGAGCATGAAAGTATGCATATATGAATATAAAGAAGTATAATAATGTAAATACCCAAGTACCTTATTCTACCATAGATAGAGTTGGAACATGTACACAATTCATTAATTAATTATATTATGGTTCATATAAATAAGTCACATGAGATATAATCAACATTGAAATCCAGATGTGATAATAATAGTAAATAATCTAAGATATAAGAAGTCATCCATGATGATGATGATAATAATGAAGAGGATCCAAGGTAATTACAAAAGCATCCTTGACCTCAGGGCTCATTTCAACTCAGTAATAACCTATATCCTAAAAATAATGGTAAGAGTGTAATCCAAGGGGCATCACCAAAGGAATTCCACAATAATATAATTATAACACTATCTAAGTGTTGGAACCAAGGCTATTATTGGCTATAAATGGTGTATGGTTTGTGTTTGTTTTCAATCCTCACATAGAAGACCAAGGAGATTGCAAGGAAAGGTATCATAAAATTCAAGATAAAAAAATTATTGAAGGTGGCATCATTTCCTAGTATTTTCTAAATTTTTGGGATCCAAAATTTGGATGTTGTCTTTCAACGTGCAAAGTGATTTTTCTTGGATGACTTAAGAAAGTATGAAAAAGGCATGAGATTTGAAAAGATGTGATTTGTGAGTTGCGTTTCGTGAAGACATAAATTTTTCTGATTGTGTGATTTGTGTTTATGATGAGATTCATGAATGGAGAAATATTTATCCACAATTATGAATTTTGGAGCTTTGTAGTCACTAACATAATGCTTTGCAATTACGACAAGTACAATGAAGGGTTTTGTGGGGAGTCTCCATGATGACGATGAACATTGAAAATATAGAATTTCCAAGGTTCTTTGCGAAGGTAGGAGCTCTGAAAAGATGATTTTTGATGATCTAGAAAATTATAAAAGAGGCGGTGGAGATTCGAAAAAGGCCGAGCCTATAAATATAAGGCTACCTCTCTTCATTTGGATATAAATTTTGAAGGAAAATATAAAAACGCTGTGAGTTCATGAAGAGCTTTAGGAACTGGGATTTCTGTATGAGCTTGAGCATCATGAAGAGACTATAAGTCTCAAATGATGTTCAATTCTTTTATTTAAAGGTTACTTCACTATACTGAGGTTTTTCACATTGACTCAGAGAGTTTCATGAAGGTTATTCTGTGAAGGCAAGGAAGCTTCATGAAAGAAGGTTGTTCCATGAAATCAAGGAAACTTCATGATGGCGGGTTGTTCTGTGAAGGCAGAGGTGCTTCGTGAAAGAGAGTGGATCAAAAAGGGTATTTACAAAGGACATTTTTGAACATAGAGTTTCGGTGGATAGGGATTTAAAGTGAATCTACTCATATTTTTGATGCAAGAAGTGTATCGTGATGAATAGAGACGAAGACTTAAATACCAATCTTTTGAAGATTCCTTCATGTCAATAAACTATGTTAGACTTCTCTCAAAGTAGTGATCTAGGGGGAGTCGATGGAAGTGATCCAAGGTACATAGTGAGCTATCCATAAAACATTTTAATGGAAGTGCACTTGGTACATAGTGATTGTGACCAAAAAATTTTATTCCACATCTAGTGAAGATTAGGTGAATTTGGTATGACCGACACACTTTTGGCGTATGCTCATTGTAACACCCCGAGCTTCCACAATACGCTTCTCATTCAATAATGCAATAGCGTGCATTGTACGTAACTTCGAGTTCTAAAACACCGCGACTAATCAAAGTAGCCGTTATGAATAGTAATAACCACTTTTTAAAATTATAGAAATTTTATATTTCAAAATGGACTTCATTTTTGGATTCTGAATATCGAAATTAGCCTATGTTGAATTTTTGGTATTTTTCTGAGAACTTCTAATTTTTTATGAATAGTGAAAAATACTTAAAAACAACTTTTTTAATCAAAATAATTTATAGTGATAAATTATACTATTTAGTGGTTTTAAAGTATAATTAGAATATATTTTTACCATTTTATCCAATGGTGGTCATTAGAATTAATTTAACATTGAAATTGGACATAAACAATTGCCAATCTTTTGATATAAATTGTTTCTTAAAAACACGCTATTTGTTGTGACGACGGGAATTAATTATAAAATTAATTAATGCAACTTATATGTTTGGAATTTTGTAAAATAGACATCATTTTTGAATTCAGAATATCAATTATAGCTTAGGGTGAAATTTTGGCATTGTTCTGAAAGACTTCAATTTTTGATGAATAGTGAAACCACTAAGTGGTAGTTAAATAACTGATTTTTTCGTTTAAATGAAATATTACCACTTCTGTGATTTGATTTTCAATAATCCGACATACATGGTTGTCATTAAGAAGTAAAATGTGGTTCAATGAGATTAAAATAATTTTCGATGAATAGTAACTTTTAAGTTCTTAATCGCGATTAGAGGTAATTAGTGTAGTTTAAGGTAAAAATAATGTTTTAATAATATGAGATGAGCTTGACACATGTCCTACCCTCATTGTATGTTCCATGTCCGACCAAGACAATCCATGGGTCAACTTGGGGACCCCATGGAACCACTTTAGTTAGAAAATGACATAAATACCTTTTATTTAATGTTAAAGTAAAAAATGGCACAACCATGAAATGTTTTACTAAAACAATTTTTACATGGGGTTATACATGTCATATTTTTGACTATAAATAGTCATTTGAAAGCTAAAAATATTTCCTACATCATAGGAGTTTTTTTATAATTTTTAGACATTAAATAAATTAAATTATTTATGACATCATTATGATGCAGCGATGACCTCATTATTTAACGATTTTAATAAAATGAAAAGATAATGTACAATCCAAGGCATAAACTTGTCCAAAGACTACTGGATGGGTATATTTCGAACCCTTATCACCTTATCCATGAATTATATAAGTGTGGAACCTTTAGAATATGAAAAGCATTGTATAATAAAGTAATATTTCATTACTTTCCAAGAGTGCCCCTCCTCTCCACTTATAAAAGGCCCCCACCTATAACACCTTATTCACACTTTAAAGCCATTTGGATCGGCCAAAATCTGCCCAAATACTCTCCCAACCTCCCCCTCTTACTCCTATAAGCCTCACTTTGGGCAGAATGCTTCCCAAGGAAGCCTTTGTCTCAAATCAAAAAGAGTTACCCGATTTTTAGGTAATGTCTTCTCTAATGTTGTTTTGTTTTATTTAGCTTCTCCAACCCCTTAAACTCTTTTTATTCATTTCTTTTGTAACAACAACAGTATCCTCAATATACTAGGATGTTTTTATAAGAATTATTCGAGCTACAATTAAACACACCTACATCTAATGGTTAAAGAACATACTATTTCTGTGGATGGCGAATTTCTGCCTCACGAAACGATGATTGTTCAACACTCATATAACACCTTCAAAGGTGGCCAATAAGATGTAACTAGATTTATATATGATATTATACTAGAACTATATTATACCTTTATATAATTATGATTTCATTCCATTAAATACAAAATATAAATGAAAGTAGTGTTCATGCGTACGTACGGCTTACCGTCTCCATGAACGGTGAATTTCATTTCCTACCTCTAAATGTTACGTAATATTATAAATGAATGTATATACTGTATATATATGATACATATGATATATACATCATTAATATAATTCTGGATATAATGGATATTTCACCACATGAACAACTTGTAATTATAAGAAGTTTATTTTTGACTCAAGTACCAAAGATCGACAAAACGACCGTTATTAACTTAAATAATTACATAGTGTTCATAACATGGTAATAAGTGATATAAAAGGAATAATGAACATGAAAAAGGTTCTTAATTAAATATAAATTAACTATAGTTTATTATTCCGGAGGTTAAAGAACGGTCGAGTCAGGACAGGATGCAAGGTAAGGGAATTTCTTAACCCAACTTCCATTCTTTGGGTTAATCTCCTACTTTCAAATTATGTCATGATATTATTATGACCTATTTTGTATTTTTACTTTCTTTATGTGTACCTATAGTTAATACACATAATAGATCTATTTTATTTTAAAAATTATCTTTTTAAGGACTTCGTCTCAATCTCCTTTCATTGAGGCATATTTGGTTTTATACACAACTTTCTTTTTTACGGTGTATAAACCCCTTTGACTTTTACGTTTATTCAAAAGGAATATTTTTATACGAAGTGTTTTACTAAACGAAAAAAATGGAATGTTTTTCTTTCCGTACATATGCGGCGACAACGACTTCTCCGCCACTGTGACCATTATTTTAGTTTCGGCTTCCTCTACAAGCCATAACTTTTTTTTATGAAAAATAAATACAAGTTTTAACTTTCTTTTATTTTGGTATTGAAAATGGTTTTGAAAGCATTTTTATTATATCAATGTGTTGTATTGATATCTTGTGATTAAAATGTGGAAATGTTATGTTTCATTTATGCATGTTTTATGTGATACGATTATGTTATGGTTTATGATATGTTAAACCTATTCATATGAGGAATGCATTGGACTTAATAAGTGACGGGTGGAGCCCGCTATAGCTCCTCGATGCATCGGCAGGTCTCATGAGACAAACTAGTGTCTTGGAACGAGGCCTTGACAAAATCTTATTTGTGGTCTTGGCACAAGCCCTTGACTACGTGGGTATGATAGTATGGCATTATGCATTCCATTATTATGAAAGTGGTTATTGATATTGCATGTGATTATTCGACCAGTAGAATATCCATGTGAAGAAGTAAATGGCATTATCTCATTTTACTTTTGCCATATTATGTTTATGTTCAAGTTTAAAAGGCTTTTGTTTTAGTTATACATTGCCTTAAATGTTTATGTTTATTTATGAATGCTTCCGTAATATTGTTATCCTTACTGAGCATCTGATCTCACCCCTTTCAGTGTTTTAATATTTTCCAGGATGTGAAGAAGTATTTTATGAATGACCTGCAGGGATAGTCAGAAGAGGATATGAGTATAGACTATAGAGACTTTGTTATTGTAGTTTTTCACCTTATGTTGTAATGTAACATTTATGAATATATCTAGTGTTTACAAGGATACTAAACTAATCGGTCTTTCGAGACTTGATCTTTTGTGATCATGCTAATGTTACGAAGTAATGCACCAACTCTGGGTAGCTGGGGTCGGGGCATTACAGTTGGTATCAGAGGCAGTTTAGTACTAGCCTTGGAAGCTAGATTTAGAAAAACTCTGATTAGAGCACATAGCCCGAAGATAGACTTTAAGGATTAGTATAGAAGAACTTCCTAGAATTTTGGTATTATAGATATTTTGTGAGTTTTCCGAGCAATACATCCCTGTCTGGATACGAGAAGGTAGAGGCGGCTCTGGCACAGATGTACCTAGGGGTAAAACTCGAAAACACCGCTTTGAGCTAGACTTGAACGGGAACTGGTGCACGGAAACGGGCCTTGCTGCACTCTTGGTTACGAAACTCCCGGGGGATATGCTTAGGATAATTCTCATTTTCTTTACAAACCACTATGAAGGGTTATGATTATATACTTCCTCAAAGAAAACATTCATTTTTATGATTATGGATTATATCCATAAATAGTTCAATTTATGTAAAGTGTTTTACAAATATGGAATTATGTATTTTAATTTATAAACTAATCTAGTTTATGCCATTGTTTAGAAATGGCGCCTAGTGGAAGGAATGGAAACCGTATCAATGCACGCACTCCGTGTAGGGATTTCCCTCCTGCTCAAGATAATTATCGTGGATCTGGAGATACAACTGGTGCTGGTCAACTTATTACCATACTGGGACAACTCACTCAGGTTATGAATAATAACCTTACTCGTATGGAGCACCCTGATCCACAATGTGGAGGATCAATGTTAGACCGCTTCATGAGGAAACAACCACCAACATTTAATGGGGGTACAAATCCATTAGTAGCTGAGCAATGGATAAACTCCTTATAGAAAATATTCCACGCCTTGGGGAGCAGTGAAAGGGAAAAGGTTATCATGGCAGTTTACCGCCTCACTGGAGATGCTGATCAATGGTGGTAATTGATCCAAAACACAAAGGAAGATGATGACATATCGAATATGGAATGGATGGAGTTAAAAGATCTTTTCTTAGAAAAATACTTTCCTTATGACCATAGAGCAGATATGGAAAGGCAATTTCTGAGTCTGAAACAAAAGGAGGATGAGAATGTCGCAAAGTATGAGGCCAACTTTACAAGGTTAGCGAGGTATGCTGCAGATTATATATGTAACCCAAGAGGTAAGATTGATCGTTTCTTTGATGGTTTAAAACCATTTCTCTGTAGAGATTTAGTATCACAATCTTTATCAACATACGAAGATATTGTCTCATATGCTATCAAGACAGAAAAGGAATTCTCTAAGTCTTATGACAACAAAGTAAAGAAAGAGAAGAAGAGAACGGTGGAACAAGAGACAGATAAAGGGAAAAGGGAAAGAAGGATTTTCCATTATGTGATAATTGTGGGAAGAATCACCCTGGTACTTGCCTAAAAGGAATGAGAGTTTGTTATAAATGTGGAGAAAAAGGTCACCTGGAGCGCGATTGCAAGTGAAAGAAAGAGGCTATCAATGTTGAATGCTACAATTGTAGGGAAATGGGGCATTATGCAAATGAATGTCCTAAGCGTCAGGGAAACTTACCTCAGAAAAGTCCAAGGGATCAAGGACAATCTTATGTTGTTACTACAGTTGAAGCGGAATAATTAATGTATTGGTGTTTTTGGACTCATGGATTATATTCTGGTTATTAGAATAATGATATATATATATAAGGATTGTACTGCAGTACATGTTGTTTCAGTAAGGTTTTAATATGATGAAGGTAATCATATTTTTAGTATGTGACAATAAGAGAAACTTTACTTTGTTTGGGGAATCTGATAAATTGATTTTGGAATTAAGAGAACTTTTAGAGAAAGTCTGGACATAGGTATTTTGGATAACTATAAATGTTGGAGTGGATTAAGTTGATATTTGGATAGTATTGTTTAAGGTTAAAAAATTTATGAAAATTATTTTTGGAATATTGTACTACTATAGTTTTAGGAAAAGGACAACCTGCAGGGTGGGGCATAACCCGTCACATCGGACAAAGCTGCAGGAATCGAACCCACAACCATAGTGCGACAGGCCTTTATTTCCTACCACTATCCTACAGGAAGTCCCTAGTTATTACAAAATAATTTTACTAATCTAAATGGTATGTGTTAACATTTGGAACCTTATACAATTAGGATAAGTATAATATTTTTGAGTTCTATTATCTTTTTGAGTGAAAGATGAGTTGAAGGTTGAAACTCTAATTGTCAATCATAAATATATATATACCTATCTCTTATTCAATGAATAAATTAATTCTTAAACTTTAGTAAAGGGATATTAAAACAAAAAAATGTGTTGTCCTAATACCTTATGTCTTGTTGAACTGATGATATTTTAAATCAACATAGATTGAAGGCTTTGAGGCCCTCAATTTGACAGTTGATTGTGATTGATGACTTCAATCACTCCCTACAAATATTTACGTTTTTCCTCCAATTATATGTCTCTAATTTCCACCAATGTTCTCCTAATCGAGATCATAATTGGGTGGTGGCTTTTTCATTTCCCTTTCCCTCTTATTAAGGCTAAATTTTATTAATCTTATTTCCGATGTGGGTTTTCCACAAAGGTATTTTCTATTTTCAACCTTTTATTTTCCAAGAAAAATTTAAAATTGCGAGGACGCAATTTATTGAAGGAGGAGAGAATGTAACACCCCGAGCTTCCACAATACGCTTCTCATTTAATAATGCAATAGCTTGCATTGTACGCAACTTCGAGTTCTAAAACACCGCGACTAATCAAAGTAGCCGTTATGAATAGTAATAACCACTTTTTAAAATTATAGAAATTTTATATTTCAAAATGGACTTCATTTTTGGATTCGGAATATCGAAATTAGCCTATGTTGAATTTTTGGTATTTTTCTGAGAACTTCTAATTTTTTATGAATAGTGAAAAATACTTAAAATCAACTTTTTTAATAAAAATAATTTATAGTGATAAATTATACTATTTAGTGGTTTTAAATTATAATTAGAATATATTTTTACCATTTTATCCAATGGTGGTCATTATAATTAATTTAACATTGAAATTGGACATAAACAATTGCCAATCTTTTGATATAAATTGTTTCTTAAAAACACGCTATTTGTTGTGACGACGGGAATTAATTATAAAATTAATTAATTCAATTTATATGTTTGGAATTTTTTAAAATAGACATCATTTTTGAATTCGGAATATTAATTATAGCTTAGGGTGTAATTTTGGCATTGTTCTGAAAGACTTCAATTTTTGATGAATAGTGAAACCACTAAGTGGTAGTTAAATAACTGATTTTTTCGTTTAAATGAAATATTACCACTTCTGTGATTTTATTTTCAAAAATCCGACATACATGGTTGTCATTAATAAGTAAAATGTGGTTCAATGAGATTAAAATAATTTTTGGTGAATAGTAACTTTTATGTTCTTAATCGCGATTAGAGGTAATTAGTGTAGTTTAAGGTAAAAATAATGTTTTAATAATATGAGATGAGCCTGACACATGTCCTACCCTCATTGGATGTGCCATGTCCGACCGAGACAATCCATGGGTCAACTTGGGGACCCCATGGAGCCACTTTAGTTAGAAAATGACATAAATACCGTTTATTTAATGTTAAAGTCAAAAATGACACAAACATGAAATGTTTTACTAAAACAATTTTTACATGGGGTTATGCAAGTCATATTTTTGACTATAAATTGTAATTTGAAAGCTAAAAATATTTCCTACATCATAGTATTTTTTTATAATTTTTATACATTAAATAAATTAAATTATTTATGACATCATTATGATGCAGCGATGACCTCATTATTTAACGATTTTAATAAAATGAAACGATAATGTACAATCCAAGGCTTAAACTTGTCCAAAGACTATTGGATGGGTAGAGTTCGAACCACTATCACCTTATCCACGAATTATATAAGTGTGGGACATTTAGAATCCGAAAATCATTGTATAATAAAGTAATATTTCATTACTTTCCAAGAGTGCCCCTCCTCTCCACTTATAAAAGGCCCCCACCTCTAACACCTTATTCACACTTTCAAGCCATTTGGCTCGGCCAAAATCTACCCAAATACCCTCCCAACTTCCCCCTCTTACTCCTAGAAGCCTCACTTTGGGCAGAACTCTTCCCAAGGAAGCCTTTGGCTCAAATCAAAAAGAGTTACCCGGTTTTTAGGTAATGTCTTCTCTAATGTTGTTTAGTTTTATTTAGCTTCTCCAACCCCTTAAAGTCCTTTTATTCATTTCTTTTGTAATAACACCAGTATCCTCAATATACTAGGATGTTTTTATAAGAAGGATTCGAGCTACACTTACACACACCTACATCTAATGGTTAAAGAACATACTGTTTCTGTGGATGGCGAATTTCTGCCTCACGAAACGATGATTGTTCAACACTCATATAACACCTTCAAAGGTGGCCATTAAGATGTCACTATATTTATATATGATATTATAATGGAACTATATTATACCTTTATATAATTATGCTTTCATTCCATTAAATACGAAATAGAAATGAAAGTAGCGTTCATGCGTACGTACGGCTTACCGTCTCCATGAACGGTGAATTTCATTTCTTACCTCTAAATGTTACGTAATATTATAAATGAATGTATATACTGTATATATATGATACATATGATATCTAAATCATTAATATAATTCTGTATCTAATGGATATTTCACCACATGAACAACTTGTAATTATAAGAAGTTTATTTTTGACTCAAGTACCAAAGATCGACAAAACGACCGTTATTAACTTAAATAATTACATAATGTTCATAACATGGTAATAAGTGATATAAAAGGAATAATGAACCTGAAAAAGGTTCTTAATTAAATAGAAATTAACTCTAGTTTATTATTCAGGAGGTTAAATAACGGTCGAGTCAGGACAGGACGCAAGGTAAGGGAATTTCTTAACCCAACTTCCATTCTTTGGGTTAATCTCCTACTTTCAAATTATGTCAGGATATTATTATGTCATATTTTGTATTTTTACTTTCATTATGTGTAGCTATAGTAAATACACATAATATATCTATTTTATTTTAAAAATGATCTTTTTAAGGACTTCGTCTCAATCTCCTTTCATTGAGGCATATTTGGTTTTATACACAACTTTCTTTTTTACGGTGTATAAACCCCTTTGACTTTTACGTTTATTCAAAAGGAATATTTTTATACGAAGTGTTTTACTAAACGAAAAAAGGGAATGTTTTTCTTTCCGTACATATGCGGCGACAACGACTTCTCCGCCACCGTGACCATTATTTGAGTTTCGGCTTCCTCTACAAGCCATCACTTTTTTTATGAAAAATAAATAAAAGTTTTAACTTTCTTTTATTTTGGTATTGAAAATGGTTTTGAAAGAGTTTTTATTATATCAATGTGTTGTATTGATATCTTGTGATTGAAATATGGAAATTTTATGTTTCATTTATGCATGTTTTATGCGATACGATTATGTTATGGTATATGATATGTTAAACCTATTCATATGAGGAATGCATTGGACTTAATAAGTGACGGGTGGAGCCCGATATAGATCCTTGATGCATCGGCAGGTCTCATGAGACAAACTAGTGTCTTGGCACGAGGCCTTGCCAAAATCTTATTTGTGGTCTTGGCACGAGGCCTTGACTACGTGGTTATGATAGTGTGGCATTATGCATTCCATCATTATGAAAGTGGTTATTGATATTGCATGTGATTATTCGACCAGTAGAATATCCATGTGAAGAAGTAAATGGAATTATCTCATTTTACTTTTGCCATATTATGTTTATGTTCAAGTTTAAAAGGCTTTTGTTTTAGTTATACATTGCCTTAAATGTTTATGTTTATTTATGAAAGCTTCCGCAATATTGTTATCCTTACTGAGCATCTACGCTCACCCCTTTCAATGTTTTAATATTTTCCAGGATGTGAAGAAGTATTTTATGAATGACCTGCAGGTATAGTCAGAAGAGGATATGAGTGTAGACTATGGAGACTTTGTTATTGTAGTTTTTCACCTTATGTTGTAATGTAACATTTATGAATATATCTTGTGTTTCCAAGGATACTAAATTAATCGGTCTTTCGAGACTTGATCTTTTGTGATCATGCCAATGTTACGAAGTAATGCACCATCTCTGGGTAGCTGGGGTCGGGGCGTTACAGTTGGTATCAGAGGCAGTTTAGTACTAACCTTGGAAGCTAGATTTAGATAAACTCTGATTAGAGCACATAGCCCGAAGATAGAATTTAAGGATTAGTATAGAAGAACTTCCTAGAATTTTGGTATTATAGAGATTTTGTGAGTTTTCCGAGAAATACATCCCTGTCTGGATACGAGCAGGTAGAGGCGGCTCTGGCACAGATGTACCTAGGGGTAAAACCCGAAAACACCGCTTTGAGCTAGACTTGAACGGGAACTGGTGCACGACAACGGGCCTTGCTGCACTCTTGGTTACGACACTCCCGGGGGATATGCTTTGGATAATTCTCATTTTATTTACAAACCACTATGAAGGGTTATGATTATATACTTCCTCAAAGAAAAATTCCTTTTTATGATTATGGATTATATCCATAAATAGTTCAATTTATGTAAAGTGTTTTACAAATATGGAATTATGTATTTTAATTCATAAACTAATCTAGTTTATGCCATTGTTTAGAAATGGAGCCTAGTGGAAGGAATGGAAACCGTATCAATGCACGCACTCCGTGTAGGGATTGCCCTCCTGCTCAAGATAATTATTGTGGATCTGGAGATACAACTGGTGCTGATCAACTTATTACCATACTGGGACAACTCACTCAGGTTATGAATAATAACCTTACTTGTATGGAGCACCCAGATTTGCAATGTGGAGGATCAATGTTAGACCGCTTCATGAGGCAACAAACACCAACATTTAATGGGGGTACAAATCCATTAGTAGATGAGCAATGGATAAACTCCTTATAGAAAATATTCCACGCCTTGGGGAGTAGTGAAATGGAAAAGGTTATCATTGTAGTTTACCGCCTCACTGGAGATGCTGATCAATGGTGGTCATTGATTCAAAACAAAAAGGAAGATGATGACATATCGAATATGGAATGGAGGGAGTTCAAAGATCTTTTCTTAGAAAAATACTTTCCTCATGACCATAGAGCAGATATGGAAAGGAAATTTCTGAGTCTGAAACAAAAGGAGGATGAGAATGTCGCAAAGTATGAGGCCAACTCTACAAGGTTAGCGAGGTATGCTGCAGATTATATATGTAACCCAAGAGGTAAGATTGATCATTTCTTTGATGGTTTAAAACCATTTCTCCATAGAGATTTAGTATCACAATCTTTCTCAACATATGAAGATATTGTCTCATGTGCTATCAAGACAGAAAATGAATTCTCTAAGTCTTATGACAACAAAGTAAAGCAAGAGAAGAAGAGAACGATGGAACAAGAGACAGATAAAGGGAAAAAGGGAAAGAAGGATTTTCCATTATGTGATAATTGTGGGAAGAATCACCCTGGTACTTGCCTAAAAGGAATGAGAGTTTGTTATAAATGTGGAGAAAAAGGTCACCAGGCACGTGATTGCAAGGGAAAGAAAGAGGCTATCAATGTTGAATGCTACAATTGTAGGGAAATGGGGAATTATGCAAATGAATGTCCTAAGCGTCAGGGAAACTTACCTCAGAAAAGGGCAAGGGATCAAGGACAATCTTATGCTGTTACTACAGTTGAAGTGGAATAATTAATGTATTGGTGCTTTTGGACTCATGGATTATATTCTGGTTATTAGAATAATGTGATATATATATAAGGATTGTACTGCAGTACTTGTTGTTTCAGTAAGGTTTTAATATGATGAAGGTAATCATATTTTTAGTATGTGACAATAAGAGAAACTTTACTTTGTTTGGGGAATATGATAAATTGATTTTGGAATTAAGAGACCTTTTAGAGAAAGTCTGGATAGAGGTATTTTGGATAACTATAAAGGTTTGAGTGGATTAAGTTGATCTTTGGATAGTATTGTTTAAGGTTAAAAAATTTATGAATATTATTTTTGGAATATTATACTACTATAGTTTTAGGAAAAGGACAACCTGCAGGGTGGGGCATAACCCGTCACGTCGGACAAAGCTGCAAGAATCGAACCCACAACCATAGTGCGACATGCCATTATTTCCTACCACTAGCCTACAGGAAGTCCCTGGTTATTACAAAATAATTTTACTAATCTAAATGGTATGTGTAAACATTTGGAACCTTATACAATTAGGATAAGTATAATATTTTTGAGTTCTATTATCTTTTTGAGTGAAAGATGAGTTAAAGGTTGAAACTCTAATTTTCAAGCATAAATATATATATACCTATCTCTTATTCAATGAATAAATTAATTCTTAAACTTTAGTAAAGGGATATTAAAACAAAAAAAAGTGTTATCCTAATACCTTATGTCTTGTTGAACTGATGATATTTTAAATCAACATAGATTGAAGGCTTTGAGGCCCTCAATTTGACAGTTGATTGTGATTGATGACCTCAATTACTCCCTACAAATATTTACGTTTTTCCTCCAATTATATGTCTCTAATTTCCACCATTGTTCTCCTAATCGAGATCATAATTGGGTGGTGGCTTTTTCATTTCCCTTTCCCTCTTATTAAGGCTAAATTTTATTAATCTTATTTCCGATGTGGGTTTTCCACAAAGGTATTTTCTATTTTCAACCTTTTATTTTCCAAGAAAAATTTTAAATTGCGAGGATGCAATTTATTGAAGGAGGGGAGAATGTAACACCCCGGGCTTCCACAATACGCTTCTCATTCAATAATGCAATAGCTTGCATTGTACGCAACTTCGAGTTCTAAAACACCACAACTAATCAAAGTAGCCGTTATGAATAGTAATAACCACCTTTTAAAATTATAGAAATTTTATATTTCAAAATGGACTTCATTTTTGGATTCGGAATATCGAAATTAGCCTATGTTGAATTTTTGGTATTTTTCTGAGAACTTCTAATTTTTTATGAACAGTGAAAAATACTTAAAAAAAACTTTTTTAATCAAAATAATTTATAGTGATAAATTATACTGTTTAGTGGTTTTAAAGTATAATTAGAATATATTTTTACCATTTTATCCAATGGTGTTCATTAGAATTAATTTAACATTGAAATTGGACATAAACAATTACCAATCTTTTGATATAAATTGTTTCTTAAAAACACGCTATTTGTTGTGGTGGTGGGAATTAATTATAAAATTAATTAATGAAACTTATATGTTTGGAATTTTTTAAAATATACATCATTTTTGAATTCGGAATATTAATTATAGCTTAGGGTGAAATTTTGGCATTGTTCTGAAAGACTTCAATTTTTGATGAATAGTGAAACCACTAAGTGGTCGTTAAATAACTGATTTTTTCGTTTAAATGAAATATTACCACTTCTGTGATTTGATTTTCAAAAATCCTACATACATGGTTGTCATTAAGAAGTAAAATGTGGTTCAATGAGATTAAAATAATTTTCGGTGAATAGTAACTTTTATGTTCTTAATCGCGATTAGAGGTAATTAGTGTAGTTTAAGGTAAAAATAATGTTTTAATAATATGAGATGAGGTTGACACATGTCCTACCCTCATTGGATGTGCCATGACAGACCAACAAAATCCATGGGTCAACTTGGGGACCCCATGGAGCCACTTTAGTTAGAAAATGACATAAATACCTTTTATTTAATGTTAAAGTAAAAAATGACACAAACATGAAATGTTTTACTAAAACAATTTTTACATGGGGTTATACAAGTCATATTTTTGACTATAAATAGTAACTTGAAAGCTAAAAATATTTCCTACATCATAGTATTTTTTTATAATTTTTATACATTAAATAAATTAAATTATTTATGACATCATTATGATGCAGCGATGACCTCATTATTTAACGATTTTAATAAAATGAAAAGCTAATGTACAATCCAAGGCTTACACTTGTCCAAATACTATTGGATGGGTATTTTTAGAACCCCTATCACCTTATCCACGAATTATATAAGTGTGGGACCTTTAGAATCCGAAAAGCATTGTATAATAAAGTAATATTTCATTACTTTCCAAGAGTGCCCCTCCTCTCCACTTATAAAAGGCCCCCACCTCTAACACCTTATTCACACATTCAAGCCATTTGGTTCGGTCAACATCTGCCCAAATACCCTCCCAACTTCCCCCTCTTACTCCTATAAGCCTCACTTTGGGCAGAACTCTTCCCAAGGAAGCCTTTGGCTCAAATCAAAAAGAGTTACCCGATTTTTAGGTAATGTCTTCTCTAATGTTGTTTTGTTTTATTTAGATTCTCCAACCCCTTAAACTATTTTTATTCATTTCTTTTGTAAAAACACCAGTATCCTCAATATACTAGGATGTTTTTATAAGAAGGATTCGAGCTACACTTACACACACCTACATCTAATGGTTAAAGAACATACTGTTTCTGTGGATGGCGAATTTCTGCCTCACGAAACGATGATTGTTCAACACTCATATAACACCTTCAAAGGTGGCCATTAAGATGTCACTATATTTATATATGATATTATACTAGAACTATATTATACCTTTATATAATTATGCTTTCATTCCATTAAATACGAAATAGAAATGAAAGTAGCGTTCATGCGTACGTACGGCTTACCGTCTCCATGAACGGTGAATTTCATTTCTTACCTCTAAATGTTACGTAATATTATAAATGAATGTATATACTGTATATATATGATACATATGATATCTACATCATTAATATAATTCTGTATATAATGGATATTTCACCACATGAACAACTTGTAATTATAAGAAGTTTATTTTTGACTCAAGTACCAAAGATCGACAAAACGACCGTTATTAACTTAAATAATTACATAATGTTCATAACATGGTAATAAGTGATATAAAAGGAATAATGAACATGAAAAAGGTTCTTAATTAAATATAAATTAGCTCTAGTTTATTATTCAGGAGGTTAAATAACGGTCGAGTCAGGACAGGACGCAAGGTAAGGGAATTTCTTAACCCAATTTCCATTCTTTGGGTTAATCTCCTACTTTCAAATTATGTCAGGATATTATTATGTCATATTTTGTATTTTTACTTTCATTATGTGTACCTATAGTAAATACACATAATAGATCTATTTTATTTTAAAAATGATCTTTTTAAGGACTTCGTCTCAATCTCCTTTCATTGAGGCATATTTGGTTTTATACACAACTTTCTTTTTTACGGTGTATAAACCCCTTTGACTTTTACGTTTATTCAAAAGGAATATTTTTATACGAAGTGTTTTACTAAACGAAAAAAGGGAATGTTTTTCTTTCCGTACATATGCAGCGACAACGACTTCTCCGCCACCGTGACCATTATTTGAGTTTCGGCTTCCTCTACAAGCCATCACTTTTTTTATGAAAAATAAATAAAAGTTTTAACTTTCTTTTATTTTGGTATTGAAAATGGTTTTGAAAGCGTTTTTATTGTATCAATGTGTTGTATTGATATCTTGTGATTGAAATGTGGAAATGTTATGTTTCATTTATGCATGTTTTATGTGATACGATTATGTTATGGTTTATGATATGTTAAACCTATTCATATGAGGAATGCATTGGACTTAATAAGTGATGGGTGGAGCCCGATATAGCTCCTCGATGCATCGACAGGTCTCATGAGACAAACTAGTGTCTTGTCACGAGGCCTTGACAAAATCTTATTTATGGTCTTGGCATGAGGCCTTGACTACGTGGTTATGATAGTCTGGCATTATGCATTCCATCCATATGAAAGTGGTTATTGATATTGCATGTGATTATTGGACCAGAAGAATATCCATGTGAAGAAGTAATTGGAATTATCTCATTTTACTTTTCCATATTATGTTTATGTTCAAGTTTAAAAGGCTTTTGTTTTAGTTATACATTGCCTTAAATGTTTATTTTTATTTATGAAAGCTTCCGCAATATTGTTATCCTTACTGAGCATCTGAGCTCACCCCTTTAAATGTTTTAATATTTTCCAGGATGTGAAGAAGTATTTTATGAATGACCTGCAAGGATAGTCAGAAGAGGATATGAGTGTAGACTATGGAGACTTTGTTATTGTAGTTTTTCACCTTATGTTGTAATGTAACATTTATGAATATATCTAGTGTTTCCAAGGCTACTAAACTAATCGGTATTTTGAGACTTGATCTTTTGTGATCATGCCAATGTTACGAAGTAATGCACCGACTCTGGGTAGCTGGGGTTGGGGTGTTACAATCATTGGACATAGAAATTTATGGTGAACCAAGTAAATCTGCTTTTTCCTCACTTTTCATGCATTTTTATGATAGGTTTAATAGGTTTCTACCTCTGTGGGAACAAGATCCATCAGTTTAAGAGAAAAATTTGACAACCTGATTTACCCCTCCCCTCTTAGGGTGTTACGTGGTCCTTCAAGTGGTACTGGAGGGTAAAGGTTGCGGGTGTTATATATGTCCTTTAATATCATGGATAATTCATCCAATGTTAGGGGAATCCCCCTTTTCAATGGAAGTAATTTTCATATTTGGAATAATATATTGAGATCTCATCTAAGATATCTTGGAATGGAAGTCCTCTTTTCTACTGTGCAAGGAATAAAATTTACTCATACAATAGGGCTTTCTATGACTGATACTGAAATAACAATTCTTGATGCAGATGATAAAGCGTAGAATGATCTCACTGTAGCTCTTTCTGATCTGATCTATCTAAAGTTGAGGAGTTACACCTCAGCAAAGTCTATGTGGGATAAACTTGAAAATATTTATTAAGGAGATAGAAAAGTGAAGGAGGTGAAACATCAAGTCATGCACAATAGTTTTGAAGATTTTAAGATGCATCCGGATGAGAATGAATATTCCTTCTTCAATATAATTACTGAAGTGGTAGGAGTAATTCAAGGGCTGGACAAAGAAATCAAAGACATTGATATTGTAATGAAAATCATGAGAAGTATTCCACCCCTTTACAATGAAAAGGTGTCAACCATTGAGGAAAGAGATCATTAAAAACTTCTCAGTATGATCAATTGAAAACCTAGTGAAATAAGAAATGAGAGTCAATCTAGAAGATGCTATAACTTTTGTGATAAAGGAAATGGAATTGAATTTCATGGAAAAACAAAAAAAATTTAGGAGATAGTAATGGTGAAGATGATGAAGAAAAAGAAATTATTTCTCTCATTGAAAAAAATTTCAAAAAGGGAAAAGGTAAATTTAAAGGTAAGTTACCTCTGACTTTTCTTTCATTGTGGAAGAGTTGGAAACATTACCTCTCAGTGCCCAAGAAAGTTCAATGATGAAGAGAGTGAAGTTGAAGACATTGAGAAGCCTTATAAAAGGTTTTTCAAAAAGAGAGACTTCAAATATAGAAAGAAAGTACAGAAGAAGAGTTTTTTCTGTGAAGAGGAAGATGATGATAATAAATTATATGAAGAAGAATAATCATAATTTAAAACTTGAAACTATGTTTCCATGATGGATACTATTGAAAAGTCAAAACCATTGACAGATAAATCTAGAGATAACTAGCTGAAAACTAATGTTAATACCAAGTTGAAACTTAAGGATGCTTTTTTCTAATATTAAGAATAAGTGTAAGATATGAAAAAGTGGAAACAATTGGTGGAAGAATCATTATAATATGGTGATTAGCTTGAAGTTGACATTGAACGACAAGAAGAATTGGTGAAAGTACATTAAAAAATAATTGAAAGGACTAATGATGTAGTGGAACTAAATCCAAAAATCTAAGAAGAGGAAAATATCATCAATGACCTTACCTATAGACTATAGAAGAAGTATAAGAATATATATCGACTCGAAGAGGATGTTGTAACTATTAGGAGAAAACTCAAGAGTGAATCAAACATAAAAGAAGGTAGAAAGAAAATACAATTTGGAAAATTCTTAGATTTTTAATTTCTAGAAAGAGATAAGCATAGTAAATATGGGGATGAAAATATCTTGAGTGATAAAAGACCTACTTGCATGGGAAATAGTGAAATTAGTATTAAAGTTGAGACATAAACTGTGGGAAATAAAGTGAGCCAAAAGAAAGACAAGATAAAAGTTGGACACATTGAAAATTTACCTAAAGATCTAAAAAATAAACCATAAATCCAAACTTGAAGGAGAACTGAGAACTATCCTTAGGAATCTAGAAGTGATAGGAAGAAAAACTACCATACCATAAAAGGAAACATAAGGTGGAATAGAAATGAGAAGACATTTCCACTAATGAAATGTCAATTCTGTGGTTATCTGGGCCATACCATATTTTATTGCGAAGAAGAAGGGAGCCATTTAAATGGAGATGATCTAGGAAGTCAAAAAAGGAGAAAAATTTCATATCCAACATCTTATAGAATAAATAGTTTCTATGGATATTTTTTTCATTGTACTAACTTTGGCCATATGTTGTACATTGCAGGAAGAGGAATGACATGAGATTTTTATACAACAGTCAGAGATAGGTGAATACTCACCAACCATACGATGTTTCTATCTCAAACAAGTTTTCTCCTTTGGAAGAAGAGTATGAATATAAAGAACCAATGTACACGAAAGATGGATTTGAAAGGCCATCAGTGTCCTACACTCAATCCAATATCTCATGGAAATAAAAGAGGAAAATTAAAAAATCCAATCTTGCATAAGTATCCCTCGATGATACAAATAAAAGAAATAAGATTCTTGATAGTGGATGTTCGTAGCACATGATTTGTAATATTGAACTCTTAAAAAATTTCAAGAAAAGGGATGATGGAACAGTGAGGTTCAGTATTGATGGTTCATTGAAGATCAATGGCAGCAAAAGTTCTGATATTTCTAATGAAGTTATAAAGAAAACTAAAGTCCTTTTTGTGGACGGTTTTCATCACAATCTACTTAGTGTGAGTTAACTCTATGAATTATGACTTATAGTGAAATTAAATCAAAAGTTCTGCAGTATAAAAGGGAAAGATAGATAATTCACTAAAGAAATGTTGTAGAATAGAGGGAAACTTATATCAAGTTGATAGTAAAGTGAACATTTTCTATCTAACAGTTAAAGAAGAAAACAACCTATGGCATCAAAGATTGGGGAACATGAATTAGAAAAACATGGAAAAGATATCTAATCTAAATATAGTCACAGATATCCCCAACCTGAAGCGTGAACAAGAAAATTCCTATGATTCTTTCATACGAGGGAAGATGATCTGCGGTTCTTATCTCCCAAAGATTAAAAGGGAATAAAATCTTCTTTATCTCATCCATACAGATGTATGTGGACCAATAAAAATATCTGAAACTCATGGATAGAGGTACTTCATCATTTTTATTAATGATTATAGTATAATGGCTTATGTGATGGTTGTACACAGGAAGTAGAAAGTGTTGGATTGCATGAAAACATAGCGCCAAATTTCCGAGAATGATACTGGATGGACAATAAAAGTTCTACTATATGAAAATGGAGGGGAATACAAATCCATTGAGTTTAAAAATTACCTAAAAAACATGGAATATGACATGAGGTGGATACTGTGAGAACTTCATAGAAAAATGTAGTAGTTGAGTGCTAGAATTAGCAGGTGAACAACATGGCTAGGACTATGCTGATTGAGAGTCATATCTCTCACCATTACTGGAAAGAAGCTGTGAAAACTACAATACACATTAAAAATAGAATAGGGCTTTATATGGGAGAGATGAAGACGCCATATGAATTTTGGCATGTAAGGAAGCCTTATTTGAAATAATTTCATATTTTTGGAAGTAAATGTTTCATTTGAAACAAAGATGAAAATCAAGGGAAGTATGGTGAAAATACAGATGAAGGTTTTCTAACTAAATAAGGCTCTTTATGGTTTGAAGTAGGCATCACAAGCATTGTATTCTCGGGTGTATTATTATCTAAAGAATCTCAAATTCAAAAAAGGAGGTGTAGAACAAAATCTCTATGCGAATAACTTTTAGAAAGATCAGTTCATGGTGCTTGTATACGTTGATGATATCATATTTGGTCAAAGGAGATAAGGATTAGTGGATAAATTTGAGAATCACATGAAATTAGAATTTGTAATTTCATTGATTGGTGAACTCACATACTTTTTAGGGATGCAAGATATTTAGAAGAAAGATTACACTTTCATTTCTTAGGAAAAGTATGTAAGAGATCTATTGAAGAAATTTAATATGAATGATTCCAAACTAATGCTGAATCCGATTGTGGTTGGAAAAAAATTTGGAAAGCATGAGGATTAGAATTATATGGATCCTACAATGTATAGGATAATTGTTGGATGCTTACTATACTTGATAGTAACATGACTAGATATTGTTTTTACAAAATGCTTAGCGGCCCGATTTTAGAGTAATACGAAGGAAGAAATTATGGCAGTAGTGAAAACAATCATGATGTATATTCAAGTTACTTACAATTATGTATTTTACTCTTCTATAGGAAGTGATAGTAAACTATCAGCAATTCTTGATGCTGAATGGGATGGAGACATAGTGGAATGAATGTCCACTAGTGGTGGTTCATTATATATTGGGAAGAAATGTGTAGGCTGGCTGAGCAAGAAACAAGAAAGTACTTCTCTTAATACTACTGAAGCAGAATATATATTTGCTAAAAAGGTGTGCACTCAGTTACTTAGGATGAAGCACTAATTGACTGGAATTGGAGATGAGGTGAAACAACCGATGTTGATTTACTATGATAACAAGGGTACAATTTATCTTCTGAAGAAACCTATTCAACATTACCATATTAAACATATTGAAATTAGATATCACTTAATCAAGGAAAAAGTTAAAGGAGTGATTAAAATGGATCATGTGGGAACTAATGAGCAAGTGGTTGATATCCTAACCAAGCCACTATCAGTGGCTATGTTTGAGGAACATCAGTTGAACCTCGATGTTCATCCACCTCTAAGTGCATAAGGAGGTTATGAAATTCCCCTATACCAATTGTTTTAACTGTGTTAGTTAGTTTATGAAAGCGATGAAGGTTTATGGGAGAGATATGATCCAGGGGGAGTATGCTCTAAGTACTAAAATTTTCAAATACCGGTCTTTGTGTTTATTTCCAATGGGGGAGAAATATCTAAATTCAATGTGGTTCAATTTGGAGGATGAAATGTGTTTTTTATTTATAGGAAAGATGGAGGGAAGATAAATTCAATGAGATACATAAGATTGTGAAGGGAGTTAAAACAAAATTCATGTCTTCACTCTTGTTATCTATAATGAGCATTGTCTATGTAATCCTAGAGTGATTTCTGAGTTGATTCTTACGTATCTGGTTTTGATGTGTTAATTTTTACTGAAGCTCAATTGAATTTATCTGCATATTTCCAAAAAACCCAAAGGGGTATATTGTTAGAACCAAGGTTATTATTTTCTATAAATGATGTATAGTTTTTTTTTCTGTCAATCCTCACATGGAAGACCAGGGATATTGAAAGGAAAGTTATCATACAGTTCAATTCGAAAGTAGTATTGAAGGTGGCATCATTTCCCAGTGTTTGCCAACTTTTTTGGGTCCAAAATTTTGAAGTTGTATTTCAACGTGCAATGTGGTTTTTCTTAGAGTCCTGATTAAAATATGGAAAAGGTATTAGTTTCATGAAGATGGGCCTTTTGAGTTGTGTTTTTCGAAGACATAATGTTTTATGATAGTGTGCTTCACGATTACAACATGATTTGTGAATGGAGACAGAGTTCTCTACGATTACAAGTTTTGGAGCTTTGAGGTCATTAACAGAATGATTTTTAATTATAATGGGCACCACAAAGGGGTTTGATGGGAGACTCCATGATTATGATGGGCATTGTGAAAAAAGAATTTATATGGTTCTTTACGAAGGGAGGAGCACCGTAAAGATAATTTTTAATGATCCAAAAAATCCACAAAGAGGCGGCGAAGCTTAAAAAATAGACGAGCCTATAAATATAAGGATACCTAACTTCATTTGGATATAAGTTTTGAAGGAAAATACAGAAATGCTGTGATTTCATGAAGAGATTCATGAACTGGAATTTATCTGAAATCTTGAGCATCACAAAGAGACTATAAGTCTCAACAGATGTTCAAAGATTTTGTTTAAAGGGCACTTTGCAATGAAGATGTTTTCTTTGTTGACATAGTGAGTTTTGTAAAGGTTGTTCTATGAAGGAAAGGATACTTCACGAATTAATGTTGTTCCATGAAAGTAAGGAAATTTCACGAAGGCAGGTTTTTCCGCGATGTCAGGGGTGCTTCCTAAAAGAGTGTGGTTCGCAAAGGGGCTTCACGAAGGGCAGTTTTGAACATCATGTTTTGGTGGACATGGATAAAAAGAGAATCTACTAATATTTTTAATGCAAGTAGCATCTCATACAAAATGGATGAAATGAATTCAATACCAATATTTTGAAGAGACCTTCAAGTTGATAAACTATATTATAATTCTCTCTCATCAGTGAGCTAGGTGGAGTCGACTGAAGTGATTCGAGGGATGTACACTATTGGGAATCCAACTTTTACCAACACTTATATCCCAACAGTTTAGATAAAACATTTGGAATGACTATGTATACCAAATTTTTGTTTAAAACCATTGGAATATAAGATTTTGTAATGATTTTTACCTACGGTTTGTAAAACCATTGGTATAAGCCTTAGTATAGGAACTTTTACCAACGGTTATCAATAACCGTTGGTATATGTTAGATTTTTACCAAAGGTTTGTGTGAACCGTTGGTATATGCCTCACATTTTTTATAAACTATTGGTATAGGACTTACTATATTTACATTTCCAATGGTTTTTAAAAACCGTTGGGAAAGTTTTCCCCTAAATGCAGATTGGGTGTCCAGTTCCCCCTCCGCTCGATTAGTGCCCTAAATCGAATCTCCCTCTTCCCCAGCCTACCAAACTTCTTACACTGATTGATCCATCTTCAATGAAGGAATTTTTTTCTTCTACACTTTAAATATATAAGTGATACCTTGGTTTTGTTGTTTTGCAACTATTTTTTATACCTTGGTTTTGTTGTTCTGCAACTATTTTTTTCTCTTTTCATCTAGAAGAAAGGAGAGCTCTGTGGACATTAATCATGATTTTGGGTGGTCATTTAGGATGGAAGATAGTATGCCTTCATTTTACTTGATATTTCCAATAGTATTATTGATTTATGTTCAGTTTGATTATCTTTGACAAATTATGTTTTTTAATAAGTTTTTTTAATGGTTGTAATAATGACTATATGGTATAAGGGTTCACATGGTTTGTATAAGGTTTGACATGGTTTCTAAGATAATCTAGTGTCTAGGGAATTTACACAGAGTACATGGCTTAAATATCCATGTAAATATAGATAGCCAATCCCTTATGGTGAAAATTATGTTTGGCCAAATGTGGTGCTGAAAACGTCCCATTTAAACATGCCTTTGTTTCATGGGTATGCCCATATGATGTATTGGCCATATTATAGAGTGGGTAGTAATTAGCTCACCCAAAACAATTTCATCCCTGAAATCCAAGACTACATTATTAAATGGAAGAACCCATGTTCTAATGACATTCTTAACCTGGTTTCTAACTCACCTCACCTAAACATAAACTAGAACACTGGTTATATGCAAAAACTCATCCTAAACATACACTATAACTTTTGTTAAACAAAATAACCCATTCTCATTACTGAATTCCATACACATATGAAAAAAAACCATCATTCATGAACATCCCTATAATGCATAGGCTTTTCAAAAAATAGATATCCCTTAAATTTCATGAAATTCTATTTGGCACTGATATAAAGTTGTCATGTTTATAGGTGGAAACTTCATAGCTTTGGATAATATATTCTCAAAACTATAGAGTGGAACCCCATTCGGTGTTTTGAGGTCAACCCAACTCCACACATGAAAAATAAGACAATTACCCATGAATAAAATCAATGTAAATTTATAAATGGTGATTCATATTAGTATCATTAATAGTTTTCCTTAGGAATTCTGAATCCATTAGAGTGTTCTCCCAATACCTCCCTTGTTGGCTTTCAAATTCAATTATCCTCATTTAACACCACTTTGAGGCATCTATTCATTTATAATTATGTGTGGGTTATAAAATATTCTGAAATATTTATCTTTTATATGACATGGAGCTATTTAATTATAAATTTTAAAACCCTACATAAAAATCCTACTTCTAACACTTTAATTTTCTTTTCTAAACCCACCTATTTAATTTTAGAACACTCAGAATAGTCTTATTACACAGGAAAAATTGATTTTATTCATCCCTGAAGGTCGTGAAAAACATTGGAATTACAAAAAAAATATTTCATCATTTTTAGCATTTGGAATAGAGGCATAATATTTGTATTTTTTTAAAGAAAAAATAATAATATTTAAGGTATTTTTAATTTTAATTTCATGTTTTTAGGGTGGGGAGGGGGAATGTGTAGGTGGGATGGCGGATGGGGTGGGGTGGGGGGGGGGGGGGGATATCTAAGTGGGTTCATGGTCGGCTAAGGCTCACAACCATTATTTAATTATGAGGTAATTTTTATATTTTTTTGGTATTTTATTTTTCCCTTATATTTACTTCAGTGTTTTTAGAGAAAATTTAGTATTTTTACCCAACAATATGTTGTTCATGGTTGGCACATAGTTTAGTGAGACTGTGCCACATCCCAAGGGAAATTGGGTACCCAGTACAACATTTTTGATGTGTACGAGTCAACCCCACCTCAATCCGATGCATGGTGTGGCCGATATCACTTAAAGTGTCTCCCTTTTATTTGAAATGGACAACATTTTAAGTGAAAAAAATTTACATATGGAAAACCAATCAAAATCATTTGGATTGTGTTGATAATTTAGGACAAAGATCCATGGGTCATTTTTGATGTGTACGAGTCAACCCCGCCTCAATCCGATGTACGGTGTGGTCTGTACCACTCAAAGTGTCTCACTTTTATTTGAAATGGACAGGATTTTAAGTGAAAACAACAATTGGCATACAGAAAACTGAACAAACACATTTATATTATGTTAATAATTTAGCACAACGATACATGGATCATTTGTGATAGGTATGAGTTAACCCTGCCTCAATTCGAGGAACAGTGTGACCGGTATTACTCAAAGTGTCTCAATTTTGTTTGAAATGGACAACATTTTAAGTCAAAAAACAACAACTGGCATACGGAAAACCAACCAGCTGCATTCATAATGTGTTTATACATTAGGAAAACGATACATGGGTCATTTGTGATGTGTACTAGTCAACCCCGCCTCAATATGAGGCACGGTGTAACTGGTATAACTCAAAGTGTATCTCTTTTATTTGAAATGGACAACATTTTAAGTGAAAACAACTGGCACACAAAAAACTGATCAAGGGTATTCGGATTGTGTTGATACTTTAGGAAAACTATCCATGGGTTATTTTTGATGTGTACGAGTCAAACCCACCACAATCCGATGAACGGTGTGGTTGGTACCACTCAAAGTGTCTCATTTTTATTTTAAATGGATAGTATTTTAAGTGAAAATAACAACTGTCATTCAGAAAACTGAAAAAACGCATTTAGATTGTGTTGATACTTTAGCACAACAATCCATGGATCATTTGTGACAGGTAAAAGTCAACCCTGCCTCAATTCGAGGCATGATGTGACCATTATCACAAAAAGTGTCTCACTTTTGTTTGAAATGGATAACATTTTATGTGAAAACAACAACTGGCTTATGAAAAAATGATCAAACGAATTTGGATTCTATTGATACATTAACACAATGATCCATGGGTAATTTTTGACATGTACGAGTCAACCCCGCCTCAATCAGAGGCATGGTGTGACCAGTATCTCTCAAAGTGTCTCGCTTTTATTTGAAATGGACATGATTTTAAGTGAAAACAACAAATTGCATACAAAAAACTGACCAAACGCTTTCAGATTGTATCGTTACTATAGGAAAATGATATATGTGTCATTTGTGACATGTATGAGTCAACCCCGCCTCCTTCTGAGGAACTGTGTGGCCAGTATCACTCTAAGTGTCTCACTTTTTTTTTGAAATGAACAAAATTTTAAGTGAAAACAACAACTGACATACGAAAAACTGACCAAACGTATTTGGATTGTGTTGATACTTTAGTACAATGATACATTGGTCATTTTTTACATGTATGAGTCAACCCTGCCTCAATCTGAGGCATGATGTGGTGGAATCCTACTCTGATCAATATATCACACCATACTTGTACCACTTAGTGTTCATAGCCTTAAGAACATTAATATTATTCTCACTAAGGTCAATAAACTTACAGTTCCATTCTTCTAGACCATCACAAGTTGAACTTCTAATCATTTCAGTTCAGCCTAAATTTTAAATCAAGTAAAGAGTTCCGTACTTTACTCCTTTTTTAACGACCATGGAACCATGGGTCAGTTTCCATGTCCCATTTTAAAATTTAGTTTCATAGAATGCATCATCAAACTTTCTCTTTAGATTTAGGAAGAAGAAAACCACTCCCAAGTAATATCTATTTTCAGAAATTTTTAATTTTCTATAAATGTTGCTTTTGTTTGAGGATAGATCATATTTGGGTGTTCTTTCGTTGTCAAAAGATCTTATTATAATCCTCAAAAACCTAACAATTTCAAAAATTGAGGGGTTTTATTTCACAGCATCAATATTGTATAGTGAGGGAATATAATACCACTTGTCAAGGTATTATGGTAGGATGGTTGGGTTAAAGAGGGTATTTGGGGCATGAATAAGTTGGATCCAATTTTTTTGAGGATATTATGTGTCGCCACTTTTATTCACACTATTAAGCATGAGAGGGTCTCATCAATTATTTTTATCATGGAATAAAGAAGTGTCGCCCTTACATTAACCAGTAGTACACTATATATGAATATAACCCATCCTGGAAAGGGAATATTTTTTGTCAACCTCATATGCATCACGACACACTCTGGATCAGATATATGTTCAACATCCACTTACTCAACCAATTTGGACATGATCACTATGCGTATAAAAACCAATACCCAAGTATATTATGTTATTACCACTATAGAGTCTACCAACAAAGCAATTACCATTCACCCAATATTTGACATTAACACCCCTACCTCCTTCATCTTCCTTCTTAGTGCATCAAAACTAACATTTCTTTTACGAAGAACATATTCCATTTCAAATTTGAACATCTACATGTATTTTATCCAACACATCTGAAAATTATTTAGTTCACATTAGAATAAATTATATTACTATGACATTCAGTTTGTATATATAACATGTGTCTAATCAAAGAGGTGGTGTCTCTGAAATTTACACTCATCACCGATAGTCACAAACTCTTTTTCATGAGTTTGGTAGTTTCACTCATGGGGTCATAAGTCATGAGACTCCTAAGAAAATACATTTTCACCATATATTATAAAAAATAAAAGTTCAATTCAAAATTAATCACAAATCATTACATACCCAAATCTAGGATCATAAAAAAATTGGGATTTGAGCCAATTTCAAAATCTTATTAAACTATAATAAGTATTTATCAGACTATTCTGTCTATTAGAATTTGATGGGGAGGTGGGGGGGGGGGGGCTATGCTAGTTGGGGGGGGGGGGGGGGGTTGTGTAGGGGTGAGGTGAATTATTTTTGGAAGAGTGGTTTTCATATGAAGATTTAAATGGGTGTAAATAATATTTGAGTTATTTAAACTGTTATTCAACTCTACTGAAATATTATTGTCATATGAAGATTGAAATAGGGAATTGTAGTACATGACATGGTTGGAAGAGTTTGATGGTTTAATGTGTTTTTTGTGCTATTTTATGTGTTTTTATGATGTTTTATGTCTGTTTGTATGTGTTTTTTGTGTTATTTTTTATGCAGGTGTATACTGGAGGGGCTATTGGAGGTGATTCTGTGCAATAGTTCCCGAAATACACAATACCAAGGGTTTTAAACCATTGGTATACTTTGAGAAAATGCATTTGGATTGTGTTGATAATTTAAGACAATGATCAATGGGTCATTTTTTATGTGTATGAGTTAACCCCACCTCAATATGAGTCACGATGTGGCTGGTACCACTCTAAGTGTCTCTCTTTTGTTTAAAATGGACATCATTTTAAGTAAAAACAACAACCGGTATACAGAAAACCAACCAAACACACTCGGATTGTGTTGATAATTTAGGAAAACGATACATGAGTCATATGTGATGTGTACGAGTCAACCCCACCTCACTATGAGGCATGTTGTGGCCGATATCACTCAAAGTGTGTCTCTTTTATTCAAAATGGACAACCTTTTAAGTAAAAACAACTGGCATACAGAAAACTGACCAAACATATTCAGATTGTGTGGATACTTTAGCACAATGATCCAAGGAAAATTTTGGACGTGTAGGAGTCAACCCCGCATCAATCCAAGGTGTGGTGTGGCCGGTACCACTCAAAGTGTCTCACCTTTATTTTAAATGAACAAAATTTTAAGTGAAAACAAAAACTGGCATATAGAAAACCAACCAAATGAATTCATATTGTGTTGATACTTTAAGACAATGATCCATGTGACATTTGTGATGTGTAAGAGTCAATCCTGCATCAATTAGAGGCACGGTGTGGCCAACATCACTCTAAATGTCTCTCTTTTGTTTAAAATGGACATCATTTTAAGTGAAAAAAACAACTGGCATACGAAAAACCAACCAAACACATTCAGATTGTGTTGATACTTTAGTAAAACAATCTATGAGTCATATGTGACATGTACGAGTCAACCCTGCTTCAATCCGAGGTATGGTGTGGCCAATATCACTCTAAGTGTCTCTCTTTTGTTTAAAATGGACATCATTTTAAGTAAAAACAACTGGCATACGAAAATCTGACCAAACATATTCAGATTCTATTGATACTTTCGGAAAACGATCCATGATTCATTTGTGATGTGTATGAGTCAACCCTGCTTCAATCCAAGGCATGGTGTTCCCAGTACCACTCAAAGTGTCAAACCTTTATTTGAAATGATCAACATTTTAAATGAAAACAACAACTGGCATATGGTAAATAGACAAAACAGATTCATATTCTATTGATACTTTAGGAAACCGATACATGGGTCATTTGTGACATGTAAAAGTCAACCCCACCTCAATCAAAGGCATGGTGTGCCCGGTACCACTCAATGTGTCTCACCTTTATTTGAAATGGTCAACATTTTAAATGAAAACAAAAACTGGCATACGAAAAACCAACCAAACACATTCAGATTGTGTTGATACATTAGGAAAATGATCCATGGGTCATTTATGATGTGTAAAAGTTAACCCTACCTCACTATGAGGCACGATGTGGCCGGTAGCACCCTAAGTGTCTCTCTTTTGTTTAAAATGGACACTATTTTAAGTAAAAACAACTGACATACGGAAAATCAACCAGAAGTATTTGGATTGTGTTTATACATTAGGAAAATGATCTATTAGTCACATGTGATGTGTATGAGTCAACCCCACCTCAACTTGAGGCACGGTGTGGCCAATATCACTCTAAGTGTCTCTATTTTGTTGAAAATGGACATCATTTTAAGTAAAAACAACTGGCATATGGAAAATTGACCAAATTTATTCAGATTATGTTGATAATTTAGGAAAACAATCCATGAGTCATTTTTGATGTGTATGAGTCAACCCCACCTCAATCCGAGGAGTGGTGTGCCCAGTACCACTCAAAGTGTCACACCTTTATTTGAAATGATCAACATTTTAAATGAAAACAACAACCGGCATACGGAAAACTGACCAAATGCATTCAGATTCTACTGATACTTTAGGAAAACGATAAATGGGTCATTTGAGATGTGGAAGAGTCAACCCCGCCTCAATATGAGGCACAGTGTGTCTGGTACCACTCAAAGTGTCACACCTTTATTTGAAATGATCAACAATTTAAATGAAAACAACAACTGGAATACAGAAAACCAACCAAATTCATTCGGATTGTGTTGATACATTAAAAAAGAGATCCATGTGTCATTTGTGATGTGTACAAGTCAACCCCGCCTCAATCAGAGGCACAGTGTGGCTGGAAGAACTCTAAGTGTCTCTCTTTTGTTTAAAATGGACACTGTTTTAAGTAAAAACATCCGACATACATAAAATTGACCAGACGTATTCTTATTGTATTGATACTTTGTAACAACAATCCAAGGGTCATTTATGATGTGTACGAGTCAATCTAGCCTCAATCCGAGGCCCGGTGTGGCCGGGTACCACTCAAAGTTTCTCACTTTTATTTTAAATGGACAACATTTTAAGTGAAAACAACAACTGGCATACGAAAAACCAACCAAACGCATTCGGATTATGTTTATAATTTATGATAATGATCCATGGGTCATATGTGACGTGTATGAGTCAACACCACCTCAATCTGAGTCACGGTGTGGGTGGTATCACTCTAAATGTCTCTCTTTTATTTAAAATGGACATCATTTTAAGTAAAAACAACTGGCATACGGAAAACAGACCAAACATATTCGGATTGTGTTGATACTTTAGCACAACGATCCATGGTCCAGCCTCACACAATCCATTTCTCATGTGAGGAGCTCCTACCCCTATTCTAAAACACATGACATCTAATACGCCAAGGACAACTATATTCCCCAAGTCACACAAGCTCATTTATACACACCCATTATCATCATCACTAATTCCAAAGACACCCACCCCAAACCATGGGACATTATATTTGTTTTTGGTTGAATTCATTTATTAATTTCCTTATTTTGGGTTATTAGATTCCAATTTCTGAACTCAATCGTGTATGTGTTATACAAAATACAATTTTGTATGTATTATTAATTCTGTATCACATAGAATCACATATTCAGTTTTTAATGTATTGTATTCATAATTGATTATTGTATTATGTATCCTTATTTTGTAATTATGCATTTTCTACTATAACAACACACAGAGCAGTAGGTTACTGTGTGAATTGTATAGCTAAGCCTATGCCAATGGTTTTAAAACATTGGTATGGGTTCAGTATTGACTTTTTACCAATGGTTTGTAACTGTTGATATAGGTGTGAATACATGAGACATTTACCAACGGTTCTTAGGGACCATTGGTAAAAGTCTAGATAAAGTTTATCCCAACAGTTCATAACTGTTGGGATATCTCACCTCTATACCAACAGTTTACATAAAACTCTTGGTATAATGTAGATTTATTCACATATACCAATATTTTCTTTGAAATCATTGGTATATGTCTATTTTCACGGCTTACATGGATACAGTTTGTAAAATTGTTGGTATAATTTATACCAATGGTTTTACAGACTATAACAATGGTTTTCAACCATTGGTATACCTTTCATTTCAAGTAGTGGTAGTGAGCTATCCCTAAACCATTGTAAAGGCAGTGCATCTAGCATAGAGTGGCTGTGACCAAAATTTTTTATTCCACATATAGTGATGGTTAGTGGAATTTGGTACAACCGAAACACTATTGGCATATTCCCCTTGGACATAGACCTTTCTGGTGAACTAAGTAAAACTATTATGTCCTCTATTTGAATGCATTTTTATGATAGGTTTAACAGGTTACTACCTACTTGGGAACAAGATCCATCAGTTTAGAAGAAACATTTGAAACCCTGATTCACCCTCCCCTATTAGGGTGTTCTGGGGTCCTTTAAGTGGTATCATAGGGTAAATGTAACTGGTGTTAGATATGTCCGTTACCATCATGGAGAATTCATCCAATGTTAGGGAAATCCTCCTCTTTGATGGAAGTGATTTTTTTGATTTGAAAGAACATAATGAGATATCATCTAATATCTCTTGGAATAGAAATCCTATTTGATAATGTGTAAGGAATAAAAGTTACAAATCCAATAGGGCTTTCTATGATTGATACTGATAGAAATATTCTTGATGCAGATACTAATGTGCAGAATTCTCTCACTGCGGCTCTTTCAAATCATATCTATCTAACGGTTATGATTTAAATCTCAACAAAGTCTATATAGGATAAACTTGAAAATATTTATTAGGGAGATAGAAAAGTGATGGTGGTGAAACTTCAAGTCCTATATAATAGGTTTAAAAATTTGAAGATGCATCCTGATGAGAATGCAGATTCCTTTTTCAATAGAATTACTAAAGTGGTCAGAGAAATTTGAGGACCAGGTGAAGAAATAAAAGACATTGATATTGTAAAGAAAATATTGATAATACTTCCTCCCCTTTACAATTAAAAGGTATCAACCCTTGAAGAAATATATATTTCCAAACATTCTTTAGATGATCTAATGAGTAGCCTAGTGGCATATGAAATGGGAGTCAAACTAGAAGACGTTCTGACTCGTGTGAGTAAGGAATGGCATTCAAATACATGGAAAAAAATAAAAAAATTAGGAGGTAGTAGTGGTGAAAAGGATGAAGAAAAATAAACTATTTATCTCATTGCAAAGAATTTCAAAATGGAAAAAAGGGAAATTTGAATGTAAGTTACATATAGCTTTCTTTCGTTGTGGAAGAGTTGGGCACATTGCCTCTTGGTGCTCAAGAAAGCTCAATGATGAAGAGGGTGAATATGAAAACATCAAGAAGCCTTAGAAAAAGGGTTTTCAAAAAGGGAGACATAAAATCTGGAAATAAAGTACATTAGAAGAGTTTTTTCTGTGAAGAGTAAGATGATGATAGTAAATTCAGTAAAGAAGAAGAACCAAAATTTAAAACTGGAAACCATGCTTCCATGATGGATACCATTGAAAAGTCAGAACCATTGATCGATAAAGCTAGAGATAACCAGATGAAAACTAATGTTGATCCCAAGTTTCAACTTAAGGATTATTTTGGTAATCTTGAAAATAAGTGTATAATATGCAAAAAGTGGAGAGAAATGGTGGAAGAATCACCAGATTATGTTGATCAGCTTGAAGCTGAAATTGAATGACTAGAAGAACTGGTGAAAGTACAGTCAATAATCCTTAAAAGGACTGATTATGTAGTGGAACTAAAGATTAGAATAAAATAATAGGAAAAGGTCATTAATGAACTTTCTTCTAGACTAGAGGAGAAGTCCAAGACTATATAGTGACTCGAAGGGGAAGTTTTTACCCTAAGAAGAAAACTTGAGAGTGAATCAAACTTAAGAGAAGGAGGGAAGAAAATGAGATTTGGAAAATTCTTAGATACTGAGTTTCTAGAAAGAGATAAGTGTGTTTCATATGTTTTTGAAAAGATCTTGAGTGATCAAAGATATTATTACATGGGAAATAGTTTAATTAGTTGTGAAGTTGAGACATCAATTCCTAGAAATAAAGTGAGCCAAAATAAAGACAAGTTGAATGTCAAACTCATTGAAAATTTTCTTGAAGTTCTAAAAAAGAAACTATCAATCCAAGTTCAAAGGAGAACTAAAAATATTCTCAGGAATATAGAATTTATAGACCTCAAAACTACCATCCCATCATTGGAAACATGAGGTGGAATAGAAATTAGAAGACATTTCCACTGATGAAATGTCAATTATGTGGCTATCTGGGCCATACCATGTCTTATTGTGAAGAAGCAATGCGATATTTGAATGGGGATGATCTAGGAAGTCAATAAAGGAGAAAAAGTTCATATTCTACATATTATAGAATAAAACGTTTCTATAGATATCATTTTAATTGTTTTAACTTTGGCCATAAATATGTACCTTGTAGGTAGATGAATGATTGGATATTTTCACACAACACTCAAAGATAGGTGAAAACTCGCCTACCAGACAGTGTTTCTATCTCACACCGATTTTCTCCTTTGGAAGAAGAGTATGAATATGAAGAACCCATGTAACAAAAGAGGGATTTGAAAGACCATCTATGTCCTACACTCAACCCATTATCTCATGGAATGAAAATAAGAAAATTGAAAATTCCAATCTTGCAGAAGTAGCCCTCAAAGATATAAAGAACAGAAACACCTGGATTCTTGATAACATATGTTCATCCACCATGATGGGTAATATTGACCTATTAAATAATGTAAAGAAATGGGTTGATGGAATAGTGAGGTTCGGTAATGATGGTTCGTTGAAGATCAATGGTAGCAGAAGTACTAAGCTTGCTAAGGAGAGCTGAAGAAAACTAAAGTCCTTTTTGTGGACCCTTTGCATCAAAATCTCCTCAGTGTGATTCAACTCTGTGAGTCATTACTTACAATGACATTCAATAAAAAGGGCTGAACTATAAAGATAAAGACAATGAATTATCTCATGAAAGGCTATTGAACAGATGGAAAGTTATATCAGGTTGATAGTAAAGATAACATTTACTATATAACAGTTGAAGAAGAAATAAACTTTTAGAATCGAATATTGGGGTACATCAATAAGAATGACATGTAAAGGATATCTAAGTGGAAGATATTCATAGATATCCCCAACATTAAGTGTGAATGTGAAAAGGTTTGTGATGCTTGCATATGATGTAAGATTGTCTATTGTTCTTATCGCCCAAAGAAGAAAAGGGAATCACATCTTCTTGATCTCATCCATACAGATGTATGTGGTCTAATAAACATTGTGGGAACTCATGTATAGAGTTAATTTTTCCTTTTAATTGATGATTATATTAGAATGGATTGTGTGATGGTTATAGACAAGGAGTGTAAAGTGCTTGATTTCATGAAAACTTATCGCTGAATTGCCGAGAATGATACTGGAAAAACAATAAAATTTATACAGTCTTACAATTGAGGGGAATAAACATCCATTTAGTTTAAAAATTACCAAAAAAAATTGAATATGGAATGAGGTGGATGATGTGATAAATCCTCAGCAAAATGGAGTAGTTGAGTGCCAGAATTGGTAGGTGAACAACATGTCTAGGACTATGCAGATTGAGAGTCATAACTCTCTCTATTACTGGAAAGAAGTTATTGAAGTTTTAGTTCACATTCAAAATCGAAAAAGGCTTTATATGGGAGAGACGAAGAAACCATATTAATTGTGGAATGTGAAAAAGCCTTATTTGAAATACTTTCGTGTTTTCAGAAGTAAATGTTTCATTCAAAACAAAGAAGGAAATAAAGGGAATTATGGTGACAATGCAAATGAGGGAATATTCCTTGGATATCTAATGAATAACAAAGCCTATAAGTTTTTCAATAAGTGCTTGGGAAGGATTGTGTAAAGCAGTGATGTTAAGATCATTTATGACAAAACCCCAAATGCTTCAAGGAATTCCTATTCCAATGAGATAAAAGATGAGGAAGAATGTGAACATAGAGAAAATGAAAGTACAAAAATAGAGGAAGGTGTAAAAAACACTCAAAAGTCACATCATTATGTTAACTCAAAAGAATATTCTGAATATGAAACCATAGATGTAGAGAATTAAGTTAAATCAAAAAGGAGGAATCAAAGAGCAGAAATTGATCAATCTGACATCTTTGGGGATTGGAAATCACCCACACAAATGAGGATAATGAGGAGTAATGCACAATATATGCTTTTATAAATTGTGGAACCATACTAATATGAATAAGTTTCAAAGTATGAATCATGGGTGAAATCCATAAATGAATATTTAGATCAGATTGACAAGAATAAGACATGGGATCTAGTCAAGAGACCCGAAGGTCACAATGTGATTGGTACAAAGTGGATCTTTAAGAAAAAATATGATGAGTATGGTAATGTGATCCGAAATAAGGCACAACTGGAGTGCAAGGGATATTCATAGATTTACGGTGTCAATATTGAGGGAACATTTTCTCCAATGAATAGACTGGATTCAATCAGGCTATTTCTTTCCATGGAAATCCAATGAGGGTATAAAGTGTATCAAATAGATGTCAAGACAACATTCATGAATGGTGTTATCAGAGAATAAGTCTATAATGAACAAACTATTTGTTTTCTTCTTGGAAATGATGAAATGAAGGTTTGAAAACTAAATAAGGCTCTTTATGGTTTGAAGTAGGCACCATGATCATAGTATTCCCATCTGGATTCTTATATAAGGAAGCTCGAATTCAAAAGAGGAGGTGTAAATCAAAAAATATATATGAATAACTCTCAGAAATATTAGTTCATGGTGCTAGTATATGTTGATAATATCTTATTTGGTGGAAGTAGACATGGATTAGTGGATGAATTTTCAAATCCCATGAAATCAGAATTTGAAATGTATATAATTGGTGAACTCATGTACTTTTTAGCATGCGGGTGATTGAGAAGAAGAATTAAACATTCATTTCTTAGGAAAATTATGCAAGAGATCTATTGAAGAAATTTAAAATGAATGATTCCAAACCAATGTAGACTCCGATTTTTGTTGGAAAAAAACTTGAAAAGCATGAGGATGGGACTTCTATGGATCCCACAATGTATAAGAGAATCATTTAAAGCTTAATGTACTTGACAATGAAATAGAAAAATATTATTTTTACAACTTGATTAGCAGACTTATTTTATAGTAATCATAAGGAAGAATATATGGCAGTAGTGAAATGAATCATGAGGTATATTCAAGGTACTCACAATTATGGATTATACTTTTCTACAGGAAGTGATTGAAAACTATCAAAGTTTTCTAATGCTGATTGGGTTGGAGATGTAGTGGACAGAAAGTCCACCAGTAGTGGAACATTCTTTATTGGGAAGAAATGTGTTGGCTGGATGAGAAATAAATAAGAAAGTACTTCTCTTACTACTATTGAAGCTGAATATATATCCTCTATAAAGGAGTGCTCTCAATTACTTTGTATGAAGTAGCAACTCACTGATATTGGTGATGAGGTAAAACAACCAATAGTGATTTACTATGATAACAAGATTGCAATTTATTTTACAAAGAATCTTGTTCAAACATCCCATATGAAACATAGTGAAATTAGATATCACTTAATCAAGGAAAAACTTGAACAAGGCATGATTAAAATAGATCATTTGGGAACTGATGAGAAAGTGGTTGATATCCTGACCAAGGCACTATCAACGACTATGTTTGAGAAACATCTGTTGAAACTTAGTATTCAAAGACCTCCTAGTGAATAAGGAGGTTAAGAAATTCCCCTATGCCCAATTTTTTAACTGTGTTAATCAGTTTGTGAAAGTGATGCAAGTTTATGAGGGAGATATGATTCTGGGAGAGTATGTTTTGAGATCTACAATGCTCAAATATTGTTCTTTGTGTTTATTTCCAATGGGGGAGAAATAGATAATTTTAATGTTGTTCAATGAGGAGGATAAAATTTGTTTCTAGTTATAGGAAATATGTAGGGAAGAGAAATTCAATTAGATACATAGGAGTGTGAAGGGAGTTCAAATACAATTCATGTCTTCCCACTTGTTTTCTACAATGATCATTTCTAACATAGACTTAGAGTGATGTCTGAGTTGATTCTTACCTATATGGTTTTGAGTTTTTGATTATTGCTGATGCTCTATTGAATTTATCTGCAAATTTCCAACAAACCCAAAGGAGGATATTTTTGAAACCAATACTGTTCTTTTCTATAAATGGTGTATGGTTTGTGTTTGTTTTCAATAATCACATGGAATACCAGAGAGATTTCAAGGAAAGGTATCATATAGTTCAAGACAAAAGAATTATTGAAGGTGTCATCACTTCCTAGTGTTTTCCAAATTTTGGGGGTCCAAAATTTGGAAACTGGATTTCAACATGAAAAATTGTTTTTATTTGAGGCCTTATAAAAATATGGAAAAGGCATGAGTTTCGTGAAGATGGGATTTATGAGTTACATTTTGTGAATACATAATGTTTTTTGATGGTTTGATTTGAGATTATGATGGGATTTGAAAACATAGATAGAGTTCTCTGTGATTATGAGTTACAGAGCATTGTAGTCATTGATAGAATGCTTTTAAATTACGATGAGTGCTATGAAGGGTTTTTGAAGTAAGTTTTCGTGATGATGATGAGCTTTGCGAACAGAGAATTTCCATAGTTCTTTTTAAAGGGAGGAGTGTTGAAAAGATGATTTTTTATGTTTCGAAAAATCTGCAAAGAGGCAGTGGAGCTTCTATAATGACTGAGCCTATAAATTTAAGGCTACCTATCTTCCTTTTCACAAAAGTTTTGTAGGAAAATTCATAAATGTTGTGAGTTCATGAAGATATTTACAAACTGAGATTTCTCTGTGATCTTGGGCTTCAAGAAGAGACTTTAAGTCTCAACTGATGTTCAATAATTTTGTTTAAAGGGTATTTCACAATGATTATGTTTTCTGAATTGAATCAGTGAGTTTAGCAAAGGTTGTTTTGTGAAGGCAAGGAAGCTTCACGAAGAAAGGTTGTTCCACAAAAGTAAGGAAATTTTGTAAAGGAAGGTTGTTCTATGAAGGTAGGGGCACTTCACGAAGAAGTGTGGTTCACAAAGGTGCTTAATGAAGGGATATTTTGAGCATAAAGTTTAATTGGACATGGATTTCAAAGAGAATTTACTCATATTTTTTATGTAAGTAGTGTCTCATGATGAAAAGAGGCAAAGATTTTAATACCAATATTTTGAAGCAACCTTTAAGTCGATAAACTATGTTAGACTTCTGTCAAGTAAGTGAGCTATGGGGAGTCAATAGAAATGATCTGAGAAACATAGTTAGTTATCCCTAAACCATTGTAATGGTAGGGAACCTGGTATAAAGTGTTTGTGATTGAACTTTTGTATTCCACATCTAGTGAAGATTAGTGGAATTTTTTACAACCAACACACTATTAGTGTATGAGCCTTGGATGTATCACTTTGTGGTGAAAAAAGTAAAACTACTATGTCATCTTTTTGCATGCATTTTTCAGATAGTTTTAACATGTTCCTACCTATGTGGGAATAAGATCCATCATTTTAAGAGAAAAATTTGACACCTTGATTCACCCCTCCCCTCTCAGGGTGTTCCAGGGTCCTCTACTAAGTAAATACAAGGTATAATGGGAGAAGAAATGAATAGGACCAAGGGTGTATCCAAGGTTCCTCATGTATATAGACATCACATTGGATTCAAGGAGTGTATCCAAGGAATCTTAATATCTTAATGATAATGGAGGGATCCAACGATTTCGTACCAGACATCCAAAATTATAAAAAGATCAGGTTCCAAGGTGGGTCTAACCCTTGGAAGCCGACATCCTTGAATCGGAATGGAATCCATGAGTGATCAAGTCATTCCCTAGGGAATTCAAGGCTAACTCAAGTATAACCACTCCTATAGTAATGTAAAGGTTCATATACATTAGGAACATAGTGATTAATTAATTATCTAATTATGTCCATGTAATAATCATTCCATTTGATAATTCATTTGGTTAAATCCATTACCTTTCATTAGAGTGATACAGATAACTAAGCAAGCAACAATTTATTAGATCATTTAAGTCATAATCATTTAATATGGTTCATTATTCGACCTTTCATTAGACATAGAAAGAGGTTCGATGAATGTGAAACCAATAAATTCAATTGCATTCAATTAGGCCAAGTCATATACATAGTACACTTTCCAATTAGCCATTTAAAAATTCGTTAATTAAGTAGAAAACTTAACTAAGAAGGTTCAAGTGACACTAAAACATTTAAGGGATAGTCAAAAACCAATCCAAATAGTCATTTAATTAAGGATGTCTTACCACTAGTATGTTCAAGACAGAGCACACCCTAATGGTGGAGCTGATGTATACAATAAACCTCAAAAGGAATAATTAAAGGCCTTTGGGCCACCGAGGCCTTTGGGTCAGTAAGGCCTTCGGGCAACCTCAAAGCCTTTGAGCCACCTTTAGTACAGATACAAACTAGACAACCTATAAAGAACAAGCTCTAGAAGAAGGATGAGAAAGGATATTTCACCACATCAGAAGCTAAACAGATTGCAAGAATGAGAGGGTATGGAACCTACCATCAGGACAAGCCTGTGCATGCCTAAGAAAACCAAGCCAAAAAAACATTCAAAGGTGGAGAGCTAATTTCACAGTGAAGATGCTGGGGAGGAGAAGTTCCAAGTAGTTATTCTGGGTTGTATGTAATGTTTGAAGCCTACAGACAATGAATTACTCTAAGGCCTAAGGTCCAAGTAATACTTATGCCTATGGGCCTTGTAAGTGTTCCACCTGACCCCTTAAAAGGTGGATTATCAAAATATATAAAAATAAAGGCCTTAGGGCCATTGGAGGAAGGAAACACCTTTATTGGGATTGTTTAAGTTGAGGTCATAACCTCCAATTATGGATAATATTTATAAAAATATTCTTAGAATACAGTTCTAATGAATACAATCAAGGCACATTAATTAAATTGGCGATTCCTGATAAAATCAACGCACACACATGGAAAATTATTAAATGATGAAAATTGAGGGATGAGTTATCGACCACCTACATCATACACGAAAAAATCTCCTCATCCAGTATCATCCCATAATTTGGATTGGATTTTAAGAGATATGAATAATAGAATAATGAACTTGAAAATAGGGCATATGATCCTGTATCTAAATAGCATTGTTGATAGAAAAAAGAATGATGAACAAATAAAAAAGAATTAATATCTTACCAGTGTGGGTTTAATAAGACAAATATTATTTGATCAGACTCTAGATTGGTGAACGGGATAACATTATATCGATAAGGGAAAAAGTGAGCCCAATGAGGAAGGATGGAGATCCTTCTTTCCACTAGAGAGAAATAATAAGGAAGGGGTAAATTTAATTTATCAATAAGTGAATTTTGGTAAAATCACCCAAAACCATGGATCACATGGTTGGCCAAAATGTGCACCAAGCATGAACCATCTGTTGTGATTATGGGAATTTTTCATGGTTAGGCTCCATAAATAGAGAAACTGTAAACCAAACATGAAAAACACATATGCTAAAATTTATATAGTTTTTTCCTAGACATGTGACCCTTGGTGCATGGTTAGGGAAAACTGTGCACCCTAATTCACCCTAGTGTCTAACATTACACTATAATGGATTGAAAAATCATAATTATTTATCATCTATAAACACTTTTGTTGGTTCATATTGATCTCTTTTTGTGTGAAAATATACTTGAGTCTTTTATAGTCTGTATATATTTACCACTTCTCCCTATAGAGATAATATCGCCAAATATTCAATGAAAAGATCAGTACAACAAATTCTAGATCTTTTATTGTGAAGTTATTCTCATGAATCACTAATTGGAGGGAGCCATATGCTATTACATTTTTATCTTTTGTGAGTACACAACCCAAGACATTTTTGGATGTATCAACGTAGATCACAAATCCTTTCCCACTGGTGGGTAATGTAAGCACATGTATAGGGATTTAACTCATCTTCAATTCTTTAAAGCTGTATTTTTATTAATATTTATAGACAAACTTGATGAACTTTTGAATTATCTTGGTTAGTGGACTTGAAAATAATGATAAATTTCTCACAAATTGATGATAATACCTAGTTAATCCAAGAAAACTATATATGTTTTTTCAAAAATATTGGTCTTGGACATATTTCAATTGGATCCTTTTTTGAAGGATCCATAGATATCACTTTTCTGGTGATAACATACCACATTAATGTTACTTTCTCCATCTAAAACCCCCATGTACAAAAAATTGAAAATAAATTTCCCTTTTACAAAGTATTTAGTATGATATTTAAATACTCCTCATATTCTACATAACTTTGAGAGTAGAAAATATTATCATCTATAAATCCTACAATTTTTTTGAGGTAATTACTAAAGACTCTGTTAATAAATTTCATGGATATTTCTAGGGAATTAGCGAGTCTAAATGTAATAACTATGAACTTGTAGTGACCTTAAATTTTATTAAAATTCGTCTTGATGATATCCTCCTTCTTAACCATTACTTGGTAATATCTTGACCAAAGATCCACCTTGGAGAATTATTGGGATCCATGTATCTAATTGAACTAGTCATAAATCCATGCCTAAGGATATGTGTTATTTATTATGGTATTTTTGAGATTATGATAATCAATGCATAGGTGTATTTACCCATACATATTTATGATGAAGAGGACTTGTGAACCCTATGGTGAAGCATCAGGGTGTATAAACCCTTTATCTAGATATACTATAATTGTTTCTTAATCTCCTCAAGTTCAAAAACTTTTATTCTATATGGATTATTGGATACTATAAAATATTTGAGTATATGTTCGATCAGAAATCAACCTATAAGCTAAGAGGAAGACCAGATAATTCTTCAGGAAACACATCAGTGAATTCTATTACAATGAGATTATCATCAACAATGATATTCTTTTTAGTATCAATCATTTGAGAAAAATATTTTTTTTACAGGGAAATAATATTCATGCTTGATATTATGATACTAAAGAAGATATATCCACCTCATTTAAATTTTATATAATTAGAGGATAATTCATGATATAGAGGGTGACTTATTTCTCTAAAAAATTTATGTTGGATCCATATAATGAAAGAAAATCCATACCAAAAATAGCATTAAATTATAATAAAGTGATTATCACAAGGTTTTTTGGGAAATTCAACCCGCAAATTTTAATAGGGGATATTTTATAAGCATTGGATGTAATAATTAACCCATTCACAATCTTTATCAATAACTCAATTTCTATGTTTTAAGGTGGTGTTTAAATATATTTACTAAAATTTCAAGATAATATAGAATGAATAGTACTATAATAAAATGTTTATTCACTATTTTTGAATGAATAACTAGTATACCTGTCAATACTTCATTATCAGGATCCAACACAACAATTACGATAGCTTAATATTTCCCTTTATCTCTAGGCGTTGGATGTTTTTTTCATTAGTTGTTATCAATAAACCTTAGCTTATATCATTTATTCTCATCATGTCCTAATTACTTGTAGTAGAAACATTGGAAAATAGTCTAGTGTTTAACTAGATAATTTTTTTATTCTATGACATTGGCGGGTTTCTCCTATTGAAAATCGTTAGCTAGGTGCCCTTCCATCCCACACTTAAAGCATTTAATCATCCCCTTTAATAAATTTCTAGGATGTTTCTTCCCACACTTTTAATAAGTGGGGTACTATACTTTATTTCTGTCATGATATTTATCCATCAGACTACCATAATTAAACACCCTTTTATCCCCATGAGATCCTTGAGATTCACTGATTTCCATTTCAACTTTGAGGGAACATTGGAAAATTCCCTCATTGCTATCAAAGTCACAAATAAATAAGTCTTTTCTTAGAGGAAAATTTATCCCACTAAATAAGTGTTGAACTTTAATTTTGTGGGTAATGTAAAATACATAGGTGTATCATGCAAATCTTGTGATTTTCACTTCTTATGTCCCAATGGATTATTTATCCTTTTACGTGAGGCTAATTAAATACCTCCCCATTTTAAGTAAGGGATTATGAAGAAAATTATTGTTTAATTTTTTTATAATTCTTTCCACTCAATCACGTCGATCTCTTCCTTGATATTTTTATTCTTAACCAACACAAAATATTCATCAGATTCTCATTCCATGAATTTTTATGTACCCATGTTATGCTTGATCATACTTCTAATAGAAAGTGAGGAAAAACCTATTAAAAAACAGTTGATATAACAAACCATTATTTTCATACATAAATATTACATCTAAATAGATTAATATTCATTACATAACATAAAAAATCCATGACATAACCATATATTTTTAGTGTCTTTGGAAACCTTGAATCATAAACAATTGGTTCAAAAGAAATCTACATCATCTCCCACTTATTTATTCATAACTAGAACTCTTTTTAATATATCGTAATTAATACCATTTTTCATATCATGTGGAAAAGAAACATAAGAAAGGGTGAGATCTGATTCTCAGTAAGGATAAAAAATAGATATCAATCCATTATCATATGAAATAATAATAAAATATTAGGGTTAAATGATCATGATTATAACTTATATAATTCATACCCAACTAGTCATAGATCATAATCCAGATTCATGGCATAAACATTATCATTCCAGAAAACATGGACTGTGAGAGTGGTAAATAATCATATATCAATCATGATTAAATTTATATTTTCCTAAATGTGTGACACCATCATAAATATAGAAAATCATATCAATGTCAAGGTTAACTACTAAGACCATCTACAATGCAGATCATGACACACATGTTTCCCTTAGTGGGTTCAATCAAAACTATATCCCATAGTGGATAAATCACATTGTATTGTTTCCCATTATTATATAATTAGATATAAATATTTACCCAATGCATTGTAGTAATATATAGGTCCCACCCATCCCATAATTAAATCCATACATATGTGTTCCATAATAACATAAATCATTCATCATATCAGAACCCATGAAAAGAAATGGGGTTCATAAATATCATGCCATCATAAAAATAAATCAAAAATAAAGATAATAAGGTTAATATACTTGAATAATAACCTCAGTAAATAAGAATTAATATCAAATAATGTTATCTTAGATGGAACATAATCTTGATAGATCAATAATTATTTTTTTTCCATTTTTAAATGATTTATTTTTAAACACTCATAAAATTATATAAAAAACATTTTTTTTAAAATGAAATTGTAACATTATAAATGAGAAATTAAATAATTAAAACACCATGATGGTGGGAAAATACTTTCATTCCATATAAGTTAAAAAACATTCCTTCTGTATTTTTTTTCTAGAAAAATCCCAAAGATCCTCGTTTAGAAAATGATAAAAAAGAATCATTTCAAAATGATTTGAAAAAGTAAAAATTGAATAACAATGAATTTAAAAGATCATAAGAGAGTTGTAAAAACATTTTTGGAAACAATTTTAGAAAATAATGGAATAAAAGAAAAATATATTTTAATGGAAAATTAAAAAAGATAATTTTTAAAATAAAGTCCCTTATAAATATCATATCATTGAAGTGAGAATTAATAAAATGAATAAATTATGTGTATTAGATATAAATCCACATAAAAACGTTGAAATAAAACACAATTTAATATAAATTCTTTTCACACACAATCTTATCATGAAATAATCAATGAATTAGAAGTTTAACCCAATAAATGGAAATTGAATTAAGAAATTCCTTACCACTTTGTAATTAGTAGAATCATATACCCCATAGAAGTCATAATTATCAAATGAAACATTTAATACCATGAATATAATTATATTAATGATATTATATATCAAAGGGTAGTATATAAACCATAAAAAATAAATAAATGGTGAATTATGCATATATCCCATAGAAGTAAAAGTGATATTTGAAATCCTTACCTCATGCTCACATATAGTTTTAATTCTTTAAACCCATGTATAAAGGTTTAAATAATGTTATTAATTCATTATAAAACCATATTAATATTTATAATACCTTATGTTATACTTTTATAATATCTTCCAACCTTTCATTAATGACATTTCATTATTTTCATTGTTTCGGGTGCGTTCATTTCATGGTTGGTTTATTTGAGTATAATTATGAATTTTCTTGTAAAATAGATATTAAAATACATAAGTGAAATGAAATGGTATTAATTCACTTCCATAATTTTAAATTTTCTTATATATACTTTTTCATTCTCATATGAGCACGATTCATTTGAAGAAATGTTAATGATAAATGTTTAGTTTATTTTGGTGGGTTTTCCGACCATCATGAAATAATTTCATTTTATGTAATATTATGTATTTATATTAGTTTCATAATATTATATAACTTATATTATACCTATTTAAATCTTATTTATTGATAATAATACTTTTATGACCATTCTTGTAGGTGGTAATGGAAAACAGAAAAAATAATTATCCACGGAGACGGTTAACCACCATAATTTGGACAATAGTTTAATTTATTTGAATAAGAGGAGATAAAACAAGGTATGGATATAAGATATTCCATACAAAATATAATATTCCATTATATACATGATAATAAAGTTGTTATCATTTGGTGGTTGAAGGAGATAAAGAGAAAGTATAAAAATAAAAGAAATCAACTAAGGTTGTTTGTGAAAGTAACCTCTAGAATATCCCCTCCTTAAAGGACCCATTTAGAAACATAGAATTGGTATTTGGGGGAGAAAATTAGAACATGGATGTGTGGAGAGTTTGGATGATATGGGTTTTAAGATATTTAAACAATTTAATGATTTTTATGAGAAAGGGTCTACTGAGTGTTGGTATTTATACTTAAGGAGGGGTGGTTTTATGTGATTAAATCATGATTATTTTATATTTAAAGACATACACATATGGGTGAAATTAACTAGGAGAAATTTGGATGATAATTAATTTTTTAAATTATTTTTTAGGTCATTACAATCATAAAACATCCATTTAATGTTTTTTAGTTACATGAAGCTTTTACCTTTTGAATTTAACCTGCTCTATTGTTTTACTTATATCGTGATTAATCCTTTTTTTACCATAATAAATTTTTTATGAATAAAAATAAAAAAGAACTTATAAAATAATTTTTACATTCTTATTATAATTATGGAATAAAGTTTAAAAAATTCAAAACACAAAAGTTAAAAAATTACCTTTATAATTAAACCATTAAAATGCAATGAATATCAGTTTTAAAAAAATGTGTTTTAGGTCCAAAAATGTTATTATACCAAAATAAGGAATAAATGTTGTTAAAATTTAATTAATTAGATTATATTTAATGAAAAATTAATTAAGTTAATTCGATATCAATATTAAATCATAAAATGAATTGAAAATATAAAGAAAATGGGGGTTTTATCAAAATTGGCATTTTTTACTATTCCCTAATATATTAAAATTTTCCAAAAATTATAAAAAAAATCATCCTAAGATAATTTTTACATTATTAATAAAAAAAGTATTTTAATTTTATCAAATAAATTTTCTATAAGTTTCAAAAATTAATTATATTTATTTCTCATAAAAAAATAAAAACTACTTTTTGAAGCAAACATATATTTGAAGAACCAAATGACTTTACTAAAAATTATGTTAATATTCACAAAGAATTAATTAATAAATTATATATTATTTGTAGAATTATATATTTCATAATGTTATAAAACTATTCCTTCCATCCAATTTAAAGGCTAGGTTATAATGGCCGTGTAAAAATAATAATATTTTGAAATTCATTTTTGCTCGGTGTTCTATGCAACATAAGCTACCAAAGAAATAGAATTTATTTTAAAAAAAGTAGATGCACTACAAAATCTTGGGGTGATATATTATACCCCCCTTAATATAAATTTTTTCCTTGAAGTTTGTCACTCAGATACAAATAGATGAAGATTCCTCCTTCTCATCACATCCTCTGGTTCCCACATAGCTTCCTCAAATTGGTGGCTTCTCTATAAAATTTTAACCAAGTGAGTGGTCTTGTTTTTTAAAACAATATCTCTATGATACATAATCTCTACTGGTTGGTCTTCATAATAAATATTTTACTCTAGTGATATGACCTCTGAGTTTAGTACATATAAAGGGTTAGGTATACACTTCCTCCTAAGATATTCATGTAACATATCATAAACTTGAGATAGATTTAGTAGAAGATCCAATTGATTACCTACCATATAGATATGATCAAGAATTTGAAAAAACAATTGTGCCCTTGAAATTTGAAATTTCACTTAGAAAATAAAATTTAGATTTTTAAAAATTAATTTATGTGTAACCCATATCATAAAAAGGGTAAATAAAATTTCATCTTAATAAAAGGTAACGTAAAAGGTGAATATCAGCACAAAACTATGATTCTTATTCAGAGAGTATTAGTGGAAATTGAATACATGTACATGGGAAAAATTATAACTATAAAGTTATGATGGATAATGATAGAGAATATGGTTCTTATAAGGTTAATGACCATAAAACCATAGACCAAATAGGTTTGAAAATGGTCATTGATATCATCAGAAATGATGATCACAGGATACCATTTTATTTCAAAATAATTTGAGAAAATATACTTACTTACTTTCATCTCATAAGTATAATATCACTCTTTGTTTGTTCTTTGAACAATTTATAATTGATTTATTACTCCATGAAATGAAGTTAAAATTGTAATTCTTAAAGAACTAAGGGATCATAATATTTATAATGGGATGAATATTCATTACTTCTGTCTCAAGTTGTCAAAAAAATCGTTAAAATAGGTTATACAATACACATAAATATTCATATGGTTAAGTAATACATTAATCTCTAAAACAACATCCAAAGTTCAATGTAAAAAATTTCTCAAATAGTAACCCTTATGAACCTTACAAAAATTGAAAACATAAATTTTTGGAATTAAGGTCACTAAATTTTTAAAATAAACGTATCATTAATCACTAAAACAACTTGATGTAGCTCTTAATTTTCACACACTAAACATGTGAATATGATTATCATGTATTCTCTTGAAACATGGTAATAACCTGAAATTCCAAAAAACATTAGTGGAAAAATAAATTATTTAAAAAATTAACTCTTTCCTCATATCACAAATACCATAAATTTATAAACTCAATCCATAAACCACCTTTTCATCATATCACTAATCGGTTCCAAGGTCATCAATACTATCCCATTTATTTTATCACAAAAAACATATATTCATTTCAATATTATCTGAATGTCATTCACATAGTAAGGGTTATATTTCCCTTAATAATGTGTTCTCTAAAAATATAACCTCACAATCTCAATAAATTTTCATGGTTACCAATACCATTAACCATATACTTTCAAATACTTGAGAAAAAACTATACGTAAAAAATACTTATACGTTTCATTATTCCGTTATACCATAAAATTACTTCTAAAACATTATTCTTCAATTACAATAAACAAACACTAAATCACACCACTTATTTATTAAACCATTAAATATTCCTCATCATTTTATTCCTTTACACTTCTTCTATCACACATATCATTCATTGTCTCTTAATCATCAACAATATAACCATTACTCATACAACCTTGCTGATCCTCTTCACGATCATTCATCCTAGGTAATAAATTTTCAAAATTCCCATACGTTATACAAATAAAACATTTAAATATTTATTATTACTTATGAATAACATTATTCTCATCCACTATGTTAATTGAACTTTTCACTTTTCCTTTATAATTAATTTCATTGTGTCCTTATTTTCCACAACCAAAGAATCTTCTAGTTCCTTTGAAACATTCTCCTTGATGAACCTTCCCCCATGATTTATATGTGGAAGGTTAAAATTTATTTCCTTTTTGGAAATAATGAAACTCCATCTTTGTAATATCTCAAATTTTAAAAGGCAAGACTGTTTGATGATGTACAATATACACAATGCTAAGCTTAAAAATAACTAAATACTATTATTTAAATGTGACCCTTATAACCAAGAAGTTAAGTAGGTGGGAATGAATAGTATTATGAAATATATATAATGGTCATACTCATTGAAAATATATTAATTCTTTTTAAAAAATTATTATATTTTTAGTAAAGTCATTTTTTTCATGAAATACACATTTTCTTCAAGAAATGATTTTTATTATTTTTTATATACAAATAATATAATTAATTTCTAGAAATTTTAGAAAATTTATTTGATAAAATTAAATTCATTTTTTAAATCATTATATAAAAATTTTTCTATAGTGAATTTTTTATAATTTTTTGAATAGTTTTATTTTTCAATGAATAATAAAAAATACCGGTTTTTATTGAAAAATTTACTTTATTTAAAGTGTTAAAAAGTAAAATTATGTTTTTTATTTTTAAAAAATATTTACTTAAATTTTATTTAAAATAATACAATTATTTTTTATAAAATGTATTTTATACTTTAATTTTGTATAAAAACATTTTAAAATTTAAAAGAGCATTTTTCGAAAAAACTGCCATTACTTCTGTTTTGCTAGTTTAATTTGACATTTAATTTTAAAACTTATGTGATTTGAATTTTTAAAAAATTAGATTCCATATTTGGATTCATAAGGTCCAAATTTTTTAAATATACCCCTTTTATTTTTGGTCAATATGAATTGTTACATTGGTAAATTTTGTTACCATGATAAAGGTAAATTGGGTGATTTAGGGTAAACAAAATGATAAGGATTTTAAAATGACCTTAAAACTTACGAAAATTTTATTGGATGAATATAATTACACTCTTAACACATAATTATCAACATAGAGTAGTTTAATGGACACTTTTCTATGAAAATGACTTATATAATTTTTAAATCAAAGAATGTCACAAAATGTCACTTTCTTGGTCTTAAATATCTCTTATGTGTCCACATTGGGAAACAATTTGGTTATGAAAAAATATAAAAGATAATATTGAGATTTATTTATTTAGTTTTATTATTTTAATTTATTTTTAATTTTTATATGTGAAATAGTTACCTTTAATTCTTATGAAACACTGATGCAATGCTTGTCTGTGCAGATGAAAAATCAATAAAATTATTTTTATTAAAATGATAAGAATCATTAAAAGACCAAGAAATTGGACTAAATATTATTGTATGAGTATATATAGACCATAATAATCCTATTTTCTAATTAATGACTATTTGGAGCCACTTGAATATGATTATGACCTTCATATTTTTTAATTTAATGAAAAGGAAAACATGTCACACTCTTATTTTTGATAAGTATAAAATTTTTAAAATAGGTTTCAATAGAATATATTCTAAAATATAAATAATATTTTGAAATATACTATAAATATATAAATCATGGTTATTTATTTGTAATTTTTAGTAATTAAATAATTACCTTAAATAATTACACTATGATGATGAAATAATTATCAAACTAATGGAAAAATCAAATAAATGATATTAAAAATATTAACATAAATGTAATATGAATTATTTAATATAACCCAATATTTTTTATATTTGAATATGACATATTATGGGATTATTAAATTATTTTTTAAGTTATCTTATTATTTTTATTTTAGTGAAGACAATATAATGAATAGTGTCAAAATTGATACTAATGATATTTTATGAAAATAATATTTTATTAAATTATTTAAAAATCATTAAAATAATTGAAAAATAAAAAGTGGTTTTAAAAAGTTCTAAAATTTCATAAATTTACTATTTATGAAAAATTTACACCATATAAATAAATTTTACAATGTTTCAATATTAAAAACATATGTTACTATAGTTAACATTAAAATGGGTTAACTGAGGATTAATAGAAAAACAAGGTTGATAATATCACCAAAATTTGTCTAAAATATATAATTTTATAATATTACCACCCTATATTATATTATATTCTAATTCATAGCCTTTTTTCTGTATTTGTATTGATATTTAATTTATTATAATTCAATCTTTTATGAATTTTTAAAAGTTCCCCTCACCTCAATTATAAAAGGGAACATCCTCCCCCACTTCATTTCATCTCCTTGATCCTTATATATTGACCATAATCTATAAAAATATATTCTCCACTTCCTTATACACATTATAGAGGTTATGTTTTCTTCTCAAAAGACCAAACCTAGATCCCATCAGGGGAGATCCAAAGGAAACATTTAGAATAAGAGTTAATCTCTCTAACCAGTCACTTTTTTTATCTTCCTTACCACCAATAAATATATTACTTTTATCATAAAGTAATAAATTAAGTATCATTAATATTCTTAAATTTTATTTTTATTTTGGAGAAACCATTATATACCCTCATTCCCATCAAGTAATAAGTGAAAGTATCTCTCGTGCGTACGTATGTCTTACCGTCTCCACAAAGTGATAAAATTCACGTTTCATATCCATATTTTATGTATGGATATGGTGATGGGTTTAATTAATATATATATATATATATAATAATAATAATTATTCTATAAAATAGGAATTATTATTTACCTTTCTCAAATTATATCTACCAAAAAATTAAAACAATATTCTAGCGTATGTATGGCCTACCATCTCCATGAATGGTATCTCCCATCTCTTAATTATATATTTTATAGATTATTATAAATACATATATAATGAATATATATGATATTAACATCATTTTTCACTTTATTTATATCATGATATAAGTTAGAGGACCAAAGATATAACAAATCAAAACATATACAAAAAAGCAGTTGTTACCCAAAACAAAATTTAATTTGAAATTGTTAATAAATGGGTATTATAAAGCCATAATGAAAACATATATCGTTTTATATATAATAATATGGTTATGATGTTGATATATAATAAACTTTTACTTATTATACAGGTGGTTTGAACAAGTATGAATAAAGTCAATGTATAAGGTAAGGGTTTTCACACTTTTATTTCTTTGAGATATATGATATATTCACCATTTATTCTTATTGTGTGATGTATATAATTACTTATGAAATTTTATATAATTAATTTCCATTATTTTATTATATTAAAATTTACAATTTATGTTACTCTTTTATGGGGATAACGACTCAGAAGTTACTCAAGTATTAATGGATTTTTTTATCAATTTTATTTTCATGAAACATAGGCCTTATACACCACTATTTTAGTTTTTGTGGTGTATATAATGTACATGAATGAATTATATAATCAATACCCTTAAATTTATGGAAATTTACATGTCCTTTTTATGATCTCTCTTTCATGGGTTTTACTCTTCAGAAGTTATCAAATCGGTAAGGTAATTTAATCTCAATTTTCCTTCTTTGAGAAAATTTTTATGATACGAAACTATATTTTTTTATGATTTGTATATAACACCCTTTGAAAATTTGTATCATTAATATCCTTCATTTCATTCTATTATAATTTTCATGTAATTTTATTCTCTCTTTGGTCAGAAATTTGTGTTCTTTGAAAACAATATTTTCTAAAAATGTTTTGAAAGTGTTTTAAATGTTCTATTATGAATTTTCAAGGAAATTTATTTCAATGATGTATAAAATGGATTTCAAATATTACTTTATAGGTTTTCAAGGTTATTTTCAATGATTTTTTTTCTAAATGTTTTATTATTTGATTTTTTTTTCAAAGAGGAAATGATATTTTCTTTAGGAATTATTTCAAATGATCTTCCAAAACCATCTATGATAACATTATTTGATGTTAATTATGATTTATAAGGGTTATGAATCAAGGATTTTATCCTTATTATTTATATGGTTATATTAAGTTTATGTTGGATGATTTATTTTATTGTGGGACACATATGTATTGTTTTCATTATGTGACGATTAGGACCTATATCTCCCTCTAATGCATTGGGTAAAGATTTATATCTCATGAGATAATAATGGGAAACAAGTCAACTGGATTGATCCACTATGAAATGAAGGGGAAAACAATCCACTAAATGAAAATAAATATTACTAGGGATGGTGGTTTTCCCTCCTAGTAAGTGTATCCCCTATGAAGTGCCCTTATATGTTTTCGCAATGAATCTAGACTTATATGCATTGCCATTACATGTTTATGTTTATGCCACAATTTCATGTATTATTTCAATGTTTTGATCTCATATATTATGTAATTTTATTCTCATATGATCCTTGTTTTATTAACTTCCATTCTTTATAACATGAATCTTGTATAAGATATTCTTAATTCAATGTATGATATCAAAAAATCATGCTTATGTTCCCAGAACCTTATGTTATTCTTACATATCTCACATGCTTACCCTTACTAATAATCTAAGCTCACCCATTTCATTTGTTTCGTTTTTCTAGGTTATGAAGAAATATGTTAAATTAATTTTATCTATAAGTATTTCACATGGATCATGATGATGTACTGTTGTGAAGTAATAAAATCTCTATATAGTGGAAGATAATGTTTATCATTATGAACAAGTTGTTTATGAATACAAATTGTTAATATTTTTTCCTAATTTTCTAAAACACTAAAACTAAAAGGTACTTGGGTACGTAAGCGAGCCAATAATTTATTTTTATGTATGTTTTAAGGAAAAATTTGGTCACATTTGTAATGTTTATCTCTTTAGTAGCATATCTAGAAGTGGAGATTATGGACTTTTAAATTTGGTATCAGATCAGAGCTAAGATAAATTTTGAGATTAGAATGTTTTCAAGAGAAGTTATATTAATAGCTATAAACACCATCATGGGTATAAAATACCATATGTTTAGAGTCTTGGAAACACATTTTGAGGTTTTATGTTATGAATATTTAAGGCCACTAATGATATTTTTGGAGACATTTATTCTTGAGGTAATTATGGGTTATTGAATTTTTAGATTAAATATGAAAGGTATGAGATAAGCTTTGAGGTTTAAATATTTATTTAGTACTAAAAATGATAAAGTTATTTTTGAGTATGTTTAGTATATTTTCTGAGTTTTATAAGGATTATATTAATATAGTTTTATAAAATGGAAAACCTCACAGGATGAGTGAAAACCCATCATGACTGGAAAGGTTGTGGGGATTGAACCCACAACTGAAGGGTGATAAGGGTGTATCTCCTCCCACTAGAAAACATGAAGTACTGACTAGTATTTAATTTTATTTTTAGTTAATTGATATGATGGATAATTATTATGTCCATTTTAGTAACATAATTTTTTTTATAATACAGATAACCATGTGATTAAAAAATTATTTTGTGTTAAGTGATTAATGTTATTTTAGAAGATGTTCACTATTTTGGGAACCATATATGATTACGGTAAATAAAATACTATAGTATTTTATTTGATGAATAAAGGTTGAATTATATATTTTTTAAGAATATATGATTTTATTTTGGATTTATAATGATTCAAGTTATTTATGAAAATAGTTATTGTACCTTGAGGATTATTAAGGAAATTAATTTTTGGTATGATAAATTAAGAGAAACTAATTTTATTTGGATATACATGTTAAAATTTATATTCAAAGGCTATGTGATAAAATCATTATGTTTTTTGGATTTTAATATTTGTTTAGAATATGTTTGAGGAATTTTAAGGTTAGTTATTTGTTGAATGGTATAAGTTGAACATTAGGTATTACTATTAAATTTTAGAGATTAAAATACTTTTTTTTATCATTTAAAGGTTTATTATTGTATAATTACCTTATATTGTGATAAATATTTTTGTTTTGGTTAATGTTTCAAGACAAGATAAATAGATAGTTAATCTTTTGATGATTATGTGATTCATTAGAAGTTAATTCGAGTGCTTTAGGAAAAGAAAATTCAACTTGAATACTCATCATTTAGAGAAAAATAAAGAGGTTTTGTGGAAATGGATAAAATATGGACCTATATTTTTCATGTAAATTTGTTTCCTTATGTTCATCCTCAAATATAGGAAAATAATCTTTGAATAAAAATATTAAATAAAAATGGTATCTATTTACTTTTCTTACGAAGAAATCAATGAACTTTTAACCACTCATTGATTTATAGTTTTGTGATGTGTAACTTTATAATGACCATTTTATCTATTAATCACTATCATAACATGATAGTTATTTTTCTATTACGTGTCCATATTTTTCGATATGGAATCCTATTATGTGATATTTCAGCCGACCTTCTTACTTTCCTTTCTCTTTTTTCAAATAGACGTTATATTGATCCTTTTTCTGATGTGGGATTTCAACAAAGGTATTTTGAAAGGTAAAACCCTTGGTTACCGAGAAAATGATCAAATTGAAAGTGATAAATTTATTAAATCGGGGGGGGGGGGGGTTAGAATGTAAAATATAGTGATTTTAAAAGGAAAGGCTGTGTTTCATGGTATACAAGATACACAAAATCAAGCTTAAAAAAATAGCAAAATATTTTTATTTAAATGTGACCATTATAAAAAAGTAGTTAAATTTGTAGGATATAATAATATTATAAAATATATGTAATCATAATACTCATTGATAATATATTAATTCTTTGTAAATAGTTAATATAATTTTTGTAAAGTTATTTTATTCATCAAAATCATATTTTCTTCAAAAAAATGACATTTATTATTATTTATGTATAAATAATAAAAAATATTTCTATAAATTTTATAAAATTTATTTGATAGAATTTAATTCATTTTTTAAACCGTCATAATTTTTTTTCTATGGTGAAATTTTAATAATTTTCTGAATAGTTTGATTTTTCAATAAATAGTAAAAATATATATTTTTAAGGAAAAAAATATTTTAATTAAAGTGTTTAAAAGTAAAATTATGCATTATTATTAGTTTTAAAATTTAATTAGTCACATTTTATTTAAAAAAATTCAATTATTATTTCTTTAGTTGATATTATATTTAAATTTATTATAAAAATATTTTAAATTAAAAAATATATTTTTTTCTAAAAAACTTTCTTTCGTTGCATTTTTCTAGTTTAATTATATATTAAAATTTTAAACTTCTATAATTTGAATTTAAAAAAATAATAATTTAATATTTGGATTTATAAAGTTCTAATTTGGTAAATAATTCCCTATTATTTTTGGTCATTATGAATAGTAAGGCATGGTAAATTTTGTTACCAAGGTAAATGGTAAATTGGATAATTTAGGTTAAAATAAAATTACAATGACTATAAAATAACCATAAAAATTGAAAAAATTACAATTGTTGAAGATAATTCTACCCTTAACACCTAAGGTTTGAAATGGAGTTTTTTAATGTAAACTTATCCATAAAAATGACTTATATAATATTTAAATCATAGAAAGTAACTAAATGTCACTTTCTTGGTCTTAAATATATATTTTGTGTCCACATAGGGAAAAAATTAGGTTATTAATGAATATAATAGATTATATTAAGATGGATTTATTTAATTTTATGATAGTAATTTTTTTTAATTTTTATATGTGAATAATTAACATTAATGCTTATGAAACCCTAATGTAGTGAATGTAAAAGTATATTAAAAATCCATAAAATGATTTAAATTAAAAAATTTGAACCATTAAAAGACCCAATTTTTTTTAATAAATCTTATTTTTTGAGTATATCTCGACCATATTCACCCTAGGGTCAAATTAATGACCATTTGGAGCCACTTAAATATGATTATGACCATTATATTATTTAATTTAATGAAAAGTCAAATATATCACACTCTTCTTTTTTAATAAGTATAATATTTCTAAAATGGGTTTAAAAAAGAAGATATTCTAATATATAAATACTCATCATAATTATAAAATATTTATCTATTTCATGGAAATTTATTTTTAGTTTTTAGCAATTAAATAATTACCTTAAACAGTTACACAATAATGATGCTGTAATTATCTAACTATGGAAAAATCAAATAAAAGATATTAAAAATATTACTAGAAATATAATATGAATCATTTAATGCACCTAATGAATTTTATATGTGAATATGAAATATTAGGGGTGTATTAAATTATTTGGTTGAATGTTATATTTTTTTGATTTTCCTAAAGTCAATATAATGAATAGTGTCAAAAATCACATTAATTATATTTTATGAAAATAATATATTATTAAATTATTTAAAAATCATAAAAATCATTATAAAAATTGATTATTAAATTTTCTAAAATTTCATAAATTTATTATATATGGAAAATTTATGCCATATAAGTAAATATTACAATGTTTTAATATTTAAAATATTTGTTACCATAGTTAAAATTAAAATGGGTTAACTAAGGGTTAACCAAAATTATAAGGTTTAAAATAACACAAAAATTTGTCCAAAATATTTTGGTTGATGATATAAAAATTCTATCATATCTTATATTTGAACTAAAGGCCTTTTGGATGTATTTGGATTGATATTTAAGTTATTATAATTTAATATTTTGAGAGTTTCTAAAAGTGACCCTCATATCAATTATAAAGGGGAACCTCCTCCCTCACATCCTTTCGTATCCTTGTGAATTATAGCTTGATCATACTTTCCAAAAATATATTCTCTACTTTCCTAGTCACATTCTAAAGGTGTTGGTATCCTCATAATACCAAACCTTGAGCCCTTTAGGGGAGATCCAAAGGATACATTTCAAACAAGATGCAATCGCTCTAACCTATTAAATTGTTTTTCCACTCTTCACTACCTCCTCTAAATCTGTGATTTTTTTCATAAAATAATAACCTCATTATACTAAATATACTGAAATGTTATTATTATTATGAAAACACCATCATTGTAAGAACCTGAGTTTTCTTACAAGGTATGATACTTTTCATTTTAGTTTGAATGATTTGATATGGCCTTATGTATATAAACCTCTTGATCATGGGTGTTTTGTAGGTGTCCAGGGCTTGTTTGGAGCTGGGAACCAAGTATTGGGATTAAAATGGCATGGTGCACAGTTTGCACATGGTTGGCTCATGGTTTGACTAATCATACGATAGGAGGCAGTAGCCGATGAACAGTTAGGGACACTGTGCGGTAGAATCCAAGTTTGAAAAGTTGTAGACTTTTGATAGATTGTTTTTTCATGGTTAGTCAGTCCATGCTTTGTAACCATGCAATGTACCCCTTATTGATATTGACCTATGTAGGGTTTCTACATGGTTTGGGAAACTGTGTGGATAAATCGTGCGAGCCTTCTGTGTGTATTTTTTTTAATTTCAATTAAAGTAAAAATTTTCTTTTTTAACCAATTTTGGGGTTTTCTTCAAAGACAAGAACCCCTCACCATGGATCACTCACTTTTGGAGCATAAGATAGGATTTGATCTTGATTCAACGTCAAACCTCCATTTCGATCATGGTTTTTCTCATCGTATCCACAACAGTAAGTGCTCGACTATTTTTTAGTCATTCTTGATTCTTCAAAAAAATGGTTGTATTATTTTATTTTAGGCTCATATGACCTAATTTTCCATTCTTTGTCCGTTCATCATATTTCTACTAAACCGGGATGAATCAGGACTTGATACTATATGAGATCTCTACTACTAAGCTGAGGTAGGTGGTATATGATTTTATTCATCTTTTTTGGTGCTTTTTGGGCATTTGGCTGATATGAAACCTATCAGAAATTCCAGTAAAACCCTATTTTTGGAGCGAGATACTTTTAGTAGGCTTAGTCAGACCTAGAGAGGATGCCCATAGGTTTCATTTAGGTGTGATAACACTCGTTTCTTGATTCAAGGTCACCAACGAAGTAGTGAGCCTTAAGGTTTTAACCCATTTAGACTTGTTTGAACTACCCAAGGGGTGCGTTCTAGTTCTTTCCTAGATAGAGGAAGGCCGTTAGTGCCTAAATGGAATTGAATATCTCACCTAAGAGGTGTAATACCTCCTTGATTTTTGATATCTTGTTATACAGTTCTTATTATGATTAAATGTTATTTTGTAAATGTGAATACATTGGTGATTTTACCCATATGGTTTATTAAATGAGAGTGGATTACATGAGTGGTTATACTCATGGGATGCGATGGTTTATATGATTGGGTATACTCATATGTTTGAAATGTTGATGTGTTAAATAGTATGAATGATTGAATGAATGGTTTGGTAGATTCCATGGACTGCTCTCCAAAGATATAGAATGTGGTAGTGGATGCCTTGGGTTGACTCTGCCCCTTAGGTCTTGATTCTGTGGGATGCCTCAAGCCTTACTAACCTGTGGATCCAGATTTCTTGGAATCACATAGGACATGTTAGTACACATGTTCCTAGGACTCCAACTAGTTCCTAGACTTTGTTTTCATTGGGATGTCCATGGGACTCGATTTGGATGCCTTAGATGAGTTTCTTGGATTCGGCCCTTTGTGTTCTAGATTTATTACATGGATGCCCTGGTACATGACACCATGGAATCGACCCTTATGGTCTTCATTTCACTATACAGTGTGGCCATGGGATTCAAAAGTTCTTTATATAGTATGGTTATGGGTTAAATAACAAGGATGGATGTAGGACATGGTCGTTTGACTGTTTAACTTGCTTATAGCTTGCCTATTAGGATATGACTCTATTGTAGGTAGTCTTGAGGGGTTGTTCAGTTTTAATTTTCATTATAGTTATGCCATGGACATACAATTTAACATTATTTCTTTCCATACAATTGTTAGAACTTTTTTTATTTCTGTTAGAACTATATAGACCCCTGGTGGTTACCTACTGGGATTTTTATCTCACACCCTATTTGGGCCTCCTTAGGAACCCAAACAGATTATATGGTTGCAAGTGATGATAGTGAAAAAATCCCAGTTATATGTTGTTGATTGTGTCTTTGGAGTAGGGGAACATAGGACCAATATGAGGCTTACGAAGCTATTGGGAAACCTTTTTGGTTTTTTTACTTTTTTTTAAATATGTATTGTATTGTATATCCATGTACTATTTTGGATGATTTCTAGATACATGTATCATTTGAACCATTTTCTATATGAGACACTTATGGTTATGACATGTATTCCTTTATTTCTTTCATGGTTTACTTCAGTTGATAGTTTTTTTATTTCTCTTCCACTATTTCTTATGTTTTACTTCCACTATGAAAATATAGTAATGAGGGCATAGTCTTCCCACATACTCACCTAGGCCCTCACTGCTAGTCAGAAGCATCTGATGTTTGGGCAGATGTTCTTGAGGCCATGTGGACAACCAGGTTTAAGGCACCCTTGGGTGGAATCTAGGTCTGTGACATTACAAAGTGGCATCAAAGTAGTCTTTTCTAGTTTGCCTTACTATTTGGAGACAATATACAAGGATAGAAAGAAAATGGGGTTTGCTAATAAGCTGAGCTCGGGAGTAGTAACCTCGTGTACCGGGAAAATCCAAAATTTCCCCAAATGGAATTATTATCTTCTAGATTTTGACTATTATAGTTTCTTTAATTTAACCATTGGGAGACACACATGATTTATGCTATTATTATTGTTGAGATTGTGGGTTCTATTTCTATTTCAACCCAATGAGATGAGGCTGTTCCATTTCATGAATCATATAGTAACTTGTTAGAAATCACATTCCACATATTATGCCATGCCATATATGATTCATTACTTATTTCACATTGTTGTGATAGTTTCTAGGATAGTTGTGCCTACAGTTGTGATAGTTTTGGTGCAGCGGATAGAGGAGTGACATCATCTTTCAATTCATAAGGAGTATGGGCCCCTATGAATTTGGAAATGATGCACCAATGAAATGTAAATTCAAATTGAACATGTTATTTGTATGGTTTGAATGGGAATTATGTTTGGAATTCAAGAGGTGTTGTGGGCCTTGATGGATCCAGAATTGGTAAACCCTTGGTGGAACTTCCTAGATAATTAAATGTTAGATGAAAATGGAAACTTGAATTGATGATAGAGAATTGACCTATACCCTGCTTTTGAGTGGGCAAGATGTATGGTTTATAGTGGTTCGATGGTGTTTTTTGTATAGTCCTAGAATTAGGAATAGTATTTGGGTTGTTAACTTGGTTTCTAGGAGGGTTTTGACCAGTCCTATGATTTTAAGATATATACTTCGATGTTTTTCTTTTATGAGGCATGCATTTGGAATTATAGAGACATGCCACCACAACGACCTCTAGTGGTACACTGTGAGGGAGGTGATGAATATTCTTTAAGGATGGTTGGACTTGGGCAATCAGTTGATCCTCCTTTAGTTCCATATAAGGAACCAGGGGATATTCTAAAAAAAGGTGCCAAATAAAAATTCCACGAAGGCTTATTTAGATATATGAAAACATTCTAGGGAGCACCACAACCTACCTTGACTATGGATGAGATGAAACAGGTGTTACAACATCAAAATCCTCCCATATTTTTGGGGGATGGAGGACCACAGGGTGAAAAGCTATGTCTGGAGACCATGTTAGCAATTTTTGAGCATCTAGAGACACCTCTTGAGAAGAGTGTCAAGCTCATGACTTATATGATACATGGGGAAGCAAAGTGATGGTGAGACATTTTGAACTGGGATGACGGGCTATGGAATATGGGTTGGGCTGAATTCAAAAATTTCTTCTATGACTACTTTTACCCCACAACACTATGAGCTAAGCGGGCTAGTGAATTCATGCATATATAGGAGAGAGCGATGGCGGTTATGGAATACTTTACATGCTTTACAGAGTTGTAGAGTTTTTCATAGATGTATTATACTGATGATATTTCTAGTATGATATGATTCAAGGAAGGTCTTAGGAATACTATCAGATCTCAGTTGAACATGTTTAGGTTGACTTCTATCACTAAGATTGTGAATCAAGCACTGATCACAGAGCAGAACTTGAGGGAAGATGGCGGTACAAAATAGGGGAGTGTTGTTTCTCAACCCATTGGATCTACGCCTTCAGGAAGGAAGCACTGCTTTAAATCATCCCATAACATGAGTGCTTGTCAGGCTGTGGGTGTAGGAAGCTTGGTGTATTTCCATTAGTGTGGTGGGAAAGGCCACATGAAGAATCCGTGTGACCACAACCTAGTCGAGTGTTGAGATTACATAAGGATGGGGAACATGCAGCGGTATTGTAGGACGTTCCATCTAGCTGTGAGTGGTAGGGGGTCAGCTTTGACATCAAGTTCAAGAGAATGTTCTTCAACTCCATTCCAGGATGGGATCTTGAGTAATACATGTTAGGCATGCCACAACAGTAGTGGTTGTGGTATCCAGACACTAGGATCTTAGAAGCAGCAGGGTGGATCAACTCAGTGTAGCTAGGTAGTGTCACAGGGTCACAGTACATGCTAGACTTATGCTGTGTAACATACCCAACAAATGTAGGATCCCAGACCATCTACTGTGAGAGGTACAATATTAGTAGATTCTACAATTTCATCTTCTCTCTTTGATATAGGTTCATCCTATAGTTTTCTATCTGTATGGGTGGTTGTTTCGTTCTAGTTTTCAGCCACAAAATTCCCAACGGCTCTGTATCCAATGATTGATGGACCTACTTTCCAAAGGTAGGAATTCTAAGGATGGTCTGACCAATGAATCTTAAGAACTCACATTGGTCGAGATGATGGGAAGTTAGGCTCATCACTCCCTTTTTGGGGGGAATTATTGCCTGTTCTGGGACTCTCTTATATATTTATGACATATTCATATGTTCACGAATCTTTGGTTTATACCCAAACATAGTATCCACAGATTTAACCTTGATGGGAAACGATCAACTGGACGTAGGGGTTCAGAATAATTTATGCCCGAGGTTTACCATCCCTCGCTGGATTAATGACCCTGAAGGGTTGGAACTCACTTGAGGTGGCACTAGGAGTGGTGCGGTGAACCGATGTGAGGACAGTCGGATCAACCAGTTGTCGGGCTTGAACCTGAGGGAGGCTTCCTACATACCCTGTCTAGGAGGCAGGGATTAAAGTCCACGTAGTTCGCATAGGATTGGGGCTTACACTCTGAGGATGCCCAGAATGATGGATTGTGGATTACACTCTGAGGATGCCCAGAATGATGGATTGGGGCTTACACTCTGAGGATTCCCATAAGAGGATGTCATGGAAGATGTTTACTCTAAGCCCATGTGAGTCATGCTCGGTATGGGAAACAAGAGGCAGCAGGGACCAAAGTATCACGTTGAGAAAGGTGTGTCTGCGAGAAGCGAAGTGGGGCTTATGCATAAGGGTGGCCAAGGGTGGATGAATTGTGAATTACACTCTGAGGAGGCCCAGAAGGTCGAGGATTACTCCAAGATGGATGACCGAGGCGACAAAGCCCAGCGGGAGAGGTAAAGACGGTGCTCCTATGCCCATCTCCTGTCTTGCAGTGCATGAGGGCTTCCTTCTGATGGGTATTTTACCATCTTCGAGGAACCCTCAACAAGTGGAGGGGTAGAAAAGGGATTCCCGAGATCAGACTCCACATTACCGTGGGAATGTGATCCCAGGAATGCTTCAGGAATCCCCTCAAGGGTTGGGGAAACCTATTTTGCCCTATTTACCGTGGGTATGTGAACTCAAAATGGTGCACTGATGCGCCTGAAAGTCATACCACACAGATCTGGCGGCTCTGGCAGAGGCCTTGGCTCGGGGCCGATGAATAGGCCAATGAGGGAGTTGCGGAGGACCTGGCTGGATCAAAAGGATTTTACCTGGATCTGGAAATGAGAACACCGAAGTATTTGGTGAGCCACCGAGAGGTATAGGTGGTGGCGTGCTTCGTCTGGGAAAGTGCCACACAGCTTGAGAAGCCATCCGTGAACCAGGGTGGTCCGCGGTCTGATTGGCGTCCTGCAAACCAGGACGGTTCACGACTTTAGGTTCAATCTGTGAACCAGGGTGGTTCGCGGCTTTGGGTTCAATCCACAAACCAGGGTGGTTCACAGAGGGTTCCAGGCGGTCAGTGGTGGACAAGGGTGGCGCCGGTCAGAGGCTCATTGGTCAGGGCTTCGCTCATATAGGAGGGCGCTACGCGGTGTGAAGGATGGGAAAAGAGGCATAAACTCCCTGGTCCATGGGGAAGTCATCCGCGGAGGGGGTATGGTTCGTGGTTCTCCTATTTTTTTATTTTAGGTTCAAGGTTCACCAATTTATTATGCATTTTCCGATTCCTTCTTAATTCATATACCTGCTGTGGTTTGCGGATGGGAATTTTTTTGTTTGCGAAATCGGAAGCCTCCCTTTAACCGATCTCCTATCCCTTCAAATCCGATTCCAGTTCTCCGATCCCCTTTTCTTTCCCCCTCAGTCTCCATTTATAGAGTGGGGAAATGAATGTATCTGTGGCCACGTGGCACCTTTTGTGGAGGCCCATAACCCGATTCATAGCTGACTTGGTCAATCCGCGATTCGCGGTGGGTATTGAATGCTTCCCCCCCTCCGCGAGGTGAACTCAGGGAGTAATCCGTAGCTTCGGAGGGTTCAACCTCTATTCCGAGAACGACAGCGGGTGTGGCTTGGACCGGTCGATGCAGTCTGTGGTTAGGGAGGTTCGTGACAGTGAACCGGACTGGCACCCATCCCGCCTTGTGACCACAGAGGCTCTTTGCCTCCATTTCACGAACGACAATGGTTTGCAGAGGGGGTTCCTCACGGTGCCTGGCCACGTTGCACCTCCATGGACCGGTTCGAGGACCAATCCCTTTTTATTGTGTCTCTTATTTGATTATTTTCCACAATTATTTTGGGGGATTTGGGTAAAAATTCCTTTGCGGATTTTTTAGGACACTACAAATGCCCCCATCGGAATGGGGTCCGATCGGAATGAAGAGGAGGCCATTCCGATGCAAAGTGGTCCTGAAATTGAGATGGTTTGTGGTAGAAAGGTGGACCTGGTAGGGGACCACACCTATAAATACGGGGAGACCTCACACTTTTCCTTTACCGAATTTTTCACAAAACTAGAGCTCCTTCACCTCTACTTGTTTGCTCCTTCACGAAGTGCCTCATCTGCGAACTGGCAACAACCTCCGCGAACCATTCCTTCTTCACGGTCGCCTTCATTCACCAACCAACTTCCCGACCGTGAACCATTACTCTTAATTAACTAAAAAGTAAGTGATGGTGGGCTGTAGAGGAACTTCTTTCACGGTTTCGATGCTCCACGGACTAACATCTCTTGAACTTTAAAAAGTATCTGAGTCTTCCAAATAAACTCGAGATTGAAATTCTGCGGAGCAACTTGGTTTGCGTTTTTCTGGCCAAACTCCGTGGGCCAGAGCTTCATGGACTGATTTCAAGAAGGGATGGTTCGCATGATGATTTCATCCCGAACCATCCTTCAAGGCCTCCTTATGGATTTGATTATTAAGGAACCTTAACCATTAATTTTGTCCAGATTTTTATTCTGGACTGATTTCTCTCATTGTTCAGGGAGAAAATATGGTTCCCCCTCATTATGCGCCGAGGCCTGTTGTAGAGCCCCTCTCAATCGCTAATCAACACCTGAAGGACACTGCTGGCTCTATTCAAGATGGAGTCCACCACTCCCTACCGTCTACTCTCCTTGCTGACCGGCTCTCCAAATCATAGTAGGAATATCCTTTCTCTAACAACCTTCCCGCCTATGGGTTCAGTTTATTGTCTGATACCCCGATTTCGGAACCCTCCCATGACAACAATCCTGAAGCGTGGATATTTACCGCCACTATTCCCCAGTTCATGATACCTACCAGCAGGAAGCCTTCCTCGAGGGGTATAGCTATCAGATCTGTGTTGAATCACCTTCCAGTATCTTCTATAGGATAACCACATCAACAGGAAGGAACAATCCACTATTATCAGAGTATTGCCCACAGTTCCATGGTAAGAGACCAACATGGTTGGCCGGTAAATCGGGATCTCCGACCGGGAGGAGCATTTAAGTCATTGGATTGGGGGTGGCCCTTCTGGGTTCGCCAGAGCTATGCAAAATTTGGGGTGGAGTTGTGAGCCGTAGGCTTGTATGAAGCTGCCTGAGTGTCCCAAACCTGTACCCAGCAGCCTCAAGCCCTCGCCAAGAAACTTATGAGTCGTTGGAGCCTGGACACCAACACATTCCATTTGGTCCATGGGGAAGTGGGCATTAGTCTGTGGGACGTATTTCAGATTTCGGGGGTCCCCGTCATTGGGAGTATGTTTGAAGAGTTCCTACCTCCTTCCTCTGTGTGGGAGAACGATGAGAGGACTCCCCTCCCTAGTGAATCGTCTCATTAACCAGGCTCTGAAGCACTCAGATGATACGTCTCCAAAATAGCTCGTCCCATACTGTGAATGGGTCAAGGATTTTGTGAGAAAGAACAAATCTGACGAATCCTTGGCTCTCCCACGTAGGCCCAAGACTTACCCTTTGATGGAGTCCTGTAAACAGGGGGCATTTATTGGATAACTTTGGAGAAAGGTGATTTTCACAGCTGGGACTAGGAGCTTATTCCGGATGTTGATCGATTGCTCCGCCTAGCAACTTTTTTGGCCATGTTCTTATGTTGCTGGTTATTACCCGTGTGCGAGGTTGGTGGCATGCGGGTCACTAATTTTTTCATAGAGGCACATTTGGCTACCGGTAACATTATCAACCTAGCCATCCCAGTATTGGCCAGGATTTACCGGTTGCTCAGTAACATTGCTGATGAGAATAAGCCAAACTGAGTGGCCGACCCTTTCCAAATTCTTTGGGGATTGTTAAGCGTACACATCAAGAACTACTACACCTTCATCAACCCTCTTCAATTTCCCGGAACCACATTCTGGCCGTACTTGAAACTGACCAGTGGGGTTATGCCCGAAGAGTGGGAAACCCAAGAGAAGGATAGTCAACAGATAGTTTCCAGCATGTGTCAGCTATCAAGTCAAATTTTGAATTATGACTTTTTTCAATTTTCATCTGTTTTCTTCCTCGGCTGGTGCAATTACAAACACCAGAACAGAAGAGTTTAGCAAGCAGGGCTACCTCCTCTCCCTCTAAGAGGGTATTCTGGTGGCTCGTATTGCTGGAGAACTAATATGCGAGGGGTACTCTCCTTGATGATTTCTGCGTCAATTTGGCTGCGTTAAAGCATAGTGTCCTCCCACACTTAATGGTGCCCACGAGAACTGTCATTTGATGGCGGCCAGACAACTATGGTTAATGTTTACCCGGGAGGATACTGGATGTGAGGTTATGACCCCCACGCTTGAGGACTCCATGCCTTTCTTATCCAAGAATTATGATGACTCCTGGGTACAATCATATCCAAATGGCCATTTAGGGACATTGGTGCCCACCATCTCAAGTCCCAAAAAATCAAAGGGAAAAAGGAAGAGAAAAGAAGGATGGTGATCCAACTAGGCTGGGAAAAATCCTTCATCACTTGACTGGTCCCATGCTTCCAGGTATGATTTTAACAGATAGGGGTGTATCCTCTTACGCCCTCGAGGCTGCTCGAAGGGGGTTGACTATCCCCACCGATGCTACCTTCCCAACGTCCTGAGGGCTAATGGAACAAATTTAAGGGTCGGTCATCCTTTGGTATCCAGTAACCCCATTTTCTGTGGTATTACCTTTATAAATTAGAAGTGTCTTTTGATGAGCTAGGATATATATTTGCCCCTATTAACATTCTTTATGATGTGGACCCAGAGCGGGTCAATCGATATCTCCAGGATCTTGAATCCTATATTTACGCGCACGAGGGTCATGCGGTATTAAACCACCGAGTCCAGGCCATGCTACATCTGGTGACTGATGAGGAGGGATAAAAAGTGACCATTCTTTAGGGGGCGATGATTTTGATGATTTCCCCGTCATGGCTGAAGTCAGGGAATTCCCGTCCTTACCTATGAGGTTGCGCCCACCGATAGCCCCAGAGAGCTCTAGGGAAGTGGCGGGATGTGAAACGCGAATACGACCATTGGTGCCCTTACCAGCTTCTACCACCGCCCGACCTCCTCAGGTTGATCCTCCCCAGTTGGCGATTCATTCCATGGCCGCATTCCTAGAGGCTTGGAGGATTTGGGATGACCTGAGGGTCAGTGGTTCGGATGAAGAAGTTTAGGCGTTTCTTCAAACATGCCCTCTTAATCTTTCGGGTATCGGGACGATCTTCGCTCCACCCCACTTGTAGTTGGAAGAGTATTTAGATGAAATAGTCACATCATTAAAGGATATTGATGTGTACATTCATTCACTCTGGAATCGTCTCTATGGGATCATTCGGGTGTCTATGATGATTAGACGTCACAGATTGTCCGACCCTGAGGAAGAGGTTGCTCTGCTCACCCATTCAGACTTTTCCATCCTTTATTGTGGAAGTTCTAAAGTCTCTTCCTTTTATGAAGCGTGCCAAAGAATCTCAGGGGGTGATTCCTTCTCCGAAGTATACCTCTCATGGTATTGCGGTGGGGGAGTATGTGATTTCACTCACAGGGGTCATCGAGGAAGGATCCCCTGGCACAGCTGGGCTCATGGAGGTGACCATCGCAGACATATCTAGGGTCTTTCCTCCTCCCGTTCCTTCCAGAATTATGGGCCAACTATCCCCTGGGTAGATCCAGAGATGGCAACAAGAATTCCATTTATCGAAACAGCTCAAATAGGGAATGTCGGGTAATCATGACTTCTCGTTTGCTCGTTTTCCAACTTGCATTCTTAGACTTAGTCAGTCGTTAACTGTTTGACGTATGGTGTAGGACCACTCGGGGATCTGGCTATGGCTACCCAAGTGATTCTACCTTCCACCTTCTTACCGTCTGTGGAATAACCCGTAACCAAACTTGGGTGTGACGAGATGGTGAGCCCTGCCAGTGGGGCCGGTGATATGGATGCTTTACTTCTTCCTTTACCAGTCAGATATATGCCAGAGGAAGAACCGCTGGTATCCTAGACCCCTGATAATCCAATAACCCTTTCAATTACGGAGGACGACGGGGCGCCCATGATTGCTGAGGGGGTTCGAGATCTAACGGAGCCAACCACCCCTAGTCCAACAGATTCCGTGATGATGGAGGAAGATCTTGCCATTAATCCGGTTGCTGGGAACCTGGAGCGGGCCATTATCTTGTTCACCGGGGGAGTGACTTCTTTGAGCTTGGTTTTTATAGGAGACCACTTGGGGATGGCCTTGGAAACTGCAGGCCTTAGGCATGGCCTCAGGCCCTGGACCCCTCTGGGGTCTCCCCAGATTCCCTTTCCTATCAAAGATGTGGAATCCTCTTCGAGTGGCTGTCATGATAGTGCAGAGCTTGTGGATGCCGATGCCTCATTGATTAGGAGTAAGTTCCCCGGTCTCCTTCCACTTGATCCTCTTTCTTACCTTTTCTAATTAGGGGTACTCATCTTTCTTATTGACTCTCTCGCTTCTGGACCACAACCTCGGGCACTGACAATTGTGTCGCCAGTCGGGGGCGAAGCTGCCGCAGTGCCAGGGTTTGCGGGTGAGGCTGTCTTGGGTCCCTCCTTGGTGACGTTCATCCCTGAATATGTGTCCTCATCTGGGACTGATTCGGAACCCGATCAAAAGGTCCTATCCAGCCTCGACCCGCTCACCAAAGGGCTTGGGAGAAAATCTGGAGACTAATCTCTCAAACTCCCCTGGTTGAGATGCTGACCAAATTTCCGAGGCTATGCAATTTGTTTATGTTGCTGGGATTTTATGGATTCGACTATCATGGTGTTTACTACATAGTCAAGAAGGTAGTAGCTGATTGGGAGTGGCTGGGTGATTTCGAATCTCACCTTTCCGCTACTCAATCTGAAGCCTACCTTTCAGCGACTCGATAGCTCTACCTAGCAGAGGATCATGAACACGCCGGGGTCATCGCAAGGCTTTAGAGAGAAGTTATTGAGCAACGTTCTCACCTAAAGGCACTGAGAAATGAGATACAGCAGCTGCAGCAGGAAGAGGCCAACGTCACCGCCATGATTGGAGAAGGGGAGTGGCTGATGGAGGAGGAAATAAGGGCAAGCACAAAGGCGACTTAAGAGGTAGAAGAATTGCGAGCTGGTGTAGAGGCTGAGATGACCTTACTGCAGCATCTCTCTCAGATAATCTAGGATTCTCACCAACGCCTGATACAACTTTGTAAATCCGCCAAAAAACTCCTATAATCACCTTTCGCACAAGAGGAGGCTCCGGATTGTGGATGCCCTTCTTACCCACTTTGTTATGGAACAAAGAAACATTTATCCTTAGTGCCCTTGTCGCCTTTTCCTATGATAGAAACTATTTGGTACGATTGCCGCATATGTTAATTCCTTGAACATAGATTAATCCGAGTCCAGGACTAAAAATAAATCAAGCTCTAACTTTTTCCTGGACCATGGGATCTAGAGAGCGTAGTCTGACTATTGGTAGGGTTTTATAGAAAAACCCTACAAATTTTTTGCATTTTTTTTCTTCTTTTAATGCCCTGATTTTTCCTGGGTCCATTCGGTATGGACCCAGCGGTTATAACCCGGATTTTTCTTAGGTTTTACTTTTCGGATTTTCGGCCTAACAGGCTTTGTGCCTGTTTCATCCGTGAGCGGTTTAAATTCCCGCTGACAAGACTATCACTACTGATGTTTTAGGTTGAATAGATTTGACCAAATATGGTGGGGTGAGGGCCCCAATGGGGTTCAACTGATTAAAAGATGTCTTAATACCCTTTAGACTCACGTGGGGGGAAACATGTTTAAATTTGAATGGCATGCAGGGAATGTCTCAAGGCATGGGAGTCGTGTCAGCGTACAGAGGTAGGAAGAGTGCTACCTAAGGAAAAATTACCTTTGGTAGATGGGCCAGGGGTGATCAATATGCAGATCCGCTGAGGGAATGGTATGAATAGTCATACAAAGGTGTCCTTAAGCCAAAGGCTTATCCATTTCTGATGGCCAGGGGACCTCATGGAAGTCCGGCTTATGGAAACCACAATGGGTGGCTTGGAAAATTAAGAAAACCACTAGGGGTAGATCATAAGGGGAATGTGACATCTGAAAGGGTTTTGAGAACATCCGTATCAATCATGAGTGTGGAATCAAGGTTCCCATCCTACGCATTTATCTAGCGTAAAGGACGGTTGGGGCTTGGTACGGTTTAAATTCATGCAGCTGGGACATCATCTGAAATGGAATGACTTCTCCTAGTTCTCGGTATTTTTTTCAAAGACGTTCCTCCGCATTCAGGTAGGATTGTGGAAGAGGTTGGTAAACTGAAGCTCATAGGGTTTCCGAATCCCAGGATAGAAATGGGGGCTCAGAGGCTAAGAGGCGTACAGAGAGAAGAATCGCCTAAGGAAATATTACCTTTGGTAGACGAGCCAGGGGTGATAAATATGCAGAGCTGCTGAGGACATGGTATGCATAGTCATACAAAGGTGTCCTTAAGTCAAGGACTATCCACTTCTGATAGCCGAGCAACTTCAGGGAAGTTGAGGTTTGGAACCACCAGGGGAGGCTTATGAGAGTTCGACTTTTTTTTTCTGAGTACATAGTATGGTTTATGATGAGAGGGTTCCTGAATACAGGGGAAATATCTAGACTAAACTTCCTGAGAATGGGTGAAGTAATTATTTTTCACGCTGGTGTGAGGCGGTGGTTCATGCAGGTCTGACCCGTGCACTGAAAGATGATGAAAAGCCTCTGTTTCTCATTGAACCCATGACGAGTATGACCGTGTAGTTTATCGTCATGTGTTTGGGACATAATCCGTGCAGTTTGGCGTCATGCAGCAAGGACGAGAGGCATTTTTGAAGGTTTCTATGCAGTTTAATGTCATGAAGCAAGGACTGAGACATTTTTTCAAAGGCTGCACTTCATCAGAATGTAACTGGGCTTGAATACCTCAACATTACCTAGACGTGGGGGGGGGGGGGGGTTGATTGGTGTAAATCATGGTTCCAGGGATTCTTGGATTAGGAAAGGTGATGTGGGGGCTCTGAGGCTGGTAAGCATACGGAGCTAGGAAGAGCATCGCCTATGGAAATCATTCCTTTGATGGAAAATCCAGGGGTTATCATTATACAGATCTGCTGAGGGCATGGTATGCATAGTTGTACAAAGGTGTCCATGGGTCAATGACTTTCCACTTCCGATGGCCATGAATGGTTATGAGGATACGCAATTATCTGGGCCACGAAGTCTATCATTTGGCAAGGGAATGTCTGGACATGTCGGGGATATCTGTCCCTGGTTGATTATTGAGTTTTAAAGAGGCCCATGAGCTGATCTTTTCTCCTTTTTTTTGTGTGAGGGTGTGCCTTCATTCCATGCAGTTTAACGTCATGCGGTAAGGATGAGGTACTCCTAGTTTACCAGTCATAGAGCTCAGACTATTGGGTGAATATCGTTGTAATCAATTGAAGGATAACTGAGTCAATATGTTCTAATATACTTAGGACAAGGTGGGGGATGAAGGTCGTAAACTACAACTTTGAGCTTTCCCAAATCAGGAGGTATGGTGTGGGGGCTCTAAGGCCGGTAGGCGTACGGATCTAGGAGAAGTACCGCCCAAGGAAATGTTTCCTTTGATGGACGAGCCAGGGGATATCATTATGCAGAGCCACTGAGGGCATGGTATGCATAGTCATACAAAGGTGTCCCCGAGTCGATAAATTTCCATTTCCGATGGACATGAATGATTATGAAAATCCACGATTGATCATAGTGCAGAGTTCGACACATGGGGATAATTGTGTCCGGGTATACAAGAAACAACTTCACCGCAATTGTCCATTGAGTCGAAGTAGCCTAATCCTGGCTTGATGTTTGTTGATGTAGGTCGCTATGTGAACCACTGGCGGACACATAGGCTAGCCAGATAGGGAAACCCTAGCAACACCTGAATGTGAAAAGGGGAACGAACTTGTAAACCACTTCATCATAAACTTATGGATCAAGAGGTGTGGTATGGGTGCCCTGAGGTCGGTAAGCGTACGGAGCTAGGAAGATTGCTGCCTTTGGAAATCTTTCCTTTGGTAGACGAGACAGGGGCTATCAATATGAAGATCCCTTGAAGGCATGGTATGAATAGTCGTACAAAGGTGTCCACGGGTTGTTGAATTTACACCTCTGATGGCCATGAGTGGTTATGAAGATCCATAATTATCCGGACCATGGAGTATAATGTATGGAAAGGATGTATCCAAATGTACAAGGAGTATCTCCACCTCGTATTTCCATGTGTCCTAAGTGGGTCGTGACGAAGTCCGTGCAGTTTAACGTCATGCACTGAGGACAAAATCCATATAGTTTAACGTCATGCGGTAAGGATGAAGGTGCCCCGACGTGAAAGAAAAAGGGGGGTCCGTGCAGTTTAACGTCGTGTGGTGGGGACAACATCCGTGCAGTGTAACATCATGCGGTAAGGATGAAGATATACACCCATTTTAGGTCTAGTTCGTACATGGGGAAAGGGGAATTTTTAACATCATTGTTCGTGCAGTTTAATGCCATGTGGTAAGAATGAGAAGTACACCCCGTGTCCGTCTGGATCACACATATGGGGCGGGGAGGGCATCTCTTTTTTTAAGGGGCTGGCCCAGGACTGGGGATCATGGCATCGCTACGTATCCTGTAAGGGAAGGAATCAAGCCATACATAGTTCTCTAGAATCCGTGCAGTTTAGCGTCATGCGGTGAGGACAGAGTCCATACAGTTTAATGTCATGTGGTTAGGACGATGGGAACACCCCGTGCAGGTCTGGTCCATACACTAGGGGATGGAAATTTTTGTTTTTGTTTTTTCTTTTTTTCTTCTATTTTTTGAGGTGGCTGGGCCAGGGCATGGAATTATGGCATCACTACGTATCCTGCGAGGGCAGGAATCAAGTCTCATGTAGTTCTCTGAAAGACGATACACCCTGTGCAGGTCTGGTCCGTACACAGGGGAAGGGGGTGTTTTTAAATCACATTGTCTGTGCAGTTTAACATCATGCAGTAAGGAAAATTTACATACAGTTTAACATCAGGCGGTGAGGATGTGGGCCATACTATTTAACGTCATGTGGTCAGGACAAAGGGCCATACAGTTTCTATGTGAAATACTTCTTTAAGAATCTCGCATTCGTAGGAGCGGTTTTAAATTGTCTGTCCATGGAGATCAAGGTATATGCTCCATTAGAGTAGACCTTGTGTACAACATATGGTCCTTCCCACATGGGCTCCATATTTGGAGGCTTCTTGCCGAGTATAATTGGGGTCCGGAGAACCAACACTAATTCTCCTTCCAAGAAAGACCGGAGGCAGACCTTTTTGTTGAAGGCTCGTGCGATCTAGTTCTGGTACACTTCTAGGTGGTGCAGAGTGTGAAACTGCTTCTCGTCTAGCTATTCCAAATCACCTAGCACTTTTTTGACTGCTCATCATCAGATAATCGATCACAGATGGCAACATGGAGTGAGGGAAGTTGGAGTTCAATGGGCAGGACTGCCTCCATTCCGTACACTAATGAGTACGGAGTAGACCGAGTAGCGATGCAGATTGTGGTTTGATAAGCCCACAATGCATGGAGGAGTTTATCCGGCCATGAATTCCTGTCTTTGTCCACTATTTTTGGAGGTTGTTGGATAGGGTCTTGTTGAATGCTTCTATCTGTCTGTTGGCCACTGCATGGTAGTGGGATGAGTGGATAGCCTTGATACCATACTCATGGTATAGCTTTTCCAACTCAGCAGAGCAGAAATTGGTGTCATTGTACGTCAGTATAGTATGAGGGACACCAATTCTGGTGATGATATTCGCCTTCATGAAGCTGACAAAATTTCTTGCCCCGAATTCCTTGAGGGGTACGACTTCTGCCCATTTGGAAAAGAATTCGGTCGCTGTGAGTATATACTTCAACTGTTTGGCCATGGCGGGAGGATATGGTCCCACGACGTCTATCCCCCAGATGGAAAACAACCATGAGTACTTAGCTTGATGAAGTAACTTCGGGGGCTGGTGTATGAAGTTGGCATGAATCTGGTGTGAGTGGCATTTTGCAGTAAAACGCTCGCAGTCTCATGCCACTATAGGCCAGTAGTACCCAAGCCTTTGAACCTGATGGGAAAGCTTTGTCCCCGGTTTATGTGCTCCACCCACTCCTGCATGTACTTCATTCATGACACCAGTAGTTTCTTCTTCGTCAATGCATCTGAGGAGCACTCCATTGAGGCCTCGTTTTTAGAGGACCTCTTGCTAACCCCGCACCACTATATAAGACAAAATTGATTTCCCTTCTCCGTATTTTCTCTCATTCAACCCTGTCTGATGGAAGCTCTCCCCGTTGAAGGTAGTTCATGATGGGGGTCATCCAACCAGTAGCAGGAGCATATGGCTCGGGGACAGGACTGACTTCGTGGATATCTTCTGTCTTAGCTTGAACAAATGGAAATACCATTCAACGATGAGCAATACTGATAACCGTTTCATCCCGGTCTGGGTTGGCTAGGGCTGTGGCCACGTTGGCTAATGCATCATCTTGAGCATTCTGGGACCGGGGAATATAAGTCAATGTTGGTTCTGTGGAGAACTCTGCCATTAACCCTTAGACAAGGTCAAACAAGGGGATCAACTCCTCCTTTTTAATAGCATAGTCACCATTGACTTTCTTGATGACCAGCTCTAAGTCGCCTTTTACCTTAAGGTGTTGTACTCGTGCCTAGAGTGAGAGTTCTAGGCCTACAATGAGGGCTTGATATTCCGCTTCATTTTTCATACATCCCTCTAACAGGAGGAAGGAATATGACAAAACTGCCTTTTCTAGGTACATGAGTATTATCCCCAGATCCACATTGTTGAATATGGGATCCTCCATCATCTTCCTGGTGGGGCTTCGGTACATGACGTCAAAGTAGTTTTCCCATGCTGGGAACTCCCCTTGAACCGAGAATATATCTTCATCAGGTAGTTCAGCGTCTGATGCAGTGGTCCCTGTTGAAGGGTGATCTTCCAAAAAGTCTGCTAATGCCTAGCCCTTGATGGCTTTTTGAGGCATGAACCAGATGTTTAATTGTTGCAGGATGACCGCCCATCGTGATAGGTGTTCGGTTAGCATCGGGCGACTGAGTATGTACTTGAGAGGGTTACTCCATGAGATCAAATGGACCTCATGATGCTGTAGATAATGTCGCAGATTTTGAACAGCAAAGACCAAGGCCATACATCTCTTCTTGATACTTGAGTATCGAGTCTCAACATCAATCATGGTTCAACTAAGGTAATAGAGGATGTTTTCACTGGTGGCGTCATTCTTCTATGCGAGGAAGGCTCCCAATGACCGTTCTAGGGCTATCACATATAGAATGAGAGGACTTCCTTCGACCGGGGGCATGGGAACCAGTGGGCTTAAGTGGTACTTCTTCAAGTTGTCGAACGCCTCTTGGCAGTCATTCGTCCATTGGTACATGACCCACTTCTTCATCAACCTGGTGAAGGGAAAACATTTTCCTGCCAGGTTGGCTATGAACCGCCTAATATAGACTAGGTGTCCTTGGAATCCCCTCATCTCAGTGATATTTTGAGGGGGTAGAAGGCTCAGGATATCCTCCGTCTTCTCAGGGTCGACTTCGATGCCGCGATGGCATACGACGAAGCCAAGAAATTTCCCTGAGGTAACTCCAAAGGCGCATTTCAAGGGGTTCATCTTCAAGCTATGATGTCAAAGCTTGTTGAAGACGGTCTCAAGGTCTGACAGGTGATCCGAGCGCTATCAGGACTTGACCACTAGGTCGTCCATGTAACATTCAATGAATTTCCCCAGGAACGGCTTAAAGATTTGATGCATGGCATACTGATACGTGGCGCCAGCATTCTTGAGACCAAAGGGCATGACCCTATAATAGAATACCCCTTGAGGGGCCCTAAAAGAAGTGGCTTCTTCATATTCTCAGGCCATCCTAATTTGATTATATCCTGAATAGCCGTCCATGAAGGATATATCCTCATACCGGGCCGTTGCATCAATTAACAACTCGGTGATTGGAACCGGGAAGTCATCTTTCGGACAATGCCGATTAAGGTCTTTGAAGTCAATGCAGACGCGGATTCTCCCATTCTTTTTCTTGATAGGGACGATGTTGGCCATCCAAATGGGGTACTGGACTTCCCTGATGAAGCCTTATTTAATGAGCTTATCGACTTCAGCCTCTATCTTTGCAGCATGTGAGGGGTGTGTCCTTCTAACGGCCTGTTTGTATCCCCAGTGGTCTTTTGGAAGACCCAGGTGATGCGTCTCTACCACGGGATCGAGTCCAGGAATTTCTGTGTAATTCCATGCAAAGGCATCCCGATGTTGCCTTAGGAAGGAGGTATATATCTCATGTTCCTTGGGAGACATGGACACACTAATGAGAGTGGGCCTCGGGTCTTCTTCGGTACCCAGGTTTATTTCCCTGAGCTCGTCCACAGTGGTGGAGATACCCTCCTCAAATGCGGGAGGTGCATCTCTGAGATCTTCCCCCTCTTTTTCTCCAAAGTCCTCATCCTCTTTATCATGAAGAGGAGAGAGTTTCCGGTCTGATCCTTCGAGGGTTTGAGGGAGAGGCATTGTGGGCATCCCTGCTTGAGTATTCGTCCCCAAATCTAGGGTTGGTATATGTTCCCACATTGTCGTGCTCGGCCATCGTGGCTGAAGTCATGAGGAAATCTGAATGCATGTCTGGACTCAAACTCCTACTCTCAACATGGTTGATGGGCCGGACATAATCTCTTCCAAGATGCCTAAGGGGTCATCGGGGACCATTTCCAGGCCATTTGGAGTGGGGATCCAGTCGACGCAGTCGATCAAAGGCTTCTTATTCTTTTGCTCATAGAACCTGGTGTCGATGCAATATGAATCTGAGAGATCGAAAGGGGCCTTGTCGGCATGGAACGTCCCACTTTTTCTATTGACGCAGTACTTTATAAACTGGTGGTAGGATGAAGGAACAACCATGTGCTTATGGATCCATGGCCCTCCTAGCAGGGTATTGAATGTTGTGCTCTACCGGACCACCAGGAATTATGTGTAGGCTACCAGGTCATCAAAATGGGTCTTTAGCTTAATCTTTCCCATTGGTTTCTTCTCACTCTTGTCGTAACCTAACAAAGTTGTGGCTGAAGGAATTAGATCATCCTTACTATAGCCCAACTTACGTAGTATCCTTAGGGGAAGGAGGTTAACTCCAGAGCCATTGTCTATAAAGACTTTTCGGATCTCAATACCATTCAGCATGCCAAACACATATATCGTTCTGATGTGTCCTTGCATGATGGCATCTTTTTCCTGATCGGTGAAGGAAATCACCTCATTGCATTTAGCCGGGCCAGTCTCCGCCCGGTAAATCTCGGCGGCAACTACCTCGGCTTGGAATTATTGAGGGCTGATCAAAGCTTCGATAAACACCTCCCTAAGGTCAGCTGACAAACCCAGGGTATCCAGGATTGAGAACTTTGCTGGTACAGACAACAGCTTCTTAAGGATGTCATATTTTTGCTCCAGCGGTCAACACTTCTCCATTGGCGGGAGAGTCTTAGCAGGTGCCTTGTGAGCTGGAGCATTCGACGAGGAGGGACCAGCCGTGGGGATGGATATCGATGGTGTTCCCACGTTTTGAGGACATAGTCTGTCCAGTCTCTTTGTACGCACTAGGCAGCCATGCACTTGCTCCTCCTCTGGTGGGTATCGCAGAATAATAGGGCCAGAGTAGCTGCTTGTGGAGGTGGAGGGATATTCTCTCTCCTGCTGAGTCTGCTGGAGGGCTCTCCCACTGGTTTCCACAATATTGACGGTCTGGGCCGGGGTCCAACCATAGGGTTGGTTTTGGCCACAGTTGCACCTCCCCTGGTATACTCTGCCTCTGTGATTCCTCCTCCCATCTCCTCATGCGGGGAACTCGGGTTTATAGTCATACCCTTCATCAGGGAATGATTCCATGAGATGGATGACGTTGATAGAACCAAATATTGGCTCCTCATCCTCTGACAGGTCAACCTGGTCAGTTGTATCTGATGGTACCGTTTGGTGGGTTGGTGCCCGTGGTGCCAAATTTGAGGGCATGAAATCTGCTAGGGTCTGGACTAACCTTGTCCCTACCGTAGACTTCTCCTCTTGTGATTGTTTCCTCCTTCGACTCTGCCTGGGTGACTGGATCGTAGAAGATTGTGAGTCCGATGCTGTCGGATCTGCGGCTTCAGGGGATATTGGTGGTAACACCGACTGCTGTAGTTGAGCTCAGAGTATGCCCTGGTCTCGGTTGATAGTCTTCTGATTCATCCAGTTATCAAATTTCTACCCCTGTTTACTGGTGACTTTCTGCAACCCCTCCTCTTTGACGGAGTCGGTGGTAGAGATACATGACACATGTGATGGGGGTGGTCCCAGCTCGACTTGTTCGGAATCTACCATCCTCTGCAGGAGTTCTTTGAAGACGAAGAATTCTCGGATACTATGCCCCAACATCCGATGGTAGGGGCAGTAATCTACCTATCATCACGGCCGACTTCTTCAGGTTTCCTTGGCTCCGGGAGGCGGAGAAAATTACAGTTCATGGTGGCAATGAAGTAGCCACAAACTTGATCATCTTGGAACGAGTATAATTTTTTCCTTCACTCCTCAAACTAGTTCCGCTTTGTTCCTCTCTGATCGTCCTGTTTAGGTGGGGGAAGCCACTGATATGCAGGGGGCCCTTGATGATTTGGTGGAGGCCTGAGCGGTGGAGCGGGCACAGGGGCTGGCTTGAGTTTGACAGTAGATGCTTCAGCTCTTGGAGCTCTCTTAGTAGGAGCCTGCGAGGCTATTCATGACCTTGAATTAGTCCACTGCAGGGATTCCTCAATTCTATGGGCAATGGCCAAGAGATGGTGGAAGCCAGTGGTGCACTCCACTGGTATGAGTGGTGTTCGCAGCTCATCTTTAAGATTATCGATTCATATTGCTAGCATCTCATCTTGATGCATTGGCTTGTTCAGAGAATAGGTCAGACCTTTCCATCTGGTGATGAAATCCGAGACCCTATCGTTCTCCCTCTGTTTGTAGTTCATGAGATCGATGACCGTTGTTTTAGGCAGCGTTGAGCTGAAGTGGAACAGGAACTGCTACCGAAGGTCCTCCCAGCTCTTTATCGATTGGGCCGGCAGGCTCGTATACCAGATGAAGGCAGATCCTTACAAGGTTCGTACGAAACATCTGAGTTTCACTACTTCTTGTTGTTCCAGATTCCCCATCATAGGGTCGCAATAGGATGCGTAGTGCATCAAATTCTGCTCCAGATCTCCTGATCCATTGAAGATAGGGAATACAAGGCTCCCAAAATTGGGTGGAGGTGGTGTGTTGGTCACCCAATCTGGGTAAGGATTCCACTACGGCTGTATCGGAGCACGTTGACCTTCCATCGCTTCCAGTTGAGCTGTTAATTCCTCAATAGTATTGGTGAGTCCCTGGTTTACATCCTGTTGGGACCGATCCCGGGCAGGCGTTGCCCGAGGCATTGCCTGAGGATCCGGATTGGCCGGAACCAAGGGTGCACATTTCGTTCAGAGTACCCTCAGAGGGTTCGGGTGTACTTGATCTGGTTGCCTCCTAAGTGGAGGGAAATCCAAGTATTCGTCCGGATCCACATCTAGGTAGCTGGACGGGCCAAGCTCCTCATTTGGAAGGAGCCATAATCGTGCTTCGTTTATCGGGGCAAGCCTTATCCTTTGAGGTTCACATGTCGGGAGTGCATGAAATTTTCTTTTTGGGACGCACTTTCAATAAGGTGGTTCCTCTGGAGCAGCTCGGCATTAATCCACCTCAATTATTTCATCTCTTCTTCCTGTCGAGCGAACCTCTCTTCGAGCGTGAGTAGCTCGTTTTTATCGAGAGAGGGGGATCCGTTAAGGGTAATCTTTCCTTTGTTTTTTTCATTTTTGGAAGCTCGCAGGGTAGGAAGAGTGAGGTTAGTAGAAAGGGCGGCCATATTTAAAGCGACCCCCTGGTTCTGAGTGTGTACACCTAGGGGTTCATTATGAGTCACAGCCTGACCGGAACTGTCTTCTCCTGACCTGTCCGGATTTGCATTTTCTCCAGTGTTACTCACGGGGTTAGCCTTTATGGCATTTATGAACACATATTGCAGAGTAGAGGGGACGTCATCTTCCAAATAGGAAGAGGATCTATCACGTCTTCTACTGGCCTTCCCTCTCATGACCTGGGATTGCCCTCAGACTCCTTGGCGAAGGGTGATGTGGAGAGTTCTTTGATGAAACCTTATAGTGCGCCTTCCTCTTAGAGGGGATGATGATTCATATGACGGCATAGGACAAGAACCTCATCTCCTGACTGTCCTCCCTAGACGAGAGTATACCGACTCTCGTGGGGGAGGTTGTTGTTGAGGGGGTAGGGTTGGCTCCATTCCCTGGACGTTGAGTCTCTTCTTGGTTTTATTAGACTTATGGGGGAATTTTTTGTTAAAAATGCCCCCATCCCTGTAGGCTGGGGTTGACCCTGGATTGCGGCAGTGGCTGCGGCTATCGCGACCTGCCTGATCCCGCGTGCCCCCATCTGGGGGTGAACTAGATCTGGAGTCGAATTCACTTGTGGATCAGTCCCTTCTGGGGAGGTAGTCAAAGATCATTGATTGGCCTCTCTTAGGTGAGAGTCCTGCTGTATGCTATTGGTGGCCTGATTCATGTGTTTTTGAATGGCTCGTTCCTGCTAGGCCTAACGCTTTTGGGACTTACTCGAGGCCCGACTCTGTTGGGTGTGTTGTCTTTCCTGAACAGGGGGTCCACCCGATTACAGTCTCGATGTGATGACGTTGCAAGACACTATGCCAAATGGGTTCTTATGGGTGGGGAGTAGAGTGAAATGTAGAGCTCCGTGATTCCCCCATCCCCTGATATGGACTCCGGCTGGAGTGTCACCGATGAGGCGGCACAACTGGTGCAATGCGCGGAGGCAAGCTGCCTCCATATTTTCTTTGCGCCTCTCGGGGCATTGTTGTCGCATCGAGGAAAGGGCCTCTAGGTCGATGTGACACAGGAGGTACCCTATCATCTTGACGTGGTCTACATACCCTTCATAAGGAAGGAAGCTCGATTTTAGCTGGTAGAGGGTTGTCCATATATTATGGCGGATGTCGAGCATGCATTCTTCCGACAACTCTCTGGGTATGTCGTACTGAGAGGTGGTCATGGGCCAAAACATAATTGGTATATCATTATTGGCCAGTCATTTGATCCGGTGCAATATATCGGCAAATTCCTCCTCCAGTGATTCTTCTACCTAGTCAGCCCAACTAAGGCTCTCACTGTAGTCAGAGGCAGTGGGACCGGTAGGTATCGAATTTTCTTGTGGGAGATTCTGAGGTGGTTCATAAGATGAACACGGCCGTAGAACGGATCCTGATCAAAGATGGGTGTCGTTAGCGACAAGATGTGAATCTGACATGCTTGATCTCGTTCTTCTGAGTGCCTCAGTATACTAGGGCCTTTAGGTGCTTGATTCGGCAGGAGGAGGACCATCATGTCGATATAATATGTCATCGTGGGGATGACCTTCGCAATGACAGTTGTAATGGCGAGGACTACCATTATTGCTTGATGCTTCACTAAATAGAGTACTTTTGCAGTGCACACCCAGTGGAGGAACTCCAAGGCATGTTGCAGCAAGGGGAGGACCTTCTGGCTGCGTAGCGTTGTTATGGGGAGGACCTTCGGAACAACCATTATGGTGAGGATGACCATCATGGCTTGGTGTTCGACACGCATCCTAGGGAGGACCTTTAGGACATGCCGCGACAAGGGAGGGACCTTCTTGTTGCTTGGGGCCATTGCGGGGAGGACCTCCGTGATGGCGGCCATGGTGGTGAGAACTACCATCCCAGCTGCAAAAATGGCGAGGACTACCATTACTGCTGCCGCATGGAGAATATCTGTAGGATACATCCTGGGGAGGGCCTCCAGAATGTACCGCAATGAGGGGAGGGCCTTCTCATTGCTTGAAATCTCTACGGGGAGGACCTCCGTTATCAGGGTGTCGAGGACTACCACTGTGACCTGATGCCTGGATGCATGGAGTTTCGTTGTAGCGTAACCCCTGGGGAGGACCTTTAGGGTAAGACACGACAAGGGGAGGACCTTCTTGTCATGATGAGACGTCACTACGGGGAGGACCTCTATAGTTACGACTATGATAGCGAGGACTACCGTCATAATTTGTGGTCCCACTACATGGAGAGTGATTGTAGTGTATACCCCAGGGAGGACCTTCAGGGTGGACCGCAGAAAGTGGAGGACCTTCTTACTGCTCGATCTTCTAGTCACGTGGAGGGTTTCCGTGACTCGCATCAAGAGAGAAGCTCTCATGACAGATCATTATATGCCCGCGGGGGAGGCCCCCACAGGTGCTCTGGGGAGGACCTTCAGAGGTGCTCGTAGAACCATTGCAGGGAGGACCTTTGCAACTGAACTTCCACTCCCATAATATAGTAATGGTTGGGCAGGTTTTCGAGCCTTTGATGTGTGCTTAGTGGCGTTGGAAACCCCAGCTTCCAGAAGAGCGGAGTCCGGAACCCGCTTTTATTTTCCGACTGCCTTCGGTGCATTCGGGGCACTGTTTTGAGGGTAGCGGGGACCATTTGCTGTCGACAACGGGATTCACCTACTTTGGGTCCCTATCTAATTGGGTCCCGTGATGTTGCCGGGATGTGCCGACGAACATCTTGACTTTTAGCAGGGATATATGCATGATCTGGAGAATCCACCGTGATGGACGGGTGTCCCCCAGTTGGAACGAGTGATGCTGCTCGATCTAGTTGCCCTTGCGTCGCGGAATATAGCCGACGAAAATCCTGGGCTGAAGTAGGGATGCAGATCTGCTCCGAGGTGGCTATATCATCTCTTAGATGAGTCGCCTAAATTGGGGAGATGGGCTCAGAGGCCCGAGTCCTTGCTGTTGTCGCCGATGCAATTACATGCTGGAAAGTCTACAAGATATGATCTAGGATCGATACCTGCTCCTCCATCATTTCCAAGATATGTAGAGAGACATCTTTGGCTGGAATGGGTATAAAGGCCCATTTCGGTATCGGAGTAGGAATATCCTGCTCCGGTCCTCCAATGGTCAGTGGGTACTGACAATTCTCCTGTGTCGGGGCAGGTGAGCGAATCTTCCCCTGTATCGGGATACACCAGTTTCTCTCTCCGTTTTCCACCACATTGGGGTGGCAGACTTTACTTGCATCCATAGAGAGCTGGCCCTGCACATATTGGTTTCTCACCGTATCGATTCGGTGGCCTTTGTTGGCGGGGAGACATGCCCGCCTATGATTTGCCACCACATCTGGGTGGAGAGCTTTATTGATCGTCACCATATTAGGATGGCAAGCGTCTGAAGCAACTACCAGGAGCTGGTCCTACCGGTGTCGGGTCGCCACCATGTCAGGTTGGTGGGCTTCACGACCTTGGGAAGGGAGAGGGACCTACCTAGTAAGTTTCGTCTTTCATGAGTGATGGGCTTGATGGAGCTCGGCAGGGATGCGCGCCGGCTCGTATGATGCCGCCATGTCTGGATGGCAGGATTGGGAGGAGCGAAAAAGTGTAGGTTCCGGTTCATGGTATGTCTCCGTGGCTGGGAAGCAGAGCTCCTCCTCAGGGACCAGGGTGATAACCGGCCCCTGATTGTACGTCTGCCGCCCTCGTCGGGTGGTCTGAGGGGCTGGAGCTCGGGGAGCATGGGCCTGAATTATCGGGGAAACATCATCCTCGGTGCGAGGATGTTGAGTCACGGCGTAACCACAATGAATAATTTCACTGGGGGCCTGAGAGCAGAACCCCCATTCGATAGGGATGAAGTCCTCAACGTCGACCTCATCTGCCTCCCTAAGATAAGGGAGGTATGTATTGTCTTGTTCCGAGGATAGAATCCCGAAATGGTTGGAGACAACAACAGGGGATGTCTGGGTCCACCTTTGCGGTCGTTGCTGGGCAGGCGATCGGAAAATCCTGATGGATTGGAGGGCGTGTATGGCCGCCTCTACCATTGGGATAGTACAATTCACATGGTACTCTCGAATCAGCGTGTCTGAAACCCAATGTTGAATACTATGGGTGGGTGACGGGGTCCTCCGTTGTTGAGGAAGTCTCGTCCTTGCGTCGTTGGAAGAGCACACTTGTGATTTCCTTTGCGATGCCACTGGATTGAAGAGAGTTCTAAAAGTAGTGCCTACGAAATATTTTAGCAAATATAAGCATCAAACCCATCAAAGTAGCATCTCATAATCTCATGCGTAATTGATGATCTCGCTTGGCCCTCCTTTGGAGCATAAGGGGGAAATGAGTGAGATTAAGTTGAATCCATCATGTTTAGTTAAATATTCACATCGGGTTCACCATTTTTTTGTTTCGTTCTAGTTTTCGGCCACGAAATGCCCAACGGCTCTGTATCCAGTGATTGATGGACCTACTTTCCAAAGGAAGGCGTTCGCCGGATGGTCTGACCAGCTACTCTTAAGAACTCACATTGGTCAATTGGATGGGAATTCGGGCTCATCACACCCTTTTTGGGGGGAATTATTGCGTGTTCCGGGACTCACTTATAGATTTAAGACGTATTCATATGTTCACGAATCTTTGGTTTATACCCAAACATAGTATCCACAGATTTAACCTTTATGGGAAATGATCAACTGGACACAGGGGTTCAGAATAATTTATGCCTGAGGTTTACCATCCATCGCTGGATTAATGACCCTGAAGGGTTGGAACTCGCTTGAGGCGGCACTAGGAGTGGCACGGTGAAACGATGTGAGGACAGTCGGATCGACCGATTGTCGGGATTGAACTTTAGGGAGGCTTCCTACGTACCCTGTCTAGGAGGAAAGGATCAAAGTCCACGTAGTTCGCATAGGCTTGGGGCTTACACTCTGAGGATGCCCAGAATGATGGATTGGGGATTACACTCTAAGGATGCTCAGAATGATGGATTGGGGATTACACTATGAGGATGCCCATAGGAGGATGTCATGGTCTATGCTTACTCTATTCCCATGTGAGTCATGCTCGGTATGGGAAACAAGAGTCAATAGGGACCAGAGGATCACGTCACGAAAGGTACGTCCATGAGAAGTGGAGTGGGGATTACGCATGAGGGCGGCCCAGGGTGATGAATTGGGGCTTACACTTTGAGGAGGCCTAGAAGGTCAGGGCTTACTCCGAGATGGACTCTTGGGGTGACAAAGCCCAGCGGTAGAGGGAAAGGGGGTGTTCATGTGCCCATATCCTCTCTTGATGTGCACGAGGGATTCTTTCTGATGGGTATTTTACCATCTTCGAGGAACCCTCAACAAGTGGAGGGGCAGAAAAGGGATTCCTGAGCTCAAACTCCACATTACCGTGGGAATGTGAACCTAGGAATGCTTTGGGAATCTCCTCAATAGTCGGGGAAACCCCTTTTCCCTTGTTTACCGTGGGTATGCGAATTCAAAATGGTGCGCTGATGCGCCTGAAAGTCATACCATGATGATCTGGTGGCTCTGGTGGAGGCCTCGGCTCGGGGCTGATGAATAGGCCAATGAGGGAGTTGCGGAGGACCTGGCTGGATCGGAAGGATTTTACCTGGCTCTGGAAATAAAAACACTGAAGTATTTGGCGAGCCACCGAGAAATATAGGTGGTGGCGCACTTCGCGTGGGGAAGTGCCACGCGGCTGGAGAAGCTGTCCGCGAACTAGGGTGGTCCGCGGTCTGATTGGCGTCCCGTGAACTAGGATGGTTCGTGGCTTCAGGTTCAATCCGTGAACCAGGGTGGTTCACGGCTTCGAGTTCAATCCGCGAACCAGGGTGGTTCGTGGAGGGTTCTAGGCGGGCAGCCGCGGCCAAGGGCGGTGCCGGTCGGAGGCTCGTTGGTCGGGGCTTCTCCTGCGTATGAGGGTGCTACGCGGTGCGAAGGATGGGAAAAGATGCATAAACTCCCTGGTCCCCGAGGAAGTCATCTCCATAGGGGGTATGGTTCGCAGTTCTCCTTTTTTGTTATTTTAGGTTTTCGGTTCACCAATATTTTATGCGTTTTCCAATTCCTTCTTAATTAATATACCTGTTGTGGTTCACGTATGTGAATTTCACTGTTTGCAAAATCCAAGGCCTCCCTTCAACCGATATTCTATCCCTTCGAATCCGATTCTAGTTCTCCGATCCCCTTTTCTTTCCCCCTCAATATCCTTTTATAGAGTGGGGAAAGTAATGTATCTGTGGCCACACGACACCTTTTGCGGAGGCCCATAACCCGATTCGCAGCTGACGTGGTCAATCCACGATTCATGGTAGGTATTGAATGCTTCCCCCTCCGTGAGGCGAACTCAGGGAGTACTCCGTGGTTACGGAGGGTTCCGCCTCTATTCCGCGAATGACAGCGGGTGCGGCTTGGACCGGTCGACGTGGTCCGCGTTTAGGGCTGTTCGTGACCGTGAACCGGAATGGTGCCCATCTTGCCTTGCAACTGCAGAGGCTCTCCACCTCCATTTTGCGAACGAAAATGGTTCACGGAGGGGGAACCTCGTGGTGCCTGGCCACGTTGCACCTCCATGGACCGGTTTACGGACCGATCCCTTTTTGTTTTGTATCTTCTTTGTTTATTTTCCCCAATTCTTTTGGGGGATTTGGGTAAAAATTCCTTTGTGGATTTTTCAGGACCCTATTGTGGTTAAGAGCCTTGGGATAGATTTTTTTCATTATGAGGGAGTTATGATGATAAACAAACCATTGGGAATCATAATGGGTGTGGTGTGCTAGTGTATGGAGTTTCCACTTGAGGTTGGTGGGTGAAAATTCTTTTAGAGTTTGTATTTCCTCAAGATGATAGGGTTTGAAATCATTATCGGGATGGACTGGCTAGTATCTTATCGAGATTATATTGATTTCTATTGCCGAAGGGTGACTTTTACATCACCAGAGGGTGTGATGTTTATTCATAAGGGTGAATGGGTTGTCCAGGTGATCCAAGATGGACATGAGCATCATGAGATGGACAGGATGACAACCCAGATCAATAGTTTGTTTTTGGTTGATCAGGGAGTGAGTCATGTGGACTTTCCTCCAGTGTTTGAGTGCTTCAGGTTTGTCTTCCTCAATGAATTTTCTAGGTTACCTCCTGAGAGAGAGGTGGAGTTCTTCATTGATCTAGTGCTAGGAGCTACACCGATATCCATTCCTCTCTACATGATGGTTACAGTGGAGTTACAGAATCTCAAAGGCTAGTTAGAGGATTTGGAGGCAAAGGTGTTTATTAGAACCAACACTTATTCATGGGGTTCATATGTCCTTTTAGTAAAAAAGGTATATGGTATCCTTAGGCTATGTGTGGACTATCAAAAAATGAACTATTTGATGGTTAAAAAATGATATCCCTTGATGCAGATAGATGAATTTTTTGACCAAATTCGAGGAGCTAGAGTGTTATCGAAGATCGATTTAAGGTTAGGATACCATAATGTTTGTGTTAGACTTGTAGAAATACCTCATACAAACTTTCTAACCAGGTATGGTATATACGAGTATCTGGTTATTCCGTTTAGTCTCATAAATGCACCAATGATTTTCATGGAACTGATGAACCGAGTGTTCCATCCTTACTAGACCCGTTTGTTGTGGTTTTAGTGGACGATATCTTAGTGAATTCTCACAATAGAAATGATTATTCCAACCATCTTGATATCATTTTGATTTAAATAAGAGAGAATTCGTTATATGCTAAGCTAACAAAGTGAAACATTTGGATAGATCAGATTCACTTCCTGGGTCACGTCATCTCAGAGATAGCAGTATCATTGGACCCAGAGAAGATGAGGGTTGTACTTTCCTGGTAACCTCCCTAGAATGTTTTTGACATAAAATGTTTCTTAGGGATAGATGGGTTCTATATGAATTTTATAAAGGACTTATCACACTTAGTAATTCCATTGAAGATAATGAATAAGAAGGGTGTGAAGTTCGTTTGGTCAGATTCTTATGAGATAGTGTTTCAGGAGCTGAAAGAGAGGTTGACATCATCACCAGTCCTGATTCGGGAAAGATTTACTAGGTTTACTATGATGCTTTAGGTATTAAGAAGGGGGTAGTATTGATGCAGGGGAATCGAGTCACATTGTATGGTTCTCAGTTGCTAAGGCCACATGAGAGGAATTACCCTACGCACAATCTGGTGTTAGATTCTATCATTCATGATTTACACTGTTATAGATATTACTTACTAGGAGAGCAGGTTTTTGGTATACATGGACCACAAATGTCTCAAGTACATATTTACATAGCACGATATGAATCTGAGGTAGTGAAGGTGGGTAGAGTACCTATAGTCCTTTGACTTTGAGCTTACCTATATGCTTGGTAAAGGTAATGCTGTGGATGATGCAATGGGAATAAGGACTCAGATACAGGTAGTACAATAGGCTAGTAGCGAGTGGAAGCTTATAGAATTGTTCTCTAAGATGAATCTAGAGGTGCATGATAGGTAGGAGAAGACTTTTCTATCATCCTTAGTGGTGACTTCTACCTTGTTGGATATATTTAGGATAAGGAAACTATCATATTCTGAAGGCCTAGTTCTATGGGAGTGTGTGGAAAGTGAGGACCCTCTTCTTTGATAGATGGTAAAAGAATATGAGATCTGGCATATCCATGGACATTTCTAGGTTCTAGTGAATATATTCAAGGATCTGACATGGGAGTTTCATGATTCATCTTGGGCAGTGCACTATAGTGTCACCAAGATGTACCATGACATGCACCATTAGTACTAGTGGTTGGGTATAAAACATGAGATAGTTAGTATTATTACAAGGTGTTCCACCAGTTATCAGGTGAAGGTATAAAATCAGTGACCAACTGGGATTTTACAACAGTTACCTATTCCAAAGTGAGAACGGGATGATGTGGTGATGGGTTCTGTGATTGGTTTACCATGGTCACCATGAGGTAACGATGTTGTGTGGGTTATTGTTGACAAGATAATGAAGGTCACTCATATCTTTCCAATCAAGGAGACCTTCAGTGTGGATGAGTTTGAGAGGTTTTACATTCATGAGATTATACAACTACACAGGGTACCACACACTATCATTTTAGATAGGGATGAATCCTTCACATCTCATTTCTTATAGAGTTTTCAGAGGGAGCTAGGTGAATAGGTTCTTCTAAGAACAAAATTACACCCTCATATTTATGGCCAGTCAGAGTATACTATATAGGTGTTAGAGGAAATGTTTCAAGCATTCATCCTGGATTATGGGGGATCTTCGGAGAGGCACATTACCTTGGTTTAATACGCCTACAATAACTATTATCAGGAAACTATATATATGGAAACTTACAATGAATTATATGTTAGGCCATTCCATTGTACCATATGATTGCTAGAGGAAGGGGAGGAAGATTTACTGGGACTGCATCTCATGCTGGAGACTTCTGAGAAGGTCCAGTTGACTCAGAAGAGGAAGACTATTGCATAGTCGCATTATAAATCATACATTGATCACCATACTGGACCTCTAGAGTTTGAGTTTGGGGATCATATTTTCTTTCATGTTTCACAGAGGTTGTGATACATGAGGTTTATGAGATAGGGTGAACTTTCACATTGATATGTCAGGATGTTTGATATTATAGAGAGAGTTGGGTTGGTTGCCTATCGGTTGTAGTTACCCAAGAAGTACTGATCCATGCATGATGTCTTCCATGTATCTCATCTGCACCGATATTATTCAGACCAATCTCATAATTTTGATCCCAATGAGGTTGAGCTTCAGGTTGATGAATCCTTTGAGGACTATCTGATACGTATCATTGATAGGAGCACAAAGGTTTTCTGAGGCCGGTGAGTTCCTCTAGTAAGGGTTCTATGGTAGCACAACCATTTACAGGATGATATGTGGGAGTGGGAGGCTGACATATGTGCTTAGTGGCTAGAGTTGTTCTCAAAAGAATCTTGGCCACCCTTTAGAGAGAAATTCATTTTTGAGTTCCTGTAAGGGTGGAAGATTGTAAGAACCCGAATTTTCCTCCAAGGAACATATTCTATTCTTTTCAGTTTAAATGCTTTGATATGGCCTTATATATGTAACCCTCTTGATCACAGGTGTTTTGGAGGTGTTTAGGGATTCTTTGGATTCTAGAACCATGTATTGGGTTGAAAATGTCTCGACGTATGGTTTGCACATGCCTTGGTCATGGTTCGACTAACCCTGTGAGAGGATGTGGTAGTGACCTCATAGTTAGGGATATTGTGTGGTAGAATATATACATTCGTGTGGTAAGTCTGTAAAATTGTAGACTTTTGATAGACTATTTTTTCACAGTTACTACATGGTTAGTCAGACTGTGCAGAGTAACCATACGATATGCCCCTTGGAGATAGTAAGCTGAGAACGGTTTCCACACAGTTTGGGAAACTGTGTGGATAAACCATGTGAACCTGATGTGAGTGTGTTTTAAATTTTAATTAAAGTTATTTTTTTTAAACCCATTTGGGTTTTTGTTCAATGAACAAAACCCCTCACCATGGAGCACTCCCTTTAGGCACCTATGCTAGGCATTGAGCCTGATTCGCCGTCCAACCTCTGTTTTGATCATAGTTTGTCACATTGGATATTCAATGGTAATTACGTGAATCCTTTTTATCCATAAGTGATTCTTAGGAACAACAATGGAACTATTTTATTTTTGGATCATATTTCCTAATTTTACATTCTTCATCCGTTATTTATATTTCTCCTAAACTGGGATGAATGTGGACTTCATACTGGATGAGTTCTCTACTAATGAGATGAGGTAGGTGGTCTATAATTTTTGTTTTATTTTCTAGTTCTTTTTTTGTGTTTTTTCAGAATGTTTCTACACATAATTTCTGGCATGACACTATTTTTTGAGAGATCTAGTTGTATTATAATTAGTTGGACCTAGGGAGGATTCTTGTAGGTTTATTTTAGGTGAATTGACACCTGTTACTTGATTCAAGTTCACCCAAGTGGCGATCCATAGGGTTTTAACCCATTTAAGATTGTTTGAACAACCCAAGGGGTGTGTTCTTGTGCTTTTCTAGATAGAGGAAGCCCGTTAGTGTCTAAATGAAATTGAATATCTCATCTAGAAGATGTACAAACTCCTTGCTTTGTTGTATCTTGTTATACTATGATTATTTGGTTTAAATGGTATTTGGTAAATGCGAATAAATGGGTGAGTATACCCATATGGTTGATTAAATGCAAGTTGATTACATGAGTGGGTATACTCATGGGATGTGATGGCTTATATGAGTGGGTATACTCATTTGTTTGAAATGTTGATTTGTTAAATAGTATTAATTCTTGAATGAATGGTTTGGAAGATTCCATGAAATTCTCTCTAGGGATCAAGAACACAGTAGTGGATGCCTTGGGTTGACTCTGCCCCTTGTGTCTTGATTCCATGGGATTCCCCAGGCCTTGCTAACCTGTGGATCCAACTTGCTTGGACTCGTGTAGGACATGTTGGTATACATATTCCTAGGACTCCAACCACTTCCTATACAAGTTTCCACTAGGAAACCCATGGGACTCAATGCATATTCCTTGGATGAGTTACTTGGATCTGACCCTTCATGATCTAGATTTATTAAATGGATATCCTGGTACATGACACTATGGATATGACCCTTGTGGTCTGGTTTTCACTATACGACATGGCCGTGGGATTCAAAATTTCTTTATATAGTGTGGATGTGGGTTACACAACATGGATAGGTGTGCGACATGGCCGTGTGACTCATTTACCTTGTTTATAGCTACCCTGTTAGGCGATGAATCTATTATAGGTATCCTTGAGGGGCTGTTCAGTTTTACTTTGTGATAGACTTATTCAACGGTCATATACTTTTACCTTATTGTTTCCTTAAAATTTCTAGGACTTTGTTTATTGCTGTTAGAACCATATAGTCCCCAGGTGGTTACCTACTGGTTTGTTTATCTCACACCCTATTTGCACATCCTCAGGGACCCAAATAGATTATATGGCTGCAAGTAATGATACATGAAATCTCCCTAGTACATGTTTTTGATTTTAGCTTTAGATTATGGGATCATAGGACAAAGATGAGGATTTTAATGCTACTGGGATACCTTTATAGTCTTTTTTAATTTTTAGGACATTTGTATTGTATTGTATTGCCATGTACTATTTGGATGATTTTTAGATACATGTTTCATCTACATGATTTTGTATATGAGACACTTCTGGTTGTTACATGTATTCCTATCTTTCTTTCCTGGTTTACTTCAGTTGAAATCTATTTATTTCTCTTCTGCTATTTTTTTATATTTGAATTTTGCTGCGATACTTTGGTAATGAGGGTATAGTATCCCCTCTAAATCCCAAAGGCCCTCCCTGCTAGTTGGTAGGATCTTGTGTTTGGGGATATGCACTTGAGGCCATGTTGCTAGACGGGATTGGGGCACCATTGGGTGGAATTTTGGTTTGGTATGTTACAATCATAAACAAACTTTCCCATCAAATAATATGTGAATGTATCACTCATGCGTATGTATAACAAACTGTCTCCACATAACGATACAATTCATTTTTCATCGCCATATTTGTGGATGGGTATTATGACTGGTTTAATGAATATATGATATATATATATATATTATAATAATTATATTTTTAAATATGAATTATGATTTATGTTTCTCTTATTCCATCAATCAAAAAATGAAAATAAAGTTCTTGCATATATATGACCTACCGTCTCCATTAATAATATATTACATTTTATATTTATATATTTTAAAGATTATTATAAGTACATACATACTGAATATATATGATATTTATATAATTTTTTCTATTATGGAGATCATGATATAAGTAATAGGACCAAAAATATAATATATGAAAACATATATAAAAAACAAAGCGGCAATTACCCAAAATGTAACTTTAACATGAAATTGATAATAGATGGGTAATATAAATTCATAATGAAAACATATAGGGTTTGATATATATGAATATGGTTCTTTGGTAGATATATAATAAAATTATACTTATTATAATGGAGGGTTTAACATGTTTTATGAAATTCAAGACATAAAGTAAGGGTTTTCTCACTTTTATTTATTTGAGATATATGCTATATTCACCACTTATTCTTTTTTTGTGGTGTATATACTGACATATGAAATGTTATATAATTAATTTACTTTAGTTAATTATATTAAAAATTCCAATTTATGTTACTCTTTCATAAAGATCACGATTTAAAAGTTACTAAAGTATTAAGATATTTTTTCTCACTTTTATTTCTGTGGGACACATGCCTTATACACCACTCGTTCTTTTGTGTGGTTTATATAATGCCCATGAATTAATTATATTATTATTATCCTTAAATTTATATATATTTATATATCTATTTTATAATATCTCTTTCATGGGTTTTATGGTTCATAAGTTACCAAATCAGTAAGGTAATTTTGTCTCAATTTTCCTTCTTTGAGACACATGTTATGATATACGCCTAAATTCTTTTAAAAGGTGTATGTACTTCCATTTGAAATGTTGTGTCATGAATATAATTATTTTCTTGATATTATAAGTTTTAGTTAGTTTTATTCTCTCTTCAGTCAGAAATCTGTGATCATTCAAAATAATGTTTCCAAAAAATATTTAAAAGTTTCTGAAATGATCTATTGTGAATTCTTAAGAAAAATGGTTTAAATGATGTTTAAAATGGTTTTCAAATATTCTTTTATATGTTGTCAATGTTATTTTCAATTATTTTTTTTGTAAATGTTTTATGATTTTAAAAGTTTTTTTTCAAATAGAAAAATATATTTTCCTCAAGAATTATTTTAAATGACATTTCAAAACCATATATGATAGCATTATTTGATGTTACTTATGTTTTATTGGGTGTTATTATTCAAGGATTTTATCCCTATTATTTATATAGTTATTTTATTTTTTTGTTTAATGATTTATGTTTTTTTCACAAAAATATGTATGGTTTAATTTATGTGATGGATGCGACATTTGTCTCCCTTAATTACATTGGGTGAAGATTTATATCTTATGAGATAATGATGGGAAAAAGTCAATGTATTGATATAATATGGGTAGAATGGTAAACCCGATCCAATATCAGGAAAGGACTACGACTAGGGTTCGTGGTGTATCCTGCCTAGTTGGTTCATCCCCATGAAGTTCCCTGATTATTTTTGGTAATGATCCTTGACCTATAGGGAATGAAATTACATGTTTATGTGTATGACAAAATTTCATTTATTATGTCAATGTTATGATCTCATGAATTATGTTATTTTATTCCCTTATGATTCAAGATTTATGAACTGCCAATATTTATTCCATGACTCATGCATAATATCTTTGACATGCAGGGTATAATCTCCCAAAACTATGCACATATTCTCATACCCATTTGTTATTCTTACATATCACCTATGGTTACTATTACTAAGCAATTGAGATCACCCTTTTATTATGTTTTATTTTCCTAGGTTACGAGGAAAGGTGTAAAATGAATTTTTTCGAGAATTATTTTAAATGGATGATGTTTATGACCTATTTTCAAATAAGAAAATATCGATATAGTTAGAGATAATATTTATATTTATGAACCTATTGTTTATGAATCTAAATTTTTATGATTTTGTCATTATTTTCTAAAACTCTAAGCCTAAATGGTCATTGGATATGTAATTGATCCAATATTATGTTTTTATTTTGAATGTTTTTGATGGAAAAAATTGGTTCAAATTTGTAAATTTATGTCTTTAGCAGTGGATCTGGAAGTGCATATTGTAGGCTGTTATAATCTTTCTATTATTAGATGTGTCATGAAACTTAATAAAGTTGATATTATTGATCATATCATGTGATTTTTAATTAGGAATAATAACAAGGTTTCACATTTTTACTCCCATTTTATTTGGTTTCTCATAAGGAAGATCACTCCATTGTCAATACGATTCACCATTAACATGAATCCTTTTAGTTTTATCTATTGTCTAAAACCTAAAAATCATAGTGTGAGAAATAATAATCCTAGTGGGAAACTAAATAATCATGAAAAATTGATTATAAAATTTCAATATATGACACATTAGTTTTAATCATAGGTTATTTAGTATCATTAAAAAACTGTAGGATTATAACCGAGACTAACCCTTAGGGTTCTTATTAAGGTTTTCTTATCCTAGCTTCCAAAGGTTAACTAAACCTTTCTCTGATACCAACTATGAAAACCCATTATTTTAATACAAGTATATTACATCTAAATAGACGAATATTCATTACATAATATAAAAAACCATTCTAGAACTGTATTGATTTAGTGTCTTTTGAAACATGGAAATATAAACAAATGGTTCATAAAACATCTACATAATCTCCCATTTATTCCTTTATAACTAGAAACCTTTTTGAAATATCATTCTTAATAACATTCTTCATATCTATGGGAAAAGACACATAAGAATGTGTGAGCCTAGATGATCAGTATAGATGAACACAGGAGGTATCAATCTATGATCATTTGAAATAAAAAGATAAGAATAGGGTTATGTTATCTTGATCACAACTTATGATATTCATACCCAACCTATAACACATCATTAACATTATTCATGGAATCAAAATCATCATTTAGAAAAACATAGACCATAAGAGTGATAAATCAATATAAATCAATTATAATCCATAAGATCATGTCCTAGAAGTGTGGAATTTTCATAAATATATAAAACCATATTATATGTCAAGGTTAACAACCAATACTATCAACATAGTGGACCAGGATGCACCTATTTCACATAGTGTATTAAGATGCACCTATTTTCCATAGTGGATAAAGCCCGTAAACTTGTTTCCCATTATTATCTCATGAGATATAAATATTTAACCAATGCACTAAAGGGTGATACAGGTCCCATCTGTCACATAGTGAAAACCATACATATGTGTTCTATAAGAACATAAATCATTCATTATATCAAAACCAATGAAAATAAATAGGTTTCATAAATATAATGAAATCATAAATATAAACCAATCATATAGTGAACAACGATAGTATCCTTGAATGGGATCCCCATTAAATCATATGGAAAATCAAAAAATGTTATCCTAGATGGAAAATAATTTTAAATATCACTGATTCATGGAAACAACATTTCCATTTTAAAATTATTTCTCTATAAAGTGATGAACAATTATAATGGAAATTTTTTTATTTAAAAATAATCTTGTAATCTTATAAAGGAGACATCAAATAATTAATGCATCATGATGGAGGGAAAATCCACTCATTCCATACAATTTAAAAAGCATTTCTTCTATATTTTTGTCAAAAATGTTCCAAAGAACCACGTTTAGAAAATGAAAAAAACAATCCTTTAAAAATATTTTGAAAAAAATTAAAACATGAGTAAAATTTAATTTAAAAAATAATTATATAATAGTAAAAAAAATCAATTTTTTTTTATAAAACATGAACATGGAAGAAAAATAGAGTTTTAAGGGAAATTCTAAAGAGATAATTTTAAAAACAAATTCCCTTATAAATATCACATCATTGAAGTTAGAATTATTAAAATGAGAAGATTATGTGTATAAACTAAAAATATAAATAAATTTTTTTAAATACAATATAATATGATCAAAATTCATTTCACATATTATATTATCATGAAATAATCAGTGAAGTAAAAGTTTAACCCAATGAATTTAAATAGTGTTAATAAATCCTTTACCACTTTGTAATTAGTCGAATCCTTTTGACCATAAAAGTAATATTTTTGAAATGAAAATTTTAATAATAAAAATGCAATTATATTAATGATATTATATATCAAATTAAATTATATACACCACAAAAAATAAATTAGTGGTGAATAAGGCATATATGTCACAAATTTATAAATGAGATGAAAAACCCTTACATGATGTCTCCAATTAGTTTTTAATGCTTAACTTCCTATATAAAGTTTTAAAGAATGTCATTAATTCATTAAAAAACCATATTAATATTTATAATACCTTATTTTATACTTTTATAACATCTTACCACCCTTTAATTAATAATATTTCATTACTTTCACTATTTAGGGTATGTTCGTTTCATGATTTCATGGTCGGTTCATTTGTGTTTAATTATGGATTTTATTCTATAATGGAAATAAAACTCCAAAAGTGAAACAAAATGGTATTAAAAAATTATATATTTTAAATGTCAACAAATATCATTTTTATTTTTGTTATGAGGATGATTTATTTGATAAAACATTACTGATAAATGTTTGTTTATTTTGGCGGTTTTTATGACCATCATGATCCAGTTTCATTTTATTTAATATTATGTTTATATATTAGTTCAAGAACATGAAATAAGTTATTATATAACTATATAAATATTATTTAACCATAATAATACTTTTATGACCATCCTTGAATGTGATAATGAAAAATGAAAAAATCATTATCCATGGAGACAGTTAACCGCCATAATTTGGACAACGATTTCATTTATTTGAATAAGAGTATATAAAAAAAGGAAAAATATAAGATATTACATTATAAAAATAAAATTACAGTATCTACACAATTATGTATTTATTATTATTTTATCGATGAATTAGGTGAAGAGAAGTTAGAAAAAGAAAAGAAATTAAGATAGGTTGTTTTGAGAAAGTTACTTCTTGAATATCACCTCCTTGAAGGACCCCTTAAGGAACTTGGAATCAGTGTTTAGGTGATACCAGTAGAACGTGTATGTGGGGAAATTAGGTAAGAGATGGTATTATAGATATTTAAAAATGTTCAAGGAATTTTAGGAGAAAGCGGGAGGCGAGGGGTGATATTTATACTTGAGGAGGGGTGATTTTAAGTGATTAGTTAATGATTATTTTATAATTAAATCCAACCACATTTGGGTTATATTAATTACAAAAAATTTGATGATAATTAATTTTATAAATGATGGTTAAGGTTTATCAACACATCAACCCACCATTTATTTTTTTAATTTTTAGTTATTTTAAGATTTTACCTTTTAACTTTAACCTACGAAAATATTTTACCTATATCATTGTAGGTCTTTTTTTACCATGGTCAATTTTTTTTCCTAATAATGATAATTAACTTATAAAATAATTTTAATCTCCTTATTTAAAATATGGAATCAATTTTAAAAAATTTAAAACACATAATTTGAAAAAAATTACTTTTAAAATTATACTGTCAACACACAATGAAAAATAGTTTTTTTTTGAAAAAAATGTGTTCTAAGTCCAAAAATGTACTTAAAAAAATTAGGTGTAAATATTATTTTGATGTAATTAAATATATTATATAAAAATAAAAAATTACTTATGTTACTTTGAGATAAATTTAAAATAACAAAGCTACTTTTAGATATAAAAAATGATGGTTTTATAAATATTTGTATTTTTTTACTATTCACTGAAAAAATAAAATTTTCATAGAATTATAAAAAATCAATCCAAACTAAATAAAAAAATTAAGTTAATTTTATAATTTGTTTTATTAAAGTGTCAAAAAATTATTATATTTATTTTCTCATAGAAAGAAATAAAAATTAATTTTTGAAGAAAAAATATATTTGAAGAACAAAATGACTTTACTAATAAATATGTGAATATTAAAAAAGAATTAATTAATACATAAAAAATTACTTGTACAAGTATATATTTCATAATATGTTTAATATAATTCATTCCCATCAATTTAACATCTAGGATATAATATTGAAGTTAAAATAATTATATTTTGTGGTTCATTTATGCTCAGTGTTCTGTGCAATGTAAGTTATGGAAGAGGTTAATTTTTTTTAAAACGACATACCATTAAATATTGGGGTGTTACCTTAGAAGAGGATTAATCAAATAATGATGGAGGTTTTTTTAAAAAAATTATTTTTTTTGGAAGAAGAAATCATTTACCAAATATTTAATTCATAATGAGTAATCTCAATTTATATAGTGCCCAACCAATCTAGACTAACCATTGTAATGAATGAAAAAAAAATAAATTAATTCCTATGAGTGTATAAAATAGTTAGAGAGTTTTAACTGACTATAAAAAATTAATTAGGTTATATTGAAATACCACTTTCTCCCATAAGTTTTTGACTATATGAGTGAATGATTTTCAGTAAGAACCCATTACAGATTTTTACATGGTTTTTTGAATATTTTCAGCTTCCCATTACTCCTAATGATAAAAAATACAACCTTAACTTATCTTTATGGAATATTTTTATATAAAATAATACCATTTTGATTCTGAAATTCCCATTATATATATTTTAAATATCCATGAAAAGAATTTCCTATGATATAATTGAAGAATGTCTTGAGGTATATCTTGACTATTTCACTATGGTTATAAATTTATTTGATCAGTTTTTGGGAATTTTTGGATAAGGTCAGGAAAAATTGTATCGAATATAATATTATCTTTAATTATTAAAGGTTTAATTTCATTTTTGAGAGCAGAATTCTTATTAGGAATTTATTTTAAAAAATAGGATTATTGTTTATAAATGTATAATTGAATTTGTCAATGAATGAAATTAACTAACTAGGGTGAAACATGTTAGATCTATTTTAGGGAATGTTTTATTTTAAAAAATATTCACTAAAGAATTTATTAATATTTATTTGACATTTTATTGATTACTTTTAAAATAGTATGAGCGTATTTTTGAGGATCATTGTAGGAAAGAGATTTATGATCTTAATTGTAAACTAACCACATCACCAATCATAAAGTCAAATTATTGGGACTGTAAATATTACATATTGTGTGATTCTTCAAAGCATGATATTGGGGTGGTGATTTATTAGAAAATTAATGTAATATAGAATATTATTTTATATCCTTTCAAAATACTAGTTAGAACTCAGAACTATTTTTCAATTACTAAAAATTATTTTTAACAAAATTTTCCCTTAGAAAAATTCATATTACAACTTGTTGGCACTAAGGTAAATATTTTATTTGAACATGTAACCCTTTGGTTATCGATGAAGATGGAAAAAGAAACAACAAGGATGGTGAGATGTATATTTCTTTTATAGGATTTTTATTAGGTGATTAAGGTAAAAAGAAGAGCTGAAAATCAAGTGGAAGATAACTTGCGTAGGATTCCCTATGTAACCAAGATAGAAATTCTTGAAAAAAAATCTATTTAATAAATACATTATTGGTTAAAAATTTATTTTAATTTAAGGAGAGGTATTATGGTACACTGACATGTTAAATTCTCTATTAACATCTCAGGTCTCATTAAATCTGAATCCATAAAAAAATTAGACTCAAATCTGAATCAAACTTTTACCTTTGGGATGACCCATGCATTTAGATTTTTTGTAATGATTAAATGATTTGAAGATGCCTTCCTAAAGGTTAAGTGTCATCTGAACTAGATTTTTTCCATACATTATTTTATATAGGCCACTTTATACCTTAATTAAAAACTAACAATGTATTGTAATCTTGAATATATTATATTATACTATTTAAATATTCCTACCAATTTAGTAAAAAATGTGAGCAGTTTCAATTCACTTGAAACACATCAAAGAGATAACAAATTCCTCAACAAAAAATGATTATTTGTGAAATATTTAATGTATAGGAAATTGAATTGATAGGGATATTTATTATTTACTTCAGATATTATTACATCTTATTTACTATGTATTGTGTTTCAAAATTGTTAAAGCCAATTACACCAAAATTAATTATTGAAATTATTATTATTTTTAATACTAATATATTTTTCATATTTAGAAAGACAAGACCAATAATTAGTAACCAATGTTTTTTTTATAATATTATAATGGATTATTTAATGTGGATGTATGGAGTAAACCATTAAATATCAACACCATACCATCCTTAAATCAATAGAAAAGATGATGTTTCTAAGAGAGAGATTAATGTAATCTTGAATAAAACAATAAAGTCAAATAAGAATGATAGGTGATTTTTTTTGAAAATACCTTATGGTCATAAAAAGTATTTTACAAGAACCTAATTATAATGAACCCATATATGTTGATATATAGGAAAATGTGACATTTACTTATGGTGCTAGAACATAAGGCCTATTGTGGAGTTAAAGAGATTAATATATATCTCAAAAATGTTGGAAAGGAAAGGAGACTTAATATTCAACAACCAAATGAAATTAGAAAAAAAATATTAGTAAATTATAATATTTACAAGGAAATTATAAGAGTGGAACATGATAAGATGATTAAATTGATAGAATTCCATCTAAGAGAACAATTACTTCTTTCAAAATCCAGACATAAACTGTTTCCAAGAAAACTTAATTCTTAATGGGAAGGTCCATTTACCATCACTAATTTGTATCTATTTGGTTTTATGTTGATAATTGAAGAAGTAGAGAAGAACCTATTCACTATTAGAGTAAAAAGTATGATACAATTTCATGGAAATATTTCATAGTCACTATTAGTGGCTATCACACTTGTATAACCTTTCTACCAATATAATCCCTAGGTCGTTACATTATTAAGATATCAAATATTTTCATTTTAAGTAATTTGTTCACACCATCCATTTATATTAAATTGGACTGTGGTTTTCACATTATTAATGTGTGGTGGAATAGAAACCCTTTTAATGTTTCGGAATGTAAAACGTTTTGTGTATAATTAATCATTTTTATCAATTTTTATTTATTTTTGTGATATTTTAAAAACAGTTGATCTCAAATTTAATGCTTTTTTATTTTTTCAACCATTGAAAATTGTGAGAAATAGGTTTTACCCAATAAAATTATCATATATGAATACTGAAATGAACTTATTTTCAAATTCAAATGTTGGTAAATTCCTGAAAATACCACTTATTTTTAAATCTCATTCCATGACATACAATCAAATATTAAAATCGCTTATGTGTATTCCTTGTGATCCATTTTTAAAACTTCTTTATAATACCTTCATTTAAAAAGATAAATAATACATCTTTGAATAAAAATAATTTTCATTGAATTATTGTAAAAAAATTGAATCATTGAAGTACTTATGTTGAAAATTATTGAAAATTATTTGGAATGAAATTTTCATTTTTGTAATAAAATTCTATTCTGGCTGACTTTGATATTTAACCCTTGTTATCCCCTAGAATACATGAAAAATCTTGTTAGGTAGTCAAATTACAAGCAGAAAACACCTAACTAACTATATATATATATATATGAGTAAATTCATGTTCATAGTTGAACTTAAGTATGGGGGGATGCTAAGTTTTTTTGTGGCTAGATCTAGAAAGGAGCAGTTTTCTAATGCTAAAATGGGGTGAAACATCAATTTTTTGGAAATATAAAATGAAAATTTTCATTTAAAATATTTCAGTGAAATTCAAAAAATTATTTGATGATATAGGATTCCTATCTACCTTTAAAATACTAAATTTTTACATAATTTAAAGATAAAAAAGAATCAATGCTACTAAATTAAGAAAAGAGAAAGAAAAATTTACTGTTACTAAAGTACTTATTATGAAGAAAATACATGATAATAAAAAGGTGATGGATGTCAATATTTTAAAAGGGGAGTGACTGAGGATATATTTTTTGAGTGTAAACTAAAAATCAAGCATTTTGATTCAATTTATATCTAGCACTGCCTCATTCTACCATTGATGTTTTTATCATAAAAACCTATCAATCCATCACCATAGAAAAAAAATTAAAGGTGATGATGATAAACAATTGTAATTTACTCTTTGGGTAGATATCTAGAATCTAATATGACCTTTGGTTACACTTACATGATTTTATAATGATAAAAACTTTAGTTAAATTCTTTACTTTATATGACAAGATAAATATTTCTAGGAAGGTATGTATACATGAGTATGAGATATTAAAAAAATGTTGAAATTAATTGATTTTATATAATGGAGAAATTAAAATTATGAACATATAATAGGTTTGATAAGATTTAGTGACATGGATATTAGAAAAGGGACTCATACTATCTAGTATTTTGAATTTTGGTTTGTTAATATTTTTGTAATTCACTTGTCCATGGGTTAAATGTTCAAGTTTAAGAGAATTGAAAAAGTTAAAAAATTCATTATTTTTTATTGATATTGAATTAATTTTATTCCCTCACATTTATAAATTAATTATTTTATTTATTTTTTAAATAAAGGAGAATTTCATTAGATTTTATGAATAATGCTTAAAATTTTTGAAATTTCCAATTTAGTGGGTTTTATTAATTTTTAGAATAAATTGAATCTCTAGATATTGATAATACATAGATTTTTTATTTTGAAGTTGAAGATGAATACAATATATTAATTTATAGTCTAGATTAAATACAAGTAAGAATCTATACTATAATTTTAAACTAGGAAGAAAATTAGATAAAATTATGAATGGAATTTGAATTTAATAAAGGACATCATAAATAAAAGTAATTTGGAAGAAAATAAATTTAGAATAATTGGAAAAGTATGTCCATACATAAATGTCACCTTGAAAATAAATATATATTCCCTAGTAAATTCATATGTTTCACTCACCAAACAATTTTAAGAAGTAGGTAAGAATGAACAAGTAAGATGAAAAACTTCCATAAGACTATTAAAATTTGAAAGACTTGGAATAATGATTGTTAAGATATTGAAAGTTTAGGAAGAAGTGAAATTAGATTTAGTTGAGTGAGAGAACCTTACACATGGGATATCCTATACATAAGATTCATTAGGTTTATGTGTAATTTTTTTACAAAGATTCTTATAAAACGTTTTAAAGTGAAATACCCTTATATATCAGACAATCTATATGGAAGAGTCATTTTATTAATATGTAAGAGTCATTAATACGAATCAAATAATTTGTAAAGTTTATGATGTTTATATAGGGATAAAATACTCAATATGTAATGGTATTATTCAAGGTTTGAGTGATAGATAAGGGTAATTTAATTTTCCATTGGGTTAAAGTAGTTAATACATAAGGATCTTTCTAAGAAAACCTATAATATGTAACAGTAATGGAATTTTATATGAAATTGAAGAATTTTGGGCTCCTATTATATATAATATATTTATAGTTAAGATATTGTGGTGTTTCTTGGTGATGAAGATGGGTTTTTTACATTTCATAGATGATTTTAAGAATCATATGTAATATAAAGAACAAACTTCCCTATGATGTGTAATGCTTTATACATAGAAATTTTTTAGCCAAAGATATCACATAAGATTTTATACTTTATTTATATAGTGATTTTTGGATAACATGACACATAATATAAAATTAGGGATATGTTAGGTTTTATTGTTTAAAAATACAAAGAAATGATTTCATTTGGTGATAAATTTTTTTAAAAATACTCAAAAGTAACTACTATTATATTGATATTCTCTATGCTATTTGAATATCATACGTGATGGAGGAAACTAGAAGAATACATTTTTATTTAAGTTCATAACCAAAGTAGGAATGAATAAGGATTATAGTTTAGTTTTTTTTGAATGTGGGAAGGGAATATACACAGAACGGATTTTTTGGGGATAAAAAATCTAGAGGTAAATATTGAAGATTCATATGGTAAAGATATTAGGAGTCTAGATATATATGAGAAAATCACTAAATCATGGAAATACTGGAGAATATATTAAAAAGATAAGAGAAGGAGAAGAGTGAAATAGTTTTTTGGTGAGTTTATTTTTTTTAAATTCTTGATGTATCTTTTATATTATATGTTTTTAATCCTATATATTGAGGAATAAATCACTGTTAGTTATTAGGGAAATAAGGAGGAGCATATTTTTATAACAATTGATTTTGAATATTAATTGATTTTTTGAAGTTATTTGTTCTTATTATATAGTTTTGATAGGTTTAATTGAATGTAATTATGTTTGGTTTATATTTCATGCACTATAATCTTCTTGGGTGGTAAAATTATTTACCCCTCTACTTAATCTTGTTAAAATGTGATTAAATGTGTTTGGGTTTTGTGGTTAAGTATCTTGTGATTTTGATACAAGTGTACAGAGTAGTGGATCATTCTATACTTCTCATAATTACCTTTACAATATTGAGAGTTTCTTAGTAATTTAAGTGATCCTGTTATTGATCCCACATTCATATAAGAAGGATCCATCAATAATGATAACTCCAAAATTAAAACACACACTCATGATCACCCATTGATGAGAGAGAATGTATTGTGAATTATCTCATAGATTGAACTAAAACAATAGGGTTAATCAATTTAAAACTAGGATAACATAATAAAAGGTGACCCAACACCTGAAATAGATACCTTTTCCATAAATTGATGAAATAAAATTTTATTTCATTTCAACAGTTATTAGTTTTTATGAAATAAATTAAAAGAAAAAACACCTTTTTTAACTAATTATGAAAAAATAGTTTTCAACTCTGACTGGATACTACTTTTAGTCCCCACTATAGTATAATTTACCTTAGGTAATTAATAGATTTTTGCACCACCCTATGACGAGGTTCTATAGACCTACGCTAAGATGATTTTTGGAACCAAGTAAGAAAATAGATCATAAAATGTGTATGAATATTGTTTTTAACACATTAAGAATGTATTAATTGACTAAGACCAAGAGCACCGAACTAAAAAGTGATCTCATAAGGATTAATTTTAGAAATAATACTCATTCTTGGCCAATTAAGGTTATTTCCTATGGATCACTAAGATAGTTATATTTACTTTTATTTAAAAAAAATTTAGAGGGGATTTGATCATCAATATAAACAAAAAATTACATTATAATTTTAGGGATAGTAGAGGAAAGCTAAGGGGATCGCTATGTGTGGTAAATTTATTATCCACATTTTAAAAAATTTGGATATCTTTCAGATCACATTATGTTTCAACAATAGGAAATATATAGTTTGTTAATCTACCCCTATTTTCCATAAAATACATCTTGACTAAGGAAGGAAATAAATCTATGTGAAAAAATAAGTACACCTATATTTTTTAGGAGGATACAACTAATGTGGTCCAATCTTAAGCCACTATAGATTCTTAATCTAATCATATTAGGAGATCCCCTATTATTGTTCCACATGTTGAGAAAAAACCACCCATTATTTATTAGGAATATTGGAATTTATATTTCTAAGAATTGTTTCAATATATTATTGAGTTATAGTCGAGGATATTATCTTTATTTCACATACCATTTAGACCATCACTGTTTTTACCTAGAATACTATTTTCTATGACACTTCTATAGGGGTTATCACCGTGATTCATTCCCATGACATATTTTGATGCAACCATCCATCAACCACCTTCATTTATACACTAGACCTATCTAATTATACTTATTAGAGAAACCATACACCATATAGGGATTCTCCATATACAACATTTTTTGTTCTTGAGGACACCATGCCCTGTTGATAGTTAAAGATGAATGCTTAGAGGAGCTAATTGAGACCATATAAGAGGTCCCATTCATTGAAGTAGTATATAGGAAATTAAACTCCATATCTATTAGAGAGAATCTAACAAAGAAAGAGGATGATAATACCCCACCTTCTACTACTGTCATTTCCATTATTTCTTCCCATTCTAATTAGACATCAACAACCAATGCCAGTATTCAACACCCTATAGGTTTGAAAATTGGGAATGAACCTACTATAAATAAAAATATAACTCCTTAGGCCCCATTATGGTAGAGACACCAAAGTTTTATTTTTAGGAATTAGACATATTCATTTCCTTGGTAAATCATACATCTCAGTAGCAATTGGCTTCCACCTTTTCTTCTATTACAAGTACACTAGACACACTTATGAAGGTTGGAACTCAAATTTTAGTAGATAACACATGTATTCAGAAGGATTCAGATGATATCAAATGATAATAGGATTAATATCCCATATATTTCCCTCTATCCAAAATATGTTTCCAATATTTTTATCTTAATAGGGATATATAGGACGGAACTGATGATTTATAGGATTTACCCTCCATTTTATTGAACTGGCCACTTTATGTACTTTTATTTTTATTTTTTATCTCATATCTAATTATTTTATTATTTTAGATATTATAGATATTTTATGTAACTATCTACTAGAATACAATAATGCTTGATTTTGAGAAGAAATAAATCTTTAAACTATTTTTTCATATTATATGTGAAACCTATTATTAAAATAATAAATTAAGTTTCAAGAGAAAAAAGGAAATAATCTATAAATGAATGGAACTTCAATAAAATCAGTCCAACCCAAGGATTGAGGAAAAGAAGAATTTCAAAATTAGGGAAGATCTCATATTCTTTATTCACTTTTGAGATTTTCCTATGCTAAATTTAGATGCTTATTCACATAAATCTCCATCACCTTGATTTTATATAATGAGTACACTATTTGATATTAAGTGTGGGTAGGGGCCTTTGAATACACTTGAATTTTCAATTTAAACCATTGATCTAAGGGATATTTTTCTTAGTATATTTTTTTTGAATCGAAATAATTTATAACAAAAACAAAATTTAAAGTAACAATTTTTGGTGGAAATAATTTAAAATAAACTACCTATTTTTTTATTCAGTTAAAATATAATATGATTGTTGATTTTTTTTCATTTAATTTTTTAAACTTTTTAGTAGTTAGTATTCCTTTCATAAGTTATTTACTAATAGATTAAATCTTATTCCTGAGAGGTATTCTGATATTTTTTTATCATATTCATTCTAATAATCGGCCTCTTAAGAGAACTTGATACATGTATAACTAATAAAAAAATCAATTTAATATTTTTCAAAGAATGCATATCTTTTTAACCACATTAATATTATTTAAGATACCTTTTTAATGAATTTTTCATATTTGGACATACTATACATATAAACTTTTTTTAAGCTCATATAATTCATGAGATACCATATAGAAATGACACATTAACAACTAGTTTATCCATCCTAACCTAAATTCGTTTGTTATAATTATTTGATTTTTCTTTTTAGTTTTAAGAGTGATATTGGTGATACATGGAATTATTGAATGGGAATTCCATTTTAGGGAAATATTTAGAGTTTCCATAATTGATTTAAATTTTGGTTTGTATCCATTTTAGAATTGTTTTGATTCTTATATTATTTGAAATAAAAATTAAAATAATATATTTTATCTTAGATATTTTAATGACCAACCATAATAAACAAATGATCATGTACTAACTATCATATTAAGTGTTGAGAGGAGAACAAAAAAACATAGATTGAAGGGTGTGGAATTTGTTTATGTAATTTCCAAATAAAAAAACTAAAGAATAAAAATTGAAGAAAAAGAGAAAGAAAAATAAAATAGTTGTTTCTAAATGTTCAAGTTGAATATCATAGAGATAGGAGAAGATTTATGGAGAAGATAACTTTTAAACGTGATATGTATGACTATTTTTAATTGACATTAAATTGAATCTCTTTTATTTTACTTAATGAATTGATCCCCATTTATCAATCCAGTGTATTTAAGGATTGAATTATAAAATACCTGTAACACCCTATGATTTTAGAATATTTTACCCTTTAAATAAATTTTATTTATTCTATTTATTAAATTTTAAGAAAAAATGATTTTAAACAAACATTAATATACTATTAAAATATTATTATTTATTATGACGATTATAACCCAGCCATTAAATTGGTGAGTATGAATATGAATAAATAAATTATGGAAATTATATGCCTTAGAAATTTATAATATAAAATCATAGGTTATCAATTTATTATAAATTAAAGTAAAAATCATTTTAAAGTAAAATAAATGTTTGTCAAAAAAACTAATTCTGGGCACACAATGTGTTTTTATCTTAATAATATAAATTAATAACTATTAGTGAAAACTTTAATAAAATTTATAAATTATATATTCAGTAAAATATTTTTTGATACATAACATATTTTTTCTAAGATTGTTATAAGAATAAATCCAATTTTAGCTTAAAGATGGTATTTTTCTAAAGAGGATTTGTCACATTTTGAAAACATAATTTAAATTTATTTTTACCACTTTTAGAAAATATTTTTCACAATATGAACTTAATTATTGAAATTAACGCATAAAAATCATCCTATAGTGATTTTTGAGAATAAATTGAAAAAATTAAATTTTCAACGAATAGAGAAAAGTACTAATTTTATTGAAAAATGACTTTTTATTTAATGTATTTACTATGTTAAATTTTATTTTAATTTTTTTAAAGGTAAAATTACTTGAATTATATTATTATTAGGATAATTTTTATAATTTTAATCATTTTTTTAATTATTATATAAATTGTTTTTTACTTAATAAACATTTTCTTTGGAAAAGAACATTTTTATCATGCTTTCGAGGTTGATTTTAAATTAAATTTTGTCACTTATATGAAATGAATATGATAAATTGGATTCCATAATTGGAATTATTGGAATTATTATTTTTTAATAAGATCAAATTAGTGATTTTTCATAATTAATATTAAAGATAGTAAAAAATTAATTACTATAGTTAAAGATAAAATAGGGTTTTGCGTGATACATGAAAATGTGTTAAAATTATTTTTACTCACACATGAGATTATTTATTGATAAATTTTATATCATATATAAAGTAATAGGGTAAATTTTATTTAATAAGACTAATTTAGTTTTAGTGTTAAAGGTTAAAATACCTAGGTAAATAAATTAAAAACTAGTTACAACGGTGAAAACTAAAATGGTAAAAGGAAGTTAAAATAAAGAATAAAGGAATGAGATGCATATTTTTTTTATAGTGTACATGTAGATCAAATTAAATTCCATCCATTCCATTATTTATTTATTTTAGAGGTATTTTGGGTGAGGGTGATTTCCCATATATAATATTTTTGGGTATTAACAAAAATTCCACTTCTCCTCAATTATAAAGGGCACCCACCCCTTATTCAAACATATGAAGCCATTTATGTAACATCCTAGGTAAACAGAGAGTATGAAATTTTCATATTTATTAACTTTTTTGAATTAAATATTAATTTTACTTTAAAGGGTATGCTATGTTTGTAAAAACCCGAGATTTTATAAGATATATTCTTTTTAATTTCTTTCATATCTTTTTTTGTACGCTACACCAAGATTATCTTGGGCTATACACAGAACCGTGTTAGCTTGCAGTATACGCAACACTAATATGGGATCGTGTTACATCCAATTTAAAGTTTGTTTGATAGTAGTTATTCTACGAAATATTTAGTGTGTATATATATTCCACTTATAAATGAAATATGGTTGTATTTATTTATACGAAACAACAAAGGAGTCTTGCACTACACGCAACCCTGACTTATCTTGTATTACACGCAATCGTAACCTTCCTCGATAGCGTGTGTTGTACGCAATACCGGGTTTCACTAAACAGTGAATAATGGTTATAATATTATTATAAACTAGCTGTTATGAATAGTAGTAAATAAATTTTGAATTTTAGGATATTATAATTCATCTTAAACATTTTATAGAACATGGTATGAGAACAAAATAATTTTTTTCGGGTAAAATAAGTATTTTTAAAAAAATGCAGTTTTACCGCATTTTGATAGTGTACCCATTTTAAATATAATTTTTTACAAGTTTATAAGTTAAATTTTAAAAAATAAACTTCTTCTTTTGAATCAGGATATAAAAATTTACATTGGATAATGTTTTGATATTTTTCTAATAACTTTCATATTTTAATGAATAGTAAAAACACACTATATTTTAATTAAAAACAACTTTTTTCATCATAATAATTTATATGGTTAAATTATAATATTTAATAGTTTTATATGGAAACCATTGGAACCCACTTGGATGGGATTAAGACCTTTAGTTTATTTTATTTAAAGGAAAGTGAAATATGTCTCACTCAACTTTAATAATTAAAGTATTTTTAATATAAGTTTATAAAGAATATAAATTCGGTTACAAATACTCATTTGAAATATAAAATGTTTTTCTTCATCATGGTAATTTATTTATAATTTTTTAGAGATATTTAATTACCTTAATAGCTTATACATTATTGATGCAGACATTATTTATTTATTGAAAAATAAGTAATATAGTTTTTATTGAAATAATAATACCCATTAAAAGGCACAAAAACCTGAACAAAAATTATTTGTAGTATATATATACACCATAATCATCCAATGACCGAATATATTACCGTTTGGAGTCTTATAAAATTGATTATGATACTTATATTATATTATTTTAAATGATGTCAAAGTTGTCACCTTCATAATTTAATAAATATAACATTATAAAAGTTAGGTGTTTTAGAATATAAATCTGACTAAAATTATTATTATGAAATCTATAAGATTTATCTTCATCCTAATATTTTATTTTTATTTTTTATGCAACAAATTAGTATATTTAGTAATTATACAAAAATGTTGTAGAAATTATTTTATTAAGAGAAGTATCAAATAAATGGTTTTACAAATAGTAAAATAAAATTATATGAACTATTTAATGTGATAAACTAATTTTATAGATTAATATAAAAGTTTAGGAACCTATTAAATATTTTAGTTCTAATATATACTCTGTGTGGATTTTATTTAAATTCAAATAAATGAATAGTTTCAAAACTGACACTATTGTTATTTTATATAAATAACCTATTATTAATTTGTTTAAAAATCACAAAAAAATTTAAAAATTATAAATTTAAATTTATATAGTCTAAAATGTCATAAAGTATCCAATTATGGAAAATTAACAACACATAAGTGATTATTTATAACCATTTAAAATTTACAATTTTATTAACACAAATAAAATTAAATAGATTAAATAAGGATAAATCAAAATTATAAGGTTTAAAATAAGATCAAAACATGTCTAAATTTGATTTTTTGATGATATTAAAACCCTATCACATCTAATCTTTGAATTGAGTCATTTTTGGAGGTTTTTATGTGGGGTTTGAATTTATATTAAACTAATATTTTTGAGGATTCCAAAGGTGCCCCTCTCATCCCTTATAAAAGGGAGCCTCCTCCCTCTCATCTTTACAAAACATTGAGCCTTCAATATCAGATATCACCTATCCATTTCCCTTATCAACTTCCCTAGAAATATTCTCGAGGTCTTGGTCTTCTTCAAAGACTAATTTTATGGCCCTAAGAGGAGGTTTCAAAGAGGCGTGTCGAAGAAGAGGTAATATTCGTTACCGATTCATTCAAATTTATTTCTTCTTCTAATTTATCTTATTTAGTTGTTTAATTATGAAGTAATACCATCAGTATCACTCATATAATGATATTTTATTATAAATATGAAACAATCCTCTTCCACCTTCTATCCATCCTACAGAAAATGAAATCACCGCGCGTGTGTACGTACGGAATACCGTCTCCATGCCATCGTGTTCTCTGTTTTCCACCACCACCTTACATGAATGGGTATAATGGTGTAAATAATAACTATATGTGATTATTTTAAAGTGATATTGATTCTGAAATAGTATACATACACTTCAATAAAATTCCACGATCCTGGGAATGATATCATCACTCGTGCGTACGTACGAACTACTGTCTCCATGAACGCGATCAGATTCATTTTTCATGTTAACCATTCGTGAATGATTATAAAGTATATATAATGAATAATAATGAAATATATGACATAATAATTCTACTTTATTTATGTATATATATATATGTATGTCATCTATTAATTCTATTCAATTCAATAAGGAAACGATAAAGTGTTCATGCGTACGTACGGCCTACCATTTCCATGAACGGTGTTTTTCATTCCATTTATCAATCTATCATATATATGTATATTCTGAATATTTATTATATATAAATCATGTTTTACATTATGAAATTAATTAAATCAGGATATACGTAATAACATCAGGAACAAAAAATCGAAACACGTACGATAAATGAATCGATTTTACCCAAAATGATGTTTTAACATGGATTTACAAAAGAACGGTTAATATAAATTCATAAGTGAACCATATATGATATCATAACAATGAATATGATTCTGTAAAAATTCAATGACATTATTTAAATCATTATATAGGAGGTTCAGATAAGTAAGAAGCATATTGAACCTAAGGTAAAGGATAATTATTCCAATCTCATTCTTATCCGAGATTATTTATTCGTAAGTATTTACTGGGGTTATATTTTTCATCCATGTCCATAACAATGTCTTAATAAAGTGTTTAATATTATTCCATGTATTTTTAATGTCATGTTTACCCCTAATTGAATTTTACTTTGTATTATGGAACGAATATTTCTTTTGTTTACCATATAAGGTACTTTTCGACTTTTCCGGCAAAAGTACGAGAATAATGTTTTTTTAACTTACATGACGTGAATGGATTTTTACGGTTTAAGAATGCCTAATTTTCATGAAGCTTACTCTATGATATTTCATGACTATTTTCAACAAAATACCTTTCTTTTAAAATTGCATGGCATTTTGAGAAAAGAAAATGATTTTGAAGAAGAAAGGATATTTTCCTCAAGAATTCATTTCTAGTGTTTTATCAAAACCATTTTCCATATAAGATGGAATTATTTCATATGTGTATGTTTCAAGTATAATGTATCTATGATTTACATGGTTTCACTTTTCTTATGATGATATGATATCCATTTTTTATGGATTATGTTATGATGGGATGGTGTTTATGAAACCCATTTTTATTCTTTTGGATATGATGAATGATTTCTATTTCTGTTGTGGCACAAGTAAGAATGATTTCATTATGAGATGGGTGGGACCTATATATACCTCCAATTAATTGGGTAAATATTTATATCCCTTGAGATAGACATGGCTAGAATGGTAAGTTAATCCAGTTCAGTGTTACAAGACCGAAACGGGGAGTGGACTCGATTCAGAAAGGGACTTTGTCAACTAAGATGATCTTGGCAGCAATGCCTTGGCTACTATGGAAATCATATCAAGTTCTTAATGGTTTTACAAAATTACAAGTTTTATTCCCATACTATTTTATCATGATTGATGTTCCATTATGATCTATGCCTTATGTAATGCCATGTTCTATGTCATTTCTCAAGATCTTGATGTTTAAACATTATGTTCATGCTTTTAAGTTCAAATATATATGGTTTGTTTTATTTTCTCCATGATTACCCTTACTGAGCATTTGAGCTCACTCTTTTTATGTTTTCTTTTCCCCCAGGATTAAAAGAAAGGTTTTAGGTAAGGAAACAAAAAGGGTAAGATCGTTATGGGAGATGTTGAAGATCTTTCAACATGATTAGAAGTTTATATTCCATGTTTCCAAAGACACTAAACTATTACGGTCCTTTGGTGTCTATTTTTTTTATTCCGCAAGAGTAATGTAATGTCTATGTATGTCAATCTTTGGGTCTCTATAGTTGGTATCAGAGAAAGGTTTAGTTAAACTTTGGAATCGAGGATGCGAAAACTTTAGTGAGATCCCTAGAGATATTTGTAAGATATGTCTAGGGATGTCCCTAAGGATAAGTATACGTATAGGTTATAGTCCTAGAATTATGGTAACGATCTTTGAATTTAACCTAAGATGTTAGATATTGATGGTAATCCCCCTTGATTATGATTATTTCCTCTCACACTATTCTTTTTGGGTTTTACAAAATGGCTGGAAACTGGATGATTCACGATAATTGAGGATATGATGGACAATGGAAAGATATTATTAATGAGAAACCAAATGAAATTGGATATGGAAGTCCATATATCGTTATTATTCCTAATCCGCAATCTCATAATATGATCAATAATCTCAACATTGGTAAGTTTCTCGACTCAGCTATTAAGAGAAAGATGTAGTTTCATGATGATCATAGAGGAAAGAAAGTTCAATTTCTCTCATGTAAATCATGTGGGAAGAGTCATCAAGGGGAATGATTAAAGGAACTGGAAGATGCTTTGGGTGTGGAAAAGAAGGACACAAAGACAGTAATTGCAAAGGAAAGGGTTCAGTTAACACCATGGACAAGGATAATGGTATTTCTATGACATCAACAATGGTTAAATGTTTTAAATATGGAAGGTATGGGAATTATGAAAACCAATTCCCTAAGGGAAAATATCATGAAGAGAACCAACATGGTTGTATGGGTAGTATTTATGTTGATGATGATGAAGAGACTACAAATGGTATATGAGATGAAAGGAGTGTTGAGGAATACAATGATGAAGCTTGGTCAATGGTTTAAGAAGGTAGTGGAATGATTTATGTTTATCAAGAGTTATGTTGTATAGGTAATGGTACTATGGAATAAAGAAAAATCTAAGGATTTTTACACTATCTTTTTTCCTAATTATTTGATAGTATATGTTGAATGGTACCAGTAACCATGAAAGGTTATTCGAATATTTTTGTAAAGTTAATGATATGCGCATAATGAAGGGATAAGGACAAAATAATATGTATGATAGTATTCATGATCTCATGACTGGTATAAGGACAAAGTGATATCATGGTTTGAGTATATCGAAATTTTGGGATGTGGAAGGAGTTAACTTTTGACAGCATTTATGTTTTCACTAAGGTTCAATGGGGATTAAATTTTCAATAGAATACATGATTAAGGTATTAACATGTTTGGAATGTGACCAACAAGATATATGGTATGATATATGGGGGATAAATGATGGTATTCACATGCTTGGTAGATGACATTTCTAGTAATTGTTTTCTTTATACTATGAGCTTGGACATAAGTATTTTGGATAAGCCTAAAGATTGGAATGGATTATGTTGGACATAAATTAGTATTTTCTAAGGCTAGAACTTTTTTTTTCAAAATTATTGATGGGATGTTATAATAATGTAGTTTTAGAAAGAGGACAACCTGTAGGATGGGAGACAACCCATCGCGTCGGACAAGGTTGCGGGAATCGAACCCACAACTGAAGTGTGACATGCCTTCATCGCCTACCACTAGCCTACAAGAAGTCCCTTGTTAGTAGAAACTAGTTTTATTTTATTAAGCGGTATAATAGATGAAGTATAAGTTCATTTTTGGAATCATATACGATTAACCACACCATAGATGAACTTATGTATATTTGATAACTTTTTCTAACCTTTTGTTTGAAACAGATTGAATGACTCATCATTCTTTCACATGATCTTCTAACACTTCACGAATGACAAATTCAACTTCATTTCTTTAAGAGATGATGTGGAAATTGTTCAAGGCATGAACAACGGTGAGATTGTACCAAAATCAAGTAAGTATTTATTTTGATTCAAAAATTCTTCGACATTAGGGAAATGATCTTGAAAACCAAAAATGTTTTCCTAGTTCCCTCAAATCTGATGAATCATATGGTACCTTAGAACATCACAAATTTATGGCTTTGTGATTGTTGGATTTTTCATATCCATGTTCTCTACCACTCTCCATCAGAACTTGATGGTTATATTTTTCTTCCATATCCATATTTTCACCTATGTTCTCCTATATGGAAACCCAGTGATGAGTTACTTTGGGTAATCGTTACGTTTTATACTTTATTTTTTAAAATTAAGTTTTAGTATTTATTTTTATGATGTGGGTTTCTATAAATAATAAACAATTTATAACCCCGACGAATTTTGAGGGAGAAATTAATTTTAAGGGGGGTATAATGTAAAAACCCGAGATTTTATAAGATATATTCTTTTTAATTTCTTTCATATCTTCTGTTGTACGCTACACCAAGCTTATCTTGCGCTATATGCAACACCGTATTAGCTTTCAGTATACGCAACACTAATCTTGGATCATGTTACAAACAATTTCAAGTTTGTTTGATAGTAGTTATTATATGCAACATTGAGAGTATATATATATATATATTTAATGTATAAATGAAATTTGGTTGGATTTTGTTATATGAAACAACAAAAGAGTCTTGCACTACATGCAGCACTGACTTGGCTTTCATTACATGATATCACAACCTTCCTCGATAGCATGTGTTGTACGCAATACTGGGTTTCACTAAACAGAGATATATGGTTATAATATTATTATAAACTAGACATTATGAATAGTAGTAAATATATTTTTAATTTTATGACATTATAATTCATCTTAAACATTTTATAGAACATGGTATGAGAACAAAATAAATTTTTCGGGTAAAATAAGTATTTTTCAAAAAATGCAGTTTTTCCACCTTTTGATGGCGCACCCATTTTAAATATAATTTTTGACAAGTTTATAAGTTAAATTTTACAAAATACACTTCTTCTTTTGAATCAGGATATAAAACTTTACATTGGATAATGTTTTGATATTTTTCTGATAACTTTCATATTTTAATGAATAGTAAAAACACGCTATATTTTAAATAAAAACAACTTTTTTCATCATAATACTTTATGTAGTTAAATTATAATATTTAATGGTTTTAAAGTATAAATATAATATATTTTTACCATTTAATATAATATATTTCATTAGCATTGATTTTACTTTGAATCCATAGGTAAAATCATTTAATTCTTTTGTAATGTTTTAACTTTTGAAACTCATTTTCTTAACAACGAGATTAATTTTAAATTAACTTTTGTGTATTGAATTTAGAAAAATGGATTCCATATTTGGAATCAGTGGGTACAAATTATGTAAATAGGCTACTTTTTATTTTTGGGCATTATGAATAGTTACTAAGGTAAATTTTATTTACCATAGTAAAAGGTAAATCGAGTAATTAAGGGTAAATATAATATTATAAAATTACCCTAACACTTGTCTTAATATAATTGGATGCTTATATTTAATTACTTTAATAGCTTATACATTAATGATGCAGAAATTATTTATTTAGTGAAAAATAAGTAATATAGTTTTTATTGAAATAATAATTCCCATTAAAAGGATCAAAAACCTGGAAAAAACTTATTTGTAGTGTATATATACACCATAAGAATCCAATTAACTAATATATTACCGTTTGGAGTATTATAAAATTGACTATGACACTTATATTATTTTATTTTAAATGATGTCAAAGTTGTCACCTTCATAATTTAATAAATATAACATTTTAAAAGTTGGGTGTTTTAGAATATAAATCAGACTAAAATTATTCTTATGAAATATATAAGATTTATATTCATCATAGTATTTTATTTTCAATTTTTATGCAACAAATAATTATATTTAATAATTATAAAAAAATGTTGTAGAAACTATTTTATTAAGATAAGTATCAAATAAATTGTTTTACAAATACTAAAATAAAATTATATTAACTATTAAATGTGCTCCAGTAATTTTATAGATGAATATTACATGTTAGTAACCTATTAAATATTTTATTTTGAATATATCCTTTGTGTGGATTATATTTAAATTCAAATAAATGAATAGTGTCAAAATTGACACAATTGTTATTTTATAAAAATAACATATTATTAAATTGCTTAAAAATCCCAAAAATATTTAAAAATTATAAATTTAAATTTATATAGTCTAAAATGTCATTAATTATCCAATTATGGAAAATTAACAACACTTAAGTGATTATTTATAACCATTTAAAATTTAGAATTTTATTACTACAAATAAAATTAAGTAGATTAAATAAGGATAAATCAAAATGATAAGGTTTAAAATAAGATCAAAACATGTATAAATTTAGTTGGTTGATGAGATTAAAACCATATCTCATATAATATTCAAATTGAGTCATTTTTGGATGTTTTTATGTGGGGTTTGAATTTATATTAAACTAATATTTTTGAGGATTCGAAAGGTGCCCCTCTCCTCCCTTATAAAAGGGGACCTCCTCCATCTCATCTTTACACAACTTTGAGCATTAATGCTCAGAAAAAACCTGCCCATTTACCTTATCAACTTCTCTAGAAATATTCTAGCGGTCCTGGTCTTCTTCAAAGACAAATTTTAGTGCCCTAAGAGGAGGTTTCAAAGAGGCGTGCCGAAGAAGAGGTAATATCCGTTAGTGATTCTTTCAAATTTATTTTTTCTTATACTTACTCTTATTTAGTTGTTTCATTATGAATTAATAACATAAGTATCAATAATATACTGATATGTTATTATAAATATGAAACAACCCTATTCCACCTTCTATCCATCCTACATAAAATGAAATCACCGCGCGTGCATACGTACAGAATACCGTCTCCACGCCGTGGTGTAATCGGTTTTCCACCACCACCTTACTTGGATGGGTATAATCGTGAAAATAATAACTATATGTGATTATCATAAAGTGATATTGATTCTGAAATATTATACATACACTTCAATATAATTCCACGATCATGGGAATGATATCACCGCTCGTGCGTACGTACGAACAACCGTCACCACGAACGCAATAAGATTCATTCTTCATGTTAACCATTCATGAATGATTATAAAGTATATATAATCAATAATAATGAAATATATGACATAAAAATTATACTTTATTTATGTATATATATATATATGTATGTCATCTATTTAATTCCATTCAATTCAATAAGGAAACAAAAACCGCGTTCATGCGTACGTACGACCTACCGTCTCCATGAACGGTGTATTTCATTCCATTTATCAATCTATCATATATATGTATATGATAAATATTTATTATATTTAAATCATGTTTTATAGTCTTAAATTAAGGAAATCAGGATATAAGTAATAATATCATGAAAAACAAATTGAAACACGTACGATAAATGAAACGATTTTACCCAAAACACTGCTTTAACACTGATTTACAAAAGAACATGTAATATAAAGTCATAAGTGAACCATATATGATATCATAACATTGAATATGATTCTATAACAATTCAATGACATTATTTAAATCATTATACAGGAGGTTCTAATACCTATGAAGCATATCGGACCTAAGGTAAGAGATAATTATTCCAATCTCATTCTTATCCGAGATTGTTTATTCGTAAGTATTTACCGGGGATATATTTTTCATCAATGTCCATAAAAATGTTTTCATAAAGTTTTTAATATTTTTCCATGAATTTTTAATGTCATTGTTACCCCTCATTGACTTTTAATTTGTATTATGGAAGGAATATTTCTTTTGTTTACCATATAAGGTACTTTTTGACTTTTCCGGCAAAAGTATGAGAAAAATGTTTTTTTAACTTATACGGTGTGAATGGATTTTTATGGTTTAATAACTAATTATTTTAATGAAGATTACTCTATAATATTTCATGACTATTTTCAACAAAATACATTTCTTTTAAAATTACATGGAATTTTGAGAAATTAAAAGGATTTTGAAGAAGAAAGGATATTTTCCTCATGAATTCATTTCAAGTGTTTTATCAAAACCATTTTCCATATAAGATGGAATTATTTCATATGTGTATGTTTCAAGTATAATGTATCTATGATTTACATGGTTTCACTTTTCTTATGATGATATGATATCCATTTTTTTATGGATTATGTTATGATGGGATGATGTTTATGAAACCCATTTTTATTCTTTGGGTTATGATGAATGATTTATGTTTATGTTGTGGCACAAGTAAGAATGATTTCATTATAATATGGGTTGGAAATATATATCCCTCCAATGCATTGGGTAAAGATTTATATCTCATTATATGGACATGGCTGGAACGGTAAGTTAATCTGGTTCAGTGTTACATGACTAAAACGAGGAGTGAACTCGATTCAGAAAGGGACTTTGTCCACTAAGATGGTCTTGACAACAATGTCTTGGATACTATTGAAATAATATCAAGTACTTAATGATTTTCCACAATTAAAAGTTTTATTTCCATACTATTTTATCATGATTGATGTTCCATTATGATCTATTCCTTATATACTGCTATGTTTTATGTCATTTCTCAAGATCATGATGTTTAAACATTATGTTCATGTTTTTAAGTTCAAATATATATGGGTTGTTTTATTTTCTCCATGATTACCCTTACTAAGAATTTGAGCTCACCATTTTTATGTTTTATTTTCCCCTAGGATAAAAAGAAATGTTTTAGGTAAGGAAACAAAAAGGGGAAGATCGTTATGGGAGATGTTGAAGATCTTTCAACCTGATTAGAAGTTTTTATTCCATGTTTCCAAAGACACTAAACTATTACGGTCCTTTGGTGTCTATTTTTGTTATTCCACAAGAGTAATGTAATGTCTATGTACGTCAAGCTTTGGGTCTCTACAATGTTCGATGGAGTACCTGGCAAACAACAATGGGTTTCTCCAAAATCTCTTATTGCACACAAGATTGAGTCATACTGAAAAATAATAATATAATATTACTTTAAATGGTACTTAACTCATAGCCATTATATTGAATGTAATGAACAGAACTAACTAAAATATGATTATAGATTTTTTTTAAATGTTTTTACATTTATCCAATAATATTTAGAGGCTTTAAATGTGAATGAATCAAATTTTAAGAATAAACACCCAAATATTCTTTAAAAGGTCAATTTACCGCCATTTGACGGGGAACAATTTTCAAATCTAGTTTTTTTCACTTTTATATATTCTATTTGACAAAATAAAATTGTTCTTTAGAATCGGGACATCAACTTTTTGTTTGGATGAAATTTTGTTATCTTTCTGATAAAGTTCATTTTTTATTGAATAGTGAAAAATACTGCCTTATAATTCAAAACTGCATTTTAGTCTAATTTATTTACAAGGTAAGATTGTTATTTTTTTTATAGTGTAATTGGATTATATTTTTACCATTAAATCCAATGTTGTTTATTATAAGTAATTTCACTTTGAAATTTTACATAAACAAGTGTCAATCTTTTGATAGTTATTATTTCTTAAAAACACGCTTTCTTGTTTTGACAATAGAAATTAATTTTAAATTAATTAATGAAACATATATTTTTTAGTTTCATAAAATAGTCATCATTTTTGAATTCTTAATATCAAAAATATCTTTGGGGTGAATTTTTTGTATTTTTCTGAAAATGGTCAATTTTTTATGAATAGTTAAAAAAACACTATAGTAGTAAAAAACAACTTTTTCATTTAAACGAAATTTTACCACTTCTGTGAATTGAATTTCAAAAATCTTAAATATATGGTTGTCATCAGTAATTAAAATGTGGGTTAATAAGATGAAAATAATTTTTGGTGAATAGTGAGTTTTTGTTTTTATTTACCGTGGTTAAAGGTAAATAGGGTAATTAAAGGTAAAAATAATATTATAATAATATAAAATTACCATAACACTTGTCCTAACCTTATTGGATGAGTAAAATAAGACCAATACAATCCCCGGGTTAGACTTTTGGCCTTTGAAAGTCATTTGGGTAAGATAATGACATTAATAAATTTTTATTTAAAGTAAAAATAAAAATATCATAAACATGTATTGTTTTTTCGAAAAACATTAATTCGGGGTTATATAATTGATATATTTGACTATACATAGTCATTAGAAAGCTAAAAATATTTCCAACATCATGGTATTATATTTATAATGTTTAGAAATTAAATAAATAAATTTAATTATGACAGAATAGTGATGTAGTAATTTCTTCATTAATAACAGATTAAACAAATGATATTATAAATATTAAAATAAATTGATTTTTAACCTTTTCATTCCATAAACGAATTTTAGAGATTATTAGTACTTTTTATCTTTTAATTAATTAATGTTTTTCAAAATAATCATGTTGGTTGGGATTTTTTAAAAAGTCATGATATGGATAGTATTAAAATTGACATAAAAGAGTTTTTAAATCAATCAATATTTTATTAAAATAAAAAATAGTCCTAAATATATAAAATTCAGAAAATTTACATATATTATGTTAAAAATTTCATTAATTATCCATGTTGGGTCTATTTACATTTTATACTAAATATATCAACCATATAGTATGAATATATAAGAGGACATGGTAAAAGTTAAATAAGTTAACAAAGGGTTAAATAAGAAAGACAGGGATTAAAAAAATATCCAAATCCTGTCCATTTTTTATTTTATGGTTTTATTTCGACTTATATGTACCTTTTCTTCAAATTAAATAAGTTTAGGGCCTTTTAAAATCAAATATCATTTTATAATAAATTAATATTTTCAAACTTCCCTAAATATCCCCTCCTATCTCTTATAAAAGGCCATCACCTCTAACCCATTAAACACACCTCTCAAGCCCCATGTATTGTCCAAAATCTTCATAATTAAGCTTCCAAGATCCCTCTCTTTTTCATAGAGGCCTTAACTTAGGCATAAGGAACTTCAAGGAAGCCTTTTGGTTCAAACCAAAGGGTGTGACCCGATTTAAAGGCAACGTCTTCCCTCAAGTTCTCTTCTTTTATTTTACTTTTTCACTCCCTATGATCTTATTATTATTATTTTACATAATAACAATATTATCCTCAATATAATATGTTGTTCTTATGATAAGTATTTTAACTACACTTATACACACCTTCATCTAATGGATACGAACATAATGTTTCTGTGTATGACGAACTGCTACCTCGCAAAATGATGATTGTTCGATTATCTCCTACCGCCTCTCAAGGTGGCCACTATGATGGAACTATATTTATCTATGATATATATTATATTTATATTTTCTCCATGCTTATGTATTTTTCATTTATATCAAACCTTTATGGTTTCCATAATGGGTAAATACTATAATTCAATTTGAGGAAGTGCGGACTACCGCCCCCTCAAAGTGATATGACTTGTTCATGCCATACGTGGAATGCATAAAATATGGAATTAATGAAATTATATATGATATTATTCTGTAATTATAATATACCTATGTATCATTAAGTTTTCATTCCATTAAATATGAAATAGAAATGAAAGTAGCATTCATGCATATGTACGGCTTACCATCTCCATGAATGGTGCATTTCATTTCTTATCTCCAAATGTTATGTACTATTATAAATACATATATATACTGGATATATATATGATATATATGATATCTAATTAATGAATATTATTCTAGAGATAATGGAATTTTGACCACATGGACAACTTTTAATTATAAGAAGTTCATTTTTGACTCAAGCACCAAATATCGACAAAACGACTGTTATTAACATAAATGACTATGGAGTGTTTATAACATGGTAATGAGTAATATAAAAGGAGTAATAAACATGAAAAAGGTTATTAAGTAAGTAAAAATTAACTTTAGTTTTTTATTCAGGAGATTAAAGAATAAACGAGTCAAGCCAGACACGAGGTAAGGGACTTCGTCTCAATCTCCATTCATTAAGGAATATTTTGATTTATACACGACTTTCTTTTATACGGTGTATAAAACCCTTTGAATTTTCATTTCAATCAAATGGAATATTTTTCTATTTATAATTTTACTAAATGAAAAAGGGAATGTTTCTTTTTAACGTATGTGGTAACAACGACCTTTTCTCCGCCACGAGCGTTATATGATATTTGGCTTCCTTAACAAGCCGTAATGTTTTTAAAATAAAATTAAATACCATATTCTCTTTTATGTATTTTGGTATTAAAAATGGGTTTGATAATGGATTGGTTATGTCAATATATTTATGTGATATATTGTGATTGAAATGTGGAAATGTTATCTTTCCTTGATGTTTGTTTTATGTGTTATGATTATGTTATGGTTCTTGGGAATTGTTTACGTATACGGGTGATTTCGTGATAAACCTAGGGCTCTCTAATGAATTGGGTAACATGATAGAGGTAAATGTTAAAGTTTCTCCTAAGTGATTTAGGTAATATACTATGATGGGTATTCCAACATAACTCCCTACGTAGCTGTGAAAACTACAATATAAGTATGATATGGATGCCACACGTTACCTTTATGATTTATGATTGCCCTGTGTTATTCATAAATCTTATGATTTTGTGTGGTATGTTAAATATTGAAAAGTATGATTTCATTAATTTTTATGTATTGATGGACTAATGTTTTCTTTCTATGTTTTATAAGCCTTACCGAGCTTTTCATGCTCATCCCATATTTTAGAAATATTTTTCATAGGATATAATGAAGGGTAAAAAAAGGAATAATTCAAGAAGATTTTTATCAAGAAAATAAATCTTGTTTTTTTTAAGAGTTTTTATTTTATGAAGAAAATGAATACTTTGTAGAAGTGTCAACTTTGTAAAAATTTAGATGTAATGTATTAGTTATGGCCTAATTATCTAAAACTCTAAACCTGAAAAGACACCTAATGTGAATTATTAACTTAATTTAAGAATATGTAATGTTTAAGGCCGAGTCCTTATAGTTGGTATCATAGGTTAGTTAGATAAATTTATGAGTTAGAATATTGTTAAATTAATATCCATAAATTAATTTATGGTAAGATTGAAATGTTATAGCATTTACAGATTACCATGTTGCTTCACCAAAGATAATTTTGTGTTCAGAATGGTTTTTCGTAGAGGAAACATGGAAGCTATGATGGGACGACATAAGGAGGAAAAAAACCTTCCAAATCAGCATCCTAAGATGGTCATAATTAGAATTGAATAGTTTTTTCGTGATGGAATAGTAGAATCAGACTATAAATGGTGGTGGTATTCATGCATGAGATCAACTAGATCAACCATAGAAGAACATGTCAGTAGTGGAGCATTTCATGAGGCATCATCCCCCATCATTTAGAGGATCATATGACCCTGTTGTAGATGAAAGTTGTATTAAAGCACTGGAAAAGATTTTTGATGTCATGGGGTGTTCAGAACATCAAGAGGTTAGTCTTGCTGTTTACTATTTTGAAGGTAAAGCCGATCAGTAGTGGTCGATGGTGAAAAATATTAGGGATAGTGAGGAGATTGATGCTCTTTATTGGGATAAATTCAAAGGTATGTTTCTTGAGAAATATTTTCCTAAGGTGGTTCGTCTTAGGATGGAAAACCAATTCTTGGAATTGAGGTAGGAAGAAGACTCAGTGGATGTTTATGAAGAAAAATTCACTTCACTGGAAATGTATGCTCCAAATTTCATACGATATCTTGATAGAAAAATCAACTATTTTTACTAAGGATTAAAGACAAATTCCCAAAGGGCTTTTGATTCTCGTGAGTTCAAAAGTTATGAAAAACTTGTTTGATGTGTATAGAAGATGGAAATTGAGTTTTTTGATGATAATGTGTTCTTTAAAAAACAACATAATAAGAGGTATAGGTGGTATATGAAAGGGAATAACTCTTCAAAAAAGTATGATGGTAAGAAACATAAGTTTATAGTTTGTTAAAATTGTGGTAAAAATCAAGATGGAGAATGTTTTTTAAATTATGGTATGTGCTACTGATGTGGTAAAATGGGACATAAGGCTTGTAATTTCACTGAAAAAGATTAGGGTAATGTTAAGACAAAATATTATTTATAGTTAGTAAAATGTTTTAAGTGTAATGAAATGGGAATTATGAAAATGAGTGTCCAACGAAGAACTCAACTGAGAGAAAGTAGCCAGACTACAAGAAGAAAGGGGTGGTGAAATCCTTTGCAACTACTTCAGCAGATGTTGGGACATCGAATGAAGTAGTATCAGGTACACTGTTTGTTTATTCAGATTATTCCAATGTGTTGATTGATTAAGGTTCTATAGATTCTTTCATTTCTGAGAAGTTTTTAAGTAAATTGGAAATTCCATCTCAAGATATAAATTGTTAACTTATGGTAAAAACACCGAGAGGAAATGTTGAGACAAAAAGAAATTATAAGAACCTTCATGTCCTTGTGTGTGTAAAGAATCTACCTGTAAACCTTATTGTTTTTCCTCTAGTAGAGTTTGATGTTATTTTGGGTATGGATTGGATTTCTGTTTATCACGCTAAGATTGACTGCGGATCAAAAGGGGTTTCTTTTTAAAAAAAATTTCTGTTTTTGAAAAATAATGAAGTCTTACTTTTGATAACATATTAGGAATATGAGAAAATAGTAAAAGGTGGAAATGAATGTTACCTTTCACATATTGTTGAAAACAAAGAACCGTTATGATTAATGATGTTCTAGAGGTAAATTAGTGTCTTGATGTTTTTTCTGATGAGTTTTCTAGTATAATATCTTATTGAGAAGTTGAATTTATTATTGAATTAGTTCCTAATGCTAATTCAATTTAAAAAACCCCTTATCAAATGGCTCAAATTGAACTTTTAGAGTCAAAGAAGAAATTGAAGGATTTATTAGATAAATGTTTCATTCGAGTTAGCACATCACCATGGGGTTCTGATATCTTGTTTTTGAAAAAGAAATATGGTTCAATTAGACTTTACATTGACTGTAGATCATTGAATAACATCATTGTTAAGAACATGTATCCTTTGCCTCATATCAATGATTTGTTTGATCAGCTCATGGGATATCAGTAATTTTCAAAGATTCACTTGAGTTCAGGGTACCATCAGTTGAAAGAAAAGTAAGAATACATTCCAAAGACCACCTTTCGTACTACATAATGCCATTATGAATTTTTGGTTATTGCTTTTGTGTTAACCAATACACCTTACGCATTCATGGGTCTTATTAATAGAATTTCCATGAGTTCTTGGATAAGTTTTGGTTGTGTTAATTGACGATATTTTTGTTTATTACAAAAGTAAATAGGGACATGAAAGTCATTTAAGTATTGTCTTGAAAACCTTAAAAGAAAATAAATTGAATGGTAAATTCCGTAAGTGTGAGTTTTGGTTGAAACAAATCTATTTCCTTGGTCACATTGATTAAAAAAATGGAATGATATTTGATCCTACTAAAACAAAAGTTGTTGAAGACTGGCCAGGACCCAAAAATATTAACATAATCCATAGTTTTCTTGGTTTAGTAGGTTATTACTAGATGTTTTTTGTAAATTTTTTCACGATTATCTAGACCTATGACTAAGTTAACTCCAAAAGGTGTTAATTTCATTTGTAAAAAAGAATGTGATGATTGTTTTTAGAAATTGAAAAGAAGATTGGTGAATGCTCTAGTTTTAGAACTACCTTCTAGAAATGGTGTATTTGGTTTCTACAGTGATGCATTGTTGAAAGGACATAGTTATTTCCTAATGTAGAATGATCAGGTAATTTCTTATGCTTCAAATTAGTTGAAACCTCTTGAGTTAAATTACCATACACATGATTTGGAATTAGGTACTGTTGTTTTTTGTTTAAAAATTTTGAGGCATCATCTGTATGGGGTAAAATGTGAAATATATACTGACCACAAAAGTTTTAAGTATATATTCACTTAGAAACAATTGAACTTGAGACAAATGAGATGGTTAAAATTAATCAAGGATTATGATTGTACAATCTATTATCATCCAGGGAAAGTAAAAAGGTGGCTGATGCTTTGAGTTGAAAAAGTAATACTACATTAACTATGTTACATTTGGAACAAGATCCTTTGATTTATGATTTGATAAAAGTTGTCATAGAAGTTGTTGGTGAATCAAATTCCTCTATTTTGTTTCAGGGGAAAGTGAAATCATCCACAACAGACAGAATTAATCAAGCATAGAAAGATGAAAGTGAGTTTAAAAAAAAGGTAGAATTGGTTCATAAGGGTAAGTTACCAGAATTTAACATTGATAAATATTATGTTTTGAGGTTTGAGAAGAGATTATATGTTCCTTATGATTCACAGTTAATGAAATAGTTGTTATGTGAAGCTCATAGTTCTCCATTTTTAGTTCATCCTGGAAGTATTAAGATGTATAGAGATCTTCAAGATTATTACTGGTGTGATGGAATGAAAAGAGGCATTTCTGAATTTACTATGATGTGTTTGACTTGTCAATAGGTTAAAGTAGATCAGGAGTTATTGAAAGGGATGCTTCAACATTTACTAGCGCTAGAGTGGAAATGGGAAAGTATATCCATGGACCTCATTGTGGGATAACCAAAGAAATCTCAAGGTAATAATGCAATCTGAGTTATTGTTGATCGATTGAATAAATATTCTCATTTCCTACCTATTGGAGATAATTTTTCTCCAGATCAACTTTCTCGGTTGTATATTAAAGAGACAGTTAGGTTTCCTGGAGTTTCCCTCTCCATTATATCTGATCTTGATTCTAGGTTCACTTCTAACTTTTAGAAAGGCCTTTAGATGTATTTGGGTACTGAATTAAATTTTAGTACAACTTTTCATCCTCAATCAGATGGGCAGTCAGAACGAACAATTCAATCATTAGAAGATATACTATGTGCTTGCTCAATGGATTACTAGGGAAGTTGGAACCAACATATTTATTTGGTAGAATTTTCTTATATTAATAGTTTTCATTCCGGCAAACAAATGGCTTCATTTGAGGCATTGTATGGAAAGCAGTGTCAACCTCCATCTTTTTGGGATGAATTAGGTGAAAGGAAGTTGATGGGACCGGAATTAGTAGAAGAGATGACAGAAAAAGTTCAGTTAATTCAAGAGCACATGAGAACATCTCAGAGAAGGCGAATAATTTATGTGGATAAACAGAGGAAGGATCTTTCTTTTGAGGTAGGTGATCATGTATTTCTCAAAGATTCTCCATAGAAAAGTGTGATGAATTTTGGTAAGAAGGGAATGTTGAGTCCAAGGTTCATTGGACCCTATGAAATCCTAAATAAAGTTGGATCAGCTGCCTACATAACAGATTTACCTCCAAGTTTATCCCAAGTACACAATTTATTTCTTATTTTAATTTTGAGAAATTATATGCCGAATCCATCTCATGTTTTGAGTATAGAGGTAGTTCAGTTGGAAGAGAATCTCTCTTTCAAGGAACAACCAGTCCAGATTCTTGACTAAAGAGAGAAAGTGTTGTGGAATAAGATAAATCTTTAGGTAATGGTTTTGTTGAAAACCACATGGTTTAAGTGGAAACATGGGAATCTGAAAATGCTATGTAGGATAAATACCCCCACTTATTTGATACGTGAATAAAATTGTGAGGAGGTAATTTCCACAAGGGGGGAAGGACGTAACCTCCTAGGTAAATAAAGAGTAAGACATTTTCATATTTATTAATATTTGTGAATTAAATATTAATTCTACTTTAAAGGGGATTCCATGTTCGATGGCGTACCCGACACACAACAATCGGTTTCTCCGAAATCTCTTGTTGCACAAAAGGCTAAGCCATACTAAAAAATAATAATATAATATTATTTAAAATTGTAGTTAACACCTAGCCACTATATTGGAGAGAATGAACAGAACTAACTATAATATAATTATACATGTTTGTTAAATGTTTTTACATTTATCTAATAAAAGTTATAGGCTTAAAATTTGAATGAATCCAATTTTAAGCATAAACACTCTAATATTCTTTAAAAGGTCGATTTTCCACCTTTTAAGGGAGATGCCTTTTTAAATATATTTTTTCCCATTTTATATGTTCTATTTGACATAATAAAACTCTTCTTTATAATTGAGACATAAAAATCTACTTTGGATGAAATTTTGGTATTTTTCTGATAAAGTTCATTTTTAATGAATAGTGAATCACACTGCATTTTAATTCAAAACTGCCTTTTAATATAATTTATTTATATATTTAGATTATTATTATTTTTTGTTTTAATGTGTAATTAGATTATATTTTTACCATTTAATCCAATATTGGTCATTGGAATTAATTTCACATTGAAATTGGACAAAAACAAATGTTAATATTTTGATAGTTATTATTTATTAAAAACATGCTTTCTAGTTTTGACAATAGAAATTAATTTAAAATTAATTAATGAAAATTATATGTTTTGAATTTTCTAAAATGGAAATCATTTTTGAATTTGTAATATCAAAATTATATTTGGGTGAATTATTTGTATTTTTCTCAAAACGTTCAATATTTGATGACTAGTGAAAAAACAAAGCATAATAGTTAAAAACTGACTTTTTCATTTAAACGAAATTTTACCAATTTTGTGAATTGAATTATAAAAATACAACATACATGCTTGTCATCAATAAGTAAAATTTATTTCAATAATATGGAAATAATTTTTGGTGAATGGTAAATTTTGATCTTTATTTACCATAGTTAAAAGTAAATAGGGCAATTCAAGGTTAAAATAATATTATAAATATATAATATTACATCAAAAATTGTCCTAAACTTATTGGATGAGTAATGGATTACCATGAAAATACTTGGGTTATAATTTTGGCCTTTGAATGACATTTGGGAAAGATAATTACATTAGTAATGTTTTATTTAAAGTAAAAATAAAACTATGATAAACATGTTTTGTTTTTCCAAAAAAAAATTAATGTGGGGTTTTATAATTTATATCTTCAACTATAAATTGTCATTAGAAATATAAAAATATTTCCAACATAATGGTATTTTATTTATAAGTTTTATACATTAAATAAATAAATTTAATTATAACACAATGATGATGCATTAATTGATTCATTAATAATGAATTCAAATAAATGATATTATAAATATTAAAATAAATTTATTTTGAACATTTTTATGCCATAAAATAATTCTATATATTACGATTACTTGTTATATTTTAATTAATTAAGGTTTTTCTAAATAATCAAGTTGTTTTGGATTTTTTAAAAAGTCATGATATTAATTGTATTAAAATTGACATAAAAGAGTTTTTAAACTAATCAATATTTTGTTAAATTAGAAAATAGTACTAAAAATATAAAATTAGTCCAAATGAAATATATTATGTTAAAAATTTCATTAATGATTTATTTTGTGTCTCTTGGAATTTTATTGTAAATATATTAACCATATAGTATGAATATATAAGAGGACATGGTAAAAGTAAAATAAGTTAACAAAGTGTTAAATACGAAAGATAAGCATTAAAAAAAATCCAAAACTTATAAAATCCATATTGGATGATTTTATTTCGACTTATATTCACCTTATCTTCAAATTAATTTAGTTTTTGGCCTTTTTAAAGCTAAAATAATTTTATAATAAAATAATATTTTGAAACTTTCCTAAAGAGAACCTCCTCTCCCTTATAAAAGGCCATCACCTCTAACCCATTAAACACACCTTTGAAGACCCTTGTATTGTAAAAACACTATCCAATTAAGCTGCAAAGATCCCTATATTCCTTTTATAAGCCTTACCTTAGGCAGAAGGCACTACAAGAATGCCTTTTTGTTCAAGCCAAAAGAAGTTACCCGATTTAAAGGTAACATCTTCCCTCAAGTTTTCTTCTTTTATTTTACTTATTAACTCCAAATGCTCTTATTATTTTTTTTAGATAACAGAAAATGTATACAAAATATAATAGGTTTTTTTTATGATAATGATTTGAACAAATCTTACACACACCTCCATCTAATGGATACAAACATACTATTTCTGTGTACGTCGAACTGCAACCTCACGAAACGATGATTGTTTGATTATCTCCTACCACCTCTCATGGTGGACATTATAATGGAAATTTATTTATATGTGATATATATTATATTTATATTGTATCTATGCTTCTGTATTTTTAATTTATAGCATACCTTTATGGTTTCCATAATGGGTAAATATGATAATTTCATTTGAGGAAGTGCAGACTACCCCCCACATAGTGATATGAATCATTCATGCCATATTTGGAATGTATAAATGATGGTCTTAATGAAATTAAATATGATATTATACTGGATTTATAATATACCAATGTGTAATTAGTTTATCATTCTATTAAATATGAAATATAAATGAAAGTAGCGTTCATACGTACGAACAACTTACCGTCTCCATAAACGGTGCCTTTCATTTCTTATCTCCAAATGTGATTTACTATTAAAAATAAATATATATACTGGATATATATGATATATAATTAATGAATATAATTTTAGAGATAATGGAATTTTGACCACATGGAAAACTTTTAATTATAAGAAGTTCATTTTTGACTCAAGTACCAAATATCGACAAAACGACCATTATTAACTTAAATGATTATGTAATGATTATAATGTGGTAATGAGTAATATAAATGGAATAATAAACATTAAAAAGTTTCTTAAGAATGTATAAATTAACTTTAGTTTATTATTCAGGAGATTAAATACTGAACGAGTCAAGTCAGACAAAAGGTAAGAGACTTCGTCTCAATCTCATTTCATTGAGGCATATTTTGATTTATACATGAAGTTCTTTTATACGATGTATAAACCCCTTTGAATTTTCATTTAATTAAAAGGGAATATTTTTCTATGTAGTGTTTTACTAAACGAAAAAGGAAATGTTTCTTTTTGACATATGTAGTGACAATGATGTTTCTGCCACCGCGAGCGTTATTTGATATTTGGCTTCCTTGACAAGCTCTAATGTTTTTAAAAGGAAATTAAATACCATATACTATTTTATGTATTTTAGTATTGAAAATGGTTTTGTTAATGGATTAGTTATATCAATATATTTAAAAGATATATTTTTTATTGAAATATGGAAATATTATCTTTCCTTTATGTTTTTTTATGTGTTATGAATATGTTATGGTTCATGGGAATTATTTACGTATACGGGTGGTTCCATGATAAACCTAGGGCGGGTGAGGCCGAGATATCTCTCCAATGCATTGGTTAATGTGATGGAGGTAAATGTAAATGTTTCTCTTAAGAGATTTAGGGAATATACTGTGATGGGTATTCCAATGTAACTCCCTACATAGTTTTGAAAGCTACTATGTAAGTATGATATGGATTCCACAAGTTACCTTTATGATTTATGATTTCCATGTATTATTCATAAATCATATGATTTTGTGTGGTATGTTAAAGATTAAAAAGTATGATTTCATTGATTTGTATGTATTGATGGTCTAATTTTTCGTTCCTTGTTTTATAACCCTTACTGAGCATTTCATGCTCATCCTCAGTTTTTCAATTTTTTTTTCAAATGATATCAGAAAGTGTAAGAGAAAGGAATAATTAAAGAAGTTTTTTATCAGGAAAATAACTCTTGCTTTCTTTTAAGAGTTTTTATTTTATGATAAAATGGATATTTAGTAGAAGTGTGTAGTTTGTAACAATTGATATGTAATGTATTAGTTATGACCTAATTCTATAAAACTCTAAACCTTAAAAGATCCTCAATATGAATTATTAACTTAATTCAATATTACATAATGTTTAAGGCTGGATCCTTATAATTTAGCTAAAAAAATGCCAAGATCTCCCAAAAACATCACTGTACACATTATATAAGTTCTTTTCTTTCCAAAATTTGAATTCTAGGGTCCTTAATAAGATATCCCAAGGTGGTTTTTTTAAGTGAATGTAATCATCTTCACTATGATTCATTTTTTTACTTATTATTTTATCATATTTTATTATGTATAAAAATTAAAATATAATAACACCATTATATAAAATATACTAAGATATTATTATGTTTATTTATAGAAATTTATCCATATAATCCTCCATCAAATGGGAAACAAAGTCATTGCTCGTGTGTATGATAGACTTCCACCTCACGAACTGATATAGTTTTTTACTCCCCCAACACACCTAGTTAGTAATATTAATGGGAATAATGAATATATATGATTAATATTACATGATATTAATTCTAGAAAATTGATATGTTATCCAATTCATTACCATTTCTCCCATTATGGGAATGATTTCATGTTGAAAATTAATTTTTTATTTTTAAACACTTTTAAGGGAAATTGAGAACCCATGACAGCAAGACTTAAACACAAAAAAAGTCTCCAACATACCAAAAATCAACTTCCAAAACAATGCTTTCCACAAAAGAGAATCTCCCCCCAACAACTATAAACCATAAAGTCCAGCTTCCATTGTCTCATCGCAGCATGGCTAGCTGACCCATGCCAAAGAGCATGGGCATGGTATTGATGGCCAAATCAATACCCTCTCAATCACCCGATTATGAAAAGACTTGAAACAGCGAAACCTCTTTGCCATGAACCTCATATAAAGCATATTTTTATAAGAAAACGTTGCAGAATACCTTGATCCATGGCATTCCGAGACAAAAACCAACATCACATACAGAATACCGCCATTTTCAAGACAACATACCACCATTGTCAAGGCATCACTACCAAGTGAGATCAATCACTTGGTGCACACAACAACTGCACACAACTCAACTAATCCCATTTCAAATCTAAACAGCTTGACAAAAATTGGGTTCAAGATGTCTGGTTTAGCACAAATCACCCTAAACCAAAATCCCGAACACCAAAAATCTATCACTGATCACCGGATCCGAAGTCAGAGCCCGACATAGTCGACACCGCACACCAGCAAGACTACCGAACAACCAAAACAAAAAAATCATAGACAAAGTTAAAAAAACACAAAATATATTAGAAAAAGGAACCCCTTAAACCCCATATTTCCAGAAGAAGTACCCTCCGCAAGCCAGAGAAACAGATCTAGATCCCGCCGCCGCCTTCAAAATCACACCCAGAGACCATATCCTCCCTACACACCCGAAGACGACACAAAACATGACAGAAAACCCCATCCCGCAGTAACTGGACCTCACTCCCTAGACTAACACCGTCCCGCCATGGGGAACCCTAGACAGTTCGAAGGATAGGGCGAGAAGAAGGCCAGCTGCCGATAAGGTTCGTCAAGGATGTTGAGCCTGTATGATGCCGCCACTGGAAGAGACCTCACGCCGTGAACGAATCTAAAAAATGTACCGGGGAGAGAACCACACTCGGACCGAGATGGTGGAGAGGAAGGTGGCGGCGGGGAAAACCTAGCGACGCAGAGTCCCTTACAAGCTCTTCACCCTCCCTATGGGAATGATTTCATCATTTATGTGTACATATGGTCTACCATCTCCACAAAGTATGTGATTAATTTTCCATGTCCAATATTCAATAATGGTAATATAAAGGAATATAATGAATAAATGTAATATTTATAATATTAATAAAATTATGTATATGAATTATCTATATCATATGAACAAGAACCATAAATTTTGTGAAAAAACATGCTTTAGAAAAAAAAGCAGTTACAACCTGAAACAATGCTAATAATGAAATATTATTAATGAAAAAGGGGTTAGATATTTTAAGAGGATCATATATAATATTATATATATGAATACGATTCTATTATAAATTAATATTTTTTTTTGAACCATTATATAGGTTAAATCATTATCTAGTAAAGGGAAATATGAGGCGAGAGATTCCATCTAAATTTCCTTTCATTGAGGAATATTTTAATGTTACAGACTTAATTTATTTTATATGGTGTATATAATACCAATTTTAAATATTATATCATGAAAACCTAATAATTCACATTATTTTATGTTACAATTCATTTTAATTAATTTAATGGGATTTAATTTGAAAGCTACCAAGTGGTAAGATGTTTCATAACTCAATTTCTTTTCTTTAGGTTATATTACTTCTTCATTATCACTGAATTTTATGATTATATGTCTAATTTACATGGATTAATTTAAGTTATATTATCAATTTTTATCTGTATTTACATTTTATACACATAATTCAGTCATTTATTAATCCCCACATCAATGGTATTATCTTTGTAAGATATTTCGTCTTAATTTCCACTCTATTGAAATATATTTGTAATTATCCACATATTTATTTCTGTGATATGTATAAAATACCTCTTTGATATATTAAATCATGATTATTTTTATATTCATGATATTTATTTTTTTATTTGAAGTTATTTCTTTCATTAGGGTTATGATTCAAAAGTTACCAAAGTGGTAAAGGTTTATGCTTCAATATCATTTTGATCAGGATTGTTTATTCATGAATTTCCATTGAAGGAAATTATTTGATAATTACCTAATAAAACAATTTAATTTTCTTATCCTATGTTTATTTATGAAATTTTCAAGTAATAGTACCATTTTCCCTCTTTGCTACTTAAAATGGATTAGAAAATGTTTTTAAGAAAACACAACTTTGTTTATCCTTTCGGTTGAAATTATTTTTTCTTCCATATATAAATTTTCCATATAATGTTATAAATAATATTTTTAATATTATCCAATGATTTATTAAATATTTTTTTACCCATGTTTTAATTTTTACTTAATATTTTAAAATGAATATTCTTATCATTTTCCAAACAAGGTACTTTTGAATTTTTAATGAAAATGTGAAAGGAATATTCCTTTTAATATACATTGAATGAATGGAATATTTCTACAATCATGAACACTAATTACTTTGAATCTTCTTTAATAAGGTTTCATGTTTTTTTTAAAAAAAATTTTAAAATATTTTGGAACATTATGGTTTTGTAAATGTGATTTTCAAAGTTATTGTGTATTTTTTCAAAAATGTTTTCAATGATATATTTATGGTATTTATATCCATAAATGATAAAAATCCTTTATCTTACTTAAAATAAACTGGGGATAAATTTTAATGATACCATCCCCATCCTTTATTTGGATGAATTCTAATCAATTTGACTAGGGAAATTATTGAAATTCCCATTATTGATTAATTTTTTGTCATTGCCATTCCCTAGAAACATTCACTTTCTTATGATCATTATAAATTAAATTTACCTTAAATTAATATATTATTTATCTTGAATATTTTTATTTTTTAAATTGTATATCATTTTTATATACGATTTTTTTACTTTGAAAGTTATTTGATTGATTGGGTAAATTCTTGATTAAATCATAATCTTTACTAAATTAGATATTTATTGATAGGAAAACTTTTTCATGAATTAAATCAATCAATTTATATACGAGGAATGATTTGGACATAAAGTGATGGATTGGGCCCAGAATTATATATCCCCTCAGTTCATCAACATTTTTCATGATACAAATTAGTAAGTTTTCTTTAAATGCGTCTTTAACCATAGTTTTGAGCTATCTTAGAGAATTGTTTTTATGATTTGGATATCATGATTGTTGAGATCATGAATTTCAACACTAAAGATTTTCTATAATTTAATTATTATTTTCCTTAACATTATTTCACTATTATTACTCATGGATTAGATTCAAGATAATGTGAATATTTATATGGAATTATTTAATCATTATTTATGCCAGCCATATTATTCTTCCCAATCAAATTATTAATTAAATGACTCATGTTTTTAGTTATTTAACTTTTCATATTGTTTATTCTTTATTTATTCATGAAAGTATCCATATTATGTAAAACTTATGGAGCATTTGAGCTCACACATATTTTATTTCCCTTTCCAATGATATGAAGAAGGTATTTTTGAATGAGTTCAATGAAGTAGAATATTTACTATCACTATGGTGTAATTTATGTTTGAAAATGTAATGTGATCAACAAGTATGATGAATCCTGTTTACCCAGAATACTAAACTATTCAGTCTTTTGGGATAATATCCCTTGTATATTATAAACAATTAGTAAAGTAACCACTTACTCAGGGTTATCTGGGTTAGGGTATTTACAGTTTTAATTAGATAATGTTTAGTATAAATCTTAAGAAATATATTTATGAAAAAATATATAAGAGGATATAGTCCTCTAAATGACTTTAAGGATAATTATTAGAATAGGATAACATCCTAATTTTTTGTTAATGTAGATATTATGTGGTTTTTCTCAAAATAAATCCATTTTTAGATACTACAATTAAATGTGTATATAGTACAGATTTACCTTGGTGTAATAAATACGAAAAGGGAACATTGGGATTTTACTCAATCATCACCTGGTGGAAGACCATGAGACCTTCTGCACCCCTAGTTTAACACTCATGGGGTATATACTCAGGTTAATTCAAATTTTCTTTAATAACTATCATAATGGATTTGGATAGATGATGATTATGGATAGCCTATGTTAAAAGTAATGTGTCTTAGGTTGAAAAGAATATGTCATGGTTCAAACATCTTATAAATGGTCATACGGTTTTCCACTATCATTATTCTAATCCATACTATGATTCTTGGTTTTAGTTATTGGATGAACCTTGAAAGAATCATGTTATCATTTAATATGATGGAAAATGTGGTGATTATGAGAAACCAAATGCAATGATGACTGGAATTAAAGATATCAAGATTATGCCTTATAAATTATCCCAATATATGATTAACAACCAATACCCTAACCAAATCTTGAAACCACCAAAGAGGTGAAGGATAGAGTCTACTAAGAGCTTGAGTGGTGGATACTATATAGAAAAGAAGGATTTATTTCCTTCATGTATAGAATATGGAAAGAGATTCCAATGAGAATGTCTCAATGGAACAACCAAATATTTTATGCATGGAAAATATGGAAATAGAGCAATGAATTGATGATGGCAACTAAGGAATTTAATGGAGGGAAATAAATTTCTTCTAAGAGGTATATTTATATTTTTCGTCTTGAATATAGGGAAACTAGGATTTATCCATTTCAATTCACTCTTTTAAAGGTTAACTCAAAGACCAAGGAATTAACTATGTCATACAAATCCTTAGGTGAAAATATTGAAGTATTTTTTAGTTGTATTTTTACTAATAGTATTTTGGTTATAATAATAATGGAATTTCTAATGATTGTGTTAATTTTGGAAACATAAATGGATTCATGTGAGATTAAATTAAGAGATATTGATACCATAATGGGATTATGAGTTAAGGATGATCATAAGTTCAAATTATCAAAAACCGCATTTATGTTTTATATGATGGGATTTTATCAAGATTAATCATATTTTGGGAGAAATGTATGGAAATATAAACTTTTTTTTTAGTATTTATTTTAGTAAAAAAATTATTTAAGGTTGAATGCCTTTAAATTTATTGGACATAAGTTTAATGGTATTGGTAACCTTTAAGATTTATCTTATATTTTATGTTTTTCTAATTATGGATTACTACAATTTGGAAAAATAATAGGAATTATATTAATATTGTTTTGGAAAATGGAAAACCCACATGTTGGGTGATAACACGTCACATTCTATGAGGACACATGGATTAAACCCACAACCGAAGGGTGACAAGGGTGTAATTTCAACCACTAGAATACATGATATTCTATTTAATAATATTTTTTACTTAAATTATTTGATGGATAAATATTAAGTTAAAATTTGGGGGTTACTATTGATATTTTTATATATTTGTATTATATTGGAAAAATTGGGATAATAATTTTCATTTTGGTAAATATTCAGAGATGCATGGAAGGAATTGTTGTCCCTCTCTAGTATTAATACTCACAAATCATGAAAAATCAAGTTTAATTATGTCTTATGTTTTAAGTTCAAATATGATTAATTATGATTATATATGTTTAACTATAATTTTAACATATTCTGTTAATGTTTATAATATAAGACAGAAAAACAGACAAAAAATGGTCTAGAATGAGTCACCAAAAGAGGAATGAGTCGCCGATAGAATAATGAGTCACCCATAGAAGTATGCATCACCAACAGAAGAACGAGTCACCGAAAGAAGAATGGGTCACTAACAGAAGAATGAGTCACCAATAGAAGTATGAGCTACTGAAAAGTTGAGTCATCAAAACAAGTCTGACTCACCGATATTCTTACTTACTGACAGACCAATTTACCAAAAACAATGACACACCAAAACTAGACATACCAATAAAAGGACCTACTGATAGAAGGACCTACCGAAACATCAAACTACTAAAATAAGGACCTAACGACACATCAAACTACTAATATAAGGACCTACGTACACATAAATCTACCCAAAGAAGAAACTATCAACATAATGCACTACCGATCAACAATTAGAAAATTTTCTTTACTCTTAAATTCAAAATTTATTCCAACAGTTATATTTATAGCCCGAATGGCCCAAAGCCCTTTTTCTATTTTTATTTTTATTTTTATTATAGATAATCCCCCTTTTAAGGGTTGAAGGGGAACCCGTACATGACCCGTAAGCCCAAGGCACAAGGCCCGACATGACCCGCAATACATGACCAAAAGGCCCAGAGGCATACCATACCCATTAAATGACCCGTAGGCCCATCCCACTAGAACTTACCCTCACCAGCGTCTTGAATCATTGATCTCCTTAGCTCCCAACCTTTTATTGCTAATCGGATAGCATTTCCCCATACAAAGCTGCACGGTGTCTGGTCCCGATGGTGGCTACCATACCCTCTCATTCTTCTAATCCGGTTAGCTCTGCCTCTGGTGGTTGCTACTCCTGTTGCTCTGATCCTCTTATGGGGCCTGTTTTGTGTGAACTGGGCTACTCCATGGTCTACGTGACCCGAAGGCCCTTTGGCCTGAAGGCCTTTGATGACCCGAAGGCCCTAGAGACCGGTAGGCCCAAACCGGTGGCCTGAAAGCCCAAATCAGGTGAATAGTTCTAACTATTACAGTACCGAACAGTAATTGCTACAGTGAATGCTATAGTGACTACTACAGTACTGCTACTGTAACCCCGAAAATTCACCACCACCCAGTTTTGATCCCAGGTCTCTTGGATGCCAAGTAGGAGCCCTTACCACTCAGGTACGGGCTCGTTGGCTAACAATTATATTTATGAAACTTAGTACTTTCTATTATATTAATGGCCTTGTTTGTATTTTTTAGACATTTTTAGATACTAGTACGAGGTATGAGGAATCCCTCATATTGTGGATCATTCCTATTGTCTACCTCTGCATTATATAATGAAATCACCTGAGAAAAAAATCACAGGAACCCTATAGAGAGAACTTAAAAAGTGGATACAAACATATAATAATAGAAATCTCATTATTTCTAGCTATGAACACGGAAGGATTCATTATGAATTAAAATCCCAACATCCTTGGAGAAACAAACCCTACTTAAGAGCATCCTCTCGGAGCATCATAACTCACTGGAAACCAGAACACAAAGCTTCCACAACACTCTATTTTGGTGTTTGTCTCTAGAAGTGGACTCGAGCTTCACATCTACTATAACTAATAATTCGAGAAGCTTCAATCACATAAAATAGAACATTATAAACCTTTTCTTATTATTTCTACTCTATTTTGTAAATTATTACCATTCTTTCGAGCATTATGTGTGTTGGTATCAAAAAACATATACTGCCTCCTAATATAATCTTTAGGATATAATATATCATGACTCATTAATCTTTCTACACCATTTTTCACCCATGTATAACTATGTAATAGGTACCTATGTGGAATGGTTTTATTTTTTCCCCATGAATAACTATGGTAGTGGACTTAGTGACATGGATATCCTTGTGTGCTATTGTGAACCCTGATCCAGGGTGTTGATCATGTTTGATAATATAAACTCTTAGGTGGCAGGTGATCACTAAATGGACAAGGATAGGTCTCTTCTTGATATTGAACCTCTTGTTTTTATTTGATGCATTTTTTAAATTTAGTTCTTTCTATTTTAACACATATTTCAGAAAACTAAATATTGATTTGATAGTTAATCTTAGTTAGTGTTTATAACTATTTTTGATTTAGTAAATTACTTTCAAAATTTATATCAACATTTAAAATTACTGTAACTAAGAATTAATCGATAATTTGAGAAATTAATTGAACATTAAAAACTCTTATAAATCTTATATTTAGGTTAACTAGGATATTTAGTTTTTAAATTGGTAGAATTTTTAAATAAGGGTTTTTAATAAATTTTTTGATATTAACTCAATTCAACCCCTTTTGAGTGTCCTAATTTTATCCATATTTGGTATTAAAGGATTTTATTTAATCTTAAATTTTTATATTTTTCAAATGTTTTTCAATTATTTTCAACTGTGATTTTAGTTTGGTTTTAAATAACTATAAATTTGTGTTAGTTTTAAATTTTTATCTCTTTAAAACCCATTTATTATTCTTTATTAAGGATAATAAATTGGAAGTTGATTCTACCAATAGAACTAAATTTTTTAATAGAACTAATTATGACCAGTGGAAAATTAAGATGAAAATTCATTTTCAAAGTATGGATTTTGAAATATGGTCTTCAATTATAGATGAATACAAGATTCTTACTACCTCACAAAATACATGGGATAACCAAAATAAGGAATCTTATTGTAATAACTATAAATAATTGAATTCCTTTTATTATTATTTATGATATGAATAATTTAATAGGATTTCTGTATGTAAAAAAATCCATGAAATTTGGGATACTCTTGATGTTTCACATGAAGGAACCAGTAATGTTAAGGAAATGAGACTCAATACATATACTATTAAATATGATAACTTCAAAATGATGTATGATGAGCATATATCTGACATGTATGTCATGTTTAATGAAATTTTAAATACTATCTTCTCTCTGGGAAAGGATGTTACTTCCAGGGAAAAAATCATGGAAATTCTCATATGTCTACAAGACAGATGGAGGGGAACCTCAGTGTCAATTAGAGAATCCTATGATATCAGTAAGCTTCCAGCAAAGGAGATGATAGGTAAGCTGATGATGTACGTGGAAGAATTGAAGGTCAAAAAAGGGGATGATGATGAACCAAATAAAAAGTTAGTGGTTTTCAAGACCACTACCTCTTAGAAAAAAGAACAGGATAAGGCACAAACTCATTCTGATAGATCAAGTAATGAAGAATCACCATATGATAGTGATGATAAAGTGAATAAATTATCTAGAAGGTGTAAAAAATTATAAATAATGCATAAGTTCTTTATGAATACCAACTAAAAAATAATGTACAACTATAAGGGAAACTAGAAAAAGGACTGGAAGAGAGGTGGTAACTCTAATGAGATAGTTTTTTATGAATATAAGAGAAGAGGAAATGTAACAGCTTACTATCCTATGTTAAAGTATAAGTAGAAATATGAGGACAAAGATAAAAGAAATAAGAAGGAAATTAATTCCACCTAGAGTTCTTATAAGGATATATCTCGTGAGTTAGAGTCTTCACATGATGAGAAATTTAGCAAAGCTAACACATGTTTCATGAAAATCACTTTTGAGGTAGACCTTGAATCTCTTATACAAAATGCCTACTATTATTGAGATGAATCTATTTATAAAAACATGACTAATGAGGAAATGTTTGAGTACTGTAAAATTATTGAATATGCATGAAATTAATTAAAAGATAAATTTAATGTTTTGAAGAAACAACATGCTCTCACCTCTACTATTAAATATGTGATTACTACAGAGAAAGAGAAAAGTGATTAATTGATTGAAGAAAATAATGAGCTTAAATTATTGTATGAGCAGTTAAAAAGGGACAAAGAAAATTTTTTCAATGGAATGAACACTCTTACTCAAATTATTTGTAAATAGGTTGCACCAATATATTCTACTGGTATAGATTATCAACCAGGATAAAGATTCTTTGGTAAAAATAATTTTGTGTCCAAATATGTAAAATTAATCTTTGTACCTAGATTTGAAAAATATGCTACAAGTTCCCACAGTGGAAAATCTTTTAATACTCCTAGTTTTTCTATACCAAATTGAGTTTATTTTTCCAATACATTAATAAATTTTTGTAGGAAAACCATAAACAAAGTATGGGTTCTAAAAGCATTAATTACTAATATTACTGGACATATGCATGCCAGAGTACAAAAATTTTTTATTATTTGAATTGTATTTATAGGAATAATACTTGAATAGGACCTATAAAATCTTATGATAATTGGACAACATATTCTCAAGACACTTGATAGGGTACTACTCGAGCTTTATGAATCTTATAAAGATTGATGGTGGGAATGTCACCTTTGGTGACAATCCTAAAGAAAAAATAATTTTCCTTGGCCAAATCAGTAACACTAATTCAATTTTAATTTCTAAGGCTCTTCTTATGGATTAAAGTATGATCTAATTTGTATATTTTAGTTATGTGATGATGGTTTCAATGTTAATTTTGAAAATGATGCATTTAATGTGTTTAATTCTATAAATGAGTTAGTATTTACTGCTTTTAGAAATGAGAATGTTTATGCTGTGAACTTGGATTATTTAGCTTCTCAAAATGTTTCTTTCTTAATTAAATTTCATAACTAATCCTGAATTTGGAATAGTAGATTAGGTCACTATAACACTCACTCACTTAGAAAGCTTTCAAGTAAATAGTTAGTCAAGGATCTACCCAAACTATAATTTCCAGAAAATAAAGTCTGCAATCCTTATCAAGAGAAAAAACAACACAAAATATATTTCAAACCAAAGAAAGAAGTTTTAACTTCTCAACCACATGGGTTGGTTCACATATATTTGTTTTTACCATATAGTGTTTCAAGTATTAATGGGAAACACCATATCTATGTTCTTTTAGATGACTTCTCAAGGTATACTTGGAACTTTAATTTATCTCACAAGAGTGAAGTTTGTTCTTACTTCACCAAGTATGCCAGATCTGTTGGGAACATAAGTGGTCTTAGGATAAAAACCATAAGGAGTGAACATGGAAATGATTTTTAGAAACAAGATTTTGAATATTTTTTTATCACAAAATGGATATAGTCGTAACTTCTCTACTCCTAGGATACCCCAACCGAATGGAGTTGTTGAAAGAAGGAATGGAACCTTCCATGAAATAGCCTAGACAATGCTTAATGAGTATGACTGGCCTATTTATTTTTGGGCCAAAGCTATCAATAAATCTTGATATATAATTAACAAAGTCTTAATCAAAAGAATTATTAATAAAAATCCCTATTAGATATGGAACAATAGAAAACCCAAAGTTTTCTACTTTAATTTTTTGGTTCCAAGGTTAATATTCTCAATACTAAGAACAATCTTGAAAATTTTGAATCCAAAAGTTATGAATGAATTTTTATAGGTTACTCATCCTCTACTAAAGCCTATATAGTTTTTAATAAAAGAACCAAATGTGTGAAAGAATATGTACATATCAAATTTGATGAAACAAATCCACATGAACCTAAAAACCATCTTGAAAATATTGAGGATGATCTATCCAATATGGACATAAATTCTAAATCCCATTAACCTACTATTAAGAAATATATTAAATCATTTAATTCTATAAAAATACCAAACATTGACCATAGTGAACAAGAACCTAAAATAGCTAGTCCATCATTTTTTAGATCTATTAGAACCCTTAAGAACCATCCCTTAGATACTGTAGTGGGAGACTTAGATAAAGGTACAGACCCAGTAGTTTCTCTTAGGAAACAAGTTCAACATCAATCCTTCTTGGCATATCTTGAACCTAAAAACATTAATGATGCAATAAATGATAAATTTTGGATGATGAATATGCAAGAAGAGTAGAATCAGTTTGAATGAAATAATGTTTGGAAACTATTGGATAGACCTAAATACACCTTGACCATAGGCACTAAGTGGGTCTTTAGAAATAAAGTAGATGAAGTAGGAACCATATTGAGGAATAAGGTAAGATTTTTTGCACAAGGATATATCCAAGAGAAAGGTATTGACTACGAAGAAACCTTTTGACCAGTTTCTAGACTTGAATACATTAGAATCCTGCTATCCTATACAACTCATCACAATTTAAAACTATATCAAATGGTTATTAACAGTGCATTATTAAATGGGTATATAGTTGAGGATGTTTTTTTAAAAAACTCCTAGATTTACAAACCATCATTTTCCAAATCATGTTTTTATGTTAAAAAAGGATTTATATGGTTTAAAACAGGCTCCAAGAGCTTGGTATGATAGGATAAGTACTTTTATTATTTCTAATAGTTTTACAAAAGGTATAACTCATCCTAATATCCTTATAAAAAGAATTTATAAAGATGTTTTGGCAGTTCAAATCTAATTTGTTGAAATTATTTTTGGATCTTCAGTGAATTCATTATGTACTGATTTCTCAAAAATGATGCAATGTGAATTTTAAAAGAGTTTAATCAGAGAAATATAATTATTTCTTGAATTTCAAATATTTAAAAATAAGTAAGGAATTATTTTATATCAAAGTAAATATAGTAAATATATTTTGAAAAGTTTTGGCTTTGATAGTAAAAAAATTACTGATAATCCAATGAGTACCACCTGTATGTTGGACCTTGATGAAAATAGTAAATCTGTTGATCAAACAAATTACAATGGGATGATTATAAGTATACTTTACTTGAATATTATGTGGCCTAATATTATGTTTAGTGTATGTATATGTGCCCGTTTTTAATCAAATCCCAAATAATCTCATTTAAATTCTGTAAAAATAATTCTCAAATACCTTAAGTATACTACCATCATAGTATTGTTCTACCCTAGAGGACAAGTATTTGATTTAATTGGTTATTCAGATACTAATTTTGGTGGTTGTATGTTAGATAGGAAAAGAACCTCAAGAAAATGTCTCTTTTTGGGAAAGTATCTAGTATCATGGTTTAGAAGAAAGAATAATTATATTGCATTATCTACTGTTGAGGAAGAATACATAGCTTCTGGTAGTTTTTAGGCTCAGATTCTAAGGATGAAACACACTTTTATAGATTATAGATACTAGTTTAGATATGTCACTATAAAATGTGACAATATAAGTGTTATTAACATATAAAATAATCATGTATCTCATTCTTGAAAAAAAAAATATTGATGAAGACATCACTTTTAGAGAGATCATTATCAAAAATGTTATATAATTTTGAATTTATTGTCATTGAACATCATCTTCATGATATATTTAATAAGAAATTAAACTATGAAAGAATGAGTTACCTGAGACATGAATTATGGATGATTAATTTGTGAGGAGCTACTGTCAATAAATCTATATTAAAACATAGTATCGATGACTCACTGATAAGAAACTGATAGTGAAATGATGAAAATTTTATGCCAACACCAATAGTGTCATTCTGAAAATTTCATGCCAAAAAATAAAGTTTCATGCTGAAAATTTCATACTGACACCAATAGTGTCATGCTAACAATGTTATTCTGACACTGATAGGGTCACACTGACAGTGTCTTACCAATACTGATGATGTCTCATCGATAGACACTCACAGATTATTTTTATTCTTTTTCAAAATAAAGTTGTTTTAATTATTTCCTTTTATTTATCTGAAATTACTCTATTTATGGTTTATAAAACCCTAAATGATAAAACTGAGTTGATCCTACTTACTTCATACTCTCGTTTTTCCAGTCTCGCACTCTTAACCTTAATCTATCTTTACCTTTGACCCTTTCGCCTTATGAACTTCAACCAAACCCTCAAAATGTTTAGAGTAAAATTCTTCTTGGAAGGATATGGAGATGAGTCACAACCCACGAAGAGAATTAAAGGAGAATAAATAAAGTCTAAGACTATTCATCCATATCTTTAAAGTCATGTGGTAACACCTGTCACGACCCGCCCTCGGGGTCCGTGCCGTGACTACCCCAAGCCCGGCTTCCATAGGCCAGGGGCTGGCGACTAGCACCAAGGCGTAAATCCTGGTAAAAAGGGAAGGCATTGCCTTTGCAAATTAAACAAACACCACAGAGTAAGCAAGCGAAAAGTAAACACTAAGCAAAAGCAGAGTACAACTGAATGTGCGGAAAAGTAAATGGGCCAGAATACAAACCCAAACTGAAAGTAAAGTACAACTCGAAAGGGAAAACAACAACTGAAAAGTAAAAGCCGCTACTCCGAGCTGTCCACTGGAAATCCCACCTGAAGGATGGGTACAGATAGCTCCTCTGCTCCATGGGTCCCGCCGTCCGCTCCGAGCACGTCCCGCCCAGTGGTCCACCTCCGGGTACCGTCCCGCTCTGCAAGCCTCAGCTAAGATCAACGCTGTCCGTCGTCTACAACCAACACAACGTAGTGCGGGCAAAGCCCGTGCAGGGGTGAGTATAAGATACTCAGTAGGGACCCCGAGACCCCTGAAGGTCTCTCAAATCCACAAAGGATAAACCACGAAGAAAGGTACAATCACGAAGTAACAACCGACACTGCTTAGGTATATGCCCATACATATACCTAAGTCATCAAATTCAAAATATGCTCCAACCTCCGAGCCCAAGTACAACTCAGTCCACACAGGAAAGTAAACGTATTCCACACAGGAAAGCAAAACGTAATCCACACAGGATAGCACAACACAATCCACACAGGAAAGCAACAGGATTCAGCTCACTCATGTATACTTCTTCAAGGACGATAAAGATGATCTCTGATCCGTCTAAGTCGTCGGACCCACGAAGGATCGATAGGTAACTAACCAAAGGACGATAAAGATGATCTCTGATCCATCTAAGTCGTCGGACCCACGAAGGATCGATAGGTAACTAACCAAAGGACGATAAAGATGATCTCTGATCCATCTAAGTCGTCGGACCCATGAAGGATCGATAGGTAACTAACCAAAGGACGATAAAGATGATCTCTGATCCATCTAAGTCTTCGGAACCACGAAGGATCGATAGGTAACTAACCCCCGCAAAGACCCACACAGGATCGGGCCCACACAGGACCTGTAGGCGCTGGCTCACAAAGAACCGCTGAGCGCGGACCCACACAGGATCGGACCCACACAGGATCGGGCCCACACAGGACCTGTAGCATTGATCCACGTAGGATCGCTGAGTGCTGAAGTCGTCGTCGTCGAATCCACACAGGATCTCTTTACTGTCGTCGTCGCAGTCACAGTAGTAGTAGCAGGAGTAGTAGTAGTCACAGTAACAGTCGCAACCAGCACTAGGGTTCCCGCACACAGCAAGCTCGTTCGGAGGATCCGCTCCACGAGCCGAGAGGATGATACATCAACTGTCACAAAGTCCAGATTTGATGTATCCAAAAGTTCCGTATCGTCAACAGGAACTCAACGCAACAGACGGCGCGTCGATCGGACGCCCGGTCTGAGAGTTATTGGCATTTTCGTCCCCGGGGCCCGGTTGGTTTTTAAGGCAAAACCAACCCGACCGTACTCCACCAGCGTCCAAACCTCGGGCAGAGTATGCCAAAAGATCCGTTTCACTAAGAGGAACACAACACGGCTGACGGCACGTCAATCGGACGTCCGTAGCTCAAGATATGAGCGTTTCCGCTCCGAAGGCCCGGTTGGTTTCGAGAACGAACCAACCCGGCCGAACTCAAAGTAAACCTAAACCTTGAGTGCGATATACCAAAACGACCGTCTCGATCCAAGGATCGCGTTGCCGCAGACGGTTCGTTGATCGGAGGTCCGAGGCTCAAGTTATGGCCAAAAGACCGAAAATGATTCGAAACAGGGGGCCCGAACCGGGTCGACCCGACCCGGGTCCGACCCGGCGCGGCGGCGCGGCGGCGCGGGGGCCGCGGGTGCCTGGCGCCGCACGGTGGCTGCACGCGGGGGGCAAAGCCCCCGCTGATTGGAAAACAGTGTGGCATATAGCCGCGCCCATTTTTGCAAACCCCCCCCCCCCCCCCCCCCCACGTGGGGGGCTTGATTGGCAGGAAACGGGGGGCTTTGCCCCCCACAAGGAAACCGCCCCCTCTTAAAGAGGGGGGTTTTAAGAGCTGGCCGGGGGATTAATTCCCCCGGTTTGTTGGCATCTGGCCGGCCGGTTTTCTCCAACGGGACCGGAAAATCCGGTCCCCTCTTCGGCTTCCGACGCCGGCGGCCCGGCTGCCGGTCTTCTCATCCCGCCGCGGCCCAGAACCGGCCGCGGTCTCCTCGTCCCGCCGCGGCCCGGAACCGGCCGCGGTGTTTGTCGTCCGGCGCGGTGCGACGGCACCGCGCCCCTTCGCCGCGCATTTGATTCCCTTCGACGTGGCGCGATGGCGTCGCGTTCTTTATGATTCTTCCATGGCGCGGCGCGAAGGCGCCGCGAAATTTAATCATATTATTATCCGCGTGGTGCGATGGCACCATGCCACTTTGCTTCCACCCTCAAGTTAGAACAATAAGAACGATGGAGGGGGTTCGGCCGTGTTCATGCGGTCCAGCCCCCTCACGTTAAAAAAAAACTCAACTTAAACATTCAAAGGCCTCATGTTAGACATGCGAGATCCACGATCAAGAAATAAATAATAAAACAATAAATTAACAACCCCTACCTTGGGTATACGTTCGAGGATTTGCCAACGTCCGCGGAAGACAACGTCGCGGAGATCGGGCGTCGCGGTCGTCGTTCGTCAAATCCGTTGACGGAGAGATGCGTCCGATGTGATACGTCGTTGGCGAAACTTCTTATGTCGACGAAGGGAATCCGAGGAGGAAGCGGCGTTCCCTCTCGTTGACACGGAAGACGAAGAAGAGCGGAGCGGCGTTCTTCGTCGGAACTTGAGCGTTCTTCGTCAAGTTGAGCGTTCTTCGTGATCTTCGTCAGAATTGAAGAAGAAGAAGGAAAAGCTCTCCACCTCTCAAGAAGACAAAACAATTAACCAAAATAAAATAAGACACCATCTTATTTTATTATCACATCAACACACTAGAATTTCAAAAGTTTGAAATTCAAAAGGATTAACCCCAAAATTAAATAACTCATGTCATTTAATGAGGGGTTAGGGGAGTTGGGAGAAGTTGAAAGGTTGGGAGCTTCGTGTGGGCCCCACCACACTTAATCCTCCCAAGGGAGGTTAAGTGGATGTGGGTCCCACTTCCAACCCCCTTTGGTAGGATTTAACAAGTTAAAATAAAATTGTTCTTCACGAATTTTATTTAACTTAAACTAAAAACCCAAAATCTAACTTTCAACCCGCAACAAACGCAACTTCCGAAAAGGTCTCTTTAAGCGAATATCGGCGCTGCGAGTTCATCTGTGCCCTTGGATTTCAATTCCGAGCACCGGATCAAAAGTTAGAAATTCCCGCTCGTTCGTTCACTGAACGTACCCGAGCCAAACTTCGGAAATTGATTCCGGGCACTCCGGGCCTCGGAATCAGGTGCCGTCTGAAACCGCGCTGTTGTAAAATTACAAAAAAAATTAAGAAAAAATTTCCCTTGAATTTTACGGGTCTTTACATTACTCCCACCTCAGGGCTTTACATCCCCGTAAAGATACATCAAAAACTAGGGAAACAAATGAGGGTACTGAGCACGCATCTGAGCCTCCCGCTCCCATGTGCTCTCCTGGAGATTCCCGTGCTGCCATCTGATGCGCACAAGAGGAATCGATCGCCCACGCAGGACCCGCTCCTGTCGATCCTCTATCTCCACCGGGACCTCCGTAAAAGTCGCCCCATCGTCAACGTCAAAATCCCCATGGTCAATGATGTGTGTCGGGTCGTGCACGTATCTCCTCAGCTGAGACACGTGGAAGACGTCGTGCACCTGGTGCAACTGAGGTGGTAGAGCCAGGCGATAAGCCACCACGCTAAACCTGCTGAGGACCTGGAAGGGTCCGATGAAGCGCGGAGATAACTTGCCGCCTTGGCCAAATCTCCAAATACCACGTCGAGGTGAGACCCGCAAGAAGACGTGGTCACTACCCTCGAACTCCAGTGGCCTCCGCCTCCTGTCAGCATAAGGTTTCTGCCGGCTCTGAGCTGCACTCATCCGCCCCTGGATGACCTGGACCATCTCAGGTCCCACAAGAGCTGCAAGATTTCTTCTTTGCCGATAAGAGAAATCTGGTCTCATCCCCTGGATGGACCACATTCTTTGCCTAAAACAGTCAATCCTAACATGGATGATACTAATCCATACCAAGGATGACGTCGTAAGGCCTCGACGCTACTACTAAGAGATTCAACCGTTACTCTCGCCTCCAAGGGTTGAGTCACACTGTCGGCATCAGTGTGTGGTAACTGGGTCTCCTCCAGTAGATGTCTCACAAGTGAGGGTCAAGTCAATAGTCAAAACTGGAACCTCTTAGTAACATCACGAAAGAGAACAGGAACGAAAACATCACAAAGGTATGCGTCTTTTATTATTGCAGCTCATAATACAAGACGCTACACAAAAGCAACAAGGAACCAGAAGTACAAAGGATGTATCCACTAGTTCTGCTCCTGTCCATCGGCTCCCAGAGCTCCATGATCGAAGGCCTCGGCTGCCTGAAGCTGAGCTCTCCCCTGCGGTCGGGGTGGACCTCCTGGTGGTGGTGGTGGTAGAGCCTCAAAGCGTCGTCGACCACCAGCTGCTCGGCCAGCTCCTCTGCCTCGTCCGCCTCCTCCCTGCGGACCGCCACGGTCGAACCTCTGCCTCTGCCTAGGTGGTTCCTCAACCGTCTGCTGCTCCTCCGCATGGCGGGTCGGGCAGTCATGAGCCATGTGGCCTTGCCCGCCGCATGCAAAGCACTGTCTTCCACTCAAAAGACTGGCTCCGCGCTGTGTGCCCTGCACTGCTGAGCCAGTGCCCTGAGGTCGTCTGCCAGAAGGTCTGGTCTGTCTGGACCCCTGAGTCATCTGTCGGCTACCTGCTACCGAAGACTCCGCTACGTGCCGCCCTGCGGTGGGTCTCTATGCTGGTGTAGACTCAGCAAGGAAGCTCTCGATCAGAAGGGCCCGCTCCAGTACTCCTGTCTGAGTCGGTATGCTGAGGGAGATCAGCGATGCCGTGATCTCGTGTCTCAAACCCTGCTCGAAGGTCCGGGCCCGGAAGAATGGGTCCCGTACCATGTCGGTCGAGTAGCGCGAGAGATCGGTAAAACTCTCCGAGTACTGAGCGACCGTCATGCTACCCTGCCGCAGCTGTAGAAGCTCCTGGATGCGCACCGCACGGAGGGTGGCTGGGACGAACTCAGAGCCGAAGAGGCTCTCAAAGTCCATCCAAAGTAGAGATGCCTCATCATGCACCTGGAGCATCAAGCTCCACCATCGTCCTGCTGCTGCGTGTAGTAGGCTCGCAGCGAGGATCACCATGAGGTCTACTGGTGTCCTCACTAGCCTAAACACTCGTACCACTGCCTCCAGCCAGTCCTCTGCAGCCTGGGGATCAGTATCCCCGCGAAACCTGGGCGGTCACTGGCGCTAAAACTCATGCAGTGTGCTGAGGCGACGTGCATCGTCAGCGGCTGCTGCTGGAAGCATCGGGGGCTCGGCGGGTAGAGCTACCACCTGTGCCACTGCTGACAAAGGGCCCTGCACCGAGGCCTCGTCGCTCGGTGGACTGTCGTCACGCTCGACTCTCGGAACCCTAGCTGGATGCCGTCGTGGGGCCATCCTGAAAGGAAACAGGTGCGCCACGGTCAAACAGTATACCTGGTGAGCTGACACAAAGAAATCACAAAGAAAACTTTGAAACACACACGCAATCAATGTTTTCTTTCATTAAGTCGGAAATCAGAAGTCAGGGTCCTGGTGTACGGATACGTCGGCCGCCGCACCAACACTGGACTCCCTGGACTGATAACCACACTCAATACGCTAAACATTATTGCTTCACATCGAAAAGATCAGAGTTCGCGGTAGAACTGAACTCCTCTGATACCAATTTGTCACGACCCGCCCTCGGGGTCCGTGCCGTGACTACCCCAAGCCCGCCTTCCATAGGCCAGGGGCTGGCGACTAGCACCAAGGCGTAAATCCCGGTAAAAAGGGAAGGCATTGCCTTTGCAAAGTAAACAAACACCACATAGTAAGAAAGCGGAAAGTAAACACTAAGAAAAAGCAGAGTACAACTGAAAGTGCGGAAAAGTAAATGGGCCAGAATACAAACCCAAATTGAAAGTAATGTACAACTCGAAAGGGAAAACAGCAACTGAAAAGTAAAAGCCGCTACTCCGAGCTGTCCACTGGAAATCCCACCTGAAGGATGGGTACAGATAGCTCCTCTGCTCCACGGGTCCCACCGTCTGCTCCGAGCACGTCCCGCCCAGTGGTCCACCTCCGGGTACCGTCCCGCTCTGCAAGCCTCAGCTAAGATCAACGCTGTCCGTCGTCTGCAACCAACACAACGTAGTGCGGGCAAAGCCCGTGCAGGGGTGAGTATAAGCTACTCAGTAGGGACCCCGAGACCCCTGAAGGTCTCTCAAATCCACAAAGGATAAACCACGAAGAAAGGTACAATCACGAAGTAACAACCGACACTGCTTAGGTATATGCCCATACATATACCTAAGTCATCAAATTCAAAATACGCTCCAACCTCCGAGCCCAAGTACAACTCAGTCCACACAGGAAAGTAAACGTATTCCACACAGGAAAGCAAAACGTAATCCACACAGGATAGCACAACACAATCCACACAGGAAAGCAACAGGATTCAGCTCACACATGTATACTTCTTCAAGGACGATAAAGATGATCTCTGATCCATCTATGTCGTCGGACCCACGAAGGATCGATAGGTAACTAACCAAAGGACGATAAAGATGATCTCTGATCCATCTAAGTTGTCAGACCCACGAAGGATCGATAGGTAACTAACCAAAGGACGATAAAGATGATCTCTGATCCATCTAAGTCGTCGGACCCACAAAGGATCGATAGGTAACTAACCAAAGGACGATAAAGATGATCTCTGATCCATCTAAGTCGTCGGACCCACGAAGGATCGATAGGTAACTAACCCCCGCAAAGACCCACACAGGATCGGGCCCACACAGGACCTGTAGGCGCTGGCTCACACAGAACCGCTGAGCGCGGACCCACACAGGATCGGACCCACACAGGATCGGGCCCACACAGGACCTGTAGCACTGATCCACGTAGGATCGCTAAGTGCTGAAGTCGTCGTCGTCGAATCCACACAGGATCTCTGTACTGTCGTCGTCGCAGTCACAGTAGCAGTAGCAACAGTAGTAGTCACAGTAACAGTCGCAACCAGCACTAGGGTTCCCGCACACAGCAAGCTCGTTCGGAGGATCCGCTCCACGAGCCGAGAGGCTGATACATCAACTGTCACAAAGTCCAGAGTTGATGTATCCAAAAGTTTCGTATCGTCAACAGGAACTCAACACAACAGACGGCGCGTCGATCGGACGCCTGGTCTGAGAGTTATTGGCATTTTCGTCCCCGGGGCCCGGTTGGTTTTTAAGGCAAAACCAACCCGACCGTACTCCACCTGCGTCCAAACCTCGGGCAGAGTATGCCAAAAGATCCGTCTCACTAAGAGGAACACAACACGGCTGACGGCACGTCAATCGGACGTCCGTAGCTCAAGATATGAGCGTTTCCGCTCTGAAGGTCCGGTTGGTTTCGAGAACGAACCAACCCGGCCAAACTCAAAGTAAACCTAAACCTTGAGTGCGATATACCGAAACGACCGTCTCGATCCAAGGATCGCGTTGCCGCAGACGGTTCGTCGATCGGAGGTCCGAGGCTCATGTTATGGCCAAAAGACCGAAAATGATTCGAAACGGGGGGGTCCGGGTCCGGGCCGACCCGGCCCGGCCGGTCGGCGGCGCGGCGGCGCGGGGGCCGCGGCGGCCTGGCGCCGCACGGTGGCTGCACGTGGGGGGCAAAGCCCCCGCTGATTGGAAAACAGCGCGGCATATAGCCGCGCCCCTTTTTGCAAAACCGCCCCCCCACGTGGGGGGCTTGATTGGCAGGAAACGGGGGGCTTTGCCCCCCACAAGGAAACCGCCCCCTCTTAAAGAGGGGGGTTTTAAGAGCTGGCCGGGGGATTAATTCCCCCGGTTTATTGGCATCTGGCCGGCCAGCTGGCCGGCCGGTTTTCTCCAACGGGACCGGAAAATCCGGTCCCCTCTTCGACTTCCGACGCCGGCGGCCCGGCCGCCGGTCTTCTCATCCCGCCGCGGCCCAGAACCGGCCGCGGTCTCCTCATCCCGCCGTGGCCCGGAACCGGCCGCGGTGTTTGTCGTCCAACGCGGTGCGGCGGCACCGCGCCCCTTCGCCGCGCATTTGATTCCCTTCGACGTGGCGCGACGGCGTCGCGTTCTTTATGATTCTTCCAAGGCGCGGCGCGACGGCGCCGCGAAATTTAATCATATTATTATCCGCGTGGTGCGACGGCACCACACCACTTTGCTTCCACCCTCAAGTTAGAACAATAAGAACGATGGAGGGGGTTCGGCCGTGTTCATGCGGTCCGGCCCCCTCACGTTAAAAAAAAACTCAACTTAAACATTCAAAAGCGTCATGTTAGACATGAGAGATCCACGATCAAGAAATAAATAATAAAACAATAAATTAACAACCCCTACCTTGGGTATACGTTCGAGGATTTGCCAACTTCCGCGGAAGACAACGTCGCGGAGATCGGGCGTCGCGGTCGTCGTTCGTCAAATCCGTTGACGGAGAGATGCGTCCGATGTGATACGTCGTTGGCGAAACTTCTTATGTCGACGAAGGGAATCCGAGGAGGAAGCGGCGTTCCCTCTCGTTGACACGGAAGACGAAGAAGAGCGGAGCAGCGTTCTTCGTCGGAACTTGAGCGTTCTTCGTCAAGATGAGCGTTCTTCGTGATATTCGTCAGAGTTGAAGAAGAAGAAGGAAAAGCTCTCCACCTCTCAAGAAGACAAAACAATTAACCAAAATAAAATAAGACACCATCTTATTTTATTATCACATCAACACACTAGAATTTCAAAAGTTTGAAATTCAAAAGGATTAAACCCAAAATTAAATAACTCATGTCATTTAATGAGGGGTCAGGGGAGTTGGGAGAAGTTGAAAGGTTGGGAGCTTCGTGTGGGCCCCACCACACTTAATCCTACCAAGGGAGGTTAAGTGGATGTGGGTCCCACTTCCAACCCCCTTTGGTAGGATTTAACAAGTTAAAATAAAATTGTTCTTCACGAATTTTATTTAACTTAAACTAAAAACCCAAAATCTAACTTTCAACCCGCAACAAACGCAACTTCCGAAAAGGTCTCTTTAAGCGAATATCGGCGCTGTGAGTTCATCGGTGCCCTCAGATTTCAATTCCGAGCACCGGATCAAAAGTTAGAAATTCCCGCTCGTTCGTTCACTGAACGTACCCGAGCCAAACTTCAGAAATTGATTCCGGGCACTCCGGGCCTCGGAATCAGGTGCCGTCTGAAACCGCGCTCTTGTAAAATTCCAAAGAAAATTAAGAAAAAATTTCCCTTGAATTTTACGGGTCTTTACAACACCTTAAATCAAAGTTCATTTAGAATGGTTAATAAAAAGTAAGTCTCTCTTGTTAAATGTGATGAAAACAAAAGTACGGTTGGAATGGTTCAAAAATAATGAAAGCATTATTATCCTAGAATGGTATATGAATTTTATCTTCATGAAGAATTTATTATGGAAGGAAGTGAGATGTACTCGATTAAATCTACTGTGAATGGAATAAGAGTATCATTTTCTTCAAGGCATTGGGTAGAATGTATGAAAGTACCTCATGAAGGGATTTATGATGACTACCATGGGAGTTATTCACCCAAAAGTTATTTCTAATTCTATGAAATAGCTTTGGGGGAGATAAATGGTAATGCAGAGCATAGAAGGCCAATTACTATAGAGCTTGATAGTGAAATTAGGATTTTATTCAAGTTCATCCAACACAATTTGTGTCCTAGGAAAGGAGAATTTTCTTTACTCAAGTATCAAGATGTATATCTGCTATATTTTCTCAAGAAAGGACATAAGGTAAATCTTTGTAGGTATATAATAGTATATATAAGTGAAATGATAAAGCCTTATTGCAAGACAAATTATCAGTTTTACGCTAGAATGATATCTTCCATGCCAAAATCTAAAGACTGTGTAGGCGAAGATGAAAAAACCATCTCTGTTTGTAGTGGTATCTGCCTAAGTAAGGATATTTTTAAGAGAATTATGGTAAATTAGAATTCTTGGAAGAGGGAATCGATTAGATATGATGAGAAAATATATGAAAATTTCAACCCTCTTGACCATCCATCTAGGCCAAGAAATGTAGTTGATCCTGGTTTGATACCAGATGATGATGTTGTCTATTTTGATAAAGAGGAAGTGAATAAAATAGGTAGAGAAGATGAGTCTCCTATAGATGATAGGAGTGACCCTGATATTGGTGAAAGTCCTAATAGGACGAATTTTAGACATGCAAGTATACCTTTATCTCTACCTTCCATGGAACATATTCTAGCTTTGGATGATGATGATGAGACTTAGGAATCAAGAAGTGTGGAGTAAAAAATCCAATCCAATTGTTCATATGAGGAAAATAGAGAAGAGGAATAAAACAATGATGAAAGGAAAAGTGGTAGTGAAGTTGAAGGAAGTGGTAGTGAGGAAGAGGATGAAGAATCTGGTGATGAAAATGGATATGATGGAGAAGATGAAGTTGAGAATTAAAGTAGTGGAAATGATAGTAGTTCGGATCATCCTAATCATGATCAAGGTGCTAATGTAGAACCTGTTGTGTCACACCCTGAACCGGTATCTTACGGTCACAGTTATTTATTTATTTTTATTTGCATTTTGGTTTCTTAATGTTTAAAAATTTATTAAATTAAAATCAAAATGGAACTAAATAAAATAAATGGAAAATTATTTAATAATAATAATGATAATATTATTATTTAGTTTATTATTATTATTAATTTATTATTAATAATATGATTATTATTATATTTAGGGTTTTAGGGTTTTTCTTTTCTTTTCTTTTTCTTATTTTCCATGCTTTCTTCTTTACCTCTTCCTCCCCTTTCTCTCCCTTGTGAGACCCGACCTCCCATCCCTCTGCCTTTATCGCACCGCCGTGTGACCCCCTCACCGGCCAGGGGCCTCCGAAACCTCCTCTTCCTCCTCCTCCGGCGGGTGACCCTCCTCCAACCGGACCTTCCTTGTGCCACCCCATATCCTCACACTGCACTTCTCCCTTCCGCGACCCCTTTCTTGCATGACCTCCCGATTCACGAACCCCCCCTTCACTAGCTGGTCCTCCCCTTCTCCAGTTCTCCCTCTGACAGTAGCACCCTCCTATAGTGTGTACCCCTTTGTTGTGGTTTGAATTTATTTTGAGGGTTCCATAGATTTGGTTGAACCATAAATATGCTTGGGGGTTTTCTTTTGACTGAATCTTGTTATTTAGGTTCCATCGGGTTCTGTCGAGGATAGTTTTAGCCACTACCGTCAAGGGAAGTTAGTTCTACATGGTTTTTGGGAAATTATTTTTCAATTTCTTCATTGTGGTTTAATTTTAATTTAGGGGTTTTGAGATATTTGAGTTTTTGGCATTTTGTTTTGGGTGAAAAAGTTGTTTTTGTAATAGATTAACGTGTGTTTGATTTTTATATGGCGTGCCTATATGAAACTAAGTCTATTTTAGATATAAATTCTTTTGCTAAATCATGGTTGTGTTTATTGACTTGTGTGATTTCTTTATTAGATCATGCAAGGGCTTCAGATTATATTTTAGTATGGCGTTGGTGTGCGTTTAACTAAAAAAGGGAATTTGGGTGTGTTTTTGACGCAGGGGTATGTGTTGTTTATTTGGTCTATTTTTAAAAAATTTCAAATGTTTTATTCAATGATATTAGTGGTAAAAATCATGTTTTAATGCGTCCATGTTGTGTGGTTGGTTCTAAAGTGGAATTTTACATAAAAATAGGTTTATTTTTAGTTTAAACATTTTTTGTGTTTTTCTTTAATGCTTTACAAATTTATTAAATGATTTATTAAATAATTTGTGTGGTGATAAAACCATTTTTGGTAGCATTGATGAAGTGTTTAATTTTAAAGTTGAATTTTGACATGAAATTGTTCGTTTTCTATGGGTGCTTCATGCTGCATCATTTTGGGTTTTCAATTTTATTATAAAAGGTGGTTTGAAATATGTTAGTAGTTTATCTATTATAGGAATTCCCATTTGGCCTATTTTAATGTGGTTTGATGGAAATGGGATTGATGCATCCTTTATGTTTGATAAAAGTTATAAGGGATGTTTCCTTTTGTGAAATGAACTCGATCACTAGGGTTGAGGACAAATGGGTTATAAGTGGACTTATTTTGTGTTTAAATGGGGTTTCTATTGATTTATGTGGTTATTCTTGGAAATTTTTATTTCATCTTTTGGAGTTGTGTATGACATTTTAGATTGTTTAGGAAATGATTTTTCAAATGTTTATGAAATGGGTGAAGACCCGGTTGGCACTTGTGATGTTAAATTGATTGACCTTATTGAACCCTCCTATTGCATATGACAATTATGGTTTATGTGATTGATTTTTGTGTTATAATAAATTGGTGTGTCATTGGTGAAAACCCTTGATGTGTTATTTTGAAACATTTTATATATTTCTTAAGTGTTTAATTATTTTATTAAATTATATGTGTAGTGCATTAGACCTCACTTTGATGGTTTTGGGCCGCCAATGTTGATGTATCCTACATGTACATGCATAATGTAAGGAATATATATATATATATATATTTCCTCTCTGTATATATTCTCTCATGGTGTGGGGAATATGTGCAATGAAACTAGGGGTGTATATATATATATGTATAAATTTATGTGTGTGTACACGCCAAGTGTCGGTTCGAGTGGTCATCGAAAAATAGTGACGTGTTTGAGTTAGGTCCCCTATAACTATGAATTTAATTTGAATTTTATAATTTCTTTCTTGCTTTAAAAATATGTTTTACATTATTCTATATACAAATGCTATAAAATCTGGTTGCAGTTTCTAGAAATGATTACACCTTTGTTTTGGAAATTGAAATGTATTTCTAACGCCATTGGTCTTAGTGAATCTCCTTGAAAATTGATTTCCAAAGTGGTTTTTAATTGGTAATGAGTATTTCCAAAGGTGTTTGGTCTTTCGGCTTATTAGTTAGAAAACGTTTCCCCTTTTTGTAATTAAGCTCGTTTGGCACCTTAAAATTGTTTTATGAAAAAGAAAAACCTCTCTTGAGGTATGCCCCCTTGGTTTTAGAAAATGATTTGTATGATGAATGTGTTATTATGTGCCTAATATTTATTCTTTTAAATTGTGTGACGTGAAATAGAGGGAATTCTCTTAAGGAGGGAGAACGATGGTGAGAGTTTGAAGGGTTTTTGGATAAAGAAAGTGTTATGTACATATATGCTTGCTTGATGAAGAAAACTCACCACCGCTTGAAATAGAGAATAATGGGAAACCTGGGTATCTTGGTGGGTGGACCAGGACTAGTACTCCAGATGACACAACATGTCTTCGTCCTAGTTTCTTCTATCAGGATTGACACAAAAACACTAACTAAACATTTTAATGAATGAGGTTTGCAGTTTCTTTTCCATGGTTACTGAGGGTCGTCGTTCTTAAGACACTTTTTCTGAGTGTCATAGTTTCTAAGCCATGTTTCACTGAGGTACGAGGTCTCTAGAGTACCATTTGTGCTAGTAACCTATAGGTAATACCCATGGTGCTCGTTTTTAATATGATGCTTGTGATGCAATTTTCATTTCACTTGTTTCATACTTTATGTCTCATTTTAGAAAAACATATGTTAATCTAAATTGGTTTCCTTTCATTTTGAAATGTTAATGCATGCTTGTATCCTATTTTGAAAATTTAGAGGGAGAGAAATGCATTACTTGAAAATGAAAACATGTTACCTAAATTTGAAAAGAATGAAACACATTATTTTATTATGTCCCATTTTCAAACTGGTATGTTTTGGATTTCATATAAAAGGCTAGGGAATAGGGCACTGTTGTATCTTGGAATTATTACTGATCATCTTAGTGATCACGCCTACTTTTCATTTCAGATTTAGGTTCCTATAATTTTGGATCTCTCTTGGTGTGAGTGTAGTTTATGTTCTATGGTGACCCATGAGGTCACTTGAGTTATTTCTCATTGCTTCGTTTATTTTTTTCCACTTCCTGTTTGTTTGGTTAATTTTCTTTTGTTTATCTATTTTTACAGTTTATTATAATTTATCTTTGTTATGGGTAAAACCAATCTCAATTGGTTTGTTTTGATGCCCAACACTAGTTTCCATCCCATGGGGATTGGGAGCGCCCTTTGGTCCATGTCGTGGACTGGCTCGGGTGAACAGTTCAGGGTCGATCTAGGTTGTTTCATGAACAAATGATATCAGAGGGGCCCTTGTTATTTGGAGTGTCATGTATCTTGGTGATTAGGTGTGTCGGGAATCAATAGGTAGGTTCAGGAAGGATGTCATTAACCCTTTACCATCCTGAGACCCGTGTTTCCAGGGGTAGTCTAGGATTTGAATTTTCTTCTTTGGATTGGTCTGTGTGGATGAGGGATGACAGATGAAGTGAGCCAGTGTTACATGATATGCTTACATGGAGTAGCGACCCATATATATCTTGAGTGCATGGTTCAATATTCTTCATGTGGTTGATTCTATCTTGGAAAATGTCCTGATAATCCATGTTGTTGAGTTGGCATAGCCACTAATTCCTTGTTTCTAGAAAATTTTATGTGAGTTATGATTGAACATCGTTTTGGTTGGCATGAGTAGATCTCAAAAATGAAAATTTATTTTCGTGAAAGGGGTTTTTAAAAGGGAATATGTTTGTTGGAGTGTAAAAAAGTTTTTTGAAATGGATTTTTTTTGGAATTTGGAAATGTGTTTCTTTAATGATAAGTGAATTTTCCAAATTGGTTGGGAATTTGTGATTTATGCTAAATGATCTATTTTGAAAATGAGATGAGTGTTGAATTGAACCTTGGTATTCCTATGAGTGATCACATATATAGAGTTACACATGTGGAAAGTGGATAATTGGTGGTATGTTTGGATGGGTTCATGAGCTAGCACAAGGGTATATGTATATGTGCGACTTCACGGGATACCAATGGTGGATAGTGAAGATGTTTTTCTTGCTGAAAAATGGATTTAAAAAATGAAATTTAAATGTTTTGAAAGGTGATTAAGAAATTTTTTAGAGTTTTCATTTCATGTTTGGTGTTCTTTTTAGTGGGTTTTTGGTTTTTACATACTGAATTGTGGTTGGAATAGTTATTTGAGTTTGAGTTTTAGCTTTTGATTGAAGTGTGGAATATTTATTTATGATGAGTTTTGATTCATCTTTGTGACTTTTTTTGAGTATGCTACCCAGAAAAGTCCCAGAGGGTTCTAACGAGTCTCTTCTAGTTGTTTGTTCTACCTAGAATCTTATCGGGGTGGTGGAATTTAAATATTTTTGGTTGTTTTCTATCTTTTGTAGTGATCGTGATCTATTGAAGGTAGCAAACTGGATTGGTGAAATCTTTGGTGTTTTTAGGTTATTAGAAACTCCAAAATCTATGAGAGTTCGTACTGGTTTATGTTTGTTTGAAGGTTCAACTTTGAATTGATGGAAGAAGATGATCCCAATGAAATTTATTGTTGGGATGTCTTGGAATGTGTTTAAGACCACTCTCGTCTGATGGTTTATACCTAAGGAAGAGAAGGTGAGGAAAGTGGCAGAGCTCATGAGTGCCCACAAGGCCAATGAACAGTAACGGATTATGTTGGGAATTTAAAGGGGTTGGTTCCCTTTTCTCCAAAGGTAACATCGTAGAATCAATTAAAGATTCTGTTGTGTGGGGTCTTCATCCAGGGTTCAAAGAATTATTCTTTTTGGTGTTCGAGAAGGTTCCCCATCTGATGAAGAGAGAGAACTATAGAAACCTATCTTAGACAAGTCTTCTTGTCAATTCCATCTTCTATTAGTCGGGCCACTCTCTTGTTTTCTTCTGGTGTGTCCAGTTTGGGTACTTTAAGTCACCTTGTCATCATCATCCGAATACTTGTCATCAGTATGGATTTTTGGGACACTTTGAGTGGTTTCACTAGCAGAATTTTCTGAAAGAGTCTCAACAAGAGGATTTCAGCTCCAAATTGTGGGGAAATATATGCTTAAAGACAACAGATCTCCAACCATAGGTCTTGCAGTGAATCCTTTCACATTGTCAGGAATCATTGGGTGTGGGGTACCTTGGTCTAACTTTTGTCTCTAGTGCTAGAATGGGGATATTTTAAATTTATCTATTCAAGATCCCTCATCTTTGAAGGTTCTGTTTTGCTGTACGAGGCATAGAGGTATTATTTTCTTATTGCGGTCTTTGTTATTTGAATACCCCACCTTGGTTGTAAGGATGCGTGGTGATCTAGTTTTCTTGTAATTCCAGTAGTTGTGCCTTCTCAAATGAGATCTTTGAAGGTTATCTCTTTATGGATGTGAGTCTTGAGATTATTGTCTCTTGTGTGGATAGATCCTTTGGTGAACAGTTCTTATTTTAGGACGTGCTCGTTTTGAAGATACATCTTGGGAAATAATGAATAGGGGTTTGGTCTGCCATTCAGTTTGGGGTATTTCATTGAGGACCCCATGTGGTGGGGGTTTGGTTTTTGTGAAGAGTTCATGGGTCGGTTAGTGATGGCCCCGTATCGGCAGGTTCTAATTGGCTTAAGCTGGTCGATTCTTAACTGGTGGGAAGACCCGCCATGGATCTTGTTGTGCCTTCTTCGAGAGTTGTCTTGTGTGGGAGTTTTGATCTGCTTTGGCAGTTTGCTTTTTGGTTCAAGTTAGCAGTTCTAGGGTTAGCCATGTTGAGAGTCTCAATGATGGTTGTGATAGTAGGGTTCTTGTGGTGGGGATAACCCTCCTCATTTCCTGATGACTCTTCTCATTGCGGTATCCCATAGAGCTGGTTGGGTGTGACCCATGGAGTGAAAAGTCACACTGAGTTCATGGTTTTTTTTGGTCTCGTTTAGTTTCGAACTCGATTTTGATTCCTCAGTTGGATGGGTGACTCTCTAGGTATAGAACGTTATTGTGGTGGGGAGAATTGTCACACTCTAACCCAGTGTCTTGCAGTCACATTTATTTTTTTTATTTTTTTATTTGTATTTGCCTTTTGGTTTCTTAATATTTAAATTTTTTTTAAATTAAAATCAAAATGGAACAAAATAATTAAATAAATTGAAAACTATTTAATAATAATGATAATATTATAATTTAGTTTATTATTATTATTATGTTAATAATAATAATGATAATATTATTATTATATTTTTGTTTTAGGGGTTTTCTTTTCTTTTTTTCCTTTTGTCCTTTCTTTCTTCTTTCCCTCTTCCTCCCCTTTCTCTCCCTCATGAAACCCTACCACCCTCCCTCTCCCTGTATCGCACTGCTGTGCAACCCCCTCACTGGCCAAGGGCCTCCGACGCCTTCCCCTCCTCCTATGGTGGGAAATCCTCCTTCGACCGGACCCTCCTCATGCCACCCCACCTCCTCACGCCGCACCTCTCCCTTGTGTGACCCCTTTCTTGCACGATCTCCCGATTCACAAACCCCCCTTCACCAGCCAGTCCTCCCCTTCTTTGGTGCTTACTTTAGCTTCTTCACCTTCCTCCAGTGAATATCACTTTTTTATGTTTTTCCTTGATTTTTGGGTTGTAGAGATTTGGTCGAACCCTAAATATTTTTGGGTTTTTTATTTTGATTGAATCTTGGTATTTAGGTTCTGTCGGGTTCTTACGAGGCCGGTTTTCGCCACTACCGTCAAGGGTAGTCAGTTATCCATGATTTTCGGGTAAGGATTTTTTTAATTTCTTCATTGTGGTTTAATTTTAATTTAGGGTTTTTGTGATTTTTGAGTTTTCGACATTTTGTTTTGGGTGAAAAAGATGTTTTTTCAATATATTAACTTGTGTATGATTTTATATGGCATTATTTTATGAAATAGGGTATATATTAGATATAAATTATTTTTGTAATTCTTGGTTTTGTTTTATGACTTCTGTGATTTCTTTAATAAATCATGCATGGACTGTAGATTATATTTTAGTACGGTGTTGGTGTTCATTTAGCTTAGAAAGGGAATTTGGGCGTGTTTTTGATGTAAGGGGATGTGTTGTTTATATGGTCTATTTTTATAATTTTTCAAACGTTTTATTGAATGATATTACTGTAACTAATCATGTTTTAATGCGTCTATGTTGTGTGGTTGGTTCAAAAGTGGAATTTTAAATAAAACTGGGTGTATTTTTATTGAAAACGTCTGTGGAATCATTAGTTGATGCTTTACAAACTGGTCAAAAGATTTATTAAATTTTTTGTGTGGTGCGAAAACTGTTTTTTCAAGCATTGATGAAGTGTTTAATTTTAAAGTTGTTTTTTGATGTGAAATTGAGCATTTTATATGGGTGTTTCATGCTGCATCATTTGGGGTTTTAACATTTCTTCCAAAGGTGGTTTGAAATGTGTGAGTGATTTATCTCTTGTGGAGATGCCTGTTTGGCCTCTTTGAAAGTGGTTTTATGGAAATGGGATTGATTCATCCTTTAAGTTTGATAAAAATACCAATGGATGTTTCTTTTTGTGAAATTCACTTGATCATTGGGATTTAGGCGAAATGGGTTTGGAGTGCACTTATTTTGTGTTTAAATGAAGTTTCCATTGATTTATGTGGTTATGATTGGAAATGTTTATGCTATCCTTTGGAGTTGTGATTGAAATTTCAGATTGTTTTGGAAATGGATTTTCAAATGTTTATGAAATGGGTGAAGACCAAGTTGGCACTTGTGATGTGATATTTATTTCCCTTGTTGAACCCTCCTATTGGAGATGATGATTATGGTTCATGCGATTGATTCTTGTGTTATAATAAATGGGAGTGTCAGTGCTGAAAACCCTTGATGTGTTATTTTGAAACATTTTATAGATTGTTTAAGTGTTTAATTGTTTTACTAAATTATATGTGTATTGCGTTGGACCTCGCTTTGATGGTTTTGGGCTGTGAGTGTCGAGGTATCCTACATGTACATGCGTAGGGTAAGGTATATATATTTATATTCCCTCTTTTTACATATTCCCTCATGGTGCAGGTAATATGTGAAATGAAGCTAGGTGTGTGTGTGTGTATATATATATATGTATGTATAAATTCAGGTGTGTGTTTGCGCCAAGTCTCGATTCGAGTAGTCATCGACAAATAACGATGTGTTTGAGGCAGGTCCTCTATGCCTATTCCTTTATTTTTACTTTCATAATTTCTTGTTTGTTTTAAAAATATGTTTTACATTATGATATATACACAAGATATTAAATCTAGATGTGGTTGCTGAAATGATTATTCCTTTGCTTTGGAAATTGAAATTTATTTCTAATGCCATTGGTCTTAGTGACTCTCCTTGAAAATTGATTTTCTATGTGGGTTTTAATTGTTAATCAATATTTCCAATGATGTTTGGACTTTTGGCCAATTAGTTATAAAAAGTGTTCCCTTTATGTAATTAAGCTCATTTGGCACCTTAAAATTGTTTTATGAAAAAGAAAAACCTCTCTTGAGGCATGACCCTTGGTTTTAGAAATTGATTTGTATGTTGAATGTGTTATTATGTGCCTAATGTTGACGCTTATGAATTGTGTGACGTGAAATAGGGGGAATACTCTTAAGGAGGGAGAACGGAGGTCGGGGTTGAATGGATTTCAGATAAAGAAAGTGGTATGTACAAATATGATTGCTTGATAAAGAAATCTCACCACCACTTGAAATAGAGCACAATGGGAAACCTGAGTATCTAGGTGGGTGGACCAAGACTAGTATGATAGATAACACAGAAGGGGTTTATCCCAGTTTCATATAGTAGGATTGACACAAAAACACTAACTAAACATATTAATGACTGAGATTCATGGTTTCTATGCCACGATTACTATGGTTCGTGGTTTATAATCCATGTTTTCTAAGGTTCATGGTTTCTGAGCCATGTTTCACTGAGGTACGAGGTATCCAGGGTCCCACTTGTGGTAGCTACCTATAGGGATTACCCATGGAGCTCATTTTTGACACGATGATTGTGATGTAATTTTCATTTTAGTTGTTTCATTATTTATGTCTCATTTGTGAAAACCATATTTTAATCTAAATTAGTTTCCTTTCATTTTTAAACATTAATGCATGCTTGGATCCTATTTTGAAAATGTAGTAGAGAGAAATGATTTACTTGAAAATGAAAACTTGTTACCTGAATTTTAAACGAATGAAAAAAATTATTTTATTATGTTCTATTTTCAAACTATCATGTTTTAGATTTCATATAAAAGGAAAGGGCATAGGGCGTTGTTTTATCTTGGAATTCCTACTGAGCATCTCAGTGCTCACACCATCTTTTCATTTTAGTTTCAAGTTCCTCTAATTTTGGATCATTCATTGAGTGAGTGTAGTTTATGTTCTGTGGTGACCCACAAGGTCACTTGAGGTATGTCTCATTGCTTCATTGATTTCTTTTTTTCCGCTTCTAGTTTGTTTGGTTTATTTTATTTTTTTATCTATTTGTTCATTTTATGATAATTTATCTTTGTTATGGGCCAAACCATCCCTAACAAGTTTTTTTTGGTGACCAACACTATTTGCCAGCCTGTTGGGATCAAGAACTCCCTTTGGGCCATGTCGCAGACCGAATTGGGTGACCGGTTCAGGGTTGACCCGAGTTGGTTCATTACTTGTTGGCCATGTGGCTTAGGAATAGATTATAGAACCTCCTGAAGCTAGTCTAGAAGAAATGGGAGTAGTTAATGTTCTTGGTGAAGTAGAATTACATGCATACCCTATACCAAGATTAGTTTATGCAAGAATGATATCATGAATTGATGGGGAGCCTCCATCCACGAAATTGAGAGGAGATACACTCACTCCTTTTGATGGTAGTATGGTATCTAAATGAGAAAAGAATCCTGGTTATATTTTTATCAGTTTAAATTATTCTGACTCAAATACTAAAGATGGTGTAGCTGTTCCAAGGATACAATAGTATAGGAACCTATTCATTTTGAGACACCTCAAGTAGTTGCACCTACTTATGCTCCTTATCATCTAGTGACTTTAGTACCAAGTGACTATGTCACAAAATCTGATTTTGAAAGGTTTAAGACAGATCTGATTTCACTTATTAGAGTTTCATATCAACCTCAAAATGATCTTGTTTCTACTCTGAGTAAAATATTTACCTCTATTCTGACAGAAATAGTGATTTCTCAAGTGGAACTTAGGTTGATCTTTATTGTTGAAATTATAGTGAAGGATAACCAGAGCATGAGAAATGAGTTGACTAAAATAATTTCACCCATAAACAGATTGACTATTGATTGCAAAAGATCATTGGATAAAGTGCTAAAGACCTTTGAGGATGAAGTTTCTAGAAATGCTATTTCTCAACCTCAGACCCCTGATATTGATATGAATCAGTTGAGATAGGAAATCACAGATATAGTGCAAGGTGAATCTAGCTCAAGAGCTCCATTTTCACACCCTCCAAACATTGAGATGGTCAAGAATGTGATTAGAGAAGAGCTTCAAACAATAATGGGTAGTACTGACCTGTAGAGTCTCTCCAAGATTAGCAAGAACAGTGATCATATCTATGACATGGTGAAATTCTTATCCAAAGTTTCTATAACATCATAGGAATAAATAACAAAGAAAGATGATTTTTTTTATTTCAAGATAATTTACAATAAGCATCAAATCACCAATAACTTCAAGTATTTCGTTGAGAATTTGAGACTTCTTCCAGTGACATAGACTTTCAAAGATCATGATAAACTAATTAAAGAGTTTACTCCTACCCTTGAGAAGTTTTTGGAAAAAAGAAAGATTTCACCAAGTCTATGGAATATAGTAGGGAAATTATTATGGAATTCATTAACCATATAAAGGCTTATCTGCATGTACATAGTATTTTTTTGTTGTACAAGCTGCCTCACCTCTCAGATCACCAGTCCGCTACCTCTACCTCTGTGTCCTTGCCTCCTCAAGCACTCTCTCCTACTCATACTTTCAGGCAGATCCTTCTTGTCATTTTTAGGGAGCTTACTGGACCTCTTTCCTCCTCTAGCTTATGATTCTTCCGTTTAGTGTTTTTTGGAGTTCCTATTCATCCTATCAGAATTCACTCTGAACCACCAGCCACTAATTATACATATACTGCCCCTACCCCTACAATTCTGATATGGGAAAGGTAGTGATGGACCGCTATTTGAAGAATAAGTAGTATGGATCACTTGGTTTATAGGGATGACTTATTGTAATTTTGTTATGTTATTTTCCAATGTAATTTCACTTGATTATGAAATTCAATATCTATTCATTTATTTATTTGTGATATTATTATTTTTAATCTTATTTCAATGCAATTTACTCTTTTTGATAATCCCAAAAGTGGGAGAAAACATTATGCATTATTTTACCTTTGGGTAATATGTCCACATAATGGGGGAGCATGCATTTTAATTTTTTAAGAAAAATAGTAATGGTAAGATAGTAAAGAGATTCACTACAATGATCATCATGAATCAATTGATTATGATTTATAATTCCATGATTTGTGATCATCAAAAATGGAGAGATTGTTGTCCCTCTCCTCTTTTAATTCTCACAAATCATGTCAAATCATGCTTAATTTTTCCTTATGTTTTAAGTTTAAATTTTCTTAATTATGATTATTCATGTTCTACTATAAGTTTTACATATTATCTTAATGTTTATAATATAAGATAGTCAAATAGACAAAAAAGGAAAATAATGATTCACCTACAGAGGAATGAGTCACCGATAGAAGAATGAGTCACCGATAGAAGTATGAGCCACCAAATGAAGAATGAGTCACCAACAGAAGAATGAGTCACCAATAGAAAAATGAGTATCTGATAGAAGAATGATTCACTGATAGAAGTTTGAGATACCGATAAGTTGATTCACCGATACAAGTCTGAGTCATCGAAAGTCTGCTTACCGACAAACTAACTCACCGAAAACTGTGACTCACCAACACTTGAAATACCGATAGATGGACCTACTGATAGAAAGACCTACTGGAACATCAACCTACCGATAGAAGGACCTACCTACACATCAACCTACTGACAGAAGTACCAACCATCACATCATTCTACCAATAGAATAACATATTGACATAATGAACTACCAATCAGCACTAAGAATTTTTTTTACTCTTAAATTCAAAATTAATTCCAACGGTCATATTTATGAAACCTAGTACTATCTATTATATTAATGACATTTTCAATCTCTTATAGACATTGTTATAGACTAGTATGAGGTATGAGGTAGACCTCATGTTGGGGATCATGCCTATTGTCGACCTTTGCAGTATATAAAGAAATAACCTAGGAAAAAATCCCAGGAATACTATAGAGAGAACATAAAAGTGGAGAAAAATATATATAATGAGAAAATTCATTCTTGCTAGATATAAAAAAGGAAGGATTTTGTGTCAACTAAAAATACCAAAATTCTTAGAGAAACAAACCCTAGAGAAGATAATCTTCTAAGAGCATCACAACTCACTGGAAACCAGATCACAAAGCATCTACAACACTCTGTTTTAGTGGAAGTATCTAGAAGTGGACTCGAGCTTCACATATGCTACACCTAATAAGACCAGAAGCTTCAATTATATCACACAAATAATTCTAAACATTTTATTATTATTTCTTCTATGTTGTGTATAACATTACTATTCATTCGATTAGTGTGTGTGTATGTATCAAAAACACATACAATATTCTATGCTAAGCTGGAGGGTACAATATATACTCACCCATTCATCTTTCTACACCATTTTCACCCAAATATAACTATGGAATAGGTCCATGTGTGGCCTACTTGTATTTTTTCCCATGAATAACTCTGGTAGAGGTCTTATTGAGCTAGGAAACCTTTTGTGCTATTGGGAACCCCCATATAGGTTGTGGATCATGTTTATTAATACAAACTACTTGGTGGCAGGTGATCACCAAGTGGGGAGGACTAGATCTCTGCTTGATACTGAATCTATTATTTTTATCCACTATGTTATTTAAATTTAGTTCTTTTTGGGTTTCCCACATATTTCAGAAAACTAAATATTTCTTTGATAGTTAATATTAGTTAGTGTATATAATAGTTTTTGATTAAGTAAATTCCTTTCAAAAGTTATCTCAATATTTCAAAATACTGCAACTGAGAATAAATCAATATTTTGAGAAATTAATTGAACATTCAAAACTCTTATAAATCTAATACTTAGGTTAACTGGGCTATTTAGATTATAAATTAGGGGAATTTTTAAATAAGGGTTTTAATATTAATTTTGATATTAACTCAATTCAACCCCCTCTTAAGTGTCCTACTTCAACCAATCTGAATTTTCACTATTTTTTCGATCTTATGATCCACTAAAAGTTAATTTTAGTTCTTCAATCATAAAAAATAACTCATTTGGGATAATTATTTCTTAGATAAATAATAGGATACTTCATGCTATCTTCTTCATCAATCATCTTCTTATTCAAGAGATTTGACACACATATAAATTAAAGGAAATAATAGTGACACCTTACCTTGATTATTATATTATTTATTATGAACTATCTTATATTACATAGAGATATGATAGGGTTGGAATTTACTGATTCATATTCTCCTCCTAATCGTCCTACTTCCTCTTTTCTCCTTCATTTTCTACATCATTATACATAATATTTTGTAAATAATTTCAACCTCCCCTATCTCTCTAATACAGGGAAGCCTATCAAAGAAAAAAATATCTATTCTTTCAATATGATATCTTTAACAAAAAATATATTCAAAAAATAAAATATAATATCGAGTTTTTTCTCTCAGTTTCCTTATCATTACTTATTTTATCTATAGAATCATGTGAATATTAATACCATAATTTGAATATGAAAACATTCACCTCATAAATTATGGAATATTTATTCCCCCTTTAAAACTGGTTAAATGATATTCTAGATAAAACACCCAATTTTTAATATTTTCAAAATATTTCAAATATTCTACTTGATATCCCAAAAATATCATTCAAACATCATCTTATTAAATTATATTCTAATATCATTTTTAATTATATCATAATCACCAACCCATGATACTTAATCATGATGTAAAATTCAAAATCATCATATTTTGGTAATTGGTGATAGTTATGTATCATCTTAAGTGATATTACTAATTCTTTAAAACCTTTGAATAAATATTATATCACCTTTTTACCCTTATGTTCCTCTATTGATGTTCTTATTACTTATTCATATAATCATGTAAGAATTTATGAATCCTTTTATTTATTTATATTACTCTTTAATACCTGATTTTAACCTTTTTATATTCACTATACATTTGGATTTACTCGTATGCATCATAGTGAGGCTTGAATATTTTTCTAAATTTCCTCAGAGAATTATTTAAATAAGAAATTTTTACTCTTACACATTATAAGGAAAATCCTTTCTTTTCAATATATCATTCCCCTTGATTACATTTATGTATTAGTCATATAATTTTTATGTATTGATAAAAGTACATTTATGTATCAATGCGAGACTCAAGAATTTTCATATTGTTGTCACTAATGTTATGAGAAAACCTTATGCAAAACCTTTAAGATAATTTGATGTATAAATTTAATATTTTTCCATTAACAATTATTCTACTTTTTCTAAATTTTATTCTTATATTTATCATTGTGTTTTTTCCATTTTCTAATTTTCAATTTGCAAGTACTGGAAAACCCTTATGTACTTTCTTATGAGTACTATTACATTCTGATGTAAGGTTTTTCCATGTCCACATTTCTGTATGATCATTGAATATTATATTATATATTATCAAGCAAATATTACATATCATAGTGAGATATTCCATTTTTCAATTTTTATCTCCACCCAAGAGTTCTTTTTTGTGTATTTGAAAAAGGAACTATGATTCAAGGTTTTTACCTTTGTTGATTTCTCCAAAAAGTCTTTACAAAACATATCCCATAGAAAAAATATATTATTTTTAAATGTAATATTACTTAATTTTATAATTTTTATCATAATAATAAAAAATTATTTAAATCATTTAACTTATATATTCCTTATCTTTTTGATTTATGACCTTTTTTTTCTGGATGCACATGATATGTGTCCATAACTCATCTTCTAACAGTTTATTTTAATGATTATTTTAAATCATAATATATTTTGAATGTTTATCTTTATTCATTTATTATCTTTAAAATTTACTTTATTTCATCATTAGAAACACATTATGTGAATTCTAGATAATAGCTTTCAGACTAATTAGCTTTTTCATCCTTTTCTCTTCTCAACTTTTGACCTTATGGATTATCTTTAATATACACTTCCTTTGAAAATATAACCTTAAAAATTCATCTCTAAAACAAGTGTAACTCCAACATGGTCATATAATCATGATTATTAACTCATCAAGGTACTGTGTAGAGAGTTATTTCATCCGACATCAACATGTTTCACTAATTCCCATTATGTTTATCTAAACAATAATAAGATATTTTATGTGTGAATCCTTAAATTTTCATCTCAAAATATTCTCATTACCAAAATATGAAGGGATCCCCAATAATGTGTACAATGGTATATTTATTTTTCCATGCTATATTTCTCACCTTTAAACTTATTCATTCATTAGGCTCTTTTAATTCACCCAACACAGATTGAAATCATATTTAATTATTAAGAAAAAATACCATTACCATAATTCATTGAGAACTTTAATGTCCCATTTTTAGTTTTTGTCTATACCATTAAATATATTTATATGAAATGGTTATCTTTTGATATTTTTTTCTTCCACTAATAAAAAATAATTGAAAAGGTGAAAGGGTATGTGAATTCCTTACTCAATTCATGTATATTCCAAAATTAAAATTTATTCTTCAAACCCTTTTTAAATTTAATATGGATTCTCGTAAAGGATGGGTAGAATAAAATTTATATTATAAAATTATCCATAAGTTTAATAATTAAATGTATATGTGAGAAATTATTGTTATAGAAAAACAGAATGATTAATTCAATGATCAAAGTTATACATAAAATTTTAGTATGTTATTTCAACTCAGATCACTCTTCCTAGGTATTTTAAGAAGTTTTATAAACTAACACCTAAACTCATCTCTAATAAACACATTAAAAATACTGAAGTGAATTAATTTATTTACCTTTAAATCTATCTTCCATATTAAAACACACAAACCCCCTTAATAATCATATTTCATAAAAATAATGAAAATATAAAAAAAGTGATTGTTACACCTCACCTTCAGAATTAACCATATTCAGATGAAATAATGTTTTTTTGGAATCTTCTATACTCAACTCTCCATAAAGCGATGTACTCTAAATTCTCTTCATCATGGATTTTTTTATTAAAAATAAACTCATAGTATCTTATGATATCTCTTGAAATGTTTCAAGGAGATATCATGATACCAATCAGATCATTCCATGATGGATATCACTTCTATATATAAAATTTTCTCAACATTCGTAATTTTTTCTCCTTAGATTAATACCATTTAATTATATAAAAAAATAATTAAAAAAAGGAAATATATGGGAATAATGTGGTTTCTCGTTTTCTTATCAATGAGATAAAAATAGCCGATATTTGTTTCCAACCCATAAAAACTTTTCTTTTAAACTATAGATTTATTATAACTCTTCAATATTTCTCCTCCATTTATTCTCTATATTTGGACATACTAGGTTATGATATAATTATATATTTAATTATATTATTTATTATGTGGAACTTTATTTTTCACATTACCAAATAAGAATCTTCTACTCTTTTTTGATTACTCTATATACTTAACTATTTCCAATTATGATGGGTAAATTGTCATGAATTTTTTAGGAACATGATCAATTTTTTTTTGTGAGGACTGACTCATTATTATTCCACTCATGACACACGAAGTCACTAGTTATTTATATTTCTATCTCAATATCATATTTTTACCTAGTATAAATGTTATGCATTTATTATAATTTTATCTAGACATTTTTCACCATCTACACATTTACTCAGTTGCCTTAAAATTATGCATCCTTGTAAACTTCTTTAATTATTCTTATTGATATTTTTACACCAAACCAACCATTTTTTTATTTCCAAGATTCATTAATTATTTAATTCCATCCTTATTCCTTCATATTTAATTTACAAAGAATATTTATAAAAGTCTTTTATGTCACTTTTTATTTTAAAATAGAAGTATCTCCTCTTTCTTGGTGTGAAATCCTTCTAACTATTACTATTATGTGTTCCTTTCTGAACATTATTATTTTATTTATACCTCATGAAATGTTAAAACTTTTCCTTGATTTCTCCTCATTAATCGTGGTATTATATCTTAGGAAAAAAATGATTAATTCTTGGTATATTTATACTAGAAATAATTTTCATAATGACCACCCATATTTTAATTTCCACAAAATAACACGAGACTCTCAAATATCTTATTGGTGAATAAATTCTTCTTTTCATATGAACTTTTACTCTAATTAGACTTAACCCTTGAAATAAACATTATATAATATACATAAATAGATATATTATGTCAATTATAAATTTCCTCATGATCAGTCCTTCTATTATACTAATAGTGACCAAAGAACCATGATGCTTTTCCATGAACCAGAGCCTAACCAACTTTTATAACATTATAGTTTTAGGTACAATCACTACACTTTTGGATATTCTTGGGAATATGATTTTATTGAACATGATTATATCTATCCTTGATGTTATGGTGGATTTTTTGAAATTGAGTGAGTACACTTAGATACATGAATCTCATAAGAAGTTTCCATTACACAACATATCTTCTCAATATTTGGGTAATATTCTACTTGTGTCACTTCTATATTTCTCAATTTGTATTTTAATTCATGAAACATCATACTGAGGGCATGTTTCTCAACCAAAAATTATATTAGTCTTCCATATCATTATTTATTTTCTATCTCAATCTGATATTCATGATTTTTTTACTTTATTGCAATGAGTTATCAGGGTCCTTCATTCTCTTTTACTTTAATTTCCAATTTGGAATACATTATACTAATTAAGATTTGTGAGTTTCCACCAATGCATGAAACAGAACTTCACAAGGCATTATTATCTTAATTTATAGATCAATTTATTTTTTTCAATTCTTCTTTAGATAAGGGATATTTGTTTTAAATAATAACACAATTTATTCTTTGGATTCTACCATTTTGAGGAGAGAACTGCACAATTGTAACTTTTTATCTAGTTTTTTTCATTATTATTGCATATATTTTCATCAATTTTTTTTCTAATCTTTATAAACTCTTTTATATATGTGAGAAATTTAATAGAATTTTTTTAATGTAATCCTTATCCTAAATTAGAGGTCTTAAAATAATTCAATAGTCCAATCATCTTCACTTTCTAAACCAGACTCTTCAAGAGGATGATTGTAAATAACTTTAATAGTTATATTACCAATCTAGAATATATAATATCCAAACATTTTTATTGATATTTATCATGATTTTTTAGGCACTCTTTTACCATATTTTTGGTATATCTTGTTTGGGGTTTATATTGGGGAGTTTTTTGGTGAACATGGAGATTGGGGGGGGGGGGGGGGTTGGGCAGTGCATGGTTTTCCTAACCTGTACACCCTACCCCAGCATGCCATGATACCCCAGATGGAGGGGGATATCATGGTTGGAAAATGGTTTGGAAAACTATGTGTCCTCTTAGTAGTAACCATGTGACCCCTATGAGGAGGAACATGGTTAGGCACACAATTTGGGAAAACCATGTACCTTGTACAAGAAACTGTGCAAACAAGATATTATTCCCATAAAAAATATAAAAAATTATGAACCCCTTGGTATTAACCCCTAATCACCCCACTCATACCTAAAATCATTCAAACTTTTTTTAAAGTTGTCGGGAGGATTAAAAGGCCTCCCAAACTCCATTCATGATGAATTTAACACCAGAGTGAAGAATCATAACTTCTCTTAATAAGAAATTCTAATCTCGATTAGTTCCCTCACTATCTTCAATATTTATATAATCTTTTAAGGGGATTATTTCATCCATTGATGATGACTTTAATATATGTGTTCATGGATCTAATCCATTTGATCTTGGATATTGGTTTGTGATCTAGCTCTCATTCTTCATTGCGTAATTGAAAATTCTACATAAATTTGGGGATTTTTAGGGAAATAATCCATAAAATATCTTGATTTAGGTGGTTTAAATTTTAAATACCATAGTCATGATTTAATTACATGTATGTGATGATTAAATTTCAATTTCCAAGATAGGTAAATTTCATCAGAAATTGAATTGATTAAATTGAATTTTCATATAATAATGAATTGGGTAAAACTTTGGGAAATTTAAATTGGATGAGTCATGATCATGAAATTGATTGGATAATAAGATTATGTAACTGGTTAATTTATGGAATATTGAGTTGTTTGATAATGGGAATAAAGGGAAGTTTGTATTAACCTTGACAGATTAATGGTTTATTTGTATAAATGTTGAAAAGGGTTTAGTGGTGAATTGTTCATATTACTCCTTGAGATTTAATGTATTGAACCATGTTTGTTATGAGAATGGAAATGGAATTCCATGATGAGAAATTTTAATAAGAGGGTTAATGTTGATTAACCATCTTAAAAGTGATATATGTGATATACACGTTTGATTGAGAAATGGGGTGTGAGACACAGACTAACACTCCAAATACCCATAACATGCTAGCGATGAAGTTCTAGTCCCAAATGCATGCATGTTAATATTATTGTATGGGACAGGGACTTATGTTGCAAATACCCATGAGGTGAAGGACATGATTGATGCTCCAAAAACCCACATAGTTCTAGAAATGACATTTTACACCAATGATATTGATATTAGACTATGGCTCAAAATGGCCATGATATTAATTGAAATTAAATGGATAATGAAAGAGAATGTGATTATGAATTGTGATTCACTATGTGATATGTGATAACCCTTCGTGATAGTTTAGAATCTGAAATGGACCGAATAAATTATTAATTGTTTAGGTGTATTCATGAACCCAAGAAATTATGTGGTTATCAAAAGAACAATGAAATGTGATAACTATTTACTTTATACATTGTACTTTATTATTTATGCAATTGCATATACTTTTATTGACTAGATATTGTTTTAGACACCATTGGTGGGGGCCTACTAAGTTTTACTCACACTCAACTCGGGATATAAGATTTGTACACAAATAGAATTCAGGTGTTCATTACAGGATAAGGGAAACAAACCTATGTTAGATGGCTAAGTTATGGTGGATCACATACAAGGGATATGGAATTGGTGTCAATAATAGTATGGGAGTGTCAGTGTGTCATTATTTCAGACTTTCATTTCACGCATTACATATATTTTACATGAAATATATACTTTTTGGGTTTTGATATTGTATTCATATTTTGGTAACACATGTGATATTGGTTTTGTATGGTTATAGGTTATATAATTTGGTTATTATTATTTATTTCAACTATTGTGCTGTTCTGATAAAGAGGGTATAGTCTCCCCATGTTATATATATTAGACCATAACTGCTTTTCGATAGCCTCTAGAATATGTGGAGGAGCTTCTGAGGTCACATAACAGACCGTATTAGGGCATCAGTATGTGGAACACAAGCCAAGATGTTACAATGTCAAATTAGATCTAGTTTTATTTTCTTTTTGTTTGTATTAATATTTAGGAAAACAATGAAGGATACAAGGATGAATTGGGCCTTGGTTAATAGCTTGTTCATGGGCTTAGTTATCCCATTTATGAGGGTAAATCCAAGTTCCCAGGGCATTATTTTTGTTATCGATGTGTGTTATTACAGTTGGATGTTTTTTCACCATGAGTGATGAAATTTTGTGTGATTTGATTATTGTTTCTATGATTTGAATCGTGGCTTGGTATAGAATGAGCGTTATGTATGCATGTATCATTATAGACACCCATGAATTTTTGTAACATGCATCATTTTTAGGCATGCCTTTAAATAGAAGGATTGGGAAACATGTTAAATGAAAATTATTTTCATTTCTTGTGTAATTAAATGAAATAGTTCCCAATATGAAATTGGAAGTTGTAAATGATGCAATATGTAGAAACTGGGTGTCTAATGAGAAACTAGAATAATGATACTATGTTAACTGTTTTTTAATCATGAACTAGATGTATGATGGTTAAGAATAGTGATAGTGCCTCAGTTTTCAATGTGTGGCTGCATTTGAGGGATGAATTTTTATGACTTTATGTGAATAATTGAATTTTTGCAATGTTTTGAAATGTTTCCTAAGATGTTTGTTTAGAATTTTAGAGATATGGCTGCATGATGACACTTGTTGAGGAGAAAATAAGAGGTCATGACTAGAGATGTGCCTCAAGTAGCATAACCTGAGGCTCCAATAGTTTCAAATGAGGAAGTCAAATATTAGTTCCTTGAGAACTTTGATCGCTTCATACATTTTATAGAAAGAGACCCAGGACAGGTTGTGAAGAGTATGACCGACTTGAAAATTGAGTTTTAGATGCAGCACCCTCCGACTTTCACCGGAGAAGGTAAACCCATGGTAGTTGAGTTATGGATTGAGTCTATATAATTGATTCTTAACAACATGGAGACTCCTACTAGGAAAAGAGTAAAATTATTTGCTTATATATTGTGAGGATTAGTGAAGCACTAGTGGGATATTTAGACTCAGTGTGATCAGCTAGAAAACATGGCATAGAAGGACTTACAAGAGAAGTTTCTAGAGCACTATTACTTAGATACTCTGAGATGGGATGGGGAAACCTAGTTTATGATGCTAAAACTGCAGAGTATCATTTTATATGGGATCTAAAAACCCTTTATATGTGAATATTTGACCTAATTTTGGGTAAGGAATGGTTTGTAGCATACCCATTCCAAATAGATTATTACCATAAGTGACTGAATTTTAAATATCCTAGGGGTGACAATTCCATTCATCATGGAGAGTGGGTTATCCAAGAAGTCCATGTAAGGCCAGTCCAACAACTTGTATATCTCAACACCCATGTTATATTTATCTTATTGGATGATGGGGGTGAAGAGAATGATATATTTCATCCCCTAGATGATCATTTCCAGACATGTTTTATGTTGACCCAAACAATAAATTTTGGTTTTATATCATATAAATGAAGTTTATTTTATTTATAAACGCAGCTAAAAAAATACAAAACATTTAATACATACCTTGAAATTTTATAGTTGAGGTTTTGGAAAATTAGATACCCACCTTAAAAAATATAATAAAATTTTAAAAAATTAAATTATATAGTCTTTAGTGCGATGCATCCACATAGAAAAATACATCGCAGATAAATATACTAAACTTATAAAAAATTAATTTAAAACACAGGGTGAACATTTAATATTCCTAGTAAGGGGTTCAAAAATAATAATAAATTATTTTAAAATATTTCCTTGAAATAAACATACATACCTAAAAGTGTATTTTCATAATGTTTGAATCGAAATAAATATATTTAAAAAACTATTAATCTCTCAAAATAATTAAAATTGAAAAGATCATTGGGATCCCCCCATTGAAATTAATAATTTTTGATGGGTCATTTATCATACTCGGAAGGCTATAATAAAACTGTAAGACCACTAGTCATAACTCATACGAGACCATGTCCCCTTAAGAATATGGGTTAACTCCACATAACATAACTTATTAGTCATTATAATAGTGAAAATTTTAAGAAAATATTCAATGGATCTATCTTTCTCAATAATAATGTAAAACATTTCAAAAATAGTACACACATATATTATTTTCTTTAGAAGAAAATATTCTTTCTGACATTATAACATGGCATAAACATTTTTTTTTCAGAATTTCTAAAACCATTTTTAATAGAATCCCATGATTATAAATAGTTTTTCTTATTTAAAATTAATTAACAAAAATGCATAATAAAATAAACACACCACTTGATTAAAATGCATAAAATTTAGATTACAACTCAAATAATGGCCATATATAAATCATTAATGACTGGAATATATGTGCAGGGTCATTTTTATACATGATATAATATGTTTCACTTTTAAAAAACACACAAATGATAAAAATTTTCATTTTCAATTAAACGATGTTCATAAAATGATAACCCAAAAATCATATATACTCCCATGGAGATTGTATTTATAAATGAAAAAAATTAAAATAAAAAATAATAAAACAACTAATTTTAAATCACAGATTAATTATTTTTTTCACAACAATATATATATATATATATTATGTTTTACAAACAAAAATTGATAGATTGAAATCAATATCAAACCCTTGCAAATCTATATAAATAATTGGATGAATAAGAATAAAAATCCCCTTGCATAATAAATTCTTAAAATAGATAGATAAAAATATATATATATATATACAAATATATATATCTTTGTAAATCAAACATATATTGGTAAATAGAAATTAAAATGAAACCCTTAAAATAATTAATAAATCCCTAAAGTTAAAAAATATACTTATGGATTTAGATACATATATATGTATATATATACATATATCTTTGCAAAAAACGAAAATTGATTGAGTAAAATTAAACACTTACAAAAATTTCTAAATTAAACATATAGATAGATAGTTCAACACAAACACATATCATTGTAATTAAAAATAAACTATTAAAAGTAAATTAAACCCGTACCTCATAGAAATGAACCATCATGCCTTCTACTTGATATTCAGACACACTAGAATCAATTAGAAAATGGTACAGATGAAAATGAAAGTTATAAAGAGTGTGAAGAATGATTTTTACACACACACGCAATATATATATATATATATATATAAATTTGAGGCTTGTAGAGGAATCCTGAAATATGAATAGTTGGTTCAATTCATTTATTTTATATATTTCATTATTATTTCACTACACATGTATACTTTATATTATTATTTCACAGGTTATATAGGTGTTAGAATGTATCAATAATGGGGTCTTCTTCATTTAGGTGTGAGTCTCCTATATTTGTTTTTATCATTTTTTGTCGTTTTTTCAATTTCTACATCACACGCTTTCTCGCTCTTGCATTTCATTTTGTTTTTTATTCTCTCACGTGTTTCTCTCTGGCATGTCTCCTATTCTTTTTTTCTTATATTATTTAATCCTTTTTGTCAAATCTCTATTTTAACTTTTTTCCAAGTTAAAAAATTATTATAATAATATATTATTTAATATTTTATTAGTTCAACATTTTTTTAAAAGTAACATTTTTTAGAAACTTTAAGCATTTTTATATTATATATATATATATATTTTTTAAATAAATAAAATCACTTTTTTTATAAAAACATTTATAATGTGCGTTTTTAGAAAAAATAATTATTTATATTTATAATTAATAAATTTTATAAAATAAAAACACAATATATTTTCATATATAGGTAAAATATATTATTTTACAAGTAAATATAAAAATATTCTTAAAAAATGCTTTCCCCTTAATTACTATAATTATTATCCTTAAAGATTAAAACAAAATAGAATTTTTATATTTTATTTATTTGATAATAATCATAGAAATTTAATTATAATTAGCATCATAAATATTAAATTAGATATATATATATATATATATATATATTAATTTCATTATATCTGTGAAAAATGTAATCATTTTAATTTTAAAACAATTTTAGTTAATTAAATCATTTAGTTTTACCAAAATAATCAAATAAATATATTCATATTATAATACTCTATTAAATAAATTAATACCACATTTAAAAAAATAGTATTTTTTTATAATTTGAAATAAAAATATGTTACTTGAAAAATAATAATATATTCAAAACATTATATTTTAAAACATATTTTAAAATATGGAATATATTTTAACTAATTTTTAAAAATACATTTATTTAGAGAAAATAATATTTCTTGTAAAGAAATATTTTATAATCTTTAATAAAAATATATTTTGATTATAAAATATAATTTAGTTTCTTAAAACACTTAATTAAAAATCTTTCAAAATAAATATTTAATTAAAATAAAAGTACCATTTGAATTCCTTGGGGTGTTACATTCTTCCCCCTTAAAATAATTGCACCCTTTCAATTCATTTTTCAAA